>JALAZF010000399.1:1190000-3855000 GCA_022829125.1 Lathyrus tuberosus
GTTTATCAATGAATAATTTGATAGTTTTATTCTAGACCAGTACAATACAACTCTCTTTCTCCCTCTAATTATCTTTCTTATTACATACTCTCTCCGTCTCTCTCTCCGTCCCAAAATATAAGAGAAAAAAATATATATTTTTCTTGTCTCAAAATATAAGAGAAAAAATCAACTTTCATTATTTTCAAGGTAAAATTAAATACAAGTTGCATTTAATTTGTTTTCTCTCTCATCTTTTCTATAACCAACAACCAATTAGAATTGTTTTTACATCTTTCAAAACAAATTTTTTCAACAAAATCTTAGTCAAATTATTATGTTTTTTACTTTAATAAATGTGTTTTTGAGTTTTTCTCGTATATTTCAGGACGGAGAGAGTATATTTGTTTCTCTGTATGCATCGAACACAAAGTAGAATCGATATATTTTGTTTTATACTATTCCAACACGTATATCAAAAATTGCTAACATTCCAATTAGACCTAATGGTTATAATTTAATATACAAATTAAATTATAATTTAATATTTTAATGTAACCAAAAAACATATCTACGAAGTGGAGGGAGTATTATATTCTCTTTTATTAGTGTGTAAGTAATATTTTACAGTATTTCATATCAAAAAACAAATAAAAATTAGTGTGTGATTGAAGTCAAGTGAGTGAGTGTAGAAAGTGAAATCAATCATTTTTTTATTAGTAAAAATAATCGAATAAAAAATTAAATTTTTTGAAAAAAATCAATTTTTTTATTTTTTTGAAAAAAAATAATTATTATTATTTTTTTTAAATAATAACCGGTTTAAAATTGATTATATAACCATAACCAAACTTATAACCGGTTTTATAATCAGTTTTGATTGAAATGTGGTTATGATTATAAATTCAAACTATTTAAGTGATTTAAAAATAATTATGATTTGATTTCTAAAAATAACCTATCATTCACATCCTTATTTGGAGGACCTCTGAAGCATCCAAAGAGGTATACTGCCGCCAGTTGGATAAGGTATATGATGAGCCAAGAAGAGGAACAACAAAAGCAGTGGAGCTGAAACAACTACAACCTTAGGTTAATCAAGAACACCCATAAGATGTTAAACATAAGGAATAATGAGCTTTCTTAGTGTGGAAGCTACTAGCGTTATTTCTATATATAGTTAGTTACACTTGGTAGTTAGAGTTTGTTGTAAATGTAACTAACTATATAAGACATAATTACCACTTGGTGTTATTCAGTTGTGAATAATGCTACTGCTTCCAATATTCTCCTTTGCATGAATACTTCTTTTCTCTATTTCTCCATGCATACATCATAGTTTTACATGGTATCATCGACCCGTGGCTATTTCTCTTTGTTCACAACTCATCCTTCTTCATTTATGCGCATCTTTCTCCATCATGTCTTCTGAAAGCTCTTCAAGCTCCAACAATGGCAATCAATCTGCTAGCTCAGCAAATAAAGGGTATCAAAACGATACTCTCAGTCCCTATTTCATGCATCCAAACGAAAACCCTGCATTGGTTCTTGTAACCCCTCTCTTGAATGTTGGAAATTATCATTCTTGGTCAAGATCAATGACAATGGCGTTAAGATCGAAGAACAAATTACACTTCATCAATGGAGCTTTGTCGCGACCACCAGATGATGATCGTGATTCCATTGCATGGGATCGATGCAACACAATGATTATGTCATGGCTCAACAACTCAGTTGAATCTGAAATCTCACAGAGTGTTCTTTGGATGGAGACAGCTTCAAGCATATGGAAAGAATTGAAGGATCGATTTTATCACGGCGATGTGTTCAGAATTTCTGAAATTCAAGAAGAAATTTGCACCCTTAGGCAAGGTGATTCTTCTATCTCATCTTACTACACCAAATTGAAAATGTTATGGCAAGAATTGGACAATTTTCGTCCAATTCCTTCTTGTGAATGTGATGTTACTTGCTCTGCCATCAGCAAGATTCGCAGCTACCAAGATTCTGATCAAGTTATCAGATTCCTTAAGGGATTGAATGATGGATATTCAGCAGTGAGGTCTCAGATTATGTTAATGGATCAACTTCCCAATATTTGCAAGGTTTATTCTTTACTTGTGCAGCAGGAAAGACAATTGGCAGTGATTACTGAAGAATCCAAAGTTTTGGCTTTTCCTGGTAATTCATCTCAAGGTAGAGGCCAAACTCCAGCTAGAGCCAGAGGTCAAAGAGGGGGTAGATACAACAATGGTCGTGGTAGAGGCATGAGGGTTTGTACTCATTGTGGTATGACCAACCATACTATAGACACATGCTTCAAAAAGCATGGCTATCCTCCTCATTGGCAACACCAAAGTCAAGTCAACAATGTTTCTACTAAGCATGAGGAAGAGAATGAAGCTCAGAATGAATCATCTACAGCACCACCTGCTGAGTCTAACCAAGGATTGATTAGTTTTACACCTGCTCAACACAAGGCTCTTTTGGCTCTGCTGAACCAATCTTCCACTCCTCATACTGTCAATCAAATTGTAACCCAACATGACTCTCATTCAGGTATTATTTGTACAATGCCAACTCAAGACGTTCATGAATCCTTTATATTTGATACTGGTGCCACAGATCATGTGTGTTTCTCAAGCAAATTGTTTTCTTGTTTGAAAAGAATTCCTCCCATTACTGTCAAATTGCCAAATGGTTCTTTAGTCACTTCAAATTATGCAGGCACCCTTTACTTTAATGAGCAATTTGTACTAACCAATGTCTTATATATGCCTCATTTTTCATTCAATCTCATATCTGTCCCTAAACTCAATTTCCATCTTGATTGCCAATTGATTTTTGACAATTCCACTTGTTTCATACAGAACTCTTACTCCAAGAAGATGATTGGTGCAGTTGAATTGATATGAGGGTTGTACATTCTCAATCAACCACAAGTTTCTATCCCTCATTCTCATCACATCAATGTTGCTTCTGATGTAGCTTCTAGTTCTAAGAATAATTGTAATCTTTGGCATTGGAGATTAGGACATCCATCCAATGCCAAATTAGTTTAACTACAGAAAGTGTTTCCTTTTATTTCTCTACCATCATCCAATGTACCCTGTGACACTTGTTTTTATGCCAAACAAAAGAGAATACCCTTTTCTGATAGCATTCATCATTCCAATGCCATTTTTGATCTTGTTCACATGGATATTTGGAGTCCACTATCTGTTCCTTCTATGCAAGGTCACAGGTATTTTTTAACTGTAGTAGATGACAAAAGTCAGTTTACTTGGATTTTCGTCATGCACACTAAGGCTGAAACTCCTTCCCTTGTTAAAAACTTTGTTTCCATGGCTCTTACTCAATACAACAAATCTGTTAAGTGCATTAGAACTGATAATGACTGTGAATTCATACTTAAAGATTATTATTAGGCTCATGGCATTCTTCACCACACTTCTTGTGTTGCTACCCCTTAACAAAATGGCATTGTTGAAAGGAAACATCAACATATTCTTGCCATTACTAAGGCCATTTTATTTCAGGCCCATCTTCCTAAACTTTTTTGGTTATTTGCTGTCAGCCATGCCAATCAACTCATTAATAGACTCCCTGAACCATTCTTACACAACAAGTCACCATGTCTTGTTTTGAATAGTCAGCAACCTGAATTTACTTCTCTTAGAGTCTTTGGCTCTTTATGCTATGCCTCCACATTACATACTCATAGAAAGAAACTTGATTCCAGGTCTAGAAAATGTATCTATCTAGGATTCAAACTTGGAGTTAAGGGTTACATCCTTTTTTATTTACATTCCAAAGAAATTTTTCTGTCAAGAGATGTTACATTCTTTGAAAGTGTGTTTCCTTACCAAGATAGTCCTTCCTCTTCTTCTACCTCTACCCCTCAACCTCTTTCTCAATCCACATCTGAGTTTGATTTCCCTTATATTTCTGATTCTCCTCATTTTATCCCTTTCAGCTCATCTACGCTCAATCCTGATCCTCATTCTAATACTGATCAGCCTACTCTTACTAGCTCTTCATCTCTTCCTTCTATTCCCCCCACCATACCTCAACCTGACCCTCCCATAAGAAGATCTCAAAGGGCTAGTCATCCTCTCAATTACCTTCAAAATTATCATTGTAACTTGATTGAGAATACAACTCAACTTGATGATTTAACTGTCACACAATCTGCTTCTCAATGTAAGTACCCTTTGTCTCATTTTCTTTCTTATCACAATATTTCACATAATCATAACCAGTATATTCTTAACATGTCATCTATTTTTGAGCCAAAATCTTATAAAGAAGCCATTACTAATCCACACTAGAGTGATGCCATTCAGTCAGAACTGGTTGCTCTTCTGAAGACTCATACTTGGGATTTAGTCAAATTACCTCAACACAAGAAAGTTATTGGATGCAGATGGGTCATCAAACTTAAAATGCATGTTGATGGTTCTGTAGAGAGGTATAAGGCAAGGCTGGTGGACAAGGGATTTACTTAGACTGAGGTATTAGACTACCTGGACACTTTCAGCCCTGTAGTTAAGATGACTACTATTAGAGTGTTCTTGGCTATCGCTGCTGCCAATAACTGGCCTCTTTTCCAGCTGGATGTTAACACAACCTTTCTCCATGGTGATTTATATGAAGAGGTTTATATGCAACCTCCTTCTGGCCTTTCCCTTACTGATTCCACTCTTGTTTGCAAACTCAACAAGTCTCTATATGGCCTTAAGCAAGCCAGTAGGCAGTGGAATGCCAAATTGACTGAAACTTTGTTACAGTCAGACTTCATTCAATCCAAGTCTGACTACTCTCTATTCACCAAATGCAAGGCCCAATATTTCACTGTTATCCTTGTTTATGTTGATGATCTAGTCTTAGGAGGGACTGATGTTGATGAAATTAACAACATTAAGTCACTTCTACACTCAAAGTTCAGCATCAAGGATTTGGGCACACTTAAGTATTTTCTTGGATTTGAGGTTAGCAGATCCAAGGCAGGCATCAGTCTATGTTGTTAGTTCTTGTATTAGCTGTAATTTTGGTAAAACAATGTTGTTGTGATGTCTTAACATGAGTTACTAACATTCAGTTTATGTAGGGTTGCAGTTTTGTGTGCTGATGTTAAACATGATGTCTTGACATCAGTTGACAGAACATCAGTCTGGTGTGTTATTAGGGCTGCGTGTGTTTTTGTTGGTGGTGAGATTTTTGCTTAAGTGAGTGAGAGATTGCAGGCAAATATCTTGGTAAAAATATATTCTGGTGCAATCATATGTGGAGCAGATCTTGTTTCTGTTTTTAGGGCTGAATGATATGAAAAGATTTGAAGAATAAAATATGTTTTAATTTCAAATCAAACTAGAGATTTTCAAGGAGTCCAAGCCCAAATATGAGTTTATATTTAAAGCAGCCACAACCCTACTTGGAAGATACGAAGACTATAGAGTGAATACTGAGTATCAGTTGTTAGAGTTTTCGTTTATGTTTTGTAAGCCATTCATGCTTGAATTGGTATAGTTTGTTTGAGTTGTAATTATCCTCTCTAAAGCTTTTAAGCAAGAGAGCATTGTTCTTGATCAAAGCTTTTAAGCAAGATCAAGTTGGGAACTTTGTAATCTTTGAGTTGTATCACTAAGGTGATTATGGGGGAGTGAGTGGTATCTCGTATCTAAGAGGTTCTTAGGTAGAAGTATCATTGGGTGGTGATTAAGTTAGGAGATTGTCAACTGGGATTATTGAGTCTGTAATTTAATACTACTAATAGTGATTTTCCTCCCTGTCTTGGTAGCCCCCAGACGTAGGTAGTTAGACCGAACTGGGTGAACAATTCATTGTGTTGATTAATTGTTTTATTACCTTGTTTCATATAGCAGATTGTGTTGTTGTGACATCACACTTAACATCACACATCTGATACCAGAATTTCAATTGGTATCAGAGCAGGCATCCTGCTCTGCATCTGGGTGAGATCTAGGGTTGTTACTTTCTGGTACTATGGACAAGGAGAGTGGTGGATTTGTGAATAGACTCCCTATTCTAGATGGCTCAAATTATGATTATTGGAAACCTCACATGGTTACCTTCTTGAAGTCCTTGGACAGCAGGGCTTGGAAGGCTGTTTTAAAGGAATGGAAACATCCTGTGATTGTTGAAAAAGATGGAACATCAAAGCTGAAACCGGAGGAAGAGTGGACCAAGGAAGAAGATGAACTTGCGCTTGGAAATTCTAAGGCTTTGAATGCCATTTTTAATGGTATTGACAAGAACATCTTTAGGCTGGTCAACACTTGTGAAGTGGCTAAGGAAGCTTGGGATGTCTTGAAAACTACCCATGAAGGAACCTCCAAAGTTAAGATGGCAAGACTTCAACTGTTGACAACAAAGTTTGAAAATCTGAAGATGAAGGATGATGAGACCATTCATGATTTTCACATGAATGTTCTTGAGCTGTCAAATGCTTCTAGTGCCCTTGGAGAGAAAATGACTGAAGAGAAGCTGGTAAGGAAGATTCTTAGATCCCTTCCCAAGAGATATAAAATGAAGGTGACTGCTATAGAAGAAGCTCAAGACATCAGCAAGATGAGGGTGGATGAGTTGATTGGTTCTCTTCAAACTTTTGAATTAGGGATGGATGAAGAACCTGAAAAGAAGACCAAAAGCATAGCTTTGGTATCTAGTTCTGACGATGCTGAGAAAGAGAATAGTCTTGAGTCTCAGGAGGAGCTGACCCATGCCATTGTTCTTCTAGGAAGACAGTTTAATAAGGTGTTAAAAAGAATGGACAGGAGCTATAAACCAAATGTTAAGAACATATCGTCTGACATCAACAAGAGAACTACAGCTGAGGAGAAGCTTAATCTTGACAAAGGAGTCCAATGCTATGAGTGTGAAGGTTATGGTCATGTCAGAAAAGAATGTCCTACATATCTCAAGAAGAAGAAAAATGGGTTATCTGTTTCCTGGTATGATACTGAGAGTGAGAGTGATAAAGAGACTGCCAAGCATGTTAGGGCATTGACTGGAATATGTGCTTCTGATGGAGAGTCTAGTGATGATGATCTGACCTTTAAAGAGCTAGCAACCTCCTATAAAGAGTTGTGTCTGAAAAGTGAAGAGGTTTGTCAAGAAAGGGAGAAGCAGAAGAAAATTATAATCCAGCTTAAGGCTGATAAAGCTGAACTTGAGAATGAAGTTCTGTTGTTAAAATCCCAGCTTGATCAAATGTCCAAATCCATCAGATTGTTGAATAGTGGAACTGACACTCTGGATGAAATCCTTCAAGCTGGAAAAGGAGCAAGTGATAAGACTGGTCTAGGGTTTAATGGTGACAAGAAATCTTCTTCAGATGCTAGTTCTTCTGGTACCAAGCAGAACTTGTCCCATCAGCTGTCTCAACATCAAGGGAAAGCTCATGTGTCAGGACCCAAGCAATATGTACCTCATCAGAAGACTCAACACCATGGGAAAGATTATAAACATAACATGTCCCAACCTATGTCTCAACATCATGGGAAAATGTATAGGCCTAATAATGATGTGCCTCAATATTATGGCAGAAGAAAGCCCCATCATCATGGGAAAAGACAGCCTAATCATCATTACAGAAGACAACCTCATTATCATATGAGACAGTCTCAATACTATGGAAGGAGACAGTCTCAATACTATAGCAGAAGGCAGCCTCAGCAGTATAACAGAAAACATCCTCAAGAGAGAAGGCATGTTAATCACTTCAGAGAAGAATTTCAAGGCTGGAGATGTCACTATTGTGGAAGATTTGGTCACTTGAAATCTTTTTGTTTCAAGCTCTATGGATATCCTCAACCTAATCCCCAACCTAGACAGAATCAGGATAGTCCTACTGTTGTTAAGCAATGGGTTCCCAAGGATGGTGCCACTTGTTTATTAGCTCAGATGCCATTAACTAGTTCTGCCAAAGAGGACTGGTATTTTGATAGTGGTTGCTCTAGGCACATGACAAGTATGAAGAGTTTGTTGTTGAATGTTGAACATTATTCCAGCTGTGTAACTTTTGGAGATGGTGTCAAAGGAGAAATCAAGGGTGTGGGAAGACTGAACTGTGCATGTGCTCCTAGACTAGATGATGTGTTATTGGTCAAAGGATTAAAGGCCAACTTAATCAGTATTAGTCAACTATGTGAGCAAGGACTTAAAGTTCACTTTACTAAAGTTGAATGTATTGTCACTAATGAGAAAGGTGAAGTTGTCATGAAGGGCGCTAAGTCCAAAGACAACTGCTATCTATGGGATAAAAAGGGAGAACATCTAGAGGTGAAACAAAGTCTGATTGATCGCAATGTCAAGCATAATGTCATGACATCCTACTGTGACATTCCAAGGATCACCAAACACTCTAGGGTTAATCTTAGGGAAAGCAAGATCATTGAGGTTGACCATACAGGAAGGAGGTGTAATGACGGTTTCTCTAAGAATATATGTGCTGAACATTGTGATGTCGTAAGAGGAAAATTGGGTATGTGTAAAAGACAACAGAGGTTAATGACGTGTGCTGAATATTTATTAAAATTCAAAAATTTGAAATGTGATACATTTTGGTGGGGGAATTACATTTATTGGCTTTTAAGTGCTCAACAAAAGCAGCCCTCCTACCCTATGCAATCATTTCCTCACCTTGCCTCCACACGCTACATCAATCCTCATAGTCTGTTCATCTTCTCCCCAAAGAATAGAAGTCTCAACATAATTTTGTTCATCAGTTGCTACAGAGGAACAATGTCTCAACAAATGTCGTCTCCCTCCAAGAAGTCTGCATCCAAGAGTCCCTCACACACAAAACCTAGGGTTTCGACGAAAGGGGTTTCAGAGGACGAAGCTTTAGATATAGCCCCTCTCTCAATGATTCCAGCTTCTAAGACAAGACCTGACAAGCTGCAAACAAAAAGGCATTCTCATGATACATCATGTAAATCGTCTGATCATTTTGCTGGTAAAAAATTTGATGATAGGAAAAGTAGAGAGTTTGTTACTAGCATTCTGTTTGGAGATAAATCTGCTCCTAGGACCTCTACTCCTCAAGCTGTTGGAAATCAAAATGAGGAAGAAACTGTAGATGTTGATAGAAGGATAGGTCAGATTGTCACTAAGATTTTTGAGAAAGGGATTCCTGCGGCTGGAATATCAAGACCTCTGGCTCAAATGGCTGCTGTGCAATCTGAAGGTAAAAAGGAAGACATGCAACCAGCTGAAACCAATCTTCACAGGTTGGCTGTTTCTGTCATTGAAGATGCTAAAACTAATGTTGGAGCTAGGGTTGATGTTGAACCTGATGTTAGAACATCACCTGCTATGGAAGTTTCTTCTAGCCCCAAAGGAAAGAAACCTATTGAGGTTGTGAATGTTGAGAATTTGTCAGACAATGAGGTTATTGGCAATGCAATTCCAGGTATTGCAAACAGATTGAAGTCTAGAAAAGGGAAGACTGTTGATTCATCTCCTAAGGTGAGAACTGAAAGCAAAAAGAAGAAGACTTCTGTTGTTGGCCCTGCAAAGTCTTGGAGCAAGGTGTCTATCTGTTGAATGCAATACAGGGCAAGCAAACAAAAAGATTTGGAAGTATTTTTCCGGGAATTATCGTGTCCACAGAGATCGGTGCTACTGAACTGCCGTTCGACAATTTAAATGTTAATGAGTATGGTTTTAAATGGTTTTAAACATAAAAACAGAAAAGTAAATAAAAACATAACAATTCATTCTTTGAAGAGAAAAGACGTATCAAGCATGTATATATTCCACTCGTCACAAACTTAAACCAATCGACCAGTTACACTCAACTTACAATACTCCTCAATATCACCCGGTATCGCTCACAATAGTGTTCATCTCTGACACACCGAGCTGAGAAACAACCGTATCACTCTCTTCGTCACTCTCGCGCACGAAGCCTCGAAATACGGAAGGCATTTAAGTTCCGACACCCATACGGATTGTTAGCTCTAAATCTATCTCTAGCATCCAGAAACTAACAGATAATCATCCCTAATCAAGATTTGTGATGTTTATTTCTAACACAACCCAAACCCCGCGCATAAAGCAAAAATCAGAAACAATCATCGATAAAGATTTGTAAAGTAAATTAAATATAACACCATGATCAACAAATATACATGAGATCTAAGTACAAACATATACAAACCCAACAAGATAGAATTTACAAAAAGAGGAAAAAGAGATAAACCAACACTTCTCGAGTTGTCAAGCCGATCGATGAGAATCCACCTCCGAGTCGACAAGATGCAAGCTCCATTTGTTGTTTTCTAAGCTAATCTACAAGAAAAATGAAGTTTGATGGAGTTGGGAGCAAAAATCACCCAAAGCCATCCCAAAAAATGTGTTTTTTCACTATATTTATTGCTGTCAAAGTCGCAGACCGCGCTCAGCGCGCTCTTTTTAAAGTTAAACCGACTTAAAAGCGCGCTCAGCGGGCTTGGAGTGCGCTCAGCGCGCAACTATCTGGAATCTGCTTCTTCCGGGGGCTTGGAGCGCGCTCAGCACGCTCCAAGGATGCTTCCTGGGGCTTGGAGCGCGCTCCAAGCATGCTTGAAAATCCAAACTTGTTTTCTTCATAACTTTTGAACCGTAATTCTGTTTTTTGCCCGGTTCGAAGCGTTGGAAAGCTTATTCAATGCTCTATACAACAATGGCAAAATACCACTGCTTGAATACCTACAAAAATGAGATAAAATCAATTAAACTTAATGATATATACACGAAACACAATATATACACTAAAATGTAACTATACGCATTTATAAACAAAACAGGGTTTATTCGTATGATATTTAACAAAAAGCAACGATAAGTGCAACAAAACATATATACACAAATAGCTACAATTTGCACTTATCACTATCTCATCCAAAAAGAGGAAGATAAGGGAAGACTCTGACTCTGAGTTTGATGTTGATGAGGATGTTCAAGACATCACTCCAGTGAGAAGGTCCATTTTGAAGAGGATTGCTGATAAGGTTCCTGATGTACCTGTGGACAACATCTTTTTTCACTATGCTGGAAGTGCTCACATGTGGAAGTTTGTGTGTCAAAGAAGATTGGCTCTGGAAAGAGAGCTTGGCAAAGTTGCTCTGGAGATTAAGGAAGTTATTGAGCTGATTAAGGTAGCTGGGTTGATGAAAACTGTTTCTGGGTTCTCCAAATGTTATGATGGGCTAGTTAAGGAGTTTGTGGTAAACATTCCCGTGGACATTACTGACAGAAGGAGTGTGGACTTTAGAAAAGTATATGTGAGAGGTAAGTGTATTGACTTTTCTCCTGAGGTTATTAACACCTACCTAGGAAGAAGTGAGCAAGATTATAGAGAGCTGGAAGTTACTGATAATGAGGTGTGCAAGGAGATCACTGCAACTCAAGTGAAGGTTTGGCCTTTGAAAGGAAAGTTGTCTGCTAGTCTTCTTAGTGACAAATATGCTGTCCTGCACAGAATAGGTGCTGCAAATTGGATCCCCACTAATCACAAAACTATTATCTCTATTTGCTTGGGGAAGATGATTTATGTTGTTGGGACAAAGAAAAACTTTGATTATGGGTCCTACATTTTTTATCAAACTGTGAAGCATGCTTCAACAAATGCTATTAAAATGCCTATAGCATTTCCTTCTCTCATTTGTGGAGTGATCCTAAAGCAACATCCTGGAATACTGACTACTTCAGATACTGCCTGCAAGAGGGAGTCTGCATTATCCTTGCATCCCAAGTTGTTTGTAGGGAAGCATGTCCCAGATATTGTCTCAACATCAGGTTCTGGTGTCAAGAAGGCATATACCAAAGCTGATATGATAGAAGAATTGAAGTCTGCCTGCAAGGATCTAGATGTGGTGATTAGCACCAGCACTGCCAGGAAGATGAAACTTGAGCAGTTGATTAAGTCTTTGGAACAGGATGAAGATGATGAGGATGTCAATGCTGAAGGTTCGGGTTCTGAAAAAGGTGATTCAACAACTGGGAATGAGGAGAATGAAGATCGTTCTACTGATGATTCTGATTGAGCTAGTTGTGCTGTTTCAATATTTTGTTTTATCTTTTTCTGCACCTTGAGTATTTTTTGTATCTTGGATAATGGTACTGTTATGTTTATCTGGTTTTTGTTCTATGATTTGTCATGTGATGCCTTCTTTTGACTGACAAGGAGAGCTAGCCTAGGACTGAATGGTAGTTTTTGATAGTGTGAGAGGGACTAACTGGTTGATGATTGGCAAATTGTGGCTAAAAAGGGGGAGAGTTAGCCTAGTGTTGCTATTTGTTGTTGCTGTTGCCTAGCTCTTTGTTGTGGTTCTAGGTTTGAGGGGGAGTTTGTAGTTTGTGCAGCTGGTATGCTGATTGAGTTTGGTACAGCTGTTGGATGTTGCTGATGCTGGGTGTGTAGTGATTGTTAGTAGCTGTTTGGAGATTGGTGTTTATCCGCTGCAAGTTTTTCTGATATTCGTTGAGATTGTTTTAGCCAAAATTAGCCAAAGGGGGAGATTGTTAGTTCTTGCATTGGCTGCAATTTTGGTAAAACAATGTTGTTGTGATGTCTTAACATGAGTTACTAACATTCAGTTTATGTAGGGTTGCAGTTTTATGTGCTGATGTTAAACATGATGTCTTGACATCAGTTGACAGAACATCAGAACATCAGTCTGATGTGTTATTAGGGCTGCGTGTGTTTTTGTTGGTGGTGAGATTTTTGCTTAAGTGAGTGAGAGATTGCAAGCGAATAGTTGAACTACATAAAGTGTTTCCTTTTATTACTCTACCATCATCCAATGTACCCTGTGACACTTGTTTTTATGCCAAACAAAAGAGATTACCCTTTTCTGATAGCATTCATCATTCCAATGCCATTTTTGATCTTGTTCACATGGATATTTGGAGTCCACTATCTATTCCTTCTATGCAAGGTCACAGGTATTTTTTAACTATAGTAGATGACAAAAGTCAATTTACTTGGATTTTCCTCATGCACACTAAGGCTGAAACTCCTTCCCTTGTTAAAAACTTTGTTTCCATGGCTCTTACTCAATACAACAAATCAGTTAAGTGCATTAGAACTGATAATGACTGTGAATTCATACTTCAAGATTATTATCAGGTTCATGGCATTCTTCACCACACTTCTTGTGTTGCTACCCCTAAAAAAAATGGCATTGTTGAAAGGAAACATCAACATATTCTTGCCATTACTAGGGCCATTTTATTTCAGGCCCATCTTCCTAAACTTTTTTGGTTATTTACTGTCAACCATGCCATTCAACTCATTAATAGACTCCCTACACCATTCTTACACAACAAGTCACCATGTCTTGTTTTGAATAGTCAGCAACCTGAATTTACTTCTCTTAGAGTCTTTGGCTCTTTATGCTATGCCTCCACATTACATACTCATAGAAAGAAACTTGATTCCAGGTCTAGAAAATGTATCTATCTAGGATTCAAACTTGGAGTTAAGGGTGACATCCTTTTTTATTTACATTCCAAAGAAATTTTTCTGTCAAGAGATGTTACATTCTTTGAAAGTGTGTTTCCTTACCAAGATAGTCATTCCTCTTCTTCTACCTCTACCCCTCAACCTCTTTCTCAATCCACATCTGAGTTTGATTTCCCTTATATTTCTGATTCTCCTCATTTTATCCCTTCCAGCTCATCTACACTCAATCCTGATTCTTATTCTAATACTGATCAGCCTACTTCTACTAGCTCTTCATCTCTTCCTTCTATTCCCCCCACCATACCTCAACCTGACCCTCCCATAAGAAGATCTCAAAGAGCTAGTCATCCTCCCAATTACCTTCAAAATTATCATTGTAACTTGATTGAGAATACAGCTCAACTTGATGATTTAACTGTCACACAATCTGCTTCTCAATGTAAGTACCCTTTGTCTCATTTTCTTTCTTATCACAATATTTCACATAATCATAACCAATATATTCTTAACATGTCATCTATTTCTGAGCCAAATTCTTATAAAGAAGCCATTACTAATCCACACTAGAGTGATGCCATTCAGTCAGAACTGGCTGCTCTTCTGAAGACTCATACTTGGGATTTAGTCAAATTACCTCAACACAAGAAAGTTATTGGATGCAGATGGGTCTTCAAACTTAAAATGCATGTTGATGGTTCTGTAGAGAGGTATAAGGCAAGGCTGGTGGCCAAGGGATTTACTTAGACTGAGGGATTAGACTACATGGACACTTTCAGCCCTGTAGTTAAGATGACTACTATTAGAGTGATCTTGGCTATCGCTACTGCCAATAACTGGCCTCTTTTCCAGCTGAATGTTAACACAGCCTTTCTCCATGGTGATTTATATGAAGAGGTTTATATGCAACCTCCTCCTGGCCTTTCCCTTACTGATTCCACTCTTGTTTGCAAACTCAACAAGTCTCTATATGGCCTTAAGCAAGCCAGTAGGCAGTGGAATGCCAAATTGACTGAAACTTTGTTACAGTCAGACTTCATTCAATCCAAGTCTGACTACTCTCTATTCACCAAATGCAAGGCCCAATATTTCACTGTTATCCTTGTTTATGTTGATGATCTAGTCTTAGGAGGGACTGATATTGATGAAATTAACAACATTAAGTCACTTCTACACTCAAAGTTCAGCATCAAGGATTTGGGCACACTTAAGTATTTTCTTGGATTTGAGGTTAGCATATCCAAGGCAGACATCAGTCTATGTTGTTAGTTCTTGTATTGGCTGCAATTTTGGTAAAACAATGTTGTTGTGATGTCTTAACATGAGTTACTAACATTCAGTTTATGTAGGGTTGCAGTTTTGTGTGCTGATGTTAAACATGATGTCTTGACATCAGTTGACAGAACATCAGAACATTAGTCTGATGTGTTATTAGGGCTGCGTGTGTTTTTGTTGGTGGTGAGATTTTTGCTTAAGTGAGTGAGAGATTGCAGGCGAATATCTTGGTAAAAATATATTCTGGTGTAATCATATGTGGAGGAGATCTTGTTTCTGTTTTTAGGGCTGAATGATATGAAAAGATTTGAAGAATAAAATATGTTTTAATTTCAAATCAAATTAGAGATTTTCAAGGAGTCCAAGCCCAAGTATGAGTTTCTATTTAAAGCAGCCACAACCCTACTTGGAAGATACGAAGACTATAGAGTGAATATTGAGTATCAGTTGTTAGAGTTTTCGTTTGTGTTTTGTAAGCCATTCATGCTTGAATTGGTATAGTTTGTTTGAGTTGTAATTGTCCTCTCTAAAGCTTTTAAGCAAGAGAGTATTGTTCTTGATCAAAGATTTTAATAAGATCAAGTTGGGAACTTTGTAATCTTTGAGTTGTATCACTAAGGTGATTAAGGGGGAGTGAGTGGTATCTCGTATCTAAGAGGTTCTTAGGTAGAAGTATCATTGGGTGGTGATTAAGTTAGGAGATTGTCAACTGGGATTATTGAGTCTGTAATTTAATACTACTAATAGTGATTTTCCTCCCTGGCTTGGTAGCCCCCAGACGTAGGTAGTTAGACCGAACTGGGTGAACAATTCATTGTGTTGATTGATTGTTTTATTACCTTGTTTCATATAGCAGATTGTGTTGTTGTGACATCACACTTAACATCACACATCTGATACCAGAATTTCATATGTCAAAGAAAATACATTTTAGATTTATTACAGGATGCAGGATTGACTGGAGTAAAGCCATGTAGCACTCCTATGCAACCTCATCAATAATTACACAAAGAATCTGGTGATCTTCTCTCTAATCCTACTGAGTTCAGAAGACTGATTGGAAGATTATTGTATCTTACACACTCAAGGCCTGAAATAGCTTATGCTGTAAGCAAACTCAGCCAATTTCTGAGTGCTCCACATACTGATCACATGTTGGCAGGCATACATATCTTAAAATTCCTTAAAGGTAGTCCTGATAATGGCTTATTCTTCAGTTCATCATCTGACCTCACACTTAAGGGTTTTTCAGATTCTGATTGGGGAGCTTGCCCTGACACTAGACGATCAACAACTGGCTTTTGCTTCTTCCTTGGTAACTAAATCATAAGCTGGAAGAGTAAGAAGCAGACCATAATATCTAGATCATTATATGAAGCAGAGTATAGAGCATTGGCACAAGCTACTTGTGAAGGACAATGGATTCTATATCTGTTGCAAGACTTCATGATACATCACACCACTCCTTTTGTGATCTATTGTGACAACAAATCAGCATTACACATAACTGCTAATCCTGTATTCCATGAAAGGACTAAGCACATCGAGATCGATTGTCATGTTGTTAGAGATAAAGTCCAAGCTGGTATCCTTCACTAACTTCCCATTGGCTCCAAGGATCAAGTGGCTGACATACTGACAAAATCTTTACGTGTGGGGCCTTTTAACATCCTTCAAAGCAAGCTTGGCATGATTGACATCTATTCCAGCTTGAGGGGGGGTGCTAAACATAAGGAATAATGGGCTTTCTTAGTGTGGAAGCTGTTGGTGTACAAGGTGAAATAATGGATGAAAAGAGAAGAATATATTAAAGAGAATGACGGCTACAAAGGATTACAAAAGGATTACAAAACTACTCACTACCACTAGTCTATTTATAAGCTAAAACTAGGGCTACAAAAGCAACAATAAAATACTAAAATACCCTCTAACAAACTTGGTCACCAAGTTTATAAATATAAAATAAAATATAAATTATTATTCTAATACCATCCCTTAATTTATATTTCCTCAAAACTAACAACTCCAATTCCATCCCTTAAGCGAAGGAATTGATCAGTTTTGATAGCCTTCGTCAGAACATCTGCCAACTGCTTCTGGGTGCTACAGTGCAGAACTTCTAACACTCCATTATGAACTTGACTTCTCAGATAGTGATACTTGGTCTCAATATGCTTGCTTCTCCCATGCAACACTGGGTTTCTGGCAAGATTGATTGCAGACTTGTTATCAATCATCAGCTTCAGAGGTTTGTCAACTTTGATCTTCAGATCCTCCAGCAAGTTCAGAATCCACACAGCTTGGCATGCAGTAACAGCACCTACAATATATTCAGCTTCACAGGTTGACAACGCAACAACAGGTTGCTTCTTAGAACTCCAAGAAATAGGACCTCCCAGAAACTTGAACAAGTATCCAGAAGTACTTCTTCTGTCAACTCTGTCTCCACACCAATCAGAATCTGAGTAACTCAGAAGTTCTGATTCAATCTTTCTTCCAGAAGGAAATAACACTCCATACTTCAGAGTTCCCTTGATATATCTTAGAATCCTGACAGCAGCTTGGTAATGGGACCACTTGGGTTTACTCATGAATCTACTAACCATTCCAACTGCATAGCAAATATCAGGTATGGTATTACACAAATACCTCAGAGAACCAACCAACTGTTTGAAGGTTGTAGCATCCACATCCTCACCATCAGAATCAGAATCTAGTTTCTGATTTGTATCTGCAGGTGTGATAGCAGCCTTACAATTCTGCAGCTTAAATCTCTTCAGAAGTTCTCGTTCATACTTCAGCTGATGCAAAATGATACCTTTCTCAGAATATCTGAACTCCATCCCTAGAAAGTATGTCATTTTCCCGAGATCAGTCATTTCAAACTCATTCATCAGCACCTTCTTGAACTTAGCTAATTCTTGTTCAGAACTTCTGGTCAGCAATATGTCATCAGCATACAAACACACCAGAATCATATTTCCTTCAGAAATATGCTGAACATAAACACCGTATTCCATCTCACATTTCTGAATACCCTGCTTCTTGAAAAATGAATCAATCTTCTGATTCCAAGCTCTGGGCGCTTGCTTCAATCCATACAAAGCTTTATGTAATCTGTACACCATCCCTTCTTGATTCTTTTTCACAAATCCAGGAGGTTGTGACACATAAACTTCTTCTTCTAATGGACCGTTTAGAAATGCAGATTTCACATCTAAATGCATCAGAGGCCAATTCCTGTTAGCAGCTATTGCAATCACCAATCTGATTGTTTCATATCTCGCTACAGGTGCAAACACTTTAGAATAATCCAGCCCAGGTTTCTGCAGAAATCCTCTTGCTACCAACCTCGCTTTGTGTCTGCCAATTGATCCATCTGGCTTTAGCTTCTGCTTGAAAATCCATCTGACGCTGATGGCTTTCTTGTTCTTTGGAAGTTCTGTCAGCTTCCAAGTCTTGTTTCTCTCTGTGGCTTTCATGGCCTTTAGCCAGAACTCCTGCTTGAGAGCCTCTTCTGTACTCGCAGGTTCAGAGTCTACTAACATGGCACACTGAATAATTTCTCCTTCAGAATCTACTTCAGTGTCTTGCAACATGTCGAACTCTTCAAATCTTCTTGGAATGTTTCTGATTCTCTGTGGCCTCTGACCTCGTTCAAAACTTTCTTCGGATGCTTGAACCCCAGAAGTTCTGTCCTCAGAAGTTTCTCCTTCAGAAGCTCTTGCTTCAGAAGGTTGACTTCCTCCAGAACCTTGACCATCTTCAGAATCTGGCATATTCCCAGAATCTGAATCACCACCAGAATCTTGATCATCATCAAAATCTGGATCATCAGAATCACCTTCATCTTCTGAGTCTCCTTCAGAGTCAGAATCACCATCAGTTTCAGAAATTCTTATTTCTGACCTTTCTTCAGAAGTTCTCACATCAGAATCAGATTGAGACTTGTCCCAATTCCAAACTTCTGATTCCTTCACAATAACGTCTCTGCTGAATTCAACTTTATTAGTTTCTGGACAATAAAGCTTGTACGCACCTGTACTGTGGTACCCCACCAGTAACATTACTTTGCTTCTATCATCCATCTTCTGTCTTCTAGCTTCTGGAACATGTTTGTAACAAACAGAACCAAACACCTTTAGATGACTAACACTTTGCTTTTTCCCGTCCACTTCTGAATATGAACTATTTCCTTCAGCTTCTTTGTTGGACATCTGTTGAGCACATATGCTGCGGTGGCAACAGCTTCTCCCCAGTAGTTCTGAGGAAGCTTCTTCTCCTTCAGCATGCTTCTCACCATATCAAGCAAAGTACGATTTCTTCTTTCAGCAAGACCATTGTGTTAAGGAGTGTAAGGAGCAGTAACCTCATGCTCAATTCCATTCTCCTCACAGAACTTCTGAAACTCTTTGGAGTTATACTCACCCCCACCATCGGTTCTGAGAATCTTCAGAGTCTGACCACTCTGATTCTGAACCTTCATTCGGAACTTCTTGAATTCAGCAAACACCTCGGGTTTGAACTTAATAAGGGATACCCATATCATTCTCGTGAATTCATCAACAAATGACACGAAATATTTATTCCCTCCGATCGATGCTACTGGAAATGAACCACACACATTAGAATGTACTACTCCCAAGGCATGTTTTGCTCTTGGAGCAACTTCTGACGCAAATGGCAATCTTGGTTGCTTTCCTTCCATGCACACTTTGCATGACTTCTCAGGCTTCTTAATTTTAGGAATTCCATGTACCAGCTTCTTCGAATTCAGATGTTCTAAGCTTCTGAAATTCAGATGACCAAATCTTTTGTGCCACAGCTCACTCTCTTTCACAACACTTGTTGCAGTAAGACATTCAGAGTCAGAAGTTCTGACATTCACCTTGAATGTTCTATTCCTTCCCTGTTCTGACTCCATAATCAGCTTCTGATTACAGTCATACAGCTTCAGAAGATTGTCCTTCATGGTAACTGAAAAACCTTTCTCAATTAATTTTCCCACGCTCATCAGATTGCTTTTTATGCCAGGTACATACCACACTTTCTGAATCAATGCTGTTTTCCCATTATTTAGAATAACTCTGACATTTCCCATACCTTCAGCGTTAAGATATTTGTCATCAGCACATCTGATCTTTGTCCTCTTTTCAGAATCAAAATCAACCAGCCATTTCTTATTTCCAGTAAGATGATTTGAACAGCCAGTGTCCATATACCACCAGTCTGTCAAATTCGTATCATCAGATTCAGAAGCCATCAGTAGCACAGATTCATCATCAGAACTTCTGGCTATATTTGCTTCTTCTGACTTCCTTTCTTTGTTTGACCAACAATCTCTAGCAAAGTGACCAAACTTCTTGCAACAGTAACATTGGATCTTCTTCTTGTCATACTTCTCTTTTCCCTTCTGAGCATTCTTTTGTCTATCAGAAGTTGAGGTTTCTGACTTCTGACCACCATCAGATCTTCTCCTGGCTTCTGACTGCTTCTGATGCTTCTTATCAGAAACTGCTTTCAGATCCTGCTGCTCTACTTCCCTTTCATAAGTTCTCTCAGTCAGACGCAACTCTTGCGATTCTAGACTGCTTTGCAGCTCTTCAATTCTCATGGTGCTCAGATCTTTAGAATGTTCTATTACTACCACAGTGTAATCAAACTAAGGAGTAAGGGATCTCAATACCTTCTCAATAATTACTTGTTCAGAAAGAGTTTCTCCACACGCCTTCATCTCATTAGTGATCAGAATCACTCTGGAGATGTACTCAGAAACTTTCTCATTGTTCTTCATGTTGAGATTCTCATATTGCTTTCACAGAGACTGAAGCTTCACCTTCTTCACTGATGCGTCACCACCGTAACATCTGACCAATGTGTCCCACGCCGCCTTTGCCGTCGTTGAATCTGCAATCTTCTCAAACACATTCGCATCCACACATTGATGGATGTAGAACAATGCTTTCTGATCTTTCTTCCTTGTATCCTTCTGCGCGTTCTTCTGTTCCTCCGTGGCATCTGCTGCTACCAGAACGTAACCTTCAGTGGCAAGATCTAGAACATCTTGAGCACCGAATAGTACACGCATCTGAATCATCCAACGATTCTAGTTTTTGCCATCAAATACTGGAAGCTTGGTGTTCATGCCGCCGTTGCCGTTCATCATCTTCAACCTTGTACAGTACACTCAGAACTTACCACACACAGTGTTTCCCAACCCACATAATCAAAAAAATTATGATTCTGATCAGAATTTTGTTCTAGATTCAACACAAATCAAGAACCAAAATTCAATCACACAAAAAATCCTCACGTTTCACTCGTGTTTCCCGTGTTTTCCCGTTGATCCGAACCGGAGTTCTAGATACCAATTGTTGGTGTACAAGGTGAATAATGGATGAACAAGAATTAGCTAAGTTCAAGAAGGTGCTGATGAATGAGTTTGAAATGTGGGACTTCTTCCTAAAACCTTAAGGTGATTGGTGTGTGGGTTCTCTCACTTATATAGTGTTCAATCTTCCCTTTTCTAATCAATGTGGGACTTCTTCCTCACACTTCATTCTCAACACTCCCCCTCAAGTGTGAGTTTATACACAATGCTCCTCCTCATGTGGAAGCTCTCTCTTCCACATACACTTGTATCACCGTTGAACTCAACGGAACACCTTCTACCCACACCTGTGGGAAGTGTTTTCGATACAAGTAAGTCGGTCCCTTTCTCGAACCAAAGGCTCTGATACCAATTGTTGGTGTACAAGGTGAAATAATGGATGAAAAGAGAAGAATATATTAAAGAGAATGACGGCTACAAAGGATTACAATAGGATTACAAAACTACTCACTACCACTAGTCTATTTATAAGCTAAAACTAGGGCTACAAAAGCAACAATAAAATACTAAAATACCCTCTAACAAACTTGGTCACCAAGTTTGTAAATATAAAATAAAATATAAATTATTATTCTAATAGAAGCGACTAGTGTTATTTCTGTTTATAGTTAGTTACACTTGGTTGTTAGAGTTTGTTGTAAATGTAACAAACTATATAAGACATAATTACCACTTGGTGTTATTCAGTTGTGAATAATGTTACTACTTCCAATATTCTCCTTTGCATGAATCTTCTTTTCTCTATTTCTCCATGCATACATCATAGTTTCACGTAAGAGTCAACCCAACCAACACCAAAATCTAATTCTGAGCCAGAATTTACCTTTCCTCATCATTACTTATCAGATGAAGATTCTAATGACCACGGGAAAAACATGTGCGAGTTTTGTTGCATGGAATATTTTTACACCAGTTTCAACATGGCAGATTGACACCTTGCTTATGAGGTTGGCACTTAGGCAGCTATCCAAGCTATTAGGGCCATGTTTCTGACGAACCTCCTTCTTATTTCCCCAACCATTACAAATATCTAGGTGTCGACTTTCTCATCCAATTGGAAAGAACTCCTACACCGCGACTTCCACCGACACATCATAGTCTTTCTCCCCCTCATCCTCAAAAGCAACTTTGATTTCTCGACATTGGATATAGTAGATGATCGAGCAATCAACTTCATGCATATTTATGACCTCAATCACTATGGTTATTAGCATTTTTAGTTATGCTTTAGTTGTTAATTTATTTAAGTTTTATATCTTTTCATTTCTGGTGATGTTTTCTATTCTAGTAATTCTATCATAATCTTTAACAAATTGTAAGCAATTACTTTCGAATTAATGATAATGATTCGTCTTATTATATTTTGCATAATTGATAATTCTAAGTAAAATGATGACAATGCAGGGCCGGCCCTATCAAGAGCAGCAAGTTCTACAATACAGGACCTCAAATATTGGAGGGCCTTAAATTCAAAATGTGCAATTTTTTTCATTAATATTATAATTATAAAAAAATATTATAATGAAAATTCAATAAAACAAAAAAAAAAATGATATGATAAAAATTCAATACATAAAAAATGAGATAACTTAAAAGTCAAAATAATTAAAATTAAATTTATTTTTAATTATGTTTTGGATTGGACCAATGGTTAGAATTGGTCAATCCGCCTCTGCTCCTGAGCGGCCCAAATTGTCTAAGTTCAATCCACAGAGGGGCAAAAATGACCTTTCTGCCCCTCCAACCGGGCAAGGAATGCAATGTTCCTCCCCGACGTTGATGCCTGTTACGCACGGCTTCCTCGCTGTCCGAACAGCAAATGACAGGTGCCCGGAACTGCGTTTATGCCCGACATAACGGCTAGTTTCGGGCACCCTGCCCGACATAACGGCTAGTTTGGGCAGTTACCTATTCTTTGGGAAAAACGGTTATTTCGCCCCGAAAATAGGACCGTTGACCACGCGCTGGGGACTCTATATAAACCCTCTCGCTTGAGAGGGCCAGGTATCCAATATTCACCCTAAGAATTCATACTTTGTACTTGCCCTTTTTCTCTGACCCTTTCTCACTTGAGCGTCGGAGTGCCTTGCAGGTACACCCCCTTCCTCTCCATACGACCAGCATCCCTGACGTACTTGGCGGCCTAATTCTACAGGATCTGATCCAGTCTTCACGATCAAATTATTATATAATTATATTTATATATTTTATTTTTAATTATTTTAATATCATTTTCTAAAATAAAAAATTGGATCCAATTTTTAAATTAGAACGGAGCATCCGGATTGATAGGGCAGGATTGATTGGGCCTGCCCTAGTGACACACATAGAAGTTAGTTATTAATTTGTCAACATGTTCTAAAAATTCTAATATGATATTATTGAGCTATACTATAAATTGAATAGATTCATTAAAAATGAGAGCTTGAAGCCACATCAAATTAGATGAACTATTTAGGTTGTTTATATCACGCCAAACATAGTGAGCGACGAAAATCAAACACTATATTCATGTTTTGAGCGTATTTCTGTATCTATTACTTATTTAGAATTTGTTATATTTTTAATTGATTTTATTTGTTATGTTTACATACACTGAGGAAAATTGTTTTATTTAGCCCTGAACCTTTTTATTTAACAAGTTTTACATTTAATCCTTTACATAATCCATTTGAGTTAAACAACTCTTATTATGAACCTATGACCTAAAAAATAATCCTACTATACTTAGACTTAGGAAGATTAATTGTTAGATATTTGGTTTGATTAAAGTTGGGGTTGTTGTTGGAATAAAATAACTAAGATTGGAGTGTCGTATAAGAAATTGAGTCAAGAAAGAAATCGATAAGTCAATTTGAAAAATCAACTATGGATTGATAAATTAATAAAAATATATAAGGAAATCAAATAATTCCTAATTCACAAAAGAAAAATGTTGAAAAATCAACTAGATCGAAAAAAAAAAAGAGAGAAAAAAATAGTGAACAAATTGAATAAACTTAGATGTTAGAAAAAAGGGGTATTAAATATGTGGTACTCAATAGAAAAAATATATATTGAATATTCCCGAAAAAAGTAATAGATGTAGTTTATGAGAATAGTCTAATGTAAGAGATGCAGCTAAAAGGCCCAACCATAGGTCCAATTATAACAAACCAATCTCATGCACTACAGGATGAAATAGATGAGGTCACACATGCACTAGAAGACAAAAGGGCTGCAACAAACAAAGGATTAGTGGAGGCGAGAAAAAGCATCAGAGTGAAGAAACCAAATCCAAAATACTTGAAATAGAGGAGGAGAAATTAGTGGGTTTGTGGAATGTGATATTTCTGATTCTCTCTCCTTGGATCCTTAGTGGATATTTCTCTCTTTTCCTTAGTGTATTTTCACTTTTCCACCATTGAAGCTTGATGTACTTAATTAAGAGATCCTTATTAAGTCATCAATAAGAATCTTGCCATTTTCATCATATTTTACAGCTTTAGTATATTACAACGGGTGCTTTCACTGACACCATGGCCGATGGCACACGTTTCAAGATGATTAAAAACCAGCTGACACAACTATCAGACACCATTAACACGCAGGTGCAAGCACAGATTTCGCAGCTCACCGAAGCTGTGACATCTCATAGTTCTGCAATTGCAGAATCTTCTTCCACCCTACAACGAATGGAATCATTGCTTCAATCATTAGCCGCTAACACCATCACCCATGGTCCAACACGTGCTGCTCAACCTTTCCAGACTCGCAACGTAAAACTCAAATTTCTCAGATTCGATGGTTCTCATGCTCTCGAATGGATTTTTTGCGCGCATCAATTCTTTGAATACTATAACACAGTTGACCCCGGACGTCTAACCATCGATGTAGTGCATTTCGATCAAACGGTGATTCCATGGTTTCAAATGCTTCAACGAGCGCATCCGTTCCTTTCATGGCAGGAGTTGTCTCGTGCGATCGAATTAGAATTTGGCCCTTCGGCATTTGATCGTCCTCGAGTCACGTTGTTCAAACTAGCTCAGACTGGATCTTTGAATGATTATTATTTGGAATTCACAGCGCTTGCAAATCGTTCCACTGGTTTAGAGCCGGATGCATTACTCGATTGTTTCATCAGTGGGTTACAGAAGGATCTTCAACGTGTGGTAATCTCTCAAGCACCCCTTACCATGATTCAAGCTGTGGCTATTGCACGTTTATTTGAGGATAAATTTTGCCTTACTGCAAAACCTAATTCACAATCTCACCCACGTTCGAACTATTCCACCAAACCAAATTTCCTGCAACAATCGCAAAAGAAACCGCCATTACTACCGACACCAAACATTAAACCCTTAACCACCCCTGTTAAACCCAAAACCATCAAAAACATCAGCCCTGCAGAAATGAAATTACGTAGAGAAAAGGGCCTATGTTACTACTGTGATGATAAGTTTATTCCTCAACATAGATGTCCCAACAAATATATTATGTTGTTACAATTGGATGATGCTGACCCTGAATCAGCAGACCAAACCATTGATGAACCAGTCCACTCTTCAATTGATGCGTCGCATGAAGTTAGTGATCACCATTTGTCCCTTAATGCGATGAATGGATTTTCATCAGTGGGTACGATGCGGTTTATAGGGTGTGTGAATGGCCTGGAGGTGCAGGTGTTAGTCGATGGTCGTAGCACTGATAACTTTTTCCAACCACGATTGGCCAAGTTTTTGAAACTTCCAATTGAACCTATTCCACATTTCAATGTTTTAGTTGGAAATGGTCATAAGATGGTGGCTGAAGGTAAGATTTCCGATATGACGGTGACCATTCAGGGGCATCCCATTACTATAACCAGCTTTATCCTACCATTCTCTGGTGCAGATCTGATCCTTGGCTCTTCATGGCTAACAACTTTGGGCCCTCACGTAGCGGATTATAATGCATTAACTTTGAAGTTTTTCCATGGCAATAAATGCATCACACTACAAGGCCAATCTTCTCAACAACCTGGGCAAGCACAGTTGCACCACTTATCTCGATTGTCGCATACGAATGTTATTTCTGAAGTGTTCACATTGTATTGCTTACAAGTGACAGATGACAGCAAACTCGATTCTCTCATCTCACAAACTTATGATCCAGACTTATCCACACTATTAACACAGTACCAACAATTGTTTCAATACTCGACCACATTACCTCCGGCCAGGCTTCAAGATCACTCTATTCCGCTTATTGATGAAACCAAAATTGTTAAAATGCGACCCTATCGTTATCCCCACAGTCAAAAGGCTCAAATTGAAGTTATGGTCGAAGAAATGTTGAAATAAGGCATCATCCAACCTAGCACAAGTCCTTTCTCCTCTCCTATCATTTTAGTGAAAAAGAAAGATGGAACCTGGCATTTTTGTACTGACTATCGAGCCCTTAACGCTATCACCGTTAAAGACAGTTTTCCGCTTCACTACTAGGAAAAACCCATTTAACAACGGTTGGGAATGACATATAATGACGCGGGGGAGGGCGTTGTTATGTAGATTGTCATTGTATATATGATACTTACAACGACGGCCTTGTAGGCGTTGTAATAAATAGGAAAGCGCGCTATCTATCACAACGGTTTTACAATACACCGTGTAATAAATATAATTGTCCTCGGTTCGATTCCCAGCAGCGCAGTTTTGATATTTATTTTTTCCTGGACAGCGCGCCAGATATTATAACGGTTATGAAGTATAACCGTCGTTAAAGTTTCTGCAAAATTAACAAATATGATCCTGCTTTTATAATTAATCCCATTTTTTTACATGTATTATTGTTCTCCATATCTCAGCACAGCAGAAAAATACAATTCACATTTTGTGATAATTTTTTCATAATAATATTAATTGTATCATATTCATAATATCACATATACCAGATTACAGTTTATCAAAACAAACAACCTACATAAATAAAATATCACATATACCATATTACAGTTTACACACATTACATAACTTCACATAATTGTAACTTGGTGTATTGGTATCTTGTCTCTTGGTGTCTTGTCTCCTGGCCTGGTGTCTGGACTCAAAATACCTATGATTTCAAATAATTATACTTGTTAGTAAAATTACTTCTAAACTATAACATACAATTAATATATTATGAATAAATAATAAATTACGTACTTGTTAATTTTCCTATATGCCTTCTTCATGATCGAGTCGTATAGCATGCACGGCATCTCCATCAACTTCATCATATGAGGTAGGAACTTGTGTTGTGTAAGAAGGTGTGGACGGAATATCAAGACTTTCATCACTAAGAGGAATGTATTTTCCTTGGAGAACGATTGACCATTTCCCCGATTTGTCCGATGGATCGGAAACATAGAAAACTTGTTTTGCTTGAGAAGCCATGATGAATGGTTCTGTATTAAAAGATGTCTTGCCAAGGTCGACCCGGGTAAATCCTAAGTCATCAATGTCTACACCATTACTATTATTGGGAACCCACTTGCATTTAAATAAAGCCACTTTGAAAATAACATAATCAATCTCCCAAGTCTCATCAATGACACCATAAAACGCGGTAGTTGCCAATACCGGATTCTTATCTTTTGAACTAGAGAAATACATCGATTCGGCTTCAACCATAACGCCACTATTTTGCATTGTACTACGATCATCTTTTGATTTTGTATAAAAGGTATAATGACCAATGTCGTATGCACTCCAGGTAATGACACAAAATTTTGGCCCGTACGACAACCATCTAAGTATCTCGGATGCACTAGGATCATTAGATACACTTTTATTAAACCAATCCATGAATCTATTGTTCTGCTCTATCAACAACAACTTGTCATTCATTCGGGGATATTTTATCTTCATAAGTCTTTTGTGAGTATCTATGAAAGGTTGAACCTCATCTATATTATTCAATATATAGAAATGTGATTGAATAACTACATACCGAGCCATTGAACTAACATTTAGACCTTGAATACCTCTTCCGTCTGTGTCAGCATGACGAGACTTTGGAATTCCTATAGAATTTGCATCCGACAAATAGTTTGTACAAAACTCAACAGCTTCTTCTGTGATGTGCCTTTCAACAATCGAAGCTTCTGGTCGGTGATGATTCTTCGTATATCCTTTAAAGATCTTCATATATCGCTCTATTGGATACATCCACCTTAAATAAATTGGACCACAAATTCTGATTTCTCTTACGAGATGAACAAGTAAGTGAACCATAATGTCAAAAAATGATGGCAGAAAATACATCTCCAATTAACACAAGATTATGGCAGCCTCATCTTCTAATTCATCCAATTTTTTGAAATCAAGAACTTTATTACATATGGCATTGAAGAATAAACACAGTCTCGTTATAGTTACTCTCACATTTTTTAAGGATCCCACGGATAGCCACTGGTAGAAGTTGTTGCATCAATACATGACAATCATGAGATTTTAAACCAATTAACTTGAGATCTTTCATTGATACAAGTTTCTTGATGTTTGATGAGTAACCTTGCAGAACTTTAATACCTTGTAAACACTCACAGAACATCTTCTTTTCCTTTTTAGATAGAGTGTGACATGCTGGAGGCAGATAAGTTCTTTTTCCTTTCTCTATTGGAGCCAACTGTTTTCGTATACCCATCTTCTCCATATCAAGACGGGAACTCTTACTATCTTTAGTCTTGCCCGGAATGTTTAGAAGTGTGCCAATCAAACTATCACACACATTTTTATCCACGTGCATCACATCAAGACAATGTCTAACATCAAGACTTAACCAATATGGAAGATCAAAGAAGATGGACCTCTTTTTCCATATATTTTTCGCAACTGCCCCTTTTTCTTTTCCTCTCTTCCCACCTTTTTCTTTTTCTCTCTTCCCACCTTTTTCTTTTTCTCTCTTCCCAAGGACAACATTAATGTATTCCCGTCGTTGATAAACTTCATCCCCGGTTAAAGGTTTAGGAGCCTTACCAAACTCTTGGTCTCCATTAAAAGCCTTTCGCAATCTACGATAAGGATGACCCGGTTTTAGAAATTTTCGATGCCCAAGGTAAACGGTCTTTTTCCCAAACTCAAGTTGGTGATAACAAGTATCATCTTCACATATAGGACACGCTTTATGTCCTTTGACACTGTATCCCGCCAAGTTACCATAAGCCGGAAAGTCGTTAATTGTGCAAAATAACATTGCACGCATATTAAACTTTTCCCCGGAATATGCATCATCAACTTCAACGCCTTCATCCCACAAGAGTCGTAAATCATCAATTAATGGACTAAGATAAACATCTATGTCGTTACCAGGTTGTCGTGGTCCAGAAATCATCATACTTAACAGTATATACTTACGCTTCATGCACAACCAAGGAGATAGATTGTAAATAGTGAGAAGAACAGGCCACGAAGTATGATTAGTGCTCATATTACCAAAGGGGCTCATTCCATCGGTGGCAAGCCCAAGCCTAAGATTTCTTGGCTCGACTCCAAAATCCGGAAACAACGAATCAATTTTCTTCCATTGCAAAGAATCAGCTACATGGCGAATGTTTCCATCACGAATCTTTTCATCTGCATGCCATCTAAGAGTCTTTGCGTCATTCGAATTAGCAAAAAAGTCTCTTTAATCGTGAAAGTATTGGCAAGTACCATAACACTTTAGCAGGAGGATGCTTCCTTCTAACATTGCCATAGTGATCATTGTCATCACCATTGCTAGCCTTCAGCTTGTAACGCGACACACCATATTTCGGACATTGAAACAAGTCTTCATACTCTTTCCGGTATAATATGCAATCATTAGGGCAAGCATGTATCTTGATATACTCCAGACCCAGTGGACACAATATCTTCTTGGCCTCATAGCAACGGTCCGACAATTTGTTATCTTTTGGTAACATTTGTTGTAGCAATTCAAGTAATTCCGTGAAACTTTTATCCGACCATCCATTTTTTGCCTTCAAATTAAACAACTTTAACACCGCCGACAATCGTGTGAACTCTGTGCATCCCTTATATAAAGAGGTGTCTTTATCACTACATAAATTATCATAAATATGACCATTCATAAAAGAAGATTCCCCAATATCACAGAACATATCCTCTAGGTGATCTTCCATATATTCATCTTCCTCCACTCTTTGACTTTGTGACGCCCGACTTTCCTTATTATCCACCTCACCATGCCACGTCCATATTATATATTTTTGACATATACCATCACAACAAAGGTGATTGTGTATTTCTTTCTTTGTACCCTTTTTGATATTAGCGCAAACAACACAAGGACAATAAAAGATATCATCATTGCCAAAAAGATGTTCATCAGCGTATTCAAGGAATTCACAAACTCCGTTCTCATAAACCGGATCTAAGCTATTGGCTTTCATCCAACTACGATCCATTACAACTTCTAAAATTTATACATGTATAATAATGTGAATGACACACCAAAATCTAATCCAAAAACTCAAGCATATGCATATACAATATGAACAAAGAAAAAATCAATGAAGATGTACTCTCATACTAAACGTAAAGCATATGAAACATCTCATTCTGACTTGAGCAAATACAATATGAACAAAGAAAAAAGGAATGAAGATGTTGAAGAGAACCTTACTTCGAAGCTGAAGCAGCAAATGAATGATGAAGACGGACAATATTTGAGCATAAACCAAGAAAAAAGGAATGAAGATGTTGAAGAGAACCTTACTTCGAAGCTGAAGAAGCAAATGAATGAAGACGGTCAATATTTGAGCATAAACCAAGAAAAAGGAATGAAGATGTTGAAGAGTACCTTACTTCGAAGCTGAAGAAGCAAATGAATGAAGACGGTCAATATTTGAGCATAAACTAAGAAAAAAGGAATGAAGATGTTGAAGAGTACCTTATTTGAGCAATATTTGAGCTCCAAATGAATGGATACGAAGAGGGTAAAGGTTAGGGCGTCTCTGGCTCACTTGTTCGATTAGGGCGTCTTATGAAAGAAATACATAATAAGTTTTGTTTTAATTTATCAGTAAACCTTTTAATCTCGGTGGAGAAACAAACCGTAGTGGAATCTTAAGTGACACACGCTAAATGTATCCTAAAAAAAGGAAAAAATGTGTTGCAGGGAATCGAAGCTTGTTACATTTCATTTATTACTACGGTTGTTCATCTTAACCATTGTAAAATAATTTACAATTTATTTTTTAAATAATTGACTTAAGTGACACACGCTAAATGTACTCTAAAAAATGGAAAAAATGTAGTTGCAGGGAATTGAAGCTTGTTACATTTCATTTATTACTACGGTTGTTCATCTTAACCGTTGTAAAATAATTTACAATTTATTTTTTAAATAATGGACTTAATTGACACACGCTGAATGTACTCTAAAAAATGGAAAAATGTAGTTGTAGGGAATCGAAGCTTGATACATTTTATTTATTACTACGGTGGTTTCACTCAACCGTCATTAAATGACCCAGCTTTTACCTGGGCACGAAATTTTTAACCTATTACAATGACATAAAAGGATGTGTTGTAAGCCTGGCGTTGTTGTTTTAGCATTTTGTAGTAGTGCTTCCTACTGTAGATGAAGTCCTTGATGAACTTTATGGTGCTCAATTCTTTTCCAAACTTGACTTGCGATCCGGATCCCATCAAATCCTCATGAATCCCATAGATTGCCATAAGACAGCTTTTCAAACACATCATGGCCACTACGAATGGTTGGTGATGCCATTCGGTTTGTCTAATGCACCTGCATCATTTCAATGCCTGATGAACCAAGTTTTTCAAGAAGTCTTAAGGAAATTTGTCCTAGTGTTCTTTGATGATATACTAGTCTATAGTCCTAATTAGAGTAGCGACCTGGATCATTTGGAAAACGTACTCCATCTGTTGGCACAACATAAATTATTTGTCAAACTTTCCAAATGCTCTTTCGGCGTGACTGAAGTAGATTACCTTGGCCACATTGTGTCAGGTTTAGGGGTGACCATGGATAAGTCTAAAGTGAAAGCTATCCTCGATTGGTCGACGCCCGCCAATCTTAAATAACTCAGAGGATTTCTCGGATTAACAGGGTATTATAGACGCTTCATTAAGTCATATGCTACGCTTGCTGCGCCTCTTACAGAACTCTTGAAGAAAGACAATTTTTCGTGGTCCGAAGTTACTACCGAGGCCTTTACAACACTCAAACTCGCCATGGCCTCAGCTCCTATTCTTGCTCTACCTGATTTTGCTCAACCTTTTGTGTTGGAAACAGATGCCTTAGGTATAGGCATAAGAGCGGTTCTCAGTCAACAAGGACACCCCATTGCATATTTTTCAAAAAAATTGGGACCTCATGCACAAAGGCAGTCTGCATATATCAGAGAATTTCGCAACATTAGGGAAGTGTTAGCCAAGTTTAGACACTACATATTGGGCCACAAATTTATCAACAAAACAGACCAACAAATCCTTAATTCATTGTTGGAACAAACACTACAAACCCCTGAACAACAGGCTTGGCTACATAAATTTATTGGCTTTGATTTCACCATCGAGTACAGGCCGGGCAAAGATAATAAAGCTGCTGATGCCTTATCCCGTATGTTCTCCTTAGCTTGGTCTGAACCGCAAAGCACATTCTTGGTAGAACTTCGAAGAGAGATTTTGCAGTGTGTACATTTTGCTCCTATCTACCAACAATGCATTGCCGACAATCCACCAAATCCACATTTCACAGTTAAAGATGGGCTACTGTACTGGAAAAAGAGGTTAGCTATTCCACCATCAAGCAATCTTATTTCACAAATCCTTGTTGAAATCCACGACTTCCCCATTGGTGGACATGTCAGAATTACAAGAACTTTGGCTCGAATAGCGATTCAGTTTTTTTGGCCTGGTATGCGACACACAATCACTAAATATGTTCAGAATTGCACCATTTGTTAACAAGTGTTGGTGCGGTATAGGGCAAGCAACAAAAGTTTTGGAAGTATTTTTCCGGGAATTATCGTGTCCACAGAGATCGGTGCTACTGAACTGCCATTCGACAATTTAACTGTTAATGAGTTTGGGTTTAAATGGTTTAAAGCATAAATACGGAAAAGTAAATAAAAACATAAGAAAATTAATTCATCAGAGAGAAAAGACTTATCAAGCATGTATATATTCCACTCGTCACAGACTTAAACTTATCGACCAGTTGCACTCAACTTACAGTACTCCTCAATATCACCCGGTATCGCTCACAATAGTGTTCATCTCTGACACACCGAGCTGAGAAACAACTGTATCACTCTCTTCGCCACTCTCGCGCACGAAGCCTCGAAATACGGAAGGCATTTAAGTTCCGACACCCATACGGATTGTTAGCCCTAAATCTATCTCTAGCATCCAGAAACTAACAGATAATTATCCTTAATCGAAGTTTGTGACGTTTATCTCTAACACGACCCAAACCCCGAGCATTTAAGCAAAAATCAAGAACAATCACCAACAGAGATTTGTAAAGCAAATAAAATATAACGCCATGGGCGACAAATGTACATAAGATCAAAGTAAAAACATATGCAAACCCAACAAAGAAGAAAGACATGAAGAAAATCAGAAATGAACCAAACACTTCACGGATTGTCAGAGCCGATCGATGAGAAATCCACCACGGATCATCCAAATGCAAGCTTCCATGATGTTTTCTAAGCAAATCCAATGAAGAAATGGAGTTTGATGGAGTGGGAGCAAAAAAATACCCAAACCATCCCTAGAAAAAACTGATTTTCCCTTATTTATAAACTGGAAAAATCGTAGACCGCGCTAAGCGGGCAGCAGCGCGCTAAGCGCGCCCTCATTTATTGTTAAACCGCCTTAAACCCCGCTTAGCGGTCTCCAGACCGCACTAGGTGGGCAACCTTCTGGAATTAGCTTCATCCCCGCGCTAGGAGCGCGCTAAGCACGCTAGCAGCATGCCTCAAAAATCAAACTTTCTTCAAAACTGCTCCTAGCTTCCTTTTATTGGTTTAAATGGCACATCATGGAGCCTTTATTTGCTCATTGCTCCAACAATGCTTTATCACCTACAAAATGAATGGAAAACTATCAATTGTTACACAAACGAACCAAAAACACATATATACTAACCACGTATTTATACACAAAGTGGGGTTTATTCAAACGATATTTACCAAAAAGCATTGATAAGTGCAACAAAACTTATATACAAAAATAGCTACAATTTGCACTTATTAACTCTCCCCAACTTACATAATTGTTTGTCCTCAAACAAAGCCAACAACTAAAGGAACAAAAGGGAAATCCAAAGAATCATGAATCAACAAGTTTTTACAAACAAAAACAAATGCAATGGTTCAATCGAAAATGGTACACACAAAGTAAATACTTACCACTAAACTTCAACGATAACATAATCACGAAACAAATGCTAAATACAAAAGTCATGCCAAACATTCTAAAACAACACAAGTTCAAATGTGAATCACACCTAACAAAAACAATCATCGGTAGATGAAAAACATAAAATAAGGGATTTTTCACTCACACAACAAACTTGCAAACAAAAGACTAAATTATGCAATCATCCAAAAATCATATTGAACATACAAAGGTAAGAATCACAAGGACTTTTCAAGGTTGTAATGTGGTCGGGTAAACAAACAAGGGGCAATTCCTAAAGATAATCGAAACAAAAACTTGCCTAAACCTAAGGGAGTGATCAACTCACAAAAGTTCAAACACAAAATTTCAATCAAACTTCTTCTTTCATCCCAAGTGTTACACAAAACACAATACTTATTTAGCACAATATTATTCTACTCTTTTTGTTTTTCTTTTTCAAAGCTTTTTCAATTTTTTTCTTTCTTTTTCTTTTCTTTTCTTTTCTTTTCTTTTTCATATTTTTCTCTTTTTTCTTTTCTTTTTCAATCCTCATAGAATCCAACCAATGAGTAAACAATTATTCTCTCCCCAACTTGAATTCAACCACATCATCATGTGAATACTCCCTACCTTTTAAGGCAAGGTAAAAATTCATACAACAACACAAAGTTGAGGGTTCAAGTAAAAATAACAATCCACTCAAAAATAAGTGAACTAAATACACATAGACAAGCATTAAGTTCAACTAAAACATGGATCAAAAAGCTCAAAGGGTTACGAAGGATCACACACTCACAAGGTGAATGACTATTTGGCTAAGGTAGTTGTGCTCAAAATGAAACAATTGCCTTGATCCTTTTCATGCATTCATATACACAACATAAACAACAGATTAAGCATAATAAAATGCAGTTAAAACAAGAATATTGGTACTCCGAGCATATATGAACAATGGAAGGCTTCCTCACAAAAAGGTTGGGAACTAAAGTTATTCACACAAGAACAAGTATACAAAAGAATAAATGGCATGAAATTTTGTAAAAACCCTAAGTATCATGAATATGCTAAAGTATAGAAAGCGATAAATACATACCTTGAACGCGTACCAAACTTTAAACACTATCATTACCACGCATTCGCAAGTTGAAACACTCAAAATCGGAAAATCACCGAATGCGACTTCAAGCTATCGAACCAAAATTTGAGTCCAAACAACAACAAAAGAATTAGAAAAATTACTAATAATTACTAATATATAAGGTCTTGGTGGAAGTGGGAAGAAGGGGGAACCAAGTGAACAATTAAAACAATTCACTGGCTCAGCACAACAGGGCGCGCTAAGCGCGCAGACCCGCGCTAAGCATGCTACACCAGAACCAGAAAAACCAGTACAACAACAAGGTTCTAGTGTTGGCCTCCACTTAACACCTACACAATCTCATATACAAAATCTCATAATGAAAAAGTAATAACGGAACAAAAAATGATAAAACATGCTTGTTTTACGTCGTAAGCTCGACGCCTATTATTTACAAACCAACACGTTGCTTCGGAAGAGCCAAATGCTTTCACTCCCGCCTTTACTCTCATCTCTTCGAGCTCTAACCGGAACTACACATCTAACCATACTTTTGGAAAACGTGAAGAGAAACAAATATATACACTATATTCACAATTATGTAAAACATGTAAAATTCACAAATATGGTAAACATATACAAGTATCAATATAAACAAGTGAAAATAGACAATATATACGATATCTACAAAACTCAAAAACAAAGAAACTATTGCAATGCGATCCAATAAAAACATCAATCCCTGGCAACGGCGCCATTTTGTTGGTTTGATGGAGTGGGAGCAAAAAAATACCCAAACCATCCCTAGAAAAATTTGATTTTCCCTTATTTATAAACAGGAAAAATCGCAGACCGCGCTAAGCGGGCAGCAGCGCGCTAAGCGCGCCCTCATTTATTGTTAAACCGCCTTAAATCTCGCTTAGCGGGCTCCAAACCACGCTAAGCGGGCAACCTTCTGGAATTAGTTCCATCCCCACGCTAGGAGCACGCTAGCAGCATGCCTCAAAAATCCAACTTTCTTCAAAATTGCTCCTAGCTTCCTTTTATTGGTTCAAATGGCAAATCATGGAGCCTTTATTTGCTCATTGCTCCAACAATGCTTTATCACCTACAAAATGAATGGAAAACTATCAATTGTTACACAAACGAACCAAAAACACAAATATATACTAACCACGTATTTATACACAAAGTGGGGTTTATTCAAACGATATTTACCAAAAAGCATTGATAAGTGCAACAAAACTTATATACAAAAAAAAGCTACAATTTGCACTTATCAACTTATATACAAAAATCCCCGGCAACGGCACCATTATATTGGTGCGGTATAGGGCAAGCAACAAAAGTTTTGGAAGTATTTTTCCGGGAATTATCGTGTCCACAGAGATCGGTGCTACTGAACTGCCATTCGACAATTTAATTGTTAATGAGTTTGGGTTTAAATGGTTTAAAGCGTAAATACGGAAAAGTAAATAAGAACATAAGAAAATTCATTCATCAGAGAGAAAAGACTTATCAAGCATGTATATATTCCACTCGTCACAGACTTAAACTTATCGACCAGTTGCACTCAACTTACAATACTCCTCAATATCTCCCGGTATCGCTCACAATAGTGTTCATCTCTGACACACCGAGCTGAGAAACAACTGTATCACTCTCTTCGTCACTCTCGCGCACGAAACCTCGAAATACGGAAGGCATTTAAGTTCCGACACCCATACGGATTGTTAGCCCTAAATCTATCTCTAGCATCCAGAAACTAACTGATAATTATCCTTATTCGAAGTTTGTGACGTTTATCTCTAACACGACCCAAACCCCGAGCATTTAAGCAAAAATCAAGAAAAATCACCAACAGAGATTTGTAAAGCAAATTAAATATAACGCCATGGGCGACAAATGTACATAAGATCAAAGTAAAAACATATACAAACCCAACAAAGAAGAAAGACATGAAGAAAATCAGAAATGAACCAAACACTTCACGGATTGTCAGAGCTGATCGATGAGAAATCCACCCTGGATAATCCAAGTGCAAGCTTCTATGATGTTTTCTAAGCAAATCCAATGAAGAAATGAAGTTTGATGGAGTGGGAGCAAAAAAATACCCAAACCATCCTTAGAAAAATCTGATTTTCACTTATTTATAAACTGGAAAAATCGCAAACCGTGCTAAGCAGGCAGCAGCGCACTAAGCACGCCCTCATTTGTTGTTAAACCGCCTTAAATCTCGCTTAGCGGGCTCCAGACCGCGCTAGGTGGGCAACCTTCTGGAATTAGCTTCATCCCCGCGCTAGGGGCGCGCTAAGCACGCTAGCAGCATGCCTCAAAAATCCAACTTTCTTCAAAACTGCTCCTAGCTTCCTTTTATTGGTTTAAATGGCACATCATGGAGCCTTTATTTGCTCATTGCTCCAACAATGCTTTATCACCTACAAAATGAATGGAAAACTATCAATTGTTACACAAACGAACCAAAAACACAAATATATACTAACCACGTATTTATACACAAAGTGGGGTTTATTCAAACGATATTTACCAAAAAGCATTGATAAGTGCAACAAAACTTATATACAAAAATAGCTACAATTTGCACTTATTAACTCTCCCCAACTTACATAATTGTTTGTCCTCAAACAAAGCCAACAACTAAAGGAACAAAAGGGAAATCCAAAGAATCATGAATCAACAAGTTTTTACAAACAAAAACAAATGCAATGGTTCAATCAAAAATGGTACACACAAAGTAAATACTTACCACTAAACTTCAACGATAACATAATCACGAAACAAATGCTAAATACAAAAGTCATGCCAAACATTCTAAAATAACACAAGTTCGAATGTGAATCACACCTAACAAAAACAATCATCGGTAGATGAAAAACATAAAATAAGGGATTTTTCACTCACACAACAAACTTGCAAACAAAAGACTAAATTATGCAATCATCCAAAAATCATATTGAACATACAAAGGCAAGAATCACAAGGACTTTTCAAGGTTGTAATGTGGTCGGGTAAACAAACAAGGGGCAATTCCTAAAGCTAATCGAAACAAAAACTTTCCTAAACCTAAGGGAGTGATCAACTCACAAAAGTTCAAACACAAAATTTCAATCAAACTTCTTCGTTCATCCCAAGTGTTACACAAAACACAATACTTATTTAGCACAATATTATTCTACTCTTTTTGTTTTTCTTTTTCAAAGATTTTTCAATTTTTTTCTTTCTTTTTCTTTTCTTTTCTTTTTCATATTTTTCTCTTTTTTCTTTTCTTTTTCAATCCTCATAGAATCCAACCAATGAGTAAACAATCATTCTCTCCCCAACTTGAATTCAACCACATCATCATGTGAATACTCCCTACTTTTTAAGGCAAGGTAAAAATTCATACAATAACACAAAGTTGAGGGTTCAAGTAAAAATAACAATCCACTCAAAAATAAGTGAACTAAATACTCATAGACAAGCATTAAGTTCAACTAAAACATGGATCAAAAAGGTCAAAGGGTTACGAAGGATCACACACTCACAAGGTGAATGACTATTTGGCTAAGGTAGTTGTGCTCAAAATGAAACAATTGCCTTGATCCTTTTCATGCATTCATATACACAACATAAACAACAGATTAAGCATAATAAAATGCAGTTAAAACAAGAATATTGGTACTCCGAGCATATATGAACAATGGAAGGCTTCCTCACAAAAAGGTTGGGAACTAAAGTTATTCACACAAGAACAAGTATACAAAAGAATAAATGGCATGAAAGTTTGTAAAAACCCTAAGTATCATGAATATGCTAAAGTATAGAAAGCGATAAATACATACCTTGAACGCGTACCAAACTTTAAACACTATCATTACCACGCATTCGCAAGTTGAAACACTCAAAATCGGAAAATCACCGAATGCGACTTCAAGCTATCGAACCAAAATTTGAGTCCAAACAACAACAAAAGAATTATAAAAATTACTAATAATTACTAATATATAAGGTCTTGGTGGAAGTGGGAAGAAGGGGGAACCAAGTGAACAATTAAAACAATTCACTGGCTCAGCACAAGAGGGTGCGCTAAGCGCGCTACACCAAAACCAGAAAAACCAGTACAACAACAAGGTTCTGGTGTAGGCCTCCACTTAACACCTACACAATCTCATATACAAAATCTCATAATGAAAAAGTAATAACGGAACAAAAAATAATAAAACATGCTTGTTTTACGTCGTAAGCTCGACGCCTATTATTTACAAACCAACACGTTGCTTCAGAAGAGCCAAATGCTTTCACTCCCGCCTTTACTCTCATCTCTTCGAGCTGTAACCGGAACTACACATCTAACCACACTTTTGGAAAATGTGAAGATAAACAAATATATACACTATATTCACAATTATGCAAAACATGTAAAATTCACAAATATGGTAAACATATACGAGTATCAATATAAACAAGTGAAAATATACAATATATACGATATCTACAAAACTCAAAAACAAAGAAACTATCGCAATGCGATCCAATAAAAACACCAATCCCCGGCAACGGCGCCATTTTCTTGGTTTGATGGAGTGGGAGCACAAAAATACCCAAACCATCCCTAGAAAAATCTGATTTTCCCTTATTTATAAACTGGAAAAATCGCATACCGCACTAAGCGGGCAGCAGCGCGCTAAGCGCACCCTCATTTATTGTTAAACTGCCTTAAATCCCGCTTAGCGGGCTCTAGACCGTGCTAAGCGGGCAACCTTCTGGAATTAGCTCAATCCCCGCGCTAGGAGCGCGCTAGCAGCATGCCTCAAAAATCCAACTTTCTTCAAAATTGCTCCTAGCTTCCTTTTATTGGTTCAAATGGCACATCATGGAGCCTTTATTTGCTCATTGCTCCAACAATGCTTTATCACCTACAAAATGAATGGAAAACTATCAATTGTTACACAAACGAACCAAAAACACAAATATATACTAACCACGTATTTATACACAAAGTGGGGTTTATTTAAACGATATTTACCTAAAAGCATTGCTAAGTGCAACAAAACTTATATACAAAAATAGCTACAATTTGCACTTATCAACTTATATACAAAAATCCCCGGCAACCGCACCATTTTGTTGGTGCGGTATAGGGCAAGCAACAAAGGTTTTGGAAGTATTTTTCCGGGAATTATCGCGTCCACAGATATCGGTGCTACTGAACTGTCATTCGACAATTTAATTGCTAATGAGTTTGGGTTTAAATGGTTTAAAGGGTAAATACGGAAAAGTAAATAAGAACATAAGAAAATTCATTCATCAGAGAGAAAAGACTTATCAAGCATGTATATATTCCACTCGTCACAGACTTAAACTTATCGACCAGTTGCACTCAACTTACAATACTCCTCAATATCACCCGATATCGCTCACAATAGTGTTCATCTCTGACACACCGAGCTGAGAAACAACTGTAACACTCTCTTCGTCACTCTCACGCACGAAGCCTCGAAATACGGAAGGCATGTAAGTTCCGACACCCATACGGATTATTAGCCCTAAATCTATCTCTAGCATCCAGAAACTAACAGATAATTATCCTTAATCAAAGTTTGAGACGTTTATCTCTAACACGACCCAAACCCCGAGCATTTAAGCAAAAATCAAGAACAATCACCAACAGAGATTTGTAAAGCAAATTAAATATAACGCCATGGGCAACAAATGTACATAAGGTCAAAGTAAAAACATATACAAACCTAACAAAGAAGAAAGAAATGAAGAAAATCAGAAAGGAACCAAACACTTCACGGATTGTCAGAGCCGATCGATGAGAAATCCACCCTGGATCATCCAAATGCAAGCTTCCATGATGTTTTCTAAGCAAATCCAATGAAGAAATGAAGTTTGATGGAGTGGGAGCATAAAATACCCAAACCATCCTTAGAAAAATCTGATTTTCCCTTATTTATAAATTGGAAAAATCGCAGACCGCGCTAAGAGGGCAGCAGCGCGCTAAGTACACCCTCATTTATTGTTAAACCGCCTTAAATCCCGCTTAGCGGGCTCCAGACCGCGCTAAGCGGGCAACCTTCTGGAATTAGCTCCATCCCCGCGCTAGGAGAGCGCTAAGCGTGCTAGCAGCATGCCTAAAAAATCCAACTTTCTTCAAAACTTCTCCTAGCTTCCTTTTATTGGTTCAAATGGCACATCATGGAGCCTTTATTTGCTCATTGCTCCAACAATGCTTTATCACCTACAAAATGAATGGAAAACTATCAATTGTTACACAAATGAACCAAAAACACAAATATATACTAACCACGTATTTATACACAAAGTGGGGTTTATTCAAACGATATTTACCAAAAAGCATTGATAAGTGCAACAAAACTTATATACAAAAATAGCTACAATTTTCACTTATCAACAAGCCAACACACCACTGCACTTCCTCATGGACTTCTCAATCCACTCCCCATTCCTGCTAATGTGTGGGGGGATTTTGCACTGGATTTCATTACGGGCTTACAAAATTCTTGTGGTTTCACGGTCATTCTGGTAGTAGTAGATAGATTGACTAAATTTGGTCATTTTTTCCTATGATGAAAGATTATGACAGCCACAAGGTGGCAGATATTGTGATGCACAATATTGTCAAGTTATATGGCATGCCTAAATCGATTGTTTCGGCCAGAGACAAGGTGTTCACAAGCAACTTTTGGCAACACTTATATACAAAAATAGCTACAATTTGCACTTATCAACTCTCCCCAACTTACATAATTGTTTGTCCTCAAACAAAGCCAACAACTAAAAGAACAAAAGTGATATCCAAAGAATCATGAATCAACAAGTTTTTACAAACAAAAACAAATGCAATGGTTCAATCGAAAATGGTGCACACAAAGTAAATACTTACCACTAAACTTCAACGATAACATAATCACGAAACAAATGCTAAATACAAATGTCATGCCAAACATTCTAAAACAACACAAGTTCAAATGTGAATTACACCTAACAAAAACAATCATCGGTAGATGAAAAACATAAAATAAGGGATTTTTCACTCACACAACAAACTTGCAAACAAAAGACTAAATTATGCAATCGTCCAAAAATCATATTGAACATACAAAGGCAAGAATCACAAGGATTTTTCAAGGTTGTAATGTGGTCGGGTAAACAAACAAGGGGCAATTCCTAAAGCTAATCGAAACAAAAACTTGCCTAAACCTAAGGGAGTGATCAACTCACAAAAGTTCAAACACAAAATTTCAATCAAACTTCTTCTTTCATCCCAAGTGTTACACAAAACACAATACTTATTTAGCACAATATTATTCTACTCTTTTTGTTTTTCTTTTTCAAAGCTTTTTCAATTTTTTTTTTCTTTTTCTTTTCTTTTCTTTTCTTTTCTTTTTCATATTTTTCTCTTTTTTCTTTTCTTTTTCAATCCTCATAGAATCCAACCAATGAGTAAACAATCATTCTCTCCCCAAGTTGAATTCAACCACATCATCATGTGAATACTCCCTACTTTTTAAGGCAAGGTAAAAATTCATACAACAACACAAAGTTGAAGGTTCAAGTAAAAATAACAATCCACTCAAAAATAATTGAACTAAATACTCATAGACAAGCATTAAGTTCAACTAAAACATGGATCAAAAAGCTCAAAGGGTTACGAAGGATCACACACTCACAAGGTGAATGACTATTTGGCTAAGGTAGTTGTGCTCAAAATGAAACAATTGCCTTGATCCTTTTCATGCATTCATATACACAACATGAACAACAAATTAAGCATAATAAAATCCAGTTAAAACAAGAATATTGGTACTCCGAGCATATATGAACAATGGAAGGCTTCCTCACAAAAAGGTTGGGAACTAAAGTGATTCACACAAGAACAAGTATACAAAAGAATAAATGGCATGAAAGTTTGTAAAAAGCCTAAGTATCATGAATATGCAAGTATAGAAAGCGATAAATACATACCTTGAACGCGTACCAAACTTTAAACACTATCATTACCACGAATTTGCAAGTTGAAACACTCAAAATTGGAAAATCACCTAATGCGACTTCAAGCTATCGAACCAAAATTTGAGTCCAAACAACAACAAAAGAATTAGAAAAATTACTAATAATTACTAATATATAAGGCCTTGGTGGAAGTGGGAAGAAGGGGGAACTAAGTGAACAATTAAAAGAATTCACCGGCTCAGCACAACAGGGCGCGCTAAGCGCGCAGACCCGCACTAAGCGCGCTACACCAGAACCAGAAAAACCAGTACAACAACAAGGTTCTGGTGTAGGCCTCCACTTAACACCTACACAATCTCATATACAAAATCTCATACTGAAAAAGTAATAAAGGAACAAAAAAATGATAAAACATGCTTGTTTTACGTCGTAAGCTCGACGCCTATTATTTACAAACCAACACGTTGCTTCGGAAGAGCCAAATGCTTTCACTCCCGCCTTTACTCTCATCTCTTCGAGCTCTAACCGGAACTACACATCTAACCACACTTTTGGAAAACGTGCAGAGAAACAAATATATACACTATATTCATAATTATGCAAAACATGTAAAATTCACAAATATGGTAAACATATACAAGTATCAATATAAACAAGTGAAAATAGACAATATATACGATATCTACAAAACTCAAAAACAAAAAAACTAACGAACCAAAAACACAAATATATACTAACCACGTATTTATACACAAAGTGGAGTTTATTCAAACGATATTTACCAAAAAGCATTGATAAGTGCAACAAAACTTATATACAAAAATAGCTACAATTTTCACTTATCAATAAGCCAACACACCACTGCACTTCCTCATGGACTTCTCAATCCACTCCCTATTCCTGCTAATGTGTGGGGGGATTTTGCACTGGATTTCATTACGGGCTTACATAATTCTTGTGGTTTCACGGTCATTCTGGTAGTAGTAGATAGATTGACTAAATTTGGTCATTTTTTTCCTATGAAGAAAGATTATGACAGCCACAAGGTGGCAGATATTGTGATGCACAATATTGTCAAGTTATATGGCATGCCTAAATCGATTGTTTCGGCCAGAGACAAGGTGTTCACAAGCAACTTTTGGCAACACTTATTTCGGCTTCAAGGCACCACCCTTGCCATGAGCTCCGCTTACCACCCTCAGAGTGATGGCCAAACCGAAGCCTTGAATAAATGCCTCAAAATATACCTCTGGTGTCTTACATTCTCAAATCCCAATGTATGGTCCAAGATGCTTCACTTGGCACAATATTGGTATAATACAGCCTTCCATACCAGTGCCGCAATAACTTCATTCAATGCATTATATGGACGCGATCCTTCTTCTCTCACCCGAGTACATGCAACCTCGAACATGGGTGACTCCCCGGCTGCACTGCATATCCAGAGTAGAGAGAGAATTCTGGAACAGCTACAGAGGAACTTGCATAAAGCTCAACAAGCCATGAAAGTACAAGCTGACAAGAAACGCTCTGATGTCTCCTTTGAAGTGGGTGATACAGTTTTAGTCAAACTACAACCGTATCGCCTGATGACTGTGGAACATCGAGGTAACAACAAGTTGAGTTTGAAATACTTTGGACCGTTCCCTATCATTGCTCGTATTGGATCTGTAGCTTACAAGGTGCAATTACCTCCCATTACTAAAATCTACCTTGTTTTCCATGTGTCCCAATTGAAGAAGTTCAAAGGCATTGTGAGCAATCCGTATTATCCTCTTCCGGCAGTTACTGTAGCGGCAAAATCGTGAGTGTAAGCTATTGATTAACTTAACTCGAAAAGCAAGAGTCGCCACCGCACTTTTATTTTATCCAAAAAGGAAAGGAAAAAGAGCGAACAAAACCTACACAAGTTCTAAAACAAGAACAAGTGAAGAGAGACTGGATAAGGGGGGTTGGTCACGCAATGGGAAGGTGTTAGCACCCAAAACGTCTATAGTACTCTATAGGAACCCTTTGAAATATCTACTGCTTTTGGTCTGAAAATGTTTGCTTGAAAAGTGATTGAGGAGATGAAAAGTGAAATTATTTTTAAGATTTTTGTGTTTGGAGAGACTTGTCGCCTTATGCCTACGTACCCACGGAGTGCAATGTAGGATCAAAATCCCATAGTTCGTGGAACAAAGAGTGAAATTTGTTTGTTTTGGTTGGTTTTAAAATGTAAAGACAAGTCGTCATTTCCAAGCGAATAATTCCGCTTAAATAAATGAATCATGTCTAAACTTATGAAAAAGTTAAAGGAAAAAGTGCACGAGGGCACAAAAAAGAGAGTGATGAGTTTGATGTTTTTAAATCTTTTGAAAAAGAGTGTCAATATGCTTATGTAGTTTAGCATTTGTTAAGAAATGAAAAGAAAATAGTAAAATCACTTGACAAAGTCAAGGTTTGATTATGAAAGAGGGGAAAGTTTGAAATCAAGAAGGTTTTGAAAAAGGGAGAAAATTTTGAAAATTGAAGAATGGGGAGGAGAAGAAGTGACTATCCTAAAGCATAAAGTAAAAGCTAAGGATAAGAAAGATCTAACCACAAATGTAGTTGTTTTCACCATAAACCAAGCAAAAGCACAAGTCTTCGAAGTCTTCGAACCATAATTCCATAGCAAAGGGAAAAGGTCCTAGTTCTAAGTCAAAGGATTCAAGAATAGCATTGAAGTCCAAAGTCTTTGAACCATAATTCCAAAGCAAAAGGGAAAAACCCTAGTTCTAAGTCCAAGGTTCCAAGAATAGCATTGGATGTCCTAGTTCTAAGTCCAAAGATTCAAGAATAGCATTGAAGTCCAAGGTCTAGGGGCAAAATTCCATGTCCATTGCAAAGGATAGTAACCATAGTCCAAGATTAGAAGCACAAGTTTTTTTAAAGGTTTTGGCCTTTATTAATGTTTTTGGTCCAAGTGGACAAAGAGAAAAAGGCATAAGCATAAACATGTGTCCAACGGACAAAGGAAAAATTGCGGAAGCATAAACATGTGTCCAACGGACAAAGGTAAAATATGCGGAAGCATAACCATGTGTCCAACGGACAAAGGAAAAATTGCATAAAAGTAAAAGAGAGATAGGGAGTGAGAAGGAATTGTAAAGAAGTTAGAAGTTAGTAATTAGTTGTTAGAGTAAGTGATCAATAATAATTGAATAATTGTACTTAGGTCAAAGTTAAAGAGAACTTGTTAGAAGATTGATAGAATCAAAGCCTTTACAACAACAAGTTTTATAAGTGTTGAACCAAAAGACAAATAATCAACCATCCTTGATTGTTTTCCGATAAAGGGACATATGTTGTGCTATGTTAAGCAATCGCAGAGTAATTTACGGAGTAATTACCCTACAATGAGGTCGGTCAATAGCTCTTTGTGCTAATGCATGCTAGATAAATGATATGTAGATCGTCACCCGAAAGTAATACCGCACGAAAAGAAAAGAAGGTAACGATCTAGTCTTGATCTAAATTCAACAACGGAATTCTATGATCCATAAGACTTTCATCGATCAAAAGAAAAGAGAAATAGATGAAGAGAAAGCCAAATTAAACCACACAATTATGTGATCTAAGGCTAAGAACAAAAGGAAAGGGAAGAAAATGGAAAAGGAACCAAAACAGTCCAAAAATTAGGTGAAAAACACCATTCAGCCTCGATGCAATCGATTGCACCAGTGTGCAAATCGATTGCACAGCAGAAAATCAGCAATTCTTAGGCAAAAAATGCATTGTGCAGTCTATTGCACAGAAATGCAAATCGATTGCACACTGACGGGCATCACTAAAATTTTTGAAAAAAATTCAGCATCTATGATCCAATCATTTCTTCAAACACCTCATGGTCATGGATGAAAATTAGCATGAAAATACAAGTAAAAAAACAATAAATAACACCAATGGATCACAAATTGCAAGATCCAAAGATCATGCAACAAGAATTATTAAAGGATCACATTGTGGAAGATGAATCAAGAACAACAATGGTGGAAAATGAGATTACCACTCCAAATCTGAAAATTGCTTCAAATTACTCCAACATCCAAACTCCAAAGCCTTGATCTACAAGAATTGATGAAGAAAACAAGTTTGGATGAAGGTTTAGCTCAAAGTTGAACAAGATTCAATGTGAATTCTTGTTAACTTTCAAGAGAAGAAAAGTGAGCTTTGAGTGAATTTTGGTGGTTGGGAAGAGAATTTGCAAGAGGTTTGTTGGCTCTCAAAAGCTTCAACTGAAATTTTAGCAAGGTGAATTTGGTTATCAAAAGCTTGAAGAATGAATGAAATGAGGGTTCTATTTATAGAGTTTAGGCTTGGAAAATTTGGTGGTTTGGAATTAGGCTTGGGTGATCAAAATTAGGATTGGAATTCAAATTTGGAGGGAATTATCAAAAGAGTGGTGATTAGTGGTGGTACATGGTGGGAATTAATTGTGATTATGTAGGAGAATTATTTTTGGGTGATCTAGAATATTTTCAAATGATAAAATTGGTGCCAAATGCTTCAAAATTTGAAAAATGCTTATTTTGGCCAATTCTGTCTTTGTTCAGTCGATTGCACTGTAGCGCGAATAGACTGCACTGCTGAAAACTTCAAAATCTAGGCAAAAAATGCCTGGTGCAATCGATTGGACCAATAGTGCAATCGATTGCACAGTTGAAAAACTTGAAAAATGGCCATGTTGGATGGATTGTTCTGGCTCTGGCTCGATTTTCCTGATTTGTCAAATAAGGCATGGAAATAAACACATGAACCTTGGAGTCTCTTGAATAATAATCAATTAAATCTTGGAAACTCTTGATCAGATAATTTTGAATTATTTGCAGATCAACTTTGACTTTGTTCAGATGAAATTCATTCGAGCTGAGGGACTGTTTGATATCCTTGATTCCCTTCCAGAAAAAGTTAGTGAAGACAAAAACAAACATATTTTTGGATTTTGATTAAAGGTTAGTAAACATAAGCAAATAAAGGCAAATAAGAAACACACAGATGCTCAGTGGTCTCTGCAAGGCATAAACCCAAAGAAGAGAGGGATAAAGGAATCAAAGCATAATCTTGTTTGTGGTATAAGATGCAAAATGAGATGTGAATGATATGTGGAATCTTAGCAGTCAAAATTTAGGGTCCAACAGCTGCCCCTATTTAAGTCTCTTCTATCGGGAGATATGAAGATACTTAAATACAAAAAGCGACATTTTTAAGCCCTAAGATGCCACAAGATGATATGAATGCAAAGGATGAAACATTCTGTGGGGAAACTGGAAACAAGAGATTTTACGGTAAATTGAGAGAGATGACGCGAAAAGACATGTCGGGGAACACAAGATATTTCTGGATATTTGTCAAGGTGACAAGAAGTATCCATCAATAGTTGGAAAGAGAAGGACAAGACCCTGGAAGACGAGTAGTGACATCCAAGAATGGCATTGGATGGAAACTATGAACGAGATAAAAGGTACGTCAAAAGATGTCCAAGAATGGCATTGGACAATAACAGGAAAGTTTCTGGTAAAAACAACAGCGTCATCCAAGAATAGCATTGGATGGAGGTGAAGAACACTCTATTGAGGATAAGGTATCCAAGAATGGCATTGGATGAAAGGAACTACAACATTCAAGAATGGCATTGAATGGGGCAACAGTAAACATCAGAGTCATCCAAGAATCGCATTGGATATAAACAAAATTCTATTTGAAAAATTCACTGGGGACATCCAAGAATGGCATTGGATAACAAGGTTTAAACATCAGAGATATCCAAGAATAGCATTGGACTCGGTTGGGGAAAAGGTGTCCAAGAATGGCATTGGACAAAAGAATCTCAACATCCAAGAATGGCATTGGATAAAAGGAATCTCAATATCCAAGAATGGCATTGGATGAAGTGAGAAAAGTTCTGGAAAATATATCAGAAATATCCAAGAATGGCATTGGATAAAAAGAGTTCATGATATCCAAGACTGGCATTGAATAAAGTGAGCAGGAACTTTTAGGAATGGCACTGAAAGGTAAAGGTAAATCACTACATTCAAGAATGGCATTGAATGATAGTGAGAAAGACATCCAGGAATGGCACTGAATGCAAAGGAGAAAACTCATCCAGGAATGGCACTGAATGAACAGATAAAACTTTCAGGAATGGCACTGAAAGATATCCAAGCAAATATAATGGGGGTTACAGAACAAAGACAAAACTTCCAGGAATAGCACTGGGAGAAACAAGAGGAACAAGATATCCAGGAATGGCACTGGGGATCAAAAGATACGGACATCTAGGAATGGCACTGGAGTGAAAGAAAGCAAAGATCCAGGAATAACACTGGAATGGAAGAAGATAAAGATCTAACAACATGACAAGATGCACAGAGAAACGACGACATCCAGGAATGGCACTGGAAAGAAAGAAGACAGGTAAATGACAACATTCAGGAATGACACTGAATGAAAAGACTGGTAAATGTTTTGGTAGGCGCCAAGTAAGTTGGACTTTGACCACAAGGTAAGATGTTGAAAGCAACAAGACCTCAGGAAATGCATATGAGCGTGAAACACACTTCGAGCTATGAAAATATTTCTATGTATGATAGATGAATGATTTATGTATGCAATGCATATGATAGGGATAACTGAGATAGACTCTTTTGTGAGGGAAGAAAGGAACTCTGATTCCTCAACACAGGGAACACTGCCCACTCTTCTTGGAGAGAAGATATTGAACATATCTCTGTCACACTTGTGAATTGTATCAGGCTGATGGTCTTTTGAGGAAAGACATCTTAAGGGTTCTTGAAGAAGATTACCCCAGATTGATTGACTGATGAGGATAAACTGATCATAGCTTCAGTTTGACTGCTGCAGAGGAAGAATGAACTGATCATGGCTTCAATTCTTGAAAAGACTGTTGAGGATAAACTGATCATGGATTCAGTTATTGGGGATGAACTGATCATGGCTTCAGTTCTTGAAATGACTGTTGAGAAGGCTAAACTCAGTATGGGTTTTGAAAGAGATCTTCTGGTTAACCAATTTTGAGAGTGACTTGCACTGAGCGACAAATCTTGAACTGATTCACAATAAGATCTAGAAGTAATGTGCCCCTGATAGGATCACTGACCAAGTTTCTCAACTGTTTAAAAATTTCTTGATGAGGAAAGTTTGTCTGCAATTAAAATCATTCAAACAAACATGGTAATTTTAATGTAAAGCTCGTGCAATTTTGAAATCAAAAATCATTTTCGGAATGATATTATTGATGTAAAGAAAAATAAATCACTTGTCAAAACACGGCGGTTTAGACATTCAAAAATGAAAGAGAAAGCAAATGTATGACATCAAAGCAAATGATTGGCAACAAACATATGAGTCAATTTACGCAACCTTGTTGTAGTATGCTTTCAAAAGAATCCTGACTTCAATTAGGTCTTCTGAAGGTTGTAACGTGGTCTGGTTCACGGCTTTTTGAAACAAAGGATATAGGCTCAAAGTTATTTGTACCCAACCCATTCTTCATGATGATCTTCAGTCCTATGCTCAGTTAATTCAAACTATGCATTCAGGTTCCAGGAGATTTTGGAATTGCAACACTGTTATGATGATGGCTCAAGGGCCAAGGGATTTTTTGAGATGGCAGTCACTCTTTCTTACAATATTTTGTTGTTTTTGATGAGGACCTTAGTCAACTCGTTTTGTCTTTGAGGATTTTGGTAACCTCTTGATTGAATTTTTTGTTATCCCTAACTTTTTCCTGAACTGTGTCATTTGAGCTTACAGTCAGCGGGATGCCCCAATTTTTGCCTAAGTCTCCTTCATAGGTTTTGACTTAGCGGGCTTTTCTTTTGATTTTTTTATTCTTTTTTTTTTGAAAGATAGTGACTGCCTGGCTTAATGATTACGGTGAACCATCATTGGTTTTTGATTTGGAAGACATCTTCGACACTTCTTTGATGTGTGTGAAGAAAAGCTTGTGATTGCAACCTTTATTGGAAAGTGTCTTGCATGCACAGTCAAATTAACTGAGAACTACCCATCCCCAGGTTAAGATTGCGGGTTTTTTCGTACAGAAAGAAACTCCAACTTCTAGGCTCGAAGGGGTTGACAAGGGATTAACTTCCTTATTTCTCCAGTGTTTGGGAGTTGAAACAATGCCTGTACATCATCAGCCAAGTTTTAATTGAAAGCATACAGTTTAGCAATTTCAGGTATTTCATTTCATCATTCTCCCTCCAATCTTTGCATAAACAAAAGCTTGATAAAGAAAGTGAACAGGAGATATATTTTTGTTTTGTGAAAGAAAGCATAAAGATGTACACAGTGGATATAAATGAATTGAATCAAAACATTACAATGCTCATTTCATTGAAATTACCATGAAAGTACAAATAAAGTTCAAAAGCGAACAGTCAATACAATCAAAGAAAAATGCAAACAGAAAGAAACAAGGCCTAGTGACTAATCAACAACAAGGATGAGTTGTCCTGTCTGAAACACTGGCTTTAGGAGATGATCCGTTTGAACTGACCCAAACTTCACTTGGCATGCTCTGGTAAAAGATTGTTGACAACATTGGGATTCTCATCAAGAAAGGTCAGAATCTTTGAGTTCCCCAATTCTTGTACTCTAGCTTTCAATGCATAGCAACCTTCCAAGTTATGGCCTGCCCCACCTCGATGGAACTCACAGTGCAGATCAGCCCTATAGCCGGCTGGCAAAGGATTTGGAGGAGGAGGTAGATCCCTCGTTGTAATCAAACCTTTCTTTACAAGACATGGATATAGCTCAGTGTAGGACATCGAGATAGGGTCAAAGTTAACCCTATTGCGATTCTGATTTTGTCTAACAGTCTGACGAGGAGCTTGAACTGGTTGAGCATTGACAATAGGAGCAACTGCAGCTACATATTGTTGTTGCCTGTGACGAGATTTCCCTTCAACTGAAACAGCATGGGTATCACCATCCTTTTTCTTTTGAAAATTCCCAGCATACTTTTTAGCACCACTAAAGGCTTCAGCATTGGTAATCTTTCCTTTCTTGATACCCTCTTCTAGTCTTTCTCCAATAGTGACTAGGTCAGCAAAACCAGATGATACACTGCCTATCATCTTTTCCCAAAAGAGTGGCTGAAGAGTGTCCATGAACAAACCGGTCAATTCTTTTTCAGCCAAGGGTGGCTCCACTTGAGCAGCTAGCTCTCTCCAACGCTGAGCGTACTCCTTAAAAGATTCTTTTTCTTTCTGAGACATATTTTGCAATTGACGGCGGTCAGGTGCCATATCCAGATTGTACTTATACTGCTTTAAGAAAGCATCAACCAAGTCTTTCTAGCTTTGGATACGGTTCTTCTCAAGTCCCATATACCATTTCATTGAAGCCCCACTCAAGCTGTCTTGGAAACAGTGAATGAGCAGTTTGTCATTTTTTGCATGAGCAGCCATCTTGCGGCAATACATCACCAAGTGGCTTCTGGGACAGGTGTGCCCCTTGTATTTCTCAAAATCAGGAGTTCTGAATTTTGCAGGCATAACCAAGTCTGAAACCAAGCACATGTCCATTGCGCAACACTAAAGACGTCACTTCCTTCCACGACTCTTATCCTTTTGTCTAGAGTTTGCCATTGCTCTCTGACTTCTTCAATGTATCCAGGTTCTCCTTGACTTTCAGATTGTGGACCAGCAGCATGGTACACGAAAGGAGGATTCTCAGGAATAGCTTGAGCAACAGAATGCACAACAGGCTGAGGTTCAGTGAACAATGGAGCTGAAGATACTGGAAGTACAGACGGGACAAACACAAGAGTAGTTGCAAAGGGTGGCGAGTAATTTGGAGGTAACCCAAATTCTGGCCAAGTATAAGCTGGTTGCTGAGTCAGTGGAGGGTCAACAGCAGCAGGTGAAGTTTCAACAATCACAGTCCTTTGAGGTGGTACACCTCTAGAAATCAGAACTTGCAGCATTTCTGTGAGTCTGGTCATGCCAGCCTTCAACTCATCAATTTCCATTCTGACTTTGGCGTTGTGTTGTTCTTGGTTTTCCATTCTCAATCTGACAGCAGCTCTAGTTCCGTAGTTGTGTTGAGGAAACAGCTTGACGGTGAACAGATAACTGGAGAAGGAGACAGTTGAAATGAGTTTTTGAGACAACTTGGAAGAATGCAGATGTATGCTCATGGATGCAAGAGTGCATGGATGCAACAACCACAAACAAGATCACTCAAAGCACACAGGTTCAAAGGTTCGAGCATGAAGTCAAGGGTAAGAACCAATCCCACAAAAGGTGTGTACTAAGGTTTTGTCTTCATTGTACCTGCAGAAATCAGCGGTTCTAACAGAGTGCCCAGGGTCCACAATCCACTATCAGACACACCAGCGCACCGATTTACTCGGAGGTTAGTAGTTATCCTCAAGAGAATCTAACCTGAGTGTGGCATCGCGTAACAGCTAAGTCGGATTTGCATCTTCATAGCTTCCGCGCCACAATCCTAAAAAAAGGCTAAGATGGGTTAAGGGTTACTACAGTTCTCGGTGTTATAGGCTTCTATGGAAAAAGTAATGCCTTCAACAATCGCTCGATTGGCATCAGTAACTCCAAAGAGGCAACCACCGAGTGGATGGATTCTCAAGTTCTACTTTTTTGGGATTCGACTCCTTCAAAGCTCCCTTGACTATACCATCCTCCTATTTCAAAGTACACTCTGGTCCGGGTATAGGACTTATCTCACACACACAGAGGAACTCCAAAACAGAACAATCAAGTAACAAGCAAATCAGACAAAAAGCAGTAAATAAATCAAAGTAGGCTAAACCCCTCAAGGGAGGATTTCCCCAGCAGAGTCGCCACTTTTCTATAGCGGCAAAATCGTGAGTGTAAGTTATTGATTAACTTAATTCGAAAAGCAAAAGACGCCACCGCACTTTTATTTTATCCAAAAAGGAAAGGAAAAAGAGCGAACAAAACCTACACAAGTTCTAAAACAAGAACAAGTGAAGAGATACTGGATAAGGGGGGTTGGTTACGCAATGGGAAGGTGTTAGCACCCAAAACGTCTATAGTACTCTATAGGAACCCTTTGAAATATCTACCGCTTTTGGTCTGAAAATGTTGGTTTGAAAAGTGATTGAGGAGATGAGAAGAGAAATTGTTTTTAAGATTTTTGTGTTTGGAGAGACTTGTCGCCTCATGCCTAAGTACCCACGGAGTGCAATGTAGGATCAAAACCCCGTAGTTCGTGGTACAAAGAATGAAATTTGTTTGTTTTGGTTGGTTTTAAAATGTAAAGACAAGTCGTCATTTCCAAGCGAATAATTCCGCTTAAAGAAATGAATCATGTCTTAACTTACGAAAAAGTTAGAGGAAAAAGTGAACGAGGGCACAAAAAAGAGAGTGATGAGTTTGATGTTTTTTAAGTCTTTTGAAAAAGAGTGTCAATATGCTTATGTAGTTTAGCATTTGTTAAGAAATGAAAAGAAAAGAGTAAAATCACTTGAAAAAGTCAAGGTTTGATTATGAAAGAGGTGAAAGTTTGAAATCAAGAAGGTTTTGAAAAAGGGAGAAAGTTTTGAAAATTGAAGAATGGGGAGGAGAAGAAGTGACTATCCTAAAGCATAAAGTAAAAGCTAAGGATAAGAAAGATCTAACCACAAATGTAGTTGTGTTCACCATAAACCAAGCAAAAGCACAAGTCTTCAAAGTCTTCGAACCATAATTCCAAAGCAAAGGGAAAAGGTCCTAGTTCTAAGTCCAAGGATACAAGAATAGCATTGAAGTCCAAAGTCTTTGAACCATAATTCCAAAGCAAAAGGGAAAAACCCTAGTTCTAAGTCCAAGGTTCCAAGAATAGCATTGGATGTCCTAGTTCTAAGTCCAAGGATTCAAGAATAGCATTGAAGTCCAAGGTCTATGTGCAAAATTCCATGTCCATTGCAAAGGATAGTAACCATAGTCCAAGATTAGAAGCACAAGTTTTTTAGAGGTTTTGGCCTTTATTAATGTTTTTGGTCCAAGTGGACAAAGAGAAAAAGGCATAAGCATAAACATGTGTCCAATGGACAAAGGAAAAATTGTGGAAGCATAAACATGTGTCCAACGGACAAAGGTAAAATATGCGGAAGCATAAACATGTGTCCAACGGACAAAGGAAAAATTGCATAAAAGTAAAAGAGAGATAGGGAGCGAGAAGGAATTGTAAAGAAGTTAGAAGTTAGTAATTAGTTGTTAGAGTAAGTGATCAATAATAATTGAATAATTGTACTTAGGTCAAGGTTAATGAGAACTTGTTAGAAGATTAATAGAATCAAAGCCTCTACAACAACAAGTTTCATAAGTGTTGAACCAAAAGACAAATAATCAACCATCCTTGATTGTTTTCCAATAAAGGGACATATTGTTGAAGCTAGAATAGCAGCAAGCAAAAATATATAAGTTACCCAATTTATCGTTCTCCACAGGGATCAGTGCGAGGGAAAGAATTCCATTCAACGGTTTCTACATTTCTAAGCTCATGGATCAAAAGTTTTGGTTTAAGACCGAACCAAAAGCAAATGCGGAAAACGTAAAGATGGAAAATATAAAATAAAGACTGAATTATAAACGGAGCCTTGTTGGAATTGGATCTCATCAATTGATAACACATGCATTCTTCTAATCAAGTAAACACAAATCAATCATTCGCCTAATATCCTTGCGTATCACTCACAACAGAGGTTATGTCTAACGCAACGTCGAGAGAACAATCGTATTGTCTCATTGGTGATGTCTCACGTAACTCAACAACACAGAGAAGTAAGAACTGATAATCACGCAAGTGTTAAGCCTAAATCTATGTCTAGAGTTCAGTCATAACAGATATTACTATAACATCCATATCAAATAAATGATTTCTTCGTATTTAAGCAAGATCAAAATACGTACACACGCTTAACCCTTTTTACATGTATTCAACTAATTTGCCCAATGAATGTGAATATCCTTCTTCATCACTATTATCACACATCCTCGCGATACCGTATCGATCCTACTCATGCTAGCCATGCTACTTAATCAACACAATACAACAAAAGATAAAATGAATATCAACTCACAAAACCTTGTCAAAAGCTTGTTCATTGATAGATAAAAATCTAAGATCAAAGATTTGTAAAGGTTTTGTCAAGACCAAAAATAATCAACCAAAGACAACAACAATAAAAAATCAGAATTCAATTCACAAACATACAGTAGAGGAAATACAATAGGTATCAAAAGATTACATCCAACACCAATAAGAAAGCAAAGATCCTACCTTTTCTCCCTTTGAAATGAAGGAATATCAAGTTCTGATCCTTAACTACAAGTTTCTCTATCCCAAAATTACAACCACATAACCTAAAAAGTGTGAAAATTGTATTTATACAATTCAGGAATTTGCAGGTTCGCTAGGCGAACCTATTCATTCGCTAAGCGAATGGTTAAAAATAGGCACTTCAGGTGCCTCAAACAGTTAAACCGCCCCAGAACATTCGCTTTCTAGCTCGCAAAGCGAATTTTGTCTCTTTTTGCCTCTGCTAAAATCTGGGTTCATTCGCAGGGAGCTTCGCCAGCGTTTGCGAAGCGAACGTTCACTAGGACTCGCCTACATGTTCGCTAGGCGAACTAACTTATATCATTCTCTTTTCTTTAGCAGCTTGCACCCTTTCTCGTATCTTACTACATTTGATGTTTTATGCCTATTTTCTGCACAATAGCACACATATTACAAGCACCAAAGGTATTTTCAATGTTTAGAAGAATAATATCAATCAAGAGTAAAACGAATGAAAACATGAGAAAAGAGTGGAAAAAGTGCAAAGAAAGATATGTCATTTTTAGGTCAAATCTGCACCTAACACATTTGTTGCGCTATGTTAAGCAATCGCAGAGTAATTTACGGAGTAATTACCCTACAATGAGACCGGTCAATAGCTCTTTGTGCTAATGCATGCTAGATGAACGATATGTAGATCGTCACCCGAAAGCAATACCGCACGAAAAAGAAAAGAAGGTAACTATCTAGTCTTGATCAAAATTCAACAACGGAATTCTATGATCCATAAGACTTTCATCGATCAAAAGAAAAGAGAAATAGATGAAGAGAAAGCCAAATTAAACCACACAATTATGTGATCTAAGGCTAAGAACAAAAGGAAAGGGAAGAAAATGGAAAAGGAACCAAAACAGTCCCAACATTAGGTGAAAAACACCATTCTGCCTCTATGCAATCGATTGCACCAGTGTGCAAATCGATTGCACAGCAGAAAATCAGCAATTCTTAGGCAAAAAATGCACTGTGCAGTCTATTGCACAGAAATGCAAATCGATTGCACACTGACAGACAGTACTAAAATTTTTGAAAAAAATTCAGCATCCATGATCCAATCATTTCTTCAAACACCTCATGGTCATGGATGAAAATTAGCACGAAAATAAAAGTAAAACAACAACAAATAACACCAATGGATCACAAATTGCAAGATCCAAAGATCAAGCAACAAGAATTATTAAAGGATCACATTGTGGAAGATGAATCAAGAACAACAATGGTGGAAAATGAGATTACCACTCCAAATCTGAAAATTGCTTCAAATTACTCCAAGATCCAAACTCCAAAGCCTTGATCTACAAGAATTGATGAAGAAAACAAGTTTGGATGAAGGTTTAGCTCAAAGTTGAACAAGATTCAATGTGAATTCTTGTTAACTTTCAAGAGAAGAAAAGTGAGCTTTGAGTGAATTTTGGTGGTTGGGAAGAGAATTTGCAAGAGGTTTGTTGACTCTCAAAAGCTTCAAGGGAAATTTTAGCAAGGTGAATTTGGCTATCAAAAGCTTGAAGAATGAATCAAATGAGGGTTCTATTTATAGAGTTTAGGCTTGGAAATTTTGGTGGTTTGGAATTAGGCTTGGATGATCAAAATTAGGATTGGAATTCAAATTTGGAGGGAATTATCAAAAGAGTGGTGATTAGTGGAGGTACATGGTGGGAATTAATTGTGATTATGTAGGAGAATTATTTTTGGGTGATCTAGAATATTTTCAAATGATAAAATTGGTGTCAAATGCTTCAAAATTTGAAAAATGCTGATTTTGGCCAATTCTGTCTTTGTTCAGTCGATTGCACTATAGCGCGAATAGACTGCACTGCTGAAAACTTCAAAATCTAGGCAAAAAATGACTGGTGCAATCGATTGGACCAATAGTGCAATCGATTGCACAGTTGAAAAACTTGAAAAATGGCCATGTTGGATGGATTGTTCTGGCTCTGGCTCGATTTTCTTGATTTGTCAAAGAAGGCATGGAAATAAACACATGAACCTTGGAGTCTCTTGAATAATAATCAATTAAATCTTGGAAACTCTTGATCAGATAATTTTGAATTGTTTGCAGATCAACTTTGACTTTGTTCAGATGAAATTCATTCGAGCTGAGGGACTGTTTGATATCCTTGATTCCCTTCCTGAAAAAGTTAATGAAGACAAAAACAAACATATTTTTGGATTTTGATTAAAGGTTAGTAAACATAAGCAAATAAAGGCAAATAAGAAACACACAGATGCTCAGTGATCTCTGCAAGGCATAAACCCAAAGAAGGGAGGGATAAAGGAATCAAAGCATGATATGTTTGTGGTATAAGACGCAAAATGAGATGTGAATGATATGTGGAATCTTAGGGGTCAAAAATTAGGGTCCAACAGTTACCACTGATATGGGTCTTATTCTACAACCAGAGCAGGTGACACAGACACAGACTATTCTGAAAGGACAGCAGTCTGTTCCTCAAATCCTGGTCAAGTGGCAGGATCTTGATACCTCTCTCGCCACATGGGAAGACAAGACAATCATGCAATCAACTTATCCAAATTTCAACCTTGAGGTTAAGGTTGTTATTGATGGGGAGGGTATTGTAAGAGATGCAGCTAAAGGCCCAACCATATGCCCAATTATAACATACCAATCTCATTCACTAGAGGACGAAATAGATGAGGTCACACATGCACTAGAAGACAAAAGGGCTGCAACAAACAAAGGATTAGTGGAGGCGAGAAAAAGCATCAGAGTGAAGAAATAAAATCCAAAATACTTGAAATAGAGGAGGAGAAATTAGTGGGTTTGTGGAATGTGATATTTCTGATTCTCTCTCCTTGGATCCTTAGTGGATATTTCTCTCTTTTTCATAGTGTATTTTCACTTTTCCACCATTGAAGCTTGATGTACTTAATTAAAAGATCCTTATTAAGTCATCAATAAGAATCTTGCCATTTTCATCATATTTTACATTAGTATATTACATCTAACTAACTCTAAGTTTTAGTCTACTTTTCAAAAATATCTCACCTGAACCCTATCTCTATTACAACCTATAAAGACTTTTGGAAGTAAGTGCCATTGCATATTGATATATGTATAGAATCTAGTCAAGCATATGGTAGAATAATGCATTTTGAGAATTATGAGTGTATTAACCACAAATATTTGAGAGACTTTGTGAGAGTGTATAGAGAGATTGTAGTCGAGATAAATAATGCATTTTGAGAATTACGAGTGTATTAACCATAAATATTTGAGAGACTTTGTGAGAGTGTATAGAGAGATTGTACTCGAGATAAATAATGCATTTTGAGAATTATGAGTGTATTAACCACAGATACATGAGAGACTTTGTGAGAGTGTATAGAGAGATTGTAATCGAGATAATATCATCAAGTGGAAATGGAAAAGATCCATCTAACTAAGTGAAACTACTGAACTTGAAGTATCACCAAGAGAATATCACAGAATAGTGAGTTATGAAACCAAGTCTTACTAAATTTGACAGGCGAGAACATTTTTTTATTTTAAAAGTTGATTGAGGACAAAAAAACAAGTTTGAGACTTTGATCAGTCATCATTTTAACATGTTTAATTGAGTTATTTTTTAATTCATTTAATATTTATTATTTTTATTATTACTTAATTATGCTTTTACTAAAATTTGAATATTTAAGTTTTATTTAATTAAGTGACAAGTTTTACATTAATCTTCGATTTTGAAGAGATTTGAAGTTATTTTGTAGGTATCAAAAAGTCAAAGAAAAGGCTAAAATAGAGTCATAATTCTATTATTGAACATACATACGCCCTAATAAGCATACATATGCCCACACTAAAAATAGGCGAGCATACATACACTCCCATTTGTGTATGCATGTCCTTCGAAAAAGAAGACCTATACACATATGTCCTAGAGAGCATACATATGCCTTGATGAGGATTCATGTATGCGTAAGAATGCCCAAGATGTGTATATGCACAATTTAAGATTCAAGTCAGCATACATATGTTTTCACCTCTGGAAAATGATGTATGTACGTTCTCTTACGTCTAAGCTTTCATACATATGTCTATTCTTATCTATTTTTCATATAGGGATGAAATTTTTTACGGGAAAATCCACGTTGGTGAGCTGCAAAATACATAAAAGGCTTAAGGAGGCAGGATTCAACGAATTTTGAGGTTGAAGTTTTCTCATTACTTATGCATGTGTAGTCTCTTTAATTCAATCAATTATCTTATTTAGAGTAGCTAAACTCTAGTGTTAGGGATGAGCTCGTGGAATTGATTAACCATTGTATTCTGAAATGACCTTTGGAATTGATAGTTTATTATTCATTTATAATTTATTTTGACATGTATTTAATGCTTTTTTACTTTTTGGCCAATTTAATTTGTTCTAAGATGATCTGTTAAGAAGAAATTTTGACTTATGATTCTTTGAAAATATTCTTACTAATTATCACCTATGTATAGAGATAACACTTTGAGATTGTATTGTTCATATTAATTGAAACACTTACACTTATATGTAATTCACTAATAGTCTTAGGGATTAATTTAAGAATAAAAGTTTGTTCACTAAAGAATTAGAGATAGATACTATAGGGAATCAATAACCATACTGAATAATAGATTTCAACGGGGTTAATTTAGAATACTACGAAGAAACAACGTCAATCTTATCTCTAACATATTTCATTATTGTATTGTTAGCTCCTAAATTCGACGCTTAGGGGATTAATTTAAGAGACAAGAGTTCTTTAAGGAAAATGGAAGTTTTCGACCATAATTGAAATGTTGAAAGTTTGGGTCGAAATGATGTCTTTGCGCAGGAGAGAAACTAAGTTGTGGACTTAGAGATATTTCCAAACTTAGGGAATATTAGTCGACGGAAATACTACTGAAGGTATTTCGACGCGAAGATTTAAATTCAAAAATAAGAGGAAATAGTTATTCTTATCCGATTCGGAAGGAAGACATGTGAAGTTCATCCAAGAAGTGAAGACATGCACGACGCCATGTGTTTCGCCCTGATTAGTAGCCCGTTAATGGGTAGTTACTTCTAACCATTATAAATAGCAAGTCTTAGGAATAGATTTGGTGTGTTCAATTGTATACAAAAACTCAGTGTGCTCAAAGTACCAGTGTAGAGAAAAGAGCGTGTGAGAATGTATGTTGATGTAACACCACTTTTTTCAATTCAATGCAATTTAATAAGTTTCTTTCATTAAAGTTTTTTTATTCATGCAAGTTAAATTCTGCATTTTACCAGTCTTTTCGATTTAAAGCCCTTTTTACCTTTTGGTTACTTTATATTTCTTGAAGTTAGCCTCTTTTATTTATGTACATTGTCGAAGTGTTCTTGATGTTTTCCAATAAACTTACGCAAGAAAACAATTCGCACATGTCCTAGGATTTAGTTTGGTCAATCCTGCAAGTTACTCATTTTTACATAAATATTAATAGACCAGAGGTTGTTTACTATTTTTCCCAGTAAACAAATTGGCACGCCCAGTGGGACAGTGCTAAACGAGTACTTCATTGTATGTTATTAAGAAGTGGAAAAGTAGCCACTGCAAACGAAGAGAGACAAAAAAGAAAGTATACGAAGAAAATGGCAAGTACTAATCAGCCAAATAGTTCGAATCCTCAAACTATCTCGAGTGTCAATGCAGAACCAATCTCAGGATCTTCGACTGGAGGACCCACCGTTCCTGTGCCTGTATCTGAAACTATGTCATCTATGGCAAGTTCAACACCAACACATTTGATTTCCCATACTGAACCAATTTTAACTTATATTGGGCCAAGGGGACCCCCAGTGACTCCCCCGCCAATAGAAACATCTACTTATCGACCTTTTATGCCACCTGGTTTTTTGATGCCTTTAAACGGTCGAGAACAACCTTATGAGATGCCAACCTCGATGATGGTAAATTTGCAAAACGCCCCCAGTATATTCAGAACCCGTGATGACATCACCTTTACAAGGGTCAGGATCTGGGATTAATATGGGTTGAAATAACCAATCTATAGGAGCAGGATATTCAACCCAAATGCCAGGCTTGACGAATACCACTGCAGCCTATTTAAGGCAGCAAATGGATGAAAGTAACCACCAAATGGTCCAAATGATGTCCCAAACTATGGGGGAAATCTTTCAGCCTCTAATTCAAAATACTACCCAGACTAATCAGCAAATGGCTGCGCAGATGACCTACCTTGCAGATTTCTTTGGTGTGCCTAACCCTCCTCGACACCCTTAGAGAGAGTATGTCGCAGGAAACCTAGAGGTGGTGTTCGAAGAGGACCCCACTATTAACCTGAACCAACAAAATCCAGGGAATATTCAGGCGAATGTACCAAAAACTAGGGAATAGTCGAACCCCTAGGGTCCAGCCACAAATTCCTGTAGGAGAACAACCAATGGTGGTTTTGGTGAATAGAAACCAGGATGCCGACAATGTCGTACAACAAGTTCGACGTAATGAGGTGACAGCAGATAACAATTTGGCAGCCATGATCGAAAGGATTATGGTCCAAAATGGAGTAAACTTTGGCCTGTGTAGGCCAAATTATACATCTCCATTATCAGAATACATTCTCCAGTCAGAGTTACCCCCTAGAACGAAAGTCCCTAAGTTCACTAAGTTCTCTAGAGACACCACTGAATCCACTGTCAAACACGTGGCCAGATATGTGATAGAGGCTGGAGAAATCGTGAATAATGAGAATCTTAGGATAAAATACTTCCCAAGTTCTCTGACGAAGAATGCCTTCACGTGGTTTACAACTTTGCTACCTAATTCGATCCACAATTGGGCCCAGTTGGAACGGTTGTTTCATGAGACGATAGATGACTACTTGAATAGATTCCGACTGCTCAAGGCTAGATGTTTCACACAGGTGCCAGAGCATGAGTTAGTTGAAATGGCCACTGGAGGCCTTGATTACTCCATTAGAAAGAAATTAGATACTCAATATCTAAGAGATAAGGCTTAATTGGCTGATAGAGTTTGACAACTAGAACGCCTAAAAGAAGAAAATGTTAGGGCGAATAAAAATAAAAGGGTGGCTTACGTCGAAGTTAATGACGAAGATGAAAAATACTATAATGAGCCAGTAAGTTTCGACGAAGGCGAGATCGATCTTGCTGAATTGAAACAAGGCCCACCTTACTCTTGTAAGTTGTTGGCCCTTTCGAATGGAAAAAATCCTGTTGAATAAAAAAAATGACAAATTCCCTAAGAAAACTTATACTTTCGACGTTACTAAATGTGACAAAATTTTCGATTTGTTAGTTAAGGATGGTCAAATGATAGTGCCCCCTGGTGCTAAAATGCCTCCTTTAGAACAAAGGAAAAAGAAAGGATTTTGTAAATATCATAATTTCTTGGGCCATAAGACTTCTCAATGTTTCCTTTTCAGGGATCTTGTTCAGAACGCAATCCAAGAAGGAAGGCTAAAGTTCAGAGAGAAGTCCAAAAACCATATGAAGATCGATTCAGATCCCCTACCAGTGGCTGATGCTTACTATGCAGAGAAAACGGAGGTTCATATGGTCGAGGTTGCTGAAGGCCTCAACAACGATGTCAATTTGGTCGAAATAGCTGATGATTTCAACAATAAGGCAGTCATGGTCAGGATTACTGAAAATCTCGACCAAGAATTCGCAAGGGGTTTTGCTACCGGGTCTGTCGAAAGATGTACCAACGAGACTGCTGATGGTATTGGGGTCACTGAAGGCGCCGACAAGGGAGTTACTGAGGACCTACTGATGGAATTGTGCAAGCTTGACATCACTGAGGATGTCAAAATGGAAGTCAATATGGTGGAGATTTCTCAGGCACCCATGGAAGCTGGTGATGAACGCCGTCAGGAATAGTACAACAAGTTGGCCTTCCCGGAAAAGGAGGAGAGTTTGATTGACTTTATACACAGGTGTCAAAGGAAGGGGTCTGAAGTCATCTTGTGCCCCAGGTGTAGCACTGTATTTGACAAAAAGGCAGCGCAGAATGTCGAAGGAGTTCGGAAGGCCAAGCAAAGGTGGGAAGACAAAGCCTGTCATGGCCAGCGGAGTTTTGATCCTAGGAGGTCTGCGTCGAACCAGGAACAACCAAAGGCTAGAGTTCCAGGGGCAAGGCCCGCTACATTTAAACCATTTGCTGAACTTTCTAACGGCAAGTGGGTAAAACCAAATGAGAATAGGGAGAAAGGTTAACAAAAATGGAAAGATTTCGACGTCAACAGGGGTTGTTCGATTACCTATCCCAAAGATTTTCAATCCTCCAACAAATTGGCCCATATTTCTAAGAATTACAAAGGTAAAAATCCCATGTCAAGGTCGTAGTGGTGGAGGGAGCAGCAAAGGAGGAAAGCCCAAAGGGAGGCTGAATCGAAAGATAAGGCGGAATTAAGTACAAACATACCTGCCGAAAGCAACGAAAAGGGGAAGACAGAAGTTGTCGAAAAGTTGCCCATAGGGCGAAAATTGTTCAAAACCCAAGACGAAGAGGCCAGAGAGAAACATGATCGGGCCAAAGCGAAAGACAAGATGATGACGTATAACTTCGATTCTAATTCATAGGCCTTATTGGACATCATTGTGAATGTGGTATCAGTGTTGCCTAGAGAGTTTGATCAAATTACTCCAGACGATGAAGCATACTGCTCATTGCATCTGCATCCCGTCAATGGTTTTAGATGGGATAGAGAGGTAGTAGGTGAGGATGATTTTGCATACCCTGCACCTGTAGCTGGAATAACCCCGACAGGTTAGGGAAGCGAATTCAGTGATGATGTCTGAACTCGAAGTACTAAGAAAGATTTCGGCTTACATAGCCGAAAACAAAGTACAAGCGGCCTTAGAGGCTGAAGTTAAATACATGGCAGACAAAGCCAATGAAGATTCACATAAAGGAGGTCCTGGTAAAGACTTCGATCTAGAACCACCTGATTAAGTTTGGGATGAAGAACAAAGGCTCGACGCCATCTATGATGATGAGCCTTTGGGTTTCGAGAAGGATCTGTTGGCAACCAATATCAGAATGCTAGCGCAAGATCCATTTGAATAAATCGACTTGGGAGAAGGGGTAGTGAAAATGCCTACTTATATTAGTGCCAACATTAGTCCACAACTCAGAGTCGAAGTAATCCAATTGTTGAGGGAGTTCAAAGACTGTTTCGCTTGGGATTACGACGAGATGCCTAGTTTGAGCAGAGAGCTGGTCGAACTAAAGTTACCAATCAAGTCTGGAAAGAAGCCGATCAAGCAAAATCCCAGGCGGGTTGCACCAGCAATCCTCTCAAAGATCAAAGAGGAAGTCGAAAGGCTTCTTCGTTGCAGATTTAGTCGAATGGCCAGGTATGTCGAATGGCTTGTAAACATTGTGCCTGTTATAAAAAAGAATGGGACTTTGAGGGTTTGCATAGACTTCAGAGATCTGAATGTTGCGACCCCAAAGGACGGATACTCAATGCATGTGGCAGAAATGTTAGTTGACTCTGCCGCTGGCCATGAATACCTTAGCATGCTCGACGGGTATTCTGGGTATAACCAAATATTTATTGCTGAAGATGATGTCCCTAAGACAGCGTTTCGATGCCTTGGGGCCTTAGGCACTTACGAATGGGTAGTTATGCCTTTTAGCCTAAAATATGTTGGGGCAACATATCAAAGAGCAATGAATACAATCTTCCATGATTTCATAAAAACTTTTATGCAAATTTACATTGACAATGTTGTTGTAAAGTCTATTTCAGGGAAGAATCATATCGACCATCTTCGACAGTTATTCGAAAGGATGTCAAGAGCAAGTACATGCAGGTATACAGCATGTTCCTGCAAGCAAACTACACTCCATAGTCAAACCATGGCCCTTTAGGGGTTGGGCTTTGAATTTGGTTGGTGAGATTCGACCAGCGTTGTAACACCCCATTTTTAATTATTTAATCGTCTGGTTTTATTTTAATTGTTGGCCTTGTTTAGGGTGCGTGTCTGAGTACGAAGGAGTAATATTAATAGTGATAAGGTGGGGGTGTACCAATTAATAGTAATTTGGAACTAATTGAAAATTATTACTATTATTATTATTATTATTATTATTATTATTATTATAAATAGTATATTTCATAATATTGTTAGTTTTATCATTATTAAGATTATTATTAGTAGTATTAATATTATAATTTTATTAAATAAAAATCTGATATAATTAATTAGATAATGGGATAATAGAAAATTAATAAGGGTAGTTTAGTAATTATTGGATAATTAGTGAAAATTGGTGAGGGTTAGCCATAATCAAAATTTTAGAGGTAGAAAGAGAAAAGCTAAGGAGAGGAAGAACAAGGGTGTGCTAGGGCTAACATCTTCATCAGATTTTCGCAGGAATTAATCAAAGATTCGAGAAAAGAGGGGAGAAACGGGTATAATATTGGTGATATGTTCATGATAGGGTAGTGAGGAGTCCTTAACCCCGTAGGAATTCGTATGCAAAAGGTTGTGTTGTTGATTTGTGCATATGTCTGATGTGATGATGAAATTGTGCATGAATTTATTCGTGTTAACATGATTTTTGTTGTTGTTGCTGTTGTCTGAATAACCTTTGTTGCAGATCTGTTTTTGACCCAATTTGGGATAATGATTTGGATTCTAAGACCTATAATCTATGTAGTAATGATAGGTGAAGTTGTAATGTGAAATTATAAGTTCTAAAATTGATGTAGAACAAATTTTTAGGACTTTTTTAGAGTGAAAAGTGAAGATCCAGTAGCAGAAACCAGACTGGGTGGGAAATTGGCGTTTGCGTAACAGATCTGGCAATACGCGTAACAGGCAAGGCGTTACGCGTAATACTGGGCTATTACGGCGGCAATATGCGTAATGGGAGGGCCAAAAGGAGGCTTGGCACGGCCCTCTGCCCATACGCGTATTGATATGCGTACGGTGGCTTGGCAATACGCGTATGGGGTAGCTATACGCGTATCCAGATCTGAAGATGGAATTTTGAAGGGAAATAACTCTCTGCCCATACACGTATGAGGCTAGGCAATACGCGTATGGCAGGGCGAGGCAGGATGCCTTACGCGTTTGATACGCACAGGAAGGGGCAGGAAAGCTGGTCAATACGCGTATGGCTCAGGTCAATACGCGTATGGACAACGTGAGTGCATAATTTTACTGTTTCGCGATTTCTTTCCTGTTTTCGCGTTTGAATCGATTTCTTTTGGTTTGAGGGGTTGGGAATAGATGTCAGACCTTGAGAAATACAAAATTGGAGACGAAAATAATTAATTTAATAATTTTTAGGGAATTAATTAATAAATAAGTGGTTGATGTGTTGTGAGTTATTTGTAGGGTGTTGGATGTTGATGTGTGATTCAGGTGTGATCCGGAGGATCGTGAACATGTATATATGTTATTGTACATGTGTTTTATATGCATATTGTGTCATGCATTTCATGGTGTTGGTGGGATGAATCATTGCTCAGGAGGAGTGTATGTGATTCATCCGTACTCCGATATGGAGAATGGTGGAGATAGATCATTGCCAAGTAGGGGTGTATGTGATCTATCAGGGTTCGATTGAATGAACCATGATGTTGGTACCACATGCATTGTGTCCATAGTTGTGTCGCATTGCATTTTGTTGTTGGATGTGTGTTGTATAGTGATGATTGGTGACCAGTGGGTCTTGATTGTATGATTGTGCGTGAATACTACTCTTATCATGTAATTGGTCACCGTTTAATATTGAATGTGATTCTCACCCCTTTGTTGTTGTTGTGTATGTGCTTCTTCGAAAGTACAAATAATCCAGGTACTTAGGTTGCTTGGAGTGTGTGTTGCTTGTTCGAGACGTAGGAGTCGCTCTGATACGTAACACGGGAATCTTGGGAATTTTATTAATTGCCATTTTGTTTGAATTTATTTACGTATCTTTCATTTGTTTGAATTCATGGTGGACCACGAGTTTAAGTGGAGTTTTTCGTAGTTGTTGGCATGTGGCCGTGAAATAAATAAATGAACTATTTTCCGTTGTTTTATTTCATTTAATGAAAAGAGTATTGATGTTGATTTTATGACTGTGGCATCCTACTTTATTTTTTGTGTAAAAACTCTGATTATTTCATAGAATTGCGTATTTTTCATAAATGGGAAAGTGGGGTGTTACAATTGGTATCAGAGCAGGTCGGTCCGTCCGACCAGATGTAGTAGTTGAGTCTGTCCTTAGTATAGGAGTCATTTGTGTGTTCTGACCTTATGTTGATTGTTGACCAGTATGGCAGGAAGGAATGATGCTGCTCTTGCTGCTGCTAGGCAAGCCATGGCACAAGCTGTAGAGAACGCCAATCAGGCTGGAGGTGCTCAGTTTCGTGACATGGCACAATTCCAGAGCAATAAGCCACCTACATATGAGGGAGGTATTTTGGATCCAGAGGCTGCACAGACATGGCTGAAGGCTGTTGAGAAGATCTTCAGGACCATGGAATGCAGTGACGCTCAGAAGGTACGGTTTGGTACTCATATGTTGGAAGGGGAGGCTGAGGCCTGGTGGGACAACAGTCGTTAGAGATTGGAAACTGCAGGTACTGAGATTACTTGGGCAGTGTTTCAAGCTGAGTTTCTGGAAAAGTATTTTCCGGAAGACATTCGTAGTGCAAAGGAGGTTGAATTTTTGGAACTGAAACAGGGTGATAAGACAGTTGCTGAATATGCTGCTCGGTTTGAAGAGTTGGTTCAGTATTGTGCTCATTATAATACTGAGGAAGCTATGACTTTGAAGTGCTTGAAGTTTGAGAATGGGCTGCGTCCCGAGATCAAACTAGGCATTGCTTGTCAGAAGATAAGAAATTATCCAGAACTGGTAAGCAGAAGCAGAATCTATGACAATGATAACAGAGCCAGAATTGCTTATTACAAGGCTGTGAATGAAAAGAAGGGTAAGCAGAGGTTTGGAGGTACTCCTTATAGTGCTCCAGCTGATAAGGGGAAACAGAAACCTGACGTAGAGAAGAAACCAAAGGAGAAAGGAGCAGGTGCTGATACTCTCAAGTGTTTTCGATGTGGTGGTGCGGGTCACCGTGCTAATAACTGTTCGAATGAGGTGAAGAAGTGTTTCAAGTACGGTAAAGCAGGTCATGTTATAGCAGATTGTAGGGCCACTATGCCTACCTGTTATAACTGCGGGGAAAAAGGTCACATCAGTACTCACTGTGAGAAGCCGAAGAAGTCTCAGGCATCTCAAACTGGTGGAAAAGTATTTGCCTTGGTAGGAGCCCAATCCACTGATGAGGAGCATTCCGTCAAAGGTACTTGTTTTATTAATGATATTCCTTTGATTGCTATCATTGACACGGGTGCAACGCACTCGTTTATTTCTGTTGACTGTGTGAAGAGATTAGGGATGGTGCCATCTACTCTAGAGCAGAGGATGACGATTGAAACTCCATCTATTGGTTCCGTGGTTACTTCTTTGGTGTGTTTAAAGTGTCCGCTGACCATGTTTGGTAGAGATTTCAGAGTGGACTTGATTTGTTTGCCACTCGGTAATCTCGATGTTATTTTGGGAATGAACTGGTTGGAGTTCAACCGAGTTTATATTGATTGCTTCAGGAAGACGTTACTGTTTCTTACTCCTGAAGAGGAAGCATTAGCAGATTCGCTATCTAGCAGGGAGTTGAGGGCTTTGTTGGAGGATGAAGCGAAGTTGTTTGTGGTGTTTGCCTCGTTATCTATTGAAAGCAAGACTTTAGTTAATGAATTACCAGTGGTGAATGACTTTCCTGAAGTGTTTCCAGATGACATCACAAAATTGCCTCCGACAAGGGAAGTTGAATTCACTATTGATCTTGTACTGGGTACCAGACCTATCTCTATGGCACCGTACAAGATATCTGCATCAGAATTGGCAGAGTTGAAATCCCATGTCAGAGAATTGCTCGATAAGAAGTTTATTATACCAAGTGTGTCGCCGTGGGGAGCTCCAGTGTTGTTGGTGAAAAAGAAGGATGGTAGTATGCGTCTCTGCATTGATTACCGTCAGTTGAATAAAGTGACCATTAAGAATAAGTATCCACTTCTGAGGATTGATGACTTAATGGATCAGCTGGTAGGAGCTCGTGTTTTCAGCAAAATTAATCTGAGGTCGGGTTACCATCAGATTAGAGTAAAGGAAGGCGATATTCAGAAGACTGCTTTCAGAACTCGCTACGGACATTACAAATATGCAGTGATGCCTTTCGGAGTGTCTAATGCGCCGGGAGTGTTTATAGAATATATGAATCGTATCTTCCACTCTTATTTGGATCAGTTTATTGTGGTATTTATTGATGATATACTGATTTATTCTAAGTCTGATGAGGACCATGCAGGACACTTGAGAATCGCATTGCAGGTGTTGAAAGATAATAAATTGTTCGCAAAGTTCTCGAAGTGTGAATTCTGGTCGAGGACTGTGATTTTCTTGGGTCATGTTATTTCTGGTGATGGTATAGCAGTGGACCCATCTAAAGTAAGTGCAGTACTTCAGTGGGAGCCTCCGAAAACAGCAACAGAGATTAGAAGCTTTTTGGGTTTGGCAGGTTACTATAGAAGATTCATTGAAGGGTTTTCTAATGTGGCATTGCCATTGACTCAGCTAACCAGGAAGAATCAAGCTTTTGTTTGGGATGCTGCCTGTGAGGAAAGTTTTGAGGAACTGAAGAAGAAATTGACTACAACACCAGTGTTAATTTTACCAAGTCCAGATGATCCTTTTGTAGTGTTCTGTGATGCGTCTAAGATAGGATTAGGCGGTGTGTTAATGCAAGATGGCAAGGTAGTGGCTTATGCTTCACGACAATTGAGGGTGCACGAGAGGAACTATCCTACTCATGATCTTGAATTAGCTGCAGTGGTATTTGTGTTAAAAATCTAGAGGCATTATTTGTATGGATCAAGATTTGAAGTATTCAGTGATCACAAGAGTCTGAAATACTTATTCGATTAGAAGGAGTTGAATATGAGGCAGAGGAGGTAGTTAGAGTTCTTAAAGGATTATGATTTCAATTTGAGTTACCATCCGGGAAAAGCTAATGTTGTAGCAGATGCCTTGAGTCGGAAGACAATCCATATGTCAGCCTTGATGGTGAAAGAAATGGAATTGATTGAGCAATTCAGAGACTTGAGTATGGTTTGTGAAACTACACCAGAAAGTATTAGATTGGGTATGTTGAAGGTGAATAATGACTTTTTGGATGTAATTAAAGAAAATCAGAAACTAGATGTGAAATTAGTGGACTTGATGCCTACAGGAGGGGATGATTCTGATAGTGACTTTAAAGTGGATAATGTTGGTGTGTTGAGATTCCGGGGCAGAATTTGTGTACCGGATAATGAGGAATTGAAAAAGGAAATCTTAGAGGAAAATCATCGGAGTAGCTTGAGTATTCATCCAGGAGCTACAAAGATGTATCAAGACTTGACGAAGTTAATTTGGTGGTCCGGTATGAAGAGGGACATAGCTCAGTTTGTTTATGCTTGCTTGGTATGTCAGAAGTCAAAGGTGGAACACCAGAAACCGTCGGGATTAATGCAACCGTTGGAAATTCTGGAATGGAAATGGGACAATATTGCTATGGATTTTGTTACCGGTTTGCCAAATACGGCGAGAGGCTTCGATGCTATTTGGGTAGTGGTGGATCGACTTACGAAATTCGCACATTTTATACCAATTAACATCAGTTTCCCATTGTCGAAGCTAGCAGAGATTTATATCAGAATAATTGTGAAGCTGCATGGTGTTCCGTCAAGCATAGTATCGGATAGAGATCCGAGGTTTACTTCAGAATTTTGGGGGAGTCTGCAGGAAGCCTTGGGTTCTAAGTTGAAGTTGGGCTCGGCTTATCATCCACAGACCGATGGTCAGTCAGAGAGGACTATTCATTCGTTTGAGGACTTGCTAAGAGCCTGTGTATTGGAAAAAGGTGGTGCGTGGGATACTCATTTGCCATTGATTGAGTTCACGTACAACAATAGTCACCATTCTAGCATTGGAATGGCACCTTTTGAAGCTTTGTATGGTAGGAGATGTAGAACGCCTCTGTGTTGGTATGAGACCGGTGAGAATGTGGTGCTTGGACCGAAAATTATGCAACAGACTACTGAGACAATTCAGATGATCCGTGAGAAGATGAAAGCATCTCAGAGTTGACAGAAAAGTTATCATGTTAATCGGAGGAAAGATTTGGAATTCAGTGAAGGTGATCACGTGTTCCTGAGAGTTAACCCAGTGACCGGTGTGGGTCGTGCATTGAAATCAAAGAAGTTGGATCCTAAGTTTATTGGACCGTATCAGATCTTGCAGAGAGTTGGTGCAGTTGCTTACAGAGTGGCGTTACCGCCTGAACTTTCGAACTTGCATGATGTGTTCCATGTGTCGCAACTTCGAAAGTATGTATCTGATCCATCTCATGTTATTCAGAGGGATGAGGTACAGATCAGAGAGAACCTTACTGTGGAAATGATGCCTTTAAGGATCGAGGATCGCAAGATGAAACAACTCAGAGGGAAGGAGATACCTCTGATGAGAGTAGCTTGGGGAGGAGCTGCTGGAGGAAGTGTGACCTGGGAATTTGAGAGCAGGATGCAGGAGTCGTATCTGGAACTGTTTCCATCAGGTACATTTTCGAGGACGAAAATAATTTAAGTGGGGGAGAGTTGTAATACCCCATTTTTAATTATTTAATCGTCTGGTTTTATTTTAATTGTTGGTCTTGTTTAGGGTGCGTGTTTGAGTACGAAGGAGTAATATTAATAGTGATAAGGTGGGGGGTGTACCAATTAATAGTAATTTGGAACTTATTGAAAATTATTATTATTATTATTATTAATAGTATATTTCATAATATTGTAGTTTTATCATTATTAAGATTATTATTAGTAGTATTAGTATTATAATTTTATTAAATAAAAATCTGATATAATTAATTAGATAATGGGATAATAGAAAATTAATAAGGGTAGTTTAGTAATTATTGGATAATTAGTGAAAATTGGTGAGGGTTAGCCATAATCAAAATTTTAGAGGTAGAAAGAGAAAAGCTAAGGAGAGGAAGAACAAGGGTGTGCTAGGGCTAACATCTTCATTAGATTTTCGCAGGAATTAATCAAAGATTCGAGGTAAGGGGGGAGAAACGGGTTTAATATTGGTGATATGTTCATGATAGGGTAGTGGGGAGTCCTTAACCCCGTAGGAATTCGTATGCAAAAGGTTGTGTTGTTGATTTGTGTATATGTCTGATGTGATGATGAAATTGTGCATGAATTGATTCGTGTTAACATGATTTTTGTTGTTGTTGCTGTTGTCTGAATAACCTTTGTTGCAGATCTGTTTTTGACCCAATTTAGGATAATGATTTGGATTCTAAGACCTATAATCTATGTAGTAATGATAGGTGAAGTTGTAATGTGAAATTATAAGTTCTAAAATTGATGTAGAACAAATTTTTAGGACTTTATTAGAGTGAAAAGTGAAGATCCCGTAGCAGAAACCAGATTGGGTGGGAAATTGGCGTTTGCGTAACAGATCTGGCAATACGCGTAACAGGCAAGGCGTTACGCGTAATACTGGGCTATTACGGGGGAAATACGCGTAATGGGAGGGCCAAAAGGAGGCTTGGCACGGACCTCTGCCCATACGCGTATTGATACGCGTACGGTGGCTTGGCAATACGCGTATGGGGTAGCTATACGCGTATCCAGATCTGAAGATAGAATTTTGAAGGGAAATAACTCTCTGCCCATACGCATATGAGGCTAGGCAATACGCGTATGGCAGGGCGAGGCAGGATGCCTTACGCGTCTGATACGCACAGGAAGGGGCAGGAAAGCTGGTCAATACGCGTATGGCTCAGGTCAATACGTGTATGGACAACGTGAGTGCATAATTTTACTGTTTCGCGATTTCTTTCCCGTTTTCGCGTTTGAATCGGTTTCTTTTGGTTTGAAAGGTTGGGAATAGATGTCAGACCTTGAGAAATACAAAATTGGAGACGAAAATAATTAATATAATAATTTTTAGGGAATTAATTAATAAATAAGTGGTTGATGTGCTGTGAGTTATTCGTAGGGTGTTGGATGTTGATGTGTGATTCAGGTGTGATCAGGAGGATCGTGAACATGTATATATGTTATTGTACATGTGTTTTATATGCATATTGTGTCATGCATTTCATGGTGTTGGTGGGATGAATCATTGCTCAGGAGGAGTGTATGTGATTCATCCGTACTCCGATATGGAGAATGGTGGAGATAGATCATTGCCAAGTAAGGGTGTATGTGATCTATCAGGGTTCGATTGAATGAACCATGATGTTGGTACCACATGCATTGTGTCTATAGTTGTGTCGCATTGCATTTTGTTGTTGGATGTGTGTTGTTTAGTGATGATTGGTGACCAGTGGGTCTTGATTGTATGATTGTGCGTGAATACTACTCTTATCATGTAATTGTTCACCGTTTAATATTGAATGTGATTCTCACCCCTTTGTTGTTGTTGTGTCTGTGCTTCTTCGGAAGTACAGATAATCCAGGTACTTAGGTTGCTTGGAGTGCGTGTTGCTTGTTCGAGTCGTAGGAGTCGCTCTGATACGTAACACGGGAATCTTGGGAATTTTATTGATTGTCATTTTGTTTGAATTTAGTTACGTATCTTTCATTTGTTTGAATTCATGGTGGACCACGAGTTTAAGTGGAGTTTTTCGTAGTTGTTGGCATGTGGCCGTGAAATAAATAAATGAACTATTTTCCGCTGTTTTATTTCATTTAATGAAAAGAGTATTGATGTTGATTTTATGACTGTGGCATCCTACTTTATTTTTGGTGTAAAAACTCTGATTATTTCATAGAATTGTATATTTTTCTTAAATGGGAAAGTGGGGTGTTACAAGCATCATCTAAGAGTCAAAGGTACATTTTGGTAGGTATTGATTACTTTACAAAGTGGATCGAGGCTATACCTTTGCCAAATGTTGACCAAGAGGATGTGATCAAATTCATTAAGAAACACATCATCTATAGATTTGGAATCCTAGAAACTATTACAATGGATCAGGGATCTGTTTTCACTGGTCGGAAGATACAGGAATTCACTAAAGAGATGGGTTACAAACTGTTAACCTCTACGCCCTACTACGCTCAGGCTAATGGTCAAGTTGAAGCAGCGAATAAGGTAGTGATTAGGTTGATCAAGAAACATGTGGGAAAAAAGCTGAGGAATTGGCACAAGACATTAGACCAGGTTCTCTGGGCATGTTGAACGTCTCCCAAAGACGCAACTAACACTACTCCTTTTGGCTTGACTTTTTGTCACGATGCAGTTTTACCTGTAGAAATCTACTTATAATCAACGAGGATCCAAAGGCATCATGAGATCCCTTCTGAATCCTATTGGAATATGATGTTAGATGAGTTAGTAGATTTGGATGAAGAAAGACTCAATGCCTTAGAGTTGTTAAAAAGACAAAAGAAAAGGGTAGAAAAGTCTTACAATGAGAAGGTTAAGGTTAAGACATTCTCGATTGGAGAATTGGTGTGGAAAGTGATTTTACCTATGGATCGAAAAAGTAGAGCCCTAGGTAAATGGTCCCCTAGGTGGGAAGGTCCATTTCAAATCTTACAAGCGTTCTCTAACAGTGCCTATAAGATTGAAGAGATAAATGAAGATAAAATAATCTTGAAAGTAAATGGTAAGTATTTGAAAAAATATAAATATGTACTTCAAGAAGTGAAAATTGTTTATGAGTAATTGCGAAAATTGGTCGAAGCCAACTTGGTATATAGATGCCAGAATGGCTTAATTCATTGCATCAAAATCCTCGAAGGGCTGAGAAACGTTGAACTATAAAAAAATGACAAAATTGGTAAAGAAACTACAAGTTAAAAAGGAAGATCGCCCTTCATCTTGAGGTACTTCGACCTGTGAAGCTCGAGACGTTTCTCACATGAGGTTTTGTCAAGTTTAAGCGTTGCAACTTCTGCTTCCAACCATCGAGCTTTGTCGAGGAACTCCAGTGCAAGTTTTAATTCTCTGACCACTTCATATTCATCAGAGGCTAGCAGTTCAGCATTACGTTGCTCATCCTTAGAGATCTTGGCTTGCAATTCTTCGATTTATTTTTTCCAATTGGCAATATTTTCTTTATTGCCTTCGACCTCCAATAGTGTTGCTCTTTCATCTTTTCCAATTCTCCCACTCTAGCTTCTGATTTAGAAGCAGCTGTCCATGCAGCAGCCTCACTTTTAGACATAGTCTCAAGTGCATCATTGATCTGAGGCAGTTGTTTAAGATCGGCAGCTACTTGGTCGATCATGGTACCGAGCTCCAGGATAATGGTTGCATTTTCAGGGGAGACGGTCTAAAGTTCGACCTGTTTGAGAAGAGTCTTCAATTGAAGAGGGGCGGTGATATCCGACTCCAAAAGTCTGAAGAGGTTACCTTTGAAGATTTTTTCTTTTATCTTCAAAAGTGCCTCATTTGCGGGTTTGCTCGAAAGTTGATCTCCAGAAGTCGTCGAAGCACTTAAGCTACTCTCGGAAGAGCTCCCTCATTTGCCAAGGATAATCTTCAGATATTCACGAGGATTGGTCACCTTTAGGAGATTAAGTTCTTCTTCAGAAATATCTACAGTTGTCCCGGTCGAAGGTTTGGTGCTCTCAGCAGTTACATCAACTTTGGGAGCAGCATTGTTTTCTCTTTGGACCTGCTATTTGACAGATTCACTTTTAGCTTTATCTTCGTCATCCTTATCATCTTCATCATCGTCATCGTTATCATCTTCTCCATCGTCATCATCATCATCATTTCCACCAGCTTCAAGGTGGAACATTGATTGGTCATCTTCTTCTTTTTCCATTGCATCATCTTGGACAGCAGCGTCCGAATCAACATTTTGGGTCTTTGTTGCCTGAGGGTTCGACCATTGGGGAGTCATTTTTAGAAGATTTCTTGACAAGGGTATTGCCTTCGTCCATAGCTGTTGTTTCTGTATTCACCTCTTCAAGAGTGCCTTGGTCATGATCCTCCTCATGCTCAGAGCCACTTGTCTGAGATTGTTGAGTGGTGGTCCGTGCAGACGAAGTCGGAACTTCTTTAGCAACGGGTTTGTTAATTTCATCCTTCGAACCTTTCCCTGAAACTGCGTCAGATTTAGGATGATAGGTGGGTTCACCTTCACTATTGAGGAGAGTAGTTGGAGAAGGAGATTTGGCTATTGGTTGGGTAGAGACACCTGCACCATCTTGAAATGACAAGTAAATAAGGGTAGGTTGAAACAAAAGAAGGCCAGTAAGGTAGACAGTTTAAGGGAAATTATAATTACCTTAAGTTCTTCGACTCCAGGGCTGGAGTTGTCACTTTCAAGTTCAATCGAAGCTTCCTTCGACGTACCCTGAGGGGAAGACTCCAAGTCACTTCGAGTAGTAGATGCTGGAGAGACCTTCGCTACCTTTACCTTAGGCTGACTTAAAGTCTCAGTGATCCTAAATTATTTCTTCCTTTTCTTAGTCTTTTGATCCTCAGGTGCAGAGTGATCGTCGTCATCCGACTCGAGCACAACTTGGGCAGTAGCCCTTTTAGACTTCTTCTTTTGAGGAGTAGGAGGTGGTCGTCGAGAACTCTAAGAAAAAGTCAAAGTATTAGAAGATATAACTATACACAGCACAGGAAAATTTAGTGAGCAAAATTTACCTTCGTGACTGGTTCATTCTCTTCTTCGACTGGTCTCTTTGCTGCAGTTTTCTTCCGTTTGATAGCTGAAAATAAACAAAATAATTGCAAGTCAGTAAGAAAAGTCGAGTAAGGGAAATCAAAAATTCGAAAATCTTCATTTCATACCTTCATAAATTTCGGATTCGATGCGAACATCTTCTATACCGATATGAAGTGGTCCTTTGAAACTATCTAGGGTGTACTTAGTCGCAACCACCCGCTGAGCCTTTGGTTTCGACTGCTGGCGAAGGATCTTTATAAAATCCCCACAGACGAACCAGTCTAGAAATGGAGGGGCAAGGGCCACTCCAAAATCAGCAAATGGCAGTCGAGGAAACTTGAGAGGAAATAATTCAAAATCCATTTCGTAGCATCGTTCGAAGGGAGTTTCAAACTCTCTATTTTCTTTAAAAAAATCCCTTCAGAGTGACAGCAGCCTTGCAGACGGTTCGACTAAGATCATCGGGGCCATACTTCCTTTCAGCGAAAGGGGCCATGCTTGGAGTGAACTCATGGCATTTGGCGAACATTTTTATGAAGCCAAGAAATGTTGGTCTGAGTAATTGGCCCTCTTCGTTGGGAATTAGTTGTACCAAGCGGGTCCCTTCGACTCGCCGATCCTTGATCTCTTTAGCACATTCCTCGACAGTTTCTTTGTTGGGAAGGCTGGCTTCGAAAGAGGCATTTAGCCAGAGTTGAAGCAGCCAGAAAGACGCCGACAGTAAAAGTTTTCCCCCTGCCGTTAGGTTTTTAAGTTGAGTGACGCCTTCACTCAGAGACTCATAAAGGTGTCCCAAAATCATTTCGCTCAAGCAGACGTCTCGACCGTTATAAGTTGAGTGGCAAGCGTAAGGAACTTTTTGGCTACTTGCAGAGATCTCGAGCAGAATACACAGTGCGACAGCCAAACAGTAAGGAAAGCTATGTGTTCCTAATCCGTGACATCAGTGGTATTATGGTCATAGTAGTGTTTGATGAAGTTTGTGTAAGTGGGTTTGGCAGATGCAAAGCCTATTTGGTCCTCAGAATCTAGTTCTGGGTCATAAGGTTTCCCAGTTGGCTTTAGCCCTGTGATAGCGGCTACGTCGAAAAGTGTTGGGGTCATCATCCCACAAGGGAGATGAAAACTAACATGGTCGAACAGTACGCAGGCCCTGTTTTCGACAGTATAATGAGGTCGTAAATCCCTAAATCTTTCCAGGTTTGGGCTTTGACCTTCTCTACCTTGGTTAGCCAATTCAGGTACAGGTCAGAATCCTTGAAGAAGGGAGTTTCCCTAAAAATCCTAGATCCATCATTCATATAACGTAAATATATGTTATTAAGAGCTACAGCATCAGGAGAATTGACCTTTACCTTAGATTTATTAGTTTGCCCTATGGGTTTGGTCTTGTGGTAAGTAGGGAAATACTCACTAAGTTTCTCATAATCTGCGTCTAAAGCAGACAAAGGGCCAGACAAGGCGTATGGCTTACCAGAGACAAGAACATGGATTATTACTTGGGATTCGTAGATGCATCTTTTCTCTTTCTCAAGTGGTTCTGGAATGCATTGCAGATTCTTTACTATCTTTGGCCCAGCAAGCGTAGCAAAAGGAGGGAGTTGAGATTGAGTCTTTAGCTCTTTTGGTTTTTGGGTTTTCCTTGAGTCTTTGATGTTGGAAGTTGAAGACGTCATTGTTGAAAAATAAAGAAATATGGGTTTGTTTTCTAAGAGTTGAGAAGCTGGAGAAAGGATGGGGGCAAAAGAGTTCTCTGAAGCGTAAAGAGAAAAAAATGCTTTAGAGGGAAACTATTTAAAGGCTATGGAATATCAATAGACCTCAAATCAACATTAAAGAGCTAGTGTTGTAGTGTGACACGTGTCTCGCTAGGAGCGATAGATGGGACGGTGGCAGTTACTGCTTATACCCAATTATCTCCTAGACTTTAGAAGGTATGATGATGGCTAGTGGATTTGGTGCGCTTTGAGGAGATGTTTCAGAGATTGTCATGATGACCATGACGTCACGGAGTGGTTAAGAAGACACTGAACAGTTTGTAGAACATGGAAGTTCTAGTTATATCAACACCCACGTAAGGTGGAAATAAGGCGTCGAATGCCATTGTCAAAAAATGCCCTTTTCTTCAGTGACGTCGAAAAAGACATTTTTGGGGGGAAATTTGTTAGCTCCTAAATTCGACTCCTAGGGGATTAATTTTAAAGACAATAGTCCTTTAAGGAAAATGGAAGTTTTCGACCAGAATTGAAATGTTGAACGTTTGGGTCGAAAGGATGTCTTTGCGCAGGAGAGAAACTAAGTTGTGGACTTAGAGATATTTCCAAACTTAGGGAATATTAGTCGACAGAAATACTACTGAAGGTATTTCGACGCGAAGATTTAAATTCAAAAATAGGAGGGAACAGTTATTTTTATCCGATTCGGAAGGAAGACATGTGACGTTCATCCAAGACGTGAAGACATGCACGACGCCATGTGTTTCGCCCTGATTAGTAGCCCGTTAATGGGTAGTTACTTCTAACCATTATAAATAGCAAGTCTTAGGAATAGATTTGGTGTGCTCAATTGTATACAAAAACTCAGTGTGCTCAAAGTACCAGTGCAGAGAAAAGTGCGTGTGAGAATATATGTTGATGTAACACCACTTTTTTCAATTCAATGCAATTTAATAAGTTTGTTTCATTAAAGTTTTTTTATTCATGCAAAGTTAACTTCTGCATTTTACCGGTCTTTTCGATTTAAAGCCCTTTTTACCTTTTGGTTACTTTATATTTCTTGAAGTTAGCCTCTTTTACTTATGTACACTGTCGAAGTACACTATCGAAGTGTTCTTGATGTTTTCCAGTTAACTTACGCAAGAAAACAATTAGCACATGTCATAGGATTTAGTTTGGTCGATCTTGTCAGTTACTCATTTTTACATAAAATTGATAGACCAGAGGTTGTTTACTATTTTTCCCAGTAAACACGTATTAAATTAAAAAATAATCAATTTTAATTCTAGTATAAATGCTCAAACAACACAACCAAACCATTTTTTCAACTGAATTATAAAATTAAGCTCAATAATATTAACAGTCATTGAACTAGATACTCGGTAACTCTAAGGTTTTACTAACTTGCAAGATTTAGTACACTTGATAAAGTCACAATCAGATTCATATGAAAAATCACTAAAGATAATTTTTTATTTAAAAAAGATAAAGACCGATTTAAAACTAGTATCAAAAAACCTCTATTGTAATTTTATCTAAACATTATGTGTCTTGAAAAAAAATTATCTAAATATTATTTTGTGTGAGATGAAATAGATAGTAGGCTTATGGACAGAAAATAAACCAAAAAATGAGACAAACTAAGAATATAATATAACATCATCATTGTCGCTCATTATAATTAAAATGTTTATCTTATGATCGTGTGTACCAATGAGGAATAACGACACCGGCTTTACATATTCTAAGCCAACATAGTTGTCGTTTGTTTTCATCCCACAACTTCATGCCATTTGGTATCCTTAATCCCATCGACCTATGTCTTCTTCTGTCTCTCACAAACAAAAACACAACTCTTCATATTTATATATATCTCTATGTACTTCAACATTAACATGTTCAACAAAAACAAATGGCATTGGTGATGATGCTTCCTCAAACAAATGACTCACAAGATACAACAATTATCAAACTTGAATCAGCATATTCTGATTTAGAGTCACTTCTTCAATCATCAAAACAAATGGAACAAAACATCGAAACAATGGAAACAAGGTTTGATCTTTTACAAGGATCAATCACAACAGCATCAAGAAGAATCAACCCTTTACAATCCTTATCCATGTCAAGAAAAGCACTTGATACAAGAATCAACAGAGCAATTTTCCCGGCTCTTGCTCTTCTCGAAACATTCAAACTCGCGGAATCGCTTCAAAACAATCTCCTTAACCTCTCTTCAAAGCTATCATCAGAAAATTCACATCAAAAGAGGCTTCAGAAGCTTCTAGATTACATGGACTGTGTTGATCAGTTGAATTTAGCTATAAACTCTATATGTCAAGTTGTTGAGCCGGTTATCATGAGGCTTCAAGAAGTTGTTGAGTTTATAAGTAGAACAAAAGCTGCTGATCAATACAGAACACAGAGGTTAAGAGAAGCACTTATTACTCTTAAAGCACTTTATGAAACTGAGGTTGATGAAATGAGATTTGAAGGGCTGTTGGATCAGGCTTTGCTTCATATGCAAGATGAGTTTGAGGCTCTTTTGCTTAAGTTAAAGCATAGGAAGTTGGGTGAATTTTCACACATGCAACATGTTGGTGATGAGAGTGATGATGATTTCAAGGTTAACTTTGAGCTTGGATCTGAGTTGGAAATTGAAGTTCTGAGAAGAATTTCAAACATTCTTGCTGCTAATGATTGCTTAGATATTTGCATTGACATCTATGTTAAGGTAAACCCCTTATGAATATCTATAATCTTGCCGTCTCAAGTTTTTGCAGGTCTTGTGTAGGTTAAGTGCAGTTTAACCATTTAAAAATAAATAGAGACCATGATTTGATCGGTGTCAATTTGACAAAAACAATGGAAAACAAATATGAGTTGAGTTGTGAGACACTCGTAACTGTTTTCTCTTATTTTTACCAAATTGACACGTATCAGATCACTGATCATTACGATAAAGAAGATTGTAACAACAATTAGCCTTGAAATTTCGATTGATTTTCAAAACTTGCCTTGAATGTATATGTTACATATCTCAAACTTGTGATTAATTTTATTGTGATGATTATTCAACAGGTAAGATATAAAAGGGCTGCAAAAGCATTGATGAAGTTAAACCCTGATTACCTAAAAACATACACCCCAGAAGGAATTGATGAAATGGAATGGGAAAACTTGGAAACATCAATAACCCTTTGGACACAACATTTTGAAGTTGCAACAAAGAAAGTTCTTTTATCAGAAAAGAAACTTTGCAAAAGCGTTCTAGGCGAAATCATCGACGGACTAATCCATCCAGAATGCTTCGTGAAAATATCGGACAAGATCATGGCCGTGTTCTTTCGTTTTGGAGAAGGCGTAGCCCGAAGCAACAAAGAGCCACAAAAACTGTTCAAACTATTAGACATGTTTGAATCATTGGAGAAGCTCAAACCACATGTACTTGAAATCTTTGATGGAGAATCCGGTGAGGATATCTGCGCACGGTTTCGCGAGCTAGAGAAGCTAATCATTGATGCATCAAGCAAAGTTTTTTGGGAATTTGGATTGCAAATAGAAGGAAACGTCGACGGGTTTCTTCCGCCTCCACAAGACGGTTCTGTTCCTAAAATAGTAAGATATGCTGTTAACTATCTTAAGTACTTATCCACAGAGAATTACAGAACAACAATGGCTAAGATTTTAAGAACAGAACAAACATGGAAAACCGAGTTGATGGTATCATCGAAACACGAAACAGATGAAGATTTATTGAAGTATGCTATTAGTAATGTAATGGAAGCACTTCAAAGAAACATAGAATCCAAACGGTTGAGTTCAAAAGACAAGATTTTGATGAATATTTTCATGATGAACACATATTGGTATATGTATATGAGAACAAAGAACACAGAACTTGGTGATTTGTTGGGTGAGAAATATATAAAAGAAAACTACAAAGCAGTGGCAGAAGAATCAGCTTACTTGTATCAGAAGCAAGCTTGGTTGGTTTTGGTGAAGATTTTGGATCATGACATTGATTTAAAGGAACAAAGCCAAGGGAAGGAAAAAAGAATTGGAAGGTTGGTGAATGAAAAGATTGAGACATTTTTCAAGTGTTTGAGTGAGATTTGTGAGAGGCATAGAAGTTTTTATAGTATACCTGATGTTGATTTGAGGGAACAAATGAGGGATGCAACTGTGAAACTTGTTGTGCCAATTTATGCTGAGTTTTTGGAGTCTTATTCCGGATTTTTGCAAAGGAAAGCTTATCCTAGTCCTCAAAGGATGCAAGGATTGCTTGGAAAAGCTTTTGGTTCAAATATTGATTGGAATTTGAATGGTGGTCGTAACTCTGGTTCGTTGGAAACTGATATCAGACGGTCTAGATGAGATCATGAAGTGCATGCTTGGAAACACGACGAGTTTGATCGAATTTAGTGTGTTTCCAAACAAGCGCGGATTCATGCATCTTCAGATGCAATTAGTTTTATGTTTGTTAATGTATGTATCATGTATGTACTTACTACTGTGTTTTTATATTGAAGTAAAATGAACCAAAGTTGATACATTTGTTAAACGTCTATCCAAGTATACTCGACATTGTCTCTCTTCCATTGGTCATTTTTATTTTATATGTTCAAATTTTTAATTTTTCTGAAGTTCAGAATTTCAAGTTAATAATATTGGAGGTCGTGTTGAGTTTCTGTTATGTATTCAGTTTCAGTTTTTCAAATGGTCATTGTTATGTATTCAATTTCAATTTTTCAAATGGTCATTGTTATGTGTTCAATTTCAATGTGGAGGTGAACCATTGTCACAATGAGGAGTGTAATATGTTGGGGTTGTTTGAAAATATACATGAAGAAATCCCACATCGCTTAGTTTTATGAATGAAGGGAGAATTCAAAGCTATATATAAGATGCAAGTTCTTTGAAGTCCCACATTGCCTAATTTTGTGAAGGCAGAGGGAGTCCAAGGCTATATATTGGTTTCAAGTTCTTCATTCCAATATGCACTAGTCAAAAGCACCTTAAGCTTATATTTGACTTTTTTTGTTGAGTTAGTTGAGGGTATATCATGTGTTGTAATAATTTTCACATAGTGTTATTCTCTGGTTGTCATTTGAGAACGGTTGTGGTTTTTTCTCTGATTTTGGAGTTTCCACGTTATGTTCTTGTGTTGTGATTGTGTTCCTCTTTTTCTCTATGCTCTATGCTTGTTTTTTTCTAACACAATGCCTCCCTAGTAACTCTTAAGCTCTTCGTGGTTGTGAATTAGCTTCAACATGAACATACTCGTGGATAGCACTGGAGTGGCTGCATTGCAACACTTTTAGTTGTGTTGTTATCTTAGTTGGATTCTTTTTTTAGTTTTCTTTTTGTGGGGTACTAGTGTTTTTGTTGTTGCAGCAAATTGGGAATATTTAACATGAGTTTGTTATGTTAGATGCACCAAACAAGCTTGGAGTTGTTGGAGATCATGAGAGGGGTGAAAGCAAAGTGCGAGAAGGAGAATGGTGAGGTTGCACTGGAAGAAGTGAAAAGTGAGGAAGACGAATCAAATCCACCGATGGAGGAATCTAACCAGTCTCCAAAAGTGATGGTTGAGGAATCATCATTGAAGTCTGAGGATCTTGTTGTAGAGGACATTCTTCGTCCACGAGAGAAAGAATGGGTGAAACATTGTCTTGAAGTATGTGGATAATTGATCAGAGATCGTTAATAGCACTGTGTACGAGCTAGTAGCATAAAAATAGTTGCAGTTGCTTATTTGGAGGCTAGATTAGGAAACTAGTTACATTGATGCATGTTAATATGAGTGGGTCACCATGCACATAAGTAACTAACTAACTCTTGCACCATCCACCATGCATTCTTTGCTATATATAGGTGGCTATGGTTTTGTAAATGGTGAGAGAGATTGAATGAATAATATGAGAAATACATTCTATCATGGTATCAATCGTCAAGTCGATCTCTCTCTCTCTCTCTCTCTCTCTCTCTTTCTCACTAACATAACTTTGTTACGTAACTAACTTTCTCCATCTTCTTCGTTGAGCCTCCATGGAAGAATCTTCCAATGTTACATTGACTGTATCAGGCGGTGACATTCGTCTATCGTTGCCGCACGTGGTGTTTTCTGCACCTCATTCATCCACTTCACAACATTTCGATCCGAAGCTTTCAATCAAATATTAGGAGAGAAATTACTTGCTCTGGAATCAGCAGGTTGACGGTGTGATCCTAGCTCAAAGAGTTCATAAAGTAGTTGTGAATCCTCGCATTTCGATTAAGTTCAAGAGCCCTCAAGATCAACTTGATGGTAAGATCTTTGATGAATATGAAGAGTGGATCGTTCAAGATAAAGTTATTTTCATCTGGCTTCTCTCAACGATATCTTAATTTGTTCTTCCTCGTGTTCTCTCATGCAAGCATGCCTTTAAAGTTTGGGATAGAATCCAGAAGTACTTCAATGTGCACATGAAAGCTCGTGTTCCCTCATAATGGCGATCCCATGGTCATTCTCATCAAATGCAAAGATTGGGAGATGAAAAGTGTTCTTGTTGACCAAGTGAGTTCTACGAATATATTGTACTAGGATGCATTTGAAAGCCTTTGCCTCGTCCCAGAAGACCTAAATCCCTTTAGAGGATCCGGAGAATGGGTACAAGTAAATGGACATATCAACTTGAGGATCACCTTTGGAGAAGAAGATTAAACTAAAGAAATAAAGATTAGGTATCTGGTTAACGATGGTCCCTCTTCGTATAATATGATTATAGGGCGAGCAACCTTTTACCGGATGAGCGTCGCCTTGTTAACTATGTATTTACGTATGAAGTACCCACTCCCCAATAGGCGAGTGTGGGTTATATAAGGAGATCAAGAGATCTCCATAAAGTGTTACGCAGAAAGTCTCAGGTTGAAGAGAATCTACACTCAAGGTGAGAAGACCAGAAAGATAAGCTTAAAAATAAAGCCGCCGTAGGAATTCCACAAAGGCAGATAGACCTCCGCCCCAACCTCTGAGGAGAACAAAGGCTAAAGTTTCATGAGAGATACCCCCTGAAGACGTCAGCATAGATACCATTTGTTTTTCTTTAATATTGTTTGATTGTTATATTTTTATGGCCGAGCATTGCATCTCAGCCAGAGAAATCCACCCCGGATCATCCGTGTGCAAGCTCCAATGTTGTTTTCTAAGCTAATCCTACTGAAAAATGATGTTTGATGGAGTAGGAGCAAAAAATACCCAAACCATTCTCTAAAAATTGTGTTTTTGGCCCTTAAATGGTGTTTCTGTCCGTCAAAATTCGCCTGGCGAAATTATGGTTCACCAAACGAAGTTAGGCAGCTTATTCTGCACTTTTTTCATGCTTCTGGACTGTCTGGCTCGCGACAGCTTCGCCTGGCGAGCCTGGGGCGAGAGCTGTCATGACAGCAAAAATCCTGCAGTGTTTCGGCCATAACTTTCAAACCGTAACTCTGTTTTTCGCCCGGTTTGAAGCGTTGGAAAGCTTATTCAATGCTCTTTATGAATATGACAAGATATCCTTGCTTGAATACCTACAAACATAAATGTAAAAAAATTAAACTCAATGATATTTACACAATAACGCAATATATACACTATAACGTAAAGTAAATGTATTTACAAACGAAGCGGGGTTTATTCGTACGATATTAACAAAAAGTATCGATAAGTGCAACAAAACTTATATACAAAAATAGCTACAATTTGCACTTATCAGCAAACCCTTCTAACGAAGGAGAGCAACATCGAAAGAGTCTTGCAAACATTTCTTCTCAGCAGAGACCTCTTTACCTTGGCTTGGACATCCGCCAACCTCTTCTCCCACTTCTCCTTTTTTTGTTGGAGGGACTATAACAGCCTTCGAATCTCATTATAGACCTTCGTCTGCTCTTGGAGCTTCACCTCTAGCTCTTTCATAGCCTTATCGCACCTTCCCTACTCCATATCCTGAGCATGAGTTCCCTCAGCAAAAGAGTGTCCTTCATGTTCACAAAGGCCGAGATCAGTTTATAGCAAAAGGCTTGGTAATCGGAAGGTGTCTCTTTGGAAAAGGAAAGGTGAGAGCTTTCGAATCGGAGGGTGTCTAAGACGACATCATTCCACCAAGCCGTATGAGCAAAATGAGCCTCGCCAATAGAGGGCGTCGTCACTCACGCCTTTTCGATGACAAAAGGAGAACCATATTCTAACCTTTGAGCCTTTGCATCTGAAAATTTTTGAGTCGGCTCCTCAGTTAACCTATTTTTCCCTTTGAGGATGAAACCTTAGGATGACTTTTGGGACTTTTGGTACCCATACTGGCAGACTTAAGATTCTCTCACCTTTTCCTATGCTCCACGGTCAAAATCCTTTCTATTTATTCTACAAAACAATACATTAATCATAAATGGTATACAAAAGCCTGTGAAAGGAACATAGAAGTTTGTTTAGCGATATAGGCGGTGAGATGCTTGCCACCCTCAACCAGAGATTAATTACTTCCAAGCAGTTCATAACATCTAACTGTCACAAGAAGTGAACAATCCATTTCTCCTCAAGAAAAAGGAACACCAAGTTATACCCCGTGATTATTGGTAGATCATATATCCAGGACAAAGGAAATAAGGGCGCCATCAGATCCCAACATCCCGAGGGAATCGTCTCGCCCTCTCACCTGGACAAACTTTACCTTCCAATACTTATAATGATTGGAGTATGAGCTGACTTTACCTCTTCTTGTTCGACTACTCAGGAACACCCAACTACCTTTCAATGGTTTAGTGATGAAAAAGGAGAAAAAGACTCTACAATCGGAGAATGTCCAGATACTCTTAAACAATCTCGAAGGCCCCTATATAACCCTAACTATTAGGAAATAGTTGGGATGGAGCAACATAAATAACTCTTAAGATCTCCGTAGAAAAAGGGGAAAGAGAAAAAATAACTCCTATATATTTGATAAAAGGGAGGTAAAAGTAGAGGTGTGGTAAAGGAGGTTCAGAGGATACAGGCGCAGACATCCTACCTGATGGCGAGCAAATCTCCAGGATGGCCCAATCCTCATCCTTTAAAGAAAAAATATAAACTCCCAATTAAAAAATGGATTTATTCTTCAGAGGTGTAACTATACACAAAGTCACCAGCGTCCTTGGACACGACAGAGGAGGAAGACATTTTGTTCCTAAGAAAATAGTAGACCAAAAAGAAATCACCACCACCGTCGTAATTGTCATAAAGAGACCACTGACCTAAAACCCTACATCTAGTGTAAAAACCTCATCTCAAACATACCTTCGAAAAATTCCACTATAGAAAATAAAGAAAAGAGAAGGAGTTCATACCTTAGAAAAAGTTGCAAAGAAAGAAATGACAAATGAAAGTAACTCAGACAAACTTGCAGAAAGAGGTCAAAATGGAACAAAATGCAAGGAGATAAGTCTTTTATAGAGGAAAACATAGAAGACTCTCTGAATCCCCTCAGTGTTTTAGAAGAACTCAACATTATTTTGACACGTGTCACTAACGTTTAAGGTCTCAAATAATAGGTCATCATCGATTACATTCCATAAGAGTAAGCACAAACACATGGTGATTAATTAACATCCCTGGATGACACATCTTAGTTAAACACAGGACATCTGGTAGTTGACTCATCTGTTGAAGGTCATGATAAATAGATGCCTCTAACTGAGGGACTCACCTTTTTAATATAAATACCTTCAGTTGAGGAACTCGCCTCTAGTTGAGGGACTTGCCTTTTTAATAAAAATACCTTCAGCTGAGGGACTTGCCCCTAGCTGAGGGACTCGCCTTTTTTATACATAGACACCTTCGGATGGGGGACTCGCTTCGCGAGTATGGTTGTTCTCGACTAAGGGGCTTAATGATATGGCGAGGGACGCGCTTTAAATGGAAAAAAGGAGTTTAAAAACACTTTGTCCTTTGAAAAGCCCTTGTTCTTGAGGGACTATGTAGTGTTATATTTGTGGAAGTCCTAAACTAGGGTGCCCTCACCCGGGAATCAATCGCGCAGAAGATGATTTGGAGACCCGCCTAGAGATATACATGACGTGTGAGTCAATAGAAAGGGAGTCTCCACTAACTCCCAAAAGATAGGTGATCAATAAATTTCCATGATAAGAAGGGAGCGGTTTACGCCACCAAGGAGACTCAAACCCAGGTCAAAAGAGTATCTATAAATTCTTCTTCCCCCAAGAGGAGAAGAAAGATAATTATTTACACTCCAAAATATCACAACGCTTACTAAGGGCACATCACCATGACTGACCATAATTATACGCTTGCTACCAAGCATCTTCGGTCCTTTGTATAGCCTCTCACCTCATTTGAGCAGGTCTCCTAAACTACCTCAAAACACCATCGTACAAGGCTTCTTGCCGTTGTGGGCAAGTCTTAACCACTATATCGTGTTATAAACCTGCTAAGCCTTCTGAGTCTCTTTATTCTTATAAGAAGAACACGCACACTTGTACTTTTTAAACCTTATAGTTTTCTTTTGATTACGTATTTTTAATGGGTATCTATGAAATCACTTTTGTTTATACTTTATTTCATATTTATGAATTCTTCTTTTTTTAAAAGTTAGTGTTTAAAATTTTAATTAAAATAAATTAATGTTTTCTTTTTAATTTTTATTTTTATCTTAACTATATTATTTTAATTATAAAAATTGACGTGATAAATAAATGAGTCAATTATTAAAAAAGCTAAAATATAAACATTTATATGCATGAATTTCATGATGAATCAACCAACGGTCAAAATATATTAAAATGAGTAAAATTGATAAAAATATTTTTAACAACGGAGCATTATCTATCTTAAGTATGAAACCACATTCGCATATTATTTTATGGTGGATTATCTATCTCACGTAAGAAACCATATGCGCATATCGTTTTATATTATCTATCTCACATAAGAAACCATATGCGTATATTGTTTTATACTACCTTCGATCCTTTTTATAAGAGATAACTCAGTTTTTAGATTCACTGAATAATCAATGTATCTAGTTTATAAACTGATCAAATACATTAATTATTCAATGAATCCAAAAAATAAATTGTCTCTTATATAAAGGAACATATGTAGTATTACATATCTCATATAAGAAACCATGTGCGCTTATCGTTATTATTACATGTCTAACGTAAGATGCTATGTGCGCATATTGTTTTTATTACATATCTCACATAAGAAACCATCTGCGCATATCGTTTTATATTACTCATACGAAAACATGTGCGCATATCGTTTTATATTACCTATACACAACCATGTGCGTATGTCATTTTATATTACCTATCTCCCGTAAAGAAAACATGTGCGCATTTCGTTTTCGTTTTATATTACATATCTCACGCAAGATACTATGTGTGCATATTGTTTTATACTCCCTCCGTCCCAAATTATAAGACGTTTTGAGATTTTCACACAAATTAAGAAACTTAATTACTACTTTTTGGGAAAGACAAATTATGTATAACTTTACAGTAATGCCCCTCATAATTATGTAGGAGAGAGAAATTAAAAGAGTTAAAAGAATAAATAATAATAAATATTTGAGGATATATTGGGGAAGATGACATTTATATTGCATTGGAAATGTAAAATGACTTATAATTTGAGATAATTTTTTTTAGTAAAGTGACTTATAATTTGGAAAGGAGGGTGTATTGTGTATCTCACATAAGAAACCACCCTTGCATATCATTTTATATTAGAGTAATAATTTAAAAATAAATATTGACCATATCATTAAGTAAATCAAATATTAAAACATTTAACCAATATTTTCAAATAATTTAAAAAGTATCATTAATTAGAAACATGAACAATCACTATTTTATGAAAATACATCATTGGTCAAAAGATCCTTCATTAACCAATCACCACTCATACTATATCATAAACTTTGTGTACTTCTTTTCCTTCCTTAATCATGTTGATGATGCGAAATATTCAATAAAAATAAAAATATTATTCATATAAAATAAAACCATCATTAAAATATATTTAAATAATTTATAACAATAAAAAAAATAGCCTTACAGTACATTATAAATACTAACCAAAGCAAATTGCTTCTACAGTGCTTCTCCTAGTCATCACATTCCAACACAACACAACTTTACAAATTCACTACCCAACAAAAAAAATGAAAAAAACTACTAAAACCAACTTTTTCACTGAGAAGAAGAAAAATAAGATGAAAGCTTGGGTACCTGTAACACAGGTGAAAACAATGGAGAGTGAAAAAGAAAAACAACTTGAAAATGAAGAAGAAAAACGACGCAGTTTGGAGGAGCAACAACAAGAGGAGGAGAAGAACAAGAAGATTCTTTCTTCTCTTCCTCCAAACTATGTATCTCTCGCTCAACTTCGTGAAAATTGGTTGAAGAAGCAACAAAATGAAATCAATCAACAGGACTCGGCGATTAACCGCCATGCAACCGGTGTTGATTCTGATAACGGCTGGAAATCGGTTGCCGGAGATGAAATCGGCGGCGGAAATGAAGATCTGAGCGGTAACGTGGAGGAATCAAAGGAATTGAATGAATCGAAGACGATGACGAAGAAGAAGTACCAGGAATCGAAGACGACGACGAAGAAGTACCAGGAATCGAAGGAATCGAAGACGACGAAGAAGTATAAGAATGGATGGAAACAGAGAAAGGCGGGGAAGGCTAAGGTGGAGGAGAAGGGAGCGATTGAAGAGGGCGGTGTTGCAGAGGAGAAAACGATAATGCAAATCGAATCGAAAGATGTGAAGAGCTCGAACGCAAAAAAAGTGGATGAAGTTGAACAAGAATTTAGGGTTTTATCTGTGAACTCTGGGAATGGAAAACAGAATCAGAAGTTTAAAAAAACTAACGATGGTGGTTTTCGTCAATCTCAATCTAGGAGGAAAAACCGCAATGGTGGTGATGGTCATGGTCATGGAGATTTTAAGGATCAGCGAAGTTCTAAAGCTGAGATGATTTGGGTGAGGAAGGATAACAGTGTTGGGGGAAATTGAGACCTGGCTTGTGTTCTTGTTAGTTTTAATTAATTTTAGTGTTTTATATTTTACAAAAAAAATGTAATCAAGTGATATGATATGGTGCTTACAGAAATTACTGATCCAATTGTTATAATGTCTGGTGTAGAAGCTCTTTGAGTAATCAATATTTTCAGATTGTAATTGCTCTGAAGGATTAATGAAGAACTTTTGATGTGAACTGGTCATTATTGTGTTTTAAGGCCTTTTAATCAAAATGATTTGTTTCTATAATAATGGTTCTTCTTCCTCTTTTAAAATCTGAAAGGGGTTGGAAGCATGTGCCAATACAGAGACAGATGATTCACATTTGTGGAGTGTTATAAATTGATATCAACGGTGTCAACAATATAATACATTAATAGTAAACAAATCAAAGCAAAACTAGGTAGTTGAGAGTGAATGCCTTAAAATGAAAAGGGTACAATAAAATCAGAGGCGCTCATCCTCAAGGAATGCGTGCAAATTCTCAGGGTACAACAAGTTTTTTCTGGTTTTGTCTTTTTTATCTTTTGTAGATAGGGCGCCCTGTGGCGCAGGGCGAGTACCAACAATACTGTCCCCATCCTCTTCCGCTGCCAATACTGTCTGTCCCCAATCCTTAAGTTATCATTTTATTTATTTATTAATTTTATTATATATTCATTTTTATTAAAATAATATATTAATGTCAATTTAATATTTAAAATTTGGTTTTTTTAAATATAAATTATACGATTATTTTATATTAAGTGATATTTATTTAATAATTATTTTATATTATAAAAAATTAAATACAAATATTTATAAATACATTTTATTTTTAAGACCCACTTAATGCATAAAATGGAACAAAAAGTTGAATAGGAATAGAATAGTGATAATAATAAGATAAATATTTATTTTTTACAGGTTATATGAGAAAAAAAAATAAGTTAATTTAAAGTTTCATTTTAATCTATTAAATTAATTTAAGTGTTCATTTTGATCTCTTTTTTAAAATTATTCCTTTAAAATTTTTTAAAATTATTCCGTTAATCAAATCAATTATTTATGTTTTTTTTACATAAACAAATTTAATGATTTTCATTACTTAACAAAGATTCAATACAAGAATTTATATATGTTAAATCTTGATAAAAAAATTTAACTTATACTTATGTGGTACCCAGTTTGATTTATTTTAATTTGAACTTATGATTCTAAGATAGCATATAGGTTTCCTCAAATATTTAGAACCCTAACATATTTATTTTCTAAAAACATTGATATGTGAATCTAAACGAACCCAAAATTCCTAGTAGAAGAAGATTGGTTTGCTACGATTGGAAGAATGAACACTCATCAATACTCGACGAACACTCAAGTTACTATTGTCATAACGTTTCATTGAGGATTTGTCCCCGATCTTCAACGTGTTTGAAATTATTTTGTTAAAAACTTGAGCTTTTTAGTATATGCATGTTTTAGTCTTATTTATTCTTAAAATGTTCCATTTCTTTAAATTTAGTAAGGCATGAATAGGAGGAGAATTTACCGAGTTATCAAAGTTAGGAAAGTATGAACTCGAGCGTGTTTGAAAATGTGACCCGGATTATTCATCATACTTTGAAGTATTTACTAATTTGAAGGATTTAGGATACCAAACCGTAGAGAGCTTGTGGTATTGTGACATAATGGACATCGGTGTGATGATGCTATTAAAAGATGATTTAGGTACCAATAAGATGAAGAATATTGCATTGATGATTGGGAATGTACACTTATACGTTAATCATCCACTGTCACAACGTAAAATAGTTGAAGATATTCGACTTTCTCTTGAATATGCAAAGGTAGAGCCTACTGTAGTTGAGTTGAATAATGAAGGAGAATAGGTTGTAAATCTTACTGTATTGAAGTTGGATGAAGAAGTCAACTATGAGGAATAGAATAATGGTTTGAAAAAGCACATTGAAAAATACAAGTATCGGGAGGGAGGGGTGATATGTGATGGAAAATGACATGGAAAAAGACAACTTTGAGGGAGAGACCACTACATTAGATTAAAATAGTGATGAGTGAGGAACACTACTTTGGAAAAAGAAATTTAGAAGTGAGGGGCAGCTGTTTTAGTAGAAAAGGGACTAGATTGTAACCTTGATATAAATATGGGACTAAATTGTAAACCTAATATAGATGTGGTAGTAAATTGTAACCAATTTAGAATGAATGCAGTACACAAGAGAATGACAATGTAAATGATGATGTGAATAAAGTTGATGAGATAAAGGTAAATTATAGAGAATTGAGTGACATTAAATAATAAAACTGTGGTGAACTACCTAGTGAGTGTGATAGTGAAGATGACGACAACAACCTCAAAGCCAACTTTTTAAACCTTTAAGATTCCTAAAACAAGAGAGGATTACAAGTGGGAATTTGAAATATATTTTGCTACAAAGTATTGTTTTCAAGATGGTATAAGGATCTATGCTATACCTTCTGGCAAGAATTTTAAGTTTAAGAAAAATGATAGAAAAAATAGCTTAATATATGTTTTAGTCTCTTAACTTAATTTAATGTTCCGCTTTAGTCCCTTAACTAAAAAACCTTACAAGTTAGTCCCTTAACTTCACTTATGATCTGGAAAAAAACGTTAAGTTCTGGCAACGTGGCATGACAGTAAGGTCATTAGTACAAATTTGAGTTAACATATGTAATTAAAAACGGATATACTGTTAAAACTATAGGGGTTCCCCTGAAAACAAAACCCCTGCAGTTTAAACAATGTATCCATTTTTAGCTACATATGCTGACTCAGATTTGTACCAATGGTCTTGCTGTCATGCCACATAACCATAACTTAACGATTTTTTGTCAGAATCTGACGAAAGGGACCAAATAGGATAACATAAGTGAAGTTAAGGGACTAACTTGTAATATTGTTTTTGTTAAGGGACTAAAGTGAAATATTAAATTAAGTTAAGGGAATTGCTGACTAATTTTTGTCAAAAAAATATGAAAATGATCTGTTGGGCAGGTTGTCCATGGGAGACTTATTATGCAAAGATACCACAGTAAGAGACTTGACAATTGGGAAAAGTATTTGATAACCGTACATGTAGTAAGGATTATAAAGTTAGATTAGTTACATCAAACTAGTTAAGCAATAATATTTGAAGGAGAATCCAAGCTTGAAGTTGACAGACGTAATGAAGAAGACTCATCACAAAGGAATTGTAGCAATTAATAAGATACTTGCATATATGGCAAAGTTACTTGCTATTTATATTGCAGATGGTTCATATAGGGAACAAATTATAAGAATACATGATTATGGGCATGAAATTTTAAGGTTAAGGTACATAGCATATATCAGTTATGCCCACATAATAACATATTCACACAATCAATCCATTCATGAGTTTCCACACATAATGCATCCATTCACAATTCTCACACATAATGAATCCATGATTTATGCAAATGCACAGAGACCGACACAACGACTCTATGCAAATGCCATGCGGTACCGACTTCCAACATTTCATGTCTCATCACCAGTTCACTCAGGAACTATTGGAACCATTGCTCGTTACTGAGGGTCGCTCAAGTAACACCCCGTCGGGCATACGATGTTCACCCGTCGCTTTAGGTCTCCACATGAGCACACGACGTTATGGATTGCTTTAGGTCTCCACATGAGCACACAATCCGATCGCTTTAGGTCCCCACATGGGCACACGATCGTCTATAACCATCGCTTTAGGTCCTCACACAGGCACACGATGTTATAGTGGATTCCCTCTAGAACTAAACCGTCACTCAGGACGTCACAACAATGCATATCATGATGCTTGACATACAAATGACTCATGACAATCCAAGGCATACATATATACAACCATGTGAACCATTTCAACATCAATAATCATGCATTGAAAATCAATTCAAACAATGCATTCATCATTAACCACAAATCACAACAACAAGCATATTATCATATGCATTCACACCAATTCACATCAATTACACCAAACGGCAACGAGCATCGCTTTACCACCCAAACGGCAATGAATTCTTTCACAATTAACATGCATTTACATTTAATTTAAACAATGCATTTATTTGCCAAAAGGCCACAATTCACAATAATTTCCACAATCTAGGATTCACGCCATAAGGCTACCCACAACACATCGTATACCAGTACACACAAGCTATACGTTATATAACAAAAGCATATTGCACGATAACACCTCAATCGCACGCATTCACGACGGTAAAAATTAACACAACAATACGGTTTCAATTTTCTGCTATAATTGAACCATATACAGACCTCAAAACTATTTTTCCTAGAAAGAACATCTCGTTAGCTTTCCAACGCTTCGAACGGGGGTCAAAACCGACTTACGGTTCAAGAGTTATGAATTTTTGAAGTTTTGCAAAAACCAGAATTTTTTCTGCTACAGCCCTACGGGTTCATGCAATTTCGTCCGAAAATCCGACCGATTCAATTATTTTCTTCTAAACAAACACATACTCATTCATACCAAACATATAGTAGTGATTTAGAACCATCAAACGGGAATTCTACGACTTTCGATTTCACTCCGAATCTTAAACCCTCAAATCTCCAAAAATGCAAAAACTTACAAAATCAACCAAATTCGATAAAACAAGCATACTCGATCACGGCCTAACATTACTCGACACAACTACGCAATTTATTCCGACTTTCGTCCGTGAAAACATCGATTTCTATTCATTTCTACCATTTTCAACCTAGAAATGAAAACTATGAAAAACAAGCAAACATTCCAAGAAAACATACACATATACATACACAATCGAAATATAATTGAAACTTCTCACCCTTACCCGATTATTCGCGCTTTAACCGGATGAATTCTCGATTTTCCTCTTTTTCCTCTTCTTTCTTCTCTTCCTCTTCTTTTCTCTTTTTCTTTTCCTTTCTATCTTTTCTCTCTCCACTTTCTATTTATATAAAAAATCTACTACCCAAATGACCAAAATACCCCTCAGCTCAAATATCTCTCAAACGTTCTCAAAATGCGATAAAACTTAAACATACCGATGAAATATATTTCGGAAAATAAAAGTTGAAAAGAAATTATAATTTATTGCAAATATTTTACCTATCAGAGAAATTATCCAATTAACAGGTAAAACTCATTTAATTTACACAATTCAAAAAAATGCCAAAAACTCACTAACTTCCACCAGTGGAAGTTACCTTTAAAATCTGTCTGAAAATGCTTTTGGTCAGTTTTTGCACTAATCTTCCACCAATGGAACTCAAGTGCAAAACGTGACATAACCAAAAAAGGCCAAAATAACACTAACTTCCACCAGTGGATGTTAGTTCAAAATGTGACACATTTATGCCACAAAACTCTCAATGCCCAAACATGATGCATTAACATGAAACACAATAAATCACACAATTCACAAAATTTCACATAAATGGAATAATTAAATACAGTTAAATAAATCAGGGCGTTACAATTCTCCCCCACTTAGAAATTTTCGTCCTCGAAAATATACTGATACGAACAACCCGGGATACGACTCTCGCATCCGACCAACAAACCAACATGCCAACCAAAGGCACACTACGAATACCACAAACTGACAAACCACCTTGCTAACAGCAACTACAACAACGACACGACAACGACAAGATGCAAAGCCCATACAATGCACTTGACGACCAACTCACGACTCAAAGGAATACCCAAGTTACGAACACACACAGGTTCACTCTTGAACCAGAACACAACAAGAACACAAGTTCCACGACACAACATCGATCAAACAATCTCTACAAAACCAGAATACCAAACATCCTTGTCATACAACAACGTTACAACAATGCTACGATTCACCAATCGAACATACGACCAAAACACCCAACTACATATTAGTACCTGATTAATCTTTAAACCTTTCGCCTAACACTTCCATACTGAAATGTCCAATAGTCTTACCATTCCTACATGTTCCCAATGTTCAACTTATGAATTCTTATAAGTCACACACGCAAATACAAAATGTGCCACAACACACTTCCGCTGCGCACTCTGATTACTCGTAACCATCAAAACTATCAATCTCACGTCCAAAGTCTAACTCTTTCTCATATTCACCAAAAATAACTATTCACTTTTAATATATCCAACTTCACACTCTACTGTGTTATCTCTCACACCAGACACAAGTCTCTGAACTGCTCAAATCATTCTAATTCTCTGACCATCAAAACAGACTTACATAAAACTTTCGGCTTAACTCGTCAGACACAACCTTAGCTTTACCAACAGGCTAATTCCAACTACAATCATAACTCATCATAAATTCTAACCATCCTCGTTGTCTCATACTCTATTCTTTCAGATCCACCAAGTACTCTAAACTCTTGCGATTACCAAACACTTCGAACCTTAGAACCATAAAGACAATACCTCCAAATTTCCAACACCAAAACACCGCAACCAATTCCAAATCCTGAATAGTATAAATCCTTTTAGGAATCCTCAATGGTAGTAAAGCATAAGCCACGACTTTACCCTCTTGCATTAACACACTGACTAAACTCATCAAAGACACATCACAATACCTCACAACGATTCATCAGGATCACGCAGAATCAAAACTGGAGTCGTAGACAAATTCCACTTTAACCCTCTTAACTTTCCTCACAATGAACCTCCAAAGCAAACGACTCACCCTTTGCAAGTCCACCGAAGTAACAGAAACGCTAAATTGGAAAAACCCTCCATAACCTCCGGTAATAACCAACTAATGTCCAAAAAGCTTCTAATCACCTTAACCAACTTCGGAGCTTCTCATTGTAGAACTGCATCTATTTCCGATGAATCCTTAACCATACTCTCATCTAAAATAACATATCCAAGAAAACTAACCTTTTTCAACCCAAATTCTCTCTTGAATAACTTAGCATAACACTTCATCTCTTTTCAACACTTGTAGTTCAAATCTCAAACACTCTACATGTTCTTCCTTGGAGTTTACAATAGATCCGAATATCCTAAATCAAAGCAATTACGAACTTATCCAAATAAATATGGAAGATACGATTCCTTTACTCCACAAACATTACAGATTCCTTACTAACACCAAATAACATCACTGCACGTTGTAATACCCAAACAAATTCCAAAAGATATAAATTCTTAAAGTTCTTGCAAAATTCTTTCCCTGGGTAACTGGTTATTCACACACAAGCTTAACCGAGTACATAACAGCTTATCCCAATGATAACAACCATAACCAGTCACATTAAATTGATCAAAGCCTCAGCTCACACAATTCGCCACTCTTATCAAACATTCCAAACAATTGCAATTTCACTCAAACTCAACCAAACCATTCAGTCATCCGTTCATGAAAGTGGACACTTGTTCTCAATCGTTACCTTATTCCACTGACAGTAACCCATACACAATTTCATTCTCTGGACAATCCAAATTCCACAAATCCCAACATGTAGCCACAACCAACCAAAAAGAACTCTTAAATATTACATCCATACCTAAGGGTTCTCTCAAAATTTCCATTAATGCCTTAAAACTCCCAAGACTTCAAACTTCACCAGAACTCTAAGTTTTGCTTTCCATAGTCTCAATACCATTATACACATCCTGCTTATTATTCCATTCAAACATCATTCCTTTTTGTTACTAACAATACTGGAGCTCTCTAAGACAACACCTTAACGTTCCATCCAAAAACATATTTGAAAAACATATCTTAAAAGACCATTGAACTCACCTATATTGTACTAGTAAAAAAGTACAGGTGTGCGTGTCCCCCGTGCAAGGGTAGTGAAACTCAGAGGCCTTAGTGGGTTTATAACAATTGTAGGTGGTTACGACTTGCCCACGTATGGGAAAAGCCCTGTACGGTGATATCTTACAATGGTTTTAGGAGTTTTGATCACGTGAGGTCATATGGGCTTTGTAGACTGACGAAGTGCTTAGGTATAAGCTTCTGAGAGGGTGATACGTGTGAGTTAAGTGTTGTGACTTTAGGTGATGTAACAATATGTATGACTTAAGATCTATCTTTTTCCATTGAGGGGAGAAATGTTAATAGAGGTCTTTTGAGCTTAGGGTTTAGGTAACCCTGGATGGTGGCAACCGCTCCCCCATAATCAGGAGAAGTTATTGACCACCTATAATTTAGGAGTAATGAAGGATCCCTTCTACTTTGACTGATACCCTGACACGTCATTGGCACCCCTAAGCGAGTCTTCAAGATATCATTAGGGTGGTATAGCTTTTTGGGAAAAGGGTGTTGTAGTTTAGGACCTTCACAAATATAACACTACGTAGTCCATCAAGCACGAGGACTTAGTTAAGGATGAAGTGCTTTCAAGACAATATTTTTTATCAGGATGTGCCCCCTCGCCCCAGTAGTGAGCCCTTGGGTTGACGACACTCATTAAAAAATGAGTGAGTCCCTCAGCCTGAGGCATGTCATTCAGCCTGAGGCGAGTCCCTCAATTGAAGGTGAGTTCCTCAATTGAAGACGAGTATGTTCATAGGCAATTCCATTGGCCTGGGGCGAGTCCTTAAGATAAAGGCAACTCTCCCTTTAGCGAATGGACTAGGGGATTCACCCTATTTTAGGTTAGACCCCTAAGACGTCAAAACATCAACCATTACTAAATGCCTGTATGGGTTGGTGGGAAAAAAATCATGGAGGTTATATAATGCACCTCATGGCGGTGTTTCTTGGGAGAACCAATGTTTTCTATTTCTTACATGCGTCGTCCAGGTGTAGGGACTTTCCCTTTCTCGTGGAAGTTAAACCATTGGGTAATTGCATGGCTTGTAGCATACGGTTTCCACTGTAATATTTCAGAAACCTCTTTTACTTCTTCTTTATTTTTATAGAAACACACATGGTGAAAACTTCTCCTTCTTTGCTCTTCTTCTTCCAACAATCATAGGGAAGAAAAACAAAGTTATTCATGCTCGAGATTTGCATCCATATACTTTATAGTATAGATGATTAATAAGTTTAGTCATGGCATTAGATTTTCCAATATGATTAGAGAGAGAGAGAGAGAGAGAGAGAGAGAGAGAGAGACGTGACTATAGAACCTTGTTCTAAGGAGGAGAATGCCAATCTGGATACTTGCGGTGAGCCTTCCGTTCTCTACTTTTACGTCTACCTCCCCATTATGTATGAGCTGAGGGTTTTTATTCCATTTACATCTTTCAAAATAGAATTTTTGACATCAAATAACGTGGCCCATTATCAGATAACCCCAAATGTGTGGGGCTTACTTGGAGACATTCAAATAGTTTGTTGTAGCCTAGGCGTGTCCCCCGGTGTTGGGGTGTTCCTTTATTTTTTTTAGGCAGAGATTCAACATAGTAATGGTTGGGTGACATTGCACCCTATGACAAGGGGTGTTTGGTGAAACCCTTTACAAACCCTTATGAGGACTAGAAAGACATGTTTGTGCGGGTGAGGGGGCAAGGCGATGCCTCTATGGTCACTGAGAGGGCAAATGTGACTCTCTATTTCCCCTAGCTTGGACGTCGCGTCCACGATTTACACAAAAGGTGGATCCATGTGGTCATTCTCCCCTTCATCATGAAGTAATCAAGATACTGAGGTGTTTCCCTCCACTGGAATCTAGTCTCCTCATCATTCAGGATCATGAGGATGACGACAAAGTGGGATCCTACTTAGGTATGTATAGTGTTATATTTGTTAGTGTCCTAAATTGTGGTGCGCTCATCCAGAAAGTTGTACCACCTAGGCGATATCTTGAAGACTTGCCCAGGGATGCCAATGACGTGTTAGGGTATCAATCAAAGGAGAGGGGATCCTCCACTACTCCTAAAATATTGGTGGTCAGTAGCCTCTCCTAATTAGAGGGAGCGATAGCCACCATCCGGGGTTACCCTGGCCCAAAGGGCCTCTATAAATATTCCTCCCCTCCATGGGAAAAGGGGACAGATCTTAAGCCATACAGATTATTACATCCCATAGAGCCATATCGCTTAACTCACACTTATCAGCACCTCAGAAGCTTATACCTAAGCACTCTATCAATCTACATAGCCATTCACCTTACGTGAGCAGTGTCATACCCTAAATTTTCCCCCAAGAATTTTCACCAGTTAACTGCATCTAATTCATCTACATCATCCTATTATGACCATTTCATTTGCTCATTAGGTATCATATGCATTCATTAGTAAAAAAACAATATGCATGTAGGATTCAAAAGAAGGAAAGTCAATAGTTTGACTTATTCATATGATCATTTGCACTTTTAGATCACGCATGCAAGATCATACATTTTATTATCAAATTCATGTCATCATATTTTCACATTGACTCCATTTAGGATTTTAGTTTGAAATTATGAGTTTTGATTTTAAATAGTTAAGTTTATCACCTTGTTTCATTCATTACTTCGTGATTCATATTCTCATCACATTTCAATCATCATTCATGTTTTCATTCCCTTTTCAATTAAATTTATACATTCATGCATTTGTTTCAAGAATGATAAAAAAATTGCAAAGTTTAAATTGAATTTACCAAGTACTTCATTTTCTTTTCAAATATGAATTCTTACAAGGGTACCAAACATTACATATTCAAGAGTAAAAAACTTGACATTTTTCAAATTGTACCAAGCTTATAATTACACTTTTTTACATTTAAATCCAAAAACTTTACATTTTAAACTCCTAATGCCACAATTTTTAGACTTAGTGTTCAATTGATCCAAGCCTCCACAAGATCAAAGCTTGGCTCCATTGACTTGTTACTCAAAAGCTTCCAAACCATCTTCAACTTGTAATTCAAGACCTAACCAAAAATTCACAAAAGGAGAAATTGGTTAGAAAAATTTAGGTATGGCCCAGTGCAAATTTACACGGTACAACATCATAACGAGTGGTACATTTTTTATTTGGTAACTTTTAACTATGGCACAAGTTAGCAGTAGTAAACAGAATAAAAATTTCTGATTCACCACAATTAAACAAAAAGATGAGATGAGAAATTCATTAACAATTCAAAACTTGGCACATGAACCATTTACGAATTCTTTCCCCTCGGAGTTTTTGAAAAAACGAGGTAATATGTTATTTCTATTTCTAAAAAAACCATCATGGTGCGCATTGGCATCATATCCACTAGAGTAGCAATAATCATTGAAATTCTGGCACTCTAACACATGTTAATACTGATGTCCTCACATCAGAACATAATGTCAAGACAGATGTTACAACATCTTCTGTCTGACAGAACAAATAAATCAAACTAAAAATAAATTGCAGAAAGATAAATAACACATTCAATTGTTAACCCAGTTCGGTGCAACATCACCTACATCTGGGGGCATCAAAGGCAGGATGGAAATTCACTATGATAGCATTAGTTCAAAGCTAAACTCCCCCTCTAGATATGAGATCCCTCTCTCACTTCTTAACAGTCACAAACTAGTGACAATACCTCAAGAAACCAAAAAGAAGAACACTCTTCCAACAACAATACTTAGTTTTGCTTAAAAGCTTCAAACTAAGAACAATACACACCTACCTAGAAGCTTAAGAGTGAATAATAAACAACATACAATCGGTCTACCTCAATGTATCAAAAGATACATGGGTGACTTACAAAGTCACACTAAAAAGACTCTCAAAACCCAAGACTCTAAAAACTTCCCCTTATTTTTACAAAAGTGAAAACCGTGAAAACATTAGGTTTATGTTGCTCTTTAAATACTCCTCAGCAGTCCATGGGCTTTGAAATCTTCACCCAGATATTTCTTGATCCACACACTAAGGACTGCATCAATTGTACAGAAAAAGTCTCCTTGAATCTTGTAACAAATCATCAAGTTTCCTAAATTGTCTCAACATCCAATTTTAGAAACTTATGAGTAGTTGGAGATCAAATCAAATTTTCCAGATTAAATCTTCTTGACCTGCGAAAATAAGTGAGATATATCCAAACGAAATCTCACAAAATCAAATCAAATATGTCAAGAATAAAACAACCTATACTGATGTTCTGGTACAACATGTCACAACATCTGTCAGAACATCTGCCTTCAATGTGAACTGGCCAGCATGTTAGAACATTTCACACAACATCTTGTTGTGAACCATGTTTTAGCAAAATTGCTGCCAATCCTAAAACCTTGGAACTTACAATCATCCATATTCAAAAATGTAACGTATCTTTTGGATTTTCAAGGCGTTTTAGCTTCTCTGGTTGTTTCACTTCCTATTTTCATCTCCACTTTATTTAAACATTATTCATTGTTTCCAACTCTTTGTTTCTTCAAACCTAGTTTCAAAGTTTTTTCTTTTCTTCAAAATTGTCTTCAACAACCTTACATGAAAATCTTTTGTTCATAATTAATGAAAAGTTTCACTACAACAGATAAGACCTTAGACAGCGCTTTTTTTGCCCTTAGACAGCGCTTTGGGTAATACCAAAAGCGATGTCTAAAGGGGGGTATATTTAATGAAAAGCGGTGTCTATGGTACCTTTAGACAGCGCTTTTTGACATTATAAGGTATACCTTAGACAGCGCTTTTGTCAAAAGCGCTTTCTAATCACCACCTTAGACAGCGCTTTCACCAAAAGCGCTGTCTAAGGTATACGAAAAATTTTATATAAATGTTTTTAAACCACAATTTTTACCAGGTTTTTTCAACCAGAATTTCACCTGTTTTTCAACCAGCAATTTTTTTTAGAAAAATACCACAATTTGGAGATTCAAATCAATCCAATTTATCCTATTTAAATGTATCAATTTACACCAAAATTATATATCCAAAACAATTGGCAATTCAAACCAATATATATATATTTAAAATTACAAATCATTACATTTTTTCTACAAATGCACATATTACTTATACTAGTACTTTTGCATCCAACCAAAGCATTGCTTCAAATCTACATTATAGGTCCTGAAAACACAAAGATTGTAATTCAATTAAAAGAATACATAAACAAAGTTACACATATTTAAATTCTCATCAATTAAAGTAAGAGTACAATATTATACCTTGTAAAATTCCGAGCTCCATAATGTATTGACACCAATCCTCTTTAATTTCATCCAATTGAGAAATTGAGTAATGAGCACACTTGCATTCTTCAAAGTACTACATAATAATATAACATAGTTTGATTTAGTTTTAACTATTTCATTAGACATGAGAGATATGTGTTAATACATAAATAAACAAACAAATAAATATATACATTCATATTTAGAACAATCTCACTTACGTGTCAATACACTTCTCCAAACCTCCCCTAAAATTACACGGAAACATATGTTTTAAAGAAAAATTAATAATTAATAATAATAATAATAATACTAATAATTATAATTATAACTTTAAAACAAAATAAAATAACAATAGTACAATTATTAAATTTGTAGCAGTATCCTGCACCAAAAATAGTTAAGTGTTAATGATGTAAAACCAGTATGTTGTAAAACCAGTATGATATAAAGCTGGAGATTAAAGGCTGTAGATTAAAGTCAGGATGTAAAACCAGAAAATCATAGTTCCAAACAAACATCAAATAACAAACAAACCTTAATATTTATACTATTCTCAATTCTTTCTATACAAACTATACAAACCTGTTATACCTTAGAAATGAGAAACTAATAATTTGCAGTGCAAGCCATCACTATAATTTTAAAATGTAACTAATAACTTTGGTAATGTTTCCTTTCATAAAGAAAAGATCTTGTGATGCGTTTTGTTTTCACAGTAGCAACATTTTCAGCATATTAATATGCTCAATAACAAAAACCAGTGGGGATAAAACCAAATTGCAACCATAAACGAACATGAAAAATTTGATAGTAAAACAACATAATCAGATCGAAAATAGCATTTAGTCGAAGCAACATACACACCACAAGATTCTAACAGCACACACAATATTCACAGACGCATAATCAGTGTGCGAAAATTAACAAAATAGAAGAACTCAAAACGCGATACAATTTTATAATCGTTACCAATTTGTCGAATTAGAGACACAATTCAACAATTCAGCAGCAGCCTACCGTTACTATGTTCGTCGAACCGGCATGCTTCGTAGTGTTCCAAATGCGCCCAAAATCACACTTAAACCTGCACAGATAATGGACAGCACCGACACAGCATAGGGAAAATAAGTTTTGCGAGTTTGAAACTGACAAAACAAAGTATAACAACCTTATTTGTATCATATTTGCACCTTCTCTGATGTGTTTCTGATTTCTTTTAATTCTTGTTCCTACAACATCAACTGTAAATAGTGTTGAAAGCAAAATGTTTGAAATGCAAACACTTTAGTAATGCTTTTCAAATAACATAATCAATGTATTTGAGTGATGCAAATTCGAGAACATGAGTGATGCAAATTCAAATAACACACGCTCAGCTAGAAGCATGTTTTGCAAGGTATGATGCCATCCATTACCTGCTACTGGACTTGAGGCATGATTCATCACATCTCTATTTGAAACAACCTCTTCTGAAAATATGGATCCAGAGTTATTGTTGTCCACAAGAAGGAAGTGCAGGGCTTGTAGCAGTATCCTGCACCAAAGATAGTTAAGTGTTAATGATGTAAAATCAGTATGTTGTAAAACCAGTATGATATAAAGCTGGAGATTAAAGTCAGTATGTAAAACCAGAAAATTATAGTTCCAAACAAACATCAAATAACAAACAAACCTTAATATTTATACTATTCTGAATTCTTTCTATACAAACTATACAAACCTGTTATACCTTAGAAATGAGAAACTAATAATTTGCAATGCAAGCCATCACTATAATTTAAAAATGTAACTAATAACTTTGGTAATGTTTCCTTTCATAAAGAAAAGATCTTGTGATGCGTTTTGTTTTCACAGTAGCAACATTTCTCAGCATATTAATATGCTCAATAACAAAAACCAGTGGGGATAAAACCAAATTGAAACCATAAACGAACATGAAAAATTTGATAGTAAAACAACATAATCAGATCGAAAATAGCATTTAGTCGAAGCAACATACACACCACAAGATTTTAACAGCACACACAATATTCACAGACGCATAATCAGTGTGCGAAAATTAACAAAATAGAAGAACTCAAAACGCGATACAATTTTATAATCGTTGCCAATTTGACGAATTAGAGACACAATTCAACAATTCAGCAGCAGCCTACCGTTATTATGTTCGTCGAACCGGTATGCTTCGTAGTGTTCCAAATGCGCACAAAATCACACTTAAACCTGCACAGATAATGGACAACACCCACACAGCATAGGGAAAATAAATTTTGCGAGTTTGAAACTGACAAAACAAAGTATAACATCAGTAATAACCAAGTCAAAGTTATTTTTGTTTCTCCTCAACATTGTCAGCGCATCAATTGCATTTGTAGATGTAGTAACTGGAAAAACAACCACAAAATCAAACATTTGATTCCACAAAACTAAACTCTATTAGTAACTTAAAAAAAATAAAAATCACAACTTTTTAAATTTTTTAAAAATCACAAGTTGTAAGAACATTAGAAATATTCAAAACTTAGTGCTTCAGATCCATACCTCAAGTCCCCTTTTTAACCAAGATCCACCACAGATTTACCACTGCGATATCGCAGAAAGCTGTAAAATTGACGAAAACACCGCCACCATCATCCCTCGTTCCTGCAACACCAACAATGTGAAATCAAAACAAAAGAGTATAAACCCTAAAAAAAGTTAAAAACTTAAACTATCGATAGTGGAAGACGGTTGACGACAACATGCAACGACGACAACAACGAACGACGACACGGTGGAGGACGGTTGACGGTGAAGGTTTGAGTTCGCAAGGGTTTTGAGCTCAGTTCGCATGCAGGGGAGAAGAAAGAGCGGAAATATGAAAATGAATACTGACTATTCATATATTTTAATTTAATTAGACTTTAGACAGCGCTTTTCATAAAAGCGCTTTCTAAGGTGGACCTTAGACAGCGCTTTTAAAAGTGCTTTCTAAGGTTGGCCTTAGACAGCGCTTTTGATTTATTTTTTTTTAATTTTTAAGACCTTAGAAAGCGCTTTTAAGGAAAGCGCTGTCTAATATTTTTCTTTAATTTTTTTTTAAAATTAATAAAACTTTAGAAAGCGCTTTTTACCGAAGCGCTGTCTAAGGTCTTATATTTTTTTTTTTAATTTATAAGACCTTAGAAAGCGCTTTTAACTAAAGCGCTGTCTAATATTTTCCATTAAATTTTTTTTTTTAATTTATAAGACCTTATAAAGCGCTTTTGACCAAAGCGCTGTCTAAGGTCTTATATTTTTTTGCGCTTTTATTTTTTTAAATGAATAGTTTCCTTGTTTTTAACTTATAACATCGCTTTTGTATTAAAGCGTTGTCTAAGGTGCGATGTTATAACTTACTTTTGTTGTAGTGTTTGTTGATTTTGATGATTTGAATGACAAAGGTTTTTGATCGTAAAGGCTGGATCAAATCCTGTTGAAGTGGGCCACCAAGTACGTCTGAGATGTTGGACGTTTGAAGAGGAGGAGGGGGTGTACCTGCAAGACACTCTGACGCTCAAGTAAGAAAGGGGTCAGAGAGAAGGGGCAAGTACAAAGTATGAGTTTCAAGGGTGAATATTTGATACCTGATCCTCTCAAGTGAGAGGGTTTATATAATGCCCCCAAGCGCGTGGCCAACGGTCCTATTTTCGGGGCAAAATAACCGTTTTCCCGAAGAATAGGTAACTGCCCAAAACTAGCCGTTATGTCGAGCAGGGTGCCCAAAACGAACCGTTATGTCGGGTACATGCCCCTGGCTATTCGGGGAGTGAAGAAGCCGTGCGGAATAGGCAGCATTTCTGGGGAGGAGCGATGCAGTCCTTGCCCGGTTGGAGGGGCAGAAGGGTAACTTTTGCCCCTTTGTGGATTGGACTTAGGCAATTGGGCCGTTCTGGGAGCAGAGGTGGATTGGGCCATGCCCAGCCATTGGTCCAGTCCAGAATAGGAGCCCCCCAAGTCGTTGCTCCCGAGCATGGGAGTGATGACTTAAGGACAGCTTGTGGCTTCGGGGAGCTAACATAGGGTCGTCGCTTGGCGACGTAGGAGGTTTATCTCGTGGTGCCCATTGCCTTTGGTCCCCGTGATGTTCTTGACCGTGATAGAACTGCCCGTCGTACGGTGAGGCTAACAGTTGGAAGGAATTGGAAACGTTAGGGCGCCACGTGTGCATAGAGTTTTGTGCAGCAGTTACTAGGCAATGATGGCTAATTAATAGCCATCATGACCTACGAGGGAGTGCCATCGCACGTGCCCCTCTGTATAAAAAGGGGAAATTCGTTCCATTCTGAACTTTTCGCTCTTGTTTCTCTTCGTCTTCTTCAGGATTCCTGCCCGTCACCGTCGTCTGCTATTCCAGCCACCGCATCAACTTCCGGGCAGCCGCTATTCACATTCTTAATCAAGTAAGTTCGCTGATTTTTTGCTCTTTTATCCATTTGACGGTTGTTTGTAGTCTTGCATGCGGTTAGGTTCAGGTGTAAAAGATGAAATAGATTAGTTTCTGGTGATTGTTGGTGGTGGACGGTGGTCGTGCCATTTTTCGCCGCCGATGAGGCCGCTAGGTTTTAGGATATTCTGGTGAATCGGACGGTTTTCGACGTCATTGTGATGATGATGCATGCGTAAACTCTGTGATCATCCAGATTCAGAAGTAGCGATGAGGTTTTCGGAGAGCCTTCCCAGTTTCCGGTGAAGCTTTGCAGTTTTCGGCGGAGCTTCAAACGGAAACTGGGAAGTGGCTCGAGGAAGTTCCTCGTACGGAAGTGGCTTGCTCCGGGCATCTCCTCGTGGGAGACTCTTAGAGTTTTTGTTCGATGTTAGGGCTTAGGCCGGGGACGTCGTCCTCAGCCCTTTGCGCGTCCTTTCACTTTACTAGCGGTGGAATGGTGGATTTGATCTATCGTCGAATTCACTTTTTTCTCTGCTTTTCAGGTGATCGATATGGCGATGGGGCCATATGGAGAAATTATCCTGGACAACAGTAGTTCGACGACTTCAAGTATCCCCAGCGAGGTTGGGGAGAAGAAGGAAATGGAGGATATGGAAGAGGATGCCGTCGAGGATTCTGCGGAGGAGTGGGAGGTGGCTGAACCAGCCGAGCACGGGTCCACCTTTGCGACGTACTTAGGGGATGTTTTTACGGAAGTCGGGCCAGAGGGGGAGTGGAAGGTGTACTTTCCCTCCGAGGATGATCGAGTCTGCACGGATTTCGGGGATCGCTTTACTATGTACGAATATGCCTTCAAAGAGCTAGGATTGAGATTGTCGTTCACTGATTTTCAGCAGTCAGTGTTTGTGCACTTGAAGTTGGCCCCTACACAGTTGCACCCGAACTCGCTGGCCTTCATCCGAGCGTTCGAGCTGACGTGCGAGTATCTGGGAATAGGGCTACTCTCCCTTTATTTTTCACTGTCTTTCATCTTCAACGACAACTGTCGGGGAGGAAGTACGGTTGGGTTTCGCTGAAACAGCCTCGCAAGCTGTTCAAGCCTTTTTTGAGTCGATACGGACGTTCAAGGAGAGGTACTACATCATCGAGCCCAATCAGAAGCTGCCCAGGATAGCACTTATCTCTGGGAGATCGAGGTTGATGAGGAGGGAAATGAGCTGCGTGACAAGGCTAGGAAGTTTATCGGGGAGAGAGTATACAAGTTCCCCATCCACCGGGGACCTGGCCATTTCACCAAGAAGCCTGGTGATTACGTTCTTCAGCCGCACGAGTTAGACGGGCAGGATGTCATTGTGTACGAGACGCTGGTGAAGTACGTTAACTCCTTCCTGCTCGCTGAGTGCTGGACGAAGAAGGGTGAACCGATCTTCGAGGCGGATGGTAGTCGGAGGGTTTAATACCGTTTTATTAATACCAAGGCACTCCTGGAGTGCAAGACTCCTGCGGAAGTCCAGAATCTGCTCGGTAGTCTTAGATATTTTAATTTGCCCGAACTATTTTCTTTTCTCGTATCTAACATGCTCGTATTCTGTTTGTGTAGGTGAAATGCCTCAGGCTCATGAGAGGATGGTGAAGAATGCTCTTGCGAGGAACAAGCTCGGAACGGCTCCTTCGAAGTCTCGATTTGCCAATGCACGTGCTGCCACTCCTGCCCAGTCTGCTGCGGGGACCTCTTCCACCACTCCTGCTCCCCGGGGATCTCCACTGCCTTTGACCTCAGGAACCAAGCGGGCGAGGGCCAACGACGTCGTGGATCTCAGTCGGGCCCCAGAGAAAGGGAAGTTCGAGCTTCCTCCTTGCATACTTGATAGAAGATTCTTTGAGGGGAACTCCTTGGTCGTGTCGCAAGCAGAATCTCTTCGGCTGGAGAGCATGGACCGCCCGAGCAAGAGGGCGTTGGTGGCCCAAGATGCCTCTGCATTGGTCAGAGTTCTGAAAATGGCGGCCATATATGCTGAAGGGGATTGTGTAACTGATTCTGAACTCAAGGCTGCTCGGGATACCGTGGCATCTCTCACGGAAGAGGTGAAGAGTGCTGACGATGCCCGAAAGAAGGCTGGCGAGGAGGTGGCCAGGCTGAAGAAGGAGAATTCTACACTGGCTGCGGAGAAGAAGGCGGCTGAGGAGCTGGTCCAGCAGCTTAGGGAGGTCAATGCTCCGGGCGAAGATGAACCCGAGGATGTGAAGGAACTGAAGACAAGATCTGAGCTAGTTGCCCGTATGTTGGCGGCGGAGGATGATAATATCGTCATTGCGGACGAATCCTTTAAGAATGACGTGTCTCAACTGCGAGTGGTGAACCCCGGACTTGACTTTTCCACTGAGGGTACTCATTATCTGGCGCATGTTAAAGATGGACGAATCTCTATGTCTGACTCCCTTCTTGAAGAGCATGCCGAGGATCAGCCCGCAGAGAACCAGGAGCCTCAGCCTGAGCCTGCCGACCAGATGGATGAGTGAAGGATTTTCTTTTTGTTGTTGTAATTTGTCCGACCTGCGTGCCGTGTATTTGTTGTAACCTATTTTGGGGGCATGGCCCCCGGTTTATGTAATCCAGTACAATCATGGTCCTAGTGGCCATTTATCATACTTAAATTATGTGTCCGGTCCAGGTGGCCAGTTTTGCTGTTTGCATGGTTTTACTTGCTTTTATTTTCTGCTAAGTGTTGTACTCGTGCTCGTTGTGAATGTATGTTTGGCCGTGATAGGGAATATTTGACTTATGTGAAGTTTCAAGGGATCGCTCGTTGTAGATATGTTCGACAGTGAGGGGTACTGGTCGAACGGCCGGGGAATATCCTATCGGGGATGCGGAGCTCAGGTCACGTTTGAGGCCTGAGTTCGCGGCTTAAACGTCCCATCGCGAGCTGGGGTTCTGCCAGTCATGGTACTTTGACGACAAAGATGCTCGATTGAGGACCGCTGTCGAGCAGATACTCGGCTCGTTACTGAGCGGGGTTCTGCTTTATTGGTAAGCGACGCTTGTACCTAGGCTGGCATAATGGTCGGTAGTTGACGTTCGTCGTCGCGACGGGTCGAACCAAGAATTAGAGCCTTAGCTATAGTATTGTTTTAGCTTTTTGGCGTTCCATGGTCGAGCAAGTTCTTCCCCATTGAGGTGTTCTAGGTAGTAGGCCCCATTCTCCGTTTTTGCTCGGATGCGATAGGGTTCTTCCCAGTTGGCGACTAGCTTGCCCTCGCAAGAGTCCTTATGGTTTCTTCTTAGGACGAGGCTGCCCACGTCGAACTCTCATCGTATAACTTTGGCATTGTGCCTGATGGCAATTTTTTGTTTTAAGGAGGCTTCGCGGAGGATCGCCCCTGTTCGGATTTCCTCGACGAGGTCGAGTTCCTCCCTTAATGCTTTGTCATTCATTTCCTCGTCTAGGGGTGACTCTGTTCGCCTAGAGGGTATGTGAACTTCGACGGGGATTACAGCCTCGGTCCCATATGCTAGACTAAAAGGTGTTTCCTCGGTTGTAGAGTGTGGAGTTGTGCGGTATGCCCATAAGACACTGTGCAGCTCCTTGACCTAAGCCTTCTTTGTTTCGTCCAACCTTCGTTTGAGGCCTCGAAGGATGACCCGGTTAGCTTCTTCGGCCTGCCCGTTTGTTTGAGGGTGCTCGACAGACGCGAAGTGTTGCTTCGTGCCTAGTTGGGCGACGAAGTCCTGGAACTTCCTGTCCTTGAATTGTGTCCCATTGTCCGTTACTATCGCTTGGGGGATGCCAAAACGTGCAAGGATGTTTCGTTTGTAGAAACGTAGTATATTGAGGGCAGTTATTTTGGCCAGAGCCTTCGCTTCTATCCATTTGATGAAGTAGTCTACGCCCACTATTAGGTATTTATTCTGATTTGATCCTACCACGAAGGGTCCTAGGATGTCTAGACCCCACCAGGCAAATGGCCACGGGGAGAACATAGCCTTGAGCTCGTTAGGTGGAGCCAGGTGCATGTCCCCATGCCGTTGGCATTCATCGCATTTCTTCACATGTTCTTAAGCGTCGTGCTGCATGGTCAGCCAGTAATATCCTGCTCGGAGGGCCTTTCGGGCAAGGGACCTTCCACCGAGATGTTGGGCGTTGATTCCTTCGTGGATTTCACACAAGATGTGAGCGACCATTTCTTCCACCGAGAGTTTATCTTCGACCAGGACATAAGAGCAGGCTCTTCGCCTAACCACATTGGCTTCCTTAGGGTCGGACTGGAGTTCGTCCTTGGCGAGGCAGTTGTAAACGGGGGTCATCCAACAATTGTTGTCGCCGATCACGTGTACGTCGAGGTTCGGGGAAGCCTTCTCGATGCTGGATCGAGGTAGAACCTCCTGTACGATGGACTTGTTTCCGCCTTTCTTCTTTGTACCGGCCAGTTTGGACAAAACATCTGCTCGGACATTGTGTTCGCGGGGAACATGTTTCACTTCTACCATTGTGAACTTCTCCATTTCCTTTTTGACCAGGGCTAAGTATTCAGTTAGGTTGTCGTTTTTGGCTTGATATTATCCTCGGACCTGAAGGGCCACGAGTTGTGAATCTGTGCAAATGACGACTTCTTCTGCGCCCAGGTCCTCAGCTAGACGTAATCCAGTGAGGAAGGCTTCGTACTCAGCCTGGTTGTTAGAGGTGGGGAAGGACAGGGTGAGCGACACTTCAACGATGATTCCTTCGTTACTTTCCAGTATGATGCCCGCACCGCTTCCTGCCGAGCTGGAGGCACCGTCCACGAAAATGGTCCATTTGCGCGCTTCGTTCGTGGGGGAGTCTGCGAACGTCATTTCTGCGACGAAGTCGGCTAGAGCCTGGGCCTTGAGGGCTTTCCTGCTTTCATACTGGATGTCAAATTTGGATAGTTTAAGCGACCATTTGAGCATTCGACCGATCATGTTTGGTCGTCCCAACAGCTGCTTTATGGGTTGATCTGTTCGAACCACGATCGTGTGGGCTAGGAAGTAGTGTCTTAATATTCTGGCTGCATTGATGAGGGCCAGAGCCACTATCTCTATCTGTTGGTACCTTAACTCTGGTCCTTGCAGTGCTTTGCTCATGAAATATATGGGCTTCAGCCCGTCAGGTGTCTCGCGGATGAGAGCGGCGCATACTGCTTCGGTTGCTACGGCGAGGTACAAGTACAAAGTTTCGCTGTTGTTCGGGCGAGAGAGGACTGGTGGCTCTGAGAGTGCTCGTTTCAGATAGAGAAGAGCCTTGTCACATTCCTCGGTCCATTCGAATGCTGCCTCCTTGCGGAGGAGTTTGAAGAACGGTAAGGCGTGCTGGGCAGATTTGGCCACGAAGCGAGATAGTGACACGAGCATCCCGTTGAGGGATTGGATGGATTTCTTTGACTTGGGCGTTGGAAACTCGAAAAATGCTCGGCACTTATCGGGATTGACTTCGATTCCTCGTTATGTTAAATAGAAGTCGAGGAATTTGCATGCTCGGACACCGAACGTGCACTTCTCCGGGTTAAAATGCATTTTGTATTTTCTGGCCTGTTCGAAGACCTTTCTCAAATGGCCGGTGTGATTGGTTTCCTCGTGGGATTTTACGATCATGTCGTCCATATAGACTTCGAGCATGTCGCCTATCTCTCCCCGGAAGACCTTGTTCATCATTCTTTGATAAGTCGCTCCGGTGTTCTTCAGGCCGAAGGGAATTACGTTGTAGTAATAGTTGCCCGATTCGGTCATGAAGGCCGTGTACTTTTTGTCGGTCATCGCCATTGAAATTTGATTATAGCCTGAGTAGGCGTCCATGAACGATAAAAGTTTAAAACCGGCAGAATTATCAATAATTTTATCAATATTGGGGAGGGGATAGGCATCATTCGGGCATGCCTTATTAAGATTGGTGTAGTCAATGCACATTCGCCATTTGCCATTAGATTTTTTCACAAGTACAACGTTGGATAGCCAAGTGGTGTACTTGGCCTCCGAGATAAATTTGGCCTCGAGGAGGTCTTTTACAGCTTTTTCTGCAGCCTCTGTTTTCTCCGGAGACTACTTTCTCCCATGTTGTGCTACTGCCTTGACGTCCGGGTCAATCGTGAGTTGATGGCAGGCAATGGACGGGTCCAAGCCGGGCATCTCGGCGGTGCTCCAGGCGAACAGGTCAGCGTTTTCACGGAGGCAGGCTTTGAGCTGCTTCCTCGTTATGTTGGGCAGGTCTGCTTCGATCTTCACTCCCCGCTGAGGGTCGTCGCCGAACAAAATGAGCTCGAAGTTGCCATCTGGGATTGGGCGCATCAGATGGGAGCTGCTGCTGGACGTGGTAGACGAGCTGGCTGAAGCTGCTTGGTCCTCCTGTTGGTCTTCTTCGGGGAAGCGGCTGTCGAGGTCAACGGAGTCGACCTGAGGCAGGGGCTTGGCTTCCTCAGAGCTGCTGGGCAATGTAGGCTTGCTCGATACCTTTGGCTTGGACGCAATGGCGTTGAGCCCTTTTATGGCTGCTTTGAAACACCGTCATGCAACTTCGATGTCGCCGTGGAGGGTGGAGACCATCCCCTTCGAAGTGTAATACTTCATCTTGAGGTGGAGTGTTGAAGGCACAACTACCAAATCGGCCAAAGTTGGTCTTCCGAATATGCACTGGTACAGTGACGGCCAGTCGATTACCAGAAATTGTACTTTGATGGATCTGGTCGTCTCGGCTGATCCAAAGGTTACGATCAGTTCGACGTATCCCCATGGCTTGGTTACTGATCCGTTGAATCCCTATAAATCAGACCCCATGTAGGGGGTAAGGTGTGATTCGTCCAGCTGGAGTGTTGAAAACAGTTGGGAGTACATAATGTCGACCGAGCTGCCCTGGTCGACGAGGATTCTGCGAACGTCGAAGTTCGCCATTCGGGCTCTGACGAGCAAAGGTATGCTCGAGTTTAGAGATCCCCTGAGGAGCTCTTCCCGATAGAAGGAGATGGGGATAAAGCCCTTCTGGGCTTGATCGAGCGAGGTCACCTTATTGGAGCTTGTCTTGATCTAATGCTCGAATTTTCGTTTCACGATGCCCACCGTGACTTTATTGAAGCCTCCGCCAGAGATGACCATAGTGGAGGGAAACGTCTCCCACGGGCTGTGGGCCGCGAAATAGGCAGGGGCGCTGAGCTTGTCCGGGACGTAGAAGTCCTCTGGTCGCAATACGGACATAGCGACCTGGATGTTGGCCTCTTCCGAGGAAGGCACCTCTTCCTCTATTTTCTTGGACTCCTGGGCATCCTGCCGAGGAGTGTCTTTCTTCTTCGCGAACTGTTTCAAGTAGCAGTCCCTGATCAGTATCTCGATAGCGTCCTTCAAATGGATGCAGTCTTCGGTAGTGTGGTCGTGACTCTTGTGGAAACGGCAGTACTTTGATTTGTCGGCGTTGGGTTTGGCCGGCAGCTGTTTGGGGAAGCGGACCCCTACTTGCTTGAACTCCGAATTCGAACATTCGGAGAGGATCTTCTCCCTAGAGACGGTCAGGGGGTATAGTCGTGGAATCGCCCAGAGGGTCCCTTGCTGTCGCGGGAGTCTCGAGGACGGTCTTCGCGCCTCCTTTCGCCCCGACGAGATGTCGAAGCTTCTTCGCCTCTGGAGGACCGAGTATTCTCCTGATGGTGTGACACTCGGACGTTGCTGGCCGTAACCTTCTCTTCGTACTGAATGTGCGATTGGGCTTTGAGGAGGAGGGCATCTAGGTTCCTCGGAGGTGCGAGGCCGACAGCTTTAGAAAATTCCGAGCCCGGGCGGAGTCCCTGCTCGAGCAGAAACTTTTTGATCTCGTCTGTTGTATGGACCTGTACTGCTTCTTTGTTGAACCTCTCGATGTATGCGCTGAGAGGTTTGTCCTTTCCTTGGATTATGGCCCCAAGGGAGGCCTCAGTCTTGGGTGACGACGAGAAGCTGTGAAATGCCGTGAGAACATTTTGCCCGGTTATCTCCATGAGGTAATGGATTCTTCGGGCAACTGCTTGTACCACGTCATCACCCCTTTTCGGAGCGTGGTCGGAAATAGCCGACACTTGATGGCGCCCCGGACGCCGCGGTAGTCTAGAAGTGCATCGATATTCTCGATGTGTTCATCGGGGTTTGTCGTACCGTCGTACGTGCTAGTGACGGGGGCTTCTCCAGGCCCTTAGGGAGACGGGTTACCAAGATTTCCTGGGATAATGGGTCGTGAGGCTCATCATCGCTGCTGGAACTGGTGAATGACGGGGACCGAAGGGTACGCTCGCATCGGCGGTTCCTTCGGGGAGAAGGTCAGCGGTTCCTTCGGGAAGAAGGTGAGCGGTTCCTTCAGGGAGAAGGTGATCGGGCCCGACCTTTAGACTTGACCGAGGGTGACTGCTCGTCCTTTCGTGTCCTCTTACGACCGAGAGAATGCTGGTTACGCGGGGACACTTGGTCACGCTTCCAGACGGCGCGAGAGGTAGGTTTTTGGCGCAGCCTTTGGTCGATATCTCGCCAGGGCTGTGGGCTCCTTGATCGTTGTTGGTTCCTCCTCGGAGGAGGGGATCTTGGACGGGTGGATTCTTCTAGCGCCCCGATCCTTTCGTTCTGCTGCAGGATCAGGGTGTTGGTTTTGTTGATTGCCTCCAGGAGGGCCACCACGGCCGGGTCGGCGTTGGGTGGGACAGGAACGGGCTGGATGTCCAGCGAAGGCTGGTCATTGTTGCGATCAGCGGGAGTGGGGGAAGGAGAAGTTGTGGCCCCATCCCTCAAAAAACGGGCATCTCTGAGAAGATATGACAGGCCGTCAACGTCAGTCTTGTTGACGGGGAGGACAGCGTTTTGGAGAGCACCTTTGGCATGATCTGGCGTGGCCATGATGATGATTTTGGAAATTTGCTTTGATCTTCGGTTTCTGGGGAAAGAAAGATGGGGAGAACAATGATTCCCACAGACGGTGCCACTGATCATGAAGACTGGATCATATCCTGTTGAAGTGGGCCACCAAGTACGTCTGAGATGCTGGGCGTTTGAAGAGGAGGAGGGGGTGTACCTGCAAGGCATTCCGACGCTCAAGTAAGAAAGGGGTCAAAGAGAAGGGGCAAGTACAAAGTATGAGTTTCAAGGGTGAATATTTGATACCTGACCCTCTCAATGAGAGGGTTTATATAATGCCCCCAAGCGCGTGGCCAACGGTCCTATTTTTGGGGCAAAATAACGTTTTTCCCGAAGAATAAGTAACTGCCCAAAACTAGCCGTTATGTCGGGCAGGGTGCCCAAAACTAGCCGTTATGTCGGGCATAGGCATAATGTCGGGTACATGCCCCTGGTTGTTCGGGGAGTGAAGAAGCTGTGCGGAACGGACATCATTTCTGGGGAGGAACGATACAGTCCTTGCCCGGTTGGAGGGGCAGAAGGGTAACTTTTGTCCCTTTGTGGATTGGACGTAGGCAATTGGGCCGTTCTGGGAGCAGAGGTGGATTGGGCCATGCCCAGCCATTGGTCCAGTCCAGAACAGTTTTGATCTAAGGAAAACTATTTGCAAACAAAAGTAGAACGATTACTTTGACATTCTCAATGGACCCATATCTACATTAATCTCGTTAAAGAGTTATGGTTAAATGCCTCCGTTGGGCTATCTGGTCATGATGTCGAGTCAGTCCAGTCCTATGTCAATGGATTTCCTGTCACAATTACTCAATCACTTAGTGCTCAAACAATAAAATGTGAAGAGGAAGGTGTTTGTGTCGAGCATTATAGATTCAACAATGTCTATAAAAATCACCTTCACCTAATATATGCAACCAACGATAAGCTCAACAGTCCTGCTAGTCTACGACCAATTGGAAAAGTTTTGTATCAATTTCTAGTGTCAAATCTCCGTCCAAGAGAGAAAGAACTGGAAACGCTTAATTGGAATGACAATCATCTCTTGTTATTCGTTACCATGAACATCATAATTAATCTACCTCTTACCATTTTTAATTACTTAAAGGAAATGATAATCATCTCTAGGAATGAAATGACTTTCCTCATACCATATGGAAGAGTTCTTTCTGAACTTTTCTCTAAGTTAGGGATAGATAATAGTGATACTATTGAAGTTGAGTGGAGTCAGAAATTTAAATATGTGGAATAGTTATTTGTTGTCCCATTTTTAATTAATGAAATATTTTCTTTCATATTATTGCCTTTTCGTTTTTATTGATAACAAAAAATTTTTTTTAGAGTTACTAATTAGAATTACTAATTACAAAGAAAAAATGAAAAAATTAAATTAACTAAAAAAAGGGAAGATTGGAAGGCGCCAAGTGAGAAATCACTGGAATAAAAAAACTTAAATGAAGTTACTGGGATTCGAAACGTGTTCCCTGATAGCAATGTCACCTCGATTTTTAAAAAACACCGAGGTATTATGTTTAATATTTTTTTCCAGAAGAGTTGGCGCTAACTTATTGCTATAAGCTTGAAGTTGTTTTTTTTAAATATCAATCTTGTCGCTCCCATAACCTATAAGATCGGTGTTTGGCATTTTCGAGGTGAAACCTTTGTCATAAAAAATATTATTTGTAGTAGTGCATGTATATCCTCCTTTATCCGAGAAGGAGCTAACTGGCATGTTCGTGGATACTTTGCAACCCCTTACTTTGAAAGGATGATTAGAAGTGGAGTATCTAGGTTTGCGGATTTAGTTGCGATCAGAGATAGAATAGAGCAAGGACTGAAAGACGACAAGATTACTAGCGCCACTGGGATATCTAGTAGTAAAAGAAAATTCTCTGTAAATTTCTAAAGGAATAAAAAGGGGGAAACAAATGTTGTCTCTGCTGGAAAAGGGAGATTTTGCCAAAGGAAGCCATAACACCCTTTGGTGTATCAACAACCGATTGTGCCAATGCCATACTATGCACAACCCTGTATGGCCGCTGTAACTCCCACCTACCAGCAAGTTATCCCTCATACTTACCATAAATCCTTTGCTCCAGGGTATCAATAGAACCCGACTTCTCTTGTATACCTGCAAGAGCGTGCTGCTCATGCTTATCAACAACCCTGGCCCCATAACACCATAATGCACTGACAAATCAAAATTGCAATCAGAGGAATAAGGTTCAGTTCAATCTTATTCCCATGACCTACAGTTATTTGTACCCATCTTTGATCCTTAAGGGTTCAATGGTCCCAGGTCACTTCCACCACTACCAGAGTTGTACCTTTACTAGTACGACCCCAATGCCCATTGTGAATACCACGAAGGGGCACACAGGCACTTGCTAGATAGTTGTTTAGCACTGAAGTCCAAGGTCCAAGACCTAATAAAAAAACAAGATCATGTCTTTCAATGAGAGATGATCAAATGTCAGAAATAACCCATTGTCAGCCCATGGAGGACTTGTTATCAACGCTATTGAAGAGGTTTCTGACAGCCAATGGATCAGAGATGTAAAGGAAACCCCCGTTAACAAAATTCCATGTCTAACTGGTGGAATCTGGTTTGATTAAAGAAAGGCACGATGAATGTACTAAGTGTTCTACTTAGCTTGGAGGGTGCCCAATAGTGCAAAGAAACCTACAATGTTTAATGGACCAATGGGTCATCCAAATTAGCCACACAGAGAATGTCAGGGATGTATTTGTGATAGAACCTCATTTAGAGCTACCAACTCTTGTGGAAATTGAATATCAAAGAATAGATAATGCTCAGCCAATGGCGAATCAATTGTCTCTCGCGGTCATCTGCATGCCATCGCCTTTTCCTTTTGAGGGCACCAACATTATTCCTTGGAGATATGATGTAACCGCATTGCAAATGTTTAAGAAGAGAGTGTCATACCCCAAATTTGTCCTACTTGTATATTATTGTCATCTGTGTATTAGTCCACTAACCAATATTCAGAAAAATCCAAAAAGATATGTTGTTTTCTTTTTCCGTTGCCTAAGTCTGTGTTTAGAGGTTAGGGTATGTGATGATTTAAGTGGTGTAGGCTTAAGGATTGTGGCAAGTCAATTTATGTCATAATCATTTGTAGTACATTTGATCCATGGTGAAATACTTGTTATGTTAATGCAAACGACAAGGTCCAGAGATTACTTCAATGTTGGGTTCATTTCAATTTAAATTTTAAAGCTCTGACTCGTTTAAGGATTTTAAGACTGATCTATGATTAGTCTTATTTCTTAGGGATCAATTCAGGATGTTTTTCTTCTCTCAAAAGTGGTATCCATATGGAAAGTTCAATCAAGACTTATGCATTTTATCATGGTTCATAAGACAATGCTAGTGTTGGTTCAAGAATTAAGAGGAAGACCCATTTCATTTTTCAAGCCCATTAATAAGTTTCATACAAAAGTCTTACAAGAAAATTCACAAAAAAATAGAGAAAGCCCATTGACATACACTACAAAAAATTGGTTCTACAAAAAGCCATTTCCAAATTTAAAAAGAGCCTATGCTCCATTTTGCAATAAAAAATCAAAAGGGGGAAAATTGAATTGGAAAGAAGACAAGTTCATGGGCCCCAAATCCTCTCTGCACGTCATTCTCTTCTGGTCCAGAAATCCACATCACGCATCACTTTTACCACTTTAATTTCCAGCCAACACGCACAATCCAGACAGGACCAAACAAGGCAAAACCGTGTATAAAATCAAGCCTACAACCTTGCTGTAAACACTCAAAATCTTCCTGCACGTTCTACATAACACCACAATATCACTCCCAACAACCTCCAAGACCTCTCAACACCATTACTGTTAGTTCTTGTATTGGCTGGAATTTTGGTAAAACAAAGCTGAACAATGTTGATGTCATAACATTGGTTCGTATCATTAGTTGTTGCAGGGTAGCAGTTTTGTGGTCTGATGTTATACATAATGTCTTGACATCAGTTGACAGAACATCAGAAAACCATCTGTTGTGGTTTTTGTATTGCAGAATGTTAAGGTGTAGAAGAGTTAAAGTGCTGAAGAGTGATGTCACATGCGATGTCTTGACATCACTATACCAGAACATTAAAACACCAGGTTGTGATGTTTTTAGGGCTGCACGCATTAGTTTGATTTGAGGAGATCTGTTAGTTAGATTGGATGCGGATTTATTGGAGAAGATTTATTCTGATACAATTAATTCTGCATATCTTGTGGAGAATAGTTTGTTACTATTTTTGTGCAAATAGACATGGAGAATTGTTCCTATTTGTGTGGAGAAGATTGCTCCTATTTGTGTGGAGAAGATCTTGCAGCTGATTTAAAGAGAAGATTTAAAAGATACTTAATATCCTGGAAATATTATGTGGAGCTGAATTTAATGTATAAAGATATGGAGAATATTTAGAGTTAATTATTGAAGATTTAAATTGAAGATTTGATTGAAGATCCAATTAATAGCAGAATCTGTTGGCGATTTGGAACAGAAGATTTGATATGATTTAAAGGCCCAAATCCAGTTGGGAAATAGGTTATAAATAGAAGCATTGTAACCTAGTTTTGGTAAGCCATCCATCATGTAGATTATAAGGGCTGTGTTGGTTGATGAACCACCCGGTTTGTGGGATGGTCATCGTGTTTATCTCGAAGCCTGTAGGTAAGAGATGTATTGTTCTTGGAGGAAGCTGTTAAGCAACTCTAAGTATTGGTCTTAGTCATGAGGGTCATGTCTAGGTATTGTCATGGAAGTGTGTCTTCCAAAGTCTATGTAATAGAAAAGTTTAAGGAGTTAAGCTGTTGATGCAGTGACGGTGTAGTTGACTGCTAGACATCATCGAGATGATTGGAAGTGAGATGGAGTCTCTTACCTAGGGAGGACTTAGGTAGAAGGGTCATTGGGTAGTGATTGAATTAGGTAGATTGTCAACTGGTGTGTTGAGTCTGTAATTTGATACTACTAATAGTGGACTTCCTTCCTGGCTTGGTATGCCCCCAGATGTAGGTTGGTTGAACCGAACTGGGTGAACAATTGATTGTGTTCATTTACTGTTTCTATTATTGCCTTGTTCAGCAGATTGCGATGTTGTGACATTGCATAAGACATCACACATCTGTACCAGAATTTCAATTACGCTGCCAAAGTCCCTCCCGTACCAGCCAATTCACAACCACACCCAACCGCCACACATAAATTCTCACAACTTCAAAAGCTTCTAAAAAACGCACAACCTGCAGAAAATAAGGAAACGTGGAAATAATTTCAACTGATAAAAATAATCACTATTCTCTACAGCAGACACAACTTACACAATCGAGCCAACACACAAAACCCGTACATCCTCAACGCATACCACAAACCAATTCACAACACGCACACCTTTATTTCCAGCTGTAAAAAACAAATTCTGAGCAAAAACAACTCCACAATACAACCACAAGCGAAACGATTCCATAACAGCCTGTAAATACCTTTCAGCTTGCGTAAAAAATAGAGGACCCCACAATTTCAATTTGTACGACTATTCACCCGTCCAAAACGTCAGGAAAATAATCCAAAACGGCATGAAATTTCACTCACATCTTCTCCTATAAATACAACCATCCTCACCTCATTTCAAGGACCTAGCCGCCACAAAACCCTGTCAAATTCACTCCAATTCATCCTCCTTTAAACGCACAATTTTCTCAACAAAACCTTCATCTCCAATAAACAGAACAAACATTAACCAAACCTCAATACCTTTCTTCTTCCTCACCTCTTCAACCAACAGCAGACCCAAATCATTGAACCAAACCCATATTCAAAATCGAAACAAAATGAGAGAGATGAAGAGAAATCCAATCGAAACTCACTTAAAACCAGAACCGTGAAACTGAGAGAGGTTGAGTTAGAGACGAAGAATCAAACCGAGAACAAACCTGGTCAAGACGTGAGCGAGGAAGAGAGATTCAGACTGAGATCCGCAGAGAAGGTTGGATCGATCGAAACCGATGCATTGTGGATCGTATTATTGTTCACCTTGTTCTGATTTCGGTTTCAAAATAATAATAATAATAATAAATAATGTTGAAGTCTTGATGAGAGGTGTTTCTTACGTTGACCGTGCCTTTTATGTTTTGATGATGTTGATGCGTAGCATTACCCCAACTTCGTTTTAAAGAAAAATAACCTGATAATTTCTTGGCCATGGCTTTTTTTTTATAAAACTTGTTGTTGTTTTTGGGCCTTATGGCCCGTTCTGTTTTATATTTCCCCTGTTTCTTAATTTTCTTTTACACCTTGTTTTTTAAATTGATGATGGGTTTTTTAGAAAGCCCATACGAAATTTCTATTCCACACACCATTCTCTCTAAATCCTGCGCCCCTCTTTTTGTTTTCTTTAGGTTCTTCTTTCTTTTTTCTTATTTATTTGATTTTATCTAAATTTTAAATGCTTGTTTTGTGATGGTAGAGCTTATTCTTGTTTTGCTATTTCATTCATTTCCTTTTTTTGATTTTCATTTTATTTTATTTTCAATTTTTTTGGGCCAATGATATAACAGTATTCATGATATAATCGGTTTTTTTCAAACCGATTAAATTTTGATTAATATGAGGCCTACTATTTATTTATTATTATTTCGATTTATTTTTTCATTATTTTTCATTTTTGGGTCAATGAAAACCAAGATATCAAGATTTATCGATTTTTCGATTTTAAATCTTGATAAAGGTGAGACTTTTATTCTTTTTCTTATCTTTTCCGATTTTATTTCATTTATATTATTTTTATTTCATTCTTGTTCATTTTTGGGTCAATGAAAACCAAATACAAAAGATTATCGATTTTTCTATTTAAAATCTTAGTAAAGGTGAGATCTTTCTTAGTTTTTTTTTCGATTTAATTTTTATCTTCATTTAATTTTCGTATGTTCTTTTATTTGGTCAATGAAAGTCAAATATTAAAGATTATCGATTTCTCGATTAAATCTTGATTAAGACGAGACCGATTTTATTTCTATTTCGATTTTATTTTTCATTATCTTATGTCTTTTCATTTTTGGTCTATGAAAGTAAAAAATCGTTGATTATCGATTTGTCGATTAAATCGTGATTAAGACGAGACCGACTTTATTTTATGTCAACTTTAATTACTTGTCAATATTATTCCTATTCATATTGTCCATACCATATTCATATTTATTCATCTAACCATTTCATTTGTTCACTATTAATTAAAAAAACACTAAAAATATCGAAACCCTAAAACAATAATTGATGGACTGTTGGTTGCTTGGCGACTTTCGATCAAGGCTTAGCTTAGGACACCTTGCACACACACGGCTTTCTCTTGGGCTACCTTACAATGAGACCCTTTATTTCATGTCATCCCTTGTAATTTACATGTACCCCGCTCCCCATTCTGATGTACGCATTTAGTTTTCTTTTGATTGTGGTTTGTTTACTAGGAGCACCCCTAGGGACTAGCATAGACAACCCATTTTCAAACTAATTCTCGATTCGTCGTCGAGCCATTTTTAAATAAACTCATTTTCAACCAAACTCTCGATTCGTCGTCGAGCCCATTTTCAAATCAACCTCTAAACCAATCCTTTTTCAAACCAAACTTCTTTTCATAACAAATAAACCCTTGATCCAACGTCAAGCGGATTTTCATAATCAAACTTCAAAAACAACTAACAACTATCGTAACTCTTTTAAGGTGAAAAATGGGGGTTCAAGTCTTTGATCTTTCTTAGATTGTTTGGGTGCGAGTTCTCTTACTCGTGTGTGAGCAATTGACGCCTCTTCTTTTAACAAATCAAATCCTTTTCAAAATAACCAAGCGCATACAATAAACCCTTGATCCCACGTCAAGCGAATTTTCATAATAAAACTAAAAAATGACTAACAACTATCGTAATTCTTTTTTAAGGTGAAAAATGGGGGTTCAAGTCTTTGATCTCTCTTCGATTGTTTGGGTGCGAGTTCTCTTACTCGTGTGTGAGCAGTTGGCGCCTCTTTTGAAAATCAATCAATTCCCTTGTTTCGTGGGCGTACCACGAACTACGACTGCTCTGATTCTTTATTTTCGTCCGAATAAAGATACGTAGGCACAAGATTGCGATGATCTTGGCGAGCACACTTTTTCTTTTTTCCCCATTTGCGTCCACACTTTTTCTTTTTCCACACTTCCATCTTTTTCCGTCAAACCCCATAGCCGAACTACGATTGCTCTGATTTCTCATTCTCGTCCGAATGAGCATACGTAGGCCCGAGGTCGCGATGATCTTGCCGAGCACCCTATCCTTAAACCACCCCTTTCCCCTTAGTTTCTTTTCCTTTTACCTTTACCTTTCCGCATTTATTTTAGAGAAGAAAACAGACAAACTTAGCTAACGAGTATCGCGATTCGAATTAAGAGGTTCCCGTTGAGTACAACGGACGTGAGGGGTGCGCGTACCTTCCCCTCATGTAACCGACTCCCGAACCCGGAATGTGGTTACGACGACCATGTTCTTATCTCCTTAAAGGTTTTCTCGATATTTTCCTTTCCCTCTTTTGGGATAAATAAAGTTCGGTGGCTACTCTGTCGAACCGTTCCGCGCCTTTCGCGCGAAGGGTCGTGTCTTCGATTTAGCGATTTTTTTTTAGGTACGACAGCTGGCGACTCTGCTGGGGACCCATTTGCTCCATGCAAGAGAGAGTCGAGCCTATCTTGATTAGAATCGCTAGCTCTTTAGCTTTGTTTATCTTCTTCTTATCGTTCGCTGATGTACTTGCTTTCCTATTTCCTTATTTACCTTTTATAACATTGTTGGGTTGTTCTGATATTGGGAACTTTGTGAGATGGCTCTACACTCGAGTCTGAGTATAACCCTAGGATTAGGATGGTGGTTGTGTAGTGTAGGCTTGCGTGGTCTCTTCTGCGTGAATTAAAGCGAAAACCACCGCTTGGAGTAGATTCCCTTGGAGATATTATTGTTGTGGTGAATCTTTGCCATGGTGGTAATACTTTCGAGGTGGGTCGTTGATCCCAAGGACCATTAACCCATTTATCCATGGTGGTTGGTAGTGTTAATTCTTTGTGAGTTAATGCGAACGCCCCAATCAGATGAGATCCCTCGAACGTATTACTTCCTGACAGTAATATTTTTGACCTCGATCTAGGATTCTGAGACCCTATTTAGAACCCGTGTGTCGATGGTTGTGTAGTGGGCGCCTCCGAGGAATCTTTCTCGTGGGGAAGAAATAAAGACCTCACCTAGACGAGATTATTTCGAGGATATTATAGTCGGATGTCTCTTCGTCTTGGTTATAATGTTTTTCGAAATATATCCATAACTCTAGGCACCTACCCGTCTTAGAAACCTACCCATGGGTTTTCTTGATCCTAGCTGTGGTTCTTGACCCGTCATCTCTGGCCAACCGCAGAACTGTTTGAAGCCTGTGATCTGCGATCCTGGATCTTGCATCTTGCATTGCATCTCATGTCATTACATTGTATTGCATCTGTTATACATCTTGCATTGAATTTTCAACCTCAGAATCTCACTTCAACTTCCTTCCTTCTCCAGTAAATCAAGCTGATTCCTCGACACCAGTACGCAACTCGAGCCAATACTAGACAAATGATGGAGCAGATTCAACAAAAGCAAGCCGCCTTCAGAGAAGAGTTGGACTCTATCAAAGGAAAGATCGATCAGATTCTCGAAGCCATCATGATGGCCAGAAAAGAAGAAGAACTGCGTGAAGCCGCTGCTGCCAACAACACTGCGCCCGTTCAAGCATCTACCTCAAGGCTCTCTGTTCCTGTTCCCAACCCCATCACTTATGGGATGCCAATGGACTTCGCTCCTGCCACATCTCAACCACTTCCAACATCTGGAGTTACTGTTGGTGCCATTCCGCAAGCCCAACCTGTTGTCGCTCAGATTCCTATTCCTCATGCTGAAGAAAATCTGCTAGATCAATATGATAAGGTACAGAACTATCATGATGCTATCCCGATTATTAATCCTACTGCTGCTCAAGATTCTGAAGCCATCAAGATGTGTCGTGATCTAGCTGAGAAACTCCGAGTCATGGAGGGACGCAACTCAAAATCTCTGAATGCTCTGGAAATGTGCTTAGTGCCAGATGTTGTCATTCCTCCCAAGTTCAAAGTGCAAGAATTCCCAAAGTACAAAGGTCTCAGTTGTCCTCACATTCATCTAAAGACGTACTGCCGCAAGATGGCTGCCTATGCCAAAGACAAAAAGCTGATGATCCATTGCTTCCAAGACAGCTTGTCTGGGGCATCACTCGAATGGTATATGCAGCTGGAGCATAGCAATGTGCGCACTTGGGATGATCTAGCTGATGTATTTGTCAAGAAATACAAGTACAACACTGACCTTGCTCCGAATCGTACTCAACTTCAGAGTATGGCTCAAAAGGACAACGAATCCTTTAAGGAGTACGTGCAACGCTGGAGAGAGCTAGCTGCAAGGGTGCATCCACCTTTGGTTGACCGTGAACTGATTGACATCTTCATGGGTACTTTGCAAGGCCAATACTATGAGAAGTTGATTGGTAATGTTTCTGCTGGATTCTCTGATTTGGTAATTATCGGTGAGAGGATTGAAGAATGTCTGAAAAGTGGAAAGATCCAAGGAGGATCTAGTAGTCAGTCTCAAGCCAAGAAACCCTTCAATGGATACAAGAAAAAAGAGGGTGAAACAAATGTTGTCTCTGCTCAGAAAGGGCAAGCTCCACAAGCTCCCGCTCCAATGCCTTATCAAATCCCTTATTTCCAGTATCCGTATGTTGCTGTTGCGCAATACGTTCCAATGCCTTATCAGCCAATAGTTTAAGCTGTTCAAGCTCCAATGCCTCAACAACAGGTTCCTCAGCAACAATCCTACAACCAACAAGGGTATCAGTATCCTCCTCAACATCAACAACAGAGAGCTGCTCAACAACGTCAGCCTAATCAACAAAGGACAAGGAGGTCTGATAGAGACTTTGATCGTCTGCCAACATCATATGCTCAGATCTTTACTCAATTGATGAAGAAGAAGGTAATCGCTCTAAGGGACCTAGCTCCTCTAACTGTCATTCCCCCAGATTATGATGCTAATGGTCATTGCGAGTTTCATAAGGGTGCTCCAGGGCATACGATCGAGGACTGCAGAGCTTTCAAACATAAGGTTCAAGACATTATTGATTCAAAGTTTCTCACGTTCAATGGGAGGGCTCCAAACGTCATCAAAAACCCTATGCCGCCGCCAAACTAGTGCCAGCATCAAGTCAAGTCAAGTCAAGTCAAGCTTATTCCCCGAAGAAGGCAGTCATGTTGCCATCCCATCATTTGCATTCTTGTATTTTCGTCTTTATTTGTTTAAGTACTGTATGCTTTGAACATTGCCGTTTGTATTTGGTTTTCTTAATGTAGTAACTATGCACGTTTTGAATCAGTTATGTCGTATTCACTCATTCTTTCCATTTACTGCAAATCACCGACACATTTATTTCCACTTCACTTTCTTTATCAACTGTCGTTTAGCAATGATTGGAGGGAGGATGATGAAAACGAAATACCCATAATTGCAAATCGTATGCTTTCGGATAGAATCTCGTCGATGATGTACAAGCATTGTTTCAATCCCCCAAACACTGGAGTGACAAGGAGTTAATCCCTAGTAAACCACTTCGAGCCTAGAAGTAGCAGTTTCCTTCGGATATACAAACCCTTACACTCAACCTGGGGCAGGGTAGTGTTCAGTTAATCCAACTACACACTCAAATCACAAAGCAAAATCCAAAAGACATGTCGGTTGTTCATCAAAGACCCATGACTTGGCAGTCACCATCCTCCAACAAAAACAAAAAAAAAATCAATCAAAAAATCAAGAGCCTGCTAAGTCGAGCACCTCAAAGGAGACTTAGGCAAAAAAAGGGCAATCCCGATGGACTCGACAAGCGAAATCAGTCCATGCAAAAGTTAGGGATCAAAAACAAAGTCAAAAGAGGCCCTCGAATCCTCACTAAAAAACAAAATAAGACCCAGTGACCACCATATCAAAACCAAAGGGTCACTGACATCCATCAAAAACAAAATAAAGGTGACTGCCATTTCAAGCATACCTTGAACCGTTAACCCTTTTGGAATACAAACATGTGTAGAATTAACTGAACGTAGGACTGGAAGTTCATCATGAAGAAGGGGAGGGTACAAACCAAGTCTTGAGCCTTATATCCTTTGTTTCATAAACTGCGAACCAGACCACGTTACAACCCTCGAAAGACCTAATTGAGGCGAGGTTTATTCTGAAAGCATACTATCGCAAGGTTGCGTAAACTGACTCCCCATATTTGTTAATCTTCAGCATTGGTGTCATTCTCCTTGCTATATCTTTCACACCATCAAAATCAGCACACGTTTGGGCCAACAGTCCATTCGTCTCACTATCACGACACTCCAATAAACGACACTTTTTCAAAAGTTGCATGAGCATTGCATTAAGATTACCATTCTAACTGCAAATCAGTGTCAGACATCAAAGCAACTCCAACAAGGGGCAATCAAAGAGGAACTTGAGCTTTCAGCGGTGCCGACCCGAAACAAGACTACCTCAACAGCTCAATCAGGGGCAAGCCATCTCAATGCATATCAAACCTCAACTTTCAAAGATCAAATCACTTCAGAACTGGTTAAGCAGGGGCAGATCATTACCATGTTCAGACTGGGGTAAGATTCATTGCAGCAGGCAGATCCCTTTGTATCTTTAAGTTGGTTAAGCAGGTCCTGCCAGACATTATCAATTATCAAATTCAAAGCACACTCTTCAAGAGCTGATCATATCGCTATGCTCATTTTAAAGTCATCCTGACTATCAAGCACAGAGTTGTGGTTCTCTTGGAACGAACACCATGACTTATCAATCATGTGATCAGATTTGAGGCTTCAAGAGCATCTTCGTCTGCTTCAATCATGGTGTCTTCAACGAACTGAGTGTCGAGGAAATCAAATCCCTCCCACCGCCCAAAAGTCCAATCCTCATTGGCAACTACCAAAAGTCCACCACGCTGGCACCTCTCCAGACTTATCCAATCACCCGTCTTCAATCATACACATCATATGCATCGCATTCGACATCATAGACATCATATGCATCATGTATATCCCAAAAATCAAATCATACTTCCCCAGCACTTGCATCTCCACGCGTCAGCAGTTGCATTGCACATCATTACAAAACCAAGCATTCATACGCATGTTCAAGATCCAGTGGGCGTTCCTCATTGAGTGGTGTTCCTCAACCTTTTGTTGTTGAAGTTGTCATCCTCAGCTCAACCAATAAACATTTCCCCGACTCAGTGGGCGTTCCTCATTGAATCGTTTCTTCAACCTTTTGTTGATGTATCCAAATAAATATCACTCATCATATCCCCAGTAAACGTGACCTTTTGTCAATTGCCCTACTATCATCCTTTTGGTGATAGCCAAACCCAATCAACTCAATTCAACTTGCATCCTTTTGGTGTTGGTAAATTCTCAAAATCAGAAAGTTCCTATCATCCTTTTGGTGGTAGCAACTTGTGCTGTTTGTTCCGTCATCCTTTTGGTGTCGCCGATCCTTGAACCGTTGGTCTGTGTGTCATCCTTTTGGTGAGTGACAACCTTTATTATCGTTTGCTTGCTATTATCCGTTTGGTAGTAGTGAGTTTTGACCTCATTTTCATCCTTTTGGTGGAAGGGTCAGTGTGTGTGTGCGTGTGTGCCCTATTATCATTTTGGTAATAGCAGGCTTTGACCTCATTTCCATCCTTTTGGTGGAAGGGTCTGTGTGTGTGTGTGTGCCCTATTATCCTTTTGGTAATAGCAGGCTTTGACCTCATTTTCATCCTTTTGGTGGAAAGGTCTGTGTGTGTGTGCCCTATTATCCTTTTGGTAATAGCAGGCTTTGACCTCATTTTCATCCTTTTGGTGGAAGGGTCTGTGTGCATGTGTGCCCTATTATCCTTTTGGTAATAGCAGGTTTTGACCTCATTTTCATCCTTTTGGTGGAAGGGTGTGTGTGTGTGTGCCCTATTATCCTTTTGGTAATAGCAGGCTTTGACCTCATTTTCATCCGTTTGGTGGGAGGGTCTGTGTGTGTGTGCCCTATTATCCTTTTGGTAATAGCAGGCTTTGACCTCATTTTCATCCTTTTGGTGGGAGGGTTTGTGTGCGTGTGCCCTATTATCCTTTTGGTAATAGCAGACTGTGACCTCATTTTCATCCTTTTGGTGGGAGGGTCTGTGTGTGTGTGTGCCCTATTATCCTTTTGGTAATAGCAGGCTTTGACCTTATTTTCGTCCTTTTGGTGGGAGGGTCTGTGCGTGTGCCCTATTATCCTTTTGGAAATAGCAGGCTTTGACCTCATTTTCGTCCTTTTGATGGGAGGGTCTGTGTGCGTGTTCCCTATTATCCTTTTGGAAATAGCAGGCTCTGGCCTCATTTTCATCCTTTTGGTGGAAGGGTCTGTGTGCGTGTGTTGTAACGACCCGAAAAATCTAAATTATTTATTTAATCATTTATTTAATTAATTTAGAAGGAATTAAGGGGTTTGTGATGATTTTGGAGAATTATGGATTAAAAGATGCAATTTGAGTAATTTTAATAAAAGGAATAATCATGTATTATTTATGTTATTATTGTTATTATTAAAATTTTAAAATAAAATGAGAAAGGGCAAGGTGGTCTTATTGGAGAATAAGTGAGGATAGGATGGGAAGTTCATAAACTGGAATATATGACTAAAAGAGAAAAGGAACGATCATTTTAACTGATCGTGTTTTGGTGAAGGAAACCGAAGCAGAGAAGAGGAAGAGGAAACCTAAGGAGCTGAGGAACTTCGAGAAGAATCTTGAAGAAGGAAAAGAAAGGTTTCTGATTACCTTAAGGTATGGGGAGAATTCTTAATTCTTTGTAGTTTATGAAATTGGGGATTTAATAGATTAGGATTGTGTGAAACTGTGTTTGATTTTGATGATTTCGATGTGAAATGTATGATATGATAAGAATATGTTGAACTTCACTAGTATGTGTTGATATATGTGTGTCTTGTGAGTATTCTGATCAAATTTCGTGTAGAACACTGGTTTTGGGGGATATGGGGATCAAAATTGCAGAAAATCAGATTTTTTTGGAAAAGTGGGTTTTGTCGCACTCTGACACGGGCCGTGTCACAGGACACGGGCGGCCGTGTCAGCTTTCTGGTCGTGTATGAAAAAGTTGAATTTTGGAAATTGGTCCCAGACTTTCTGACACGGGCCGTGTCACAGGATACGGGTGGCCGTGTCAGGCCGCTGACTTGTTAATTTGTTTTGATGTTTTGAAATCGTGTCTCCGGTTTCCTGACATGGGCCGTGTCACAGGACACGAGCGGCCGTGTCAGACTGCTGGCTATCTTATATTTTTGCTGTTTTCTTCAAGTTTTTCGATGTTTCCTCGTGTTGTTTCCTTGGGGTCGAGGTGTTGATGATATATAATTGACGAAACATGATTTTTATGATGAATATTATTAAGATGAAATGAATGATGCACATGTTGATATTTGGATGAAATGAGGAGTTTAGCATCATTGCATTTCATGACATATTTTTATGTTGGGGCTTCGGCCTATTGGTAGCTTCAATCCCATAGTGCGGATTGGAGTGATATGTTGTTATGTTGTGCTCCCAGTGTGGAGGGTTGATGGCCAGTGTCCATCACAAGGAGAAAAGTCGGTACCGCATTGCATACGTTGCATTTTCATTGAAGTTGACATTGCATGTTCTTATGAAGTAATCGTGATGAGTTGTATTATGAATTCTAAGTTGATGATGATGTGAATGAATGTGGACGATGATCTGTTGTTGTTGCTGCTTAATTTATTTAATTTCCTTGTCTTGTATTACTATATCGAGTTATGTTTTCTCACCCTGCCTGCTTGGAAATGTTGCCTCCCATGTGGGTAACTTGCAAATAACCAAGAGTAGCTTCGAGGTGACGAAGAAGGTAGCTTGGAGTGTCTCGTTTATGTCGTTTAAGTTTAGAGGTGTCCTGCTCTGTGTCATGTAACATCGAGTTGGGATGGATTGCGAACTCCGTGTCCTTTTGATTTATGTTGGAATTTTATACTGATGATGTTGTTCTAGATTGGATAAGTTTCTTATGAAGTTTTTAATTGAATTTCAAATGACAAGTTGATTCCGCTGCGAGGTTTTGATTTCTTTTGATGATGTTTGAGTAACCCGTGTTACGGGACAGGACTATGAGAATTGTATGATGTTTTTGAATATGTACACCCGTGGTTGTGAATTTTACTCTGATAATATGAATTGTTTTCATAAAAATTGTATGTGGGGTAGAAGGGTGTTACATTAGTGGTATCAAAGCAGGTCGGTCTGTCCGGCCGAGTTTTGTATGGTCAGTCTGTTGTCAGTCGTTACTTGTTAATGATTATTTGTTTTTCTAACGTGGTGAGTGTTGTACAGAATGGCTGGAAACAACATGCGCGCTCTTGCTGATGCTATTGCAGCTTTTGCTCGGAACCATGCTCCTGATGAGTTTCGTGCGTCGGAGAAGTTTCAGAGGAACAACCCACTGAAGTTTGAAGGGACTCATGACTCGGTAAGTTCACAAAAGTGGCTCAAGGCGATTGAGAAGATTTTTAGAGTGATGGGGTGCTCTGATGCGCAGCAAGTGCAGTTCAGAACACATATGCTGGAAGAGGAGGCCGAGGACTGGTGGGATAACACCCGTCAGAGGCTGGAAGATGTTGGCACTGTGGTGACTTGGAATGTGTTCAAGCAAGAATTTCTGGGCAAGTATTTTCCTGAAGATGCTCGTGGTAAGATGGAAGTGGAATTCATTGAATTGAAACAAGGAAATATGACTGTGGCGGAGTATGCTGCCAAATTTGAGAGGCTTGTGAAGTTTTGTCCTCATTACAACCGTGCAAATGCGGAACTTTCTAAGTGTCTCAAATTTGAGAATGGGCTGAGACCAGAGATTAAGCAAGGGATCGGATGCCAACAGATTCGCAGGTATGCGGAACTGGTGGATAAGAGTAGAATCTATGATGAAGATAGTCGAGCTCGATCTGCTCACTATAGGCAACTAAGTGAAAAGAAAGATAAGGGCCAGTTTGGAGGAAAACCTTATGCGACCCCAGGTGATAAAGGGAAGCAGAAGGTATCAGATGAGAAGAAGTTAAGTAGGGGAGCCGCTAATGCACCTACTAAGTGCTATAAGTGTGGAGAGTCAGGTCACAAAGCTGATGTGTGTACTAACAAAGTTCTGAGGTGTTACCGTCGTGGCAAGACTGGGCATAGAATTGGTGATTGTCCGAATGAGGGTCCGGCCTGTTTCAATTGTGGCGAACAGGGGCATATCAGTACTCAATGCCAGAAACCAAAGAAGACTACTACTGCTGCCCAGACTACTGGAAGAGTGTTTGCGTTGGCTGGCTCAGAAGTTCCCAAGAAGGATAACTTGATTTGAGGTACTTGTTTTATTAACAATGTTGAGTTGATTGCTATTATTGATACTGGAGCTACGCATTCATTTATCTCTCTTGAGTGTGCTACTAGATTGGGTTTGAATCTGTCTAACATGAATGGTAATATGATAATAAAGACTCCGACTAATGGTTCGGTGACTACCATGTTTGTTTGTTTGAAGTGTCCTTTGACGATCTTCGAGAAGGATTTTGTGATGGATTTGGTGTGCTTACCTTTGCACCAAATCGATGTTATCCTTGGTATGAACTGGTTGAAGTTCAACTACGTTCATATTAATTGTTATAGCAAGACTGTGAGGTTTCCAGAGTTAAGTGAGGGTGGTGAACTGATGTTTTTATCTACTAAACAAGTGGACGATCTTTTATTAGATGAAGCGTTGATGTTCGCTGTGTTTGCATCGTTGCCAGCTGATGGTGAAACCGTCAGTGCTGAGTTGCCTGTGGTTTGTGAGTTTCAAGATGTGTTTCCTGAGGATATAAGTGATTTACCTCCGGAACGTGAAGTTGAGTTTACTGTGGACTTAATACCAGGTACGAGTCCAGTGTCGATGGCTCCTTATCGGATGTCTGCTTCAGAATTGAATGAGCTGAAGAAACAACTAGAAGAATTGTTAGAAAAGAAGTTCATTCGACCTAGTGTTTCTCTGTGGGGTGCTCCGGTGTTGCTCGTTAAGAAGAAAGATGGTAGTATGAGATTGTGTGTCGATTATCGGCAGTTGAATAAGATGACCATCAAGAATAAATATCCGCTTTCGAGAATCGACGATTTAATGGATCAACTCGTAGGTGCTTGTGTGTTCAGTAAGATTGATCTGAGGTTCGGTTATCATCAGATTAGAGTTAAAGCTGATGATATTCCGAAAACAGCTTTCAGGACGAGGTATGGTCATTATGAATATACGGTGATGCCATTTGGAGTTTCTAACGCGCCTGGTGTGTTCATGGAGTATATGAACAGGATCTTTCATGAATATCTTGATAAATTTGTAGTGGTTTTCATATACGACATCTTGGTATATTCTAAATCAGAAGACGAACATGCAGAACATTTGAAGATTGTGTTACAAGTGTTGAGGGAAAAGAAATTGTATGCTAAGTTGTCGAAGTGCGAATTCTGGTTGAAGGAAGTGAGTTTCCTAGGCCATGTGATTTCAAGTGGTGGAATTTTTGTAAATCCCTCGAAGATTGATGCGGTGTTACAGTGGGAGACTCCGAAGTCTGCTACGGAAATTCGTAGTTTTCTTGGATTGGACGGTTATTATCGTAATTTCATTGAAGGTTTTTCTAAGTTGGCTTTGCCTTTGACGCAATTGACTCGAAAAGGGCAAGCGTATGTGTGGGATGTCGCTTGTGAAGAAAGTTTTGTGGAACTAAAGAAAAGGTTGACAACTGCTCCGGTGTTAGTTTTTCCAGACCCGAATGAGTCCTTTGTGGTTTATTGTGATGCTTCAAAGATGGGCCTTGGTGGAGTTTTAATGCAAAATGGTAAAGTGGTCGCTTAGGCTTCTAGACAGTTAAGAGTCCATGAGAGGAATTACCCTACACACGACTTAGAGTTGGCTGCTGTAGTATTCGTGCTGAAGATTTGGAGGCATTATCTTTTTGGTTCGAAATTTGAGGTATTCAGTGATCATAAAAGTTTGAAATACTTGTTCGATCAGAAAGAGTTAAACATGAGGCAGAGAAGGTGGTTAGAATTGTTAAAGGATTTTGAGTTCGATTTGAATTATCATCCAGGTAAAGCAAACGTAGTGGCTGATGCGTTGAGTAGAAATTCGTTGCATATTTCGATGCTTATGGTGAAAGAACTTGAAATGATTGAGCAATTCAGAGACATGAGTTTGTTGTGTGAGATGACCGCTGATAGTGTGAAATTGGGCATGCTAAAGCTGACTAGTGGAATTTTGGAGGAAAATCGGGAAGGTCGGAAATCTGATTTGAAATTAGTTGACCAATTAATGAAGATTAATCAAGGTAACGGAGGCGAGTTCCGAATGGATGAAGATGGAGTTTTGAGGTTTCGAGATAGAGTGTGTGTTCCGGATATTTCTGGAATCTAAAAGAGTATTTTGGAAGAAGGGCATAGAAGTCGATTGAGTATTCATCCTGGTGCTATGAAGATGTATCAAGACTTGCGTAGATTATTTTGGTGGCCAGGTATGAAAGGAGATATTGTTAAATTTGTGTATGCATGTTTGACTTGTCAGAAGTCCAAGATTGAACATCAGAAGCCTTCAGGTATGATGCAGCTGTTGAATGTTCCTGAATGGAAATGGGATAGCATTTCCATGGATTTTGTGACTGGGTTACCGAAGACTGCAAGAGGTAATGACTCGATATGGGTGATTATGGATAGATTAACTAAGTCGGCGCATTTCTTACCAATGAGAATTAATTACTTTATGCAGAAGTTAGCTGAAATTTATATTGAGGAAATCGTGAGGTTGCATGGAACACGTTCGAGTATCGTATCGGATAGAGATCCGCGGTTTACGTCACGATTTTGGAAAAGTCTACAGGATGCTTTGGGTACTAAGTTGAGGATGAGTTCTGCTTATCAGCCACAGACAGATGGTCAGTCGGAAAGAATAATCCAATCTTTAGAAGATTTGTTGAGAGCTTGTGTGCTGAATCAAGGAGGATCTTGGGATAGTCGCTTGCCGTTGATCGAGTTTACATACAACAACAATTTTCATGCTAGTATTGGAATGGCTCCATATGAGGCGTTGTATGGTAGACGTTGTCGAACTCCGTTGTGTTGGTATGAGTCGGGAGAAAGCACTGTACTTGGACCTGAGATTGTTCAAGAGACAACGGAGAAGATTAAAATGATTTGGGATAAAATGAAGACGTCGCAGAGTCGTCAGAAGAGTTACCATGATAAGAGAAGAAAGGCACTGGAATTCCAAGAAGGAGACCACATGTTCTTAAGAGTTACTCCGATGACTGGTGTGGGACGAGCTTTGAAGTCTAAAAAGCTCACTCCGCGCTTTGTTGGTCCATATCAGATTATGCAGAGAATAGGAGAGGTTGCCTATCGGGTGGCTTTACCACCGTCACTTGCAAATTTGCATGATGTGTTTCACGTGTCGCAGTTGAGGAAGTATATTTCGGATCCGTCACATGTAATTCAGATGGATGACGTTCAGGTGAGGGATAACCTGCCAATAGAAGCTTTACCTGGGAGGATTGATGGTCGAGAATTGAAGCAACTTCGAGGTAAAGAGATTGCTTTAGTGAAAGTATTGTGGGGCGGACCAGCTGGTGATAGTTGGACTTGGGAGCGTGAAGATCAGATGAAAGAGTCATATCCGACTTTGTTTACTTCAGGTAATTTTCGAGGACAAAAATTCTTAAAGTAGGGGAGAGTTGTAACGACCCGAAAAATCTAAATTATTTATTTAATCATTTATTTAATTAATTTAAAAGGAATTAAGGGGTTTGTGATGATTTTGGAGAATTATAGATTAAAAGATGCAATTTGAGTAATTTTAATAAAAGGAATAATCATGTATTACTTATGTTATTATTGTTATTATTAAAATTTTAAAATAAAATGAGAAAGGGCATGGTGGTCTTATTGGAGAATAAGTGAGGATAGGATGGGAAGTTCATAAACTGGAATATATGACTAAAAGAGAAAAGGAACGATCATTCTAACTGATCGTGTTTTGGTGAAGGAAACTGAAGCAGAGAAGAGGAAGAGGAAACCTAAGGAGCTGAGGAACTTCGAGAAGAATCTTGCAGATGGAAAAGAGAGGTTTCTGATTACCTTAAGGTATGGGGAGAATTCTTAATTCTTTGTAGTTTATGAAATTGGGGATTTAATAGATTAGGATTGTGTGAAACTGTGTTTGATTTTGATGATTTCGATGTGAAATGTATGATATGATAAGAATATGCTGAACTTCACAAGTATGTGTTGATATATGTGTGTCTTATGAGTATTCTGATCAAATTTCGTGTAGAACACTGGTTTTGGGGGATATGGGGATCAAAATTGCAGAAAATCAGATTTTTTTTGTAAAAGTGGGTTTTGTCGCACTCTGACATGGGCCGTATCACAGGACACGGGCGGCCGTGTCAGCTTTCTAGTCGTGTATGAAAAAGTTGAATTTTGGAAATTGGTCCCAGACTTTCTGACACGGGCCGTGTCACAGGACACGGGTGGCCGTGTCAGGCCGCTGACTTGTTAATTTGTTTTGATGTTTTGAAATCGTGTCTCAGGTTTCCTGACACGGGCCGTGTCACAGGACACGGGCGGCCGTGTCAGACTGCTGGCTATCTTATATTTTTGCTGTTTTCTTCAAGTTTTTCGATGTTTCCTCGTGTTGTTTCCTTGGGGTCGAGGTGTTGATGATATATAATTGACTAAACATGATTTTTATGATGAATATTATTAAGATGAAATGAATGATGCACATGTTGATATTTGGATGAAATGAGGAGTTTAGCATTATTGCATTTCATGGCATATTTTTATGTTGGGTGTTGTACCCCAAATTTTACCCCTTAGATGTCATATTTTTTCCTGCATCCGCATTTAGACCTCAAGCATGTACGCATTGTTAACTAACCATTTCTTGTTGCAAGTTGTTTCTTTTATTGGTGAAAGATAGGATTTACACAAAGACGTCATGGTCTCCCTAAGACATCTTTTTGGCCAAACGCAACCATTTGAATCTACATGCATCCGAGAAGACTTTTTCAACAAGAAATCAAATGTTTCACCAAGACAAGGCAACCATTGCCTTTCATGACATGACAAAGTGTGATACCAAATCTTGAGAAATTATGCCATGTGATAACAAACATCCTTAGAATCCATTTTTGGGCCTTAAAGATTTTTTTCTCACAAGTGCAAGATTTTTTTTCATGGAGTTGAATATTTATCAAGTGTGACATATCAAAGTGATGCCATGGGAGGATTTAATTTTGCAATGTCCTAAGTTTGTCCCGTAACATTTCTTTTTGAGGTCATGGACATATGGTTGTCTCAATTTCTTTTTGGGCCCAAAATATATTATTTGGATCAAAGGCTCTAAGTTGTTGAAAAGTCCAAGTTGTGTTCCCGTATGATTTAAGAAGCAAGGCCTTGTATATATAATTAATCCATATGCATTTGTTAAGTGGAAAAAATCTGAAGATGCTTTGCTTCAAAAACAAGTCTTGTGAAGTCACTACGTATTACTCTTCTAAGCTCACCCATCACTGTTGAAATCAAAAGGACATTGAGATACCATATTGAATTAGTGAAACAAAGAGGCTCAGCACAGAAGACCTGCATGCAGGAGCAGAGAGTTCGTATTCAAATTCAAATTATTACTCCTTTTTTACTTTCTCTCTCATGGCACATCAAAAAGTGGTTTTGGAATAACCACTAAAGAGTGAAAGTAACAGACTGAATCCACCACCTCCTCCGCTGCATATTGATCTCCAAAGAAATTGACCAAGATCAACGGTTGAGGAGCTTGATGCACAAACCCTAATTTTTTATCCCATGGACAAACCAACTACCCACTATATTTTCAAGACCCGGATCCACTTGCTCGGCCTATAAAAGGAGCTCACTTCCTCCGTGTTGAGACACACCAGAAATTGCCAAAAATTTCTCTCTACTTCTCCCTCCACAATCTTGCAAGTAACTCTCCAAAACTTGCAAGAAACTCACTAGTTTTCATTTCCTTCGTAACACAACAGAAACATCACCACCTAGAAAATATCCAGAAACTTATCAAAACCTTTTCACCTTTCATCCTTGTTAAGTTCTGCAAGTCACCTTCAAGTCTTGCAAGAACTTAACATTTTCATTTCCTTCCCGTAAACACTCCAAACTTCCATCACTTTAACTACCATAAGTTCTTGTTCGTGCTAAGAAACTGGTTCTGTAGCAGTTGAGGGAGGAAAGCATCCACTATCTCCAGAAACACTCGCCTGTGAAGAAGCAGTGGACGTTCTCCACTAGGTATTACCCTACCTCCTTATGTTTCCATTCTATGTTTGCACCATGTTATTATCTGAATCCATGATCATTTTGTTCCATTCTGTTATCGTGCTTGTTGTTGCTTAGCGTTGTAGTTATTCTGCTCCATATATTATCATAATGTGATCTTGTTATCGTTGGATTATTGTTTTGTTTCTGTGAAAATCATTAGCATGTTTAGTTCCATTTTATTTTTGGTAATCGTAACTGGTTCGCATGAAAGAAAACTAAAAATAAATAAGTAGTTTGTGGTGGCCCTCGCCACATTAAATGTATGGGGTCCGCCACGTTGTTTTGAAAAGGAAAATATAATAAAATAAATAATGTGCATGCAAAAAGATATATTAAAAAAAAGGAGACCCCACCATAAGAAATAAAAAAAGAATAAAAAGAAATAGTGGCGCAAGCCACTTGGACAGGGTGGCGCAAGCCACCTCGGTTACTAAGAAACCAAAGGGTGGCGCAAGCCACCATCATGGGGGTGGCACAAGCCATGGGCTTTAGGGGTGCATGCATGGCGCCTGCCATGCATTTTGTGTGGCGGGTGCCATGCTGTTTTGTTTGTTTTTTTATTTTTTTATTTTTTTATTTTTCCTTTCACTTAGTTTTTCTTTTACTATTTATTTATTCTAAAACATGCAACAAAATATATTTATATTTTCATTCTAATCCTTTTTTTAAATGAAAACCACTGATTCTTTTAATTTTGTAACACGAACAAAAAAGAGATTTTCCTTTTAATTATTCAGTAACTTGTGAATTTTTGAATGTTGCTTCCTAACCTTAACAAGCCTTACCATGAGAATATCATTCGTAGTTTTTTTCTCAGTTGAAATAGCATGACCTAAATTCAATTGTTTCTTGTTTTCAAACTATGAAATTTCTCCCTTCTGCTATGCCTGATTTGTTTTGTGCGACCACCAATTTCAAAGTGATTTGTTTTGGAAATATTGTCGTGATTCCTGAAAGCACTGTTATTAAACCAAACCCTACCATGAGAATGTTGGTTGTTTTTGTTCTCTGTTTAAAATCATATGACTTAATAATGTGACTACTGGTTCTGGCTTGAGTTTTTTTTATGGAATATGTGTGATGTGTAAAGTTCTGTTCCTGACTTTAACAAAATCCTATGCAATGCTTTTTGTTTTGCTCTTTGATGATAAATTGCATGTGCACTTGGTCTAAATTGTGGATATCCTCTTTGCCATGCTCGTCACATTTATTTGACCACCTATCAATGTTGTTTACCATGTTCACTTTGGAATTCCATTTCATATGTAAATTGATGCTTACTGCTTGGAATTATTAAACTTATGTTCCATCATATTTTCAACTATTAGTAACTCTTATTTATAAGAAGTTATTTTTCCCCCTTCCTTCCAAAGGAAAAGTCTTTCTATTGATTTCAAGATCATACAAAGCTCACTATTACCTTGGACCTCATAGTCTTAGGCAACCTCCCCTCATTGACCTCATAGCCAATAGGTCCCCTCCTGAACTCAAATTCATAGAACAATTCATTCAACATTGACCTCATAGTCATAATTAAAACTTTGGCCTCATAGCCCTTCCCTAATCTTGATCTCATAGTCAAAGTCTCTCTATTGACCTCATAGTCATAGAAAGCTCATTACCTTCCTTTGACCTCATAGTCATAGGACCCTCTCCCTTGACCTCATAGTCATAAAGCCATCTTTACCTTCGACCCCATAGTCATAATTAAAACTTTGACCTCATAGTCATAGTCCTCACCATTGGCCTCATAGCCACCTTCCAACATTGACCTCATAGCCACAAAGTCTCTCTATTGACCTCATAGTCATAGATAGCTCATTATCACCTTGACCTCATAGCCATCTAGCCTTTGACCTCATAGTCATTAACAACATCTTTACCTTACCTTTAGCAAACAAACACAATATAACACAAGCAAAACAATAGGTTCCCGTAGAGTACTACGGATATTAAGGGTGCTAATACCTTCCCTTAGTATAACCAACCCCCGAACCTTAGATCTCCCCCCTTTAGGTTTTTTTAACGATCTTGAACCTTTCCTTTGGATAAATCAAAGTCGGTTGTAAAAGAAAATGATGCAAATTAATTAATAATTTGTTATCCGATTTTCACCGCAACAGAAATGGCGACTTCACTGGGGAAACTTTTGAGGGTTAAACTCACCTTGCTTTTGCTTGTTCTATTCATGCTTGTTTGCTATATTTGTACATATTCCTTGTATATGCCTTGGTTGAGATCTTTTGTGGGCATGAAACTATTGAGTGGTGAGATAAGTCCTAACGTGGACTTGAGTGCACAAATATGATAAGATCTTGGTGTAATCAATAGTCGGTTGTTAGCAGTAGTACCAACAATCTATGGCATATGATGACCACACTCAGATGAGGCCCTTTGGGATTGTTGATGTCTGATGTGAGAAGTCGCATTGATATTACTTTTTCAATTAGGAGCCATGGATTCTGAGGACCGTAGTTACCTTTACCCCACTTGGCCTTTTAAGATGTAGTGCGGTGACTATGAGGGAGCCAGTCCCGGGTAGTTCTCACGCGATACTACACTCAGACGAGTTTATCTTGAGAATATTATTAACCTGTGTAAGTAGTTATATGGGCCGATAATATCCGAAGGATTTACGTAGACTCTGGGAACTTTTAGAACCCTGTTCCACAATTGATGAACCTATAGTCCACACCTTGTTGGGATGGGTAGACCATGACTCCATTCAAGAAACCTCAAAACCTGAGGCTTGTGTGCTATGATTGTGTACATATGTTTGTATGTTTGCCCATGTTTGCACATTGCATACATCCCATTGCATCCATCTCATTGGTTTTTAAGGAACTCAGTCATATTTTTCCTTTGAAAATCACAGGCATCATGGATATTAATAAGAGGAACACTAAGAAGTTCAATTTCCAAAAGCCCAAATTGGCAAAGCTGAAGAAGTTAGCAACCTTGGTGACCGGACATGAAAGTTTCCGAAAGCAGTATGGAAGATTGGTTAGCCTTCTCAACACTAAAATGGAAGAAGGAATCCTTGACACCTTGGTCCAATTTTATGATCCTCTCTATCATTGTTTCACCTTCCCGGATTACCAACTGGTTCCAACCTTGGAAGAATACTCTCATTGGATCGGTTTACCTGTGAAGAAACAGAGACCTTTCAGCGGTCAAGAGAAAATTCCTACCCCAAAAGAGATTGGCGAGTGTATTCACTTGGATGCGTCAGAGGTCAAGCCCCACATTACCACCAAATATGGCATCAAAGGACTCCCATCTAAGTTCTTGTATGAAAAAGCTTGTCAATTTTTCAATGCAAACAGTATTGCTGCCTTTGAAGCAACCTTTGCTCTGTTGGTCTACGGTCTGTTCTTGTTCGCTAATGTGGAAGATTTTGTCGACTTCAATGCTATCCGGATCTTCATTAGCAGAAACCCTGTGCCTACATTACTTGGTGATGCTCTCCATTCCATTCACCATAGGACTCTTCGAGGAAAAGGAACTATTTTGTGTTGTGCACCGTTGCTTTACCAATGGTATATCACTCATTTGCCTCGAACGTCTGAATTCCGAGACAACCCTGACAAGCTTCGTTGGTCTCAGAGGATCATCTCTCTTACTCACCACGACATCTTTTGGTATGACCCGGTTTATGACAAGAATGTATACATTAATAGTTATGGGCCATTTCCCAACGTGCCACTCCTCGGTATTCATGGTGGGATTAACTACAGTCCTGTTCTGGCCAGACGCCAATTCGGATTTGCGATGAAAGAAAAGCCTAAGAGTATCCATGTGTCCAGTTTCTTTTGTCTTAACAAAGAGGCCAATGATGAGACCAAAAGTGGAGTATGGTGTGCGTGGGATAAATTCCACGAAAGTACCAAGGATGAGTTAGGGAAGAGAAACTGTGCGTCTTTGGAGCCATACCTTCAGTGGGTTCGATCTTGAGCCTGTGACCTCAAGATGCCCTATATTCCCAAGATACTTCAGCAGCCAACTATTGCATCTCCATCTGCTATTCCTATTGAGCGCATGGAAAAATATCAAGAAAATCTAGCCAGGATGAAGCTTGAGAGGGACACATGGGAGTGGAAATATCATACCGTCTGCATCGAGCAAGAAGATATGAAGGAGAAGATGAAAGAGAAAGATGACTTGATCGAGTGGCTGGAAAAATGCGTAATTGATGAACCTTTGGCGCAGGAGAATTTATTTTTCTCTAGCACAAAGCCCACTGCTAGCACTCATGAGTATGCCAGTATTCCCCCGACGTCTGGCGCTTGGAAAGGGATTATTGATAAGCTGATCTTTGAGAATCAAGAGCTGAAGAGACAGAAGAGAAGGCGTGAAGCAGGACACTCCCAGATAGGGTTGCTTTTTCTTTTAGGACTAGTTGTTATTCTCGTCTTATTGTATTTTGAGCCTTTTTGAGATGTACTATCCAAGTTGTAAACTCTTCTCAATATTTAATGAAATGAGGCTTGTTTCGAAAATTGTCTTTCTTGAGTTCCTTAAAACCAATCGCATTTGCATCTTCGCATTTCTTGTTAAACTGTCAAGGTACTAATCTTATTTTGCAGATTTTGTAGACATGGACGCCTCAGGAAAGAATGTTTGGCCTTACTCCTTTAAGCTTCCTGAGCTCGAGCAGTTGTTGTGGTTGGGTGACAGAGTTGCAGACCCATCCCATTTTGCTGATAAGTATGGGGGCCTTCTTCCACTAATGAGAATGCCAGTAACCAAAGGGCCCCTTGAAGTGTTGGTTCAGCTATACCATTCGGCCTACCGTTGCTTCCTATTCCCCGAGTTCCAGCTGGTTCCAACCTTGGAAGAGTTCTCTGCTATGATTGGAATTCCCATCAGGAATGCCCCAATTTTCTCTGGGATTGAGGCAATGCCTTCCGTTAAAGAAATCGCCATGGCTACAAAGATTAGAGTATCGGACATTCAAGCTAATTTGACCGTCAAAGGAGGGCGACACGGACTCCCTGCTTTGTTCTTGCTAGCAAAAGCCCTTTATTTCAAGAACCGAGGAAATGAAGCCTTGTTTGAATCAACTTTAGCTCTGATGATCTACGGTTTATTTCTATTCCCAAATGCCAAACATTTTGTGGATGTCCAAGCCATCCAGATATTCGCCATCAACAATCCAGTTCCTACTTTGCTTGCGGATGTTTATCACTCGATCCCGACCAGATACTCAAGAGGCTGTGGGCCAATCGTTTGCTGTGTGGCCCTCTTCTACAAATGGTTCGTCTCTTACCTTCCGAAGACTCCGGCTTTCTGGGATGTTGAAGACTGTAAAATATGGTCCAAGAGGTTGATGGAGTTGAAGCACACGGATATCGAATGGTATGACCCAACGGATGAAGGAATTACCATGATTGTTAGCTGTGGGGATTGTCCCAATGTACCCTTAATGGGAAGGAATGGTTGTATCAACTACAACCCCGTCCTTGCTCGCCGCCAGCTAGGTCACATGAAGGAAGGACCTCCAGCCAATGAGGAGATGCACATGATGTACTACGAAGAAAGGGAAGGGTTCGAAATGAAAATGCGACTGGAACGCGCTTGGCGCCAGATTAATAGGCAGTTATGGAGGGCTGAATGTTCTGTCACCGAGACTCACTTGCAATGGTCTCGTGACATAGCTCGAGTAATGAGGAAACCATATCCTCGTCACGAAGCACCACCAGAGATCAAAAAGAGGATGGTGGATGCTCTGACCGGTTTGTTTCTTGAAAGAGAAAGGATCAAGGGCCGCATTGAGGAGCTTATGAAGAAGATCAATGAGGAGGAGGAATCAGCCACCAGTGGATCCAACTTCTAGTCCTTTAAAAGTTAATGTTGTTGTTTCTTTCTTTGTTATTTCCTTTCGATGATGTTGTTATTTCCTTTCTGTTTTGGGCATGTCCCTACTTTTTTGTATTCAGAGCATGAAGATACTCTGCTCTCGATGTAACAACTGCCAGATTTCCTTAAATGAAGAAGATGTTTTGACAAAATGTTCCATTGCCTATATTATTTGAAAAATTTCTTTGGTCTCTTGATAGTTTAGCTTGCATTTTCATGTGCATTCTCATATGCATCATATCATATCATGTGCATTTTCCTCTCGGGTTTTGTCTGATGTCACCTTGTTATCCCAGAACCGTCACACTGAATCCTAAGCACGGATACAACACTCGAGCCCAAGCTCGATTGAAGATGTCAGAAGTTTATGGGGAAATGGATCGAGTCAACAATGAATTGACAGAAATACGAGGTGGAATGGGGCAGCTTTTGGAAGCTGTCAACATTTTGAGGGCAAAGATGGATACCCAGGCCACTGTGGTCTCTGAGATCATCACTCCTGCAGCAGAACCTCCCATCATTCCTGTTGTGAACCCTACTTTGGGTATGCCATTCGAATTCGTCCGAGCCACAGCTCCTTAATCTACTCAGCAGATAGTACCTCTGATTAATGAGGCTCAGCAGGTTATTCCTACCTTCGCTCCGTCATGTATCTGAAGATGGGGACGACCAAAATGAAAGGTTAAGAGAGAGTGTCGAGACCATGCAGAGGAAGATAAAGGCTATGGAAGGAAGTAACACCTTCAGTACTGATGTCAAGGACATGTGCCTAGTCTCAGACTTAGTAATCCCTCCTAAATTCAAGCTGCCAAACTTCGAGCTGTACTCGGGCGCTACTTGTCCCAGATCACACTTGGTCATGTATTTCCGAAGAATGGCCACCCATGTACGTAATGACAAATTGATGATACACTGTTTTCAAGATAGTCTGAAGGGCGCTGCTGCTAAGTGGTACCTAAGTCTGGATCAATCTCAGGTCCACTATTTCCAAGATGTAATGGATGCTTTCGTGAAACATTACAAGTACAATCTGGATCAAGCCCCTGACCGAAGACAATTGCTAAGCATGACCCAAAGGAGCACTGAATCCTTTAAAGAGTATGCACAACGATGGAGGGAAACTGCTTCTCAAGTTGAACCACCTTTGACTGAGAAAGAATTGGCAGACTGGTTTGTAGATACTGTGAAACTAGAATTTTACGAAAGGATGATTAACAGCGTCAATGCCAATTTCGCTGACATCATTGCAGTTGGTGTAAAAGTAGAGGCTGGATTGAAAAATGGGAAAGTGATAAGTTCTGCAAACAGTTCGACCGGCAACAGTGTTAAGAAGGCTCCCAGTAACCTCCACAAGAAGAAAGAAGGAGAAACCAACACCATCATAGCAGGAAGAGAGAAAAATACCAAATGGAAACAACCAGCCTACGAACAGCAGGCAGGTCCTAACTTCTCTCAGCAACCGATCTACCCGATACATTATCCTCAGCAACCTTACATAGCGGCTGTAACACCGACCTTTAATCACCAAGCAGCGCAACAGGCGCCAGTCTACCAACAGCCAGCCTATCAGCATGTGCCAAATACCCAACAATATCAACAACCGAGACCGCAAATTCCTCAGCAAAACACTTCTTATAAAGGACAAGGAGGTAAGCCTTCATTCCCACCCATATCCATGACTTACACCGAGTTGTATCCTTCCCTGGTTCAACAAGGTTTGATTGTCACTAGACCTATGGGTCCACCCTCAGAGAAATCTATGAGGTTCCATAATCCGAATGTTACGTGTGCCTTTCATCAAGGGGCAGCGGGTCATGATCTGGAGGGTTGCCTTGCTTTGAAGTATGTAGTAAAAGGTTTGGTGGAGAAGAAGATCTTGTCTTTTGTGGATAATCCGCCGAATGTGAAGAGCAATCCATTGCCCACACATGGAGCCACCAATGCTGTTGAGAATGAGAATAATGAGGTGTTATTAAGAGGTGCTTCAAAGATAAGAACTCCTATGAAGGTCTTCCATGCTAAGTTGTTCGAAGCTGGGTTGGTTAGAGTTTGTCATAGTAATTGCGAGGGTTGTAATGCTAGCATCAAAGGTTGTCAGCCGGTCCAAAACGACATTTAGAGTCTGATTGATGAAGGATTTCTACAAGTGTTCAGTAAAGAAAAGAGGGATGAAATTGCAGTAATCGAGCCTGTATTTAACCTACCAAAGCCAAGACAGCAGGTGCCTGGGTTCAATATGCCTGGGTCAGATTCTGTGGTGCCTTTGTTCAACAAACCTGTACCCGTTTTCAACAATCCGGAGACTGTTATTGCTATTTCCGCCAATCACACCAAGCAATACGATACTCGACAACCTGTTCCATTCAGGTTCAGAGGAACTAAAGCCGTGCCATGGATCTATGAGAACATTATGGGAAACAAAGCCCGCGAAGAAGTGGTTCCAAGGAATGAGGTGGGAGCCGCTGTTGAAGAAGTAGTTCCAAGGAATGAGGTGGGAACTACCAAAGAGGTGACAAACATAGTCGGAACGGGAAAGATAACCCGAAGTGGCAGAGTGTACACTCCTTTATTCAAAGAAACTGTGCCCAAAGAAACTGTTGTTTATGTACCCTCTACAGACAGAGGAAAAGAGGTAATTAATAAGGAAGAAGATGAGGAGTTCCTAAGAATCATCAAGAGGAGTGACTATAAGGTGGTGGACCAACTTCATCAGACCCCATCCAAGATTTCGATCTTGTCTCTACTAATGAATTCACCTGTCCACCGAGCAGCCCTACAAAAGGTCCTGGCCCAGGCACACGTGGCCCAAAATATAACCGCAGGACAATTCGACCATGTCATCGCCAACATCACAGCCTGTAACACTCTCAGTTTCAGTGATGAGGAGTTACCTCGGGCAGGAAAGAACCATAACCTGGCTTTACATGTGTCAGTGAAATGTCAAGAAGATACTTTGGCCAGAGTTCTAGTGGATACTGGTTTATCCCTGACTGTGTTACCAAAAAGATCCCTTGAGAAGCTGACCTATCGAGGAGTTGTAATGAGGCCCACTTCACTTGTTGTTAAAGCTTTCGATGGCTCGAGGAGATCAGTGATGGGAGAGATTGAGCTACCTATTTTGATTGGTCCTCAAGTGTTCAACATCCTTTTTCAGGTCTTGGACATCAACCCTGCCTATAGTTGTCTGTTGGGTAGACCTTGGATCCATGAGGTCGGCGCCGTAACATCAACTCTGCATCAAAAAATGAAATTTGTAGCTGAAGAGAAATTGGTTATCATACATGGAGAGGAAGACTTAATGGTCAGCAACTTGTCCTCCTTCCGATACATTGAAGCTGATGAAGATGCTTTGGAAACTTCTTTCCAAGCACTTGAGATAGCAAACGCTGTTATGATTAATGATAACAAGCCAGTGGCCTCCAATGATCCATCTTTTGCTTCCTTCAAAAGCATTCAATCCGCCTTACAGAATGGCATACCAGAAGGCTGGGGCAAAGTCATAGAGATCCAAGAGAGAGAAAAGTACCAAGGGTTGGGTTACAAACCAACTCTTGAGGAAAAAGCTGCTCCAACCACGGGAAGACTGAAGACTATTCAAGAGATGTTCGTCAGTGGAGGACAACAGGTCCACGCCATCATTGGAGATGCTGAAGACGAAGATATCGATAATTTGGTTTTTCAGTGTGACGCTGCTTTGAGTAATTGGGAAGCTATTGAGATCCCTACTTTGTACCCTATGCCAGAGTAATTTGCTTGTTTTATTTGATGTTTTCAAATTCCGTAGCTTTGCCCGAGGCTATCGAATTATTTTGTATGGGCCACCGCTTTTAACTCTTATTAATCAATGAAAGTGATTGTTTTGTTAAATTCCCTGTCTTTATTTTACTATTCTTTTGCTTTTAAGAAAAATGGCAATCTTTTCAAAACTACAAAAACATTTTCTATTTGCATTTGAGTTTTGTGCATTTTAATAAAATAAATCCCTCCATCATGCAGAATAAATCCCAAACCCGTCGTATTCAGTGACCCTAATCTCACTATTGACTTTGACTCACCTATTTATCAAGCTGTGGGTGAGGAGGACTATGAGGTCCCTGATGACTTGGCAGAAATGTGTGAATATCAGTATACGGATCTTCAGCCACATGAGGAACAAGTCGACATCATCAATCTTGGTACTGAAGAGGAGAAGAAAGAGGTCAAGGTTGGAGCAACCCTTGGGGCAGAAGTCAGACAACGGTTAATACTGCTTTTGAAAGAATATGTGGATGTGTTCGCTTGGTCTTATCAGGATATGACTGGTTTGGATACGGATATAGTAGTGCATAAACTACCTCTCAAGCCCGACTGTCCTCCGGTAAAGCAGAAACTTCGCAGAAGTATACCCGACATGGCTCTCAAGATCAGAGATGAGGTTAAAAGGCAACTGGATGCAGGTTTCTTGGCAGTTTTGAAGTACCCCGAATGGGTAGCTAACATTGTGCCAGTGATGAAGAAAAATGGTAAAGTGCGAATGTGTGTAGACTACAGGGATCTCAACAAAGCCAGTCCTAAGGACGATTTCCCTCTTCCGCATATTGACACTCTTGTGGATAATACAGCCCGATTTACAATCTTCTCATTTATGGATGGCTTCTCAGGCTATAATCAGATCAGAATGGATCCGACCGATATGGATAAAACTACGTTCATCACTTCATGGGGAACCTATTGCTACAAAGTCATGCCCTTCGGTTTGAAAAACGCAGGGGCAACTTACCAAAGAGCCATGGTGACTTTATTCCACGATATGATCCATAAAGAAATTGAAGTATACGTGGATGATATGATTGCTAAGTCTCAAAGTGGGGAGGAACATCTAGACCATCTTCTGAAATTGTTCAAGAGACTTCGGAAATACCAGTTAAAATTGAATCCTGCCAAATGTACTTTCGGTGTCAGATCGGGGAAGCTACTTGGTTTTATCGTCAGTCAACGAGGGATTGAAGTAGACCCCGATAAGGTGCGAGCTATTCAAGAAATGCCAGCTCCACAGACTGAGTCTCAAGTCAGAGGATTTTTGGGCCGTTTGAACTATATCTCCAGATTTATCTCCAACATGACTCCTACTTGTGAACCAATTTTCAAGTTGCTCCGTAAGAATCAGCCAGTAGAGTGGAATGCCGACTGTCAACAGGCTTTCGAGAAACTCAAAAGTTATCTCCAAGAACCTCCTGTTCTGGTTCCCCCGGTTCCCGGAAGACCTCTCTTTATGTATTTAACTGTCCTGGAAGAATCTATGGGCTGTGTTTTGGGACAGCATGACGAGACTGGCCGGAAAGAGCATGCAATTTATTATCTAAGTAAAAAGTTCGCTGATAGCGAGAGTCGATACTCACTGATTGAAAAAACCTATTGTGCTTTAGCGTGGGCCGCCAAACGTTTGAGGCAATATCTGATATGCCATACTACTCTGTTGATCTCGAAAATGGATCCAATAAAGTACATCTTTGAGAAGCCTGCTCAAACAGGAAGATTGGCTCGTTGGCATATGCTGTTGTCAGAATATGACATTCAGTACGTCACTCAAAAGGCCATTAAAGGAAGTGTTCTCGCAGAATATCTTGCCGATCAACCAGTTGAAGACTATGAACCACTCAAGTTTGATTTCCCTGACGAGGATATTATGGCAGTGAAAGATTGTGAAGAGTCAAGCTCTGAAGAAGATCCCAGGGCTGAGTACAGGTGGAAGATGATGTTCGACAGTTCGTCCAATTACAAGGGGCATGGAGTAGGTGTTGTTATGATTAATCCTGAAGGTGGCTACACCCCTTTTACAGCTAGATTGGATTTTGGGTGTACAAATAATATTGCTGAGTATGAAGCGTACATTCTGGGTCTGGAAGCTGCAGTCGATCTTGGAATCTGTTTTCTTGAAGTTATGGGTGACTCTGCTCTAGTCATTTATCAAATCAGAGGCGAGTGGGAGACAAAAGATGAGAAGCTTATCCCTTATCAGGCATATGCTTTGGAGTTAATTAAGTGTTTTGATGAGATAACTTTTCGCCATGTGCCACGTACTGAGAATCATGTGGCTGATGCTTTAGCAACACTAGCTTCGATGTGGCAAGTTAGATTTATTAACGAAGATCCAGTAATCAGTATTGAAAGGAGGACCGAGCCTGCCTACTGCCAGTCTGTTGAAGAAGAATCAGATGGCAAACCTTGGTTCCATGACATATTGAACTTCCTGAAGAATCAAGAATATCCAGCCAACGCCTCCATTCTTAATAGGAAGACTCTGCGAAGATTGTCAGCCAAATTCTTCATCAGCAACGGTGTACTGTACAAAAGGAATCATGACATGGCCTTGCTAAGATGTGTTGATAAGCGGGAAGCGGATTTGTTGATGCACGATATTCATGAAGGAGCTTTCGGTACTCGCGCCAATGGATATACTATGGCTAAGAAGATCTTGAGAGCTGGGTATTACTAGTTGACCATGGAAACTGACTGTATCCAATACGCCAGAAGGTGTCACAAATGTCAGATCTACGCTGATAAGATGCATGTTCCTCCGACATTGCTAAATGTTCTGTCATCCCAGTGGCCTTTTTCCATGTGGGGCATCGACATGATTGGAGCTATTGAGCCTAAAGCCTCTAATGGTCATCGTTTCATCCTAGTGGCCATCGATTATTTTACCAAGTGGGTTGAAGCCGCTTCCTACGCCAATGTGACCAAGCAAGTAGTTGCCCGTTTCATCAGAAATAATATCATCTGTCGTTATGGAATCCCCAACAAGATCATAACCGACAATGGGACAAATCTGAATAACAAGACAATGAAAGAATTATGTGACAATTTCAAGATTGAACATCACAATTCTTCACCCTATCGTCCCAAGATGAATGGAGCTGTCGAAGCTGCCAACAAGAACATCAAAAAGATCCTGCAGAAAATGGTCAAGACGTATAAGGATTGGCATGAAATGTTACCATTTTCCCTACACGGATACCGAACTTCGGTTCGAACTTTGACAGGGCCAACGCCCTTTTCTCTGGTATATGGAATGGATGTTGTCCTCCCCATTGAAGTAGAGATACCATCTCTGAGAATCCTGATGGAAACCAAGCTTGATGAAGCAGAGTGGGTCAGAGAGAGATATGATCAATTGAACCTCATTGATGAAAAGCAACTGACTGCTATGTGTCATGGGTATTTGTATCAGAAAAGAATGAAGAGGGCATTCGACAAAAAGGTCCGTGTCCGAGAATTTCGAGAAGGAGAGCTTGTACTGAAGAAGATTCTGCCATCTCAAAGGGATGCCTGCGGAAAATGGGCACCTAACTATGAGGGTCAATTTGTGGTAAAAACTGTGTTCTCAGGAGGCTCCTTTTTCCTCACAACGATGGATGGTGAACAACTCACACACCCTGTGAACGCTGACTCAGTACGAAAATATTACGCCTAAAAAACCCGCTAAGTCGAAAACCAGAAATGGCGACTTAGGCAAGGAAATGGTATCCCGGTGGGTCATAACCTATGAAGGAGACTCAGGCAAAAGTTAGGGATCAAATAAAAAGAAAGAGCTCGCTAGGTCGAAAACCCGAAAGGGCGGCCTAGGCAAAAAAGAGCGTCCCGGTGGACTGAAAATCCGAGAGGGCGGTCTAGGCAAAAATTAGGGACAAAGGCGTTTCACTGTGTCAGACCAGTTTGTCACCTACCTCCGAAATTTTTTGAAGAAAGCTCAATTCTCATTGGTTCTCATCAGCAACAAAGATTTTAGGACTCTTAGTCATTAGGAAGGATAGTGGTCACTGAATATGATGTAACCCTTTCCCAAATTGTCGTTTTTCAATTGTAATGTTCCATGGAACTTCGCTATTGGCAAGTTACCATTCTAATAAAATCAGATTTTCGAGCCTTTCTTTGTTTAATATTTATCATTGTTCTGTTATTTTCCTTGTTATGCAAAACTTCACTTGTTCATTAATAATAGTTTTGAAAGCGGAAAATGTTTTGAAAAATCTTTTGAGAAAACACAATGAAAATATAAATTTTTGCTTCGGCATTAAGGACTATTTAGTGAAATCAATGGCGTCCCTCAAAACTCTGGTTAGGACGAAAACACTGATAAATCATCCCAGCTTGTCACTGAAGAAAGACCGACAGATATTTCCCGGAATTGAAACATCTCAGTAATGACCAAATGTCACAATGTAAAGGGATTCTCCCTCGTATCTTCACAAATTCAGCTGAAAATGTGAAAATTCATTTCCCCAGTGAAGTAAAGACATTCCTGGAGTGATTACGGCCAGATTTCAGTGTGGCTCCTTGTAGTGGTTGTGTCTTTGCTTCCACTCACTTTTCCAGTCCGTTGTCTCGTTGGGGCTGCTTCCTGCATATCATTCGGCATTCCGCATTTGTGTGTCTTGCTTTTTGGGTCCTTGTCTCCTGAAACCTCCTTTCGTTGGTTTGCAGACTTTTTGTCTATATCTTGTTGTGTCCAGTCTTTACCTGTGTGCGCCAGATTGTTGACTCTTTGATTACTACTCCCCAGGAAGTCTAGCCTTCAAACCCCAGTATTGACTACCGGATATTCTAAAATCCAGTTCATGCTGGTATCTAAAATCCAGTTCATGCTGGTATCTAAAATCCAATTCATGTTGGTGTCCAAAATCCAGTTCATGCTGGTATTCAAAATCCAATTTATGTTGGTATCCCAAATCTAGTTTATGCTGGTATTCAAAATCCAATTCATGTTGGTGTCCAAAATCCAGTTCATGCTGGTATTCAAAATCCAATTCATGTTGGTGTCCAAAATCCAGTTCATGCTGGTATTCAAAATCCAATTCATGTTGGTATCCCAAATCCAGTTCATGCTGGTATTCAAAATCCAATTCATGTTGGTATCTAAAATCCAGTTCATGCTGGTATCTAAAATCCAATTCATGTTGGTGTTCAAAATCCAGTTCATGCTGGTATTCAAAATCCAATTCATGTTGGTATCCCAAATCCAATTCATGTTGGTATCCAAAATCCAGTTCATGCTGGTATCCAAATCCAGTTCATGCTGGTATCCAAATCCAATTCATGCTGGTATCCAAAATCCAGTTCATGCTGGTATTCAAAATCCAATTCATGTTGGTATCCCAATTTCAGCTCATACTGATTATTCTTCTTAAACCAAGTCCTATTTTTATCCCAACCAACTCATATTGGTACCTTAGATCCAATCACCTCATTCACCTTTGGCCTCATAGTCATAGGTAAGCTTTGACCTCATAGTTATAGCCTTATTTAACCTTTGACCTCATAGTCATAGGATTCCTTCTTATCCAAAAATCTAGCTCATACTGATACCCAAAGTTTGTCTCTGTCTTTTTCTGGTTTTTCTTGAAGATCCCGTTTGAACTCTTCAGCATAAGAATCCCCAGAAAATTCTTGGTAGTTTGTCTATCCTCCTATTCCAAATTGATCCCCAGTGGAGATCACGTCTTCTTTCTGGTTTCAGGCCCAGTAAGATTGGTTTTTATTTCCCCAGTGTCGTCCGGTCATTTTTGCACTTGTCGTCCATCTCCCTGGATCTTTCCCCAGTGGAGAATCCTTTCTTTGGCTCCTATTGTCCAATGAGGATCTGCAGGGCTTTTCCCCTTTATTTCTCTATCCCCAGTGTTTCCTTTGAGTCCCCCCAGTGAGTCTCTTTCGTTGGTTAGTTTGCATCCCCAGTGAGTCTTTCTGGTGGATACTTCCTTCATCCTTCCCTAGTAAAGCTCATCCGTGTTTGGTAGCTCTTTGGTGTCGTTTGCGTTTTTGCACTGTCATATCATCATATCATCATATTAGAGTTTATGGCATGTCAGCATATGCATGTTTGTTGTTTGTCTTTAGCATCTGCATTCCATCTAAGGGCAAAATTTTCGGTTTGCTATATTTAAATATCTTCCACCTCGACGTCCCGAGGATTTCCATTCCTCGTGCCATCCGGTGAAGCTATTTAAATAGGGGCAACTGTTGTACCCCAAATTTTACCCCTTAGATGTCATATTTTTTCCGGCATCCACATTTAGACCTCAAGCATGTACGCATTGTTAACTAACCATTTCTTGTTGCAAGTTGTTTCTTTTATTGGTGAAAGATAGGATTTACACAAAGACGACAAGGTCTCCCTAAGACATCTTTTTGGCCAAATGCAACCATTTGAATCTACATGCATCCGAGAAGACTTTTTCAACAAGAAATCAAATGTTTCACCAAGACAAGGCAACCATTGCCTTTCATGACATGACAAAGTGTGATACCAAATCTTGAGAAATTATGCCATGTGATAACAAACATCCTTAGAATCCATTTTTGGGCCTTAAAGATTTTTTTCTCACAAGTGCAAGATATTTTTTCATGGAGATGAATATTTATCAAGTGTGACATATCAAAGTGGTGCCATGGGAGGATTTAATTTTGCAATGTCCTAAATTTGTCCCGTAACATTTCTTTTTGAGGTCATGGACATATGGTTGTCTCAATTTCTTTTTGGGCCCAAAATATATTATTTGGATCAAAGGCTCTAAGTTGTTGAAAAGTCCAAGTTGTGTTCCCATATGATTTAAGAAGCAAGGCCTTGTATATATAATTAATCCATATGCATTTGTTAAGTGGAAAAAATCTGAAGATGCTTTGCTTCAAAAACAAGTCTTATGAAGTCACTACGTATTACTCTTCTAAGCTCACCTATCACTGTTGAAATCAAAAGGACATTGAGATACCATATTGAATTAGTGAAACAAAGAGGCTCAGTATAGAAGACCTGCATGCAGGAGCAGAGAGTTCGTATTCAAATTCAAATTATTACTCCTTTTTTACTTTCTCTCTCATGGCACATCAAAAAGTGGTTTTGGAATAACCACTAAAGAGTGAAAGTAACAGACTGAATCCACCACCTCCTCCGCTGCATATTGATCTCCAAAGAAATTGACCAAGATCAATGGTTGAGGAACTTGATGCACAAACCCTAATTTTTTATCCCATGGACAAACCAACTACCCACTATATTTTCAAGACCCGGATCCACTTGCTCGGCCTATAAAAGGAGCTCACTTCCTCCACACAACAGAAACATCACCACCTAGAAAATATCCAGAAACTTATCAAAACCTTTTCACCTTTCATCCTTGTTAAGTTCTGCAAGTCACCTTCAAGTCTTGCAAGAACTTACCATTTTCATTTCCTTCCCGTAAACACTCAAAACTTCCATCACTTTAACTACCACAAGTTCTTGTTCGTGCTAAGAAACTGGTTCTGTAGCAGTTGAGGGAGGAAAGCATCCACTATCTCCAGAAACATTCGCCTGTGAAGAAGCAGTGGACGTTCTCCACTAGGTATTACCCTACCTCCTTATGTTTCCATTCTATGTTTGCACCATGTTATTATCTGAATCCATGATCATTTTGTTCCATTCTGTTATCGTGCTTGTTGTTGCTTAGCGTTGTAGTTATTCTGCTCCATATATTATCATAATGTGATCTTGTTATCGTTGGATTATTGTTTTGTTTCTGTGGAAAATCATTAGCATGTTTAGTTCCATTTTATTTTTGGTAATCGTAACTGGTTCGCATGAAAGAAAACTAAAAATAAATAAGTAGTTTGTGGTGGCCCTCGCCACATTAAATGTATGGCGTCCGCCACGTTGTTTTGAAAAGGAAAATATAATAAAATAAATAATGTGCATGCAAAAAGATATATTAAAAAAAAAGGAGACCCCACCATAAGAAATACAATAAGAATAAAAAGAAATAGTGGCGCAAGCCACTTGGACAGGGTGGCACAAGCCACCTCGGTTACTAAGAAACCAAAGGGTGGCGTAAGCCACCATCATGGGGGTGGCGCAAGCCATGGGCTTTAGGGGTGCATGCATGGCGCCTGCCATGCATTTTGTGTGGCGGGTGCCATGCTGTTTTGTTTGTTTTTTTATTTTTTTATTTTTCCTTTCACTTAGTTTTTCTTTTACTATTTATTTATTCTAAAACAGGCAACAAAAAATATTTATATTTTCATTCTAATCCTTTTTTTAAATGAAAACCACTGATTCTTTTAATTTTGTAACACGAACAAAAAAGAGATTTTCCTTTTAATTATTCAGTAACTTGTGAATTTTTGAAAGTTGCTTCCTAACCTTAACAAGCCTTACCATGAGAATATCATTCGTAGTTTTGTTCTCTGTTGAAATAGCATGACCTAAATTCAATTGTTTCTTGTTTTCAAACTATGAAATTTCTCCCTTCTGCTATGCCTGATTTGTTTTGTGTGACCACCAATTTCAAAGTGACTTGTTTTGGAAATATTGCCGTGATTCCTGAAAGCACTGTTATTAAACCAAACCCTACCATGAGAATGTTGGTTGTTTTTGTTCTCTGTTTAAAATCATATGACTTAATAATGTGACTACTAGTTCTGGCTTGAGTTTTTTTTATGGAATATGTGTGATGTGTAAAGTTCCGTTCCTGACTTTAACAAAATCCTATGCAATGCTTTTTGTTTTGCTCTTTGATGATAAATTGCATGTGCACTTGGTCTAAATTGTGGATATCCTCTTTGCCATGCTCGTCACATTTATTTAACCACCTATCAATGTTGTTTACCATGTTCACTTTGGAATTCCATTTCATATGTAAATTGATGCTTACTGCTTGGAATTATTAAACTTATGTTCCATCATATTTTCAACTATTAGTAACTCTTATTTATAAGAAGTTATTTTTCCCCCTTCCTTCCAAAGGAAAAGTCTTTCTATTGATTTCAAGATCATACAAAGCTCACTATTACCTTGGACCTCATAGTCTTAGGCAACCTCCCCTCATTGACCTCATAGCCAATAGGTCCCATCCTGAACTCAAATTCATAGAACAATTCATTCAACATTGACCTCATAGTCATAATTAAAACTTTGGCCTCATAGCCCTTCCCTAATCTTGACCTCATAGTCAAAGTCTCTCTATTGACCTCATAGTCATAGAAAGCTCATTACCTTCCTTTGACCTCATAGTCCTAGGACTCTCTCCCTTGACCTCATAGTCATAAAGTCATCTTTACCTTCGACCCCATAGTCATAATTAAAACTTTGACCTCATAGTCATAGTCCTCACCATTGGCCTCATAGCCACCTTCCAACATTGACCTCATAGCCACAAAGTCTCTCTATTGACCTCATAGTCATAGATAGCTCATTATCACCTTGACCTCATAGCCATCTAGCCTTTGACCTCATAGTCATTAACAACATCTTTACCGTACCTTTAGCAAACAAACACAATATAACACAAGCAAAACAAGAGGTTCCCATAGAGCACTACGGATATTAAGGGTGATAATACCTTCCCTTAGTATAACTAACCCCCGAACCTTAGATCTCCCCCCTTTAGGTTTTTTTAACGATCTTGAACCTTTCCTTTGGATAAATCAAAGTCGCTTGTAAAAGAAAATGATGCAAATTAATTATTAATTTGTTATCCGATTTTCACCGCAACATTGGGGCTTCGGCCTATTGGTAGCTTCAATCCCATAGTGCGGATTGGAGTGATATGTTGTTATGTTGTGCTCCCAGTGTGGAGGGTTGATGGCCAGTGTCCATCACATGGAGAAAAGTCGGTACCGCATTGCATACGTTGCATTTTCATTGAAGTTGACATTGCATGTTCTTATGAAGTAATCGTGATGAGTTGTATTATAAATTCTAAGTTGATGATGATGTGAATGAATGTGGACGATGATCTGTTGTTGTTGCTGCTTAATTTATTTAATTTCCATGTCTTGTATTACTATATCGAGTTATGTTTTCTCACCCTTCCTGCTTGGAAATGTTGCCTCCCATGTGGGTAACTTGCAGATAACCAAGAGTAGCTTCGAGGTGACGAAGAAGGTAGCTTGGAGTGTCTCGTTTATGTCGTTTAAGTTTAGAGGTGTCCTGCTCTGTGTCATGTAACATCGGGTTGGGATGGATTGCGAACTTCGTGTCCTTTTGATTTATGTTGGAATTTTATACTGATGATGTTGTTCTAGATTGGATAAGTTTCTTATGAAGTTTTTAATTGAATTTCAAATGACAAGTTGATTCCGCTGCGAGGTTGTGATTTCTTGTGATGATGTTTGAGTAACCCGTGTTACGGGACAGGACTATGAGAATTGTATGATGTTTTTGAATATGTACACCCGTGGTTGTGAATTTTACTCTGATAATATGAATTGTTTTCATAAAAATTGTATGTGGGGTAGAAGGGTGTTACATGTGTGCCCTGTTATCCTTTTGGTAATAGTAGGCTTTGACCTCATTTTCATCCTTTTGGTGGAAGGGTTTGTGTGCGTGTGTCCACTATCATCCTTTTGGTGATAGGTCTGTCATCCTTTTGGTGTCAGAATCTCTTGTTATCATCCTTTTGGTGATAACGCCCTTTGCAAGTTAATCAGTGTCCACTCGAGGGTTGACATTGATCCATCATTCCACCTCCCAAGCATTTTCTTTCTTTTCGGACAAATTTGTGTTCTTCTTCATATCTAATTGTCTTATACCTCGAAAGAATGAATGTCATAGCAGTTCATCTTACTAGGTTCAAGCCAATTAGATAGGGGCATCTGTCATACCCCAAATTTGTCCTACTTGTATATTATTGTCATCTGTATATCCGTCCACTAACCAATATTCAGAAAAATCCAAAAAGATATGTTGTTTTCTTTTTCTGTTGCCTAAGTCTGTGTTTAGAGGTTAGTGTATGTGATGATTTAAGTGGTGTAGGCTTAAGGATTGTGGCAAGTCAGTTTATGTCATAATCATTTGTAGTTCATTTGATCCATGGTGAAATACTTGTTATGTTAATGCAAATGACAAGGTCCAGAGATTGCTTCAATGTTGGGTTTATTTCAATTTAAATTTTAAAGCTCTGACTCGTTTAAGGATTTTAAGACTGATCTATGATTAGTCTTATTTCTTAGGGATCAATTCAGGATGTTTTTCTTCTCTCAAAAGTGGTATCCATATGGAAAGTTCAATCAAGACTTATGCATTTTATCATGGTTCACAAGACAATGCTAGTGTTGGTTCAAGAATTAAGTGGAAGGCCCATTTCATTTTTCAAGCCCATTAATAAGTTTCATACAAAAGTCTTACAAGAAAATTCACAAAAAAATAGAGAAAGCCCATTGACATAGACTACAAAAAATTGGTTCTACAAAAAGCCATTTCCAAATTTAAAAAGAACCTATGCTCCATTTTGCAATAAAAAATCAAAAGGGGGAAAATTGAATTGGAAAGAAGACAACTTCATGGGCCCCAAATCCTCTATGCACGTCATTCTCTTCTGGTCCAGAAATCCACATCACACATCACTTTTGCCACTTTAATTTCCAGCCAACACGCACAATCCGGCCAGGACCAAACAAGGCAAAACCGTGTACAAAACCAAGCCTACAACCTTGCTGCAAACACTCCAAATCTTCCTGCACGTTCTGCATAACACCACAATATCACTCCCAACAACCTCCAAGACCTCTCAACACCATTACGCTACCAAAGTCCCTCCCGTACCAGCCAATTCACAACCACACCCAACCGCCACACATAAATACTCACAACTTCAAAAACTTCTCAAAAAAGCACAACCTGCAGAAAACAAGGAAACGTGGAAATAATTTCAACTGATAAAAATAATCACTATTCTCCACAGCAGACACAACGTACACAATCGAGCCAACACACAAAACCCGTACATCCACAACGCATACCACAAACCAATTCACAACACGCACACCTTTATTTCCAGCCACAAAAAACAAATTCTGAGCAAAAACAACTCCACAATACAACCACAAGCGAAACGATTCCATAACAGCCTGTAAATACCTTTTAGCTTGCGCAAAAAATAGAGGACCCCACAATTTCAATTTGTACGACTATTCACCCGTCCAAAATGTCAGGAAAACAATCCAAAACGGCATGAAATTTCACTCACATATTCTCCTATAAATACAACCATCCTCACCTCATTTCAAAGACCTAGCCGCCACAAAATCCTGTCAAATTCACTCCAATTCATCCTCCTTTAAACGCACAATTTCCTCAACAAAACCTTCGTCTCCAATAAACAGAACAAACATTAACCAAACCTCAAATACCTTTCTTCTTCCTCACCACTTCAACCAACAACAAACCCAAATCATTGAACCAAACCCATATTCAAAACCGAAACAAAATGAGAGAGATGAAGAGAAATCCAATCGAAACTCACTTAAAACCAGAACCGTGAAACTGAGAGAGGTTGAGTTAGAGATGAAGAATCGAACCGAGAACAAACCTGGTCAAGACGTGAGCGAGGAAGAGAGATTCAGACTGAGATCCGCGGAGAAGGTTGGATCGATCGAAACCGACGCATTGTGGATCGTATTTTTGTTCACCTTGTTCTGATTTCGGTTTCAAAAAAATAATAAATAATAAATAATGTTGAAGTCTTGATGAGAGGTGTTTCTTACGTTGACCGTGCCTTTTATGTTTTGATGATGTTGATGCGTAGCATTACCCCAACTTCGTTTTAAAGAAAAATAACCTGACAATTTATTGGCCATGGCTTGTTTTTTTGATAAAACTTGTTGTTGTTTTTGGGCCTTATGGCCCGTTCTGTTTTATATTTCCCCCTGTTTCTTAATTTTCTTTTACACCTTGTTTTTTAAATAGATGATGGGTTTTTTAGAAAGCCCATATGAAATTTCTATTCCACACACCATCCTCTCTAAATCCTGCGCCCCTCTTTTTGTTGTCTTTAGGTTCTTTTTTCTTTTTTCTTATTTATTTGATTTTCTCTAAATTTTAAATGCTTGTTTTGTGATGGTAGAGCTTATTCTTGTTTTGCTATTTCATTCATTTCCTTTTTTTGCTTTTCATTTTATTTTATTTTCAATTTTTTTGGCCCAATGATATAACACTATTCATGATATAATCGGTTTTTTTCAAACCGATTAAATTTTGATTAATATGAGGCCTACTATTTATTTATTATTATTTCGATTTATTTTTTCATTATTTTTCATTTTTGGGTCAATGAAAACCAAAATATCAAGATTTTTCGATTTTTCGATTTTAAATCTTGATAAAGGTGAGACCTTTATTCTTTTTCTTATCTTTTCCGATTTTATTTCATTTCTATTATTTTTATTTCATTCTTATTCATTTTTGGGTCAATGAAAACCAAATACAAAAGATTATCGATTTTTCGATTTAAAATCTTAGTAAAGGTGAGACTTTTCTTAGTTTTTTTTCGATTTAATTTTTATCTCCATTTAATTTTCGTATGTTCTTTTATTTGGTCAATGAAAGTCAAATATTAAAGATTATCGATTTCTCGATTAAATCTTGATTAAGACGAGACCGATTTTATTTCTATTTCGATTTTATTTTTCATTATCTTATGTCTTTTCATTTTTGGTCTATGAAAGTCAAAAATCGTTGATTATCGATTTGTCGATTAAATCGTGATTAAGACGAGACCGACTTTATTTTATGTCAACTTTAATTACTTGTCAATATTATTCCTATTCATATTGTCCATACCATATTCATATTTATTCATCTAACCATTTCATTTGTTCACTATTAATAAAAAAAACACTAAAAATATCGAAACCCTAAAACAATAATTGATGGACTGTTGGTTGCTTGGCGACTTTCGATCAAGGCTTAGCTTAGGACACCTTGCACACACACGGCTTTCTCTTGGGCTACCTTACAATGAGACCCTTTATTTCATGTCATCCCTTGTAATTTACATGTACCCCGCTCCCCATTCCGATGTACGCATTTAGTTTTCTTTTGATTGTGGTTTATTTACTAGGGGCACCCCTAGGGACTAGCATAGACAACCCATTTTCAAACTAATTCTCGATTCGTCGTCGAGCCATTTTTAAACAAACCCATTTTCAACCAAACTCTCGATTCGTCGTCGAGCCCATTTTCAAATCAACCTCTAAACCAATCCTTTTTCAAACCAAACTTCTTTTCATAACAAATAAACCCTTTATCCAACGTCAAGCGGATTTTCATAATCAAACTTCAAAAACAACTAACAACTATCGTAACTCTTTTAAGGTGAAAAATGGGGGCTCAAGTCTTTGATCTTTCTTCGATTGTTTGGGTGCGAGTTCTCTTACTCGTGTGTGAGCAATTAACGCCTCTTCTTTTAACAAATCAAATCCTTTTCAAAATAACCAAGCGCATACAATAAACCCTTGATCCCACGTCAAGCGGATTTTCATAATAAAACTCAAAAACGACTAACAACTATCGTAATTCTTTTTCAAGGTGAAAAATGGGGGTTCAAGTCTTTGATCTCTCTTCGATTGTTTGGGTGCGAGTTCTCTTACTCGTGTGTGAGCAATTGGCGCCTCTTTTGAAAATCAATCAACTCCCTTGTTTCGTGGGCGTACCACGAACTACGACTGCTCTGATTCTTTATTCTCGTCCGAATAAAGATACGTAGGCACAAGATTGCTATGATCTTGGCGAGCACACTTTTTCTTTTTTCCCTATTTACGTCCACACTTTTTCTTTTTCCACACTTCCATCTTTTTCTGTCAAACCCCGTAGCCGAACTACGATTGCTCTGATTTCTCATTCTCGTCCGAATGAGCATACGTAGGCCCGAGGTCGCGATGATCTTGCCGAGCACCCTATCCTTAAACCACCCATTTCCCCTTAGTTTCGTTTCCTTTTACCTTTACCTTTCCGCATTTATTTTAGAGAAGAAAACAAACAAACTTAGCTAACGAGTATCGCGATTCGAATCAAGAGGTTCCCGTTGAGTACAACGGACGTGAGGGGGTGCGCGTACCTTCCCCTCACGTAACCGACTCCCGAACCCGGAATGTGGTTGCGACGACCATGTTCTTATCTTCTTAAAGGTTTTCTCGATATTTTCCTTTCCCTCTTTTGGGATAAATAAAGTTCGGTGGCGACTTTGTCGAACCGTTCCGCGCCTTTCGCGCGAAGGGTCGTGTCTTCGATGAAGCGATTTTTTTCGAGGTGCGACAGAGAACATCAAGGTAAGAAATCATAATCGAGCACTGTATCCAACATCACAACAAGAGGAGAGCGTAGATCCACGGTCTTTCTAATAAACAATAATTCGATGGAGTTGTATCCAACATCACAACTTGCTGCAACCTGAGTTTTAATGATGAAGAGCTCTCTGAAAAAGTAAGAAATCATAAGTGAGCACTGTATGCCTCCATGAAATGTATGGACGATGTGCTAGCTCAAGTTTTGGTGGATACTGGCTCATCATTAAACTTCATGCCGAAGTTTACTTTGGCGAAGCTTTCTTGTAAAGAGACAGTGATGAGACCCAGTGCTATAGGGGTTAAGGCTTTCGATGGGTTAATAAGAACTGTCACCGGTGAGATAGACCTGCTCATACAAATAGGTCCACATGTTTTTCAAATAGCATTTCAGGTTATGGATATCAATCTAACTTATAGCTACTTATTGGAAAGATTGTGGATCCACGCCGCTGGTGCGGTCACATCTGTACACCCTAAACCCCCAACTCTTAATTATAAAAGAGAAAAATCACTTTTTAGGATGTTACTCCAACAAACATACATACTTTATTAAGAAAAAGTCAACATACACTTATTTTATGTGTTGTCATTGATTAGTTAATTAAGATGTATGATAAACTTTAATTGGTGTAACTTTATTTTATGTTTATGTCTTGTTGTTTTGTAACTTGAAGTTTTTTATTTTAAATATATTTCTTAATTTTTACGGTAGAGCAATTACATTAGACTAACTAATAACTGGATTATAAGATGAACTAAAAAACAAACATAATTATTTAGAAGTGCATGTAGCGTCTGAAAAATTTCTACGACTATGGCTAGTTAGGAGAAAAATCCCATATTTTCTTTTTTCTTTTCTAGGCATTTTCCATTTTGGTTATAATGTTGGTAGTGTTTAGCCGACATTTCTTTTTCCCCCACATAGACTAATCTTGACAAAATATAAATCGTTCATATTGAGGCCAATATTCTTGGCGGGGAAGACCAAGGAAGATTTATTTGTAAACTTTAAAATGTTAACAACTTTGTACACGTATGGTATGTGTATAGAGTAGCCCTAACATATACTAGAACATGTTGCGATAATATGTTAGAAAGGTAAATGGAATGCTTGAAATTTCCTATAATTACACCACAGTTTTTTGAGGTCAAGATTTAAATGACCTATTGGACAACCCTCATTTTGGTTAACAGTTTCATGAACCATGAAATAGATTCTATCACGATCAAATTGCATGACATTATGAGTGTTGGATTTTATCACTTTTTCTTCAGTACCTTTATTGTAATTATTCATGTAAACTTGCCCAGAAGCCAACATTTTTGTCCAGTCATGGCCTCGTTTCCCAAAAAGAGATCATAACCTATAATATATTAATTGTACTAAAGAAGTGATAGATAGGTTGTGGGTGGTGTTAAGCACGAAGTTCATTGCTTCATCAAGGTTTGTTGTCATGTGTATTCATCATTGTCCAATGTCATACACTTTTGCCCATTTTCTTTTGGAATATTGTCTATCCACCTTAAAGCATGTATTTTGCTTGTGCGTATTTATTGACTATAGTAATTGAATGTAGGCTCATTCAATGCATATCTTGTGTAGGAAAAAGAAACAAATATAATTAGCAAAATATAATGGTTTAAGTTATAATATTAAGGATAAATATAGCTTGATACCCATTTTAACAACTTTTTTACGAAGTTATTTGCCTTTGATCTCACACATGAAGTTTTATGCAATGTGTCTGATACACTACACATGTAAAGATGAAGGATATTTTCGTCCATTTTCTGGATCATTATATGCACTCTTTATAGATTCATATCTTTTAGATATCAAACAAAGGTTGGATTGGGGGGTAACATGTGTTTGTAAATTCTTTAGAAAAAACTTCAAGCATTTTTTGTCCCACCTTCTACTAATGCAAAAGCTATTGGGAAAATGTTGTCATTTTCATATTGTGCCTCAGCCATAACAATGTCCATCTATGCTTACCATAAAACCATGTTCCGTCAATTTCCATATTGGGTTTGATGTATACAAAAGTGTTGATACATGTTTGTAAAACCCGAAAAGACGGTGGAAGATCCGATGGTCATCGAGTTGTATTCCCTTGTTTAAAAACGCAAGAAATGTTTGTAGTTCTCAAATAGTACCAGGAAGAAATATTTTCATGGCCAACAACTATTGTGGAAGGTTATTGTAATATGTCTCCCAATTTCCATACATAGATTGGAATGCATTGTTCTTTGCAATCCATGCATTTTTGTACGATATTATGTACTTGCATTTCTCATAAATATGGGAGATACTAAACTTTAATTTAAGTGAAGCATAACGGTTACACAAGATCCTTGATGTTGTGACAAATCATGTCTGAGTCAAGCTTTTGATGATCATGTGACTTAGAAGGTGACGTGCAAGTGTGGGGTATACAACCAATACCAATCACTCACTTTGAATTCTTCTTTCTTAGTGAAACCCTGCATTTGAATTTTCATTTTGAGTTCTTACACTTAATTACATAACAATTATTGTTAGATTTTAAAACCAAGTAGTCAAGAAAAAATTTTATATGCCAGCGTTGAAAGGCAAGAACACACAATTCCTTATTTTCGAACTTCAATCTTGTATCTAAATCCCCACATTTTGGGTGTCTTGTGTAGTTCCCAAGAATAGAGACGGGCTCAACAACTTCTAAACATATCTTTTTCATATGGACTAGCGGATTATAGAGACTAAGCATTCGGGGGGTTCAGAGCCAGAGCCTGCATTCTGATGAGGCCATCATAGCCATCTTCGCCAAATAAATCCACATGCCAGACTACATCGTCTCCATTGCCTTCATCGACTTTCTCATATGGAATGAAAGCTCCATTGTTTTATGGTAGTTCTTCATCACTATGTTGGTTCATTTCACGCTAATATGATTGCGATGATTGAGTCAGATATACTTTTTGAGACGATTGTACATCATCATTAAAACGAACATATAACTCAATCGCGTTCTGATGGCTAAATGTCTTGTGACACTGAAACATTAATTTGACATCATTGTCGTCTTTAATCTTTGACATTAAGTAAAATACATTATCATCATATCCATTATTTAATGGATGACGATAAATAATTTCGAGAACACAACATTGTAATATTTTCTATTTGATTTTTCGGATGACAAAAATCAGATTCACAATGAATATTGAATAATTTTGCATATGTATTGTAAAATGAAAATTCAACATTAATATCAATGAAGATGTTTCCATTGAAGTGAATGTTAGCCACTATATTTTTCTCAAGCATTAAAAAATTGGATTAAATATGTTTGTGATCCTCCTAAATATCTCATATTTCAGTTTTAATCCATCAAAAAAATTCTTTCAAATAATGGTCCTCCTAAAAACTTTCATCCACACTTTTGGTCTCTCATATTAAAACTATCGATAATTCAGTCGTTAAATAATAAACCATCGATAAAACCGTCGCTAATTATGTTGTTAAATTGTAAAAACCATCGGTATGTTACAAGAGAGACCAAAATTATGGATGAAAATTTTTATAAAGATCATCCTTTAAAAAAATATTTTAAGGGATGAAAAATGAAATATAAATATTTAGAAAGACCATAAATATATTTAACTAATTTTTTTTTTATAAATTTTAATGTAAAATACATCAAGATGAATTGAAATGCATCAAACACCTTGAGATGGACGGTCACGTGATCTATAACAATGTATGAAAAAATTATACTCCATTTAATGCCAATTCACTAAACCAACCGACCAAATTATAGATATACTAAGGAATCGCTTCACCTTAGATCATTAACCACCTTATCTCACAAATTTGGATTGCAAACATCCACTCCGCTTCAGAAAGGGTTTTAAACATCAATAACAAATTTTGTATTAGTTGATTAGTTATTGTTTATTGCCAATATATTTATTTGTTATAACCACCTCTATTTTTATGGCTTTTAGGTGTGACTTTACCTATATAAATATAAGATCAAAGAAAGTAAAAAATGAAGTTGATCAATATAATTGTTCATCTTCAATCTTATTATATTATTTCTTTTTACATTATTTTTAATTATAGAAACATTACATCCTTTGAGATGTCAAATTAACTAGTATTAACAAATTATTCTACATTACATTAGTAGAACAAAATTAAAAAAAAAAAAAAAAAAACTCAAGTGAAATCGATAACGGTGACGTGTCCCTATATGATATGCCTCTAAATGAACAAATGAGGCTAACAATGAAAAAAAAAGCATAGAATCTTCTTCCTCAAACTAGCAGGATATCCGTACGTTCGCACGGGTACCTGTCGATGTCGCGCATTTAGGTAAAAACAAAATATAGGTTTAAAAAGTAATAAAATTTAAGAAAAAATGAAACGTAAAAAAGCTAGAAATAAAATAAAAAATAAAGTTTTTTTTATTTATAACAAAAGCTATTGAATGGAAAAATAAAAGGGTGTAAATGTATAGTAATTTGTATTTATTGAGAGAACAGTAAAACACAGAACAATTAGAGAAAATGTTAAATAGTTGTTAGTGGGCCATTAAATATGTTAAATCGATGGGCCCAAGAATGAAAACAGTTATGATGCATTTGGCAAAAGGCAATAGACAGATAAAGACGCAAATTGGTAATGTCCCCAAAACCAACCCTAAGTCTCAGACGAAAAGGCGAAATGGCAATGCGTGAAGTAGGATCGGAGTCGAATGGTGAGGGAACGATGAAGCGTCCACAGGAAACTAGAGAGAAGATGAAACGGTATAGTAACATAAAGTGATTGTAAGAAATATAGTTTTGATTTTTGACGAAAAAACAAATTTATGTTGCATGGATGATTTTTGTTGATGTAGACGATTGAAATCTGTAGTAGGCATTCTAGGAAACAGAGATAAGAAGTTTGTTCCAACCAAAGAAATGTTAAATCGAATTGAAGAAATAATTGGGTAAAACAAAACCTAATTGAAGCTGTTGTGGTATCTTATATGTATGATATATATTGTTGTGAATCGGATACCTTGAAACAAAGTATTTACGGTTTCTTTATGATCAAAGAACTCACAACGGTTAGGGTTAACAAAGAAAACAAGAGTAAACAACAAGGATTGGTTATAAAACTGTTATTCTTTCCTTTCTCCTCCAAACAAGGATTACAAGTATACAAGAATAACAAACTAACCACTCTCACTCTTTCTAGGTTTTGTCACACTTTGGAATGAGAGACTAGCATGCTATTTATAATAAAACCTAGCACACTAAACTAATGGGCTTTTAACAAAATACCCATTACAAGCTAACTTAGGGTACAAGATAACTTAAACAATTGGATCCTTAACACAAGGCCCAATTCAATATGCTAACAAACCTAGCAATATTCACTAATGCACGTTAGAACAATCTTCGACTACAATCATGCATTATTTTCGACAGCAGCATGTGAACCAACTTCGACGACATGCTTCTAGAGTTCGATCCAAATTCCACAAATCTGCACCTTGAATCTTACTCTAACAACAAGAAAACAAGCTAGCTTTCTTCATGCAGCTTTATCAACTGCATACAGTGGAAAAACTTGCAACTTGGCAATGTCTTGGTGATTATATCAGCAGCATTATGATCTGTCGAAACCTTCAGCACTTGGACTTCTCCACGCTCGATTACCCCTTTGACAAAATGCAGCCTCACATCAATGTGCTTGGTTCGCTCATGATAGGCTGAGTTCTTCGACAGGTGTATTGCACTTTGACTATCACATTTAACAGTGATACTTCGACCTTGAAGTTTCAGCTCCTTTGCAAAACCTTCAAGCCACAATGCTTCCTTCACAGCTTCAGTGAGGGCAATATATTCAGCTTCAGTGGTTGATAAGGCAACAACCTTCTGGAGCGTCGCTTTCCAATTGATTGATGTGCCAAACATTGTGAAAACATATCCAGAAATAGACTTTCTGGAATCCATACAACCTGCATAATCAGAGTCAACAAATCCTTCGACTGCTGCTTTACTATCTTCACCCAAGGCTCCACCATAAATTAGGACTCTATTCAGAGACCCATTTATGTACCTTAAAATCCACTTTAATGCTTGCCAGTGAGCCTTTCCAGGATTCGCCATGTACCTGCTTACAAGACTTACTGCATATGTTATGTCGGGTCTAGTACAGACCATAGCATACATTAAAGAACCAACTATATTAGCATATGGAATGCTATTCATATAAGTTCTTTTGACATCAGTATTGGGACACTGATCTATACTCAGCTTGAATTGAGGGTTTGTCGGAGTTACAACAGGCTTTGAATTCGACATACCATACTTTTCGAGAATCTTCCGTAGGTATGCCTCTTGAGATAAGCATAATTTCGACTATTTTCTATCTCTTCGGATGTCAATCCCAAGAATCCTGGACGCAGCTCCCAGATCCTTCATTTCGAACTCCTTACTGAGTTCAGCCTTCACCCTCCTTACCTCTTCGACATTGTTGCTTGCTATTAGAATATCATCCACATAAAGCAACAAAATAACAAATAAATTACCATGTTGAAATCTAAAGTAAACACAGTGGTCGAACTGACTTCTGATGAAACTTATGCGTGCCATGAACTTGTCGAATCTCCTATTCCACTGTCGAGGAGATTGTTTCAGTCCATATAAAGATCTCTTCAGCTTGCACACATAATCTTCCTTCCCCTTTTCGACATACCCTTCAGGTTGCCTCATCAGGATTATTTCATCTAGATCACCATACAAGAACCCAGTCTTCACATCCATCTGTTCCAGTTTAAGATCGAACTGTGCCACCATGGCTAACAACATTCGAATGGATCTATGCTTTACAACAGGCGAGAACACATCATTGAAATCGACACCTTCTTTCTGAGTGAACCCCCTAGCAACCAATCTTGCCTTGTATCTTTTCAACGCCACTCCTTCGATTCCTTCCTTGACTTTGAAAATCCATTTACAGCTGACTAACCTGGCTCCAGCAGGTTTCTTGATCAGTTCCCATGTGTCGTTATCATGAAGAGATTTCATCTCATCATCCATGGCTTTCAGCCATTCAGTCTTCTTTCGACTCCTCATAACTTCCTTATAGTCTCTAGGTTCTTCGTCGAGAACCTCACTTGCAGAGATTAAGGCATAAGCTATAAGATCTGCATACCCAAGTCTCTGAGGTGGCTTGATGACTCTTCTCGACCTGTCTCTTGCTAACAGGTAGTCATTATCAGTTTCCTCATCTTCGACAACATCTTCTGTTTCATCTTCGACTTCATCTGGGTTACGCACTTCAGCATCAACATGCTCCACCTCAACAGGAATCTCTTCCTGTTCCAGCTCTTCGCCAGCAACATCAATTTTCTTGAAAGCCATCTCAACTTCATTGAAAACTACATCTCGACTGGTGATACACCTCCTGTGACCTGGCTCTAGGCACCATAGCCTATAAGCTTTGACTCCTTCAGGGTATCCCATGAACATGCACTTCAGAGCTCTAGGTTCGACCTTGTCTTGCCTAATGTGAGCATAGGCCACACAGCCAAATACTCTCAGTCTGTCGAGACTAGGTGGATTTCCCGACCAAACTTCTTCAGGTGTCTTCATATCTAATGCAGTCGAAGGACATCTATTTATCAGATATGCAGCTGTCGAAACAGCTTCAGCCAAAAACACCTTCTTCAATCCAGCACTAACCAACATGCATCTAACCCTTTCAAGGATTGTTCGATTGAATCTCTCAGCTAAGCCATTTTGTTGAGGAGTACCTGCTACAGTCTTATGCCTTGCAATCCCAGACTCAACACAGTAACTGTCGAACGCTTGGTTGCAGAACTCAAGGCCATTGTCGGTTCTCAACCTCTTAACCTTTCTGCCAGTTTGAGTTTCGACCAGAATCTTCCAACTTTTGAAATTCTCAAAAGTTTCATCCTTCGTCTTCTGAATGAATACCCATAGTTTTCTGGAATAGTCATCAACGATGGATAGAAAATACCTTGCACCTGAGTGTGAAGGATTCCTTGCAGGCCCCCAAAGATCAGCATGAATGTAATCAAGGGATCCATGTGTTCTTTGCTTGCCTTTGTTGAACTTCGCCCTACAGGATTTACCAAATACACAAGATTCACAAAACTCCAACTTTTCGACTTTGTCACCACCTAGCAGGTTCTGCTTACCCAATTCGACCAGGCCTCTTTCGCTGACATGGCCCAATCTCATGTGCCATAAATCTGTCTTCGACACAGGTTTAGTGGATACAGTATTTGTCGAACCACTTACAACCTCAACCTCAAGGGTATACAAGCCTTGTTTCTTCACGCCTCTCAAGACTTCCTTCGACCCCTTCATGACTCTTAGGATACTTTTCTCTCCTTGGAAAACGTATCCCTTCCTGTCGAATTCACCAAGAGAAATTAAATTTCTCTTTAAGTCAGGTACATACCTAACTTCAGTCAATAATCTTATTGACTCATCATGGAGCTTGAATCTCACGGATCCAATACCTGCAATTTTGCAAGCTTTGTTGTTTCCTAGCAGCACTGATCCTCCATCTTGATCACATAATTCTTCAAACACATTCTTGTTTGGAGTCATGTGCCAAGTACATCCAGAATCCATAATCCACTCTTTTCTTGAGTCGCCGCTTGAAACTACAAGAGCATCAGATGAGTCGAAGTCATCTTGAATAATGGTTGCGTCGCCATTATCCTTACCTCCATGATCCTTCAGGAGTTCAGGGCACACTTTTCTTGTGTGACCCTCCTTCTTACAGTGATAACATCGAAAACCAGATGTTTCGCCACTAGAAGACTTCTGCTGACTTTTACCTTTCTTCTTGTCGAACCTACCATCCTTTCGCAAGAATTTTCCCTTAACGGCCAAACCTTCACCAACCGTCGAAGGTTTATGCTCCTTTCGTTCATTCAGGTCCTTAGAGTACAAGGCTGATTGAACTTCTTCAAAGGTAAGGGACTCCCTTCCATACAAGAGAGTTTCTTTGAAGTGAGCATGTGTTCTAGGCAAAGCGCACAACATCAATAGTGCTTGATCTTCGTCATCGATCTTCACATCAATATTTTCAAGATCAAGAATCAGCTTGTTGAACATATCCAACTGCTCAGTCAAAGCTTTGTCTTCACTCATCTTAAACGAATACAAAGCTTGCTTCAGGTAGAGTCGATTCACCAAAGATTTTGTCATGTATAAGCTTTCAAGCTTCACCCATAACCCTGATGCCGTCGTCTCCTTTGATACCTGTCGAAGAACCTTATCACCAAGGCTCAACAATATTGCGTTGTGTGTTTTCTCTATCATGGTAGTCTTTTCTCTTTCAGTTAACGCATCGTCCATGGCTGCCATTCCCTTCAACGCTTCCAAACAACCCTGCTGAACCAGTAGGGCTTTAATCTTCAAGCGCCACAGACCGAAGTCGTTCACTCCGGTGAACTTCTTGATCTCATACTTTGTTGAAGGCATCTTCTCCACGCTCACCGCACCAATTTGTTATGAATCGGATACCTTGAAACAAAGTATTTACGGTTTCTTTATGATCAAAGAACTCACAAGGGTTAGGGTTAACAAAGAAAACAAGAGTAAACAACAAGGATTGGTTATAAAACTGTTATTCTTTCCTTTCTCCTCCAAACAAGGATTACAAGTATACAAGAATAACAAACTAACCACTCTCACTCTTTCTAGGTTTTGTCACACTTTGGAATGAGAGACTAGCATGCTATTTATAATAAAACCTAGCACACTAAACTAATGGGCTTTTAACAAAATACCCATTACAAGCTAACTTAGGGTACAAGATAACTTAAACAATTGGATCCTTAACACAAGGCCCAATTCAATATGCTAACAAACCTAGCAATATTCACTAATGCACGTTAGAACAATCTTCGACTACAATCATGCATTATTTTCGACAGCAGCATGTGAACCAACTTCGACGACATGCTTCTAGAGTTCGATCCAAATTCCACACACACATATATATATATATATATATGCTTTGTGCGAATAGTTGAAGCTTAATCATATGATATGTTGTGTAATGCAGGGTCGTCATCCAGGAAGTCTCACATTTCAATATCATCAGACAATAGCAGGTAATGGAAATTGGATTAAATATTTCGTAGCCATTTTTGAATGAGTGTGTATTGTGTTGTATGTGGAGTTTGTTTTACGAATCTCTTTGAAAATGCATTGTATGTGATATTACAATTGAATTTTAAAAAGTATTTTGTTTAGGTTTTGAAATGAGATATTTGGTGGTATAATGTTTAGGCGTTGAAAATGGCTCTGTAGACTACGTATTTGAGATACATAGATGGTATATGAATTAAGTCATAACATTGATAGTAATAATGACAAAGTAATTATCCTATGTATCAGTTTCGATGAGGATGAAGTCCAAAACATCGAATGCAAATGGGAGAAGGAAATAAATTTAGGGTATATCAGTAGCAGAAATGTGTTGGTATGTTTATGAATCCATTCAGAGATTTAAAGATGTTGTGTTATTTAAATAATACTCATTATATATTGACTTGAGTTATTACTATGTTTGAATCATCACATTCCTAAGGAAGTTACAGTTAAGTGTTTGCCATGGAATAAGAAGTCTATTATTTTGGTGGATGCTGAAAATGACGACACATATGACACTGAAATCCGTACAACTAAGCGAAATGGTAAGTACATTAGGGGGGAATTCATAGGGAAGGGCTGGTATGATTATGCCAAGAAAAAGAAGACTCGTAGATGGGATGTAATTTGTTTTAAGATTTTGTATCCGGCTGAAAAGGTGTACGTGTCTTTGGAAAGGCATAGTGGCGCGACAAGTAATGTTTGAAAAGGTTGTGATGCAATCCACAGGAAATTTAGAATGACTTAGATGTTTTGAATGTTACTGTTTGTAAGTAATGCGTATTGGTTAAGTATGTGTTTTGAGAAAGAAGTATTATATCTTGAGAAGGTATGAGTAATTGCAAAATGGATGGAATGCTGTGTAAAGTTTTGAAATGAAAAAATATAATTTAAAAGCTTAAATGCAGTTGTTTACGCAGCAACTGTAGCATGAGAAGGTAATTTATAATTGTTAGGTATTATTATTTTCACGGGATAGTAGAATGCAGAAGTGTGTATGTTGATTATGCATGCAGTACGTTTTGGATTAACTGTGTGAAAAAAGAAGGGAAAAACGTAAATTTTGTTAACGAGAGCAATAAAATTGAAATAGTGAGTAACATAAAATAAACAAGTTATAGTATATATGTGTAAGTAGAAGTAAATAAATGTAAATTTAGTCGAATGTTTATAGACAGAAAGATTTATTTAAAAAAGAAAAAAACAATTTAAGTAAATTTAAAATAAAAGTTGTCAAGTGTAAATTAAGATGATAAAAACAATATGAGACATTGAAATTTATAGATTTATAATTGAAAGAGAGGACAAAAAAGCTAAAAGTGAATAAATGAAAAAATAAGTAATAATATTAAAAAAGGAATCAGAACGTTTTTAAAGATGGTTTTGTGGGTGGGTAGTAAAAAAATGTAAGTAAAAATGGAAAAAAAGGTTGTTCCTGTAAAGTTAAGAAATAAAAATAAATAGAGAAGTTTATTTGTGGATAATTTAATGTGAAAAGATGAAAGCATGGTTTGAACTACAAAGTGGGTAGTTTAAAAAGCTAAATGAAACCAAACATTACCCAATGTAGGTATCATATATTTTAATTAGTTAAAAGAGAGGATATCCCTAAATGTTAAAATAATAGAGTGGCAAAAGAAGATGGTATAATTGTTAGAAGTAGTGTGATTATAGAGTGAGTGAAAAAAGGATTTGGTAAGGGTAGTACAGTAAGTTGACATAATATGGAAATGCTATATAATCCAAAGTATGAGTGTCATTGTTGTATTCTCAAACGTAATAGAAGGAAGAATAGGCTCAAGATGTCGCTTCCACCTCCACGGTTTGTTCCCATTGTAAACCTATTTCAAACTTTTTTTGCAAACACGGCAACCCATTTTAAGAGTTATTAATGTCATTGTATTTGTGTTATGTATATTACAGATCCATTGCTGAGACTAAGAGTCAAGCTGCATGGTGAAGAAGTAGGTTGGATCAGATGTACCTTGAATATGAGGAAATCCAGAAGAGTGCAACTCGTGTTGAGAGTAAACAAGAGTTTGAAAAAAAGGGGGATTGTTCAACTGGATTAGGCTCTCGCACTTGTGGAGGAAATGAAGATCAAAAGGGTAAAGGAGTTGTCTCTGAAGCAGGAGTTAATGGAACAGGTAGCTGTATTTGTAACATGCATGAAGAAAAGATAACCCAAGGGTCTTTCATCGGTGCAACTAATCCCATCCAAAATCTCTAGACAGTGTGAGGTAAAATGAAAATCTGATTTATTACCACAATAGGAAATATATTTTTATGGAAATTTTATGTTACTTATACTTATAAATTTGTTGAATTTAAATATCTTTAGGTATATTGAATGGGAGAAGAAAATCAACTGTGGGAAGAGTGCTCAGCGAAATGTTCTTGTAAGTATTATAGTTTATAATAACGGTTTATTTAATACGTGATTGAGTGAGATAAATGTAATAAGTTGTATATAATATGAATGTGCAGCAAATCCCACGGCATGTGATTAAGGCGTGTTTTGCAAGGGGACCAGGTAGGATTGAGTTATTTGATTCAGAAACAAGAGAGATTTATAACTGTGAACTCCATTCGACAGCAAGACAATCTTGTGTAGAAAAATTCATTGGTCAAGGGCCAATTTGCCAAGAAGAGAGGTCTCCAAAGAGGGGATACAGTGGGATTTAGTGTCTGAATGCCTCCTGGTACACGAATTCTTGTCTCCATCTTAAACCGTTAAAAGTATGTTTGAAATAGTGAAGAGCGGAAGGATGAAAGTGTTTGAAAGATGCATGGGTACAATAGTGTTTATTTTGACTGTGTAATATGATAGTGGTGTAATATGGTTTGTAGTATAAGCTTTTGTTAAAAATTAAAGTTGGAAGTTTAGTATGAAGTTGTATTGTTAAACTTAGTTGATGAATGTAGTTTATGGTATGAGTTTGTAGCAAATATGGTTTTTGCAACAGAAATGTAGTAATATTCTTGGAAATGTCAATGTAATATAATGGGCTATGATTCTATAGTGACATATGTGTAATGCAGTACGATAATTAAAGTGTCCTTTTGTTGGTATAATATAGTGATGTTCCAGTTTGAAAATTTTATGTTGCGATATGAATTTACTATTGGAAATAAATGTCACTCTTAAAAAAGATATTGTCATACATATATTATGCTGAGCAGCGCTATATATAGCAAAGAAAATCGTCACAACTTTACAAACACCAATTTGATATATCTAATTGTTGTACTCTACACATAAGTTTTGTTGAAGACAAATACTATAAAGTATGGTAGTTTGACTAACCTTCTGTCCATGTGCCAAGGGAGCTTATTAGATAGTTATGATTATTATATTCCAAAGGCTTTTTTATAAGGAAATCATAATTTGATGTAGGTTTAAGTGATACAAATGATGATTTAAAAATACCCACCTTTTAGGGAAAGTACTTTCTATGTATTAAGAGTTATCTTAGTAGTATTATATAGTTTTAAAAACAACTATGCATATAATATATAGGCTTCATGGTAGTAGGGCAAATAGGTAATAGCGTAAGAAAAAAGGGAAAGGATTGCTTCGTAGAGAACAATTTGCAGAGCTAATAATAGTTAGTCCTATTTAGCCTTAGTATGATTGCATTGAAAGAGTCATAAAGAGGTCATGTGGCCTTTAGGATTGCACAACAGGCAATTATCAAATCCACGTATTCACATGTGGGACAAGACATTAGGGAAAAGTAAATGTAGGGTTGGAGCATAATATTTCCGTGTTTATTGAAAGTATGGAAAAACAAAAAAAAATGTCCAACTTATTTAACTAAAATAGACAGGACAACAAAAATTGAAAAGAAATGTTTTCATGGTTTTAGTATTAGTACTTTAAAATATTATGTTATTTATGGTTCTAACCTTGTTAGGTCAAAATAAATAAATAAATTGGAGACATTGAAATAGGTATGGAACCCAAATTTAAAACATTGAAAATATAAAAAAAGTTTATACAAAAATATTAGACATTGAAACTATAAAAAAGGTTTATGAAATCCAAATATATTTTACATTTTTTTACATTGTACAATTAAAATATTTTAGGAATTAATTATAGTTTAAAAAAGGATAATTTAAATAGAAAATACGTAACATATGTAATTTAAGGTGACATAAGTTGTATACGTACAATAGGTAATATGAATTGAATGATTTATTAATTTGGCACTGTTAAAAAGAAAAGAAGTATAAATTTTCATGTGTAAAGTTCGAGGTTCCCATATAAGGGGGCGTGGCATTGTTAGGGGTAGTTTGGTAAGTGAACGACATACCACATTCCATTATATAAGAAAAATATGTTGTGCTTGAAATCTATATTGTGTGAAAGCATCCTTCAAGAAAATAGCAGAAATGCCATTTACACCTCCGAGGTTTGCATCTATGTTTGAACATAATGAAGATTGTTTTGTGAACAACACAAACTATTGAAAAAATCTGTAATATCGTTCATCTGTTTTTGTTAATATGTTAACAGGTCGAATGGGGAACTTGAAACCAGAGCATCATGGAGACAAATCAGGTCTTATTTTACCTACCTCGAGCATGAGGATGAAATGCGAAGAAGTGCAAGTCGTGTCGATATGACACCGGTTTTTCTAACAACAGGGGATTCTTCTTTCGGAATAGATACGATGACTTATGAAGGAGTGCAAGATCGTAATGGGAAAGATGATGTCACTGAAGAAGGAGCTGTTGAAACAGAGAGATGTGTAACCAACGTGCAAGAAAGTGGGAGGTAAAAAATAATATTTTTTATGTATCAATGTAGGAAAAAAGTAAATAGGAAAAAAATTATACTAATATATCGTTATATATTTGTAGTAAAAAGTGTTATTATGTTACCGAGAGTGTGATGTAAATTTACTTCAACATGTAGGAATGATGTTTGGGAGAAGAAAATCAATTCTGGGAAGAGTGTCTAAAGAAATGTTCTTGTAAGTTTGGTAGTGTATAAGTAAAAATTAATGATTATTTAATTCCTTTTTATATAAGTAATAACGACAAGCTTATGTGAATGTTCAACAAATTCCACAGCATGTGTAAAGAGCTATTTTGTTAGGGGTCCCGGCAGGATTGAGATGGTTGATTCAGACACTGGAGAAGTTTATGATTGCGAAGTGCACATTGCACAAAGGCAGTATTGTGTAGAGAAATTTATTGGGCATGGTTGGTATGAATTTGCGAAGAAAATATGTCAGAAAACAGGAGATACGGTGGGTTTTAATGTTGTGAAGCCTCCGGGGACAAGAATTCTTGTGTTCATCCCACCTCGTTAAAAGTTGATTTGTAATGTAGGGCAGATGAATGATGAAAGTGGGAAAAGTGTGTATGATAGTGAACTTGTTAATTATTGCGGCCGAATATGCGTATGGGGCAGTATTTTTTGTATTTAGAATATGAATTAGAATTATTAGTTTGAAATAGAAATGGAACTTCTCTAGGATAAGCATGTTGATTAATGTGAAATGTACAATGGATTTGATGTAAAAGTCTATTTCGAGAAATCAAGTGATATCTACGATATGAATGTAATGTTTTAGGAAAAAGCAGATGCAACAGTAATGTGTTTCCTATGGATGATAAAGAAAGTTTAGTTTTGTTAGTATAAGACTGTATTGTTATTTGTTATAAACGTATTTGTTAACATGAATATGTATTTGCAAAGATAAAAGTGTATTAAAAAAAAGTGTATTCATATATTTAGTGTGATTGGAACTTGAAATAAGAGGACCATTTGGTGGAGGAAACAAAAAGTGTTTGAGTGGTTGAAAAGGAAATAATGATAGTAGTTAAGAAAAAGTTGGAAAAAATTGTTAAAAGTGAAGTATGCGAGGAAGTATAAACAAGATAGGTGTAAAAGTGTAATGATAGATTAGACTTGAAAGAAATAGATGTTGAATCATTATTGACTCATAAAAAATTTAAAAAGGTTTTGAACAAATTAAATAAGTTGGATACTTTGGATAGTAAAAAAAATAAAAAATGCATGGATCACAAATTTTGATTAAGAAAGGAAAACGTGAAAATAAAAAACTTATTAAAACAATAAAAAATAAATTTACAGAAAAAATTATTGAATAAATGTTAAAATGAGACACAAATATATTTGATAATTGAGTAAATAATATTGATATGTGTATTCCCACTTTAAGTAAAGTACATGGATTGTTAAAAAAAACTACATAAGAAAAAATAAAAATAAATATTGCAATCACTCACTATTATTAAAACATGTTGGTTAGAGTGTAGGATTAAAAAATTCAATAGGTAGTAAATAAAAAGAGGTGATAGATGTTAGGCTTCATAACTTGATATAGGGTAGATTGATAGATAGTGGTGTAATGATTATTCATATATAGTTACCTAAGACTAAGTAATATAGGGGAGGCATCATGAAGAATGTGAGTAGTTGGGTTAGGTGAGATATAGTAATAAAAGTGACATAAGTTATGTTGGTCGTGTAAGCAATCTACAAATATAGGAAGTTGTTCAAAGTTCACATTTCATTTGCATGTTATCCATGGCTTCCCGTAAAGGCAACTCTTCATCCGAAACTTTGAGGGGAAGGTATTATTTCTTTCGTTTGTATTTTGAATCTCCTCAGTAATAGTATGTGTTGTTAAAGTCATTGTGTGTAATATATTTAAACTTATAGTTCCATTGCTGCACTTGAAAACGAACATGCTTGGAGAAGAAGAAGGTTAGATGATCTGTATTTTGAGTACGAGCAGGTTTGTAACACCGAAAAAGGCAAAGGTGTTGGTGAACTAAACCTAGCAGCAGATGGAGTAGAAAAAACTCCCAAGCCCAACACGGTTGCAAATGATGTAGGTGATATAGTGAACAGGAAGGCAAAAGAAAAGATTGTAGCTGAAGAATTATGTGAGAAAAAAACTAGTGATAAAATGCAGTGCAAAAGTTTGCAAGTTGGTGCACCTTCGCACATATCAATCTCGTCGGATGATGAGAGGTAAGTGTTTTAACCCGGTAAATTAGTAGAACGTTGTTATTATTAATACATAGTTCAATAATTACATGCATACTTTATATTATAAGAGATTATGAAGGTTTCGTTTAGAATAGTAAATACGGGGTAAATGTATTTTATTTGACGTTTGATTGTTGTATTTTCAATGCATTTGTGATTAAGAAAGCAATGACGATGATTCTAGTGAAATATATGTTGAACATTGGGATAAAAGATACTATGTTTGGAAGAAGAAGATTAAATATCCAAATGTGGCAAAGAAAAACGTCCTTGTAAGTTTAATATTCGGATTCTATATATTTATGTATTACAATGTAGGTAAATTCATATAAATACAAAGATGTTAATACATATGTTTTCACGAAATTATTTATGTGCACAGCAAATCCCCCAACATGTTATTAAGACGTGTCGACTAAGTGGAATTAGTAGACTAAAGTTGTTGGATTCTAATACGATGGAGACGTATGATTGCGAACTTCACACTGCTCAGAGAAAATATTGTGTTGAAATGTTTGTTGGTCGCGGTTGGTACGAGTATGAGAGGAAGAAAGGCCTGAAAAGAGGAGACATGATTGGATTTACAATTCGGTATCCCCGACCAGAAATGATTGTTGTCAGCGTCTTGACCCGGTGAAAGTGGTGGATCATATGTTGCTTTGTTCAAAGTTGGTTATTTCATATTGAAGTAGGAAGTGGTATGATGGTGAATGGTTATTAATTGTATTTTGTTGTGTAGTTAATGCATGCTATCATTTAGAATATTTAGTTGGATATGTTTTAAGAAGACTTCTTTGGCAAGTATTTTTGTGTTTGTAATAGGAATGATGTCATGTGTGTAAGATATTAGGTTATGTTTGTGTTGGTTGCATTACACGAGTTAACTTCAAGTATTGTGAAATGTTATCGTTCACCGAAGATGTTGTATTGTATGAAAATATGGTATTAATGAAATAGTAAGTGTTTAATGTAAAATGTGATCAGATATTTTGTTTTAATGTAAAATGTGTTACAAAAAACAAAATATCTGATCACATTTTACATTAAACACTTACTATTTCATTAATACCATCTTTTCATACAATACAACATCTTCGGTGAACGACAACATTTCACAATACTTGAAGCTAACTCTTGTAACACAAACATAACCTAATATCTTACACACATGGCATCATTCCTATTACAAACACAAAAATACTTGCCAAAGAAGTCTTCTTAAAATATATCCAACTAAATATTCTAACGGGTAACATGCATTAACTACACAACAAAATACAATTAATAACCATTCACCATCATACCACTTTCTACCTCAATATGAAACAACCAACTTTGAACAAAGCAACATATAATCCACCACTTTGACCGGGTCAAGACGCTGACAACAATCGTTTCTGGTCGGGGATACCGAATTGTAAATCCAACCATGTCTCCTCTTTTCAGGCCTATCTTCCTCGCATACTTGTACCAACCGCGACCAACAAACATTTCAACACAATATTTTCCTTGAGCAGTGTGAAGTTCGTAATCATACGTCTCCATCGTATTAGAATCCAACAACTTTAGTCTACTAATTCCACTTAGTCGACTAGTCTTAATAAAAGTTGCGGGGATTTGTTGTGCACATAAATAATTTTGTGGAAACATATGTATTAACATCTTTATATTTATATGAATTTAACTACAATGTAATACATAAATATATAGAATCCGAATATTAAACTTACAAAGACGTTTTTCTTTGCCACATTTGGATCTTTAATATCCTTCTTCCATAGACAATATATTATATCCCAATGTTCAACATATATTTCACTAGAATCATCGTCATTGTTTTCTTAATCACAAATGCATTGAAAATACAACAATCAAACGTCAAATAAAATACATTTACCCCGTATTTACTATTCTAAACGAAACCTTCATAATCTCTTACAATATAAAGTATGCATGTAATTATTGAACTATGTATTAATAATAACAACGTTCTACTAATTTACCGGGTTAAAACACTTATCTATCATCATCCGACGAGATTGATATGTGCGAAGGTGCACCAACTTGCAAACTTTTGCACTGCATTTTATCACTAGTTTTTTTCTCACATAATTCTTCAGCTACAATCTTTTCTTTTGCCTTCCTGTTCACTACATCACCTACATCACTTGCAACCGTGTTGGGCTTGGGAGTTTTTTCTACTCCATCTGCTGCTAGGTTTACTTCACCAACACCTTTGCCTTTTTCAGTGTTACAAACCTGTTCGTACTCCAGATACAGATCATCTAACCTTCGTCTTCTCCAAGCATGTTCGTTTTCAAGTGCAGCAATGAAACTACAAGTTTAAATATGTTACACACAATGACTTTAACAACACATATTATTACGGAGGAGATTTAAAATGAAAACGAAAGAAATAATACCTTCCCCTCAAAGTTTCGAATGAAGAGTTGCCTTTATGGGAAGCCATGGATAGCATGCAAATGAAATGTGTACTATGAACAACTTCCTATATTTGTAGATTGCTTACACAACCAACATAACTTATGTCACTTTTATTACTATATCTCACCTAACCCAACTATTCACATTCTTCATGATGCCTCCCCTATATTATTTAGTCTTAGGTAACTATATATGAATAATCATTATACCACTATCTATCAATCTATCCTATATCAAGTTATGATGCCTAACATCTATCACCTCTTTTCATTTACTACCTATTGAATTTTTTAATCCTACACTTTAACCAACATATTTTCATAATAGTGAGTGATTGCAACATTTATTTTTATTTTTTCTTATGTAGTCTTTTAACAATCCATGTACTTTATTAAAGTGGGAATACATATATCAATATTATTTACTCAATTATCAAATATATTTGTGTCTCATTTTAACATTTATTAAATAATTTTTTCTGTAAATTTATATTTTATTGTTATAATAAGTTTTTTATTTTCACGTTTTCCTTTCTTAATCAAAATTTGTGATCCAAGCATTTTTTGTTTTTTTTTACTATCCAAAGTATCCAACTTATTTAATTTTTTCAAAACCTTTTTAAATTTTTTATAAGTCAATAATTATTCAACATCTATTTCTTTTAAGTCTCATCCATCATTCAACTCTTACACCTATCTTGCTTCTACTTTTTCCCATACTTCACTTTTAACAACTTTTTCCTACTTTTTCTTAACTACTACCATTATTTCCTTTTCAACCACTCAAAGACTTTTTGTTTCCTCCACCAAATGGTCCTCTTATTTTAACTTTCAATGACACTAAATATATGAATACACTTTTTATAAATACACTTTTATCTTTGCAAATACATATTCATGTTAACAAATACGTTTCTAACAAATAACTATACAATCTTATACTAACAAAACTAAACTTTCTTTATCATACATAGGAAACACATTACTGTTGCATCTGCATTTTCCTAAAACATTACATTCATATCGTAGATATCATTTGATTTCCCAAAATAGACTTTTACATGAAATCCATTGTACATTTCACATTAATCATCATGCTTACCCTAGAGAAGTTCCATTTCTATTTCAAACAAATAATTCTAATTCATATTTTAAATACACAAAATATTGCCCCATACGCACAAAATACTGCTCCATACGCATATTCGGCCGCCATAATTAACAACTTCACAATCATACACACTTTTCACACTTTCATTATTCATCTGCCCTACATTACAAATTAACTTTTAACGAGGTAGGATGGACACAAGAATTCTTGTCCCCGAAGGCTTCACAACATTAAAACCCACCGTATCTCCTGTTTTCAGACATCTTTTCTTCGCAAATTCATACCAAACATGTCCAATAAACTTCTCTACACAATATTGCCTTTGTGCAGTGTGCACTTCACAATCATAAACTTCTCCAGTGTCTGAATCAACCATCTCAATCCTGCCGGGACCCCTAACAAAATAACTCTTTATCACATGTTGTGGAATTTGCTGAACATTCACATAAGCTTGTCGTTACTAATTATATAAAAAGGAATTAAATAATCATTAATTTTTACTTATACACTACCAAACCTACAAGAACATTTCTTTGGGCACTCTTCCCAGAATTGATTTTCTTCTCCCAAACAATATTCCTACACGTTTAAGTAAATTTACATCACACTCTCGGTAACATAATAAAACTTTTTACTACAAATATATAACGATATATTAGTATAATTTTTTCCTATTTACTATTTTCCTACATTGATTCATAACAAATATTATTTTTTACCTCACACTTCCATGTACGTTGGTTACACAACTCTCTGTTTCAACAGCTTCTTCTTCAGTGACATCACCTTTCCCATTACGATCTTGCACTCCTTCATAAGTCACCGTATCTATTCCGGAAGGAGAATCCCCTGTTGTTAGAAAAATCGGTGTCATCTCGACACTACTTGCACTTCTTCGCATTTCCTCCTCATGCTCAAGGTAGGTAAAATAAGACCTTATTCATCTCCATGGTGCTCTGGCTTCAAGTTCCCTATTCGACCTGTTAACATATTAACAAAAGAAGATGAACAATATTACAGATTTTTTCAATTGTTTGTGTTGTTCACAAAACAATCTTCATTATGTTCAAACATAGATGCAAACCTCGGAGGTGTAAATGACATTTCTGCTATTTTCTTGAAGGATGCTTTCACACAGTATAGATTTCAAGCATAACATATTTTGCTTATATAATGGAATATGGTATGATGTTCAGTTACCAAACTACCCTTAACAATGCCATGCCCCCTTATATGGGAACCTCAAACTTTACACATGAAAGTTTATACTTCTTTTCTTTTTAACAATGCCAAAATAATAAATCATTTAATTCATATTACCTTTTCTACGTATACAACTTATGTCACCTTAAATTACATATGTTACGTATTTTCTATTTAAATTGTCCTATTTTTAAACTACAATTAATTCCTAAAACATGTTAATTGTATAATGTATAAAAATGTATATTTGGATTTCATAAACCTTTTTTATATTTTCAATGTCTTATATTTTATTATAAAACTTTTTTATATTTTCAATGTCTTAAATTTGAGTTCCATACCTATTTCAATGTCTCTAATTTATTTATTTATTTAGACCTAACAAGGTTAGAACCATAAATAACATAATATTTTAATGTACTAATACTAAAACCATGAAAACATTTCTTTTCAATTTTTGTTGTCCTGTCTATTTCAGTTAAATAAGTTGGACTTTTTTTCCATACTTTCAATAAACACGGAAATATTATGCTCCACCCTACATTTACTTTTCCCTAATGTCTTGTCCCACACGTGAATAAGTGGATTTGATCATTGCCTGCTGTGCAATCCAAAAGGCCACATGACCTCTTTATGACTCTTTCAATGCAATCATACTAAGGCTAAATAGGACTAGCTATTATTAGGTCTGCAAATTGTTCTCTACGAAGCAATCCTTTCCCCTTTTTCTTACGTTATTACATATTTTCCCTACTACTATGAAACCTATATATTATATGCGTAGTTGTTTTCAAAACTATATAATACTACTAAGATAACTCTTAATACAGAGAAAGTACTTTCCCTAAAAGGTGGGCTGTTATCTTCAATTTTACTTTTATATTATTTTTAAATCATCATTTGTATCACTTAAACCTACATCAAATTATGATTTCCTTATAAAAAAAAGCCTTTGGAATATAATAATCATAACTATCTAGTTAGCTCCCTTGGCACATGGACAGAAGGTTGGTCAAACTACCATACTTTATAGTATTTGTCTTCAAAAAAACTTATGTGCAGAGCATAACAGTTAGATATATCAAATTGGCGTTTGTAAAGTCGTGACAATTTTCTTTGCTATATATAGCGCTGCTCAGCATAATATATGTATGACAATATCTTTTTTAAGAGTGACATTTATTTCCAATAGTAAATTCATATTGCAACATAAAATTTTCAAACTGGAACATCACTATATTATACCAACAAAAGAACACTTTAATTATCGTACTACATTACACATATGTCACTACAGAATCATAGCCCATTATATTACATTGACGTTTCCAGGAATATTACTACATTCCTGTTACAACAACCATTTTTGCTACAAACCCATACCATAAACTACATTCATCAACTAAGTTTGACAGTACAACTTCATAATAAACTTCCAACTTTAATTTTTAACAAAAGCTTCTACTACAAACCATACTACACCATTCTCATATTACACAGTCAAAATAAACACTATTGTACCCATGCATCTTTCAAACACTTTCATCATTCCGCTCCTCACTATTTCAAACATACATTTAATGGTTTAAGATGGAGACAAGAATTCGTGTACCAGGAGGCATCCGGACACTAAATCCCACCGCATCCCCTCTTTGGAGACCTTTCTTCTTGGAAAATTGGTACCACCCTTGACCAATTAATTTTTCTACACATTACTGTTTTGCTACTGAATGGAGTTCACCGTCATAAATCTCTCCTTTGTCTGAATCAAATAACTCAATCCTACCTGGTCCCTTTGCAAAACACGCCCTAATCACATGCCGTGGGATTTGCTGCACATTCACATTGTATGCAACTTATTACATTTATCTCAGTCAATCATGTATTAAATAAATCGTTATTATAAACTATAATAGTTACAAGAACATTTTGTTGAGCACTCTTCCCACAGTTGATTTTCTTCTCTCATACAATATACCTAAAGATATTTAAATTCAGCAAATTTATATGTATAAGTAACATAAATTGTAATACCCCGTATTTTATTTTGCTCTGGATAATATTAATTATGATCAACTGGGTTCCGGTGTACTCTGAGAATTTATTGGGTAAGCTTATTAGAGTAAACTGATGAGCTCAGAGCAGATCAAATTAATATTATCTAACTCTGAGATTTTATTAATTGGTACTATAGAGACTTTTTTGGATATTTAGTAGTGTTACTATCTAATTAATTTCTCTATATCATTTCTTTTCCTCCCTTGCCAAACATAGTAACATTTGAGAGAGAGAAATTAGAGAGAAGGAAGAGCAAAGGAAAGAAAGAGAAGAGAAAACTTGGAATTGAAGAGAAGAGCTTGGATCATCATCTATTCTTCATCAAATCATCTCAGCATCTTCATCATCATCTTGTTTTGAGGTGGGTTCTAGATAGAGACATTAGTTGTAGAAATTTCTTGAGTTCTAGAGTTAGCTTATATGTTGAGAAAATGAGTGATTTGGCTAAAACAAGGAATCTAACGGATGAAATGTGATATAAACTGTGTAGTATGATTGATATATATGTTTGATCATCTGTTAACACTTGTTTGTGTGTTTGGTTATGTTTTGAATGATATTTTTGGCCCAAAGGACCTGCTGTTACGTTGTTGAGAATTCTAGGAATTTGCGGGTTCGCAAAGCGAACCAAAGCGAAGGGGAAGGCGAAGGTTCGCTAGGTGTTCGCAAAGCGAACTTTGTGCCCTTTTGGCTCTGACTTGGTTCGCCTAGAGGTTCGCAAAGCGAAGGGGAAGGCGAATGTTCGCCAGGTGTTTGCAAAGCAAACTTTGTATCCTTTCAGCTCTGTTTCAGTTCTCCAGGGGGTTCATAAGGTGAAGGCAAAAGCGAATGCTCGCCTGGGGATTCGCCTAGCGAACATGACAGATCTTTCGTTTTATTTCTCTCATAACTTTTGAACCGTGACTCCGATCGAGGCATTCTTGGTACCGATGGAGAGCTATGGAAATACTCTATCTAATGGGAGTGAGAAATATTAGTATTATTGCCCGATTAAATAAATCGGAGAGAACCCAAGATTGGTGTGACTTACGATATGTTGTTATGTGTGATTTCATTATATAATTGAATTATGTTTACCTATTCTCCTGTTGTTAAGCATGTTTGAGAGTGTATGCATGTTAAAATATGAAATAGGTAGAGTGAGGAAAACTTCCATGAAACTATATTGGAACCTAGTAATGGCTAGGAAATTGATGAATAACATAATGGCGACGCTCGTGCAGAAGAGGCCGAGGCGTGCGTCTAGTACCGATTGGTATAGGAAAGGAATTACACTAGTATGGATCATGTCTAACTGTGTTAGGTATTGAGAAAAGACAAAAGAGGTCTTAAGGCGAATGTGGCCTTGTGATTGTCGAATAAAATCGTGTTGTGTTTATGATCACGTAATCGTAACCGTTTCACTTGAGATGCAGTTCATGAGTCTCGAGCTCCTCTGAACGTATGCATAATTACTTGGCAGGTTTGATTCCCAATGTTATAGTACGAATGGAGCCTATATGGTAAAGAGACTTGTGACGGTGCACGGACCATGTGAAGTGACGAATTAGGGTGATAATGCGTCCCTTAATTCCGAATCCATTTAGTATGCCAAGTAACTACAAGGATCCATGTCTCGGGTCAACTTCTAGACGTAGAAGCGGATGGGAAAAGGGGATGCCTTGGTAAGGTTATCGATTAGTGATGAGCTGTGAGTTAACAGACTCATAAACATGGATCCATATAGTATGCGTGAGTACTCAAGGTCACTTCCCCTCTCTTTTGACTTGAGTTAGGATTGTTAGAACCTTGTAAAGTCGAGAGAATCTATAAGATAGGGAACTCACTGAGATTTGATATCTCACCCCACGTTGTTGATTTTCTTACAGGTACCACAAGTTCCGCGAAGGGTAAGGATAAGGCCGTTTGATTATCCTTATTTTTCCTTAGGTTTTGGGATGGAAAGACTTCCATTGTGGAGATTATTTTGAGATCATTGTTTGATCTAGTTATTAGTGTCTTGGGACATCTTGTATACATTGTGCCATAGTTTTTTGTATTGAGTATTTTGGGCATGTAATGTATATAATGTGTTGACTAGGAACTTATGGTATTTCAGTACCAAATACTTGGATTCATGTATAATATTATGCTTTGATGTATGTATATTATATGTGGGTGTTACATAAATTTTTCATAAAAATATATTTCCTACTGTGGTAATAAATAGATTTGCATTTTACCTCACACTGTCTGGAGATTTTGGGATGCGATTAGTTGCACTGATGGAAGACCCTTGGGATATCTTTTCTTCATGCATGTTACGAATACAGCTACCTGTTCCATTAACTCCTTTTCAGAGACAACTCTTTTACCCTTTTGATCTTTATTTCCTCCACAAGTGCGAAAACCTGATCTAGTTGAACAATCCCCCTTTTTTTCAAATTATTGTTTACTCTTAACACGGGTTGCACTCTTCTAGATTTCCTCATATTCAAGGTACGGCTGATCCAACCTACTTCTTCTCGATGCAGCTTGACTCTCAGTCTCAACAATGGATCTGTAATATACATAACACAAATACAATGACGTTAATAACTCTTAAAATGGGTTGCCGAGTTTACAAAAAAAGTTTGAAATAGGTTTACAATGGGAACAAACCGTGGAGGTGGAAGCGACATTTTGAGCCTATTCTTCCTTCTATCACGTTTGAGAATACAACAATGACACTCATACTTTGGATTATATAGCATTTCCATCTTATGCCAACTTACCGTGCTACCCTTACCAAATCCTTTTTTTACTCGCTCTATAGTCACACTACTTCTAACAATTGTACCATCTTCTTTTGCCACTCTATTATTTTAACATTTAGGGATATCTTCTCTTTTAACTGATTAAAATATATGATACCTATTAGTTCCTGGATTGGCTGAAATTTTGGTAAAACAAATTATGTTCAATGTTGATGTCAAGGTGCTGATGTTGCAACATTGAAGTCTTAACACTGGGCTGTGTTAAGTAATTAATAGCTGAAGTTGGATGTCTGATGTCACATAGGTAATGTTGTAACATCAGATCTGCAGAATTAACAATAGCAGGCTGTGATGTTGTTAGGGTTGCGTATTAGCTGGAATTGTGGAGAGCAAGCTGTCTCATTGGATGCGAATATCTTGGGATAGATATTTGCTACTGCATAGGAGATCTGTTGCAGATTTGTAGGAGATTTAAAAGGTTGAAGATTTAAAAATATTTTAGGAGAAAATCTGTTTTAAATATTCAGTTTTAAATAACAAATCTGGGAGATATTGTAGCAAGTCCAAGACCAATTCAAGGAGCTATATAAAGCGCAGAAGACCAAAGGAAAAAGTGACAGAAAACATTCAGAAGATCAGAAGCTGGAGGCTTAGTGTCTAGAGTTTGTTTAGAGTGCTTGTATTTACACTATTCTAGGGTTTGAATAGGTGTGGAGTTTCTGTCCTCTCTAGAAGCTGTGAAGTAATAGAGAGTGGTTGCTTGATCGAAGCTGTGAAGTAAGATCAAGGTTACTCAAAGTGGTCTCTTTGAGTGTATGTAAGGGATTGAGTGGTGTTCTCATACCTAAGTGGTTTCTTAGGTAGGAAGTCATTAGTAGAGTATAAGTTTAGGAGATTGTCAACGGGTTGTTGAGTCTGTAAATTATATCTACAAGTAGTGAATTCCATCCCTGGCTTGGTAGCCCCCAGAGTAGGTTGGTTGTAACAGAACTGGGTCAACAATTCTTGGTGTTATTTTACTGTTATTGATGTCCATTGTGCAGAGTATGTTATTGTGACATCACACCTTAACATCACATGTCTGATACCAGAATTTCAATTGGTATCAGAGCAGGCATCCTGTCTGTCTCTGGGTGAGATCTAGGGAAGTTACTTTCTGGTGTAAAGATGGACAAAGAAGTTGGAGGATTCGTCAACAGACCCCCTATTTTGGATGGATCCAATTATGATTATTGGAAGCCAAGGATGACCACCTTCTTAAAATCCTTGGACAGCAGGGCGTGGAAGGTTGTTATTAAAGAATGGAAAGCACCTGTCATGTGTGAGAAAGATGATGCCGTCAAAGATAAAGAAGGCACCTCTAAGCCTAACCCTGAAGAAGAGTGGACCAAGGAGGAAGATGAGCTTGCCCTTGGAAATTCCAAAGCTCTAAATGCCATCTTCAATGGAGTGGATAAGAATATCTTCAGGTTAATAAATACCTGTGAAGTTGCTAAGGAAGCGTGGGATATCTTGCAGGTTACTCATGAAGGAACATCTAGAGTCAAGATGTCAAGACTTCAGATTTTAACATCAAAATTTGAAAGCATGAAGATGAAGGATGATGAGACTATTCATGACTTCCACATGAATGTTCTGGAGCTGGCTAATGCATCAAGTGCTCTTGGTGAGAAAATGTCAGATGAAAAGCTTGTAAGGAAGATCCTTAGATCCCTTCCTAAGAAGTATAAGATGAAGGTTACTGCCATTGAAGAATCACAAGACATCAGCAATATGAGAGTAGATGAACTCATTGGATATCTTCAAACTTTTGAGCTGGGGTTGAATGAGGAAGAACCAGAAAAGAAGACAAAGAGTATAGCCTTGGTGTCAAATGATGCAGAGGAAAAAGGAAAGAGTTCTGAATCGTAGGAGGATCTATCTCAGGCCATAGTGATGTTGGGAAGACAGCTCACCAAAGTATTCAAGAGAATGAATAATAACTCCAGGCCTAATGTCAAGAACATGACTTCTGACACCAGCAAGAAGGATGAAGAGAAAACTACCCAAGATAAAGGAGTTCAGTGCTTTGTGTGTGAAGGGTATGGACATCTCAAGAAAGAATGTCCCACCTTCTTGAAAAAGCAGAATAAGGGCATGACAGTTTCCTGGTCTGACTCTGATAGTGAAAGTGAAGGTGAGTCAGCAAAGCATGTGAGAGCTTTAACAGGAGTTGTGGTTTCTGACGATGATTCTAGTGATGGAGAAGTAACTTATGAGGAGTTAGCATCTACCTATCAAGAGCTGTGTTTAAAAAGTGCTGAGATTTGTCAAGAAAACAAGTGCCACAAGCAACAGATTGCTCAGCTAGAGAATGAAAAGACTGATCTGGAAAATGAAGTGGTGCTAGTTAGAGCTCACCTTGATCAAATGACCAAGTCTGTTAGGATGCTGAGCTGTGGTACAGACACACTTGACAAGATCCTTCAGTCAGAAAAAGCTGCTGGAGACAAAGCTGGGATAGGTTATGTGGCTGAGGATAAGGGAACTTCAGAAGAAAGCACTTCAGGTTCAAAGAAGGAAGTGTCACAACTTTCATCTCAACATCAGCCAAAGAAGCAGGATCCTACCCCTAAGAAAGCTGATGTTTCACAACCTAAGAAGAAGACTGGTCCTTATCAGAAGAGAAAGCAGCCACAAGGAGCTAGTCAGTATTTTCCCCCACAATACCACAAGAGTATGCAAGCTGCTCAGTTCAAAGAGCACATGTTTCATCAAGTGTCTCAACATCAGGACAACTGGTATAGTTATGGGTATGGATACAACAATGTTGTGCCTCATCACTATGGAAGAAGAAAGCCTCACCATCATGGGAGATAATCCAGGAAACAGCATGGGAGAAGATACCAACATAATAGAAGGCAGGACAGTTATGGTAGAAGGAGACCATATTATGGATGGCAGCCTAAGCAATCTCATCATGGCAGAAGATTCAGAGATGAAAGGGTGAGATGCTATTATTGTGGAAGGTTTGGACATATGCAGTACTCGTGCTTCAAGCTGCATGGATACCCTCAGCCTCAAAACAGATGGAGAGAGTACAGGCCCAAAGTTGTTAAACAATGGGTACCTAAGGAGAAGGTGAAGTGCTTACTCGCTCACATGGCTGACAAAGAGTTTGAAGAAGGAACATGGTATTTTGACAGTGGGTGTTCCAAACACATGTCTGGATGTAGATCCATGTTTGCTGAAGTCAATCATTGTCCCTCTCATGAGGTTATATTTGGCAATGGAGAAATAGGTGTTGTTGCAGGAGTTGGGATGGTGCAAGGTGATGGTAGACCTGAACTTGACAATGTTATGTTGGTCAGTGGCTTAAATGCAAATTTGATCAGCATAAGCCAGTTGTGTGATGAAGGTTACAAGGTAAACTACACTAAGCATGAGTGTGTGGTTTCTGATGAGCATAATCAGGTTGTTATGAAGGGTGCCAGAACCAAAGACAACTGCTATCAGTGGATTTCACTTGAAGGAAATTCAACTAATGATGTTCAAGTCGATGTTATAACATCAGACTATGACATCAGGATGCTGAAAGGTCAATCAGAGTTAATGAGTCCTGATGTGAATTGTTTAAAAGGAAAGTCTTTATGGAGGGAGAAAATTAGTAATTGGTCTTTAAAGAGTATTCAAAATCAGGCGCCTTACCATATTGATACTACTTCAAGACTTACCAAAGCATTCTCATCGCAACGTTTCATCTCCCTAAATCTCAACAGAATAGAAAGTTCTTCTCCAAACCTAGTCTGTTACAAAGGAACGATGTCTTTCCCTTCCAAGAACTCTGAGCAGGTACGAACTAAGGTTTCTTCCGAAGAACACATTTCTATTGCTCTTCCCGAGTCAGGTAACCCTAAACCCTCAACCACGGTGAATAAAATTGAAGCTAGGTCATACTCCTCTCAAGCTGTTGAGGAGAAGTTTGATGTAGACATGCATTTGGAACAGCTTGCCACCAAAATCCTTGAGAAGGGGATACGGGTGAAAGAGATTTCTGTCCCTTTAAGGAAAATGCCTGCTGAACAAGTCGACTCTCAAGGTGAGGACAAAAATCTTCAAAGACAGGCCCTGAGTCAAGAAGCTGATGGTGCAGATCCTGGTGACACTGATGTCAGCTTTGATGTCAGAACATCGTCCCCTAGGAATGAAAGCCACAAGGATAAAGGGAAGGAACATGTTGAGGTTATAGAGATTGAGGACTCATCTGATGATGATAGAATTGGAAGAAAGAAGGATAAGAAAAGGACTTCAGTTACAGACTCTCCCAAATCGTGGACCAAAGCTGCCAGGTCTGGCAAGAAGAGGAGAATCAGGGAAGAGTCAGATTCTGAGAGTGATGCTCAAGACATCAACCCAGCTACTAATCAAGTGCCTGATCACATCTCATCTCACTGTGCATCCATGTGGAATTGTGTGAGCCAAAGAAGGATAGCACTGGAAAGAGAGGTAGTAGCAGAAGACTTAGAGTCTACTGAAATTGTAGACCTAATTAAGTGTGCTGGTCTCATAAAGACTATGTCAGGGTTGACTAATTGCTATGATAGACTGGTCAGAGAATTCATAGTTAATATCCCTGAATCTATAAATGACAGCAAGAGCCTAACCTTCAGAAGGGTTACCATCAGGGGTAAGTGTGTCTGGTTCTCTCCTAAAGTGATCAATGCCTACTTAGGAAGAAGTGAGGAAGATTATGGAGAATTAGAAGTCTCCAACAATGTTATATGCAAAGAAATCACTGCTGGTCAGGTAGATGTTTGGCCCGTAGAAGGAAAGCTGTTAGTCAGCTTGTTGAGTGTCAAATATGCTTTTCTGCACAGAATAGGTATTGTCAACTGGGTTCCTACTAGTCACAAGACCACAATTTCTGTTGAATTGGGGAAGATAATTTATGCAGTTGGGACAAAGCAAAGAATTGACTATGGCTCCTACATTTATGATCATACTATTAAGCATGCTGCTACAAATGCTGTGAAGATGCACATTGCTTTTCCCTCTCTCATTTGTGGGATTATCTTGTCTCAACATCCTGGAATTCTACAGCATTCAGATGTTGTTTGCAAAAGGAATCCTGCCTTGTCACTCCATTACAAGTTGAAACATGTTCCTAACAGTGTCAAGACATCTGCTTCAACATCACAACAGTCACCAGCCAAGACTGGGTTGATTACTGAACTAGAGGATGCTTGTAAGGAGTTAGATGAAGTCATAAGAGTTAGTACTGAAAGGAAACAAAAATTTGAAAGACTTGTCATGTCTCTGAGATTGGCAACAAAGGAAGGTGAAGCTGCCAACACAAGGAAGGATGTTGTTGGTAGACCTAGTGATGAAGACGATAATGATGATCTCAGCTCAGAAGATTCAAGCTTTTAATGTTTGCCTTCTTTTTTTTGTAGGGTTAGCTTTATTTTATGTCTTTGTTTTAGCACTTAATGTGCTTGGTTTTGTAATTTGAATATTGTGCTGTTATATGCACTAGTTTTGTTTTCTATGATTTGTTTTGCCTGGCTGCTAACTGTGAGGCTAACAATGAGAGCTAGGTTGTTCTGACTATAGTTAATAGGGCTTCTAACTGAAGTTTGCCTAATTGTGGCTAAAAAGGGGGAGAAAATAGCCAAGAGAGTCTAGAGTATCAAAGAGTGTTACTGCCAAATGCTGCTAATGTGATGCAGATATTAAGGGGGAGTTTCAAATGACTGAGCTAGTGAAGATATCATAGCATTTGAAGAGTGCAGCCAAGCAGACATCAAGAAGGAGAAGTACTGCACATTGTGAGCTACTGAACAGCTGTGATGTTGGTTCATATTTTTGAGGGGGAGCACCAATTGGCTGTTGTCAATAATGAAGATGGTGCTGCAGCAGATCAAGTGATGAAGACTAAGAGTATTGTCAAACTGCTGCTGATGGAGTTTCAAATTATTGAAGTTTTTCCGCTGCTGAAGTCTCTGAAGATGCAGAGTGCGGAGATTGTTTTAGCCAAAATTAGCCAAAGGGGGAGATTGTTAGTTCCTGGATTGGCTGAAATTTTGGTAAAACAAAGTATGTTCAATGTTGATGTCAAGGTGCTGATGTTGCAACATTGAAGTCTTAACACTGGGCTGTGTTAAGTAATTAATAGCTGAAGTTGGATGTCTGATGTCACATAGGTGATGTTGTAACATCAGATCTGCAGAATTAACAACAGCAGGCTGTGATGTTGTTAGGGTTGCGTATTAGCTGGAATTGTGGAGAGCAAACTGTCTCATTGGATGCGAATATCTTGGGATAGATATTTGCTGCTGCATAGGAGATCTGTTGCAGATTTGTAGGAGATTTAAAAGGTTGAAGATTTAAAAATATTTTAGGAGAAAATCTGTTTTAAATATTCAGTTTTAAATAACAAATCTGGGAGATATTGTAGCAAGTCCAAGACCAATTCAAGGAGCTATATAAAGCGCACAAGACCAAAGGAAAAAGTGACAGAAAACATTCAAAAGATCAGAAGCTGGAGGCTTAGTGTCTAGAGTTTGTTTAGAGTGCTTGTATTTACACTATTCTAGGGTTTGAATAGGTGTGGAGTTTCTGTCCTCTCTAGAAGCTGTGAAGTAATAGAGAGTGGTTGCTTGATCGAAGCTGTGAAGTAAGATCAAGGTTACTCAAAGTGGTCTCTTTGAGTGTATGTAAGGGATTGAGTGGTGTTCTCATACCTAAGTGGTTTCTTAGGTAGGAAGTCATTAGTAGAGTATAAGTTTAGGAGATTGTCAACGGGTTGTTGAGTCTGTAAATTATATCTACAAGTAGTGAATTCCATCCCTGGCTTGGTAGCCCCCAGAGTAGGTTGGTTGTAACTGAATTGGGTCAACAATTCTTGGTGTTATTTTACTGTTATTGATGTCCATTGTGCAGAGTGTGTTGTTGTGACATCACACCTTAACATCACACGTCTGATACCAGAATTTCAATTGGTATCAGAGCAGACATCCTGTCTGTCTCTGGGTGAGATCTAGGGAAGTTACTTTCTGGTGTAAAGATGGACAAAAAAGTTGGAGGATTCGTCAACAGACCCCCTATTTTGGATGGATCCAATTATGATTATTGGAAGCCAAGGATGACCACCTTCTTAAAATCCTTAGACAGCAGGGCGTGGAAGGCTGTTATTAAAGAATGGAAAGCACCTGTCATGTGTGAGAAAGATGATGCCGGCAAAGATAAAGAAGGCACCTCTAAGCCTAACCCTGAAGAAGAGTGGACCAAGGAGGAAGATGAGCTTGCCCTTGGAAATTCCAAAGCTCTAAATGCCATCTTCAATGGAGTGGATAAGAATATCTTCAGGTTAATCAATACCTGTGAAGTTGCTAAGGAAGCGTGGGATATCTTGCAGGTTACTCATGAAGGAACATCTAGAGTCAAGATGTCAAGACTTTAGATTTTAACATCAAAATTTGAAAGCCTGAAGATGAAGGATGATGAGACTATTCATGACTTCCACATGAATGTTCTGGAGCTGGCTAATGCATCCAATGCTCTTGGTGAGAAAATGTCAGATGAAAAGCTTGTAAGGAAGATCCTTAGATCCCTTCCTAAGAAGTATAAGATGAAGGTTACTGCCATTGAAGAATCACAAGACATCAGCAAGATGAGAGTAGATGAACTCATTGGATCTCTTCAAACTTTTGAGTTGGGGTTGAATGAGGAAGAACCAGAAAAGAAGCCAAAGAGTATAGCCTTGGTGTCAAATGATGCAGAGGAAAAAGGAAAGAGTTCTGAATCGCAGGAGGATCTATCTCAGGCCATAGTGATGTTGGGAAGACAGTTCACCAAAGTATTCAAGAGAATGAATAATAACTCCAGGCCTAATGTCAAGAACATGACTTCTGACACCAGCAAGAAGGATGAAGAGAAAACTACCCAAGATAAAGGAGTTCAGTGCTTTGAGTGGGAAGGGTATGGACATGTCAAGAAAGAATGTACCACCTTCTTGAAAAAGCAGAAGAAGGGCATGACAGTTTCCTGGTCTGACTCTGATAGTGAAAGTGAAGGTGAGTCAGCAAAGCATGTGAGAGCTTTAACAGGAGCTGTGGTTTCTGACGATGATTCTAGTGATGAAGAAGTAACTTATGAGGAGTTAGCATATACCTATCAATAGCTGTGTTTAAAAAGTGCTGAGATTTGTCAAGAAAACAAGTGCCATAAGCAACAGATTGCTCAGCTGGAGAATGAAAAGACTGATCTGGAAAATGAAGTGGTGCTAGTTAGAGCTCACCTTGATCAAATGACCAAGTCTGTTAGGATGCTGAGCTGTGGTACAGACACACTTGACAAGATCCTTCAGTCAGAAAAAGCTGCTAGAGACAAAGCTGGGATAGGTTATGTGGCTGAGGATAAGGGAACTTCAGAAGAAAGCACTTCAGGTTCAAAGAAGGAAGTGTCACAACTTTCATCTCAACATCAGCCAAAGAAGCAGGATCCTACCCCTAAGAAAGCTGATGTTTCACAACCTAAGAAGAAGACTGGTCCTTATCAGAAGAGAAAGCAGCCACAAGGAGCTAGTCAGTATTTGCCCCCACAATACCACAAGAGTATGCAAGCTGCTCAGTTCAAAGAGCACATTATGGGAGATCGCTACTATAAGCGGATCCCATACTTGCACAACGACTTCTATGTCACAGGATCATAGAAAATTAGATTCAGCAATTATTAGCCACAACATCAGGGAACTTGTTAACAACCACGCTTCACTAAAAGTTAAAGTGATACAAACCCATATTGCGAAAAAATACGGTTATAGAATCTCATATCGGAAAGCTTGGATTGCAAAGATTAAAGCCATAGAATCACTTTATGGGAGTTGGGAAACGTCTTACAATGAATTACCATTGTGGTTGTTGGTGATGACGACATATCTTCCTAGAACTGTTATACAGTTGGAAACATTGCCAATTATCAAAGACGACGGAACCCAATTGGGCGACAAACAGAAATTTCACTGACTTTTTTGTGTGTTTGAACCGTGTATCCGTGGTTTTACTTATTGTAAATGTATTGTGCAAATTAATGGAACATGGTTGTAAGGCAAGTAAAAAGGGATTTTGTTGATGGTTGTGGCACAAGATGGAAATGGTAACATTTTTTCGATAGCATTCACATTGGTTGAAGGTGAGACAAAGGATGGTTGGAGTTTCTTTCTCAAGAATTTGAGAATGCATGTGACCCCCAGGCCAATCTGTGTCTCATATTTGACCGACATCCATCAATCAAGAGTGCTTACGATGATCCTGAAAATAGATGGTAGTATCCTCCATCTTCACATGTTTACTGTATCAGACACATTGCGCAAAACTTCATGCGTGAGTTTAGAGACAAAGAACTACAGAAAACAGTTGTCAACATGGGTATGCTTACATCTTAACATGTTTGTGTTTCAATAAATATTTATTGACTAATTGATTTTCATATGTGTTACTGAACATTTTTACTTAACATTTTTACTACAGGATATGCATTGACGGAGGCAACATTTAACTACTACCGGGGCGAAATACGAAGAACAAATATAGCAGCTTTGGAGTGGATAAACAGTATTCCCAGAGAGAAATGGGCGAGGGCGTTTGACGGAGGACAGCGGTGGGGACACATGACAATAAATCTGGTCAAAGCGATGAACTCAGTTCTTAAGGCTACCCGAAACCTTCCTATTACTGCAATGGTCAAGTCTACGTTCTATCGTCTTGGAACGCTGTTTGGAAAACGAGGACATGATTGGACAAAAATGTTGGCATCCGGTCAAACTTTCACGGATAACTGTAATAAGGGAATGACCGACGAAGCGAGTAAATCTAGCAGCCATAATGTCATCCAATTCGATCGCGAGAGATTCTGTTTTATGGTTGCCAAAAGGATTAATCAAAACGATAGTCGACCATTAAGTACTTTTAGCGTTGATCTCAGGAGAGGGTGGTGCGATTTTGGGAGGTTTCAAGCATTTCATTTACCTTGCCCCATGTAATCGCAACATGTGCTAGTATACGGCAGAACCATAACGTGCACATACTAGTTATTTTCAAGGTTTTGACTGTATTCAAAGCCTACAAGGAAAACTTCCTTGGACTTCCACACCACAAAAATTGGCCAACATATGAATAATTTACTCTTTGCCATGATGAGACAATGCGAAGGAATAAGAAATGACATCCAAATAGTACAAGAATTAGAACCGAAATGGACGATCTTGAGAAAGAAAAGAGAAGATGTGGGATTTGTCGAGAAATTGGCCATATGTGTAGAAAATGTCTGAATGTAGCAGGTCCGTCAAATCGGCCCGTCTAGATTAATTTGTTTGTTTTTTTAATTTAACATTCAATTAGTATAACTTTACTTTTGTGGGATTTCAATTAATTGGGTGCCCTTTCAATTAATATAACTTTCATTTGCTTGATACAACTTTCATTCAACATTCGACAATATAAAAATAAATAAACCGCACCCAAACAAACAAGACGATAAACATCAAAACAATTTAAAATCTAAACAATCCTATGAGGCTATTACAACCATAAGGACAATATATGATTGGTTATACATCATCATAACACAATCATAATCGTTTTTTACATTTTTTCAGGCCTTTTCATCTCCATCTTTAACAAGCCTTTCAATTCTTTTAATCTTTTCTTCTTCAGGAATTTCTCCTTCTAACCATCTGGTCAGGCTTCTCTGAAAGTGCTCGAACGTGACTGTATTCCACGGTCGGATCTTCATCGGTGATTTTACTGGAGAAAAACCCACTCTAGAGGTACCCAAACAATGTTGTATATAGAAAAATTAAAAATAATAAAATATTTCTTGTTCGGCTAATGGAAGGACGAGCTCGGCCAATGCGTGGCCGAGCTCGGCCAATGGATGGCCGAACTTCTCCACGCAATTATTGGTGCACATTAATAATAAAATTATATATCAGAATATTAAAATGGTATTAATTAATATTTATTATAAAAATATTTTTATTACTTAACAAATAGAAATGTTTTATTTTATTATAATATTATTTGAAAAAAATTAATTATTATATTTTTAATATTATTATATTATTTAAATTATTTTTTTAAATATTAATTAAATTATAATATGTATTATTTAAGTTTTATATATTTTAAAACAAACAAAAAATAAAAATAAAATGTCCTCTTCAATGGTTCGGCCAACTATTGAGTCCATGCATTTGTTCGTCCAATGGAAGAACGACCCCTAATAAAAACTATGACGTCTTGATAATTTCTTTTTGATGTTGTGACATTTTAGAAAATTTTACCTAAATAACCATGTTTTCAAGTATGTAATTCCATTATACCCATGTTTTCACCATTAATAACAATATACCCATGTTTCAAAAAAAAAAAAAGGCATTGAAGGGGGGCGCCATTAGAAATGGCTACCCTATTGAATTTGAAAGGGAGGCGTCATTGGTAATGGCTACCCCCTTGGATTTTAAAGGGAGGCACCATACCCCCTGGAGCCCCCATTGTGCGAATTTTTTTTAACATTTTTCAAATAAATTAACATTAATACATAAATAATAATAATTCATAAATAATATTTAATAATTTTAATAATTATTACTCATTCTAAATATTTCTTTTTAATAATTACAAATTACATAGACAAAAGGCGAAACACAGTACATTAATTTTGTCTACGAGGTCGAGGCAAATTTCCGCTCGTACCACATCCTCGTGTACGTACGTGTCTTCGTTCTCTTCGCGGTGGCGGTGGCGTCAGGTCCACAGGTGCGGATGTTGTTAATGGGTCCGTCATCTGAAGAAATAGTGACCATGCAGACGAGTCAATATTAGGTAAGTCGTCCACATTAAAGGTGTTTCCCATGCCTGTATAATTTTGTTGGGGTGGTTGGCTGGATGATATGTCAGGACGATAGCCTGCTTGGTCGTAAGCGGTGAAGGGTGTAAATGTCTGGGTGGGTAAGGTTTGGTTAGGTGTTTGATACTCCGTGTTAATCTGGGTTGTAGTGTCATAGGAGTATGATTGATATTGTGGTGGGTTTTGGTGGTATGGGGACTGAGTATAACCGTGTTGAAATGGGGTGGATTGGTAAGGGGTATTTTCATGGAATTGTGGTTGTGTGAGTGGGGGTTGGGTTGGCTGTTGGCTTGGTTGATCGGTCCGCTGTTGAGTTCGTGATGATGTGGCTTGCTGGCGTGGGTCAACAAGATATCTAGGATGGGAAAAGAAACCAATGGAAACCTACCTATACCAAGTCATGTACTGGACAGACGGTTTGCTCTCATATGGCAAAACATTGTCGGTCAAAACAAAATGCCTGCGAAGCTTCCATTCACGACACTCATGTTTTGCATATGTTTTCCATGGCTTATAGTGCCACAGGTCAGCGAGGATGCTTGTGTGCCATCTGTCGTCGACGCATTTTGGGGGACCGGGAATATCTTGTAGCATTCCAAACTGAAGATTGACACGATCACTGTTGTGCATTTCAACTGTTGTGAAGTGGATGATCGGTACCTTTGCAGTCCACACAGCAGAGTGGTGTTCGTCAGCTTCATGGATGACCTCTAGACCAAGATATGGCCGCCAAATAAACTATAGGAGGAAAAAAAATATTTAGTATATTTTAAATAATGTGTTAATATTAAATGTGACTATAACCATTAATAGATAGGTTAGTGATAATACATCATGTTCACCCAAATGATCTAGAAGATTTCGGTACTGGGTGATGTTGTAATGGGGACATTTGTCGTAATTCATCCCTAGTGAAGACCACCTATATTTTGAAAAGGCAACATTTTTTAGTAATAGATTAAATTAAAAAATAGAAAATAGATATTTAAAGAATTGGTTTAGAACATTACCTTGTAGCGTATGGAAAACCGAAATTATTGGTGCTGACAGGCGCTAAGTTGGTCATTCTTGACCAACCCCAAGCTTGCAGAAGAACAGCACATCCGGTAAAATGACCCGAACCTGAATATGCGTTGTTACATAGAGACTTATATAGGTGGGCGAGTGTTGCAGACCCCCAACTATAAGTTTTTATTTGGTCGATGTCGCTTAATAACGGTAAGTACATAGGATGCACAGCATTACCACTTGCATCCGGAAATAAAAATAAGCCAAAAAATAGCATCAAATAAATTCTTGTTTTTCTTTCTTTGAATATTTCTGGAGAGTCCTCTGTTAACGTTATTGTGCTATACATGCTCTTGAGCCATGACATTAATAATTTTTGGCCCCTCACCTGTCTGTTGTCAGGGGCAACCCCTAAAAGTTCTTCTACCACATTACCAACAATATTTGTGTCACCCCTTACCGCCTTACCATCAATAGGTAGACCCAAGAGCATGTACTTGTCTTCGAGTGTCACGGTACATTCGCCTATCGATAGATGAAATGTATGTGTCTCGGGTCGCCACCTTTCTTGTAGCGCTAAAATGAACTTTGAATCTAATGACCAACTTTTTATGTCTATTGCCTCTCCAAAACCCGCGCGCCTCAAATACGGTTCAATCAACGGGTCATAAGGGAAATATCTATGACTACGAGTTCGGAAGTCATTTGTATTCTACAAAAAAAAAAATAGTTAGTAAACTCATAGTTAGGAGTTACATAGTAAGCATAAACTAAAAAAAAGAGACATCATACTTACATAAGAAGCGATGTTGTTTGGTGTTCCTCGATGTTCCTCTCCCATTGTTAACAGAGACATTTTTTAACAAAAATATGGAGTGCTACAACAACAAGTAATTAGATGAAATATGATGAAATGCTAGTGATGAGGATTTTTCAAAAGAGGGTGAAAGTATATATAGAGTGAAATTTGAAAGTTGGAAGTTGGAAGTTACACGAATTACATTTGATCATGTAGTAAAATTAATTTGGTAGATGAAATGATAGAAGAGCTATGACACTTGTACGTCTGCATGCATGCAAGATTCTTTTTTTTTTGAATTTATGGGGAACTCCATTTTGAATGGCGCCCTCCTTGAAAATTTAAGTAGGGGACTCCATTTTCAATGGCGCCTCCCTTTAAAATTTATAGGGAACTCCATTTTGAATGGCGCCCTCCTTTAAATTTAAGAAAGGGGACTCCATTTTGAATGGCGCCTCTCTTGAAGGGAATACGACACTTGCCATTTTTTTATTCTTATTCTTTTATTATATTTATACTACACATTAGAAATGGGAACTATCATCTTCAACTACATTTCAAAATATAGAACTATGCCTAGAACACCAAATTATGTTGTACATGCTCATTGTAACGGAGACACCTTCATTTCTGATATTTCCGGTTTCGGGTTTCAAAATATTGATGTTACCCGATTAACAATGAGCAGGAAGTCCAATTTCTTGCATTTCAAAGAGCGAATAGAGTCAAAGATGTCAGGTCCAATATTGCAAATCACATATAGAAGCCCCCGTTTTTTTTTTAACATGGTCAGGTCAAGTATTTTCAAGAGAAAATAGAGGACGATGATGATGTTCAACGCATGTTTGAAAGCCATGAGAACTCTGGGTTCGACTATATTGAGCTGTATCTGTTACTCTGCCAAACTCAACAATCCCAGGTGTTTGGTGAATCTCAGGTAATAGATCAGTCACAGTCGTTGGAACAACACGAAGTTGATGCAGTTGACGAGGAGGAAGAAGAACCAGAGGCCATTGTTGATCAAATGGTGAATTTGTTTGGGACTGGGGACTACACCGCGATCATGCCACTTGACGACATAGATGAAGAGGTATTACCATTAAATCAAGTCTACTGTCCTCCCCAGCACATGACAAATTTGCAATTGAGTGGAGACGAGCCATCCTCAGAACTGTTCTACAATCCTTCTCAACAAGTCAAAGGTGTCTTGAAAGTGGGGAATCAGTACCGCACAAAAGCGGAGTGCATGCAAGCTATAATAACGTTTCACATGGAAAATTTTGTTGATTTTGAGGTAAACCGCAATGACTCAAATTGATATGTCGTTGTTTGTCAAAACAAACTTTGTAAGTTTTGGTTAGCAGCGTCCTATCGGAAGAGAAGTGGTTGTTAGGAGATAGGTTCAATTGATCCACCCCACACTTGTACAACCAACATTAATCGGCAAGATCATGGAAAACTTAGCTCCCAATTAATTTGCCAAAAGATTCTGCATCTTGTGGGAGTAGATCCATCTGTGAAGGTGAGCACGATTATCTCTCATGTCGTTTCACGTTTCAACTATACTTCATCCTACCGAAAAGCTTGGATTGCAAGAATTAAAGCGGTTGAACATGTATATGGGAATTGGGAAAAGTCTTACAATCAACTTCCACAGTATTTGCTAGCACTTCAAAAATATGTTCCTGGTACGGTTGTAATATTGGAATCGCTTCCAGCATACACTCCTGATGGAACATGTGTGGATGGCTGTCGGATATTCTCTCGCCTCTTCTGGGCATTCCAACCGTGCATCAAAGGTTTTGTTTTCTGCAAACCTGTTATTCAAGTGGACGACACATGGTTGTATGGAAAATACAAAGGAACATTGCTGATGGCGGTAGCACAAGACAGAAATAATAATATATTTCCAATTGCATTTGCTCTGGTAGAAGGTGAGACAGGTGAGGCTTGGAGTTTCTTCCTCAAAAATCTCAGAACACATGTAGCCCCGCAACCCAACTTATGTCTGATTTCCGACAGGCACGCCTCTATTGTCAGCGCTTACAATAATCCTGCAAATGGTTGGCATAATCCTCCTTCTATCCATGTTTATTGTATAAGACACATGTCGCAGAATTTTATGCGGGAATTTAAAGACAAAAACCTCAAGAAGAAATTCGTGAACGCAGGGTATGCATTAAACCGACCATCATTCAGGTATTACCGCGAAGAAATAAGATTGTCAAACACAGAAGCATTAAGCTGGGTGGACAACATTCCGATGGAGAAGTGGACAAGGGCATTTGATGGAGGATGTCGATGGGGTCACATGACCACCAACCTTGTAGAATCCCTGAACAACGTTTTCAAGGGAACTAGAAACCTACCCATCACTGCGTTAGTTAGAGCAACCTATTACAGGTTGGGGCCACTATTTGCAACAAGAGGAAAAAAATGGAGCGCTGTTTTGGAATCAGGGCAGTTATTCAGCGAAAGCTGCATGACATTTATGAAGGACGAAACTAATAAAGCGACCTCACATCGAGCTACATCGTTTGACCGTCACGATTACAGCTTCATTGTTGAAGAGACAAAGAATCACAATGAGGGTCGGCCAATGGGACAATACAGGGTGGAAATTCATAAATATTGGTGCGACTGCGGAAAGTTTCAAGCGCTCCGTATGCCTTGTTCACATGTCATTGCGGCATGTTCTAGTGCTCGTCATGATCCGTTCTTGCAGCTATCAGAAGTTTACAAGGTTATGAACTTATTCGGTATCTACAGTAACAGCTTTCCAGTGGTAGCTAGTGAGGACTATTGGCCAACCTATCACGGGGACACAATTTACCACAACGAAGACATGAGAAGAAACAAAAAGGGCCGCCCCAAAAGCACGCGAATTAGAACTGAAATGGACACATATGAGAAAATGGAAAGACTGTGTGGAATATGTCGTCTACCCGGGCATACACGGAAAAATTGTCCAAATGTTGGAACAAGTTCTAGATAGATTTACTTTTGTCATTAGAAGAGTTGTAACATTTGAATTTAATATTTATAACAACTACTGGTTACAAGAAAACAAACTAAAATACTTCTACAACAACACTTAATCCATTAATTGTATCAAGATTAATACAACATAAACTAAGAAATTACAACAATCAAAACAATATCATCAGTTCCAAACATCATAGACATAACGTCGTTGTCATTTCTAATTCGTAGCCACTCACGTCGAATATTTCCATCTTCGATCGAGAAGTAAGAAACTTGTCTTTCAATACTTCTAATTTGTTCACCATCTGCAATGTCTCCTTCTGAAATACATGATTGAATCTGCTAAAATTTTAAGATACAAAGACAATTTTGTTGTGAATGAATGTCCAAGAGTGTCATCTATTTATACAAGAGTTGTATCAAATAAAATAATATTTCATAAAAAATTAATATATAATATATTATAAAAAATAAATTAATTAAAAGGGAGACTCCAAGGGGTATGGCGCCCCCTTTATATTTAAAGGGTGACTCCAAAAGGAATGGCTCCTCCCTTTAAATATAAAGGGTGACTCCAAAAGGAATGACACCCCCCTTTAAATATAAAGGGTGACTCCAAAAGAAATGGTGACATCTAACTATTTTACACGGAGGAGCCAAACCTGATAGCGTCCCCCTTTAAACACGTTTTTTTTTTTGAAACATGGGTAGATTGAAAAATTTGAAAAAAAATTGGGTATATTGAAATATGTTATACTTAAACATGATTATATAAATAAAAAATTCGACATTTTAGTTACATGACCATTACAGTAAAATAAATTTGGTTTTTAGTTATGTGAAACTTTAAACCATTACAGTAACACAGAACAGAACAGACCAACAAGAGGGAAATTAAAGATCTTGGGTATCATGCACACGTTTTCTATCCAGACAAGGAAGATTTGATCACGCAATGTCAGAAAAAAATTGTTGGTCAAGTATCACAAAAGGGGATAACGTACAACATCCATCCATGAGGTTTTTCACACAGAAGGTTGTTGATGGAAAATACAAGGAGTAATTAATGAGAGATAATTATAGCATTAATAGAAATAATGACAATAATGAATTGCCTTATCAGGAGGCGCGGAAAGCGCATAGGGGATGATAGGAGGCTGGTGTTAAAGAAAAAGTTCTCTCGTACGTATAGAAAACTACGCTCTCCGTTTTAAAATGATTATTGTTTAAAGTTTTTGTACATCAATTAAGGAATGTATTATTCTTTCCGTCTCATAATGAGTGATTCAGTTGACTTTTCACACAGATTAAAAAAAAAAGAATAAATGAAAGAGAGAGAATGATATTTTTACTAAATTACCTTTATGATATATTGGGAATGATGAAAATAATATTAATTAGAGGGTAAAATAGGAAAAATTGCATTGGAAATTGAAATGGGTCATATATTTTGGGACATCCTTTTATTCTAAATGGGTCACTCATTGTAGGACGGAGGGAGTAATATTTTTATATTATATTATATTTTTACTAAATTAGTCTTGTATAACATAATAATTATATGACACAATTGAAAAATAGCAATTACTACATTGAAAAGTGAAAACGACAATCATTTTAAAACAAAAATTTTCTTTTAAAATGACAGTCATTTTAAAACGGAGGGAGTACCATATAAAAATAAAGTTACTCCTCTCACTTTTTAAAAAATAGTTGTTCATTTATATTATTAATACTATTTATTGTTAATTTATTTACTATTATACTTCTATTCGAGTTCAGATTCACTCCATTTCTTAAACAGGATACATGATTAAAAATATTTAATTTTATGGTTAAAAACATTAAAGGATTTCAATAGTCCATATTTAATTAAAATATTTTTTTAGTTTTTAATCTTGACTGTTCAAATCATTAAATTCTACGTGGCAAAAATCTATTAAAAAAACTTGAATAAATGAATGATAAGGAAATGGAGTGGATCTCAACTCCTTCTATTCACTAGTTTTCACTTTATTTAACTAATTTATTAATTACATTTAATTAGAGTATTTTAATAAATAATAGATTTAAATACACTTTTGATCTCTCAATTTTAATATTTTTTTAACTTTTAATCCTTCCATTTTAAAAACTAATTTTTTAATTTTCAAATTTAATTTATTTGGGATTTCGTTGGTCCCATGAAGTTGTTTAGCATATGCAGCATTTCTTTTTAATACATGGCAATGACGTGGCAGTTACAATTTGGCTCCAACTATATTTGACATATCATTTAATTAAAATTAATTTAATTAAAATTAAAATAGTATTAAAAGTTAAAATAATACTATATTTAATAATTGAGAATTTAATTTATAATATTTTTTCAAATTGCAAAATAATCTTATTTAAAATAACAAATTTTATTCAAATAAATTTTTGATAAATTAAAAAACCCCCCAAAAAAATATTAATTACAATTTAATTAAAAATCCAAAAAAAAATAAATCTTCAAAATTAAAAGATTGTTAATTCAGATTTTATAAAAAAATGTATTTCTCCTTAAAGAACATTTTTATAATCTGAGGAGAAAAATAAGTTGAATTTTTATTACATTAATAAAAATTAAATACAACAAAATATCAACACAATCTTTCAATTAAATAATAATTAAAAACATAAAAATAACACAATTTTATTTATTTTTAGTTATTCAACGTGGTGTTATTCATCACCATCAAGAACACTAACATATTCATCAACATGATATTATCACCACCACAAAAATTATTAATCCATAACATTTTGTTTTTCTCTCTATTCTTCTTCAGTCACCATAGCCAAAATAACACAATCAATACAACACCATCACAAAAGAAAAAAGATATAAAAAAATTCTAAATCTATGTATGAATTTTGTAGGTTGAAGTTCAAAATTTTGAATCTCATAAATTGAAGCTTGCTTGATTTGAGTTTGTATGGATTTTGTTAAAGTTAGATGCCGAATTTGATATGTGTTTTTGTTAGATTTTTGTTGATTTTAAAAGGAGAAATTTTTTGAGTTTATGTTAATTTTTTTATTGATGTTAGAGTTTATGTTGATTTGTTATTGCTTTTAGAGTTTACGCTGATTTTTGTTGATATTATTATTGTTAGATTTGAGTTTATGTGATCTTGATTTTATGAGGATTTTTAGCAGAAAAAAATATAGAACAACTAGCAAATTGCATTCAGTAGCCAAGTATTTTCTAAAGCTCCAAACCCGTGTGTGATAGCATGACGTCTCTTCTTCGCAACTTGTTGGCTTTCGGTACATGGCAGTCCATGTGGGCGTTTGAAGGCTTCAAACAGTTTTGGAAATACCCCTTACATTTCGAATTCACAAATAAAAAAAACCTATGAATCACTACAAATAAATATGATGTCTCTTTTTGAGGAGATCTTTAAACTATTGAATTGGATGAATTTAGTCTTGAGAACCATTTTTTATTGGGGGTGGTGATACGACTACGACGGCGATAACCCTATGACGATGAGTGTGCTGGGGAGTTGATGATGATAACTATGTCAATATAATTTTTAATTTAGATATAATTTTTAATGTTTTAATAAGAAATAATTTAATTTTAAATGTTTTAAATTTATTATTTTAATTATAAATTAATTTATAATGTTTTAATTAACATCAAGAAATTACTTATTAATAAATATTATAATGGCATGGATCCATGAAATAAACACAATGGTAAAATTGAAGATGGATTAACAAAATTCCAATAAAAAAAAACTTTAAGATCAAAAAACTAGTTTTTAAAGTATAATGACTAAAAATTAAAATACATCAAAATAGAAGGATCAAAAAATTATGTATCTAATAATTTTCTTAAAAATCGTGCATTGCTCAAATATGACATTTTTATGAAACGTAGGAAATACCATTACGAGAATTTATCTTGACATCATATTAATCCTTTAAAATATAAAAATTCATTTTCACAAATTCATTTGAAGATTTAGAATTTTTTTTTTTAAAACCTCTCATATTTACCAGATATATTGAATGTTGAATGAACATAAAAATAAATTTTTTTCTTATATTTAGGACCAGAAGGAGTACCGAATTTTAGTAAAAATCATGCAATTTTACCGCAATTTTAGAAATATCTGGTAGAAACTCATATTTTCATGCATTTTTACCGATTTTTTTTCAAAAAAAAAAGAGGTACAAGTGCATACTTTTTTTTGTATTTAATAAAAATGCTAAAAATACATACATTTTTTCGGATATTTCAAAAAATCAGGTAAATATGTAAGCAATTTTGCCAGTTTTTTCAAAAAATACAAAAAAAATGCATTGGTTTTGCCGATTATTTCAAAACATCCGAAAAATGTATTCTTGTGTCGATTTTTTCAAAAAAAATTGGTAGTTCAATTTTTACTGTTTTTTTTTCAATGAGGACCAGAGGATCATATGGCACGATAACTTCTTGACAATGTGATAGAGCTGCAGCTGCTGCAACGAGTGCTCATGCAAGGGGAGATGACGTCGAGGATTCACATCTCCGGGCGAGAAGAGTAGCCCCGATCGGTTCTCACAGAAGGTGGTTGTCGGACGAGCAGTTTAGTGCATCCCGCAATATCTGACATAGAGAATCCAGACATGTTATTGGATGGACTAGAAATGATAATGATGAGTCTTTTGTTGAGGATGACATGCAGTTGGTGACAGAGACAGAGGTGCCACATCATTCTGAGACGATATAGGTGCCAGAGGTGCCTCATCCTTGAAGACGGAGGCTCCGACTACTATAGAGGTTACTCCGCAGATGGATATTAAGGCGTCTGCTACGGATGATATGAAGGTTACTTCTTTGATTGAGATAGAGGTTACTGCTCCGACTTCGCCAGAGTTGTTTGTACACACGAATGAAAGGTTTCCAGAGGGGCCAGCGACCATTCTGTGCTCACTAGATATGTCAATAATATGGAATTTAGGTTATGGCAGGGAGGGGTATGTATATGATATGTCGATGATGCCACTTTATTTATTATTGATACGTTGAAAATAATTGATGGTTTTTACTTGATTTGTTACAGGACTGACTAGCGCTGAACGTGCCCACCCACGAGGGGAAGCTGAAGAAGTTCTCAGATGTCCCAATGCCACAGGAGGTCAGGGAGATTGTTAACGATTGCGGTATCCTTCCACTGGTGGATTGTTTACTACCCATGCTCGACGATCAACTATTGACAACCTTTCTTAAGCGATGACATAAAGAGACATCTTCCTTCCATCTTCTATTTGGTGAGATGATGATTATCTTGGATGAATTTTCCTCTCTGTTCCATCTTTGCCTTGCTGGTACTTCCTTCATCGCTCCTCTCATTATCCAGAAGCTTGCACGTATTATTGATATACAAGACTTGGGGGTTACAGAGGAGCAGGTGATAGAGGAGTTTATGACTAACAGAGATGCTCACTTTCGCGTATCTTGGCTTCAGGATAGATATAAAGATATAGTGCGTCATGAAGTTGCATGTATCTCATATATTCAGGGCAAGAGCCCTAATACTGTTTTGTTGCTTCTCCTGTCGCTTTCGTTTTGTTTATTATTATTTATCTAGTCCCCTTCATAATTGCACATCTTTGAATCAAGTTATAAATCGATTCATTTTAACGTGCATAATTGAATTATTTGTATTTGAGTATGTGTTGGCTCTCAATTTCGACGCCTGGTTTGATTCAGGTAACAAATAAAGGAAAGGACATCATTTGCCAAGTTTTGGTACATTTTGACTAGGCAAGTTGGATGATAGATGCTCAGTCGAAATCATTTTTATAGATAGGGAGAATGGCTGGATGGACTTAGGAAACACTACGCCAAAGAAGACCTTTAGCAGCGCTTTTTTTTGCCTTTAGCAGCGCTTAAAAGCGCTGCCAAAGCTGGCACTGCTAAAGGTAAAGACAACGCTTTTTTCCTTTAAAAAGCGTTGTTTTAGGTCCCCCTAAGGATCCCTATAGCAGCGCTTTTCCACAGAAAAGCACTTTCGTAGTCCCCCCTTTAGCAGCGCTTTTAAAAGCGCTGCTAAAGGTCCACCTTTAGGCAACGCTTTTCCAAAGAAAAGTGCTTTCGTATGTCTCCCTTTAGCAACGCTTTATAAAGCGCTGCTAAAGGTCCCACTTTAGGCGGCGCTTTTCTAAAGAAAAGCGCTTTCGTATGCCCACCTTTGGCTGCGCTTTAAAAGTGTTGTCTTATGTATACGCCATTACACCCCTTTAGGCAGCGCTTTTTTTAGAAAGCTCTGTCTTTTATTAAAGAGCTTTTTAAAAGCTTTTTTTTGAAAAATCAATTATTAAACCTATATAATTCAAACCTGTATAATTTAAACCTATATAATTTATTAGAATTCATGACCATTCATCACATGGCCTTTGATACCATTATATGTCAACACATAGGCCTTATAGCATTATAATTCAACAATAGACCTTTATACGATAAAACTTCAATACATAAATGGTAAAAACCATTATATATACACCACCAAAATAAACATTACATATATATAACTCAATACAAACTATACAACACCAATTCGAAACCTTATACATCATATCCATCACCTATATATACAACACCTTCCATAAACCTAACACAATTTCTAAAACTAACAAATTCTCATTTCAACCATGTATTGACACCAATCCTCCTTTATTTCTTCCAATTTTTCTTTCGTGTAGGTGGCACACTTGAATTCATCAAAATACTACATTTTACATAATATGCAAGATTTAGTTAAAAGTAATTAATTAGATGAAATATCCGATAATAAATCTTAAAATAAATTCATACCATGGTTGGAATCTCTATGTGTTCCAAAAGAATAATTTCTTTCATGAATCTCAAGACAAAATAACCACAATCGATACCATTACGTTGCCGAGGACACTACACATAGAAAAAAGAAGTATTAATAAGCATCATAGATGAATTGTCTTATCAAGTAGCATTACTATTATAATATCAAATCATACCTCCACTCTTATCCACATAATGTTGTTTGCTCTGGACTTTGGTACCCGAGCTTGTCGTTGTGATCAAAATATTTTTATGGATCTAACATATTATAAACGAATAGTTAGAACAATCTCACATAAATAAAGAAATACACACGCGAATATTTAGAACAGTTGCATCACTTACGTATCAATCATATTCTTCAACTCTGGGTATTTTATGCAATCACCCTCTAGCGAATCCAGATAATAGACAATTTCTTTTATCGGATTAATCGCAAGCAACAAACAGTGTCCACTGTAAAATAAAACAAAAGTATAGATGGAAATGTTATACATAATGTAAAAAAGTGAAAAATTATAATAAAGGAAGTTAGGATGAAAATCTTACCCATGACCATATTATACGCTAAAAGATACAACTTCTCTGTATCAATGTTGGTCATAAATGCATGCACTAGGTGATCTTTGACCTCATCTGGAGTTCGAGTGATTAAATTTGCATTGACACAGTTGGGAGCCAAGAAGGAGTATCTTTCAGTCAATTGACGCGGGAGCATCAATTTTTCATACAAGAACCTGAAATAAAAACAGATTATAATAAATATGTTATTATAATTAACATTCTAATATTCATTGAAATGAGTAAATAAATTGATCAATTAAATAAATAAAATCGATGCATTACCTGATGTATGAATTAATAACAACGACGCCTAATTCAGAATGCGTAAATATCTGATCAAAGTCTTCTTTAGAAATTGTTTCTGAATAGGCAAACCCAAAAATACCTACTTCCATAGGTATTTCACGGATACCACCTTCTATCAAATCCGTTGTGCCTACAATTGTTTCAAGGCACAAGCGAAATCGAGAAATAGATGCTTTTTTTGCCTTGGCGACTACTGGCTTCTTGTTCTTGATCCCTTGTTGCACCTCTTGTGTAGGAATCTGAAAATCATATAAGTCATAAACTTAGTAATCATGAAGCTTTTGAATTCGGATCACAGAATTAACATTTTTGATGCATATATATCATTGTACCTCTTTTTGTGATGCAACCGACTCGGTTTGTCGCACAATCCCTTTGTCTTTTGATTTGGATTTTGAAGGAGTCTAACGATGTCATGTAAATTAAATGTAGGTAAAAGTAAGCATATCATAACTTATATGCAAGTAAAACATTTGAAAACTAAAAGGTTAATAATGGTTTTTAACATACCGAGTCATCTATGACGATGAGGTTTGACGGCCATGCAACATACGACCCTATTGAGTCCCCCACCAATGTTGCATCTGACACTTCGTCAGGTATAGGTAGTACCGCATCCCGCTCTAAAGCAATATCAATTGAAACCTTCAAATATCCAGCAGGGAGCGGTCTAGTGTGAAGGACGTCTCCGGGAGTGTTATGCACTTTTCCCTTGCCAACCATTCGATATGTCGGTGACGATAAATATAGTTGACAAGGTGAAATACCCTAAACAAAACAAAAATAATACGAAATTGTTATTATGCAATGATGTCAATATAAAAACTGTACTAATTTAATAAATATAATTACCTCCGGAATTTTTTGTTGACAATTGATGCTGGCCTTGTCACTAGCATCTTTAAATTCTGAACCACGCCTTTCCGACATGTATCTTTCTTTATCCTGTTGCAGTTCACGAACTTGAGCTCTCAATTCTTCCAACGTTTCCATCACCTCTCTATTGCTAGGATTTTTTGTCCTTGAACACTTATAGAAGGTAGATGGAGTGACTCCAAATCCCTTACCCCTCACGCGACCAGAATACTCAGGAACATTTAATACTCGACTCAGTATGCTCCTACAATCCTGGTCTTCCGTGGCAGTTAAAGACTGAGATAGAGTCTCCTGAAATTCAATATTAGAGCTATGCATAAATATATTAAATAAACAATAACTTTATATCTAACTAAACACAGACAACCTTCCACAAAACATGTTGTATACTTACACAATTTTTGAAAACTTGTTGAACATCTTCGGTTACAACTCCATCCTTTCCCACACGGGCAGCCTTCCACAAAACATGCTCCAGAACAGATGTTTCTTCACTTTTCTCCTCTTCAAGCTACACATTAAGTCAAGAATTAGGATTAATAATAATACAAAAAGACCATAGCAATTATATATACTTACGATTTTTTGTTCCAAGCCTGCATATCCTAAACGTCCTTTCTTGTATGGATACGCGGGTTTCGAGGCTCTTTGACGATTAACGTCACTCACAACCTGCATAAACAATTATAAGTCATATCAGAACACATGTAATAACTACATGAATATAAGACAATGTTCATGATAAATTAAAGGCTTAATACCATTTTTAGTCTCTTACCTATACCCTTAGGTCCATTTTGGTCCTCTTTCTTTTAAAAGTTCCAATTTGATCATTTACGTTGTCAAACAGAATCAAACAAGTCCTTTCCGTCAAATATTGGTAAACGGCGTTAGCAATTAGGGACGTGGCAGTTGAGGTGGCGATAGAGAGGACGTGACAGCTGAGGTGGCAGAATGATTTTTTATTATTACATTTAATAATTAATTTTCACACACTTGAATATAAAATAATTGGGCTAAAGCCCATGTTCTTTGAAGTAGTAGCCCAATTATCAAGATTTACAATTATAGTGTTAAAAAGTGCTTTATAAACACTTGATATTATTACTACAAATTCAATGTGGGACTTCAATAGAAAATGTAGTTGCCAAATATTGCCACTTACTAACTTCAAGTCCTTGCTATTGTAACACATACTCCATACTCTCAATCTTCTTTAGAAGTGTTCTGATCTGTTCATTGTATTCCCAGTGGATAATACACCAGTTACTGCCATCAACGTCGGTGGCAAGTTAACACTCTCAATCATCATTTCATGCATAGTTGCTGCAGTGGCCTTCTTTTTGGATACTGATAGTTCCTGGATTGGCTGGAATTTTGGTAAAACAAAGGTTATTCAATGTTGATGTCAAGGTGCTGATGTTGTAACATTGAAGTCTTAACACTGGGCTGTGTTAAGTAGTTATGTGCTGAAGTTGGATGTCTGATGTCACACAGGTGATGTTGTAACATCAGACCGGCAGAATTAATAACAGCAGGATATGTTATTAGGGCATGCGTATTAGCTGAGATTGTGGAGAGTGGTTGACTCATTGGATGAGAATATCTTGGGATAGATATTTTCTGTTACATGGGAGATTTGATTGCAGATCTGTTGGAGAATTAAAAGGTTGAAGATTTAAAAAGATTTTGGGGATAAAATCTGTTTTGAAGATTCAGTTTTAATTAACAAATCTGATCAAATATTGTGACAAGTCCAAGCCCAATTCAGGAGCTATATAAAGCACACAAGATCAAAGGAAAAGGTACAGAAAACATTCAGAAGATCAAGAGCAGAAGGCTTAGTGTCTAGAGTTTGTTTAAAGTACTTGTATTTACACTATTCTAGGGTTTGAATAGGTGTTGAGTTTCTGTCCTCTCTAAAGCTGTGAAGCAAAGAGAGTTGTGTAATTTGATCGAAGCTGTGAAGTAAGATCAAGGGTACTCAAAGTGGTTTCTTTGAGTGTTTGTAAGGGATTGAGTGGTGTTCTCATACCTAAGTGGTTTCTTAGGTAGGAAGTCATTAGTAAAGTATAAGTTTAGGAGATTGTCAACGGGTCGTTGAGTCTGTAAATTATATCTACAAGTAGTGAATTCCATCTCTGGCTTGGTAGCCCCCAGAATAGGTTGGTTGTAACCGAACTGGGTCAACAATTCTTGGTGTTATTTTACTGTTATTGCTGTCCATTGTGCAGAGTGTGTTGTTGTGACATCACACCTTAACATCACACGTCTGATACCAGAATTTCAATTGGTATCAGAGCAGGCATCTTGTCTGTCTCTGGGTGAGATCTAGGTAAGTTACTTTCTGGTGTAAAGATGGACAAAGAAGTTGGAGGATTCGTCAACAGACCCCCTATTTTGGAAGGATCCAATTATGACTATTGGAAGCCAAGGATGACCACCTTCTTAAAATCCTTGGAAAGTAGGGCTTGGAAGGCTGTTATTAAAGAATGGAAAGCTCCTGTCATGTGTGAGAAGGATGATGCTGGCAAAGATAAAGAAGGCACCTCTAAGCCAAAGCCTGAAGAAGAGTGGACCAAGGAGGAAGATGAGCTTGCCCTTGGAAATTCCAAAGCCTTGAATGCTATCTTCAATGGAGTGTATAAGAACATCTTCAGGTTAATCAATACCTGTGAAGTTGCTAAAGAAGCATGGGATATCTTGCAGGCTACTCATGAAGGAACATCTAGAGTCAAGATGTCAAGACTTCAGATTTTAACATCAAAATTTGAAAGCCTGAAGATGAGACTATTCATGATTTCCACATGAGTATTCTTGAGCTGGCCAATGCATCTAGTGCTCTTGGAGAGAAGATGTCAGATGAAAAGCTTGTGAGGAAGATCCTTAGGTCCCTACCTAAGAAGTATAAGATGAAGGTTACTGCCATTGAAGAATCACAAGATATCAGCAAGATGAGAGTTGATGAGCTCATTGGATCTCTTCAAACCTTTGAGCTTGGGTTGAATGAAGAAGAACCAGAAAAGAAGCCAAAAAGTATAGCCCTGGTGACAAATGGTGAAGAAGAGAAAGGGAAGAAATCTGAATCCCAGGAGGATCTGTCTCAGGCCATAGTGATGTTGGGAAGACAGTTCACCAAAGTTTTCAAGAGAATGAATAATAACTCCAGGCCTAATGTCAAGAACATGACTTCTGACACCAACAAGAAGGATGAAGAGAAAACTGCCCAAGATAAAGGAGTGCAGTGCTTTGAGTGTGAAGGGTATGGACATGTCAAGAAAGAATGTCCCACCTTCTTGAAAAAGCAGAAGAAGGGCATGATTGTTTCCTGGTCTGACTCTGATAGTGAAAGTGAAAGCGAGTCAGCAAAGCATGTGAGAGCTTTAACAGGAGCTGTGGTATCTGATGATGATTCTAGTGATGGAGAAGTAACTTATGAAGAGTTGGCTTCCACTTATCAAGAGCTGTGTTTAAAAAGTGCTGAGATTTGTCAAGAAAACAAGAGCCACAAGCAACAGATTGCTCAGCTAGAAAATGAAAAGATTGATCTTGAAAAAGAAGTGGTGCTAGTTAGAGCTCATCTTGATCAAATGACCAAGTCTGTCAGGATGTTGAGCTATGGCACAGACACACTTGACAAGATTCTTCAGTCACAAAAAGCTGCTGGAAATAAAGCTGGGATAGGTTATGTAGCTGAGAACAAGGGAACTTCAGAAGGAAGCACTTCAGGTTCAAAGAAGGAAGTGTCACAACTTTCATCTCAACATCAGCCAAAGAAGCAGGATCCTACCCCTAAGAAAGCTGGCGTTTCCCAACCTAAGAAGATTGAGAAGAAGACTGGTCCCTATCAGAAGAGTAAGCAGCCACAGGGAGCTAGTCAGTATATGCCCCCACAATACCATGAGAGCATGCAAGCTGCTAAGATCAAACAACACATGTCTCATCAGATGTCTCAACATCAGGACAACTGGTATGGTTATGGGTATGGATACACCAATGTTGTTCCTTATATATATGGAAGAAGAAAGCCACACCATCATGGGAGACAATCCAGGAAACAGCATTCTCAGCCGTCTTATGGGAGAAGACATCAACATAATAGATGGCAGGGCAGTTATGGTAGGAGGAGACCACATTATGGATGGCAGCATAAGCAATCTTATCATGGCAGAAGATTCAGAGATGAAAGGGTGAGATGCTATTATTGTGGAAGATTTGGACATATGCAGTACTCTTGCTACAAGCTGTAAGGATACCCTCAAAACAGATGGAGAGAGCACAGGCCCAAAGTTGTTAAACAATGGGTACCTAAGGAGAAGGTGAAGTGCTTATTGGCTCACTTGGATGACAAAGAGGCTAAAGAAGGAACATGGTATTTTGACAGTGGGTGTTCCAATCACATGTCTGGATGTAGATCCATGTTTGATGATCTTAGACCTTGCCCCTCTCATGAGTTCATATTTGGCAATGGAGAAAAAGGTGTTGTTGCAGGAGTTGGGAAAGTGCAAGGTGATGGTAGACCTGAACTTGACAATGTTATGTTTGTCAATGGCTTAAGTGCAAATTTGATCAGTATAAGCCAGTTGTGTGATGAAGGTTACAGGGTAAACTACACTAAGGATGGGTGTGTGGTTTCTGATGAACATAATCAGGTTATTATGAAGGGTACCAGAACCAAAGACAACTGTTATTAGTGGACCTCTCTTGAAGGAGATTCAACTAGTGATGTACAAGTTGATGTTATAACATCAGACTATGACATCAGGATACTGAAAGGTCACTCAAGGTTAACAAGTTCTGATGTGAATGTTTTAAAAGGAAAGTCTTTATGGAGGGAGAAAATTAGTAATTGGTCTTTAAAGAGTATTCAAAATCAGGCGCCTTACTAAATTGATACTACATCAAGACTTACCAAAGCATTCTCATCGCAACGTTTCATCTCCCCAAATCTCAATAGAATAGAAGGTTCTTCTCCAAACCTAGTCTGTCACAAAGGAACGATGTCTGTCTCTTCCAAGAACTCTGAGCAGGTACGAATTGGGGTTTCTTCCGAAGAACTCATTTCCAGTGCTCTTCCCGAGTCAAGTAACCCTAAACCCTCGACAACAGTGAATAAACCTGAAGCTAGGTCATCATCCTCTCAAGCTGTTGAGGAGAAGTTTGATGTAGACGGGCATTTGGAACAGCTTGCCACCAAAATCCTTGAGAAGGGGATACGGGTGAAAGGGATTTCCGTCCCTCTAAGGAAAATGCCTGCTGAACAAGTCGACTCTCAAGGAGAGGACAAAAATCTTCAAAGGCAGGCCCTTAGTCAAGAAGCTGAAGGTGAAGATCCTGATGACACTGATGTCAGTCTTGATGTCAGAACATCATCCCCTAGGAATGAAAGCCACAGGGGTAAAGGGAAGGAGCAGGTTGAGGTTATAGAGATTGAGGACTCATCTGATGATGATAGAATTGGAAGAGGGGAGGATAAGAAAAGGACTTCATCTACAGACTGTCCCAAGTCATGGAGCAAAGGTGCCAGGTCTGGCAAGAAGAGGAGAATCAGGGAGGAGGCAGATTCTGAGAGTGATGCTCAAGACATCAACCCTGCTACAAATCAAGTGCCTGATAACACCTCATCTCATAGTGCCAGAAGTACCTCCTTGTGGAAGTGTGTGAGCCTAAGAAAAGTAGCTCTGGAAAGAGAGGTTGTAGCAAAGGACTTAGAATCTACTGAAATTATTGACCTAATTAAGCTTGCTGGTCTCATAAGGACTGTGTCAGGGTTGGCTGATTGCTATGATAGATTGGTCAGGGAGTTCATAGTGAATATACCTGAAGCGATAAATGACAGTAAGAGCCGAACTTTCAGAAGAGTTACCCTCAGGGGTAAGTGTGTCTGGTTTTCTCCTGAGATGATCAATGCCTACTTAGGAAGAAATGAGGAAGATTATGGGGAGTTTGAAGCCTCCAACAATGTTATATGCAGAGAAATCACTGTTGGTCGAGTAGATTATTGGCCCGTAGAAGGAAAGCTGTTAGCCAGTTTGTTGAGTGTCAAATATGCTTTTCTGAACAAAATAGGTATTGCCAACTGGGTTCCTACTAGTCACAAGACCACAATTTCTGTTGAATTGGGGAAGATAATCTATGCAGTTGGGACAAAGCAAAGAATTGACTATGGCTCCTACATCTATGATCATACTATTAAGCATGCTGCTACAAATGCTGTGAAGACGCACATTGCTTTTCCCTCTCTCATTTGTGGAATTATCATGTCTCAACATCCTGGAATTCTACAGCATTCAGATGCAGTATGCAAAAGGAAGCCTGCCTTGTTACTTCATTACAAGTTGAAACATGTTCCTAACAATGTCAAGACATCTGCTTCAACATCACAACAGTCACCAGCCAAGACTGGGGTGATTACAGAACTAGAGGAGGCTTGCAAGGAGTTAGATGAAGTCATAAGAGTTAGTACTGAAAGGAAACAAAAATTTGAAAGACTTGTCATGGCTTTGAGATTGGCAACAAAGGAAGGTGAAGCTGTCAACACAAGGAAGGATGCTATTGATGAAGACGATAATGATGATCTCAGCTCAGAAGATTCAAGCTTTTAATGATTGCCTTCTATTTTAGTAGAGTTAGCTTTATTTTCTGTATTTGTTTTAGCACTTAATGTGCTTGGTTTTGTAACTTGAATTTTGTGCTGGTTTATGCACTGTTTATGTTTTTAGTTTCCTTCTATGATTTGTTTTGCCTGTTTACTAACTGAGAGGCTAACAATGAGAGCTAGGGTATACTGACTATAGTTAATAGGGCTTCTTATAGAAGCCTGCCTAATTATGGCTAAAAAGGGGGAGATAGGTAAACATAGCCAAGAGGATCATTACCATATGCTGCTAATGTGATGCAGAGATTAAGGGGGAGATAGATTGATGCTACTAAAAGGTGTTTAGTTGAAAAGTGGTAATGCAGTTATTGAGGGGGAGTTTGGAAGATATCATGACATTTGAAGAGTGCAGCCAAGCAGACATCTAGGGGGAGTAAATTGCTGCACATCATGAGCTACTGAACAACTGTGATGCTGGTTCATGTTTTCAAGGAGAAGCACCAATTGGCTGTTGTCAATAATGAAGATGGTGCTGCAGCAGATCAAGTGATGAAGACTATGCAAAGTGTCAAACTGCTGCTAATGAGTTTCAAATTGATTGAAGATTATTCCGCTGCTGAAATCTCTGAAGGTGCAGAGTGCAGAAGTTGATTGCAGAGTGCAGAGATTGTTTTAGCCAAAATTAGCCAAAGGGGTAGATTGATAGTTCCTGGATTGGCTGGAATTTTGGTAAAACAAAGGTTATTCAATGTTGATGTCAAGGTGCTGATGTTGTAACATTGAAGTCTTAACACTGAGCTGTGTTAAGTAGTTATGTGCTGAAGTTAGACGTCTGATGTCACACAGGTGATGTTGTAACATCAGACCTGCAAAATTAATAACAGCAGGATATGTTATTAGGGCACGCGTATTAGCTGGAATTGTGGAGAGTGGTTGACTCATTGGATGAGAATATCTTGGGATAGATATTTTCTGTTACATGGGAGATTTGATTGCAGATCTGTTGGAGAATTAAAAGGTTGAAGATTTAAAAAGATTTTGGGGATAAAATCTGTTTTGAAGATTCAGTTTTAATTAACAAATCTGATCAAATATTGTGACAAGTCCAAGCCCAATTCAGGAGCTATATAAAGCGCACAAGATCAAAGGAAAAGGTACAGAAAACATTCAGAAGATCAAGAGCAGAAGGCTTAGTGTCTAGAGTTTGTTTAAAGTACTTGTATTTACACTATTCTAGGGTTTGAATAGGTGTTGAGTTTCTGTCCTCTCTAAAGCTGTGAAGCAAAGAGAGTTGTGTAATTTGATCGAAGCTGTGAAGTAAGATCAAGGGTACTCAAAGTGGTTTCTTTGAGTGTTTGTAAGGGATTGAGTGGTGTTCTCATACCTAAGTGGTTTCTTAGGTAGGAAGTCATTAGTAGAGTATAAGTTTAGGAGATTGTCAACAGGTCGTTGAGTCTGTAAATTATATCTACAAGTAGTGAATTCCATCCCTGGCTTGGTAGCCCCCAGAGTAGGTTGGTTGTAACCGAACTGGGTCAATAATTCTTGGTGTTATTTTACTGTTATTGCTGTCCATTGTGCAGAGTGTGTTGTTGTGACATCACACCTTAACATCACACGTCTGATACCAGAATTTCAGATACGACCTCGGAGTTTTAGGTTTTATTTTTTTTCCTTTCTCTAAATTATTACACGTTAGAGAATTTTTATATATTGATGATAAAATTGTTAATTTCAGGAGGCGTTACAACGATGGTGCCATTTATTCAAAAATTATTTCCTGATATTCTTAGAAAGGCAGCTGGTACAGAAGTAAACCTGTATTGTGTGTATGATAGTCAAGTGTTGACATTATTCACATCTTCTCTGTATCTAGCCGGATTAGTGTCATCACTTGCTGCGAGCAAAGTCACGATGTTATACGGTCGGAGAAACACCATCTTATTCGGTGGTATGCTCTTACTTGTCGGTGGTTCCATTAATGATGGTGCTGAAAATATTCCCATGCTCATTTTGGTACGTGTTCTTCTTGGTTTGGGAGTTGGTTTCACTAATCAAGTAAGTCTTTATATCTAAAACATTTTTATATGTCATAAAAATTAATCATTCCATTAATTTTCACTTACTATAACAAGGAAATTTCACCATTTTGTTAGGTTCATACTGTTTAAATTCTTTCTGGTACTTTATCAATTCAGTATCATCATTATCCCTGCTTTTTTGCTTACTATAAGAAATTTTCCTAGTCCTAAACTGAAATATATTGAATCTCTTTATTTCTACTTGGAACAAATAGATATCTGACTCAAGCTCCCAATGGCATTCATCATAAGGAAGCTCTTTCCACTTCACAAGATATTCCTTCTCATTATCATTTCCCATGTACCATTTAATATTCCATTTAAACAATAATCATCTCATGTTATTTTTCATATAAGCAAGAAGAGGGGGGAATTGCTAAAAGCTTAACCTGCAAGCAAGTATTTGATCAACAAATACCCGCAGGCCAATACCCACAGGCCACAATGATAAAAAGACTCAGCAAATAAATACATAAAAAGCTAGGAAATTGTATTGATACAGTAATAGATAGTGAAAATTGAACATAACACTCAAAACTGAAAATTGTAGTGATACAGTAATATATAGGGTGAGGCTGGGAAATGGAAATTTATATATTTTTAAAATTCACAAAGCACCATTGTAGGCTGAAAATAATGAAACAGTATGTGTTTCAATATATTTACCATCTGCAGTGCAAATATGATAGTCCCTTCCACTTAACAAGATATTGTTTGGCCAAGCTTTCTTTTGATTCCAAATGTTTGTTTCACAAGATGCATGATTTGAGTATGGAGTATGTGTTACAATAGCAAGGACTTGAAGCTTAGTAAGTGGCAATATTTAGCAACTACATTTTCTATTGAAGTCCCACATCGAATTTGTAGTAATAATATCAAGTGTTTATAAAACACTTTTTAACACTATAATTGTAAATCTTGATAATTGGGCTACTACTTCAAAGAACATGGGCTTTAGCCCAATTATTTTATATTCAAGTGTGTGAAAATTAATTATTAAATGTAATAATAAAAAATCATATTGCCACCTCACCTGCCACGTCCTCTCTGTCGCCACCTCAACTGCCACGTCCCTAATTGCTAACGCTGTTTACCAATATTTGACGGAAAGGACTTGTTTGATTCTGTTTGACAACGTAAAGGACCAAATTGGAACTTTTAAAAGAAAGAGGACCAAAATGGACCCAAGGGTATAGGTAAGGGACTAAAAAGGGTATTAAGCCTAAATTTAATTAAGATTACGTGGAATTTTTCTGTTCTTCGTTTGGCGACAAAAGTGTCCCATTCTTCGAGTACAATCAAGTCCGCATATTTCTTTGGGCAATCTGCTTCAACAAACTTTCCTTGGGTATCCCTCAGAAACTTGTTGTATAAAAATTCTCGGAACCCTCTATGTCTTTTTCCGGCTAATTGAAGACAATATGTTTGCTTCTCGTCACCAATGTTAAAAGATCTCTACAATAACAAATAAAGTGTGTCAGTATAATTAGTTTAAAAATATAATCGAAAAACATAACAAATAACATCACATATAATACCTGTATCTCACTCCATATTTTATCTTTGGTGGGTTTCAACTGTGGATTTCACCAATTGTCACAAGTAATAGGAACTAGTGAACGGACAAGTGCACCAATGTAACTAGTCAACATTGCGCCAATAGGTTCAATTAGTTAACCTGTTTCATTCCAATGAACGTCGTATTTTATTCCCTTGTCTCTAGCACGAATAACTCCTTTCATGATTGTTATTCCTCTTGAAATATCTCCTTCCGCATCTTGAACTGATTCTTTTGGATCATTCTTGGAAGTATCGTGCGAGTTCTCCTCATTAGTAGCCATTTTACCTATAATAAAGAAAAACACATATAAATCCATAATCCATAATCCATAATCAGTTGAACATAATATAATCCATAATCAAATATGAAATGACAACACACGACAAACATATAAATCCATGATCCATAATCAAATATGAAATGACAAACACATGACAAGCATATAAATCTATCATCTATAATCCATAATCCATAATCATTCTCAAATATGAAAAATACATTACAGAATATATAATTTTACTATTACCTCTTTATTAACGTCTCTTTCTTTTCCGGGTAGGAAGATGATCTACTTGTCTCTTAACAACACGGATGGATGGATTGATCCAAATTCCCTCATTATGATCATTTCTAATATATGATTCACTCGCTCCAAAAGTCTCATCTTGATCACTTATAATATATGATGCATTCGCTCCAACAATATCACCTTGATCTCCAATGTTATTATCAATTACTTTGTTAGAGAAAAGCACTATAGACCATTTCGTACTTGTCGGGTCAGTGACATAGAACACTTGTCTAGCTTGAGAGGCTAGAATAAAAGGCCCGTCTTTGTACCCCACCCTATTAAGATCCACTTGCAAAAATCCAGACTTATCCATTCATATGCCACTATTATTTTCAACCCACTTGCAACCAAAGATAGGAATCTGAAACTTCTCATAATCAAAAACCCAAATGCGCTCGATAACCCTAAAATATGACATATTTGCATATGTGGGGTTTAAGTCCTTCACACTTGAAATGTGCATTGCTTCAGCTACCAAGGTGACACCACTATTTTGCATTGTACTTTTGTCATCTTGTTCTTTGGTATAAAATGTGTATCCATTAATTGTGTATGCGCTATAAGAAAACACATGCAAACTTGGACCATATGCTAAACATCTCAACCTTTCTGATATTGAAGTGAGATCTACACAAAACTTTGAATAAATGTGATCCTTAAACCATGGTATGAAACTTCGATTGTGCTCTCGTACTATCCAATTTTCATTTCTATTCGGATTTAAACCTCGGAGAAAATCCTTGTGCATTTCAACATACGGTTCAACCTCATTGTCATTGTGCAGAACATACAAATGCACTTGCTCCCGTTCAGCCCTTGATACGGTCACAATTTTATTTCCAATTAACTATTTTCCTTCTTTTTTTTCAACGATGTGAGATTTGGGAAGTCCAATGGATTGAACGTTGGAAAGATATTCAGTACAAAACTCAACCGCTTCTTCAACAATGTATCGTTCAACAATACAACCCTCTGGTCGACTTCGATTTTTCACATACCCTTTTAATATTTTCATATACCATTCAGCAGGGTACATCCATCTCATATAAGCTAGTCCACACAATTGTGTCTCCTTTACAAGATGAACAACTAGATGTACCATTATGTCAAAAAACGATGGAGGAAAGAACATTTCAAGCTCACACAATGTAATGATTATTTCTTTTTGCAATGTTGGTAAGATCGCAGGATCGATCACCTTACTACAAATTGACCTGAAGAAGAAACACAATTTAGTTATTGTGCGTCTTAATTTTTTCGGTAAAATAGAACGTATACCTATTGGTAGAAAATGTTCCATTATAACATGGCAATCATGCGTCTTTAAACTCTTTAATTTGAGGTCTTTCATAGACACAAGTCTTCTAATATCTAAAGAGTATCCTTCTATAACTTTAACTTCACTTAGAAACTTACACAACATTTTTTTCTCCTTTCTAGATAGAGTATAGGCAGCAAGTGGTAGATATGTTCGTTTTCCTTTCTTCAAGGGTCTTAATTCAGTTCTTATCCCCATCGATATCAAGTCCTTTCTTGCTTTAAGGCCATCCTTAGACTTTCCTGGTATATTGAGTAACGTACCAATAACACTGTCAAATACATTTTTTTTCAATATGCATAACAACAAGAAAATGTCTTACATACAAAAACTTCCAATATGGCAATTAAAAAAAATTGACCTCTTCTTCCACCTACTCTTGACAAGGGTATGTGGAAAAGGATTGCCAAACTGAGTACTCACATCTTTCACCTTTTCAAAAACTTGATCACCTGTCAATATAGGTGGAGCTCTACCTTGTTCTGCCTTTCCATTGAAGGCTTTTCTCCACCCACGGTAGTGATGATTAGAATTTAAGAATCTACGATGACCGAGAAATACATTCTTCTGACCAAACTCCAATCGCGTCCAATCTGTTTTATCTTCACAAATAGGACACGCACATTGACCTTTTATGCTATACCCTGATAGATTTTCGTATGCTGGAAAATCATTAATTGTGCCAAACAACATCGCCCTCAAGTTGAAACTTTCTTTCCTATATCCATCATAAACCTCCACACCGTTCTCCCACAAAATCTTTAAATCTTCGATTAACGGTGTCAAGTATACATCTATGTCATTCCCTGGTTGTTTAGGCCCAGAAATTAACATAGATAACATCATGTACTTATGCTTCATACATAGCCATGGAGGTAGGTTATAAATCATAATAATAACAGGCCATGTGGTATGTGAGATAATTTGAAGACCGTGTGGGTTCATTCCATCAGTATATAATGTCAAGCGAAGGTTTCTTGCTTCTTCTCCAAATTCAGGATAATCATTATCAATTTTCGTCCACTGTGGTCAATTTGCCGGATGTCAAAACTTTCCATCTATAATTCTTTCATCTGCATGCCAAGTCAAGTTTCTTGCATCGGTTTCACTACGAAACATGCGTCTAAATCTCAGAATTATAGGAAAATACCAGAAGACTTTTGCTGGAGACAACGTTTTCTTATATCGAGAGACACCGCATTTAGGACACTCATTTAATGACGCATACTCATTTCGAAACAAAACACAATCGTTTGGATATGCATGTATCTTATCATAGCTCATGCCAATAGAGCACAACATCTTTTTGGCCTCATATGTTCGATTGGGAAGAACATTATCCTCCAGAAGCATATCTTTCATAAGGGCTAATAACTCTGTGAAACTTTTATCCGACCATCCATTACCCACCTTTAAGTTATACAACTTTAATACCGCAGATAATCTTGTGAATTTACTGCAACCCTTATACAACAGTTTCTCTGCATCGCTTACCAACCTCTCAAACATTTTGGGACAATCCTGAAGATCTTCTTCAAGTGCTTCTGCAATCTCTTCGACTCGATCACAATCGTATATATCTGTGGCATTGTCGTTTGAAGCATAGGTCGTATTATCCCCCGGTTCAACATTCCCATTACTTTTCTCACCATGAAGTGTCCAACTTGTATAACTTCGATCAATTCCATGCCTCTTTAAATGCGACTCCATCTGACCCGCGTCAATCTGACGCCCAAAACAACAATTCAAGCAAGGACATGTGATTCGACTTGGGTCTTTGGCGTGTTCAACAGCAAACTTAACGAATTCTGATACCCCATTCTCGTACTCTTTTGACAATCGATTGGACGACATCCATTTTTTATCCATGATTTTACTAAGTAAGCAAAACAAAAACAAAAGAACAACTACGTACCTGTCTATATAGAAGTCAACAACTTCTGGACTGAACCACAAAGTGTAAGATTCTTGAAAACGATCTGAATTCACTCTTCACAAGTAACCCCTATAGCAAATGAACGTAAGTTAGTAAGTGATGGTGTATACCACATATAACAAGTCAAAGTTTCAAGAAACAAATTTAGTAAACATCATCATTAAATCAAATAGCATGGTATAGTTTCAACTCAACATTGTAAAAAAAAACAACTTCAACGCTTAAGTTCAAGTAACAATTCAATCACTATTTATCATTTTCAATCATCTCTCAAAATAAATTCAATCACTAGTTCACTTAACTATTAATTTCATTATCATTTTCAATAACAACCAAATTCTTACATCACTAAAATTTTCTGATAAATGTTCACTTTAACTTTACAAATAGCCCTATAACAACGTCAACAATCTAACTTCTACAACACTCTTAACTACCTTGAGTTTTCTAATTAATCATTATTCTACAAATTTTACACATTAAACTAACATCTACTATTCTACAAATTAATCATTAAACTAACTTCTACAAATTAATCACATTTTACACAATAATCACTATACTAACTTCTACTAATTAATCACTTTTCTAATTAATCACTTTTCCAATTAATCACTAACTAACTCCTACAAATCAAAAAGTGAAAACCTAACATCAACAACTAATAATACACCAAATTTATCTCACAGAAATAGCAGAGAAACAGTCTACAATGAAGAATATTAGACATTTTCATTAATGGAGAGAAAACCAGAAAAAGGAGAGTAAAAACCTCAGAGAAACAATCAACAATGGCGGACGACGGTGTGAGTAAGCAGAAACGACGGAGGGAAGCCACAAACAGAGTAAAGCCACGACGGATTTCGTCTGCAGAATGACGGCGGATGGCGTGGTTTCGTTCGTTTACAGAAAAAATGGAGGAAGAAGAGAAACAGTAGTCGCTAGGGCGAAAATAGAAACGATCGTAATGAAACAGTACTAGTCGTTTGCAGAATCTGTTTCAATTTTAATATTTTAAAACACCTTTAGCAGCGCTTTTAGAAAGCGTTTTCTTATGTTAATCCTTTAGCAGCGCTTTTGGAGTAAAAGCGCTTTCTTATGTGGGATTAATGAAAGTCCTTTAGCAGCGCTTTCTAAAAGCACTAGCTAAAGCGTGTTGTAAGAAAGCCCTTTAGCAGCGCTTTTTAAAAGCACTGCCTTATGTCCCACATTTAGCAGCGCTTTTCATAAAACGCTTTCTAAAGTTCAGCTGCCTTAGGGCTTTAGCAGCGCTTTTAAAAAGCGATGTCTTATGTCCCCCATTTAGCAACGCTTTTTTCTTTCGTTTTTTATTTTTGTTTTTAGCGAAACATATAGCAGCGCTTCTGCCAGAAAGCGCTGTCTTTGTTGCGCTGCAAAAACTCATTTTTGGCGTAGTGAAATTCTCTAAGTATGAAGTTGTTGTTTTGACAGAGTATCACAGATGATGTGTTCGATGTGAGTTTGAATTTGAATTAAGGAGGGAAATTGTCCTTATCCAGTTTTTTGAAACGAAGACACGTGGAGAGTGCTGAAGAATTAGAGCCATATCGAGCGCCACTTGTCTTAGCCTTAGAGAAAGGCCGTTAAAAGCGGTTATTTCGATTCATTATAAATAGGCAGTCTTAGTGATGGGATCACGTGTGTTAAAAAAATTGTACAAAATTCTCTAATTTATTCAAAGTGCCCGTGTGCAGAGAAAAGAGTGTGTTGAGAAAATGTACGTTTGATGTAAACACCATATTTTACATTTCAGTTCAAGTTTAATTTCTTCATTTCGCCCAAGTTATTTTTAGTGCATTTACTTGCTTTTCTATCACTTTCTGCAGTTTATTTTCTTTAACATTTTCAAAGTTGTTAACATTTAAAAATCTTAAATGTTGTCGAAGTCGTCATTTTCACAAATATTATTTAAGTTGTTAGCACATGTCCTAGGATTTAGTATGGTCGGTCCTGCAAGTTACCCAATCTCTTATTGATTTGGTAGACCAACAGTTGTTTACTAATTTTCACAGTAAACAAATTAGCACGCCAAGTGGGACAGTGCTAACTAAGTTTCTTTACAAAAAAACTAAGTTTCGATTAGTGTTCTCTTTGAAAACTTCATTGTATGTTATTGAGAAGTGGCAAAGTAGCCACCACTAACGAAGATAGACCAAGGAGAAGATATATGAGGAAAATGGCGAATTCAAATCAGCCAAATGTTTTGATTCCTCAAAGTAACAATGGAGAACAGCCCCAAGTATCTTCGACTGGGGGAACTACGGTTCCAGCGACTGTGTCAGAACCAATGCCATCCACGGCAAGTTCGATGCCCACGTAGTCGATCACCCATAGTGAGCCCATTCTACATTATATTGGGCCAGAGGATCCTCCAGTGACCCCCCCCCCCCACCCACCAATAGGGAATGCTTCGAGTAGGCCCTTTATGCCTCTAGGTTTCTCTATGCCCTTAGACGGTAGAGAGCAACCATATGGAATGCTAACATCTATGATGGCAAATTTATATAATGTCGTCAGAACCAATGATGAATGTTACTTCACCGTTACAAGGATCAGGATCTGGGATAAACATGGGTCGAAGTAGCCAACCTTTAGGAATAGGTTATTCCACCCAAATACCAAGTTTGACTAATAGTTATGTAGCGGTTATTAGGCAACAAATGGATGAGAGTAATCATGAAATGGTCCAAATATTGGCCCAAACAATAGGGAAGATTTTTAATCCCCTAATCCAAAATACTTCTCAATCCAACCAACAGATGACAACCCAGATGACACGCCTTGCAGATTTCTTTGGACTACCACAACCTACTCGACATCCCCAGAGAGAATATATATTGGAAAATCAAGGAGGAGTCTTAGAATAAGATCCTACCATTAATCAATTTCAGCAAAACCAAGGAAACCCACCTCATGCAAATATAGTCAATCCAGGAGTAGCGATCGAACAACGTAGGGTCGAACCCCCCAGAGCCCAACCTCAAATCCCAATTGAGGAGAGACTTAGGGTAGTAATGGTAAAAAGGAACCAAAATGCTGATAATGTTGTCCAGCAGATTCGACGTGATGATATGGCTGTAGATAATAACTTAGCAGCCATGGTCGAAAGAATAATGGCATGAAATGGGGTAAACTTTGGTCTTTAGAGACCAAATTATACTTCGCCATTGTCAGAGTATATCTTACAAACAGACATACCCCCTATATGAAAAGTTCCTAAATTCACCAAATTCTCTAGAGACACTACTGAATCCACTGTCGAACATGTGGCTAGATACTTGATAGAGGCTGGAGATATTTCCAATAATGAAAACCTTAGGGTAAAATATTTTACAAGTTCTCTCACTAAAAACGCTTTTACATGGTTTACAACCTTGCCACCAAATTCGATCCATACCTGGACCCAGTTAGAAAGATTGTACCATGAACAATTTTATATGGGACAAACCAAGATTAGCCTGAAGGAATTGGCTAGTATCAAACGAAAGTTTATTGAGCCAATAGATGATTACCTAAATAGGTTTCAATTGCTTAAAGCAAGGTGCTTTACTCAGGTTCCTGAACATGAGTTGGTCGAAATGGCCGCTGGTGGTCTCCACTACTCAATTAGAAAGAAATTGAATACCCAATATTTAAGAGATATGGCCCAACTGGCTGACAGAGTTCAACAAGTCGGGCGTTTGAAATCTGAAAAAGCTAGGGCAAACAAGAATAGAAAAGAGAGGGTAGCCTACGTTGGAATTAGTGAGGACTGTAGCTAGCGATTTTGGACGCGGTTCTTAAGCGCTGTCGCTCTTTGGGGTTTACTACAGGTCGATTCATTTTTTATCCTATTGTGAGCTGACTAGGGAAGGGAAATAGATGTCTCCAATTAACCCTGCTTGCATACTGAGTTTAAACAGCGGTCTGTTAGGTTACGAATGCTATATGGTAATGGGGCCTTTCTTTCTTCTTACTTTATTAAGGTGGAAAACTGGGACTATTCATGGGGAATTTGTCAGATTGGGTGGAGATAGGGGACTTTAGGTTTTTTGATTAGTGTGCTCGCTAAGATTTTTCTTTCAATCTTATGCCTACGTATTCCCGTTTACCGAAACAGGGAAATCAGAGCGTTCGTAGTTCCTCCTATTCTATGGGAGGAAATGGGTGTTTTGGTGTCTTGTTCAAAGCCCAAGACGTGAAGCGAAAAGTGATCTATATCTTGTTCAAAGCCCAAGATGTGAAGCTGAAGGTGGTTTGTATCTTGTTCAAAGCCCAAGATGTGAAGCTGAAGGGTCTATTTGTATCTTGTTCAAAGCCCAAGATGTGAAGCTAAAAGGTGTTGTCTTTAGAGATAATTTTTCATCTCTAAAGAGGGTCTGCTTGTCACAACTATTTATAAAAGAGAATTACTTTAACCGGGATATGTGAATCCGACAATGCCATAATTTCCTTTATAGGGGGTTCCAACCTGAAGGAGAAGACTTTAACTCAGTGTAGAGCAATGTTATCTTTCCTTAGGAATTTATCATGCTAAAAGAGGGACAGTTGCATGGATGTAAATAATCCAGAGGCTTGTCGCTTACAGTAATTAGATGAAGGAAAAGGAGTTGTTGATGTTTGTGTACTATGAACGAGGCACAACTTTGATGCTAAAAGGTTGATTGACTCAACCGGGGTTTTCTTATACAAAGCCTAAGAGGAGGCTATTGGCCCAATAAGAGGGAGTTTTTATGTGTCTCGTACGAAGCCCGAGAGAGAGAGGCTAAAAGGGTTGACTCAACAGGAGAATCTTTTATACTCAACAAGAGAGTGTTTTTGTATCTCGTACGAAGCCCGAGATGGAGGCTAAAGATGGTGACTCACCAAGATAATCTTTTATACTCAACAAGAGAGTGATTTTGTATCTCGTACGAAGCCCGAGATGGAGGATAAAAGGTGATTGACTCAACAAGAGAGTCTTTTATACTCAACAAGAGAGTGATTTTGTATCTCGTACGAAGCCCGAGATGGAGGCTAAAAGGGAGATTGGCTCAACAAGAGAGCCTTTTATACTCAATAAGAGAGTGTTTTGGTATCTCGTACGAAGCCCGAGATGGAGGCTAAAAGTTTTGACTCAACAAGAGAGTCTTTGTATCTCGTACGAAGCCCGAGATGGAGGCTAAAAGGTTTGAATCAATAAGAGAGTCTTTGTATCTCGTACGAAGCCCGAGATGGAGGCTACAAATTTCTGTTTCAGTTGAGTGACAGGTCCAGTATGTTGGTTAAGAGAAAATCAGTTCTTATATGAGTAATATTGCACTCATGGATTTGATCTGAGAATCGGGATTATTTCCTGTTCTTTAAGGAAATGGGAAATCCAAAGGGTATTGAGACTGTCTAAGTCTGTGGGTGTCTTCCTATTTTTGAAAGGGACTTGAGAATGTCTTTGAGACTCAAGGAAATTAGACTGTCCAAGTCTAGAGTTTTATCTTTTGTACTATGCTTAAAGAAACAGTTGTAGTACGTTCACGGTAGAAAGATCTAGACTCTTTGAAAGACTATTCTATTAAGATGACTAATTTCTGTTCCTATACCTCTAGGAGGTCGTCGGGACAATTTTTTCGAAGCCCAAGAGGAGGCTGGAAACTTTTAAGAAGCCGAGGGACAATTTGTACGAAGCCCAAGGGGAGGCTATCATTCCCGGAGGAAGAAATCATTTATACAAAGCCTAAGAGGAGGCTGTGAATACTTCTAAGAAGCCAACGGGTCCTTGTACAATGCCCAAGAGGAGGCGGAGATGCTTTTAAGAAGCCTGTGGGTCCCCAAACCCCGAGAAGTTCAAGACAGGCTATTCACAAAGAATAGATCAAGCCAGGAAAGTTCGAGAATTTGGAAGAAACTCAAGGGATGCAATTCACGGAGAAGAGATCATCTCTGGGGCGTAGAGTTTCTTGACAATTCCTAAGGAAGACGGCCGAAGAGAAAACTGTATCTGGTGCTCCTATGGGGGATCTAGTATTGTCTATTTCTAAGAATGATCGAAACGGCTTTACCTAGTGCTAGACGTAGTTGCCGGGGAAACTCTAAATATCTATACTATTATTACACAGTCGATATGAGTTTATGAAAGAAGACTTACAGTGAAACAGCCCCACAATATAGTTATATGTATATGAAAGCGGTAAATGAAAGCATATAAACACTTACTCGGTTGTAGAGCTTCCATGCTGTTTGTTTAGTTGTTCAACAAAGAAAGATTGAAAACAACAGTATATTTCAAAATCAAAGGAGAAAGTGCTTTGAAAGGAAAGATTGGGGCTTACAGCTCAAGGAGAGGCCCAGGGTTTTAGTAGTGATTGCACTGTGATATGAGTTTGTACAGTGGGACTTATACAAGTGATTGAGGCCCAAAAAGTTTTCTGTACAAGGGGAATGGGTCTTACACTTTCTCAAGAGGCCCAAAAAATGATTTAGAGAAAAGAAGCGGGTCTTACTATGCGAGGGTAGGCCCAGATGATTTTGTTTAAAAATGGCGATCGCGCCTAGGTTTTAGAATGTACAGAGGGACTTATACAATGAGTGAGGCCCCAAAATGGGTTGTGTAAAAAAAGGGGTTGGGACTTACACTCTATTAGAGGCCCAAGTGAGTTTTAAGAAAAGAAATGGGTCTTACTACTCGAGGGTAGGCCCAATGGTTAATTTTGAAAAGGGAGACGATCGCGTCGAGGTTTTGGAAACACCGTGGGACTTATACAAGTGATTGAGGCACAAAATTTTGGTATTTACAAAGGAATTGGGTCTTACACTCTATTAGAGGCCCAACGGTTTAAAAATGAAAAGAAATGGGACTTATAGCTCAAGGAGAAGCCCAATGGTCTTTTTTGTTAAAAGGCGACGATCGCGCCGAACTTTGTAAATGTACCGAGGGACTTATACAATATCTGAGGCCCAAAATATTTATTTACAAAAGGGGTGGGACTTACACTCTATTAGAGGCCCAAAGTGTATTTTAGGAAAAGAAACGGGGCTTACAACACGAGGGGAGGCCCAGATGATTTTCAGTTTGAAAATAGCAATCGCGCCGAGATTTTTAACGTATCGGGACTTATACAATAACTGAGGCCCAAAATATTTTTGTACAAAAAGGGTTGGGTCTTACACTCTATTAGAGGCCCAAGTGTTTTTGAAAAAAGATTTGTTAGGGTGAAAATCAAAGAAACCCCAATTTCATTTTTTAAAGGCATTTTTCAAAGAAAAATCAAGTAAAAAATGATAAAAATATCAAATAAAATCATTAATTATGTTATAAACAATGATTAAGGTTTATGAAAAAGTATTTTATTCACATGAATATTTAAAATCATTTTGGTTTTAAAAATCAAGAAAAATAAATCATTTTAAAAGCATTTAAAATAATTTTAACAATATTTTTGAATATATTAAAAATATATCAAATAATAATATTTTTTTGTGATTTTTTGTGGATTAAAATATTATGGAGTATGAATAAGAAGTGTGTAAAACAGAATTGGAAAATGATGATTTTTGCTATGTAAAAGAATTGGTTGAGTTTTGAAGATAAACTAAGAAAAAGAGGAAAGATGTCACAACATCACATTCGACATCTTTCATGAGTTTCGAAGATAAGAGAAAAAGGGAAGATGTCACAACATCACATTCGACATCTTAAAAAACCAGAACTGCACCTTGGTTTTCAACATTTTTGCTATCAAACTTCAAACATTCATAACTCTCTCAATTTTCAACGAAATTAAAATCCGTAAGAACCTATCTTGACCGATTTTTCGCAAGGAATCCAATGGTATCACTCATACATACTGAAACTTAATGTACAGCACACACAAGGCAAAAAATCAGAATTGCATGTTGATTTTAAACATCTTTGCTTATCAAACTTTCAACACTCATAACTCTCTCAATTTTTAACGAAATTAAAATCCGTAAGAACCTATCTTGACCAATTTTTCACAAGGAATCCAATGGTATCATTCATACATACTAAAACTTAATGTACAGTACACACAAGGCAAAAAACCAGATCTGCACCTTAAGTTTAAAACAACATGAACTCCACATATAAACATGTTAAAGTGCAAACAGTATGAGGATCATATCATACACATTAAGGACTACATTTTTGCTTCAAGAATTGTTCAATATGATGCATGTATGTGGACATCAAAGGAAAGCATGATTCAAAGAATTCAAGTTATGAATTTTACCTCTTTTTTGGAGATTTTGTGCAACCTACCAAGTGCTTTGTTCCAGAAATGATTTAATGCTTTGAACACCCTCAAATGACCTCTTAGAAGCTTTTAGAATGGTTGGAATCAGCTGGAACCTGCAAAAACAAAAACTGGCCCTTTCTTGCAAAAGGGGTTAAAATGGCCAAAGTGACAACTCTCTCAAATGGCGTTCCAGATGTTGGGAACCATTTGGGACAGTTCAAGGATGATATTTGGAGTGTGTTTGAGGTTTTATCTGGTTTGGAAAGTGACTGAATCAAGACATGGCTTGAAAAATGCAAAAAAGTCTAATTTTGAGGTTTTGAGAGGTGACTTTGTGATTTTGGTGTTACAGGTCACTTGTGATAGTTTGGATCACCTACATATGATGTTTATGAGGTGTTAGGATCATGAGATGTGATGGAAATGCTCTCTAACTCAAAAAATCAGAATTACCTTACTAAAGAAGGCATTTTGGAGTGAAAGAAGTGATTTTGAGGAAAGCATATGTTTGATGGCTTTGGTGTACTCAAACTGAGCACAAATGAGCTCTATTTATAGTAGAGCAAGTTTGTTTTGCAAGCAATAGTGAATGGTGGTTGCAGCAGAGATTTGGCAAATGTTGGCCAATGAAAATCCAAGTCTCCTCTAGCCATTGACTAGAGGTAAGAGCACAGGCCTTTGGTTCCCTAGTTGTTGGAGGAATCTTGACTGAATTCAGTTAGAGGAAGCTCAGTTCATGCCACCTCTAAGCATCCATTAAATGCTCCAAACCAAAATTGGAGTCTTGTCCCTCTTTTAGGGTTTTTTAGGTTTGGCATGCTACTTGTGGAATCTTGGACTTGGGAGGCTTATGGATCAGATCATCCTCCTTGGATTTGATCCTCAGATGTGTCCAAAATGATGACAAGGCTTGGAAATTCGTGTGGCACAAGAAATGTGCAAATCTGTCCTGAAACATGTCTTAAAAATCAGCTGCAGCAAGCCTTGTTGTAAAATCCATAACTTCTTGTTCAAGAATGATAAATGGTTGTTCCAGGACTCTATGGAAAGCTGAGATGACATACTTTAACTTTGATGTTTGACCCTAGACTTGGTTTAACTTGGATCATGGAGAAAAACATCCTTGAAGTTGGGACATTCTTGCTGGAAAAATATTAATGATGTCCTATGAAATGTTGGAACATCTGACAACTTTGAACATTAATAATTCAAAACTTTAATCACTTGTATCTTTTAATCCACTATGATATTTTGAGTTGAAGTGAATTGCATCTTTGATGCTTGTCTTGCATGGTGACAAAGCTTGAAAATTGTGTGGCACAAGAAAAAGTGCACAAAATCTGTCCAAAAAAAACAGTTCCAGCAAGCCTTCTTGTAAAGTCCATAACTTCCTGCTCGAGTATGATAAATGGACGTTCTATAACTTTCTGGAAAGATGAGATGACGTACTTCAACTTTGGTGTTCAAGGTTTTTGAAGATAAGACTTGTAAAGTTGTCAAAATTGACCTTGAACTTGTGTGATCAAATCTGTCCTAAAAGCTGTCATGAAAATTCTGTTTTATCAATGCCTTTTGCAGAGACCATAACTTTCTGCTCGAGAATGATAAATTAGCTTTCTAGGACTTTCTGGAAAGGTGAGATGACATACTTCAACTTTCAAGCCCAGGGTTTTTCCTGAATCAACTTGGATCATGGAGAAAAACATCCTTGAAGTTGGGACATTCTTGCTGGAAAAATATTAATGATGTCCTATGAAATGTCAGAACATTGGACATTAAGAATTCCCAACTTTGATCACTTATATCTTTTAATCCTTATGATATTTTGAGTTGATTCCTTCTACAATGTTGAAGTATCAAATACCCTCTTTAAAAGTAGCTCTTACGCAAAATCAATGGATGCTTGGATCAATAGTTACAACCTTGAAAAGTTGTGCACTTGAACATGATTTTAACTTAGAAAAATTTTCTAAGTTTCTTTCAATTTGATCAATTTTGCAATTTTGCATGATTTCTTGATTTAAATTTGATCAAATTAAATCATCCATCATATTTTCTTGAGTAATGGCTTGTGAAGCCAAAGTTGACCAAAAGTCAAATGTTGACTTTTTGCGTCAGTTGACTTTGTATTAGATGAACTTGAGGCTTGATCCACTTGAAATGTTGTACTCTTGTGCTTAAATCTTGATGTGGGAGTCCTCTTGATCCATTATGGATATTTGAGAGGTTAGACAAGTTGAAGATCATGTCATTTCTTGATTGATCCTTTGTCTAAGAGCTCTGAGAGGGTTTGAAACCCTAGTTCTAATTGTAGTGAGTGTTCACCCATCTTTGGGGAGACTAATGAGGTACAAAGGTACATCCATATTGTGCTGATGATTTGCACCATGATGGGAAATCTTAGTGGTCAAAATTTGGGGTATGACAAGAACAATGAAGAAACATATAATGAGTCTTTAGATTTCGACGAAAGTGAGGTTGACCTTGTTGAATTAAAGCAAGGAGCACCTTATGCGCGTAAAGTCTTGGCCACTTCGAATGGAAAAAACCCAGTCGAACTAGAAAAGAATGATAGATTTCCTAAGAAAACTTACACATTCGACGTCACTAAATGTGACGAAATCTTTGACTTATTAGTTAAGGATGGCCAAATGATAGTGCCTCCTGGTGCTAAAATGCCTCCTTTAGAGCAAAGGAAAAAGAGAGGTTTTTGTAAATATCACAATTTCTTGGGTCATAAAACATCTCAATGTTTTCTTTTCAGGGACCTCATGCAAAACTCCATCAAGGGCGGAAGACTAAGGTTTGGAGAGAAATTGAAGGCTCAGATGAAAATTGATGTCGATCCTTTGCAAATAGCTGATGCTAGTTTCACTGAACCTGCTGTTGTCAACGTGGTAGAAGTTACTGATGACTTCGCTCATAATGTCAACGTGATAGAAGTCACTGATGACTTTATCAATGATGCTGTCATGGTTGAGATCACTGAGGATCTTGATGAGAAAATGATGGAAGACTACATGTGTGAGGACACTGATGGCCTTACTAAACGAATAGTCTAAAACTGTAACAACGAAGTTGCTGATGGTTTCGATACTGCAGGAATCTCTAAGGATTCCAATTAGGCGATAGTAACAAAAGAAACTGTTGATAGTTTCGTACGAATGGATTATTTGAACAAGGCTACTGATGGCCTTACAATGAAGTTCCAAAGTTTGGACATTACTGAAGATGTCTCTATGGATGTCAACATGATCGAAGTTTCACAAGAGACTTCGATGGAGATTGTCGAAAAACAACGATAAGAGGAATACAACAAAATGGCTTTCCCAAAGGAAGAGGAGAGCCTGATTGATTTCATACATAGGTGCCACAAAAGGAAGTCAGAGGTTATGCTCTATCCAAGGTGCAGTGCCGAATTCGAGAAGAAGGTGACCCAAAATATAGAGAGAGTTCGATTCGCAAATGCCATAGGAAATTGGAAAAACTCTGGTACCCACCAAGGTTTCGACAGAAAGAGGCCACACAGGGGGTAGGAACAGGTGAAACCAAGGGTCCCAGGTGCAAGACCCACCACTTTCAAGCCATTTGCAGAGCTTTCTAATGGAAAGTTGACAAGACCAACCAAAAACAGAGAAAAAGGCCAGCAGAAATGGCAGAACTTCGACATTGATAAGGGTTCGTCTGTTGGATACCGTAAGGAGTTCCAAACCTCCAAGAAGTCAACCTATATCTCCGAGAATTACTAAGGTAAGAACCCAATGACCAGATCCCAATGGAGAAGGGAGTGTCACAACTGCGAAAAATAACCCGCAGAAATAGAACAGAAGAGTCGCCACCAAACGTTAATTATCCCGACGCAGGGAAAGGAAACAATAGAAGAAAACCTGAAGAAAGGGAAAGACATGGTCATCGCAACCATAGTCTGGGTTCGGGAGACGGTTACGCGAGGGGAAGGTATTAGCACCCCAACGCGTCTATCGTACTCGATGGGATCCACGCTTGTTGAGCTTTAATCAATAATCAACATGATTCAAATGTGTGTACAACATGTTCATCACATCAAGAAAGCAACACCATAATCATAGATATTCATCAACGAAAACCAAAAGTCGCGTGTCGAAGAATCACATCCAAACCATCACGTGAGGTGAAACAGTTCATGAATAATCCATAAATCATCAACACATCAATCCATGGAGTTTAGGCATGCAAAGGATCTCAAACAAACAAGAAAAAACATGAAAAAGACATTCAGTAACAGTGGTAACCGGTTACTCTATATGCAGTAACCGGTTACTCAGTTCAAAATCAGCCAAAACGCAGAAAAACAACAGGGTAACCGGTTACCCTATATGCAGTAACCGGTTACTCAGTCCAAAATCAGCCAAAACACTCAGAAAAACAACAGAGTATCCCGATACCCTATATGCAGTAACCGGTTATCTGGGACAGTAGCAGAAAAAACAAGTTTCAAAAGCATTTTTCAGCAGCAAATGACTTATCCAAACATCCAAATGAACATGCAATCAATTAAGCACGAAATTACATTGAATTACAGCAATCAAACATCAATTAGATCCAACCAAACAACAACATCAACAATCAAAATCAAGCAAATGGATCAAAACACATTAAAACCCATGGATCTACATTGCATAAGTTGAAATTAAGCTAAATCAAGTATGGATCTGAAATTAACCAACCTACAAAGCTGAGAATTGCTTTGGTAAGTGTTGCAAACGAAAATTGGTGAATCAAAGCAAGAAATCCAAAAATCTATGAAGCTTTATCAAGAACACTTGAAGATCCAAGCAATAATCCACAAATAAGCAAAAACTCTCCAAGAAGTGATTCCAAAACCTTGAATCTAGATCCAAACAAGTTGCTACTGCAGAATTGAACCAAGAATGATGATGTGATGGAGGTTTAGCTTAAGAATTCACAAATTCCAATGAAGAGTTTATGAATCTATGAATATGGAGCTTTTGTGAGGGTTTTGAAATGGGAGAAAAATTGAGAATTGGAGTGAGATGTGTAGAAAATTCAGAAAATGGATCAAAGTTATGGGAGGTTTGGTGTGAATGGATTTAAATATGGACTAGGTTAGGAATTCAAATGTGGTTTAGAGTGTGGGTTAGTAAGAGGAATGGAAATTAGGAGTGGAATTAGGAATGAGAGTGTATGAAATTGGGAGGGAAATGGTGAAAATTATGAAAATGAATCAAAATTGAACCAATTCTAGATCCTTCTCACAATGCACATGGAAATCACATGATCACACTTGCTGAAACTTAATTTTTTTCAAACTACGCCCAGAGTAACCGGTTACCCTATATGCAGTAACCGGTTACTCAGTTCAAATTTTGATTTTGGAGCCTTTTGGAGGGAATCCTGCACGAATGACCTTTGACGGTTCTGAACCCTGTTAAGCCTCCGAAACTCAATAATTGATATTGCTACTGAGTAACACCTAAAATAAAACACGAATTCTTCATGACACCTCAAAATACCGAGCTGAAGTAATAATGTCCGGTGCCGAATCGTTGAACAAAAATAACTGTCGAAACTTCTGATAATCAAATCATCCAGTGAGCAAAATAATTGTTTGAAAAGACTTTGAAAACCATCTGCTTAGCTCTAAATACTGCTGAAATGTCCTCTGAATTGGATGAAAATTGGATGAAATGACGATGAAATCATGAGCTACTGGAAAATACCCTGATCCCATGTCTAAGAGAACCATGCACATGCAGAAATGACGATGCAAATGAAATAAAGCATAAGCCAGTTAGAGTTAGAAATAAGAGAGCAAATTTTGGGGTGTTGCAGCTACCCTTATTTAATCTTCTTGGTTCTGGAGGTATGAAAGCAAATGCTTTGAAACAATCTGGATACACCGAGATTGAATACCAAAATAACCACACAAATTTGCAACCAGCAAAGGGAGGGACGACTCCGATGGGGAACAAGTAATAAGAGCTATAAAACCAAAACACGGACGGGTGTCGAAAGAAACACGGACGAGTGCCAAAGATCAATATAAATGGGTATTCGAAAATTATAAGGCGCACACGGACGAGTTTCAACTATGCTGGGGATAAACACGGACGAGTGTCAAAACATCAATACAGATGAGTATGAAAAAGTAGCCAAAATGAACACGGACGGGTGCTGAAATAACACGGACGGGTGTCTAAGGTCAATACGGACAGGTATTGAAGACAAAGGTTCAAACACGGACGGGTGCTGAAAGAACACGGACGGGTGTCTAAGGTCAATACGGACGGGTATTGAAGAAAAAGGTTCAAACACGGACGAGTGCTGAAAGAACACGGACGGGTGTCTAAGGTCAATACGGACGGGTATTGAAGAAAACAGTTCAAACACAGAAGGGTGCTGAAAGAACACGGACGGGTGTCTAAGGTCAATATAGACGGGTATTGAAGAAAAAGGTTCAAACACTGACGGGTGCAGAAAGAACACGGATGGGTGTCTAAGGTCAATACAGACGGGTATTGAAGAAAAAGAGATCGAACACAGACGGGTGTTGAAAGAACACGGACGGGTGTCTAAGGTCAATACGGACGGGTATTGAAGAAAAAGGTTCAAACATAGACGAGTGCTGAAAGAACACGGACGGGTGTCTAAGGTCAATACGGACGGGTATTTAAGAAAAAGGTTCAAACACGGACGGGTACTGAAAGAACATGGACGGGTGTCAAAAGTCAATACGGACGGGTATTGAAGAAAAAGTTTCAAACACGGACGGGTGCTGAAAGAACACGGACGAGTGTTTAAGGTCAATACGGACGGGTATTGAAGAAAAAAGGTTCAAACACTGACGGGTGCTGAAAGAACACGGACGGGTGTCTAAGGTGAATACAGACGGGTATTGAAGAAAAAGGTTTAAACATTGACGGGTGTTGGAAGAAAAAGGTTTAAACACAGACGGGTGCTGAAAGAACACAGACGAGTGTCTAAGGTCAATACGGACGGGTATTGAAGAAAAAGTTTCAAACACGGACGGGTGCTGAAAGAACACGGACGGGTGTCTAAGGTCAATACAGACGGTTATTGAAGAAAAAGGTTCAAACACGAACGGGTGCTGAAAGAACACGGACGGGTATCTAAGGTCAATACGGATGGGTATTGAAGAAAAAAGTTCAAACACGGACGGGTGCTGAAAGAACACGAACGGGTGTCTAAGGTCAATACGGACGGGTATCTAAGAAAAAGGTTCAAACACGGACGGGTGCTAAAAGAACATGGACGGGTGTCTAAGGTCAATACCGACGGGTATTGAAGAAAAAGGTTCAAACACGGACGGGTGCTGAAAGAACACGGACGGGTGTCTAAGGTCAATACGGACGGATATTGAAGAAAAAAGATCAAACACGGATGGGTGTCGAAAGGACACGGACGGGTGTCTAAGATCAATACGGACGAAGTATTTATAAAAAGGATTCAAATACAGGCGTGTGTCGAACTAACGCTAAACAAACCTGAGGGGATAATTCATTAGACCACCTGGACGAAGGGGTGAAAAGAAAAGATGCCACAGACTAATGATCCTTACAAGCAACTCTGCAGGGGGATACCAGATAGTCTCTTTAAACGACCAAACCCATTGTTTTGGGAATAAAGTTGAACAATATCACCTGAGTTACCGTGCTTCCTACTGGAAACGCCTAGAAAAAGAGAACTCAAATCTGGCTTATGCTTCGAAAGCATATGTTTGAATTTTTCTTTGGTGTAATGCTCCATACGAAATGGAAATACTACGCTTTTGGGAAGATGCAGTGCAAATGATGCTTATGATATGCAGAAGAAACACTTCAGCGAAATAAATGCTGAAAACGATGGCAACTCCACTGGGGATGACAAACTAAATTATCTCCGAGGTCGCAAACCTTGCTGAGAAAAATCACACTGAAAAACCTTCCTAATCAATAACCTTTGTTGTAGATGAAACCCAAAGAGAACTTCCCTTACGCTGGGGATTACGAATAACCCTTGTTGAAGATAGCACCCAAAATCTGATACTTCTTCTCTGCTAGGGGAATTAAGAATGACAACTGCTGAAGATGGAACCCAAAGATCACTTCCCTTATGCTGGGGGTTACAAATAATCCTTGTTGAAGATAGAAATCAAAACCTGCTACTGAAAAGTGCCAATAACCATTGAACTTAGAACCTGCTGGGGATGTCAACCACCGTTTATCCAACCGCTGTGAGGATTAACACCAAACCCTGCTTGGGGAAAGGAGTCAATAATGCCAAACCTGCCGAGGCATATCATTTAACTTAACCTACTGCTGGAGAAATGACTTTACCCCGCCGGGGATAAAACATACTGTTGTCGACGAGACTATACTTACTGATCTAAAGAGGACAGGAGAGATCAAGACTCTGTGGGGAATATAAAAATCTCCATCCGAGAAAGATATCCAACAATTTCCTGCTGGAGATGCCACATTATCCACCCCGGAGCAACTAACTTCTGAATACTTGCTGAGGAGTAATAATCAAAATACGACTCCGACTGGGGAAACAATCTTCTACCATGGAGTGACATCCAACAAGTCTCCTGCTGGAGATGTAACAGTATCCTGTCTAAGACGGCCGACTTCTGAATACTCGCTAGGGAGTAATAAACCATTCTGGCCGGGGGAAGCAATCCTCCACACTCATGCTGGGGAGAGAGAAATCCTCAAGACTCTGCTGAGGATGCTGGATCTTCTATCCTAGAGAGAAACTCTACTAGGGAGAAGAAATCACGCTAACCCGCAGATATGCGACAAACTGAATTGTCTCTATAGCCATAGACTCTGCTAGAGGACCCAACCAAACCTCCATTCTGCAAGAATCACAAACATCTGCTGAAAAGTGCCCCATGAGTCTGCTGAAGAGAAGTACCAATGGCAATTGGCCTTTGACTTGCTAGGGAAAGCCAACCACTACCAACAAATCTGCTTGGGGAACAATGGTTGATAATATCCACTCTGCTAGGGAACATCATTGGACTTACTCCTCCGTTGGAAATCTACCTTCTATCCTTGTCCCGTTGGGGATACGAAAACAACCTTGCCACAAACACGATTGGGAAGTACAAACCAGACACTATGTATAGGAATACATACTCATACTGAAGATTAATAAACTTCACCAAGCTGGCTAGGGGAGAGCGAACTCCTGAACTCTTGCTGGGGAGAATAATCATAATCTTTATAATGCTCTGCTGAGAGTGATAAAACTTTATCAATCTCTGCCGGGGAGAGAAACTCTGCTGGGGTCATCACGTGTTAACTATCAACATGAACCCTGCAGATGTGATATGACCAAAAGGTGCCCTGATGCAGTATAACCCTTAAAGGAACATGTCTTCAGGAGGTATCATGAGGATCTGACATACCCTGCCCCATGACCTTGATGAACCATTCTCCGGAGAGAATAACCTCTCGTGCTTATGAAATGACTTGCCCCAGTACGAGCCTCGACCTGACTTTGGCACTGTCTGACCGATCTTTGAAAGTATGCCCCAGACTAAACGCTCTCGGAGAAATTTGTCGAATCTTGATGTGATTGCCCCAGTTTAACTGAACTTCAAAGAGATTTCTTAACGCGACTTCCCCAGATTGGAAACTTCTTAACACGACTTACCAGGAAAGCCCATATTCCACAGAGTCTTCTGGCAACATGTCCCTTAACATGCCTGTCCCTCAGATTTTTCAAGCATCTTCTTTTGGCGGGGTCAAAATTCACGACTGGTGTTCACTATGTAAGGCTCACTGGCGTCAAATACATGTAAAGCAAGCAGAAAATGTTTATTCTGAGAATGAGAATCCTAATGCAACACGTATGTTAATCTTGAAGTTTTTATTGATAAGATATCGCCAAAACCTGTGAACGAGTCACTGGTTAAGGTACGACAAAATTTTTTGAATGGAAGATAGCATACACATGCAATACCAACAAAAGTCTTTTAGCACAACTCATGGGAGTCAGGAACGCTATCTCGTTGAAGTACGCCTTCAGAATAAACCCTGCTTCAATTAGGACTTTTGAGGGTTGTAACGTGGTCTGGCTCACGGTTTGAGAAAGAAAGGATATAAGGCTCAAAGGTTTTTTTTAACTCACCCATTCTCCTTGATGTTCTCCAGTCCTACGTTCAGCTAATTCGGCACAAGCGCTCACCTTTCAAAAGGTTATTGAATAATAGAAGTGATGGTTAAGGAACCCACAAGGTTTTCAGAGTGACAGTCACCCATTTTGTCTTTGATGTATGTGGTCACACGACATGTTCTTTATCGAGGATTTTTTTTTCTTCTTATTTTTTGCTTTTTAATCTTTTGTTTTTCCTGATTTTTCCTTGACCGATTCTTTTCTTGAAATTTTCGATTTTGGAGTCCAGCAGGATGCCCTAACTTTAGCCTAAGTCACTTGTTTTCAAGTTTTCGACTTAGCGGGGTTTTTTATTTATTCTTTTTTAACAAATCGTGTGACACTAGCTTGTCTGACTTGTTAAGGTTGTGCCTGCCTCACTCCTTGGTCGGTGAGGGATAACCATTGTGGTTTGTGAGGTACGACCTCTTGAAATTTGAACGCACGGTCGAATTAACTGACCCCTACCCTGCCCCAGGTTAAGATTGAGGGTTTTTCAAAAGAAACTCCTACTTCAAGGCTCAAAGGGGTTGACGAAGGTCTATCTCCCTTATATCTCCGGTGTTTGGGGATCTGAAACAATACCTGTACATCATCAACAAGGTTTTACTCCAAAAGCATACAATCAGAAGTTTGCATTTTCACTTCATCATCCTCCCTCTAAGAGTTAAAGCAAGAAAGTTGGTATTGCAATGGATAGAAATATTATATGAGTGAACACAAATGAACTTGTTCGAGAAAAACATACCCATTGCATTAAAATCATCAGTCAAGAACAAACAAGTTTTTACATGCAAAGACATTAACCAATAAGGAAAAATTACAAATGAAAATGCAGTAAATAAATCTGATGTTCGCCATTGCTGAGGAGGCTTGGCTCCGACTGGACTGATTACTTCAAGAGATGTCTTTGCAGTCTCAAGTGCTCACTCGGGAAGCTTCAGTTAACGTACAGACCGTCTGCAGTGAAAATAATGACTCCGACGTCAACTAGATCTTGGACAACATGCTGAAAGGCCCTACAATTTTCCACATTATGCCCCGGCACACCAGAGTAGAAATCATAATGGGCTCTTGCATCGTACCCTGGTGGGGGAGTACCAGTAAGAGGAGCCAAAGTCCTTAGTTCAACCAATTGAAGCTGAAGGAGTTGCTGCAGTAGTTGAGAATATGGCACTGGAGGAGTCTCGAAGTGCCTGCTCATCTTTGGTCTACCCTGATCCTGACGAGGAGCATCATTCTATTACTGAGATGCAACCGGGATGGCTACAACGGCAATCTGTTGTGCACAAGGCATAGGAGGCAGATCAAAGATCCTTTTAGGTTGCTTCGGTCTCTGTGTGTACTTCTTAATCTTAGGCTTCCCTTGGGAAACAAGAACTGGTTGCTGTCGGGAAAGTTTTGGAACCTTGAGTTGTACCGGAGATCCACGAGCCAACTCACGACTTGGGGAAGATCCCACAGGTAAGGGTGAAACGACAATTAATTCTGTTGTAGCCTCCGGCATGGGATGGCATCCTTTCTGATCACATTTCTCACGACTTCCATAACCAAGCTCATATGAGTCTTCATTTGATTGACTTCCTCCTTCAGCATTTTCTGGTCTTGAATCAAAGCTTGCATGTCCCTCATAAACTGCCCCATTTGGCTTCGTACTTCCCTCAACTCTGATTGAATTTGCTCTGTGATTAACTTCTGACTGGCTTGAAAAGTTAAGTCTGCAATTCTGAAGAAGACCAGATCAGGACAAGAATAACCTGCCTCGAACACTTGCTATGCAAATGAGAATTAAAATGCAATGCAAATGCCATGTTCGAATATTTCCAAGGAATCATTTTGCTTTGATTCAAGTTTTTTTTTTCACAGAAGAACCATAAGAAATGGATTGAATGCTCAACAGCGAGTCTCAAAGTTAAGATCCTTGGAAATACAAGAACATGTATGTCAGAATGCAAAATGATGATGCTTATGCACACATGGGATCAAGGTATCCATAAAGCTCTGCACTGGTATTGTACTATTAACTGAATAAAACCCAGATTCCACTCTGACCAGAATACCAGGTAGGTTGAAGGTCAAAGTTTCCTGCAAACCTGTAAACACCCAGCCCCTCTCACACGTGGGGTTCTAAAACCGAGGATCCTCAGTGACACGGACTCTCAGGTCGTGACATGATGATACATTCACCATTTCTGGTTTGGCATAATCACCAATCGAGGAGGCCTCAACTGATTCCCCTAAAAAAGGTCATCCTATAGCAAGTTCTCAGCTTCGGGTCCTCGGATCAAGAAGCATAATGAGTTTGCCATTTCTGGTCTGCCATTATTACCTCTTGAGAGGAGTGGCTCAACTGAGTTCTCAGGAATGGTCGCCAGAGTCTACAACTCTCTAGGTTACATTCTATCGTCTGCCCCAATGCGTAGGATAGAACATCATCAAAGAAAACCTTGTCTGGATTTGGAATTTTCATGTATACTAAGTCTAGCCAGATGCCACACAAGTCACACTACTTTCCACTCTAATCCTAGGTGTATACTCAAGCCTGGGTATTGGGCTATCTCTCATGAAACCAACCCACCCAACAACACAATAGCAGCAGAGCAATATGATAACAATAATCAAATGCGATAAATGCAGTAAAATACAGTAATATACAACAAATAATGCACAACAGTAAACACCCAATGAAATAGAAACAACCAAGCACTGGGATTGACTCGCATAGGGAACCAGAGTCTCCAGCTGTCGCAACTGCGAAAAATAACCAGCGGAAACAGAACAGAAGAGTCGCCACCGAACATTATTTATCCCGACGTAGGGAAAGGAAACGATTGAAGAAAACCTTAAGAAAGGGAAAGACATGGTCATCGCAACCATAGTCCGGGTTCGGGAGTCGTTTACGCAAGGGGAAGGTATTAGCACCCCCACGTGTCCATCATACTCGATGGGATCCACACTTGTTGTCTAAACAAAGGGTGAGTATCTAAAGCCTGCTGCTAAATGAAACGAAAAACGAAAAGGGAAAAACAAAAACGGACTCGCAAGGATTATCGCAATCCTATGCCTACGTATCTTCGTGGACAAACGAAGAATCAGAGTCGACGTAGTTCGACGGACTACACACTAAAGGGGGAGGTTGCCCGCCAAGACATCGCTGCCTTGTGCCTACGTATCCTCAATCGGATGAGAGAGAGCAAGTAAGAGCAGTCGTAGTTCGACCTACGGGAAAACAGGAACAATCTCGATCGCATGGGGCGGGAGAAAAGACTCAGTTATTAGGTTGGTCTCGATAGCAAGGGTGCGAGAGAAAAGGGGAAGTTAGTTGTTAGTGTGCTCGCCAAGGATAGGGATCCTCGTGGCTGCGTATCCTCATTAGGGAATGGGGAATCAGCGCATCCGTAGTTCACACTACTACGGAAAATAGGATCTCGATCATACGAGTGCAAGAGAAAAGGTTCTGAACTTATCGAAGAAGTGAATTGAATTTGTTTGAGATGCGCATTGCACTAAAGTCTATGACATAGGAGCGAATGCGTCGCATGGTCGCCCCCAATAGGACGTATGCTAAACACTCTAGAAAAGTGAAGGGAGACCCCTCATTCTTCATTTCCCATGTACTTAAGGCTCGTGGCGCACAATACACATCGCCTTTATTAAGTGTTTTGATTTTTGTTTTGAGGTGAGAAGAGAATACTTAAAGGTGAAAGAAAAACACTAAGGGAGACTAGGTCCTAATGTTATCATGCAATGGTGGCCCTATGGTTGAGGTTTAAGAGGGACTATCCTAATTGTTATCATGCATGGATTAGCTCCTAATATCTATCCTACTCCAAGCTTAATCCAAAATTAAGTTAGACTAGGGAATCCTAAGGGAACACGCAAGAGCGAACCAAAACCAAGAAAATAAACCAAAAAAAAAAAAACAACAGCTACAACATCGTTCCAGCACCTGCACAACAGTAAAATCCAGCCAATACACCAAATAGCATTCAACAGCTCAAGTTTCTAGCACAAAACAGGTGTAAAAGACAGCAGGCAGCATGGATGCACAATGGACAGCATGTTAAAATCCAGAACAACAAGTGTGAAAAGTTAGGCAGCATGTGTTCATGAACACTCAAACAATACAACATGTGAGCAACAATTGTAAATGAACATGCATAGCAGGGTAAATCAAGCATAGAGATTGCAAGCATCAAGAAGGAGCAACAATGGTCATGTTAACAACTCACGAACGAGTAAGATCAACAAAGTTTCACAACTTAATCGTTCACCAAAACATCATGCATAAGCGAATCAGACACAAGTAACGATCATGCATCACAAGTTCAACAAGTTAAGCTTTAATCAACAATCAACATGATTCAAATGTGTGTGCAACATGTTCATCATATCAAGAAAGCAACACCACAATCATAGATATTCATCAACGAAAACCAAAAGTCGCATGTCGAAGAATCGCATCCAAACCATCACGTGAGGTGAAACAGCTCAAGAATAATCCATAAATCATCAACACATCAATCCATGAAGTTTAGGCATGCAAAAGATCTCAAACAAGCAAGAAAAAACATGAAAAAGACATTCAGCAACAGTGGTAATCGGTTACTCTATATGCAGTAACCGGTTACTCAGTTCAAAATCAGCCAAAATGCAGAAAAACAATAGGGTAACCGGTTACCCTATATGCAGTAACCGGTTACTCAGTTCAAAATCAGCCAAAACACACAGAAAAACAACAGAGTAACCCGTTACCCTATATGCAGTAACCGGTTACTCTGGGACAGTAGCAGAAAAAACAAGTTTCAAAAGCACTTTTCAGCAACAAATTACTTATCCAAACATCCAAATGAACATGCAATCAATTAAGCACGAATTTACATTGAATTACAGCAATCAAACATCAATTAGATCCAACCAAACAACAACATCAACAATCAAAATCAAGCAAATGGATCAAAACACATTAAAACCCATGGATCTACATTGCATAAGTTGAAATTAAGCTAAATCGAGTATGGATCTGAAATTAACCAACCTACAAAGCTGAGAATTGCTTTGGTAAGTGTTGCGAACGAAAATTGATGAATCAAAGCAAGAAATCTAGAGATCTTTGAAGCTTTATCAAGAACACTTGAAGATCCAAGCAATAATCCACAAATAAGCAAAAACTCTCCAGGAAGTGATTCCAAAACCTTGAATCTAGATCCAAACAAGTTGCTACTGCAGAATTGAACCAAAAATGATGATGTGATGGAGGTTTAGCTCAAGAATTCACAAATTCCAATGAAGAATTTATGAATCTATGAATATGGAGCTTTTGTGAGGGTTTTGAAATGAAAGAAAAATTGAGAGAATTGGAGTGAGATGTGTAGAAAATTCAGAAAATGGATCAAAGTTATGGGAGGTTTGGTGTGAATGGATTTAAATATGGACTAGGTTAGGAATTCAAATGTGGTTTGGAGTGTGGGTTAGTAAGAGGAATGAAAATTAGGAGTGGAATTAGGAATGAGAGTGTATGAAATAGGGAGGGAAATGGTGAAAATTATGAAAATGAATCAAAATTAAACCAATTCTAGATCCTTCTCACAATGCACATGGAAATTACATGATCACACTTGCTGAAACTTAATTTTTTTCAAGCTACGCGCAGAGTAACCGGTTACCCTATATGCAGTAACCGGTTACTCAGTTCAAATTTTGAATTTTGGCGCCTTTGGGAGGGAATCCTGCAGGAATGGCCTTTGACAGCTGTTCTGAACCCTGTTAAGCCTCTGAAACTCAATAATTGATATTTCTACTGAGTAACACCGGAAATAAAACACGAATTCTTCTTGACACCTCAAAATACTCTGCTAAAGTAATACTGTCTGGTGCTGAATCGTTGAGCAAAAATAATTGTCGGAACTTCTGATAATCAAATCATCCAGTGAGCAAAATAATTGTTTGAAAAGACTTTGAAAACCATCTGCTTAGCTCTGAATACTGCTGAAATATCCTCTGAATTGGATAAAATCATGAGCTGCTGGAAAATACCCTGATCCCATGTCTAAGAGAACCATGCACATGCAGAAATAACAATGCAAATGAAATGATTCATAAGCGAGTTAGAGTTAGAAATAAGAGGGAAAATTTTGGGGTGTTACAGGGAGCAAAGGAGAAGAAACGCAGAAAGGGAGGCTAAAGAAAACCAGTTTGCTAAATCAAGCACTAATGTACCTACTCAAAAGAATAAGAAGAAAGAATTAAAATCCATCAAAAAGAAGCCCGTGGAGGGGAAAGTTTGTCCCACACAAGAAGAGGCTAAAAAGGAAGAGGATAACTTGATTGCTGAAGACAAGATGCTTACTGATGATTTTGATACAGATTCAGAAGCATATTTAGATGTCATGGTTAATGTGGTATCCGTCCTACCAAGGGAATTTGACCAAATAACTGAGGTCAAAGAATTGGAAGATAACACTGATATAGAGACCGCCACTCATAGGCCAGTTTGTTACTATGTGATGAACATCGGTTGTGTAGAAGAACAGAATGCATTCTTCGAAAGACCCAATGAGGCTATGAAAAATCACTTGAAGCCTATTTTTATTACTGGAAAAATTGAAGATGTTTGGGTCAATAAGATCCTGGTGGATTGCGGTGCAGCGGTAAACTTGATGTCGCATTTCATGTTAAGAAAAATAGGGAAGTTCGACACAGACACTAAGCCTCACAATATGGTGTTATCCAATTATGAACAAAAGGTTGACACCACATTGGGAGTAATTTAGGTCGATTTTACGATAGAAACAATTACAAGATCGACCATGTTTATGGTTGTGGAGACGAAGGCTAACTATAATTTGTTGTTAGGACGAGAACGAATTCACGACATAGGAGTTGTGTCATCATCAATGCATCAGAGGATTACCATCTGGCGAACAGATGGTATTGTGGAAAATATCGAAGTCGACCAGAGTTATTTCATGGCTTCGGTTAATTATGTCGATAGATGTAGTTTCGATAAAAATTTGGCTAACATTGCTCCTTGCAATCCGACCAGTTTTGCATTTACTCTAGATGATAATGCATACTCCTCTTTGTACATGCACCCCGCCAACAATTTTCAGTGGGATCGAGATATTATGGTCGAAGATGACTTTGGATACATAGGGACATCTGGAATCGACCCAACAGGTTAGGGGAGCAAATTTGGCGACGATGACTGAGTTGCCAGCACAAGAAAAAATTTCGGCTTACATAGCCGAAAATAAGGTAAAAGCGGCCTTGGAGGCTGAGGTAAAATTCATGGTTGTCGAAGCCAAGAAGGAATCATGTCAGGAAAGTCCTGGTAAAGACTTTGACCCAGAGCCACCTGATAAGGCTCAGGACGAAGTGCAAGGCCAGAGGCTCGACGCCGTCTATGATGACGAGCCTATGGGGTTCGAGAAGGATCCGCTGGCAAACAACATTAAAATGCTAGCGCAGGATCCACTCGAGGAAATCGACTTGGGAGATGGGGCAAAAAAAAGGCCAACGTATATTAGTGCCAATATCAATCCTCAACTCAGAGTCAAACTGATCTAATTGCTTAAGGAGTTCAGAAACTGCTTCGTATGGGATTATGATGAGATGCCTGGTTTAGATAGAGAGCTGGTTGAATTGAAGTTGCTAATCAAGCCTGGGAAGAAGCCCATCAAGCAGAATCCAAGGCGATTTACACCTGAAATTCTCTCAAAGATTAAAGAGGAGGTCGAAAGACTTCTGCGATGCAAATTCATCCGTACAGCCAAGTATGTTGAATGGCTTTCAAATATCATGCCAGTTATTAAGAAAAATCGTACCTTGAGGGTTTGCATAGACTTTAGAGATTTAAATAATGCAACACCAAAGGATGAATATTCGATGCCAGTGGCAGAAATGCTAGTCGATTCTACCACAGGACATTAATACCTGAGTATGCTTGATGGATATTCAGGGTATAATCAGATATTCATTGCTGAAGAGGATGCCCCTAAAACAACACTTTGATGTCCTAGAGCGTTGGGCACTTATGAGTGGGTGGTAATGTCGTTCGGCTTGAAAAATGTTGGGGCAACTTACCAAAGGGCAATGAATTCGATTTTCCATGATTTCATTGAGACTTTTATACATATATATATTGATGATATTGTTGTAAAATAAATTCCAGGAAAAAATCATATAGACCATCTTCGACACTCCTTTGAAAGGATGAGGAGACATGGTTTGAAAATGAATCCTCTCAAGTGTGTTTTTTGTGTTCAAGCAGTGGATTTCTTAGGCTTTATGGTCCACAAAAAGGGAATCGCAATAAACCAGAATAAGACCAAGGCCATAATGGAAGCGAAAGCGCCATCAACAAAGAAGGAGTTGCAGTCATTGCTGGGAAAGATTAATTTCTTGAGAAGGTTTATCTCGAACCTTAGCGGCAAAACTCAAGCCTTCTCACCTTTTCTTAGACTCAACAAGGAGGAACTCGAATGAGGACAAGCTCAACAATAGGATTTCGACAAAATCAAGGAGTATTTAAGTCACCCTTAAATATTGATTCCACCTTGTAGAAATAGGAGTATGAGGTTGTATATATCTGCGTCGGATAAGACTTTAGGGAGCATGTTAGCTCAGGAAGATGAAAACGGTGTCGAAAGAGCCATTTATTATCTTAGTAGAGTCTTGAACGATGCAGAAACTAGATATAACACAGTTGAAAAACTATGCATGTGTTTGTACTTCTGGTGTATAAAACTTAAGGATTATATAAAACCTGTTGATGTTTTTGTTTCCTCACATTTTGATGTTATAAAGCATATGTTGTCACATTTTGTTTCCTCACATTTTGCATAGTCGAATTGGTAAATAAGTGTTAGCCTTAACTGAATACTTTCTAACTTATATGCCTTTAAAAGCTATTAAGGGGCATGTAGTGACTGACTTTATAGTCGACCACTCAATAAATGAAGAATCATTAAAGTACATCGAACTAGAACCTTGGAAGTTGTACTTCAATGGTTCGAGTCATAAAGACGGAACATGTGTAGGAGTCTTGATTATTTCTCCTACCAAAATTCCAACAAAATTCAAGTATAAAGTGGAAGGTTTCTGTTCGAATAACGAGGCTGAATACGAGGCTCTTATAGTCGGACTTGAGTTATTGTTGGAATTGGGGGCAAATCGAGTCAAAATAATAGGTGACTCAGTGTTAGTCATAAGACAAATCACAAAGGAGTACAAATGTGTGAAAGAAAATCTCATCATGTACTTCGTGATAGCCAATCGACTTTTAAAAAGATTTGAACTGATCAGTATTTGACACATACCTCTTTTGGAAAACCAAGTAGCAAATGACTTGGCTCAGATTGCTTCTGGGTATAAAATTTCAAAGGAAAAATTGCAAGATGCGATCGAAGTCAGGGGTTGGGTTGTGTCGACCAGATTATCTCCATCAGATTTGGAAGCAACAAAGCTATGGTATGCTGATAAAGAGAACTTCGAAATATTAGCGATAGACAGCTTGACGGACGAAGATTGGAGAAAACCTATAGTGGAATATTTGCAAAATCCAACGGCATCTACTAAACAAAAAATCAGGTATCGAGCTTTAAATTATGTTCTTTTGGGAAACGAATTGTTTAAAAAGACTACCGAGGGAGTTTTGCTTAAGTGTCTTAGCGATTCTGAGGCATAGTTAGCCCTTTCGAATGTCCATAGTAGGGCATGTGGGGCACATCAGGTGGGCCATAACATAAAGTGGTTGTTATTTCGACAAGGGATGTATTAGCCCACCATGTTGAAAGATTGTATTGAGTTTGCCAAAGGGTGTCAAGAATGTCAAGTGCATGCAGGCATACAACATGTTCCTGCAAGCAAATTGCATTCTATAGTCAAACCATGGCCTTTTAGAGGTTGGGCATTAGATCTTATTGGAGAAATTCGACCAGCGTCATCCAAAAATCAAATATACATCTTGGTTAGTATTGATTATTTTACGAAATGGATCAAAGTTGTACCACTGACGAACGTGGACCAAGAGGAGGTGATTGAATTCATCAAGAAATACATCATCTGGAGGTTCAGAATTCCAGAAACTATTACAACAGACCAAGGATCGGTATTTACTAGTTGAAAGATGCAAGAGTTCGTTAAAGAAACAGGTTTCAAACTGTTAACATCCACATCTTACTACACTCAAGCTAATGGCCAAGTCGAGGCAGCGAATACGATTATCATTTCTTTGATAAAGAAGCGTGTAGGGAAAAGCCTCGAAATTGGCATAAGACTTTGTGTCGCTCCCAGGATTTTCATCCAGGTACAAACGCGAGAGTGGCGCGGAAAAACAGAGTCGCCAGCCGTGTAAATTTATCCCAAGAGAGGGAAAGGGAACACTGCATAAACCTTAGGAAGAGGGAAAGGAATGGTCATCGCAACCATAACCTGGGTTCGGGAGTCGGTTACGCGAGGGGAAGGTGCTAGCACCCCACGCGTCCATCGTACTCGATGGGATCCACGCTTGTTGTCTATTCTGAGGGTGAGTTATCCTATCATCTATGGCTGTACTAAGACGGGAGAGGGGAAAACAAAGACAGACTCGGTAGGACGTCGACGTCCTAAGCCTACGTACCCCCCTTGTGCAATGGGGAATTTAGAGTCAATGTAGTTCGGACCAAGTTCTTTTTGTGTTTTTTATGAGCGACGTTAAGTTCGCGTCCGGCAGTTAGGGTCGATGCCTGTTTGCGACTCAGACGGAAGGTAACGTGCCCTTTTTGAAAATAGCCTTTAAGTTGAAGGTCCCGAAGGACAAAAAGTTTGAAATTGGTTTGTGTTTTTTAGGACAGAAGTGGCTTAAGTTAGTTCCTAAGCTGCATTGCACCAAAGTCTAGGGCACAGGGGCGAATACTTAACGCATCGTCCCAAGACAGGACGCTCGCTAAGCACTCTAGAAAGATGAGAGGAAGCCCCTCATTTCTCATTCCCCATACTTAAGGCTCGTGCGCAATACACCTTATTATTATTAAGTGTTTTAAAGAAATTTGAGATGAGAAGAGAGAAGACACAAGGGTACCTCTAAAGGGGACTATGAATCCTAAAGTCATCATGCATGGGTGACCTACGGTTAGTGAGGTCCAACCTAAACCCTAAGGAATAAAGATAGGAGAGAAAAAGGTAAGGGTAATCATGGATACTTATCCATACCCTTAAGGAACTTACCTTGATCATGCATAGAAGGTTAGTGAGAAACAGCCGTGAATAAGAGAAATGAGGTGAATGAAAATCAAACAACGGCAAACAATGATAATAATAATCCAAACACGAACTTAGGAATCAAAGGGACACCCTCAAAGCAAATGGCACAAGTGCCTTTCAAACAAGGTAATTAGATAAGACCAAAAATGCGTCTGTAAGAAAATCTCAAGTGAAAATAACTCCAATAATTAGAAAAATGATTCCTAAAATTCCCAAATTAAACAATAAAGTTCCTCAACCAAAGGCAAACAACATATAAAAAGTCCCTGCAAAAAATCAAAATATTAGTCATTCAAATAAATAGGCAAAGTTCAGGTGGGAATTAGGGTTCAGTGTGCTAAAGGGTAGAACCAAAATGCAATACGAAATAAATTTAAAAATGAAAGAAAAATATTTTTATGCAATTTAGGATGTTGGTGAACAAATGCAAAAAGAACGGATGAAAAACATTTTACGGATGAAGGGAAATAAAATCAAGAAGTTTATGTATGCATGAGATGTGTAATGCAAAAAGAGTTGAATTAAACAATTAATTTAAATGATGAAAATAAAATTAAAATAAAAAAATAAAATTTGTAAAAATTTTATAAATTAATAAAGATGATGCATGAATTTTTTGGTAATTTTTAAATGCACTTAGGTATTTTTTTAAAGTAAAAATATGAAAATGTAAAATTAAAATAAAATAAAAAGAAATGAAATGGGCAGGGGTGCAGATAGTAGAAAAACGTGTTGGAAGTTGAATTGGGCCAGGAGAATGGGGGTGCGAATAGCACGGCCCGCCCATACGTATCAGAAAAATAAAAATAAAAACGGAGGGGTGCACGTGTGGGTTTGGTCCAAGGTTGACTCAATCCTAGCCTTTGGATGAGTCTTTTAAGGAAAATCAGGAAAAGTCAGTTGATCACATGGTTCATGAGAGCGCGCGCATGGTAAACCTAAGTCAACGCACCACACCCAATACATTGACTCAGGAAATAACGTAGCCGTTGGATCCAACTCGCATCAACGGTCCAGATTGAAACTAGGGATGGGGCTAGGGTTTACTGTAGCTGCCGGCCGGAGAAGATTCCGATCGTCTTCTCCGGCGAGACTCCGGCCACCTGCTAAAAAAAAACTCCAGAAAATGCAAAGGAGGACATCATTTTGTCCAGAATTCCACGAGGATCCCAGATGTACAACCCAAATCGTCAAATGATCAACATATAAATCAAACCGAAGAGAAACATAAACGTGCCAAAAAATTCAAATCGACGGTTCAAGCAATTTACGCGTCCAAAACCAAAACCAAACATAGCATGATGGTCAGCAGGCATACCACATCATTATACATATCAAAAAGAGAGGTTTGGTGACCACGAAAAAAACGATATACCTGAGATGGCACGACCTTTGTTCCTGCTTTTAGCTCCAAGCGACGGTTGATTTTCGTCCCAGAGATCCCTAGGGTTGAGTTTGTGGAAGAATTTTGTGATGATACCTCCTGAGTCGTGAGCTTTGATGAAGAATCCTCCTTTTGGTTTTTCTTGAGATCTCTTATAATTTCACGTGCATATCCTTCAACCCTAACATGAATTGGCTTATAAAGACTAGGGTTTTCTTCTAACAATGAGTTGGGCCTGAATAATCCATTGCTTAATTATTTTTGAATTATTTCATTTAATATTGAATTTTAACTAAATAAATCCAATAAAAATAAAATAAAATGAGGAAAACTCAAATATATGCTCTTTGGGTCGTGCATGGCTTTATGTTTGAGTTTGGTTTAAGAAACTTATGGCCCATTTGTCAAAATTTGGATTTTAGGCATAGTTTGCTTTGTGCACCTCCTCAAAATTGTCCAACTTTGACTAAGCATAACTCCTTCAATTTTTAGCTCCTCAATGCAAATTAATACTTTTTAGAAACCTCAAGATGTCCTCTAACCAAACCTTTTAGTCCCATGTCAATTTGATCTTCCATGTTCAAGTTATGAGTTTTTGAAGAAGGTTGACTTTTGTTGACTTTCAAAATGACCTATAATGTCTTGGCTCATATCTCCCAAATGAAGCATTTCTGGCCTTGGCTTGTGAGACACAAAGTTGTAGGGAATTAAATTTCCTTCAAGATGGGCCTTGGTTGAGGAATTTTTGATGAATTATGTGGAAGTTAGGCCTGGTCAAAGTACAGTTGACTTTTCCTTCAAAAACCCTAATTTAGTAACTCCTGATTCTTGATGATTATGAGGTTTCCTTGATGAATCATGATCAACCCTTGATCAAATGATGAATTTCACCCCATAATCTTGATGTTGACCAAAAAACTTGAGGTTTGACTTTGTGTTGACCACAGTTGACTTTTTGACCAAGTTAACTGATTTTCAATCCATTGACCAATTGAACCTCTCCTGAATCAAACTGATGGCCAATCTTCCACTCCTAGGTACTCAGGGACCCAAGGAAAACCATGGAATCAAGTCTTGCCCAAAAAATCAGAAATAAACTGACTTTATAGCAAACCCTAGTTTTGGTACCCTCAGTCTAGGAGGAAATAACACAGTCTCCAAATTCAAATTTCTCTGAATATGATGTGTATCCTCTCCAACAAAGATAAGATATGCCATTTGTTGATGATAAAAACCCAAAGAGATTGCCCATTGGAGCAATAAACCCAAGAATCTCAAAACCCTAATTCATGCACTAGTTAGGAGGGAGTAATCCACTTGAGATCCCTTGCCACCTGTGAACCCTTGATGATGTGATGGACTAGATATGACCTTCCTGGATTGCCTCAGGCACCTTGACCCCATGCTAATGATATGCATACATGAAAATGAAATGAAACATAAGCCAGTTAGTAAAAAGTAAGGAGGGCAAATTTTGGGGTGCAACACTTTGGAACAAGTCCCCTGGGATTGTTAAACATCCCCTAAGGAAGCTGCTAATACGACTCCATTTTGGTTGACGTTCGGGCATGAGGCAGTCTTACTAGTGGAAATTTATGTTCAATCGACAAGAATTCAAAGACATCATGAAATTCCATCCTATGTATATTGGAATATGATGTTGGGAAAATTAGTGGATTTGGACGAAGAAAGACTAGAAGCCCTGGAATTGCTGAAAAGACAGAAAAAGAGGATAGAGAAGTCTTATAACAAGAAAGTCAAAGTTAAATCATTTTTTCCTGAAGACTTGGTTTGGAAAGTAATCCTTCCTATGGATCGAAAAGATAGGACTTTAGGCAAATGGTCCCCTAAATGGGAAGGTCCCTTTTGAGTTATTCAAGTATTCTCTAACGGAGCATATGAGATCGAAGAGTTAAGTGAGGATAAAAGGATCTTGATAGTAAATGGAAAATATTTGAAAAAATATAAACCTGCACTCCAAGAGATAAAGATAGAAAAAGAATAGTCACATACAAAATAGTCAAAGCCAATACGGCAAAATGAAATTTGTTGTCAGAATGGCTAAATCCATTACATCCAAAAGAACCATGAAGGGTTCAAAGTTATTACGTAATCTAGAGTTATGATAAAAAAAACAACAAAAGGAACTAGAGCTAAAATGGAAGGTTGGCCTTCATGTTGAAATACTTCGCCTTTAGAAACTCTATCGTTTCTCACAAGAAGACTTGGTCGACCTCAGAGTCTCTAACTCTGATTCTAACTTTTGGGCTTTATCAGCAAAGCCCAACCCAACATCAAGCTCTTTAGCCACTTTAGAATTGTCGAACTTCAGAAGCTCAACATTTTTTTCTTGGCTTTTGAAATTCTGATATGCTGATTTTTTATTTGTTCCTTCCAAGAGTTGATATTTCAATTATTAGTTTCGATCTCAGCCTTGTTTTGTTCCTGAGCTTTCTCTAAGTCCGCCAATCGGTTAGTCGACTCTGAGGCAGCATCCCATGCAGCTGCTGCATAGCCAACATAACTTTCGATATCTTTAGAGGACTTTTCAAGGCAATAGGAGAAGTAGGGTCAGACTCTATGAGACGAAATAGGTCACCTGTAAAAACCTTTTCCTTGATTTTCGAAAGTATTTTGCTGGCAGGATTGTTAGAGGATCGGCCACCAGATACGAAGGAGGAACTAAGACTCTTCTCAGATGAATTCCCTCTAGAACCAATCAAAGCTTTCAGGTATTCGCGAGGGTTGTTCTTTTTTAAAGCCTCTAGTTCTTCTGCAGAAAGGGTCACAAAGGTCTTGGTTGAGTCCTTCGCAATCGACAGGTCAGGATTAGGGGTTAGTTCATCGGTTATACCATCATGAGTTTCTTCCTCCTCTTCTTCGTCTCGGTGTTCATATTCTTTAGCATTTTCATCGTCATCCACAAATTCCTCAATAGGGGGCATCAAATAGTTTTGGAACGCAGAGCGATTCTCCCTTTCTTCCATATCGTCGTCTTGATCTTGCTGGATGCCATCTAGGTTTTCGACTCTTAAGGAGCCATCTTCAGCTTCATCTTCGACGTGGACTTCAGGGTGATCCACCTCCATATCATTCTTAGTTATTTCGGCTTGCATGTCCCTTTCTTGGTTACCTTCGTGTTCAGACCCACTGGTATGAAAATTCTGGGTTGTAGTCTTGAGTGGTGAAGTTTCGCGCTGTTCCCCGACCGTCTGATTAATTTCGCTCATCAAGCTTTTTTCAGAATCTTTGGCGGAATTAGGATGACACGTCGGTTCGCCTTCGCTATTGAGGAGTGTGGTTTTGGTTGATTTGGTAGTCGGTTGAGTAGAAATGCTTGCATCGTCCTGAAAAGAGTAATCGAAAGTCAGAACGTTGAAAAGATTACTAAGTAAATCATAAGGTATAAGATTTGGTACCTTGGGAGTAGGGCTGAAAATGAGTCGAGTCGAGTCGAACTCGCCTCAGCTCGACTCGACTCGTTAAAAATTGGTTCAACTCAAATATCGGTTCGAATTTGACACGAACTTTTTTTTAAGCTCAAACTCGACTTGTTATAAGTTCACGAGAAACTCGGTTCGACTTGTTAGGTTCATCTCGTTAGGTTCAGCTCGCTTGGTTCACTGACTTAAAAGCCATTTTTAAAGTCTATTATATATATATTTGATATATTGAATTAATATTATTTTAAAAAGAAAGTATTGAAATAAAATAAAATTTATTATATTGGAATTTAACTTTGTCTCAAAAAATCTACTAATTCAAAAATTAATTAATTTATATGATGCTAATTTTATTTATATAATTATTTTTAGAAATATTTTTCTCACTGAGAATATAAAATATTAATTAAAACTGTTAGATTAGAATAAAATATAAAGTTAAAATTTATATTAAATATTTAAACCAACTCTTAAAGATAATACAATCCTTCTCATATATAATCGAGTTGACTCATGAACCTAACGAGTCGAACTATGTATAGTTCAAGTTCAACTCATTTAGTTAACGAACTTAGTTTTTTGCTCATATTCAGCTCATTAGGTTCATGAACCAATTTCAACGAATTAATTGTCGAACCGAGTTCTGAACTATTTTTGAGTTGGTTCGGTTCATTGCCAGCCCTACTTGGGAGCATCAGCCCCAGGGCTTGAATTGTCAATTTTAAGTTGGTCCACAGCTTTCTTTGACAGCTCTGCAGGTCTTCATCATCCGATTCAACCACCACAACTTCATCTTCTTTGGATTTCCTTTTTTGGGGAGTTGGAGGTAGCTTTCGAGCGCCCTGAAAGGCAAACGTTCGAAATATAATGGAACATATGGGAAAGCGGCAAAATTAGTAAGGAATACTAAATACCTTTGTTGTTGCTGCTGCTTTACTTCCTCATTCCTCTTTCACTTCGACCGGTTTCCTAGTTGTTGGTTTCTTTGGTGGAATTTTCATGGCTAAAGTAAAATAGAAACAGTTATTATAGGTGAAAGAGAATAAGTAATAAGAAATGTTGGATCGAAACCTTCCTCATTACACACCTTCATATATTTCAGATTCAATGCGAACATCTTCGATCTTAATATGAAGGTGACCTTTGAAACTGTCTAATGTGTGCTTAGTAGCAACACCCGCTGAGCACGCTTTTGCAATTCTTGTCAAAGGATTTTTATAGAATCCCCACAAACGAACCAGTCTGGGAATGGAGGGTTAAGAGCCACTCCAAAGTCAGCACTTGGCAGTCGAGGGAATTTGTGAAGAAACATGTTAAAAGTTGTTTCGTACCGTTTCTCGGGAGGAACATACGAAGGGATCTTTAAGTTCTCCATTTTCTTAAAAAAAAATTCCTTTAAAGTAACAGCTGTGTCGCGGACGGTTTAACCAATATCATTAGATCTATAGGAAGTTTAAAAGTATTTCTGGAATGCTTGGATTTCTTTGATATGCGTCAAAGTACCTTTCTTGAATTTTTCCTGCACAGAGAGGAAAGCCTTGTTAATGCGCTGAGTAAAAGCAGCCACGTCGAAAAATTCTTCTACGTAGTAAGCTTTCCACCATTCATTGAATTGTTGGGTGCAGAGAAAGCTTGGTTCGAAAGCAACCTGAAGGAGTTGTGTTCGGCCAACATACTGCGCAATTTGTTTAATAGTTACGGCTTCAGTATGGACTGCATTATAGAGGAGGAGAAGGTTTTTCTTATCATAAAGGGGTTTGGGTAAGACCTGAACTAATCCAAATTGTCGGGCGACAAGATTGGGTTGATAAGCAATCAAGGTTCAAGAGATTGAATCTGAGGGTTAAAACCTTGGGAGTCAAGAAAGCTTCCCAGATTGCATTGGATTCTGCTTCTTGAGCCTTCGACAGAGCTGGAAATAGCCTGGTGAACCATTTAGGACCATACTTCCTTGCAGCGAAGAGAGCCATGTTTGGTGAGAAGTCATAACGTTTGGTAATCATCATGATAAAGCTAGTGAAGGTTTGTTGAATAGGCCGACCTTCATCAACAAGAGTTAACTTTGTGAGGGAAGTCTCTCTCTATGTACTTGATTTTAATGATGTCAAAACTATCATGCTTTGCACATATATATTTCACATGAATGCACATTAGGTGTTCTAAGGATGTTTGATCATGTTGGCAATGTTCTAGGTGCATTAGATATGGTTAAACACCTTTAGGAGAGTCAAAAGTGTGATTTTTACATGTTTGAATGGTGTGAGTCGACTCATGACCTTGTTCAGGTCGACTCATACATGCTGAATTTGTGTCTGTTAAAACTGTGTGCTGCGGGTATGCTCAGGTCGACTCTTCAGGTCGACGCATACATCCTGCATTTGTGTATATCAAAAACTGGGTGTTATGAGTCGACGCATAGACCTGTTTAGGTCGACCGGTCGCTGTTTTGCACAAATTTTCTGCTGTGTTATTCACTCTAAAATTCTGTTTCTCTCATGTATTTCTTCTAGGATATTATATATATCATTTTTAGCTCTTTTTTAACAAGAACAAGAAACGTGAAAGATTTTATGCCATTTTCTCTCATCAATTTCATCTTCTTCCTTGAGCATTCAAACAACTACACATAACTAATTTTTGTTTGTTGTGTTCATTGATTTGAAGTGATAAGGTTCAGATTTCTGGAAGTGTTATCTTCATTTCTGAGTTGAGATTTGTGGTAGGTGTTTCTTGAATAAAACCTTAGGGTTTTCTCCTCCAAGAATCTAAGAGATTTTGGGGGTTTTTGCACAAGCCAATTCGTTCTACAAGGATTCAGCTGGGCGAAGGTAACCGAAGAGATCGGTTTAGTAGCTGTAATCAGAGGATCGTAGAAGAGTGGTTTGGGTTCGAATCTTTGGTAGATTGCAATTGATCGAGTGAAGGTAATCGAAGAAGAGTGTATTCCTTCGGTTTAGTAGCGCGAGACGATAATTGGATCAACCATATTCGAAGCACTTGATTCATCTTGAATCAAGGGAAGAGAAGGCTCTACATCAACAATTCGAAGACGTTCGAAGATTTGATTGTTCATAGTTTTCTCTTGTATAAACGTACAATTGCAACGATAATATATATATCTCAATTCCATGTTTGGAATTGGGGGCAGAGGTACCCATAGCGAGGACGATTGGGGAACTGCCTAATCAAATTGCGTTTGTTCTCTTTCTCCTTCAACTCTTTATATTTTCTGCATTGTTTGAATTTGTCAAGTTTTCAATTTGTCTGAATTTCTGAGGTGTTGTAATCTAGAGCTGAAAAATTGTTTTTGTTAAAGTGATACAATTCTTTGAATTGTATCTAGGAGCAGCTTGAACTTACTAACCATAGAAATTCTGCACTTAGTGTGTTTGTACACACCAAGTGTTTGATAATTTGTCACAAAGCAAACTCAAACATTGTTTGTGTCTCATTGCTTATAGTTTGCCTCGTTGTTTTGGTTTATACATAAACACGTTATAATTTGTTGATTGCGTTTTGAATAGATTAACACAACTGAATTTTTCTCTTCCATACTCTTTCACAATATATACGTGCATATCTGATCCTTTTTGGTAGAAGGTTCGTTGTAGACTTTTGATCCAGTGGTAGCTTCCGTTTAAACATTTTTTTTTAAAACAGAATTTTTGTAGTCCATTTGCGTGTAAAACTCAAAGGATCTATTCAACCCCCCCTTCTAGATCCATAGCCATAGTCTAACAAGTGGTATCACGAGCTCCGGTTTATTCTGGTGCTTCGGTAAAACTTCTTGGATCATGGCGAACAAACCTAAGGGGGCTTATAATAGAGCTCCAGTTTTTACAGGTGAAAACTACAGCTATTGGAAGGATTGTATGCGCGTTCATATTAATTCCTTAGATCGGAAGGTTTGGAACGTTATTTTAAACGGTCCCATGGCAATTACTATGACTAACGCGGAAGGCGTTGTCGTTCCTAAACCCGAAGCTCAATGGAATGAGGATGACGAGAAAAAGTACAGTTATGATTGGAAGGCTCGCAATATGATCATCTCCTCCTTGGGAGTTGATGAGTATTATCGAGTCTCCCATTGTGAAACAGCCAAAGCCATGTGGGATGCTTTACAAGTAGCCCACGAAGGCACGAATGATGTTAAGTTGGCTCGAATTAATACACTAACGCAAGAGTTCGATCTGTTTTACATGAAGCAAGGGGAAACCATTGCGGATATGCAAAAATGATTCACTCACATTATCAACAAATTGCATGTCCTTGGTAAACCAATTCCAAATGAGGTTTCTACTAATAAAATTCTGAGGTGTCTTAGCAGGGAATGGCAACCGAAGGTTACCGCTATCAAGGAGGCCAATGATCTTGCTACATTAGACCTCACAACACTCTTTGGTAAACTTGATGAGCATGAGCAAGTGCTCATTAGCTTGGATAAATATGAGAAGAGTATAAAGAAAGAGAAAGCAAAAGATACGGAGAAGAAGTCGATAGCTCTTAAGGCTTCTTGTTCAAAGTTCACACATCAAGAGCAAAGTGATGATGAAGCCAAAGATGACAAGGATGAAGAATCCGGTGATGATATGAGATTATTTGTGAAGAGATACAATAGATACATTCGCAAGAATGATATTCAGCACTCGGACAGAAATCTTGTCAAGTTCCGGAAGCAATCTAGAAGTGAAGGACATAAAAATGGCAAAGTAAAGGGGACGTGCTACAATTGTGGAAAATCCGGGCACTACAAGCCGGATTGTCCATCCCTAAAGAAAGACAAAGATAAGGACAAAGATAAGAGTCGCTCAAACAAAAAGTCCAACAAGCCTCGACGAGCATACATCGCTTGGGAAAGCGATAGCGAGTCGGAGAAAGATGACTCATCAAGTGACGAAAGTGAATCCGTCAACCTTTGTCTCATGGCACGTCACAACAAAGGAAAAGAGGTAAAACACTCTAAATATGAAAACTGTCAAAATATGTCTCATGCTGAATTGAAAAAAGCTTTTGACACATTACACCACGAAGCTAAGGAAGCATTTCAACGCTTAGCTTCGAATAAAAAGATTTTTTCCTATTTGGAGAAAAAGGTTTCCGATTCCCAAAAGGAATTGGAAGATCTTAAAAACTCTATGGTGAATGTATCAAAAACTAATATCGATAAGGATGAATATACATGGTTTGACCTTGGGGGCTGTGGTACTTGTCACATTTGGCAAAGAGAGGTGAGAACCCTCAAAGCCAAGTTGGACAAGGCTCTCAAGCCCAAGATTACGTTTGCTATTGATCGATCACATTATCATGAAACAATGAATAATCCGTATCAAAAATACACGTATGTGATTCGAGATAGTGATAGCAAAGGTAAACTCCAAACAAATCGTGATTGCTTATATTGTTGTAAGTCCGGTCATACTATTGCTAAGTGCCGCTTTCGGAGATATCTTGTTCCAAAGGGCATTTATCAATGGCTGCCCAAGGGCAATATTGGTTTCACTTACCATAAAGGACCCAATGAGAATTGGGTACATACTCTCCCTTGATTATTGTTGTAGGTACAAAGTCTTGAGACCACCGAAAGAAGATGGGTTCTAGATAGTGGCTGCTCAAGACATATGACCGGAGACATATCTCTTTTCATCGACTTTGTGGCGAAGAAAAAGGGGTTTGTCACTTACGGAGATAACAACAAGGGACAGATTCTCGGTAAAGGTAGTATAGGTAATCCCTCATCTATTACTATCTCTGATGTACTTCTTGTGGAGGGCCTTAGACACAACCTTTTAAGCATTAGTCAACTATGCGACAAAAATTATAAAGTCTCTTTTTCAAAGGATTGTTGCGTAGTTGAAGATTGCGACAAGAAGAATGTGTTTAAGGGCTTGAGGGTGAATAACGTCTATATGCTAGACTTAAGCGAGGTATCATTGGATGGAGACAAGTGTTTAGTCACTATGAATGAAGATTCATGGTTGTGGCATAGACGTTTGGCTCATATCAATTTTGATTTGCTTAATAAAATTGTCTCTAAAGACCTAGTCATCGGGTTGCCCAAAATTAAATTTACAAAGGATCATCTTTGTGATGCATGCCAAATGGGGAAGCAAACAAGGATCTCTTTTAAATCTAAAAACATTGTTTCAACTATGAGACCTCTTGAGCTCCTTCATATGGATCTCTTTGGACCATCTAGGGTTAAAAGCCTAGGTGGTAACTACTATGGGTTTGTTATAGTCGATGATTTTTCTAGGTTCTGCTGGACAATTTTCCTGGCAAATAAGAGTGATACTTTTTCAACCTTTGAACGATTTGCTAAGTTATCTCAAAATAAGCTAAACACAAACATTGGTTCAATCAGAAGTGATCATGGGGGTGAGTTTGAAAACCATTTGTTTGAAGCATTTTGTGATTCCAATGGAATTGATCATAATTTTTTCGCACCACGTACCCCTCAACAAAATGGGGTAGTGGAACGTAAAAATAGAGTATTGGAAGAACTTGGAAGGACTATGATCAATGATAGTGGATTACCAAAATACTTTTGGGCAGACGCCATAAGTACGGCTTGTTACGTTTTGAATAGGGTGCTCATCCGGCCTATTCTAAACAAGACACCGTATGAGCTTTTAAAAGGGCGTAAGCCGAATATCTCTCACCTTCATGTATTTGGTTGCAAATGTTTTGTGTTAAATAATGGAAAAGAGACTCTCGGCAAATTTGATGCCAAGGCTGACGAGGGTATTTTTCTTGGATACTCTCAGTCAAGTAAAGCGTATAGAATCTATAATAAAAGGTTACGTGTAGTTGAAGAGTCAGTTCATGTTTCTTTTGATGAGTCTTATCCGAGAAATGTCGAAGATGGTAGTTCTTTTCATGGTGCAGGTGTACCTACTGAAGACATACTCAAGGACACTGATAAGGGAATTGATCAGCCTGAAGCAGTGCGTATTGAGGAGGAAAAGGATCACCAACCAGTGAAAAGTGAGGATGATCATCATACTAATGAAGATGAACTTCCTCCAGCTTGGAAGTCTTCAAAAGACCATCCAATTGACAACATTCTCGGTGATATCTCTAAGGGAGTAACTACTCGCTCTAAACTTAGTAACTTTTGTTATTACTCGGCTTTTGTTTCCCAAGTTGAACCTAAAAACTCTAAGGAAGCATTACTTGATGAGCATTGGTACCTATCAATGCAAGATGAACTAAATCAATTCGGGAGAAATGAGGTTTGGGACCTTGTCCCCCCTCCGCGAGATCATCGAGTAATAGGAACCCGATGGGTGTTTAGGAATAAACTGGATGAAAATGGAGTAATAACGCGTAACAAAGCTAGGCTTGTAGCGCAAGGCTATAACCAAGAGGAAGGAATCGACTATGAGGAAACTTATGCGCCGGTTGCTCGACTCGAGGCCATACGCCTTCTACTTGCCTACGCTTGTACAAAGAACTTTAAACTATTCCAAATGGATGTCAAAAGTGCATTCCTTAACGGATATATAAATGAAGAGGTTTATGTAGCCCAACCTCCAGGTTTTGAATCACACGAATATCCTGATCATGTCTATAAACTTAAGCGAGCTTTGTACGGACTTAAACAAGCCCCTAGGGCTTGGTATGAACGTCTAAGCAAATTTCTACTTGATCAAGGGTATTCAAGAGGAAAGGTTGACACGACCCTCTTTATTAAACGTCAAGGAAAACACTTAATTTTGGTACAAATTTATATTGATGATATTATATTTGGGTCTACTAACATGACCTTGGTCAAGGAGTTTTCTAGTTTGATGCAGGGGGAGTTTGAAATGAGCATGATGGGGGAGCTTAACTATTTCCTCGGATTGCAAATCAAACAACTTGAAGAGGGCACATTCGTGAATCAAACGAAATATTGTCTTGAGTTACTAAAACGTTTTGATATGCTGAACTGCAAAGCTATAGATACTCCTATGCCTACGAGTGTTAATCTTGATCGTGACGAAAAAGGTAAGGATGTTGAGGTAAAGAGGTATCGAGGTATGATAGGGTCTCTTCTTTATCTTACCGCATCACGTCCCGATATAATGTTTAGTGTATGCATGTGTGCAAGGTATCAAGCACATCCCAAGGAATCCCACCTAAAAGCTGTTAAACGCATACTTAGGTATCTCTCTGGAACCCCAAAGTTTGGTCTGTGGTATTCCAAAGGTAGTGCTTGTTCCTTAGTTGGTTATTCTGATTCCGACTTTGCCGGGTGCAAGTTGGATAGGAAAAGTACTAGTGGCACGTGTCATCTTTTCGCAAATTCCTTGGTAAGCTGGCATAGCAAGAAACAGGTTTTCGTTGCTTTGTCAACTGCCGAGGCTGAATACGTTGCTGCAGGTAGTTGTTGTGCTCAAGTCCTATGGCTTAAACAACAATTGCTTGATTTTAATTTAAAACTTGAGCGTATTCCAATTTTATGCGATAACACTAGTGCAATAAATCTAACTAAGAACCCTGTATTACATTCACGTACCAAACATATTGAAATACGTCATCACTTCCTTAGGGATCATGTTGAGAAAGGTGATGTGATTATTGAGCATGTTGATTCAAAAAATCAACTTGCTGACATTTTCACAAAACCTTTAGCCACTGAGCCTTTCTTTCATATCCGTAGGGAACTTGGCATTCTTGACATTTCGGATCGTGTTTGATCTTATTATAAAGTGTCATTACCTTATCTTATCTATATGTACATCTATACTTTTGTCACTAACAATTTCAAAAGCTATTACCACATATGTAAGGTCTTGCATCATCAAAAGCGATCAAGGTAATATCGTTCTCGTTCATTAGAAATTAAGTGTACCATAACTGAGTGATATTATTGTTGTTTATTTGCCTATAGTATGCTCACTGTCTTCATTTGTATGTTTGGTGTGCATGTTAGTTCTCTTTTTATTAAATATCATGGCTTAAATAACACAAAAATATGATTTTTCAAAATTTTCACTGTTTGAGTCGACTCACAAATGCTTCAGGTCGACTCACTTTGGTTGCTTTGTTTGCGTGTTTAGTCGGGAACGCTCAGGTCGACTATTAGGTCGACTCATAGCTTCTTTTTTTAAGATTATAGAAAAAGTTACAGTGTGCGTCGACGCACACAGGCCTAGCGGTCGACCGCTCGCTGAAAAATTGCGAAATATTCCTTGAGTCTTGTGCGGTTTTTGACCCATTTGATCTCTTTTTATGCTTTTTCTAATTTTCTATGTGGCATTAACATAACATATCAAGTCATTCTCTCATTTCCTCCTCTTCCCTAATTTCATCTCCATCAAAACCCTAACTTCATCAATCTCACCCAAAATTCTTGGAGTCTATAACTAGTTGGGAAATTCGTCACTATTCATCCTCCTTCAACACCAATCATCAATGGCTTCACGGAGAATCACCCGTAAAAGAGTCACAAGGGAATCATCTGTTCAAGCGGGTCCTTCTCAACCACCTCTAGATCAACCGGTAACTCTTTCTTCTCTACTTTCTCCTGAGAATGCTGATTTATTTGAGAAAACAATGAAGAAAAGGTCTGTGGTCAAGCAATTTGTGTATTATCGTCATACGGTAGAACGCATGCACTTGGAAGAAGTCATGGATTTATTGGACTTTCAAAATTTAAATGGGTTTTTAGAATGTGATGTCAAATACAATGAGGATCTGGTAAGACTGTTCTATACTGGTCTAGTTGGAAAGTTTGATGATTTTATGTTCAATTGCAAACTAGGGAATAAGACCCTTACTATCCAAAACACCACTTGGCGAGATTTATTCCGTTTGTCTGTGACCAATGAGAGTCCTATCAAGCACATAACTGATACCAAGCATGTTAATGATTATGAGTATAAGACAGCCTTAAATTCTATGCTCAGAAGACCATATCCTGATGCAGTTGTGGCGAGCAATCTTTTCCCTAGGGTAGTAACAACGGGAAAACTGTCTCCTATTCCTAGGATTTTGCAGTGGATCGTTGCCCATATTCTTAGACCCAAGCTTGGAGGTTATTCTAGGGTGGATCAGCCTGAGGTTCAGTTAATGTACATTTTGATGAACAAGATACCAATCAGTTGGCCTTATTACTTTGCAAGCAGAATGTATGCTCTTCGTGAATCCGGTAGAGGGACTGCACTTGGGTATGCATCCGTTATTCAAAAGTTTTTCAATAATGCTACAATAGTTGTTTCTGGTATTCCTTATAAGTCCATTACTATAAATCAAGAGTTCTGCCAGAAAACTATGACTATGATGGGCCATATGTGGGATGTTGTAGAGAAAAGGTATAAGTATATTTTGAAAGCCAATACGGCTGTTCTGGAAGAGTCTAGTGAAGAAGATGACGAAGAAGAAGAAGAAGAAAGGGAAAATGAAGAAGGAGAGAATGAACAGGATGATGCTAACGAGAACCAAAATGACAATGCTCAATGGCACCAAATGGATACGGGGGCTGATGACAATACTGCATGGATGTATCAAGGTTCTGAAGAAAATCAAGGTTGGAATTCATGGCAATCTCCAATGGAAACTGAAGTTGACCAAGGATGGGGTCAATGGCAATATAATAGTTGGACCAATCTTGGTTCCAACTATAGGCCATCAACTCACGGGATGAACTACCAAGATTCATATTACACTCCTCCTTCACCTCCGCGTCCTCAACAAAACAATGAAGATATTCTTGAACTTATGAGGACGATGCAACTTGATCAACAGCGGTTTGCCACAGCTCAAGAGGAACGGTTCAAGTCTTTACAAGAAGAAATTCAAACTCACGCCAACAACTTTGACTCTTTTGCCACAAATTTGACTGGAAGATTCAACACAATGGCCAAAACCTCTGCTAATCAACACCGTGCTCTTACAAATAGCTTTAACATTCTAAATCGCACCGTGTTGGAGATGACCGAGCAGTTGGATGTGCAACCTCCACCACCTCATCATCCTCAACCGTTTCGCGGAAGAGGTCATTCATTTAGGGGGAGGAGGCCATAAGAATCTACATTGCATCTTGCATCATGTCTCTTCATGCTTTATTCTTGATCTGTTTATGACTCTGCTATGTTTCCGTTTGCTATATGCACTTTCTCTTAGTGGCTTTGTATTGCTACTATTTTGGCTTCTCTATGTAGTGACCATCTTTGTGTTCCTTAAGCATTATGGTTTGGTTTAAATAGTTTGTTTGTATTTATCATTATTATGTTCGTTAACTTGCATTATATGTGAATGTATGTTAATGATTATTCGTTGCAATTCGTTAAAAAATGCAGCTATTCTTGATACTTTCTCTTTCTCTCTTTTTGATGTTGTCAAAGGGGGAGAAGAAATGGGAAATAACAGGTATTAACAGGTATTGAGATGATCAAACAATAGTGGATTCATAGAGTCAGGGGGAGGATACTACCTCAGTTTGACCGTTTTGCCATCATCAAAAAGGGGGAGTATGTGAGGGAAGTCTCTCTCTATGTACTTGATTTTAATGATGTCAAAACTATCATGCTTTGCACATATATATTTCACATGAATGCACATTAGGTGTTCTAAGGATGTTTGATCATGTTGGCAATGTTCTAGGTGCATTAGATATGGTTAAACACCTTTAGGAAAGTCAAAAGTGTGATTTTTACATGTTTGAATGGTGTGAGTCGACTCATGACCTTGTTCAGGTCGACTCATACATGCTGAATTTGTGTCTGTTAAAACTGTGTGCTGCGGGTATGCTCAGGTCGACTCTTCAGGTCGACGCATACATCCTGCATTTGTGTATATCAAAAACTGGGTGTTATGAGTCGACGCATAGACCTGTTTAGGTCGACCGGTCGCTGTTTTGCACAAATTTTCTGCTGTGTTATTCACTCTAAAATTCTGTTTCTCTCATGTATTTCTTCTAGGATATTATATATATCATTTTTAGCTCTTTTTTAACAAGAACAAGAAACGTGAAAGATTTTATGCCATTTTCTCTCATCAATTTCATCTTCTTCCTTGAGCATTCAAACAACTACACATAACTAATTTTTGTTTGTTGTGTTCATTGATTTGAAGTGATAAGGTTCAGATTTCTGGAAGTGTTATCTTCATTTCTGAGTTGAGATTTGTGGTAGGTGTTTCTTGAATAAAACCTTAGGGTTTTCTCCTCCAAGAATCTAAGAGATTTTGGGGGTTTTTGCATAAGCCAATTCGTTCTACAAGGATTCAGCTGGGCGAAGGTAACCGAAGAGATCGGTTTAGTAGCTGTAATCAGAGGATCGTAGAAGAGTGGTTTGGGTTCGAATCTTTGGTAGATTGCAATTGATCGAGTGAAGGTAATCGAAGAAGAGTGTGTTCCTTCGGTTTAGTAGCGCGGGACGATAATTGGATCAACCATATTCGAAGCACTTGATTCATCTTGAATCAAGGGAAGAGAAGGCTCTACATCAACAATTCGAAGACGTTCGAAGATTTGATTGTTCATAGTTTTCTCTTGTATAAACGTACAATTGCAACGATAATATATATATCTCAATTCCATGTTTGGAATTGGGGGCAGAGGTACCCATAGCGAGGACGATTGGGGAACTGCCTAATCAAATTGCGTTTGTTCTCTTTCTCCTTCAACTCTTTATATTTTCTGCATTGTTTGAATTTGTCAAGTTTTCAATTTGTCTGAATTTCTGAGGTGTTGTAATCTAGAGCTGAAAAATTGTTTTTGTTAAAGTGATACAATTCTTTGAATTGTATCTAGGAGCAGCTTGAACTTACTAACCATAGAAATTCTGCACTTAGTGTGTTTGTACACACCAAGTGTTTGATAATTTGTCACAAAGCAAACTCAAACATTGTTTGTGTCTCATTGCTTATAGTTTGCCTCATTGTTTTGGTTTATACATAAACACGTTATAATTTGTTGATTGCGTTTTGAATAGATTAACACAACTGAATTTTTCTCTTCCATACTCTTTCACAATATATACGTGCATATCCGATCCTTTTTGGTAGAAGGTTCGTTGTAGACTTTTGATCCAGTGGTAGCTTCCGTTTAAACATTTTTTTTAAAACAGAATTTTTGTAGTCCATTTGCGTGTAAAACTCAAAGGATCTATTCAACCCCCCCCTTCTAGATCCATAGCCATAGTCTAACAAACTTGGCCACGTGTGGACCTTCTACTCTCATGTTCTTTACTTCGTTAGTGTCCTCATTGATTTGATTCTTGTGGGGAAGGCAGGCTTCGAATGAAGCATTCAACCACAATTGAAGAAGCCAGAAAGGTCCAGAAAGGAGGAGATTTCCTTTGTCACCCAAACACTTAAGTTGGGTAACACCTTCGCTCATAGATTCATAAAGGCTAGCTAGTATTAGTTCACTTAGACAAAGATTATGGCTAGAATGAAGTTGGTTCACCATAGTTAAGAATTTCCTGGCAACTTGGAGTGACTTCGAACAGAAGACACAACGAGACAGCCATAATGCTAAGAAAGATATGTGTTCTACATCCGAAACCTCTTCTATATCTTTATCATGATAATGTGCGATGTGGGCCGAATATGTTGCCCTAGATGTCGAAAAGCCAATGTTATCCTCAGACATAAAGTCAGGGTCATAGGTGTTTCCAGTCGGTTTGAGCCCTGTGATAGCGGCTACATCGAATAAAGTTGGTGTCATCATTCCACATGGAAGATGGAGAGTGTAATGGGTGCTGTCCCAAAAATACAAAGAAGAGACAAGCATGCTCGAGCAATAGTCAGGACCTATATTCGACAGCATAATCAAATCATAAAGGCCCGTGTCCTTCCAGACTTCGGACTTGGTTTTTTCTAATTTCTTTAACCATCCTAGATAGTCAGAAGGGTCCTTAAAAGATGGAATGGATCTAAATACTATAAAGTTGTTCATGTACCTAAGATTAATGGCCTCTTCAGTCGAAGGGTTATTCTGGTTAGCAGGATTGGGATCCTCGTTGCTAGCCTTAGGTTTCATGGCTTGACCTATGGGTTTGTATTTGTGGTAAGTGGGGAAGAAATCCCTAAGTTTGCTAGGATCAATACTAGGATCAAACAAAGGACCTAACAAAGCCAGAGGTTTACCAGCAACAGTAAGAGGAATGAGTACCTGTGAAGCGTAGATTCTTCTTTTTTCTTCAGCAAGCGGTTCAGGCAGGTATTGTTGATTTCCTACCATGGTCGGACCAGTGATTGAGTCAAATGGAGGAAGTTGAGAGATCTTCTTAGGAATTTTTGCAGGTTTGTTAGACTCTTTAGTGGTTTTGTTGGCATCTTTGGTGGACCGTGTTGTTGAAGCCATTGTTGAAATGTGAAGAGGGAGATTGAGTTCTCTGAAGTATGAGAGAGTTTTTCTTGAGAGTTGAGAATTTAGAGAGCGTAAAAAGTGAAAAGAAATTATAAAGGGGGTCTTTATAAGGATGGGAGTGGAAGCGGTTCCAGAATCACATTAATGGTTAAAATAGGAGTGGGATGCGTGTCTTTCCCACTATTCTTGGTGGAACGGTGGCAATTAATGCCTATCACCATGATCTCCTAGGGTCTAGGAGATATGACAATGATGAAGATCCTCACGTGTGTTGAAGAGACGTTTTTCAGAAGAAAAAAAGGTAATCATGACTATGATGTAATACCCGTAAAAGTACATTAGCAGGAATTAAAAATTTGGGAATATTAAATAGTATTATGCTATTTTATTTTATGGATTTCCTATTTAATTATTTATTTTGACAAATTTTGTTGAAATTGTGTTGCGTCTAAATGAGACTTTCACAATTGACACAATGACTATATTAGATTTAAATGTTTCTATTGTGTCGAAAATTCAAAAATATATTTCTTCTGATTCTTAAGAAAAAGGGCAAAATATACCCGTCATTTAAATTTTCACTGACTCCGATTGTCGACAAAATTTAAATAAGAGTTTTATATATCGCCTAGAATGAGAATTTAATCTCAATATATTTTTCTAAGCTAAGGAACAAAAATTTATTCGAAATAAAAATTTATTTGAAATATATGTTTTGTTTTAATTAAAAGATTCTGGTATAATTTTTCTATTTTCATAATAGTTGCCAGTGAGGGAATTACGACTCGTCTGAGAACAAACGAAGAGACTGAACGAGCTAATGAGATTGAGTCATAAAATATCTAGATATTTTTGTTGATATATTATTATTTTATTGTTTGTGAGAGTGAAAATGGAGGGCAAGGATTGAACTCACATGTCTAATTATTCTAATCCAATGGTTTGTAAAGATTTTGGACTTTCTATTTAAACAAGTCTTTAAAACTCATATTTTTCATTCCTTCTCTTCTCTCTCACGTGACACTCTTCGCCCTACTTCTTTCTTTTATTTTATTTTATTTTATTTGTTAAGAGATAATGAAACCAAAAAAAATTAAGTGTTGGTTAGAATTTAAATTGAATCATAAACCTTCACTTATATAAACATTCAAGTAAGAAACTCAAGAAAAGTGGTGAATCTAAGTTATCCATAAATTATGCTGGAGCATTAAATCTTGTTTTATGGTGAGAAAAATTCTTTTACTTCTTTGTTAATATCAACAAAATCCACAAAGAAAATCATGATGTACAATTTGTTATCATATGGATTATTTATTTTAAATAAAACGTGTTTTGAAGTTTAATCATACTCATGATTATTTTAATTGTTAAAAGTTGCAAAGTTTGATTTCCGATGTTTTTCTTAGTTTGTTTAATTATAATTGATCTTGGCCATAAGAAATATAAATATTGTTTTTATCATCACACATTTCAATATTTTAATTTTGGTCTAAAGACATAGTATTCGTGTTTTACCATCCTAGAGTTTATAAAGAGAGTTTGAGGACAAATTTTGTATTATATTGATTAAATAATATAAATTTTCAAAACTAAAATCTACTAATTATTAAATCAAAACCTATTAGGTTTTGGTTTATGTTTCAAAAAAATTATTTAATCTTAGTGTTTGGTTGCACACTTAAGCTTGAAATGATTTTAAAGTTTAAATCTTGATCTTAGAAGTTTTATATACTTAACAAGTTTTTGAATAAGGTGATGACTCTAAAATTGTTTTGGCAAATCAATTTAAAGAATTGATTAGAGGAGTTTTAAGGAAAATGTTTTTACTGCTTTGATAAATAGAAGTTGTATCTTTCTATAACTATTGAATTGAAAAGAATTAATATATTTGTTTTAAAAATAAACTGAGTCTTTGGAGATTTTAATTTAAAGTTCAAGCTTCTATCATTTTCAACGGTTTTAAACCATTCAATTTTGGATGTGATTAAATTGGTTCTAATTGTGTTTCCATTCCTCCTTTGTGGAAAATTGTGGGGCTGCCTTTATTTTCGTCTTTGCTAGCCGAAATTTAAAAGTGAATTTAGATCATTTAAAATTGATAATTTTTCTAAAGAAGTGAACCATTACATCTTCCTTTTCGAAACAATGAAAATGGATATATGCTTCGCTATAATCGGAGAAAGATTCAACGAGTTATAATCGTTTTAATTTTGAAATTTTTTACCGTCACTTCATAAATTGGAAATATTCTATGTCGAGTGAACAAATTACAAAAGGTAACGTCCTCGAAAAATATTTAATTGTGACTTTGTGGTTAAATCACTTTTGTTTTTATGAAATCGACAGAGCTCGTTTTGCCTAAATCTACTTGAAGTTTTGAAAAGACTTTTGAAGTTCATTATTGCCTAAATGTCTAAACTATAATTTCACCAAGTTGAGGCAACCTACTTAGGTTAGTAAAACTATGAAAAAATCACAACCCTAATTGATTAGATGAGTGGCCAAGACAAAGCCCTAATTTATGGATGTAGTCGGGTTTGTATTAACTTAAATAAGTTGTGTATTTAAAAAAGATTGAAAGTGTGAGCCGGATCGGAGAGTACCTCGAGAGATAGAAATCGGGCTTATATAATGTAAGATGAACTCGTTGGAAGCTTTCCAAGGTAAGGGCACTTTCTACCGATATTATATGTGATTGAATGCTTATGTGTAGGTATGAATAAATTGTGTGCCCAATTGAGGGTTTTGGTGATAATTGTGTGCCTGATTGAGAATGTTTAATATTGGTATGCCCAATTATGAATACATGTTTATGCTATGATGCTAAACGTGTGAATATGCTTTCATATGATTTTGAATAAATATATGAATTAACATGTGGTTATGATTACGTATGATGAGATTATGTAATTGTTGCATTAGTATGTGTAGGGAAAGCATATACTCATGCATATCATAGTTGTGTGTATGTCGAGGGGACAACACCGGGTGAGGACTGTAGGGAACGCAACCCACCTAATCCTGTGGGATTTTATTGAGTCGATGTAGTAGGGAACGCTACACCTTTAGTGGAAAGGGTCCACGACTTTCCGCGGAGAGGTTAAATTTCAGAATTCATGCATGTGAGGATCCCGGTTAGGGTGATCACACTCATGTAGAGTCTGCATTAGGCTATTTGCGCATTCCTCTATGTATTAAAATAATATTGTGACTGTTATATATCATGTTGTACTTGTATATGTCTGTATTCTTTCATATATGCTATTTTTAGATTGTGACCCTCTACTATTATTGTGGACTGGGCTTATGCCCCAGGTTCTTAGATGTTTGAGTTGTTCTTAAATACGTAACGAAACAGTTGTTGGATCGGTGATCGAAAGCAGCAAGTCTAGATTTCTACTTGAGGGTTTAGTACCCAGTCATCATCAGGTAGAGTCCAAAGATCAGCTTAGAGTTCTGTTTGAGAGTGGGGTCATTTCCATCTATTGTGAAGTAGGTTGTTATAACATAAATGTTTATTCTGTAAGATGTATTGATCATTATTTAACGTCAAATACTTTTTGAGAAAGAATGTTTTTAGTATTGAAAATATTTTGCAATTTATGGCAAGTATTTGATTTTCACTTTGAAGAAGATTTTAAACAGGAAACTTCTACTCTGATTATATTTTAAAAAGGGACCATCATGAATGCTTATTATTGTTTTGTTATTTAAAATGAAAAAAAATACACGCCCGCTGTTAAAAATCAGGGTGTTACATTGTGGTATTAGAGCTTTGGTCTAGATTTTCATGGGGGTTGTGAGTCAGGTGTACTAAGCTGATCAAGTGTCGGGTTTAATGGAAGTAAATGTTTGGAGTCCTATGTGTTATTTGTTATGTGTCTTGAGTCAATCATGATATATGCTTAGGTAATCGATTGTTTCTTAACTAAAGTTAATGTACCCTATAGTACTTCAATAAGAAGGATAGTTGAGACCCAAGAGCATTAGTCAACTTTGGTGGACATATGTCTCTGAATTATATTGATGTGTTGGTCTATAGGGGACAAGATTGAATTGAGTAAAAACTACAAGGTATTTCTGCAATAACTCTATAGGTTAGAAGTTGTGTTGGTTGTGGTTACTTAGAGATGCTGAGTAGGGACACGTGGACATCAAACTTACAAAGGATTGCAAGTAAGAATCTGATTTGGGGGACCTTTTGGGAAAATAATATTAGATGTTCATTCTCGTGAGTTTGGGATGAGACATAATGAATTTTATTTACTATTAAGAAGATGTTATTGTTATGGAAATGTGAAGCATATATGGATGTCAATGGAGGGTCTTCCATGAGAAGTAAGAGGGTGTTACACAATAAGAGTGATTGAACCTAGTGAAGTTAGACAACAACTATACTATTGGCAATTACCTGAAGCGTTAAACTAGGTATATTTAAGCTATGTGAGATTTCTAAGTTAAAGTATTCAGGATGAATCTTGTGATGATTGAAGGTAGGAGATCATATATCACATGGATAAGTGATGATCTATAATTAGTTTAGGAGTTAGTGAGTAAAAAGGTTGATATGAGATAAAGGTACTAGTAGCACCATAAATTTAAGTAATCATGGGAATTGAGATGGGCAAGGGTTAAATTATTCAAATTATGGACGAAAATGTTGGAGAATTCCACATGAGACTTTGAAGTCGAGACGAGGTTAAGTACAATATGTTGTTTATGGCGAATGTGCAAAGTGAAAAGACTAGTATTGGGAATGTCATGTAAAGAAAATGTTGGAGACGCGCATGGAGATGCAACTTAGGTCAATTAAGAATCCATGCAAGTAATTGCCTCACCCATAATTTGGAAATTATGATTGTAAGTGTATGCTTGAGATTTAAAGGTGCAACTTGAATGGATCACATGAGATGCATTTGTCATATTAGGAAATAAAGAGAATTTAACATTTGTGTATTAGGACAAATCGAGTATGAAATGGAAATTTTTGTGGAAAATAGTAAGGCTTGGATTAATTGCAGTTGTTATAATAAAGTGAGACGTAGCTTAGTAGAAAATGCCCGTTGAGGAAATAAAGGACTTTGAATGTTAACATCGTGGATGATTGAACAATAAAAGTTGAGATGTTGGAATAATCAAGAACGTTTAGGTTGACGAGCTCTTTTGAGGAAAATAGATTTTAACGATATAGGAAATAAATTCAAGAGAGTTTGGAAGCATGATTGTGATAACACAAAAGACGCATTGTGCCAACAGTGACCGTCAACGAAGAGGAACATTTCATGTTAAGACACACATGGTTAATATAAGTAATAATTTGGAAATAAGGAAGTTGTGTCAGAGTGTGATGCAAGACCTTAAGACTAGTGTAAAGGGAATCAGTGTGTCATAGATGGCATAGTTTCGGTGTGTGTCAAAAAAAAATTTTTTTGAGGAGTTTTGATCACCAACCGAATGTTGAGATGACATTATCAAGATTTTTTGGAATGATATTCAAATGTGAACATATATGGATCGCCAGAGTTATGAGATTAAAGGAAAAACAACATGTTTATGGATGTTGGTGAAGTTGTCAAGTTCTCTATGTAGATGACAACTTCATTCGGAGCGAAAATGGTTTTGATTGTACTCAGTGTATTAGCCTTTACTACTTTGTAGGATAATAAAAAAATTGTTCTGTGCTAAGTGAGCGTAAAGGAAACTGTAACTTGTTTTAGGAGATTGGGCCGCATCAACGAGATCAAAGTAGGAAGAAATTGAGGAAGATTTTAGTAAACCTCGAAAGGATTTTGGGACCCTAGTGCCTCACATGACTTTGATAAAAAGTTGCAAATGACACAATTGTAGTTTGGTAATGATGGTTTATTTCACTATCATGGTTGTCAGCTACCTATTGACAAATTGAGGAACTGATCACCCTCAATTTCTTGTTGATAGTAGACGGGGCCGTGTTGAATGAAATTGACAAGACTTGCCGAATTTAGTAGTGTGTAAAGTTAATTATCATTTTATCAGAAGGATAATCAGTCACCACTTCGTGTGAACCTAGTGGAATGGGTTGTGACGTGAAAGTCAGAATATGGCCTTGAAAGTTTGAGTATGAACCTAGGATTCTGGAAGACCTATCATTTATGAATGTGCTCTTGTAAGATTAATTTTGAGTGTTGAACTCATAGTGTGACATCTAGCTTTGCTTCTAGAGTCTGAGTTAATGCGACCTTGTAGAGGGTTTGATAAGTGCACGACCGTGTTAGTGATGACATTAGTAATAACCAGTTGAGTTGTTGCTCTTGCCTTAAGTTTCGAGGACGAAACTTATTTTAGGAGGGTAGTAATGTAATACCCGTAAAAGTACATTAGCAGGAATTAAAAATTTGGGAATATTAAATAGTATTATGCTATTTTATTTTATCGATTTCCTATTTAATTATTTATTTTGACAAATTTTGTTGAAATTGTGTTGCGTCTAAATGAGACTTTCACAATTGACACAATGACTATATTAGATTTAAATGTTTCTATTGTGTCGAAAATTCAAAAATATATTTCTTTTGATTCTTAAGAAAAAGAGCAAAATATACCCGTCGTTTAAATTTTCACTGACTCCGATTGTCGACAAAATTTAAATAAGAGTTTTATATATCGCCTAGAATGAGAATTTAATCTCAATATATTTTTCTAAGCTAAGGAAAAAAAATTTATTCAAAATAAAAATTTACTTGAAATATATGTTTTGTTTTAATTAAAAGATTCCGGCATAATTTTTCTGTTTTCATAATAGTTGTCGGTGAGCGAATTACGACTCGTCTGAGAAAAAACGAAGAGACTGAACGAGCTAATGAGATTGAGTCATAAAATATCTAGATATTTTTGTTGATATATTATTATTTTATTGTTTGTGAGAGTGAGAATGGAGGGCAAGGATTGAACTCACATGTCTAATTATTCTAATCCAATGGTTCGTAAAGATTTTGGACTTTCTATTTAAACAAGTCTTTAAAACTCATATTTTCCATTCCTTCTCTTCTCTCTCACGTGAAACACTCTTCTCCCTACTTCTTTCTTTTATTTTATTTTATTTTATTTGTTAAGAGATAATGAAACCAAAAAAAAATTAAGTGTTGGTTAGAATTTAAATTGAATCATAAACCTTCACTTATATAAACATTCAAGTAAGAAACTCAAGAAAAGTGGTGTTCTGGACTGGACCAATGGCTAGAATTGGCCCAATCCGCCTCTGCTCCAGAGCGGCCCAAATTGCCTAAGTCCAATCCACAGAGGGGCAAAACTTACCTTTCTGCCCCTCCAACCGGGCAAGGAATGCAACGTTCCTCCCCGGAATTACTGCACGTCACGCACGGCTTCATTGCTCCCCGAACAGCTATGGGCAGGTGCCCGGAACTATGCCTATGCCCGACATAACGGCTGGTTTTGGGCACCCTGTCCGACATAACGGCTAGTTTGGGTAGTTGCCTATTCTTTGGGGAAAACAGTTATTTCGCCCCGAAAATATGACCGTTGGCCACGCGCTGGGGGCTCTATATAAACCCTCTCGCTTGAGAGGGTCAGGTATCCAATATTCACCCTAAGAATTCATACTTTGTACTTGCCCCTTTCCTCTGACCCTTTCTCACTTGAGCGTCGGAGTGCCTTGCAGGTACACCCCCTCCTCTCCATACGACCAGCATCCCCGACGCACTTGGCGGCCTGATTCTATAGGATCTGATCCAGCCCTCACGATCAGTAGCGCCGTCTGTGGGAACCTTTTTTCTCCCCATCTTTCTTTCCTCAATAATCGAAGATCAAAATAATTCTCAAACATCATCACGATCATGGCCTCCCAAGATCGCTCCAAGGATGCTCTCCAATCAACCATCCTCCCCGTCAACAAATCTGACGTTGACGGCAAATCATCTCTCGTCCGAGATGCCCGTTTCCTTAGGGATGGAGCCACTGCTTCTCCTTCCCCTACCCCTGCTGATTGCAATAACGATCAACCGTCTCTCGACCTCCAGTCCGTTCCTGTTCCGCCCAACGCCGACCCGGCCGTGGCAGCCCTCCTGGAGGCACTCAACAAAACTAACACCCTGATCCTGCAGCAAAACGAGAGGATCGGGGCACTGGAAGAGTCTCGCCGTCCAAGATCCCCTCCTACGCGGAGGAACCAGTGACGATCAAGAAGCCCGCAGCCACAGAGAGAAATCGACCGAAGACTGCGCCAAGAGCATGATCTTCGCGTAGCCCGAAAGCGTGACCAGATCTCCCCGCGAGACCAGCACGCTCATGACCACAAAAGGACTCGAAGGAACGAGGAATCTCCTCCGATCAAGTCCAAAGGACGGGCACGCTCACCTTCTCCTCGAAGGAACCGCTCACCTTCTCCTCGAAGGAACCGCTCACCTTCTCCGCGAAGGAACCGCCGATGCGAGCACCCCGTCCGGTCACAATCATACACCAGTTCTAGTGACGACGACGAGCCTCGCGGCCCGTTGTCCCAGGAGATCTTGGCCACCCGTCTCCCAAAAGGCTTGGAGAAACCCCTGTCACTTGGCACATACGACGGGACCACCGACCCTGACGAGCACATCGAAAACATCGATGCGCTGCTAGACTACCGCGGCGTACGAGGCGCCATCAAATGCACACTGTTCCCGACCACGCTTCGGAAGGGAGCAATGACATGGTATAAACAACTGCCTGAGGAATTCATCACCTCGTGGAAACAACTGGGCAGGATGTTCTCGCGGCACTTCACAACATCTCGCCGCCATCCCAAAACTGAGGCCTCCCTCGGAGCCATAATCCATGGGAAAGACGAACCTCTCTGCGCATATATCAAGAGGTTCAACAAGGAAGTTGTGCAGGTCCCGACGACAGATAAGATGAAGAAGTTCCTGCTCGAACAAGGGGTCCGCCCGGACTCCGAGTTCTCTAAAGCCATTGGCCTCGTGCCACCGAGGAACTTAGATGCCCTCCTCCTCAAAGCCCAATCACATTCAGTACGAAGAGAAGATTGCGGCCTGCAACGTCCGAGCATCTCGCCGCCAGGAGAACGCTCGGGCCTCTAAAGGAGAAGAAGCCTCGACATCTTGTCGGGGTGAACGAAGGCACGAGGACCGTCCCCGCGACTCCCGTGACAGCAAAGGGCCCTCTGGGTGTTTCCATGATTACACTCCCCTGACCGTTTCCAGGGAGAAGATTTTGACCGAATGTGCCAATTCGGAGTTCAAACAAGCCGGGGTCCGCTTCCCCAAACAGCTGCCGAACAGACCAAATGTGGACAAGTCAAAATACTGCCACTTCCACAAAAGTCACGGCTATATTACGGAGGACTGCATCCATCTAAAGGATGCCATTGAAATACTGATCAGAGACGGCCACCTGAGGCAGTTCCCGAAGAAGAAGGACACTCCTCGGCAGGACGCCCAAGAGTCCAAGAAGGTCGAGGATGAGGTACCCTCCTCGGAAGACGCCAACATATAGGTCGCTATGTCCATATCGCGACCCGAGGACTTCAACGTCCCTAACGGGCTCAGCGCCCCTGCATATTTCGCGGCCCACAGCCCGTGGGAGACCTTTCCCTCCACCATGGTCATCTCTGGCGGGGGTTTCAACAAAGTTACTGCGGGGTCCGTGAAACGGAAGTCTGAACACCTGATCAACACCAGCTTGAACAAAGTGACCACGCTTGGTCAGGCCCCAAAGGGTTCCGTCCCCATCTCCTTCTATAAGAAGGAGCTCCTCGGCGGCTCCCCGAACTCAAGCATTCCATTGCTCGTCAGAGCCCAAATGGCAAACTTCGACGTTCGCCGAATCCTAGTCGACCATGGCAGCTCGGTCGACATCATGTACTCCCAGCTATTCTCAACGCTTCAGCTGGACGAATTGCACCTTACCCTCTATGTAGGGTCCGATTTACAGGGATTAAACGGGCCTGTGACCAAGCCGTGGGGTTACATCGAGCTAATCGTGACCTTCAGAGCAGCTAAAATGGCCAGATCCATCAAGGTGCAATTTCTGGTAATCGACTGCCCGTCGCTTTACCAATGCATTTTCAGAAGGCCAACTCTAGCCGAGTTGGTAGCAGTGCCCTCGACCGTCCACCTGAAGATGAAGTATTACACTTCGAAAGGAATGGTCGCCACCCTCCACAGTGATATAGAAGCTACCCGACGGTGTTTTGAAGCAGCTACAAAGGGGCTCAACGCCATTGCGCCCAATCCTAAAGCGTCGAGCAAGCCAGCACTGCCAACCAGCTCCGAGGAGGCCAAGCCTCTGCCCCAGGTCGACTCTATCGACCTCGACAGTCACTTCCCCGAGGACCAACAGGAGGAACGAGCAGCTTCAGCCAGCCCGTCCATGTCATCCAGCAGCAACTCCCATCCGATGCGCCCAGTCCCGGATGGCAACTTCGAGATAGTTCTATTCGGCGAAGACCCCCAACGGGGAGTGAAGATCAGAGCTGACCTTCCAGATATCGCGAGGAAGCAGCTTAAAGCATGCCTCAGAGAGAATGCCGACCTCTTCGCGTGGAGCGCCGCGGAAATGCCCGGTTTGGATCCGTCTACTGCCTGTCACCAGCTGACAATTGACCCGGCCATTAAGGCCGTAGCACAACATAGACGGAAGCAGTCTCCAGAGAAAACAGGGGCTGCTGAAAAAGCTGTAAAGGACCTCCTCGAGGCCAAATTTATTTCGGAAGCCAAGTACACCACTTGGTTGTCCAACGTTGTATTGGTTAAAAAATCTAATGGAAAATGGTCCATGGGCATTGATTATACCGATCTCAATAAGGCATGCCCGAAGGATGCCTACCCCTCCCCAATATTGATAAACTTGTTGAAAATTCTGCTGGTTTTAAAATTTTATCGTTCATGGACGCCTACTCGGGCTACAATCAAATCCCAATGGCAATGTCCGACAAAAAGTACACGGCCTTCATGACCGAATCAGGCAACTATTACTACAACGTAATGCCCTTCGGCTTGAAGAACGCCGGAGCAACGTACCAACGAATGATGAACAAAGTGTTTCGGGGAGAAATAGGCGACATGCTCGAAGTCTACATGGACGACATGATCGTAAAATCCCACGAGGAAACCGATCACACTGCCCATCTACGAAAAGTCTTCGAACAGGCTAGGAAATACAAAATGCGTTTCAATCCGGAGAAGTGCACGTTCGGTGTCCGGGCAGGAAAATTCCTCGGCTTCTACTTAACAGAACGAGGAATCGAGGCCAACCCCGACAAATGTTGGGCATTCTCCGAGTTTCCTATGCCTAAGTCCAAAAAATCCATCCAGTTCCTCAACGGGATGCTCGTGTCACTATCTCGTTTCGTGGCCAAGTCCGCCCAGCACGCCCTGCCATTCTTCAAACTCCTCCGTAAAGAGGCAACATTCGAATGGACCGAGGAGTGCGACAAGGCCCTTCTCCATCTGAAACGGGAACTCTCAGAGCCGCCGGTCCTCTCTCGACCGGACAACGGCGAAACGCTATACTTATATCTGGCCGTTGCGACCGAAGCAGTGAGTGCCGCTCTCATCCGCGAGACGCCTAACGGGCAGAAACACATTTATTTCACAAGCAAAGCATTGCAAGGACCAGAGTTAAGATACCAGCAGATAGAAAAGGTAGCACTAGCCCTCATCAAAGCAGCCAGAAGATCAAGACACTACTTCTTGGCTCACACGATTGTGGTTCAAATATATCATCCCATAAAGCAGTTGCTCGGACGACCAGATATGGCCGGCCGAATGTTCAAATGGTCACTAGAACTGTCCGAATTTGACGTCCAATACGAGGGCAGAAAAGCCCTTAAGGCCCAAGCTCTGGCCGACTTGGTCACGGAGATGATATTCGCAGACTCCCCCGCGAGCGAAGCGCGCAAGTGGACCATCTTCGTCGACGGTGACTCAAGCTTGGCAAGAAGCGGCGCAGGGATCATACTGGAGAGCGACGAAGGAATTATCGTCGAGGTATCACTCACACTGTCTTTCCCAACCTCCAATAACCAGGCGGAATACGAAGCCTTCCTCGCTGGGCTACGCCTTGCCGAGGACCTAGGCGCACAAGAAGTCGTCATTTGCACGGATTCACAACTCGTGGCCCTCCAGGTCCGTGGTGAATACCAAGCCAAAAACGACAACTTAACCGAATACTTGGCCCTGGTAAAGAAGGAAATAGCGAAGTTCACAACAGTGGAAGTGAAACATGTTCCCCGCGAACATAATGTGCGAGCAGACGTGCTATCCAAACTAGCCAGCATGAAGAAGAAAGACGGAAACAAGTCCGTTATACAGGAAGTACTTCCTCGACCCAGCATCGAGAAGGCCTCCCCGACACTCGACGTGCAAGTGATCGGCGACAACAACTGTTGGATGACCCCAGTCTACAACTATCTCGCCAAAGACGAACTCCCGTCCGACCCAAAGGAGGCCAGCATAGTCAGGAAAAGAGCCTGCTCTTATGTCTTGGTCGAAGGTAAACTCTACAGACGGGGATTCTTCATTCCGCTGCTCAAATGTGTCGAGGAGGAAATGGTCGCACACATCCTGCCTGAAATCCACGAAGGAATCAATGCCCAACATCTTGGCGGGAGGTCCCTTGCTCGAAAGGCTCTCCGTGCAGGATATTACTGGCCGACCATGCATAACGACGCGAAAGAGCACGTGAAGAAGTGTGATAAATGCCAACGACACGGGGACATGCACCTGGCTCCACCTAAGCCATTCTCCTGGTGGGGCCTAGACATCCTAGGACCCTTCGTGGTAGGATCAAGTCAGAACAAATATCTCATAGTGGGCGTGGACTATTTCACAAAATGGATAGAAGCAGAAGCTCTAGCCAAAATAACTGCCCTCAACATCCTGCATTTTTACAAACGAAACATCCTTGCACGCTTCGGTATTCCCCAAGCAATAGTAACGGACAATGGGACGCAATTCACGGACAGGAAGTTCCAAGACTTCGTCGCCCAACTGGGCACGAAACAGCACTTCGCATCCGTGGAGCACCCTCAAGCAAACGGGCAAGCTGAAGCGGCCAACCGAGTCATCCTTTGGGGCCTCAAGTGAAGGCTGGACGAAACAAAGAAGGCATGGGTCGAGGAATTGCACAGCGTACTGTGGGCATACCGTACGACTCCAGACTCAACGACCGGGGAAACACCTTTCTGTCTAGCATACAGAACCGAGGTTGTAATCCCCGTCGAAGTTCACGTGCCCTCTAGGCGAACAGACTCGTCCCTAGACGGGAAGATGAACGACGAGTCTATGAGAGAAAAGCTCGACCTCGTCGAGGAGATCAGAACCGGGGCAGCCCTCCGTGAAGCCTCACTAAAACAATAAATTACCATCAGGCACAACGCCAAGGTGATACGGCGAGAGTTCGACGTGGGGATCCTTGTTCTAAGAAGAAACCACAAAGACTCTCGCGAAGGCAAACTAGCAGCCAACTGGGAAGGACCCTATCGCGTACGGGCAAAAATGGAAAATGGGGCCTACTACCTAGAACATCTCACTGGGGAAGAACTTGCTCGACCATGGAACGCTGAAAAGCTAAAACAATATGATAGCTAAATCATCGGTTTGGCCCGTCGCAACGACGAACGTCAGCTACCGACCACTATGAACGTCTAGGTACAAGCGTCGCATACGATTAAAGCATAACCCCGCTCAGTAACGAGCCGGGTAATTGCTCGACAGCGGTCCTCGATCGAGCATCGCCGTCATCAAAGTACCACGATTGGCAGAACCCCAGCTCGCGATGGGACGTTCACGCCGCGAACTCAGGCCTCAAACGCGACCTGAGCTCTGCTCCCTGCCAGGATATTCCCCGGCAGTTCGACTAGTTCCCCACACTGCCGAACACATCTATTACGAGCAATCCCCCCAAAAAAATATTCACGCAAGTCAAATACCCACTATCACGGGCGGACATACATTCACAGCGAGCATGAATACGATACTTAGCAAAAATAAAAGCAAGTAAAATCATGCAAACAACAGAACTAAATATGTGATAATTTAACAAGTGGTCGACAAGACCACAATTGTACGTTGTTATAAAAAACGGGGGAAATGTCCCCCAAACTCCTCACTCATCAGCATGCTCGGCAGGCTCTGGCTCGGGTCCCTGATCCTCTGCGGGTTGATCCTCGGGGGTACCGCCAAGGACACCATCGGGCACGACAATACGGTCATCCTCAACATGAGCCAGGTAGTGAGTACCCTCGGCAGAAATATCAAGCCCAGGGTTCACCACCCATAACTGAACCACGACGTTTCCGAAGCATTCCTCCACAACGGCGATGCCATCATCTTCGACCAGCAGTATACGAGCAACCAGCTCGGATCTAGTCTTTAAATTTCTCACATCGTCCGGCTCGTCAGCACCCGGGGCATTGACCGCCCTCAGCTCCCTGATCAGCTCCTCAGCAGCTTTCTTCTCTGCCACCAGCTTGTAGTTCTCCTCCGTCAACCTGGCCGCTTCCTCTTCAGCCTTCTTCCGAGCCTCGCTGGTAGTCTTGACCTTTTCCTTAAGGGATGCCACAGAAGCGCGGGCAGCATTGAGTTTGGATTCAGTCGCGGAGTCCCCTTCAACATACACAGCCACCATCTCTAGCATCTTGACCAAGGCAGAAGCGTCCTGGGCCACCAGCGCCCTCTTGCTCGGGCGATCCATACCTTCCAAACAAAGAGATTCCTCCCGGGGAACAACTAAAGAGTCGCCTTCAAAGAACCTCCTATCAAGGATGCAGGGAGGAAGCTCGAACTTCCCTTTCTCCGCTACCCGATTAAGGTCCACGGCATCAGTAATCCTTGGCCGCTTTGGTCACCCGACCAAAGGCAGAGAAGATCCCCGGGGGGCAGGAGTGGGAGAAGTAGAGGTCCCCACAGCAGGTTGTGCCGAAGGAGGAACACGGCCACCAGCAAACCGAGATTTCGGAGGAGCCTTTCCAACTTTGTTCCTCGCCAGAGCGTTCCTCACAACCCGATCATGAGCTTGAGGCATCTCACCTGCACAAGCAAAACACGAACGTGTTAGATACGAGAAAAAGAAATGACATGAACAAAATCTAAATAACTAAGACTACCGAGCAGTTTCTTAGCGTCCTCGGGAGTCTTGCACTCCAGCAGTGCCTTAACATTGATGAATCTACGCTCAACTCTCTGGCTCCCGTCCTCCTCGAAGATCGGACTGCCCTTGCTTGTCCAGCACTCAGCAAGCCGAAAGGAGTTGACACAGTTCACCAGCGCCTCATACGCCGCGGCGTCCTGCCCGAGCAGCTCGCTCGGTTGGAAGACATAATCACTGGGCTCCCTGGTGAAGTAGTCGGGTGACTAGTGGATGGGAAACTTGTAAAGTCTCCGCCCAATATACTTCCCTTCCTCGTCGTGTAGCTCGTTCCCGTCCTTGTCAACCTCTATCTCCCAGACATATGTGTTGTCCTGGGCAGCTTCGGACAAGGGTTCCAAGACATAATAACGTTCCTTGAACATCCTTATTGACTCCGAAAAAGGCTTGAACAGCTTTCGGGGCTGCTTCAACGAAACCCAGCCGTACTTCCTCCCCGACAGCTGCCGCTGAAGATGGAAGACAGTGAAGAACAGAGGGAGAGTAGTCCCTATAGCAAGATGCTCACACACCAACTCAAACGCCCGTATAAAGGCCAGAGAGTTCGGATGCAGCTGCGTGGGGGCCAACCTTAAATGCTCGAACACTGACTGCTGGAAATCGGTGATCGGCAGCCTGAAGCCTAGCTCCTTGAAGGCATATTCGTACATCGTAAAGCGGTCCCTGAAGTTTGTGCAGACCCGCTCGTCCTCGGAATGGAAATGCACCTTCCACTCTCCCTCCAGTCCGACTACAGTAAAAGCATCCCCCACAAGCTTGGACACGTGCTCAGCAGGCTAGGTCACCTCCCATTCCTCCGCGGAATCATCAGCAACATCCTCGTCCATGTCATCCCGAACCTCTTCTTCCCCGACATCACTTGGAGAGCTCGAAGCCGATGAGCTCGAAGCCGTCGAGCTACACTTGTCCGAGGATCCTGTTTCCTCCTCAGAGGTGTCTAAAATAAATTCTCTATCCGGCCCCGTCGCCATGTCGATCACCTGAAATGCAGAGAAGAATGTGAATTCGACGGCAAATCAAATCCACCCTTCCACTGCTAAGTCAAGTGAAAGGGCGCGCAAAGGACTAAGGACAGCGTCCCCGGCCTAAGTCCTAACATCAAAGGAAAGGTTGGAACCTCCCCGCGAGGAACCGCTCGAAACATATCATCGACTGACGAGGAGCTTCCCCGCACTCAATCCCAGTTTCCATTCGAAGCTCCACCGGCAATCACGAAGCTTCACCAGAATCTGGAGTTATTCTGCCGGAAAACTCATCATTCATTCAGAAAATGAAAAATCACGACGGTTACGCAAGCGTCGCCATCGTGACGACTCCGTCAACCGCCCTCCTAACCGGAACACGCAGACTTGTCCACTGACATGTCATAAGTAGAAAAGTGGCACGACCACCATCCACCACCAACAGTCACCAGAAATCCATCTATTTTGTCCTCTAAAGCTAGCCCTAACCACATGCAATCTACCACTAACAACAAACAGAAGCAGAACGAGTTCCAGATCAGGAAACTTACTTGATTTGAATAAAGAAAGGTGCTGCTCGGAAGCCTGTTACGGTGGTCAGAGAGGCAGAGAACAGTGACGGGCGAGAACTTGGAGGAGACGAAGAGAAATCAGAAATAAAAAGTCTCAAATGGAACGATTTTCCCCCTTTTTATACAAAGGGGCACGTGCAACCACGTGCCCGTAGGCCATAATGACTACCCACTAGCCATCATTGCCTATTAACTGCTACACGGAGCTCGAGGCACACGTGGTAACCCAACGTTTCCAATTCTGTCTGACCCTTTGTCTCCCCGGACACCGGGCAATAAGGTCACGACCACGAATCTCACGAACATCTGGGGCCACGAGCACTTTGAGACAATCCTCCTCGTCTTCAAACGACGACTCTACACTGGCTCCTCGGAGCAACGAGCAGTCCTTAAGTCATCACTCCCATGCTCGGGAGCAACGACTTGGGGGGCTTCTGTTCTGGACTGGACCAATGGCTAGAATTGTCCCAATCCGCCTCTGCTCCAGCGCGGTCCAAATTACCTAAGTCCAATCCACAGAGGGGCAAAAGTTACCTTTCTGCCCCTCCAACCGGGCAAGGAATGCAACGTTCCTCCCCAGAATTACAGCCCATCACGCACGGCTTTATTGCTCCCCGAACAGCTATGGGCAGGTGCCGGGAACTATACCATCGCCCGACATAACGGCTAGTTTTGGGCACCCTGCCCAACATAACGGCTAATTTGGGTAGTTGCCTATTCTTTGGGGAAAACGGTTATTTCGCCCCGAAAATAGGACCGTTGGCCACGCGCTGGGGGCTCTATATAAACCCTCTCACTTGAGAGGGTCAGGTATCCAATATTCACCCTAAGAATTCATACTTTGTACTTGCCACTTTCCTCTGACCCTTTCTCACTTGAGCGTCAGAGTGCCTTGCAGGTACACCCCCTCCTCTTCATACGACCAGCATTCCTGACGCACTTGGCGGCCTGATTCTATAGGATCTGATCCAGCCCTCACAATCAAGTGGTGAATCTAAGTTATCCATAAATTATGTTGGAGCTTTAAATCTTGTTTTATGGTGAGAAAAATTCTTTTACTTCTTTGTTAATATCAACAAAATCCACAAAGAATGTCATGATGTACAATTTGTTATCATATGGATTATTTATTTTAAATAAAACGTGTTTTGAAGTTTAATCATACTCATGATTATTTTAATTGTTAAAAGTTGCAAAGTTTGATTTCCGATGTTTTTCTTAGTTTTTTCAATTATAATTGATCTTGGCCATAAGAAATATAAATATTGTTTTTATCATCACACATTTCAATATTTTAATTGTGGTCTAAAGACATAGTACTTGTGTTTTACCATCCTAGAGTTTATAAAGAGAGTTTGAGGACAAATTTTGTATTATATTGATTAAACAATATAAATTTTCAAAACTAAAATCTACTAATTATTAAATCAAAACCTACTAGGTTTTGGTTTATGTTGCAAAAAAATTATTTAATCTTAGTGTTTGGTTGCACACTTAAGTTTGAAATGATTTTAAAGTTTAAATCTTGATCTTAGAAGTTTTATATACTTAACAAGTTTTTGAATAAGGTGATGACTCTAAAATTGTTTTGGCAAATCAATTTAAAGAATTGATTAGAGGAGTTTTAAGGAAAATGTTTTTACTGCTTTGATAAATAGAAGTTGTTTCTTTCTATAACTATTGGATTGAAAAGAATTAATATATTTGTTTTAAAAATAAACTGAGTCTTTGGAGATTTTAATTTAAAGTTCAAGCTTCTATCATTTTCAACGGTTTTAAACCATTCAATTTTGGATGTGATTAAATTGGTTCTAATTGTGTTTCCATTCCTCCTTTGTGGAAAATTGTGGGGCTGCCTTTATTTTCGTCTTTGCTAGCCGAAATTTAAAAGTGAATTTGGATCATTTAAAATTGATAATTTTTCTTAAGAAGTGAATCATTACATCTTCCTTTTCGAAATAATGAAAATGGATATATGCTTCGCTATAATCGGAGAAAGATTCAACGAGTTATAATCCTTTTAATTTTGAAATTTTTTACCGTCACTTCATAAATTGGAAATATTCTATGTCGAGTGAACAAATTACAGAAGGTAACGTCCTCGAAAAATATTTAATTGTGACTTTGTGGTTAAATCACCTTTGTTTTTATGAAATCGACAGAGCTCGTTTTGCCTAAATCTACTTGAAGTTTTGAAAAGAGTTTTGAAGTTCATTATTGCCTAAATGTCTAAACTATAATTTCACCAAGTTGAGGCAACCTACTTAGGTTAGTAAAACTATGAAAAAATCATAACCCTAATTGATTAGATGAGTGGCCAAGACAAAGCCCTAATTTATGGATGTAGTCAGGTTTGTATTAACTTAAATAAGTTGTGTATTTAAAAAAGATTGAAAGTGTGAGCCGAATCGGAGAGTACCTCGAGAGATAGAAATCAGGCTTGTATAATGTAAGATGAACTCGTTGGAAGCTTTCCAAGGTAAGGGCACTTTCTAACGATATTATATGTGATTGAATGCTTATATGTTGGTATGAATAAATTGTGTGCCCAATTGAGGGTTTTGGTGATAATTGTGTGCCTGATTGAGAATGTTTAATATTGGTATGCCCAATTATGAATATGTGTTTATGCTATGATGCTAAACATGTGAATATGCTTTCATATGATTTTGAATAAATATATAAATTGACATGTGGTTATGATTACGTATGATGAGATTATGTAATTGTTGCATTAGTATGTGTAGGGAAAGCATATACTCATGCATATCATAGTTGCGTGTATGTCGAGGGTACAACATCGGGTGAGGACTGTAGGGAACGCATCCCACCTAATCCTGCGGGATTTTATTGAGTCGATGTAGTAGGGAACGCTACACCTTTAGTGGAAAGGGTCCACGACTCTCCGCGGAGAGGTTAAATTCCGGAATTCATGCATGTGAGGAACCCAGTTAGGGCGATCACACTCATGTAGAGTCTGCATTAGGCTATTTGCGCATTCCTCTATGTATTAAAATAATATTGTGACTGTTATATGTTGTGAATCGGATACCTTGAAACAAAGTATTTACGGTTTTTTTATGATCAAAGAACTCACAAGGGTTAGGGTTAACAAAGAAAACAAGAGTAAAAAAAAAACAACAAGGATTAGTTATAAAACTGTTATTCTTTCCTTTCTCCTTAAAACAAGGATTACAAGTATACAAGAATAACAAACTAACCACTCTCACTCTTTCTAGGTTTTTGTCACACTTTAGAATGAGAGACTAGCATGCTATTTATAATAAAACCTAGCACACTAAACTAATGGGCCTTTAACAAAATACCCATTACAAGCTAACTTAACCAATTGGATCCTTAACACAAGGCCCAATTCAATATGCTAACAAACCTAGCAATATTAACTAATACATGTTAGAACAATCTTCGACTACAATCATGCATTATTTTCGACAGCAGCATGTGATCCAACTTCGACGACATGCTTCTTCTAGAGTTCGATCCAAATTCCACAAATCTCCACCTTGGATCTAACTCTAACAACAAGAAAAACAAACTAGCTTTCTTCATGCAGCTTTATCAATTGCATACAGTGGAAAAACTTGCAACTTGGCAATGTCTTGGTGATCATATCAGCAACATTATGATTTGTCGAAACCTTCAGCACTTGGACTTCTCCACGCTCGATTACCCCTCTGCCGAAATGCAGCCTCACATCAATGTGCTTGGTTCGCTCATGATAGGCTGAGTTCTTCGACAGGTGTATTGCACTTTGACTATCACATTTAACAGTGATTCTTCGACCTTGAAGTTTCAGCTCCTTTGCAAAACCTTCAAGCCACAATGCTTCCTTTACAGCTTCAGTGAGGGCAATATATTCAGCTTCAGTGGTTGATAAGGCAACAACCTTCTGAAGCGTGGCTTTCCAACTGATTTTTATGCCAAACATTGTGAAAACATATCCAGAAATAGACTTTCTGGAATCCATACAACCTGCATAATCAGAGTCAACAAATCCTTCGACTGCTGCTTTACTATCTTCACCCAAGGCTCCACCATAAATTAGGACTCTATTCAGAGACCCATTTATGTACCTTAAAATCGACTTCAATGCTTGCCAGTGTGCCTTTCTAGGATTCGACATGTACCTGCTCACAAGACTCACTGCATATGTTATGTCAGGTCTTGTACAGACCATATCATACATCAAAGAACCAACTATATTAGCATATGGAATGCTATTCATATAAGTTCTTTCGACATCAGTACTGGGACACTGATCTATACTCAGCTTGAATTGAGGGTTTGTTGGAGTTACAACAGGCTTTGAATTCGACATACCATACTTTTCAAGAATCTTCCGTAGGTATGCCTCTTGAGATAAGTATAATTTCGACTGCTTTCTATCTCTTCGGATGTCAATCCCAAGAATCTTGGACGCAGCTCCCAGATCCTTCATTTCGAACTCCTTACTGAGTTCAACCTTCACTCTCATTACCTCTTCGACATTGTTGCTTGCTATTAGAATATCATCCACATAAAGCAACAAAATAACAAATGAATTACCCGGTCGAAATCTGAAGTAAACACAGTGGTCGAACTGACTTCTGATGAAACTTATGTGTGCCATGAACTTGTCGAATCTCCTATTCCACTGTTGAAGAGATTATTTCAGTCCATATAAAGATCTCTTCAGCTTGCACACATAATCTTCCTTCCCCTTTTCGACATACCCTTCAGGTTGCCTCATCAGGATCGTTTCATCTAGGTCACCATACAAGAATGCAGTCTTCACATCCATATGTTCCAGTTTAAGGTCGAACTGTGCCACCATGGCAAGCAACATTCGAATGGACCTGTGCTTCACAACAGGCAAGAACACATCATTGAAATCGACACCTTCTTTCTGAGTGAACCCCCTAGCAACCAACCTTGCCTTGTATCTTTTCGACGTCACTCCTTCGATTCCTTCCTTGACTTTGAAGATCCATTTACAGCTGACTAACCTGGCTCCAGCAGGTTTCTTTATCAGTTCCCATGTGTCGTTATCATGAAGAGATTTCATCTCGCCATCCATGGCTTTCAGCCATTCAGTCTTCTTTCGACTCCTCATAACTTCCTTATAGTCTCTAGGTTCTTCGTCGAGAACCTCACTTGCAGAGATTAAGGCATAAGCTATAAGATCTGCATACCTAAGTCTCTGAGGTGGCTTGATGACTCTTCCCGACCTGTCTCTTGCGAACAGGTAGTCATTATCAGTTTCCTCATCTTCGACAACATCTTCTGTTTCGTCTTCGACTTCATCTGGGGTACGCACTTCAGCATCAACATGCTCCACCTCAACAGGAATCTCTCCCTGTTCCAGCTCTTCGTCAGCAACATCAGTTTTCTTGAAAGCCATCTCAGCTTCATTAAAAACTACATCTCGACTGGTGATACACCTCCTGTGACCTGGCTCTAGGCACCATAGCCTATAAGCTTTGACTCCTTCAGGGTATCCCATGAACATGCACTTTAGAGCTCTAGGTTCGACCTTGTCTTGCCTAATGTGAGCATAGGCCACACAGCCAAATACTCCCAGTCTGTCGAAACTAGGTGGATTTCCCGACCAAACTTCTTCAGGTGTCTTCATATCTAATGCAGTCGAAGGACATCTATTTATCAGATATGCAGCTGTCAAAACAGCTTCAGCCCAAAACACCTTCTTCAATCCAGCACTAACCAACATGCATCTAGCCCTTTCAAGGATTGTTCGATTGAATCTCTCAGCTAAGCCATTTTGTTGAGGAGTACCTGCTACAGTCTTATGCCTTGCAATCCCAGACTCAACACAGTAACTGTCGAACGCTTTGTTGCAGAACTCAAGGCCATTGTCGGTTCTCAACCTCTTAACCTTTCTGCCAGTTTGAGTTTCGACCAGAATCTTCCAACTTTTGAAATTCTCAAAAGTTTCATCCTTCGTCTTCTGAATGAATACCCATAGCTTTCTGGAATAGTCATCAACAATGGATAGAAAATACCTTGCACCTGAGTGTGAAGGATTCCTTGCAGGCCCCCAAAGATCAGCATGAATGTAATCAAGGGATCCATGTGTTCTTTGCTTGCCTTTGTTGAACTTCGCCCTACAGGATTTACCAAATACACAAGATTCACAAAACTCCAACTTTTCGACTTTGTTACCACCTAGCAGGTTCTGCTTCCCCAATTTGACTAGGCCTCTTTCGCTGACATGGCCCAATCTCATGTGCCATAACTCTGTCTTCGACATAGGTTTCGTGGATACAACATTGGTCGAACCACTTACAACCTCAACCTCCAGGGTATACAAGCCTTGGTTTTTCACGCCTCTCAAGACTTCCTTCGACCCTTTCATGACTCTCAGGGTACCTTGCTCTCCTTTGAAAACATATCCCTTTCTGTCGAATTCACCAAGAGAAATTAAATTTCTCTTCAAGTCAGGTACATACCTAACTTCAGTCAATAATCTTATTGACTCATCATGGAGCTTGAATCTCACGGATCCAATACCTGCAATTTTGCAAGCTTTGTTGTTTCCCAGCAGCATTGATCCTCCATCTTGATCACATAATTCTTCAAACACATTCTTGTTTGGAGTCATGTACCAAGTACATCCAGAATCCATAATCCACTATTTTCTTGAGTCGCCGCTTGAAACTACAAGAGCATCAGATGAGTCGAAGTCATCTTGAACAATGGCTGCGTTTCCATTATCCTTACCTCCATGATCTTTCAGGCGTTCAGGGCACACTTTTCTTGTGTGACCCTCCTTCTTACAGTGATAACATCGAAAAATAGATGTTTCGCCACTAGAAGACTTCAGCTGACTTTTACCTTTCTTCTTGTCGAACCTACCATCCTTTCGCAAGAATTTTCCCTTAACTGCCAAACCTTCACCAACCGTCGAAGGTTTATGCTCCTTTCATTCGTTCAAGTCCTTAGAGTACAAGGATGATTGAACATCTTCAAAGGTCAGGGACTCCCTTCCATACAAGAGAGTTTCTTTGAAGTGAGCATGTGTTCTAGGCAAAGCGCACAACAACAATAGTGCTTGATCTTCGTCATCAATCTTCACATCGATATTTTCAAGATCAAGAATCAGCTTGTTGAACATATCCAACTGCTCAGTCAAAGCTTTATCTTCACTCATCTTAAACGAATACAAAGCTTGCTTCAAGTAGAGTTGATTCACCAAAGATTTGGTCATGTATAAGCTTTCAAGCTTCACCCATAACCCTGATGTCGTCGTCTCCTTTGATACCTGTCGAAGAACCTTATCACCAAGGCTCAACAATATTGCGTTGTGTGCTTTCTCTATCATGGTAGTCTTTTCTCTTTCAGTTAATGCAGCGGCCATGGCTGCCATTCCCTTCAACGCTTCCAAACAACCCTGCTGAACCAGTAGGGCTTTCATCTTCAAGCGCCACAGACTGAAGTCGTTCACTCCGGTGAACTTCTCGATCTCATACTTTGTTGAAGGAATCTTCTCCACGCTCACCGCACCAATTTGTTGTGAATCGGATACCTTGAAACAAAGTATTTACGGTTTTTTTATGATCAAAGAACTCACAAGGGTTAGGGTTAACAAAGAAAACAAGAGTAAAAAAAAACAACAAGGATTGGTTATAAAACTGTTATTCTTTCCTTTCTCCTTAAAACAAGGATTACAAGTATACTAGAATAACAAACTAACCACTCTCACTCTTTCTAGGTTTTTGTCACACTTTAGAATGAGAGACTAGCATGCTATTTATAATAAAACCTAGCACACTAAACTAATGGGCCTTTAACAAAATACCCATTACAAGCTAACTTAACCAATTGGATCCTTAACACAAGGCCCAATTCAATATGCTAACAAACCTAGCAATATTAACTAATACATGTTAGAATAATCTTCGACTACAATCATGCATTATTTTCGACAGCAGCATGTGATCCAACTTCGACGGCATGCTTCTTCTAGAGTTCGATCCAAATTCCACATTATATATCATGTCGTACTTGTATATGTCTGTATTCTTTCATATATGCTATTTTTAGATTGTGACCCTCTACTACTATTGTGGACTGGGCTTATGCCCCAGGTTCTTAGATGTTTGAGTTGTTCTTAAAGACGTGACGGAACAGTTGTTGGATCGGTGATCGAAAGTAGCAAGTCTAGATTTCTACTTGAGGGTTTAGTACCCAATCATCATCAGTTAGAGTCCAAAGATCAGCTTAGAGTTTTGTTTGAGAGTGGGGTCATTTCCATCTATTGTGAAGTAGGTTGTTATAACATAAATGTTTATTCTGTAAGATGTATTGATCATTATTTAACGTCAAATACTTTTTGAGAAAGAATGTTTTTAGTATTGAAAATATTTTGCAACTTATGGGAAGTATTTGATTTTCACTTTGAAGAAGATTTTAAACAGGAAACTTCTACTCTGATTGTATTTTAAAAAGGGACCATCATGAATGCTTATTATTGTTTTGTTATTTAAAATGAAAAAAAATACACTCCCACTGTTAAAAATCGGGGTGTTACATTGTGGTATCAGAGATTTGGTCTAGATTTTCACGGGGGTTGTGAGTCAGGTGTCCTAAGCTGATCAAGTGTCAGGTTTAATGGAAGTAAATGTTTGGAGTCATATGTGTTATTTGTTATGTGTCTTGAGTCAATCATGATATATGCTTAGGTAATCGATTGTTTTTTAACTAAAGTTAATGTACCCTATAGTACTTCAATAAGAAGGATAGTTGAGACCCAAGAGCATTAGTCAACTTTGGTTGACATATGTCTCTGAATTATTTTGATGTGTTGGTCTATAGGGGACACGATTGAATTAAGTAAGAACTACAAGGTATTTCTGCAATAACTCTATAGGTTAGAAGTTGTGTTGGTTGTGGTCATCTCTGAGTAGGGACACGTGGACGTCAAACTTACAAAGGATTGCAAGTAAGAATCTGATTTGGGGGACCTTTTGGGAAAATAATATTAGATGTTCATTCTCGTGAGTTTGGGATGAGACATAATGAATTTTATTTACTATTAAGAAGATGTTATTGCTATGGAAATGTGAAGCATATATGGATGTCAATGGAGGGTCTTCCATGAGAAGTAAGAGGGTGTTACACAATAAGAGTGATTGAACTTAGTGAAGTTAGATGACAACTATACTATTGGAAATTACCTGAAGCGTTAAACTAGGTATATTTAAGCTATGTGAGATTTCTAACTTAAAGTATTCAGGATGAATCTTGTGATGATTGAAGGTAGGAGATCAAATATCACATGGATAAGTGATGATCTATAATTAGTTTAGGAGTTAGTGAGTAAAAAGGTTGATATAGTAGCACCATAAATTTAAGTAATCATGGGAATTGAGATGGTCAAGGGTTAAATTATTCAAATTATGGACGAAAATGTTGGAGAATTCCACATGAGACTTCGAATTCGAGACGAGGTTAAGTACGATATGTTGTTTATGGCTAATGTGCAAAGTGAAAAGACTACTATTGGGAATGTCATGTAAAGAAAATGTTGGAGACGCGCATGGAGATGCAACTTAGGTCAATTAAGAATCCATGCAAGTAATTGCCTCACCCATAATTTGGAAATTATGATTGTAAGTGTATGCTTGAGATTTAAAGGTGCAACTTGAATGGATCACATGAGATGCATTTGTCATATTAGGAAATAAAGAGAATTTAACATTTATGTATTAGGACAAATCGAGTATGAAATGGAAATTTTTGTGGAAAATAGTAAGGCTTGGATTAATTGCAGTTGTTATAATAAAGTGAGACGTAGCTTAGTAGAAAATGCCCGTTGAGGAAATAAAGGACTTTGAATGTTAACATCGTGGATGATTGAACAATAAAAGATGAGATGTTGGAATAATCAAGAACGTTTAGGTTGACGAGCTCTTTTGAGGAAAATAGATTTTAATGATAGAGGAAATAAATTCAAGAGAGTTTGGAAGCATGATTGTGATAACACAAAAGACGCATTGTGCCAACAGTGACCGTCAACGAAAAGGAACATTTCATGTTAAGACACACATGGTTAATCTAAATAATTATTTGGAAATAAGGAAGTTGTGTCAGAGTGTGATGCAAGACCTTAAGACTAGTGTAAAGGGAATCAGTGTGTCATAGATGGCATAGTTTCGGTGTGTGTAAAAAAATTTTTTTTTGAGGAGTTTTGATCACAAACCGAATGTTGAGATGACATTATCAAGATTTTTTGGAATGAGATTCAAATGTGAACATATATGGATCGCCAGAGTTATGAGATTAAAGGAAAAACAACATGTTTATGGATGTTGGTGAAGTTGTCAAGTTCTCTATGTAGATGACAACTTCATTCAGAGCGAAAATGGTTTTGATTGTACTCAGTGTATTAGCCTTTACTACTTTGTAGGATAATAAAAAAATTGTTCTGTGCTAAGTGAGCGTAAAGGAAACTGTAACTTGTTTTAAGAGATTGGGCCGCATCAACGAGATCGAAGTAGGAAGAAATTGAGGAAGATTTTAGTAAACCTCGAAAAGATTTTGGGACCCTAGCGCCTCACATGACTTTGATAAAAAGTTGCAAATGACACAATTGTAGTTAGGTAATGATGGTTTATTTCACTATCATGGTTGTCAGCTACCTATTGACAAATTGAGGAACTGATCACGCTCAATCTCTTGTTGATAGTAGACGGGGCCGTGTTGAATGAAATTGATGAGACTTGCCGAATTTAGTAGTGTGTAAAGTTAATTATAATTTTATCAGAAGGATAGTCAGTCACCACTTCGTGTGAACCTAGTGAAATGGGTTGTGACGTGAAAGTCAGAATATGGCCTTGAAAGTTTGAGTATGAACCTAGGATTCTGGAAGACCTATCATTTATAAATGTGCTATTGTAAGATTAATTTTGAGTGTTGAACGCATAGTGTGACATCTAGCTTTGCTTCTAGAGTCTGAGTTAATGCAACCTTGTAGAGGGTTTGATAAGTGCACGATCGTGTTAGTGATGACGTAAGTAATAACCAGTTGAGTTATTGCTCTTGCCTTAAGTTTCGAGGACGAAACTTATTTTAGGAGGGTAGTAATGTAATACCCGTAAAAGTACATTAGTAGGAATTAAAAATTTGGGAATATTAAATAATATTATGCTATTTTATTTTATCGATTTCCTATTTAATTATTTATTTTGACAAATTTTGTTGAAATTGTGTTGCGTCTAAATGAGACTTTCACAATTGACACAATGACTATATTAGATTTAAATGTTTCTATTGTGTCGAAAATTCAAAAATATATTTCTTTTGATTCTTAAGAAAAAGAGCAAAATATACCTGTCGTTTAAATTTTCACTGACTCCGATTGTCGACAAAATTTAAATAAGAGTTTTATATATCGCCTAGAATGAGAATTTAATCTCAATATATTTTTCTAAGCTAAGGAACAAAAATTTATTCGAAATAAAAATTTACTTGAAATATATGTTTTGTTTTAATTAAAATATTCCGGTATAATTTTTCTTTTTTCATAATAGTTGTCGGTGAGCGAATTACGACTCGTCTGAGAACAAACGAAGAGACTGAACGAGCTAATGAGATTGAGTCATAAAATATCTAGATATTTTTGTTAATATATTATTATTTTATTGTTTGTGAGAGTGAGAATGGAGGGCAAGGATTGAACTCACATGTCTAATTATTCTAATCCAATGGTTTGTAAAGATTTTGGACTTTCTATTTAAACAAGTCTTTAAAACTCATATTTTCCATTCCTTCCCTTCTCTCTCACGTGAAACACTCTTCTCCCTACTTCTTTCTTTTATTTTATTTTATTTTATTTGTTAAGAGATAATGAAACAAAAAAAAATTCAGTGTTGGTTAGAATTTAAATTGAATCATAAACCTTCACTTATATAAACATTCAAGTAAGAAACTCAAGAAAAGTGGTGTTCTGGACTGGACCAATGGCTAGAATTGGCCCAATCCGCCTCTGTTCCAGAGCGGCCCAAATTGCCTAAGTCCAATCCACAGAGGGGCAAAAGTTACCTTTCTGCCCCTCCAACCGGGCAAGGAATGCAACGTTCCTCCCCGAAATTACTGCACGTCACGCACGGCTTCATTGCTCCCCGAACAGCTATAGGCAGGTGCCTGGAACTATGCTTATGCCTGACATAACGGCTAGTTTTGGGCACCCTTCCCAACATAACGGCTAGTTTGGGTAGTTGCCTATTCTTTGGGGAAAACGGTTATTTCGCCCCGAAAATAGGATCGTTGGCCACGCGCTGAGGGCTCTATATAAACCCTCTCGCTTGAGAGGGTCAGGTATCCAATATTCACCCTAAGAATTCATACTTTGTACTTGCCCCTTTCCTCTGACCCTTTCTCACTTGAGCGTCGGAGTGCCTTGCAGGTACACCCCCTCCTCTCCATACGACCAGCATCCCTGATGCACTTGGCAGCCTGATTCTATAGGATCTGATCCAGCCCTCACGATCAGTGGCGCCGTCTGTGGGAACCTTTGTTCTCCCCATATTTCTTTCCTCAGTAATCGAAGATCAAAACAATTCTCAAACATTATCACGATCATGGCCTCCCAAGATCGCTCCAAGGATGCTCTCCAATCAACCATCCTCCCCGTCAACAAATCTGACGTTGACGGCCAATCATCTCTCCTCCGAGATGCCCGTTTCCTTAGGGATGGAGCCACTGCTTCTCCTTACCCTACCCCTGCTGATCGCAACAACGATCAACCGTCTCTCGACCTCCAGTCCGTTCTTGTTCCGCCCAACGACGACCCGGCCGTGGCAGCCCTCCTGGGGGCACTCAACAAAACTAACACCCTGATCCTGCAGCAAAACGAGAGGATCGGGGCACTAGAAGAGTCTTGTCGTCCAAGATCCCCTCCTACGCGGATGAACCAGCGACGATCAAGAAGCCCGCAGCCACAGAGAGAAATCGACCGAAGACTATGCCAAGAGCATGATCCTCGCGTAGCCCGAAAGCGCGACCAGATCTCCCCGCGTGACCAGCACGCTCATGACCACAAAAGGACTCAAAGGAAAGAGGAATCTCCTCCGATCAAGTCCAAAGGACGGGCACGCTCACCTTCTCCTCGAAGGAACCGCTCACCTTCTCCTCGAAGGAACCGTTCACCTTCTCCGCGAAGGAACCGCCGACGCGAGCACCCCGTCCGGTCACCATCATACACCAGTTTTAGTGATGACGACGAGCCTCGCAGCTCGTTGTCCCAGGAGATCTTGGACACCCCTCTCCCAAAAGGCTTGGAGAAACCCCCGTCACTTGGCACATACGACGGGACCACCGACCCCGACGAGCACATCGAGAACATCGATGCGCTGCTAGACTACCGCGGTGTATGGGGCACCATCAAATGCAGACTGTTCCCGACCACGCTTCGGAAGGGAACAATGACATGGTAAAAACAACTGCCCGAGGAATCCATCACCTCGTCGAAATAACTAGGCAGGATGTTCTCGCGGCACTTCACAGCATCTCGCCGCCATCCCAAAACTGAGGCCTCCCTCGGAGCCATAATCCAGGCGAAAGACGAACCTCTCCACGTATATATCAAGAGGTTCAACAAGGAAGCTGTGCAGGTCCCGACGACAGATAAGATGAAGAAGTTCCTGCTCGAACAAGGGGTCCGCCCGGACTCCGAGTTCTCTAAAGCCATTGGCCTCGCGCCACCGAGGAACTTAGACACCCTCCTCCTCAAAGCCCAATCTCACATTCAGTACGAAGAGAAGGTTGCGGCCTGCAACGTCTGATCATCTCGCCGCCAGGAGAACGCTCGGGCCTCTAAAGGAGAAGAAGCCTCGACATCTCGTCGGGGTGAACGAAGGCACGAGGACCGTCCCCGCGACTCCCGTGACAGCAAAGGGCCCTCCGGGCGTTTCCATGATTACACTCCCCTGACCATTTCCAGGGAGAATATTTTGACCGAATGTGCCAATTCAGAGTTCAAACAAGCTGGGGTCTGCTTCCCCAAACAGATGCCGAACAGACCAAACGTGGACAAGTCAAAATACTGCCGCTTCCACAAAAGTCACGGCCATATTATGGAGGACTGCATCCATCTAAAGGATGCCATTGAAATACTGATCAGGGACGGCCACCTGAGGCAGTTCGTGAAGAAGAAGGACACTCCTCGGCAGGACGCCCAGGAGGTACCCTTCTCGGAATACGCCATCATACAGGTCGCTATGTCCATATCGCGACCTGAGGACTTCAAAGTCCCTGACAGGCTCAACCCCCTGCATATTTCGCGGCCCACAGCCTGTGGGAGACCTTTCCCTCCGCCATGGTCATCTCTGGCGGGGTTTTAACAAAGTTACTGTGGGGTCCGTGAAACGGAAGTCCGAACACCTGATCAACACCAGCTCGAACAAAGTGACCACGCTTGATCAGGCTCCGAAGGGTTCCGTCCCCATCTCCTTCTACAAGGAGGAACTCCTCGGCGGCTCCCCGAACTCAAGCATTCCGTTGCTCGTCAGAGCCCAAATGGCAAACTTCGACGTTCGCCGAATCCTAGTCGACCAGGGCATCTCGGTCGACATCATGTACTCCCAGTTATTCTCAATGCTTCAGCTGGACGAATCGCACCTTACCCCCTATGTAGGGTCCAATTTACAAGGATTTAATGGGTCTGTGACCAAGCAGTGGGGTTACGTCGAGCTGATCGTGACCTTCAGAGCAGCTGAAACGGCCATATCCATCAAGGTGAAATTTCAGGTAATCGACTGCCCGTCGCTTTACCAACGCATTTTTGGAAGGCCAACTCTAGCCGAGTTGGTAGCAGTGCCGTCGACCGTCCACCTGAAGATGAAGTATTACACTTCGAAAGGAATGGTCGCCACCCTCCACGGTGATATAGAAGCTGCCCGACGGTGTTTTGAAGCGGCTACAAAGGGGCTCAACGCCATTGTGCCCAAGCCTAAAGCGTCGAGTAAGCCAGCACTTCCAAGCAGCTCCGAGGAGGCCAAGCCTCTGACCCAGGTCGACTATATCGACCTCGACAGTCGCTTCCCCGAGGACCAACAGGAGGAACGAGCAGCTTCAGCCAGCCCGTCCACGTCATCCAGCAGCAACTCTCATCCGATGCGCCTAATCCCGGATGGCAACTTCGAGATAGTTCTGTTCGGCGAAGACCCCCAATGGGGAGTGAAGATCAGAGCTGACCTGCCAGACATCGCGAGGAAGCAGCTCAAAGTATGCCTCAGAGAGAATGCCGAACTTTTCGCGTGGAGCGCCGCGAAAATGCCCGGTTTGGATCCGTCCACCTCCTGTCACCAGCTGACAATTGACCCAGCCATTAAGGTCATAGCACAACGTAGAAGGAAGCAGTCTCCGGAGAAAACGGGGGCTGCTGAAAAAGCTGTAAAGGACCTCCTCGAGGCCAAATTTATTTTGGAAGCCAAGTACACCACTTGGCTGTCCAACGTTGTATTGGTTAAAAAATCTAATGGAAAATGGCGCATGTGCATTGATTATACCGATCTCAATAAGGCATGCCCGAAGGATGCCTACCCCCTCCCCAATATTGATAAACTTGTTGATAATTCTGCTGGTTTTAAACTTTTATCGTTCATGGACGCCTACTTGGGCTGCAATCAAATCCCAATGGCAATGTCTGACAAAAAGAACACGGCCTTCATGACATAATCAGACAACTATTACTACAACGTAATGCCCTTCGGCTTGAAGAACGCCGGAGCAACGTACCAACGAATGATGAACAAAGTGTTTCGGGGAGAAATAGGCAACATGCTCGAACTCTACATGGACGACATGATCGTAAAATCCCACGAGGAAACCGATCACACCGGCCATGTACGAAAAGTCTTCGAACAGGCAAGGAAATACAAAATGCGTTTCAATCTGGAGAAGTGCATGTTCGGTGTCCGGGCAGGAAAATTCCTCGGCTTCTACTTAACAGAACGAGGAATCGAGGCCAACCCCGACAAATGTCGGGCATTCTCCGAGTTTCCTACGCCCAAGTCCAAAAAATCCATCCAGTCCCTCAACGGGATGCTCACGTCACTATCTCATTTCGTGGCCAAGTCCGCCCAGCACGCCCTGCCATTCTTCAAACTCCTCCGCAAAGAGGCAGCATTCGAATGGACCAAGGAGTGCGACAAGGCCCTTCTTCATCTGAAATGGGCACTCTCAGAGCCGCCGGTCCTCTCTCGACCAGACAACGGTGAAACGCTATACTTATATCTGGCCGTTGCGACCGAAGCAGTGAGTGCCGCTCTCATCCGCAGATGCCTGACGGGCAGAAACCCATTTATTTCACAAGCAAAGCGTTGCAAGGACCAAAGTTAAGATACCAGCAGATAGAAAAGGTGGCACTAACCCTCATCAACGCAGCCAGAAGATTAATACACTACTTCCTGGCTCACACGATCGTGGTTCGAACAGATCAGCCCATAAAGCAGCTGCTCGGACGACTAGATATGGCTGGCCAAATGCTCAAATGGTCGCTAGAACTGTCTGAATTTGACGTCCAATACGAGGGCAGAAAAGCCCTTAAGGCCCAAGCTTTGGCCGACTTCGTCGCGGAGATGACATTCGCAGACTCCCCCGCGAGCGAAGCGCGCAAGTGGACCATCTTCGTCGACGGTGCCTCAAGCTCGGCAGGAAGCGGCACGGGGATCATACTGGAGAGCGACGAAGGAATTATCGTCGAGGTATCACTCACACTATCTTTCCCAACCTCTAATAACCAGGCGGAATACGAAGCCTTCCTTGCTGGGCTACGCCTTGCCGAGGACCTGGGCGCACAAGAAGTCGTCATTTGCACGGATTCACAACTCGTGGCCCTCCAGGTCCTTGGTGAATACCAAGCCAAAAACGACAACTTAACCGAATACTTGGCCCTGGTAAAGAAGGAAATGGCGAAGTTTACAACAGTGGAAGTGAAACATGTTCCCCGTGAAACTAGCCAGCACGAAGAAGAAAGGCGGAAACAAGTCCGTCATACAGGAAGTACTTCCTTGACCTAGCATCGAGAAGGCCTCCCTGACACTCGACGTGCAAGTGATCGACGACAACAACTGTTGGATGACCCCAGTCTACAACTATCTCGCCAAAGACGAACTCCCGTCTGACCCAAAAGAGGCCAGCATAGTCAGGCGAAGAGCCTGCTCTTATGTCTTGGTCGAAGGTAAACTCTACAGACGGGGATTCTTCATTCTGCTGCTCAAATGTGTCGAGGAGGAAATGGTCGCACACATCCTGCACGAAAACCACGAAGGAATCAACGCCCAACATCTTGGCGGGAGGTCCCTTGTTCGAAAGGCTCTCCGTGCAGGATATTACTGGCCGACCATGCAAAACGACGCGAAAGGGCACGTGAAGAAGTACGATAAATGCCAACGGCACGGGGACATGCACCTGGCTCCACCCAACGAGCTCAAAGCTATGTCCTCCCCGTGGCCATTCGCCTGGTGGGGCTTAGACATCCTAGGACCCTTCGTGGTAGGATCAAGTCAGAACAAATATCTCATAGTGGGCGTGGACTACTTCTCAAAATGGATAGAAACAGAAGCTCTAGCCAAAATAACTGCCCTCAACATCCTGTGTTTTTACAAACGAAACATCCTTGCACGCTTTGGTATTCCCCAAGCGATAGTAACGGACAACGGGACGCAATTCACGGACAGGAAGTTCCAAGATTTCGTCGCCCAACTGGGCACGAAACAGCACTTCGCATCCGTGGAGCACCCTCAAACAAATGGGCAAGCTGAAGCGGCCAACCGAGTCATCCTTCAAGGCCTCAAGCGAAGGCTGGACGAAACAAAGAAGGCATGGGTCGAGGAACTACACAGCGTACTGTGGGCATACCATACGACTCCACACTCAACGATCGGGGAAACACCTTTTCGTCTAGCATACGGAACCGAGGTTGTAATCCCCGTCGAAGTTCACGTGCCCTCTAGGCGGACAGAGTCGCCCCTAGACGAGAAGATGAACGAAGAGTCTATGAGAGAAGAGCTCGACCTCGTCGAGGAGATCAGAACCGGGGCAGCCCTCCGCGAAGCCTCACTAAAACAAAAAATTACCATCAGGCACAACGCCAAGGTGATACGGCGAGAGTTCGACGTGGGGAGCCTTGTTCTAAGAAGAAACCACAAAGACTCTCGCGAAGGCAAACTAGCAGCCAACTGGGAAGGACCCTATCGCATCCGGGCAAAAACGGAAAATGGGGCCTACTACCTAGAACATATCACTGGGGAAGAACTTACTCGACCATGGAACACTGAAAAGCTAAAACAATATTACAGCTAAATCATCGGTTCGGCCCGTCGCAACGACGAACGTCAGCTACCAACCACTATGCACGTCTAGGTACAAGCGTCACATACGATTAAAGCATAACCCCACTCAGTAACGAGCCGGGTAATTGCTCGACAGCGGTCCTCGATCGAGCATCGTCGTCGTCAAAGTACCACGATTGGCAGATCCCCAGCTCGCGATGGGACGTTCACTCCGCGAACTCAGACCTCAAACGCGACCTGAGCTCCGCTCCCCGCCAGGATATTCCCCGGCAGTTCGACCAGTTCCCCACACTGCCGAAGACATCTATTACGAGCAATCCCCCTAAAAAAATATTCACGCAAGTCAAATACCCCCTATCACGGGCGGACATACATTCACAGCGAGCATGAATACGATACTTAGCAAAAATAAAAGCAAGTAAAATCATGCAAACAACAGAACTAAATATGTGATAATTTAACAAGTAGCCGACAAGACCATAATTGTAGGTTGTTACAAAAAACGGGGGCCATGCCCCCCAAAAATAAATTACAATAATTCAACGGCACGCAGGCCGGACGGGTTACAACAACATCAAATAACAAACTCCTCACTCATCAACATGCTCGGCAGGCTCTGTCTCGGGTCCCTGATCCTCTGCGGGCTGATCCTCGGGGGTACCGCCAAGGACACCATCGGGCACGATAATACGGCCATCCTCGATATGAGTCAGGTAGTGAGTACCCTCGACAGAAATTTCAAGCCCCAGGTTCACCACCCGCAGCTGAGCCACGGCGTTTCCGAAGAATTCCTTTGCAACGGCGATGCCATCATCTTCGGCCAGCAGTATACGAGCAACCAGCTCAGATCTAGTCTTCAAATTTCTCACATCGTCCGGCTCGTCAGCACCCGGGGCATTGACCGCCCTTAGCTCCCTGATCAGCTCCTCGGCAGCTTTCTCCTCCGCCGCCAGCTTGTAGTTCTCCTCCGTCACCTTGGCCGCTTCCTATTCAGCCTTCTTCCGAGCCTCACCGGTAGTCTTGACCTCTTCCTTAAGGGATGCCACAGAAGCGCGGGCAGCATTGAGTTCAGATTCAGTCGCGGAGTCCCCTTCAGCATACACAGCCGCCATCTCTAGCATCCTGACCAAGGCAGAAGCGTCCTGGGCCACCAGTGCCCTCTTGCTCGGGCGATCCATACCTTCCAAGCGAAGAGATTCCATCTGGGGAACAACTAAAGAGTTGCCTTCGAAGAACCTCCTATCAAGGATGCAGGGAGGAAGCTCGAACTTCCCTTTCTTCGCTACCCGAGTAAGGTCCACGACATCAGTAATCCTTGGCCGCTTTGGTCGCCCGACCAAAGGCAGAGGAGATCCCCGGGGGGCAGGAGTGGGAGAAGTAGAGGTCCCCGCAGTAGGTTGAGCCGAAGGAGGAACACGGCCACCAGCAAACCGAGATTTTAGAGGAGCCGTTCCAACTTTGTTCCTCGCCAGAGCGTTCCTCACAACCCGATCATGAGCCTGAGGCATCTCACCTGTACAAGCAAAACACGAACGTGTTAGATACGAGAAAAAAAATGACATGAACAAAATCTAAATAACTAAGACTACCGAGCAGTTTCTTAGCGTCCTCGAGAGTCTTGCACTCCAGCAGTGCCTTAACATTGATGAATCTACGCTCAACTCTCTGGCTCTCATCCTCCTTGAAGATCAGACTGCCCTTGCTCGTCTAGCACTCAGCAAGCCGGAAGGAGTTGACCCAGTTCACCCGCGCCTCATACGCTGCGGCGTCCTGCCCGAGCAGCTCGCTCGGTTGGAACACATAATCACTGGGCTCCCTGGTGAAGTGGTCGGGTGACCAGTGGATGGGGAACTTGTAAAGTCTCCGCTCAATATACTTCCCTTCCTCGTCGTGCAGCTCGTTCCCGTCCTCGTCAACCTCTATCTCCCAGACATATGTGTTGTCCTGGGCAGCTTCAGACAAGGGTTCCACGACATAATAACGTTCCTTGAACGTCCTTGTTGACTCCGAAAAAGGCTTGAACAGCTTGCGGGGCTGCTTCAACGAAACCCAGTCGTACTTCCTCCCCGACAGCTGCCGCTGAAGATAGAAGACAGTGAAGAACAGAGGGAGAGTAGTCCCTATAGCAAGATGCTCACACACCAACTTAAACGCCCGGATAAAGGCCAGAGAGTTCGGATGCAGCTGCGTGGGGGCCAACCTCAAATGCTCGAACACTGACTGCTGGAAATCGGTGAACGGCAGCCTCAAGCCCAGCTCCTTGAAGGCATATTCGTACATCGTAAAGCGGTCCACTAAGTTTGTGCATACCCACTCGTCCTCGGAAGGGAAGTGCACCTTCCACTCTCCCTCCAGCCCGACTGCAGTAAAAGCATCCCCCGCAAGCTTGGACATGTGCTCAGCAGGCTCGGCCACCTCCCATTCCTCCACGGAATCATCAGCAACATCCTCGTCCATATCATCCCGAACCTCTTCTTCCCCGACATCACTTGGAGAGCTCGAAGCCGTCGAGCTACTCTTGTCTGAGGATCCTGTTTCCTCCTCAGAGGTGTCTAAAATAACTTCTCTATCCGGCCCCGTCGCCATGTCGATCACCTGAAAAGCAGAGAAGAATGTGAATTCGACAGCAAATCAAATCCACCCTTCCACTGCTAAGTCAAGTGAAAGGGCGCGCAAAGGGATAAGGACAACGTCCCTGGCCTAAGCCCTAACATCAAAGGAAAGGTTGGAACCTCCCCGCGAGGAGCCGCTCGAAACATATCGTCGACTGACGAGGAGCTTCCCCACACTTAATCCCAGTTTTCGTTCGAAGCTCCGACGGAAATCACGAAGCTTCACCGGAATCTGGAGTTATTCTGCTGGAAAACTCATCATTCGTTCAGAAAATGAAAAATCACGACGGTTACGCAAGCGTCGCCATCGCGACGACTCCGTCAACCGCCCTCCTAAGCGGAACACGCAGACACGTCCGCTGACATGTCAGAAGTAGAAAAGTGGCACGACCACCGTCCACCACCAACAGTCACCAGAAATCCATCTATTTTGTCCTCTAAAGCTAGCCCTAACCACATGCAATCTACCACTAACAACAAACAGAAGTAGAATGAGTTCCAGATCAGAAAACTTAGTTGATTTGAGTAAAGAAAGGTGCTGCTCGGAAGCCTGTTACGGTGGTCGGAGAGGCAGAGAACGGTGATGGAGAGAAATCAGAAAGAAAAAGTCCCAAATGGAACAATTTCCCCCCTTTTTATACAAAGGGGCACGTGTAACCACGTGCCCGTAGGTTATAATGACTACCCACTAGCCATCATTGCCTATTAACTGCTACACGGAGCTCGAGGCACACGTGGCAACCCAACGTTTCCAATTCTGTCTGACCCTTTGTCTCCCCGGACACCGGGCAATAAGGTCACGACCACGAATCTCACGAACATCTGGGGCCACGAGCACTTTGAGACAATCCTCCTCGTCTTTAAACGACGACTCTACACTGGCTCCCCGGAGCAACGAGCAGTCCTTAAGTCATCACTCCCATGCTCGGGAGCAACGACTTGGGGGGCTCCTGTTCTGGACTGGACCAATGGCTAGAATTGGCCCAATCCGCCTCTGCTCCAGAGCGGCCCAAATTGCCTAAGTCCAATCCACAGAGGGGCAAAAGTTACCTTTCTGCCCCTCCAACCGGGCAAGGAATGCAACGTTCCTCCCCAGAATTACTGCCCGTCACGCACGACTTCATTGCTCCCCGAACAGCTATGGGCAGGTGCCCGGAACTATGCCTATGCCCGACATAACGACTAGTTTTGGGCACCCTGTCCAACATAACAGCTAGTTTGGGTAGCTGCCTATTCTTTGGGGAAAACAGTTATTTCGCCCCGAAAATAAGACCATTGGCCACGCGCTGGGGGCTCTATATAAACCCTCTCGCTTGAGAGGGTCAGGTATCCAATATTCACCCTAAGAATTCATACTTTGTACTTGCCACTTTCCTCTGACCCTTTCTCACTTGAGCGTCGGAGTGCCTTGCAGGTACACCCCCTCCTCTCCATACGACCAGCATCCCTGACGCACTTGGCGGCCTGATTCTATAGGATCTGATCCAGCCCTCCCGATCAAGTGGTGAGTCTAAGTTATCCATAAATTATGTTGGAGCTTTAAATCTTGTTTTATGGTGAGAAAAATTCTTTTACTTCTTTGTTAATATCAACAAAATCCACAAAGAAAGTCATGATGTACAATTTCTTATCATATGGATTATTTATTTTAAATAAAACGTGTTTTGAAGTTTAATCATACTCATGATTATTTTAATTGTTAAAAGTTGCAAAGTTTGATTTCCGATGTTTTTCTTAGTTTGTTTAATTATAATTGATCTTGGCCATGAGAAATATAAATATTGTTTTTATCATCACACATTTCAATATTTTAATTTTGGTCTAAAGACATAGTACTCGTGTTTTACCATCCTAGAGTTTATAAAGAGAGTTTGAGGACAAATTTTGTATTATATTGATTAAACAATATAAATTTTCAAAACTAAAATCTACTAATTATTAAATCAAAACCTATTAGGTTTTTGTTTATGTTGCAAAAAAATTATTTAATCTTAGTGTTTGGTTGCACACTTAAGCTTGAAATGATTTTAAAGTTTAAATCTTGATCTTAGAAGTTTTATATACTTAACAAGTTTTTGAATAAGGTGATGACTCTAAAATTGTTTTGGCAAAACAATTTAAAGAATTGATTAGAGGAGTTTTAAGGAACATGTTTTTAAGGAAAATGTTTTTACTGCTTTGATAAATAGAAGTTGTTTCTTTCTATAACTATTGGATTGAAAAGAATTAATATATTTGTTTTAAAAATAAACTGAGTCTTTGGAGATTTTAATTTAAAGTTCAAGCTTCTATCATTTTCAACGGTTTTAAACCATTCAATTTTGGATGTGATTAAATTGGTTCTAATTGTGTTTCCATTCCTCCTTTGTGGAAAATTGTGGGGCTGCCTTTATTTTCGTCTTTGCTAGCCGAAATTTAAAAGTGAATTTGGATCATTTAAAATTGATAATTTTTCTTAAGAAGTGAATCATTACATCTTCCTTTTCGAAATAATGAAAATGGATATATGCTTCGCTATAATCGGAGAAAGATTCAACGAGTTATAATCCTTTTAATTTTGAAATTTTTTACCGTCACTTCATAAATTGGAAATATTCTATGTCGAGTGAACAAATTACAGAAGGTAACGTCCTCGAAAAATATTTAATTGTGACTTTGTGGTTAAATCACCTTTGTTTTTATGAAATCGACAGAGCTCGTTTTGCCTAAATCTACTTGAAGTTTTGAAAAGAGTTTTGAAGTTCATTATTGCCTAAATGTCTAAACTATAATTTCACCAAGTTGAGGCAACCTACTTAGGTTAGTAAAACTATGAAAAAATCATAACCCTAATTGATTAGATGAGTGGCCAAGACAAAGCCCTAATTTATGGATGTAGTCAGGTTTGTATTAACTTAAATAAGTTGTGTATTTAAAAAAGATTGAAAGTGTGAGCCGAATCGGAGAGTACCTCGAGAGATAGAAATCAGGCTTGTATAATGTAAGATGAACTCGTTGGAAGCTTTCCAAGGTAAGGGCACTTTCTAACGATATTATATGTGATTGAATGCTTATGTGTTGGTATGAATAAATTGTGTGCCCAATTGAGGGTTTTGGTGATAATTGTGTGCCTGATTGAGAATGTTTAATATTGGTATGCCCAATTATGAATATGTGTTTATGCTATGATGCTAAACGTGTGAATATGCTTTCATATGATTTTGAATAAATATATGAATTGACATGTGGTTATGATTTTGTATGATGAGATTATGTAATTGTTACATTAGTATGTGTAGGGAAAGCATATACTCATGCATATCATAGTTGCGTGTATGTCGAGGGGACAACACCGGGTGAGGATTGTAGGGAATGCAACCCACCTAATCCTGCGGGATTTTATTGAGTCGATGTAGTAGGGAACGCTACACCTTTAGTGGAAAGGGTCCACGACTCTCCGCGGAGAGGTTAAATTCCAGAATTCATGCATGTGAGGAACCCGGTTAGGGCGATCACACTCATGTAGAGTTTGCATTAGGCTATTTGCGCATTCCTCTATGTATTAAAATAATATTGTGACTGTTATATATCATGTTGTACTTGTATATGTCTGTATTCTTTCATATATGCTATTTTTAGATTGTGACCCTCTACTATTATTGTGGACTGGGCTTATGCCCGAGGTTCTTAGATGTTTGAGTTATTCTTAAAGACGTGACGGAACAGTTGTTGGATCTGTGATCAAAAGCAGCAAGTCTAGATTTCTACTTGAGGGTTTAGTACCCAGTCATCATCAGCTAGAGTCCAAAGATCAGCTTAGAGTTTTGTTTGAGAGTGGGGTCATTTCCATCTATTGTGAAGTAGGTTGTTATAACATAAATATTTATTCTGTAAGATGTATTGATCATTATTTAACGTCAAATACTTTTTGAGAAAGAATTTTTTTAGTATTGAAAATATTTTGCAACTTATGGCAAGTATTTGATTTTCACTTTGAAGAAGATTTTAAACAGGAAACTTCTACTCTGATTGTATTTTAAAAAGGGACCATCATGAATGCTTATTATTGTTTTGTTATTTAAAATGAAAAAAAAATACACTCCCACTGTTAAAAATCGGGGTGTTACATATGACGTCATAAGCGTGCTGAGGAAGGGTAACTGTTTAGACATTGATTCATTACAAATGTCGATTCACGCATAGATTATTTTAGGCGTCGAATAAGTTTGTCAAAAAATGTCTCTTTCTTCAGTAATGTCGAAATTGTTGGCGCTCAATTTCGACGCCTAGTTTGATTCAGGTAACAAATAAAGGAAAGGACATCATTTGCCAAGTTTTGGTACATTTCGACTAGGCAAGTTGGATGATAGATGCTCAGTCGAAATCATTTTTACAGAAAGGGAGAATGACTGGATGGACTTAGGAAATTCTCTAAGTATGAAGTTGTTGTTTCGACAGAGTATCACAGATGATGTGTTCGACGTGAGTTTGAATTTGAACTAAGGAGGGAAATTGTCCTTATCCAGTTTTTTGAAACGAAGACACGTGGAGAGTGCTGAAGAATTAGAGCCATGCCGAGCACCACTTGTCTTAACCTTAGAGAAAGGCCATTAAAAGTGATTATTTCGATTCATTATAAATAGGCAGTCTTAGTGATGGGATCGTGTGTGTTAAAAAAATGTACAAAATTCTCTAATTTACTCAAAGTACCTGTGTGTAGAGAAAAGAGTGTGTTGAGAAAATGTACGTTTGATGTAAACACCATATTTTACATTTTAATTCAAATTTAATTTCTTCATTTCGCCCAAGTTATTTTTAGCGCATTTACTTGCTTTTCTATCACTTTTTGCAGTTTATTTTTTTTTAACATTTTCAAAGTTGTTAACCTTTAAAAATCTTAAATGTTGTCGAAGTCATCATTTTCACAAATATTATTTAAGTTGTTAGCATATGTCCTAGGATTTAGTATGGTCGATCCTGGAAGTTACCCAATCTCTTATTGATTTGGTAGACCAGCGGTTGTTTACTAATTTTCATAGTAAACAGTATGATCATTACGCTTTTAGTCAATTTCCTGAGTAATAGAACAAAAACCATATTTGAAGTTGGTTCAAGATATGTGGGAAGTGAAATCTCAAATTATTTTGAAAAACTTGAAAAATTGAGATTTGGTGTGTATGACTCGAGTCAGTCACATTCCATGACTCAAATCAAATAAAACAGAGGAGATCATAGAGTTTTCGGTGTATATGATTCGAATCACAGCATAAACCTGATTCAAATCACGCAACACTGTGACTCGAATCACAAGTTGCACTGAATCGAATCACACACCTCCCGTTAGCCACTGTCCAATTTGACTCGAACCATGTTGGATGCAGAAAAGGGCAAGCAAGCAAAAATATTTATTTTCAGAAAGAATTCCCTCTGGGATTTATGTTGTGTTCACAGAGATCGGTTCGAGGGAAAGAATTTCGTTCGACAATCTCTCGCGTTAATGAGTATGGGTTTAAATGGTTTACAAGTAAAAAAAACAAAAAAGTAAACATTAAAACATAAAACAAATTCATTCTTCAGCAAGACAAACTTTTCCGGCATGCACATAACCGGCTCCTCACAAACTTAAACTTACCGACCAGTTATACTCCACCTACAATACTCCTCAATATCACCCAGCATCGCTCACACCAAAGGTTATGTCTAACGCAAAGTTGAGAGAACAACCGTGTTACCATTGCCGATACTTTCGCACGCTAGCTCAAGGCACAGAGGCATTAAGCTTCGACGCCTATTGAAGATTGTTAGCTCTTAAATCTATCTCTAGAATCTAGAAACTAACAGATAATCATCTCTAATCGAAGTTTGCGAGGATTATCTCTAACGCAGCCCAAACCTCGCGCATAAAGTAAAAATAGAGACAATCACCAATAAAGATTTGTAAAGCAAGTTTTATACAACGCCATGGGCGACAAATATACATGAGTTCAGAACAAATACATATACATAACCCAACAAATGAAGAAAACACAAAGAAAAAGAGAAATGAACCAAACATCTCGCGGTTTGTCAGAGCCGGTCGACGATCAATCCACCCCGGTTCATCCGTATGCAAGCTCCATAGTTGTTTTCTAAGCTAATCTACTGAAAAATGAAGTTTGATGGAATTGGAGCAAGAATCCCCAAAACCATACTCTAAAAAGTTACAGAATTAAATTTTATACAAATCAGATTTTCGCAGGTTCGCTAGGCGAACTCTTCCATTCGCTAAGCGAATGCACAAAAATGGCACTTAAGTGCCTACAAAAAGTTAAACCGCCTCTTGCTTTCTTCAGAAGTTCGCTAAGCGAACGATTTATTCGCCTAGCGAATGCTTGCTAGAAAGTTCGCCAAGCGAACTTTGGTCTCTTTCTCCTCTGTTTCTTTCTAGACTCCTTCGTTGGGACCTTCGCCAGCCTTCGCTAAGCGAACATTCGCTGTCACACTCGTTAAGCGAACATGACAGCAAAACAACCCCTTATTTGACCACAACTTCTGCACCGTAGCTCGGATTGACGCACGGTCGGAAGTGTTGGAAAGCTTATTAGATGCTCTATACAACAATGGAGAAATCCTCTGTAATTGAATACGTAAAAAATGAATGGAAAGAAATTAAACGCAACGATATATACAAGAAAATGCAAAATACACACGAAAACGTAAAGTAAACGTATTTACACATAAAGTGGGGTTTATTAAACCAATTTTAACACAAAGTAACGATAAGTGCAACAAAACTTATATAAAAAAATAGGTACAATTTGAACTTATCATACTCTCCCCAACTTACATAATTGTTTGTCCTCAAACAAGAATCAAATAACTCAACGAAACCGAGTGATAACCAAAGAATCACGAATCAACAAGTTTTGAAAAACGGAAAACAAATGTATGGTTCAAATGAAAAACGGTACACACAAAGTAAATACTTACCACTAAACTACGATGACAACATAGTCATGAAACAAATGTAAAGTACAAAAGTCATGCCAAAAATTCTAAAACAACACAAGTTCAAATGTGAATTACACCTAGCAAAAACAATCATCGGTAGATGAAAAACACAAAATGAGGTTCTTTTCACTCACACAACAATCATGCAAACAATAGACTAAATTATGCATGCATCCAAAAATCATATTGAACATACAAAGGCAAGAATCACAAGGACTTTCAAGGTTGTAGCGTGGTCGGGTAAACAAACAAGGGGTAATTTCTAAAGGTAATTGAAACAAAAACTTGCCTAAACCTAAGGGGGTGATCAACTCACAAAAGTTCAAACACAGAATTTTAATCAAACTTCTTCTTTCATCCCAAGTGTTACACAAAACACAATACTTATTTAGCACAATTATTTGAACTCTTTTTGTTTCCTTTTTCAATGATTTTTTGTTTCTTTCTTTTTCTCTTTTTTCTTTTCTTTTTCATATTTTTCTCTTTTTTCTTTTCTTTTTCATCCTCATAGAAAACAACTAATGAGTAAACAACCATTCTCTCCCCAGCTTGAATTCAACCACATCATCATGTGAATACTCCCTACTTTCTAAGGCAAGGTAAAAATTCATACAACAACACAAAGTTGAGGGTCCAAGAAAAAACAAAATCCATTCAAGAATAAGTGAACTAAATACTCATAGACAAGCATTAAGTTCAAATAAAACATGGATCAAAAAGCTCAAAGGGGTTACAAATGATCACACACTCACAAGGTGAATAGACTATTTGGCTAGGTAGTTATGCCTAAAATGAAACAAAATGCCTTGATCCTTTTCATGCTTTCACATAATCAACACAAACAAAAGATTAAGCATAATAAAATCCAGTTAGAACAAGAATGTTGGTACTCGTGCATATATGAACAATGGAAAGCTACCTCACAAAAAGGTTGGGAACTAAAGTGATTCACAACAAGAACAAGTATACAAAAGAATGAATGGCAAGGAAGTTTGTAAAATGCCGAAGTATCATGAATATGCTAAAGTCAAGAAAGCGATAAACACATACCTTGAACGTGTACAAAACTTAACAGTATCATTACCATACATCCGCAAGTTGAAATGATCAAACTTGGAACATCACCAAATTTCCTCAAGCTACTCAAAACAAGTTCATTGACAAACACGAAAACTATTAATATACACAAACTGAAAAACCGGCAAAAATTCATTAAACAAGTTGTAAAGTGAAGATTTGAGAATTTTACGAAAAATCCGAGTACAACTTGTTTAATGAATACTCACCACACTACCTAAACTAAACAACAACAAAATAGAAGAATACACCATGCTTGTTTTGCGTCGTAAGCTCGACGCCTTTACAATGCTTAGCTAGTAACTTCCTTTCTTCATGCCATAGTGATGCCTCGCCGCGCAAACCAAAAGTAAGTGCCCTAACCAAACACTTAAACAAACGTTACGGGAACAAAATGTATACAACACTTGAACAAACATAATGGAAACAGACAATATATATGATATATCCAAAACTTAAAAACAAAGAAACTATCGCAATACGATTCAATATCAAAACCAATCCCCGGCAACGGCGTCATTTTGTTGGATGCAGAATAGGGCAAGCAAGCAAAAATATTTATTTTCGGAAAGAATTCCCTCCGGGATTTATGTCGTATCCACAGAGATCGGTTCGAGGGAAAGAATGTCGTTGCCGTTCGACAATCTCTCGCATTAATGAGTTTGGGTTTAAATGGTTTACAAGTAAAAAAACAGAAAAGTAAACATTAAAACATAAAACAAATTCATTCTTCAGCAAGACAAACTTTTTCGGCATGCACATAACCGACTCCTCACAAACTTAAACTTATCGACCAGTTATGCTCCACCTACAATACTCCTCAATATCACCCAGCATCGCTCACAACAAAGGTTATGTCTAACGCAAAGTTGAGAGAACAACCGTGTTACCATTGTCGATACTTTCGCACGCTAGCTCAAGGCACGAAGGCATTAAGCTTCGACGCCTATTGAATATTGTTAGCTCTTAAATCTATCTCTAGAATCCAGAAACTAACAGATAATCATCCCTAATCGAAGTTTGCGAGGATTATCTCTAACGCAACTCAAACCCCGCGTATAAAGCAAAAATCAGAGACAATCACCAATAAAGATTTATAAAGCAAGTTTTATACAACGCCATGGGCGACAAATATACATGAGTTCAGAACAAATACATATGCACAACCCAACAAATGAAGAAAACACAAAGAAAAATAGAAATGAACCAAACATCTCGCAGTTTGTCAGAGCCGATCGACGATTAATCCACCCCGGTTCATCCGTATGCAAGCTCCATAGTTGTTTTCTAAGCTAATCTATTGAAAAATGAAGTTTGATGGAATTGGAGCAAGAATCCCCAAAACCATACTCTAAAAAGTTACAGAATTCAATTATATACAAATCAGATATTCGCAGGTTCGCTAAGCGAACCCTTCCATTCGCTAAGCGAATGCACAAAAATGGCACTTAAGTGCCTACACAAAGTTAAACCGCCTCTTGCTTTCTTCAAAAGTTCGCTAAGCGAACGATTTATTCGCCTAGCGAATGCTCGTTAGGAAGTTCGCCAAACGAACTTTGGTCTCTTTCTCCTCTGTTTCTTTCTGGACTCCTTCGCTGAGACCTTCGCCAGCCTTCGCTGAGCGAATATTCGCTGTCACACTCGCTAAGCGAACATGACAGCAAAACAACCCCTTATTTGACCACAACTTCTGCACCGTAGCTCGGATTGACGCATGATCGGAAGCGCTGGAAAGCTTATTAGATGCTCTATACAACAATGGAGAAATCCCCTTTAATTGAATACCTACAAAAATGAATGGAAAGCAATTAAACGCAACTATATATACAAGAAAATGTAAAATACACACGAAAACGTAAAGTAAACGTATTTACACATAAAGTGGGGTTTATTCAACCAATTTTAACACAAAGTAACGATAAGTGCAACAAAACTTATATACAAAAATAGGTACAATTTGCACTTATCAAACCACACTTTTAATTGACTCAAATCACAATGCTTTCCACATTTTCTTGTTTGGCTCTGTCCAGTTTGACTCGAATCAAGCTTTGTACATGACTCGAATCACGAGCTTTCATGACTTAAGTCAAGCTTACAACTGACTCGAATCATGGAAAATTGGTAGCTTTTCTTTATGAGATCTTTTTTCACTTTACTTTCTCATTTTACTCAAATCATAAAATGTTATTGACTCGAATCTGACAACCCATTTTTTACCTATTTTATGCATAATCTCCGGCACATATAAATTTATTTTGTCATTTCATTTTTATAAAGCAATTTCATAATCTACATTGTGTTTTGTGAAATCAACAACCTCTCATTTTTTTAAAACTAAAAATATCTTGCAAAAAGAATTTCTTTCATCTTCAACGTCTAGTTATGATTTCAAATCTTGATCATGAGAAATTTGTAATTGTTGAGGGTGACGTTGTTTTGAAACTAACTGTTCTTGAAGGTTTGGAAAAGACTTTTAGGAAGTTTGTAGGATTGTGGTTGTTGTCGTTGGTAGCGACAAATTATAGTGAAAATAATGAGGTTCTTCTCTCCAATTTGACCTTGGTAATGTCTGTGTGGAAGGCTATAGACAAGGGGGAGTTCTTCTCAATCTTCAGACAGTTCATCGCTCAAGAAATCAGTGGGATCAAGGGGTGATTGCCTCATACAAAGACTTTGAGAAGATTGGTGAAACTAGAAGATTCATGAAACGAGAATCGAGTAAATATTTCGCAGAAGAGTTTAGCATCAAGTTGTATACGAGTCAAGATCTAGATAAGAGATTTATTTTTCTCAATATTATTGTTGACTGGTGATTGTATGAACTCGTTGAATATTTGTCAAAATATAGCGAAAGAAAACAACTTCCAATGGGAAACCATTGGAGATTGGAGTAGGCTCCTACGAGGACGATAAAGTCGAACCACTATATATTCTAGTGTACTCTCTCTCTCTCTTTCTCTCTCTCTCTCTCTCTCTCTCACACACACACACACACACACACACACACACATATAATTTTTCATAGGTTATTGCATGTGTAGGTTGTTTGTTTTTTATCATAGTTTATCGTCAATTTCTGTTGGGAAATTTTAGAAAGGTGGTAACCGGTTATACCAAACTTGTAATCGGTTACAAACCCGTTGTTTTGATATTTCTGCTACAGACCAGGGTGGTAACTAGTTACACCAAACCTGTAACCGGTTACACTCTACTTGAATTATATTTTTCTGTAACATCTTAATGTCTAACTTAATGGAGAAAATTATTGTCACTAGAGTTATGGTATGAGAAATTTTTTGGATTCAAAAAGAATGTAGAAGTATGTTGACTGAATTTTTGTTAAAACCGGAAATAAAAAGGATGAACTAAAATTATGATAAAGAATTAGAAATATTGGACTTTAGTAATTCGAAGATCCTTACTCGTATTAATAAATACATTTGTGAGTCAATAGGTGAGAAACTAGAAATATATGATATTGATAAGGAGGTTTGGAACCATTTGAAATGTGTGGATAATCAATTTAATTTTGCAAAATAGTATTAGGTGGAAGTGAAATTAGGTCCCGTAAACAAAATAATATGATCATTCAAGAATTTTATTCAACCTTGGATAACTTATAGGATCAATTGACTTTTATAAAATCATCTCAATTAAAATTTGTAAAAGTGTACACTAATCAAGAGAATAACAATGTTTTGTTCAACATTTTACAGGTCCTCAAGATGATTTTTTATAAGTCTTTTTTATTGTTCTTTTGGATTTATTATCATTGTCGTATTCATATTTTTTATGTGATTTACGTCTATTTTATATTTGTTTATTGCAGAAAACAGGGAAGAGTGAAGGAGAAAATGGAGCAAATGAGCGAGAGAGAGAAAAAAAAAAAGTGAACACTTCGGTATCTTGAAATTTAGTTGGGTACCGTTATTCTAATCCAATCAAATAATCACATTCTGTGTCATGTCATTTCTTTTATATATATTATTTAAAATTAAATTAATTTTTTTATTTAATTTGCACTAAAAGTACCAATTATCCAATTAGGTATCTAAAAATTTGTAAAAAAAAACGGGTGCGCCGTAAAAATCTATTATGGTCGTAAAAGGATTTTACCGCCCCTCCCGGGTAATACTCCATTACGGGCATAAAAACTCCAGGACCCTAATTTTTCATATTTTGACTGATGTGTTGTTTTGCTTATGTACTAAATGGCCAAGGTTTATGATGAATTACCACAGTCTTTAAGCTATATAAACATTCTATTTGAGCTCTCACTATCCAATTATTATATATCACATATTTTTACATTTTACTTTGTTTTTCTACTAAGCTATTTTAAAAAACTCTGCTGCATTTTTAATACAAGTTATGTTTTCATTTGCTTTATTTACCTTGTCTCTAGTTTTTTTTGCCTAATTCCTTTATCTTTACTATGAATAATATTATGATTCATGTGTTTATCATTACCATGAGAGAGTAGATCTTTTTAGTTCTAGGATTAGGAGGACTGTCTAGATGACAGACTCACTGTAAATCTAAATCCCAAACTCTGTCATGAGAGCTTAAGTTCAATATTCTGATTTTTAAGCTTTTAATGAATGTTTTTATGAAAGTCGAGATAATATTGTATATCAATCGACAGATCTAAAAGTGAAGATTGATACTCCTTTCATTTTAAAATGACTGTTGTTTTTAAGAAATACAATAATATTGTCTTAAGCTATTGCACTTTTATTAAATTAGTCTTGTAATGAGTTGAAAATAATATGTTGGAAACATGGTAATTTAAGGTGCATCATATGTTTTTTTGACCGTGATCCTCCACCGTATCAATAATTGTGACACGACAGTTATAGTAACCGCAACTTAAAACTTTGCCTAAAATGTTCAATTCACAACCAACCATGACCACCATATATTACCTTTTTTTGGATATAAATCTATAGAAATAGAAGCTACAAATTTGACATTAATCAATACACAATTATTTTGTTATGCAGTGTGTGAAAAAGAAATAAAGCTTATAAAGTAAAGGAATCTTATTATGTTTGTATGTAAGACTTTGAGTTTGTAGTCGGTGTGGAGTGGTATGGCAATGCTGCAATAATAAATTTTTGACTTAATTTTCAATGTAAAGGAGACCATAGTAGCAATGCTAGGACCCCTATAAAGCCCTAAGTGATAACTACCAAAAATAATAAATTAATTGTTAGCATATATCTTTGTTTTTCTTTTTTATAAGATAAATCATTTAACTTTTTGTACAAAAGGAACATCACTATCATTTGAAGGTAGCATGGCATGGTAATGCAATGGTTCCATAATTTATCCACTTATCACATTCTTCACTAACAGACACATTTGTACACAATAGCCAACTGGCATTAGTGATTCATTCACATAGAAATCAAATAAAAGCCAAAAGGATTGTGCAATTGCGCACAATGATTGCCGTGCCTATTCAATAGGGGGAAATTTTGAATTTTTTTTTTAAAATAATTTATTTTTTCAAAAAAAATACTAAAAAAATCAGTTTTTCAAACAAAAATTCAAAATGGCATGGTTTGGTATGAAACTATAAGGGTGACGCCATTTGGGATAGCGCCTCAGTTAGAGGCCAGGAGCCATCCCAAATGGCGCCTCAGGCCAAAAAAAATTTGAAAAAAACCAACTGAGATGCGCCATCCGAGATGGCGCCTCAGTTCAAATTTTTTTTTTTTTAATTTTAAAACGTATACTATTTATTTTATTTTATTTTTTAATTTTAAAACGTTTACTTTTTTTTAATTTTAAAACGTATACTATTCATTCACATGTCTCTAGACTGATGAATTTGCAGACCTATAGTCTGCATCTACTATTCATTCACATGTCTCTAGACTGATGAATGTGCAGCCCTATACACTGCATATACTGTTCATTCGCATGCCTCTACTCAATTATTTTTATTTTAGGCCACTGTTGACATGACTACACATGCATGCCTACACATGGCAGACTGCAAAGGCTAAGAAACATGCATGCCTACACATGACAGACTGCAAAGGCTAAGAAGCATGCATGCCTACACATGTGACTCCCCCTTTACACCATTATAAAAACCCTCTCAGCATTTACAATTTTCATCTCATCCCAAACTACTCTCACTTCTTCTTCTCTTATTTTCTGAAACCTTTGCATCCCAAACCTTTGCATCTCACAACCAGTTACGAAAATGGTTTTACTCACGATGGGAAGCAACCACCGAGGAACGTCGGAAAACATTGAAGACTTCGTAAGTTTTCCTGTAGTATTTTGTTTTACAATATTAAACCTTGATGTCTTTTATTCTGTTAGTAATATTGCTTGTTTTTTTTGTTCAGGAGTTTTCAAGGTTCCGTTGTCGTGGGCACGCATACTTCCCTCACGACCCTATCACTGAACCATATCTAACAAGATGTGGATTTGGAGATGTGATAAAAATCTCATCATACCATGTAGACCCAAAGTTCATTCTGGCCTTGCTAGAAAGATGAAGGCCGGAGACCCACACCTTTCACCTTCCTTTTGGTGAATGCACGGTCACCCTACAAGACGTGTATATGTTACTGGGCCTCCGCATAGATGGCATGGTCGTTAACGGCCCCATAAATATAAATAGCCAATTATGCTTCGACTTGTTGGGCACCCCCTTGAGATTGAAGAAGCTGAGCCTTCACCCGACGGTAGGTGTAGGGGGCAAGGTATTAACTTAAAACGCCTTAGGGAATACCATGACTCAATCGTATTATACGAGGATTCACTCCCCTTACACATAATACAAAAAACTAGATGTTATTTGTTGTTATTGTTCGGTCGTTTTTTGTTTCCAGAGAGCACTGGAAACAGTGTAAATATTATGTATCTCCCGTTGTTGTCTAACATTAACAGTGTGCACGAATATAGTTGGGGTTCAGCTGTCCTGGCACATCTGTATAGTGCACTTTGCAAAAATGCCAAAAAAAATGCGTGTGCATTTTATGGTTGCGCCTATCTCCTTCAGGCGTGGGGTTGGTCGAGAATGCCAACACTAGCTCTAATAAACCGGAACCCATTCACATTTCCATACGCATTAAGGTAAGACTATACACATCCATGCGCCTATACTGATATGTTCAGGTGTAACTAATTTATTTTCTAACTACATTTTCAGGTGGGCAGTTCCGAAAATGAGCTACGATAGAAACCCCCGAAACGCCATAACAGTCTACCGCAACCTGTTAGACCACATTGGTCCTGACGACGTATATTTCCCTACAACTTTTGTAACATTTCATCCATAGATATTTCTAACATTTTGTATACTTACTCATTAAACTATTTTTTCTTGTAGTTTGTCTGGAGGCCTTACGACGATCTCGACCATCAGCCCAACGCAAATGATGCTGCTGTGTGGACTTCGAAAACACCAATAATTCGGTTCACAACTGTTGAGATGCACCAAAGCGACCGAGTGAAACTACAATTCGGTATGCATCAGGACATTCCGGTGGATCCTACCAACTTGGGAAAGTGGCACCTACGCAGAGTCGACACGCAGTGGAAGGATGGTGTGTGGACCAACTTTGCAGCAGCGTTGTGTCACCAATGGGAGATGCGCCACCAGCTCGTCTTAACAGACCCCGTTGTAGAACCTGCTCGGCTAACGAAACTATATATGAGCTGGTTTAGGTCTGTTACCACACCACAACCTTTCCTCTCTCAGCCGACGTATCTAGTTGACCCCCGCCAACGTGCGTCTTCCTCCCAGCAATATGCCCAACATCATTCACCAACCTCTCCACCACAACAACAAAACCCTTACTATAGCCCTGACGAGTCATTCGAACCTACCGAAGCACACCAAAGCCCCCCACAAATGAGCCCCCCACAAATGAACCCCCCACAAATTAACCCCCCACAAATGATGACCCCATCTTCCTACCACTCAGAACCACAATCATCATACACCCAACAAACTCCCCCTCTTTTCAACTATCAAACCCCACATTAACCATTGCATCAATACCAACACCCATCAATGCATCATTTTGGCCAACCATACCGTATGGAACCAACCCAACCCCCTCATACAAATTACATGAACATGGGCATGCAGCTGGATTACGGAAGTGCTGTCGGCGGCAACCCCCCTGGCTATTGGGGACAGATGCTGCAGAATTTGTCTCATGCTCCAGTGCCATCGTCTGATGCGTCGGGGCCATTTGAACAAACACAGAGACCAGCCACGCCTCAACAACCTCGTGGTGCTAGACAGAGACGTCAAACAAGAGCCCCTGATTGTGGGACCGGTGGTCGATTAAATAGGCACAATAATTGATTTTCTTTTTGTATCCAACTATTGTATTGTTGTACTAAATATTTTAAAAAAAATTAATGTTGTTTTTTTTATTATCCATTCTTAAAATAAAATAAAAAAATAAAAAAAAAAGGGACACTAAGGCGCCATCTGGGATGACGTCTCCCTTAAAAAATTTGGAAAAAATTTAGGGTATTTATTTTGGCCTGAGGCGCCATTTGGGATGGCTCCTGGCCTCTAACTGAGGCGTCATCCCAAATGGCGCCACCCTTATAACTTCAAACCAAACCATGCCATTTTGAATTTTTTTTTGAAAAACTGGTTTTTTTAGTATTTTTTTTTTTAAAATAAGTTATATTAAAAAAAAATTCGAAATTTTTTCTTAAAATGATGGTCAGTTTCAATTTTTAAAATGATAATAATTCTAATTATCTATAATTATATTACTATAAAATATAAGTGAGAATTAAATCAAGTTTTGCTTATAAAATCTAATACTTTATAATAAAGTTTATTATTTTATCTATAAAATTTTCTTAAACTTTTATAAAATGGTCAAATAAATCTGTTAATGCGGGACTGAAGGAATCATAATAAGGACAAGGGTAAGAGGCTATACATAGCAGTTACCTCTAAGACTTGTATCACTCTATGATCTTTCACTCGATCACTAATATTAAGAACTAGACAGAAAGTAGAAAAAAAAAAGTTGAAAATTTGAATGGATAAATCTACCTCACAGTATAGTAATGCTAGTGAGTCTGGTTGGACTCACTACTTGGACCAATCCATTATTTCTGAGAGCTGTTTCAAAGGAAAAGGTGAATATGAAAGAAAAGGAGAGAGAATGAATGAGAAGGAGTCTGAAGAAGATTTATCCATGGTGTCTGATGCTTCTTCTGGACCTCCACATTATGACAATGGAGAATACTATTGTGAAAATCTGTATCATTGTCTTTCTTCTACAATCAAAGAATCTAACAAGAGGAAAAAAGTCAAAGAATTTGAGAGAAGTCAACAATCTTCACCTCTTGATGACACTGCTAGCTCCCCATTTTTCAGTTGTCCCAACAAGAGTCATAAGGTTGATGCTATTAATTGACTTATTTAAATTTATTTAGTATCATTTGTGAGACTTTGAAATAATAATTGGGATGTCGTAGATTTGAATTTGCATCTGCACTCCTGCAGTTATATGTCTCTACGTAAATACCAACTAAACTGATTTATTTTGTTGTTGAATAGAGGCAAGAGAGTTTCTTAGAGAATGGAGCAGTGGAGAATAATGCAATACAATTTTCTGAGTGTAAATTTGCAACAAGAATAAAGGTACAACTCTATTTCAATTAGTAACTTTTTATTACTCTCTCTGTCCCAAAATAAAAGTTTTTTTAGCAACAAAAATTTGTGTCAAAATAAAAGTTTTTTTATGTTTTTAAGACAATAATAATTAATTATTACCAACTTTATCCCTAATAAATATTATCTACACAACTTTCAAGATATTATATCACATTACACATTTATGACAATCAATAGTAACTAAAGGCAGTTTTGTAAAATTGTTACATTTAATTCTTTAATCATTATTTTTCTTAATCTATGTGCAACAACTTCAAAAGACTTTCATTTTGAGACGGAAGGAGTAATAATCATTAGTCTGGATGTCCAAATTCAAACCGGTAAAAGAAAACGCAAATAGATAAAAAAAAATTGAAAACCAAAACACCAAATATTATTAGATGTGTTTAGATGTCATTTTGTATAAATCATTAAGTTTGAATTGGATTTTCAAATTAATTTTTTAAAATTGATTCAAATCAAACTGAACCACGTATATATATTTTTATTCTTATTTTTAATATGATATATTATTATAATTTATTATTTGATAATACTCATTCTTTTAATACTATTTATTAATTTAATTTAATTTATTTATTTTTATTATTCTATCCTTCTCATTTTATAATATTAATTTCTAATATATTAAATATTATATATTATATCAAACCTATTATTTATTATCATTTTTAAAAAATTAAAAATTATATAATTTATATTTTAGATGTTTAAAAATCGATTAAAATTAAATAGTATGGAATTGAATTGAATCGGATCAGATTTTTTTAATTAATTATCTAAAAATGGATCGAATTGAAAGTAAACTTATGTTTGGATCCGATGAGTTTTTAATTTAAAATTGATCCAAACCGAATCGCATAGACCCTTAGTCATTGATACATAATAGTAATTATTATTGCACATTTCATTGAGTTGAGAATGATTTGTACAGAGAAAAACTGGATTCTACAAAGCTTTTTAGCTACTTTGAGTACTCTCTTGCTAGAAAGCTAGCTTCAGAGGAACCAGGTGATTCATTTTTTGAATGTTCTTTGATTCTATTTTGTTGTGTTTTTATATAAAATATTTTGAAGAAAAATATATGATAAACTGTGTATATCTTGAGTAGGTGATATTGAACAAGAAGAAAGAAAATGAAATATTTTAAGGTAACAAATTACTATCGGTGGAGTATTGTATTGTCGTTCGTGGAGAAAGACCAGAAGAAGAAATGTCAAAGGAGAAAAACTGTGCAATAAAATGTCCGACAAAAGGAACACTTTTCATTTCCTTTATTTTTTATGTTTATTTTATTTTCATTGCAATTTAATGTCTGTCAAAAGAACCTCAGCTGTTAGATAGAATTCTCAATCCAAAACACTCTCTTCAACCCCCTCCTTAACTATATATAATTTTATAAATAGTCTAATAACTAAAATTTTATATTTAAAAATAAATGAGGGAGATATTGAATATTCGAATAATTAAGGTAACATTAATAATAACCAAAAAATAGGGTTAAAAAAACTAACTAATAAATAGTTCACCAATTATCAAAAATTATAATATTGTGAAACAATCAAATAATAGTCTCTCGTGTGAAAGACAAGTTAACGTTATACTCTATCCGTTTCAAAATGATTGTCGTTTTAAGAGAAAATTTTTGTTTCAAAATGAATGTTATTTTCACTTTTCAATGTAGTAATAATTTCTATTTTTTAATTGTATCATATATATACACTATTTCCAACACATTAATAAGACAAATTTAGTAAAAATGCAATATCTTATGACAATACTATTGCATTTCTTAAACTATGTGCAAAAACTTTAAACGACAATCATTTTAAAACAGAGAGAGTATTATATTTTAATGAAGATAATGTGTCAAGATTAAATGCATTATTAAAGAAAGAAAGAAAATTCCACGTTCAAAGGAATCTATGATGTTACAATATGATGTTACAATTGAACTTTATATATTACCCTACAATAATGCATCTTTGATCTCTAAGAATATAAAATTGTTTTAAAATTATTTTAAAATTAATTCATTTGATAACACGTTACAGATTGATTTTTAGAATTTTAAACTGTTGTAATCGGTTATATGAATGAAAAATTTAGGTTACGGCTACAATATTTTTAAAATTTTCTTTTTAGCTTCACATGTAACCATTTACGATAATATATTAGCAGTGGCATTTTTTTCATTTTCAATATAATTTCAACAATTTTCAAATTTCATCTATGAATCATAACAATGATTCATGATATTATACTCTTTTCAAAATGTATAATTCAATTATAAAAAGTTGCGGATTTAGATTTTCATATTATTATCTTTTAACAATCCAAATTCATATCTTTCTCAATTTTCAATTTTCAGTAAGTGTCTTGAACAAAAAACTTAATAAAACTTTCGAAATAAACTTTTACTACATTAAAATTGCATTCTCAAGTTATAAGCACGGTCAAGTTCTAAGAACTTTCTATAGAAACTTTTACTGCATCATAAAATTTTTATTGTAAAGTTATGAGCACTTTAAGTATTATACATTTTGAACCGTGGTGTGTGTTGTAAAATCAAAAGGTGACGTGCATTTATAATTGTATTAGAGTATTTTCAGTGGGAGAATTTTACCTGCCACCCCCAATTAAATTTGGCACCTTTCAAATTATCAAAATTTCAACATTGTCCTTTAAAAATTTGGAGGTAACTGAATAAATTTTATCTATCGGAAATTTTCAAATTTCCGGTATTGAGTGAAATTTCGGAGAATTTGAAATTACCGGTAGTGTAAAAATTTTCAATTTTTTTCTTTTTTTTTTTTGAAAATTTTTACACTACCGGGAATTAGAAATTCCCGGAAATTTTCTGTAAATTTCTGGGTATTTGAAATTCCCGGTAGTGTAAAAAAATTTTTAAAAAAAAAGAAAAAAATTGAAAATTTTTACACTACCGGTAATTTTAAATTCCCGGTATCGTGTGAAAATTTTTGGAGGTTTTACCGATAATTTTGAAATTCCTGGTAATTTTTACCGGTAATTTTGAAATCTCCGGTAACTTTTACCGGTAATTTCGAAATTACCGGTATTTTTCAAAATCTCCGGTCCATCCTCCAAAATGCATAATTTTCAAAAGGATAAATATGGTATTTCGCAACAAATGGGGGGTGTCAGGTTTAATTGGGGGTGGCTGGTAAAATTCTCCTTTAGTGGAAGTTAATTAAATGGGTAAATTAAGATACTTTTTGTGGACCCAAAGTGATTTGTAGGATTTAAAAATTTTATAGTTGATTTGAGTTGTTTTTACTTTAATAATGGTTGTTTGTAAAAAACTAAAATTTGACCCCACATTTTATATTTTTTATATTTTTTATTTGTAATTATTTTTTATTCAAGTTACCATTAATTTAATTATTTTAATTAAAATGCATAAAATATTCATTATTTTTTTAAAAAAATATTAATTATTAAAGTTGCGAAAAAAATATTTTAATAAATTTTATCTAAAAAAGTTGTAAATAATAATAAATATATTTTATTATAAAATTAAAAATGATACAAAAGTCACAACAATAATACATAAATAAAATTACATTTTCATAGGAATATAAAAAAATACATGACAATAAGCAACAAATTACATTTTAACAAGAATACAAAATAAGACAAACTAACTTTCGTTATTCTCATGACCAAATCTCTCCCAAATATGCTCCGCCAAGTCTGCTTGAAGTTGGCGATGATTTTTCCTTTGATGAACATCTGCCATCTTTTTAAACAATGTTGTCAAGTTGGGATCAGGACCAGTAGATACTTCAGTTGTGGTGAAATTATTATCAACGTGGTCGTAATCAAAATTACCAGCATATGTGTCTCGTTCATCTTCGACAATCATGTTATGCAATATGATACATGCTAACATTATGTGTTTCATTGTATTCACATACCAAGCACGCGTTGGACCACGTACAATAGCGAATCGGGCTTGGAGCACTCCAAATGCTCGTTCAATATCCTTCTGTGCTGATTCTTGTCGTTGGGCAAATAACTTTCTCTTTTCTTCTTGCGGCATAGGGATGGTCTTGACAAATTTTGCCTACTCAGGATAAATGTCATCCGCTAGGTAGTACCTTATATGATATGTTGTTTGATTCACCGAGTATTGCACTGCAGGAGCTTTTCCATTCAAAACATCATTAAACACGCCAGACGTGTTTAACACATTAATGTTGTTGTTAGAACCTGCAGTGCCAAAATATGCATGCCAAATCCACAAGTCTTGAGATGCCACGGCTTCAAGCATGATTATGGGTTTACCGTGATCACCTCTAGAAAATTGACCTTTCCACGCGACAGGAGAATTTTTCCATTCCCAATGCATACAATCAATTGAACCCAATATACCCGAAAAGCCGTGTGCCGCATTAAATTGTAGTAGGCGTGCAATGTCTTCATTGTTTGGCTTTCTCATGTATTGAGCCCCAAATATTGTGCACACGCCTATTACAAACCTGTCTAAGCACTCCAATGTCATGCTTTCTCCAATTCGAACATAGTCATCCACACTGTCAGCTGGTGATCCATATGCTAGAATACGAAGAGCAGTTGTGCACTTCTACAATGGTGAAAGACCCATTCTACCCACTGCATCAATCCTTCTTTGAAAGTACTCATCATGATTTCCAAGAGCTTCAACAATGGGACGGAACAAATGTCTTCGCATACGAAACCTTCGTCTGAATTAAGCCTCCGTGTATACAGGATTTTCAGAGAAGTAGTCATTGAACAATCGATGATGCCCTTATTCACGACTTCGATCTATCACTATTCTTCTTTTTTTCAATGCTTGCTTGTATTGTTGGCTTGTTGTTGCGCCTCTCGTACTAACCTTATCACATCTTCCTCAGTGTTGTCGTTAAGGCAATCATCTATGACTTCATTCCAGATTTTATCTCATTCAGCATTTGGATCCATGGAAGATATGATGATAATAATATAATGGGAGAACATGTGATAAATATATATGCTAGTTTTTTACAACGGTTAATTTTTTTATAACGGCTAGTTTTATAACGGCTAGTTTTACAATGGCTAGTTTTTATATAACAGTTAGTTTTACAACAGCTAGTTTTACATAGCTAATTGAAACATAGATATAAAATTATAATAACAATCATTTAGAACAAAATTACAATAATATGAAATGCATATTCAAATCAAATCAACAACAACAATAATAATAATATTAATATATTAATAATACACCTAACTTCTCTTGAAGTACCTCTCCTTGATACTTTAACAAATTTCTTCATGCTCTCGGCGTTGCTCATCATCCATTGTTGATTTGTCCTTCATGAGAATTTCACACAACACGGGTATGCTCTCTACCAACTTTGCTTCAGTTATTTTACCATAAATACCTAATTTCTTTTCTGATGCATTTTCCATGCCAGTCAAATCCACTATGGGTGTTATAGATGAAGATTCTTTTCCCTTGCCCTTCCTTTTTGTCGCCTTTTGTCCTGCTGGGCGATCGGTCTGAGTTGCACTGTTGTATTTTGAACAATCTATTGGACTTTCTGGATTTGATGTCGATGAATATGTCTCGGTAAAGGATATCTTTGATCTATTTGAAGAGTTGTTCATTTCTTGTCCCTTCCATTTAGGTTCATCCTTCAACAACCTCCATGCGTGCTCCATTGTGAAACGTTGATGACGCACTTATACAAAAATTTTACGTGCCTCATCCATGACGTCTGTCTCAGACTCCATTTTTCTTGTTAGCAACAACTAGTTTGTAGCTGCCGCAAAACCATTGACAATATTTATTCAATAGATGCCATCAAAATTTGAGTGTAGACCACTCTCTCGCTATAAGTGGTCCACGATAGTTGTTATAGTCATCTTTGATTCTACTCCAAAAACTATCTGCTTTTTGGTCAACTCCGACAATTGAATCTTTGAAAATGTTAAGTCATGTCTGAATAAGCAATTTATCTTCTTCTTTTAAGAATCTGAGACGCTATTTTTTTTGGGTTGAACGTTCTCCTTCTTCCGCAAAAGTAATATTTTCTAAACCATCCAGAGTGGAGTAGACTGACACTTGAGAATATGTAGTGGACTCAATTGGTGATTATAATTCAATGTTAGGAGACTCTACAACATAGTAGATACCCATTGAATGCGTATATTGGTTAGTGGTGTTGGTTGGTGGTGGTTGAAACATAAAAGATCAGGGATATTTAGAATTGTTGCCGGTAAAGAATGGTGGTTATTGAAATATAAAAGGTTGAGGATTTTGAGAACAAGAGTGATGGTCGTAGACACATTTGAAAATTTTGAGAACTATCCCCGGTAAGAGTTTGTAAATAATTATAATACGGATTCCATTGGTTGGGATCCATTTGTTAAATTATATATAATTGAAAATTAAAAAGAAATAATTAGAAGGTAAAATTGTGTGTAAAAACATACAAGTTACTACTATAGTCTTTATAGAAAGATACAAACTATTAATATAACCGTTATAATTTTGAAAAAGTAGTCTTTAAAATCATCATCACTAACGATAATTTGATATAATTTGAAATGGAGAAGTATAATTAGAACAAAAGGAGTAACAATGATCTTATATTACTGGAATCAATTAAAAGTAATAAATGCATCAATGATATAGAATTACTACAATTAATGATTAGTTGAGGAAGTAATTTTCTTTCGATAATCTTCTTATAATGTAGTTTAATGATCTATACAATAATGATCCAGTGACAGAAATCAATTAGGATACAGGACTAACGTTAGATACAAGTAATGAAACAACTCATGTCACTGTTATAAGCAAACATTTGTATTGTATCTCCCACTTGGAACTATTTCTGTTGGCTATGGTTATGAATGCCGCATATTTTTATATAAAGCACAAACACTATCATTTTTCTATCCTTGCTAAATTTTCTAACACGAGATTTAACAGAAATGCTAACACCTACATTGACTATTGAACAAAGATCAAAATATGAACCAGTTACAAATAATACACATGTTACACGATTCTCTACTGTATCGTGCATAAAAGAGCAATATAAAAAAAAATGGAAGTGTATACAACTAATATTAATAGAACAAAATTGATTATGACAACACAATACATGATTCTTCATCCCAGCAATGGAGAGAAAGAAAGTGAAACAACAAAATGGGACATTGATCACCGTGTTGAATCCTCTAATGCTGAGAACAATTCTATCTGGAAGCCTATGCCCCATAAATATGTCTGTGGACAGGTTGAACTTCTAAGCTATTGACTACATCAGACCATGGTTTTTCTATCATAAAGAAGAGACTATTTGAAATATGGGATAGGTACAAGACTCTATCCTTATCTAAAGGCAAAACTTCAAAGTTTTCAAAGTTCTTCCTAAATTTAGTCTTTTTCTTGCCGTTTATATTTGGTGAATTCTTAACCACTGAATCTCGACTATGTAACATTTCACCTTCATCTTGATTCACGGGCAAGCCGAAGTCAATCAAGCACATTGCCCTGAAAATTGAACAATTTCAAAAGATGAGAAATATTAGCAGCAAAGTATGAAAAACCATACATATAATATTCTCTTAGTTTCTATTCTGGCGAGGAAGGATTACAGATATTCTAAAATCATAGATATTTCAGATACCAAAAGATCACAAACAAACATTATCTTATCATTGGCTCGTGTAAAATTATGTCATCGACTTATAGAACAGTTAATGATGATTTAACTTCCAAGTGTAGTATCCTTGACATTCATTAATTCAACAACTAGTACACTTTAAAAATCTTATATAAGAAAGAACTGATTTTATTAGTGTTTTGGAAGGAATATCTGATTTTGCCATATCATCAAACCCCTTTGTTTCCCTAATAACACCAATTAGTTCAACAATACAAAATGTCTGTATATTAAAAAATCATACCTGGAGCTATAGACCATTACTGAGGATGAAGTTGAAGAGGGAGGGAATGAAAGTCCGATGACTTCACCCGGAAATTCGTGAAATCTCTTGGGAAGAACAAATGTATTCCGCACCGACCATTCCCCCAATTGTCTGGCCTCTACGTCGAATGCATACACTCGATTTGAAGTTGTTGTAACTATCAGTACATTGTTGTTCTGTGGTGGAAATCCAGCAGCTGTAACAGAGGCACCATCCAATCTTGAAATGAACCAGTGCTGCCTGTTCAGCAAAAAATATTTATTTTATAAAAGATGATTATGTAGTATGGATATCAAGTTAATGATAGAACGACTCCCACATCATGAAAATCAAAGAGCGTGAAAGATGTTCCCTAGCTATTATCAGACTGAAACAAATGGTTGTGGTTGTGAAGCATAAGTTCTATGCATTTTATTGTATCTTCCTAAAAGTGTTTTAAATTTCAAGTTTCCTTAAAACCTAAAGTATGGTCTAGCTATCTGCAGCAAAGCAATTTAAGTAGCAAGTGTCTCAATTAAAAAGAAATTGAGCAAATTAGAAAAATACCTTAGTGTCTCCAAGTTAAATACATATATATCCCCAAAGCAATTCACGGCGGCCAACCACTGTCTATCAGAACTAGTACACAATTTTGTGATGGGTGGTTCAGCTGTTGATAATCCATCATTTTCATCTTGTGATTCACGAAATGGTGTAAAAGTATGTACCAGCTCCGAGCTATTGGCATCCACAACCTTATAACAATCAAAAGCAAACGGGGTCAATGAAACAAAGAAAAGAGATGCTTAATCCAAATATCACAGAACTTGAAAGTTTGCACCAACACATTCATTTCAGAAAGAAGCATCCACACTATGCATAATCCAAAAAATTACTATAACATACATTTAGAGATGATGAATATGGCAAACTTACATATATCCTTCTATCAAGGCCAGCTACTATCAACCAAGAAGAGTCATGAGAAAAAATCATTGAATGGGCAGTTGGTAATCTCTCGGGAAGCTTCCTTTTAACAAAACTCCATGTAATTTTTCCTGCTTCGGATCTCTCCACTTTATAAAGAATAGGCTTTTCATTATCGGAATACGCAAAAAACACCCCTGTATTAGCAAGGGCGCTACAAATTATCTTACGAGATGCCTTTATCTTGAATCGACCAACACTTTCAGCCTTTGCATAATCTCCTGTTCTGCGAACACTTTTGAGATGTAGCAAACGGACTTCTATCCAATGTGAAGACTGCAGTAAAAGCATTGGTGATTGATTGAAGGACGTATTAAGTGCTACTTGTAAGGGTGTTCTCTGAGGCACAGGACAGATACAATGAGGTTTAAACCCAGTGAATTCTTTAACAGCGTATGCATAGAGTTTTGTGTCATCCCCGGCTGAGATAAGCATGGGCTGCCCTGAATGAGCCCACTTGTGGTAACTAGAATCGTCTGGCTTTACTTCATGACGAGCTCTTTTGATCCTTTCATCAGGCAAAGTATCTGCCAAACAGAAATCCAGGTTTATGGAACAGAAATGATAAAATGTAAAATAAAAAATATTGTCTGTTTCGATGAGCTTCTCTACAACAAAGAAATTGTTGTTTTTTGCATTGAAAATAACTATCAGTTAAGCTAAAAGATTGATTTCTGATTCTCAGAAAAAAGCATCAAAATCCACTTTTAATCTTTCTCTAAAAATACCTCTCTAAAATACTCTCTATAACAAATAGGACATACAGATTTTGCAAACAAGCCCATCCAAGCACACATTCGTTAGTACCACTTTCAGAGTAGAGCATAAAAATAATAACACAATAGAACTTTCAAACAGACCTTCTTGGCTAATTGGCACAGCAACAGTCAGGGCTCGGACATCATGTGAATGACCTTTTTTATAATCAACATAGACCCAATTCTCTTTCTCCATGGTTGATGAAGACAGTTTATAAAGAACAACCTTCCAATAAAAAGTGAAACAAACATTCTATCATTCACTTGATGACAAAGAATTGTGTAACATTTAATCTTAATTAAAATGAGCAAATAAAAGGCCACGAACAACAGTTTAATGAAAATATAATAACTCTGAAATATGTTGACTTAGAGATAACACATAATTGCATTTCTCTTTAAGAGAACATAAATGCAGAAAGCAAGATCAGTTCAAGATATGGAGACACAATTACATTTTAAGAAAAGAGAAGAGAGGGTGTCTGCTCTGTAGTTAATAGTGAATGTATTGGCGGCAACAACGCCATAGAATGGCCGGCAGCCACTAGGCACTACTAGAACAGCTGTTGCATCGCAGTTTCAGGTAGCGGCTGTAGCTCACACCATCCGGCCAAATCACAGAAAAATATAAGCTGTAGAGGCCGGCATGGTGAAGCTTGCATAAAACCAAGCATACCCCTAGTTATTAAGCAATAGCCCGCAGCCCTTTGTAAGATTCAAGCAGTTCCATAGTTCTCATGATACGCTTCTCTCTCCACTGCATCTTCATTCTGTGTAACTCTTGGTTCCCCACATGACATATCAGTTTTAAATAACTGAGACGGCAGTTGGACTTAGATAGCTGAACTTCAGGTACCTTGTCCATGTAGTCGATATGTTTTATCTTGTTTTTTGGTTTTGTTGGTCCTCACAATCTAAATAATAATCTCTCAGAATAACATTAAATCATTAATAAATTGAAGATCAACAGGTCATTCTCTTTCTTTTGGAGTTAAAAAGATCAATTACCATGGTTCATAACAATTGACAAGTTATGGAACTACATACCTTTCCATCAGAACCGGCAGAGAACACCATATTGTTATTAGGGGCTGCTGCCAAAGCATGTACATCTCCCTTGTGACGAGTAATAGGTTCTTGAGACGGAGCTCCTTGTTGGCAGTCCCAAAACTGGACGCTCCCACTGCTGTCTCCACTAACAAGTGTCCCAGACCTAAATAATAACTAAATCAGCAACACGGGTAGGAAACAGGCAGTGGTACTCCAATACTAAAATCAAAGCAATAGAGTAGATATGAATTATAGAAGAGTGCACATCTTAAGCAATTGAACAAAAAGATGTGGTTGTTGTCACCTCAAATACAGTAGTGACCATATACAAAGTTCATGTCCACTGTCGCCACCGAGTCTAGCTTGAATCCTATGGGCTTCAAGACCTGATTTGGCATTCCAGATACGTATTATCCTATATGAGTAGACAGAAAAATGTGTTACCTAAACCATGTAAAAAAAAAAGCAAATTGTGCAGCTCAATGTTCTTAATTTGTATTCAGCATTATGAGAAGAAACATGTGATCATATTTACCCAAGACATATAAATTTTTATTTTTTTATAAAGCAAAATGGATTATGACGTTGCAGGATATGCCAACTTTTTTATGAATTAAGCATACAACTTGGATTCAAGTGAAAGAAAATAAGATAAACCATAATCCTTAAAACTTTGAGAGTGGTGCACAATCAAAGTCACACAATGATCTATATGACAATACCAAACACAAGATTAATACATACCCATCACTACTTCCTGAAAATATGAATTTAGCATCGGTGCTCCAAGCCACACTTAAAACTCGTCCTGAAAACAATGAAAAAATACCGTAAATCATCCTCTAATAGGATTCAAGCATAACATAAAATAAAATAAAAAAACCAAGACAAAGAAAATCTAACCTGTGACCCGGGTCAAGGATTTTAAGTATATAAATTCATTTGCATCAGATATAGTGTAAATTCTAACACATCCATCATCAAAGCCAACTGCTACTCTTGGACCCTCTAAAATGGATTGCTTTAGAACTTCAGGTGAATCAGAATCTTCATCACTTTCACTGTCCTCATGTTCATCAAAACCATTAAGAAATCTCTTCGAAAAACCATTTTCAATATGAACACCATTGGTTTCACCATCATCACCTTTGGACATAGCCACAGCCATTTGCCAGATTGAGACACCATTAGATTCAAGCACCATCTGTAACAGTGCCATGTCAAACCAACAAGAATCAAATAAAATGATGTCACCGCTTTGTTAAAAACAAAACAGTCTCTCACTCAACCAGATAAACCCAACTATATACCTAACATCTGGTAACTAGTAAGCTTCATGAGATTAAAGAAAACCTCCACTTCCAAATAGGGACCTATTTATTTACGCTTGTTTGAGCTTATCTACAAGACATCCAACTAATGACATGCCCATAAACTGTTTTCACCTTAATTTCATAAGTTCTGCAATATAGCATATGCGAACGACTTATAACTTCTATGACAACTATACTTTCCATTCCGTCAGCTTCTACATAAGCACTTAATTAAGTTGTTTATCCAAAAATCCCTAAATAGCTAAAAACTGTCACTAGATTAGAACTAGCTCCAATCGTAAACAATCCTATTCAAAACCCTCTAAAGTTAAAAATATTCACTGATCAATAGAAAACTGCATAACCAACAAAAAAAACAAGAGAGCAAAAACCATACACCATACCGTTTGCTTCAAGTGACAAAGATCCCAAAACGAAACAGAACCATCAATATTAGAAGAAAACAAACGTCCATGCGGAAATCCTTTTTCCCCACCAGGACACCAAACTAGCGACGATACAATCCTATTAGGGTCACCATGAATAGTCTACAAAATCAAAAAAACACATCATCACTAATCATTATAAAAATTAACAACAACACCAATTCAAAAACCGGTTAACTATAACAGTAGCAGTAGCAGTACCAATTGACAGTGCCAGCCTATTGTATTAGGAGAAACGAGCCAAAGCTCCAAGGAACCGTCCTCGCGCGAGGCGGCGACTCGTGAACCGTCGATACTTGTGGCAAGAGCTGTGATGGGCGAGGGTTTCCAGTCTTCGTTTTTGAGCTGGTACTTGACCTTGATCTTGTCCATTTCTGTTGAGGGAGATGGAGGAAGAAGTGGAATGAGAGAGTGTTGAAGGTGAATTGATTAGGAAGAGAATAGGGTAGTGAAAATGCGGAACAACAAGACGGCCATGGTTAGGTTTGTTTTGAGATTTAAGCGCGGTGGGTTTGGCTTATTTATATAATGGGTTTTTTTATTCCGAAGCCCAATTAGTTTTTTTTTTTGCTTTTTTGTTCATACTTGGGCCAAAAAAATATAAAATTTGAAAATCATTGTTGTGTTATGTAACTTGATGTGTTTATAATTTTAAGTTATTTTTTAGATTATTATTGGTTGTAATAGGAAAATTAGTACCAGTATACAATGGAGGAGTTTAGTGGAATTAATAAGTTTGATTATATAGTTATTTGTATAATATAATTTTTTTTGATAGTTAGTAGGGCTGAAAACTCGCCTCAGCTCGGTTCAACTCGTTAAGAATTGGTTCAGTGTAAATTTCGATTCGAGTTCAACACGAACTTTTTTTAAAACTTAAATTCGACTAGTTATAAGTTCACGAACAACTTAATTCGACTAGTTATAAGCTCGTTTGGCTTATTTATATAATGGGTTTTTTTATTCCGAAGCCCAATTAGTTTTTTTTTGCTTTTTTGTTCAAACTTGGGCCAAAAAATATAAAATTTGAAAATCATTGTTGTGTTATGTAACTTGATGTGTTTATAATTTTAAGTTATTTTTTAGGTTATTATTGGTTGTAACTTGATGTGTTTATAAAAAATAATTTTAAGTTATTTTTTATATTACCTCCGTTTGTTTTTAATGGTCATTTTTTAAATATTTTATTTTTTTTAGTTGTAACTTGTAAATTACCCTTAGTTAAAATTACCCTTAATTATTCATTACAGAGTTTTAAAAAATATAATACATAATTAAGAGTATTATAAGTAAAATGAGAATTATTGTTTAAAAAGTGACAATAAAGATTAATTTTCTTAATAAATCAAAACTAACATTTAAAAAGGAACAGAAGAACATTTGAGGAGTTTAGTGAAATTAATAAGTTTGATTGTATTATTTTTTTTATAATATAATTTTTTGATAGTTAGGTAACATAACATGTTTTAAGCAAAATGTGCACTAGAGTACCGAATTATCGAATATCATTTATAAATTCCTTTATTTTTATACAATTAAAATAAGATGGAGTATGAGATAGATTACATCATTTATATATAAATTAATTATATTTTTTTGGTTGTATTTGAATTAAAATTAAGATAAAAATGCATTAATCATAGAACTTAATCATGTATGAATTTAGTTAAATAGGTGTGCACGGGTCTCCAATGTAGATAGTGGGGAGTAATAAGAGATTTATGTACATGAAGTTAATATTAAGGAGATTTCTTAATACACCACCCAAGTTTCTTAGGCACCATGTGAAATTTCATTTTTGCCCTCAGATTCCGGATTTGCACATCCGGACGCACCAAATTTTTAAAAAACACTGATATGTTCCGGATGTGCACATCTGAAAGAATTCCTGATTTGCAAATCCGAAAAAAATCAAAAGAATTCCATAAAATCATTTACTTCTAAATATAATTAAATCAAATATAATTAAAATTCAATATAATTAAAATTAATATCATTTTTTCAATATAATTAAATCCAATATAATTAAAATTTATATTAATTAAATTTAATATGATATTTAATATGATTAATTTTTTTCAATATCATTAATATGGTATTTAATTTTAAATGATTTTTTTATATTGAAAAAATTAATTTAATTATATTGGATTTAAAATTATATGGTAGTTACTTCTAAAATTGGATTTAATTATATTGGTATTTAAAATTATATGGTAATTACTTTTAAATTATATGGTATTTACTTCTAAATTATAATTAAAATTATATGGTATTTACTTCTAAAATTAATTTAATTATATTGAATTTAATTATATTGAAAAAATCATATTAATTTTAATCATATTAATTTTAATTATATTGAATTTAATTAAATTGGATTTAAGTATATTGAAAAAATCATATTAAGTTTAATTATGTTGGATTTTAATTATATTGGATTTAATTATATTTAGAAGTAAATGATTTTATGGAATTCTTTTGATTTTTTTCGGATTTGCAAATCAGGAATTCTTCCGGATGTGCACATCTGAAAAAAACTAAAAAAATTTAGAGAAAGGGTGCGTCCGGATGTGCACATCCGAAAATTGGAGGTAAAAATGGAAATTCAGGTGGTGCCTAAGAAACAAGGGTGGTGTGATAAGAAATATCTTAATGTTAATCATGCACCAATAAATCACTCTCGCCCATTATATTGGAATATAAAAATAAATTTAAAAATAGAGCATATAAGAGAAATGCTAATGAGTGGTTTGGACACTCTTTAAATCCTTAAAATAGTTTTTTTTTTTTAATATACATATAATTAATTTTTCTATAAAATATTTTTTTTATTTGAAATGTTTAAAGAGGATCCTAGTACACTAGTTAGCAAAACTCAATAAGTAAAAGCAATTATTGAAAATAATTTATATTTAACCGTAATTTTTGTTTGTGTAATTTCTGAAATAAAAAATCCTCATTTTAAATTTGTAGTTGGGAAACAAATACATCCTAAATAATCTAATATATGCAATGTATAGTAATGAAATTAAATACTTGAAGACAAATATTTAGAATTGTAGATTAACTTCGGCTAATAGAAATTGTAGATTGACGTAATAAAAAAGAATGTATACTATGATGTATGCGTTTATCATTGGATGGATTGTCAATGCTCATAGTTTATTTGTGACTCACATCATTGATTATTTTTCTTTTTGCCTTGGGAATCAAGGCTATATCTTTTATGAATAAATTGCTTGGCACGCAAGTTATAGACTAGGAAAACATAATTCATAATCACATCAACCACCCAAACTCGTATTGTTGATGAGTAAATATGCAGGTTTGACGTTAGATTTAGGTTTCTTTTTATTTTAAAAGCTAGGATGATACTAATACTTTTTTCGAACTTGTTCTCCAATTTTTCCCTTTGATAATGTAGAATATTTTTTATAATTTAGAATATTAATTGTTTGATAAATATATTAATGGTTTAATTTATATTTTTATATTTGAAATGTATGATTAATATTTTTTAGAATTGTTTTATTTTATTATTGATAGTGTATCTTGTTTGTTAGAATTCATGATAAATTATGATTTTGAAAAAATGGATTATTTATTCTGAAAGAATTGATTATGATGCAAAGATGGGAGCACTGTAGGAACTTGTTTGAGATAGATTTTGAATTCAATTATTTATTCTCGTTTGAATTTGAGGCCAGGAACTTATATTTAATTAGAATTTAGATTTGAATATAAAGAACATAAAATTCATGTGTTTATCGCATCGTTGTCATGTATAGTTTATATTCAAAATAACAAGAAGTATTTATAAAATATAATTTTTTTAAATTAACTATCAATTTTGGTCAGTACAATATTAACCTCTAAAACATAGATAAATTCAAAATTATAAATTTTATAAAATTGAGACAATATCAAACCATAAAAGATTTCTTTTTTATATAAAACCATAAAAGATTTTGTTGCAGCAAAAACTTGGAAAGCTCTCAACTCTCGACTGTTATCCCTCACTTTACTGAATTTGAGGAAGAGTTGCCATCAAATTTTCCTAATTAGAATTGTAGTAGTGATTTTTCCCCTCAAGTCTGCTTATATTTGTTCTTTGAAAAGTCTACCATGATAAACTTTTGACAAACGAAGAACAACACAAATGCAATATGACGGATGATATCTGTCATGCACATTCTTAAAATACTGCTAAGACGCAATGGATTTTCAGTCTCGCATCATCAAATCTGATCATTGGACAAAATTCTTTGGCCTAGGACTCATATTTTGGCTAGAGTGGAATCTTTCAAATACCAACATTGGTAATACAACTTGGAATTGAGAATATTTTTTAATCTAACCATTCATGCCATGTCAAAGGATAGGAATGGATTAATATTCAATCAATATTCACAGCTTGTCAAATTTCCATAAATAAATGTCTTCTGTGTGACCATGTCAACTTTCATCCGAAATTTTATATGCGGCTACCATCCGCTACATATTGTATATACTTTCTTTTGTTAGAAGCATCATTATATTGTAAGAAAACTATCCAGATTCAACAAGAATCAATAGTTAAACCACCATTAGAAGGAGCTGCACTGTCACCAACATTGTTCGTTTCCGTTTTCACCTCTTCATCTTCTTTCTCAACCTTCAATCTCTGCTTGAGCACGGCAATAAGAGTTTTAATTAGAAATTAGAAATACACTATACAGAATCAAGAAAACAATGGAAACTGAGATTAACAAAAGTTGGCAAGAGAAAACATGTGATTTAAGGCAACACAAATTTGAAGTACACTAACATAAAAGAGTTATCAAGTTTAAACACTAATCACCTTCGGTTTATGAGCAAACATATTTTCATACAGTTTAGCATCTTTTTTGTCACTATCAGCTTGAAGTTGCTTCACTTTCATTTTCAGCATCTTTACCTCCCTGGAAAATGAAAAACAATGCTCCACCGTGATAAGCGTTTAATCTAGCAATAAATTTCTCTGGAGAATCAAATCAATCATTTACATGTACCTGTTTAGTGGATCCACCTCAAGAGCATTCTTGATGTCTATATCTGCTAAAAGAAAGTCTCCCGTCTCTATATATGCCTGCGCTCGTCTATACAAAGCTTTAACGTTGTGAAACTCAACATCAAGTACCTGATGAAAAGAGTAAGAGAAGCATGATATGAGGGTTATAATATTTCAATAAGTTCACTTCTCAGCTGTATTGAAGTTTAACAATAGTTGTTTGTATAAACCAGTTTAACTTGATCCTATCCAAGTCTTAGCGAGTCTGCTCGAGTTTACACAAAACCAAATTTGTTAAGTGAGTTAACTCGGCTTTGATAACTGGAGTCGTTAACTAGTACGATTTCATGCATTAGCTCAACTTTGCCTAATGACTCGAGTGGCTGTTACCTGAGTACATAGTTTGATTGCTCCAGCAAAGTCATTCAGTTTAAGGCAACAAGCTGCACCATTCAACCAGCACGAAACTCTCAACGATTTTGCTAGCTTTTGCTCATCATCACCAAAGGATCCATCTTCACTAACAAAATCAGCAACCTGAGAGAAAAATTGGTAGGTATCATGGATTTGGACCAAAAATAATGAACTAAAAAAACTTCAATTGAACTTGAAATATATAAGCCATTGCAAGTAAAGGATTTACCTTATCATACTTCTTCGCTGCTCGCTGATATTTGCCACTTTTAAATAACAAGTTTCCTTCTTCTTTCTTCCTCCCAGCTACCTCTATTTTCTCAGTATTATTTAACTCCCATGGTGCTTTCTCCTATGCATTTATGATAGTGGAAACACATCAATAGTTAATAAAGATAATTTCGTAAAATAACTTTTCTTTCTTCAATTTATTGCATTTCTTAACAAATGTGTAAAAACCTTAAACAACATTCACTTTGAAATGGAGGGAGTAGTCTATAGAAAAAAGCTAGATCTCTAATTCCACAAAGTGCCAAGGAAGAGGATTTCTTTCTTTTTACCTTAATAAAATCTATCATTTCAATGTCATAGACTACTTTCGAGCCCGGTGGCACAATAACCAAATTTTGTTTCACTTCCACATTTCCAAATGCATAATCAGGATGTATGCTAATTATGGCCTTCTCGCCCTTTTTCATCGTTGCCACTGCTCGGTCTAGACCAGTAATTACTTGTTCTACAAACAGAAAACAAAAATACTAGTATCATCACTTCCTAGAAGGCATAAACAGTTTACTATAAGGGGGGTAACACAAAGCATGTAAGAGTGTGGTTGAGAATAAACTCACCCTCATCAGTTATGAATTTCAAGGGCTGTGTTTCACCAATTCCTCTTTTCTCAAATACCGTGCCATCTTCTAGCATAGCCGTGTAACTGACTGCCATGGAAATTTTAACAAATCCAGTTAGTAAAATGAGGATCATTCTTACGTCACGTCATCCAGGGTTTGAAAGTATCCAATAATCCTTTAGTTAAAGAATATATTAGAAATCTCTTGTCAAGTTACATGACTACAATTCTTATAATTCTGGACTCATTCTTATTTAAATCAACTGAACCAATACTGAAACTTGGGCTATTATCATACCAGTAACATTTGCACCCTCATTGGCTGTGAAAGAACCCTCCCCTTCTTTCAAAATTTTCTTAATCACCATAGAGTCGCCAGTAACATTTATGACAGGCTTGAAGGACACCAATTCAATATTAACATGCAGCACTGAGTTTGGGGGAATTGAATGTAACCCGCTGCCAGCTTCTCTCCCCGTCTCCCCAAAGGCATCTACATTCACCATATGAAAACAATTCCAAACTAATTATTTGAGATATTGGACCGCAAATATTTGATAATTTGAAGCTCCGTATTACAACCAAGTTATCAATACCAAGTACGGTGTAGTAACTAACACACTGATAAAAGAAGCCAACTAGATGAAAGCGGAAAATTTCAACGGAAAATAAAGATGGCTACTCCATTTCATTTCAATTAGAGGGTTGCACCGAGAACAAAATTTCATGCCTCTTAAAAGAATGAGGGAATATATGAACATAAAATAACCTTTCATTTGGTTACAAGAAAGGTAAAAAAGAAACAGATATTATAGGTGGAATAAAAGAACAACGTGCGTACACTGAGGTTGAAAAATTAATTCAGCCTTCTCTCCACTGGTCATAGTCATGATCACTTTCGGCAATCTAGAAAGAACATGACCTTCAATCAACAAATAATTAGTCAGAGAGAGAGACTGAAATGAAAAATTAAATTATATTCACTGTTGGGTGAAATAAAATAGGAGTATAACTCAACAATATTACCATCCTTCACATAGAATTCAACTCCTCCTTCCGGTGTTTCTGCAACAACAGTGCCATCTACTAGTGCCACCTGATACTTCACTATAGTAGCCAAAAAGTACAAAAGACACTAATAAGCCAACACAATCTTCAATTTTAAAACACAGGACAAAAAAAGAGATACAACATCAGAAAATATCATTAAAATGGATAACATAATAACGCTCAACTTGTTGACATGCGGGAAGCAAAAGAATTATGTATAAGCAGCGGTTAGAATACCAAGAACTTCATCTAGATCACCGGGTCGATCATTCCCTTTCCCCTTCTCCATAACTTTCTTGATAATTCCACCATCTTTGCAAACATCCACCACTGTGATCCAAGAAACGAGTTCCACCTCAAACTGCACAACCGAGTTGGTGTCTCGTGGAACGCCTCCAGACTCAGCAGCAGGTAATGTAAACAATGCCACCTCTCCCTTCTTCATGGTGACAATCCCATCATCCAATCCAGCATACACTTCACCTATCAACCACAACAACAAAAAATTAAACAAATCTAAATGACACCCACATTAACATTACGAATTTAGCTCCTCAAACACAAACAATCATGGTTGAACACCCATGTAAAAATTCTAATAAATGATAACAAAAGAAAACATTTTTTATTAAAATAACATCAAAACTAATAGTTTGAATTCATTTCACTTACTTTGGCCAAGGGTAAATGTCAGAGGACAATTCGAAACCCTAGTGGAACCCAACTTTGTTCCATCAAGCAAAGTTCCAACATAATGAACTGCATTTGAAAAAGGGAACATTATGGAATGTTAATTTTAGCTTAATGATGAATAAATAAAGATGAGTATGATGGGTAAGCACTAACCAGTAACATGATCGTTGAAATTGGGGGTTTCCCAACCGAGACCGCGTTTAAGGAGCTTCTTTTTTATGGGTGAATTAGCAATGAGTTGTCTTTCTTCGCCAATCTTTTGAGGCGGTGCCGATTCGATAACCTCGCCTGGTTCTTCGTCGAGTTCATCTTCCTCTATCTCTGTTAATACTGCCATGGTTACTGGTTGTTACTCACCTTTTTTCTGTCTGCGTCTTAACGATAAAGTGATGGAAATGGAATGCAACATTCTAAATTCTAAATTTTTCATAAATAAAATAAAATAAAGAATATTTTGATTTGATTTAAGGTTTAATGTGTCTTTTGATTTAATGATTTAATTTAAGATTTCATCTCTATTGGTCTCTTAACAAAAGTTGTATTGGTCTTTTAACAACAATTTTATTAAATGTTGGGGAAAAGTTAATTTTGGCATATATTACTGTCTAGGTCTGTCATTTGACATGGTGTTTTTTTTTTTTTTTTAATATTTTGAATTTAATTGTTTTTATGTTGAAACTTTTCTGTGTTATTTCATTGTGTTTTGTAAAGTTGAAAGATGAACAGGAGAACGCGAAGAAGAAATAAAGAGAATCTCTAGAACGTGAATAAGATATGAAGACAAAGACGAACGTGATTGAGAAGCTACGAAAACTAATCGCTCTTACTCATCTCCATTATTGAAGGTACGATTTCTCACGTCTGAACTTAATAAAAATGTAATTTTTTTTGTTAATGCATCTTCCTCACCGAATTTTCTACATTCTTTAGCTTGAATATGTCACGTATGAGTGGTTTAAGTGTATTGTGCATCATGGGGGTGAGGTCACAAAATTAGATTACAAAGAGTTGGAGTGTGTTTGGCAATGTGTCCCTGATTTCTAGAGTTATTTTGAAGTTGTGAGTGGTTTAAAGGATTTAGGGTACCCAACAACTAAAAGCATCTGATATTATGATGCAATAGGCAATAGAGGGTTGATTCATTTGGAAGATGATATAGGAACGAAAAGGATGAAAAACATTACATTGATGAATGCTATTGTGCATTTATATGTTCTCCATCTACTGTCCCAACCCAATATTAATTAAAAGCATATACTTTCCCTTGAATATAATATTGTATGGCCCGTTATATGATTAGATGGGTGTTTTTTGAAAGGTTATTATGGTGGCCAAATACTTGTAGCAATTGGAATGGACCCAGATGATCAATTGTTGCCAATAGCATTTGTTGTGGTAGAGGGTGAAACCAATGATTCATGGACTTGGTTTCTTGAACTGTTGATAAGTGACTTAGGAAGGGTCAGGTTATGTTGGACATACACATTCATTAGTGATCAACAAAATGTAATATTATATGTTTTATGTAAGACTTACATATTCATCAAGTGCATTATATGTTTACTATTTTAATATGCTTTTCTGTTTTAATTGTAGTGTCTATTGCCAACACTTGAGGAATTTCTCCCTGAAGTGGACCAGAGATTTTGTGTTAGATAACTCCAATCATACATGTTGGTTGTGTTAAATTTTGTTACTAAAAGCTAATTGAACTACAATCATACATGTTGGTTGTGTTTAATTTTGTTACTAAATGCTGATTGAACTAACTGAATTGCAATTATACATGTCTAGGCATTTATCCAACAACTTCAGGAAGAAGTATTCTGACATTAAGCTGAAAGAATTGATGGGGAAGGCTGATACTGCTGGTTATGTTAATGTATGGGAAAAGGTAATGCTTGAAATAAAGGAAGTAAACGAGGATTCATTTAAGCACTTGATAAAGATTCGACCAAGGTTTTAGAGCAAATCTAGATTTAGAACAACTACAAGGTGTGATACTTTGGTGAACAATGTGCCAGAGGCATTTAACTCAGTTTTTGTAAATGCTAGGGCCAAGCCTATTGTCACTATGATTGAAGCGGGCAAATTTTGGAATCAAGTGCACTCGATGCCACATGAATGGACACATCAAGGTAATTTGCAAACTACCAATGCCAGTTACACAAGAAATAACTCAACCTACTCAAGCAAGTCCAAGACAGACAACACCAAGTTAGGGAAAATCAACTCAACAACCACCAATTTAGGTAGCAACAACTCAGCCAACACCAAATTAGGGATCAATAATTTAGGCAACCCTAACACATGGAGCTTTAAATGCGACTGCACCATAACTGCAATCTGATTTTATGTCCACCTTTTGTTCTGGTATCTGTGAACACTTTTTGTGTTACTGTTTGTGGCCACTTTTGTAGTAATTTTTGTGAACACTTTTTGTATTATTGCATGTGGCCACCTTTCGTTGTAGTTTTAACATTTTGGTTTAGTAGCAATATGCTTCAATGACATTTATATGTAACAAGATATATATTTTGATTATGTTAGTGGTTCAATTCTGATTATTTAAAATTGTTCAGTTCTTAATTGACATTGTTCAGTTCTGATTATGGGTAAAATTGTTCACTTCAGATATGATATGGTTCAATTCTAGTTAGTTGACATTGTTCAATTTTGATATGATATAGCTCAATCAATCTGGAGGCCCTGTTCTAATTTTTAAAATGGGTCCAAATTAAAAATAACGATTATAATAATTAAAAATGACACATAAAAAATATAATTATATATCAATAAAAAATTTTAATTATAATTATTTGACTTTTGATAAATTTCATTTTTTTTTAATTTATTAAGTTTTTATCATAGCATTTTTTTATTTATTAAAATTTTTAATAATATTTTTTTATGTCTATTAATATTAATGAAAAAATTTGGACTTTCTAAAATTTGGGGCCTCCCAAAATTTAGGACCTGTGCTGTAGAGTAGAGTTTGCTGCTTCTCCTGCACAGAACTGATCCTATGACTATGGTTGTACTAAGTCACCTTCTGCACCTTGAAAATGTTGAACTTTAATCTTACCTATTGAGCCAAATTTTGATCTTAAAATGTTTTATAAATTTTAGTATATCACTCTTTGAATGATGTATCTACCATGTATGTAGCTTTGCACCTTGCTCCAATAACCTTTATCTTATTAACGCCAATATTTCATTTTCTTTGAGTATTTTCCCTTATGTCTCTAACCTCGATCTTTGGATTTTCTTTCAAAAATTATTGTATATTTTTACTTGGCCACTTTATACTTATTAATTTTATCTTATAATTCTTACGACAATTATGTCTCTTCTCCAAATTTCTTAGTTGAGTTTATTCCGTGATTTGTCACAATATAATTGTCATTATCAGCCATATTTGCATATCACCTCATCTTTTTTCTTGTCACATTTCCTAACTTTGGATTTATTCCTAAATGTATTGCATATGTTGTTATTGCTTCCCCAAAATCATGTTTTGTACCAAAACAAGTACATATTTTTCACTTGTAATCTCAAAGATTCTTCATAATCCTAAAAATTGGACAATCTTTTTTCTTTGGTACATGATTCTCGTCACTTTCACAACCACTCTTTAGTTTTTTACTTTCAGCTTCATTTTGAGGTAAATTTGATGCTACTTAGCTTTTTCTTAAGCATGTATTTCGTCTAATCAACATCTAAATTGTATGGGTTTTCAACTTCAATTTTAATATAATATCATCATTAGAGTATTTAAAACGTATATACATTACATTGTCTTTTTTATAACTCATATTTCTAATATCGTGGCAGGTTCTTGATCATCCATAACATGTTCTTGATCATTGACAATAGATTCTTGATGCCTCGTGGAAGATTCTTAATCATTCACAACAGGTTCATCTAGCATAACATTATCTTCTCCCACATTTTGTTCTTCAACAACATTATGATCTTATTCAAGATTGACAACATCCACAATTTCTTCCACTATATATTCCTTAATAAGTTTAGGTATTGAAAATTCTTTTTAGACTGATATTTAGCCTAATTTTTTCATACAACTTGGTGTGGTGTGGTGTTGTTGCTTTATTTTCTTTATGTCTTCACGTGTTGTCTTTGTTTCTTTGTTGCATTTGTCATTATACAAAATCTGTAATACCCCATAATTTTGTAAGCATTTTGGATGATATTAGTATGATCAACTGAGTTCCGGGGTACTCTGAGCAATTATTGGATAAAATAATTAGAGTAAACTGATGAACTCGGATTGATTAGATTTAATATTAACTAAACTTGGAATTTTATTAATTGGTGCATTGGAGATAATTTGGATAATTAGTGGTATGACCAATTAATGTTACTTTGGATATTTTCTTTTCATTTTCCTTATTTGGTAAAGTAGAAGAACTTAGAGAAAAAGAAAAGAAAGAAAGGAAAAGGAAGAGGAAGAAGAGGAAATTCTCCCAAGAGCTCTAGATCATCAATCATCGACCAATCTTCATCTGTTCATCTCAGCTTCAACCTCCTCATCTTGTAATCCAGGTGGGTTCTAGTTAGACACTCTAGAATAAGGTTTTATTGAGTTTTAGAGTTAGTTTGATATTGTTAAAAATGTGAAATTTTACGATAGAATCATAATCTAACTGCTGAAATTCGATCTTTGATTGTGTGTTATACTGGTTGTGATGATTATAACATGTTTTGGGGTATTTTGATTGGAAAAATGGGATTTTGGGGTTGAATTGAATTAACCCGTAGCAGACTTTTTCTGCAGGAAAAATTCTGGGTTTCATCTGCCCATACGCGTATCACGCAGGGCCATATGCGTATTGAGTTGGGCAATACGCGTATGGGTGTGAAGAAAATTGGGTGTTACGCGTATGGACAAGGCAATACGCGTATGAGACATGGTGGTACGCGTATTGGACTTTTAAAAGGGAATTTTGAAGGAAAATAGCCTCTGCCCATACGCGTATGACCTTGGGTAATACGCGTATGGCTGGGCGAGCCAGCTTGGCAATACGCGTATGGCTTAGGGCAGTACGCGTACGGCCAGGACGAGTGTTGAACTGTGTTTTTTCGCGATACCATTTCTTGTAAATTCCATAACTTTTGACTCGTTTATCCGTTGTGAGTATTCTTGGTATCGTTGTGAAGTTATGAGTATCCTCTAGCTAATGGTGGTTAGAATTATCTGATTATTGCCCGATTAAATAAATTGGAGGGAACCGTGAATGGGGTATAACGTGTAATATATTGAATTATGTGTTTCTATTATGTGATCGATGCTTAATTGCCTATACTCTGATTATTAAACATGTTTGATTGTATATGCATGTTAAAATATGAATTAGGTAGAGTGAGGACTTACCCTAAACATTGGTGTGTGTGTGTGTGTAATGGAATAGTGACAACGCTCGTGCAAGTAAGGCCGAGGCGTGTGTATTGTGTAATCGTAACCGGTTATTTTTGATAGTGCGTTTCATGGGCCTCGAGCTCCTCTGAAACATATGCACCATTACTTGGCAGGTTTGATTCCCGCGTTTAGTACGAATGGAACCTAAGGGTAGAGACTTGTGATGGTTAACAGGCCATGAGAAGTGACGGTTCACGGCTAACAGGCCGTTATTCCCGAATCCATTTCGTATGCCAAGTAATTTCGAGGATCCATGACTCGGGTCGTCTTCTAGACGTAGAAGCGGACGGGAAAATGGGATGCCTTGGTATGGTTATTGATTTGTGAGAATCTTGAGCTAACAGGCTCAGGACGTACTTCGGTACTAGTGTGAGTTAACAGGCTCACCGGTGTGAATACTTTTGTAGTGTGTGTACTCAAAGTCATTTCCTTTCCCCTTTAACTTGAGTTAGGTTTATTAGAACCTTGTAGAGCCGAGAGGACTATAGGATAGGGAACTCACTGAGATTTGGTGTATCTCACCCCACTGTTGTTGTTTACATCACATGTTCTGCAGGTTCCGCGAAGGGTAAGGATAAGGCCGTGTGACTATCCTTGCTTAGCTGTTGGTTTTGCTTCCGTTGTGGAGTCTCTTGAGATCCTTAGGGATCTAGTTCTTAGTTTTATCTTTTGAACATTTTGTACATATAACATGCCAGTGTTTGGTTTTAGGTTACTTTGGACATTTTTATGTATACAGTGTTACTAGGAACTTATGTATTTCAGTACCAAACGTACTTTTCATGTATAATATATGATTTGATGCATGTATGTATACATGGATATTACAAAATCTCATCCCTAATGAGTCACAAGATTAAATAGTTCATCCTTTATGAACATTAAACCTAAAAACAAAGAAAAAAGTAACGTGCATTATTTTCAAACCCGTTTCGAAAAAGTAACATGTTATGTTTTTAAAAAAAATGTGTACATAAATCTCATTCTCATTTTAAAACCCTAAAATTGAAAAAAAAATAGCCATCTTTATTGGAAAATAGTGCTTGCGTCGAACGATGAGATGAAAACGATAATCAACAATGATTCTTCAATGAGCTACTTCAAGTTTTTCTTTCGTCTTCCTCGTACTTTTTCTTCAAAGCATTTATGTTTTTGTCTTCCATGTCCACATCAGTATCAATTGTCCATAGATTTTTTCTTTGAATAAGAGTAGGTGGAAAGAACACCCGTGACACAACTTAATAAAATGTAAATTTTTATTAGGGGGCTAATATGAACTCCAAACCCAATATTAAAACATATTAGCCTTAAAAAAACAAAATATAACATGTTTGAAATATGGAGGAAATAATATCAATTAAAGTGTAAATTTAAATGATTAATGAAGAGAGAATATATATATATATATATATATATATATATATATATATATATATATATATATATATATATATATATATATATATATATATATATATATATATGGCTTATTTTGAGTCCCCTCCAAACCCAATATATTAGGGGGCTAATATGAACTCCAAACCCAATATTAAAAAATATTGGCCTTAAAAAAACAAAATATAACATGTTTGAAAGATGAAAGAAATAATATCAATTAAAGCGTAAATTTAAATGATTAATGAAGAGAGATATATATATATATATATATATATATATATATATATATATATATATATATATATATATATATATATATATATATATATATATATATATATATATATTAGGGTGATCAAAATTATAATTAAGCCTATATAGATTGCATAAATAAATATAACAATTAAGAGCTTAATTGTTATTTTCTATAAGTGGAAAAAAATTATAGGACTAATGCTACTTATGAAGAAGAAGTTTCATGTCAAGCCATCAATTTTCAAAAATCTGAATTTTTCTATAGTATAAATGTTGTGCATAATGTCAAGAATGCAATGACTAATATTTCTGGAATTCAACAAGTTTTGGGTACATGCAAGTATATGGGATTACCATCTATGATTGGTAAAAGTAGAAAAGCAACTTTCAAATTTATAAAAGATAGAATTAGAAAGAGATTAACCCATGAAGTAGTAAAAGTCCATCTCAATCAAGGAGGGAAACATTTATCAAGTTAGTTCTCCAATCTATTCTGGCTTATGTGACGAGTATTTTCTTGTTACCAACCATTTTAGCTGGTAAAACTGAGAAAATTATGAACTCTTTTTGGTGGGGCATAATCGAGATCAAGTTAAGAGTATACATAGGTTATCTTAGGACCTTTTGTCTATGCCTAAGAATGTATGTGGTTCAAAAGTCTAAGCGTTTTTAATTATGTTATACTTAGTAAACAAACTTAGAGCTTTATGACAAATCCAGGCAATCCAGTCACTCGTATCGAAAACGCTAAGTATTTTCCTAAGTATGATTTCTTTTATTCACTCATCGGGTACAATCTCAATTATGTGTGGAGGAGTATTTAGAGTTTAAAATTTATGGTGCAAGGTGGGTACAAGTGGAGTATTGGATCGAGAGAGAATATCTCGGTATGGGGCCAAAATTGGTTGTATGATAGCACTTTGTTGGATAATCCTTGGTCGACCAACCCGATATTGGATAATCTAAAAGTTTCAAATATGTTGGGTAGTAATGATAAATAGTGGAACTCAAACTTGATTTATACTCTAGTTGAGGGCGAAGAAGTGACGAAGGTTCTCAATACTCCATTGTTTGAAGTTGTTCAGGTGGATAAGTTAGTGTGGAAGTTTGAAAAGAATGAAAGGTTTTCAATTCGTGTTGCTTATCATTAATGTATAGAAGATGGTATTGATACTTCACATCTTAGGATTGGTGAGAAGTGGGAGCTTCCTTCGGAAAATTAATGCCCCTATAAGGGTTAAAAATTTTATGCGGCGAATTGTGTGCCAACTAGAATGCGATTAATAAACAAAGGCGTCTGATGTCCTACTCAATATGGTATATATGGTGAAGGATCTGAAGATAATAAGCATCTTTTTTTACAGTGCCCAAATAACATTGGGTGTTAGGAGAAAATGGGTTTGTTGTATATGTAGTAGTTGTTGAATGATAACGCCTCTTTTACAACAATATTTTTTTCATTTTTGCAGGTCTTAAATCAAGATCAATATGCAGTGTTCTCAACCATATTGTGGAGTATCTGGAAATGTAGGAACAGTCAAATCTGGAACCACATAAAAGACTCTCTAGAAACTATTTGTAATCATGCTTCTTATTTATTATTAGGATGAAAGAATTCCTAACAACTTCGATCGAGCAATACCACCCAAATTCCAAGGTCAACGAATATTATGTGGAGCAAACCTTCGGCTGGACGTTTCAAATGCAACACGACACATCCTTCTCTAATAACAAGGTAGTAATATATGGTTGCATTCGAGATGATGGGGGACATTTTATTGCAACTCAAACGGACACATCCTTCTCTAATAACAAGATAGTAATATATGGTTGCATTCGAGATGATAAGGGACATTTTATTGCAGCTCAAACTGAGTGGTTTTCTCCTATTACTGAAGTTGATACAGAGGAAGCTTTAGGCCTCATGTCATCTATTAAATGGGTGCATGATCTTGGTTGTGATGATGTGGATTTTGAGTTGGGTGCTAAAAGTGTAGTGGATAGTGTGAATAATCAGCAACCAAACGTTTCTGATTTCGGTACTATTACTAATGAATGTAATCTCTTATTAGCACTTTTCTTTAGGTACTCTCATGTTAAGTTTGTTAGGAGGCAAGGTTGCTCATGCTTTAGCACGAGTGATTTTATATCTTGCTAATTGTCACAATTTTATTGATGTAACGAATATATTCAAGATCATATTAGTAATAAAATGAATTAAACCTTTTTTCGTTTAAAAGAAATATTAACAGGTACTATTTTAAAAATAATTAAAATAAAATCAAACATTTTAAATATAGTGACTATAATTAACCGACAATATAAAATATTTTAAAATATGTATAATGTTAGTATATATTGATTAAATTCATTTTTTTTATAATCAATTATATTCATAAGAGGAACCAAGGATGTCCCAAATCCAACAAAGATTACAATGATCAAAGGAGTCTCAACAATATCAACATGGAAGACAAAAGCTAAACTCCTAAGAACAACACCTATTACAAGAATTCAAAAGGGCTTGTGAACCATTCATAATAGCTACATTTACAATTGTTCTTACTAGACAAATCCAACCATCTCCATGAAAAGTGGATAATTATATGAAATACATCCAAAGGGACAGCTACCAAGTCATTAAAAAAGACCTGATTCCTTGTCCACCATAAGCACCAACATGCCACCAACCAAATCAAGCAAGAAGAAGAAGACAAACTAAATGTAGACCGTGACAAGAAGTGATCCACACAATTGGATGAAGGTGAAATGCTAAAACCCAACCACTTTTCAATTTCTTGCCATACTAAAGTAGATTTGAGACAAGATAGGAAAACATGATCAACTTCTTCAATGGCATGAAAACAAAAGGCGTAGACAATGTCGTGTGCATTAGACACCACCCACCCCCTATGTGCAAGATTCGATCGAGTAGGCAAACGGTTCAACAAAAGTCTCCACCCAAAATTTTTGACCTTGAGAGGCAATCTACATTTCCATAAAATATTCAAAGCTTCCAAGATTTTTGGATCAATTGCGTCGACCTCAGAATCAACAACTAGAGATTCATAGCAAGATTTAACACAAAAGTATTGTACTTACCCCTAGGTCATCCAATGCTATCCGGCAAGTCTCGTGACGGTTTCAGTTCCTCCAACAACAGCAGCAAGTCGCGACCCTCTTCGCTAGAGACAACATCGCATACAACATTGTTGCCCTCCAAATCCCAAATCCAAACATTTTCCTCCCACCTGCCGCAATCCCGAACTAGTGCCAATTTGCACTCAGACGCAACAAAGAGAGCAGGAAACAAGATTGATAAGGGGGAAGAGCCAAGCCACTTGGAATGCCAAAATAAAGTGTTGCATCCATCACCTAACTTCCAAGATTGAAGATTGTAAAAGCATACCTCTTGGGAAGGTTCACCTAAATACATAATGTCTTTCCACTAATTCGATTCCAATCTCGAACGAGAAGTATACTCTCTTTTCAGGATTTTATTCTTCAAACATTTGTATTTTGCCTCCAAAATTCCACTCTAAACCGCATTAGATTCGTGCGTAAGCCTCCAAAACCACTTGGATAATAATGCCTTATTGAAAACGGCGGCACCCTTGATGCCCAAACCACCTAAATTTTTCGGTTTGCAAACGAGATACCAACTTATCCAAGTGATGGATTTCTTATCGCTCGTGCCATCCCATAAAAAATTTCTCTGGATGCGCTTTATTTCCTTAATAACTTTGACAGGTGCCTTGAAAAAGGAAAGGAAGTGCACCGACATCTTAGTTAACACCGAGTTGATTAATATTGTCCTTTCACCAATAGATAACATTCGCCCTTTCCAAGATGATAAACGTGTCTTGAAGCACTCAATGATAGGCTTCTAAAACGAAATTTTCTTATGTTTACCGCCAATAGTCAGGTCCAGAAATTTGAAAGGCAATGCTCCTACTTTACATGCCAAAAAGTGAGAAGCCGCGGTAAAAAACGAATCTTCAATGCCCACGCCAAATAGGTTGCTCTTCCAAAAGTTAATATTTAAACCGGATATTAATTTGAACCCTCGGAGTATGGCGTTGATTGCCCATAAATATGACCAGGAATTATCACACACAATCAGGGTGTCATCAGCAAATTGTAGTAGCTCGATGGTAATTGTTTCATCAAACACAAAACCCGTCAATAAATTCTTGTCAACAACTCTTTTGATTAATCTTGATAAACATTCCACCACTAGCACAAAGAGAAACGGAGATAGAGAATCTCTTTGACGAAGTCCTCGATTTGCCTTGAAGTCTTTCGTTGAGTTTCCGTTCACTAAAACAGATAAGTAACTAGAACAAACTAGCCCACGAATCCAATTGCATGGTGGATAAGAAATAAACACTATAATTAACCCACAATGTAAAATATTTTAAAATATATTTATAATGTTTGTATATATTAATTAAATTTATTATTTAATAGCGTGTAAGAAATAATTTATATATAAATATTTAATTATTTATTTTATTTAAACAAAAACCTAAATCTGATTTCAAATATTTTTAAGAGTTATTTTCAAAGTTCTCCGTCAAAGAAATTTTGACGATAACTTCGTATTTATTTTATAAATAAAAATAGACTCAGTTTTTAATATATTTGAATCTTCAATTTGACACCCCTGCTGCAATCCTAGTTACAATTGTTTAACGAAAAACATGACAATGACATTAGACTAATATTGTCAAGTTAAAATGCAATAATTTTGGCTTAGTGATAACTAATCTTCTTGAGCACATATCTAAACTACAATTAGAATCACACACATACACACACACATTGATTTTAAAATTAAATTAATCAAACCTGCATCCATCTAAAATATGAGAGTTCAATTTTGGATCCTTTACCATTTCAACCAGCGTATAAATTTGACTAAAAATGCCATAGAAATTTCACATTTTCTTGCCAAAAAGTCATTAATTATTATTATAACTTTTCTTTTTTGTTGACAATATCATACTAGTACTAGTTATTTATATGTTGGTAATTTACTAAATTGGTGCCTAATAATAATTAAAATAGAGACAATATTAGGAAGCAAATTTGGTCATTACAATGATGTAATGGAAACGTTACACTGACATGATTTGTTTTTTAAAATTTAATATCCTATCTAAGGATTCACTAATCTAAAAAAATTAGTGTCATCATTCACTTGCAGGAAATCCTATTGAAAGCTGAATAAAATTCTTTATGAACATATACTAAAAACAGAAATTATTAATATTCAAAGAGTTTAAAATTAAAATTTAGAGAGAAAAGTGGTTTTTTCTATAAGCAATAAAGAGAGGTGCTTGTAATTTCTAACGAGTTAGATTATTCCGCCTACTTTAGACAAGTGGACTAAAATAATACGAATTGATTTGTTTTATTAAAAAAGTTGGATGAAAGAGTTTTGGATTTTCAATATGATATATTTAGGTGTGCATATGAGAGGAGATCGAGTCTTAGGTCAGCTGATATTCTAAGATTTGGATAGGTAAGAGAAAAACATGCATGTGTCGATTTGATCGAAGTTTTTTTATTGATAAAACTGAGAATAATAGATTTTATTACGAGACAAAGAGTTCTCAAAATTGCTTCAAATAATATGGTCAAACATAAAAAAACGTGTTTTAACAATCACCATGTTATCATATCATTTGTCTTTGACATCTCTAGTTTACTAGCATCAGAAATAGTAGATTTTTTACCGTTACAATCAAAGATTCATGCATAACAATATTATATTGCGTCAGCTAGGATATTAAATAAAATGTTTAAAAAGATTAATTTTGTCATAGGAACACAGTTTATTTTATTGCTTGTTTGCATACTTTTGTATCCACATAAAATAAAAAACAAAGTCATTTAATTGTTTTAAAAACATAGAATCAAATTGCAAAAAAATACCCAAATCACAATATTCAATTAAAAAGAGATTAAGATTCAATTAAACCCCTCTCTTATAATTTCTTACAACACTTCACAAATATCACAAACACCAAAAAGTTTCAATTCAATTCAACAACCTAAATTCAGAAAACACCATTCCTAGTTCTATTCCCAACAGCATAACTCTTAGATCTAGGATAAGAATCAACAACAAAACCAACACCGTTCCCAATACCAGAATCAAAAGGCATATCTTCATCAATCTTAGCCATCCCAACACTACTAGACTTTGGTAACTTTTTATTCATCTTTTCTTGTTCTTGTTGCTGTCGTTGTTGTTTGAGAACCAAATCTATGTCCATTCTATTCCCTAAAGTCCTAGCAGAAGCAGCTCTAACAAGCTCAGCAAAATCTTCACTATTATCAAGTCTTGACAACGATGATGATGATGATCTTCTTGATGATGTTGCTGCACTTTGACTTCTTGATAAAGAAGAGAATCTACTGGCAGCATCCATTGGATAACTACCGTAATTCATGCTCTGACCACAGTTTGTTATGCTTCTTACGTATGCATCTCTTGCTTTTCCAAGTGCTCTTATTGGAGAACACATGATTCTCATAAACATGTTCTTACTATGTCCCTTGCTCATTTTTGTTGTGTTTTTTTTGAGAGAATTTGAATATGAATGTGAAATTGAAGTGAGTTTTGTTTCATATATAGATAGATGTTTGTTTATGAAATGAAACCGTGAGCAGAAGACTTTTTCAAAGCACACCGGATTGAGAAAACGTTAGGAATAAAGTATTGAAGATAAGAATGAAACGTGTTCAAAACTATCTAGTTTGGTGTTTAGTTTAATATGGTTTTATTTAATGAGTCTAGGTGTTGAAAATTGAATACGAGTGAAATAGGTGACTTGGATGGAGTCTAGATATGGAACATGGGTTTTATTTGTTTTTTTATAAAAAAAATTATGGGTGTGAATAGATTGCTTTGAGTGCACTATTAATATTGAGCCTAATTAATTAGAAATAGGTTTTGTATGACTTTTTTATATGTTACTTTAATATGATATTTTTAAAAATATATACTCATTCAAATGGTTATAATATAGTGCAAACAACACAAATTCGGTTAAAATAAATGAGTATGAATGTGAGTACGAATATCTTAATACCTACTCTATCTTATATTTGCACAATATATATTTATATTTTTTAATTTATATTATCATATAAAAAATATGTCTATTTTTTTAAAATACATCATAAAGTATTACACATATTAATATAAGTGTTCGTTTATTTCATAATTTAACAGTAAAATATTTGAATTTTTGGATCAATTTTGTTAAAGATTTAAAATAATATGATATTTTTTAATTGATAGTGTGGTATTTGGATCGAACTCTAGCTTCGACAATGTTAACTTCATGGTTCGACAAGTAGTCGAAGATGTGCATGCCGTAGTCAAAGTCCATTCGTACATGCAGAAATATGTTAGTTTGTTGTTTAAGTTAGCATGTTAAATTGGGTCAGTCTGTTGGGCCAATAATTTAATATGTTAGTTGAATGCTAGGATTTAGTTTTTTTTTTCTTTTCATAAATGACATACTAGTTCTCACTTCTCCTTCAATCTCTAATAATCCTAATCAGAGGAAGAAAGTGATGTGGTTAAGATTTAATTGTAAACATTGTTCCCTAATGTGTAATTGAATCAAGCATCCAATTTTTTAAAACTATTTTGAATTATCTTTCTCTTATTTTCTCTCTTTTCTTTTTCTTGGTGATTTTCTTGATAATCAAGAAACTGATCACGCCCTATTTTCTTGGGCATCGTTTCACAACAAATTGGTGTGGTGAACGTGGAGGAGAAGTTGATGTCAACAAAGTATGAGATTGAGAAATTCATCAGTGTGAATGATTTCGATTTGTGGCGCTTGAAGATGTAATCCTACCGGTTCAATAGGGTTTGTTAGAAGCGTTGACATGATCAAATAAGATGGATGTTTCCCCAACAGAGAAGGAGAAAACGACGATGATCGAGAAAACCCATAACGTCATCATATTGAGTCTTGGTGATAAGGTTCTCCGGAAGGGTTCAAAGGAGAAAATTGCAGCGGGTGTGTGGAGCAAACTTAAGGGTTTGTATATGACCAAATCTTTGGTCAATCATCTCTACCTGAAGTAAGTTTTGTATTCATTCAAGATGAGTGGAGACAAAGTCTTGGTTGAGCAACTAGATATGTTCAACAAGTTGATTCTTGATCTTGAAAATATTGAGGTCAAGATTGATAATGAAGATCTAGCATTGTTGTTGTTGTGTGCTTTACCTAAGTCTCATGCTAATTTCAAAGAAACTCTCTTGTATGGAAGATATTTATTGACCTTTGAAGAAGTTCGATCAACATTGTACTCTAAGGATTTGAAGGAACGAAAGGAGTACAAGCCACCGTGTGTTGGTGAAGGTTTGCCTATTAAGGGGAAATTCTCAAAGAAAGATGGTAGGTTTAAGAAGGAGAAAGGTAAAGTTCTAAAAAAATCTTATGGTGGTGATCTTATCAGGATCAGAGATCAATCAGCGGCCAGCAACACGTCGTTGACTTTAAGTTCACCAATTGAGGAGAAGAGGATGGGGTGTACCTACAAGACACTCTGATGGCAAAGTGAGGTTTAGGGAGAAGAGAAAAAGCAAGTACAGGGTAAGCAAATTGAGTTTAGAATACCTGACCCTCATGCAGAGGAGAGTATTTATAATGTGCTTCCAACGCTAGGTCAACGATCATCTGTTGTGGGCTGGATCATTAGGCCCATTACGAATGATTGCCAGAATCCTACGTGGGAGTAAGGAAGACCAGCATATGGTCTTCGTCCTAGGTCAACTGCCCCGCAAAAGGCACGGGTTCAGTCGGTGTCGTGACCCCGTGTGAGGGGCACGTGGAGATCGTGTGGGGAACTTTACCTCTCGGGATGATGGTGGATATAGCCTTTGTGTTAGGCCCTCTCGACGCGGATCTGGGTTGGGCTGTGCCTGACAGTGGGCCAGCCCCAGGCCCAGTCCAGAATAGGTGCCCCCCAAGTCGTTGCTCCGAAGCAGAGGAGTAATGACTTAGAGTTAATTCTTATGTCAAAGAGGGGCAAATGGAGTATGCACGGGGAGTGTAGCTCGGGTTCGAGGTGGTGAGCTCACGGAGCTATGCTCGCGAGGAAGTGTGGAAGTTACTCATCATGCCTAATAGCACGAGCATGTAAAAATTTTCACCGAGATATTGCCCGCGAGGTTTGAGTGTGCTCGACGACAAGGTTCAGTTTTTCGTTTATCTTGAGGCCATGTGCTTGCGAGGGGGGCCAAAGTTGTTATCTGGGATCGACAACGTGACTCGTCTCAAACCTTTCCCCGAGGACGTGTTCATGAACGCGGGCAAGACTTGGAACGATAAACTCAGGGATAAGTGAGGGAAGTGGAAGGAGCGGACACGTCATTTCCTTGAGTCGTGTGATGGGGCTTGAAAAGACAAGCGTGACGTCTTTTGAGCCACGTGTCAAAAATAATAAATGCGTCTGACGGCCTACGAGTAAGGATACTTGAGGGTCTAGGCGACAATTCATTTTCCGTGCCAATGGATATAAGTATGAGGAGAGGGGATTCATTTGTTACGCTCATAGTACTCAAGCTCTTCAAGAATTCCTCCAGTTTTTCTACTATTTCCAACGCTCGCTCGTCGTTGCCATCACCGCCGTCAGTTCTTCTTCCACCACCGTATTTCCAGAATCTTCTTCATACACGTAAGTTTCCTTTATCTTTTCCAATTAGTATGGTAGAAGTTAGTTCTATAACGTAGCTTTAGGAATGCGTGTTCCCGGACGCTCAGGAACTTCGCGATGAATTTATGCGTCTTCCAGCAATTGCTATGAATTTTTCGACGGTGTTCTTGAACTTCCAAGAAACTTAATGAGGTTTCGATGAAGTTTCCAGGGAAATCATGAAGTTTTTGAAGCAGATTTCGGGGAATTCATGAAGTTTCTGGGGAACTTCATGAAGATTTCGGGGAACTCATGAAGTTTTCGATGAAGATTCTGGGGAATTCATGAAGTTTACGGGGAACTCATGAAGTTTCTAATGAAACTCATGAGGATTTCGCTTCTTTGTTGGGCTTGACATCGAAGAAACTTTCTCCTCGTAGGAGTATAGAAATTCTTGTGTCGTGGGGCTTCCTCCCTGCGGGGGTTCCGATGACGTGGCCTCGCATCGAGAAGGCTCTCCCTATTAAAGTCTGAGGGTTTCGGTAAGGTTTCACGTTAAGGAGCGGATCCCGTGGCTTCTGCGCTCACGTTTAAAACAAAAGGCTTTTGGTCGGGAGTATGCCCACGCGTCCCTCCTCGCCCTTTCACTTGATCTGCATTGGAAGGGTGGATTTGATTTTAACGTCGAATTCACTGTTTTCCTCTGCTTTTCAGGTTAATGGCTCGACAGAATGATGATACTAATATGGTCGACGTAAACGCCGAAAATGTCGTGGTCGACCCGAAGGTTGAACCCAACTTGGATTGGGTTGGGCAAGAGCCCCGGGAAATTATCTTGCATTTTACCTTTGATGATTCTGATGCTTGTACAATCGTCGAGGACATAGAAGAAGGTGCATCCGCGAACTGGGAGATGTACAAGCCTAAACGAACGAACCAAATCTATTCGCCGTATGAAGAAAAGTGCTTCCCTATGTACGAGTTCGCTTTCTGGGAGGTGGGACTGCGTCTGCCCTTCAGTGACTTCCAAATTAGGATTTTTCAGTGGCTGTAGTTGGCACCCTCTCAACTTCACCCAAACGCGATTTTGTTTGTGCGGGCGTTCGAGCTCGTGTGCCGACACCTTTAGATTGGCGCCACTCTCCCACTGTTCTTCTGTGTTTTCCACCTTCAGCGACAATCTGTGCACGGGCAGCACAACTGAGTGTCTTTTAAGCAGTCGAGGAAGTTATTTAGGACATACCTGGACTCCGTCTAGGCCTTTAAAGACAAATACTATCTAGTGAAGCCTGTTTCAGAGACCGCCGTCAACTCCGTGTTCGAATGCGTGGTCGAGCTCAAGGACGAGCAGGATGTGGAGAAGCGAGAATCGAAGTTTCCCCCTTGAATGGAAGAAGGTCCATTTTGACAAGGGAACTGATTATTACATCATGAAGCTCAATGAGGAGGATCAGCTCGCCTTTGAGAAGCTCGAGGCGTTTGTTGACGGCTTCGTCCCTGCCAAATGCGTGAACAAGGATGGTAGCTTCATCCTTAACGAGGAGGTGAAGGTCGTTTATGAGGCATGACTAATCAATACCAAGGCGCTCCTCGAGTGTGGTTTCGACGGGGAGGCCTTAAGGCTTTTAGGTAGCGAGCCTGTTCCCAACTTGTGTTTCCGCTTACTCTTTCTTGTTATATTAATTTGTGTTCTTTCCTTTGTTGCAGGTCAAATGTCGAGCCTCCAGGATCGCATGCTCAAGATCGCTGCGGCCAGGGGTACCAAGAAAGCCCCCAAGGGATGCGTTTCTGAAATCCAAAAGCAGTCGAAGCTGGACCACGCCGTTGGTAGCTCATCCTCTTCCCCCCAGGGCAGCCAATCTCGTGCTTCTCAAGAGGATCCCTCCAAGAAGAGGCGGCGTGAAACAAATCCCGGGACCGTCGATCTCACTGAGGGGGTTGTCGGGGAGAAGTTCGTATTACCTCCCTGTTATCTTCATAGAGGGCTCTTCGGCAGGGAAAACTCTCTGGCTATACACGAATTAGACTCGAAGGAAATTCTGGCCGTCGACAAGGTGACCAGGAGGAAAGTGTTCACCGAGGACTCGACTGCTGTGATGAGGGTCTTGGAGACTGCCCTGGCCCTCAACGACAAGGGTACCTGCCCCTTGCCGAGCTGAGAAGGGTTTAGGCTGCAAAGGCGATTCTTGAGGCGAAGAAGACCAAGCTGGACGAGATGCGGGAGAAGCTGGCCACCGCATTCGACGGGAAAATACTCCTCCAGGCGAGGGTTACCGAGTTGAAGAGTGTTGCAACGCCCACTGAGGACGAGACCGACGAGGAGAAAACCTTGTCGACTCGGAGCGAGTTGGTTTCTCAGATCCGGGAGCTCGAGCAGGATTGCTTGGGTACCCTCGAGCTGTGCTTCAACAGTGCATGTCGCGATGAGAATTGGATATCAAGCTATTAATTAACTTGAATCAAAAATCGTTTATTCACCACCGGTCTTTGATTTATCCAAGGGAAGGGAGAAAGATAGAATGTCCCATAGTATGTAATGCAAATGCAAAGCTAAGAGTCTAAGGTTAGGGGGTTGGTTATACCTAGGAAATGTGTTAGCATCCTAGATATATGTAGTACTCTATAGAAACCTCTTGTTTTACTTGTTACTTGCTAATTGTTATCTGTTTGCTAAGGGTAAAGGGTAGGAAGACCTAAAGTTCTATTCCTAAGTGTGCTCGACTAGATATCGCATCTTGTGCCTACATATCCCATCGGGAGTGGAATCAGAGCACTTGTAGTTCCTCTCTGAGGGATACTAAAGTTTGTTTGAAAATGGTCTAGGAGAAAAGATGAGTCATCATCTTAAGAAGAAAAGTTTAGACCACCACATTTTTATGAGAATTGACCTTTGTTTCATCTTAGGAGAAGGGCTCCACTCGGATATATAATCGACGAGTATGCCTCATACCTCTCCTAAGTGGAAAAGTAATCCACATCTTATTTGTATTGTGGGGTATGAGATTGTGTGTCTCTTCTTTGAGATGATTCACATCTAATTCTCTTGTGGGGAGAATCAGATGATCTAAAGATTGTTGATTGTCTAATCATGTTTTAAGGGGGACCAACTTAGGAAAATCTATCCTAAACTTGTCTAAGAAAGTTAAGTCTTAAGGGATACCTACAACCACTAAGGGGAGGATGAAATGCAAATGAATATGCACCATGCACGACAAATGATTATCATACATGGGATTTTTCCTTGGATATAATGCAAGCAATACATTAAGAATAGATGAAGCATAAAATATAAAGCGTAAAATTGAGATAGACGTCACAGATTAATCAAAACAATGAATTGAGTTTTAAATTGTGTATACTAGCAAAGTGGACTAGCTTTTTGTATAGTGACCGAAAGGTTGATAGCAATGCTTAAAAGCAATCGACTTACATGGGTGGGAAATGGCTCGACATTGGATCGAGAGTTTTATCTTGAAAAGGTTTCGAACACAAACAGAGCATACACCAATAAAGTGCAAGTATCTATTAAAGCACAAGTCCCTAGGGGTCACTAAAGGGGAAAAGCTAGGAGAAACTTAAAGGGGGGAAAGAGTTCTATCCTAGTTTAAGGGGAAGAGTTAAATCTAAAAGATTTAGTTCTAAAAGGTTTTAAATTTAAATGTATGAAAGGTTTTGTTAGTTTAAAAGTTTTACTAAAAAAGTTTTATTAACTTAGAGATTTTATTAATATAAAAAAAAGGTTTTATTTGTTATTTAAGAGCGGACCTAAATTTGTATAAAAATGTTCATTTTATATGATAAGGGTTAATTTTAAAATTTTATTATTTTTGAAAAAAACTTAGTTTTTCTATAAAAAGGGTTTTATTTTGTTAAAAGGTTTGTTAATTTAAAAAGAGAGATTGTATTAAGTTTTATAAAAAGTTTAAGAAAAGAAAAGATTTTATTTTAAAAGAATTTATGCTATTAAAGAAAAATTTGTTTTTATAAAAAAGTTTTAATTTTCTTAAAAGGTTATAATAATATCCAAAAAGATTATTATTAATTTTAAAGAAAAAAGTTTTTTATTTTTAAATAGGAGAGTTATGTTTTAATTAATTTTAAGAACAAAAGGGTTATTTAATATATAAAAAAACTATTAAGAAAAAAAATTACGTTATATAAAAAAAAGCCAAACTTGAAAAAAAATAGCAAAACTGTTTTTAATATTAAAAAAGAGTATTAAAAAAAAGGTTGATTAAGTGAAAAACGGAGGGATACTGTGCTGCAAGAGAGAGAGGGTCCATCGTGGACCCTCAAATCTCAACCTTATGATGCAGACGCATTAGGATCCTACGGTTTGAAAGAGGGAACACGGAGGGGTACCTGAGGACTCATGCATAGGATCAAATAATATCAATAAACACAAAAAAAAAACCAGGAAAAACTCTCACTCTCCGCCGCCTCTCTCTGTTCTCTTCCACTCATCCATGAATTTCAAAAACCTAAGTCAGACTAACTGCCCCTTTCTCAAATCGCCTCTGTTTCTTTTCTCAATTTCTCTCCCTCGACTCTTTCCTCCGCCTCTCTCGTGAAAAACAAGCGAATCCTAAATCTAAAATGGAAGGGAAAGAAAAAAACCTAAATCTCTGTGTGTACCGTTTCTGAGGATTTTTGTGTGTTCACTGATGTGTGTATGTGTATGATCTTTTTGTCTTTGAATATTAGTGTTGTAATTGTTGATAGAGGCTGAATAATTGGTGAATCATGATGAAGAGTTTGGTTATTCAGGGTTGATAATGAACATAACTTGGGTTGAGATGTTGAAGATGGTAATTATGTTAAGTTAGTGAAGGTTCTTTTTGTGATTTGTTTTTGAAAAGTGTAGTATGTATGTTATTTGTGTATGTTGATCCTCCTCCCCTTGTATATCTGAATTTCCGCCCTTATATAGAGTTATGGAATTAAATTTGAAAATATGTGGCTTGATGATGTTTCCATTTTGGTTCGAGCTTGTCTGATTATGTCGGTTGTGAATTGAAAAACTTCCTTTTCTAATTGAACATGTTCCTGTATGTTTTAGAAAGATTTCAATTTGTCTGAAACATGTTTTTGAGATGTGATAACTGTTATTCAAAAATCTGATCTCGTATGATTTTGAATTATGAACTGAGCCCTTAATTTGATCTAATTGAAAACTCATATCGTGCTTTAATGTTCAGGAGCAACAATTTCTGTCACTTTGAAGTGTTTTACTGACTATTTTCCTCTGTGCTTGTATGTAATAGACACTTCCCAAAAATCTTCTTTTTGATTCAATCCATTATGTCAACTATGCAGATTTTGATCCGTGCGAATTGAGTTGTGTTGAGAACTAACTATTTCGACATTGATGGCAGAAGGCCTGACAGACATGGTTTTGGAGTAAGTCTTTTGCTTTGAATATCTTTTTGGCAACAAGCTACGATGTGGTCTTGAATTGTTCTTTTTCATGCAGATTATGTACTTTATGATATAACTTTGTGAATCATGATGACAAGGGTTTTACTTTGCGTTGTTGAGCTGTTATGTGAATGCTAAAGGGTTCATACTCGGTCGAAACGGTATTGTTCACGTAACTTCTCTTTGTAACTTTTCTATCAACACTTGAAGTTGGATGCTTAGATTTTGAATGAATTTGTTACTTATGGTTTCCTATGAATTTCCCTGCTTGTGGAAAATTGTTTGGTATTATCTCCTTCCTTCTTTTCAGGTGCATACTGCTTGTTGGGAAGATGTGTGTTATCATCTTCGAATTTGTCCCTATCCTCAAAAGCTCGTGGTTTCGTAACTCGTCAAAGACATAGATTTTTCTTGCCCGCTGCTACTAGGTTGATTCAAGCTTATCGTCAATCTTGTTGTCCCATAATGATATGTCATAATGCTGTTATCCAGCTAGGGAGACTTCGTAGACACTCACGGAAGATCTCTATGAATCTACATCTTGCACTATGTTCGCTAGGGCGAACAACCGCTGGCCTTCCGTCGCAGGTTCGCTTGCGGGATCGGCCACACAAATCCCAGAACAAGGGAATTGGACGCGTACGTTTATGGTGCATTTTAGTTTCATGGTTTTTTAGTGAGAGGTGTCACGCTGAGATGACCTTGGTGACGCGAAGAGTTTTTTAACGATCAACGAGTTTGGCGCAAAACAAAAAAAAATAAAGGAAAGGCTGAGTAAAACAAGGAAAAAACAATGTCTTAAATTAAATACTGGAAGTAAATTGCATTAAGTAGAATTTGGACACAAGTGTACATTTGTTTGCGGGAGTGAACTCGTTTCTCTCTAAGCTTGGTACTTTGAGTATTTTCCCCTTACAATGTGAAAAAATGTGACCTTTGAAAATGAAAAGTACAGCGCCTTATATAGGCTTAAAATGTAACTGTTTGTCAACTCAAACGTCTTCTGAAGTTGACACGTGGCACCCCACTTTCTTTTCAACTTCCCACAGTCATGGAAGTTTCAAATTTTTCCCGCCTAAGCATTTGTTCCTTGCAGTTAAAATCAGCTTGTCACCTCATTTCCCTCCGACGCCAAGCCTGTCGCCGTTTCTTCGACGTGTCTTTCTGCTGGTGTCAACTCGACACCTTGACGTGCCTCTTTATGCCGACACGCCCTGGAATCTCTGGATCCCACCGTCAGTAGAAATCCAGTGTCAACAAATTGCCCCCACAAAAGGCCAGTTTCGACTGAATACTGTGTTAATGGAGAAATCTGGCCTTTTCGGTTTCTTGCAAGATTTCGACGCCTTTGCCAATCGTTTGGTCTTTCATCTTAACACGTGGCAAGTGCCGCCTAACATGATGATGGCCATCTCAATCCCATGATTCCCAAGAAAAATGCCATGATGGCTAGTCCCGTCTAAGTCATGGGCCTCGAAACCAAACCCCACTTACTTCTCAGAAGTTGAAAAGTTTTTTGATCTTTCATTTTTCTGCATGCGCCCTATAAATAGCCTTCTTTAGGAACTCATCACTTTTCACAACTCCTTCTTCACGAAACTGTCATTTGCTCTGAAACCCAGACTTTGATTTCCTCTTCTTAAAGCTTTTACCGCCTCATAGCACCCTTTGCGTTCTTTCTTCCAATGGCTTCATCAAGAACCCCTACAACTCACATTCCTCAAACCACTGGTAACAACCCAGTCGCGTACGTAATCTCTGAAGCAGAAACACAACATGCTCTTCCACAACCATCTTTCGCTAATGAAACGGTGGTGGCCAACTGGTGCCGCCAAATGGTTATCCCATTCACGGTTGAGAATAAGCTGTGTGGTTTCCATGGCCCCCTTCCAGACAATAAACGTAATCCACAAGAACTCCAGAAGTTCTTCCCTTGCTTCGACCAGACGATCCCACCTACTTTCGAGAAAGGAGGCACCTTAGACCTCAAATACATGGCACCCAAATCTCGCGTTTTTAGATCCATGCCAACTCCAGGCAACAAAGATTACCTCGCCCAGCTTGAAAAAGTCGAAGGGAAATGCCAAAGGCAATGGAAGGAGTATGGTATCTTCGACGCCATTCAACTCTCCAGAACCGCCCACAGGGTCAACCCTTGTTTGCTGCTGGCGTCGATGTATTTTTGGGAAGGATCGACAAACACATTCCACCTTCCTTGTGGCATGCTCACGCCAACACTCTTCGATGTGGCGGCTATCACTGGCCTTTCGCCACTTGGTGAGACGTTCAACCCGACTTTGGAGACGGACAACGCCTTCGACTTTGAGCGGGCTAGCTTCCAAAACTACATCGAAGATCATCATGACAAACACTCTACAGAAGTCTCTGACGAAGAGCATGTTGCCTTTTTGACTCTCTGGTTGTCATATTATATGTTTTGCCCTGGCTCCTTGCAGATAGCCAAAAGTTTCATTACTTTGGCCATCCAGATCCACGAAGGCTGACAGATATCTCTGGCCAAACTTCTGTTGGCCTCCCTCTACCATTCTCTTGGCCTGTCGGCCATGAGACCGAAACTTCTCCACCAAACCACTAAAGCCTTAAACATCTCATGGCCTATGTGGTTGTTGCAACACTGGCTCAACGCCACTTTCAAGCACAAATTAGGATATCCAGCCTCTGCAATGATGGAGCGTTTAAACAAAGCACGTTCTGTCGAGGGACTGCGACTAGCCTTGATGACCACCCAAGAAGCTCCAAGACAAGCCCTCTTTATGAGGTATCTCAGTATGTTTGTGGAAACCTCTTCTTTCGTCCCTGACATGGCGCCATTTGTGGAGCGTAAGTTTGGGCCTGACTGGTTCAGACAACCGTTTCCTGGAGTCTCACCTCAAGCTGCTGCGCTGTCAAATGCTATATGGCGGGCGTTTCTTACTCCCACCATGATCTCTTTTCGCATCGAAACGGGGAACAACGAATATGGTTTTATGAACTATTGTCCAAATTTGGTGGCTCGACAATTTGGCCTAAGCCAGATGTTGCCAAAACCCTTAGTGAGGCATCCTGAGGATATAGTACGGTCTGGTCGACGCTTGACTCACGTAGGTCACAAAGCTTGCATGAGGTTTGTCAGGGCCTCTCAACACTTGGAGCTACCGGTTTTCTCCTTCCAGCCTTCCTTTTTCACTACTCAGGAATTTGAGGCTTGGTGGTTGGAGTACCAAACTCAAGCTTTCACTCCAAATCTTTTCCTGGCGAACGTGGTCGACGCTTTTGCTTCTACAGCTGGTATCCCTAAACCATCGACTACAGCCCCAGTCATAGATGTCGACCCTGCAGAGGATACTTCGACAAAGGTAGACCCTGGACTCTTGATTTTGTTTGCCCATAGGTCTGAACTAACTAGTTTTAGCTTTGCTTTCAGGGGCGTAAACGAGAAACGACTGCTGCGTCGACTTCCACCAGACCTGCCAAAAAACCTAGGGCCAACCTTCTACAGGTATTTTTAAATTTCTTGTTCTCCATCCTTGTCTTCTCTTTGTTCTTACATCATTTCTGCGCAGGTTTCTGAAAAAGTACCTTCCCCAGAAAGGACTAAATCGAATGAGAGCACTCATTCTCGAGTCTTCACTGCAGCAGCTCCAGCGTCTCCTCCATCTACCCCTTTGGTGAGGAAGAAAAAGGCTATAACACGAAGGACTCCTTTAAAACCCAGCGTCTCGACAGTGGCCCCAGTTGTCTCGAGAAATCTTGAATATGTTTTCGAACCAATTCCCTCTGTCGCCCCCAAGACAACAACTCCTGTGCAGGTATTCCAACTTTATTTGTGTCCTAGACGACCTTGGGGTGACGAAGCTCACTGGCATTTTGTCTTTTGCAGGAAAATGTGGTTACTTTGACCACTGTTGGTGAGGGTGATACTGAATCGTCCGCCGACGCCCCTACTGCCAATGTCGCCGTTACGCCAAGTCCCCAAAAGATTGATGAGTTTCACCCTCTTATCCCTGAGGAAAGCTTGGTGAAGACACCTCCTGCTGCAACTGATAACTTGGGGCATGATGATGCATTCCCTGGGGTGACTATTAATCCTTCGTCTGCCGTGGATACTGAAGTCGGGGCGACACTCTAAATCCCTGAACATCAACCAAAAAAGGTTTCGGATGTTGTCGAGGAATCTCTTACTCCGAAGGCACTCTTGGCAGCCAACGCAACAAATCCAGCAGCAACTCTAAAGGCACTACACAAACTTCACCAGGCAGCCGAAAAGATTCACCCCACCGGTTCGACCGCAATCCCAACTCCAGAAGTGGATGCTTCTTTCAATCTCAAACTTTAGCAGCTGCGGTCTTATCTCTTTGAGGAACAGTTTCTGGCGGCCGTCGCTGAGGAATCTGACATAGCCAATGACATCTTCAACCTTCTGAATGAACTCTCTGAGTTTCAACTTCCGGCCCCTATGGGCACATACCTGATCGAGTTCGAAGTCTTCTTCACTCAAATGGCCAAGGACCTCGCTATGCATCATCAGGCCGACGCCCAGATTCGGTTCCGCCATGACGACATGAAACGCGAGTGGCATCTTAGCTCCGTCTGCGAACAGAAGCTTAGGGACTATGAAACCAAAAAACAAGAGCATTCCAACAAACGCCAAGCCTTCGGCCAACAGATATCTGAATATCAAGCCCAGATCACGGAGCTGACAAAGAAGATAGCTGAGGTCGAACGCCAAAAAGCCTCTTTAGACTCAGCTGAGCCTAGACATGGCAACAAAACCCATACCCGCGGATACCCACCCGAACCCGCCCCGAAGTTGACGGGGAAAACCCGCTTTGACTGGGTTTAAGTTTGGGTTTGGGTTTTCCCCGATTAAAAAATATGGGGATGGGTCGGGTAATGGGGATACTAGTACCCACCCCGAACCCGTCCCCGAACCCGCCTCGTTTATTATATTATGTACATTATTATTTAATTTTGTTAATTTAGAATATTAAATATGTGGCCAATGTTTTGATATTTTGATTTGTTTTATTTATTTAACCTATTTCAAATGTATGTAAGATTTTTTTGAGATTTTTATTTTATTTTATTATTTGTAATGTAATTTGATTTTGGAAAAGATAAATATTTCTATTAAAAAATTGATTTCACTAAATGGATGGTGGCGGGGCGGGGATACCCGAACCCAACCCGAACCCGTTTGGGACGGGTTTGAGTTTTAATTCTCCATCCCCGATTGGGTTTGGGGCGGGGAACGGGGATTGTTTAAGGATTCGGGTTTGGGTTTGGGGGAGGTAAAAACTGTCCCCGACCTGCCCCGTTGCCATCCCTAGCTGAGCCTTTGCCTTCTCAAGAAACCATCGACCACGAAATCGCTCAAGGGCTTGTTCACGTCGAAGCGACTATGAAGATTAGAGATGTTATCAGCTGCATGCATCGACGAAAGGTACTTCTTGAGAGCAAGATAGTTCATGAGAAGGTCCTCTTTGATGATTTTAAGGCTATATTCCCTGAATTTCCTTAGTTTGTATGTTGGTCTAATGTAATGCACCATATTTTGTAAGCCATTTTTGGCCTTAAATTAATGAAAACTATGTTTTGATGTGAACCTCTTGTAGCATGGGTCTGTATCTTTTCAAATATTTCCCATTTACTCTTAAGATTCGTTGGTCTGCTCCCAACTCCTGCACTTCGTAAGCGTTGTTACTAAACACTCGTGTCACCTGAAATGGTCCCTCCCAGTTGGGCGACCATTTTCCCATCGTTCGATCTCGTCGATCCATGGGCAACACCGCTTTCCAAACATATTCGTTTGCGGCAAAGATTTTTCTTTGGACTTTCTTATTGTATGCCTTGGCAACTCGGGCCTTTTGGCGCAACAATGTATTTAACGCCACCATTCTTTCCTCGTCTAAGTCCACGAGTTCGTCTAACATCATTTCCCAGTATTGTTCCGATGGAATCTCATACTGTTGTTGCACTCTAACGGACTGCAAGCATACTTCTGCGGGTAACACAACGTCGTGTCCGTAGGTTAGACGGAATGGAGTAGACTTGGTTGACTCTTTGGGTGACGTCCGACAAGCCCACAACACCTGACTCAACGCCTTATGCCAGTTCTTTGGCTTTTTTGCAACGTGCTTCTTGATTAAACCAATTATTATCTTGTTAGCTGCTTCGACCTGACCATTCGCCTGAGCATAGTATGGCGTCGAAGTAACCAACTTGAAACCTATTTCCGCCGCAAACTCTTGCATCTTCTTCCCCACAAACACATAACCTTGATCTGTCGTGATTGTCTCAGGTATCCCAAACCTATACAAGATATGATTCTGGATGAAATCTATCATGGCCTCTTGATCAACTTTCATCAAAGGCACAACCTCTATCCATTTCGTGAAATAGTCTATTCCTACAAGGATGAATCTTTGCTGCTTCGACGAAGCTGGCCGAATCTCTCCTATTACATCCAAAGCCCTCCCTCGAAAAGGCCATGGTTTGACAATCACATGTAATTCGCTGGCTGGGATATGCTGGATGTTCGCGTGCTTCTGGCAATTCTGGCATCCTTTTGCGAAATCTATACAATCCTTAAGCATGCTGGGCCAATAGAACCGTTGTCGAAACAAAAGCCATTTCATCTTATGGCCGACCTGGTGAGCTCCACAAGCCCTATTATGAACCTCAGAAATTGCCAAATATGCATCAATGTCTCCTAGACATTTGAGCAATACCCCTTCTGGAGTTTTCTTCAACAACTCGTTTCCTACTAAGACATAACTCATTGCTATGTACTTAGTCTTTCGATCGGTGTTGCCCAATGGGTTTTCCAGATACTCTATAATTGGCCTTCGCCAGTCTGCTGGTGGCATATCGTTAACAAAAACCTCACAACTTTCTAAACCTTCGACCAAGCTCATCGAGACTTTGGATATCGACCAACTTGATGGTGCGTGTATGTTCGACACCATCTTTTTCCTAGTTTCGACGAAGCCTTTCAACTTACCTTCCGACACTTTATAACCAGAGGCAATTTGTGCCAGCTCGTTAGCTTTCTGGTTTTTCATCCTTGGCACATGCGAGATGTTGACAATTTTGAAATGTTCCAACAAACGCTTTGCCATCGAAAAGTAACTTAAAAGACGCTCCTTTAAGCATTTATACTCCCTCGTGATTTGTTTAATCACCAATTCTGAATCTCATTTTATCTCAAGCTCTTTGGCTCCCAAGTCTTTGAGTATCTTGAGACCAGTAATTAAGGCTTCGTACTCTGCCTCGTTGTTTGAACACTTGCCATCGACTTTGCATTTAAAGGTAGTTGGGATTCCTTGTGGGGATATTATTAGGATTCCCACACCTGCCCCATTTTTATGGCTCGACCCGTCAAAGTACAATTTCCACGGGGCGACGTCGATGCTATGTATCGACGTTTCGACTACAGCGTGGCCGACAATGAAGTCTGCCACTATTTGACCCTTCATCGCCCTCAAAGGGACATATGTTAGGGAGAATTCAGTTAACGCTAGTGCCCATTTCCCAATTCGACTATGCAAAATAGGTTTGGACAACATATGCTTAATGACATCAAAATGCGACGAAACATAAACATTAACTGGTTTGATATATTGTTTCAATTTCATACATGAGAATTACAAACATAGGCATAGCTTTTCAATCATAGTGTACCTAGTCTCAGCATCTATCAATATCCTACTAAGGTAATAGATGGGTCTTTCGATGCCACCATCATCCTCTTGTGCTAACATACTGCCTATGGTCGTATCTGACGCTGCAATGTACAACTTCATGCTTTTATTTATACTAGGTGGTAATAGGATTTGAGGCTTCGTAAGGCATTCTTTGATTGCGTCGAAAGCCTCTTATTGCTCTTGCCCCCAGCGGAACTCACTTTCCTTCTTGGTCTTGAGCAGTGGTGAAAACACTTTCGTCTTGCCACTTAGGTTTGAGATGAACCTCCTCAAGAAATTTATCTTCCCCAACAAAGACTGGAGCTGCTTCTTTGTTGTTGGAGGCTTGAGATCCAAGATGGCCTTTGTTTTGTTCTGGTTGATCTCGATGCCTCGCTTGTGGACTACGAATCCCAGGAAATCCCCTGCACGAACACCAAAGGCACATTTTAGTGGATTCATTTTTAATCCATATTTTCTCATTCGCTCAAATGAGCGTCGGAGGTGGTCGAGATGACCATCCTCTGATGACGATTTTATGACTATGTCATCAATGTATACCTGCATAAAATTCTCAATAATATCATGGAATATAGCATTCATAGCCCTTTGGTAGGTTGCCCCAGCGTTCTTCAACCCGAAAGGCATCACCACCCATTCATATGTCCCCAGAGCTCCAGGGCATCGAAATGCGGTTTTGGGGACATCTTCTTCGGCTATGAGAATTTGATTATAACCGGAATAGCCGTCGAGCATGCTCAAATACTCAAACCCCGCGGCTGAGTCGACTAGCATCTCTGCCACGGGCATTGAATATTCGTCTTTAGGAGTAGCGTTGTTCAAATCCCTAAAGTCAATACACACTCAAAGGGTTCCATTTTTCTTAATAACAGGAACTATGTTTGCTATCCATTTCTACATACCTTGCAGTTCTGATGAACTGACTTTTGAGCAATCTTTCAATTTCTTGCTTGATCTTCGACGTCACTTCTGGGGCGAAACGTCGAGGGTGTTGCTTTACTGGCCTTTTTCCTGGATGGATTGGGAGGCGATGCTCAACTACACTCCGACTCAAACCAGGCATTTCGCCATAATCCCAGGCAAAACAGTCCTTGTATTCTTTCAACACTTTAACCAATTTGGCTTTCATTGTCGGTCCTGCCTTGGCACTCACGAAAGTGGGCCTTTTGGTTGTTCCATCCCCTAAGTCGACTTCCTCAAGCAGGTCCTGGGCTTGCATTCTCTGTAGTTCATAATCTGGGCCTTTCTCGAACCCTAAAGGCTTATCATCATAAATACCATCAAGCCTCTGATTTTCTACAGCTTCCCATTGGCCTTGTGAGCCATTAGCTTTTTTGTCATGGTCGGCCCCTTTAGTTATTGGGAGAGTCTCGTCCTTTTCGAGCGCCGACATCTTTCTGTTTCCAGCCAGATAGGCCGAAATCCGAGTCATGCTTTCTGACTCAGCAGTCATTGTCACCAGTAGTGGGCCACCCCGTTGGTGGCATTTCCATTGGCTCCATACCTTTGTCGGCAGCGTCCCAGATAAACCCATAGTCGGGGTCTAGGTTCAGGACAAGACCCGTGTCGACGGAGGTGTAAGACCCTGATCTGTCATCACAAGGAGCCACATTTGCTAAGTGCTTGTCAAAAGATTTCTTGGTACCCTTGGCTTCGTCGACTTTGTAATAGCTTTGGCCTGCCTCAATATTTTCGACGATGCCATCCTTCCTCCAAATGATCAATCTTTGGTGTATTATTGATGGTACTGCCCCAATTCCATGGATCCACTCACGTCCCAACAATATATTGAAGTTTACTTTCGATTTGATGACCATGAAGAGTGTCAGCCTGTTGGTTGTACCTACTGCCAAGTCAACTTGGACAACCCCCAAAATGTTACTGGTCTTGCCTTCGTAGTTGGATAAAACCATATTGTGCTGTCGGAGGTCAGCCTCCGTCTTTCCAATTTTCTTAAACAGACTGTGAGGCATTAGGTTCACAGTCGCTCCACAATCTACAAACACTTTGTTGACAGACACCCCATCAATCTTCGCCTTTATGAATAATGGCTTTAAATGATACATCATCCCAGGGCTAGGACGCTCAAACATAGCCGTTTGTTCTTCGACTACTTTACTATTCATCACATAATAGCATAACGGCTTGTCATCCGCATTCTCACCAGTGATGAAGTCTTCTTCAGTCTCAGAGATTTCAGACACCACATCATACTCAGCTGGTAAAACTGATACAATACCACAGTTTACCACGAAGTCTTCGCCATAGGTGTCATCATTGGTGTCGTCGTACATGTCTTCATCAAAATCTCCTTCCGGTGATGGGTCATACTCTTCGTCGGACTGAGGGGAGTATTTTGGCTCTTCTTCATCTGACTGAGGAGTATACTCTGGCTCTTTCTTGCTCTCTATCAGCGAAGTACACTTTGAGCTCTGGGTCGACACCACCTCCTTTTCTCCTGAAGTGTTCATAGTCACTGCCATAGTCTGGTTCGTCGCCACCTTGTTCTTTTCTACCCATCTTCCTCTTGGGTATTGGCGCTTCTGTCCAGATGTTCTGACAGGCTTCACTTTTGAAGTCGTAGCCTCTCTTTCAGCCTTCTTACTGCACTGATAGCGCCTCCACTGGGTCCTAGTCATAAGGTTTTTCGCTTTGTAGTTGGGGGACACCCTATATCCTGCTTGTTCGACCCCTTTATCGGCGACATTCGCCTCCTTTTCCAAATCAAGAGCTTTCCACTTTGGTCTTTTGCTCCCTTTCTGATTCACTGGTGCCATCCATCTTTCCTGTGGGGAGTCTGATGGGGGCACGAAAGTTTTAGGTCTTGCCCCTTGGAACAGCTTTCTGTACTCCTCATTCCGACGAGGAGCCCCGCTCCCGCCGAACACAAACCTTGGAACAGGTGGCTTGTTCTCTGGCAGTACTTCTCTCTTGCTTGCCTCATACCTCTCAGCAGCTTTCTCATCGAACACAGCATTGCATCTGGGGCATAGTGTGGCTTTCGAGCCGCTTATCCTGCACTTTTCCTAAAAATCCTCCAAACTTTCACCATCCTGGGGGTACACTGCTTCAAGTTTGTCCTCTGCTTTCTTGTCAGAACCTTCAGTAGTTTCGACCACCATGCATTCTACCACTTCAGCCATTGGTGGCTTGTCGAGGCCCTCAGTAGCTTCGACCATCAAACATTCGTACACTTCTGAATACAAAGCCTCCTTAACCTTCAGTGGGTCAGTGTCAACCTGCATCTTCGGCTTCTCGCCAAATTGGAGTCTACCCTCCTTCAAAGCCTTCTGCACCAAATCCCTGAAAAGAACACATTGAGCTGTTTTATGACCAAGGAAATTATGAAACTTACAAAATCCCCTCTTTTTCTTTTGTTCTAGAGGGGGATCTTTCAAACCAGATGGAATAATTATTTGACCATCTTTAACCAGTAAATCAAATATTTCATCACATTTGGACACGTCAAAGGTATAAGTTTTAGCGACGTATTTATCCGTCTTGTTAGTTTCGGTGGGATTTTCCCGTTCGATGGTTTCAACAACTTGCATGTATAGGGAGGTCCTGGCTTAAGTTCAGCCACGTGGATCTCACTTTCATCGACGACTTCTTCATCGTCGGACGAATATTCGTCAGCAGCCACATAAGATACTTTTTCTTTTTTACGATATCTGTTAGACTGCCTCGGTTTGATACCTAGCGACGTGTTCGACCGTGGACTCTTCCGTTTCCCCAGCGAACTTGGTGAACTTAGGCACTTTCCATCCCCTGGGAAATTCTGTTTGTAATACAAAATCAGGTAATGGGGATGTATATGTCGGTTGTCGCAGACCTGGGTTCGCCCCATTACGGGCCATGATACGTTCGACTACGACCTCCAAGTTATGTTCTCCAGCGAAGGCTTCTTGTCGAACCTGCTGGACAACAAAATCTGGATCATGGTTCCTATGGACAATCACAGAAAACCTTTGAACTCTCCTAGGGATCTCATCGAACTCACGAGGTTGTTCTATGGTTTCGTCGAAGACTTCGTCCTGATGACGAGGTGCCTCTGGTCGAGGTGGTGGGGTCTGTCGACCCTAAGCCCTAGGGGTAGGGGTGGGAATAGGCCAGGCCAACTAACAGGGGCCTACAGCCTAGCCTACATAGGCTCAGGCCAGGCCAGGCTTTTTCTTAAATAGAAAAGGCCTAGGCTTTTTTATAAGCCTATTTAGCTAAAGAGGCTAGGCCACAGGCCGTAAGAAAAGCCTTTTAAGCCTATCAGGCTGGCCTATTTAAGAAAAAAATCAATAAATTTATTATTATTATATTCTATTTTGTACTTTGAATTAAAATACGAAAATAAAACTTAGTTATCTTGAAGAACTTATGAAAATAAGTTGAAAAAATATTATAAACAATGTCATAAGTTGTTGTCATAAGGTTTTCTCATAAGTTATCTTCAACAAATAGTATCACCAAACTTATGCTAATAAGAAAACTTGAACGAGACAATGAAAACAAACATTTAATCTCATTGACCTTTTAACTTGTTAGTCTATTTAACATTAGTTGAATTTCTTATTTACAGATGTTCAAACGAAGTAGGCTTTTAAATAGGCTAGTAGGCTAATCAGGCCTTCGAAAAGGCCAGGCTTAGGCCTAAAAATAAGCCTATGATAGGCTACAGGCCAGACTTAGGCTTTGAATTTTTTAGCAGGCCAGGCTCAGGCTTGGCAAAGCCTAGCTCGGCCTAGCCTATTCCCACCCCTACCTAGGGGCCTCTAAGAAGTCACCGATTCGTGTCATCTGAGTCGCCAGCTGTTGGTAACTCTGGGTTGACTCTTGTATTAGTGGTCTTAATATTGTACCCATTTATTGGGTCAACATGTGGACCATCTCATGATTTCTCTCATCCATCTGTTGCCTTATGACCGCGACGAAACTAGAGGTAAAGGTCGGTATAGATTGAGAGACAAGGTTGAATCCTGGGGGTCGAATCATCTGGTTCGACACGTGTTCTGTCCCTTGATAAGTCGAAAATACTGGGGACGGACTTTCCCCAAATAAATGGCCGTTAGAATGCAAACTTGACATGAACTCTGGCGGCATTCCATACGATCTAGGTATAGGTATGGTGATACTAGGCATATATTGCCCCATAGTCCCTGCCATTGTCGATCTCGGGTCGTTTCGACGCGGCGTTGCAATTGGTCCGCTAGGAGAGGTGGACACTGCTGATATTGTACCAGAGCCAACATTAATTATCTGTGTTCCCACCGTAGTTTCCGCCGGAGACGGTTCTTCATTCGGTCGTGGTGTTACCATCTTAACACTACGCAAAAACATATACTCAATTCACATGGGTCCCACCGGGTGTGCCACTTTGTTCACCGGGGCGAACAACCGCTGGCCTTTGATCGCAGGTTCGCTTGCGGGATCGGCCACACAAATCCCAGAACAAGGGAATTGGACGCGTATGTTTATGGTGCGTTTTAGTTTCTTGGTTTTTTAGTGAGAGGTGTCACGCTGAGGTGACCTTGGTGACGCAAAGAGTTTTTTAACGATCAACGAGTTTGGCACAAAACAAAAAAAATAAAGGAAAGGCTGAGTAAAACAAGGAAAAAACAATGTCTTAAATTAAATACTGGAAGTAAATTGCATTAAGTAGAATTTGGACGCAAGTGTACATTTGTTTGCGGGAGTGAACTCGTTTCTCTCTAAGCTTGGTACTTTGAGTATTTTCCCCTTACAATGTGAAAAAATGCGACCTTTGAAAATGAAAAGTACAGCGCCTTATATAGGCTTAAAATGTAACTGTTTGTCAACTCAAACGTCTTCTGAAGCTGACACGTGGCACCCCACTTTCTTTTCAACTTCCCACAGTCTTGGAAGTTTCAAATTTTTCCCGCCTAAACATTTGTTCCTTGCAGTTAAAATCAACTTGTCACCTCATTTCCCTCCGACGCCAAGCCTGTCACCGTTTCTTCGACGTGTCTTTTTGCTGGTGTCGACTCGACACCTTGACGTGCCTCTTTGCACCGACACGCCCTGGAATCTCCGGATCCCACCGTCAGTCAAAATCCAGTGTCAACACACTATCAGAAGGTTCCGACAATTAGCTCTTAGTAAAAGCTGCAACAAGTGTTTTATGATTTTTACTCCTCTTGAATGCAAATTCAAATAGGTAGACATAAGAATTGGTGAACGTTTCTTGTTCTTTGATTTAAGTGTATTAGGATATAATATTAAACCTTGCTCTTGATTTCTTGCAATGTTTCTTAACCTCCCCAGCATCCAATGCTGTCATTACTGCTGTAGCAGGGGAGTTCCTTTTTTACTTCAATTTAAAGCCAGAAACCTGCTCCTTGACAACCACGGAAATCTCACGGTGTCTGGTTTATTGTTTAGTTGAAAAAGTCCACTATGCGCTTCAAAAGAAGAAGGTTTTGCAACAGCAGCGAGAGGAAAATTGACATGAGTGAATGTACGAGCTCCATTTTGACGGTGAACCGCTATGGTAAGTGAAAAAGAGCTTTGGCCTCTGGACTTTCCCTTAATTGATCCTTTATTCTTTTCCATTTATGTATATTTGATGATGGTGCCAACGACAGCGAGTTTCTTTTCCAGATTCTGCAGGTAACGTATCATCATTCTTATGGACTCGGAAGCCTCGAAAATGCGTGAAAGGGATAAAGTGTCTGTTTGAAATTTGGAAAGAGGATTTGTCCTTGCAAGCCCTTATGTGCGATTGATATTTCAAGATGTAACAGGGAACGAACGAAGAGTAGTATCATTGGTCTTTGATCACAGTGCTTGCCATATTGCAATTGACAGTAGAGTGCAAGGCATGTATTCATCAATTCTAACCTCATATTCAATTTCAGAAGGCAGCCCATTAATATTCTTTGATGAATCAGATTTTCATCCCTATCATATCAATTGTATAGCATTTGGACTGGCTATCTTTGTATCGAATATTTTCTGAATGTAATTTGCTCAGCACAACCAACAATTATTTATGATAACTCTTAACGGTGACTTTGTGATGCATCATCATTTTCTAGCGACGTGAGTAAAATATGAGCATCTCCATTTGTTCCATGCCAACTTCAGTATATTAACACATTACAAGGATGATTTTCCATGTGCACTTGGATGAAACCTTTTGAATAACTCTTGAATATCATTGCTTAAACTTGTAATGGCGAATTTTGAATTCTGGAATGATATACAAAACTCATTTTTGCATACTATTCTGAACGACTAATTCTTGAATTTGCAACTTGAATAAATCCGATCATAACTCGAATTTAAACAAATGATTCAACTTGAGTTTTCCTAAGTCTTGGATTAGAACTTGGTGCCAAATTGCATGAAAATTTTCCTTTGTAACTCAATCTCTTGCACAACGGATTGTAAACATGGTTTGACCACACTTGAAACCTTGGTTGCGACTTGGAATTGAACTTTTAAGAACATGCCTTCTGTGGTTTACAAATCAAACGCGCCTTGAAACATATCACCCAAATCTGAAATTAATTCATGGCCAAAATGAGCTTGAACACTTCTTAAAAGTATCATGAGGCATGGCCTTGACAACCTTGATTAACTTGCACCACAAGAAATGATGTATCAGACATAATGAATCTCTTGAAGAAGTTATTGGGAAAATATGAGATCTGAAGTATAAAGAAGCTAGTCATAAAATCCCAATCTTTCATTGGTGGTTTTGATATAAGACCATGCTCTGGGGAATCTCTGAGGAAGATGAATTTTGGAACATAACCTCAACCACGATCTTTTAACCCTAATCCATCTGATCACGATGATCTGGTTCCACATAAATTCTACACAACTTGTAAAGAACTATAATCCCAATGGGTACACACACAACCTCCATGACCTTGAACTTTCTGCAGCAGTACCTGCTCTCAAAAGAGAAACAAACAGACAAAGCTAGATAAAGCAGTTAGTTATGCACGAATGATTGACCTAACATGTTATGCAAAGAGAAAAGCGGAGATCTTAGGGTTAAAAATTAGGGTGCGACGGTGCGGTGGAGCAACTCTAAGTCGTCAATCCTGGGATTCAGCTCGTCATTGAGGGGATCAGGCCTTTTCACTAGGTGGTCGACGGTCAGATAGTCCCACCAGCAGGTCTCAGAGACAGTGTTAACCATGCAGACAGGGAATCTCATCCCGAGGAGGAAGAAGACGTTTAGCTTAAATTTTGTAGTTGTTTGGCCTGTGCGCCATATTTTTGTATTTCGATTTGGTATCTGTATGGCCTGCATGCCAAAGTTTGTAATATTTGAATATTGGGCCTTGGGCGTTTGTTATACTTGAATATTTGATTCGTAATTCAAATATAACTGCCTTTTTATCATGTGTGTATGCCTTTTGTATGCTTTACTTGATGATATTTATGTTTGTAACATTGTTTTCACCAAGTGTCTGGGGGCCATTGCTCGACGGAGTTGGTGCTCGACTGTGCAGGGAACTGCTCGACGGAGTTGGCTTCTGATTGATAACAGAGCTAAGATCTCAGTCGAGGTCTTTGTTTCGCGGCGTGAACTTCCCATCGCGAGCAGGGTGTTCTGCCTTACTTGTAAGACAACGACGGAGCTCGGTTGAGGTATCCCCGGCGAGCTAAAAATCTGCTCGCAAAAAGAGAGGGACTTTGCCTTTTCATTTCAAGCTTGGGAAGACGTGTTTATACCAGAGCACGCCTTCGTGGTCGGGACGCACTTTATTGTCGGTGAATCAAGTATGCCAAATGGGATGTCTAGCTGTAATATTGCTTAAGCTTCTCAGCATTCCATGGTCAAGAAAATTCTTCCCCGTGCAAGTTTTCGAGGTAATAGGCCCCGTTGTCCGTTTTCGCTCGGACATGATAGAGGCCCTCCCAGTTCGCGGCAAGGTTGCCCTCGCGCGAATATTTTTGATTTCTTCGTGGGACTAGGCCGCTGTCGCTCCCAGGATTTTCATTCAAGTACAAACGCGAAAGTGGCACTGAAACAGAGTCGCCAACAATGTGTATTTATCCCAAGAGAGGGAAAGGAAACACCGCATAAACCTGAGGGAAAGGAAAGAGCATGGTCTTGCGACCAAGAGAACTGGGTTCGGGAGTCGGTTACGCGTGAGGAAGGTATTAACACCCCTATGCGTCCATCGTACCCGATGGGATCCACGCTTGCTGCTTCAATCAAAGGGTGTAAGGAAAGGATACTGGAAAGAGAACTGGAAAAGGGATGGAAAAAGAAAGAGGAATAAATGTAGGGAAAATAAAAGAAGTGCTCGAATGGGCCCTACCCCACTGCCTACGTATCTCATCGGGAACATGAGAATCAGAGCGACGTAGTTCCCCTCACTAAGGGATGGATTGTTTGTGTTTTTTAGGGAACGAATGACATTCTAGCTCAGGTGTTGCGGGCTCGCTGGTCCGAGTGCGTTACCATCTTGCAAGAGAACGAGAAGAAGCACGTTCATACGTTGAGAATGAGTGAGATGAGAAAAGAATTCCCGAAGGAAAGACATTATTGTTTGTTTTTTGTCTTTTAAGAAGGAAGTGTTTTGATTGTTTTGTATTTTGCAACACATATTGTATTTAAGTCCCTCATGTAGGATCGAATGCCTCGCATATCGACCCAAGACGGGACGCATGCTAAACATTCCAAGAAAGTGAGAGAAGACCCCACACCTCCTTGTTACCACATGAAAGGCCTAAATACAATAGGTGTTATGCCTTTATTAAATGTTTTTTACTTTTGTTTTGAGATGAGAATAAGAAGGACTCAAAAGAGAATCAAAGGTGAAAATCTAATGAGGGAGACTAAGACTTAATCCTAATGTTATCATACATGGTGATCCTATGGTCAATGAGGTTTAACAAACTTACTTCTAAAAGAAAGAAGAAGAAGAGCAAAAGAAACAACTTACTTCCAAAATGGAAGTTAAGTTGATCTTAAAGAAGGATGAAAGAAAAGTTATTCAAAGAAAGCATGTAAATGCTTATCAAACACAAATTAAATTATTTAAAAGACATAAGAGAGGATGAGGGAGAGTAGTGTATGTGGAACTATGTCCCCACACTTACTTACCATGCACCTACATGAAAAGGTTAGTTCACAATATTTACAAGTATAAAATAAAGGAAGAAACAACAAGTAATGATCAAATCAATGAAGGACTAAGGAACCAAGATCTTAAGAGATACAAACTAATCAAAGTCAGAATCTAAACAATAAGGGTGACCTCTAATGTAAGATACCTAACACAAATGAATTATGCACAAACAACGCACCAATCATTAAAGAAGTGAATCATGGAAGATATAGAAGAAGAATGGGTGGATATGCAAAGTGGTCATGCATTTATGCTTCATGAAAGGTCAAAGTCAGAATGTGGATGAACTAAACATGTGCCTAAACATGATATGTAAATGTCATATGAGGCATACAATCAAGCATTCAAACATTAAGAGTGATTAGAAGAAGAGGTGAGAAGATATGAACATGCATTAACATGAAAAGAAATTACTTAAAGTAAAAGTCAAACCTAAAAAAAAATTCAAGATGAAACTCAAATGTTCAAGGTCAGAAGTGGTATGACATGTTGAATATGCACAAATGATCATGGTATAAGCACATATCAATCAAATTCATACAACTTAGCAAACATGCAAGAAGAAGTCACAAAAAAGAATGAATGCTTCATACTTGAAAAGAAATGCAAAAGATACAAAATGGCATACAAATATGAACAATTATGGATAGGTCAGTAGAAAATCATGGATTAAAATGCAAATGAGATGATAACATGATCATATTAGAAGCACACAATCAAACATGAAAAGCAAAAGATGAGGACATAATAGAAATTAGTTCAAAAAGTCCCATGAGATGCATCATATAAAACAAAGGATCAACACATGCCAAATGGACTTAACAATGACCAAAAACAACTTATAAGAGTCTAAACATGTTATCTAAACCCAAACACAAGACCTCAAATAATGGCATAAATGCCTCATGCAATGAAGGATAGAGAAAGGCACATAAAGTTCAAGCAAAACTTCCTTCAAACACAAGCACACAAACATATGTCAAAGTGCATTCAAAAATTATGAAATTAGAATGTAAATGACCTCAACCAGTGACCAATCACACATCAAAATTCCATACAAAAATTCAGAGAAGAAGGGCCTCAAACAATCAAGCAATAGTCACTTATGAATCAGGAATCAAAGTGCAAATATGGAGGACCTAAATGCAATAAAATAAAGTTATAAAATTGAAAAAAAAATATTTTTGTGAATTTTTGGATGTTATTGAAAGGATACGAAAAGATTGGCGCAAAAATGTTTAGGGAGCTATGAGAAATAAATCTTTGAAATGCACATATGAACATAGGAACAAATTTCAAAAGAAATAAAATAAAAATATGGAATAATATGCAAATATTCACAAAATCAAAAATAAAAATAAAATAAAATTAGTTAAACATGTTAGGACATCACATGAATTTTTAAAGAATTTTTCATAATGTTTTGGTATTTTTAAAAATCAATTATGAAACAAATATAAAAAAAATAAAGAAAAAGAAAGCAGGGGGTGCAGAGCAGTAAAAAATAATGTTCAAAATTCACAATGGCCCCAAAGGAGGGGTGCGAACAACAATTTAAGTCCAAGTCCAATTAACGTGTAGTTGTGTGTGACGCGTGTACATGCAATCAACATACTGATGCAATCATAGCCATACATCTGAGTCAACCCACATCAATCATTAAAGCATGCGTATCTAACAATCCATGAGGAAGGCACATGATAGTTCCCTTACACGCACACACACACAATCATCAGAATTCAAAAAGAATAACACGTGGGAAGCACATGCCAATTTTAATGCGTTGTCACACACACAACCATCAGATCAAACCAATGCACCAGATCCAATCAACTAATCACCAATCATGCAAGATCAAAGGTCCAAATTAGATGCACACAATAAGAAACGTGGAATGTAGAACACACAATCAGCAAGATAAAAACAAAATTTAAAAGACGTGGCAACATGTGAACCACACGATGCGCAAATAAAATGGCCAGGATTCAAACTCACAAAACCCTAGGATTAAACTCACCGGCCGGAGAAGGACCTCTGGTCATCTTCTCTGGCGAGCAACCACCACCTGCAAATCTCAAAATCTCCAGAAATGCACAAACATGGTATCAAAATGAAGCTGACGCTACGTACATCATGAATCCACCATCACTTTTTACATAACAAGCACGTATATAGAGAACAGAGGAGATTAAAATATGCCCTAGTTTTGAAACTATGCCTCTAAGAGGCCTATCAACTAGCCGGAGTTAACAGAGCTCCTAATGAGCTAAAAACAAGCTTCAAAATAATCTAAATGAGCAGAATAAGGTGAAGAAAATTTGAACCTAAAACTTGTAGATCTTGGAACAGTTGAGAAAACCAGAGATATCCAATTGATCTTCACCCTTGGAACTTCAATCTAAGCAAAATAAATGCTGTAGAATCTTGGAATGGCAAACAGAGAGAAAATCAAAATGTTGATGGAACTTTACTTTGATAATGATCTTGATTCAATGTATCCTTGCTTCAATGCCAAGAAATGATGAAGATGAGTGATGGTGAATTCGTGTAAACTCAGAGAGAATAGAAGGAAATTGAGAGAGAAAACTTGAAGTGTTTGAGAGGGAGAGCGAAAAATGAAGTTGAAAATCAAAAGTGTGAGTGAAATGTGAATTTATATCTATGGTTTGAAGTGAACCAGAGGTGGTTAAATGAGTGAGTTAAGGTGAGTTAATTGAGTTAACTGAGTTGTCCCTAACTAACTGAGCCAAGTTAGTTAGGGCGAGTGAGGGGAGGAGTGATATGGTGTAGCATATTTAGGGTGTTATGGTGGAATGAAGTGAAAAGAATGATGGTGATGGCACGGATGGTGGCAATGTCAATTAAGTGGTGCAGAGGAAACTTGCTCAACAAGCTTTTAGTTTATTTCCTTTTTGGTGTATCATGGAGAGTATGGTATGGTGTATGTGAAAGGTGTTTGGTTTGATGAGGCAATGGTTGGAAAGGGTGGAGGAATGCACGTGCAAGCTGATATGGCTTCTCAAAACTAACCATGAGTTTTATGATTTTGTAGCAGCAACACACTCAATGCACCAATGGATGTTTGGAGATGAAATTCTCTCTCTCCCTAGTGTATATAATCATGAGATCTTTGTGGCATTAGAAAGAGGAAACATTATGGAACAATATTGGTGTGAGAATTGGATTGAAAGGAGGCTTGGAAATTGGTGAAAAATAACTTGGAACATCAAGGTTGAAGACTGATATCATGGGCGAGGCAAGCTTGGCATGGCGTGGCAACTTGGTGCATGAAATTTTCAGCATGATCATACCTACTTGGACCCTTCATAATCACCTCATAATTTGTTCAAATAAAAATTTGTCCAACATCAACATTGAAGAGGGCATTGCAAGGAACAACTTTGATGTTGAAAAGATTTTCATTTGGAGCTTTTATCATTGAGAAATTCAGCTTGACATTTGGCACACCAAGTGTTTGTAAAAAATATGGCGCGTGGGCCTGAGCATGCTTGGTTATGACTTGATTTTGGACCTACTTTTCTCAAACTTTGATCAACCATAACTCACTCAATTTTGGTCCAATGGAGATGTTCTTTATATGGATTTGAAGCTTAGAACATGAACTATAATTGGATCAACTTGGGCCTGAGGTTTGGAACTTTTATCTTGGAGATAAAGAGCCTCAAAGTAGGGTGCAAAATGGTCCAAACTTACTATTTTTGGCAACCATAAAGTTCCCATTTTTGGCAGTTTTGTAAATTCTTGTTTTTTCATTATTCCTCCATCATTTATTGATCAAATTTTGTCCATTGAACATATATAACATGAATTTGACCTTAAAAAGTCAAGAGTTGACCTTTTTCACTACACAGTTGACTTTTTCCCTAATTTCTTGATTATCAAGCAACTGATTAATTGAGACCCTTCTGAAACCAATTGATGAGCAATTTTCCATCCATATACACTTGAGAACATGAGGAATACCATGAGATCAAGTTTTGTCCAAAAAATCAGAGATAAACTGATTTTAGGCCAAACCCTAATTTTGGCACCCTCTGGTTAGGAGGAAATAACACATCCTCCAAATCCAAATTCCTCTGAATATGATGTGTATCCTCTCAAACAATGACGAGATATGCCATTTGGAGATGATAAAAACTCAAAGAGGTTGCCCATTTAGGGGTCAGATCCCGACTTTTGACTGCCTTGTGTAGGAGATTATGCATTGTCCAATCTTCTTGATGAATTCTCCTCTTCCCATGCCTTGTGAGACCAATTGAGATGATATATGACTTAAGAGACCCTTGAGGCTTGTGAGCAACACTTGGCTCTTATTCTTTAGCTTTGGATGATCAACACCCTTTGAGAAACAACTGATCACATGCCCTTATGCAAGATGCAATGCAATGCTTGATGTTTTATTTTTCTATGCTTGAATGCAATGCAATGAAATGAAAGCTCATGCTAAATGATATGAAGAAATGAGAGGGCAAATTTTGGGGTATTACAACCGCCGATTTGGAATTCGCGTTTAATGACTTTTGCGTCATGTCACAAAGTTATTTTTTATTTTAATGAGGTTTCACGGAGGGCTGCCCCGACCAGATCGAGTTCCTCCCTTAGTGCCTCGTTATTCATCTCCTCGTCGAGGGGAGATTCGATCCGCCTCGAGGGCTTTCTGATTTCCACTGGAATAACTGCCTCGGTTCCGTATGTTAGTCAGAATGGGGTCTCCCCGATGGTCGAGTGTGGTGTCGTTCTGTAGGCCCAGAGTACGCTGTGTAGCTCCTTGACCCACCCCTTTTTAGCTTCACCTAATCTTTGTTTTAGGCCCCGTAGGATCAATGTGTTCGTGGCTTCAGCCTGCCCATTCGTTTGCGGGTGCTTGACAGACGTGAAATGTTGCTTGGTGCCTAGTTTGGCGACGAACTCTTGAAAGTTTTTGTCGGCGAACTGCGTCCTGTTGTCGGTGACGAGTGCTTGTGGTATGCCCGAACCGGGATAGTATTTTGTGTTTGTAGAAACAAAGTATGTTATGCGCTGTGATCTTGGCGAGGGCCATGACCTCTATCCACTTCATGAAATAGTCGACGCCGACTATCAGGTACTTGTTCTGGTATGACCCTATGGTGAAAGTTCTGAGGATATCAATCCCCCACCAAGTGAAGGGCCACAGGGACGACAGAGTTTTGAGATCGTTGGGCGGTGCTAAGTGCATGTCCCTGTGTAATTGGCACTTATCGCATTTCTTTATGCGCTCTTTCGCGTCGTGCTGCATGATGGGCCAGTAGTATCCTGCTCGCAGGGCCTTCCGAGCGAGGGATCTTCCTCCAAGGTGTTGAACGTTTATTACTTTGTGGATTTCCCGTAGCACATGGGGGACCTTGGATTCCTCGACTCATTTCAAGAGGGAGATAGAGAATCCTCTTCGGTAGAGCTTGTCCTCGACCAAGACGTAGGAGCAGGCTCTGTATTTTGTAACACTAGCCTTTTTCTAGTCGGAGGGCAGTTCTCCTGAAATGAGGTAATTGTTCACCAGGGTCATCCAGTAGTCATTGTCCCCGATGACGTTCATGTCAAGTGGCACATAGGGTTTTTTGATGTTTGGGCGAGAGAGTATCTCTTGGATGACGAACTTGTTTCTGCCCTTTTTCCTCGTTCTCGTGAGTTTTGACTAGATGTCTGCCCGGGTGTTGTGCTCGCGGGGAATATGCTTTACTTCTGCGGAATCAAACTTTTTCATCCTTTCTTTGACTAGGGTTAAGTATTCAATGAGTTTGTTGTTTTTGGCCTAGTACTCTCCCCGTACTTGAGAGGCGACGAGCGGAGAATCGGTGAAAATCTTTACCTCCTTCATGCCAAGATCCTCGGCTAAGCGTAGCTCAGCGAGGAAGGCTTTGTATTCGGCTTGGTTGTTCGAGGTCGGGAAGGATAAATCAAGGGAAACTTCGATCAGGATGCCCTCTTCATTCTTAAGAATGATGTCGGCACCGCTTCCTATCGAGCTGGATGCCCTGTCCTCAAAGATGGTCCACTTGTGGGTTCCGTTTGTCGATGAGATCAGTACGGTCATTTTTGCCACGAAGTTGGCTAGTACTTAAGATTTAAGGGCTTTCTTGCTTTCTTATAGGATGTCGAACTCAAAGAGTTCCAACAACCATTTGAGCACTCTACCGGCCATGTCGAGGCTGCCAAGTAGTTACTTTACGGGCAGGTTAGTCCGTACTACGATTGTGTTAGCCAGGATGTAATGTCGTAACCTTCTGGCCGAATTGACGAGGCCAACGCTATTTTTTTGATCTGCTGATATCTAAGATCTAGGCCTTGCATAGCTTTGCTGATGAAGTATATAGGCTTCCGTCCTTCGGGGGTTTCGCGAATGAGAGCCATTCTGACAACCTCGATTGCGACTACGAGGTAGAGGTACAATGTCTCCCCGTTTTTGATCGTGAGAGGACTGGAGGTTGTGAAAGAACTTGTTTGAGATGGAGGAGGGTTTGCTCCCACTCCTTGGTCCATTCGAACGTAACTTCCTCACGCAGAAGTTTGAAAAAGGGAAGCGCATGCTGGGAGGATTTATCTATGAAGCGAGACAACAAGGTGAGCATCCCGTTTAGGGATTGGATCGATTTCTTTGAGCTCGGTGTTGGGAACTTAGAGAAAGCGCTGCATTTGTTGAGGTTCACTTCGATTCCTTGTTTTGTTAGGTATAAGCCAAGGAACTTGCCTGCTCGGACTCCGAATGTGCACTTCACCGGGTTAAACCTTATCCTGTATATCATCGGCGTGTCGAAGACCCTTTTAAGATGGAGGGTGTGGTTGGTTTCTTCTTGGGATTTCACGATCATGTCGTCCAAGTAGACCTCGAGCATGCCCTCAATCTCACCTCAGAAGACATTGTTCATCATCCGCTGGTAAGTGGCGCCGACGTTTTTCAGGCCGAAGGACATTACGTTGTAGTAATAGTTGCCCGACTCAGTCATGAAAGTCATATATTGCTTGTCAGTTTTTGCCATAGGGATTTGGTTGTACCCCAAGTATGCGTCCATGAACGACAATAGTTTTAAACTTGCAGAGTTGTCGACCAATTTGTCAATGTTAGGCAAAGGATAGGCTTCTTTAGGGAAAGCCCTATTAAGGTCGGTATAGTCAACACACATTTTCCATTTTTCATTAGATTTTTCTAACTAGTACAATGTTAGACAACTAGGTTGTGTACTGGGCTTCATAAATAAAAGTTGCCTCTAGGTGGTCTTTTACAGCTAATTCAACAACCTTCATTTTTTCAGGAGACTGCCTACGCCTACGTTGTACTACGACCATAGCGGCCGGATCTATGGTCAACTGTTGGCAGGCAATGTTGGGGTCCAACCCGAGCATCTCCGCAGTGTTCCATGTGAACAAGTCAGGGTTTTCCCTTAGGCAGGCCTTTAGTTGCTTCCTTGCTAAGTCGGGGAGCCTCGTGCCGATATTATTGCCTAGGGTAATGAGCTCGAACTCACCATCTCTAATGGGGCACATAGGATGGAGAGGTTTCCTGTTGCTACCAGATACTGAAGAAGCGTCTGATGCTGCTTCGTTCTGCTCCTGCTCGTTGGTGAAATGGCTGTCGAGGTCGACCGAGTTGACACGAGGCAACGATTTTTGCACCTCGGAACAGGCTGGCTTGCTGGTAGTCTTGGGCATTATGTTGATCAAGTTCAGCCCCTTTGTGGCTGCTTCGAAGCATCTTCTCGCGGCTTCAATGTACTCGTGAAGAGTGAGGACGCGACTCTTGGTCGTATAGTACTTCATCTTTAAGTGGACCATGGATGGTAATGCGGTCAGCTCGGCCAGAGTTAGTCTTCCAAGGATGCACTAGTACAGAGACGAGCAATCTATCAATTAGAAATAAACTTTGACCTGTCTGTCGGTCTCCTCGGACCCAAAAGTGACGAGTAGCTCAACATAGCCACATGGCTTAGTGGTTTTGCCATTGAAGCTTGATACTAGTGAATATCAAATCACAAATCTATGTTTAGAGTTTGATCATTGATAGATGAATATCTTAGATCTAGGTTTTAAAATAGATTTCTCAATACCCACTCAAACCCACAAACATAAAATCAAATATAACATCAATATTGAATCAAAACTAGTTCACAAAACAAAGATTATAAGAAATCCATAAGGTACCAATAGATTGCATCCAACCCCAACATGAGATCGAAGCACTTACTCGAAGATCAAGCTCTGATTTGCTTGGATTTGGACTTCTCTCTCTTAGGGTTCGTGTTTCACTCTCTAAAAATATCTTATACAAATCTGAAAGTGAATAATAAAAGAATGTCTACAAAATATCTCCAAGTTCCCCTTTTATACAAGACAAATAAAGTGCCTATAAGTGGCACCGCACTAAGCGCCATCAGGGGCGCGCTTAGCGCGTTCAACACAAGGGCGACAAATTCCCAAAAAGCACGCTAAACGCGGTTGGAGAATGCTAAGCGCGATCAAGGGTCCTTTAGCTACTGCCTCTTCATCAAAACCACACAGAACCCGTGTTGAAAAGCGTGCTAAGCACAAGTTGCCGACAGAAAGTTGTGAAAATGATCTTCTAGGCCCTCTTCCATCCACCACACAGGTTCCAAGCATTATATATCAACAAGAAAACCTGTCAAAAAGCAACAAAATGATCATAATTCACAATATTTTCATACGAAAATGGAAACTTGTGTATTTACACTAAAACATATGTATTTACTACTAAAACACCAAAGAAACAATTGAAAAGTGAAACAAAATACTATAAAAAATATGCACAATTTAGCACTTAACAACGAGCAGAGAACTTATTATTTTGTTTGTCCTTAAACAAAAGTTTGCCAAACATAAAGAAACAAGAGCAATAATCAAGAATCACGATCAACCAAGTTTTTACAAATGGAAACAAATGTATGGTCTAATTATCAAAAGTACAAACAAAGCAATGCATACCACTAAACTAAAATGACATAATGAATATGAAACAAAGTCTAAGTACAAAACACATGTCAAACATTCTAAAGCAACAAATTTTTAAAAGTGAATCACACCTAACACACACCTTCATCAAGAGATAAAGAACAAACATGAGGGATTGAACTCACACCCAATAATCATGTAAACATCCGGATCGAATTATACATTCAACAAACAACATGCATTAATGAGTGTAAAAGAAGGAATCACAAGCACTTTAAAGGTTGTAATTTGGCTTGGGATGCATGGAAGGGTCATTTATCAAAGTCATTGAAACAAAAATGCCTATTCATATGAGATAATTCAATTCTCACATTCATACACAATTCAAGACCTTAACCCTCTTGTTTTCTTTTCTTTGAGGCATCATTACAACCTTGAGCTCATTTGTTAGTAATTCATGCCAAATTTTCTTTCTTTTTCATTTTTCTCTTTCAAGCTCTTTTCATTATTACAACCACTTTATTTTTCACAATGCCTCAATCTACCTCTTTCTCCCCAACTTTGAATACAACCAAAATATGGTGTTAAGAATGCTCTCACACATCTAAGGCAAGGAACAACAAAAGCAACCATACTTAAAGGTTGAGGTTCAAAGGTTTCACAACAAAAATCAAGATCGATTTCAACTTTCCATTATTTCTCATGTACAATATTTACACAATTCAATCATCAAAATGGATCTTGATAGAAAGGCTCAATGGGGGTTAACAAACGCTCACTCACTCATAATGTATTTTGATCATTCTTATTTGTTCAAGTGTTTTTTCTCAAAATAAAAAAATCTCCGTGATCATTTTCTTCCTTCACACAAATCAAAACACATGCATGATTAAGCATAATAAAATCGAGTTAAGCAAAGATGTTGGTCTCCTGTGCATTTAGTAAACGATGGACTGTTTCCTCACATTTGGCTATGAACTAAAGTGATTCACAATTGAATAAGAATTGCAAGAGAATGAATGACATGTTATTTGTATAAAACCTAAGTTCATGTTCATGCTATGTTGTAGAAAGCACTAAACACATACCTAGACAATGGGACTTTCTTTTCAACCTTATATCATTACCATGACATTTTCTTGTTGACACACTCAAACTTGAACAATCACCACAAATCTCTTCAAGAAAATCAAAACAAGCTTTTTGGGCAAATACAAAACAAGTCTCTAACAACTTAATAACTTTAAATTAAATTACTACTAAACATAAAACAAAATAAAATCAAAGTGGGTCAAAAGACCAGGGTGAAAGTGGATAAATGGTTGAGATATTTTTGCATGTAAAGCAGAGCGCGCTAAGCGTGGTTTTGTTGCGCTAAGCGACATCAGCAAAACATGGTTTTTCAAAAATGGAAACCTTTCTCAAGTTTTCCACCCACTCCCACTCTTTAATAACTATACTACTCTAAAAAACTATAACAAAGATATGCTCCCTCTCGCTGCTTCCTTTGGTGTGACTGATTGTTTTTACTTTCTGGCTTTGTCGATATTCCTTAACCAAAAGTTATCCCTAACCAACACTTGAGCAAATATGAAAGGAAAAAAAATATATACAATATAAAAAACTGTACAAAGCTCAAAAATATAGAAATTGTTGCGAAGCAATTTAATATCTAGACACCAATCCCCGACAACGGTGCCATTTTGGTGTAGCGGTAAAGCGGAAAGCAAAATTAAGTTTGGAAGAATTTTGGGTTTTATCGTATCCACAGGGATCAGTGCGAGGGATCAAATGCCATTCAACAATCTCTACATTTCTAAGCTTGTGGTGATAATTATGGTTAAAAGATCAAAGTTACCATAAATAAAGGCAAAAAATATAAAGACTGAAAATATAAAATAAAGACTTTAAAATAAATGGAGCCTTGTTGAGATTGGAATTTCATCAATCGATAAAACATGCATTCTTCTGACCAGTTAAACATAAATCAATCATTCGTCTAATATCCTCACGTATCACCCACAACAGAGGTTATGCCTAACGCAACATCGAGAGAACGACCGTATTATCTCATTGGTGGTGTCTCACGTAACTCAACAACACAGAGCATTAAGAACTAATACTCACGCAAATGCTAAGCCTAAATCTATGTCTAGAGTTTAGAACCTAACAGGTATTCATCCTAGATCCATATCTGAATAGTATATGTCTATAGTGGTTCAAATCAAAGATAAACAAGTAAACAGAGATGTCACCCATATTAAATGAATGATTGCTTCATATTAAATGCCATGATCAGAATACGTAGATACGCTTAACCATTTTTACATGTATTCAACTAATTTAAGTATGTGAACATAGTTCCTCGTCTCTATTATCACGCATCCTCACAATATCGTTTATGTCTAAAGCGTTATCATGGGCTTTAACGTATTAATCACTAGATGATGTCTCATGCTAACAATCAACACAATAATATAAAAAGCTTGATACTAGTGAATATCAAATCACAAATCTATGTCTATAGTTTGCTCATTGATAGATGAATATCTTAGATCTAGGATTTGAAATAGATTTCTCAATACCCACTCAAACCCACAAACATAAAATCAAAGACAACATCAATATTGAATCAAAACTAGTTCATAAAACAAAGATTAGAAGAAATACATAAGGTACCAATAGATTACATCCAACCCCAACAAGAGATCGAAGCACTCACTCGAAGATCAAGCTCTGATTTGCTTGGATTTGGACTTCTCTCTCTTAGGGTTTGTGTTTCTCTCTCTAAAAATATATTATACAAATCTGAAAGTGAATAATAAAAGAATGTCTACAAAATATCTCCAAGTTCCTTTTTTATACAAGATAAATAAAGTGCATATAAGTGGCACCGCGCTAAGCGCCATCAGGGGCGCGCTCAGCGCGATCAACACAAAGGCGACAAATTCCTAGAAAGCGCACTAAGCGTGGTTGGAGCGTGCTAAGCGCGATCAAGGGTCCTTAGCTACCGCCTCTTCATCAAAACCGCGTTGAAAAGCGCGCTAAGCTCGAGTTGCCAACAGAAAGTTGCGTAAATGATCTTTTAGGCCCTCTTCCATCTACAACAGGTTCCAAGCATTATATATCAACAAGAAAACCTATCAAAAAGCATCAAAATGATCATAATTCAAAACATTTACATACGAAAACGGAAACTTGGGTATTTACACTAAAACATATGTATTAAATACTAAAACACCAAATAAACAATTGAAAAGGGCCACAAAATACTATAAAAAATATGCACAATTTGGCACTTAACAACAGGCAGAGGAATGTTGGAGTCTGGAGAACCGCCTGGCAGCTCCTTGAGGTAGAAGGTGATAGGATTTGATTTCCCCCGAAACTTGTCGAGGGTTGCGTTCTGGTTCGAGCTTGCGTCGATCAGTTCATCAAATTTTCTTTTCACCGACCCCACGGTGAGCTTGTTGAATCCTCCGCCGGATATGACCATATCCGAGGGGAAGTTTTCCCATGTGCTGTGAGCAGACAAAGGCGTGTAGGCCTCGACGAGGATGTAGAAGTCCTCAGGCCGAGAGACGCACAAGACGACCTGTAAGTTGGCATCGTTAGAGGGTGGTGTTTCCTCCTCGACCTTCTTTGTCTCACATACGTCCTATTGAGGAGCCTAGATCCTCTTGGTGTACTGTTTCAGGCGTCTTTCCTTGATGAGGATCTCGATTGCATCCTTAAGGTGGATACAGTCTTCGGTGACGTGCCCGTGGCTCCTGTGGAACCAATAATACTTGGATTTGACGACGTTCGGCTTGGGGGTGTCGGCTTGGGGAAACGAACCCCTCTCTGTTTGATGTCCGAGTTTATACACTCGGCCAGGATGCGCTTGCGGGGAGCTGTCAACAGTGTGAACTCAGAGAACTGGCCTACTGGTCCCCTGTGCTCGCGGGAGTTGAGGGGCTAATCATTTCTCCTTTTTTCCCCGCCTCGTCGAGGGGTTACAAGGTCATCATACTTTGAGACCTTGGTGCTCTCTTGGTTCTGCGATTCGCGGGCGTTGTTGGCGGCCTCTTTTGCATCGTATTGGATGTAGGCCTGGGCTTTAAAGAAAATATTGTCCAACGAATAGGGTGTCTCGATGCCAACTGCTTTGGTGAAGTCACTGTGGGGGCGCAACCCTCGCTCGAGCAGATATCTCTTCATCCGATTGGTCGTGGTGATCTGGACAGCCTCTCGATTAGACCTCTTTATGTAGTCTCGAAGAGATTTGTCCTTCCCCTAGATGATGGCCTCGAGCGACGCTTCCGATTTCGTATGTCGTCGAGAGGCGGTGAAATGCCTAGTGAACTGCATTTTCAGCTCTTTCCAGGAGGTGATGGACTCCAGGGCGAGGTTTTTGTACCATGTCATCGCACCCTTCCTCAGGGTTGTAGGGAAGAGTCTATACTTGATGGCACCTCTGGTGTTCCGATAGTCGAGCATCGCATCGATGTTTTTAATGTGATCATCAGGGTCCGTCGTGCCATCATAAGTTTCTAGGCTTGGCGATTTTTCCATCCCGACGGGAAGGGGAGTCTCCATAATTTCCTAAGGTAGTGGACCGCAAGGGTTGTCTTCGTCGCTTTAGACCAGTGAACGGGATGGGGAGAGGAATTGCCGCGTGTTACTGTCATGGCACGACGAGTTTCTTAGTTAATCCTTCAACTTATCCAGTTGCCCGCAGGCTTTGCTCCTCTTGGGAGCCGGGGAGCGCCACTCTCTGCGGGGAGGAGTGCAATCACGCTTCTGGGTAACCGCAGGCTGTGGCCTCTCTAGCTGCGGGCAATATCTAGGTTATTGCGAGAAAGACTTTGAGACTCATCCCGTTGGTGTCTCCGCAGGGAGAGTTTAAATGGGTGTCTCGTCATCGCGGGGACGGTCTACGAGATTCAGGCCGTCGGTGTCTCTACGGGGAAGAGCGTGATTGACGGTCTTTCTCCAGCATTCCAATTCGTTCATTCTATTGGAAAATCATGAAGTTGTTTTGGTGGATTGCAGCTAACAGGGCCACCTTGATCGGGTCGGCGCCAGGTGGTACGGGAATTGGTTGAAAAACTCTCAGATTCTCAAAGTGCTGGACTGCCTTGTAGGCCGTATTATCGGAGGAATGAGAGGTGGTGATTTCGTCTCTAGGGTCACCTTATTCAGCCGCGGCCGTCACATTGTTGTTGTGGTCATCGCCAGTAGTGAAGGTAGCTTTGTGAACTTTATCGTCATTGTGTTGATTGGCCATGATGATCAGTAGGTTTTCAAAGTTTGCTTGGGTCTTTAGGTTTCAGAGAAAGAAAATACGGGGGAGCAAAGAGTTCCCCCAGACGACGCCACTGATCTTACCATAATCAGAGATTAATCAGCGGCCAGCAACACATCGTGGACTTTAAATTTACCGGTGGAGGAGAAGAGGAGGGGGTGTACTTGGAAGACACTTCGATGACAAAGTGAGGTTCAGAGCAAAGAGAGAAATCAAGTACAGGGTAAGCAAAGTGAGTTTAGAATACTTGACCCTCTTGTGGAGGAGGGTATTTATAATGTGTCTCCATCGCTGGGCCAACGATCATCTGTTGTGGGCTGGATTATTAGGCCCATTATGGATGACTGCCAGGATCCTATGTGGGAGTAAGGAAGACTAACACATGGTATTCGTCCTGAGTCAACTGCCCCGCGGAAGGCGCAGATTCAGTCGGTGATGTGTCCCCGCGTGAGGGGCACGTGGAGATCGTGTGGGGAACATTACCTCCCGGGGTAATGGTGGATATGGCCTTTGTGTTGGGCCCTCCCCGGCGTTGAGCAGAGTTGGGCCGTGCCCGACAGTGGGCCATCCCCAAGCCCAGTCTAGAACAGGTGGTAATGCTCATGCAATTAGGTGGTATCATTTTAAGGAGGAGTGTCATGTAAAAAAGGTGTGCTTTGATCGAATGAATAATTATGTTGGAAAGATCAATATGTCAATAAACTCACAAGAACTAAATTAATAGAATAAAATTGAAAAATATCTATAAATATGATAAAAATGATAGAGTATTCATGTCATTATATGTGTAACATGATGTCTAAATTGTTGATTAAATGATTAAGTTTTTAGTTTATTCCACAATCCATCAAATGAACATCATGATTAAATGGGAAAACTAAACAGTGACACACTTAGGGATGTTCATGAGCCGACTTGGTTCGATTTTGAGAGAATTCGATGGTCAAACTGATCTAAAATATATGGATTGGGTTGGATTGGATTTTTACATTTTTTTAATAAAACCTAAATCGAAGTAAACCGAGAAATAACGGGTTGGTTTGGGTTGGATTGATTGGCTACATTAGAAACAAATGTACAAAAATATTTTTAATTTTTTTTAATTTACATCAACAAATTTTCTATAATAATATAAATTTTTTTTTTTTTCATTTCTTCATATATGTTGCAAAAATAAAAAATGGCATTTTATTTTTCTTCCTTCTTAAAGTTGAATATCTTATAGAAATTTTCATGAAAATGATATAAATTATATGAATTAATATGGTTGGTTCGAGTAGACGGGCTCGTGGGTAGAATTTTGGAAATCCGTTGTATGAACCAATTAAAATCGGGTTTCATTGATTTGGTTTTTTCCCGAACTAAAAAAATTTCCTGTCCAAACACCACGGTTTGGTTTGGATTCCGGTTTGATTTGAATTTTCTCAAACCAATAAACACCCCTAAACACATTAAGATAAAAAAAAGCATCGCATTGAGACGAAAAATCACATAAAAACATACAAGAACATGTTTTTTTAAATATATAAACTACTTAGTTAAATTCCCACGCTTGTCTCTCTTTGGAGGAATGTACACCTCTAACAGCAGTCCATACTATTTGAAAACATTGAACATGTCTTTAGCTTCGTAATCGTCTGAGACTTTAGTGAAGAAGAACGAGGCAACTTTATCTCCTTCGCCCATAACTGCTTTTCCACCCCTGGCTATCTAAATCGATCTCCTTAATACCTTGTCAAGGTCGTTTTTAGTCCTCTGGACCTCCACCCAATCATCATGTTGAACGGTCATTCTTCTCAGAAAGAACAAAAAATTAGCAAAAAAAAAAAACAAGAATGCTGTTAAAATATTCCTGTGTTTTAATTCTAAAATATTTGAAAGTAGTTAAAATACTTATAAAAAAGTGATTTCATTCACGATTTTAATCTCTATTCATTTGATTTAAATTGATGTTCTAATGGTAATCCCTAACATATCAATAAGTAACAAACTACTTAACTGATTTATTCAGACGTGTATAATAAAAAAATACTACCAATATTCAGAGAACCCAATGTCAGTGAGCGGATCCACATATTTAGTTGTTTCACAATAGGAATGATGCACCACGACCTCCCAATCCAACTCTAAAAGCTGGAAATTTTTTTGAACTAGAGTACTTCCACAAGGACTTCTCCAGGCTTATGAAATAGCTTGAACCACTATCATGAATCCGCATTTAATTCCACCGCTCTAAAATTCATTTTCTTTGCAAGCCTCAATCCTTTAACATCCTCCATAATTCATATATGTATGTATTGTTAAAATCTGTTTTTTTTGGCATTTTAATTGTGGTAATCGGTTACCAGTTGGGCATAATCGATTAATACGTTGTATGTTGGCCAGGGTCTGCAAAATAAGTGTGCGTAATCGATTACTAGCTTGGTGTAACCGATTACGCAGGCAAAACTCTATTTTTTCTATTATTTTGCTGTTTCAACTTATTCAGATAAGCTGTTTTGTTTTGTTTTGATTTTAGTTGTAATTGCCCCATATATAAGGCCTTGTAATGCTCCCAAAGTGACTAATGCAATAATTCTCACTCACCCTCAAATTACTCTCTCTATTTCTCTCTCTATTCTCAACTTCATCTTCTCCAATTTTACCTTAATCTCTATTGATTCACCTCAAAGTTTTTTTATGTTCCAACATTTGGCATCAAGAGCAATGATTCTGATCCTATTCCGCTGCAACAATGAGCACCGTTTCCAATGATCGAATTCCCACCAACCTACCAATTCTTGATTCAAAGAATTATGACAAGTGGTCCAAACAAATGAAAGTTCTGTTTGGGTATCAAAAGGTTCTTAAAATGATCAACAATGGTGTCACACCACTTGGGGCAGAAGCTACATATGCTCAAAAGGTTGCACACAAGGAAGAAAAGAAGAAGGATTACAAGGCACTTTTCTTGATTCATTCTTGCGTCGATAGTGACAATTTTGAGAAAGTTGACGATTGCGAATCCGCGAAGCAAGCTTGGGAGATCTTGGAAAAAGCTTATGCTGGGGCTGGCAAAGGTTGTGAGGTTACAAACTCACAAAAGGCATTTCAAATTAACGCAAATGGAAGAGAAGGAAATGATCAACGACTATGTGACGCGTATCACGTGTTTGGTGAATCAAATCAAGTCATGTGGAGAAACTATCGTGGAGCAGAATGTTGTGTCGAAGATCTTGCATTCTTTAACGTCAAGATTCAACAACATTGTGGTGGCTATCGAAGAGTCGAAGGACTTGCGACATTGAGCAAAGATAAGCTTCAAAGCTCTCTTGAGGTTTATGAACAAATAATGGACGAGAGAGGAAGCGATAAAGCTAAAGCGGAGATTGCTTTCCAAGCACAGTTAAATGAGAAGAGTAAAAGATCAAAAGGAAAATGAGCTTCGAAGGGGAAGCAAAATTCTCAGAATTTGGATGGAAATGATCCACAAAATTTGAATATTTTGATGGCGCAAAAGGGTGATAGCAGCTCCAATAGAAATGGTGATCGAGGCAACGTTAAAGGCGGAAAACCAAGGGATAAAAGCAAGGTTCAGTGCTGGAAATGTAAGAATCTTGGACATTTTGCAAATGAATGTAGTGCAAAACAGAGGGATTCCCAAGGAGATGAAGCCAAGGTTGCGAGGCAAGAGGTAGATGATGAAAATACACTCTTAGTTATGATCACGAAGGAGGATTATGACATTAAAGAGGTGCTGGACAGCAGCAGCAGTAGCTGCAAGTTGCGGGACAGCAGTTGTAGCAATGTGAAAAATACTGCAGAAACGCGTCTGGAGCAAAATGTGACGAGTTCGAGATGGTGTTCAAGGCACCGAAGAGTGGTACTTGGACTCCGGTTGTTCAACGCATATGACAGGTAGAAAGGATTGGTTTGTGCAAATCAATCATGTCGCGAAAAGTAGAGTAAAGTTTGCGGATGATACTACTCTTGCGGCCGAAGGTGTCGGTGATGTTTTGATTAAGAAGAAGGATTGTGGACATTCTATGATCAAATATGTTTTGTACATTCCAAGAATTAAATGTAATCTCTTGAGTTTTGGCCAATTGCTTGAGAGGGGTTACAAAATTCGCTTGGAAGACAAGATTTTGCGCGTTGTTGATGCTAACGGAGTGTTAATTCTCAAGGCTCCCATGGCTGCCAATAAAACTGTCAAGGTTTAGTTGAAAGTGATGGAGCATAGGCGCTTAGCTACAACGGTAATTCAAGAAGAGTGGTTATGGCACTACCGGCTTGGACACCTCAATTTTCGTGATTTGGATGCGTTACAAAGGAATGGTATGGTTACCGGGCTGCCACAGATTAGTATTCCAGCTGAGATATGTGAAGAATGTGTGCAAGGGAAGATGCATAAGAGTAATTTTAGCTAGGATGCGGGTCATAGGACCAAGGTTTATCTTGAGATGGTGTATTCCTATGTATGCGGTCCAATGCAAGTCAATTCGTATGGCGGCAATAGGTACTTTGTCACATTTATCGATGATTTTAGTAGGAAGATGTGGATTTACCTTATCAAGAGGAAGGATGAGGTGTTTGATCTGTTTAAAAAGTTTACGTCCATGGTAGAGAGGCAATGTGGTCGCAAGCTCAAAATTCTCAAAACGAATGGTGGAGGTGAATATACCTCTAAGGAGTTTGGGAACTTTTGTGATGAAGAGGGTATAGTGCGTGAGATTGTGCCACCCTTTACGCCACAACAGAATGGTATTGTCGAGAGGAAAAATCGTTCGATTATGAACATGGTTCGTAGCATGTTGAAGAGTAAGGACTTGCCGAAGGAAATATGAGGTGAATTCATTTCTACAACTGCCTATTTATTGAATAGGTGACCTACAAAGAAGCTTGATAGAGTTACTCCAGAAGAGGTATGGTCTGGACACAAACCAAGCTTGAGTCATTTGAATATTTTTGGTTGGATAGCATTTCGAAACATTTCGGGTCAGCTTCGAAAGAAGTTGGACGACAAAAGTGAGATGATGTTGCTAGTTGGTTATCATCCCACTAAAGGCTACAAGTTGTTTGATGTTGCAAACAAGAGCATTGTGATAAGCCGGGATATTTTGGTCGATGACCTGCAGAAATTTGACAGCAGCATAATTTTTCAAAAATCTGATGCAGTAATCGATTACAGCAAAACACGTAATCGATTACCACATGTATTTTTGGATTCTGCAGCAGGTTCAGGGACTGGTGTAGCAGAAGCAGTAACCGATTATGGGAATGACGTAATCGATTACAGGAACAAAAATCAGCATTTTCAGCCTGTTGGAAGTCCAGAACAACAACAGATTTGAATCGAAATCGGGGAAAACAATAGAAGACCAACAAGACAAAAAACTTTTCCTCAAAGACTCAAAGAGTGTGAAGTATTTTGGGATAACAAAATCGATGATGTTGGTGGTTTCGTACACTTTGCGCTTATGGCCGAATCCGAACCGGTGAATACGGAAGAGGCTCTATGCGACCCAAAGTGGATTTATGCAACGAAGGAGGAACTGAAATCTATTGAGAAGAATTGTACTTGGGAGTTGGTCGATCTACCGTTTGGAAAAAATCCAATAGGTGTGAGATGGGTCTATAAGGTGAAGGAAAATCCCAAAGGCGAGGTAATCAAGCATAAGGCTCGATTGGTAGCGAATGGATGTTTGCAACGCGAAGGTATAAACTTTGAGGAAATGTTTGCACCAATGGCTAGGCTTAAAAACATCCAATTGGTTGTTGCGATTGGAAATAACAATAATTGGAACATATTTCAAATGGACGTCAAATCTGCCTTTTTGAATGGTCCACTTGATGAAAAGGCTTATGTTGAGTGGCCCCCAGGATTTGTTGTGCAGAACCAAGAGATGAAGCACTACAAATTGCATAAAGCTTTATACGGTTTGAAATAAGCTCCAAGAGCTTGGAACAAACACATAGATGACTTTCTTATCAACATTGGTTTCAAGCGGTGTCTATCCGAACATGGTGTTTATGTGAGATCAGATACAAATTATGGTGTGATCATCCTTTGCTTGTATGTGGATGATCTATTGATTATCGGCAGCTATGAGAAGAGTATTTCAAGGTTCAAAAGTGAACTTATGGTTGAGTTTGAGATGACGGACCTTGGAATCATGACTTACTTCCTTGGCATAAAGTTCCATAAGTCAACAATGGGACTGCTCATGCATCAAAGGAGGTATGCTCTTGAGATCTTGAAGAAGTGTGGAATGGAGCATTGCAATGCTGCCATTACACCATGTGAAGCAAGGTTACAGCTGTCCAAAAGTGAAGATGAACAAGATGTGGATCCAACTCAATATAGGAGCTTGATTGGATCATTGCGGTACTTGTGCAATATGCGAACGAACTTGGCATTTGGTGTCGGTATTGCTAGTAGATTCATAAAGAGACCGAAGGTGTCTCACATGGTAGCAGTTAAGAGAATCCTTCGTTATGTCAAAGGAACTTTTGGCTACGGAATTCTCTTTCCCGCATCGGACACGGGCAAAAAATGTGATTTACTTGGCTTCACCGATTCCAATTGGTGTGCTGATAAGGATGATAGAAAGTCAATGGCTGGATACATCTTTATGTTTAGTAGAACACCAATATCTTGGTGTTCGAAGAAGGAACCAGTGGTAGCACTCTCGTTTTGTGAGGCTGAGTATATTGCGACTTCATTGTGTGCATGTCAAGCTATGTGGCTCATGAATCTATTGAAGAAGTTGAGTGGTATTGAGGGTGAGGCCACTACACTTCTTGTTGATAATTTTCTGCTATTAACCTTGCGAAGAATCCGATTGTACACGGAAGAAACAAGCATATAGAGATGCGGTTTCATTATTTGAGGGAGCTAGTGGGTGAAGGCAAGTTGCGCTTGGGATATTGTCGAAGCAAAGACCAAGTTGCAGATTTGTTGACCAAAGGGGTGACAAATAAGGTGTTCAAGAGGTTGAAGAAGAGCTTGAACATGCTGGACTTGGGGCAACTGAAATGAGGTGGTGTGTTGAAATCTGATTTTTTTTTGGCATTTCAGTTGTTTTAATCAGTTACCAGTTGGGCGTAATCGATTACCACGTTGTATGTTGGCCAGGATCTGCAAAACAAGGGCGCGTAATCGATTACCAGCTTAGCGTAACCGACTACGCAGGCAAAACTCGGTTTTTTTGTTATTTTATTATTTTAGCTTATTCAGATAAGCTGTTTTGTTTTGTTTTGATTTTAGTTGTAATTGCCTCACATATAAGGCATTGTAATGCTCCCAAAGTGACTAATGCAATAATTCTCACTCACCCTCAAATTACTCTCTCTATTTCTTTCTCTATTCTCAACTTCATCTTCTCCATTTTTACCCGAATCTCCATTGATTCACCTCAATTTTTTTTTATGTTCCAACATGTATTACCTACTCCAATAAATTTATCTATTCCTCCCAACCATTCTCCATCACTATCTCTAAAAACTCCATCATAACCTATTCTTCCTTCATTTGAACACGAGCCATCAGTGTTCAATTTAACCCAACCACTCACCGGAGGCTTCCAACCAATTTGCATCACTTTCTTTGTTCTGTAAAAAATTATCATATTTGCTTTTTCATTTTCCATGTACTCTCTAACCCATAAAAGTTTCATCATGAAACTCTATTACGCCAAGTTCATAGCAAATGACACGCCATTGCCCAACATATCTCCCCCGTCAATTTCGCGATTTTCAAATACTTTACTCTACAAGTTAAGTTCGACCCACTGCTATATATCTCTCTAAAAAAAACTATCACGGACATCAGCATGCAACACATTCATCCACAGCTATAGCAAAAGGTCAGTCTCTTAACACATGTAAAAATAGATTCATCTATGTTCTCATAGTAGCTACAAACAGCAGAACCAAGTCCCATTCTATTCTTCTTGAAATTTGTTAAAATCCTACCATGCAACACCATCCATATTAAATGCTTAACTTATTAAATAAATAGTTTAATTAGTATTAACTAGGCAATTTCTTATCTCCTACTATTTAGAATTTACCCACCACCGATCACACTCTCTCCGATCCTAGGCTCCGCTGCAACAATATAGTCTTATCATGGATTCAATGATCTCTCTCTGAAAAACATTTTCCAGTCAATCTTATGGTTTAACAATGCTCAAGCCGTTTGGAAGAATTTAGAAAATCGCTCAATCTTATGGTTTAACATTGGTCAAGAGCTTTCGTTTCGACTATGCCAATGAGATCATCTTGCATACTCAAAGTTGTACATTCAGATGTATGTGGTCCTTTTGAAGAGCATACCATTGGTGGAAACAGATATTCCGTCTCATTTGTTGATGAGTACAGTCGAAAGTGTAAAACCCTAATTTTTGACCCCTAAGATTCCACATATCATTCATATTTTCATTTGCATCTTTACCACAAACAAGATCATGCATTGGTTCCCTTGTCCCTCTCATTCTTTGAGTTTATGCCTTGCAGGATTTACTGATCATCTGTGTGTTTTCTTATTCACTTTATTGCTTTATTTGTTTATATTTTACTAACCTTAACCAAAATCCAAAAATATTTTTGTCTTCTTTCACTAACATTTTCAGGGGAATAACAGGTCAAAAATGCCAAAATAACAGTCCCACTGTTCGAATGAATTTCATCTGAACAAAGTCAAAGTTGATCTGCAAACAATTCCAAATTCATCTGATCAAGAGTTTCCAAGACTTAATTGATTATTATTCAAGAGACTCCAAGGTTCATGTGTTTATTTCCATGCCTTCTTTGACGAGCAAAAGAATCGAGCCGAACCACAACAGTGCAACAAAATGCTCATTTTTCACAAATTTTGCACTAGGTAACCGGTTAGCAGATATGCTGTAACCGGTTACCCTCGTGAGATTTTGAAAAAAATTCAAAAAATTCAAAATTCAGCAATTTACACCAATCTCAACCCTTGATCACATTTGGAATATTCTAGACCATCTCATTTTTATTCTCCTACATCACTTTGATCATTTCCTACCATACACCTCCACTAATCACCACTCTTTTATGAATTTCCTTCCAAATTCAAATTCCAAGCCTAATTTTGATCTTCCAAACCAAATTCCAAACCACCAAATTCTCAAGCCTAAACTCTATAAATAGAGGCTTCATTTCATTCATTTCACAAGCTTTGGAGAGCCAAAGAACCTCTTGCAATTTCTCTCCCCAACCACAAAATTCACCAAAGCTCACTTTTCTTCTTTTGAAGGTTAACAAGAATTCACATTGAATCTTGTTCAACTTTGAGCTAAACCTTCATCCAAGCTTGTTTTCTTCATCAATTCTCATAGATTAAGGCTTTGGAGTTTGGATCTTGAACCAATTTGAAGGAATTTTCAGATTCGAAGTGGTAATTCATTTTTCACCATTGTTGAAGCTTCAATTTCATCATCCACAATGTAGATATTTGGAGATCTTTGTTACTTGATCCTTTGGATCTAGTAATTGTGTTTAATTGCTGTTTTTCACTATTGTTTTACTTTAAATTTCGTGCAATTTCAGTTCCATGATCATAAGGTGTTTGTACAAAGTTTTGAGAATAGATTATGCTGAATTTTGCACATTTTTCTGCATTCTGGTGCAGAGTAACCGGTTAGTAGATATGCTGTAACCGGTTACTCTGTGTTAATTTTGAAAAACTGCGCTCATTTTGAACTAAGTAACCGGTTAGCATATATGCTGTAACCGGTTACTTCAAAACAGAATGCACATTTTGGCTTGTTTTTCCTTTTCCATTTTCTTCCCCTTTCTTTTGTTCTTAGCCTTAGATCACATAATTGTGTGGTTTAATTTGGCATTCTCTTCATCTATTTATCTTTTCTTTTGATCGATGAGAGTCTTATGGATCGTAGAATTCCGTTGTTGAATTTTGATCAAGACTAGATTGCTACCTTCTTTTCTTTTCGTGCGATATTGCTTTCTGATGACGATCTACATATCGTTCATCTAGCATGCATTAGCACAAAGAGCTATTGACCGGCCTCATTGTAGGGTAATTACTTCGTAAGTTACTCGGCGATTGCTTAACACAGCGCAATATTTGTCCCGTATCGGAAAACTATCAAGAATAGTTGATTATTTGTATTAGGTTCAAAATCTATGAAGCTTGTTGTTGTAGAGGCTTTGATTTTATCAATCTTCTAATAAGTCTTCATTAAACTTGACCTAAGTGCAATTATTCAATTATTATTGATCACTTACTCTAACAACTAACAACTAATCACTAACTTTTAACTTCTTTATAATTCCTTCTCGTTCCCTATCTCTCTTTTACTTTTATGCAATTTTTTCTTTGTCCGTTGGACACATGTTTATGCTTCCGCATATTTTTCCTTTGTCTGTTGGACACATGTTTATGCTTATGCCTTTTTCTCTTTGTCCACTTGGACCAAAAACATTAATAAAGGCCAAAACCTCTAAAAACTTGTGCTTCTAATCTTGGACTATGGTTACTATCCTTTGCAATGGACATGGAATTTTGCACCTAGACCTTGGACTTCAATGCTATTCTTGAATCCTTGGACTTAGAACTTGGACATCCAATGCAACTCTTGGAACCTTGGACTTAGAACTAGGACCTTTTCCCTTTGCTTTGAAATTATGGTTCGAAGACTTTGAAGACTTGTGCTTTTGCTTGGGTTTATGGTGAAGACAACTACATTTGTGGTTAGATCATTCTATTTCTTAGCCTTTACTTTATGCTTTAGGATAGTCACTTCTTCTCCACCACATTCTTCAATTTTCAAAACTCTCTCCCTTTTTCAAAAACCTTCTTGATTTCAAACTATCACCTCTTTCATAATCAAACCTTGACTTTGTCAAGTCATTTTACTCTTTTCTTTTCATTTCTTAACAAATGCTAAACTGCATAAGCATATTGACACCTTTTTCAAAAACTTTAAAAAACACCAAACTCATTCAAACTCTTTTTGTGCCCTCGTGCACTTTTTCCTTTAACTTTTTCATAACTTTAGACATGATTCATTTCTTTAGCGGAATTATTCGCTTGGAAATGACGACTTATCTTTACACTTAAAATCAACCAAAACAAACAAATTTCATTCTTTGTACCATGAACTACGGGGTTTTGATCCTACATTGCACATCGTGGGTACGTAGGCATGAGACGACAAGTCTCTCCAAACACAAAAATCATAAAAACAATTTCTCTTCTCATCTCCTCAATCTCTTTTCAAGCAAACTCTTTTAGACCAAAAGTGGTAGATATTTCAAAGGGCTCCTATAGAGTACTTTAGATGTTTTGGGTGCTAACACCTTCCCATTGCGTAACCAACCCCCTTACCTAGTCTCGCTTCACTTGTTCTTGTTGTAGAGCTTGTGTAGGTTTTGTTCGCTCTTTTTCCTTTCCATTTTGGATAAAATAAAAGTGCGGTGGCGACTCTTGCTTTTCAAGTTAAGTTAATCAATATCTTACACTCAAGATTTTTCTGCTACAGAAAAAGTGGCAACTCTGCTGGGGATTTTTCCCTTGAGGGGTTTAGCCTACTTTGATTTATTTACTGCTTTTGCCTGATTTGCTTGTTACTTGATTGTTCTATTTGGGAGTTCCTCTGTGTGTGCAAGATAGGTCCTATACCCGGACCAGAGTGTACTTTGAGATAGGAGGATGATATAGTCAAGGGAACTTTGAGGGAGTCGAATCCTGAAAAAGCAGATCGAGCAATCGTGAAGGCATTACTTTTTCCATAGAAGCCTATAACACTGAGGACCATAGTAACCCTTAACCCATCTTAGCCTTTTTAGGATCATGGTGCGGAAGCTATAAAGATGCAAATCTGACTTAGCTGTTATGCGATGCCACACTCAGGTTAGATTCTCTTGAGGATAACTACCAACCTCTGAGCAAATCGGTGCCCTGGTGTGTCCGATAGTGAATTGTGGACCCTGGGCACTCTGTTAGAACCTCTGTTTTCTGCAGGTACAATGAAGACAAACTTTAGTACACACCTTTTGTGGGATTGGTTCTTAACCTCGACTCCATGCTCGTGACTCGAACCTTTGATCCCGTGTGCTTCGAGTGATCTTGTTTTTGGTTGTTGCATCCATGTACTTTTGCATCCATGAGCATACATATGCATTCTTTCAAGTTGTCCAGAAACTCATTTCAACTGTCTCCTTCTCCAGTTATTTATTCACCGTCAAGCTGTTTCCTCAACACAACTACGGAACTAGAGCTGCTGTCAGATTGAGAATGGAAAACCAAGAACAACACAACCCCGAAGTCAAAATGGAAATTGATGAGTTGAAGGCCAGTATGACCAAGCTCACAGAAATGCTGCAAGTTCTGATTGCTAGAGGTGAACCACCTCAGAGGACTGTGATTGTTGAAACTTCATCTGCTGCTGTTGACCCTCCACTGACTCAGCAACCAGCTTTTACTTGGCCAGAATTTGGGTTACCTCTGAATTACTCGCCACCCTTTGCAACTACTCCTGTGTTTGTCCCATCTGTGTTGCCAGTATCTTCAGCTCCATTGTTCACAGAACCTTTGCCTATTGTGTATTTTGTTGCTCAAGCTATTCCTGAGAATCCTTTCGTGTACCATGCTCTTTGTCCACAATCTAAAAGTCAAGGAGAACCTGGATACATTGAAGAAGTCAGAGAGCAATGACAAACTCTAGACAAAAGGAAAAGAGCCGTGGAAGGAAGTGATGTCTTCAATGCTGCCGCAATGGACTTGTGCTTGGTTTCTGACTTGGTTATTCCTCCAAAGTTCAAGACTCCTGATTTTGAGAAATACAAGGGGCACACCTGTCCCAGAACCCACTTAGTGATGTATTGCCGCAAGATGGCTGCTCATGCCAAAAATGACAAACTGCTCATTCACTGTTTCCAAGACAGCTTGAGTGGGGCTTCGATGAAATGGTATATGTGACTTGATAAGAACCGTATCCAAAGCTGGAAGGACTTGGGTGATGCTTTCTTAAAGCAATATAAGTACAATCTGGACATGGCACCTGATCGCCATCAATTGCAAAACATGTCTCAAAAAGAAAAAGAATCCTTTAAGGAGTACGCTCAGCGCTGGAGAGAGCTAGCTACTCAGGTGGAGCCACCCTTGGCTGAAAAAGAATTGACTGGATTGTTCATGGATAATCTTCAGCCACTCTTTTGTGAAAAGATGATAGGCAGTGTATCATCTGGTTTCGCTGACCTAGTCACTATTGGAGAAAGACTAGAAGAGCGCATAAAGAAAGGAAAGATTACAAATGCTGAAGCCTTCAGTGGTGCTAAAAAGTATGCTGGGAATTTTCAAAAGAAAAAAGATGGTGATACCCATGCCGTTTCAGTTGAAGGGAAACCTCATCGTAGACAACAACAATATGTAGCTGCAGTTGCTCCAGTTGTTAATGCTCAACCAGTTCAAGCTCCTCGTCAGGCTGTTAGACAAAGTCAGAATTGCAATAGGGTTAACTTTGATCCTATCCCGATGTCCTACACTGAGTTATATCCATGTCTTGCTCAGAAAGGTTTGATTACATTGAGGGATCTACCTCCTCCTCCAAATCCTCTCCCAGCCGGCTATAGGGCTGATCTTCACTGTGAGTTCCATCGAGGTGGGGCAGACCATAACTTGGAAGGTTGCTATGCATTGAAAGCTAGAGTACAAGAATTGGTGAAATCAAAGATTCTGACTTTTCTTGATGACAATCCCAATGTTGTCAATAATCCTTTGCCAGAGCATGCCAAGTGAAGTTTGAGTCAGTTCAGACGGATCATCTCATAAAGCTAGTGTTTCAGACAGGATAGCTCATCCTTGTTGCTGATTAGTCACTAGGCCTTGTTTCTTTCAGTTTGCATTTTTCTTTGATTGTATTGACTGTTTGATTTCAAACTTTATTTGTACTTTCATAGTAATTTCAATGAAATGAGCAATGCAATGTTTTGATTTAATTCATTTATATCCACTGTGTGCATCTTTATGCTTTCTTTTTCACAAAAACAAAATGTATCTCCTGTTCAATTTCTTTATCAAGCTTTTATTTATGCAAAGATTGGAGGGAGGATGATGAAAACAAAATACCTAAAATTGCTAAACCGTATACTTGTAATTAAAACTTGGCTGATGATGTACATGCATTGTTTCAACTCCCAAACACTGGCGAAATAAGGAAGTTAATCTTTTGTCAACCCTTTTGAGCCTAGAAGTTGGAGTTTCTTTGTGTACAAAAAACCCGCAATCTTAACCTGGGGATGGATAGTTCTCAGTTAATTTGACTGTGTATTTAAACACAAGAGAAGGTTGCAATCACAAGCTTTTCTTCGCACACGTCAAAGAAGTGTCGAAGATGTCTTTGAAACCAAAAGCCAATGATGGTTCACCGTAATCATTAAGCCAGGAAGTCACTATCTCAAAAAAAAAAATTTGAAAAAAAAATCAAAAGAAAAGCCCGCTGAGTCAAAACCTATGAAGGAGACTTAGGCAAAAATTGGGGCATCCCGCTGACTGTAAGCTCAAATGACACAGTTCAGGCAAAAGTTAGGGATAACAAAAAAAAAAATCAATCAAGAGGTTACCAAAATACTCAAAGAAAAATGAGTTGACCGAGGTCCTCATAAAAAACAACAGAATGTTGTAAGAGAAGTGATTGCCATCTCAAAGATCTCTTGAGCCATCATCATAACAGTGTTGCAATTCCAAAATCTTCTAGAACCTGAATGCATAGTTTGAATTAACTGAGCATAGGACTGAAGGTCATCACGAAGAATGGATTGGGTACAAATAAACTTTGAGCCTATATCCTTAGTTTCAAAAAAACGTGAACCAAACCATGTGTCATACCCCAAATTTTGACCACTAAGATTTCCCATCATTGTGTAAATCATCAGCACAATGTGGATATACCTTTGTACCTCATTAGTCTCCCCAAAATGGGTGAGCGTTCACTACAATCAAACTAGGGTTTCAAACCCTCTCAGAGCCTTTAGACAAATGATCAATCAAGGAATGACATGATCTTCAACTTGTCTAACCTCTCAAACATCCACAATGGATCAAGAGGACTCCCACATCAAGAATTAAGCACAAGAGTGCAACATTTCAAGTGGATCAAGCCTCAAGTTCATCTAATACAAAGTCAACTGACGCAGAAAGTCAAAGTTTGACTTTTTGGTCAACTATGAGCTTCACAAGCCATTACTCAAGAAAATATGATGGATGATTTAATTTGATCAAATTTAAATCAAGAAATCACGCAAAATTGCAAAATTGATCAAATTGAAAGAAACTTAGAAATTTTTCTAAGTTAAAATCATGTTCAAGGGTGCAACTTTTCAAGGTTGTAACTATTGATCCAAGCATCCATTGATTTTGAGTAAGAGCTACTTTTAAAGAGGGTATTTGATACTTCAACATTGTAGAAGGAATCAACTCAAAATAGCATAAGGATTGAAAGATATAAGTGATCAAAGTTTGGAATTCTTAATGTCTGATGTTCTGACATTGCATATGACATCGCTAATATTTTTCCAGCAAGAATGTCCCAACTTCAAGGATGTTTTTCTCCATGATCCAAGTTGATTCAAGCCAAACCTTGAACATCAAAGTTGAAGTACGTTATCTCAGCTTTCCAGAAAGTTGTAGAATGTCCTTGTAGCATACTCGAGCAAGGAGATATGATTTTTGCAAAAAGCATTGATAAAGCAGAATTTTCATGACAGCTTTTAGGACAGATTTGACTACACAAGTTCAAGACCATTTTTGATGACTTTGCAAGCTGAACCGAGACCAAAGTCAAACATAAAAGTTAAAGTATGTCATTTCAGCTTTTCATAGAGTCCTGGAACAGCCATTAATTCAACTTGAGCAAGAAGTTATGGATTGTACAACAAGGCTTGCTGCAGCTGATTTTTAAGACATGTTTCAAGACAGATTTGCACGTTTCTTGTGCCACACGAATTTCCAAGCCTTGTCATCACTTTGGACACATCTGAGGATCAAATTTAAAGGGGACAATCACTAAGCCAAGCCTCCAAAGTCCTTGGAACAAGAAGTGGCATGCTATTCCTAAAAATCCCTAAAAGAGGGACAAGACTCCAATTTTGGATTGGAGCATTCAATGGAAGCATCAAGGTGGCATGGACTGAGCCATTCTCAACTGAATTCACTCAAGACTTATCCAAGACCAAGGGAACCACAACCCTGTGCCCTAACCTCTAGTCAATGGCTAGAGGAGACTTGGATTCTCATTGGACAACATTGGCCAAACCTCTGCTGCAGCCATCATTCACTATTGCTGCAAAAATAAACTTGCTCTACTATAAATAGAGCTCATTTGTGCTCAGTTTGAGTACACCAAAGCCATCAAACAGATGCTTTCCTCAAAATCTCTTCTTTCACCTTAAATTTGCCTTCCAAAGCAAGTAATTCTGAGTTTTTGAGTTAGAGAGCAATTCCACTCAAACTAATCACACACACACCTCATATATATCATATGCAAGCTGTGCAAACTATCACAAGTGACCTGTAATCACAAAATCACAAAGTCACTTCTCAAAACCTCAAAATGACACTTTTTTGCATTTTTCAAGCCATGTCTTGATTCAGTCACTTACCAAACCAGATAAAACCTCAAACACACTCCAAATATCATCCTTGAACTATCCCAAATGGTTCCCAACATCTGGAACACCATTTGAGGGAGTTGCTATTTTGGTCACTTTTAACCCCTTTTGCAAGAAAGGGACAGTTTGTGTTTTTGCAGGTACCAGCTGATTCCAACCATCCTAAAAGCTTCTAAGAGGTCATTTGAGGGTGTCCAAAGCATCAAATCATTTTTGGAATAAAGCACTTGGTAGGTTGCACAAAATCTCCAAAAAAAGAGGTAAAATTCATAACTTGAATTCTTTGAATCATGCTTTCCTTTGATGTCCACATACATGCATCATATTGAACAATTCTTGAAGCAAAAATGTAGTCCTTAATGTGTATGTTATGATCCTCCTACTGTTTGCACTTTAACATGTTTATATGTGGAGTTTATGTTGTTTTAAACTTAAGGTGCAGATCTGGTTTTTTGTCTTGTGTGTGCTGTACATTAAGTTTTAGTATGTATGAGTAATACCATTGGATTCCTTGCGAAAAATTGGTCAAGATAGGTTCTTACGGATTTCAATTTCGTTAAAAATTGAGAGAGTTATGAATGTTTGAAAATTTGATAAGCAAAGATGTTTAAACTTAAGGTGCAGATCTGGTTTTTTGCCTTGTGTGCATTGTACATTAAGTTTTAGTATGTATGAGTGATACCATTGGATTCCTTGCTAAAAATTGGTCAAGATAGGCTCTTTCGGATCTTAATTCCGTTAAAAATTGAGAGAGTTATGAATGTTTGAAGTTTGATAAAAAGATGTTGAAAATCAAGATGCAATTCTGGTTTTTGTCTGATGTCGAATGTGATGTTGTGATATCGTCCCTTTTCACTTATATTCAAAACTCATGAGTGATGTCTCATGAGTGATGTTGTGACATCACATTCCTTTTTTTTTTAGTTTATCTTCAAAACTCAACCAATTCTTTTACATAGCAAAAATCATCATTTTCAAAATCTGTTTTACACACTTCTTATTCATACTCCATAATATTTTAATCCACCAAAAAATCACAAAAAATATTATTATTTGATATATTTTAAATATATTTAAAAATATTGTTTTAAATTGTTTTAAATGCTTTTAAAATGATTTATTTTTCTTGATTTTTAAAACCAAAATGATTTTAAATATTTATGTGGATAAAATAATTTTTCATAAACCTTAATCACTGTTTATAACATAATTAATGATTTTATTTGATATTTTTTTATCATTTTTTACTTGATTTTTCTTTGAAAAATGCCCTTTAAAAAATGAAATTAGGGTTTTTGATTAATTCAACCCTCATCAAACTTTTTCAAACACTCATGGGCCTCTAATAGAGTGTAAGACCCAATCCTTTTTTTTACCAAATCATTTTTGGGCCTCAGTTTATTGTATAAGACCTGATACCGTCAAAAACAAATGGCGCAATTGTCGCGTTTTGAAAAATAACCTTCTGGGCCTCTCCTTGAGCTATAAGACTCATTCAAAACTTTTGGGCCTCTAATAGAGTGTAAGACCCAATCCCCTTTTAACCAAAACCATTTGGGCCTCACTTATTGTATAAGTCCCTCTGCGTTAAAAGGAAACCTCGGCGCGATCACCATTTTTAAACGAAAAATCATCTGGGCCTACCCTCGTGTTATAAGCCCCACTCTTTTTCTTTAAACCTTTTGGGCCTCTTGAGAGAGTGTAAGACCCATCCCTTTGTATAGAAAACCTTTTTGGGCCTCAGTCACTTGTATAAGTCCCTCTGTATAAAACAACAGTGCGCTCACTGGTAAAACCCTGGGCCTCTCCTTGAGCTGTAAGCCCCAAATCTTTCTTTTTCAAAGCACTTTCTCCTTTGATTTTGAAATATACTGTTGTTTTCAATCTTTCTTTGTTGAACAACTAACCAAACAACATGGAAGCTCTACAACCGAGTAAGTGTTTATCCGCTTTCATTTACCGCTTTCATATACATATAACTGTATTGTGGGGCTGTTTCGCTGTAAGTCTTCTTTCATAAACTCATATCAACTGTGTAATAATAGTATAGATATTTAGAGTTTCCCCGGCAACTACGTCTAGAACTAGGTGACGCCGTTTCATTTATTCGTAGAAATAGACAACTAGATCCCCAATAGGATCACCAGATACAGTCTTCTCTTCGGCTGTTCTCATTAGGAATTGTCAAGAAACTCTACTCCCAGAGATGAATGTATTCTCCGTGAATGGCATCTTTGAGTTTCTTCCAAATTCTCGAACTTTCCTGGCTTGATCTATTTCTTGTGAATAGTCTATCTTGAATTTCTCGGGGTTTGGGGACCCACGGGCTTCTTAAAAGCATTGGCCTCCTCTTGGGCATCGTACAAGGACCCTCAGGCTTCCTAAAAGCAACCCCGCCTCCTCTTGGGCTTAGTACAAGGACCCTACGGCTTCTTAGAAGTATTCACAGCCTCCTCTTAGGCTTCGTATAATGATCTCTTCCTCTGGGAATGATAGCCTCCTCTTGGGCTTAGTGCAAGGACCACTCGGCTTCTTAAAAGCTTCCAGCCTCCTCTTGGGCTTCGTACAAATTTTCCCGACGACCTCCTAGAGGTATAGGAATAGAACTTAGTCATCTGCATAGAACAGTCCTTTCAAAGAGCCTACTACTGTTTCTCAAAGCATAGTACAAAAGATGAAACTCTAGACTTGGACAGTCTAATTTCCTTAAGTCTCAAAGACATTCTCAAGTGACCCCTTCGTTAAATAGGAAGGAAACCCGTAGACTCGGACAGTCTCAATACCCTTCGGATTTCCCACTTCCTTAAAGAACAGGAAATATCCCTGGTCATCGAATCAAAAATCCCTGAGTACAACATTACTCATATAAGAACTAATTTTCTCTTTAAATCAGCATACTGGACCTGTCACTCAACTGAAACAGCGCCATAGCCTCCTCTTAGGCTTTGTATAATGATCCTTCTTCAGTGGAGTTAGCCTCCTCTTGGGCTTTGTACAATGATTCTCCCCAGCGGAGTCAAACAACGTTTAGCCTCTGTCTCGGGCTTTGTACGAGACACATAAGAGACTCCCTCGTTGAGTCAATCACCCCATTTGCCTCCATCTCAGGCTTTATACGAGATACAAAAGGGTTCTTATTGAGCCAAATGAATTTTCGCCTCCATCTCGGGCTTTGTACGAGATACAAAAACACTCTCTTGTTGAGTATAAAAGATCCTCTTGTAGGATCAACCTTTTTAGCCTCTCTCTCGGGCTTTGTACGAGACACATAATAGCCTCCTCTTAGGCTTTGTATAAGAAAACCACTGGTTGGTCCAATCAACCTTTTAGCATCAAAGTTGTGCCTCGTTCACAGTACACAAACATCAACAACTCCTTCCCCTTCATCTAATCGTTGTAAGCGGCAAGTCTCTGGATCATCTACATCCATGCCACTGTCCCTCTTTTAGCATAAGAAATTCCTAAGGAAAGATAGCATTGCTCTACACTGAGTTAAAGTCTTCTCATTCAGGTTAAAAATCCCCTATAAAGGAAATTATGGCATTTCCGGATTCACACATCCCGGTTAAAGTAATTCTCCTTTATAAACAGTTGTGACAAACAAACCCCTCTTTAGAGATGACAAATTCTCTCTAAAGTCAAATAGACTTTTCAGCTTCACATCTTGGGCTTTGAACAAGATACAAACTACCTTTCGCTTCATGTCTTGGGCTTTGAACAAGACACCAAAACAACCAATTTCCTCCCATAGAATAGGAGGAACTACGAACGCTCTGATTTCCCTGTTTCGGTAAACGGGAATACGTAGGCATAAGATTGAAAGAAACAATCTTAGCGAGCACACTAAGCAAAAAACCAAAATCCCATACTCTCACATATCTATCAAGAAGCATCCGTCCTAACATCTAAACCTACCACCACTTTTAAAAAAATAAACCCGATAGAGACCCCTAATCTTTGTAGCATCTGTAACCTAACAGACCGCTATTTAACCTCAGTATGCAAGCAGGGTTAATTGGAGACATCTATTTCCCTTCCTTCATCAGCTTTAATAGGATAAAAAATGAATCGAGCTGTAGTACCAGAGCGGTAGTGCTTCGCAACCACATCCAAAAATCGCTCGCTACACCATGTTACAACCTTCAAAAGACCTAATTGAAGCCAGGTTTCTTTTGAAAGCATACTACAGCAAGGTTGCGTAAATTGACTCCTAAGTTTGTTGCCAATCATTTGCTTTGATGTCTTACCTTTGCTTTCTTTTTCATTTTGAGTGTCTAAATCACCGTGTTTTGACAACAGATTCATTTGCTTTACATCAATAATATCATTCCAAAAATGGTTTTTGATTTCAAAATTCCATTGAGCTTTGCGTTAAAATTACCATGTTTGTTTAAATAATCCTATTTGTAGCCAAACTTTCCTCATCAAGAAACTTTCAAATAATTGAGAAACTTGGTCAATGATCCTATCAGGGGCATTACTTCCTAATACTATTGTGAATCAGTTCAAGATTTATTGCTCAGTGCAAGCTATTCCCAGAATTGGTTAACCAGGATATCTCTTTCAAGACCCATACTGAGTATAGCCTTCTCAACATTCATTTCAAGAACTGAAGCCATGATCAGTTCATCCCCGTCAATAGTCAAGCTGAAGCCATGATCAGTTTATCCTCAACATTCATTTCAAGAATTGAAGCCATGATCAGCTCATTCTCCACTGTAGCTGTCAAAATGAAGCCATGATCAGTTTATCCTCATCAGTCAATCAATCTGGGGAAGTCTTCTTCGAGAATCCTCAAGATGACTTTCCTCAAAAGACCATCAACCTGATACAATTCACAAGTGTGACAGAGATGTGTTCAACATCTTCTCTCCAAGAAGAGCGGGCAGTGTTCCCTGTGTTGAGGAATCAGAGTCCATTTCTTCCCTCACAAAAGAGTCTATCTCAGTTATCTCTATCATCTGCATTGCATACATAAGTCATTCACATATCATACATAGAAATATTTTCATAGCTCGAAGTGTGCTTCGCGCTCATATGCATTTCTCGAGGTCCTGTTGTTTTTAATATCTTACCTTGTGATCAAAGTCCAAATTACTTGGCGCCTACCCAAACTTTTACCTGCCTTCTCATTCAGTGCCATTCCTGAATGTTGTCGTTTACCTGTTTTTTCACCCAGTGTTATTCCTGGATGTCTTGTTTATTTTCTTTCCAGTGCTATTCCTGGATCTTTGCTTTCTTTCACTCCAGTGCCATTCCTGGATGTCTATATTTTTTGATCTCCAGTGCCATTCCTAGATACCTTACTCCTCTTGTTTCTCCCAGTGCTATTCCTGGAAGTCTTTTCTCTCTTCTGTAATCCCCAACATATTTGCTTGGATATCTTTCAGAGCCATTCCTGAAAGTTTTATCTGTTCATTCAGTGCCATTTCTGAATGATTTTTCTCCTTTGCATTCAGTGTCATTCCTGAATGAGTTTTCTCCTTTGCATTCAGTGCCATTCCTGAATGAGTTTTCTCATTTGCATTCAGTGCCATTCCTGGATGTCTTTCTCACTATCATTCAATGCCATTCTTGAGTGAAGTGATTTACCTTTCCTTTCAGTGCCATTCCTGAAAGTTTTATCTGTTCATTCAGTGCCATTCCTGAATGAGTTTACCTTTACCTTTCAGTGTCATTCCTGAAAGTCCCTGCTCACTTTATTCAATGTCAGTCTTGGATATCGTGAACTCTTTTTTATCCAATGCCATTCTTGGATACTTCTGATGTATTTTTCTCACTTTATCCAATGCCATTCTTGGATGTTGAGATTACTTTTGTCCAATGCCATTCTTGGACACCTTTTCCCCAGCCAAATCCAATGTTATTCTTGGATATCTCTGATGTTTTACCTTGCCATCCAATGCCATTCTTGGATGTCCCCAGTGAAGTTGTTCAAGTGGAATTTTGTTTATATCCAATTCTATTCTTGGATGTCTTTGATGTTTGCTGTTGTCTCATTCAATGCCATTCTTGAATGTTGTAGTGCCTTTATCCAATGCCATTTTTGGATATCTTATCCCCAATAGAGTGTTTTTCACCACTATCCAATGCTATTCTTGGATGATGCTGTTGTTTTTACCAGAAACTTTCTTGTTGTTGTTAAATGCCATTCTTGGACGTCTGTTTACCTACCTTTGTCTCGATCGTAGTTTCTATCCAATGCCATTCTTGGATGTCACTACATGTCTTCCCAGGGTCTTGTCCCTCTCTTTCCAACTATTAATGGATACTTCTCGTCACCTAGACAGATCTCCAGAAATCGCTTGTGTTCCCCGGCGTGCCTTTTTGCGTCATCTCTCTCAATTTACCATATCTTTTGTTTCAAGTTTCCCCGCGGTCTGTTTCATCCTGTGCATTCATATCATCTTGTGGTATCTTAGGGCTAAAAAATGTGGCTTTTTGTATTTAAGTATCTTCAATCTTGTCGAGACGAAGTTTCCAACCTTCATATCTCCTGATAGAAGAAACTTAAATAGGGGCAGCTGTAAAACCCTAATTTTTGACCCCTAAGATTCCACATATCATTCATATTTTCATTTGCATCTTTACCATAAACAAGATCATGCATTGGTTCCCTTGTCCCTCTCATTCTTTGAGTTTATGCCTTGCAGGGTTTACTGATCATCTGTGTGTTTTCTTATCCACTTTATTGCTTTATTTGTTTATATTTTACTAACCTTAACCAAAATCCAAAAATATTTTTGTCTTCTTTCACTAACATTTTCAGGGGAAGAACAGGTCAAAAATGCCAAAATAACAGTCCCACAGCTCGAATGAATTTCTTCTGAACAAAGTCAAAGTTGATATGCAAACAATTCCAAATTCATCTGATCAAGAGTTTCCAAGACTTAATTGATTATTATTCAAGAGACTCCAAGGTTCATGTGTTTATTTCCATGCCTTCTTTGACGAGCAAAAGAATCGAGCCGAACCACAACAGTGCAACAAAATGCTCATTTTTCACAAATTTTACACTAGGTAACCGGTTAGCAGATATGCTGTAACCGGTTACCCTCGTGAGATTTTGAAAAAAAAATTCAGCAAATTCAAAATTCAGCAATTTGCACCAATCTCACCCCTCGATCACATTTGGAATATTCTAGACCATCTCATTTTTATTCTCCTACATCACTTTGATCATTTCCTACCATACACCTCCACTAATCACCACTCTTTATGAATTTCCCACCAAATTCAAATTCCAAGCCTAATTTTGATCTTCTAAACCACCAAATTCCCAAGCCTAAACTCTATAAATATAGGCTTCATTTCATTCATTTCACAAGCTTTGGAGAGCCAAAGAACCTCTTGCAATTTCTCTCCCCAACCACAAAATTCACCAAAGCTCACTTTTCTTCTTTTGAAAGTTAACAAGAATTCACATTTAATCTTGTTCAACTTTGAGCTAAACCTTCATCCAAGATTGTTTTCTTCATCAATTCTCATAGATCAAGGATTTGGAGTTTGGATCTTGAAGCAATTTGAAGGAATTTTCAGATTCGAAGTGCTAATTCATTTTTCACCATTGTTGAAGCTTCAATTTCATCATCCACAATGTAGATCTTTGGAGATCTTTGTTACTTGATCCTTTGGATCTTATAATTGTGTTTAATTGCTGTTTTTAACTGTTGTTTTACTTTAAATTTCGTGCAATTTCAGTTCCATGATCATAAGGTGTTTGTACAAAGTTTTGAGAAGGGATCATGCTGAATTTTGCACATTTTTCTGCATTCTGTTGCAGAGTAACCGGTTAGCAGATATGCTGTAACCGGTTACTCTGTGTTAATTTTGAAAAACTGCTCTCATTTTGAACTAAGTAACCGGTTAGCAAATATGCTGTAACCGGTTACTTCAAAACAGAATGCACATTTTGGCTTGTTTTTGGGACTGTTTTGGTTCCTTTTTCATTTTCTTCCCCTTCCTTTTGTTCTTAGCCTTAGATCACATAATTGTGTGGTTTAATTTGGCTTTCTCTTCATCTATTTCTCTTTTCTTTTGATCAATGAGAGTCTTATGGATCATAGAATTCCGTTGTTGAATTTTGATCAAGACTAGATCGCTACCTTCTTTTCTTTTCGTGTGATATTGCTTTCGGATGACGATCTACATATCGTTCATCTAGCATGCATTAGCACAAAGAGCTATTGACCGGCCTCATTGTAGGGTAATTACTTCGTAAATTACTCGGCGATTACTTAACATAGCGCAATATTTGTCCCGTATCGGAAAACTATCAAGAATAGTTGATTATTTGTATTAGGTTCAAAATCTATGAAGCTTGTTGTTGTAGAGGCTTTGATTTTATCAATCTTCTAATAAGTCTTCATTAAACTTGACCTAAGTGCAATTATTCAATTATTATTGATCACTTACTCAAACAACTAACAACTAATCACTAACTTCTAACTTCTTTACAATTCCTTCTCGCTCCCTATCTCTCTTTTACTTTTATGCAATTTTTCCTTTGTCCGTTGGACACATGTCTATGCTTCCGCATATTTTTCCTTTGTCCGTTGGACATATGTTTATGCTTATGCCTTTTTCTCTTTGTCCACTTGTACCAAAAACATCAATAAAGGCCAAAACCTCTAAAAACTTGTTCTTCTAATCTTGGACTATGGTTACTATCCTTTGCAATGGACATGGAATTCTGCACCTAGACCTTGGACTTCAATGCTATTCTTGAATCCTTGGATTTAGAACTTGGATATCCAATGCAACTCTTGGAACCTTAGACTTAGAACTAGGACCTTTTCCCTTTGCTTTGGAATTATGGTTCGAAGACTTTGAAGACTTGTGCTTTTGCTTGGGTTTATGGTGAAGACAACTACATTTGTGGTTAGATCATTCTATTCCTTAGCATTTACTTTATGCTTTAGGATAGTCACTTCTTCTCCACCCCATTCTTCAATTTTCAAAACTCTCACCCTTTTTAAAAAACCTTCTTGATTTCAAACTATCACCTCTTTCATAATCAAACCTTGACTTTGTCAAGTGATTTTACTCTTTTCTTTTCATTTCTTAACAAATGCTAAACTACATAAGCATATTGACACCTTTTACAAAAGACTTTAAAAAACACCAAACTCATTCAAACTCTTTTTGTACCCTCGTGCACTTTTTCCTTAACTTTTTAATAAGTTTAGACATGATTCATTGCTTTAAGCGGAATTATTCGCTTGGAAATGACGACTTGTCTTTACACTTAAAATCAACCAAAACAAACAAATTTCATTCTTTGTACCATGAACTACGGGGTTTTGATCCTACATTGCACATCATGGGTACGTAGGCATGAGACGACAAGTCTCTCCAAACACAAAAATCATAAAAACAATTTCTCTTCTCATCTCCTCAATCTATTTTCAAGCAAACTCTTTCAGACCAAAAGCGGTAGATATTTCAAAGGGCTCCTATAGAGTACTTTAGATGTTTTGGGTGCTAACACCTTCCCATTGCATAACCAACCCCCCTTACCTAGTCTCTCTTCACTTGTTCTTGTTGTAGAGCTTGTGTCGGTTTTGTTCACTCTTTTTCCTTTCCTTTTTGGATAAAATAAAAGTGCGGTGACGACTCTTGCTTTTCGAGTTAAGTTAATCAATAACTTACACTCACGATTTTGCCGCTACAGAAAGCTCTGGATCTATGTGATCAAACGAAAGGACGAAGTATTTGAAATCTTTAAGAGATTCAAGATACTTGTCGAAAACTAGGGTGAAAAGAAAATTAAAGTTCTGCGAACAGATGGAGGTGGCGAATACACATCCAAAATATTTGAAGCATTCTATGCAGAACATGGTATTGATCATGAGATAACTGCTCCTTATACTCCTCAACATAATGGAATAGCAGAAAGAAGAAATAGGACCATATTGGACATGGCGAGATGAAGCAGAAGAATTTGCCAAAGTCCTTACGGGGAGAAGCTGTTTCGACTGCTGTTTATATTCTGAACAGGTGCCCTACCAAGAAGCTGAAGAACAAGGTTCCTGAAGAAGTGTGGAGTGGAAAATGACTATCAGTGAGTCATCTGAAGGTGAAGGAAGTTTGATTATAAGAGTGAACCTATGATTTTGGTAGGATATCATAAGACTGGAGCATACAGGTTGTTCAATCCAATTAATCAAAAGATTATGATGAGTCGAGACATTGTGATTGATGAAAATTCTGCTTGGGATTGGCCTTCTAGTAATGTAATTTACAAGGCACTGATGAGCTATGATTTTGATGAAGCAAGTAATGATGTCGAAGTCGAAGATATTGTTGATACTCCAGTCGAAGAAGTAGTTGAAGCAGTTGCTGACATTCTCAACACCGTCGAAGTCGAAGAGGATATGACTGGCACAAGTCAGAGACCACAAAGAACTAGAGCTCGTCCACCAAGACTTCAAGACTATGAATTGGTTGGTGATGATGAAGTCACCATAGATGGAGAACTAGTATATTCTGCTTTACTTGCAGGTACTGAACCCATCAACTATAGTGAAGCCTTCAAAGATAAACAATGGAAGTCTGCTATGGTCGAAGAGTTACAAGCAATTGAAAGAGATAACACATGGGAGTTAGTCGAATTTCCAGCTCATACAAAATCTATCGAAGTAAAGTGGCTGTTCAAGTTGAAGCACAATGCTGATAGGTCGATAGCAAGGCATAAGGTGAGATTGGTAGCTCGAGTATTTCTCCAGAGAGCAGGACTCGAATACTCTCAAGTATTTTCACCTGTCGCAAGATTGGAAATTATTCGACTAGTGGTGGCCTTGGCATGCAAGCAAGGCTGGTCAACATTTCACTTAGATGTGAAATCAACATTTTTGAATGGACCTTTAGAATAAGAGGTGTATGTGACACAACCTCCTGGGTTTGTGATTCAGGAGGAAGCAGATAAAGTATACAAGTTACACAAAACGCTCTATGGTCTCAAGCAGGCACCTAGGGCATGGAACAAGAAGATCGACTCATACTTGGTCGAATTAGGATTCGTAAAATGCAAATCTGAGTATGGTGTCTATGTTCAATTTGTGGCACAAGATATAACAATAATATGCTTATATGTCGATGACTTGCTAGTAACTAGAAATAGCCTGAAGAACTTGTCGAAGTTCAAAGAGCTGATGAAGAAGGAATTTGAAATGTCGAATATGGGAAAGTTGTCATACTTCCTAGGCATGGAATTTCAAATGTCGAAGCAAGGCATGGTGCTACATCAAGGAAAGTATGTCAAAGGGATTCTCAAGAGATTCAGAATGGATGATTCGACTCTTGCATCTTCACCTATCGAACCAAATTTAAAGTTAGAGAAGCATGGGGAGGAAGACAAAGTCGATGCAACTTTGTTCAAACAGATTGTCGGATCTCTAAGATATATGTGCAACAGTCGACCTAATATATGTTTCTCAGTCGGATTAGTGAGCAGATACATTAGTGAACCAAGGGTGTCACACATGAAGGCTGCAAGAAGAATCCTGAGATACTTAAAAGGATCGACAAACTATGGGATTTTATTTCTACGAGACTCTGAAGGCAAAGAAGCTATGGTTACTTGTTATTCAGATGTTGAATGGTATGAAGATAAGGAAGATCGAAGAAGCACTATCAGATATTTCTTTCAAGTATTTGGTGCTCCAATTTCATGGTGCTCGAGAAAGCAACCTGTGGTGGCACTATCATCATGTGAAGCATAATATATAGTAGGATCCTATGCTGCATGTCAAGCAATTTGGATCAGATCAGTACTTGAAGAAATGGAGGTCGGAGTGAAGAAACCTCTTGTGTTGCAAATCGACAACAAGTCTGCCATAAATCTGCCAAAGAATCCAATTCTGCATGGAAGAAGTAAACATATCGAAGCTAGATTTCACTTCTTAAGGGAAAAGGTAAATCGAGGTGAACTTGAAGTTAGACATTGCTCAAGTGAAGCACAGTTGGCCGACATTTTCACCAAAGGATTGAAGATCGAAAGATTCCTAAATTTGAGAAAGAAATTAGGAATAGTTCAGATCGACTATGATTAGCATAGGTTCGACAACTTGGATTATGGGGGACATGTTGAAATATTAGATTATATTAGATTTTATTAGATTTAATATTTCAATATAATCCAAATTGTGTTAGCCCAAGCCCAAAGTTATTTAGGGTTTATTATTTTAGTCAAGCCACTTAGGTGTATAAATAGACACTGTGTAATTCAGTTTTAACATTTCAGTTCAATAATATTTTACCTTATTCTCTCTTTCTCTCCTCACTAAAAGTGCATCACACACTAAAAAATTAGTATCATAAGCCTTTGGTTCGTAAAGGGACTGACTTACATGTATCGAAATGTCCAGGAAGTGGTGTCCCGTTGAAATCAAAATGCCCAAGGAAGAGGTGTATTCGAAATACCTAATAAGAAATGCCTAGTAATAGGTGTCAACGGCGGTACAAATATATGTGGACAAAAGAGTTTCCACATGAGGGGGAGCATTGTGGACTCATACTTGAGGGGGAGTGTTGGGAATAATATAACAAGTGTGAGTAGTATGGATAATAGTCCCACAATGGATAAGAATATGGCGACTTGAGCATTTATAAGTGGGAGAATCCATACACCTATCACCTTAAGGTTTTGAGTGAATATGTGGTGTCTCTCTCACTTGTGTTGCTCTTGGCCTAATATTCAATGCTCCCTAGTGTAAAACTCCTCTAACACTATCATGGGAACATCTTCAAAATCTTTGACCTCTATGATGAACTCACCCAACTCCACCAGGCTCTTTGGATGTCTCAACCTTCTTTACCAAACTAACATCATCATGGGAATAAATCGACTCTCTCAGAGTCACAAGAGACTGCTCGTGTGCTATGCCTTGATCATGCGGTGCTTTTTCTGACCTTTGCAAACACAAAAATGAAGTTTGTCTTCTAAAATTCCTTAAGGGCCTTAATGAGAAATTTTCCACTATCCGATCTCAAATCCTCCTAATTGAACTTTTTACATCTCTTAACAAGTTTTTTTCCATGGTTCTTGGCCAAGAGCGTCGTACTGCTTCTCCATTCCTCTTCGTTAACCCTACTGTGATCATGAATACTCAACCTACATATCCTGGGGTAGCTCATGGTTCATCCTTTTACCATGGCAGAGGTCATTCTAACCAAGGTTGTGGATCTTCTACTCAACGAATCTGTACTCACCGTGGGCGCAATAACCATATTATGGATACCTATTTCATGAAACATGGAAATCCTCCAAGTTACAATTACAAGAGCAATAAGGCGTCTATCAACAATGTTGAAGCATCCACTCCAATTGATACTCCAAACGATTCTCCTCAAGGCTCTCACCAATCCATGGCGACCATCCAAAACCAGTACAATCACATCATCCAGCTTCTCCAGCATCATTCAATTTTGCATTCCCCTGTTATGTCTGAAGTTACTCTCCCCAACACAAACTCTGTTTCCACCTCTATTGATGGTAAGCCATCTATATACTAGGTACTTGATATAGGGGCTAAACACCATATTACTCCTAATTTAAATAATTTTTCTTCCAACTCTCATGTTTCTCCTATAAATATGAAATTACCTAATGGTTTCACTCTTTTGACAGATATCACAGACACCGTTTATCTCTCTAAATCCCTCATTCTTACTCATGATTACTATATTCATACATTTTATGTAATTTAATTTATGCAACTAAGCTTATTGATTCCTCCCATTATAATCTTATCTTCACTAATTCCAAATGTCTTATATTGTAGAAATACACCAGCGAAGTGATTGGTTCAGCTGATCGGCATGGGGATTTATTTGTTCTTCAATCTTAAGCTATTCCTACCACTCCTACACCCCTCACCATTACTTGTAATTATGTTTCTTCTAATTTGTGTTATAGAAGATTAGGCAATCCTTCTAATTATGTGCACAAAACTCTCTCTTGTCTCTTTTCTAATATTACATACCATGATAATAAATATTTACCTTACCATTTCTGTAACTTAGCTAAACATAAGTGTTTACCCTATTCTAATAGTACTAATACTACTACTCATGCCTTTTCTATTTTGCACGTTGACATCTGTGGTCCTTACTCCACCCCTATTGTCACTAACAAACATTATTTTCTCACTCTAGTGGATGATTACACTCAGTTCATTTGGGTAATCTTTATGACCCACAAAAGTGAAACTAGAACTCACCTAGTAAACTTGATTTCCTTTATTCACACTCAATTTTCTTCTAAATTACAATGCATTCACACTGACAACGAATCTGAATTTTTAATGTCTGGTTTTCATAAATATAAAGGAATCATGCATCATAGATCATGTGTTGAATGTCCTAAATAAAACAGAATTGTTGAGCGAAAACATTAACATATTCTCAATGTTGCACGACCCTTGTTCTTTCAAGCTAACATTCCAAAATATTTTTGGCATTTATCCATTGCTAATGTTGTCCACATCATTATCCGTTTACCCCCTTTCCTTCAAAATAACACCCTTTATTTTCTATTATTTAACAAGCTACCCGATTACACCAATTTTAAAAGCTTTGGCTGCCTGGCCTATGCCTCAACTATTCAATAAAACCGCACAAAATTTGATCCTAGATAAAACAAATGTGTCTTTTTAGGTTATCAAGAAGGAATCAATGGTTATTTACTATATGATTTATCTACTAACAAACTCTTTGTTTCCAATAATGTTTGTTTCTATGAATTATGCTACCCTTCTCTACTACCCATGATCGTCTTCCTCCCCCAGCACATATCATTCACCATGATCCCAATGACCTCGAACCCCTTCCCCCTAACCCAACTCCTCCCATCCTCCCTACTATTGTCTCTCCCGTACCTCATACACCCCAATCTGTCATGAAAATCCCCCTCCACCAAAAATTACTCAACCCGCCAACTTTATGCGCTCTACTAGACAAACCAAACAACCATCATACCTAAAAAACTACCATTGTAACCTTCTTAAGAGTGAACCTTCCCTCCTTAATGACGCACCTTAACCTTTCTTTCCTCTATCTTCTATACTTTCTTATGATAGTTGCAATACTTGCTATAAAACCTTTTTCCTATCCCTCTCTTCCATACCTGAACCTAACACATTTACTCAAACTAGTAAACATGGTTGTTAGATTCAAGCAATGCAAATTGAATTGCAAGCCCTTAAAGACACCCAAACTTGGACCCTTTGTTCTCTACCCCCAACAAAATACCTATAGGTTGCAAATGTGTTTATTGAATTAAATAGCTTGCTGATGGTTGTATTGACAGGTACAAAGCGCACTTAGTCGCCAAAGGCTACAGACAACTTGAAGGTGTTGACTATTTTGACACCTTCTCACTGGTTGCTAAATTAACTATTGTCATAACGCTCCTTGCTTTAGCTTATATCAAACATTGCATTTAGAGCAACTAGACGTCAATAACGCCTTCCTCCATGGGGATTTAGATGAAGAAGTCTATATGACTCTTCCACAAGGTTATAATATTTTTCATTCTTCTTCCCCATCACAAGTTTGTAAGCTTAATAAAAGTATATATGGGCTTAAACAAGCCAGGAGATAGTGGTATTCCAAACTGTCTGAATCACTAATCTCTCTAGGCTATGTTCATTAAAATGCCAACTATTCTTTATTCATAAAATGTCATGCTAAAAACTTTACAACTTTGTTAGTTTATGTCGAAGATATAGTTTTAACAAGTAAGGATCTCACGAAAATTCAAAATGTCAAAGCTCTTCTTCATCACAATTTTTGTATCAAAGCTTTTCGGTACTTCCTTGGCCTTAAAGTAATTCAATCCCTATAATATGTTCATAAATCAATGCCATTATACTCTAGATTTACTCAATAAAACAGGTATGCGAGCTTCCAAACCTTCTGCTACTCCTTATAACTATTCTCTTCAACTGTACTCAACCACTTCTCAATAATACCCAGATCCAACAATATCATAGGCTTATAGGACAACTTATCTATTTAACAACAACTAGGCCAACCATCTCCTTTGTTATCCAACAAGTTAGCCAATATGTATCTAATCTTACTGTCACTCATTACCAGGCAGCTCTGCGTATTTTATCCGGCTCAAATTGATTTATCTATTTTTGATTTTGCAGATAGCGATTGGGCTACTTGCCATACAACAAGACGAACGGTGATAGGATTCGCAATATTTTAGGAAAATCTCTAATCTCTTGGAAGTCAAAGAAACAAACCACCATTTCCCGCTCAAGTTCTGAAGCTGAGTATCGAGCGCTTGCCAATCTCCCATGCGAAGTTTAATGGCTGCAATAGTTGTTCAAAGATCTCCACATTATTTTTTCCAAGCCATCCTCTCTCAACCGTGATAACATATCCGCTGTTTATCTTGGACACAAACCGACTTTTCACAAAAGATCGAAGCACATAGAGATTGACTGCCATCTCATCCAAAAAAAATTGGAATCTAGAATCATCAAATTGTTCTCTATTCCATCCACTACTAAGATTGCCGACATTCTCACCAAACCTTTATCCAATCCTTTTTTTTTACATTTCTGTTCAAATTTGACCTTGTCACATTGCACAATCCAACTTGTAAGAGAGTATAAAAAAATAATTTAATTAGTATTAATTAAACAAGTATTTTTCTCCTACTATTTAGGATTTACCGTTTTCCGTTTATTTTGTATATAAATATTACTACTTTGTAAACTAAGTTTTTACATGTCAATAAAATAATGCTTTCATGCTTTCAATTGTAAAGCTAATATAACCTCTCTAGAACTTTCATTTTTCAGATTGTTTTCCACCTTTTATCCTTTTCTTCTTAATCAAAACCATAAATAATATAGTACATAGCATATATGGAATATGGTTTATTTTTATTACCTAACCAATATGGTTTGTTTTTATTACCTAGCCAAAACCTCTTATCTTCACGAATTTGGAGGGAGAATAAATGCCATTTTGTAAAGAACAAGCCCCTTATTTGGAAGACGATTTTAATAACTTGCATCAGTGACAGAGTTTTCTGGTTTATTATACAAGAAAGGACAAGGACAGAGCATAAAAGAGGGATCACGTGTTGATAATACAAAAGAAGGGGATGGTACTGAAGAAGGAAAGTCACGATCTGGGGGGGTTTATTGAGGCAACAATAAGTCTAGGGATACAAAATCAACTTGCAGAATGCTCAGAGAAAAGAAAGCCTAAAAAGGTCGTACTACTAGAAGAAATATATCAGAAAATAAAGATACCATTTGCCCCTTCATATTATTCAACTTTACTAAATGAAAAAAGAACGTATGGAGACATTGTTGCCAAACTAAGTCACTCAGAAGAAGAAGAGGAGATATCTAGTTTTGGTGGGACTCCAACGTCTGTTGGCGCTTCTATAGGTGATGAGGAGGTACATAAAATTAATTCAAGAATTAAAAGAATGCTAGAAAATTTTCCCACTAGAATTTGGATGGCCATAAAGCAGATGAGGGTAGAAGCAGAAGAAGACGACGAGGTATTCGAGAATTGTATTCGGAATTATGAAGTTGAGGAGAGGAAGTAGTGGTAAGAAGGAGGCAGCAAAGGGTAAAAAACGAATTTTATGAGATATAACATAAGAGGGTGTGGAAGTAGAATTAAGAAGAGGAGACTTAGGTCGTTGATACAAAAAGAGGGGGTGGACTTGGTTTTTCTGCAGGAAACAAAATGTGAAGTGATGACTGATGAAATAGTGACTGGTATATGGGGAGATGATAAGTGTTTGTGGTTAGGAGCAGGTTCGGTAGGTCAGGTGGGTGGAATCCTCACTATCTGGAGGAAAAATTATATGATACCGTTAAGTAGTTTCAAAGGTTGTGGTTACATAGGAGTTAATGCTATTTGGAGGGGGCAAAATGTTTATTTATTGAACATTTATTCATCATGTTCTAATTCAGACAAGAGGACACTATGGAGTAAAATTCTTCAGCTTAAAGAAACAATGGTTGAAGGTGAATGGGTTATAGGTGGTGACTTTAATGCCATTAAAAACTGGAGGGAGAGAATTGGGTGTAGCAACCAAAGTAGAAGAATCATAGAGGAATTCAAGGACTTCATTGACTTGTCGGGCTGTATAGATGTACCAGTGAGTGGTAACAGGTACATGTGGTTTAACGCTTCTAGAAAATCTTGTAGCAGGTTAGATAGGTTTCTCATCTCACCTGGTTTGACTAGTAATTGGAATTCGATCACTCAAAAAGTCGGATCAAGGGATATTTCCTACCATAGGCCAGTAATGATAATAGCAAGAAACATCAACTGGGGGTCGAAACCATTTAAAGTATTGAATTGCTGGTTTGAGCATCACGAGTTTCTACCTTTTGTTAGAGATGTTTGGGAATCGTATAAAGTTGAATGCAATGCGTATCTTATTTTGTCAAAGAAGTTTAAGTATCTAAGGACCCGGTTACGTTGGTGGAATGTCAACGTGTTTGGTTGGATTGACACAAAGATCACTGAAAATGCTGCAACCATTAACGTTGTTGAAGATATGATTGCACAGAACAGGGAAGGATTAAGTACTGAAGAGTTAAGGTCAAGAGTGGCAGCTAAGGACGAATTGTGGAAAAATTTGAGAATCAAGGAAAGTTTACTAAAATAGAAAGCGAGGTTGAAATGGATCAATGAAGGGGACGCAAACTCAAAGTTCTTCCATGCTGCAATAAGTCATCGCAACAGAACAAATACAATTAGTTCGATTAAAGTAGATGGAGAAATAATAAAAGATGTCAAAGGTATCAAAGAAAATATGGCAGGTCACTTTGAACAAAGGTTTAAGAAAGAAAGCAGAGTTATGCCTAGGATAGGAAGCAATGGTTTCAAGCGGATGTCTGAGAAGGAAAGTAAGTTGCTGGAAGCACCTTTTACGTATGAAGATGTTAAACAGGTAGTGTTCACAAGTGAAGGGGATAGGAGTCCTGGGCCAGATGGATTCAACCTGAAATTCATAAAACATTGTTGGGAGGTGGTGGGCACAGATTTTTCAAATTGTATTCTAGAGTTCTTTGTGACAGGTCTTCTTCCAAAGGTCTTCACTTCATCCTTTATAACATTGATTCCAAAGAAGGAAGATCCTAGTGGGTTGGATGACTTCCTTCCTATTTGTTTGATAAGTTAAGTTTATAAAGTCGTGACAAAGCTATTGGCGGGAAGAATTAAAAAAGTAATGGACAGTATTGTTTCAGCCACTCAAACTGCATTTATTGAAGGTCGAAATATATTGGATGGTGTTTTTGTGCTAAATGAGTTGATTGATTTTGCAAAAAGAAGTAATGCGTTTATTGAAGTAATGAGAATATACCCAATGCTTTGATGATTAAGGTTGATTTTGCAACGGCTTATGATATGGTGGAATTGAGCTATTTGAAAGACGTAATGAGTTACATGGGTTTTGGGAATAAATATATGAGGTGGATAGAAGGAACAGTTATGCATAATTTCATGTCAGTCATGGTCAATGGAAGTCCAACCCGAGATTTTAAGGTCTCGCGTGGTTTACGACAAGGTGATCCTATTTCCCCTTTCCTCTTTGTAATTGCTGCAGAAGGACTGGCGGTTTTGGTGAAGAGTGCTACCCAGGCTTCTGCTTTCCAAGGAATAAAACTCAATGGTGATATATCCTATGAACTGCTACAATATGCTGACGGCACGATAATAGTGGGTGACAGCTCCTGGTCTAATTTATGGACAATAAAGGCACTGTTGAAAGGATTTCAATTGGTTTCTGGGTTACAAATAAACTACAAGAAAAGTGCCTTGTATGGCATTGGATTGGAGGAGAGGTCCTTAAAGGCGGCAGAATGTTTTCTTGGTGTACAACTTGATAAATTTCCTTTCAAATTCTTGGGAGTGTTCGTAGGTGGTAATCATAGGGCAATCTCATTCTGGAAGCCTATGATTCAAAAAGTGCAGGCGCAACTCTCAACTTGGAAAGGAAAATTTTTGTCTATGGCTGGTCGGGCTACACTCATCAACTCAGTTTTGACTAATCTTCCTTTGCACTATATGTCTGTTTACATGATGCCGAGTAAAGTGGTAACGATCATAACGACGATCCAAAGCCGGTTTCTGTGGTGTGGCTCTGTTATTTCCAAAGGTATCTCTTGGGTCAGGTGGAGTGAAGTGTGTAAACCTAAAGAGGAAGGGGGACTGGGTATAAAAAATGTCAAATGGTTCAATTTGGCATTAATGGCAAAATGGATATGGAAACTGGTGACTCTAAATCACAGGCTGTGGCAGGGTGTAGTAGAGGCAAGATATTCAGATCACCTTGTTGCTTTTCATCGTGGTGTCTTGCCGGATTATAAATACGATTCATCATTGTGGTGGAGAGATCTGTTCATTGTCTTGAGGATGTTTGGTGAAGAAGGGCTAATGCAGCAGATAAAACACGAGATAGGCAGCGGGCATAACACTTTGTTTTGGCTATCGAAATGGTGTGGAAACCAAGCATTAGCTGTTAAGTTTCCAAGGTTATGGGAAGCCTCAAGTAATAAAATGGGAAGGGTCGTGGAGTTTCGTGGCTGCAATTAATCTGCAGAGTCATGGAAGCTTGATTTTGTGAACTCATTATTGAGTAACAGCAGCAGCCATGAACTGATTGAGTTAAAAGGTATGCTGCCAGACGGGTCCATAAATATGGCAGGCGTAGATAATATTGTTTGGGATGTGGGAGATGAAGCAGAATACACTGTTAGATCCGGTTATGAGTTATTTTCGAAGGTGTATAATACGCAGGCTGTAGATGATAACTTGAGGGATGCTTTCAAACTGGTGTGGATGTCCTCTGCCCATCCGAAAGTCCAATTGTTTGGATGGAGGTTATTTCGGGACAGGCTTGCAACGCGAGATAATTTGCATAGACGTCACGTTTTTTCGAGAGGGGAAGACTTGTTATGTCCATTCTGTCACAGGGAGGAAGGGAATGCTTTTCATCTCTTTTATTCGTGCAATTTTTCGTTGAAGATTTGGAGTTTTATAGGGAGCTGGCTGGGAATAGAAATTACCATGCAAGAAACTGTATTGTCACATTTACATCATTGGATTCAGGCATTGCTGGTAAAGAAGGTGGCAATAAAAAATGCGGTTGGTCTATGGTTGTCTATAGGATGGAGTTTATGGATAACTAGGAATAGAATTGTGTTTAATAGAGAAATATGGGATTATGAATTGATAGAATATAGAATCATTTTGTTCACTTGGTGGTGGTTAGGTAAACAGATTAATGGGCGGTATACTTGTAATTACTATGATTTGACCAATTTTCCATGCGAATTTTTGTAGGTTTCATGTGAAAGTAAGGTGGTGATCTTTTTGGTATTGGGTTTGATACACCTTTATGTCTCCTAATGAATAGATTTTTGTTTATTAAAAAAAAAGTCCCCTATTTGCATTGAGGGTAACATAGTACGTTCATTGTTCATTGTAAACGATTTTAAAATACCTACAAATTACAATATGACTTCTAACCTCCCTTATCCCTAAGTAACTTCAAACACCAATTTTAAAGTATTTTTCGTTATAAAAGTACCTATATCCAACCAAGACCAAAGTGTCAAAGAATTTACTTATTTCTTACTATTATGTATTGATTTTTTATGTAACATTTTGTTTATGTCATTTTTTTAATAATAAATTAAATTAAAGAATATGAAATTCTAAATTTGAGAGAACTTACATAAAAATATCAAATTTATTTATTTTCATTCTCCAATTGTTTATGCCATCTTGCGATCTAATTTCCACATCCAAATCCAAAACAGAAAATCTTGCAAATCAGAAAATGATAGTATAATTCACCAATACAAATCCAAAAAATCTTGAAGAATCAATTTAAAACAAATGTAAAATTTAAAATGTGCGAACATAATTTTGTCTTTTTTTATTACCTGTATTATTTTAAAAGCTTATATTATCAAACAGCACGTCTATGTGAAGAAAACAAGAGGAATTAATAATATAATAATGAAAATGAGAATTTCTTATTACACCTCAAAGATTTCTTAGGCACCACGCGAATTTTCGTTTTTGCCCCCAGTTTTCGGATATACACATATAGACGCACCATTTTTTTTAAAAAACGTTGATTTGTTCCGGATGTGCATATCAGGAATAATTTCTGATCTGCAGATAAGGAAAAATAGCAGAACTTTATTTATTTTTTTTAAAAACCAGTTTTGTTGGTTGGTCGCAGATGTTAATATATCGTCGCAACTTAATATACATTCGAAAACATCCATATATAAAATAAAATGATATATATACATAATAATACTCCTGTCAAAATACAGTACATAAATGTAATAAAAATAGAATACATCAAACAAAAAACTACTGTGTTTGCCGAAGGATCTCTCCTGACTCCCCTGCTCCTCTGCCCCTACCCGCCGTCCTGACTCGATGTCTGAGGTACTGAAATGCCCCCCGAGCAATCTCAATAATCCTATCCATGGAAAGTCTGCCACCGGAGCCCTCAGGGAGGTGACCGTCCGCAATGGCCGCCCGCGCTATCTCCTCTATCTCACGACAGCGAGGTAGGACATCCTGAGTATGGTCCAGCTGAGACTGCTGCTCCTCTAATATCTCCTAATGAGCAGGTCTGGGTGGCGATCCCTCAGCAGTGGACACCATGCATGGGTGTGAGATGGTATAGAACCACCGATGTACCCGCAAGTGCATCATCTGGGGTAGCCCCAAGCTCCTCAGTCAGCATCTCTATCGCGCCCACCTTCGACATCTTACCGTGACGGAGAAGGATACCCGTGATCGGTAGATGTAAAAGGCACGAGATGTCGTCGAGTGTGATCGTGAGTTCGCCGTACGGTAGATGAAATGAGGATGTCTCAGGGTGCCATCTCTCAACAAAGGCCATCAACATACCGTAGCTGATCTGGGGATACCCAATCCTAGAAAGGCCTCTGAGACCAGAGGTAGCAAGTGCAGACTGGAACCACTCATCCTCTGGAAGCTCCGCAATCATGTCTATAACCTTGCCCCCATGGTTATAGAACTTCTGGAAATCCTTCTCCAAAAAATTTCCAAATAAAACAATGTTACAAATGAAAATATTTTCAACGAAAACAATTCTATAAATAAACCGAGAAACGTTACCTGTCCTAGCCAGACATATCTGACACTATGCTCAGAGTACCCCAAGAGTAGGGACATATCAGACAGTCCCCCGGGGTAACCCTCCAGCTCATCGAAATCGTCATCGCCGTCACCACCCTCATGTGCTGGGTGATCACCCTTAGGAACAGGAACATGAACAGGAACATGCTCATGAGGTGACGGTGATGGAACAGGAGCAGTTGATGGAATATGAGCAGGTGATGGACCTGGAGTCTCCCGACGTCGCCTGCGTGCGGGCGAGGCTCCTGATGAACCAGCAGTAGGAACCCGACGCCTCCGAGATGTAGAAACGGCGGCTGACGTGGAAGTGGCCTGAACCTGTGATGTGGAAGGCTGTGGTGTAGGATGTCCCTCAGCTGTAGAGGTTGCTGGAACTGCCTCTGCGCCGGAACCCTCGGCTGTAGACTGCGTCCGCTCACGTCGGACAGATGCATGCTGAGCTTTCCGTCCATGTATCATACGATCGTCTCTGGCAGCCATGTAATTTACAAAGCATAATAAATAAATTAGAATTTTTTAAAAATAATAAAAAAAAAATAAAAAAAAAATATATAGAAACCAAGTTGCTTCCGGATTTGCACATTAGAAAAACTTCCGTGGATGCACATTTGGAAGTACTCAAAATATTTAACGTTGGGTTTTTTCGAATGTGCACATCAGGAAAGCAATCAACGTTAAAATTTTTTCTGATCTGCACATCCGGTACATATTTCAAGTTCTAAAAAACGCAGTCATGGCTACTGTACCATAGAAAAGGGCATTTTAATGCTCTGATCGTCCGTTTGAAGCAGCAAACAATGCCTACATTGTCTCTAACCTATGTTATTCATATTACCTAACAATTTTTACACCTAAATGTCTACTCTAAATCGATTACTCGAAAATAACTCCGAAACTCTAAAATTCGAAAACTTACTGATTAAATTGAGATACAGAGGGTTTGAAGTGTCTTGATCGTTGTAGAAGTTGCTCTGCATCAAACTCGAGTGAAAAAAGTCGGGATTTGTGGGAATGAGAAATTGAGAGTTTGAGAGAGTTTGATTGTTTGAAATGTGAAAAGCTAAAGAATGAGGGGGAGAAGCTCTGGCGCGAAGTTATAAGACATGGTTTCAGACGTGCATATCCGAAAACAGGGGATAAAAAAAAAATTTCGTGTGTGCCTAAGCAATTTATGGTGTGTATTAAAAAAGTCTCATAAAAATAATTGGAGTGAAGTGTGGAGGCTTTATGCTTCGAGAAGATTAAAAGGCTTTCCCATGTTGGCAACTACGAAAGACTTTGTTTGAATTTAAGTTTGACTAATTTGTCACTCATGTTTCTCTTACTATCAAATAAAACCACTTATTAGTTCTTTTTAATAGAAAAATCACCTAGTTGTTAATTTATTCGTTCAATCTACGTGATCTCAAAATTTATTTTTGCTTTTTAGTTTTACCATTATTTTTTTAATGCTGTAAACATGAAATATCTATTGCCATTTAATAATGATTATCCATTAAAGAATGTATTGGGCACACTGATTAAATTTTTTAGTCAACAGGATAAAATATGCTTTCATTTGTTTTCTTTGTGACTGCTGACACATTATCGAGAAGTGGGGAAATGATTAGAGTGCCACTTTCATCATAATCTTACTTGGTTGAAAAAAAATTGAACCCAACCAAAACCGATTTAATCGACGAATAAAAAAACAATATAATTGCGGTTCACATTTTTTGGTTTTCAGTGGATTACAATGGTCAGAATTGGATTTTGAATATGAATATGAAACTTTATCAAATCCAACCGAGTTTTGAATTTTTTTTCCACCTGCCACACTATTAGACAATATTTTTCAAAATACCATAAGTTTCAACAAATATACTAAAATACCATACTTTCAAATAAAAAAATCAGAGAGATATAAACTGCCGTCCATTAGAAGGACGGAACATGAATAAAATATACTATGCCGCCCATTGAAAGGGCGGCACTGTCCAAGTTATTATTTTTATTTCTTTTATTTCGTTTAATATATATTAATATTATTTAATACTAGCATCTTGTGCTCGTTTGTACGCTTTTTTTTAGTGTGCACTGTGTCAAAATATAAATTAATATTTTATATTTAATTTTAATTTTAATTTTTTATGTAATAAATTTTGTGATATACATTTTCATATTTATAAGTGCACACACAACAATTATAAAATATTATTTTTCCTTAATTTTGATTTTAAATTAAATTATTTATCTAATTAAATTACCAAAAACCAAAAACTAAAACTTTAGAGCAATCAATGACAACTAAAAAATTAATAATGCTAAAAAGTGACTAATTCTAAGAGTTTCACTCAAAAAATAATCATTGATAAACACTTTATGTATTTCTTCTTTTAATATATCATTTATGATTCATTTGTTCTAAATAAAGGACATAAGTTATGAAGAGTGAAAAGTAAAAAAGATGACTAAAATTAACAAATGAATACAAACAATTCAATTACATTTTCTCCACTCCTCTTCTCCCTCACTCTGTCACCTTTTTTCACTTTACAGTTTCTCTTCTTTTCTTCTTAACTAGTAAGAAACCCGTGCGTTCGCACGGGTGTTTGTAGTTAAATTTAAAACGAAAAAATATAAATTGAGATATTAAATAATTATAAACTTGATTTTTTATTTATCAATATGAGATACAATATCATTAATAAAAAATAAAGGAGAAATAGAAAGATGGTGAGTTTTTAATAAGAATAATAATATAATAAGAAATGGGCCAAAAGTTTATTTAATATAAGAAATGGTGGATAAATAAAAAATAAAGTATATGTAATATAAGAAATGGGCCAAAAATAGAATAAGAATAATAATAAAAATCAATTATAATTATGGGAATGCAAACTGAGTTTTAAATTAGTATAATAAAAATGATAAAATCTAAAACGATAGCCCAATAAAAAAAAGGTATTGTGGTGATAGTGTCCCGTGAAACAATTAAACACAACAACAAACTGAGTTTTTAATTACTAATAACATAGTGTAGGTTGATGTAACCATTAGCTAATTAATAGTTTTTTTCTTGTATTATTGTAGGTTGATGTAATAAAAAAGGACAATTTATATAACTTGAGTGTGAAATCAAAAACATTGAATCCAAATTCAGTTTTTTACTTTATGATGTAGCATGTTTTATAGCATTAATTTTTTTTTTTTTTGACAAAAAGAGAACCCATATAATAGATAGACAAAAAAGGCAACACAAGGGGGGACCAAACCAAAACCCCTTAGGAAATGAGTCTATGTTTATGATAATGCTTTTGATCATGTTGGTGTAAAAAAACAAATATTTTAGACACATTTTTTGTTATCATTATCCAAAAACCAAGAATTCGGATTAGACAGTACAAAACAAAATAAGTTATATGATTTTTTTGTATCTGATTCCGTTAAGTGGACATTGGCTTACACAAACTTTTATGATGAATTAATATATTAAAAATAAGAAATACATGTTGGTACTAATAGAGATCTAAAAATAATATATTGTTTTATTAATGATTATTATTATTAGGTTTAATGAGATTGGTCATGGATGAATTAGCTAGTTATGATCTTCTTGCTTTAGTTGAATATGTTTACAACTATACTTGTCAAAATATGCATTATGCTGGTCATTCTCAAGTGAGTAATTAATTATTACAATCTTTTTATTTATTTCTTATGTTTTTAGTTAGTGTATTGTAAAACTAATTATGTAAATATTTTAGGGAACTTTAATGCATTTTGTTGATTTGGTAGAGATTACAGCAAAAGTTAACAGATTTATTAGGGAGTCAGGACTTCGGGAACTTGAGCAAGGAGAAAAAGAAATACATAGCAGTGAAACAGTCAAATTCCATAACAATGATAAATGTAGAAAATAAATTACAAATAGAATCCAACTAACCAAAATTCTAACAGTTTTCATAATAGAAAAATTCAATACAAAAAATAGCTAACTGATCCTAACTAACAATCCTTAACCAATTCACAACAGAAAACTCTAAGAAAAATATGTAACCAACTCTAACAGATAACAGAAAAAATCAGTTGCAGAAATTCTTCATTTTTTCTTCTCTAACAAACTCAACCTGTAAACAACTCTCTCCCACTCTTCTTCTTCCATCTCCAAAACTCAACAATCTTCATCTTTCTCTGCTTCCACCATCACTCGTAACTCATCTTCAATCTCCACCAAATCAACAACCTGCAACCAACCTCTTCATTCTTCAACTCCACGCAACGCCACACTTCATAAACCTCACCAATTCTTCATCTGCAAAGAAATACCATTCTTCAACTGTAACCAACAACCGTCATAATAGAAAAATCACAACAGACCAGGCTTAGTAAGTATGGTAACAATTTGAGTTGGCCATATTGTGATTGAAACTTGATTCTAAAAGCCATGTTTATGAAAGTTGGATAAATATGGAAAAGTGAATTGAAAAATTAGTGCAGCAAGAGGAGTTTTACTCAAATAATAATATTGAAGATTGAATTAATACAGATTGCTATTATTTACAACAGTACCTGTCTATTAGAGGCCACGAGGATGCAGAACCTATTAATGCTGTTGGTAGGCCAAAAAAATTCAAAGCCAACTCTAGGGAAAACAAAATGAACCAACTCACCAATGTGATTATCCTGCTGACGGAATTTATAGGAATGACTTCCATCTGAAATATCAATTTCAAAATCAGTATTAATCAGACAATTCCAATGCCAATTATGAAATGCAGAAGTGTATTATAACTGTCTTCACTTGATTCCACCTATTAGAAAAGAACACAGTGAGGTAAAACAACCTTTGATGCGATAATGACAGGGAGGTAAAAAACATGAATTTCTTTAAGTGAAGGCAGACAAAACAAAAGGTAAAAAAACCAGTGAGCACAAACTTGGACTGATGTAGCAATTCTTCAGGGCCCATTCATCACGCAGGGAGGCAAACTTTCTGAAAGGTTCCCCTGAACAATTCCAACATGAAATATAGTCAGTATGGGAGAAAGTTACAAGTACTGCTTTAAGGAGGCGTCAAGCCATGAACATTAAGGGTTCAAGGAATGATGCAGAAATGTTCAAATCTATGTTTAGATCACCAAATTAAGGATAAGAGCCGAATATTCAGCCAGCCAAACATGAAGGCATGTTTATTAATTCACACTGCAGAGGCAGTCATCTCCAATATCTCCAAATTCAGACTGCAAACCAAACAGATACATTACTCAACACCAAATGATACATGTATAGATATATTTACTGTGACAAATACTAAAATAATAAAGACTTAATGAAGAATTTTCATTTATCTATCCTGGAGTTGTTCTCTGCTCATGTCCAATGTATAAGACTCACGAAAGAAATTTGATTTGTCTGTCGGGAGATTCTTAAAATCAAGACTTCTAAACTAACTGTAAAATGGATTGGATGCGTCTCTTAATTACATATCAGGAAAAATAGCAGAAGGAGCAATTGACAACAGCAGTTCAAACTCATAACAGTTTTTTCAATCAAAACTAACATAAAAGCAAGAATGTTAAGCTGACAATATTTACAAAAGAATACATATTCAATTATATTTAGGGGGAAATATGCTTCTTAATTGTAAAAACTAATACATAAAATCAAGACCATCACAAATAAGATGGAGCCATACAGGGCCTCCATCTGTAACTAACTATTTAAATCTATATTCAAATCTTCAACTAAAGCAAAGACCAGAAAAATACTGAATACATCAAGATAACTTACACAGCCGTGAATACATCCCTTGACCAGGCCCACCAGCTGACAATGATCCACCGCCTCCCAATAACATCTGTATTATGTAAGATAATACGGTCAATATGCTGACTTAGCATAAATTAGAATAATATAAACATACTTAAAGGAGCCAACTAAACAATCCACAGTCTTGGATATATTTCTGACCACCTTATAAATGGGAAGAAAAATACTTAATGAAGATAAACACTTAATGAAGAATTGACAAAAATAACTGAGTAACCACTATAAAGATATAGATGATACTAATTTTGGCAAGGTTAAAATAGTAAAGTTATAGCTAATATGCATAGCAGAAATTGAATATATAGAGAATACCTGTTGAACCAATCCATAGAATTGTATGAATCTAGATCCAGTGACTTTGAGCGGAGTATCTCATCACCTGAATAAGTAGTTGTTGTTGTTGATGCAAAAAAAATAAATATTAGTTTTTATTTTAATCCCATGTTAATTGGTTACGTCCTAAAAAGAACTATTTCATTCAAAACGTTTGAACTAATTGCATATTCAAAATCCTTGGAAGTATAAATCAGATTACAAGACAATCGTGACCACTTACTGCAGCAACTCGAGTCAGTTTCCCTTGATCCTCAACCCCTTCTGGTGTTGGCTCAAGTCCGAGAATGCGAGCACATGCACTAACAAAGTGTCGTGCATAATCATAGGTATCTAAACTGCTCAAAAAGATCATACTTATCAAATTTAGAAGCAATGGCAAAAATATAAAGTGAAAATGATTAAACTATAAAGGACAACATTTAAAGTTTGAGCAAGAATGTTGCCAAAAAGCAGAGTCAAATCGCAACTTACCCAACCAAGTCAGCAGCAAGAACTGCACGAAGGAGCTCTGAGCGAGAAGGCAGAGTCCTGTGAAATTCAGAAGATGGAAAGGGGGTATGGAGAAACCAGTCAACTTTCATTTTGCTGTTAAATTTCTTTAAGCATTGTGGTAGAAACATAACATGGTAATCATGACACCAAACAATATCTCCCTCAATCTCAATACCAGTAGGAATAAAAAATCAAGATCACAAATAAATCTCATCAGCTCATAAAACAAATCAACATTACAAAAACTGAAATATAAACCAAATGTTTCCAAATTGCAAATAACAAATCCATCTATAGTAAAAGGCCTACGTGAACAATAGTTGAAATAGCTGCTGACAATAATAAACAAAATTAGCATAGTTATAGGAAGAGGCCTAGATGAATATATAAAAAACTAAAGATCATATCTAAAAGCCCTAGCACGCATGAAGTTACTCCAGCTAAAAGGTGCTTCATCTTCATCATCTGAATCGAATGTACGTAGCTTGGCTTATCTTCTTCGCAATGCCCTTCTTCTTCTTGCCCTTCTTAATCGTGTCCTTGCTTCTCTTCATCGCAATGCAGCCTCTTCTCTTGCCTCCGCAGCTTCCTCGTCTTGGAATAGGACGTCAGCAACCACGGCGGTTACGTGGGGAACCTGATGGACGTGTTGTAGTTGTTGATATTCTGTCGTTGGTTCAACCTGGACAACATCATTTGAATTCATTTTGTTTTAACCTATACTAAGGTGATGGTTGTGTGAGAGTAAGTAGAGAGAATATGATTTTATAATGGGTTATTTGATTGTTAGTATTCTGTTTACATTGGAAATCTACAACTTTATGATGGGCTGACATAATTGCTTGGTCATTTCAAAAGCCAATATTGGTTATTGATTTGTGATGGTCAAGTTTATTGGTTTAGGTTATAATAAATTGTTATTGAATACTAAAGGTCAATTTAACGATTCACATTGGTAATTCAAACTGTTTAAATCCCCAGTAATTACAACAAACATGAGTCAAACATGAAAAAACACAATATATTAGGTGTTAGTTATGGATATTAAATACACAAATATATAATCAACAAAAATAAAGCTGCAGAATTAGATGCACCCGAAATCAGTAATAATTATATATATATATATATATATATATATATATATATATATATATATATATATATCTCAATTGATTACAAATGATCAAAATGGAAATAATGGATACAGATATGTTTTCCTTCATAAAGACATTGCCTTAATCATGAACTGAGCTTGAGATATCAATTTTTTTTACATTAACACAGTGCAAGAACTGTGTATATTTTGTACTAAATATACATCAACATTAAGTCTTTTTAATTAACAAAGTGCAGAAAATGCCTTGCTTATTTTCAATATCACATACACTCAAAATCACAAATACATATAGAACAAATGTTGAAGATATGTCATCAAAAGAATTATTGTCACAAAAGCTTCAGAACTTGTGGTCAAAAGCTTCAGAACTGCATCCTATTCACTATCCAAATTACAAAAAAATGTTTTAATACACAACCTACTTCAACTAAGTTTCAGAAAAAAATTGTGGAACTTCAAACACAAATTGAAATAATTGTTACCCTCAAAATAAATTGAAATAATTTCTATCCTGAACATAAATTGAAATACACATCACAGGGCTTCAAAAGGTATTTATACTTTGAATCTGTTTCATAAAAATTTCATATATAGCTTCATTCTTAAATAAATTTTATCATTAAGATATTTAATCAAAAAAGTATAATTCTCATTCGTGCATTATAGAGTATTAGCACAGACAAAACATGAGTTATCGGCACAAGCAAAACATAATGATACTTACTTGTACCAAGTCATCAGTTGATTACGAAAAACTAAATATCCTTGAAGCCAACCAATAGAAGAAGTTAAAGCTCATCCTTTAAAACCAACCTAAATGAAACATGAATTCAAGTTAATCTCAAGCAACCATGAATAAATAAGGGTTAAAGAAAGATATAAAGAACAAACACAAGATAAGCAAAGTGAATGAAATAGAAAAACATGAGACATAGAAATATAGAAGTTGTCTTCCCCATTCCCACTTTGTCGTCCCCGTTCACACTCTAGCACTCCTTCAACTATGTTTGTCTTTGTCCTTCTTAAATCATTACAAACCTAAACTCAAACAACAAAATAGAAATACAAAAATTTCAGGATAGAACAAAAAAAAAACAGAGAGATTTTATTCTAAATTAAGACCTTATAATGCTTAAAATGATTGAAACCTTAATGATGAACATGATTGAAACCTTAAATGATGACCACTTGCCTCATACTAATCTTTAGTTCCAACTTCTATAATAATGTCAGACTTCTCTTCATTCAAATAAATATCCCAATGGTCAAGTGCAATGAATACACAACCCTGTGATAGGAACAGATAAATAAAGAGCCATTAGTAGCAACTTCAAGAAAAGAGACTTCATCTATCAGGATAGTAACAAATTTCACGTTGTCTTGAGGTAATGCCTTGATTACTCTTTCAATTTTCTCAAATACAGCAACAAAAACACATATTAGAGTAAAAAGATATAAGAAATAAGCTACATTTTCAGATGAGATAATTCGCAGTGCTCACTCAATTATGCTGCACTGTCCAAGCAAGACAGGTTTGCAACATAAATACATATTTTAGAAGGTACACCAACCTTTATCAAGGTCAACATCCTCAAAAACAAAGACCGGGCTCTTTCCACCAAGCTCTAGTGAAACAGGCTGCACACAAGAAATCACAAAAGGAGAAAGATTAATAACTATAATAACGAAAAAAAAACAGAAAGGTTCCTATCTTTTCTTTGCATACCTTGACTAATTGTGCCGCAGTTGTCATAATCTTGCTCCCAGTTGCTGAGCTACCAGTAAACGAAATCTATCAAAATAGATGGCACAATGGAACAATATCTTAGAAAACTCAAAAACATCAAGAGAACAAAACTTGCGAGATATAGAATAAGATCTATCTTCTTATATTTGGATTGAAACTTTGGCCAATTCAGGATCAACGGCATGAGTGAAAACAGGAGTAGTCATTGGTATATTTTCCGTTGTTGAATTCTATCAAATCTTCAGGCTTGAGCCGCAACGCCGTTTCTGGAGCGCTTTCGCAATCATTGCCTAATTGTTATTGTAGTACCGTGTATGATTTCACATTGAATAGTTGGTGTGAAGGAAGCAAGCACCACCAATTGTTCAACTCAAACACACAATGGAAGTTAGCTAACTGCAAATCTTTGTTGATGCCTTTCCTCTTGAGTAAACAATTTAATCTGCTCCTCAGTGATGTTCACAAACTTCCTGTATGCCATGACACAACTCATCTATAAAAGTCATTGAAGTAAAAACAAAAAAAGAGAAACTTAAGATCAACATGTTGCTGTACAGGCAACTGAGAAACGAAAACGTAATATAAGATCAAATATTACCAGTAATTACTTGTATAGAGATTGGAAGAGTTCTCTAAAAAGAGTTCACCAACAAAAACAAAGTACTCTTCTGTCTCTTTTAATACCAAATTTTCCAAATTCGTATAGCATACTTGATGCTAGATGAGCCAGGTTTTGTGCTAGTTTTCAGAATTGAGGCTACCTAAGATAAAGGAAAAAAGAAGTTGAAAAACCACGAGATGAACAAACATAGGACACCGGGTTTTGCATAAAGTACTGGCAGACAAAAAAAGATTGTGTAAAAAGATTGTGTAAATAGTGATTTCAATGGGAAAAAAAAATATATCAAAACTGAGAAGCAGGAGAAACAGAAGATTTACCAGCACCAACACCCTATTTGATCTTTTGCTATCCCATGATATCTCAAGCCAGTCCATTGCTAGTGATGGTTCAAGATTTACATATTTTGGACTATCAGCTGCACCCTGTCTACTGTCTACCTGTTCTTGGTTTGACTGGATGCCATTTACCACCGAACTTCTCTGTAGCTGACAAACAAATGGAAATACAACCTTTTGGGATTAGCACTACTTCGTTCAGAAAATATATCAGCATGAAACCAATATCAAAGTCTAACCGATCCAGGATATGGAAAATGCGATAAAAGAAAAATAAATCATTTAGGATAGATATCTTTTTATTAGAAGATTTACCATGATATCTCAAGCCAGTCCATTGCTAGTGATGGTTCAAGATTTACATATTTTGGACTATCAGCTGCACCCTGTCTACTGTCTACCTGTTCTTGGTTTGACTGGATGCCATTTTTTTATCAGAAGATTTACCAGCACCAACGCCCTCTTTGATCTTTTGCTATCCCATGATATCTCAAGCCAGTCCATTGCTAGTGATGGTTCAAGATTTACATATTTTGGACTATCAGCTGCACCCTGTCTACTGTCTACCTGTTCTTGGTTTGACTGGATGCCATTTACCACCGAACTTCTCTGTAGCTGACAAACAAATGGAAATACAACCTTTTGGGATTAGCACTACTTCGTTCAGAAAATATATCAGCATGAAACCAATATCAAAGTCTAACCGATCCAGGATATGGAAAATGAGATAAAAGAAAAATAAATCATTTAGGATAGATATCTTTTTATTACTAACGGAAATGCACACCTCAATGTATAAAGAATTTGAAATCCAACTCAAATACTAAAAGCATAAAACTGAACGGTAAAAAATTTGCCATCATATAAGGTTCAAAGTGTAGACATAAGTCATATACTACCATAACAATATATTTCTCACAGTACACATTAACTCATGTTACTTCTCAAGTAACTTGAAAAGATAGGATTCCAAACTTGTGCACAAACAGGATTAAAATCGGTTTAGATCTGGTTCACAACCGATTTTAATTAAAAGCAAAACTATTCACAGAAAGCATTCATACATAGGTACCTTGCAGCTTCCAGATGATACATCTTGCTCCCAGTTACTTGATCAGCAAAAAAGCAATGTAGAAAAGTTTCGAAACAGCGAATTCCAGATGATACATCTTGCTCATCTTAAAATACGTACCTTGCAGCTTGAAAGTCTCGTACCAGAGATTACTGTCAACAACAGCATGAATGCAGACCTAATGCTTCATTCAAAATCCAAAAGGAATGGCGTAAGGATATGAAATCAATTTCTCTTTCAGAACTTAGTAAATTCAAAAATGAACTATGAGTACGTTTAACCTAACGCAAGTTGTTTTGCTTTACAATCATTCTAGATATTTGTAACAAAATAAATACGTGCATAATGAGTGAAAACCCGGGCATCACGTTGGATCAAAGCGTAACTTATCATACGACCGAGGACATTCCAAATAGCCAGGATACAATTTTCTCAAAAAGCTGCATCAAATAAAAAAAAAACACAAACATAATAAATCAAAACAGGTCTATGAATTCCTTCAACAGAAAATGCAAAAAAAGATACTCAAACTGAAATTCACCAGTGAAAATATACGCGCCCTCCCGTCCTCGGAACGTGCAAGAAAAACAACAAATCCTTAAGCGTATGCTTATCTTCCAGCTGTTAACAACTTTTGAACATTCCGCAAAACAAACAGTCACTGCCACACTAAAAAAATCAAATTATCAAAATAAAACAAATACTAATCCAAAAACAAAACAAAAATCGTGAATTGGTATACCTAATACAAAGAGAATCAGCAAGACGAAGAACTTGATAATATGATCCTTACACGAAAGCCCTAACCAGAAAGACAAAAAAATGCATGAATTGAATGATAATGTTAAAGAATAGAAAAAAAAATGTTAGGTAATCGATTATGGACCTACCCGTATTGAATGTCGAGGTAAACGCAGAAACCCTTTTTTTGGTTCATTAGGAAGAGAGACGAGAATGACGGACTTGAATGAAAGAGAAAGAGACAACACGGCGGGGTGGTGGTATATATGACGGAGACACGGTGCGGCGGAGGATGTTGGAAGCATTGGTGGCTTTAGGGTTTGTACAGGAAATGGAGACAGAGAAAACGGGAGAGTGGGTGAGAGAAAATTGCAGTCAAGGAGAGGAGAAAGAGAGAGAGATAACGGTGAAAGAGAGAAAGAAAGAGAAAAAGAGGGAAGAATGAAATGGAGAAAGATATGACACGTGGATTGATTAGGGAAAATAAGTGATGATATATGATGACTTAGCGTATTACTGAAAAACCCTTTTTGAAGTGTTAAAGTATTTAATGGGAAGGGCAATTTAGGCAGTTTGGGTAACTTAAAAGTAATGGGTAGATAGTTGATTCGTCAACTTGTTCAATGCATCTTCTTCTCTTTTTCTTTTCTCTGAGTGTTGATTTTCAAGTGTAGCAGTTACTTAGAAGCAACGATAATAAAAAAGGCATTAGACATTAAATTGATAAAATTCTATTGTAGAAAAACACACATGTAACGCTTAAAAGATTAAGACCAACACAACACTATAATAATCACATAAGAATATCCTCTCTTCATATAGACATCATATATTTCTCAAATTTAATTAATGAGGGTAGAAGTGTGTGAGATACAATTGAGAGTGAGAGAGTGAAGGGGTTATAGGAAGTTCCAGAAACCGTCTAATTGTAGTTCCCCATAAAAAAAGAGTGTCTGTCACGCTTCTAACTTTTTTATGCTTGCAACTTTGGGTGTTTAGGAAGAAGAACAAAAGTGACAGATTTTAAAAGCAAGAAGTTATAATTAGAATTTAACAACACTGATACCTTGAAGTCTTTCATGTATTCAGTGAAATGAAAATTTTAAGAAATTATAAATCTTAGAACATTAGTCAAATTTATGTAATAAATGAAATTAAATTTTTGAAAAAAATGCTTGCATCTTAGAACATTAGTAAAATTTTATACAATACACACAATAAAAATTTAAATTGAAATTCTCCTTTGCAGTTTGCTTGGATGACATATGTTGTCTTTATCCCATCTTCATGTCTCTCTTAATAGTGTTCTCAATTAATGATTAACTGCTACGAAAAAGATTTAAAAATCTCACAAAACATGATTAAATATAATAATAGATCAATAGTATGAAAATCAAATTGAAAAAAAAAAACTAACACCATTAAGGTTCTGTTTGATAAAAATAGATGTTGACTGATAAGTTAACTGATAGCTTATAGCTTATAACTGATAGCTGATGACTGATAGCTTATAATTTACAGCTAATGGCTGATGACTTATAGCTGATAAGCTAATTGAAGTGTTTGGTAAAATTAACAGTTTAATTAGGTGATAAAATAAAATGACATAAAAGATATTTAATAGTTATTATTTTATTTTAAATTATAATCAATTATAAAGGATAATTATAGATTTTAGTTAAAATAATAAGGGTAAAAGTGGAAGAAAAAATAATAAGCTATAAGCTATAAGCTAAGACGCTATTTAAAATAGCGTCTGGAAAATAAGTTATAAGCTAATAAAATAATGTAGCGCACGATTTTTGTCGGTGACGCGATCACCTTATCGCGGAATTTGGGTTTTCTCCTAAATGAAGAGGAGGGGGTGCTACTTTCTGATTTCTTATTTATCCCGTGAAGCTGGAAGGGAAAGGGAAGCTATCTAAAACTAACCTTGCACGCGAATGCTTAACTGAACAAACGCTTAAAGAGATTGGGGGGTCCGGGGTCAGGTTATACAATGGGGAGTTGTCAATTACCCATCCTATATGTGATTATCCACAGGATGTTAGCTTTAGGTTTTGCTTTGTACTTGATGGTGTTTATCCGTTAATGGGTTGAGAAAGTTTCTTGGGAAAGTATGAGAGAGAGAGTGAGTTTTTGTTGATGTTCGGGTTTTTCCGATGTTTTTTGTAAGGTGTTGGACCTAAGTTTTGATTGGTATGAAGGTACTGGACCTAGAGTTTTTGTTTAGTATGCTCGCTAAGATTTCACAATCTTATGCCTACGTATTCCCGTTTAAACGAAATAGGGAAATCAGAGCAATTGTAGTTCCTCCTATTCTAAGGGAGGAAAAAGATATTTTGGTGTCTTGTTCAAAGCCCAAGATTGAAGCTAAAAGGTTTATTTTTGTCTTGTTCAAAGCGCAAGGTTGAAGCTAAAAGGTTTGACTGAGAGAGAATTTGTCATCTCTAAAGGGAAGACTTCTCGTCTGTTTATCACAACTGTTGGGTGACTGTTTATAAAGGAGGGTTACTTTAACTGGGATATGTGAATCCAACAATGCCATAATTTCCTTTATAGGGGATTTATCCTGAAGGATAAAACTTTAACTCAGTGTAGAGCAATGCCATTTTTCCTTAGGAATTTCTCATGCTAAGAGAGGGACAGTAACTTGGATGTAAATAATTCAGAGGTTTGCCGCTTACAGCAATTACATGAAAGAGAGGATTTACCAGGATAAAAGATGGATAATAGCTTGGATATTTGAATCAACAAGTGTGCTTACTTACAACAGTTATCTGGGATTAGGGTTTGTTTTGGATATCTATAAGTGATAAACAGAGAAATAACTTCCTACAGAGGGATTTTGATTTCCTCTGAGGGGATGTTGATTTTTGTGTGCCTTGATCAAAGCCCAAGGTTGAAGCTAAGAGGTTGATTGACTCCACTAGGGAAGTCCTTATACAAATCCTAAGAGGAGGCTGGGAATGACTGACTCAACAAAAGAGTGTTTTATACATGTCTTGTACAAAGCCCAAGATTGAGGCTAAAAGAGACTGACTCTTTTGGGGATATCATTATACAAAACCTAAGAGGAGGCTAAAAGTTTGACTTTTTCAGGGAAAATGTTCTATCTGTCTTGTACAAAGCACAAGATTGAGGCTAAAATGAGACTCTATTGACTCGGCTGAGGATATTTTCAATGTCTTGTACAAAGCCCAATATTGAGGCTGAAAAGAGTTTGACTCTGCTAGAGAGTATTATCTGTCTCGTACAAAGCCCGAGATTGAGGCTAAAAGGGTTGACTCAACAAAAGAATCCAAAAAGGTGATTGACTTAACAAGAGAGTCTGAAAAGTTGATTGACTCAACAAGAGAGTCTGAAAAGGTTAGCTCAGCTGGGAGAATCATTGTACAAAGCCCAAGAGGAGGCTGGCTATGCTGAGGAAAGATCATTATACAAAGCCTAAGAGGAGGCTAACTTCTGCTGGGAATTATTGAGATCCCGAGGCAGGTCCAAATGGGGATTCAACTCTTGCTAAAGGTTACAGAAGAGTTGAGATATCAGATGCCTTGAGGTTCTGATAGTGTTATACTGATGTTAAACTGACCCTGGCTGGGGATTTTTAGGAGAGAGACTGGGTTTTAGAACCCATGGGTTTAACTCTCCGGGAGATTGATCCAGAATGACCGGGGTTTCTCCTATGTTTGTAGGGAACTTGAGAATGTCTTTGAGACTCAAGAGGAGATTTAAACTATCCAAGTCTATTGGTATGGAAGAGTTTATCTTTGTATAATGCCCAAGAGGAGGCAGATGAGAATCAACCTTAAATAGTCTGAGATTTGACACTAGAAAGACTGCTCTATCGAAGAATGACTAAGATCTGTCCTATACCTTTAAGAGGTCTTCAGGGTCCTTGTATTAAGCCCAAGAGAAGGCATGAGAACTTCTAAGAAGCCGGAGGGTCCTTGTACAAAGCCCAAGAGAAGGCGGGGATGCTTTTAGGAAGTCCGTGGGTCCAAACTTAAGAAGAGTTCAAGAAAAGTTTCACCGAGAATAATCTTTTCTTTAATGAACAGTTCTAGGGTTTGAAGAAATTCAAGAGAAGTTTCACCGGGAATTAATCCTCTATGGGGAAACTGAATTTCTTTGACAAGTTCTAATAGTGACAGTCTGAGAAAAGGTTCACCGAGAATACTGCCTTTCTCTTTGTTCCTTATTGTTTAAGCCCAAGAGAAGGCAAGACTGTATCTGGAAATCCTATGGGGATCTAGTTTTGACTGCATTTAAAGAGTGACCAACTGGCTTTACCTAGTTCTAGACCTAGTTGCCGGGGAAAACTCTAAATAGATATACTAGTATATATACAGTTGATATATGAGAAGTATTTAAAAGGGTATGAAAGAAGGACTTACAGGGGAGCAGCTTCCCACAATACAGTTATATATATATGAAAGCGAGTAAATGAAAGCTGTTAAAACTTACAGGTGAGCAAGCTTCCATGTTGTATTGTTAGTTGTTCAAAGAAATTAAAGAAAGTTTTGATAACAACATGTATGTTTGAATCTAAATCAAAAGAGAAGTTGTTTTTGAAAATATTGTTGGGGCTTATACTCAAGGAGAGGTCCAAGGTTTAACAGTGATTGCACCGTTGTTTTGAAGATCGTATCGGGACTTATACAATGACTAAGGCCTAAAATGATTTTGGTTAAAAAGGGATTAGGTCTTACACTCTATCAGAGGCCCAAAAGATGTTTTGAAAGAGAAAGATGGGACTTACAACACGAGGGGAGGTCTGTAGCGAGCGATTTTTGTCGGTGACGCGACCACCTTATCGCTGAAGTTTGGGTTTCCTCTTCGAGGAGAAAGGGTGCTACTTTCTGATTTCTTATTTATCCCGTGAAGCTGGAAGGAAAGGGAAGCTATCTAAAACTAACCTTGCACGTAAATGTTTAACGGAACAAACGTTTTAAAGAGATTGGGGGTCCGGGGCCAGGTTATACAATGGGGAGTTGTCAATTACCCATCCTATATGTGGTTATCCACAGGATATTAGCTTTAGGCTTCACTTTGTAATTGATGGTGTTTATCTATTAATGGGTTGGGAAAGTTTCTTGGGAAGTATAAGTGAGTGAGATTTTGTTGATATTCAGGTGTTTTTGGTAAGGTACTGAACCTAAGTTTTGATGTAAAGGTACTGGACCTAGAGTTTTTTATTAGTATGCTCGCTAAGATTTCACAATCTTATGCCTACGTATTCCCGTTTAAATGAAACAGGGAAATCAGAGCAATCGTAGTTCCTCCTATTCTAAGGGAGGAAAAAGATATTTGGTGTCTTGTTCAAAGCCCAAGATTGAAGCTAAAAGGTTGAGTATTTGTGTCTTGTTCAAAGCCCAAGATTGAAGCTAAAAGGTTGAGTATTTGTGTCTTGTTCAAAGCCCAAGATTGAAGCTAAAAGGGTATTGAGAGGGAATTTGTCATCTCTAAAGAGAGATTGTTGATTTTTGTGTCCCTTGATCAAAGCACAAGGTTGATGCTAAAAGGTTAATTGACTCGTCTAGGGGGTTTCTTTATACAAAGCCTAAGAGGAGGCTAGAAGTGACCGACTCAACAAGAGAGTGTTTTATCTGTCTTGTACAAAGCCCAAGATTGAGGCTATAAAGAGACTGACTCTTTGGGGATATCATTATACAAAGCCTAAGAGGAGGCTAGAAGTTTGATTTTCCTGGGGAAATATTTTGTCTGTCTTGTACGAAGCCCAAGATTGAGGCTAAGAGGGATTTTGATTCCGCTGAGGAGGGTTTGTATGTGTCTTGTACAAAGCCCAAGATTGAGGCTGAAAAAGAAGACTGACTCTGTGGGAAAGAAATCTTTATCTGTCTTGTACAAAGCCCAAGATTGAGGCTAAAATGAGACTTTACTGACTCGGCTGAGGATATTTTAGGTGTCTTGTACAAAGCCCAAGATTGAGGCTGACCTTACTGGGAAAATCATTATACAAAGCCTAAGAGGAGGCTTGAAATGGGTTTGACTCTTCTTGGGGGAAAATCATTCCCCAAAGCCTAAAGGAAGGCTGGGAGGAAATGACTCTGTTAGAGAAGATATTGTTAGTTCTGTTATTGGCAGCAATTTTGCTAAAACAATGTGTTTGTTCATGATGTCATGTCTGATGTCTTAACATGTGCTTCTATCTTTCTGCATGTGCTGCAGTTGGTTTCTGTTTGTGATGTCAAGGCAGATGTTCTAACATCTAATGACAGAACATTATACATTCTGTTCAGAATGTGTTGTTTTGTGTGTTGCGCTATTTTAGCAATCTTCAGTGTGATTTGTGTTCTGATTATTGCGAAAATCATGGAGTATTTTATTTATGTGAAGCAATCTTTTTCTACTATTTTGAAGAATCAGTTTGTTGCTAATTTAGGGGAAAGAGATTTGGAGAATAAATCTGCTTTATTGTTAATTCAAATCTGAGATTTTATTCTGCCTAAGCCCATGAAGACTGTTCTATTTAAAGGCGAATCAACCCTACTTGCAAGACAGAGAAGTGTGATTCTAAGAGCTGCGTTACTTGTGTTAGGGTTTAAGTCTCTTGGTGTTTTATTATTTGTGAGCCATTCACTCATCTCCTTGATGTTTGAATTGGACTGTTTATTTGAGTTGTAATTTGTTCACTCTAAGCTTTTAAGCATGAGTGTATTGTTCTTGGTCGAAGCTTTTAAGCAAGATCAAGGTGTGTCTTTGAAGAGTGTTCTTCTCTACTTTGTAATCTTTTAATTGTTATCACTGCTGTGATTGAGGGGGAGTGAGAAGTGTCTCATATCTGAGAGCGTCTTAGATAGAAGTGTCATTGGGTAGTGATTAAGTGAGTAGATTGTCAACTGGTGTGTTGGCTGTAGAGTCTATGAATTAATACTACTAATAGTGAATTTCCTCCCTGGCTTGGTAGCCCCCAGACGTAGGTAGTTAGACCGAACTGGGTGAACAATTCTCTGTGTTTATTTATTGTTCTTCTGTGCAGTTCTCTTACTGTCTTGTTCATACAACAGATATTGATGTTGTGACATCTCACTTAACATCACATATCTGATACCAGAATTTCAATTGGTATCAGAGCAGACATCCTGCTCTATATCTGGGTGAGATCTAGGGCTGTTACTTTCTGGTGCTATGGACAAGGAGAGTGGTGGATTTGTGAATAGACCCCCTATTCTAGATGGATCAAATTATGACTATTGGAAACCTCGCATGGTTGCTTTTTTGAAGTCTTTAGACAGCAGGGCTTGGAAGGATGTTTTGAAAAAATGGAAACATCCTGTCATTATGGGAAAAGATGGTGTGTCAAAGCTGAAACCTAAAGAGGAGTGGACCAAGGAAGAAAATGAACTTACTCTTGGGAATTCTAAGGCCTTGAATGCCTTATTTAATGGTATTGACAAAAATATTTTCAGGCTGGTCAACACATGTGAAGTAGCTAAGGAGGCTTGGGACATCCTGAAAATAACTCATGAAGGAACCTCCAAGGTCAAGATGTCAAGACTTCAACTTCTAACAACAAAGTTTGAAAATTTGAGGATGAAAGATGAAGAGACCATTCATGACTTTCACATGAATATACTTGAACTGTCAAATGCTTCTAGTGCCTTAGGAGAGAGAATGTCTGATGAGAAGCTGGTGAGAAAAATTCTCAGATCTCTCCCCAAGAGATTTGAAATGAAGGTGACTGCTATAGAGGAAGCTCAAGACATCATCCAGATGAGGTAGATGAATTGATTGGTTCCCTTCAGACATTTGAATTAGGGTTGAATGACAGATCTGAAAAGAAGGCCAAAAGCATAACTTTGGTATCTAGTACATAAGATGAGGAGAAAGAGTGTGATGTTGAAACCCAGGAGGAGCTATCCAATGCAATCGTGATACTGGGAAGGCAGTTTAATAAGGTGTTGAAAAGAATGGACAGGAGCTATAAACCTTATGTCAAGAACATCACATCTGACATCAACAGGTCAGGTGATCAGACGAAGAAAACCAAAGCAGAGGAGAAGCCTAATAATGACAAAGGAATCCAATGCCATGGCTGTGAAGGGTATGGTCACATCAGAGCTGAATGTCCTACATACCTTAAACAGAAAAAGGGTTTGTCTACCACTTGGTCTGATGAGGACACTGAAAGTGAAGATGAATCTGCCAAGCATGTCAGAGCAATGACTGGAATATGTGAGTTATATGATGATGATTCAAGTGATGGAGAGATTACCTATGAGGAACTAGCTGCATCATATAGAGAGCTATGTATCAGAAGTGAAGAAGTGTGTCAAGAAGGGGAGAAGCAAAAGGAACTCATAATCCAACTAAAGGCTGACAAGGCTAAACTGGAGAATGAAGTCACTCTGCTGAACTCCAAACTTGATCAAATGTCCAAATCTGTTAGGATGTTGAACAGTGGAACTGACACTTTGGATGAAATCCTTCTAGCTTGAAAGATGGCAGGAGATATGACAGGGCTGGGATTTGATGATAAGAAGAAACCCATTACAAATGCTAGTTCATATGGACTTAAACATAACATGTCCCATCAGATGTCTCAACATCATGGGAAAGTTCATGTTTCTGGACCTAATCATTTTGTGCCTCAACATCATGGGAGAAGACAGCCTCATCATCATGGCAGAAGACAACCTCAACATCATGGGACAAGACATCCTCAAGGGAGAAGACATCCCAACCATTTCAGAGGAGGATTTCAAAGATGGAGATGTCATTATTGTGGAAGGTTTGGTCACATAAAACCTTTTTGCTTCAGACTGCATGGATTTCCTGAGCCTGATCCTCAACCTAGATCAAATCAAAGCATTCCTACAAATGGAAAACAATGGGCTCCCAAGGTTGCTTCAAACAGCTTGATAGCTCATATGTGTCGCTCCCGAAAGATTTGCATCCAACGGTACAAATGCGAGAGTGGCGCGGAAAACAGAGAGTCGCCAGCAAAGTGTATTTATCCCACGAGAGGGAAAGGAAACACTGCTTAAACCTGAGGAAAGGGAAAGGAAAGAGCATGGTTTTGCGACCAAGAGATCTGGGTTCGGGAGTCGGTTACGCGTGAGGAAGGTATTAGCACCCCCACGCGTCCATCGTACCCGATGGGATCCACGCTTGCTTGTCTCGATCAAAGGGTGTCATCAATTGGAGCTTCGCTGCTGCTGGAAAGGAAAAAGAACTGCTAGCTGGAGAACTGGAAAAGGAAAGGAGAGAGAAAGAGAAACAAATGTAGGGAAAATAAAAGAAGTGCTCGCATGAGCCCTACCCCGTTGCCTACGTATCTCATCGGGAGCATGAGAATCAGAGCGATGTAGTTCCCCTCACTAGGGGTGGATTATGTTTTTTAGGGAACGACTTACGTTCTAGCTCAGGTGTTGCAGCTCGCTGTATGGAGACTTAGGCGTTACCGTCTTGCGAGAGAACGAGAAGAAGCACGTTCGTACGTCGAGAGTGAGTGAGATGAGAGAAGAATTCCCGAAGGAAAGACGTTATTGTTTGTTTGGAGTTTTTTAGGCAAGAAGTGTTTTTTACAGTTATTTGTAACTTGCATTGAACCAAAGTCTTAAACACAGGAACTAATACTTCGCGCATCGTCCCCAACAGGACGTACACTAGGTACCCTAGAAGAATGAGAGGAAGCCCCTCATTCCCCACTTCCCACATAGAAGGCCCAAGCACAATACACGTTAAACTTTATTACGTGTTTTGAAGAAGTTTTGAGATGAGAAGAGAGACGACACAAAGGAAACTCTAAAGGGAAACTAAGAGTCCTAATGTTATCATGCATGGATGTCCTATGGTTAGTGAGGCTTAGGAGGAACAACTACCTAATGCCTAATGCTAATCCTACTCCAAGCTTAATAAAAAATTAAGTTGGACTAGGTAGCTCTAAAGGGAGAAAATCCAAGACTTAAACAAGTCTTGAGATCCATGGGAGGAAGAGAGTGAAAGAAGAAAGGAGAAGCATCTTAAATGCTAAAGCAAACACAAGTATGAGAGCTTAAAAGGGAAAGGAGAAGTTAGAATGTGGATGACCATCCACATCCCATTCACTTACCATTAGTCCCTACATGGTTAGCAAAAACAAACATAAGCAATAACAATGCAAATGAAACCCAACAAGGTATAACCCAAAGAGAAATGGTTACAAACCAAAAGAAAAATCATCCAAGTCAGAATGTACACCATAGAGGTGACCCATAATGTTTACCAAATAAACTCAAGCAAAGAGAATGTAAACAAGTGGCAAAACATCCAAGAAAGTCATCAAAGAAGGAATAGAAGAAGAATGAGTGGTTATGCAAGGTGATCATGCAAGAATGCTTCAAATAAAATCCAAGTCAGAATGTGGATGACCTAAGCATGTGCCTAAACATGTTATATAAGTGTCACTCAAGACATACAAGCAAGTATCCAACATTTAGAACCATTAGAAGAAGAAGAAAGAAGCATGTAAATGAAACATGTTAAGGATGCAAGATGAAACATGAATAACACATGACGTGAATACAAAACTCCAAGGTCAGAAACAAACATCAAATGAGATGCAAAGAAGTGATATGGTATGGCATACACAAACCAAACACAAACCAAGAAGAGGCATAGATGAGAAGAAGTGAAAAGATAAGTCAAAAAGAGACATGTAAATCAAACATGGAACATGTGCACAAAATATGCAACAACCTCATACCAATGACCTATAATTGTAATCAAATGACTTATAATGATTCAAACATGGCTCATGAAGTCAAAGTAACCAATCCAAACAATGGCACAAGTGCCTTCTCAAACAAGTAACCTAACATGATCCAAAGATATGCATAAAGGAGATCTCAAACAAAGAGCAATCAAAAAAATAGAAAATCAACTTCAGAAATTACCAAATTAATTCTCACAATACCTTAACCATAAGCAAACATCATATTAAAAATTCAAGCAAAAATTCACAAGATAAGGTCTCCAAACAAACATGCAAAGTCACAAAAGAAACAAAATGCATCATGGAAAAGAGAGGGACCAAAATGCAATATGAAAAAGTTTTAAAAATGAAACAAAAATGTTTTTATGCACTTCAATATGTCATCTAACAAATACAAAAATAATGCGTTGAAAATGTGTTATCGATGAAGAGAAATAAAATCTACAATGCAAAGTATGCACATGTGAGACAATTCAAAAAGAAAATCATTTAAACAATTAATTCAGATGCCAAAAATAAAATAAAATAAGAAAATAAAATTTGAAATTTTTTTATAAAATGCTAAACATGCTTCATGATTTTTTTGGTAATTTTTGAATGCATAAAAATGATTTTAAAAATTAAAATGCAAATGCAACAATTAATGAAAATAAAATGAAAGAAATAAACAAGGAGGGGTGCATACAGCAACAAAAACACGTTGAAAAATAAACATGGGCTTAAAGGAAGGGTGCAAAAAGCAAGGCCCAAGGCCAAAGTCCACTAGCGAAGTCAATGAGGAATACATGGACTCAGTCAAACATTCAGATTCAATATCAACCAATAGATTAATCTCACGCTCATCATCAGTCAATGCAATCAACATAGTAACTAAGATCAATGGACCAGATCAACATGCACACCATAATCAAGTAAACACGCACACATCAAAGCAATCAGAACACCATACAAACCCTACGTGATAGGCACATGCCTTTTTTAATGCGTTGTCAAAATAATATCCACATGATTCAATTAACGCATCACAATCAGTCAAATAATCAAATAGTATGCAAGATGAGTGGTCATGATCTGGTGGCACATGATAACACGCATGGGGTAACAAACACGCAAACATTAAATTAAAATCAGAAATTAAAAAAACGTGGCAAGATGTGGACCAATGGATCAAGCAATTCAACGACTAAGATTGTGTCACCTACCTCCAACCCTTGCCGGACCGAAAAAAAAACCAGACGCCAGAGCCCTAGCTCTGGTCGTCTCCTCCGATGAGCACCAACACCAAACCTTTCCAGAAATGAAAAATGAGTATACCATTTTAATCAGAAAAACATGAGGATCACAAATATCATGCTCATTTCACCAAACAATCAACATACGAAGCAAATCGAAGGAAAGAAAGTTTAGATCCAAAACTTCAAACTCAAAATACACACAATCTACACGTCCAAAATTCAAACAAAACACATCATCATGCTCAGTGAACTTCATAGATCATTATGCACACTTAAAATTCAAGTTCTAAGAGCATGAAAAGTTCACCAACCTGAGATCTTGAAGAGCTTAAAATACTCCTAGAAAACCAGAGATAAGCTGCAGATCTAGCCTTAGGAACCTCTAATTGCAAAATAAATGCAATTAGAGCTTGAATATGGTCTGGATCTTGAGTTTTGAACTTGGATCCTCTTGAACTAAACTTGGTGAAAACCTTGCTCTCAGCTAAAAATGACAGTTGATTCTTGTTCAACTCTCTTCACTGATCAAGAATATGAAAGAATTTCTCCAGAAAACCTTGTGGAGAGGGAGAATCGAAAAAGAGAAAGTGGAGAGTGAAAAATGGATTCTGAGCCAAAATGAATGCATGCCCTAGTTTTGGAGGCATGAGTTAGCTTATATACTCTCCATTAGTCCACTGATTGTGATTAGCAAGTGATTAAACCTTTGGTTAATGAGATTGGAGTGATTTTGCAATTTTGCACTTTGTGTTACCACCACTAATCCACACGTGCAAACTCAATGAAATCAGCATGATTCACTTGCATTCCACTTGATAACCACACCTGAATTGTACTTGGGCCTTGCAATGACTTGGTTGGTGAGTTTTGAATCAATTTGCAATTTTGAACTTTGTTGAATAAGTGAAAAATAAGTCATGGAATGAATTGATTCAAAGGCCAAAAATGATCCTCTTGACTTGTATTTTGATGTTGTAATGTGACATGAAGCAATTGGGAACATTACAAGTCTTTTTGAGTGAAAATGCAAATGGTGGAAAATTTGACATATAAGAAATCCATGAAATGCACCTTGCATTGTTTTGACCATAACTTGAGTTCTACAAATGAGATGGAGATGTTCTAGTACTTTTTGGAAATGGGAGAGAAAGATCTTCAACTTTCATGTTGGAGGAAAATTCATTTGAAGCTTCCTTGATGATGAAAAGTCAAGTTGAATGTGGTGGAAAAATTGCCAAAAATGGAAAGTTCTCATTATAGGTCATTTTCCAAATTTAGTAACTTTTGCACAAACCCTTGATTCTTGAAGAATGGCATGAATATTGACAATTGAAGACCATATGAGGATGTGAGACCTTGAAAACCATGAAAAGAACCTCAAAATTCCACAGTTGACTTTCTCCTTTACAATTGACTTTTCTTGGTTCACAAGCAACTGATCCACTGAACATTCTTCACCATAAACCATCAACCAAACCCTCATCTTATGGATACATGCAAACATAAAGACCTCATGACACCATGCTTGAACACACAAAGCCCTCCAAGAAGTCCTTTTGATTCACAAACCCTAATTGGTCCCTCTAGTTAAGAGGGAAAGATTCACTTGCAATCTTTTGCCATGCTTGATCTTGTGATGATGTGATGGACTCCTCAAACCACCTTGAGGCTTGAGACTCCTCTGAGGCTTGTGAGAAACCCTTGGCCCTTATTCTCTTGCTTTGGATGATCCACACCTTTGAAAACCACTTGATCCCATGCTCTATGCTGAATGCCATGCTATGCAATCTATGACCTACTATGGAATGCAAAAAGAGTAAAGCATAGACCAATTTATTGAGAAAACAAAGAAGGTAAATTTTTGAGGTATTACAACATGTCTCTAGAAGATTCTACCATAGGATATTGGTTACAATGTCTCAACAACAACCATCACCATCCAAGAAATCAACTACCAAGAATCCTACGCATTCAAAATCTAGGGTTTCTTCTGATGATGTTCTTACTGATGCGGTTCTTGATGTTGCACCTCTTTCTATGATTTCCCCTCCTAAAGATAAGAAGACTAGACCCAATAAGCTGCATGCAAGAAGCTCCAAACGCACTCCTGCAGGTAACTCTTCTGATTCCTCTAAGAATAAAAAATATGATGATAGCGCTGTTCGTAGCATAGTTACTGGTCTATTGTATGGAGACAACGGGATTCCTGGAATCACTATGCCTCTGTCTCAAGAGGATCAAGGAAAGGAAGAAGTCTTCTCTGTTGATAGAAGTATGGATAGGATTGTCTCTAGGGTTCTGGATGAAGGGTTTGTCGTTGCTGGGATCTCTAAACCCCTTGCTCAAATTTCTGCCTCTCATACTTCTGAGGATAATCAAGAAGGTAATCCTTAAACTGGGTCATTTGACAATGATAAGGATGGTTCAGAAGATAAACTTCAAAAGCTGGCTACCTCAGTTCTGGGACATCTACTGCTGAGAGAAGTTCTCCTAACAAGTCTGATGCTTCAGGTTTTAAAGGAAAGCAGACTGTTAATGATGAAGATATTGTGAATCTGGTTGATGTTCCATCTGATAATGATCTGATTGCAAGTGTACACCCTGGCATTGCTAAAAGGTTGAAATCTAGAAAAGGGAAAGCTGTAGATTCACCTTCAAAGGTGAGAACAAAGAAGACTCCTGTTGTTGGACCTACAAAGTCTTGGAGCAAAGTGTCTATCTCTTCCAAAAAGAGGAAGATCAGGATTGAGTCTGACTCAGACTATGATGTTGAGGATGATGTCCAGGACATCACTCATGTGAAAAAGCCTGTTGTGAGTAGAACTGCTGATAAAGTTCCTGATGCTCCACTAGATAATGTTTCTTTTCATTCTGTTGTTAGTGTACAAAAATGGAAGTATGTTTATCAAAGAAGGGTTGCCATGGAAAGAGAACTAGGTAGAGATGCTCTTGAGTTGAAAAAGGTTATGGAATTGATCAATTATGATGGGTTAATGAAGACTGTGTCTAGCTTTTCAAAATGTTATGATATGCTTGTCAAGGAGTTCATTGTGAACATCCCTGGAGATATTACTGATAGCAGAAGTGTGGATTTTAGCAAGGTTTATGTAAGGGGTAAGTGTATTGAGTTTTCTCCTACTGTTATTAATAGATACTTGGGAATGAGTGATCAAGCTGAGAGTGAGTTGGAGGTCACTGACAATCAGATTTGCAAGGAGATTACTGCAAATCAAGTGACTGCATGGCCTTTGAAGGGAAAATTGACTGCTGGACTTCTGAGTGTTAAGTATGCTATACTGCATAAGATTGGAGCTGCCAATTGGGTTCCTACCAACCATAAGACTACAATCTCTTTTGGGTTGGAAAAGTTCATCTTTGCAGTTGGAACTAAGAAGGACTTTGACTATGGTTCTTATATTTTTGATCAAACAGTCAAACATGCTGGAACAATGGCTGTGAAGTTGCCAATTGCTTTTCCATCCTTAATCTGTGGAATTATTTTGAATCAACATCCTGGGATCTTGGCTGCTACAGATATTGCTTGCAAAAGGGAGTATGTATTGCTTCTTCACTCCAAACTCTTTGCAGGACAACATGTTCCTGATATTGTTTCAACATCTGCAACTATTGGCAACAAGAATACCACCAAAGGTGAGTTAATCAGTGAGTTAAAGGCTACTTGCAAGGAGCTGGAAACAGTGATCAACATAAATACTGCTAGGAAGCTGAAATTAGAGCCTTGATCAAAATTTGGAACAGGTTGAAGATGAGGGGGAAGAGGAAGCTAGTGCCTCCAGTGAGGAAACTGATGATCATGAATGACTTGGTTCTGGAACTCTGCTGTGTTCTGTTGATGGTGCTGCTGGTGTTCTTTGATGGTTCTTTTGGTTTTTCTTTCTATTATTAGTTTTTGTTTTGCACCTTGGGTGCTTGTTATGTAATCTGAACATATTGGATATTGTTGCTCTTATATGTTTATCTTGTTTGGATGTTCCATGACTTGTCTTGACATGAGTTGCATACTGTGACTAACAAGGGAGAGCTAATTTGACTGTCTGGTAGCTAGTATGACTAACTGTGAGTAGTGAGGGGGAGTTCTTGGTACTGACTTGACTTCTTTCATAACTCCTTGGCCAATTATGGCTAAAAAGGGGGAGAGTAGTTTGGATTTGCTGTTGCTGTAGGGAGTGGATGTTCTCTGTGATGTTCTGATGTTGGTTTTTGGTTGAAGTAGTTGGATTTCTGGTTGTTGCTGGTTTCTTGGCTTGAGGGGGAGTTTGAGTTTTGATTGGTGTGCAACTTCTGAATGTTAAGGTTATGTGTTATGGTGTGTGTGTGTCTGCTGCAGGTATCTCTGATGTGTGCTGATATTGTTTTAGCCAAAATTAGCTAAAGGGGGAGATTGTTAGTTCTGTTATTGGCAGCAATTTTGCTAAAACAATGTGTTTGTTCAAGATGTCATGTCTGATGTTTTAACATGTGCTTCTGTCTTTCTGCATGTGCTGCAGTTGGTTTCTGTTTGTGATGTCAAGGCAGATGTTCTAACATCTAATGATAAAACATTATACATTCTGTTCAGAATGTGTTGTTTTGTGTGTTGCGCTATGTTAGCAATCTTCAGTGTGATTTGTGTTCTGATTATTGAGAAAATCATGGAGTATTCTATTTATGTGAAGCAATCTTTTTCTACTGTTTTGAAGAATCAGTTTGTTGCTAATTTAGGGGAAATATATTTGGAGACTAAATCTGCTTTATTGTTAATTCAAATATGAGATTTTATTCTGCCCAAGCCCATGAAGAATGTTCTATTTAAAGGCGAATCAACCCTACTTGCAAGACAGAGAAGTGTGATTCTAAGAGCTGCGTTACTTGTGTTAGGGTTTAAGTCTCTTCTTATTTTATTATTTGTGAGCCATTCACTCATCTACTTGATGTTTGAATTGGACTGTTATTTGAGTTGTAATTTGTCCACTCTAAGCTTTTAAGCACGAGTGTATTGTTCTTGGTCGAAGCTTTTAAGCAAGATCAAGGTGTGTCTTTGAAGAGTGTTATTCTCTACTTTGTAATCTTTTAATTGTTATCACTGTTGTGATTGAGGAGGAGTGAGAAGTGTCTCATATCTGAGAGCGTCTTTGATAGAAGTGTCATTGGGTAGTGATTAAGTGAGTAGATTGTCAACTGGTGTGTTGGCTGTAGAGTCTATGAATTAATACTACTAATAGTGAATTTCCTCCCTGGCTTGGTAGCCCCCAGACGTAGGTAGTTAGACCGAACTGGGTGAACAATTCTCTGTGTTTATTTAATGTTCTTCTGTGCTGTTCTCTTACTGTCTTATTCATACAACAGATATTGATGTTGTGACATCTCACTTAACATCACATATCTGATACCAGAATTTCAGATATCTGTCCCAAGCTTAAGGGAGGGAGATTTATGTCTTGTACAAAGCCCAAGATTGTGGAGAAAGGGGTTTGACTCAACAAGAGAGTGTTTTTATCTGTCTTGTACAAAGCCCAAGATTGAGGCTGGACAAGCTGGAGAAAGTATTCTACACAACCTGAGAAGAGGCTACCGCCTTCTAGGGAAAATCTTTATACTAAGTTTGGACAAAGATAGACTCAATGAGAGAGTATTTTTATCTGTCTTGTACAAAGCCCAAGATTGAGGCTAAAAAAGGTTGACTCAACAAGAGAGTCCTAAAAGGTGATTGACTCAACAAGAGAGTCTAACAAGTGATTGACTCAAAAAGAGAGTCTAAAAAGTAATTGACTCAACAAGAGAGTCTGGAAAGGTGGTTGACTCAACAAGAGAGTCTAAAAAGTGATTGACTCAACAAGAGAGTCTGAAAAAGTGATTGACTCAACAAGAGAGTCTGAAAAGGTTAGCTCTACTAAGGTGAATCATTTGTACAAAGCCAAAGAGGAGGCTGACTTCGCTAAGGAAGGATCATTATACAAAGCCTAAGAGGAGGCTAGTTTTCTGCTGAGGAAAGATCCTTATACAAAGCCTAAGAGGAGGCTATCTTTTGCTGGGGATAATTGAGATCCCCAGGCAGGTCCAAGTGGGGAATCAACTCTTGGTGAGGATTACAGAAGAGTTGAGATGTCAGATACCTTGAGGTTCTGAATTAAGATAGTGTTGACCCTGGTTGGGGAACTCTCATGAGAGAGGCTGGGTTTTTGCTGGCGATCGATCCAGGATGCCCGAAGTTTTTTCCTATAGTTGTAAGGAACTCGAGAATGTCTTTGAGACTCAAGGGGATTAGACTATCCAAGTCTACTAGTGTGGAAGAGTTTTATCTTTTGTATGACGCCCAAGAGGAGGCACGGGCATTAAGGGATGAGAATCAACCCTAAAGTGGCCTGAGGTCTGACACTGGAAAGACTGCTCTTGCAAAGGATGACTAAGTTTTATCTTATACCTTTAAGAGGTCGTCAGGGTCCTTGTATTAAGCCCAAGAGAAGGCATGAGAACTTCTAAGAAGCCGAATGGTCCTTGTATAAAGCCCAAGAGGAGGTGGGAATGCTTTTAGGAAGCCTGTGGGTCCCAAAACAAGAAAAGTTCAAGAAATGCTATTCACCGAGAATAGATCATTTAGTGAAAGCTCTGTGATTTGAAGAAATTCAGGAGATGCTATTCACAGAGAATAGATCAACTCCAGGGAGTAGAATTTCTTTGACAATTTCTAGGGGTGACAGTCTGAGAAAAGGTTCCCCGAGAATACTGCCTTTATCTTTGTTCCATATTGTTTAACCCCAAGAGAAGGGAATACTGTATCTGGAAATCCTAAGAGTGACCAACAGGGCTTTACCTAGTTCTAGACCTAGTTGCCGAGGAAAACTCTAAATAACTATACTAGTATATATACAGATGCTATATGACGAGTATTTTAAAAGGGTATGAAAGAAGACTAACCATGCGCAGCTTCCCACAATACAGTTATATATATCTGACATGTATTTAAATGAATGAAAGAAGACTCACTGTGTGCAGCTTCCCACAATACATATATATATATATATATATATATATATATATATATATATATATATATATATATATTAAAGCAAGTAAATGAAAGCGGATAAAACTTACGGGTGAGCAAGCTTCCATGTTGTATTGTTAGTTGTTCAAAAACAAAGAAAGTTTTAATAACAATACATATATTTGAATCTAAATCAAAAGGGAATTATTTTGAAAAGATTGCGGGGCATATACTCAAGGAGAGGCCCAAAGAGTTTGACAGTGATCGCACCGTTGTTTTGAATATTGTACTGGGACTTATACAACTACTGAGGCCCGAAAAGGTTTATGTACAACAAGGGTTGGGTCTTACAACTCAAGGAGAAGCCCTAGGATTATTTAAAGAAAATAAATGGGACTTACAACACAAGGGTAGGCCCAGATGATTTTCTTGTTTGAAAATGGCGATCGCGCTGAGATTTTTTAACGCAGAGGGACTTATACAATGTCTGAGGCCCAAAAAGGTTTTGGTTAAAAAAAGATTAGGTCTTACACTCTATTAGAGGCCCATAAGTAATTTTAAGAAAAAGAATGGACTTACAACTCAGGGAGAGGCCCAAGTGGTTTTATTTTAAACAGGCGGTCGCGCCGAGATTTTTGAAAATGTGTTGGGACTTATACAAGGTCTGAGGCCCAAACTATTTTTGTTTCGAAGACGGGTTGGGTCTTACACTCTATTAGAGGCCCATGAGTGTTTGAAAAAGGTTGATGAGGGTGGAATTAATCAAAACCCTAATTTTGTCTAAAATGGAATTAATTTTGTTTAAAAATTAATAAAAATTATTGAAAACATGTGAAAAATGAGTGGTGATCTTGGATCAATGTTTCAAAAATCATGTTTTTATCCACAAAATGATTGAAAACCAACTGAGTTTGGAAAATCAAGAAGGAAAAAATATTTTAAATGTTAAAAAACAAATAAAAATTAATTCTTTGCAAAAATATCAAGTATAGTAAATAAATAATATTTTTGGGAAATTTTTGTAAAATAAAATATTTTAACATTTTTGTGAATTATTAAAAAAAGAATAAACTCAAAATCATTAAAATTCAGAGAGAAATTAATTTTTGAATCAATTAAATAAAATCACAAAATTCAAATATTTGAAAGTTTGAAAAAGGGCGCCAAGAACACACCAAGAACACGCGCGTGTTCTGATTTTGCCCAGATTTACATTTTCTCATCAATCTCACTGAATACTTGATGAAATCACACAATCCACATATCAATCTACTCGTTTTTACCTCACGATCATGTCTATGGTCTTTAATTTCATTTATTTTAAGCATGGAATAAGAAATCAAAGAGAAACCTCAAGAACCCTAAATTCTGCATGAAGGCTGAGAAATTTGATACACGACTCATACAAAGCAATTAATGGAGGGGAAACACTCCATACATGATTATGAACATATGGCAAAATTATTGTGCGAGGAAATATGCATGAATCATGAGATGACCAAGTTTAGACTTACTTGAAGGTTGTGGCAGCTAGAGCAACTTGATTTTTGAGTTGGAGGTGTTACAGATGAGTTGTGATGATCTGAACAGCTTCCCTACACCTTATGGAGTGTGTTTGAAAGTTTGGATTGATTTGAAATGGAATGGAACAGATTGTGGCACCTCAGCTGCAACTTTGTTGAAAACTTGAGCAAATGGATGGTGATTTTGTGAAATTGATGTTCCAGATGTTGTTTTAGTGTTTGATCAGCTCACATATGATGTTTATGAGGTGTGTGTATGATTGGTTTGGTTGGAAACACTTTCTAATTCAAAACCCGATAGTAGCTTGCATTAGAAGGCATTTTTGGAAGTGAGAGGGTGATTTTGAGAAAGGAAAGTGTTATAGGCCTTTGGTGTACTCAAACTGATCACAAATGAGGTCTATTTATTTTGTGTCAAGTTTGTTTTGCAAGGAATAGGGAACGACAACTGCAGTAGGCCTTTGGCCAATGTGGATCAAATGTAATCTCAAGTCTCCTCTAGCCATTGACTTGAGATTAGAGCATAGGCCTATGGTTCCCTGATTCAAGGATAAGGCTTGACTGAAGTGTTCATCTTTGCTCTGATACATGCCACCTCTAAGCATCCATTAAATGTTCCAAAACAAAATTGGAGTCTTGGCCTCCTTTAGGCTTTATAGGTTTGGCATGGCTATGTTAGATTTTGGGACTTTGGAGGCTGATAGATCAATGCTTGTCCCTTGGTTGTTCCCCCTTGAGGTGTGCATATGGATAACCATGCTTGGAGTTGTACAATTTGATTAAATCGAGCCATAATGCACAAATTTTTCTTCCAAGACAGTTTGCATCAAGGCATATTGCAGCTGTCATAACTCCTAGCTCAGATGGAATTTAATGGAGTTCTTGGACATTTTGGAAAGCTGACATATCCTATTTCAACATGATGTCCAACTTTGGTTTTGATCCAACTTGAATTACAATGAAAAATGCCTCTACATTTTGGAAAAAATAAGGCAGATTCTGACTTAGTGAAAATTTCACTAAGTGTTGGAAAAATGTCACTTTTGTGTTTTCAGCCATTTTGATCACTCCATAACTTGAAATCCATGAGGAATTGGAATGAGGTGTAGTTTACACTTTTAAAGTATGCCATGAGAGCTACAAATCCATCTTTGGACCATCCAAAATGGTTGCTTGGATCTCAAGTTATGATCCTTGGAAGTTGGTACCCTAGCCACTTTATTCCATAACTTAGAAAAATTCTAAGTTTTTATGGTTACCCCTTTTACAAGTTAACTCACTTTCTTTGATTTTTTTTTATGAATGATGATTCAAATCATACATTAACATTGTTTTAGAGTCAAAGAACCATAATTGTGAAAAATCTCAAAAAGTCAAACTTGACTTTTGAGCACAATTGACTTTTTATCAGATGAATTTCAAACTGTGCGACCCTTTGTGAAATCAAGTCCTTGATCTAAATAAAACTTTATGGATATGTTTCATAGGTGTTATAGGGTGTACTGAATCATGTCCCAAGGTTTGGGAGCATGTCTTGGTCAAAAGTCAAAGGTATAGTTGACTTTTCCCTCGAAATCCTAATTGTGGTCCTGATGAAAACGAAACTTGTGAGTCAAGCTTCTTGGATCAATCCATTGTTGCAAATGATTCAATGTGGTTTATTAGAGACCCTCAAATCATGTCTTGAGGTCTTGGCTCATGTTTTGTCTCAAAAGTCAACTTAGGGGTGAATTAGGTCAAGAAACCCTAATTCTGATTTTTGGTGAATGCATCCCCTGAGGTAAAATTGACTTGATGATTGGGTCCATGAGGTCCCTTGTAGTATCTTATGTTGTGCTTTGAAGCATTGGCTCATGCCTAGATTAAGATTTTCATCTGGAGGCCCTGGTCGACCAAAACCATAATTTGGTGGCATTGGCGATCTTGAGGCTTAGTCCACTTGGGAATGCTGCAACCTTGTGCCTGATTCTTGATGTGGGAGTCCGCTTGATCATTTATGTGTGTTTGAGAGGTTAGAAATGTTGAGGATCATGTCATTTCTTGATTGATCCTTTGTCTAAGGCTCTAATAGGGCTTAAAACCCTAATGCTTGATTGCAGGGAATGCTCAACAATTCTTGAGGAGATTGATGAGGCATAAAGGCACATCCATATTGTGATGATGATTTGCACAATGATGGGAAATCTTAGTGGTCAAAATTTGGGGTATGACAGGTGCCCCTATTTAATCTTCTTGGACCCGAAGGTGTGAATGACGAAGGTTAAATATCGGAATACCCAAAATTTTGACAGTGGTTATGAATGATAGTTCACACATCCTTCTTCTTTTGCTAAGCAATGAAGCATAGAAAAAGTAAAAACTTCCCCTCGATCCTGGTCTTCAGCCATGGAACTGGTCTCAGTTTCTGAAATAAACTTCCCCTCGATCCTGGTTTCCTACCAAGGAACTGGTCTCAGTTTCTGAAATAAACTTCCCCTCGATCCTGGTTTCCTACCAAGGAACTGGTCTCAGTTTCTGATGTAAACTTCTCCTCGATCCTGGTTTCCCACCAAGGAACTGGTTTCAGTTTCTGAAATAAACTTCCCCTCGATCCTGGTTTCCTACCAAAGAACTGGTCTCAGTTTCTGATGTAAACTTCCCCTCGATCCTGGTTTCCTACCGAGGAACTGGTCTCAGTTTCTGATGTAAACTTCCCCTCGATCCTGGTATCCTACCAAGGAACTGGTCTCCGCAGAATGTGACGAGTTGGTCGTTCTTGACAAAATTCAGCTTTTGGTGAAGCGTCGAAGTGACTGCCCCAGCCTCGTGTATCCAAGGTCTTCCTAACAAACTGTTGTATGCTGCCCGGATGTCCATGACCTGGAAAGTGACTTGGAAAGTGCGGGGACCGATAGTTATGGGAAGGTCGACTTCGCCGATAACTATTTTCCAGGATCCTTCAAATGGTTTGACGATGACCTCACTGCCTCTCATCGGAGATCCTTGGTATGATAATTGCATCAGAGTAGACTTTGGCATAACATTCAGAGCCGATCCGGTGTCAACCAGTACGCTGGATAAAGCATCGTCCTGGAAGTTGATTGTAATATTTAGTGCCATGTTGCGACTTTTGCCTTCTTTTGGCAATTCCTCATCACTAAACCCCAAGTCGTTGCAGGAAGTGATGTTGGAGATGATATTGTCGAATTGTCTTATTGACACATCATGTTCCACAAAGGCCTTCTCTAGGACTTTCTGTAGAGCCTCCCAGTGAGCTTCAGAACTGAGTAAAAGAGATAGCACTGAGATTTTCGAAGGAGTTTGCAACAGCTGATCAACAATTAATGAGGTATAAAGGCACATCCATATTATGATGATGATTTGCACAATGATGGGAAATCTTAGTGGTCAAAATTTGGGGTATGACAGATGCCCCTATTTAATCTTCTTGGACCCGAAGATGTGAATGGCAAAGGTATTCGGGCATTCGGGGTGCAAGAGGATTAAATATCAGAATACCCGAAATTTTGACAGTGGTTATGAATGGTAGTTCACGCATCCTTCTTCTTTTGCTAAGCAATGATGCTTAGAAAAGGTAAAAACTTCCCCTGGATCCTGGTCTTCAGCCATGGAACTGGTCTCAGTTTCTGAAATAAACTTCCCCTCGATCCTGGTTTCCTACCAAGGAACTGGTTTTAGTTTCTGAAATAAACTTCCCCTCGATCCTGGTTTCCTACCAAGGAACTGGTCTCAGTTTCTGATGTACACTTCCCCTCGATCCTGGTTTCCTACCCAGGAACTGGTCTCAGTTTCTGAAATAAACTTCCCCTCGATCCTGGTTTCCTACCAAGGAACTGGTCTCAGTTTCTGATGTAAACTTCCCCTCGATCCTGGTTTCTTACCAAGGATCTGGTCTCAGTTTCTGATGTAAACTTCCCCTCGATCCTGGTTTCCTACCAAGGAACTGGTCTCAGTTTCTGAAATAAACTTCCCCTCGATCCTAGTTTCCTACCAAGGAACTGGTCTCAGTTTCTGATGTAAACTTCCCCTCGATCCTTGTTTCCTATCAAGGAACTGGTCTCAGTTTCTTTTGTCAATAAACTTTCTTGACAAGGGACGCTGTTTGTAGCGGTTTTCCTCAAACTTCTCGCCGAATTTTCCTGGGGAGACGCCATTTGATGGGAAAAAGTTTTGGTGTCAGACTTGCTGGGGGTACCCGTTCGTCTGAGCTGCAGAGGTGTTACAAACTTCTCTGTTGGATACACCATTTGTTGATTCTACAGGGGAAAACGAGTCTCTTGAGAGGCTGCTTTCCGCTTGGGGGTATTACATCATACTTTTTCTCGAGATCTTCTCGGAGGAATTCCATGTGATGTAATCCAATTTTGAGGTGCTGATGACCTTTTTGTCAGCGAATCTTTCTGAGAAAAACTGCCGTACTACCGAATCTTTGATTAAGAGGCTTTCTCTGGGGATTTTCCTTAATCCGGGAAAACGAAGATATCATCTTCAGTGGCGAAGAGTGTCGTTTACCGAAAGTTATCTTGTTTTCAGAGGTTCAAGTTATCAAAGTGGTCAAGGGACCAATTCCAATCCAGAAATAAACTGGAAGATAGATTGTTCAGACGCAACATTTCCTGACAAGGAAAGAACTGACAACTCGATTGAGAGGACTTATAACACTAAGGGATAAGACCGACTAGCGTGATAGTGATGCAAAATGAATATGAATACAAATCAGTAATGCATGATGTATGTATGTTTATACTGACAGAACTGACGCGACATACTGACTAATAGATGAACATAACTGGATATTCGGCCACTGCGGAGAACGAGGAAGTACCATTTGGTCCAAAATAGCAATTCTGCCTTGCTTAGGAGAAATAGTCCCTGTGGGGAAAACTGTTGGTCGGGCTTAAGAGATAAGAACTCTGTCGGGGATGTCGGACGAAATATTCGCATCTGACACAGCTGATCCTTCATTCAGGTGTACTGTTTAAGATGGAGTACTTTGATTCTGCACTTTGAAGCTCGATTACTTCTGGAGAAGCGATCGATGTTCTTTCAATGTTCAACAGTTAAAAGAAATTGCCATCTTTATATAAAAGCAGAAAAAAGTTTGACAAGTAAATTCATTTTTGTTTTATTTCAAGAATCGTTGATCATATTAAAATGTCGTTCTGTAAATCTAAAACAAATGAGAATTATAAACAAAAGCACTAGGGCTCAAATTTTATTGATAGGATGGAAATCAGCCAAACGCATGATTCCATGGAGTATTTACAAAGTTAGAAAATGGTAATTTAAGGGAAATGGGCTGCATTGAAATATAATGACAGTTATCCTTCTACCAACTTTGAATTCTGGACATCCTGAGCTTCCGTCGAAGATGACCTTGACTGGAGTTTCTTCTGATGGATGGCATTACTGCTGCTGGGGGACTTGCCCCTTTGCTGGACGTAGTTACTTGCCATTAATCCCTAACTTTTGCCTGGATTGTACCTTGAGATTTCCAATCCATCGGGATGATTTTTTATTATGTGTCTAATTTTTGCTTGGACCGCCCTTTCGGGTTTTCAATCCACTGAGACGTTTTTTTTTTAATTTAGTTTAGGCGAAGTATTTCTTGACTACGTCAACATTTGTGGGTAGGCAAATTCTTCTCCATCCATGGTTACGAGCCTCAAGGCGCCGCCTGAGAAGGCTTTCTTGACCACATAGGGGCCGTCATAATTCGGAGTCCACTTACCCCGGGAATCAGTGAGGAATGATTGTATCTTTTTGAGCACGAGACCTCCTTTTCTGAAGACGCGAGGTCGGACCTTTTTGTCAAACGCCTTCTTCATTCTTTGCTGATACAACTGACTGTGGCATAGTGCCGTTATTCGCTTCTCTTCTATCAGATTCAGTTTATCGTGTCTGCTTTGACACCATTCAGCTTCTGTTAGCTTAGCTTCCATCAATATCCTGATCGATGGGATCTCTACTTCTATGGGGAGAACTGCTTCCATGCCATATACTAGAGAGAAAGGGGTTGCCCCTGTTGAAGTGCGGACAGATGTTCGATAACCGTGAAGGACAAAAGGGTAGCATCTCGTGCTAGTCTTTGTAGGTTACAACCATCTTTTGAACGATCTTCTTGATGTTCTTGTTAGCCGCTTCTACCGCTCCGTTCATCTTGGGTCGGTAGGGAGATGAGTTATGTTGTTCAATTTTGAATTCAGCACACAACTCTCTCATCATCTTATTGTTCAAGTTAGATCCATTATCAGTAATGATATGGTTTGGAACACCATAACGGTAGATGATATTGTTTTTGATAAATCGGACCACCACTTGTCGGGTTACATTAGCGTATGTCACTGCTTCGACCCACTTGGTGAAGTAATCAATGGCCACCAGGATGAACCGGTGTCGGTTCGAAGCTTTGGGTTCGATAATGCCAATCATGTCGATTCCCCATATGGAAAAAGGCCATGGGGAAGAAAGAACTTTGAGATGTGTTGGCGGTACATGGATTTTGTCTGAGTGTATCTGACACTTGTGACATCTCCTCATGTACTTGTAGCAATCGGATTCCATTGTCAACCAATAGTACCCGACTCTTAGAATTTTTATCGCCATTGTGTGTCCGTTGGCATGTGTGCCAAAGGATCCTTCGTGAATCTCTTTCATTAACATATTTGCTTCTGGTCTGTCTACACATCGAAGCAAGACCATGTCAAAGTTTCTCTTATAGAGTGCATCACCGCTCAGGAAGAAACTACTATCCAGCCTTCTGAGGGTTTTTATGTATTTTCTTAATGCCCCAGGTGGGTACTCTTGTTTCTGAAGGAAGCATTTGATATCGTGATACCAAGGTTTGTCGTCTATGACTGCTTCAATCGTGAGGATGTAGGCGGGCCGCTCAAGGCGCATTATGTCAATCTTAGGTATGTCATTCCATTGACCTACACTAATCATGGAAGAGAGAGTGGCTAATGCACCAGCCATGTGATTCTCTTCACGAGGGATGTGATGAAACTTGATTCTGCTGAAGAATGGTAACAGCCTTCTGTAGCATCCCAAAATTTGCTCTCTTACTTTAGTACTAACTGGCTTGTGTTTCATTTCATTTTTGCATTATCATGTGTGCATATCATTGGTTCTTAGCATGGGGTTAAGGTGTCTGAGGCAGTTCAAGAGGAGAAGGTGTTCTTCAAAAGGGTCAAGTTCCATACCATTTATCAGGAATCAAGGGTTGGTACAAAGTTACTAAATATGGAAATGACCTATAATTTGAAAGTTTCCATTTTGGGCAAGTTTTTACACTACAGTCAACTTGACTTTTCATCATCAAGGAAGCTTCAAATGAATTTTTCTCAAACATGAAAGTTGAATATCTTTTTCTCCCCTTTCCAACAAGTACTAGATGGTATCCATATCATTTGTGAAACTCAAGTTATGATCAAAAGAAGGCAAGGTGATTTTTAGGGTTTCCTTATGGTTCCATTTTCACAACTTTTGCATTTTGGGACATAGTGACCTATAATTGGTTCCATTGCTTCAAGGCACATTCTAACATCAAATTACCTCCCATAAGGATCATTTTTGGCCTTTAAATCAAGCGATTTCATGACTTGTAGATCACTTATTTCACATTATGCAAAATTGCAAGATTATTGAAAACCCATGAACCAAGACATCTCAAGGCCCAAATCCAATTCAGGTGTGATTAGCAATTGTTAAATAAGTGATCCATCATAAAAGGCTTGGGTGTGCATGCATGGAGGAGGGGGTATTTCACATTATGCAAATTTGTCAAAAGATCCAAAACTCATTAACCAAGGAATGATTGAGACCTAAATGCTAATCAGAGTAATAACCCTAGGTATTTAAGCTAAAATGACACACTCATTGAGAGGGGACAGGTGATTTTGAGGAGAACAAAACTTTCAACCCTAAGGCTTGATTCCTTCGAATCTGATAATCCATTAGGGCTTTTCACAAAATTTCTTCATTGTCTTGATCCTTGGAATCCATAGAGCACGAAGCACTCACCATCTGGAGCTAACAATAAGGATACGGATAGCACGATCTCAGGTTGGTGCATTTTTCATGATCATAGAACTCTATTTTTAAGTGTGCATAATGATGTGTGACGTTCACTGATAATCCTGATATAGTTTGTTTTGAGTTTGGACGTTTATATTGTCTATATGATGAGTTTGAAACTTTTGAAGCAAACTTTATTTCGTTCGATTTGCGTTATGTATTAATTGTTTGCAAAAAATAGCATGATATTTGGAATCCTCATGATTTTCTGATTGAAATGATGTACTCATTTGCGTTTTCTGGGGATTTTGGGGGTGGTGGTTACCGGAGAAGACGACCGGAACCCTAGTTCCGGCGTCTGGTAAACTTTCCGACCGATCTAGGGTTTAAACGAAGAAGATGAGTTCCCAACCGTTGATGTGCTTGATTCCGTGGTCCTCAGCTTGCCACGTTTTCTATTTTTTGTTTTTATTTTAATGTTTGTGTGTTCGCTCACCCATGATTATTACCGTGTGCCACCAGATCTGGCCTCTTATCTTAATTAATTTGGGAATTGTTTGACTTAATGTAAAGCGTTGATGTGATCTGATGGCTATAGTTTTGACAGCACATTAAAAAAGTCACATGCTGATCACGTGGGGTTCCATGATGTGCTGAATGATTGTGTGCGCGCGTGTGTTTATTATTTATGGTGTGCTCTCAATCTGTGTCATTGATCCTGATTACTATGCATTTTTGTTGACTTGGCATTGAGCGTGAGATTGATCCATTGGCTGGTGTAGGTCAAGATGTTTGACTGGTTTCATTGTTCTTCTTTTGACTTTCGCTGCTTTCTTTTTGGTGATCTGGGCCTTCTATTCACTCCCCTCCCCTTAAGCCCATTGTACTTTCCAACGTGAACCAGTTGCTATTCATACCCCCATGCATATTTCAATTCCTTTTATTTTATTAAATTGCATTATTTTCTTTTTTAATTTTTAAAAATAGATAATTGCATCAAAATTTACCAAAAAAATCATGAAGCATTTTTAGTGTTTTATAAAAGTTTACCAAATTTTATTTTATTATTTTATTTTATTTTTAGCATCTGAATTAATTATTTGAATAATTTCTTTTTGAATTTGTTTCATTTTGCGCACATTGCATTGTAAAATTTATTTCTCATCATCCATGAAACCTTTTAAGTCCATTCTTTTTGCATTGCTACATCAACATATTTAAGTTCATTAAAACATTTTTCTCATATTTTTAAAATCATTTCATATTGCATTCTAGTCCTTTTCTTTTGCATATTGAACCATGTTTCTCATTTGAATTTGCATAATTGTTTGAGTAACCTATCTGGGGAATTTTGGCATGAGCTTTTGACATGTTGTTTGCCACTGGTTGAGGTGTATTAAGTTTTAATTTGGTAATTTTATAAGATGTATTGCTAATTGTTTAATTGCTCTTTGTCTGAGGTCTTCTTGTATGCATATCTTTGATCATGTCTGATTACTTGTTTGAGAAGGCACTTGTGCCATCATTTGGGATTGCTTCTTTGACTTCATAAGCCATGTTTGAACTGTTATAGGTCATTTGATTGCCATTATATGTCATTGGTGTGAGGTTGTTGCATACTTTGTGCATATGTTCAATGCTTGATTTACATGTCTCCAAATTCCCGAGGGACAAGCCTAGTGGTGAGTACTGAATGACCTCAAGATGTTGAGTTTGCTGAAAGATGTCGTGTGTTGGAAGAGAAGCTTGAAACCATAAAGGGGCATGATGCTTTTGATCTGAATGCTTTGAACATGTGTTTGGTACCCGGACTTGTAATACCTCCAAAGTTCAAGATGCCAAAATTTAAGAAATACAAAGGAGATAGTTGTCCAAAGCAACATTTGGTGATGTTTTACAAAAAAATGACCACCAATGCTCTCAACGACAAACTTATGATTCACTGTTTCCAAGACAGTCTAAGTGGGGCATCGTTGAGTTGGTACATGCAGCTATAGAGTAGCCATATCCAGTCATGGTTGGACCTAGCCAACGCCTTTGTGAAACAATACCAATACAATCTTGACATGGCTCCCAGTCGCATACAGTTGCAAGGCTTATCTCAAGAGGAGAACGAATCCTTCAGGGGGTATGCTCAGAGATGGAGGGAGGTAGCTGCTCGCGTTCAACCACCACTTTTAGATAGAGAATTGGTTGACCTGTTCATAAATTCTTTGCAAGACCCATATTTGGAAAAAATGATGAGCAATGGGACGTCAAACTTCTCTGACTTGGCTTTAGTAGGAGAACGCATTGAGAGTTATATCAAGAGTGGAAAGATCCTAGACGCCTCGAGCATCCAGGCTAGTGAGACTGAATCCATTTTCAGTTCTCAAGTTTTCTCACTTCTTCTCATCTGTGTCTCTTCATGATTTATGTTTGGTTTATGTATCCCATGCCATATCATTCATTGTATGTTTCTGACCTTGGACCTTTGCATTCATTCATGTCATATGCTATTCATGCTTCATCTTACATACTTGAACATGTTTTACTTATATGCTTCCTTCTTCTTCTATTGACGTTTGATGTTTGGATATCTGTTTGCATGCCTCATGTGGCATTTGCATAGCATGTTTACGCACATATTTAGGTCATCCACACTCTGACTTGGATGAGTTTTCTTTGGTTTGTAATCATTTCTCTTTGGTTTGTGACTTGTTTGGGTTTCATTTGTCTTATTGTCACTTATATCTGGTTGTACTAACCTTTTATGCAGGGGCTGAGGTAAGTTATTTGAGAGTGTGGATAGTTATCCATGTCCACTCTCACTCTTTCTTCCTCTCATCTTTTCTTTTCTTTAGGCTTAGGTTGTTGTTAAACCTCCCCTTAGGGCCACCTTTGCATGATAACATTAGGATAGATTTTTCCCTGTAGTCTTTTTCTTTTCTTTTAAGTCCCTCTTCTCATCTCAAAACATCTCTAAGATACTTAATAAGGTCAACTTGCCTTGCGCACAAGCCTTAAACATAGGAAATGAAGATTGAGGGGTCCCCCTTCTCTCTTCTAGAGTGTTAAGCATACGTCCCATTGGGGACGACCATGCGACGCATTCGTTCTCGTGTCATAGACTTTGGTTCAAGTTGAGTTACGAACTAACTCAAGTCACTTCTGCCCTAAAAAACACAAACAAACTTCAAACCTTTTTATCCTTCGGGATTGTCAAACTAAAGGCTATTTTCAAAAGGGGCACATTACTTTCCGTCTGAGTCGCAAACAAGCATCGACCCTAACTGCCGGACGCGAGCTTAACGTCGCTCATAAAAAACACAAAAAGAACTTGGTCCGAACTACGTTGACTCTGAATTCTCCATTGCACAAAGGGGGTACGTAGGCCTAGGGCGACGACGTCCTACCGAGTCTGTCTTTGTTTTTTCCTCTCCCGTTTTAGTACAGCCATAGATGTTAGGATAACTCACCCTTAGAATAGACAACAAGCGTGGATCCCATCGAGTACGATGGACGCGTGGGGTGCTAACACCTTCCCCTCGCGTAACCAACTCCCGAACCCAGGCTATGGTTGCGATGACCATTCCTTTCCCTCTTCCTCAGGTTTATGCGGTGTTCCCTTTCCCTCTCTTGGGATAAATATACATAGCTGGCGACTCTGTATTCCCCGCCACTTTCGCGTTTGTACCTGGATGAAAATCCTGGGAGCGACAGCTGGCGACTCTGCTAGGGACTCTGGTTGACCTATGCTGGTCCATCCCCTTTAGCGAGTCTGTCCTAGCGCTTGTTTATTTTTGTTCTCTTTGGGTGTTTTTGTTTTTGTTTTGCTTTATTTGTCGTATTTTATTTTCACCGCATTTACTGCATTGCATATTATTATTAGCTGCTGCACTGTTTTTCTGTTTGGCGGGTTGGGAGTTCTGAGAGATAAGCCCAATACCCAGGATTGAGCGTACACGTAGGATTAGCGTGGCAAGTAGTGTGACTTGTGTGGCATTTGGCCAGACGTAGTATACATGAAAACTCCACATCCAGACGAGGTTTTCCTTGGTAATGTTCTATCCTGCGCATTGGTGCAGATGATTAAATGTAACCTGGAAAGCTGTCGACTCTGGCGACCATTCCCGAGAACTCAGTAACGACACTCCTCCCGAGACGTGATAATGGCAGACCAGAAATGGAAAACCCATTACACATGTCGATCCGAGGACCCAATGCTAGGAACTTGCTATAGGGTTTCCTTTTGGGAAAGAATCAGTGGAAACACTCCTCGATTGGCGATAGTACTGTACCCCGAGGGATGAATGTACTATTGCTTCTCGACCTCAGTGCCGAAATTGAGGACTTGCCATAGCATGTTTTCTTTTGAGGGGAATCAGTTGAGGCCTCCTCGATTGGTGATGATGCCAAACCAGAAGTGGTGAACATATCATCATTTCTCGACCTAGGAGCCCGTGATATTGATGATCCTCGGCTTTCTAGTACCCACATGTGAGAGGGCAGGGTGTTTACAGGTTTGCAGGTAACCTTGACCTTCAACATACCCGGTTTTCTGGTCAGCAGATTTATCAGTGTGGTATTATGGTTATTTGGGCAGATATTTGAGATGGTTCAGTTGGTACAGTGCAGCAGTGTCCAGTCTGTGTGGCATCCTTGACCCCATGTGTGCATTTGCATCATCATTTTGCATCCCAACATGCTTATTCATTTGTAGGGTTGCATCCTAACTTTGATTCTGGTTTTTGAAATTAAACTGGAATCAAGGGGTGGATCGCCCTGCAAATTTTTAATCATGTTCATTTGCATTCGCATATCCATAATCATTTTGCATAACAGGTGTTTATCTCTAGCGTTCTTACTTGGTTCTCCTCCACAGTACAGGATTGCAGATCAACACATTCACCGGTATTCTACCAGACAAAATCAGAAATGACTCATGGATCAACTACAAGCTGAGATGACTGAGATGCGGACTCGCATGAACCAATTCATGGATTTAATGCAAGGGGTTGCTCAGGGCCAAGAGCAGTTAAGAACTTTTGTCCAACCACTGATTGCAAGGATTGATGAAGAAGGTGTCCTTCATGGAGGAGGTCATACTGGTGTTGCTGGTACTAATGTTCAGAATGGCCCTCCGGGCGGAGGTATTCCTGTTTCTGGTATTGTGATCCCTCCGGGCGGGGCTGAAAATGTTAGGGAAGGTGGTATTGGTGTCTGTGCTATTCATGGCCGTCAGTTTGATGATATTCAAGATGATGCATTCTCTGTGCCAGGTGGGGATGCTGGTTTCCAGATTGACACTGATAAGAGATTTAGGTTGATTGAGGAATAACTGAGGGGTGTTGCCAACCAAGATTCTGTGGGTATGGATTTGGAGGATTTGGGGCTGGTTCCAGGCGTCGTTATCCCGCGCAAGTTTCAGACTCCTACCTTCGAAAAGTACAATGGTATGATTTGCCCAAGGACTCACGTCAGGGCATACATGAGTAAAATGGCTGCTCACGCAAAGAACGAAAAGTTGATGATGCATTACTTTCAGGATAGCCTATCTGGGGCATCCTTGGAATGGTATATGCAGCTAGAGAGGAAAGACGTTCGTAGTTGGAGAGAGCTGGCAGGGGCTTTTATCAAACACTATCAATACAACACCGACATGGCTCCCAATCGTACACAGCTGCAGAATATGTCTCAAAAGAGCAATGAAAGCTTTAGAGAGTACGCCCAGAGGTGGCGTGAATTGGCTTCCCGAGTTCAACCTCCGATGTTGGAAAGAGAGCTCGTTGATATGTTCATGGATATGCTTCAGGGGCATTATTATGAGAAATTGGTTGGATGTTTGTCAGCTGGATTTTCAGGTCTTGTATTGGCAGGAGAAAGAGTTGAAAACGACATCAAAACGGGAAATATTCAAATTGCTGCTGAAGATGCAAATAAACCTTATGATGGGTCCTCCAAGAGAAAGGAAGGAGAAGCTAGTGCTGTGTATATTCCTCCTGTTGTTCAACGGCCTGTTCAGCATCAGCGACCTTATGCTCCTCAGCAACAGAGACAAAAAAGACCACGAAGGCCTGCGAGAAGTTTCGATCCACTCCCTATTTCCCACAGTGATGTTCTTACCCGTCTACTTGAAAGTTCTCTGGTTCAACTAAGGGATGCCAAGCCTGTTCCTGACCCTATTCTGCCTGATTATGATCTGGATGCCAGATGTGAATATCACTCAGACACACTGGGTCATTCAATTGAAAATTGCAACTTGTTCTAGCACAAGGTGCAAGACCTGGTAGACTCAGAGATCATTGCGTTCACTGAAGATGATATGTACATCAATTGAAGCCTCCTTTCTTAAGTGAGCACTCAGTCTGCAAGTACGTCCAGACATAATCAAGCTTCTTCAGCAATGGCAATCTTCAGCTTCTTTACTGCATTTTCATTTGTAGTTTTTCATTTCTTGTTAAAGCATTGTATGCATGTAAGACTTGTTTGTTTTTAATGATGATATTAATGCAATGAATATGTTTTCTTGAAGTAATTCTTCTTCATTCGTATGATATTTTTGTGCATTGCAATACCAATTTTCTTGCTTAAACTCTTTGAGGGAGGATGATGAAGTAAAAACACAAAATCTTTGGTTGTATGCTTTCGGATAAAACCCAGTTGAGGATGTACAGGCATTGTTTCAAATCCCTAAACACTGGAGATATAAGGGAGATAGACCCTCGTTAACCCCTTTGAGCCTTGAAGTAGGAGTTTCTTTCGTACAAAAAAAAAACCCTCATACTTAACCCAGGGGCAGGATAGGCGTCAGTTAGTTTGACCGAGCGTTCAAATTTCAAGGAGAGTGTGCATCTGAGGATCCATTACCTTCTACCCCATCGTCAAGAGGTCAAGAGATGTGAAACCACAATGGTTATCCATCAACAATCAAGGAGTGAGGCAGTCACAACCCTGTCAAGCAAGACAACCAGTGTCACACGCTTTGTTCAAAAAGGGGAATAAAAAAAAAGGAAAGCCCGCTAAGTCGAGACTTGAAAATAAGCGACTTAGGAAAAAGTTAGGGCATCCCGCTGGACTTCAAAATCGAAAAACTCAAAAGATTCAGTCCAGGCAAAAATTAGGGATTAAAAAAAAAGCAAAAGAAAGAAAAAGTGAAAAGCATTACAAGAGAAAATCCTCGATAAGAACAAATTTGTGTGATTACAGACACAAAAGATAAAAAGGGGTGACTGTCACTCCAAAACCTCCTTAGGTGTCAAACCATTAGTTGCGTGGGTCCCTTAAAGATCGTAAACCTTTTGAGAGATGAGCGTTTGTGTCAGATTAACTGAACATAGGACTGGAGAACATCACGAAGAGTGGGGGGGGCGCCGTTAAATTTTGAGCCGTAAATCCTTTTTTCTGAAACCGTGAACCAGGCCACGTTACAACCCTTAAAAGTCCTAATTGAAACAGGGTTTATTCTAAAGGCGTACTTCAATAGGATAGCATTCCTGACTCCTATAAGTTGTGCTAATAAGATTTATTGGTATTGCATGTGCGCATTGTTTTGCCATTCAAAAATCAAGGTCGCATCCCAGCTAGTGATTCGTTCGCAAGGCTTGGCGATGCATTTTCAATAAAAACTTCAAGGTTAACGTGTTTGTTGCATTAGAATTACCATTCTCATGATAAACTTGTTCTGCCTGCATACATGTGCCTAAGCATTAAGGAAGCTTACACAGTGAGCATCAGTTAAGAAGCTTGATCCTGCCAAGTTGGGATGCTTGAAAATTCTGAAGGACATTCGTATCAAGGGGCATATTTCCAAGAGGCTTTGTGAAGCATGGGCTATCCCCAGTAAGTCGTGTTAAGATGTAGCCAATCTGGGGCAGTCACGTCGAGAAATCTCTCCAAAGTTTAGCTATTCTGGGGCATTCATTCGAAGATCAGATGCAAAGTCACTTCAAAGCTCATATCGAGGCAGGCCACCTCCGGAGCATGATAAGTTATCCTCTCTAGAAGACGGTTAATTAGGAGCACCTCTTCAAGGTTTAAAACACTGAGACAGAGTATTTCAGGTCGCTACGAATCCTCTCGAGGCAAATTCCTTCATAAGTCATACAGTCTGGGGCAGTTACGTCGAGATCCGATAAATCTCTTCAAGAGTTTGAAGACCCTGGGGCAGTGTGAACGCCCGGTCTTCTATAAAATCCTCTTGAGATGATTTCTTCCATCAAACCCTGTGGGCTGGGGCAAGTCAAGAATCAAAAGAACCGTGGTTCGCTCCTGACAATCAGTATGCAGTTGATCAGCAGAAACTTGAAGCGCTAAGCTTTCGAAGTCTCTCCCCCAGCAAGAAACCAGAAGGTATCTTTGTCCTAGCAAAGTGCTAGAATTGATATTCTTCCCCAAGCAAAGAATTGTCCTCAAATCGAAAAGGGTTCTTTGTGAAGATTTCCTACCCCCAACAATATAGGTGGATTCCTCATCCTCAGCAGGGTAAGACGATGGAATATTTTCAAACAGTTTGAAGACGGTGAGAAGTCAGAGTATTCTCTTCCTCAAAGGTCAGATTCGGTATTTCCCCGCAAGTCAAAGTCCAATGGTTATTGGCAGTCTCAGCAGTTCAAAGTCCAATCTTCATTAGCATCTCCCCGACAGAGTTTGTAATCCAGCTTGTAGTTCCCCTACAGAGTTTACATCACCAGTGGTTATTGGTGGTACAGTTGGTTACCTCCCCACGAGAGATCAGATATTGGTGATCCCTTCTTCAGTGAAGTCTGCTTGTTCTATTCTGCGCATTCCCCGGTGGAGTGTCCTCTCATTCTTGCATATAGTAATCATCATTGCATTGCATCCTCAAAATGCGTAGCATTTCCATGGAGCATTACGCCATAGAAAAAATTCAAACATGCATCGAAGCATAAGCCAGATTTGATACCTTGTGCGAAAGCCCAGATCAACCCTCAATCAACACAGTGATTCCCCAGCCTCCGGGTTGACGTCCTTTCTTCCCCAACTTCAAAGTTGTTGTATACCTTTTCTCGACCTCAGAGTTGATGAAATATCCTTTCTTCCCCAACTTCAAAGTTGTTGTATACCTTTTCTCGACCTCAGAGTTGATGAAATGTCCTTTCTTCCCCAACTTCAAAGTTGTTGTATACCTTTTCTTGACCTCAGAGTTGATGAAATATCCTTTCTTCCCCAACTTCAAAGTTGTTGTATACCTTTTCTCGACCTCAGAGTTGATGAAATGTCCTTTCTTCCCCAACTTCAAAGTTGTTGTATATCTTTTCTCGACCTCAGAGTTGATGAAATATCCTTTCTTCCCCAACTTCAAAGTTGTTGTATACCTTTTCTCGACCTCAGAGTTGATGAAATATCCTTTCTTCCCCAACTTCAAAGTTGTCGTATACCTTTTCTCGACCTCAGAGTTGATGAAATGTCCTTTCTTCCCCAACTTCAAAGTTGTCGTATACCTTTTCTCGACCTCAGAGTTGATGAAATATCCTTTCTTCCCCAACTTCAAAGTTGTCGTATACCTTTTCTCGACCTCGGAGTTGATGAAATATCCTTTCTTCCCCAACTTCAAAGTTGTCGTATACCTTTTCTCGACCTCAGAGTTGATGAAATATCCTTTCTCCCCCAACTTCAAAGTTGTTGTATACCTTTTCTTGACCTCAGAGTTGATGAAATATCCTTTCTTTCCCAACTTCAAAGTTGTCGTATACCTTTTCTCGACCTCAGAGTTGATGATCTACCTTCTTATCCCCAGCGAAGTCCACTTTCTATAGATCTTCCTTTGCGGGTACGGTTGAGGTCGTATTCGCTATTCCTCAGCACGCTCCTTTTCGTTATCCTCACCATTAGCAAATTTTCGGGTTCTTTTGGTATTCAATCCCCGTGTATCCTGGAATGTCTGAAAGCCGTCGCTATCATACCTTCTGGACCAAGTTAATTGAATAGGGGCAGCTGTAGCACCCCAAAATTTTCTCTCTTACTTTAGTACTAACTGGCTTTTGTTTCATTTCATTTTTGCATTATCATGTGTGCATATCATTGGTTCTTAGCATGGGGTCAAGGTGTCTGAGGCAGTTCAAGAGGAGAAGGTGTTCTTCAAAAGGGTCAAGTTCCATACCATTTATCAGGAATCAAGGGTTGGTACAAAGTTACTAAATATGGAAATGACCTATAATTTGAAAGTTTCCATTTTGGGCAAGTTTTTACACTACAGTCAACTTGACTTTTCATCATCAAGGAAGCTTCAAATGAATTTTTCTCAAACATGAAAGTTGAAGATCTTTTTCTCCCCTTTCCAACAAGTACTAGATGGTCTCCATATCATTTGTGAAACTCAAGTTATGATCAAAAGAAGGCAAGGTGATTTTTAGGGTTTCCTTATGGTTCCATTTTCACAACTTTTGCATTTTGGGACATAGTGACCTATAATTGGTTCCATTGCTTCAAGGCACATTCTAACATCAAATTACCTCCCATAAGGATCATTTTTGGCCTTTAAATCAAGCGATTTCATGACTTGTAGATCACTTATTTCACATTATGCAAAATTGCAAGATTATTGAAAACCCATGAACCAAGACATCTCAAGGCCCAAATCCAATTCAGGTGTGATTAGCAATTGTTAAATAAGTGATCCATCATAAAAGGCTTGGGTGTGCATGCATGGAGGAGGGGGTATTTCACATTATGCAAATTTGTCAAAAGATCAAAAACTCATTAACCAAGGAATGATTGAGACCTAAATGCTAATCAGAGTAATAACCCTAGGTATTTAAGCTAAAATGACACACTCATTGAGAGGGGACAGGTGATTTTGAGGAGAACAAAACTTTCAACCCTAAGGCTTGATTCCTTCGAATCTGATAATCCATTAGGGCTTTTCACAAAATTTCTTCATTGTCTTGATCCTTGGAATCCATAGAGCACGAAGCACTCACCATCTGGAGCTAACAATAAGGATACAGATAGCACGATCTCAGGTTGGTGCATTTTTCATGATCATAGAACTCTATTTTTAAGTGTGCATAATGATGTGTGACGTTCACTGATAATCCTTATATAGTTTGTTTTGAGTTTGGACGTTTATATTGTCTATATGATGAGTTTGAAACTTTTGAAGCAAACTTTATTTCGTTCGATTTGCGTTATGTATTAATTGTTTGCAAAAAATAGCATGATATTTGGAATCCTCGTGATTTTCTGATTGAAATGATGTACTCATTTGCGTTTTCTGGGGATTTTGGGGGTGGTGGTTACCGGAGAAGACGACCGGAACCCTAGTTCCGGCGTCTGGTAAACTTTCCGACCGATCTAGGGTTTAAACGAAGAAGATGAGTTCCCAACCGTTGATGTGCTTGATTCCGTGGTCCTCAGCTTGCCACGTTTTCTATTTTTTGTTTTTATTTTAATGTTTGTGTGTTCGCTCACCCATGATTATTACCGTGTGCCACCAGATCTGGCCTCTTATCTTAATTAATTTGGGAATTGTTTGACTTAATGTAAAGCGTTGATGTGATCTGATGGCTATAGTTTTGACAGCACATTAAAAAAGTCACATGCTGATCACGTGGGGTTCCATGATGTGCTGAATGATTGTGTGCGCGCGTGTGTTTATTATTTATGGTGTGCTCTCAATCTGTGTCATTGATCCTGATTACTATGCATTTTTGTTGACTTGGCATTGAGCGTGAGATTGATCCATTGGCTGGTGTAGGTCAAGATGTTTGACTGGTTTCATTGTTCTTCTTTTGACTTTCGCTGCTTTCTTTTTGGTGATCTGGGCCTTTTATTCACTCCCCTCCCCTTAAGCCCATTGTACTTTCCAACGTGAACCAGTTGCTATTCATACCCCCATGCATATTTCAATTCCTTTTATTTTATTAAATTGCATTATTTTCTTTTTTAATTTTTAAAAATAGATAATTGCATCCAAAATTTACCAAAAAAATCATGAAGCATTTTTGGAGTTTTATAAAATTTTACCAAATTTTATTTTATTATTTTATTTTATTTTTATCATCTGAATTAATTATTTGAATAATTTCTTTTTGAATTTGTTTCATTTTGCGCACATTGCATTGTAAAATTTATTTCTCATCATCCATGAAACCTTTTGAGTCCATTCTTTTTGCATTACTACATCAACATATTGAAGTTCATCAAAACATTTTTCTCATATTTTTAAAATCAATTCATATTGCATTCTAGTCCTTTTCTTTCGCATATTGAACCATGTTTCTCATTTGAATTTGCATAATTGTTTGAGTGACCTATCTGGGGAATTTTGGCATGAGCTTTTGACATGTTGTTTGCCACTAGTTGAGGTGTATTAAGTTTTAATTTGGTAATTTTAGAAGATGTCTTGCTAATTGTTTAATTGCTCTTTGTCTGAGGTCTTCTTGTATGCACATCTTTGATCATGTCTGATTACTTGTTTGAGAAGGCACTTGTGCCATCATTTGGGATTGCTTCTTTGACTTCATAAGCCATGTTTGAACTGTTATAGGTCATTTGATTGCCATTATATGTCATTGGTGTGAGGTTGTTGCATACTTTGTGCATATGTTCAATGCTTGATTTACATGTCTCTTTTGGACTTATTTTCTCATTTCTTCTCATCTGTGTCTCTTCATGATTTATGTTTGGTTTATGTATCCCATGCCATATCATTCATTGTATGTTTCTGACCTTGGACCTTTGCATTCACTTATGAGTCTTCCTTCTACCGAAATCCATAACGCAATCTTCTTTCTCTGATATTTGCAATCATTGTCTTAGTTTAATTTGAAAAAAGAGAGAGTAGAAAAGAAGATTTTTTTTATTAATGTTTTTTTAATGAAATGAATGCATGAATGCAGCACACAAAAACATAGAAAAACATGGGGTCAAAGGTTCAATGTCATGAAGTCATGGCTCTACCCATCCCCAAAGGTTATACTGGTGATTTTTTGTACTTGTCCTCACAATCATTGACCCCTCTTGGGATAACAACAGTAGGCTGGTTCACCCGAGCGAGCTGCAGTATCTTAGAGTAATCTCAAATGAGGGTAGTATCGCGTGACAACTATTTTCGATAGCTTCCTCACTACAAAATAGTAACATGGTTTCAGTCTACTAAAATCCTCAGCTTCTCAGATAACCCAATCGAACAATCTGCTTTCAACAACCGAAGTCGTATAGGCATTGAATCCGCAAAGGGTATCTACACTGATTCGATGGTCGATCGGGGTCTCTTATTTGGGAGTCACTCCCTGTAAGATTACCCGTCTAGTGCCATCACTTATCTTAGGTGTATACTCAATCTTTCCAGATGCGGCATCACCCGCAGTTCCATTAGCAGAAAAATAAACACGGATATCAATTAGGAAAAGTGATATATATATATATATATATATATATATATATATATATATATTCATTCCTAAAACTAACATCCTAGACCTCTTAAGAGCTATAGCCTATAATCATATACAGTCAATGACTCCCCAGCAAAGTCGTCATTTTAGTGTAGAGAGCAATTTTTGTCGGTGACGCGACCACCTTATCCCTGAAGTTTGGGTTTTCCTCCTCGAGGAGAAAGGGTGCTACTTTCTGATTTCTTATTTATCCCGTGAAGCTGGAAGAGAAAGGGAAACTATCTAAAACTAACCTTGCACGCGAATGTTTAATGGAACAAATGCTTTAAAGAGATTGGGGGGGGGGGGGTCCGGGGTCAGGTTATACAATGAGGAGTTGTTAATTACCCATCCTATATGTGGTTATCCACATGATATTAGCTTTAGGTTTTGCTTTGTAATTGATGGTGTTTATCTGTTAATGGGTTGGGAAAGTTTCTTGGGAAGTATGAGTGAGTGAGATTTTGTTGATATTCGGGTGTTTTTGGTAAGGTACTGGACCTAAGTTTTGATGTGAAGGTACTGGACCTAGAGTTTTTGATTAATATGCTCGCTAAGATTTCGCAATCTTATGCCTACGTATTCCTGTTTAAATAAAACAGGGAAATCAGAGCAATCGTAGTTCCTCCTATTCTAAGGGAGGAAAAAGATATTTGATGTCTTTTTCAAAGCCCAAGATTGAAGCTAAAAGGTTGAGTATTTGTGTCTTGTTCAAAGCCCAAGATTGAAGCTAAAAGGGTATTGAGAGGGAATTTATCATCTCTAAAGAAAGATTGTTGATTTTTGTGTGCCTTGATCAAAGCACAAGGTTGATGCTAAAAGGTTAATTGACTCGGCTAGGGGATTTGTTTATACAAAGCCTAAGAGGAGGCTAGAAGTGACCAACTCAACAAGAGAGTGTTTTATCTGTCTTGTATAAAGCCCAAGATTGAGGCTAAAAAGAGACTGACTCTTTGAGGATATCATTATACAAAGCCTAAGAGGAGGCTATAAGTTTGACTTTTCTAGAGGAAATGTTCTATCTGTCTTGTACAACGCCCAAGATTAAGGCTAAAAGGGATTTTGACTCCGCTGGGGAGGGTTTGTATGTGTCTTGTACAAAGCCCAAGATTTGAGGCTGACCTTACTGGGAAAATCGTTATACAAAGCCTAAGAGGAGGCTTGAAATGGGTTTGACTCTTCTTGGGGGAAAATCATTCCCCAAAGCCTAAAGGAAGGCTTGGAGGAAATGACTCTGTTGGGGAAGATATCTGTCCCAAGCTTAAGGGAGGGAGATTTATGTCTTGTACAAAGCCCAAGATTGTGGCTAAAGAGGTTTGACTCAACAAGAGAGTGTTTTTATCTGTCTTGTACAAAGCCCAAGATTGAGGCTGGACAAGCTGGAGAAAGTATTCTACACAACCTGAGAAGAGGCTAGCTCCTGCTAAGGGAAATCTTTATACCAAGTTTGGACAAAGATCGACTCAACGAGAGAGTATTTTTATCTGTCGTGTACAAAGCCCAAAATTGAGGCTAAAAAAGGTTGACTCAACAAGAGAGTCCGAAAAGGTGATTGACTCAACAAGAGAGTCTAACAAGTGATTGACTCAACAAGAGAGTCTAAAAATTGATTGACTCAACAAAAGAGTCTGGAAAGGTGGTTGACTCAACAAGAGAGTCTAAAAAGTGATTGACTCAACAAGAGAGTCTGAAAAGTGATTGACTCAACAAGAGAGTCTGAAAAGGTTAGCTCCACTAGGGAGAATCATTTGTACAAAGCCCAAGAGAAGGTTGACTTCGCTAAGGAAGGATCATTATACAAAGCCTAAGAGGAGGCTAGTTTTCTGCCGAGGAAAGATCCTTATACAAAGCCTAAGAGGAGGCTATCTTTTGTCGGGGATAATTGAGATCCCCAGGTAGGTCCAAGTGGGGAATCAACTCTTTCTGAGGATTACAGAAGAGTTGAGATGTCAGAAACCTTGAGGTTCTGATTTAAGATAGTGTTGACCCTAGTCGGGGAACTCTCATGAGAGAGGTTGGATTTTTGCTGGAGATCGATCTAGGATGCCCGAGGTTTTTTCCTATAGTTGTAAGGAACTTGAGAATGTCTTTGAGACTCAAGGGGATTAAACTATCCAAGTCTACTGGTGTGGAAGAGTTTTATCTTTTGTATGATGCCCAAGAGGAGGCACGAGCATTAAGGGATGAGAATCAACCCTAAAGTGGCCTGAGGTATGACACTGGAAAGACTGCTCTAGCAAAGGATGACTAAGTTCTATCTTATACCTTTTAGAGGTCGTCAGGTTCCTTGTATTAAGCCCAAGGGTCCTTGTACAAAGCCTAAGAGGAGGCGGGGATGCTTTTAGGAAGCCTGTGGGTCCCAAACCAAGAAAAGTTCAAGAAATGCTATTCACCGAGAATAGTTCATTTAGTGAAATTTCTGTGATTTGAAGAAATTCAGGAGATGCTATTCACAGAGAATAGATCAACTCTGGGGAGTAGAATTTCTTTGACAATTTCTAGGGGTGACAGTCTGAGAAAAGGTTCACCGAGAATACTGTCTTTCTCTTTGTTCCATATTGTTTAACCCCAAGAGAAGGGAAGACTGTATCTGGAAATCCTATGGGGGATCTAGTTTTGTTTGTATTTAAGAGTGACCAACAGGGCTTTACCTAGTTCTAGACCTAGTTGTCGGGGAAAACTCTAAATAACTATACTACTATATATACAGATGATATATGACGAGTATTTTAAAAGGGTATGAAAGAAGACTAACCATGCGCAGCTTCCCACAATACAGTTATATATATCTGACATGTATTTAAAAGAATTAAAGAAGACTCACAATGTGCAGCTTCCCACAATACAGATATATATATTAAAGCAAGTAAATGAAAGCGGATAAAACTTACGGGTGAGCAAGCTTCCATGCTGTATTGTTAGTTGTTCAAAAAAAAGAAAGTTTTGATAACAATACATCTATTTGAATCTAAATCAAAAGGGAATTGTTTTGAAAAGATTGCGGGGCTTATACTCAAGGAGAGGCCCAAAGAGTTTGACAGTGATCACACCGTTGTTTTGAATATTGTACCGGGACTTATACAAAGACTGAGGCCCAAAAAGGTTTATGTACAACAAGGGTTGGTTCTTACAACTCAAGGAGAAGCCCAAAGATTATTTAAAGAAAAGAAATGGGACTTACAACACAAGGGTAGGCCCAGATGATTTTCTTGTTTGAAAATGGCGATCGCGCCGAGATTTTTTAACGCAGAGGGACTTATACAATGTGTGAGGCCCAAAAAGGTTTTGGTTAAAAAAGAATTGGGTCTTACACTCTATTAGAGGCCCATAAGTAATTTTAAGAAAAATAATGGGGCTTACAACTCATGGAGAGACCCAGTGGTTTTATTTTAAACTGGCGGTCGCGCCGAGATTTTTGAAAATGTGTTGGGACTTATACAAGGTCTGAGGCCCAAACTATTTTGGTTTCAAAGAGGGGTTGGGTCTTACACTCTATTAGAGGCCCATGAGTGTTTGAAAAAGGTTAAGGAGGGTGGAATTAATCAAAACCCTAATTTTGTCAAAAATGGAATTAATTTTGTTTAAAAATTAATAAAAATTATTGAAAACATGTGAAAAATGAGTGGTGATCTTGGATCAATGTTTCAAAAATCATGTTTTTATCCACAAAATGATTGAAAACCAATTGAGTTTGGAAAATCAAGAAGGAAAAAATATTTTAAATGTTAAAAAACAAATAAAAATTAATTCTTTGCAAAAATATCAAGTATAGTAAATAAATAATATTTTTTAGAAATTTTTGTAAAATAAAATATTTTAACATTTTTGTGAATTATTAAAAAAAGAATCAACTCAAAATCATTAAAATTCAGAGAGAAATTAATTTTTGAATCAATTAAATAAAATCACAAAATTCAAATATTTGAAAGTTTGAAAAAGGGCGCCAAGAACACGCGCGTGTTCCGATTTTGCTCAGATTTGCATTTTCTCATCAATCTCACAGAATACTTGATGAAATCACACAATCCACATATCAATCTACTCGTTTTTACCTCACGATCATGTCTATGGTCTTTAATTTCATTTATTTTAAGCATGGAATAAGAAATCAAAGAGAAACCTCAAGAACCCTAAATTCTGCATGAAGGCTGAGAAATTTGATATACGACTCATACAAAGCAATTAATTGAGGGGAAACACTCCATACATGATTATGAACATATGGCAAAATTATTGTGCGAGGAAATATGCATGAATAATGAGATGGCCAAGTTTAGGCTTACTTGAAGGTCGTGGCAGCAAGAGCAACTTGATTTTTTAGTTGGAGGTGTTACAGATGAGTTGTGATGATCTGAACAGCTTCCCTACACCATATGGAGTGTGTTTGAAAGCTTGGATTGATTTGAAATGGTCTGGAACAGATTGTGGCACCTCAGCTGCAACTTTGTTGAAAACTTGAGCAAATAGATGGTGATTTTGTGAAATTGATGTTCCAGATGTTGCTTTAGTGTTTGATCAGCTCACATATGATGTTTATGAGGTGTGTGTGTGTGATTGGTTTGGTTGGAAACACTATCTAATTCAAAACCCGATAGTAGCTTGCATTAGAAGGCATTTTTGGAAGTGAGAGGGTGATTTTGAGAAAGGCAAGTGTTATAGGCCCTTGGTGTACTCAAACTGATCAGAAATGAGGTCTATTTATAGTGTGTCAAGTTTGTTTTGCAAGGAATAGGGAATGGCAACTGCAGCAGGCCTTTGGCCAATGTGGATCAAATGGAATCTCAAGTCTCCTCTAGCCATTGACTTGAGATTAGAGCACAGGCCTATGGTTCCCTGATTCAAGGATAAGGCTTGACTGACGTGTTCATCTTTGCTCTGATACATGCCACCTCTAAGCATCCATTAAATGTTCCAAAACAAAATCGGAGTCTTGGCCTCCTTTAGGCTTTTTAGGTTTGGCATGGCTGTGGTAGATTTTGGGACTTTGGAGGCTGATAGATCCGTGCTTGTCCCTTGGTTGTTCCCCCTTGAGGTGTGCAAATGGATAAACATGCTTGGAGTTGCACAATTTGATCAAATCGAGCCATAATGCACAAATATGTCTTGCAAGACAGTTTGCATCAAGGCATATTGCAGCTGTCATAACTCCTAGCTCAGATGGAATTTGATGGAGTTCTTGGACATTTTGGAAAGCTGACATATCCTATTTCAACATGATGTCCAAATTTGGTTTTGATCCAAATTGAATTACAATGAAAAATGCCTCTACATTTTGGAAAAAATAAGGCAGATTCTGACTTAGTGAAAATTTCACTAAGTGTTGGAAAAATGTCACTTTTGTGTTTTCAGCCATTTTGATCACTCCATAACTTGAAATCCATGAGGAATTGGAATGAGGTGTAGTTGACACTTTTAAAGTATGCCATGAGAGCTACAAATCCATCTTTGGACCATCCAAAATGGTTGCTTGGATCTCAAGTTATGATCCTTGGAAGTTGGTACCCTAGCCACTTTATTCCATAACTTTGAAAAATTCTAAGTTTTTATGGTTACCCCCTTTTACAAGTTAACTCACTTTCTTTGATTTTTCTTGATGAATGATGATTCAAATCATACATTAACAGTGTTTCAGGGTCAAAGAACCATAATTGTGAAAAATCTCAAAAAGTCAAACTTGACTTTTGTGCACAATTGACTTTTTATCAGATGAATTCCAAACTGTGCGACCCTTTGTGAAATCAAGTCCTTGATCTAAATAAAACTTGATGGATATTTTCCATAGGTCTTATAGGGTGTATTGAATCATGTCCCAAGGTTTGGGAGCATGTGTTGGTCAAAAGTCAAAGGTACAGTTGACTTTTCCCTCGAAACCCTAATTGTGGTCCTGATGAAAATGAAACTTGTGAGTCAAGCTTCTTGGATCAATCCATTGTTTTAAATGGATAAATGTGGTTTATTATAGACCCTCAAATCATGTCTTGAGGTCTTGGCTCATGTTTTGTCCCAAAAGTCAACTTAGGGGTGAATTAGGTCAAGAAACCCTAATTCTTGATTTTTGGTGAATGCATCCCCTGAGGTAAAATTGACTTGATAATTGGGTCCATGAGGTCCCTTGTAGTATCTTAAGTTGTGCTTTAAAGCATTGGCTCATGCCCAGTTGAAGATTTTCATCTGGAGGCCCTGGTCGACCAAAACCCTAATTTGGTGACACTGGCGATCTTGAGGCTTGATGCACTTGGAATGCTGCAACCTTGTGCTTAATTCTTGATGTGGGAGTCCTCTTGATCATTTATGTGTGTTTGAGAGGTTAGAAAAGTTGAGGATCATGTCATTTCTTGATTGATCCTTTGTCTAAGGCTCTAAGAGGGCTTAAAACCCTAATGCTTGACTGCAGGGAATGCTTAACAATTCTTGAGGAGATTGATGAGGCATAAAGGTACATCCATATTGTGATGATGATTTGCACAATGATGAGAAATATAAGTGGTCAAAATTTGGGGTATGACACTACTTACAGCAATTATCTGGTATTAGGGTTTGTTTTGGATATTTGTAAGTGATAAACAGAGAAATAACTTCCTACAGAGGGATTTTGATTTCCTCTAAGGGGATGTTGATTTTTGTGTGCCTTGATCAAAGCCCAAGGTTGAAGCTAAACGGTTGATTGACTCCACTAGGGAAGTCCTTATACAAAGCCTAAGAGGAGGCTGAGAATGACTGACTCAACAAAAGAGTATTTTATATATGTCTTGTACAAAGCCCAAGATTGAGGCTAAAAGAGATTGACTCTTTTGGGGATATCATTATACAAAGCCTAAGAGGAGGCTAAAAGTTTGACTTTTTCGGAGAAAATGTTCTATCTGTCTTGTACAAAGCCCTAGATTGAGGATAAAATGAGACTCTACTTACTCGGCTGAGGATATTTTCAATGTCTTGTACAAAGCCGAAGATTGAGGCTGAAAAGAGTTTGACTCTGCTAGAGAGTATTATATGTCTTGTACAAAGCCCAAGATTGAGGCTGAAAAGAGGATTGACTCTGCTTAGGGTATTATTTCTCATAGCCTAAAAGAAGGCTGAAAGGAATTGACTCCGTTGGGGAAGATATTTGTCTCAAGCTTAAGAGAAGGTTATGAAGATTTATGTCTTGTACAAAGCCCAATATTGAGGCTAAAAGGGTTTGACTCAACAAGAGAGTGCTTTTATCTGTCCTGTACAAAGCCCAGGATTGTGGCTGAACAAGCTAGAGAAATCATTATACAAAGCCTAAGAGGAGGCTAAATTTTGCTAGGGGAAATCTTTATACCAAGCCTAAAAGGAGGCTGGAAAAGATTGACTCAATAAGAGAGTGTTTTTATCTGTCTCGTACAAAGCCCGAGATTGAGGCTAAAAGGGTTGACTCAACAAGAGAGTCCAAAAAGGTGATTGACTCAACAAGAGAGTCTGAAAAGTTGATTGACTCAACAAGAGAGTCTGAAAGGGTTAGCTCAGCTTTGGAGAATTATTGTACAAAGCCCAAGAGGAGGCTGGCTATGCTGAGGAAAGATCATTATACAAAGCCTAAGAGGAGGCTAACTTCTGCTGGGAATTATTGAGATCCCGAGGCAGGTCCAAATGGGGAATCAACTCTTGCTAAAGGTTATAGAAGAGTTGAGATATCAGATGCCTTGAGGTTCTGATAGTGTTATACTGATGATAAACTGACCCTGGCTGGAGATTTTTAAGAGAGAGAGTGAGTTTTAGAACCCATGGGTTTTAACTCTCCGGGAGATTGATCCAGAATGACCGGGGTTTCTCCTATTTTTGTAGGGAACTTGAGAATGTATTTGAGACTCAAGAGGAGATTTAGACTGTCCAAGTCTACTAGTATGGAAGAGTTTATCTTTGTATAATGCCCAAGAGGAGGCAGGTGTTTTAAGGGATGAGAATCAACCCTAAATGGTCTGAGATTTGACACTGGAAAGACCGCTCTATCGAAGGTTGATTAAATTATGTCCTATACCTTTAAGAGGTCTTCAGGGTCCTTGTATTAAGCCCAAGAGAAGGTATGAGAACTTCTAAGAAGCCGGAGGGTCCTTGTACAAAGCCCAAGAGGAGGCGGGGATACATTTAGGAAGCCCGTGGGTCCAAACTTAAGAAGAGTTCAAGAAAATTTTCACCGAGAATAATCTTTTCTTTAATGAACAGTTCTAGGGTTTGAAGAAATTCAAGAGAAGTTTCACCGGGAATTAATCCTCTCTGGGGAAACTGAATTTCTTTGACAAGTTCTAATAGTGACAGTTTGAGAAAAGGTTCACTGAGAATACTGCCTTTCTCTTTGTTCCATATTGTTTAAGCCCAAGAGAGGGCAAAACTGTATCAAGAAATCCTATGGGGATCTAGTTTTGACTGCATTTAAAGAGTGACCAACTGGCTTTACCTAGTTCTAGACCTATTTGCCGGGGAAAACTCTAAATAGATATACTAGTATATATACAGTTGATATATGACTAGTATTTAAAAGGGTATGAAAGAAGGACTTACAGAGGAGCAGTTTCCCACAATACAGTTATATATATATATATATATGAAAGTAAGTAAATGAAAGCTGTTAAAACTTACAGGTGATCAAGCTTCCATGCTGTATTGTTAGTTGTTCAAAGAAATTAAAGAAAGTTTTGATAACAACATGTATGTTTGAATCTAAATCAAAAGAAAAGTTGTTTTTTGAAAAGATTGTTGGAGCTTATACTCAAGGAGAGGCCCAAGGTTTAACAGTGATTGTACCGTTGTTTTGAAGATCGTATCGGGACTTATACAACGACTGAGGCCCAAAATGATTTTGGTTAAAAAGGGATTGGGTCTTACACTCTATCAGAGGCCCAAAAGATGTTTTGAAAGAGAAAGATGGGATTTACAACATCAGGGGAGGACCAGATGAATTTGTTTTAAAAGGCGACGACCGCGCCATGATTTTGAAAATACAGTGGAACTTATACAACATCTGGGGCCCAAAAAGGTTTGTATTTACAAAAAATTGGGTTTTACACTCTATCAGAGACCCATAGTGTTTAAAATTTAAAATCAAGAGGAAACCCAACATTTTAAATTAAAATGTTATTTTTCAGAGGTAATTAAATGAGAAAAAATTATATAAAATACCAAATATATTCAAAAGTAAGTTGTACACCTTGAAAAATATTTTGAAAAATCATGTTCAATTACATGAGAGTTTGAAATTTAATTGGTTTTGAAAGATCAAAGTGGGAATTCCATTTAAAACTGTTTAAAAATAATTAAAATGAAATTAATTACAAAAATTCTAACTATATTAAATAAATAATATAAATTGGATTTTTTTTGTAAAATAAAATAATCTAACATTTTTATGAATTTTGAGAAAAAAAATCAATTCAAAAACATAAATATTCAGAGAGAAATTAATTTTTGAATCAATTAACAAAAATAACAAAAATTAAAAAATTTGAATTATGGCGCCAAGAACACCTGGTTCTTGCTCGCGCCCTCTGTTTTTCCAGATTTGCGTTTTCTCAATTTTCTCCATGATTTCTCAATGGTTTTGCACGATTCAAGTATCAATCTTGTTCGCTTTTGAACAAGGATCACAACCATATAGTTTAATTGCATTTATTTTGAGTATTGAGTGAGAAATCAGAAGAAAACCTCAAGAACCCTAATTTCAGCATGAACACAATGAAATTCCATACACGATTGATTCATGGCAATTAATTGAGGGTTATCACTCCATACATGATTATGAACATGTGGCAAAATTATTGTGCAGTAAAATATGCATGCATCATGGAGTTTGAAGATTTCATGCTTACCTCTTGCAGCTGGTGATCGAGTTTGGTGATGGAGGTGTTGTAAGTTGGTTCCAATGATCTGGACAACTTTCTTAGGTGCCAAGGAGTGTGTCTGAATGCTTGGAGTGGTTTGAAATGAACTGGAGCTTGAGATGGTACCCCAACTGCAACTCTGTCAAGAACTTGAGCAGTTGGCCTTGTGATTTTGTGAAATTGATAATCCAGATGTTATGTAAGAGTTTGGATCACTTCTCTATGTTATATGTGAGGTGTGTGAACCAATATTGGTTTGGTTGGAATCACTCTTAAATGCAAAACCCGATAGTGACTTGCAAGAGAAGGTGTTTTGGGAGTGAAAGTGGTGATTTTGAGAAAGGCATCTGTTTAGGACCTTTGGTGTGCTCAAACTGATCACAAACGAGGCCTATTTATAGTGTGTCAAATTTGTTTTGTAAGCAACGGTGTGTGGCAACTGCAGCAGGCCTTTGGCCAATTGTGATCAAATGGAATCTCAAGTCTCCTCTAGCCATTGACTTGAGATTAGAGCACAGGCCTATGGTTCTCTGTTGTATGAGCTTATCTTGACTCATTTGGCTGATCATGGACTGATACATGCCAGCTCTATGCATCCATTGAATGCCTCAAAACAAAATTGGAGTCTTGAGGCATCTTTAGCTTTTAAGGATGCCACCGCTATATGTAGTTCCAAAGACTTGGGAGGCTTATGGATCAGTGCTTGTCCCTCATTGGTCTCCCCATGAGGTGTGCAGATGGATAACCATGTTTGATTTTGCATAATTTGATCAATTCGAGGCCAAATGTACAAATCTGCCTTCCAAAATAGTTTGCAGCAAGGCATGTTGCAGCTGTCATAACCCCTAGCTCAGGTGAAGTTTGATGGAGTTCTTGGTTATTTTGGAAAGCTGATATATCCTATTTCAACATGATGTCCAACTTTGGTTTTGAATCAACCTGGATTACAATGAAAAATGCCTCTACATTTTGGAAAAAATAAGTCAGATTCCGACTTAGTGAAAATTTCACTAAGTGTTGGAAAAATGTCATTTCCATGTTTTTTGGGATTTTGCTCAAACAATAACTCAAAATCCATGATGATTTGGAATGAGGTCTAGTTGACATATTTTAAGTATGTAACATGAACTTCAATCTGAGCTTTAAATGGGAGAAAAAGGCCTTAGGGTTTGGGAGATATGGCCTTGTAAAGTTGGTACCCTAGCCACTTTGTTCCATAACTTAGAAAAATTCTAAGTTTTTTATGGTTACCCCTTTAACAAGTTAACTCATTTTCTTTGATTTTTCTTGATGAATGATGATTCAAATCACCTATTAACATTGTTTTATGGTTAAGGAACCTTGGTTGACCAAAAATCCAAAAAGTCAAACTTGGACTTTTGTACAGTTGACTTTTTTCATCAGATAAAATTTTGACTTTGTGATATTTTTGTGAAATCAATCCTTAGGCTCAATTAAACTTCATGGATGGCCTCCAAGGTTATTTAGGAATTTTTGGACCCCTCCCCAAGGTTTGAGATCAAGGGTAGGCCAACAATCAAGGGTAGGGTTGACTTTTTCCTTCAGAAACCCTAATTTGTGATAAGATGGTTTTGAGTTCTCGTGGCCTATGATTTGAGCTCTTTGAGTTAATCACATCTTGTAAATATGTCAATATGATGTATTTTAGGTCTTTGAAGTTCATTTTGAAGCTTCAAGCCAGACCTCACTTCACAAGTTAACTCAAGGGTTGAATTAGGTCAAAACCCTAATTCCTGATTTTTTGATAGATGGACCCTTAAGGTGATTTTGCCATTGTGGATGGCCTCTTGAGATTCCTTTGAGCTTAATGGACCAAATATTGAAGCATTGGCTCATGCCCAGATGGAAATTTCCATCTGGAGGCCTTGGTCGACCAAAACCCTAATTTGGTAACACTGGCGATCCTGAGGCTTGATCCACTTGGAATGCTGCAATCTTGTGCTTGATTCTTGATGTGGGAGTCCTCTTGATCCATTATGGGTGTTTGAGAGGTTAGACAAGTTGAAGATCATGTCATTTCTTGATTGATCCTTTGTCTAAGTGCTTTGAGAGGGCTTGAAACCCTAATTCTTGATTGTAGTGAATGCTCAACAATCCTTGAGGAGATTGATGAGGCATGTGAGTACATCCATATTGTGATGATGATTTGCACAATGGTGGGAACTCTTGGTGGTCAAAATTTGGGGTATGACAAATAAGCTATAAGCTCGTGAGGAAAAGACTGTTACCAAACAGATCTTTTATTATCATATGAGCTTATAAGCTATAAGACATAAGCTATAAGCCCAAAAAGTATTTTTCCAAACAGAGCCTAAAAGTCATGGCTTTTAAAGTAGAATAAAAAATAAAAGTGAATAATATTAATAAAATCAAACACAACAATAGAAAAATATAACATAAAATCCTATTCAATCCTCACCATAAAAATGGAGTTTAATTCTTTTTTTACAAATCCACAACACTCGTGTCATCATCTTCTCTCATACTCTTTAATATGAATATGTATATCTCCTTGCATAAATATTTATGTTTGCTTGATGAGGCTTGTGAATTGTGACATTCCCATCAATCTCAAGCACAACCAAACTTAAAATAAAAAAAAAAAGAAATTAACAAAAGAAGCACAATCAAACTTAAAAGCAGAAAAAATATTTACAAATTCTTTTGTTGTTATTGCTTACTTCATGTCACCAATAACCACCATATATTATGTTCCTCCAATTTCCTTTAATTTATACCCAGCATCCTTTATACAAAATAATTATTTTCTTCAATTTGATAACCAATGAATTTTAGAAAGCAAAACATCATTCAACATAATAACTATGTATGTATTGGCCGAAATGTTTTTTTTTACATAATGGCTAAAATGTTAAGTAAATAGGAAAAGTGATGGAGCAGTTTCTATTTACAAGGGAAGTTAAAAAAAGTGATGGAACCGTTTTTGTTTTTAAAGATTATTTTAGAAATAACAATAATATTTAAAGGATAATTTAGGAAAGAAAAAAGGTCAGACCAAATTCTCTTATCTCCTTTATAGATAGATATAATAATAATAATAATAATAATAATATTAATTAATATATATTAAAATTTCTAATATTTCTAATATTAATATTTATAAAATAAATTAATATACAATAATATTAATAATATTAATAAAATTTTTTATTTAGATATATTAATTAATATTATATAATAAAATTAATTAATAATATTAATTTATACTATTTATTAATAAAATTTTATTATTTTATTATTGTAGTACACTGCCGGGACTGCAATGGGCGGCACCTTTTAATATTTTATTATTTCTGTACGGTGTCGGCACTGCAATGGGCGACACCTTTTAATATTTTATTATTTCTATACGGTGCCGGCACTGCAATGGGCGACACCTTTTAATATTTTATTATTTCTGTACAGTGCCGACTTTGATATACATAGAAGTGTGGTGTAACCAATTTTTCACATCCATTTGAAATTCCTTTAATTATTTTCAAGATGTATCTTCGACGCTGGGGAAAAGTAATTTTTTCGAGAGAAAAACCGGCTATGGATATGCTTTTCTGGAACATCTGTAGTTTAGAGCAATTGGAGAGGGAGTTGAAGCGTTGGTTAGAAGGAGACATATCGGAAGGGGAAAAAATCAGAAGTATTGAGAGGTAAGATGCCCCGCGCGGGTGGGTGCGAATCAAAAGTGATAAGGAAGCAAGGGAAATGATGTTTGGATAAAATGAAATCAGACTGATAGTTGTAATCAGTTAGAGAAGTTGTGTTAAATGTTGTTTTTAAGTATTTTTATCTATGTTGAATTATGTTTTGTTAATTATGTATGTGATGTGTTATTTAATGAAGGCTAAAGTTGAGAAATTTGAGAAGTTTGATATTAATATGAAAACAATACATGATAATAAAATAAAACACTAACGATTACTTGTTCCCACATTGGGACATCGGGTTCGGTTGTGGCCCGTTTGACGACACACATAACATTTTCTCTCAAGCTTATCAAAGTTATCCATTTCCGTTCTAATATGTTTGCTCACTGGGCGGCCTTTCTTGTTCCTCCGCATTCTTGGGTTATGGCAAATTTGATCTCCTTCATAAACGAGCCAATATTCATTGAAGGCGGCACTGGAAAGCTTGTGCTGTAAACCCCAAAAAGGGTTGCAAACCTGTAAATGTCGGACAAAAGAGCGTAAGCGTCGTGGCGTACATTAGAACATGGAGCGATAACATGTGAGCAAGGTACACGGTATGCTTGAAACTTTCCGCCGTCACACCAACCGTTTAGTAGGTTAACCTTATAATGTCCCATAGGCTTCCCCTCACCATGGTCCTTTGTTTCCTTCATATGGAATTGACCGAAAATTTCTTCTCGCCTTGTACGAAAGATGGCGACCAGAAACCCATACATTTCACTTTCCCAAAGGTGAATGCACGGTGACTTTGGAGGATGTCCATATGTTGTTAGGTCTGTGTGTGGATGGGTTAGCGGTTGTAGGTAACACAAACGTGAGTTACAATTTAGTGGAAGAACTATTGGGGTTCCCGTTGGATGAAGGTGATAGGAAGGGCCAAATCATTAGAATTACATGGCTAAAATCAATTTACCGTCGTATGGTATTGACCGAGGATTCTCCCGAGTATCTGAAAATTTATAAAACTAGAGTTTATATTTTATTGCTTTTTGCATGTTTTTTATTTCCTGATACTAATGGTAATAGTATCCATCTTAAATTTATACCATTATTAGAAGATTTAAGTCAAGTAAGTAGTTATAGTTGGGGCGCTGCTACCTTAGCGCATCTATACAGAAATTTGTGTAGATGCGCAAGAAAAAATATGCATAATTTTGCTGCTTGTGGCGTTTTGATTCAAGCTTGGCGATGGTCCAGAATGCCCAGACTGGCACCAATAAACCCCAATCCATACCAATTTCCATATGCGACCAAGTAAGTATACCAAATTTTTTCCTATATATATTTTTCCTATATTTTTTACTAACTACTTATTTATTTTATAGGTAGTCCGCATATGGGATGAATTATGAAAAAACCCCTCACCATTGTGCTCCTGGATATCGGACGTTCTTCGATCATTTCGAAGAAGATGACATATTATCTCTAACGCTTATACTACTATCATTAAAATTTATTGTATTTTTTTTATCTCTAATCCTTTTTTAACTACATTATAGTTTCTATGGAGGCCATATTTGGAACTTGAAGATGAGGATCCGACTGAACGGGACATGTGGAGTTATAAAACCTTCATATTTTGTTTCACTTATGTTGAAATGCATCATTCTGATAGGGTGAAACTCCAACTTGGGATTCACCAAGACATTCCTGGTCCACCTACGTGCATGGAGAGGTACCAAAAGAGTATGACGAACGAGGTGTGAAACCTACTAATATTCATAACATCTCACAAACCTTAATTCATCTCAAGACCAACACCCATACACCCCCAACATGACTAACACATTTCCACCTACCAACCTACCAAGTTTGAGTAATGAGGGAACAAGATTAAGTTATGGCAGTGCGGCGACGATACCAGATGTTGACGATTTAAATGATGACATGGTCGCTGAATTCATGAATCCTACCAATGATGCAGAACGTTCTACTCAGCCCCCAAATGTTGATGTTGATCGTAGAAGGTCGACCAGAAATGTACGGGCACCTGGCTAAGGAACCCACCAACGCTTACGTCGACCGGGTCAAAATTAAGGGTAGCTAGGGGTTTGATGTACTTTTTTAATTTCTTGAATAAATAAACATTTATTTCAATCATTTTTCATTTTATTTTATTATTATTATTTTTTTCATTTTATTTTATTATTATTATTTATGATTATTATTTAGTATTATTAATTATTATTAATATTCATAATTATTATTTAAAATAATTAAATTTAATTAAAACATTATTTTTATAAATAAAAAATACTTAATTAAAAATTAATTACAAAAATAAATATAAAAAAAATTTAAAAATATAATTTCAGTAAAATTAAAACACTAAAATAAAAAAAAACATTAACCGTGTACACTGCCGCCTATTGAAAGGGCGACACCTTTTTATTTTACACTCTTCCGCCCATTGAAAGGGTGACAACCTTAAAAAAAAAATCAAACTTTTTTGAAAACATGGCATTCTGGTATATATCTTGAAAAGTGTGACATTTTAGAAAATACCCTCTAATACTATGGCAGGGTAGAAATTTTTTCCCAAGTTTTTAGTATGTTTGATAAACTCTTTAGTTTTTATTTGCAAATTTAATAATAGGGTTAAATAAGTTTTTAGTCCCTACAAATAGCCCAACTTTCAAGTTTGGTCCCTAAAAAAATTTCCTTCAAACTTTGGTCCTCTCAAAGTTTTCCGTCCCTAACTCTAGTCCCTCCCATTAGTTTCCACTAACGGAGGATGATGTGGCGTGCCATGTGTAACCAATCTTTTGCATACGTGTTTTAATAAATGCCACGCTGTAAATTCTGATAAAATAGAAGATGCTTCAGCTTCAAAGTAGCTCAACAGTCATTGTTTGTAAAATAGAAAACGTGGAAATAGAGTGATTGTGCTTCATTTCATTGTTAAAGTGGTTGTGCACTAGCATAAAAAGTATCTCGTTCGTCAACTTGTTGTCACTGTGTTTAAGGAAGAAAGCAACCCTCATAAGTGGTCCCAAAGAGTCATCGTTTGTTTCACAGCAATGGTCCCAGGTAAGTGACTTTGTCTGCCATTATTCATTTTTTTAAATTCTTTATTGAGATGTATGCAGTAGTGGTCCCATGAGTTGTGTTCGTTTTATTGATTGGAATAGCGGTCCCATGTTTGTTTTGTTTAATAGATGTTTGCAATGGTGGTCCCCTGATTTCAATTTTTGTTTTTGATTGTTAGTGATAGTAAACGTTGCGGTTAGTAAATATTAGGTTTAGTTTGTTTTGACCAGAAATGGTAAAAATTAAAGTTAGGTTAACTTTTGTCTACAGGGTTATGGATAAGTTCACGGTTGTTTTTTTTTACATAAAGGGGTCTTTTGTAAAAGACACAAAACTAAAATACGAGGGTGGGGAAGTGTATGCGTTTAAGGGTCATGATCCTGATTTTTGGAGCTTCTTTAAGGCTTATGACCTAGTTAAGGAGCTGGTACCTGAGTTTGATCACACTTCTGTTAAGATGTGGTGGAAGCACGAGGAAGGATCACTTGAAATGAACTTAAAAGTATTTAAGGATGATGGAGATGCGTTTGAGTTAGCCTTGTATGCCATGGTATATCAGTGTGATGTTGAGATTTACTCTGAGCCTAAGCTTAAAGAAGAAGACACAACTATGGATAGGATTAGAGAGAAAGGAAAGGGAGTTAAATGTGAGGAGAATGTTGACAATATGAGTGAATCAAGTGAAGAGTCTAATGAAGATTCTGTGGAAGGCGGGCATTTTTGAAGATAGTGAGGATGAGAGAATGGGTGGGTTTGAAGAATGGCCTTGATGAAGTGTTTCTGAATAGGGCTGATGGGGAACATAAAAAAGAAGATGTTGCAAGTGAAGAGGTCAACACTCAACAAGAGAAGAAGGTATTTATAACTGAAGAGATGGGAAAGGAACATGTTATTGAGGATGAATACTTGACTGATGAGCTGGACAGTGGTGGGGATGATGATAGTTGTGATGAAAGGCCTTATGTTTTGAGGTATAATGAGGAAGATTCATTGTGTAAGGATTATGTTTTCAGAGTTGGGATGAAGTTTTCATCTTTAAGGCAGTTTAAGGATGCCATATTAGAACACAATGTGTTGAATGGAAGGGAGGTAAAGTTTAAAAGAAATGAAAAAATAGATTTAGGGTTATGTGCAAGGACAAGAAGAAATGATAAAAATAGATGTAGGGTTATGACCATCGCTCATAAATGTAATATAAAATGAAGAACCAAAATATATACATGAGAGACCAAACCAAAACCCTAAACGAAAGAAAGAAAAAAAAAGAAGAAAAGTAAGAGAAACGATAACAAGGGAGACACAACTTGTCTATTAAGGACTCATCCTCAATAAAATAAGGGGCATATCCCTCCACAAAAGAGAATTTACTCTATGACTAAAGTTGGCAAGCTTATTCGCACAAGAATTACCTTCACGAAAGATGTGGGATAGGTCAAATTCTCACCAAAACCACCATTGTCCCATCTATTTCGAAGATCCCAAGACACTATATCTGGTTTCGTAAAAGGCCATAATAGCTACTTGAGAATCGCTCTCAATCTAGAGATTATTCCATCCTTTACTAACCGAAATCTCCATAGCCAGAATAATCACCATTAATTCTGCATGCAAGGCTAAAGAATAATCAAGGTTTTTGGTAAATCCGCCCAAAAAATTAGTAGCATGATTACGAAAAAAATATCCCTACAAGCTGTAGAGCCTCTCACCAACAAGCCATTTATGTTTGCTTTAACCTAGATAAACACAAGTGACTTTCATAAAATCAAATAAATCTTTCGAACAAACATTCAATGTTGGGAATAAACAACTTTTAAAGAATCAAGAGGTTTTTCTTTGCACCTATAGTTTGACATTTATTTAGCAATAGTAACTATGTAAGTATGAATTTTCATCTTTGTTGCATGATACGTTGCCTAAACATTGTGAAACATAATAATATTACAGACCATCCAATTTTCATCTTTGTTGCATGAAACTTCCCCATAGTCTTTGAATGTACATAGAACACTTCTAATGTTTTTCTTGGAACCTTTGCAAAACATCATAATAACATCAACATACAACACATGAGAGAGAGCCACAACTTCTTGACAAAGGGACATAGGATGTACGCTACCATTATTGGAGGATAGTACTAGAATTATACTAAGAACCTCTTATGCAATTAAAAATAAGGGAGAGGGATAGAGGATCACATTGACACACCCAACCAGTGCAATTAAAGAAACCAACGCAGAAAGTTTAGCCGACTTCCAAATTTCCATAATCCAATCACAAAAATATCATTAAACCCAATTGATGCAGCACATTGTTGTGAAGAAGGTTAGAATCATGAATGTCAAATGCCTTCTTAATATCAAATCTTAAAGAAAATTTTTCGGCAAAACACACAACAGCTTCAGAAGCAATACTAGCCAATCTATCCACCAATATTTTTTGTGATAATTTTAAATTGGAAATTAGCAAGAGCAATTGGAAGAAAATCTCCCTCTCTGTCCGCCTCGGTAACTTTCGGAATGAGAATATGAAAGTTTGCATTCATATTTGCATTGAGCTTACTCATAATGAAAAATTGTTGGACAAATTGATGACATGGAAAGCAACCACCTCCCCAGAAGAATGGATAGAAATAACATCAGAAGCCATCAAGACCCGGAGTCGCATCTCTGTTCATCTCAAAAACATTAGATTGAATATGCTATGGAGTTGGAACTTCTGTCAACAAATTATTATTCTGCTGCAGGATACATTCCCACACCATGGAATTCTCAATGCAATTGTTATCAGAACACAAAATTGTTTGGAAGTAGTTGACAAATGATTAATCTATTTCCACCGCATTAGAAAGAGAACTGATAACACTGTTAACCATATTTATCTTTTTGGAAACAACTTTGATTTTTGCCAAACAATGGTAACACGAGGTGTATCAGTCTCCATGCAAGAAACTTTGATTAATCATCTTGAGTTAAGACAGCTTTCATGAGAATCAATTGTGCTTTGTGATCTTGTTGCTTTAATCTGTCAGTGAGACCAAGTTGATCAATTAATAGTTGAATCCTATTCACCTCTTCCACTGCAAGCTTAATATTATGATCTACATTTCTTAAAACCATTATTAGATTCTGTTAATATCTTACTTTCTATTGTATATAGTATAGTAGTGTTAACCAATAGCATAGTGCCACATCAGCTTGTTAGTTAGTTTAGCTATCACATATTAGAGATAAGATATAGACTTTGTATAAATACCCTTGTAATCTATCTTTCTAATCTAATGAAGAATTTACAGTTACAATACCATAACTGATTTCTGTTACACTTCTCCTCTATCAGCTGTATTTTTGTATCTTCTTCATGAGCTTCAATGGTGATTATAGCACCATTAACATGGTATCAGATCTTCTAAAGCTCTGGTAGCCATTTGTTTTCAGGTTTCATCCCTTTTTCGATTGCGTTCTTGACTCGTTTTGCTTGATTTCTGCAATTTTTTTCTCATTTGCAATTCGTTTCTTTCTCAATCTTCAACCTTAGTTTCCTTTCTGTTGCAATCGAATTCCTGTCCTCTTTTCCATTGATGGCATACCAGAGCTTCTCAGATTTTTCCACGAATTCTTCAAATCCATACTACTTGCATCCGAATGAAAATCCCTCTCTAGTTCTTGTTACTCCTCTTCTGGATGAAAAAAACTATCACACATGGGCTAGGTCAATGCACATTGCGTTTAATTCGAAGAATAAAGAAAAGTTCATCGACGAAACCCTCCCAAAACCGCCGGTATCAGATATTCTTTACGCTCCTTGGATTCGTTGCAAAACTATGGTTCTATCTTGGATTCATCGTTCTATTTCGGAGTCCATTGCTAAGTCGATTTTATAGATTGAAAGTGCTGTTGAAGTTTGGAGAAATCTGAAGATTCGATTCTCACAAGGTGATATCTTCCGCATTTCTGATATACAAGAGGATTTGTATAAATTTCGTCAAGGTATTCTCGATGTTTCTAGCTATTTTACTCAGATGAAAGTTATGTGGGATGAAATAGAGACATATCGACCACTTGCTGCTTGTTCTTGCGCCATTCAGTGTTCTTGTGGTGCTCTTGCATCGATTAAGAAATATCGCGAACAAGATTACGTAATACGTTTTCTAAAGGGTTCGAATGAGAAATTTGCTCAATCCAAGACTCAAATTATGATGATGCAGCCTATACCTGACATAGATAAGTCCTTTGCTCTTGTTATTCAACAAGAAAGAGAGATAAATAACTCTCAAAGCACCATCTCGAATAGCATTGTTTCTGAGGATTCTACAGTTATGCATTTAAATTCTTCTTCTGGCAACAATTAGGGCAAAACTGGTAGCAACCAATCCAAAGGCAAAACTGGTGGTTATGGTGTGGCCAAAGGACAAAACAGAGTGTGCACTCATTGTGGGAGGAGTAATCACACAATTGAAACTTGCTTCATTAAGCATGGATATCCACCTGGATATAAAGGTAAAGGTAAATCCAACAGTTCTATTGCAAATTCTCAGTCTGCGGCTTCTGTTGAAACAGGTCAGGGATCATCACAACAAAATTCAACTCAGTCTATGGTTGGCTTCACTCAAGAGCAATATCAAAGCATCCTGGAATTACTCCAACAGTCCAAGTCCACTCCTAAAGCCAATTCCATTACAACCTCACCCTTTGCATTGAATTCACATTCTCAACATGAAAATGGTAAGAACCCTCACTTATGGATCCTTGATACAGGAGCCACTGATCATATTTCATGTCATTTGTCTTGTTTCACTTCACACACAAACATTGTTCCTATTTATGTTAGTCTACCTAATGATTCTCATGTGACTGCTTCTATTTCTGGCAGCATTCATATCTCTTCAGCCTTAGTTCTTCATAATGTCCTTTATATTCCAAGTTTTCATGTCAATTTAATTTCAATAGCCAAACTTGTGAAAAGTAATGACTGTGTGGTTCATTTCACTGATAATTCTTGCAATATTCTGCATAATCATTCCAAGGAATTGATTGGTACAACTAAGCTCCACAGAGGACTATATGTTCTTGATTCTTCTCAAAATAAACATGTTTGTAATACATCTGTACAAGATAATTCCTTTCTTTGGCATTTGAGATTAGGGCATGTTTCTTCTATAGGGCTGCAACATGTATCCAAAATATTTCCCTTTTTTTCTTCCAAATACAATAAACATACTTTTCCATGTGATCCATGTCATTTTAGTAGACAAAAGAAATTATCTTTTCCTCATAGTGTTACTCAATCTACTTTCCCTTTTGAACTTTTACATGCTGATATATGGGGACCCTTCTCAACTATTTCAACTTTAGGGCACAAATATTTTATAACTCTTGTGGATGATTACAGTAGATACACTTGGGTTATTTTCTTAAAATCTAAAGACCAAACCAAACAAAGTATCATTCAGTTCATAGCCTATATTGAAAATCATTTTAACACTTCCTTAAAGTTTTTCAGATCAGATAATGGAACTGAATTCCTCCCTCTATCTGACTTTTTCTTATCCAAAGGTGTTATTCACCAAAAATCTTGTGCCTACACACCCCAACAAAATGGGGTGGTTGAAAGGAAACATCAACATATTTTAAATGTTGCTAGGTCCCTCTATTTTCATTCCCATATTCCTCTTAATATGTGGAATTTTTGTATTGCTCATGCTGTACACCTCATCAATAGACTTCCAACTCCCTTGTTAAATCTTAAAAGCCCTCATGAAATCTTATATAAGCAACCTCCTTCTTTAATTCATCTGAAAGTGTTTGGATGTTTGAGCTATGCTGTGTCTAATCTCCCAAACAAAACAAAATTCTGTCAAAGAGCTAGAAAGGCAGTTTTCTTGGGTTTCAAAGATGGTACAAAAGGTTATGTCCTATATGACATTCAACATCATACAGTTTTTGTATCTAGACATGCTGTTTTCTATGAAAATGTTTATCCTTTTGATAATGAGAAATCTAGCTCTCAACCTCCTTCTACACATAATTCTGTTCAGCCCAACCTTAGCCCTACTTCCTATGATGATCATGGTATATCTCATCAGTCTCCTACCTCTACTGACATATCTACCTCACCTGATGACAATACCTGCTCCTCTCCTATATCCCCTCAGCAGTCTAGTCCTAATTCACAACAGTCTACACAATTCAGACCTGATAACCCACAAATATGTCTTTAAGTACACCTGCCACTTGTAGACAGCAGTCACAATCCCCTTTTTCTCAGTACTATCAAAGTACATCCTCTAACCCCAGTCCAACAAACATTAATTGTCCTGGCGCCACATTGTCCATAGAACCATCAAACTCTTTGAATTCTTCTGATCATGACAGTAATAATCCACCCAATACACACTCAAATAGTGATGATCATAACAATGATGCTTTAAATACTCCTTATCCCCCTCCTCTTAGACATTCCACTCGAATTTCAAATCCTCATAGTTACTTAGCTGACTATCATTGTTATCATGCCAATAACATTCCCTCTTCTTCTCATTCTTCTAACTCTACTGTCATGTATCCCTTATCCTCTGTTCTCTCATATGATAAGTGTTCTCCTTATTATAAAAATTTTTGTTGTGCTATTTCTTCCATATCTGAACCAACCACATACAAACAAGCCATTAAACATGACTGTTGGGTTAAGGCCATGGATGTGGAGCTTAAAGCTCTTGCAGAGAATCAAACATGGACTGTGGTGGATCTGCCTAGTGGTAAGATTCCTATTGGATGTCGTTGGGTTTATAAAGTGAAACACAAGGCTGATGGCTCCATTGAGAGGTACAAGGCCAGATTAGTTGCAAAAGGTTATACTCAAATGGAAGGTATTGATTATTTTGACACTTTCTCCCCTGTTGCCAAACTTACTACTGTTAGAGTCTTACTTTCCCTTGCAGCTATTAAAGGCTGGCATCTTGAACAATTAGATGTCAATAATGCCTTCCTTCATGGGGACATAAATGAAGAAGTCTACATGAGTCTTCCTCCTGGCCTATCTGGTTATGATTCCTCTAAAGTTTGTAAGTTGCAAAAATCCCTATATGGCCTAAAACAAGCTAGAAGGCAGTGGTATTTGAAACTTTCTACCTTTTTTTATTTCTCTTGGATATCATCAGTCTCAGGCAGATTATTCACTTTATGTTAAGCATGAAAATCCTCATTTCACTGCCCTCCTAGTGTATGTGGATGATGTTGTGCTAGCAGGAAATTCTCTAGTTGAGATACAACATGTCAAGGACTTATTGAATCAGCAGTTCAAGATTAAAGATCTTGGTAAGCTCAGGTATTTTTTGGGGTTTGAGATTGCTAGATCCACAAAGGCTATTTTCTTAAACCAAAGAAAATACACTCTTGAGCTGTTACAAGATGCTGGTGTCCTTGCTGCTAAGCCTTCCTCAATTCCTATTGACCCCAATACCAAGTTGTCTGTTAGTGAAGGTGCTCTCTTGGAAGATGCTTCATCTTATAGAAGATTGATTGGAAGGCTCATTTATCTTACTAATTCAAGGCCTGATATATCATATGCTGTCCAGCATTTGAGTCAATTTATGGCACAACCTCGTATCCCACATTTTCAGGCTGCCACCCGGGTTCTGAGGTATCTCAAGTCTGTCCCTGCTACTGGTATCTTATTTTCTGCCTCTAGTGATTTGAAACTCCTAGGTTTTGCTGATTCAGATTGGGCTCGATGCCCTGATACTAGGAAATCGATCACTGGTTATTGTGTGATGTTAGGCAATTCATTGTTGTGCTGGAAGTCCAAGAAACAACATACTGCATCAAGATCTTCAACAGAAGCTGAATATAGAGCATTGCCTGCTATTACTTGTGAGGTCCAATGGCTGCATTACATATTTCGTGATCTTTTGGTTGAATTTTCTCAACCTGCTTCTATTTTTTGTGATAGCAAATCAGCCATTTATTTGGCTCATAATCCCACCTTTCATGAAAGAAGCAAACACATAGAGTTGGATTGTCATGTGGTTCGTGAGAGATTACAATCCAAACTTATTCATTTGCTTCCTATATCTACACATGATCAGCTGGCTAACATGCTTACTAAACCTCTGCATTCTCCTGCTCTTCAGAGGTCTTTATCCAAGTTAGGTCTTTGTAGCATCCAAAGTCCAACTTGAGGGGGGCTGTTAATATCTTACTTTCTATTGTATATAGTATAGTAGTGTTAACCAATAGCATAGTGTCACATTAGCTTGTTAGTTAGTTTAGCTATCACACATTAGAGATAAGATATAGACTTTGTATAAATACCCTTGTAATCTATCTTTCTAATCTAATGAAGAATTTACAGTTACAATACCATAACTGATTTCTGTTGCACTTCTCCTCTATCAGCTGTATTTTTGTATCTTCTTCATGAGCTTCAATGGTGATTATGGCACCATTAACAGATTCCATGTTTTAATCGCGACTTTCAGCCGTTTCAGCTTAGTTTGCAATTGAGACATAGGATTACCTTTCATCCATAGGATCAGTCCAGACTTTGAATAATTTAAATGAACTAGAAGCAAATCCAACAAACTCTTGAATCACCGAGAAAGGATTATGATTTGAGCAATGCTTAAATAAGGTGCAACGATCAACCACTCTCTAATGCATCTACCATGCATGGTTGCATATACTCTGATCCATCCTTAAAGAAATTGACTCTGCCTCAATCCTGCCATTCGACCAAGTGAATTGCACTTCGATTGTATTGAGGTACAGCAGCTGATTCAACTTAGTCCACGATAGGAAATCATCGCACAATATTTATGGGGACAGACGCTTGCCTCATTTCTCATGCGCACCAAGTACCGCGTTGAAATAACTAATAAACAATCAAGGACCAATGTATGTCAGCTACAAATAAGAGAGGTTTGACCAAAGCTCCCTCTGCAATAAATACTTGTATTGGCATAAATTATTGAAATGTAAACTTGAGATTCAACTGCCACTAAAGAGAACACCAAACATTGGTTAGAAACAAATAATGCAGTAGGTTTATTATCCTTTTTCTAAAGAGCCCAAAGATTTTTTGTATGGCAATCCCCTTTCGCTAACGATTTTTAAACTCCTCCAATACGACGAAGGAATATGATCAATATAAATCATCGGTTCCGCTACAAACATAAAGTCTGCCTTATCCGTATCCGAAAAATTCTTCAATGCGGATTTTGTTTTAGATTTGCCAATCCCCCTTAGTTCTAAAAGAGGAATTTCATAATGAAGGGAGAGAGGGAATACCCTTGGATCAGGTTACATAATTTCTTGCACCTTTAACAGCTTTATTATTTTTCTTGTACTGTTTAGAAAGATATGGTTTAAACCCATCAATGTTTTCACTCTCATCTGTCCATACCGTTGTAATGATATGTAGGTCCTCTTGCCCCACTAACGGAAGTTGCACTTGTTGAGTGTCTTCAAAGTTCAATGTTGGTGCTGCATTTGGCTGAGTTTCCAGCGATGGGTTGTCGATCGAATTCACCACTTGATTTGTTTGCAAACCAGTCACTTGCTCTGAGTTGGAATTCCGTGACACATTTTGAAATTCTGGTACATGTGCAGAATTCAGATGTCCTAGAACATGCCGTTCGACATCTGGTCTGACATGATCACAAAGGGCAAGGTATATTGCAATAATCATGGTACTGAAAAGATAAGAGCAAGACACACATAATTTGTTCACCCAGTTCGGTTGAATACACCTACATCTGGGGGCATACCAAGCCAGGAAGGAAGTCCACTATTAGCAGTATCAATTCGTAGACCCTACAATCAACACACCCGTTGATGATCTACTCACTTAATCACTACCTAATGACCCTTCTACCTAAGTCCTCCCTAGGTAAGAGACTCCATCTCACTTCCAATTATCGCAATGATGTCTAGCAGTCAACACCTCAGCTACTGCATCAACAACTTGATTTCCAACAGCTCTTCAATCACAGAAAAGTAGCAGACACACTTATATGCTAATACCTAGACTTGACTCAAATGATTAAGAACAATACTAAGAGTTGCTTAACAGCTTCCTCCAAGAACAATACTCACTCTTGCTTAAAAGCTTCGAGGAGAACTGATCCGCGTGTCGCGCACGGATAAAAAACGAGTAATTTTGTAAAACGGTAGTATAGCGACAATTTTAACTCGGATATCGTTCTCACAAGGATTCTTAAATTATTAAGCGATAGTAGTAACAAATAGTGGGGGTTTTCGAATTCGGAAAAGCGATTAGAAAAAGCAATTGGAAAAGTGATTATAAAAATAAGTTATTATAAAACAAACGGATTCACTGTGCCGGGTTCTACTTATCATCGATTGCTACAACTACGACTTCTATCCTAGTTGAACACAATATCATTCAACAAGCGTGATTGACACTGTAAAATACATATTCTTATTACCGGATTAAGCATACGGTTATTGATATCACGAATTTAACGGTTAAGTAGAGTCGAATTGCGATTAGAAGTCAAGAACACATAACATTCAAATTTAACCAACAATATTATATGGAAATCGAATTAAACAAACAACAATCATATAATATTATTGAAAGGAATAGAATTCTAATTGTAATTGTAACAATCTCAAAGTATTGAACCTGAATACAGCAAATCCGTCCGGGTAGATTAGTTCTCCATTACGGTTCTTTCAAACGTAAGAAAAATAATTCGTGAATAGTGAAGGTGAATAGTACACGGCTCCCTCAATGTTTTAACAAAACAAGGGTTTCAATTCTGATACAAAACCGGGTCGGAAAACTCGACCCAGGCCCAATTCTAAATGACCCAAAACAACTTAAAACTAATGCTGCAACTTCAAACGGAATTCTGGAAAATATGGCTCAGAATCTGACTTCGACTCCAACACGAAAGTCGTAGCTCTCTGTCTTAGCTTTCCATCGACTGGTAGAACGCCTCAAGCCGATTCCTGGAACTCCAGTTATAATCGTTTCCGTAAAAGCTGTCAAAGCTGAAAATTAAGTACGAAAATTAAATAAAGGTAAATAAAAACTGAAATAGAAAAACATTATAAAATATAAAAATAAGCTAAACAAACCATGGAAATGCATAACTACAAACATGGGAAAATGTGCATCGAAATGCACTGATCAAATTCCCCCACACTTGAACTTTTGCACTCCGAGCAAAATTAAAATAGAAGAACTTTAAACAAAACGAAGCAGAGCATGTAACATCTAATTCAAAGCATCAAGAGTATGACATTAGTGAGTGACTGTTTTGTGACATTCAAAGTGGATATGGAAAACAGATTACCGGAAAGTACACCACAAGCAGCAAGATCCTCACAGGATAAACTGTTTAAACTCAACTCTCAAGTGTTCAAGTAATTGCTTACACTCAAAGCACAACATGAGAGTTAGTACTACTATAAGCTTGAAAAGACTCTAACATTCACCATTGAAATACATTGCACACAAAGATCAAAAGGACTTTTATTAAGGTTGTAACTTGGCCAAGGGTAGGGTGAGATATATCCTAAGCGTGTACTAAGCTAAAGTTCAAAGAGTTAAAAGAAAATTGAAAGAATTGCGGGAGTTGAACTATATAATACATCAATCACTTTCAAACAACAACCTCACAACATATTTCTCTTCTCTTTTTCCTTTTATTCTTTTTTTTTTCTTTTCTTTTTTTTTTCTTTTTTTTTGTTTTTTCCAGAAGGACTATGTAATGAAATCCTTCTCTATTTTTTCTAATTTTATATATATATATATATATATATATATATATATATATATATATATATATATATATATATATATATATATATATATACTTTTTTTTTCTTGCCAACATCATAACAACATCAAAAGATTATTCAACCCCACACAACTCTATACAAGACTCTTTCAACCCTTTGAATAGGGTGATAAATTTGTTTTTCACTTTTTGGCTTGTAATGAGTTTTAAACACAAAAAAGGATAAAAGGCTCAAAGGGGTTTTCAAACCAAGGGATGATATTATCAAGGTTGACTTTTTGGCTAACTGGCTAAGAATAAAACAAAACAACATGCCTTTATCATTTCAGTGTGAACAGAAGTAAACAATAAGCTTCAAAAGGAGTCAATGCAAGTTCTAGAGACTAACAAACATGCGTGAAATCACACAAGAAAGAAGGGAATGGATTTTTTTTATGAATTATCCATTATTAGGCTCAAAGATCTCACAAGGGTTTGTGATCTACCGCAAGTGGTGTACAATTCAGAGTTTAGCCTTACCTATCATACTAAGAATGCACAAAAAATCAAACACATCATACCACAAGTCTTTCGTCCAAGAACAGTGAGAGTTGCATGCAATTTTCATTTTTTTTTTAATAAAAAGAACAAGAACAAACAAAGACAAAAACAAAGACAAAAACAAAAACAAACAAATGATTCCCTCCCCCACACTTAAGACATACATTGTCCTCAATGAAAAGGACTCGATTATAAGATAAAAGTGAGAGAAGGGAAAGGATGCTCCCTGATCAAGTTGCAGTGTAATGGGGCGCTTCTAAAGAATGCTCTTCAATGGTTGCCTCTTCAGGTACAAAACTTTCATGGAATAACTTCAGGCGTTGCCCATTTACCTTGAAGACTTTGTTAGTACCTGAACTTTTAATTTCTACTGCACCATGAGGGAAAACATTAGTAACAACAAAGGGGCCAATCCATTTGGATCGCAGTTTCCCAGCCATAAGCTTAAGGCGGGAGTTAAACAGTAAAACCTGTTGGCCCACAGAAAATTCCTTCCTATCAATGATTTTATCATGGAAGTGCTGAGTTTTCTCTTTATAAATCCTAGAGCTTTCATAAGCCTCTAGCCTAAGCTCTTCAAGCTGTTGTAATTGGAGTTTTCTTTCAATACCAGCTTGTTGTATCTCCAAATTACAACTTTTCACCGCCCAATAAGCACGGTGTTCTATCTCAACAGGAAGATGACATGCCTTACCAAAAACAAGCCGATAAGGAGACATCCCAATAGGTGTCTTGAAAGCTGTCCTTTGAGCCCAAAGTGCGTCTTCTAGACGACGGCTCCAGTCCTTCCTGTTTGGCTGCACCATTTTCTCTAAAACCTGTTTGATCTCCCTATTTGAGATCTCAGCTTGCCCATTAGTTTGTGGGTGATATGCAGTAGAGACTCTGTGCACAACTCCATACTTCCGGAGCAAAGATTCCATGGTGCGGTTACAGAAATGAGTGCCTTGGTCACTAATGATAGCTCGCGGTATTCCAAACCTGCAAAAAATATTAGACCTGACAAAATCTGCAACAACTCTAGAATCATTAGTCCTAGTGGGGATGGCTTTCACCCACTTTGAAACATAATCAACTGCAAGCAAAATATAAAGAAAGCCAAATGATACAGGAAAGGGACCCATAAAGTCAATCCCCCATACATCAAATACCTCACAGAAAAGCATAGGTTGCTGAGGCATTTCACTCTTGCGAGTGATGTTTGTACCTGCTATCTGGCACTCTTTACAAGTGCGGTAAGTCTCATAAGCATCCTTAAAAACAGTGGGCCAATAGAAACCTGAGTCAAGGACTTTTCTCGCAGTCCTTTGAGGACCAAAGTGTCCTCCGACTTGAGATGCATGAGAAAAATTTAAAATTGATTCAATCTCATAGTCGGGAACACATCTTCTAATTACCTGATCACTACCAAACTTCCAAAGATATGGATCATCCCAAACATAATATTTGGCATCACTCTTGAGTTTATGAATCTGTGATCTAGATGCACCTGCAGGAAAAACACCAGCAACAAGATAATTAACAAAGTCAGCAAACCAAGGGGTTATCCCATGCAAAAGTAAAAGATGCTCATCAGGAAAGTCATCCTGAATAGGAAAAGGATCTTCGTCTCTCTCTATCCTGCTCAAGTGGTCAGCCACTAAGTTCTCAGCTCCACTTTTGTCTTTAATCTCTACATTAAACTCTTGGAGCAACAACATCCACCGAATCAATCTCGGTTTTGCATCCGGCTTCTTCAACAAGTACTTTAAAGCTGCATGGTCAGTAAAAACAACAACCTTGGAACCTAGCAAATAAGATCTGAATTTATCAAGAGCAAAAACAATAGTTAGAAGTTCTTTTTCAGTGGTAGTGTAATTTGACTGTGCAGAATCTAAAGTCCTAGAAGCATAGTAAATAACATGGGCAGCCTTGTCAACTCTTTGTGCAAGGACAACCCCAACAGCATAATTAGAAGCATCACACATAAGCTCAAAAGGGAGGGTCCAGTCAGGGGGCTGGATTATTGGAGCGGAGGTCAATGCTTTCTTCAAGAAGTCAAACGCTTGTTTGCATTTGTCATCGAAGTGGAAAGTGACGTCGTTCTTCAACAAGTTTGACAGCGGAAGAGCTATCTTGCTGAAATCCTTAATGAAGCGCCTGTAAAAACCTGCATGACCAAGAAAAGAACGAATCTCGCGAACGCAAGAAGGGTAAGGCAGTGTAGAAATCACGTCTATCTTAGCAGGGTCAACAGAAATTCCTTTTTCAAAAATTATGTGACCAAGAACAATTCCCTGCTCAACCATAAAATGACATTTTTCATAATTCAAAACAAGGTTAGTTTCGATGCATCTCTCTAAAACCAAGTTTAAACTGCTCAAACATGCATCAAAAGAAGAACCATAAACAGTGAAATCGTCCATAAAGACTTCCATGCAATTTTCAATAAAATCAGAAAAAATGCTAATCATGCATCGCTGGAAAGTGCCAGAAGCATTGCAAAGACCAAAAGGCATCCGCCTATAAGCAAAAGTACCGAAGGGACAAGTAAAAGTGGTCTTCTCTTGATCTTTTGGTGCAATATGAATCTGAAAGTAACCTGAAAATCCATCAAGGAAACAATAATGTGATTTACCAGCTAGCCGTTCAAGCATTTGATCAATGAACGGTAAAGGAAAGTGATCCTTTCTAGTAGCCTGGTTCAACCTCCTGTAGTCAATGCAAACTCTCCAGCTATTCTGAACTCTAGTGGGAACAAGTTCATTCTTTTCATTTTTGACTACTGTAAGTCCATATTTCTTAGGTACAACCTGCACTGGGCTTACCCACTTACTGTCAGAGATAGGATAAATGATACCTGCTTGCAAGAGTTTTGTTACCTCTTTCTTCACAACATCAAGAATCAAAGGATTAAGCCTCCTTTGGGGCTGCCTTACTGTTTTCGCACCATCCTCAAGTAGAATCCTGTGCATACACATGGAAGGACTAATTCCTGGGATGTCAGCTAGTGTCCATCCAATTGCCTTCTTGTGTTTCTTCAACACCTGCAAAAGTTTAGTTTCTTGATCGAAATCAAGGTTAGAAGAAATGATCACAGGAACTTTTTCGTTAGTCTCCAAATATGCATATTTCAGACTATCAGGGAGCTGTTTAAGCTCAAAGGACGGGGGCTGCTCGATGGATGGAGTGTTCGGGGCAGCCAGGATGTCGAGAGCATCAGCTTCATAAATAACTTCATCGTCATGAACTTCACCTTGCAGCGCAGCATCAATCTCAGCACATACAACACAGCGGTTAGTGTCAGTACAATCAGTGCATGAGTAAACATCATCATATTCAGATAAAGAAGAAAAATCAAGTGAAAATAAATCAGAAAAAGTATCATCAACCAATTCAGATATCAATTCAATATGAAAAACAGAGTGTTCCTCCATGGGGTGTTTCATGGCATAAAAAATGTTGAATTTTGCAACGATATCACCAAATTCCATGGACATGGTTCCGTTGTCAACATCGATTTTTGTTTTCGCCGTTTTCATGAACGGCCTGCCTAAAATTATGGGAGCTCTGCTTGATTTAGTTTCTCCTTCCATGTCCAGAATATAGAAATCTGCAGGAAAAATCAAATCATTAACTTGAACAAGGACATCTTCCACTATTCCAGCAGGGCGAGTGTTGCTCCTGTTTGCCAACTGAATGATTAAACCTGTAGGCTGCAAAGGGCCAAGACAAAGGTTATTATAAATAGAAGTAGGCATAACATTAATGCTCGCTCCTAGATCAAGCATGCAATTCTCGAATTTACTATCCCCGATGGTACAAGGAATAACAAAAGTTCCCGGATCCTTGCACTTTTGTGGCAAGACCGGAGTAGTGAGGGCTGAAACATTTTGCTCGCCTATAGCTTTTTCAGATGAAGTTTGGGGCTGAATAAAAGCAGAAATATTTCTTCCGAAATTGACTCTCTCACTTCCTTTCATTCTCCTCTTGTTTGTACACAAATCTTTCAGAAACTTTGCATACTTAGGAACCTGCTTAATTACATCTAGAAGCGGAATGTTTACCGGCACTTTTTTGAACACATCCAAAATCTCTCTCTCTCTCTTTATCTTCCTCAAGAATGTTCTTATTTTTCTGGACTCTGTTAGGGAAAGGTATCCGAGGTATATACTCTTTTTCCGGCTGAACTACAACAGAAGGTTCAGGCTCAACAACAACAGAAGGTTCAGATGTTACCTCAACAACAACTTCTTTATTTTTTTCTTTATTTTTTTCTGGGACAGAATCCGTAACCCTTCCGGATCTCAAAGCAATTACACTCACATTAGGACCTTTTGGATTCGCAACCGTTTGGGCAGGAAGTTGGTTGGAACCTTGGGCTTGTTGCATGGCATTCATAGAAGTTGCCAGCTGTCTGATCTGTGTCTGCATGGCTTGGATGCTAGAATCTGTTCGTTGTTGGAATTGGAGATTATTGGTGGCCATTTGCTTAACAATATCCTCTAATGAAGGGCCAGAAGAAGATGGGGCAGCAGTGATTGCATTTTGTGGAGGATTTTGTGGTGGTGGCAAAGGTAGCATCAATTGTTGTTGGTTGGAGGGTTGGTTTCCATATCGGAGGTTTGGATGGTTCCTCCAATTCGGGTGGTACCTATTAGTGGACAGGTCAGGAATGTTATACCGGTTTTGGTTGTTACCTTGATTGTAAAGGGCTGCAGCATAAGCTTGAGGTAATTCAGTGGGCTTATCATCTTGCAGAATAGGGCATGTATCGGTAGGATGATCAGTAGAAGTACAAATACCACATAGCCTTGGTGTTTGAGCTTGTTGGGCTGCTTGAGCTTTACCTACCACTACCAATTGCTTCACCAAATCGGTCAGCTCACTCATTCTATTTTCGAAGGCTTTGTCGGAGTGGGAAACATGAGAAGAAACGTGAACCTCATTTACACCCTTTATTTGAACAGAATTTTCTCTTGTTGAGAACTGTTGGGAATTAAGTGGCATGTTCTCAATCAGAGCTTTTGCAGCAGCTGGGGTCTTATCAACAAGTGCTCCACCACTAGCAGCATCCAAAATATTCCTATCCATTGGTTTTAACCCTTCATAGAAATACTGAATCAATAATTGCTCGGTGATCTGATGTTGAGGGCAGCTAGATACCAAGTGTTTGAACCTCTCCCAATACTCAGTCAACGACTCATTACCTTGTCTAATACCACAAATCTCCTTTCTTATCGAGGCAGCTCTGGAGGCAGGAAAATATCTCTCCAAGAACACTTTTTTCAGAGCATTCCAGTTTGCGATTGAATTTGGCTCAAGATAATATATCCAATCCTTCGCTGCACCCTGCAATGAAAAAGGAAAAGCTCGAAGTTTGATGTGATCTTCAGTGATCCCTTCAGGCTTCAGTGGTGTAGAACACACCACTTGGAATTCTTTCAAATGTTTGTGTGGATCCTCACCTGCAAGACCACTAAACTTGGGCAACAAGTGTATTAAACCCGCTTTTAATTCAAAAGGAACAGCAGCATCATCATATTCAATACACAAGCCATTATAATTCACATCAGGAGCAGCCAATTGCCTTAAAGTTCTTTGGTCACCCATATTTTCAAAAACTAATTCAGAGTCCGAATCAGAAGTGAGTGGTGAACTATCCTGGACTGCTATACGTCGTGTGTGCAAAGTTCGTTCAACTTCAGGATCAAAATCAACAAGTTCAGGACAGGAAGACCTAGTTGCCAGGACTAATGCACAGCAATGCAGCAACAATATTCAAAATGCCAACAATGTCCCTAAAGGTCAAAAACAAACACAAAGAAGGGAAACGATCAAAATAAATTCAGAAAAATAAACTGACACCGAAATTAATCTAATGACTTAAAGATAGAATTTTGAGATTTTTTTCGATTTTTTTCGACTCTATGAAAACAGTAAAAAATTCATAAAAAATAGAAAAAATGGTTTTTTGGCGATTTGAACGCAAAGTCCCGTAACTACTTTGTAGTAGGGGACAAATGATTAGAGAATTTTTTTACTAAAGGTACCCGGAACAGATTTCGAATCAGACGCAATTTTCCCAAAAACCGATTTTTTTTCTATTTTGACTCTAAAACGCGAATTGACTAAAACCGTAAGGAAACTAGGGCCTAGACTCGAGAACACTAAACCTATGACTCTAATATCGATTAATAATGACAAGAATCCCCGGCAACGGCGCCAATTTGATCCGCATGTCGCGCACGGATAAAAAACGAGTAATTTTGTAAAACGGTAGTATAGCGACAATTTTAACTCGGATATCGTTCTCACAAGGATTCTTAAATTATTAAGAGATAGTAGTAACAAATAGTGGGGGTTTTCGAATTCGGAAAAGCGATTAGAAAAAGAAATTGGAAAAGTGATTATAAAAATAAGTTATTATAAAACAAACGGATTCACTGTGCCGGGTTCTACTTATCATCGATTGCTACAACTACGACTTCTATCCTATTTGAACACAATATCATTCAACAAGCGTGATTGACACTGTAAAATACATATTCTTATTACCGGATTAAGCATACGGTTATTGATATCGCGAATTTAACGGTTAAGCAGAGTCGAATTGCGATTAGAAGTCAAGAACACATAACATTCAAATTTAACCAACAATATTATATGGAAATCGAATTAAGCAAACAACAATCATATAATATTATTGAAAGGAATAGAATTCTAATTGTAATTGTAACAATCTCAAAGTATTGAACCTGAATACAACAAATCCGTCCGGGTAGATTAGTTCTCCATTACGGTTCTTTCAAGCGTAAGAAAAATAATTCGTGAATAGTGAAGGTGAATAGTACACGGCTCCCTCAATGTTTTAACAAAACAAGGGTTTCAATTCTGATACAAAACCGGGTCGGAAAACTCGACCCAGGCCCAATTCTAAATGACCCAAAACAACTTAAAACTAATGCTGCAACTTCAAACGGAATTCTGGAAAATATGGCTCAGAATCTGACTTCGACTCCAACACGAAAGTCGTAGCTCTCTATCTTAGCTTTCCATCGACTGGTAGAACGCCTCAAGCCGATTCCTGGAACTCCAATTATGATCGTTTCCGTAAAAGCTGTCAAAGCTTAAAATTAAGTACGAAAATTAAATAAAGGTAAATAAAAACTGAAATAGAAAAACATTATAAAATATAAAAATAAGCTAAACAAACCATGGAAATGCATAACTACAAACATGGGAAAATGTGCATCGAAATGCACTGATCAAGAACAGTGACCATCTCACAATCCGAGTGGTTCACACATACCAACTCTCCTAGAGAGTGGTTTACAAGAACGAAACCCTAATAATTTTACATCTTGGAATTGTTATTAAATCAGGTTACAAACACTCCTATTTATAACCTACATCCCAACTGGATTTGGGCTTCAAATCACAGCATATCAGCTGCTACAAATCTGCAAAAAAAACTCCAAGAAAATAGGTCTTCAATCTAATATTTCCTAATATGTCTCCATATTTAGAAAGTAGTGAAAATCCGAAAACCAACACAAAATCTCAACTCAATTACTTTGGACGCCACATAGGATAACTAAATATTCACAGAATATTCAGCATCTATTAAATCACAACAAAATTCAACTGTCTAGCTTAGTTCAGGCGCGATGTCGAATGATACAACATAGGACATCTTATCCGACATGTTGAATGCAGTAAACCAGAACATCTTGTTTCAACATCTTGATTAACCATCACATGACAGCAAAACAACAACACCTTAAAACAACCATGCACTCATATCAGCATAGTGCAGAACAACATGTCAAGACATCCTCCTTGACATTTCACAACCTGCAACTAAACTAATATGGCAGATACACAAAACAGCATGTTAAAACAACTTTAGTGACATAAAGCTATCATATTGGTTTTAACAATATTTAGCCAACACAAATACTGCATAGCCGCAGAACTAACAAACTCCCCCTTTGGAAAATTTTGGCTAAAACCATCATATCATAACAAATATATCAGCAGCAGAAGATAGTCACACATATCAGTAGCAGATAAAACAATTATCAGCACTGCAACACCTACACAAGCAGATCAGCACTCAATCTTCATCTGCACACATACACAACCTCACACAGCAGCAACTCCACAACAACATTTACAACTAGCTCACCACTCACACTAGCAATCACAAATAAATGTTAAACCATCATCAGATATCAGCACATCATGTAATCACACACTCTCCCCCTTTTTAGCCATATTTGACAAAGCAATAGCACACCAGAGCAATATCCATACAACCTTTAAATAACATAACCAGGTCCCCCTCAAGGAAACAACCAAGGAACACTACTACTTCTTACTTCTCCCCATTTTTAGCCATAATATACCAAACCAAGCAATTATGCATCTAAGGACAATCAACCAACAGCAAGCAAGTCAGTAGCAGAACACATCCAACTCAGAAGCTTGTACAATCTGACAGTATATAGTATTCTCCCTGACATGGATAACCAATGCTCCATTGCAAGAAGAACACCCAAAATGAATGGAAAACACAAGACGCATCTTCATGTCTTCAAGAGCGCACCCTCTGTTCAACACACCTGCTGAACACATTCACCCACTGCTTGACCCTCAAGCAAACAGTACATAAATCAGATAGAAGCTTGTGTTCTCTGGAGATAAAAACCATAACATTCTGAACAGAATGTTCTGTCAGCAGATGTTAAGACATCAGTCTTGACATCATGAACAGAATCCATCTGCACTAAGGAAAAACACCACATTCCAAATAAAAACAGAATCTCCAAGCTCCCTCTTAAGCCAAGGGACCAGAAACAACCAGAACACATCACATCACAGAAGATCACAAGAACACAGGAACAGTATTCTCTCACCCAACTCTCCAAAGGCAATTATTCCCTATCATTCTCCCGTATGATAATTTGGAATACTCCTGATCAATTGATGAGTATCTTCACCTTCAGACTTTCAAGCAATCAATACCTGATCTGCTTCAGTCTTCTCTACATTCTCTATCCAAGACAGACCTTCTACTTCATCCTTCTCCCGTATGACTATGTAGACGCTCCTTAGGCATAATATAGGCACCAAGCTCCAGAACCAGAGCAAAATCATCCTTCACCAAGGATATCCATCCCGGATAATGTTCAAACACCAAGTTAGAACATCTTCCACACACCAAGACATCATCACCATGATTATTGATATGCTCCACCAACTGGACTTACTAGCATAGTAATCCACAGAACTAGAGAAATAAACTCTCATCCACCTTCAAGAAGAATAATCTCCTTGAGTCTTCAACTCATCACCCTTCTGCCCAAGAGTAACTTGTTCCAAGACAATCCTCAATAATAAGCAGCTGCCACACTCTGATTATCTTGATTCTTCGAATCCACTTCTGAGATCAACCAAATGCCAAAGTTTGATCACCTCATTCATGAATCCTCATATGAAAACAACCAAATGCCACCTTTTGATCTTTATAATCCCAAGCTTCTTTTAACCACCATGATAGTTTCAATATCATGTAGGACATCAACATAGAGTTCCTTGAACCCAGGATTATCTCCAAGGATCACACCTTTAGCAGCTAATTCAGGTCGTCACACCCCAACACACCACGAAGAGAAATAAACAGCCACATTGAGAAAAGTAAATTCACAACACTTCAGCAGTCCTGTACTTTTACATCAGACTTATACATAGTCTCCCGTCAATGTATATTGTCATTAGTTGAAAGCACAACAGCTTAGATAAACACTCAGCTCCCGTCAGAGTATTCACTATCGGTTAGATGCACATCCTTATCAAAAGCAGACAAATACTCAACTGCTGTCAAGCTATTTATCATATGTGATAAGGTAACCTTCTCATACAAGGTACGACATTTGATCTGGTCTGACATTCTTTTCCAGCACCCTTGTGGCACTAGCTGATCCCTCTTTTATTAATCCACACCACTGATCACTTCAGATTAGGTAAATGGCTTGACCTGATACTCCACCATAAGCACAACTAACTTTCTTTGGCTGAGGAAGCAATGAACTAAAATGATGTTTCAACATCAGTTCCGACATCAGTCTAAATCACATTAACCATCTACTATGACTTTGGAGACAACAACCACAGTAATCCACACACATCTCTTGCAAGGGACACACGAGGATCGACCATCAGCATCTGATCACACAAGTAGGAACCTGCATACTCTACATCTCAAGAATCTTCTTCTCAACCTTCTGATATTCAGACCTTCTGTCTGTCTTTGAGATGTTGAATGCCATCCTTCTGCACCTAAAGAGGAGATTCCCTCTAACAGGTTTCTGGAGCAAAAAAAATATTGACTGGTCACCACAAACAGATTAAAATATGCTTCTCCCTAATCCTTGCAAAAACATGTTCCATTATGTGAGGACACCACATAACTGAACTCCAGCTTAAGAAGAACCTTCTCATGCCAATACCAGGGAACCATAATCTTTTGGTTAAAAAAGAAACACCAACTCCTCCTTGCTCCAAACACATTTACAATGCCAAATCTTTATCCACTAGATTTTGCACACTCTGCTGGTTTGATGTCACAACAACTGATAGAACATCATTCAAGAACAACACCATGGGATCCTTCAATTTAGACCTGTGGATGGTCTTTCAGAGAAGAGAGCAAAAATAAATTGCATCCTTCTGATCTCTCATCAACATACTTATTTAAAATGCCTTTATGAGTGGACTTGAACAATAATCTTCAAGTATCGTTGACAAAGTAAGTTGAAGCACTCTTACATATAACCCATCGCCATAGTATATATAATTAGAGAAGAACAACCTTGTCAATTGCAACCTCAGGAGTTTTCAGATAGATACGCAGCGGATCAAAACACACACTCCTCAAAACCTTCAGGTGTCACATATCAGCCCTATCATCATAATCCAGGTGACACCACAATACCACAGGTTTGAAAATAAATCAAACCTAATATAGCCACAACACAGCAGCTTTTCAACTAAACCTCCAAGCCCTCAGCACATGCCACTGCCTGTCACGAACAGTCCATCCTCCACTTCTAGGGACCATTCTCACACCTATATGAACTTCTCCAAGTTCAAACACTTTTCAGTAGTAAGCTTCTACCTTGACCATGAACCAGAAAGTATCTTCCCTCGGATCTCATCCAGATACAGAACAGAATGACCTGCTCTGATACCAATTGAAATTCTGGTACATGTGCAGAATTCAGATGTCCTAGAACATGCCGTTCGACATCTGGTCTGACATGATCACAAAGGGCAAGGTATATTGCAATAATCATGGTACTGAAAAGATAAGAGCAAGACACACATAATTTGTTCACCCAGTTCGGTCGAATACACCTACATCTGGGGGCATACCAAGCCAGGAAGGAAGTCCACTATTAGCAGTATCAATTCGTAGACCCTACAATCAACACACCCGTTGATGATCTACTCACTTAATCACTACCCAATGACCCTTCTACCTAAGTCCTCCCTAGGTAAGAGACTCCATCTCACTTCCAATCATCGTAATGATGTCTAGCAGTCAACACCTCAGCTACTGCATCAACAGCTTGATTTCCAACAGCTCATCAATCACAGAAAAGTAGCAGACACACTTATATGTTAATACCTATACATGACTCACATGACTAAGAACAATACTTAGAGTTGCTTAACAGCTTCCTCCAAGAACAATACTCACTCTTGTTTAAAAGCTTCGAGGAGAACAGTGACCATCTCACAATCCGAGTGGTTCACACATACCAACTCTCCTAGAGAGTGGTTTACAAGAACGAAACCCTAATAATTTTACATCTTGGAATCGTTATTAAATCAGGTTACAAACACTCCTATTTATAACCTACATCCCAACTGGATTTGGGCTTCAAATCACAGCATATCAGCTGCTACAAATCTGCAAAAAAAAACTCCAAGAAAATAGGTCTTCAATCTAATATTTCCCAATATGTCTCTATATTTAGAAAGTAGTGAAAATCCGAAAACCAACACAAAATCTCAACTCAATTACTTTGGACGCCACATAGGATAACTAAATATTCACAGAATATTCAGCATCTGTTAAATCACAACAGAATTCAACTGTCTAGCTCAGCTCAGGCGCGATGTCGAATGATACAGCATAGGACATCTTATCCGACATGTTGAATGCAATAAACCAGAACACCTTGTTTCAACATCTTGATTAACCATCACATGACAGCAAAACAGCAACACCTTAAAACAACCATGCACTCATATCAGCTTAGTGCAGAACAACATGTCAAGACATCCTCCTTGACATTTCACAACCTGCAACTAAACTAATATGACAGATACACAAAACAGCATGTTAAAACAACTTTAGTGACATAAAGCTATCATATTGGTTTTAACAAAATTTAGCCAACACAAATACTGCATAGCCGCAGAACTAACACATTTTAATCATTCAAATCTCTAGATTGTATTAAGTGGTCAAGCACTAGACTGTAAAGATCTAATATAACTTAATTGTAGGGAATATGTGAGGAATATTTGAAATATCTACCATTTCCAATTTATTGGCTATCTCTTTATGATCAAATAAGTTTCTACTTTCTAATTAATTCCTTATTCACTGAGTCCGACCCTCTCATTAGTCTTGTACCAGAAATGAATTCCCAATTTCTCATATCTTAAGAAAAAAGAGGTGGAAAAGCCATTGCCTACCTTGTGCGAGAAACCCACAATTAACCAATCAGAAGTTCCTTAGAGATATGTATCAAGGAGGAAAATCCCATTCCACCATGTGCTACCCGATTTAATGTTTTGGTGAAAATTGGTCAATTCTTGGTGGCCAAGGCAAAATTTCTAACCTCTATATTATGGTGTTACTGATGTTTTCAATTCCATTCTCTGTATCTAAGTTAATAGATTACAAATTTCTCACCCTGCCTTCCAAAATTAGGTCCACGCATTGCAGATTATGTCATTCAAGCCTATTTTTCTACACACTCCTTAGTATTTTGAAACACATCTATTCTATTAAACAAAACAAATGTAAACAGACAAATAAATAATATAGAATATCACATACATTTTTTTTTCATTAGGGAATTCAAACATACATCGACGATTTGATAATCAATACCAGATTACCCAAACATACATCAACGATTTGATAATCGATACCACTATCATAACATACAAAGTTACGATCATAATTTAGAACTAATATGTTTTATTTAGAATACATAATATCTGATACTTGCACATCATACTTCTTCTTACATACTTATATTACTTCAACACAAATCAAGTTTGAACATGAGGGTTCCATGATGTGCATAACCATTTAGCATTTAGATGACACAAGGATGATCAACAGAATGATTAGACACCCAAGCAGCAGCCTTATTGCCAATGAAATGGCAAACAGAAACGGTTCCAAGGCTAACTTTGAGAGCTTCGTAAAGCAACTCAGGATTCATACCTCTTGTATCATGGTGACAAACTGTTAAGGCCTTTGCTTTGCTTCCATCAGGTGCTACCAATGAGACCACGTAAGCGGTTGTTTCACGCACTTGGTGGCAATTGAATACAACTTTTTCGAAATTCAATCTATGACACATCACTGCATTGTCACCAACTTTTTTGACTTCCTCCACCACATATTCATCTTGATTTATGTCAAAAGTACTTGAAATAGCCTTGATCTTTGATGTTCTAAAATGTGAATGACATGATCAATCATAGATTCTAAAGATGATACACAATGTTTGTGTTCTCCTTTAGCAGTTGGACTATTACAAAAGTCATCCAGGCTTTGTCTTTCTTTATTTTCCAGCCATATGGAATCAGTGACACCTTGTGTTGGTTCTGTGAATGGGCGCGCCGTCTTTGCAACAGAGTGCGTGTTACCCAATACTATTTTCTTTCCAGGATAAAGATCATGTGGAAAAAATAGTGTCGAGTATTGGTTTATTTCTTCGACTCTAATAGGCAGGTTGTTGGTTTTTCCATCTGCCACATGAAACAACATATTAATTAGTTCAAAAACCACGACACATAGTCTTATTATAAGGCAACATTTCATTATAATATAATTCATGTCACTAACAAGGAATCAGAAGATCTGAAAAAGCCTTAGGGAGAGGAGTGTTTGGCCAGACATATTTCCAATAATCTTCTCCGGATGGTATGGCACCGGTTCTCACAAAAGCTAACTGCAAAGCAAAATTCACATTTTCCATATTAGTGATGAATTCAAAATGATCAAAGAATATCTTCCTCATTCCGTCTTATAAAAAAGTTCATGACAATTTCAACCAAAAACCAAATAGAGTAGAAAATAGATAACTTACACAAATGAGAGCTAAAACCGTGATCTGTGAAAACTCTATTTAGCTAGTTATAAAGAGTTTAGTGAGTGTGTATGAAACTGTTATAAGTTTCTCATTATTTATAGGTAAATACATACATCTATAATTGCATGCAAAACTTGTGTGATTGATCATATCGATTCCTCCAAGTGGTAACAAAGTTGGTGCCAACTTCATTACCCAATACAAATAGTTGGTTCATTGATAGGTTTAGTAATTAGAAATTTAACCAAACCCTTTTCAAAAAAATTGATATTTAACCAAGTGTATCTCCAAAGGCATACACGTCTTACAAGACTAAATTTGCCTTCTTGAGTCCCAAAGATATTCACAACTGTTATATTGAATTCTAATAAGCATGAGTGTTATTTGTTTTGGCTATTTTTTTAATTTTCTAAACTCAATACTAAATATACCGTTCAACATAATTAAATTACATAACTTTTTTATTTCTTTACAATTTTTCTTATATAGTTGCATGCAAATCTTGTCTTATTGATGAGATTGATTCCTCCAAGTTGTAACAAAGTTTATGCAAATGTCATCCATGCAAAACGATTGCATTATCTCCTTGTGCACATGGCTTCTACGCACATCACCTTATTCTATGCAAAGCCTGTGTGTGGTTTAAGTTTCTGTCTAAACGGGAGTACAGACTTTTTGTGGAAATGGCGTCCATGCAGGAAGATGCCATTAGTTAGTAGTAGTATCCAAAGTTTGTGATACCATTCACCACTTTGATTTTCCTTGAGCAGAGCAAATGTATAGCATAGCATGTGCATAATATTTAATTTCCTGAATTATTTTACAGAACTGTTTTAAAGACTCCAATACTTTATTAAAGTGCCTCAAGATATTCTTTTATTAAATACAGTATGTCGCAAATATATAATTTAAAGACAAAAATATTATTTACTTTTTTATAAAATTTAAGTTACTATGAATCGGTTGGGTTTATAGCTCAATATGTTGAGCCTTAGATAAGATTTTGCTTCGCTTTAAAAAGTTTATAACCATACTTCAAGCGTTTTTTTTTATATCAAACACCCATTTAGAGTTTGTCAACTTTAGACTTTTAAAGAATCGAACAAATAAAAATTAAACGCACTCTCAAAAATCGAATAAATAATTGTGTTGAATGAAATAATGCCTAAATGAAAATAGAAACTTTTTAAATATCATAAGAAGAAATTACATAGTTTTATATAAAATTTACTAACCCTGAACATTTTGAAATACTTTTTTGTAAACTACATTTCTAATTACATTTGAATCTTCACCTTTATTGTCAGTTATTAGTAAATTTAAGTCTTTCCTTAAAGTAATCCTTGATAGTACAACATATAGTTGTCCGTGAGAGAATATTGATTAGGAAAGATACACTCCAACATGTCTGAGTGACTGTCCTTGACTCTTCTTGATAGTCATAACGAATGAAACAATCAATGGAAATTGCCGACGTTGAAATTCGAAAGGAAGTCTTTTATCTGAAGGAGTCAGTGATAGACTTGGAATAAAAACTTTCTCACCAGTATTACCAGATATAATGTTTTTTTTTTTTAATAATCAAAATCATCATTATAAACTATAAGGATACAAGTAGGTATCCAAATCCAGTACATACAACACACCACCACTCAGTTCCAATCTACATGAAATCAAGAGGTGCTTTACACCAGTCATAATAATTACAGTAATTAGATTTCCCAGATCTCTTTCCAACCTAACCCCAAGATAAAAACAGAATTTTATAAAATACATCATCTGATTCCCATACACCTTCTTTGAACATTATATTATTTCTAGCATTCCACAAAACCTAACTAGTGATCAACCATAATCCCACAGCACACCTACTGCTTAAACCCCCCTCCAAACATGCTATCTGCCACTTAGAGAAATGATCTTGTACATCCTCAAAACGAAATTCTGTAATACCTAACCACCTTCTCATGTCCAACCAAATTTTTCCAGCTTTGTGACATTGGAACAGAAGATGTAACACAGATTCATCCTCCCTGAAACAGAATAGGCAGCACAGTTCATAAGCATTTGAGATAATACCCCGCCTATGAATATTGTCGCGAGTTGCTACCCGATTACCAATCAACCTCCAACTAAAACACATTATTTTTAACGGTGCCACTGCTGTCCACAACCGTTTGTAATTGAGCCTTTCTTCCGACACCAGACCCTCCTCCGTCAACTGACCACTCAAGATGTTATAGCCTGCCCTAACCGAATATCCTCTATCCACATCCCCAACCCACGATATAACATCCTTGCTGGCCCTGCTAATAGAGACATCCTCCACCAAAGCCAATAATAAATCGTATTCATGTTGTAAAGGTTGTGATAGCCCTTCATCACCCATTTTATGTTCCACATCCAAGAATCTCCTAGCCACTCTCCATTGTCCATCACCTTACTATAAGGATCCACGGCCTTACTCCATAGTTCAGGAAACATAGCAGAAAGTTTGGATTGCCCATACCATTTTGATTCCCAAAACCAAATATTCTCCCCATTTCCAACTTTATTTGAAATTAAACTATCAAAAGAGACTGTGCCAAACTGTTTTGAGATTGCAAATAAGTCCTTCCACCACAAAGATGACCGCACCTTGTATATTGGTAGTTCCCCACTCAACAGCCAATTCCTATACTTCCCATACCTGCCTTTCAGTATATCAGACCAAAAACAATTATTTGGATTCACACATTTCCATATCCATTTAGCTAGCAGGGTTTTGTTGAACCTTCTTATGTCAATAATACCCAATCCCCCACTATCCTTGTCTCTACAAACCCGATTCCAACTGATCCAAGATATCCCCTTCTTATTAACAGACCCATTCCACAGGAAACGACGTTGCAAAGAAGTTATAATCCTAACCACTCTACTTGGCATTTTGAAAAAGGACATGTAATGAATAGGCATACTAGTCAAAACAGATTTAATTAACGTGACCCTACCATCCATCGATAAAAATCTCCCTTTCCACGAAGCTAATCTTACTTTAACCTTATCAATGATAAGTTTCCAAAATGACACAAGTTTATGATTCCCACCTATACACACTCCAAGAAAAGAAAAAGGACAGACCTGGACTTTGCATGTCAGGAAATTCTCTGATGCCTTCATAAAATCCTCATCCAGTCCAATTCCATATAAGCTGCTCTTCTTGAAATTAATTTCCAGGCCAGAAATCATTTGAAAGCCTTTCAAGATAACTTTTAATGCCCATAAATTGCTCCAAGAACCATCCCCTACAATTACTGTATCGTCTGCATACTGAAGCAAATGAAAAGAAACTTCCTGATTAATATAGAAGCCATTATAAACCTACCCTCTGATAGCTCTTCTCATGATAACCGCCAAATCCTCTGCAGCAATTGTGAACAGATACGACGATAACGGATCACCTTGTCTCAATCCACGAGACACCTTAAAATCTCTATTAGAACTTCCATTGACTAAAACCGATAAATAATTATTGAAGACACTACCCTCCATCCACTGCATCCACTTATCCCCGAACCTCATAATCCTCATAACTTCTCGTAAATATGTCCATTCGACACAATCATAAGCCTTTGCAAAATCTACCTTAAAAATCAGTCCTTTCCTGTTGCCTCTCTTTGCAAGATCCACAGTTTCATTTAGAACTCGTACACCATCTAGCAGATTCCTACCAGCTATAAATGCTATCTGAGATTTTGAGATTATCCCATCCAAAACTCTATGCAATCTACTTGCCAGCATCTTAGCAACAATTTTATACACACTGCCTATTAAGCAAATTGGCCTGTATTCGTCCAAACTACCGGGGGCCTCATTTTTAGGAACCAACACAAGAAATGAGGATGAGAATACCTTAGAAATTTTTCCAACCTCCACAAATTCTTGAATGCATGATATCACATCAGAACCTACAATGTCCCAACAATGTTGAAAGAATGCCAAATTGAATCCGTCTGGACCAGGCGTTTTGTCTCCTTTGCACGAGAAAGCTGCTGCTTTGATATCTTCATCATTAAAAGGGGCTTCAATTGAGATTCTATCTTCCTCTGATAAGCATTGAAACTGATCCCTACCTATACTAGGTAGAGGTTTGTTTGTTGACCTAAACCTATCTTCAAAATGCCTTGAGACTTCCTCTTTGACTCCCTCAACATCCTCAATAATCCTATCCCCAACAGACACAGATGAGATGTTATTTATAATATTTCGATGTTTGATCATAGCATGAAAGAACTTAGTATTTTGGTCCCCGTCTTCAATCCACTTAGCCCACGATTTCTGGTGCATAAAACTTTCTTTGATCCTGAGAAACTTCCACATCTCGTCTTCTGCATACTTAAGAACTTTAGCATCCTCATAGCTCCCCAAACCTTCATTTTCTGCCTGCCTGTCTTCAATCTTATTAAACAACTCACAATTATCCATAACCTTGGTATCAATCCAGCCAAAGACTGACTTATTCCATATTCGTAACTGAGATCTTAACAGCTTTAGTTTAGACGAAAGAATGTAACCCGGATTACCAAGGAAAGCCTCAGAATTCCAAACACTCTTGACAAGATTTAAAAACTCAGCATGCTGGAGCCAACAATTGAGGAACCTAAATGGCTTAGGTCCCCAATTAAGATTTATGACCATGATCCAAACCGGCCTATGATCCGAAACATCTCTTATTCCCACTTTTTGATGCACCATGTTCCATTCACTAAGCAACCCATAAGATATGAGGAATCTATCTAATCTGCTACATACAGAGCCAGAGGAATTGAACCAAGTAAATTTATTGCCCGTCGTAGGTAAATCCACACATCCTGTCAATTGTATGAATTCATCAAACTCAGCCATTATTTTCTTGTTATGACCACCCCTGCCTATTCTTTCTCTCCTATTCCTGACTTCATTAAAATCCCCTCCAATTACCCACTCTCCTTCCTCTAACTTAGATTTTAGATATAAAATGTTACTCCACAACTCCCTTTTCTCTTTATTATTACAAGGCGAGTATATATTGAAAAAATAGCACAATTTCTCCTTCCACAAGACCTTCATGCCTAAGAAACCTATCCCTCTGTAACTGCATATCGGAACAAAAATATCCCTCCTCCATATAGTAAGAATCCCCCCAGAAGCTCCTTCTGAATTTTGAGCAGACCAACCACAATTTGAATTGCCCCATATCCTATGAACCATCTCCTCTTTCATTTCAGTACATTTAGTCTCCTGCAGAAATACCAAATCCGCCCTACCCCCTTGGATCAAGCTCCTAATTCTTCTTGTTTTGATCTTGTTGCCACTGCCTCTAATGTTATATGTAACAAAATTCATAAATAACTAGTAGCCACCACCTTCCTATTATTCTTTTGAGCTCTATCTTCACTTTCCATCTTCCTAATCATAGACTCGAATACTTCATCATCTTCCTCCACTTCAATCCCCAACTTTTTAATAGAATCCCATACCCTAGCTGGTAAATTCTCCAGTTTCTTCTTGATTCTCGAATTAGACTTCATCACCTCCGAATCTCCAATAGAGCCATTACAATTATTTGTAGAATCTCCAAACCAACTTGATATATCCTCTACCAACTCATTCCCAGACCCATCACATGTTGCCATTCTACCACCTGCAGCTTTATCAGGAGTATTCATGCCTCCCCTCCTATCCGCCTTGAGTAATGTAGCATAATACGAAGGAATGAACGGAATCTTGATATTTTGATAAATCTCCTCAATTAATTTTTTCTTTCTAATAGTTTTATTAGTCACCACACCAGCAGAATTCGTTGAACCTCCCAACTTTCCAGTTCCCAAAGGAAACCCCCCTATACTCCTAGCTGACCCATTCCTAATACCCGCCTCTGCCTCTACCCTATTTAATTCACAGTTCTCAATATTGATGGGACACGCCACAGAATAGTCAAGCAAATGAACAGACTGCTCCTTCTGACCCAAGCTATCTTTTACTCCATCACCTGTATCTTTAATATTATTATTCAAATCCTGATTAGACTTCCCCTTTCTATTTCCATCTACCTTTTCAGAAACATCCTTTTCACCTTTATTGGAGCCCCCACCATTATCCCTGAAATCTTCTTTGTCTTTTTCAATACTCTTCCCCCTATTGTCCTTTATGTCGTCCCCCTGCATAACTTCTTGGTTATTATCCTCTAGTTCAGAGAACCCCATTTCCGATTCTTCCACCTCCGTGTCCGATGAAACCAACTCAGAACTTCCAACTGATTCTTTGCCATCTAACAAACACGATCTTCTAGTACAGTACCCAATAGACTCTTCCACAACTTTAATCTGATAAATTTTCTCATTCACTTCAATATTGAAGACTTCATTGAGGTTCATCGCAAATTTGGTTCTAATGAGGATGCGAGCCACATCAAGTTTAATATGTTTCTGGGTATCCTCATATGCTTTAACAAACGACCCCAATCTATTCGCCAGAAAGTTGAAAAAATTTTCTCCCCATATATGGCAAGGAAGCCCAAAAATGTTCACCCAAGTCAATCTCTCTTCGTCCACATCTTCCGGTGTCCAAGGGTGTATGTCCGCAAACCATTTTGTCAACCAAATCTCATCTTCCTTCACCATTTTCTTAATATCACCAGTATTTTCTTCTTCTAGCAGGACAAGATTTGCCCCTAACGGAGTAGCTTTAATGCTAAAATAACCCTCCACCTGTAATGCTTCTTGTATATCGAAAGACGTACCTGGAACTTCCATAACACCAACGAATGCCTGTTCAAATCTTTCTACCTCTTCCTTTGATACGTTAAACATCAGATGAGCAAAAATCGGCTTGTCTCTCATCAGAAGCTTCTGCCCATTATTCCTTTCCCATTTCATGACTTGAACAAATGATCTATTACCAGTACCCACCCTTTGATGTTGAAGACTAGTATTATCCGCAGCATTCATTCTGACTTTATTCTCGACTCCTTGTTTCAAAGGAACCTCCTTACCTCCTGGAGCTCCTCTCTTGAATCTAGGGGTATTTGCGAATATCTTATTGCCATTAAGGACAATGTTGTCCAGTTTAATGGCAAGAAGATGTTCGTCGTCCACCTTCTTGAATCTAACGAAACCAAATCTTTTCCCCCTTTTATCCAACCTTGCCGGAATAAACACTTCAATCGGCAACCCATACTCTTTAAACACCTCAAACATCTTCTTTGCGTCGTAATGATCTGGAAACTCAGTGAAGAAGAACGAAGACGCATTATTAACGTCCCAGTCTGTACCCTTATTCCCAATCGCTTTCCAAACCGATAGAACAGGAGTCACCTGTCTCTTAAGTTGTTTTTTCTTTACTACATTCCAACTTGTTTCTTTCTGCATGCCCATTGTCCTCAACCAAAACACCACCAAAACGTCTAAACCCAGCCACCACTCACCTAGACCAATGTGAAGAACCAAAAGCCAAGGTCCCTATACCGAAATATAGGAATTTAAACCGAAGACTTCCAGCTCCTACATTGCCTAAACAAGCTTGGCTGTAATGTATCCTGTATTATTGAATGAAGCAGATGAACCGTGTTGAAGCAAATGTATTCAGAACCTAGAGAGAAAGGAGAGTTTCTCTCTCTATGTATTGATTTTCTAAGAGTCTTGTTCCCAGATATAATTTTTTAATCAAGTACCTTCCCGTTTTTGAAATTATCAATCAGGTTCCATTGCACATTCCTAAAGACAGGTCTATATTTCTGAACAATATGACCGAGACTCCAACTTTCAATCTTAATTTGTGATTTGGAAGTCCAGAAGAAACAACGGTGTTTAGAAATTCAGGAGTGTGCACATCATCTGGCATGTCAATATTTGATCCGACATTACATAGAGAATCATAACTTAAATAAGTTTTTCGTTCTCCAGGTATGACATCCAACATGTAGTCATTTATGGCATCCATAATTGCATTCTTAGGAGGAAATATAGCTCTATTCTGAAAAAATGATGGACCACTCATGTTATGCAATAAATCTGGATACGTGCTTTGAACAATTGCTGAAAGTGGATCACCAAAGCTAGTAATCAACAAATCTTGTGCTATCTGGACTATATCTTCATCATTAGCGTCTTCGATGCTTCCATCGCCAATTCCATAAATCCACTATGAAAAACTCTTTCTCTCTTCAAAGTCAGAATATGTACCTCCGATTAGAAATCTCATGTTAGTAGTCAATGTAAGCACTTCATAAAAACTCCAGTGAAGAGAATAATTTATAGTAGAATGAACAACTTCTTGTCTTGTTCCTTTAGGAATAACAGAAAGAATTTGACTAAAATCTCCTCCCAAGACAACTAACTTTCTACCAACTGAAATATTTTTTTCTCTCAATATATCCTTCAAAGTACGATCAACAACTTCAAAACAATGTTTGTGCATCATAGGTGCTTCATCCCACATGATTACCTTTGCACGACATATTAAATCAGTTTAAAGGTCTTTAGGAGTTATTTCACACGTCGAGTATTAATCAACATTTAATGGGATGCCGAACCTCGAGTATGCAGTTCTTCCGCCAAGAATTAGCAATGCAGCTCTCCCACTTGATGTTACGGTTAGGACAATCTCACATTTCAACCTTAATGTTGCAGACATTGCTCTCCAAATGTAAATCTTGACAGTTCCTTCATAACTATAAAGAACAAAAAGACGACCTATTTTCTTCGACCCTTATCATAATCCTATCATATATTCTCTTGTGTTTAATTGTCGTTATTGACATCAATTTACAATGCTCCTCAACTAAAGGTTGTCTATCATAGTTCCACTCACCATAAATTAATCTATTTTGTCTCTCTAGTAACAATGTGTTATCCGACTGAGGCATGTTTGGACAATTTTCCAAGCTCTTATTACTGCTTTGCAACAAAATTTGAATTTCAGCCAAAGCATAACTCTTCAATTGATTCGGAGTCAAAATCGAATCACTAAAATTTAGAAGAACTTATCATAGTCGCATGTCCCTAATACATTAAGGGGGAGCACCCTAATACTGTTATTTTGTTACTTGTGTTATCAATTTCATCTTTGATTTACTTTCTATTATTGAGTCTCCTTAATGATTGCATGTCTCTGAATCAAGTTTTGAAATGATTCGTTTTTAACATGCATAGACCATTGGTTATGTTTAAACTTGATCATGATGCGTTTAGACATATATGATATTTATTAAAGTTAGGCCGGAAGAAAAATCTCAAAGCTCCTTAAAATTTTGAAAAATTGGGATTTTGTGTGTTTGATTCGAAATCAAGCACAAATCCTGATTCGAAACATTTTGGACGAATGGAAACCATAAAATTTCAAAACAATTTAATTCGAATCACATTTTACACATGATTCGAATCCTCAAACTTTAGGTCACCTGATTAGTGTATTTTAATACACCATATTTTACTTTGTGCTAAGACAATTCTATGACGTTAAACAAAACGCTAGTTGGGAGGCACCCCAACATTGTAAGTATTTGCTGTTCTGTTTTTTTTTTTCTGTGTTTTTTATTTAATCGGGCATAATAGTCGGGTGATTGCTATTTGATGCCAACCTTAACTTGCTGTGTTTCACTGAGCGCGCTTAGCATGGCCTTGAGGCAACTTAGCACGGTCACGTGAACAATCCAGCCAAATGTGGGACTGAGTGGGAAAAATTTAAGGCCTTTGGGTCATGTTTATAAGATGCGAGGGGTTTCTGAAAAACCCTCATTTTCCCATTCAAAGGCAGCTACACAAACTTGTTCTGTCCAAGTGCTATCAAATTGCATTTTTGCTCTCGAGCACAGATTTCTCTACTAATTTCATCTCTGTCCAGGTTAACAAGTTTCTTTTTCCTTTCTCTTCATTATAGAATGTTTGCTGTTTAGGGTTTATTTGTAAGAATATTGACTTGTAGTGTTAGGGTTTGAGATTAATTGATTTGAAATTTTGTTTGAACAAATTTTGGGATTTTAGGGTAGGGTTGTTTGTAAACTGATGTTGCATGTTTAGAACAACTAAGACTTGAGCGATTCTATTGTTGCATGTCAATTTGGACTGGTTGGAGTTTGAATGTGTTGATTAAGGGGCTGTTTGACCTGGGAACCAGAAGCATTTTTTTAGAAATTTTTGCAGGCACGCTGAGCGGGCTCCTGACGGCGCTAAGCGCGCACCCCTGAGAGTAACATTTCCGTTTCTGTCAAAACCAAAAGCGTTTTTTAGAAATATTAGCAATAGTAACCATGTAAGTATGAATTTTCATCTTTGTTGCATGATACGTTGTCTAAACATTGTTGAATATAATAATATTACAGTGAGGTAATTACCCCACTAAATGGACAGAACAAGTGGCCTAGAACTGAGAATGAGGAAATGCTTCCACCTAGTTTTAAACGTGGCCCAGGTAGGCCTAAGAAATTTAGAAGGAGGGAACCCGATGAAGAGAGCCAAAATAAATAGCAAAGAACAAACATAAACCATAGGTGCAGATTCTGTTTTCAACTAGGCCATAACAAAAGGACATGTGAGAAATGGAAGGAAGAAGTGGAAGCTACAACAAGGGCTATTCAAGCCTATCAAGAAAACCCTGCAGAAGCAAATAAGCAAATACCTACACAAGCAAGTCAAACTAATGATGCATAAAAAAAAGGGTAAGAGTTACAATTTGATAAATATGTTAATTCTGTTGATGTTTTCAATGTGTCATACTGTGCTTAATATGTTACTACTAAATTGTTCCATGCTTGTATATTGGAGGGGAGGCCTAAGGGTTCAACAAACAAGGTAGAAAGAGAGAGAGAGAGATGCAAATTTGCACAATTAAAATCTCCTTAGTCATTTGATATCTTTTTATTTATTTATAATTTTTTCCTCTTAATGAATGACCGATAATTTTTTTTAAATGAATTAAGAGCATCATGTCATTAAGGATAAACTAAGCATCCTAGTTAGGTCGACATCCAAACAAACTCCCATCTTATGACCATCGCTCATAAATGTAATATAAAACGAAGAACCAAAATATATACATGAGAGATTAAACCAAAACCCTAAACGAAAGAAAGAAAGAAACAGAAGAAAAGTAAGAGAAACGATAACAAAGGAGACACAACTTGTCTATTAAGGACTCATCCTCCATAAAATAAGGGGCATATCCCCCCACAAAAGAGAATTTATTCTATGACTAAAGTTGGCAAGCTTATTCGCACAAGAATTACCTTCACGAAAGACGTGGGATAGGTCAAATTCTCACCAAAAACACCATTGTCCCACGTATTTCGAAGCTCCCAAGATACTATATCTGGTTTCGTAAAAGGCCATAATAGCTACTTGAGAATCGCTCTCAATCTAGAGATTATTCCATCCTTTACTAACCGAAATCTCCCTAGCCAGAATAATCGCCATTAATTCTGCATGCAAGGCCAAAGAATAATCAAGGTTTTTGATAAATCCACCCAAAAAATTAGTAGCATGATTACGAAAAAAATATCCCTACAAGCTGTAGAGCCTCTCACCAACGAGCCATTTATGTTTCACTAGGCCAAAATTGTGTTTTTGCAGCACAACAAAGACAACGCTTTTTGGCATAAGCGCTGCTATATGTTTCGCTAAAATCAAAAATAAAAAACAAAAGAAAAAAGCGCTGCTATATGGGGGACCTAAGACAGCGCTTTTGAAAAGCGCTGCTAAAGCGCTAAGGCAGGTGAACTTTAGAAGGCGTTTTATGAAAAGCGCTCCTAAAGGGGTACCATAAGGCAGCGCTTTTGAAAAGCGCTGCTAAAGGGATTTCGTACAACACGCTTTAGCCATCGCTTTTGGAAAGCGCTGCTAAATGCCTTTCATTAATCCCACATAAGAAAGCGCTTTTACCCCAAAAGCGCTGCTAAAGGAGTAACATAAGAAAGCGCTTTCTAAAAGCGCTGCTAAAGGTCTTTTAAAATATTAAAATTAAAACAGATTCTGATATATATCTATTTTCTATTTCACCCTAACCCCCAAACTCTCGCGACACTGTTCTTCTTCTTCCTTTTTCTTGCAAACGAACGAAACTCCATCCGTTTTTACCGTTCGTTCGTGGCTTTTCTGCGTTCGTGGCTTTACTCCGTTCGTTCGTGGCTTTCCTCTGTTCGTGGCTTTTCCCCTATTCGTGGTTTCCCTCCGTCCGCATTGTTGAGTTTTTGTCTAAGGTTTTTACTCTTTTTTTTCTGGTTTTCTCTACATTAATGGAATTTGTCTGAGGTTTTTCACCCTTTTAATTTTTTTTCCCTCTCTAATAAAAAAAAATCTTCATTCTTAACACGTGAGCTAATAGTCTCATTCTACACTCATTTCTCCATAACAAATCTTCTTTTTCCTATAACCTAATGCTCCTTCCGCCACCGCTTCGAACATTCTTTCCCCGACTTCAGGTAACTTTCGTTCTTCTTTTAGATCTGGTTTTGTTTTTTGCATGGCCACCCTGTTTTGTGATTTAGGGTTTTAGTTTTCATTCGTTATCGATATATGGTCGTTTCATGCCTTTGTTATGCTTGAAGAAATGCTTGAATCTGATGTGGTTTGTTAATGAAAACTGTGTTGTTGCAGTATTTTGAGTTTGAATATGGATTTATATTTGATTGTGTTTTGTATAATTTGTGAAATGTGCAGTGAAACTCAAATTTCTATTGGTATCTTCAGAAGGATTTTTTCTACGGCTGGATTTGGTTTTTGTTTTGGAAAAATCTCGGGAGATTTTGAAAACTAGAAATCAGTGGTAATTAGTGGTTCTTTCGTATGGTATAAAATTGTGTATAATGACTGATACAATTTTGTAATTTACAGCATATAACAAACCTTTGGAGGATGGCTGCCATTGACAACAGGCTTTTTCAGGTTTAAATTTATATTTTATAATTTAATGTTACAATTTACAAATGAATTTAATTATTGTATAGTTTCAATATTTTAGTAAAATGTTATAATGTATATTAATTTGTTTGTTCATGTGTAGCTTTGTGTATAGATGGATTCAAGTGGAAGCTCAAATCGTCTGTCCGTTGCTTCCACACAAGCTTCTGGTGAGTCCTCATCAAGCCAAGGATCCAAGGGAGAAATAAGTTACTCATTTCCAACCTTCAACTATGTCCCTAATCATAATGGAGACAAACAAATAATGCCTCACAATCATAATAACACTACTCAATTCAAGGTAATTTAAATATAAACAAATTCATCAATCTTATGTGAGAGTTATGACTAAATTCCCTATATAATCGATCTATCGGTTAAAATGACATTGACATCTTATCTAATTTTAATATATGCACAAACTTTCTAATGCAGACAAAAAACCATAGGTGCATCTTATCTATATCTACAGTTTGAACTATCACTAAAAATTTGATGGATGTCGGTGTCATTTTAATAGATCCAACTAATTTATCATACTACCTATACTTTATGAAATTCTAATCTTAATACTAATTTAAACTCATAATTTTTATTATTATGCTGTCATCACTCACTAAATTTTATACACTTTTTCTTATTAAATTAAATTCTTATGGCACTATGAATGCTTAGATTATTTAACATTGGATCTTTGTGCTATTAAGGCAATGGTTACTACAAATATTAAGCTATTGCAGTACATAACAAAAAATATATAGCACTATGTCTCTTTCACCCAAAAAAAAAACAATTTCACTAAGATATTTAGAATACTATATAATAGTTTGAGTTTTGTAGTACCTAACATGAAAATTTATTGGGTGGCTAAGTCCACATTTTCTGCTGAAAAAATCATGTGCATCATGATGTGAAGCTCCTAGTATTTTATTTTATAAAAAGAAAAAGGAATATTCTTTTGCTAGAAACTTCATATACTATATTACTATATGATTGTTGTAACACCCCCTTTCTATACCCCCCCAAATAATCACATAAATCATTTAGGCACATATTAAAAAATTCGCCAGAGTACGATTAAAACATAGTATAAAAGAGGCATGTCACATCATACACGCATTTAATACATACAACACCTGCTCAAAATATTGATATGCAACAGTGGGGTAACTTGCCACAGAGGAACTTTGTCCTTACACCCACATCTCAATATTTAGAATAAAAGCGGAAAATCCAAACATGGAAATACATCCAAGTATATATACGTAGATATATACATCACCAAGTATCATCCATCATTATAAGTCATGTTTACATAAACATTCATCAACAAGATACATGTACAAATGTATCACAAAAGAATAATATACATCCTAGCTACCCGGTGCTACATATCAGAGCCAACCGACCAAAAGAATGAAGACACGCTTCACAAAAAGACCTCCAGCATACCTACTCTGCAATGCCTCATAGAGCATCATAAAACCGCAGAAGGGTGAGAAATATTATCATAATAACAATGCATATAATTATATATATATAAACATAAAAATACACATATTACACATTCTCACCACAATTCATCACATTTTCATCCATATACATCACAATGTATATATATATATATATATATATATATATATATCCACCAAGCATATTCAACATGCACACTTTCACAATTCTCAATCATTCCGTAAACATACACAATTATGTTCATTCAACAACACATAATTATAAAGATGATAAATGCAAATCATAGAGACCGACTCACGACTCTATGCAAATGCAATGCGGTACCGACTCAATCATCACTAGTTCACTCAGGAACTCTGCTGGAACCATCGCTCGTTACCGAAGTAACTCCCCGTCAGGCCTACGATGTTCACCCATTGCTCACACCCCACATGGGCACACGACCCGATCTCTCACACCCCACACGGGCACACGATCCGATTGCTCACACCCCATATGGGCACACAATCATTCGTAATCATCGCTCACACCTCACATAGGCACACGACGTTACAACGGATTCTCATTAGAATCGCTCAACACAAGAATGCACATCATGATGCTTCACATGCAAAATGACTCGAAAGACATTCTTGAAATGCATACATATTCACAATATATTCATGCATTCATCACATATAATCCATCTACATTCACATCAATTGTATAACAACATACACATTTATCCAAACAAATCAATTTACGGTTTACCGGAAAAGTCGGTTAAAAGTCGGCTAAAATTAATATTTTTCATCACCATCAAATAGAACATATTTTTAGCTTCAGTTTAATATAAAGAACAGCTCAATCGGATAAACGACGAAAAAGTTACGGACTTTTAAAGAAAACATTTTTCGGAAAACTAGCAGAGTGCAATCGATTGCACTCCTGATGCAATCGATTGCACAGTCCCAGACTTGCAATTTTTCGCCCTTTACATAAGTGCAATCGATTTGCATCCTGCTGCAATCGATTGCACCTGTTAAAAACCAGAAAAAATAGCTGCTGCCTAAACACAAAACCCTCCGGAAACCCGACAGATTCAATTACTTTCTTCCGAATAAATACATGGTAATCCTCCATAAATACATACCAACATGTTAGGATAAAAAAAACACCGATTCCACAACATTCGATTTTCACCAAAATCTCACATTCTCAAAACCCAAAAATGTCAAAACTCACAATATCAACCGATTTCAACCAAACGAGTTTCTATAATCTCGCCCTAACCTTATACGACTAATCTACGCAATTTATTTCGAAATTCATCCGTGAAAACATCGATTTCTATCGATTTCCTACAATTCGACCTAAACGGAAAAAACAACGGAAACATAACGAAAACTAACCAAAACATAACCAAACTTCATGAAACTTTAAACAGCAGCTCACATACATATAGCCAACCAACACATGTATTTATACGACTTTTCGACCGTAAAAACATCGGTTTCTATCGATTTTGTCAAATACGGCATAAACGGAAACATATGGAAAACCAACCAAAACATCCACACAAAACACATACATAATCATACACAAAGTTAGGATAACAATATTTCACACCCTTACCCGGATTCCAAATGATCTAGCTCTTGTTCTTGATGATTTCCACTCTTTTTCCTCTTTTCTTCTCTTTTTCCCTCTTCCTCTTTCTTTCTCTTCTTTTTCTTTCTATCTTTCTCTATTTCTCTCTATTTCTCTTTTCTATCTATTTTCTTTGTTTTCTATTTCTTTTCTCTCATTTTCCACTAAATCAATTAATTCATTTTTCTCACATAATTCTAATTCCACAAAATTTCTAACTTATGATTAATTGAGAAAAGTCTAAAATACCCTCCATTCTAATTTCCCCGAAAACTCTCGAAAACGGTAAAATAACATTTAACACACCAATTTAACAAATAAAATAATTTATCACCCAATTAAAATAAAAGACTCAAGAATAATGGAATAATCAAAATCGGGGCGTTACAACTCTCCCCCACTTTAGAAATTTTCGTCCTCGAAAATAATACCTGATTCAAGCAACTCCGGATACGACTCTTGCATCCCACTCTCTAGTTCCCAAGTCATATTGCCTTCCGCAGTGCCTCCCCACGCTACTTTCACAAGCGCAATATCCTTGCCTCTTAGTTTCTTAACTTCGCGGTCCAAAATCCTAACCGGTAAAGCTTCCACCGTAAGGTTATCTCTCACTTCAACCTCGTCCATAGGAATAACATGTGACGGATCCGGAACATATTTCCGAAGTTGCGAAACATGGAATACGTCATGCAAATTCGAAAGGTTCGGAGGCAACGCCACACGGTAAGCCACAACACCAACCTCCTTGTTCACATATCTATGCTACGATTCACCAATCGAACATATCACTAACACATCCATCTACATTGTAGTCCACTAAATAAATTTAAACCTTCCACTTAACACTTCCTTTCCGGAACGTCCAATAATTTCATCATTCCAACATGTCTCCAATGTCCAACTTATGAACTCTTACAAGTCTCACACATTCATACAAAATGGATCACATCACGCTTCCACTGCGCACTCTGATTGCTCAAAACTATCGAGTCCATCAATCTCGCTTCCAAAGTCTAACCCTCTCTCACTAGGTACAAGTCTCCGAACTGCTCAACGATTCTAGCTCTCTTGCCATCAAAACCGACATACATAAAGATTTTCGACTTACACACTAGGCCTAACAACTGCCTCTCCCAAAACCAAACCAAATTCATAACTCGCCATGAATCTTAATCGTCTTTGTTGTCTCATACTCTATTCCTTCGGACCAAACAAGTACTCAATACTCTCGAAATCACTAAGCACTTCGAATTTCAAAATTATAAAGATAATACTTCCAATATTCCAACACAACACAACCGTAACCAATTCCAACTCCACAATAGTACTAATCCTTTCATGAATTCTCAAATGCTGAAAACCTAAGCCACGACCCAAACAAATCACTACTTCCATCAAATAATCCAAACCATCCTAGTTATCTTATTCTCAATCGTCACCTTATTCATTTCTCAACAATTTATATACAATTTCTTCCCTTGCCATCCCAAGTCTCATAAATTCCCCCATACACCGCATGCTCATTATCTCGTGCAATCATCTTTTCCTTTTGTTACCAACAACTCTGAAAACAACCAATAATAATACTCAATCATACTCTCTTAATGGTTTCCCAACATACTAAAACTTTTAATCTGTCTCGTCTTCAAATATGAAAATCTTCATCAACTCATCAAAATCAATCCATAATCCTTCATTAATTCCGAACAATGTATTCCATTTCACTATTAAAGCCGGAAAGACACGTCTATCCCATCCAACACAATTCCCGTCTGCTATCAACAATAGATTAAGGGTCATCAGTTCCTCAATTTGTCAATAGACAGCCGACAACTATGATGGGGCATAAACCATCTTCACTAACTATAATAGCCTTTCTTGCATCCCGTGCACAAAACTACCTAAGGCACAAATCCTTAGTCGACATAAATTTTACCTCTGTATCCTTCCTGAAACCGGAAACTACTCTGTCCAAATAACACTTACGATCTCATAATCCACAACACACCGAGTTAACGCTCCACACCCGAGGAAACACGGAGAAGCACCAGCTTCTCCCCCACTTATCTCATCCTAACACCTGCTGACCACCGAACAGGAAAACCAGAAAGTACTGACGGTGTTTCACACACCCATCAGGTACTAAGGAACAAACAGCAAATTCAAACGCTTCGCTCACTCATGTGAAATAAATGAATGAGTCACTCCGATAATAACAATAGCAACTAAAGGCATACCATTAATAAGACAAGTACCTGTAGTCTAACGATCTGCATCAGTAGTATCCGTACCGCCAATGCAAACACTTTTCCGCCCGCTTGAGCTTGTTTCGGCTTAGCACAATTAGTACTAATGTGACCCGATTCCCCACAATTGTAACACTTCACCCTGTTCCTTCTACAATCTGTAGCAGCATGCCCAAGACCACCACAATTAGAACATTTCGCTACAGGCTTCCCACACTCAAATGATTTATGACCTATTCCACCACATTTGTAACACCTAACAACACCGAAACCTCCTCCTCCAGATCTCCTATCAAAGCTTCCCCTATGCTTGCCCTTATCAACGAGTGTCACATAAGGTCCACTTCTAGCTTGTTGCTTCCCCTTCCTCTCATTCAAACTTCTGTAATGTGTAGAATGAGCCTTACTATCTTCTTCGAAGATTCTACAACATTCCGTCAAATCCGCAAACCTCCTTATCCTTTGATATCCCACATCTTGCTTAATCTCAGGACGTAAACCATTCTCATATTTAATACACTTTGAGAACTCAGCAGTAATCGCAGCATAATGAGGATGGAATTGAACCAACTCTACAAATTTAGCAGTATAGTCCACCACAGACGTACTACCTTGTTTCAGTTCAAGAAACTCCATCTCCTTCTTTCCCTTCACACTCTCAGGGTAATACTTCCTCAAGAATTCAGTACGAAATAAATTCCAAGTTACCTCTTCATCATCCACCTCAAGAACTTCACGTATACCGACCCACCAATCGTCGGCTTCTTCCTTCAACATGTGAGATCCAAGCCTCACCTTATTCTCCTCCGCACAGTCCCTAACTCTGAAGATTCTTTCAATCTCTTTCAACTAATTTTGAGCTCCATCGGGATCAAATTTTCCTTTGAAAACCGATGGTTGATTCTTCCTGAACTCGTCATTAGCATTCACGTTCGGCGCACCTTGCACCGCCCTAGCCATTGATTCCAAAGCCGCAACCATCGCATTGTCGTTTCTACCCGACATATTCCGATTATTCCCAAAAATAACAACAAGGTTAAACAACAGTTCAACCAACACAATAACAAGACAGACACAACTGACTCAACTTTGGCTCTGATACCAGTTAATGTAACACCCCCTTTCTATACCCCCCAAATAATCACATAAATCATTTAGGCACATATTAAAAAATTCGCCAGAGTACGATTAAAACATAGTATAAAAGAGGCATGTCACATCATACACGCATTTAATACATACAACACCTGCTCAAAATATTGATATGCAACAGTGGGGTAACTTGCCACAGAGGAACTTTGTCCTTACACCCACATCTCAATATTTAGAATAAAAGCGGAAAATCCAAACATTGAAATACATCCAAGTATATATACGTAGATATATACATCACCAAGTATCATCCATCATTATAAGTCATGTTTACATAAACATTCATCAACAAGATACATGTACAAATGTATCACAAAAGAATAATATACATCCTAGCTACCCGGTGCTACATATCAGAGCCAACCGACCAAAAGAATGAAGACACGCTTCACAAAAAGACCTCCAGCATACCTACTCTGCAATGCCTCATAGAGCATCATAAAACCGCAGAAGGGTGAGAAATATTATCATAATAACAATGCATATAATTATATATATATAAACATAAAAATACACATATTACACATTCTCACCACAATTCATCACATTTTCATCCATATACATCGCAATGTATATATATATATATATATATATATCTATCCACCAAGCATATTCAACATGCACACTTTCACAATTCTCAATCATTCCGTATAAACATACACAATTATGTTCATTCAACAACACATCATTATAAAGATGATAAATGCAAATCATAGAGACCGACTCACGACTCTATGCAAATGCAATGCGGTACCGACTCAATCATCACTAGTTCACTCAGGAACTCTGCTGGAAAGATCGCTCGTTACCGAAGTAACTCCCCGTTGGGCCTACGATGTTCACCCATTGCTCACACCCCACATGGGCACACAATGTTTATGGATCGCTCACACCCCACATGGGCACACGACTCGATCGCTCACACCCCACACGGGCACACGATCTGATTGCTCACACCCCACATGGGCACACAATCATTCGTAATCATCGCTCACACCTCACATAGGCACACGACGTTACAACGGATTCTCATTAGAATCGCTCAACACAAGAATGCACATCATGATGCTTCACATGCAAAATGACTCGAAAGACATTCTTGAAATGCATACATATTCACAATATATTCATGCATTCATCACATATAATCCATCTACATTCACATCAATTGTATAACAACATACACATTTATCCAAACAAATCAATTTACGGTTTACCGGAAAAGTCGGTTAAAAGTCGGCTAAAAATAATATTTTTCATCACCATCAAATAGAACATATTTTTAGCTTCAGTTTGATATAAAGAACAGCTCAATCGGATAAACGACGAAAAAGTTACGGACTTTTAAAGAAAACATTTTTTGGAAAACTAGCAGAGTGCAATCTATTGCACTCCTGATGCAATCGATTGCACACTCCCAGACTTGCAATTTTTCGCCCTTTACATATGTGCAATCGATTTGCATCCTGCTGCAATCGATTGCACCTGTTAAAAACCAGAAAAAATAGCTGCTGCCCAAACACAAAACCCTCCGGAAACCCGACCGATTCAATTACTTTCTTCCGAATAAATACATGGTAATCCTCCATAAATACATACCAACATGTTAGGATAAAAAAAAACACCGATTCCACAACATTCGATTTTCACCAAAATCTCACATTCTCAAAACCCAAAAATGTCAAAACTCACAATATCAACCGATTTCAACCAAACGAGTTTCTATAATGTCGCCCTAACCTCATACGACTAATCTACGCAATTTATTTCGAAATTCATCCGTGAAAACATCGATTTCTATCGATTTCCTACAATTCGACCTAAACGGAAAAAACAGCGGAAACATAACGAAAACTAACCAAAACATAACCAAACTTCATGAAACTTTAAACAGCAGCTCACATAGATATAGCCAACCAACACATGTATTTATACGACTTTTCGACCGTAAAAACATCGGTTTCTATCGATTTCGTCAAATACGGCATAAACGGAAACATATGGAAAACCAACCAAAACATCCACACAAAACACATACATAATCATACACAAAGTTAGGATAACAATATTTCACACCCTTACCCGGATTCCAAATGATCTAGCTCTTGTTCTTGATGATTTCCACTCTTTTTCCTCTTTTCTTCTCTTTTTCCCTCTTCCTCTTTCTTTCTCTTCTTTTTCTTTCTATCTTTCTCTATTTCTCTCTATTTCTCTTTTCTATCTATTTTCTTTCTTTTCTATTTCTTTTCTCTCATTTTCCACTAAATCAATTAATTCATTTTTCTCACATAATTCTAATTCCACAAAATTTCTAACTTATGATTAATTGAGAAAAGTCTAAAATACCCTCCATTCTAATTTCCCCGAAAACTCTCGAAAACGGTAAAATAACATTTAACACACCAATTTAACAAATAAAATAATTTATCACCCAATTAAAATAAAAGACTCAAGAATAATGGAATAATCAAAATCGGGGCGTTACAACTCTCCCCCACTTTAGAAATTTTCGTCCTCGAAAATAATACCTGATTCAAACAACTCCGGATACGACTCTTGCATCCCACTCTCTAGTTCCCAAGTCATATTGCCTTCCACAGCGCCTCCCCACGCTACTTTCACAAGCGCAATATCCTTGCCTCTTAGTTTCTTAACTTCGCGGTCCAAAATCCTAACCGGTAAAGCTTCCACTGTAAGGTTATCTCTCACTTCAACCTCGTCCATAGGAATAACATGTGACGGATCCGGAACATATTTCCGAAGTTGCGAAACATGGAATACGTCATGCAAATTCGAAAGGTTCGGAGGCAACGCCACACGGTAAGCCACAACACCAACCTCCTTGTTCACATATCTATGCTACGATTCACCAATCGAACATATCACCAACACATCCATCTACATTGTAGTCCACGAAATAAATTTAAACCTTCCACTTAACACTTCCTTTCCGGAACGTCCAATAATTTCATCATTCCAACATGTCTCCAATGTCCAACTTATGAACTCTTACAAGTCTCACACATTCATACAAAATGGATCACATCACGCTTCCACTGCGCACTCTGATTGCTCAAAACTATCGAGTCCATCAATCTCGCTTCCAAAGTCTAACCCTCTCTCACTAGGTACTAGTCTCTGAACTGCTCAACGATTCTAGCTCTCTTGCCATCAAAACCGACATACATAAAGATTTTCGACTTACACACTAGGCCTAACAACTGCCTCTCCCAAAACCAAACCAAATTCATAACTCGCCATGAATCTTAATCGTCTTTGTTGTCTCATACTCTATTCCTTCGGACCAAACAAGTACTCAATACTCTCGAAATCACTAAACACTTCGGATTTCAAAATTATAAAGATAATACTTCCAATATTCCAACACAACACAACCGTAACCAATTCCAACTCCACAATAGTACTAATCCTTTCATGAATTCTCAAATGCTGAAAACCTAAGCCACGACCCAAACAAATCACTACTTCCATCAAATGATCCAAACCATCCTAGTTATCTTATTCTCAATCGTCACCTTATTCATTTCTCAACAATTTATATACAATTTCTTCCCTTGCCATCCCAAGTCTCATAAATTCCCCCATACACCGCATGCTCATTATCTCGTGCAATCATCTTTTCCTTTTGTTACCAACAACTCTGAAAACAACCAATAATAATACTCAATCATACTCTCTTAATGGTTTCCCAACATACTAAAACTTTTAATCTGTCTCGTCTTCAAATATGAAAATCTTCATCAACTCATCAAAATCAATCCATAATCCTTCATTAATTCCGAACAATGTATTCCATTTCACTATTAAAGCCGGAAAGACACGTCTATCCCATCCAACACAATTCCCGTCTGCTATCAACAATAGATTAAGGGTCATCAGTTCCTCAATTTGTCAATAGACAGCCGACAACTATGATGGGGCATAAACCATCTTCACTAACTATAATAGCCTTTCTTGCATCCCGTGCACAAAACTACCTAAGGCACAAATCCTTAGTCGACATAAATTTTACCTTTGTATCCTTCCTGAAACCGGAAACTACTCTGTCCAAATAACACTTACGATCTCATAATCCACAACACACCGAGTTAACGCTCCACACCCGAGGAAACACGGAGAAGCACCAGCTTCTCCCCCACTTATCTCATCCTAACACCTGCTGACCACCGAACAGGAAAACCAGAAAGTACTGACGGTGTTTCACACACCCATCAGGTACTAAGGAACAAACAACAAATTCAAACACTTCGCTCACTCATGTGAAATAAATGAATGAGTCACTCCGATAATAACAATAGCAACTAAAGGCATACCATTAATAAGACAAGTACCTGTAGTCTAACGATCCGCATCAGTAGTATCCGTACCGCCAATGCAAACACTTTTCCGCCCGCTTGAGCTTGTTTCGGCTTAGCACAATTAGTACTAATGTGACCCGATTCCCCACAATTGTAACACTTCACCCTGTTCCTTCTACAATCTGTAGCAGCATGCCCAAGACCACCACAATTAGAACATTTCGCTACAGGCTTCCCACACTCAAATGATTTATGACCTATTCCACCACATTTGTAACACCTAACAACACCGAAACCTCCTCCTCCAGATCTCCTATCAAAGCTTCCCCTATGCTTGCCCTTATCAACGAGTGTCACATAAGGTCCACTTCTAGCTTGTTGCTTCCCCTTCCTCTCATTCAAACTTCTGTAATGTGTAGAATGAGCCTTACTATCTTCTTCGAAGATTCTACAACATTCCGTCAAATCCGCAAACCTCCTTATCCTTTGATATCCCACATCTTGCTTAATCTCAGGACGTAAACCATTCTCATATTTAATACACTTTGAGAACTCAGCAGTAATCGCAGCATAATGAGGATGGAATTGAACCAACTCTACAAATTTAGCAGTATAGTCCACCACAGACGTACTACCTTGTTTCAGTTCAAGAAACTCCATCTCCTTCTTTCCCTTCACACTCTCAGGGTAATACTTCCTCAAGAATTCAGTACGAAATAAATTCCAAGTTACCTCTTCATCATCCACCTCAAGAACTTCACGTATACCGACCCACCAATCGTCGGCTTCTTCCTTCAACATGTGAGATCCAAGCCTCACCTTATTCTCCTCCGCACAGTCCCTAACTCTGAAGATTCTTTCAATCTCTTTCAACTAATTTTGAGCTCCATCGGGATCAAATTTTCCTTTGAAAACCGATGGTTGATTCTTCCTGAACTCGTCATTAGCATTCACGTTCGGCACACCTTGCACCGCCCTAGCCATTGATTCCAAAGCCGCAGCCATCGCATTGTCGTTTCTACCCGACATATTCCGATTATTCCCAAAAATAACAACAAGGTTAAACAACAGTTCAACCAACACAACAACAAGACAGACACAACTGACTCAACTTTGGCTCTGATACCAGTTAATGTAACACCCCCTTTCTATACCCCCCAAATAATCACATAAATCATTTAGGCACATATTAAAAAATTCGCCAGAGTACGATTAAAACATAGTATAAAAGAGGCATGTCACATCATACACGCATTTAATACATACAACACCTGCTCAAAATATTGATATGCAACAGTGGGGTAACTTGCCACAGAGGAACTTTGTCCTTACACCCACATCTCAATATTTAGAATAAAAGCGGAAAATCCAAACATTGAAATACATCCAAGTATATATACGTAGATATATACATCACCAAGTATCATCCATCATTATAAGTCATGTTTACATAAACATTCATCAACAAGATACATGTACAAATGTATCACAAAAGAATAATATACATCCTAGCTACCCGGTGCTACATATCAGAGCCAACCGACCAAAAGAATGAAGACACGCTTCACAAAAAGACCTCCAGCATACCTACTCTGCAATGCCTCATAGAGCATCATAAAACCGCAGAAGGGTGAGAAATATTATCATAATAACAATGCATATAATTATATATATATAAACATAAAAATACACATATTACACATTCTCACCACAATTCATCACATTTTCATCCATATACATCGCAATGTATATATATATATATATATATATCTATCCACCAAGCATATTCAACATGCACACTTTCACAATTCTCAATCATTCCGTATAAACATACACAATTATGTTCATTCAACAACACATCATTATAAAGATGATAAATGCAAATAATAGAGACCGACTCACGACTCTATGCAAATGCAATGCGGTACCGACTCAATCATCACTAGTTCACTCAGGAACTCTGCTGGAAAGATCGCTCGTTACCGAAGTAACTCCCCGTTGGGCCTACGATGTTCACCCATTGCTCACACCCCACATGGGCACACAATGTTTATGGATCGCTCACACCCCACATGGGCACACGACTCGATCGCTCACACCCCACATGGGCACACGATCTGATTGCTCACACCCCACATGGGCACACAATCATTCGTAATCATCGCTCACACCTCACATAGGCACACGACGTTACAACGGATTCTCATTAGAATCGCTCAACACAAGAATGCACATCATGATGCTTCACATGCAAAATGACTCGAAAGACATTCTTGAAATGCATACATATTCACAATATATTCATGCATTCATCACATATAATCCATCTACATTCACATCAATTGTATAACAACATACACATTTATCCAAACAAATCAATTTACGGTTTACCGGAAAAGTCGGTTAAAAGTCGGCTAAAAATAATATTTTTCATCACCATCAAATAGAACATATTTTTAGCTTCAGTTTGATATAAAGAACAGCTCAATCGGATAAACGACGAAAAAGTTACGGACTTTTAAAGAAAACATTTTTTGGAAAACTAGCAGAGTGCAATCTATTGCACTCCTGATGCAATCGATTGCACACTCCCAGACTTGCAATTTTTCGCCCTTTACATATGTGCAATCGATTTGCATCCTGCTGCAATCGATTGCACCTGTTAAAAACCAGAAAAAATAGCTGCTGCCCAAACACAAAACCCTCCGGAAACCCGACCGATTCAATTACTTTCTTCCGAATAAATACATGGTAATCCTCCATAAATACATACCAACATGTTAGGATAAAAAAAAACACCGATTCCACAACATTCGATTTTCACCAAAATCTCACATTCTCAAAACCCAAAAATGTCAAAACTCACAATATCAACCGATTTCAACCAAACGAGTTTCTATAATCTCGCCCTAACCTCATACGACTAATCTACGCAATTTATTTCGAAATTCATCCGTGAAAACATCGATTTCTATCGATTTCCTACAATTCGACCTAAACGGAAAAAACAACGGAAACATAACGAAAACTAACCAAAACATAACCAAACTTCATGAAACTTTAAACAGCAGCTCACATAGATATAGCCAACCAACACATGTATTTATACGACTTTTCGACCGTAAAAACATCGGTTTCTATCGATTTCGTCAAATACGGCATAAACGGAAACATATGGAAAACCAACCAAAACATCCACACAAAACACATACATAATCATACACAAAGTTAGGATAACAATATTTCACACCCTTACCCGGATTCCAAATGATCTAGCTCTTGTTCTTGATGATTTCCACTCTTTTTCCTCTTTTCTTCTCTTTTTCCCTCTTCCTCTTTCTTTCTCTTCTTTTTCTTTCTATCTTTCTCTATTTCTCTCTATTTCTCTTTTCTATCTATTTTCTTTCTTTTCTATTTCTTTTCTCTCATTTTCCACTAAATCAATTAATTCATTTTTCTCACATAATTCTAATTCCACAAAATTTCTAACTTATGATTAATTGAGAAAAGTCTAAAATACCCTCCATTCTAATTTCCCCGAAAACTCTCGAAAACGGTAAAATAACATTTAACACACCAATTTAACAAATAAAATAATTTATCACCCAATTAAAATAAAAGACTCAAGAATAATGGAATAATCAAAATCGGGGCGTTACAACTCTCCCCCACTTTAGAAATTTTCGTCCTCGAAAATAATACCTGATTCAAACAACTCCGGATACGACTCTTGCATCCCACTCTCTAGTTCCCAAGTCATATTGCCTTCCGCAGCGCCTCCCCACGCTACTTTCACAAGCGCAATATCCTTGCCTCTTAGTTTCTTAACTTCGCGGTCCAAAATCCTAACCGGTAAAGCTTCCACTGTAAGGTTATCTCTCACTTCAACCTCGTCCATAGGAATAACATGTGACGGATCCGGAACATATTTCCGAAGTTGCGAAACATGGAATACGTCATGCAAATTCGAAAGGTTCGGAGGCAACGCCACACGGTAAGCCACAACACCAACCTCCTTGTTCACATATCTATGCTACGATTCACCAATCGAACATATCACCAACACATCCATCTACATTGTAGTCCACGAAATAAATTTAAACCTTCCACTTAACACTTCCTTTCCGGAACGTCCAATAATTTCATCATTCCAACATGTCTCCAATGTCCAACTTATGAACTCTTACAAGTCTCACACATTCATACAAAATGGATCACATCACGCTTCCACTGCGCACTCTGATTGCTCAAAACTATCGAGTCCATCAATCTCGCTTCCAAAGTCTAACCCTCTCTCACTAGGTACTAGTCTCTGAACTGCTCAACGATTCTAGCTCTCTTGCCATCAAAACCGACATACATAAAGATTTTCGACTTACACACTAGGCCTAACAACTGCCTCTCCCAAAACCAAACCAAATTCATAACTCGCCATGAATCTTAATCGTCTTTGTTGTCTCATACTCTATTCCTTCGGACCAAACAAGTACTCAATACTCTCGAAATCACTAAACACTTCGGATTTCAAAATTATAAAGATAATACTTCCAATATTCCAACACAACACAACCGTAACCAATTCCAACTCCACAATAGTACTAATCCTTTCATGAATTCTCAAATGCTGAAAACCTAAGCCACGACCCAAACAAATCACTACTTCCATCAAATGATCCAAACCATCCTAGTTATCTTATTCTCAATCGTCACCTTATTCATTTCTCAACAATTTATATACAATTTCTTCCCTTGCCATCCCAAGTCTCATAAATTCCCCCATACACCGCATGCTCATTATCTCGTGCAATCATCTTTTCCTTTTGTTACCAACAACTCTGAAAACAACCAATAATAATACTCAATCATACTCTCTTAATGGTTTCCCAACATACTAAAACTTTTAATCTGTCTCGTCTTCAAATATGAAAATCTTCATCAACTCATCAAAATCAATCCCTAATCCTTCATTAATTCCGAACAATGTATTCCATTTCACTATTAAAGCCGGAAAGATACGTCTATCCCATCCAACACAATTCCCGTCTGCTATCAACAATAGATTAAGGGTGATCAGTTCCTCAATTTGTCAATAGACAGCCGACAACTATGATGGGGCATAAACCATCTTCACTAACTATAATAGCCTTTCTTGCATCCCGTGCACAAAACTACCTAAGGCACAAATCCTTAGTCGACATAAATTTTACCTCTGTATCCTTCCTGAAACCGGAAACTACTCTGTCCAAATAACACTTACGATCTCACAATCCACAACACACCGAGTTAACGCTCCACACCCGAGGAAACACGGAGAAGTACCAGCTTCTCCCCCACTTATCTCATCCTAACACCTGCTGACCACCGAACAGGAAAACCAGAAAGTACTGACGGTGTTTCACACACCCATCAGGTACTAAGGAACAAACAGCAAATTCAAACGCTTCGCTCACTCATGTGAAATAAACGAATGAGTCACTCCGATAATAACAATAGCAACTAAAGGCATACCATTAATAAGACAAGTACCTGTAGTCTAACGATCCGCATCAGTAGTATCCGTACCCGCCAATGCAAACACTTTTCCGCCCGCTTGAGCTTGTTTCGGCTTGGCACAATTAGTACTAATGTGACCCGATTCCCCACAATTGTAACACTTCACCCTGTTCCTTCTACAATCTGTAGCAGCATGCCCAAGACCACCACAATTAGAACATTTCGCTACAGGCTTCCCACACTCAAATGATTTATGACCTATTCCACCACATTTGTAACACCTAACAACACCGAAACCTCCTCCTCCAGATCTCCTATCAAAGCTTCCCCTATGCTTGCCCTTATCAACGGGTGTCACATAAGGTCCACTTCTAGCTTGTTGCTTCCCCTTCCTCTCATTCAAACTTCTGTAATGTGTAGAACGAGCCTTACTATCTTCTTCGAAGATTCTACAACATTCCGTCAAATCCGCAAACCTCCTTATCCTTTGATATCCCACAGCTTGCTTAATCTCAGGACGTAAACCATTCTCATATTTAATACACTTTGAGAACTCAGCAGTAATCGCAGCATAATGAGGATGGAATTGAACCAACTCTACAAATTTAGCAGTATATTCCACCACAGACGTACTACCTTGTTTCAGTTCAAGAAAATCCATCTCCTTCTTTCCCTTCACACTCTCAGGGTAATACTTCCTCAAGAATTCAGTACGAAATAAATTCCAAGTTACCTCTTCATCATCCACCTCAAGAACTTCACGTATACCGACCCACCAATCGTCGGCTTCTTCCTTCAACATGTGAGATCCAAGCCTCACCTTATTCTCCTCCGCACAGTCCATAACTCTGAAGATTCTTTCAATCTCTTTCAACCAATTTTGAGCTCCATCGGGATCAAATTTTCCTTTGAAAACCTGTGGTTGATTCTTCCTGAACTCGTCATTAGCATTCACGTTCAGCGCACCTCGCACCGCCCTAGCCATTGATTCCAAAGCCGCAGCCATCGCATTGTCGTTTCTACCCGACATATTCCGATTATTCCCAAAAATAACAACAAGGTTAAACAACAGTTCAACCAACACAACAACAAGACAGACACAACTGACTCAACTCTGGCTCTGATACCACTTAATGTAACACCCCCTTTCTATATCCCCCAAATAATCACATAAACCATTTAGGCACATATTAAAAAATTCGCCAGAGTACGATTAAAACATAGTATAAAAGAGGCATGTCACATCATACACGCATTTAATACATACAACACCTGCTCAAAATATTGATATGCAACAGTGGGGTAACTTGCCACAGAGGAACTTTGTCCTTACACCAACATCTCAATATTTAGAATAAAAGCGGAAAATCCAAACATTGAAATACATCCAAGTATATATACGTAGATATATACATCACCAAGTATCATCCATCATTATAAGTCATGTTTACATAAACATTCATCAACAAGATACATGTACAAATGTATCACAAAAGAATAATATACATCCTAGCTACCCGGTGCTACATATCAGAGCCAACCGACCAAAAGAATGAAGACACGCTTCACAAAAAGACCTCCAACATACCTACTCTGCAATGCCTCATAGAGCATCATAAAACCGCAGACGGGTGAGAAATATTATCATAATAACAATGCATATAATTATATATATATAAACATAAAAATACACATATTACACATTCTCACCACAATTCATCACATTTTCATCCATATACATCACAATGTATATATATATATATATCCACCAAGCATATTCAACATGCACACTTTCACAATTCTCAATCATTCCGTATAAACATACACAATTATGTTCATTCAACAACACATCATTATAAAGATGATAAATGCAAATCATAGAGACCGACTCACGACTCTATGCAAATGCAATGCGGTACCGACTCAATCATCACTAGTTCACTCAGGAACTCTGCTGGAACCATCGCTCGTTACCGAAGTAACTCCCCGTCGGGCCTACGATGTTCACCCATTTCTCACACCCCACATGGGCACACAATGTTTATGGATCGCTCACACCCCACACGGGCACACGACCCGATCGCTCACACCCCACACGGGCACACGATCTGATTGCTCACACCCCACATGGGCACACAATCATTCGTAATCATCGCTCACACCTCACATAGGCACACGACGTTACAACGGATTCTCATTAGAATCGCTCAACACAAGAATGCACATCATGATGCTTCACATGCAAAATGACTCGAAAGACATTCTTGAAATGCATACATATTCACAATATATTCATGCATTCATCACATATAATCCATCTACATTCACATCAATTGTATAACAACATAAACATTTATCCAAACAAATCAATTTACGGTTTACCAGAAAAGTCGGTTAAAAGTCGGCTAAAAATAATATTTTTCATCACCATCAAATAGAACATATTTTTAGCTTCAGTTTGATATAAAGAACAGCTCAATCGGATAAACGACGAAAAAGTTACGGACTTTTAAAGAAAACATTTTTCGGAAAACTAGCAGAGTGCAATCGATTGCACTCCTGATGCAATCGATTGCACAGTCCCAGACTTGCAATTTTTCGCCCTTTACATATGTGCAATCGATTTGCATCCTGCTGCAATCGATTGCACCTGTTAAAAACCAGAAAAAATAGCTGCTGCCCAAACACAAAACCCTCCGGAAACCCGACCGATTCAATTACTTTCTTCCGAATAAATACATGGTAATCCTCCATAAATACATACCAACATGTTAGGATAAAAAAAACACCGATTCCACAACATTCGATTTTCACCAAAATCTCACATTCTCAAAACCCAAAAATGTCAAAACTCACAATATCAACCGATTTCAACCAAACGAGTTTCTATAATCTCGCCCTAACCTCATACGACTAATCTACGCAATTTATTTCAAAATTCATCCGTGAAAACATCGATTTCTATCGATTTCCTACAATTCGACCTAAACGGAAAAAAACAACGAAAACATAACGAAAACTAACCAAAACATAACCAAACTTCATGAAACTTTAAACAGCAGCTCACATACATATAGCCAACCATCACATGTATTTATACGACTTTTCGACCGTAAAAACATCGGTTTCTATCGATTTCATCAAATACGGCATAAACGGAAACATATGGAAAACCAACCAAAACATCCACACAAAACACATACATAATCATACACAAAGTTAGGATAACAATATTTCACACCCTTACCCGGATTCCAAATGATCTAGCTCTTGTTCTTGATGATTTCCACTCTTTTTCCTCTTTTCTTCTCTTTTTCCCTCTTCTTCTTTCTTTCTCTTCTTTTTCTTTCTATCTTTCTCTATTTCTCTCTATTTCTCTTTTCTATCTATTTTCTTTCTTTTCTATTTCTTTTCTCTCATTTTCCACTAAATCAATTAATTCATTTTTCTCACATAATTCTAATTCCACAAAATTTCTAACTTATGATTAATTGAGAAAAGTCTAAAATACCCTTCATTCTAATTTCTCCGAAAACTCTCGAAAACGGTAAAATAACATTTAACACACCAATTTAACAAATAAAATAATTTATCACCCAATTAAAATAAAAGACTCAAGAATAATGGAATAATCAAAATCGGGGCGTTACAATTGTAGCCATTATAATTTTAAATGATTTTTTTTTACCTTGTACAAAAAGCTTATGTAAAATGTTATTTTATTAAAATTGAATGATGCAGGAAAAATCAAAGATTGTGGAAGATCCTCAAACAAAAAACATTTTGATGAATTCAAGTGTGTCACCTACTCGAAAGACAAATTGAAAGAAATAAAGGAGGATTGGTGTCAATACATGGTTGAATGAGAATTTGTTAGTTTTAGAAATTGTGTTAGGTTTATGGAAGGTGTTGTATATATAGGTGATGGATATGGTGTATAAGGTTTCGAATTGATGTATGGAATTAGTGTTGTATAGTTTGTATTGAGTTATATATATGTAATGGTTATTTTGGTGTTATATATATATATATATATATATATATATATATATAACGGTATCAAAGACCATGTGTTGAATGATTATGAATTCTGTTACAGGTTAAATTATACAGGTTTAATAATTGATTTAAAAAAAAGCTTTTAAAAAGCACTTTTATAAAAGACAGCGCTTTCTAAAAAAAGCGCTGCCTAAAGGGGGTCATGGCGTATACATAAGACATCCCTTTTAAAAGCGCTGCTAAAGGAGACATACGAAAGCGCTTTTCTTTGAAAAAGCGCTGCCTAAAGTGGGACCTTTAGCAGCGCTTTCAAAAGCGCTGCTAAAGGGGTCCTACGGAAGCGCTTTTCTTTGGAAAAGTGCTACTATATGTGGGTCATACGACAGCGCTTTTAAAAGCGCTGCTAAAGGTGGTCCTAAGGGGGACCTAAGACAACGTTTTTCAAAGGAAAAAAACGCTGTCATTACCTTTAGCAGCGCCACCTTTGGCAGCGCTTTTAAGCGCTGCTAAAGGAAGAAAAAAAGCGCCGCTAAAGGTCTTCTTTGGCGTAGTGTTTGCTTTAACCTAGATAAACACAAACGACTTTCATAAAATCAAATAAATCTTTCGAACAAACATTCAATGTTGGGGAATAAACAACTTTTAAAGAATCAAGAGGTTTTTCTTTGCACCTATAGTTTGACATTTATTTAGCAATAGTAACTATGTAAGTACGAATTTTCATCTTTGTTGCATGATACGTTGCTTAAACATTGTGGAACATAATAATATTACAGACCATCCAATTTTCATCTTTGTTGCATGAAACTTCCCCATAGTCTTTGAATGTACGTAGAACGCTTCTAATGTTTTTTTGCAAAACATCATAATAACATCAACATACAACACATGAGATGACTTGGTTATCCTCCGATCTTTTCCGATTCTATTTGTAACCATGCTCTTCTGTGGTTCTTGGCTATGTTTGAAAAAGGAAAAGAAGAGATGAGTTGCTATGTCTGGTTTATTTTGGCTTGGTGCATTTGGAACACTAGGAATAATATCATTTTTAATGTTGTTTTCGATGTGGAAGATGTTTTTAACCAAATACTTGTCCTCTCTTGGAGATGGTTGGAATTAGGGCGTAGAAGGTGTAGTTTATACGATTGGATGAAATATCCTACTGAATTCTTGTAAGTTTTGGTTTTCTTGGGATTCTCCTGTATCGGGTTGGAGAATCCCTATTTCTCCTTTTTAATACAAATTGCTTATGAAGAAAAACACATGAGAGATCGCCACAACTTCTTGACAAAGGGACATAGGATGTACGCTACCATTATTGGAGGATAGTACTAGAATTATATTAAGAACCTCTTATGCAATGAAAAATAAGGGAGGGGGATAGAGGATCACATTGACACACCCAACCAGTGCAATTAAAGAAACCAACGCAGAAAGTTTAGCCGAATTCCAAATTTTCATAATCCAATCACAAAAATATCATTAAACCCAATTGATGCAGCGCATTGTTGTGAAGAAGGTTAGAATCAAGAATGTCAAATGCCTTCTTTATATCAAATTTTAAAGAAAATTTTTCGGCAAAACACATAACAGCTTCAGAAGCAATACTAGCCAATCTATCCACCAATATTTTTTGTGATAATTTTAAATTGGAAATTAGCAAGAGCAATTGGAAGAAAATCTCCCTCTCTGTCCACCTCGTAACTTTCGGAATGAGAATATGAAAGTTTGCAGTCATATTTGCATTGAGCTTACTCATAATGAAAAATTGTTGGACAAATTGATGACATGGAAAGCAACCAGCAACCACCTCCCCAGAAGAATGGATAGAAATAACATCAGAAGCCATCAAGACCCGGAGTCGCATCTCTGTTCATCTCAAAAACATTAGATTGAATATGCTATGGAGTTGGAACTTCTGTCAACAAATTATTATTCTGCTGCAAGATACATTCCCACACCATGGAATTCTCAATGCAATTGTTATCAGAACACAAAATTGTTTGGAAGTAGTTGACAAATGATTAATCTATTTCCACCGCATTAGAAAGAGAAACTTTGATTAATCATCTTGAGTTAAGAGAGCTTTCATGAGAATCAATTGTGCTTTGTGATCTTGTTGCTTTAATCTGTCAGTGAGACCAAGTTGATCAATTAATAGTTGAATCCTATTCACCTCTTCCACTGCAAGCTTAATATTATGATCTACATTTCTTAAAACCATTATTAGATTCCATGTTTTAATCGCGACTTTCAGCCGTTTCAGCTTAGTTTGCAATTGAGACATAGGATTACCTTTCATCCATAGGATCAGTCCAAACTTTGAATAATTTAAATGGACTAAAAGCAAATCCAACAAACTCTTGAATCACCGAGAAAGGATTATGATTTGAGCAATGCTTAAATAAGGTGCAACGATCAACCACTCTCCAATGCATCAACCATGCATGGTTGCATATACTCTGATCCATCCTTAAAGAAACTGACTCTGCCTCAATCCTGCCATTCGACCAAGTGAATTGCACTTCGATTGTATTGAGGTACAGCAGCTGATTCAACTTAGTCCACGATAGGAAATCATCGCACAATATTTTCGGAGACAGACGCTTGCCTCGTTTCTCATGCGCACCAAGCACCGCGTTGAAATAACTAATAAACAATCAAGGACCAATGTAAGTCTGCTACGTATGAGAGAGGTTTGACCAAAGCTCCCTCTGCAATAAATACTATGTATTGGCATAAATTATTGCAATGTAAACCTGAGATTCAACTGCCACTAAAGAGAACACCAAACATTGGTTAGAAACAAATAATGCAGTAGGTTTATTATCCTTTTTCTAAATAGCCCAAAGATTTTTTGTTTGGCAATCCCCTTTCGCTAACCATTTTTAAACTCCTCCAATACGACGAAGGAATTGTTAGGAAACTACGCCAAATTTCCTCTTGGTCAGATTAGTGAAAGCAATAAAATACGGAAGCATAAAAGCACATACAAATTGATAACGGAGTTCGGCCAATACTGCCTACGTCTCCGGGCTGCTGCAGACCTTTTATTTAAAAGGAGAAAAATTACACTGTGTTTACAAAACACTCAATTCTCTCACAAATCCCACAACCCAATTACACCCAAGAGTTTCTCTCACAGAAATATTTCTCACACTAGAAATATTTTTCTCACTCTGTGTTTTTCTCTCTCTCTCTGAGTGTTTCCCTTGGTGGTGTTGTTGTGTGCCATTTCACAAATGCAAGGCATGTATTTATAGTGAAGCAAATGGCATGGAAGCAAAATCAAAATTGCTTGCAGCAAGCAAATTCAAAAAATGCTGCAGCCGGCAACATTGAAAAGTTACACAGCAAAATTAAACTTTGCTTTTCTTTCTTTGGTGGTGGGGCCCAACAATCTCCCACTTGAAGATTGACTTCAGTCGGTCTTCACACCTTACTCATGCAGCAACCTCTCTAGTAGTTATTCTAGTAGGCCAACTGAAGTTGAGCACAACTTCAGTTTGTCAATGGTCACCACCTTTGTCAACATGTCTGCTGGGTTCTTGCTTCCTAAGATCTTCCTCAACGTTAGTACCTCATCCTCAAGCATTGATCTGATGAAGTGATAACGGAGGTCAATGTGCTTCGTTCTTGAGTGAAATGTTGAATTCTTTGCCAGATGTATTGCACTCTGACTATCACTGTGCAAAACACTCCTTTCTTGGATGAAACCCAACTCTGTCAACAATCCTTGAAGCCAAATCAATTCTTTGCTAGCTTCTGTCACTGCTACATACTCAGCTTCTGTAGTGGATAGAGCAACAATTTTTTGTATCCGCGACATCCAACTAACAGCTGTAGTACCAACAGTAAATATGTAGCCGGTGGTGCTTCTTCGGTGATCAACTTCACCTGCAAAGTCTGCATCTACGTAGCCTTGTACTTTTAGTTCACTTTTGCCAAAGCACAAGCACTTCTCTTTAGTGCCTCGTAGATACCTCAAAATCCATTTAACAGCTTCCCAATGAGCTTTACCAGGATTTGACATAAACCTGCTTACAACTCCCACTGCATGGCCAATGTCTGGCATCGTGCAGACCATCGCGTACATCAAACTTCCAATGGCTGAGGCATATGGAATCTTAGCCATTAATTCCCTTTCTTCTTCCGTCTTAGGAGATTGATCCTTTGATAGACGAAAATGACTAGCCAAAGGTGTGCTAACCGGTTTGGCGCTGTCCATGTTGAATCTCTGCAAAACACGGTTGATGTACTCCTCCTGAGATAACTGCAATGTTCCCTTTTGCTTATCTCTCGTGATTTGCATCCCAAGGATCTTCTTTGCTGGACCCAGGTCTTTCATGTCAAACTCCTTTGACAACTGCATCTTCAAGTTTCTGATCTCGGCCATGTCTGAACCTGCTACTAACATATCATCGACATAAAGTAGTAAAATGATATAACTGGAGTTATACCTCTTGAAGAAACAACAGTGGTCAGCATTGCATTTCTTGAAACCTTCCTTATGCATGAAGCTCTCAAACTTCATATACCACTGTCTTGGAGCTTGTTTTAGGCCATACAAGATCTTCTTTAATCTGCACACCATATTCTCTTTCTCTTTCTCTGAGAAACCTTCTGGTTGGTGCATATAGATCTCCTCATCTAGGTCTCCATGAAGAAATGCAGTCTTCACGTCCAACTGCTCCAAGTAGAGCTCTTCACTGGCAACAATACTTAACACAGACCTGATAGTATTGAGCTTCACAACTGGTGCGAAAATCTCGGTGTAATCGACTCCTTCCTTTTGCTGGAATCCTTTTACAACAAGTCGAGCTTTATATCTTTTAGAGCCATCATGCTCCTCCTTCACTCGATACACCCATTTATTGTGAAGTGCCTTCTTTCCCATAGGTAACTCTGCTAGTTCCCATGTCTGATTGGAGATCAAAGACTTCATCTCGTCTTTCATGGCAAGTTCTCACTTGCTCGCATCTGCTGTCTGACATGCTTCTGCATGGTCTTCAGGCTCTCCTCCATCTGTCAACAACATGTAGCTCGTGTATCTCCTGTTAGGTACAGGAATTCGAGAAGACCTCCTTAATTCAGGGACTGGAGTCGGATGCTCTGCTCTATCAGACGGTTGCCTGTTGTCTGGTTCAGTTGTTTCCTCTGACTGAGGACTCTCAACGGTAGGACTTTCTAGGACATCGTCCACCTCTGCAAAAACTGGCCTACTTGGTTCTGAGTTGCTGGCACCTGTATTTTGCTTGTCCTTGTACATCATTCTTTCATTGAAGATCACATCTCTGCTGCGGATCATCTTTTTGTTCTCGTCGTCCCAAAGGCGGTAACCAAACTCATCTTCACCATAACCAATGAAAGTGCACTTCTTGGATTTGGGATCGAGCTTGTTCCGGCCTTGATCGCTGATGTGTACATATGCTGCACAACCGAAAACTCTAAGATGTGAGAGTTTTACCTCTTTTCCGCTCCATACCTCCTCTGGTAGTCTGTGCTCCAATGGCACCGATGGACCTCGGTTGATCAAGTAAGCTGCTGTGTTGACTGCTTCTGCCCAGAATTGCTTTGGTAGGCCTGACTGCACACGCATGCTTCTGGCTCTTTCTGTCAACGTTCGGTTCATACGCTCAGCTACAACATTGTGTTGAGGCATACCTGGCACGGTCCTCTCCATTCTGATCCCGTGCCCATAGCAGAACTTCTTGAATCTGGTGTCTTCATATTCACCACCATTGTCAGTTCTGAGCTTTTTTATCTTCAAACCTGTCTCATTCTCTACCATGGCTTTCCATATCTTGAAAGCCTCGAATAGTTCAGACTTTTGTTTTATAAAATAAACCCATACCTTTCTGGAGTGGTCGTCAATAAAAGTCACAAAGTATCGTTTCCCACTAATTGATGGGACAGTGGTTGGACCCCAAACATCAGAGTGAATGAGCTCGAGTCTCTCCTTCTTTGGACTTCTTCCACTTGTCTGAAAGCTGACTCTCTTCTGCTTTCCAAATATACAGTCTTCACACATGTCAATTTCTACTGACTGAAGACTTGGAAGTTTACCCTTTGATTTCATGAACTTCATCCCTTTCTCACTCATATGGCCAAGTCTTTGATGCCATAGGTTGGGATTTTCATTTGATGTAACTGTGATCAAATGACATGCTCCTGCTGTCTTGTAAAGAGTACCACTCTTTTTGCCGCGAGCTATTGTCATTGCACCCTTTGAAATTTTCCACTGATCTCCGTGGAAGATTGTTGTGTAGCCGTCACTGGCCAACTGGCCTACTGAGATTAAGTTCTTTGTCAGGTCGGGGATGTGTCTTACATTCTTCAGCTCCCAAACAGATCCGTTCAACTTGATCTTCACTACACCTTTTCCCACAATCTCGCAAGATTGTTCATTACCAAGGTAAACTTTACCGAGGTTTCCAGGGATATAATTCTCGAAGAATTCTTTTTGCGAAGTTGCATGAAAGGATGCTCCAGAGTCTAACACCCAAGACTCTTCCTTGTTCTCCAAAGAGCATATTAACGCATCACCTCCTCCTGAGGTTGAAGCAACGTTTGCCTCATCTTTCGCCTCTTGATTCTTCGGTGCACTCCTGCACTGGTTTTTATAGTGTCCCGTCTTCCCACAATTCCAACACTCAATAGTCTTTGAGTTGTTAGAACTATGATGGTTTCTGGACTTGGATCGCCTCACCTTTGATTTGTCACGTCCGCTTCTTCTGGTTGAACTTCTGCCTCTTGACTCTGTATGTAATACTGAAGAGGTTGATGATTCACCCGACTCTCTCCGTCGGATCTCCTCACTGAGAACCAAATCACGAACATCATCAAATTTTAACTTGTTGCTTCCCGATGAGCTAGTCACAGCTGTGACAGTAGCATTCCAACTTTCTGGTAGGGAAGACAAGAGTATCAAAGCCCGTACTTCATCATCAAAGTCGATTCCAATTGAACTCAACTGGGTTGTGACTGTGCTGAGTTCATTTAGGTGTTGCGCCGTTGATGCACCTTCTGTCATCCGTAAGTTGAACAACCGCCTCATCAAATGAACTTTATTTGAGGCCGATGGCTTTTCGTACATGTTGGAAAGGGCCTTCATAAGACCAGTCGTAGTCTTTTCTTTGGCAATATTGAAGGCAACATTACGGGATAGTGTTAACCGGATGACTCCAAGAGCTTTTCTGTCTAGAAGCTTCCAATCTTCTTCCTTCATATCTGCGGGTTTATCCGTGAGAGGTTGATGCATGCTTTTCTGATACAAATAGTCCTCTATTTGCATCTTCCAAAAGCCGAAGTCCGCACCGTCGAACTTCTCGATTTTCACCTTTCCTTCGTCTGCCGCCATAGCTCCCACTCAAACCTGACTCCTCTGGATCGCCTCTGACAATTTATGCAAACCACCGGAAAGATTGGTAGCGTTGACCAATTTTCACTATTCACGAAAAAGCACTATTTGTGAACAGTACTTTTCACTATTCACGAAAACACTATTCACGAATTTACTATTCACGTGAACAGTACTTTTCTTGCAAATTTATCTAGAAGAACGAACCAGCTCTGATACCAGTTGTTAGGAAACTACGCCAAATTTCCTCTTGGTCAGATTAGTGAAAGCAATAAAATACGGAAGCATAAAAGCACATACAAATTGATAACGGAGTTCGGCCAATACTGCCTACGTCTCCGGGCTGCTGCAGACCTTTTATTTAAAAGGAGAAAAATTACACTGTGTTTACAAAACACTCAATTCTCTCACAAATCCCACAACCCAATTACACCCAAGAGTTTCTCTCACAGAAATATTTCTCACACTAGAAATATTTTTCTCACTCTGTGTTTTTCTCTCTCTCTGAGTGTTTCCCTTGGTGGTGTTGTTGTGTGCCATTTCACAAATGCAAGGCATGTATTTATAGTGAAGCAAATGGCATGGAAGCAAAATCAAAATTGCTTGCAGCAAGCAAATTCAAAAAATGCTGCAGCCGGCAATATTGAAAAGTTACACAGCAAAATTAAACTTTGCTTTTCTTTCTTTGGTGGTGGGGCCCAACAGGAATATGATCAATATAAGTCATTGGTTCCGCTACAAACATAAAGTCTGCCTTATCCGTATCCGAAAAATTCTTTAATGCATTTGGCTGAGTTTCCAGCAATGGGTTGTCTATCGAATTCACCACTTGATCTGTTTGTAAACCAGTCACTTGCTCTGAGTTGGAATTTCGTGACACATTTTAATCATTCAAATCCCTAGATTGTATTAAGTGGTTGTTGGAATTTAGGGTATGATAATCCTGGATAACTTCGAAGAATCGTGTTCGTACACTTTCCGAACAAAGTATTTCGACCCTATTATTGTTGCCTGGGTTCACGAAATCTTTGTGGGGATAATTCTTGAAGAACAATCTGTTTCTGGCAAAGAGAATAGATTCAGAATGTAGAGAGAATTTCAATGTTTTCTGTGCGCGAAACCGATGCCAAATGACTCCTTATATAGGAGATCAATAACCGAAACTGAAAAGAAGCAACTGTTCGGAAAAACCGGTTATGTCGGTTGGGAAAGGGTCCAGCCAGGGGCTCTCGCCCCTTGGACCCCGCCAGGAGCTCCGCCCCTAGGACCCTGCCAGGGGCTCTGCCCCTTGGACCCCGCCAGGGGCTTCGCCCCTTGGAACCCCAACGGGGCGCTGCCCCGCACCCCGCCAGGGGCTCCGCCCCTTGGAACCCCGTTTCAATTATTCGTATTCAATTATACGTTGGCTCGACCAGCGTGCACTCCGCACTTCCCTAACTCGTTTTCGAGTTTAACGCATAATTGCATCGGCCTATAGTAAATCACATTACTACTAAAATACATTGATGATACTAAAATCACCAACAGTGGTCAAGCACTAGACTGTAAAGATTAATATAACTTAATTGTAGGGAATATGGGAGGAATATTTGAAATATCTACCATTTCCAATTTATTGGCTATCTTTTTATGATCAAATAAGTTTCTACTTTCTAATTAATTCCGCATTCACTGAGTCCGACCCTCTCATTAGTCTTGTACCAGAAATCAATTCCCAATTTCTCATATCTTAAGAAAAAGGAGGTGGAAAAGCCATTGCCTACCTTGTGCGAGAAACCCACAATTAACCAATCAGAAGTTCCTTAGAGATATGTATCAAGGAGGAAAATCCCATTCCACCATGTGCTACCCGATTTAATGTTTTGGTGAAGATTGGTCAATTCTTGGTGGCCAAGGCAAAATTTCTAACCTCTCTATTATGGTGTTACTGATGTTTTCAATTCCTTTCTCAGTAGCTAAGTTAATAGATTGCAAATTTCTCACCCTGCCTTCCAAAATTAGGTCCACTCATTGCAGATTATGTCATTCAAACCTATTTTTCTACACGCTCCTTAGTATTTTGAAACACATATATTCTATTAAAGAAAACAAATGTAAACAGACTAATAAATAATATAGAATATCACACATACATTTTTTTTCATTATGGAATTCAAACATACATCGACGATTTGATAATCAATACCAGATTACCCAAACATACATCAACGATTTGATAATCGATACCACTATCATAACATACAAAGTTACGATCATAATTTAGAACTAATATGTTTTATTTAGAATACATAATATATTTCTCCTTACATACTTATATTTACTTCAACACAAATCAAGTTTGAACATGAAGGTTCCATGATGTGCATAACCATTTAGCATCTAGATGACACAAGGATGATCAACAGAATGGTTAGGCACCCAAGCAGCAGCCTTATTGCCAATGAAATGGCAAACAGAAACGGTTCCAGGGCTAACTTTGAGAGCTTCGTAAAGCAACTCAGGGTTCATACCTCTTGTATCATGGTGACAAACTGTTAAGGCCTTTGCTTTGCTTCCATCAGGTGCTACCAATGAGACCACGTAAGCGGTTGTTTCACGTACTTGGTGGCAATTGAATACAACTTTTGCGAAATTCAATCTATGACACATCACTGCATTGTCACCAACTTTTTTGACTTCCTCCACCACATATTCATCTTGATTTATGTCAAAAGTACTCGAAATAGCCTTGATCTTTGATGTTCTAAAATGTGAAATGACATGATCAATCATAGATTCTAAAGATGATACACAATGTTTGTGTTCTCCTTTAGCAGTTGGACTATTACAAAAGTCATCCAGGCTTTGTCTTTCTTTATTTTCCAGCCATATGGAATCAGTCACACCTTGTGTTGGTTCTGTGAATGGGCGCGCCGTCTTTGCAACAGAGTGAGTGTTACCCAATACTATTTTCTTTCCAGGATAAAGATCATGTGGAAAAAATAGTGTCGAGTATTGGTTTATTTCTTCGACTCTAATAGGCAGGTTGTTGGTTTTTCCATCTGCCACATGAAACAACATATTAATTAGTTCAAAAACCACGACACATAGTCTTATTATAAGGCAACATTTCATTATAATATAATTTATGTTACTAACAAGGAAGCAGAAGATCTGAAAAAGCCTTAGGGAGAGGAGTGTTTGGCCAGACATATTTCCAATAATCTTCTCCGGATGGTATGGCACCGGTTCTCACAAAAGCCAACTGCAAAACAAAATTCACATTTTCTATATTAGTGATGAATTCAAAATGATTAAAGAATATCTTCCTCATTCCTTATAAAAAAGTTCATGACAATTTCAACCAAAAACCAAATAGAGTAGAAAATAGATAACTTACACAAAAGAGAGCTAAAACTGTGATATGTGAAAACTCCATTTAGCTAGTTATAAAGAGTTTAGTGAGTGTGTATGAAACTGTTATAAGTTTCTCATTATTTATAGGTAAATACATCATCTATAATTGCATGGAAAACTTGTGCTATTGATCATATCGATTCCTCCAAGTGGTAACAAAGGTGGTGCCAACTTCATTACCCAATACAAATAGTTGGTTCATTGATAGGTTTAGTAATTAGAAATTTAACCAAACCCTTTTCAAAAAAATTGATATTTAACCAAGTGTATTTCCAAAGGCATACACGTCTTACAAGACTGAATTTGCCTTCTTGAGTCCCAAAGATATTCACAACTGTTATATTGAATTCTAATAAGAATGAGTGTTATTTTTTTTGGCTATTTTTTTAATTTTCTAAACTCAATACTAAATATACCGTTCAACATAATTAAATTACATAACTTTTTTATTTCTTAACAAATTTTCTTATATAGTTGCATGCAAATCTTGTCTTATTGGTCAGATTGATTCCTCCAAGTAGTAACAAAGTTTATGCAAATGTCATCCATGCAAAACGATTGCATTATCTCCTTGTGCACATGGCTTCCGTGCACATCACCTCATTCTATGCAGAGCCTGTGTTTGGTTTCAATTTCTCTCTAAACTGGAGTACAAACTTTTTATGCAAATGGCGTCCATGCAGGAAGATGCCATTAATTAGTAGTAGTATCCAAAGTTTGTGATACCATTCACCACTTTGATTTTCCTTGAGCATAGCAAATGTATAGCATAGCACGTGCATAATATTTAATTTCCTGAATTATTTTACAGAACTGGTTTAAAGACTCCAATACTTTATTAAAGTGCCTCAAGATATTCTTTTATTAAATACAGTATGTGGCAAATTTAAAGACAATATTACTTCAAGCGTTTTTTTTTATATCAAACAGAGTTTGCCAACTTTAGACTTTTAAAGAATCGAACAAATAAAAATTAAACGCAATCGCAAAAATCGAATAAATAATTGTGTTGAATGAAATAATGCATAAATGAAAATAGAATTTTTTAAATATCATAAAAAGAAATTACATAGTTTTATATAAAATTTACTAACTCTGAACATTTTGAAATACTTTTTTGTAAACTACATTTCCAATTGCATTTGAAACTTTACCTTTATTGTCAGTTATTAGTAAATTTAAGTCTTTCCTTAAAGTAATCCTTGATAGTATAACATATAGTTGTCCGTGAGAGAATATTGATTAGAAAAGATACACTCCAACATGTCTGAGTGACTGTCCTTGACTCTTCTTGATAGTCATAACGAATGAAATAATTAATGGAAACTACTGACGTTGAAATTTGAAAGGAAGTATTTTATCTGAAGGAGTCAGTGATAGACTTGGAATAAAAACTTTCTCACCAGTATTACCAGATATAATTTTTTCTTCAAGCACATACCTTCCCGTTTTTGTAATTATCAATCGGGTGCCATTGTACAATCCTAAAGACAGGTCTATATTTCTGAACAGCATGACCGAGACTCCAACTTTCATTCTTAATTTGTGATTTGGAAGTCCAGAAGAAACAACGGTGTTTAGAAATTCAGGAGTGTGCACATCATCTGGCATGTCAATATTTGATCCGACATTACATAGAGAATCATAACTTAAATAAGTCTTTTGTTCTCCAGGTATGACATCCAACATGCAGTCATTTATGGCATCCAGAATTGCATTCTTAGGAAGAAATATAGTTCTATTCTGAAAAAAAAAATGATGGACAACTCATGTTATGCAATAAATCTGGATACGTGCTTTGAACAATAGCTGAAAGTGGATCACCAAAGCTAGTAATCAACAAATCTTGTGCTATCTGGGCTATATCTTCATCATTAGCGTCTTCGATGCTTCCATCACCAATTCCAAAAATCCACTATGAAAAACTCTTTCTCTCTTCAAAGTCAGAATTTGTACCTCCGATTAGAATTCTCATGTTAGTAGTCAATGTAAGCACTTCATAAAAACTCCAGTGAAGAGAATAATTTATAGTAGAATGAACAACTTCTTATCTTGTTCCTTTAGGTATAATAGAAAGAATTTGACGAAAATCTCCTCCCAAGACAACTAACTTTCTACCAACTGAAATATTTTTTTTCTCTCAATATATCCTTCAAAGTACGATCAACAACTTCAAAACAATGTTTGTGCATCATAGGTGTTTCATCCCACATGATTACCTTTGCACGACATATTAAATCAGTTAAAAGGTCTTTGGGAGTTATTTCACACGTCGAGTATAAATCAACATTTAATGGGATGCCGAACCTCGAGTATGCAGTTCTTCCGCCAAGAATTAGCAATGCAGCTCTCCCACTTGATGTTACGGTTAGGACAATCTCACATTTCAACCTTAATGTTGCAGACATTGCTCTCCAAATGTAAATATTGACAGTTCCTTCATAACTATAAAGAAGAAAAAGACGACCTATTTTCTTCGACCCTTATCATAATCCTATCATATATTCTCTTGTGTTTAATTGTCGTTGTTGACATCAATTTACAATGCTCCTCAACTAAAGGTTGTCTATTTTAGTTCCACTCACCATAAATTAATCTATTTTGTCTCTCTAGTAACAATGTGCTGTCCGACTGAGGCATGTTTGGACAATTTTCCAAGCTTTTATTACTGCTTTGCAACAAAATTTGAATTTCAGCCAAAGCATAACTCTTCAATTGATTCGGAGTCAAAATCAAATCAGTAAAATTTAGAAGAACTTATCATAGTCGCATGTCCCTAATACATTAAAAGGGGGGGGGGGGGGGGGGGGAGCACCCCAATACGGTTATTTTGTTACTTGTCTTATAAATGTCATCTTTGATTTACTTTCTATTATTGAGTCTTCTTCATGATTGCATGTCTCTAAATCATGTTTTGAAATGATTTGTTTTTAACATGCATAAACCATTGGTTATGTTTAAACTTTATCATCATGCTTTTAGACGTATATAATATTTATTCAAGTTAGGCCGGAAGAAAAATCTCAAAGTCTCCTTACAATTTTGAAAAATTAGGTTTTGTGTGTTTGATTCGAAATCAAGCACAAATTCTGATTCGAAACTTTTTGGACAAATGGAAACTAGAAAATTTCAAAACAATTTAATTCGAATCACATTTTACACAAGATTGGAATCATCAAACTCTAGATCACCTGATTAGTGTATTTTAATACACCATATTTTACTTTGTACTAAGACAATTCTATGATTTTTCGTGTTATTTTCATTACTTTTAATAGGTTTTTTAAGTTAAGTTTGAATTCTTTTTTATTTTATTTGTGTTGCTTATTTTCGGAATAAACTATTGTTTGATACCTTCTCACTGTGTAGATAATAACTTGAGCTAAAAGATATTGTTTTACGCTTTCTGATATGTGTTGGAAAGCTAAGAGAAAGAGCTACAAGTTTCATGTTGATATCAGAAGCCAATTCATAGTGCATAGGATTAAAACTATCCATTTTTTGGTTCAGACATAATAAAATTAAAAAAGTTAGTTTTAGGTCAACTTATGTTTTTCGGGCAGGTGCTCTCAAAGCCCAATTTTCTTTATTATTTAAGATAAACTCAATATTAGGGAAAAATTAGACAATTTTTAAGAATTATAAACAACATTAGGGTTACATGGTCGATTAAACTCCAAGGTTAACCTACTATTTCAGAATTTCATCGAGACTTTGAGGTTATTATATTATGAGTTTTTATTCAATTCCTTTCAATCTTGTTTGTATATTCTTGTTTGTTTAATTTGATTTGCATATAGTAATGTTGATTAAATTTGAGCGATGCATGTTCCTTAAATTTATGTGTTAAGGTACCTTATTCGTTAACATCACCCGATCTTCAGCTGTCATGCTTAATGCAGCAATTAGGAAGATAATTCACATAGTGTTGATCACTCTTATTAATCGACACTATAATCAAATAGTAGTCAAATCCTCTTAGGGAATTAGTGATATAATAATCAATGATAAGTCTGAAATTACCGAACTAGTAGATTAATTTGTTAATCATAAATGTAGTTGGTTTTTTTATTGTCAATTATTTGAAAGCCTAAACCCCATTTCCATTTCTTTTCTTTGGTTAAATTAACATAGAGTTCTTGCGATACGACTCAAGTGTCGCTTATTTATACTACTCTTTAGTAACTTGTTTTTTACCCGTGTGCGAAAACAAATCAAATTGGGGCCGTTGTCGGTGACTCTCTGTTGATATTAGCTAATTTTAGAATCCTAGTTTAGAATATAGTTAGCAATTTTTTTTTTTGTATTTTGTTTTTTGTTTTGGTGTGTTGATTTTCAGAGTTGCAGTTAGTGGTATGAATCTCAGCCTATCAGGTGACTCTGTAAGCTATTGTCTCGAATTGCTTCGAATTATTTTTCAAAAAATCCGGAAAAAGAATCAACAAACATTACTCCCTTTGTAGAGACTTCTAGAATTTTTTACCATGTTATCACCTTTATAGAAAAGATTATCCATAATGTCACCACTTTCAATTATATTTTCCAAACTACCATGATTCCAAACAAAAAAAATGTTGTTCATAGAGCTGTCGTCCAACGAATGGGTGGACCCTTTTAAAAAAATTATAACACCTCCCCATTGAATGGGAGACACCATATAAAACGTAATTTTTTAATTTAATATTAATAATGAATATATGTTAAATAATATATTTAAAATAAATATGTAAATTAATAATAAATATATATTAAATAGTTTTGAAATTATAATAAAATAATTTAAATGTATTTATATGTATGTAATTATTTTAATTAAATAATTTTTTATTATTTTTATACAGAGTCGACACTTTAATTGGTGGTTGCTTTAGATTTTTTATTATATAAATACATATCTAGAACTGCAATAGGCGCCAGCTTTTAATTTTTTATTATTATTTAAGTATAGGTTCGTAACTGCAATAGGAAGTTGTTTTTTATTTTTTATTATTTAAGTACAGGTCTGGAACTGCAATAGCAGTTTCTTTGATTTATTTATAATGGAATTGCCAATTGTTTTGGAGTTGCCATGTGGCGGAATCCAGTATAAATAGAGGTGTCATGTGATTATTTTTATCACATCCCTTCTCAGTTTCTTCTAATTTTAACGTTGTTCATTTGTTCTAACATGAATCGTCGTTACGGGCTTGTTATTTATTCCAAGGTCAAGCCTCCGATGAGGATGTTTTTTTGGAACATCCGAAGTTTCGAGCAACTAGAGAGAAACTTGATCCGTTGGTTAGACGAAGAGATTAATGATGGTGAAAAAATTAGAAGTATTAAGCGAGTTGTTTCATACATCTCTATTGCAGAAGACAACAATAGAGTCTAGTGCATATGGGTGCGATTTAAAGACGATAGTCATGCCAGGGCTATGATGTCTGGAGGTGATGATATTATTTTGATTGTTGTAATCTCTTAGAAATTTTATGGCGTGAAGTGTTTTTATTTATTGTTTGTGTTGCATTTTTAGATGGTAACTAGTAAGGAACCCGTGCGTTCGCACGTGTCACATTGTGCGTTCGCACAATACACGTTATATGTTATTTATTATGGAATTTTTGAATTATTCGTTTGTATATCGAAATTTCTAATGCAAAAAAGATACATTATATTATGTAGAATGAAGCAGTACATAAACATAAAAATTAATTTGAAAACCAAATTAGGATGTATGCATGGAACAATAGAAAAAGTTATCTTAATACAACAATTTAAACATCTAAAACTGAATACATAAATTATTGTAATGCTTGATAAATTGCTGGATGCTTTCTGTTGAGCTTAACATACAACATGTCTGAATCAGATCGGTAATGAAAGATTAACACATCACCACTGTTAAAATTTGTTACTTTTTTTGATATTTAATTTATTTATTTATAGTAATTTATGTTCATTCAAATTTGCATTTTAAATGTAGGGCTACAGAATATATGAAATAAGGGTTTCACTTGTTAAACATTAGTAGTTGGAGTTCATACATATTTGCATATTGTAATTATTTATTTTATACATGATTTAATAATTTAATTTATTAATTTTGCGCATCATCAACGAAGACGTCATGGAAGTAATAAAAGGATTGGTAGCTGAGACTGAGTATTTTTTAACTTAGGGAAAGAAAAAGAAAGTTGCCAAGAAATGTCTTACCAGAAACACATCAGCTGTAAGAAATGGAAATCTTGTTGTTGTTTCCTCTGGTAATGAAAGAGTTGTTTTCATTACATTAAGGAAGAACCAGTTGATAACAATGAGGAGAACAGATATAACATTGAGATTGTGAAAAATATAATGAATGACAAAGTAGACAATGTGTTGCGGTGAAAATCGGATAACAAGCTATTAATTAACTTGCATCATATTTCTTTTACAACCGACTTTGATTTATCCAAAGGAAAGGTTCAAGATCGTTAGAAAAACCTAAAGAGGGGAGATCTAAAGTTCGGGGGTTAGTTACGCCTAGGGAAGGTATTAGCACCCTAAACGTCCGTAGTACTCTACGGAAACCTCTTGTTTTAATGTTATCTCACTTGCTTGCTAGAGGTACTATGCTAAAGGTTGAAAACCCTAGAGGTTAGTATCTAAGTATACTCGACAAAGCATCGCACTTTGCGCCTACGTATCCTTGGGAGTAGAATCAAAATACGCGTAGTTCTACTAAGTAATGAACTTTTGACTATGGTCAAAGTTCACAGGGGAGAATGAATACAAGCTCATTCTAAAGTTCAAGAACTCTCTATATCTAAGTTATAATGGTCCTATGTTGAAGTTTTAGTCAATAGGGAAAGTGAGTATTCGTTAGGATGAATATCACCAAGAGTGTAAGAACTCTCTCCTAAGGCTAGTTATAATTTTATGGCTCTGATGAGGCCAAGAAATAAGGTTTAGCTCTTATGAGGATACTAAGGTAATATGGGGGCTATGACTTTAAGAGTCAATATTAAACACCTTCCTTTGGAATGGGGGGATACAGTTGATAAGAAAACTAAAAGATAACAAGATATTAAGCACATATGATGATTATAAAAAGACATGAATATAATAATGAGAGGAAACAAGATCAAGATGTCAATTCAAAGTTTGGAAACATACACGTGACAAAGATCAAACGTGATGAATAAAAATAAAATGACAAGGTGAATAAGGAAGTGCAATAGAACTTTAATAAGCATTCATAATCCAAGCTTGCATAAAGGTTTTAAAATAATATTTTTAACAATTTTCTTTTTATATTTGTAAAATAGATCTAATTAGGAGCAATTAGCAAAAAGAAGGAAGAGAAAAGGATAAAAATTGAATAAGCTATGATATTTTAAAGATTAAGCATAAATCATAAAACAAATAATAAATAAGTGACAAAAAAAAAAAGGAAATGGCAATCTTAGGGCTTGAACCCACGTCCTTACGCATACAACCCAAAACCTTAACCATCTGGTCAACGCGCACGATTGATAAATGAAGGGTAGAATACATATATATTTAAAGCACGCGAAAATAAAAAAAAAAACACAAAAAGGGTTGATCCGCAGGATCGAACCCAGGCGTGGTGTGTGAAAGGGAAAGGCATGGCAAGTGTGCTACCGTTGGGACGGCTTTTTCATCCAAACAATATACGCTTCCCAAAATACATAAAGCAAAGAAGTTTCATAAATGCTCAAGTAACCAAAACAAGCACGCGCCCTGGCCATGTTCAAACTCAAATCTTACTCATAGCCCAGCCAGGTTCAAATGATCATAACTCATTCAAAACTCAACCAAATTACACAAAGTAAAACTCTAAATTAATCAGCAAAGAACAAGGAAAACAAAGGTGTCATTCTTTTACACTAAATCCTAGCACACAATACACACATAAGCTGTCAAAAGAGAGGTATCAAGAAGTTGAAACAAGGATGAAAGATGTTACCACATCAAAACAGGCATTACATACTGAATCAGTTCTGACTATCATGTTTCAGAACAATCATAAGCAATAAGAGTTCGTGTTAGCACACATAGGGATGCTTGACATATATTGAAAACAAAGAAAGGCCTTGGCAGGTTGTAACATTTTTCATATTCAGGGTGCAGTGATATGTGTCCTAGATGAAACTCTTGTGTTCATTAATGCTGATTCAACAGAAGTGAGAAAAACATAACAGCCAGACTTTGGTGATATGTGTAGACAGATAGTAGAAAGTTAATTTTTGTGTGCACACCACAGAGTAAAAACACAGAGTTACACCTGATTCTTAAGTGCACATACCAGTCTTAATTTACCAATTGAAGTTTAGTCAAATAGCAAGACATGTCATGAGACAAAGCAAGTATTAAGCAGGGCAGCAGACATGAGACCTAAAGGATTAACAAGAGATAGTGTATATCAACAGAAATGAAAACAAAATATTGCAGTGGTAAGCATACAACTTGGAAAATAGATGATCATACATTTAGATAGTGATTGCAGGCACCTGCTCATCTTAGCATATACAAGTTGTGACAAATATTACCACATGAGCTAGACAAAAATTTAAAGAGATTGGTAGCTTCATACATCAGTTCTACATATAAAGCTAATTTGGCTCAAACAAAACCAACATGGTATATCAATTTGTAAGCATGGTATCTTAGCATTATTAAGCAAGACTAAAAGATCATTGAGTCTAGTTTCCTCTTTGGTTAACAGACATAGAATTCAAATAGTGAGTGCAAAGATCTTAAGTTGGAAACAAAAATCACATGGACTACTGATAGCAACTGACGGTGGTATGAAAAAGGAGTACTTGTCACTAAAAAAAACTCATGCCCTCATATTAGCCTTTCAAGAGTAAAAAACAGTTTGGAGATAGCAAGCTAAAACACAAACATAGATGTCACAGGTCATGGCAAGGCATGTAATCAATTATGCACAAATCAACAACATAGGCATGGAATGGATGTTTGTCAAATAGAAATTTAGATACACAAAGATGTCATGCTATCATTTAACCACAATATTATAAGATATTGTTATGACATAGTAACGACAATAAGCACATATCCAACATGGACTACTCAAGGATAAACTATAATCTAAAAGGTTTAAGGCAGTTTGATACAAACATCCAACATTTTTCATTTGAAACATGCTGACTAACCAATCAATGCTAGTGCATATACAAAACTTCAGCAGGGTCTGATGACTAAAACAAAGATGATAAGCAATGGGCTGACTTGACATACATAATGATTCTTACAAAATAGACAAAACATGGTGGTTAAATGTTGGTGAGAGATGCTATGGACAAAGATTTCCGGAATTTGAAATTCCATGATTCAATCATAAGCATACAAAACACATTAATCCAAAATACTTAGAATACCCAGAGCTAACAGGTATCACATTGAGGTCTGAACACCTAAGCAATAGGCTTTGGCAAGGCAAAGCAAAACATAGCAATTGTTCACCAATCAGCAGAGTAACAAAGTATGCATAAATGTGGTATTGTGTCAAAATTGGTTTACAAATAACTTTGCTTCAGTGACAAATATTAGCAAGCACATACACCAACAGTTAGTCATTACAAAATAACATTATATTACTTCGCACATAAACAACTATTGAGTATGAGCTTTACTGCTTCAGTCACATGGTAAAACTTAACCTCATCACAAAAGCCAGACAGCATAGCAATAGTAGTTCAAACCTACAGCACATGTTGGGACAAGATTTGAACATACTGTCTAAGTTCTAACACACATAGAGAACATAAACATAATAACTGATTGTGAACAGGCTAAAACACAAATTACAACCAGTCACAGTACCACAATAAGTTAACAGACATATATTAGCCTCAATACACAAGAGAAGGCAAGCTTAGAGAAGTGCATAATGTACACAGAAAAGCATGTGTGAAAAGGCAAGTGAGCAAACCACTCATAGATCTGGTAGAACAGAGAAGTACTTCACACACAAGCAATAATATATTATACTAGGCAACCAAAAATTAAATACATTAGGCATGAAGGCATCAGATAGAAACTTTAAGGATTCAATAGTTCACAAATACATGAAAAAACATATCATAGTTGGTGTACATATTAGGGTATAGGTACAAATGTGAAGGGACACCACAAAGATGACCTTTATGACAGACTGAGTAAAAATAGCTTCCATGCTTCAAGACAACCTTCCATAAGCATCAACATAAGGATGATCCATTTGGACACAAAAATAGACCTTAAAGCAAGTCAATATAGCAAGATGCATAAAAATCAGGGCATATTATAAGTAGAACAAAAACCTCACCCTACTGCCAAACATGTTTTCGAGACATAACAAAAAAAAGGACATTCTTTAAACATTATCTCACCAAACCAGTGTCACAAAGCAAAAGCAACAATCAAAACGAAAGTTTTCAACAGCAAGCATAACATGAACATATGTAGTAGAATATAAACAGATGAGTAGGACCAGAACGAAAGAAAAGAGAGGTTACCAACTTGTTATGCACAAATTCTTCACTTGTTGAAGCAAAACTCCTACCAATGCCAAGCCTTCTCCTCTTTCCTTGCTGAACTTGGAACTCAGATGATATTTAGAGTGTTTTTGCGAGCAGATGTTGGTCCTCTGAAGTGTAGCAACTACCCCTTTATATAGGCTGAATCAGTGGGCCTGGGTTAGTTGGGTTCAAGCTTCAAACACTTGGTGTGCAGAGTCCAATTTGGAGCCATAACGTCTCTCTTTGAATTCAAAATTTGTCCAACTCTTGGAGACAAATACTCTGTTCATGCTGTGCAAAGTCCCAGAATGCAGGGCCAATTTCACCAACTCGTGTGTTGCTTGGAGAACCCTTCTTTGTTGTCATAACAAAGGGTAACAAAAGAGGTAGTGATAGGGATATGTACGAAAAATCTGCACGGGAGAGCAGGTCCAATGCTGAAACGAGCAATGCCTCAGAGCTACTTTTAATGATCCAAACCTTGAAAGCTCAAATGGGCAATGTTTAGACGAATTCAAAATAGGAAAGCACGCCAAGGGATTGGATGAAACGATTTAGAATGAATTGATACCCTTGTCATGCATTTCCTTCTTCTCTACTGAAACACGAAAACATGAAGAAGAGGAGATCGTTTCTACTACTATGCTAGACCACACGGCATCCTTTTATTGGTTAGAGGGGTAGAGTTGAAAAGTCAAAGCAAATAAGCTGATTCCCATTGGTCATTTACAAATAGAACTTGACCAATAATGATCCAAGGATTAGACATCATGGACCAATTGAGTTCTTAATGAAAAATGTTTTAGTTTTCTTTAAATTTGAAATTATAATATGACAAATAATAAAATGATAAAAATTAATTAACCTTAATTTAAATTAGTTAGAAAGAGTAAACTAAATTAAAAACTAATTAATTAAACTAAATTTTCTTAGAAAATGAAAATTAAAAAATTAAATTGAGTTTGTAAATTAAATTAACAAAATAAAAACAATTTAAATATAAATTAAATAAAATAGGCCATATTGAAATTAAATTAAATTAAAGACAAATAAAGATGTTAAAATAAATATTAAGTTAAATAAATAAAACATCAACTAGCAGAAAAAATGAGGGTAAAATTTGGGGTGCAACAGTTGCCCCTATTTAAATATCTTCACCTGATGACATGAGAGATGAAGATCCTCATGTAATCAACAGTGAAAGACATTTAAATACAGATAACCGAAAATTTTGCCCTCAGATGCACACATATGCAATGCAACAAACATAATGCCAAGAAGATGCAAAGATGCAGACACAACGAGACACCAAAGCACAAACAGGAAGCAAAAAGACCAGCTTCACTGGGGAAGGAGAAAAAGTTAGTATCCATGAGAAACGCTCACTGGGGATACAGGCTAACCAACGCAAGAGACTCACCGGGGAGACTCCAAAGAAACACTGGGGAAAACAAAAAGACAATCTCCATTGGGGAAAGATCCGGGGAGATAGACTACTGGGAATAAAGCAACACACTCTTTCTGGGCATGAAACTAGAAAGAAAAACCTGATCACTAGGGATCAGTCCAAAAGAGACAGACAACCAAGCAAGGATTTCCTGGGGATTTCTTATGCGGAAGAGTTCAAAACGGGATCTTCAAGAAAAGCCAGAAAGACAGAGACAAACTCTGCGCATCAGATAAGAGTCTTGGTAAGGTAAATTGTTCCAAGAAGCTCAGCTTAAGGTTTCAAAAATCAAAGGTAAAGGTTCATGTTCGACGATTCGAACAAGAACAAAAGAAATAAAATAAGGATAAACAACGAGCCCATGATAACGCGAGGTTCAGGTCCACTATTCGACTCGATTCAAACAGGGGAAAGTTTAAAACAAGAGGCAATGTTTGACTCGATTCAAACAAAGACTCGGTTCAGGTCTGAATCGATTCAGACAAGAACGGTGTTAAAACAAGAGGCAATGCTTGACTCGATTCAAACAAAGATTCGGTTCAGGTCTGACTCGATTCAGACAAGAACGGTTTTAAAACGAAAGGCAATGCTTGACTCGATTCAAACAAAGACTCGGTTCAGGTCTAACTCGATTCAGACAAGAATAATTTTAAAACAAGGGGAAATGCTTGACTCGATTCAAACAAAGACTCGGTTCAGGTCTGACTCGATTCAGACAAGAACAGTTTTAAAGCAATAGGAAATGTTTGACTCGATTCAAACAAAGACTCGGTTCAGGTCTGACTCGATTCAGACAAGAACGATTTTAAAACAAGAGACAATGCTTGACTCGATTCAAACAAAGACTCGGTTCGGGTCTGACTCGATTCAGACAAGAATGATTTTAAAACAAGAGGCAATGCTTGACTCGATTCAAACAAAGACTCGGTTCAGGTCTGACTCGATTCAGACAAGAACGATTTTCAAACAAGAGGCAATGCTTGACTCGATTCAAACAAAGACTCGGTTCAGGTCTGACTCGATTCAGACAAGAACGATTTTAAAACAAGAGGCAATGCTTGACTCGATTCAAACAAAGACTCGGTTCAGGTCTGACTCAATTCAGACAAGAACGATTTTAAAACAAGAGGCAATGATTGACTCGATTCAAACAAAGACTCGGTTTAGGTCTGACTCAATTCAGACAAGAACGATTTTAAAACAAGAGCCAATGCTTGACTCGATTCAAACAAAGACTCGGTTCAGGTCTGACTCGATTCAGACAAGAACGATTTTAAAACAAGAGGCAATGCTTGACTCGATTCAAACAAAGACTCGGTTCAGGTCTGACTCGATTCAGACAAGAACGATTTTAAAACAAGAGGCAATGCTTGACTCGATTCAAACAAAGACTCGGTTCAGGTCTGACTCGATTCAGATAAGAACGATTTTAAAACATTAAGGCAAGACTTCTTGAGGAACAGAAAAAGGTATAAAGATTTGAATCTGGCGCGCAGAGGTGAAGAACGAACAAGCACGACACAACAAAGAAAATCGGGAATGTCTTTACTTTGCTGGGGAAATAAAGGCAAACACAAACAACAGACCACAAGCAAAACAGAGCACAAAGAGCCAAAGATGCTAAGGTATGATGCATATGCTTAGCTACATGCGAGAAACGACGCGAGCGACGCAAAAACAAAGAGAAGAAAAGATAACGCAACCAACACCCCGAAATCCAAACATCAAGGATAACCGGAGCAATCTTCGTTTCACCGGAGATGGCAGATCCATGCCAAAAATACAGTACTGCTAATTCTTCCTATACAAATTTGATACCGAAACGTCTTAATTCCAGAGTAAAACTTAGTTTATCTTTGTGTTTTCTTAGAAATTGCAACATTTCCATTTTCAAAAAATCAAGTGAAAATGACAAAGTTTTGCAAAGTAAAGATGATGGCGTATTAAACAAGAAGATGGTTCAATAGCTGATATTCATTGAAAAATGGTGACTTGCCAAATAGCGGAGTCCCATGAAATATTACAAATGCAACAAAATGGCAATTTGGCAAAGGTTACATTGTATTCAATGACCAATAATCCTAATGACTAAAGACTCTAGTTATAGCAAAAACTTGAGCTTCCATTGGGATTCCAAGATATCAGTGAGGTGTCCTTGTCTTAAACATAATACTTCTGCACTGAATCAGCATTCACAGGATGTGCAAGCGTTTCACCATCCATAGTTGTAAGAATCAGAGACCCTCCTGAAAACACTGTCTTTACTACGAATGAACCTTCATAATTGGGTGCCCATTTCCCACGGGCTTCTTTCTGCGACGGCGGAATCCTCTTAAGTACCAACTCACCTACTCGGAATTCCCGAATGCGGACCTTTTTATCAAATGCTCTCTTCATCTTCTTCTGGTACAAATGACCATGACACATGGCTGTTAGGCGCTTCTCGTCAATTAGATTCAGCTGATCGTATCTTTCTTGAACCGATTCAGCTTCATCAAGCTTTGTTTCCATCTATATCCTTAGAGAAGGTATCTCAACTTCTATAGGGAGGACATCATCCATTCCATATACCAATGAAAAAGGGGTTACCCCCGTTGATGTTCTGACTGACGTTCTATATCAATGTAGTGCATATGGAAACATCTCATGCCAATCCTTGTATGTTTTGACCATTTTCTGAAGAATTTTCTTGATATTCTTGTTTGCAGCTTCGACCTCTCCGTTCATCTTCGGACGATACGGTGAAGAATTATGGTGTTTAATCTTGAAGTTATCACACAATTCCTTCATGGTTTTGTTATTCAAATTGGTTCTGTTGTCAGTTATGATTCTGCTCGGATTCCCGTAACGACAAATGATGTTGTTCTTAATGAAGCGAGCAACTACTTGCTTAGTCACGTTCGCATAAGAGGCAGCTTCGACCCACTTGGTAAAGTAATCTATAGCCACCAAAATGAAGCGATGTCCATTAGACGCTTTAGGCTCAATTGCCCCAATCATATCGATGCCCCACTGTAGCACCCCAAAATTTGCCCTAGTGTTTCTAACCCTTGTGGCTTATGCTTCATTTCATTTGCATCGTCATTTCTGCATTTGCATAGTTCTTTTGAGCATGGGATCGAGGTATCTTCCAACAGCTCATGGCGTCATCAGTGCCAGTATCATTTCCAGCAATGTTCAGAGCCAAGCAGATTATTTTCAAAGTCTTTTTGAGCATTTATTTTGCTCGTCAGTCATTTTGATAAACAGAAGCTTCAGCAGTCATTTTTATCCAAGCAATTCGATATCAGGCATTATTAATCCAGCAGGATATTCCGAGGTATCAGCAAGAATTTGTGTTTCATTTCAGATGTTACTCAGTGGAAATATCAAATTTCGAGTTTCAGAGGTTTAACAAGTTCAAAACAACTGTCAGAAGTCACTTTTCCAAGTTTCCCTCCAAAAGGTGCCAAAATTCAAAATTTGCTCTGTGTAACCGGTTATAGCGTATCTGATAACCGGTTACCCTTTGGTTTTTCTGCGCATTTTTCAGTTTTTGAACTGAGTAACCGGTTAGCAAATATGCTGTAACCGGTTACTCTGGGCAAAATTTGAAAATTTCATATTGCATCATTGGTGATCATGTGGTTGGCATGTGCACGTGGGGGAAGGATCTAGAATTGTTATTTTCATCATTTTCCACCCAAAATTCAAATTCCTTCCAATATTTTCCACTCTAATTCCTCATTTTCTTTCCTAATCCACTTTTCACTCCAATTTTCATCCACTAAACCTCACTCTAAACCACATTTGAATTCCTAACCCAGCTTCTATTTAAATCAATTCATTCCAAACCTCACATAACTTTGATCCATTTTCTGAATTTTCTACACATCTCTCTCCAATTCTCTCAAACTTTTCTCTCATTTCCCAAAACCCTCACTCAAAGTTTCATCATCAAAGTTCATCAAATTTCACCTTGGAATTTGTTGATCTTGAAACTAAGCCACCATCCATTTATCAATTCTTGAAAGAATCTTGGATTTGCTACTGTTTTGGAGTGTGGAATCACTTTTGGAGCAGCTTTTCATTATTTGAGTTGTTCTAGCTTGGATCTTGGTTGTTCTTGCTTGGATCTTGAAGTTCATCACATAGATCTTTGGTTTTCTTGCTTGGATTCACCAATTTTCGTGCTCAATAATCACCAAGGCAAATCTCAGCCTTGTAGGTTGGTTTTCCTTAGATCTATGCTTGATTTAGTTTAATTTCAACTTATGCATTGTAGATCTTTGGTTTGGGATGTGATTTGATCCATTTGCTTGATTTGATTTGTGATCTTGTTGTTGATTGATGAAATTGATGTTGATTACTGATATTTGAGGTGAATTCTCGTGCATTCTTGATTACATGATCATTAGATATGATTGCATGAGTGATAAGCTGCTGAAAAGTGATTCTGAACACTTATTTTTGAATTATGCTGCTGTGTAACCGGTTACGGCATATCTGATAACCGGTTACACTGTGTATTTTTCAGCGTGTTTGTGTATTTTTTGAACTGTGTAACCGGTTATCAGTTATGCTGTAACCGGTTACCACTGAAGCAGATTGGTATTTTTGTGCATTTTCTTGCTTGTTTGACTTCCATAACATGTTTAAACTTCATGGATTAATGCATTGATGATTGGTGGATTATTCTTGAGCTATTTCAACACACACCACTGTATGAACATGATTTTTTGACACGCGTTCTTTTGTTTTTTCATTGAACGTTAATGCTTGCGTTGTTGATTAATTGTTGTGATGATCATGTAATGCACACACTTTGAGCTTGTTGATTGCTAATTGATGATGATGATTGCTGGATAATTATGTGCATGTTCATTTGCTTTCGATTTCATGAGGTGCATACTTGATTAAACTTGATCATATGCTTAATATTATGCATTATTTCATAATGTAATGCATTTTTCCACAATGCTTTCAAGTCTATTCCATGTGAGTTCTAATGTGTTTATGGTCATGATCAATTGTTTGATACGCATGATGTTTGATGCATGATCGTTTTGCCATGTTGAATCAAGTTGTGATGCATGCTGCCCTGCCCTTTCCATGGCTGTTAATGTACATACATGTTGTCATATGTGTTGCCTTGCATACACATGCAGTTTGTGGGTTTTTACACCTGTTTTCATGCTGAGTTTCATGCTGTTGAATGCTGTTTGGTGTATGTGCATGATTTCATTGCTGTTCTGAAGCAAATGTGCTGTTGTAGGTGTTGTACCTTCTCTTTTCACTCTCTTTCACCCATGAATCTCAAGACTTGTTTAAGTCTTAGATTCTCTCCCTTTAGAGCTACCTAGTCCAACTTAATTTTTGATTAAGCTTGGAGTAGGGTTAGCATTAGGTTTTAGGTAGTCGTCCCTCCTAAGCCTCACTAACCATAGGTCACCCATGCATGATAACATTAGGACTCTTAGTTTCCCTTTAGAGTTTCCTTTGTGTCTTCTCTCTTCTCATCTCAAAACTTCTTGAAAACACTTAATAAAGATAAAGTGTATTGCACACGAGCCTTAAGTGTGGGAAGTGAGGAGTGAGGGGTTTCCCTTCATTCTTCTAGGGTACTTAGTGTACGTCCTGTTGGGGACGATACACAAAGTACTCGTTTCTATGTCATAGACTTGGGTGCAATGCAAGTTATGAACTAACTCAAAACACTTCTGTCTAAAAAACACAAAACAAATTCAAATCTTTTTATCCTTCGGGATTGTTGGATTTCAAATTTCATTTTCAGAAAAGAGCTCGTCGCTCACGTAAAAAACACTTACCCATCCGTGGTCGTACCCACTAACTACATTAGCTCTGATTCCTCTCTCTCGTCCGATTGAGGATATGTAGGCAGAAGACAGCGATTGTCTTGGCGAGCAACCTTCCCCCACAGTTCCCATCCGAACTACATTGACTCTGACTTTCCCATTGCACTGAGGGAGTACATAAGCCTAGGACAACGATAACGTCCTACCGAGTCACTTATTTTTTCTTTTCTTCTTCGTTTCTCCGTTCTTTCCGTTCTCGTTTCTTCTCCGGTCCAGTAGCAGTGGAGCTCCAGACAACGACACCCTTTGATGCAGACAACAAGCGTGGATCCCATCGAGTACGATGGACGTGTTGGGTGCTAAGACCTTCCCTTCGCGTAACCGACTCCCTTACCCGCTTCTCTTGGTCGCGTGACCATGCTCTTTCCCTTCTTTCAGGTTTATGCAGTGTTTGCTTTCCCTCTCTCGGGATAAATACACATTGCTGTCGACTCTGTGTTTTCTGTGCCACTCTCGCGTTTGTACCGTTGGATGCGAATCTTTCGGGAGCGACACCCACATAGAGAACGGCCAGGGCGATGATAGCACATTCAACAGAGTAGGAGGAACGTGCATTTTATCCGCATAAATCTGACATTTATGGCATTTTCTAGCGTACTGGATGTAATCAGCCTCCATAGTCAACCAATAGTATCCAGCCCTCAAAATCTTCTTAACCATGGCATGTCCATTGGCATGGGTGCCAAAAGCTCCTTCATGGATATCATGGATCAGCAAGTCTGCTTCTCTCGACACATCTTAGCAAAACCATATCATGATTCCTTTTGTACAGTACACCGTTGCTGATGAAGAACTTGGCTGACAATCTTCGCAGAGTCTTCTTATCAAGAACGGAGGCGTTGGCCGGATATTCTTGATTCTTCAGGAAGTTTAAAATGTCATGGAACCAATGTTTGCCGTCTGATTCTTCTTTAATAGACTGGCAGTAGGCAGGCTCAGTCTTCCTTCCAATACTAATTACTGGATCTTCGTTGATAAATCTAACTTGCCACATTGAAGCCAGTGTTGTTAAAGCATCAGCCACATGATTCTCAGTACGTGGCACATGGCGAAAAGTTATCTCATCAAAACACTTAATCAACTCCAAAGCATATGCCTGATAAGGGATAAGCTTCTCATCTTTTGTCTCCCACTCGCCTCTGATTTGATAAATGACTAGAGCAGAGTCACCCATAACTTCAAGAAAACAGATTCTAAGATCGATTGCAGCTTCCAGACCCAGAATGCACGCTTCATACTCAGCAATATTATTCGTACACCCAAAATCCAATCTGGCTGTAAAAGGGGTGTAGCCGCCTTCAGGATTAATTATAACAACACCTACTCCATGCCCCTTGTAATTGGACGAACCGTCGAACATCATCTTCCACCTATACTCAGCCCTGGGATCTTCTTCAGAGCTTGATTCTTCGCCATCTTTCACTGCCATAATATCCTCGTTAGGGAAATCAAACTTGAGTGATTCATAGTCTTCAACTGGTTAATCGGCAAGATATTCTGAAAGAACACTTCCTTTAATGGCCTTTTGAGTGACATACTGAATGTCATATTCAAATAATAACATGTGCCAGCGGGCAAGTCTACCCGTTTGAGCGAGTTTCTCGAAAATGTACTTTATCGAATCCATCTTGGAAATCAACAAGGTAGTATGACAAATCAGGTACTGTCTTAGATGTTTGGCGGCCCAAGCCAGAGCGTAACAAGTCTTTTCCAGTAGTGAGTAGCAGCTTTCATTGTTTGCAAACTTCTTACTCAGATAATAAATTGCATGTTCCTTCCGGCCAGTCTCGTCATACTGCCCTAAAACACATCCCATAGATTCTTCCAAAACAGTCAAATACATAAAGAGAGGTCTTCTGGGAACCGGGGGAACCATAATAGGAGGTTCTTGGAGATAACTTTTGAGTTTCTAGAAAGCCTGTTGATAGTCAACATTCCATTATACTGGCTAATTCTTACGGAGTAATTTGAAAATTGGTGCACATATTGGAGTCATGTTGGAGATAAACCTGGAGATGTAATTCAAACGGCCCAAAAATCCTCTGACTTGAGACTCGGTTTGCGGAGCTAGCATTTCTTGAATTGCTCGCACTTTATTTGGATCCACCTCAATGCCTTTCTGGCTAACAATGAAACCCAATAACTTCCCTGATCTAACTCCAAAGGTACACTTTGTAGGGTTTAACCTCAACTGATACTTTCGAAGCCTCTTAAACAATTTTAACAAATGGTCTACGTGCTCCACCTCACTCTGTGATTTGGCTATCATGTCGTCCATGTATACTTCAATCTCCTTGTGGATCATATCATGGAACAAGGTCACCATAGCCCTCTGGTAAGTTGCCCCGGCATTCTTCAATCCAAAAGGCATAACCTTGTAACAATAAGTACCCCACGGGGTGATGAAAGTAGTCTTGTCCATATCAGCTGGATCCATTCTAATTTGATTGTAGCCTGAAAAACCATCCATAAATGAGAACATTGCAAAACGAGTCGTGTTGTCTACCAGCATGTCGATATGCGGTAGAGGAAAATCATCCTTAGGACTAGCTTTGTTAAGATCCCTATAATCCACGCACATTCGTACCTTTCTATTCTTCTTCATAACTGGAACAATATTAGCTACCCACTCTGGGTATTTGGAAACTGCTAAAAATCCGACATCCAATTGTCTCTTAACTTCATCTCGAATTTTGAGGGCCATGTCAGGATGACTTCTGCGAAGCTTTTGTTTTACTGGCGGGCACTCAGGTTTGAGCGGTAACTTGTGGACCACAATATCTGTATCTAAACCAGGCATGTCTTGGTAGGACCAAGTGAACACGTCCACATACTCTTCAAGGAGTGAAATCAACTGCTGTCTAATTTCTGGCTTCAGTGATGCCCCAATCTTAACCTCTTTCTTCTCTTCCTCAGTGCCAAGATTGATGACATCCACCTGCTCTTCATGAGGCTGGAGATCCGTATACTGGTAATCACACATATCTATAGATCTTTGGGCACCTCATAATCTTCCTCCTCCTCAGCTTGATAGACAGGGAAGTCGAAGTCAATGGTGAGAGTAGGGTCATTGAATACAATAGGTTTATGATTCATTTTGCATGATATAATGACTTATATTATTAAAATGCACACCAATTCAAGAACATGCGAGATGAAGATGTTTTTGTTTTGCAAAGATTGCCATTTTTAGAAACGGAATGCAATAAAGTAAAGACAACGAGAATTTTAGCGAAATGTCATTTCATTGATTCAGATATTGAAAATGGAGGCCCGTACAAAATAATCCACTAGCTTTGGGCAAGACTAGGGAAATGAAAACAACAAATCAAAACAAGTTACTCTGGTTCTGGGTACACAGTGGGGATCTCAACAGACTCCCAATTGCTCAACGCGCCCTCCTGGCGAAAAACCCAACGATCAATATCTTCCTCTTCTTCAGCACTTCCAATGATTGCGTGGAACTGATGTCCACCTCTGACAAATGTTTCCTGCACAGTCTTTCTCTTCATCCCTCTTCTTCTTATACCTGAAGCAACCTCATCTTTTGGAGTTGGTCTGTAACCCAACCCTTGGTGTCGGTTCCTCTTCTCAACCTCAATAACTTCGCCCCAACCTGCGGGCACGCCTTCTTGAAGGGCAGACTGGATACTTTTATATGAAGCAAAGGATTGATACTCCGGTACTACCGGCTTCTCATTGTCAATCACAACTGCATTAGCTATTTCCAGGGCTTGGAAAGAAGTCTCCAATGCGTCCTCATCAGCCTCAATGTAACGGAAGGACGACAGGTTACTAACCATCAAATCTTCTTCTCCATGCACAATGACCAACTTTTCATCAATCACAAACTTCAATTTCTGATGTAGGGTTGAGGTGACAGCGCCAGCCTCATGGATCCAGGGCCTTCCTAGCAGACAACTATAGGCAGGATTAATATCTAAGACTTGAAACAGTACATTAAATTCCTGAGGGCCAATCAAAACAGGTAATTCAATTTCTCCCATCACAGGTCTATGTGAACCATCAAAAGCTTTGACAATTAGTGACGTGGGTCTCATTATCCCTCCTTGGTATGCCAACTTGTCGAGAGTCCTCTTGGGTAAAACATTCAGAGAAGATCATGTATCTACGAGAACTCTAGCCAACGTGTCCTCCTGACATTTCATTGATATGTGTAGCGCAAGATTGTGTTTCTGACCTGCTTGGGTCAACTCTTCGTCACTGAAACTGAGTGTATTGCATGCAGTAATGTTAGCGATAACATGATCAAACTGCCCGGCGGTAATATCCAGAGCTACATGAGCCTAGGCCAATACCTTCTGCAGCGCTGATCGGTGGACTGGTGAATTAATCAACAGGGATAAAATGGAAATTTTTGACGGAGTCTGGTGGAGCTGATCCACGACCTTGTAGTCACTTCTTTTTATTATTCTGAGAAATTCTTCATCATCCTCTTTGGAGATCACTTCTTTACCTTTGTCATTGGCGGGTACATGAATACCACCTTCTTTACTGGAAACTTATTTGTTCACAGGAGTATAAATCCTTCCACTCCTCGTCACTTTCCTTGTTCCTACTATACTGGACACATTCTTCTCATCAGCCCCCACCTCTTTCCTTGGGACTGGTTCTTCTATAACGACCCCCGCCTCTTTCCTTGGGATCATTTCCTCCTTCTTCCTACCACCTGTAATGTCTTCGTAGATCCACGATAACGCTTTGGTTCCTCTGAACCTGAATGGGACTGGTCTTGGTAAATCATCTCGCTTGGCGTGATTAACAGGAGAAACAACTTCAGTTTTGTTGAATCTTGGAACTGATTATTTAAACACGGGACTCACAGTACTTGCCCCTGGACTGTTGAATAAGGGACTCACATCACTTGGCCCTGGATTGTTGAACACCGGAACTACTGATATGGACTCTTCTTCGTCAAACACTGGCACTTGCCTTGGAAAATTGAACACTGGTTCAATCACTACTACTCTGCTTTCTTTTCTGAAAACCTGTAAGAAACCTTCATTAATCAATTGCTGAATATCATTTTGAACTAACTGACACCCTTCACTACTACCACCACACTCTTCACAACCCACATGGCAAACTTTAACCAAACCGACGCTAAACAACCTGGCATGAAATGTTCTCAGGGGAGTTTTAATCTTCGCTGCATCTGAGACCAACACTTCATCATTCTCATCTTCGATAGCATTAGTTGACCCATGCACTGGCAAGGGGTTACTCTTCACATTTGGCTAGTTATTAGCGAAAGACAGAATGTTTTTCTCCATCATACTTTTCACCAGATTCTTTAATGCCAAACATCCTTCTAAATCATGACCCACCCCTCCTTGATGGAAAGCACAGGTTGCATTGGGGTTAAAGAACTGTAGAGACTTCTCAGATGGTGGCCCCAATGGCCTAGTAACAACTAATCCTTGCTCCACCAGAGAAGGATACAATGCTGTGTAGGTCATTGGTATGGGTGGAAACTTTGGTGTTACCGCCTGTCTCCTTTGAAGGGTATTTTACTGTGGCGTTGGTCGCCTTTGCTGCTGGTAATTTTGATTTTGATTTCTCGGCCACTGCTGTTGATTCGGTGGCTGGGGAACGGGAACTTGTTGCATCACCTGATGATTAAAAGTGGGTGTAACAGCCGCCACATAAGGCTGTTGTACGAACTGCCATGGGTAAATCATTTGTTGGGGAAAACTGGGACCTGGTTGTTGTTGAAAGAGAGATCGTTTCCATCTGGGATTCTGACTCTTTGACATAACAGCATTAGTCTCACCTTCTTTCTTCTTATGAAAATTACCCGGAGACTTCTTGACACTGTTACTAGTGGAACTACTCGGTGAACTAGTTACTTTTCCGCTCTTCAAGCCCGCTTCTACTTTCACACCAATGGCAATAATATCAGAAAAATTGGCACCGATATTACTGATCATCTTCTCATAAAATTCAGGCTTTACGGTGTCCATAAACCAATCAGCTAATTCTTTTTCTGTCAACGGCGGTTTAACATGCGAGGCCTTCTCCCTCCATCTTTAAGCGTACTCTTTGAACGACTCGGTGTTCTTTTGAGTCATAGTCAACAGTTGTCTACGATCCGGAGCTAGATCCAAATTATACTTATAATGTCTCACAAAGGCATCCATTACATCTTGAAAACACTTGATCTGAGACTGGTCCAAACCTAGGTACCATTTCGCAGCGGCGCCCTTCAGGCTATCTTGGAAACAATGTATTAATAGCTTATCGTTGTCCATGTACGCAGCCATCCTCCGGAGGTACATGACCAAATGCGCTTTGGGGCAAGTAGCACCGGAATACAATTCAAAACCTGGCAGCCTGAACTTCGGTGGAATTACCAGATCTATAACCAAACACATGTCCTTGAGGTCAGTACTGAAGACATTATTGCCTTCCATAGCCTTCAATTTCCTCTGCATAACCTCCACACTCGCTCTCAACTTCTCATTACGATCATCCTCCTCCACAGATATATTGTCATAATCAAAATGATGTTGATTCTAAAAAATAGGTTGGAATTGGGTCTGCACCACAAGCGGAGCATAAGTTGGAATAACTTGCTGATTCTCACTAAACAACGGCACGACTTGTTGCGTAGATTGAGGAGCCGTGGTTCGTATAAAATCAAATGGCATCCCTAGAGTAGGGTTCACAACAGGTATAACCGGCGGCTCTACAGTTGTAGCAACGACTTCTGAGACTACGGTGACCTGCGTATCCATCTTTGCTCGTATAACATTCAAAACTTCCATGATCTGCCCCATTCCAACTCTTAATTCGCTGAGTTCGTCGTTAACCTGATCCAAATTCTCGCAATTCTCAGACATTCTTCTTCTTCAAGCCTGTGCCCGGGTGTTGTAACGATGTAGCGAATTCAGGGTGACAGTTCTGAAGAAGATAAAACGACGATGAGACACGGAAGAATGCACATGCACACGCGAAGATGCAAATGAGATGCAGATGCAGGCTAAACCATCAAGAACTAAAAATTATTTGCAAACAGTGTAAATAGCAGGATTACCAACAACATAAACTCCTTTCCATTGAAAGATAATACAAGTGCTTACAAAAAGGAAATATTACAACCATCGTTCGAATTACATTAAAAGAAGTAACTTAAAATAGGATTACAACAACTGATCATAAAACAGGAAACTTAAAAGCTACAACTCTAAATAGGAGGGCCCTTCGCCTTCCCTGATCCCTTTCATGATCTCCTTGATGCGCTGCTTGGTTCTGGCCTTCTCAACAGTCAGCTCTCCCAACAATTCCATCCTCTTCTGCTTGGCACTCATGGGTGTCTCGTAGTATGGAAAAGGCTTCTTCATGCTGAGCGAAATCCCATGCGCCCATTTCAAATGAGCTTCTGTGATGGGACCGACAGTGGTCCACCTCTGCTGATTAATGTGGAACCAGGCGTACCCCATCTTGAGTTTGTCTTCAAATCCCTCTACATACCTGTTGCACCCCAAATTTTACTCTCTCTTTTTTTTCTTGCTATTTGTTTTTTTATTATTTTTATTTATTTATTACCTTTCTCTTTATTTTAATTTGATATTTATTTTAGCACTTATCTGCTCCGTGACTAGGTTAATTTCAATTTGGCACCATTTTATTTTATTTGAGTTGTTTTAGTTTTATTTAATTTAAATTAATTTTATTTAAATCAATTTTAGTTAATTAGGCTAATTATCCATTTAGTTCCTTTTAATTAGTTTTTTAATTTAAATGGTAGTATTCTATTCTTACCAACTTTGCTATGTATTTTGGTGAGAGCATTCACGTGGCATTTTGGTTTCCATTTCTATCATTTTGGACCAATGAGAATCAATTTGTGGGGTTTGACTTTTCAACCTTCCTCCCAACCATTGAGAGCTTGATGTGTGGCATCCAAGAGACCAAGAGAGACCAAATCATTTCTCCTTCTTTCGCCCTTGTTGAAGAATCGCAAACGAGGAAGAGATTTCAAGTGGTATCGTGTATCAATCCATTCATCTAACCATTCAAATTGCAAGACCGTTGGCGCGGTTCTCCAATTTTGAATCTCCAAGCATATTCCTCTTCGAGCTCATCTTGTATTGTGCAGAAAATGGTTCAGAAAGGACATACCGTTTCCAGTATACGACTGCTTCGTCTGCAAACCTGTCCACACTACCTCCAATCTTTGCTCCATTTGGTATCTCTCTCAACAGCATCAATGGGAGAGTTCTGAATTCATTCACCAAGTGATGACTACGCTCCTGCACGTCTGAGATATCACAACGCATTTCTCTCCCAGAATTGGACCAAGCTTGGAATTCAAACGGAAACCCTAGGTGATTCAGCTTATGCCCACCAGCTGCTTGAGGATTTGACCCGGCCCATATGTCTCTCAATAACCCCACACTTTGCCTATTTAAAGAGTCTAGTTTCAGTTCTTAAGACATCAAGAATTTTCACAAAGTACTCAAATATTTAGAGTTTCGAGCAAGAGGAGTGAAAGGAGTTTCTGAGTTGCCAAGGGAGAAGGAGTTAGTCTGCACCTTCAAGAGAGACACACAAAGGTTTCAATTGGTATTGTCTTTCTTTCCCTCTCACTCATTATGCTTAGTTAATACCATTATTGCTCATAAATATTTCTGAATCATGAACATGTGTGTTAAGTCGTTTGTGTAATGATAATGTGGTCATAATCATTCTTTGGTGTTACTATGATATTTGTCACTCTGTTGAGAGTACTGATTTTTCTTTATGTGTTTGAAACCACTATGCCTTCATGATGTTGTTCGTATAAGTTTCCCATAATGTGTATGCATGTATGTTATCATCTCTGTATTAACTTGTGGTTTGAACTCATTTTTGTGTAGTCCTGTTAAAATATGTGTGCTTGTTGTTCCTCATATAGAGGTTCAACTTTATTGAGTTATTAATGGGAAACTTTGAGGTTTATGTCTGCATCTTGTGTGTATGAGTTGTAAAGATTTCCAATCTACTTGATATACATGTTTCACCAATTTGGTCTGCTTATATGTGCCCTGCCAAAATGCTACCACTTGCTTGAAGCTTTGTCAATGATAAACTGCTATTATTTTGTTTTAGATGTATGTTATAAGTTTTAGTCTTGCAATAATGCATCTGAAAGACAGATGGTGTGGTGTTCATACTGCTCCTACAATCCTATAAGTTTTTTTCTTGAATCTATGTCTGCTTTGTCTTGAACTCCTGCTTTTGTTCACTGTCTTAAACATCTATGTTATTGTGAACACTCTAAAACTTGACTGACTGTTATTTATGTTATGTACTTTCTTGGTTGCTAAGTTTCTTTAACAAGTATGTTTGTTTTGGAGTTTAACATGAGTTTTTGTCAGTTTGAATATGTTCATATTCATGGTATGAGGTTTTATAATCTGTTACATTCTGATGTTGTTTTTCTACTAAGGATTACAATATTATCCCACCATGTTCGTGCCTAATGTTATTTAATGTGTATGTATGCCCTATGATATGCTCACTTACCATGTTAGCTCTTATTATCTTTGGACTGATGGTCACTTCATATCACTGCCATGCCATGCTCACCATGCTATTCTGTTAAATCAAACAAGCTATCACTATTTGTCTATGTGTTTGATGTTTGATTTGTGGCTGCTCTCTTTAAAACACCATTCCCGTTGTGTACTTGTCCAAATTGCTATTATTTTTGGTTTTCCATGTCAGTATTGGTATTTGTAAACACGAAAACTGTTTAGATTCACATTGTTGATCAGTTTACTTCTGGTGTTTGTATGTGTATGTTCATCCTGATACGCATAAACCTGACTGTGGTATTGATTCTTGCTTTATTTCAAGATTTGAACTATATATGCCTAGGATAGTAAGTTGATATGTTCTGATGCACCTGTCTAGAGTTTGAAAGACTGATCGACCACATTCACTATTGTTGCTCTATTCCATTAAAATACACACATTGATAGCAACCTTTCACATGCCAATATCCTGCTGAGTTTACAATATATTGATGTCTTTAATTATTGATTAATCAATTAAGGTTTATGTGTACAATCAGTTTTTGCTAGTGCTATCATGTTATGTTATGAATCTCAACTGCCATTCCATGTTACTTTCTGACTATGAATGCTTTTGTTTGACTATGAGTTATTGATGTTTGAGCTTCCCCATGTGTTTCTGATATGTTTGTGGAGGTACACTTTATATTAGTTACAAGCATGCCAACTTCCATGTCATGATAGATCCTAGTCTTTGTTATGAATTGATTTGACTGTGATCCCACTTTGGTTTAAGCTGGTATATGCACTCTACTTCTAATGATTTTGCTTCTATTGTGTTAAGTGATGTGATTGAGGTTTGACAACCTATTATTTGAGTTAGTATGTTTTGTGGTTTGAACATAAGCATGTTTTGAGTTATGTTGTAATCGATATGTTGACATGAACCTGATGTATATACTTATTTTCTTGTTTGATGCACCTCAATAACGTATGTTGTTAGCTGTTATCCAACCTATTTTCTCACTGTTATGCCATGACCAATGATGGTTGATGTTGTTTCACTTACATACTGACCCATCTGATGTACGTATTTCTTTGCCTAAATGTCTATGACTGTTGCCAATTGTGTCTGTTTTAAGATGTTCAACAATTTTGGTCTTGAAACTATGAATAAGACATGCCCTGTATTTGGAAATTTCATGAATGATTGGCTTAAATATATTGGTTTAACGATTTCAAGTGTTTGAAGAATTATATATGAACTGTTGTGTGCCTAGCATTTGGTTTTGTATGCCATCCTCATGGAAATTGTTTGCTGCAATGAATCTTGACTGCCTGAACCTTGTTATCTGACTCTGTTTGTTAACATTGATTGTTGTATGTCCAACCTTGCATGCTGCCTGCTATTACTTCAGTTTTTGCTTTCTTATTTTGCCTTGCTACTGTCTGTCCAGTACTAGCGAATGGTTTGTTTTATCACTCACTTAAGGTTGTCATGCTTTGATTGTATACCTCTATTTGCCTTGATTCAATAGCTGGTTAGATTAAATGCCTTAAATGTTTTAAAGTTCCTCTGATATTATAACGTGTATGGTTAAATTGGTGATATGTTATGGCTGCTGTGCGTATTGCAGGTGAGAGATTAGGATATGCGCGTGTGTTGGTTATTTGGGAATTTAGGAAGCATGTTGCTTTATTTATTTATTGAATCATATAATAACGGGATGAGGGCGTAGCACCGCTGGTCCAGGAGGAGAGTTATAGAGTTGTTTATGCTGAGGACGGGGGTTCGATCCCCTCGCCCAACCTTTTTTTTATTTCTCTGTTTCTTTACTCGCTTCATAACTTATTTTTATGTTGTCACTTTATGTTCGAATATGCGCGCTGGCTTGCTGGCCTTAGTTTTAAGGTGCATGTGTGATGGCATGGGTTCAAACCCTAAGATTGCCATTTCCCATCTTTTTTATCACTTGTTGTTTTTTTATTTTTTTAACTTAATGCTTCAATTTCTAAAATATCATAACTTGTTTATTTCTTATCATTTTTCTCCCATTCTTTTTGCTTCTTTTCCTTTATTAAGCCTTTTTCCATATATAAAAGAATTATCAAAAATATGTAATTTTGAGACTTTATTCTTGATTAAGTTTAAAAACACTCATTAATGTTTTATTGCATTTTCTTTTTCATTATGCCATGTTATACCTAATGTGTTTGATCGTTATGTGTTTAATTCTCACTTTGCTTTGACATCTTGATTTTCATCTTAATCTCATATTTGTATTCATGTCTTTTATATCATCTTATTATCTCCTTAATATTTTATCCACTTTTCTCCCCCATTCCAAAGGAAGGTTAATATATATTGACTCTTAAAGTCATAACTCCCACCTAACCTAAGTAACCTCTTAGGAAGAAAACTTGTTTCTTGGCCTCATCTGAGCCTTAGAAACCATAACTAGCTTTAGGAGAGAGTTCCTCAACTCTTAGTGATATTCATCATAATGAATTTATCACTTTCCCCTCCTAACTAAACTTCAACTTAGGTCCATTTCAACTAGATCTAGAGAGTTCCTAAACTCTACAATGAGCTTGTACTCATTTCCCCTCTGAATGTTGACCATAGTCAATAATTCAGTAGAAGTAGAACTACGCATACTCTGATTCTATTCCCGAGGATACGTAGGCGTAAAGTGTGATGCTTTATCGAGTATACTTAGATACTAACCCCTAGGGTTTTCAGACCTTTAGCATAGAACCTTTAGCAAACATAAGATAACATTAACAAGAGGTTCCCGTAGAGTACTACGGACGTTTAGGGTGCTAATACCTTCCCTAGGCGTAACCAACCCCCGAACCTTAGATCTCTTTCCCTTTAGGTTTTTCTAACGATCTTGAACCTTTCCTTTGGATAAATCAAAGTCGGTTGTAAAAGAAAATGATACAAATTAATTAATAATTTGTTATCCGATTTTCACCGCAATAGAAATGGCGACTTCACTGGGGATGTAAGACCTACAGCTGGTCCTTTCCTAAGAGGGTTAAGCCTACCTTTGTTTTATGTTATTCATGTTTGCTTATCTACTTGTATGATTGCTTGTATGTCATATCTGCTTGTATGTTTGTATATATGTTCTATGTTTGATATTATCTTGTTTGGTTTGGGTTGACATGGTATCAATGAGTGAGATAAGTCCTAACCCGGACTTGAGAGAACACTTTTGTTTAGGAATCGTGGACATAGTCAAGGGAACTTCGAGGGAGAAATCCCAAAGGAGGGAACTTGAAGTCCACACTCAGTTGAGGCCCTCTCAAAAGTGGTATATGTTGAACGAGCAATCGTGAATGCGTTACTACTTGCGACCTAGGAGCCAGAGATACTGATGACCTTTAGTTACCCTTTACCCCACTTGGCCTGTTTAGGACGTAGTGCGAGGACTGTGAGGGAGCAATCCCAAATGGTTGCTACGCGATGCTACACTCAGATGAGACTCTCTTGAGAATTTTATTGATCACCAGGCAATTGGAATGTTGATAAAATCCGAAAGATGGGTTGTCGACTCTGGAAACTTTTTAGAACCTTGTTTTGCAGGTGAAGACCATAGTACATACCTTTGGGATGGGTAGACCTTTGACTTCATGCTCGTGACTTTTAACCTAGGTTGCTTTGTGTTCTTTGTGCTTACCTGTCTATGTGTGTTTGTTACATTCATCCTTGCATCATATGCATTGTGTATTCAAGAAACTCAGTGTTGTTTTGCAAATTTTATAGGATGGATTTCGAAAAAAGGAAAACGAAGAAGTACACCTTCATTAGTCCAAAATTAGAAGATCTGAAGAATCTGGGTAAGCCAATCAATGAATCAACAACATTCCAAGACAAATATTGGAGGATTTTCTCTCTAATGAAGACCAAGATGGTAGACGGATTGCTCCCTACTCTCATACAATTCTATGACCCCATGTATCATTGTTTCACTTTTCCGGATTATCAGTTAATGCCTACACTCGAGGAGTACGCCATTCTAGTTGGAATTCCTGTCACTCCAAACCTACCTTACTCTGGTCTGGAAAGGACGCCTGAAGAAAAGGAAATTGCGGAAGCGACTCATCTCAAATTGTCAGAAGTTAAGGCTAACTTGGTCGTCAAGGGAGGACTTTTTGGGTTACCTGCCAAGTTTTTAATGGAGAAGGCCCGTCAATATGCTAGCATGAAGAATATGGTGGACTTTGAAGCTGTTATGGCCCTACTTATTTATGGGTTGTTCTTGTTCCCCAATATCGAGAACTTTGTTGATATGAATGTAATCAAGATCTTCATCATTGGAAATCCAGTTCCAACCCTACTTGCAGACGCCTACCACTCAGTGCACTTGAGGACTGCTCATAGGGGGGATGGTAACATGCTGTGCCACGCTGTTGTATAGATGGTATATTTCCCATTTACCCCGTTCTAAGACCTTTTGGGATCTCCAGGATGGACTTCTTTGGTCAGAGAAGATCATGTCTCTCATCAACACCGATCTCGAGTGGTACCACCCATCGCTCACAGGCAAGGATATGATTGTTAGCTGTAGAGGATTTGCTAATGTACCACTTCTTAGCACAAAAGGAGGCATAAGCTACAATCCTGCTTTGGCTTGTCGTCAACTTGGTTATTTTATGGGAGCTAAACCTAATAACATTTACTTGGAGGGTTTGTTCTTTGAAGAGGGTAAGGACCCTGTACTTAAGGAGAAGATGGCTCACGCTTGGCGACATGTCCACACTAGAGGTATATCTGCTTTGGGTTTACCCGAGTGTTTGGCTTCAGAATCATACACTCAATGGGTGCAAAAGAGGGCTATTGAGTTGCAGATACCCTATGATCGTCATGATCCTATCCCATTAGCTCCCAGAGATCCAGTTCTTTATTTCACTAGCAATGAAGATGAATTAAAGATTCGATTGGCTTAAGCAGAGCGAGAAAGGAATGCTTGGATGAACAAGTATCAGATCCTTAACTTTGAGATGAATGAATTGCAGAAGAATCTCAAGAGGAAGAAAGAAGAATTTGTCAAAAGAAGGAAGATGCAAGAGGACTTATTTTCTAGCACATCATCTCCGCCTGAACCATGGAAGTCACGGTTGGTTGAGCTTATTGACGAGAACGAAAGGCTACAGAAGGAGAACCAGAAACTCGCCATGAGACTAAGAGGAGAAGATTGATTGATGGCCTAGGACCTAGTTTTCTTTATTTTATATTTTGGTTTTTTGAAGATGTATTTGTCTCATGTTGTAATTCAAAACTTTGTTATTAATGAAATGAGTTTTCCTTTAAGAAAATTGTTCCTTAAAATTTGCAAGGATATAATACTGAGTTCTCTTGAGTCACAACCATCATTTTGCATTGCATCCTGCATCCTTGCTAAACTATCAAGTTACTAATCTTGTTTTGCAGACTTTGTAGAAATGGATGCCGCAGGAAAAAGAGTTTGGCCTTACTGCTTTGAATTACTAGAAGTGGATCATCTGCTATGGTTGGGAGAAATAATTGAAGACCAGTCAGCCTTTGCCGACAGATATGGGTGTGTCATACCCCTGATGAAGACACCCGTAACTGTGGGACCTCTCGAAGTTCTAGTCCAGCTGTATCACCCAGCATACCATTGTTTCTTGTTCCCTGAATTCCAGTTAGTGCCAACCTTGGAAGAGTTTTCAGCCATGATAGGGATCCCAATCAGGGATGCCCCTGTCTTTTCCGGAATTGAAGAAACACCTTCTGCCAGAGACATAGTCAGACTGACCAGAATCAGGTTATCTGATGTCCAAGCCAATTTGACCAATAAGGGAGGAAAACGTGGGTTGCCAGCGCAGTTCTTGATGGAGAAGGCTCTGTACTTCAAGAACAGGGGGAATGAAGTTTTGTTTGAATCAATTTTAGCATTGATGATATATGGTTTGTTCTTGTTCCCGAACGCCAAGGATTTAGTAGACACCCAAGCCATTCAGCTGTTTGCAGTCAACAATCCAGTCCCGACATTCTTGGCTGATGTTTACCATTCCATACAGACCAGGTATATGAGAGGCAGTGGGATGATTGTTTGTTGTGTGGCCCTCTTCTACAAGTGGTTTGTTTCTTATTTGCCGAAGACCCCAACTTTCTGGGAGATTGAAGACTGCAAGGTGTGGTCTAAGAAGTTGATGGAACTGAAGCATACCGACATTGAATGGTATGATTCAACGGACAAGGGAATCACCATAATCGTTAGCTGTGGGGATTGCCCCAATGTGCCTCTTATGGGAAGGAATGGTTGTATCAATTACAACCCTGTCCTCGCTCGCCGTCAGCTGGGTCATTTGAAGGGAGGAATCCCAGATAATGAAGACATGCAGATGATGTTTTACGATGAAAGGGAAGGTTTTGAGATGAAGATGCGCTTAAGTCGCACGTGGCGCCATATCAACAGACAATTGTGGAGATCTGAATGCCCAGTCACAGAGTCTCATTTACAATGGTCCCGTAGCATAGCCCGAGTAATGATGAAACCACGTCCCCGCCACGAGTCCCCTACTAAAACAAAGCAGAGGATGATGGAGGAGTTAGGAGAGCTGGTTCTCACAAAGGAAGAAACCAAGGAGCGCATCATCAAGATAATGAGGGTAATTAATAGAGAAGGATCGTCAACCGACGGATTCAATTTCTAATGTTGTTGTTAGCATTTATGCTACTGTTGTATCTTTTCATTTTGTTGTATCCCTACCTATGTACTTGGAGTATGAGAATACCCTGCTCCAGATGTAATGTTTGACAAACTCTTAAATGAAGAAGTTGTTTTATCAAGAACCTATTTTCTACATTATTCGCAAAATATCTTTGGTTTCTTGATAGTTTAGCTTTGCATCTGCATCTCATTTGCATCTTTGCATATGCATTCTTCTGTGTCTCATTGTCGTTTTGTCTTCTTCAGAACCATCACCCTGATCTCTCTACATTTGATTGCAACATCCGAACCAGACTTGAAGAGGAAAAATGTCTGATAATTGTGAGAATCTGGATCAAGTCAACGAAGAGCTCAATGAGTTGAGAGTAGGCATGGGGCAAATTATGGAAGTTTTGCATGTTATACGAGCAAAAATGGATACTCAGGCTACCGTAGTCTCAGAAATCGTCACTACAACTGTTGAGCCGCCAGTCATACCTGCTGTGGACACTACTTTAGGGATACCGTTTGAGTTTATACGAGCCATAACTCCTCTGTCCACCCAACAAGCTGCACCTTTATTTGGTGAAAACCAACAAGCTATCCCAACTTATACTCCACCTGTGATTCAGACACAGTTTCAGCCCGTCTTCCAGAATCAGCATCATCTTATTAATGATAACGTATCCATGGAAGGAGATGACAGCAATGAGAAATTGAGGGCCAGTATGGAGATTATGCAGAGAAAGCTGAAGGCCATGGAGGGAGATAATGTCTTCAGCTCTGACCTAAGGGATATGTGTTTGGTCACTGACTTAGTAATTCCACCAAAGTTCAAATTACCAAGCTTCGAATTGTACTTTGGCGCTACGTGTCCTAAGGCACACTTGGTCATGTATCTCCGAAGAATGGCGGCATATATGGATAATGATAAGTTGATGATCCATTGTTTCCAGGATAGCCTGAAGGGCACTACCGCAAAGTGGTATTTAAGCTTAGATCTGTCTCAGATTAAATGTCTTCAAGATGTTATGGATGTCTTCATAAAACACTATAAGTATAACTTGGATCTGGCACCTGATCGTAGGCAACTTCTGACCATGACTCAGAAGAACACTGAATCGTTCAAAGAATATGCTCAGAGATGGAGAGAAACTGCATCACAGGTTGAACCGCCATTAACTGAGAAGGAACTAGCGGATTGGTTTGTAGACACTGTGAAACATGAGTTCTACGAGAAAATGATTAGCAACACAGACGCCAATTTCTCTGACATCATTGCAATTGGTATGAAAGTGGAGGCAGGTCTGAAAAGTGGAAAGGTGGCTAGCTCACCTAACAGTGCCATTAGTGCCGATGCCAAGAGGTCTCCAGGAAATTTTCATAAGAAGAAGTAGGGCGAGACTAACGCTGTCATGACAGGGAAGAAGCAGAGTCCTTGTTGGAAGCGAGCTCTTTTCCAACCACAGCCAGGTCCCAGTTTTCTCCAACAACCAGTTTATGCTATGCAATTCCCACAGCAACCATACGTGGCATCTGTTATGCCCACCTTTAATCATCTGGTAATGCAACAGGCTCTTGTTTCCTAGCCATAAAATCAGCAACAGTGGCTAAGGAATCAGAACCAGAATTACCAGCAGTAGTGGCGGCCAGCGCCACAACAAAATACCCCGCCAAGAAAACAGGCAGTGACGCCAAATTTTCCACCCATACCAATGACATACACAGCATTATATCCTTCATTGGTGGAGCAAGGGTTAATTGTTACTAGGCCATTGGGGCCACCCTCTGAAAAGTCAATGCAGTTTTACAACCCTAATGCAACCTGTGCCTTCCATCAAGGAGGGGTAGGACATGACTTAGAAGGATGTTTGGCATTGAAGAATCTAGTGAAGGGCCTGATAGAGAAGAACGTTCTGTCTTTCGTTAATAGCCAACCAAATGTGAAAAGCAACCCTTTACCAACCCATGGGTCAGCTAATGCCATTGAAGATGAGAATGACGAAGTATTAATCTCAGATGCAGCAAGTATTAAAACTCCCTTGAAAATGTTTCACGCCAAGTTATTCAGCGCTGGTTTGGTCGAGGTTGGCCATGATGTTTGAGAAGAGTGTAATGGTGGTAATGAAGGGTGTCAGTTGGTCCAGGATGATATTCAGCATTTGATTAATGAGGGTTTCTTACAGGTTTTCAGGAAGGAAAACAGAATAGCGGTGATTGAGCCAGTGTTCAACTTGCCAAAACAAGTACAGTTGTTTGATGAGGAAGAGTACCCATCAGTAGTTCCTGTGTTCAACAATCCAGGGGCAAATACTGTGAGTCCTGTTTTTAGACAATCAGTCCCAAGATTTAACAGGCCTAAAGCTGCTGCTCCTGTTAATCGTGCTAGGCAAAATAACTTCCCAAAACTAGTCTCATTCAGGTTCAGAGGAACCAAAGCAGTACCGTGGATTTATGAAGACATTACATGTGAAAGGAAGAAAGAAGAGGTGATCCCAAGGAAAGAGGTGGGGGTCGTAATAGAAGAACCGGTCCCAAGGAAAGAGGTGGGGGCTGATGAGAAGAACGTGTCTAATATAGTAGGAACAGGGAGAATGATGAGGAGTGGGAGGATTTGTCCCCCTGTGAACACGGAAACGTCCAGAAAAGAAGGTGTTAGTCATGTACCTGCCAACGATAAAGGAAAAGAAGTAATCTCCAAAGAGGATGATGAAGAGTTCCTTAGAATAATAAGAAGAAGTGACTACAGGATTGTGGATCAGCTCCAACAAACCCCATCAAAGATTTCTGTTCTATCCCTATTGATTAATTCACCAACCCACCGATCTGCACTGCAGAAGGTTTTGGCTCAGGCTCACATAGCTCAAGATATCACCATCGGGCAGTTTGATCACATTGTTGCTAACATTACCGCTTGCAATACCCTCAGTTTCAGTGAGGAAGAGTTAACCCAAGCGGGCCGGAAGCACAATCTTGCTCTGCATATATCCATGACATGTCAGGAAGACACGTTGGCTAGAGTCCTCGTAGATACAAGGTCTTCTCTGAATGTCTTACCAAAGAGAACTCTTGATAAATTGGCGTACAAAGGAGGAGTCATGAGACCCACTTCGTTGATTGTCAAAGCTTTTGATGGTTTGCGAAGATCTGTTATGGGGGAAATAGAGCTCCCAGTGTTGATTGGACCTCAGGAGTTTAATATTCTGTTTCAAATTCTGGACATCAATCCTGCCTATAGTTGTTTGCTCGGAAGACCTTAGATCCACGAAGCAGGTGCCGTAACCTCTACATTACATCAGAAGATGAAGTTTGTAGCTGATGATAGGCTAGTTATCATACATGGTGAGGAGGATTTGATGGTCAGTAACCTGTCCTCATTTCGCTACATTGAGGCTGACGAAGATGCATTGGAGACTTCTTTCCAAGCTTTGGAAATAGCTAATGCGGTTATGATCGACAATGAGGAGCCAGTAGTACCAGAGTATCCATCGTTTACTTCGTATAAGAGTATCCAGTCTGCCCTTTAGGAAGGCGTGCCCGCAGGTTGGGGTGAAGTCATTGAGATCGAGAAGAGGGACCGACACCAGGGGTTGGGTTACAAACCAACTCCAGAAGATGAGGCTGCTTCAAGAATGAGAAGAAAGACGAAGACGAAGAGTGTGCAGGAGATATTTGTCAAAGGTGGACATCAGGTCCATGCAATCATTGGAAGCACTGAAGAGGAAGAAGACATTGATCGTCTGGTTTTTCTCCATGAGGGTGCTTTGAGCAATTGGGAGGCTATAGAGATCCCAACTGTGTACCCAGAACCAGAGTAACTTGTTTTGATTTATTGTTTTCATTTCCCTAGTCTTGCCCAAAGCTAGTGGATTATTTTGTACGGGCCTCCGTTTTCAATATTAATCAATGAAATGACTTTTTTTGCAATTCTCGTTGTCTTCGCTTTACTGCATTCTGTTTCTAAAAATGGCAATCTTTTCAAACAAAACATCTTCATCTTGCATGCTTGTGAACTGTTGTGCATTTTAATAATACAAGTCATTCTATTATGCAGAACGAATCGTAAACCCATTGTATTCAATGACCCTGCTATTACCATTGACTTTGACTTCCCTGTCTATCAAGCTGAGGAGGAGGAGGATTATGAGGTACCCAAAGAACTAGAAGATATGTGCGATTACCCGTATACAGACCTCCAGCCACATGAAGAGCAGGTGGATGTCATCAATCTTGGTTCTGAGGAAGAGAAGAAAGAAGTTAAGATTGGGGCATCCTTGAAGCCAGAAATTAGACAGCGGTTGATTTCATTACTTAAAGAGTATGTGGATGTGTTTGCTTGGTCTTATCAAGATATGCCCGGTCTAGATACAGATATTGTGGTTCATAAATTACCGCTCAAACCCGAGTGCCCGCCGGTAAAACAAAAGCTTCGCAGAAGTCATCCTGACATGGCCTTCAAAATCCGAGATGAAGTTAAGAGACAATTGGATGTCGGATTTTTAGCAGTCTCCAAGTACCCAGAGTGGGTAGCTAATATTATCCCTGTTATGAAGAAGAATGGAAAAGTGCGAATGTGTATGGATTACAGGGATCTCAATAAAGCTAGTCCCAAGGATGATTTCCCTCTACCACATATTGACACGCTGGTAGACAACACGGCCCGTTTCGCCATGTTCTCATTTATGGATGGTTTCTCAGGCTATAATCAGATTAAAATGGATCCAGCTGATATGGATAAGACCACTTTCATTACCCCGTGGGGCACTTATTGTTATAAGGTTATGCCTTTTGGACTAAAGAACGCAGGGGCAACGTACTAGAGGGCTATGGTGACTTTGTTTCACGATATGATCCACAAAGAGATAGAGGTGTACGTGGACGATATGATAGCCAAATCGCAGAATGAGGAGGAACATGTAGATCACTTGTTGAAATTGTTCAAGAGACTTCGGAAGTATCAGTTGAGGCTGAACCCTGTAAAGTGTACCTTTGGGGTCAGATCTGGAAAGTTATTGGGTTTCATTGTCATCCAGAAGGGTATTGAAGTGGATCCAGACAAAGTGCGAGCAATTCAAGAAATTCCAGCTTCGCAAACTGAGTCTCAAGTCAGGGGATTTTTGGGCCGTTTGAATTACATCTCCCGGTTCATCTCCAACATGACTCCGATATACGCACCAATCTTCAAGTTACTCCGTAAGAATCAGCCAGTAGAATGGAATACTGACTGTCAACAAGTTTTTGAGAAGCTCAAAAGTTATCTCCAGGAACCTCCTGTTCTAATTCCTCCGGTCCCTGGAAGACCTCTCATTATGTACTTGACTGTTTTAGGAGAGTCTATGGGCTGTGTTTTGGGACAGCATGACGAGACCGGCCGGAAAGAACATGCAGTATATTATCTGAGTAAGAAGTTTACTGATAGTGAAAGTCGTTACTCACTGCTGGAGAAGACTTGTTGTGCTTTGGCTTGGGCCGCCAAACGCTTGAGACAGTACCTGATCTGTCATACCACCCATTTGATTTCCAAGATGGACCCGATAAAATACATTTTTGAGAAACCTGCTCAATCAGGCAGACTTGCCCATTGGCACATGTTATTATCTGAATATGACATTCAATATGTCACTCAAAAGGCCATTAAAGGAAGTATTCTCTCAGAATATCTTGCTGATCAACCAGTTGAAGACTATGAACCACTCAAATTTGACTTCCCTGACGAGGACATTATGGCAGTAAAGGATGATGAAGGGTCAAGTTCTGAAGAAGATCCCAGGGCTGAATATAGATGGAAGATGATGTTCGACGGTTCGTCCAATTGCAAGGGGCGTGGAATAGGTGTTGTCATAATTAATCCTGAAGGTGGCTACACCCCTTTTACAGCTAGGTTGGATTTTGGGTGTACGAATAATATTGCTGAGTATGAAGCATGCATTCTGGGTTTGGAAGCTGCAATCGATCTTGGAATCTGTTTTCTTGAAGTTATGGGTGACTCCGCTCTGGTCATTTATTAGATCAGAGGCGAGTGGGAGACAAAAGATGAGAAGCTTATCCCTTATCAGGCATATGCTCTGGAGTTGATTAAGTGTTTTGATGAGATAACATTTTATCATGTGCCACGTACAGAGAATCATGTGGCCGATGCTTTAGCGACACTGGCTTCAATGTGGCAAGTCAGATTTATCAATGAGGATCCAGTAATCAGTATTGGAAGAAGGACTGAGCCGGCCTACTGCCAGGTCATCGAAGAAGAATTGGACAGTAAACCTTGGTTTCATGACATTTTGAACTTCCTGAAGAATCAAGAATATCCGGCCAACGCCTCTGCTCTTGATAAGAAGACTCTGCGAAGATTGTTAGCCAAGTTCTTCATCAGCAACGGTGTACTGTACAAAAGGAATCATGATATGGTTTTGTTAAGATGTGTCGATAAGAGAGAAGCAGACTTGTTGATCCATGATATTCATGAAGGAGTTTTTGGCACCCATGCCAATGGGCATGCCATGGTTAAGAAAATCTTGAGGGCTGGATACTATTGGTTGACTATGGAGACTGATTGCATCCAATATGCTAGGAAATGCCATAAATGTCAGATTTATGCAGACAAAATGCATGTTCCTCCTACTCTGTTGAATGTGTTGTCATCGCCCTGGCCTTTCTCCATGTGGGGCATTGATATGATTGGGGCAATTGAGCCTAAAGCGTCTAATGGGAGCCGCTTCATTCTGGTGGCTATAGATTACTTTACCAAGTGGGTGGAAGCCGCCTCTTATGCAAACGTGACTAAGCAAGTAGTTGTTCGTTTCATTAAGAACAATATCATTTGTCGCTATGGGATTCCGAGCAGAATCATAACTGACAATGGAACCAATTTGAATAATAGAACCATGAAGGAGTTGTGTGATAACTTCAAGATTGAGCACCATAACTCTTCACCGTATCGTCCGAAGATGAATGGAGCGGTTGAAGCTGCGAACAAGAATATCAAGAAAATCCTTCAGAAAATGGTCAAAACATACAAGGATTGGCACGAGATGTTGCCATATGCACTACATGGATATAGAACATCCGTCATAACATCAACAGGGGCAACCCCTTTTTCGTTGGTATATGGAATGGATGTTGTCCTCCCTATAGAGGTGGAAATACCTTCGCTGAGGATACTGATAGAAACAAAGCTTGATGAAGCTGAGTGGATTCAAGAGAGATATGACCAGTTGAACTTAATTGATGAGAAGCGCCTGACAGCTATGTGTCATGGTCAGTTGTTTCAGAAGAGGATGAAGAGAGCATTCGATAAGAAGGTCCGCACTCGGGAGTTCCGAGTAGGTGAGTTGGTACTTAAGAAGATCTTACCGTCGCAAAGAGATGCCTGTGGAAAGTGGGCGCCTAATTATGAGGGTCCATACATAGTTAAGATAGTGTTTTCAGGAGGATCTCTCTTCCTCACGACTATGGATGATGAACAGCTTGCACATCCTGTGAATACTGATTCGGTACGGAAGTATTATGCTTGAGACGAGGACACCTCTGTGATATCCAGGAATCCCCAGAGAAGATCAAGTTAGCTACAGCTAGGGTCCTTAGTCATTAGGGTTATTGGTCATTGAATACGATGTAACCTTTGACAAAATTGCCATTTTGTTGCATTTGTAACACTTCTTGGGACTCTGCTATTTGGCAAGTCACCATTTTCAATGAATATCAGCTATTGAATCATCTCTTGCTTAATACGCTTTCACTTCTTCATTTCTGCAAAATTTCTTAGTCATTTTCACTTGATTTTTGAAAACGGAAACTTCTAAGAAAACACAAAGATAAACCAAGTTCCACTCTGGAATTAAGTCAATTTGTGCAAAAAGAGTTTAGTGATACTATTTTTGGCATTGGATCTGCCATCTCCAGTGGAAAGAGGATTGTCCTGGTTATCCTTGATGTTTTGGTTTCAGGGTGTTGGCTCGTGTTGTCCTTCCTTCTTTCCTGTTTGGCGTCGTTCGCGTCGTTTTTAGCATATAGCTAAGCATATGCATCATACCCTAGTATCTTTGCATTTTCTTTGTGCTCTGTTTTGCTTGCGGTCTTTTGTTGTGTTTGTCTTTATTTCCCAGTGAAGCAAAGACACTCCCGGTTTGCTTCACGTCGTGCTTGTCCGATCGTAACCTCTGCGCGCCAGATTTGAATCTTTAAAATCTTTTTTTGTCCCCAAGAAGTTTAACTTTAAAGGATTTTCAGACTTGTTCTTGTTTGAATCATGTCAAACTTGAACTTAGACTTTGTTTGAATCATGTCAAACATTGTCTTCTGTGTTCTTGTTTGAATCATGTCAAACTTGAACTTAGACTTTATTTGAATCGTGTCAAGCATTGTCTTCTGTGTTCTTGTTTGAATCATGTCAAACTTGAACTTAGACTTTGTTTGAATCGTGTCAAGCATTATCTTCTGTGTTCTTGTTTGAATCATGTCAAACTTGAACTTAAACTTTGTTTGAATCGTGTCAAACATTGTCTTCTGTGTTCTTGTTTGAATCATGTCAAACTTGAACTTAGACTTTGTTTGAATCGTGTCAAGCATTGTCTCCTGTGTTCTTGTTTGAATCATGTCAAACTTGAACTTAGACTTTGTTTGAATCATGTCAAGCATTGTCTTTTCTGTTCTTGTTTGAATCATGTCAAACCTGAATAGAGTCTTTGTTCGAATCGTGTCAGACACTGACCCCCTTTGGTTTAAAACTGTTCTTGTTCGAATCGTGTCGAACTTGAATTGGGACCTTGCTTGAATCGTGTCAAGCATCGTCTTTTGTTTTAAAACCGTTCTTGTTCGAATCGTGTCGGACATTGAACACCTCCTTATCTTGTTTTCTTTTCTGAAATTGCTTTAAGTTAAGTTTCTTGGAATAAATTTTATTCAACTTTAAGACTCCTATCTGTTGCGCAGAGTTTGTCTCTGTCTTTTTGGCTTTTCTTGGAGATCCCATCTTGAAATCTGCAGTATAGGAATCCCCAGGAAGTCTTGGCTTGGTTGTCTGTCTTTTTGACTGATCCCTAGTGATCATTTTTTCTTTCTGGTTCCATGCCCAGGAAGAGTGTGGGCTTGTTTTTGTCCCCAGTAGTCCATCTCCCTGGATCTTTCCTAGTGGATATTGTCTGTGGTCTTATCCCCAGAGCTTCTTTGGAGTCTCCCCAGTGAGTCTCTTTCGTTGTTTGGCCTGTATCCCCATTGAGTTTTTCTTTGTGGATACTAATCTCCGTCCTTCCCCGGTGAAGTTCTCTGGTCTTTTGCTTCCTGTTTACTCCTTGGTGTCTTGTTGTGTCTGCATTTTCTTGCATCTTCTTGGCATCCTGTTTGTTGCATTGCATGTGTGTACATCTGAGGGTAAAATTTTCAGTTATCTGTATTTAAATATCTTTCACTTTTGATTCCATGAGGATCTTCATCTCTCATGTCATCAGGTGAAGATATTTAAATAGGGGCAACTGTTGCACCCCAAATTTTACTCTCTCTTTTTTTTCTTGCTATTTGTTTTATTATTATTATTTTTATTTATTACATTTCTCTTTATTTTAATTTGATATTTATTTTAGCACTTATCTGCTCTGTGACTAGGTTAATTTCAATTTGGCACCATTTTATTTTATTTGAGTTGTTTTAGTTTTATTTAATTTAAATTAATTTTATTTAAATCAATTTTAGTTAATTAGGCTAATTATCCATTTAGTTCCTTTTAATTAGTTTTTTAATTTAAATGGTAGTATTCTATTCTTACTAACTTTGTTATGTATTTTGGTGAGAGCATTCACGTGGCATTTTGGTTTCCATTTCTATCATTTTGGACCAATAAGAATCAATTTGTGGGGTTTGACTTTTCAACCTTCCTCCCAACCATTGAGAGCTTGACGTGTGGCATCCAAGAGACCAAGAGAGACCAAATCCTTTCTCCTTCTTTCGCCCTTGCTGAAGAATCGCAAACGAGGAAGAGATTTCAAGTCGTATCGTGTATCAATCCATTCATCTAACCATTCAAATTGCAAGACTGTTGGCGCGGTTCTCCAATTTTGAATCTCCAAGCATATTCCTCTTAGAGCTCATCTTGTATTGTGCAGAAAATGGTTCAGAAAGGACATATCGTTTCCAGCATACGACTGCTTCGTCTGCAAACCTGTCCACACTACCTCCAATCTTTGCTCCATTTGGTATCTCTCTCAACAACATCAATGGGAGAGTTCTGAATTCATTCACCAAGTGATGACTACGCTCCTGCACGTCTGAGATATCACAGCGCATTTCTCTCCCAGAATTGGACCAAGCTTGGAATTCAAACGAAAACCCTAGGTGATTCAGCTTATGCCCACCAGCTGCTTGAGGATTTGACCCGACCCATATGTCTCTCAACAACCCAACACTTTGCCTATTTAAAGAGTCTCGTTTCAGTTCTCAAGACATCAAGAATTTTCACAAAGTACTCAAATATTTAGAGTTTCGAGCAAGAGGAGTGAAAGGAGTTTCTGAGTTGCCAAGGGAGAAGGAGTTAGTCTGCACATTCAAGAGAGACACACAAAGGTTTCAATTGGTATTGTCTTTCTTTCCCTCTCACTCATTATGCTTAGTTAATACCATTATTGCTCATAAATATTTCTGAATCACGAACATGTGTGTTAAGTTGTTTGTGTAATGATAATGTGGTCATAATCATTCTTTGGTGTTACTATGATATTTGTCACTCTGTTGAGAGTACTAATTTTTCTTTATGTGTTTGAAACCACTATGCCTTCATGATGCTGTTCGTATAAGTTTCCCATAATGTGTATGTATGTATGTTATCATCTCTGTATTAACTTGTGGTTTAAACTCAGTTTTGTGTAGTCCTGTTAAAATATGTGTGCTTGTTGTTCCTCATATAGAGGTTCAACTTTATTGAGTTATTAATGGGAAACTTTGAACTGGTTTATGTCTGCATCTTGTGTGTATGAGTTGTAAAGATTTCCAGTCTACTTGATATACATGTTTCACCAATTTGGTCTGCTCATATGTGCCCTGCCAAAATGCTACCACTTGCTTGAAACTTTGTCAATGATAAACTGCTATTATTTTGTTTTAGATGTATGTTATAAGTTTTAGTCTTGCAATAATGCATCTGAAAGACAGATGGTGTGGTGTTCATACTGCTCCTACAATCCTATAAGTTTTTTTTCTTGAATCTATGTCTGCTTTGTCTTGAACTCCTGCTTTTGTTCACTGTCTTAAACATCTATGTTATTGTGAACACTCTAAAACTTGACTAACTGTTATTTATGTTATGTACTTTCTTGGTTGCTAAGTTTCTTTAACAAGTATGTTTGTTTTGGAGTTTAACATGAGTTTTTGTCAGTTTGAATATGTTCATATTCATGGTATGAGGTTTTATAATCTGTTAAATTCTGATGTTGTTTTTCTACTAAGGATTACAATATTATCCCACCATGTTCGTGCCTAATGTTATTTAATGTGTATGTATGCCCTATGATATGCTCACTTACCATGTTAGCTCTTATTATCTTTGGACTGATGGTCACTTCATATCACTGCCATGCCATGCTCACCATATTATTCTATTAAATTAAACAAGCTATCACTATTTGTCTATGTGTTTGATGTTTGATGTTTGATTTGTGGCTGCTCTCTTTAAAACACCATTCCCGTTGTGTACTTGTCCAAATTGCTATTATTTTTGGTTTTCCATGTCAGAATTGGTATTTGTAAACACGAAAACTGTTTAGATTCACATTGTTGATCAGTTTACTTCTGGTGTTTGTATGTGTATGTTCATCCTGATACGCATAAACCTGACTGTGGTATTGATTCTTGCTTTATTTCAAGATTTGAACTATATATGCCTAGGATAGTAAGTTGATATGTTCTGATGCACCTGTCTAGAGTTTGAAAGACTGATCCACCCCATTCACTATTGTTGCTCTGTTCCATTAAAATACACACATTGATAGCAACCTTTCACATGCCAATATCCTGCTGAGTTTACAATATATTGATGTCTTTAATTATTGATCAATCAATTAAGGTTTATGTGTACAATCAGTTTTTGCTAGTGCTATCATGTTATGTTATGAATCTCAACTGTCATTCCATGTTACTTTCTGACTATGAATGCTTTTGTTTGACTATGAGTTATTGATGTTTGAGCTTCCCCATGTGTTTCTGATAAGTTTGTGGAGGTACACTTTATATTAGTTACAAGCATGCCAACTTCCATGTCATGATAGATCCTAGTCTTTGTTATGAATTAATTTGACTGTGATCCCACTTTGGTTTAAGCTGGTATATGCACTCTACTTCTAATGATTTTGCTTCTATTGTGTTAAGTGATGTGATTGAGGTTTGACAACCTATTATTTGAGTTAGTATGTTTTTTGGTTTGAACATAAGCATGTTTTGAGTTATGTTGTAATCGATATGTTGACATGAACCTGATGTATATACTTATTTGCTTGTTTGATGCACCTCAATAACGTATGTTGTTAGCTGTTATCCAACCTATTTTCTCACTGTTATGCCATGGCCAATGATGGTTGATGTTGTTTCACTTACATACTGACCCATCTGATGTACGTATTTCTTTGCCTAAATGTCTATGACTGTTGCCAACTGTGTCTGTTTTAAGATGTTCAACAATTTTGGTCTTGAAACAATGAATAAGACATGCCCTATATTTGGAAATTTCATGAATGATTGGCTTAAATATATTGGTTTAACGATTTCAAGTGTTTGAAGAATTATATATGAACTGTTGTGTGCCTAGCATTTGGTTTTGTATGCCATCCTCATGGAAATTGTTTGCTGCAATGAATCTTGACTGCCTGAACCTTGTTATCTGACTGTGTTTGTTAACATTGATTGTTGTATGTCCAACCTTGCATGCTGCCTGCTATTACTTCGGTTTTTGCTTTCTTATTTTGCCTTGCTACTGCCTGTCCAGTACTAGCGAATGGTTTGTTTTATCACGCACTTAAGGTTGTCATGCTTTGATTGTATACCTCTCTTTGCCTTGATTCAATAGCTGGTTAGATTAAATGCCTTAAATGTTTTAAAGTTCCTCTGATATTATAATGTGTATGGTTAAATTGGTGATATGTTATGGCTGCTGTGCGTATTGCTGGTGAGAGATTAGGATATACGCGTGTGTTGGTTATTTGGGAATTTAGGAAGCATGTTGCTTTATTTATTTATTGAATCATATAATAACTGGATGAGGGCGTAGCACCGCTGGTCCAGGAGGAGAGTTATAGAGTTGTTTATGCTGAGGACGGGGGTTCGATGCTGATGACGGGGGTTCGATCCCCTCGCCCAACCTTTTTTTTATTTCTCTGTTTCTTTACTCGCTTCATAACTTATTTTTATGTTGTCACTTTATGTTCGAATATGCGCGCTGGTTTGCTGGCCTTAGTTTTAAGGTGCATGTGTGATGGCATGGGTTCAAACCTTAAGATTTCCATTTCCCATCTTTTTTATCACTTGTTGTTTTTTTATTTTTTTAACTTAATGCTTCAATTTCTAAAATATCATAACTTGTTTATTTCTTATCATTTTTCTCCCCTTCTTTTTGCTTCTTTTCCTTTATTAAGCCTTTTTCCATATATAAAAGAATTATCAAAAATATGTAATTTTGAGACTTTATTCTTGATTAAGTTTAAAAATACTCATTAATGTTTTATTGCATTTTCTTTTTCATTATGCCATGTTATACCTAATGTGTTTGATCGTTATGTGTTTAATTCTCACTTTGCTTTGACATCTTGATTTTCATCTTAATCTCATATTTGTATTCATGTCTTTTATATCATCTTATTATCTCTTTAATATTTTATCCACTTTTCTCCCCCATTCCAAAGGAAGGTTAATATATATTGACTCTTAAAGTCATAACTCCCACCTAACCTAAGTAACCTCTTAGGAAGAAAACTTGTTTCTTGGCCTCATCAGAGCCTTAGAAACCATAACTAGCTTTAGGAGAGAGTTCCTCAACTCTTAGTGATATTCATCATAATGAATTTATCACTTTCCCCTCCTAACTAAACTTCAACTTAGGTCCATTTCAACTAGATCTAGAGAGTTCCTAAACTTTACAATGAGCTTGTACTCATTTCCCCTCTGAATGTTGACCATAGTCAACAATTCAGTAGAAGTAGAACTACGCATACTCTGATTCTATTCCCGAGGATACGTAGGCATAAAGTGCGATGCTTTATCGAGTATACTTAGATACTAACCCCTAGGGTTTTCAGACCTTTAGCATAGAACCTTTAGCAAACATAAGATAACATTAACAAGAGGTTCCCGTAGAGTACTACGGACGTTTAGGGTGCTAATACCTTCCCTAGGCGTAACCAACCCCCGAACCTTAGATCTCTTTCCCTTTAGATTTTTCTAACGATCTTGAACCTTTCCTTTGGATAAATCAAAGTCGGTTGTAAAAGAAAATGATACAAATTAATTAATAATTTGTTATCCGATTTTCACCGCAACAATACCCAAAATAGATTAACTCCAACTCCTTGGGATCTGGTTGTTCCTCAATGGGATGACCGAGTTGGCAACGAGCGAGTACTGGATTGTAGTTGATGCACCCATTCCGTCCCATGAGCGGTACGTTGGGATAGTCCCCACAGCTTACAATCATAAGGGTCCATCTTGGGTCCGAATCGTACCACCTGATAGCAGAACGTTCTAGCTCCATCAGTTTCTTAGCCAAAGGGCGCTGTCTCTTACCTCCCAAAATGTTGGAGTTGTAGCCAAATACGAAATGAACCACTTATAGAGCAGTGGAGCACAACAGATAATCACACCTTCTCCTTTCATGATATGTGTAGTAACTGAGAAGTACATATCAGCTAATAGAGTAGGGACAGGGTTCTGACTCATGAAGATTCGGATAGCGTGGACGTCAACGAAGTCCTCAACATTGGGAAACAGGAATAACCCGTACACTAGCAAAGCAAAAATTTTCAAACATTGCAGAGTCTCCCCTTTCTTGAAAGTGAAGAGCCCTTTCAATCAAAAACTGAGCTGGTAAACCACGGTACCCTTCTCTAGTAGTCATGTTCTCTCGTATATGCCTCTTTCGGATCCTTAACCCTACAGCAATCTCTTGGTTAAGGAACTCCCCTTCCACACCAGAAAATGGAGGATGATGCTGAATTGGCAAACTCATCATAGCTGAATACTCCTCTATGGTTGGAACCAGCTGGAAATTAGGAAATATGAAACAACGGTATGTGGGATGATACAGTTGCACCAAGGTTTCCAGCAATCCTTCCTTCACCTATAGTTTCATTAGGTACAGAAGGTCTCCGTACTTCTCGATGAAACTTGGCGGGTCTTCAATTCTTCCTTCGATCTCAATCAGTTGCTCGACGTTAGGGATCAGAAAAGTAAAGGGCCAATTTATCTTCTTGGTAGCCTCCATTCTCTACAAAGCCTGCAAAACAAAGTTTAGTGTCTTGACAGTTTAGCGAAGATGCAAGATGCAATGCAAAGTTTCATGGAATTCAGACATTTTTGCAGAACATCGTGAAATATCAAAAACTCATTTTCATTGAAAACGGATTACAATAGTTAACACACTTCTGAGAGTTATAGAAAAGAGACTAAATAAAAGCCTAGAAAGTCCTAAGGAGATTCTCCTAAGAGTCGTAGCTTGAGCCTTTTGTTTTCTTCCTCCATCTGATCTCTTTCTGCAACAAGGTTGTCGACGATCGTCTTCCAAGCTGTAGGCTGAACAATAGAAGAACTTAGGCCTTCTTGGGCCTTCCTTTTCTTGTAAGAGGTCAGTTCTTCATCCTTGGCGCGCAATTGTTTTCGAAGTTCAAAATTCTCCTCAACAACCACCTGATACTTGAGTCTCCATGCTTCCTCTGATCGCTGGGTCTGTTTCAATGATATCTCTAATTCCTCTTCTTTCGACATGAAGTACAGAATATGCTCTTCTTTCATGGGAATTGGTTCCTCCCTCTTGTATGTCATCTTCAGTTCAATGGCTCTCTTGCGGACCCACTGAAGATATGGCTCCAAAGAAACACAATTGGGTTTCCCCAAGGAGCTACTTCCTCTTTTACACTTGCTACCCCAGGCTTTCAAGATTAGATCCCTTTGTTCTTCATTCTTATCATACTCTTCAAAATAAATTCCATCTACATGAATGCTTAGAGGTTTATCCTTCAGAGGGTATCCCAATTGACGGCGTACCAACACCGGGTTATAACTGATTCCACCTTTGATGGCAAGAAGAGGCACGTTGTTATACTGGCCACAACTGTCTGTAATTGAGATTTTGTCATACACTCGATTGTACCAGTCAATGTCTGCATGAGAAAGGGCCATAATCTTCTTAGACCACCATCCCTTCTTAGGGTCCCAAAATGCACCTTTCTTCGGTAAGTGTGAAATAAACCATCTATATAACACAAGGATACAACAAGTGATTTTTCCATTACTATGGGCATTTCTTGTATGAACTGAGTGGTAGGCTTCAGCAAGTAAGGTAGGTACAGGATTCTGCTTTAGGAAAATCTTGATTGCATTTAGATCCACGAAGTTGTCAATGTTCGGGAATAGGAAAAGTCCATAGATGAGTAGAGCAAAAGCAACTTCAAAGGCGTCCCTGTCGAAGTGCTTAGCAGAGTAATGGGCTTTTCCAAACAGAAACTTGGCGGTCAACCCAAAAATTCCTCCCTTGGAGATTAAGTTGTTTTTTATGTTAACTAATTCCAAGTGAGTCTCCTTAGATATCTCTTCCTATTTTGGATCTATGTTGAAAATAGGGAACGAAGAATCATCCTTGACGGGTAGACCAACTATCCGAGAATATTCTTCAAGTGTAGGCAAGAGCTGATAGTCAGGAAAGGTGAAACAATGATACTTTGGGTCATAGAACTGAAGCAAAGTTGAAAGGAGTCCTTCATCGACACTTTTCTTCAACAGTATCCACAAATTCCCATATCTATCTTTGAATCCTTCGGGGTCTGTTATCAAATCTCCCAATCTCCTTAGGTCATCCAATCTAGGACTCTTGAAAGTGTATTTCACAGTTTTCCTTCTTGATTCATCCATGATATCTCTGTGATATTTTGCAAAAAGAAGTCTGAGTTCCATGAAACTGATATGCATATTCTTATGCTATATGGATGCAACAAACACATACAAATACAAACACGTAAAGGTTTAGGTTGAGAGCATGGAGTCAAGGTTCACCCTCCCATTGGTATGTACTATGGTTTCCACCTGCCGAACAAGGTTCTAAAGGGTTCCCAGAGTCTACGATCCATCTTTCGAATTTTGTCGACTTCCCAAATGACTTGGTAATCAACAAAAATCTCAAGAGAACCTCGTCTGAGTGTAGTATCGCGTGACAACCAATTCAGAAATAGACTCCATCATGGTCACCGCACTACATTTAAAAGGCTTAAGTGGGGTTTGGAAACTATGGTTCTCAGTATCAATGGCACCTAAATTGAGAGTAGCACGCCTTCACGAATAGGATCGTTCAACATGACTAAACTCTCAAGAGGGCCTCAACTGAGTGATGGTGTCTCAAGTTAACTTTTTCAGGAATCGACTCCTTCAAAGCCTCCTTGAATATACCATCGTCCTATCATAAGTGCACTCAAAATCCGGGTTAGGACTTATCTCACCACTCAACAATGTCAAACCCAAAGAAAGAACTCAAGCAAATATACAGACATACACAGATATGTACAAGCATAGTAAACAAACATAAATAACATAAGCAAAAGCAAGGTGGGCTTAACCCTAAAAAATCTCCCCAGTGAAGTTGCCATTTATGTTGCGGTGAAAATCGGATAACAAGCTATTAATTAACTTGCATCATATTTCTTTTACAACCGACTTTGATTTATCCAAAGGAAAGGTTCAAGATCGTTAGAAAAACCTAAAGGGGGGAGATCTAAAGTTCGGGGGTTAGTTACGCCTAGGGAAGGTATTAGCACCCTAAACGTCCGTAGTACTCTACGGGAACCTCTTGTTTTAATGTTATCTCACTCGCTTGCTAGAGGTACTATGCTAAAGGTTGAAAACCCTAGGGGTTAGTATCTAAGTATACTCGACAAAGCATCGCACTTTGCGCCTACGTATCCTCGGGAGTAGAATCAGAGTACGCGTAGTTCTACTAAGTAATGAACTTTTGACTATGGTCAAAGTTCACAGGGGAGAATGAGTACAAGCTCATTCTAGAGTTCAAGAACTCTCTAGATCTAAGTTATAATGGTCCTAGTCAATAGGGAAAGTGAGTATTCATTAGGATGAATATCACCAAGAGTGTAAGAACTCTCTCCTAAGGCTAGTTATAATTTCATGGCTCTGATGAGGCCAAGAAATAAGGTTTAGCTCTTATGAGGCTACTAAGGTAAGATGGGGGCTATGACTTTAAGAGTCAATATTAAACACCTTCCTTTGGAATGGGGGGATACAGTTGATAAGAAAACTAAAAGATAACAAGATATTAAACACATATGATGATTATAAAAAGACATGAATATAATAATGAGAGGAAACAAGATCAAGATGTCAATTCAAAGTTTGGAAACATACATGTGACAAAGATCAAACGTGATGAATAAAAATAACATGACAAGGTGAATAAGGAAGTGCAATAGAACTTTAATAAGCATTCATAATCCAATCATGCATAAAGGTTTTAAAATAATATTTTTAACAATTTTCTTTTTATATTTGTAAAATAGATCTAATTAGGAGCAATTAGCAAAAAGAAGGAAGAGAAAAGGATAAAAATTGAATAAGCTATGATATTTTAAAGATTAAGCATCAATCATAAAACAAATAATAACTAAGTGACAAAAAAAATAAGGGAATGGCAATCTTAGGGCTTGAACCCACGTCCTTACGCATACAACCCAAAACCTTAACCATCTGGTCAACGCGCGCGATTGATAAATGATGGGTAGAATACATATATATTTAAAGCACGTGAAAATAAAATAAAAACACAAAAAGGGTTGATCCGCAGGATCGAACCCAGGCGTGGTGTGTGAAAGGGAAAGGCATGGCAAGTGTGCTACCGTTGGGACAGCTGTTTCATCCAAACAATATACGCTTCCCAAAATACATAAAGCAAAGAAGTTTCATAAATGCTCAAGTAACCAAAACAAACAAGCGCCCTGGCCATGTTCAAACTCAAATCTTACTCATAGCCCAGCCAGGTTCAAATGATCATAACTCATTCAAAACTCAACCAAATTACACAAAGTAAAACTCTAAATTAATCAGCAAAGAACAAGGAAAACAAAGGTGTCATTCATTTACACTAAATCCTAGCATACAATACACACATAAGCTGTCAAAAGAGAGGTATCAAGAAGTTGAAACAAGGATGAAAGATGTTACCACATCAAAACAGGCATTGCATACTGAATTAGTTCTGACTATCATGTTTCAGAACAATCATAAGTAATAAGAGTTCGTGTTAGCACACATAGGGATGCTTGACATATATTGAAAACAAAGAAAGGCCTTGGCAGGTTGTAACATTTGTCATATTCAGGGTGCAGTGATATGTGTCCTAGATGAAACTCTTGTGTTCATTAATGCTGATTCAACAGAAGTGAGAAAAACATAACAGCCAGACTTTGGTGATATGTGTAGACAAATAGTAGAAAGTTAATTTTTGTGTGCACACCACAGAGTAAAAACATAGAGTTACACCTGATTCTTAAGTGCACATACCAGTCCTAATTTACCAATTGAAGTTGAGTTAAATAGCAAGACATGTCATGAGACAAAGCAAGTATTAAGCAGGGCAGCAGACATGAGATCCAAAGGATTAACAAGAGATAGTGTATATCAACAGAAATGAAAACAAAATATAGCAGTGGTATGCATACAACTTGAAAAATAGATGATCATACATTTAGATAGTGATTGCAGGCACCTGCTCATCTTAGCATATACAAGTTGTGACAAATATTACCACATGAGCTAGACAAAAATTTAAAGAGATTGGTAGCTTCATACATCAGTTCTACATATAAAGCTAATTTGGCTCAAACAAAACCAACATGGTATATCAATTTGTAAGCATGGTATCTTGGCGTTATCAAGCAAGACTAAAAGATCATTGATTCTAGTTTCCTCTTTAGTTAACAGACATAGAATTCAAATAGTGGGTGCAAAGATCTTAAGTTGGAAACAAAAATCACATGGACTACTGATAGCAACTGAAGGTGGTATGAAAAAGGAGTACTTGTCACTAAAAAAAACTCATGCTCTCATATTAACCTTTCAAGAGTAAAAAACAGTTTGGAGATAGCAAGCTAAAACATAAACATAGATGTCACAGGTCATGGCAAGGCATGTAATCAATTATGGAAAAATCAACAACATAGGCATGGAATGGATGTTTGTCAAATAGCAATTTAGATACACAAAGATGTCATGCTGTCATTTAACCACAATAGTATAAGATATTGTTATGACATAGTAACGACAATAAGCACATATCCAACATGGACTACTCAAGGACAAACTATAATCTAAAAGGTTTAAGGCAGTTTGATACAAACATCCAACATTTTTCATTTGAAACATGCTGACTAACCAATCAATGCTAGTGCATATACAAAACTTCAGCAGGGTCTGATGACTAAAACAAAGATGATAAGCATTGGACTGACTTGACATACATACTGATTCTTACAAAATAGACAAAACATGGTGGTTAAATGTTGGTGAGAGATGCTATGGACAAAGATTTCCGGAAATTGAAATTCCATGATTCAATCATAAGCATACAAAACACATTAATCCAAAATACTTAGAATACCCAGAGCTAACAGGTATCACATTGAGATCTGAACACCTAAGCAACAGGCTTTGGCAAGGCAATGCAAAACATAGCAATTATTCACCAATCAGCAAAGTAACAAAGTATGCATAAATGTGGTATTGTGTCAAATTAGGTTTACAAATAACTTTGCTTCAGTGACAAATATTAGCAAGCACATACACCAACAGTTAGCCATTACAAAATAACATTATGTTACTTCTCATATAAACAACTATTGAGTATGAGCTTTACTGCTTAAGTCACATGGTAAAACTTAACCTCATCACAAAAGCCAGACAACATAGCAATAATAGTTCAAACCTACAGCACATGTTGGGACAAGATTTGAACATACTGTCTAAGTTCTAACACACATAGAGAACATAAACATAATAACTGATTGTGAACAGGCTAAAACACAAATTACAACCAGTCACAGTACCACAATAAGTTAACAGACATATATTAGCCTCAAGACACAAGAGAAGGCAAGCTTAGAGAAGTGTATAATGTACACAGAAAAGCATGTGTCAAAAGGCAAGTGAGCAAACCACTCATAAATCTGGTAGAACAGAGAAGTACTTCACACACAAGCAACATTATATTATACTAGGCAACCAAAAATTAAATACATTAGGCATGAAGGCATCAGATAGAAACTTTAAGGATTCAATAGTTCACAAATACATGAAAAAACATATCATAGTTGGTGTACATATTAGGGTATAGGTACAAATGTGAAGGGACACCACAAAGATGGCCTTTATGACAGACTGAGTAAAAAAAGCTTCCATGCTTCAAGACAACCTTCCATAAGCATCAACATAAGGATGATCCATTTGGACACAAAAATAGACCTTAAAACAAGTCAATATAGCAAGATGCATAAAAATCAGGGCATATTATAAGTAGAACAAAAACCTCACCCTACTGCCAAACATGTTTTCGAGACATAACAAAAAAAAGGACATTCTTTAAACATTATCTCACCAAACCAGTGTCACAAAGCAAAAGCAACAATCAAAACGAAAGTTTTCAACAACAAGCATAACATGAACATATGTAGTAGAATATAAACAGATGAGTAGGACCAGAACAAAAGAAAAGAGAGGTTACCAACTTGTTATGCACAAATTCTTCACTTGTTGAAGCAAAACTCCTACCAATGCCAAGCCTTCTCCTCTTTCCTTGCAGAACTTGGAACTCAAATGATATTTAGAGTGTTTTTGCGAGCAGATGTTGGTCCTCTGAAGTGTAGCAACTACCCCTTTATATAGGCTGAATCAGTGGGCCTGGGTTAGTTGGGTTCAAGCTTCAAACACTTGGTGTGCAGAGTCCAATTTGGAGCCATAACGTCTCTCTTTGAATTCAAAATTTGTCCAACTCTTGGAGACAAATACTCTGTTCATGCTGTGCAAAGTCCCAGAATGCAGGGCCAATTTCACCAACTCGTGTGTTGCTTGGAGAACCCTTCTTTGTTGTCATAACAAAGGGTAACAAAAGAGGTAGTGATAGGGATATGTGCGAAAAATATGCAGGGGAGAGCAGGTCCAATGCTGAAACGAGCAATGCCTCAGAGATTCTTTTAATGATCCAAACCTTGAAAGCTCAAATGGGCAATGTTTGGACGAATTCAAAATAGGAAAGCGCGCCAAGGGATTGGATGAAACGATTTGGAATGAATTGATACCCTTGTCTTGCATTTCCTTCTTCTCTACTGAAACACGAAAACATGAAGAAGAGGAGATCGTTTCTACTACTATGCTAGACCACACAACATCCTTTCATTGGTTAGAGGGGTAGAGTTGAAAAGTCAAAGCAAATAAGCTGATTCCCATTGGTCATTTGCAAATAGAACTTGACCAATAATGATCCAAGGATTAGACATCGTGGACCAATTGGGTTCTTAATGAAAAATGTTTTAGTTTTCTTTAAATTTGAAATTATAATATGACACATAATAAAATGATAAAAATTAATTAACCTTAATTTAAATTAGTTAGAAAGAGTAAACTAAATTAAAAACTAATTAATTAAACTAAATTTTCTTAGAAAATTAAAATTAAAAAATTAAATTGAGTTTGGAAATTAAATTAACAAAATAAAAAAAATTTAAGTATAAATTAAATAAAATAGGCCATATTGAAATTAAATTAAATTAAAGACAGATAAAGATGTTAAAATAAATATTAAGTTAAATAAATAAAACATCAACTAGCAGAAAAAATGAGGGTAAAATTTGGGGTGTAACATAATGTTATAAATGGTGATCAAAGGAAAAGAAAGGATGAAGAGAAGAAAGTAGTTGATGAATCGGGGGTCAGGAAAGAAAAACGCAAATTCGCTGCGAATGCACAGGTCTTGAATGGATCAAAGAACAAATCAATCAAAAAGTATGTGGCTAAGGAAGGTATACATAAAGATGTTCGGGAAGCAAGGCTATCAAATGGATCGAAGAAGAGGTCGGAGGAAAAATTAATGGCTAAGCACGGTAAACAAAAAGTTGCAAAATTAAAGTTCTAAAATGAAATCAAGGTGGAGTGGTCAATGGGGGCCATGCAATACACTTGGAAGACTCAGATAAAAAATGCAAAAAGCAGTGCAAATAATTTTATGGTAAGCAAACATTCATATATGATATATTGCGTTTAATGCAAAAGAGTGTATATCTTATATTGCTTTCAATACTATTGTTCTGGACTGGGCCGGGGTCTGCACCTAGATCGAGCAGGCCCAACCTACATCCTGGGATGGCCCAACAAAGGCCTCTTAGAGCGACCCATGTCGAGCACATGCCTACCTCAACAGCGTCGGGCATGCGCACAACATAGGGCGTTGGGCAGGGGCACTATCCCCCATCCGGGATCACCCCTCCTCGGCACTCAGATGCTCCTCACCACGAGGAGCCGTCACCTTCCGCACGTAAGTCCTCCCCGCGAGGACACGTCTCTCCCCGACACGCAAGACTCCTCCCCGCGATGACACGTTCTCATGTAACCACCCACTCCCGATGGAATCGGTCTGCCCTAATTCCGGAGATCTAGGAACGGTTACCCCAGGGCGAAGACCACGTGCTGGTCTTCACTACGCCACATAAGTCCTGGCAGTTACTTGGGTTGGGTCTGGAAATCCAGCCCAATGCAAGTAACCGTTGGCCCCGTGCTGGGGGCTCTCTATAAATACCCTCTCACTTGAGAGGGTCAGGTTACACACTCTCTTACACTCTAACCTTGTACTTGCTTTTACTTGATCTTTGCCTTACTTGAGCGTCGGAGTACCTTACAGGTACACCCCCGGCCGTTTTTCAACCTCACCGGAGCTGAAGTTCGCAAGACATTGTTGGCACCGAATACTGTCTGATCCAGGTACGATCAGTGGCGCCGTCTGTGGGAACCCTTTGCTTCCCCGTTTTTCCTTCGATAAACCAAAGCAATCCTCTCGTTCATCACCAGCATGGGCAACAACCCGTCTGCTAACAAAGCCCTGGACACCGTCCTCACGCAACTTGAGAACGGAAACCACCGTGAGGACGCTGCTACCTTCAACGTTAACGAAGGCGACGTAAGAGACGGGCAGACAACCTCCCCGGACTCCCAAGACGCAGCGTACGACGCCGCCCGCTAAGACGATCAGCAAGCCATCTTCCAGCCAGTTGCTTCTCCGCCCAATGCAGATTCGAGCACGATGGCCCTATTTGCCTTGATGAATCAAACCAATCAGCTGATCGCACAGCAGAATACCAAAATTGAAGCACTAGAGCGAGGGCGGACACGGCGATCTTCCTCACGAAGACATCGTCCTCCACCCTCACCTCGCTCTCCTTCCCTGCGAAGGACTCCTTCCGAAGAATCTCGAACCCCCTCGCCGATGCGCGAGGGTCTTCGGCCACGCCTTGAGCGCCTCCAGCCGGCGATCTCCCAGAAGCGCCATCGTTCCCCGCCTCGGAAGGAACCCATGCCCTCCGCAACCACCAAGAACTCCAAAACCACCGAGGAGAGACCGAGGAACCGTTCGAGGAATTCCCCTCCACGGCATCACCGATCCCCTTCGGGATCCCCGGCCGGAAGCGACGACGACGACCAGAGGACCCCTCTGTCGTGGGAGATCATGAACGCCCCAATTCTTGCGGGCATGGAGAAACCCCTACCACTGGGGACCTACGACGACCTGGCCGACCCAGACGATCACGTCGAAAGTTTTGAAGCCATGCTCGACTTCAGAAACGTCAGGGGAGCCATCAAGTGCAGGTTTTTCCCCACCACCTTGCGGAAGGGCGCCATGACTTGGTATAAGGGTCTGGCACCCGGGTCGATCACATCCTGGAAGCAACTTAGGCAACGCTTCACTAAACACTTTACTGCATCTCGTCGACACCCGAAGATGGAGGCTGCCCTAGAAAGCATCTTCCAGGGGAAGAACGAATCTCTCCGAAACTACATTGAGAGATTCAACCGAGAAGCTGTCGAGGTTCATACGACCGAAGACATGAAGAAGTATTTAATCATCCATTGACTACGTTTTGGATCTAATTTTGCCAAGTCCGTGGGCCTCCGCAGACCCCGCCATCTGGAGGACCTCCTCCAATGAGCTCAGTCGTACATCGAGCTCGAGGAGTCGAAGGCAGCACAGATCGCCCTCGAGTCGAGACGCAAGGAAGGCCCCCACGGCCACAAAGATGAATACTCTCCTCCCCGACGAGGAGGAGAAAGAAAGAAAATCGCCCCCGTGATCCTCGTGAACCGCACGGACCAGCTGGCCGGTTCACCGAATACACCCCGCTCAACGCTCCCCACGCGAGAATCCTCTCCGAGTGCCAGAACTCAGAATTTGTGAAAGGAGGCTCCGCTTTCCGAAGCCGACTGCCCCCAAAACAAACGCGGACAAGTCGAAATACTACGGGTTCCACCGGAGCCACGGACATGTCACAGAAGACTGCATCCATCTCAAAGATGTAATCGAAATCCTGATCAAGGAAGGGCACTTAAAGAAATACGCCCAGAAGAATGATACTCCTCGTCCCAACTCCCGGGAAGCCTAGAACATCGAGGACACGACACCTCCTCCCGATGAGAGCCGCCTTCAGGTCGCCCTCAGTGTCACTCGACCCGAAGATTTCTTTGTCCCCGTAATCATTGAGGGCCAAGAAGCAATTTGCAACATGTGGGCGACCTTCCCCCACGAGGACCCGGTCGCTGCCCGAAGCACCTGGGAAGGCTTCCCCAAAGCAATGGTCATCTTTGGGGGTGGTTACGAGAAGTTGTCCGTCGGATCGGTCAAACGGAAATTTGACGAACTGGAGTCCGCAACGTCGGCGAAGACAACTACTCTCGAGAAGGTGCAAGGGAAATTAAACCCTATCACCTTCTACCTCGAAGAGTTCCCCGGCGGAGCGCCCAACGCCACTATCCCCCTCCTGGTCAGGGCCTAGATGGCGAATTTTGATGTTCGAAGGATCCTCGTCAACCAGGGAAGTTCGGTCGACATCATGTATGCCCATCTGTTCGGGACTCTCCAGCTCGACGAGAGACACCTGACCCCGTACGTCGGCTCAGATCTGCAGGGATTCAACGGAACCACCACTAGACAATGGGGTTACATTGAGCTGATGGTCACATTCGAGGCCGAAGACACTGCCTGACAGGTGAAGATCCGCTTCCTGGTGGTCGAATATCCATCCCTCTATGATTGCATCCTCGGGAGGACCACCATAGCAGAACTTACAGCGGTGCCATCAACGGTCCACCTCAAAATGAAATACTACACGACTAGGGGGCGGGTAGTTACGATGCACGGGGACATAGACGCTGCCAGGAGGTGCTTCGACGCTGCCATCAAAGGTATGAGATCCATTGGCACCAAACCCAAGACCGTGGCAAACCACCCCCAGACACCGAACAGGTACCTCTCCCGCGCGTCAACGCGGTCGAACTTGACAGCAGGTTCCCGGGCGAACCCGACGAAGATGGAGCAGAAGACCTTGGCCTCCAGGCGGAAAACAACAGGCGGCCTCTCCACCCAACGCGCCCCATCCCAGACGGAGACATTGAGCTCGTGGTCCTCGGGGACGATCCAGACCGTAACGTGAAGATTGGCACCGGGATCCCTGACCCGGCGAAGGAGCAGCTGAAGGCATGTCTAAGGGAGAATGCTGATCTGTTCACATGGAGCGCCTATGAGATGCCCGACCTTGACCCCGAGGTGGCTTACCATCAGCTCGCAATGGATCCGGCCGCTAGGGCCATAGCTCAACATAGGTGTAAGCAGTCTCCGAAAAAGCGGAGGCTGCTGAAAAAGCTGTAAAAGACCTCCTAGAGGCGAATTTTATTTCCGAGGCCAGGTACACAACCTGGTTGTCCAACGTTGTACTCGTCAAAAAGAATAATGGAAAATGGAGGATACGTGTTAATTATACTGATCTTAACCGGCCTTGCCCGAAAGACTGTTATCCTTTGCCTAACATCGACCAGCTGGTCGACAATTCTGCAGGTTACAAACTATTATCCTTTATGGACGCCTACTCGGGATACAACCAAATTCCCATGGATAAGGTCGAAAAACAGCACACGGCTTTCATGACCGAGTCGGGCAATTACTACTACAACGTAATGCCCTTCGGCCTGAAGAACGCCGGTGCGACCTACCAATGGATGGTGAACAAGGTTTTTCGAGCTAAAATCGGCGACATGCTCGAGGTCTATATGGACGACATAATCGTCAAGTCCGCGGAAAAGGTCGACCACGCCGCGCACCTCAAGAGGGTGTTCGACACAGCGAGGAGATGCCGCATGAGGTTCAACCCCGACAAATGCACCTTCGGTGTTCGGGCAGGTAAGTTCCTCGGCTTTTACCTCACAGAGCGAGGAATCGAAGCCAACCCCGACAAGTGTAGAGCTTTTTCCGAGATCCCTACTCCGGACTCAAAGAAGTCAATACAGTCATTGAACGGGATGCTCACCGCCCTCTCCCGCTTCGTCGCCAAGTCTGCGTAGTACGCACTCCCATTTTTCAAGCTTCTTCGACAAAAAGCGACGTTTGAATGGAGCGAAGAATGCGAGCAAGCACTCCTCCATCTAAAACAAGTCCTATCGCAGCCCCCGGTCCTCTCACGACCCGAGAGTGGGGAGACTCTTTTATTGTATCTCGCAATCACGAGTGAAGCGGTCAGCGCCGTCCTCATTCGGGAAACCCCAGACAGGCAGAAACCAATTTACTTCACGAGCAAAGCCCTCCAAGGCCCCAAGCTCAGGTATCAGCAGATAGAGAAAGTCGCCTTGACCCTCGTCACCGTGGCCAGGAGGCTACGCCACTACTTCCTAGCCCACACTGTCGTCGTAAGGACCGAACAGCCTATAAGACAACTCCTTAGACGACCGGATATGGCGGGGAGGATGCTCATGTGGTCGCTCGAACTCACCGAGTTTGACGTCCAATATGAGGTAAGGAAAGCCTTGAAGGCTCAGGTATTGGCCGACTTTGTGGCGGAGATGACGGTTCCGCAACCCTCGACAAACGGATCCCAAAAAATGGACGATCTATATCGATGGAGCATCCAACCCGAAGGGAAGCGGGGCGGGCATTATCCTCGAAAACGAGGAAGGCATCTTTATCGAGGTATCCCTTGAACTATCCTTCCCGACGTCGAACAACCAAGCAGAGTATGAGGCTTTCCTCACCGGGCTTTGGCTGACCGAGGACCTCGGCGCCAAAGAGGTCAAAATCTTCACCGACTCCCATCTCATGGCCTCGCAAGTCCGAGGAGAGTACCAGGCCAAGAACGACAACCTCATCGAATACTTGACCTTGGTGAAAGAAAAGATGAAAAAGTTCACCTCCGCGAAAATAACTCACATCCCTCGCGAGCACAATGCCCGAGCAGATGTCTTGTCCAAATTAGCAAGCACAAAAAAGAAAGGCGGGAACACATCCGTCATACAAGAAGTGCTTCCCTGCCCGAGCATCGACAAGCCCACTTCGGTGGCGGACATAAACGCCATTGGGGACAAAATTGCTGGATGACCCCTGTATACAAATACCTCATGACGGACAATCTGCCCGAAGATCCTAAAGAAGCTGGAATGGTCAAGCGGCGGGCGTGCTCATACATGATAGTCGAGGATAGGCTATGTCGGCGAGGGTTCTCTATCCCTTTCCTCAGGTGCGTCGAGGAAAACAAGGTCCCCGACATCCTCCAGGAAATCCATGAGGGAATCAATGCGCAGCACCTCGGCGGGCGATCGTTAGCCCGCAAGGCGCTTCGAGCAGGGTATTACTGGCCCACCATGCAACAGGACACCAAAGAACACGTCAGGAAGTGCGATAGATGCCAGCGGCACGGGGACATGCACCTCGCTCCTCCTAGCGAGTTCAAAACGCTGTCCTCCCCGTGGTCGTTTGGTGGTGGGGAATGGACATCCTTGGACCCTTCGTCATAGGATCATATCAAAACAAATACCTCATCGTCAGGGTGGATTACTTCACGAAGTGGATCGAGGCGGAAGCATTGGCCAAAATCACGGCCTTCAACATATTGCGTTTTTACAAAAGAAACATACTCGCCCGATTCGGCGTGCCTCAAGCTATTGTCACCAACAACAGAACGCAGTTCACCGACAGGAGCTTCCAGGACTTCGTCACCAAACTAGGCACGAAGCAGCACTTCACGTCGGTCGAGCACCGTCAAACAAACGGGCAGGCTGAGACGGCAAATAGAGTGATCCTCCGAGGATTGAAACGTCGATTAGGCGATGCCAAACAACGGTGGGTCGAGGAGCTGTACAGTGTCCTCTGGGCCTACCGAACGACCCCACATTCCACGACCGGGGAGACCCCTTTTCGTCTGACCTACGGAACGGAAGCGGTGATCCCCGTGGAAATCAGGGAACCCTCGAGGAGGACTGAAGCCCCCCTCGATGGGGACGCGAACAACGAAGCCCTGGGGGAAGAACTCGATTTCGTCGAGGAGGCGCGTTCGGGCGCTTCTCTCCGAGAAGCTTCGCTAAAGCACAAAATAACACTACGTTATAACGACAAAGTTATCAAACGTGATTTTCAGGTGGGCACCCTCATTCTACGAAGGAACCAGAAAGACTCGCGAGAAGGCAAACTCGTCGCGAACTAGGAGGGCTCGTACCACGTCCGCGCGAAAACGGGGACATGAGCCTACTTCCTCGAAAATATGCACGGGGAAGAACTTGCTCGACCATGGAACACTAAGAAGCTCAAACAATACTACAGTTAAGCACTGCCCGCAACTCACTAACACCATGATTATGGGGACGCACTAAGGTACGAGCGCGACACCCCTATACAGAACACGATGATCAGAGGGCGCGTTGTGTGTGCGCGAGGACTTTTGATCCGACGGGGATACCTCGATCGAGCTCCGCCGTCGTTGTACCAATTAGGCAGAACACCCAACTCACGATGGGAAGTTCACGCCACGAAGCTAAGACCTCGACCGAGCTCTTAGCCTCGTTGAAGGTCGGAATACGTCTCCGACCACCCGACTAGCTCTCCACGCGGTCAGGGACTATCAAGGTCGAGCAAATCCCAAAGTCTTTATTACTTAGACAAAAACAAAGTATAGAAATCTCTATTACTTAGACAAAAACAAACAAAATATAGCAAATGCAATAGCATCACACACATACAAACATCACATGAGCAGATAAACAAAAATACATTGAAGCAGGCAGAAGCCCATTGTACGGATATTACAAACAAGTGTCAAAAAGCCCCTGGCACGCAGGCCGGGCATAAGCATCAACAAATAAATAAAATGGCTCACAGGCCAAACAGAGCGGGGAAGAAAAACCTACTCGGCAACGGTCCCTTCGGGCTTCTCGTGTTCCCGGGCCTCCTCCTCAAGCATCGGCTGCACGATCTGACCGTCGACCACCTCGTAGTCGGGGTCAGTCCCCTCGGTTCTGAGGTCGGGGTTGAGGACCTGAAGCTGCTGCACGGCGTTCCTGAAACCTATGCCAGCCGCCTCGAGGTTGTCTTGCTCGGCTTCCCGGAGCTTCGCTATCAGCGCCGCCCGTGAATTCAGCAGTCTGTCTTCCTCGATTTCCTCTTCAGCCGGGCAGACAGCCTCCTCCAACTCAGCGATCCTTGCCAGGAGACGACCCCTCTCCTCTTCAAACTCGACGTCCCTTGCCAAGAGACGTTTCCGCTCCTCCTCAGCATTCTTCAACTTCTCCTCCAACTTCCTTTGTAACTTGACCTGGGCCTGGTTCTGGCTTTTGCAGTCAGCCATCTCCTTGCCCACCTTCTCCATTTTGGATGAGATAGACCTGAGACTCTCCCGCAACTTGTTCAGCTTGTCGTCGGGGCACGTCTCATCGTTCAGAACCAAGGCAGCCGCACATACCCGCATCACCGCGGACGCATCCTCCACCAGCACCCTTCTCCGAGAAACCTTGTCGACGTCTAAGATGGCCTGAGCTTCGGGGGCACCCACGCATAGGGAATTATTCCCCATGAAAACGTTCGGCCTCGAGTGACAAGGCGGGAGCACAAATTTTACAGCAGGGAAACTCTCATTCTCAGTAAGGTCGATGGCCGCTGTGTCCGTAACCCGTCGCCTCTTCGGGGAGCCCTAAGGGCTGGGAGAATCACTATCTTGGTGAGAGCCAGAAGAACCCCCGGTTGTCGGGGTGGGAATGGATTCCTGCGCTCGGATCTGCTCGAGGCAGCCTTTGCCTCCCTTCTTCGCAATGCGGTTAGCCTTCAAATTTTTGAAACGCTCCTCAGCGGTCGGCATCTTGCCTTTAAAAAGGAAATAAATAGGTCAGTAAACCGGAGATCAGGACGCGAAGAAAAAAGTAAGTCGAAGAGGATGTCACCACCTAGCAGCTCGAGAGCATCCTCATTGGAGAACGTCTCGAGGAGGGCCCTCGTATTGATCAAACGACATTTCGTCAACACCCGCCCGTCGTCTCCTCGGACGAACTCCCCGTCCAAAGTCACGAGCTCGACCTTATTAAAACTGTTGACGAAAGCGACTATCCGCTCGTAGGCCAAGCGATCCCCCTCGTCGAGACGGCCAGGGCTGACCTTGTAACTGTCTGTTCCCCTCTTGAAGTGTTCTTCAGTCCAGAACAACAGGAACCTGGGCACAAGGGCCTTCTCTCGCCGCCCATCTACTTCTTCGACGACCCGACGGTACACTGAATTCATGGCCTCGAGTGTGACCGGCCTCACAAGGTAATACCGGTACTTAAAATCTCGTACGGAGTCCATATAAGTATGAAACAGGCTGCTCACCTGCTTGAAGGACACCCAGCCATGTTTGCCGCCGACGGCCTGCCATTGAAGATGGAAAATGCAGAAAAATAAGGGCACGTTCGCCCCGATCTGCAGGTATTTGTACACTAGCTCGAAGGCCCTAATGAAAGCAAGAGAGTTGGGGTGGAGCTGGGAAGGGGCCAAACGCAGCCAGACAAACACAGACTGTTGGAAATCCGTGAAGGGAAAACGCCACCCCGCCTCGTCGAACATGAACTCGTATACGGGAAACCGCATCCCGCTGTAAGTCGAGCATATCTGATTATGTGCCCGCGGCCTGAACACGTTCCATATCTTCGATGAACCCATTAGACGGTGCTCGACGGTGCAAAAGATGTCGTCCTCATCCTCGTCGACCAACAGAGACATCATGTTTACGGCCTCCTCGTAGGCCCAGCCATCGGGCGATCTCTCCCCGGCGCTGGTTGTCTCTGCCATAGGTGAGTCGAGCCCGTCGTAAATATCCAAAGATCCCTCGGCCACTGGCAATACGCCCATTTACCTGAAAAGCAGAAGGAAATGGTGAATTCGATTACCCATATCAAATCCACCCCCTCCACCACTGATCAGGTGAAAGGACGAGGATGGAACGCCGGGGAACGCGAACCCGCGACCATCCTCAGGTTTGCGAGGAGCAAAATTGGGCGAGACCCTGGGATATTCGACCCATATCCCTGAGATAAACTTCGGTTCCCCGGGGATTCTGTCCTTAATCCCAGGGATGTTCAACAAAAGAACTGAGAAACGTTCATCTCATGACCTCGGGATATTCTTCATGTCCTCGGGGATTTCATCGTCTCTCCCCGCGAGATTCAACAACTAAACTATGAAATTCCGCTATTTTCGCCGGATATTTCGTGATTTCCATGGGAACTTCATCAGTTCACCCTAAAAATTCAAACGAAAGGAGAAAAAAGAAAGAAACTTACTTGAAATAACTTCCGGTATGGTTCGGCACGGCAGTTGGCGGCGGCGTACGGTGGCAAAATAAGAGAAGGAAGAAAGAGTGAATCTGAGCAAAAGGGGAGCAAAAGTGCAAATGGGACGAGATGACCCCTATTTATAGGGCTCTCACAAGTCTCAAGGGCTCCTAGGTAATCGATTACGCTACCCTGGCGTAGCCGCCCTATGCAATGGCGAGCTGCGACACGTGGCGCACACTCTCCCAAGCGTGTCGTTTCATTCCCCAACACACGTCTTTTCATTCACCTCGTTTCAGACTTCATGTATCCCCGTGATATCGCCCATCCACGACCAGTCTAGCACGAGCAAGTCTACTCGTTTATGCCCGGTTACCAACTGTTCCTCGTTTAGAGTCCCTTCCCCGGTTGGACCCGTCCTCGACATAGTACTGACCCTAAAGTCATTGCCCTTACACCTCAGAGCAACGACTTGGGGGGCTCCTGTTCTGGACTGGGCCGGGCTCTGCACCTAGATCGAGCAGGCCCAACCCACGTCCAGGGATGGCCCAACAAAGGCCTCTTAGAGCGACCTGTGTCGAGCACATGCCCACCTCAACAGCGTCGGGCATGCGCACAACATAGGGCGTCGGGCAGGGGCACTATCCCCCATCCGGGCTCACCCCTCCTCGGCACTCAGATGCTCCTCACCACGAGGAGCCTCCACCTTCCGCACGTAAGTCCTCCCCGCGAGGACACGTCTCTCCCCGACACACAAGACTCCTCCCCGCGAGGACACGTTCTCATGTAACCACCCACTCCCGATGGAATCGGTCTGCCCTAATTCCGGAGATCTAGGAACGGTTAGCCCAGGGCGAAGACCACGTGCTGGTCTTCACCACGCCACGTAAGCCCTGGCAGTTACTTGGGGTGGGCCTGGCAATCTAGCCCAATGCAAGTAACCGTTGGCCCCGCGCTGGGGGCTCTCTATAAATACCCTCTCACTTGAGAGGGTCAGGTTACACACTCTCTTACACTCTAACCTTGTACTTGCTTTTAGTTGACCTTTGCCTTACTTGAGCGTCGGAGTACCTTGCAGGTACACCCCCTCGCCGTTTTTCAACCTCACCAGAGCTGAAGTCCGCAAGACGTTGCTGGCCACCGAATACTGTCTGATCCAGGTACGATCAACTATTATACACAACATTTTCCCAGGACAATAGCTAAAAGATGCCTTCGAATAATGCAAGAGGAAATCAAATTGGTCGATGTTGAGAAGAATGAAATTTTCAATTGTCAAGTTCACACGGCAAGAAGGAACAATCAACCAAGCACCCACGAAAAGTACATGACATTTGGATGGTACGAACTCGCTCAGAGTAAAAACCTCTGCAATGCTGGTACATTAGCTTGGAGTATGTTGCAGTTTTCTCCGTACGTGTATGTGAAAGTGGATAGAAGCTGATGGAGTTATTTTCCTGGATTAAATGTTTTGGTTTAAGTCGATCTTTATATGTGTGTTTTCTATTTTATTTTGGAATTACTTTTGAATTCATATGTAAGAATTTGAATTTAGAACTTTTCATATTTATCTTGTAAACTTGGATATGCTAATCTCTAATATATGTTTTTTCTTTGGTTTTATATATTTTTAATAGTTAGAACTCTGTAGTAGATACTGAAAGAAAACAAAAACAAAAGCCTCGAATATGAATAACCAGAATATTCAAGTAAATCCTGGTTAAATGTAAAAATGCATTTTTTTTAACTTAAAAAATTGCTTTGTTTTATATTGTGATATGATTCAAGATATATCTTATTTCGGTGTAACAACATAGAAATATTAAATACAAATATATTTAAATTATGTATAAATATATTAATATGTATAAACATTAATATATTTAAAATTGACTATAAATAGATAAATATATGTAAATATACTATAAACCGAAGCAATGTCTAGGTTCATTCATTCAATTCAGAACTGTGTAATCACTTAATATTGTGGTATGATTCAAGATATATCTTATTTCGGTGTAACAACATAGAAATATTAAATACAAATATATTTAAATTATGTATAAATATATTAATATGTATAAACATTAATATATTTAAAATTGACTATAAATAGATAAATATATATAAATATACTATAAACTGAAGCAATGTCCAGGTTCTAACAACGATATAATTTGACTATAAATAGATAAATAATTATAATCAATTAATATTAATAAAAATTATTAATATTATATTTAAATTTAAACTCAAATTATAATTTAAAACAAAATATATCGTTTTTAACACAACCACCCATTCAAAGGGTGATCTTTTTTATTTTAATACAATGTCGCCCATTTAAATGGCGGTTTCCATATTTTTTCTAGGCTTCCGCCAAAACAATGGGCGCCTGCTTTGTAAAAAATCAATTTTTTTAAACGATGATACTTTGGTATATAGTTTGAAATATATGGTAATTTGGTACAATTTTACTAATAAAAAGGCAGGACGGTTCAAAATTCAGATTTCTAAGGGATTTTGACCCTCAAAATCTCAAATTTCTCGGTTTTCTTTTTTACTTGAATTTTCATTTTCACATTTAAAAAAAAAAAATCCAATTAAATAGTAGATTCATTATTTGATTTGATTTGATTTGATTCTTAGTCATATTTTAATAAATTTTAGATTTGACTTTAATCGGTTTTTTAATTAGATTTTATTAGTAATTTTATTAGTCATATTTGATAATGATTTTATTTGATTCTGTGTTGATTTGATTTTGATTATAATTTTATTTGTCATATTTGATAATGATTCTATATGATTATGTATTGGTTTAATTCTGATTTTGAATTTGATAATCATATCATCCCTGATAAAAATAGAACCTTAAGGGTCCGTTTGGTTGAGGGATTTTGGAGGGAAGGGGAGAGGAAAGGAGAGAATATTTTAAATTAAGTATGTGGGGTTCAATATTTTATTAAGTGTTGGAGTTGTCCTAAGACTTTGAGTATTTCTGAATCAATCTTGATGAACAAGATTCAATTAATCGTTCGAAATCCCTTGTTCTTCACTTGAGTGAATCAATCACATCTTGATTGCAAGAATGATTCTACACATCAATTGTTAATGGAAGAAGAAATAAAAATTAAATAAGAAAGAGGATTGGGGTTTGATGAAAATTGGGGAAGAAAATAATTTATGCAGAGTAACTCTTTGCTCTCAAATTGAGGAAATATTATTCAATTGTGCAACTGCACTTTCTGTTGTGTGTTACAATTCATAATATGGTTACTCCCTATTTATAATTGAGCTAGCTTGCTCCGTGAGCTAAAGCCCAAAATTACTAAAGCCCATAAGTGTATGGAGTTCAAGAAATTAGGAAAGCGATTGTTGAATTCTTTTCAGGAATTCACAGTAGTAGTAAAGAGAATGGTGTTATTCTTAGGAATTTTGATTTCAAGAAGATAAATTGGGAAGATAATGTTTATCTTACGACAAAATTCTCAGAAAAAGAGGTCAGAGGAACGGTATGGGAATGCGATGGTATGAAGAGTCCAGGTCCGGATGGTATTAATCTGGGTTTTTTCAAAGAGTTTTGGGAGCTGATTAAAGGAGATCTATGTAGGTTCATCTCAGAATTCCATTCGAATGGTAAATTGGTCAAAGGAGTTAATAGCTCCTTCATAACGCTCACTATGCCAAAGAAGGGATTAGACAACGTTTTTTTTTGGGCTTAGACAGCGCTTAAAAGCGCTGCCTATTCGACCGCTGCTATAAGTAAAGACAGCGCTTTAGTTAATGATAAAGCGCCGCTAAATGTCTGCTTTAGCCAGCGCTTTTACTTTGAAAGCGCAATCTGTTTGTCACTTTAGCCAGCGCTTTTTATTTAAAGCGCTGTCTAATCCCCACTTCAGACAGCGCTTTTTTCTTTGAAGCGCTGTCTAATGTCCACGAAATTTTTTATATATAAAACTTAAAAAAAGCGTTATCTGATATATACAATAAATATTTACCAGATTATCACCATATTTTGCACCAGGTTTTCACCACATTTTGCACCAGAATATGCATTTAGAATTTGCACCAAATTTTCATAAATTAGAGCTTCAATACAATAAATATGCACCAAATTTGTCTATTTATATATACATCTTTAATCCAATAATTTATATATACAAAAAATTGATGATATTCAAGCTAAAAAACAACAACAATTCATATATCTTGTTAGCTACAAAAAATCTGATATTCAAGCTAAAAAACAACAACAATGAACTTGTTAGCTCTATCTTCTAGATCTGCACATATAACCTGAAACAAAACAACAACAACATTAGACAAAATATAGAAGAAAACAAAGAAGGCATTGTTCTTATCTGATATTCAAGCTGCAAGCATTGCCAAATCTGATATTCAAGCTGCAAGCATTGCCAAAAATGTCAACAAATGATCATGAGTTATTGAATATTGCCAAGTGCCTATGAAAATCAGTATATGATTCCAACCTTCTATGGACAAGATATCAATCAATATTTGGCAGCACCAACACAATTTATGATTCCAACCTTCTATAACAAACAACAACATTGCAACACAATTTAATATACTAATGACGACATATTCATCAAAACTCAAACTTATATATACTCAAAATTTTCATCAATGAAAGAAAGACAATATACCTTATAAAACTCTCAGCTCAATAATGAATTGACACCATTCCTCCTTAAGTTCATCCAATTGATCTTTTGAGGAATGAACACATTTGAATTCATCAAAGTACTACATAATAATATAACACAGTATGATTTAGCTAAAACTATTTAATTATATGATACATATGTGGTAAATATTAAAATAATTCCTAAGTTAGAAATCCATACCTTGGATGGAATATCTATTCGATCCAAAAGAAGAGTTTCTTTCATAAACCTCAACATGAAATATCCGCAATCTATTCCATTGCGCTGACGAGGACACTACACATGGAAAGAAAATACGGATATATATCAGGATATACCCCTTAACTAGTTTTATCAAGTATCATCAATAATATAATCAAAATTGTGAAAATATACCTCCACTCTAATCCATGTAATGTTGTTGGCTTTGCTCTTTGGAACTTGAATATCTCTTTGTGATCGAAAAACTTGTATAATGCTAATAAAATATAAACGAATATTTAGAACATGTCACATAAATAAATAAATATACACACGAATTTTTAGAACAATCTCACTTACGTATCAATCAACTTCTTCATATCTGGGTATGTTGCTTGATCATTGTGTAAAGAATCCAGATAATATACAATTTCTCTTATCGGATTAATTGCCACCAACAACCAATGTCCACTGTAAGATTAAACAAAGGTTAGAATGAAAACAAAGGTTAGATGGAAACTTTCTACACAACTTCAAAAAACAAAAAATTATAATAGATGAAGTTAGAATGAAAATCTAACCTGTTGCCAGTATTATATGGTAAAAAGAACAACTTTTCTGTATCTTTGCTGGCCATAAATAAACCGAGTACATACTGTATGACTTCATCTAGTTTCTGTACGATTAACCATTGGTTGATAGTCATGGGAGATAAGAAAGCGAATCTTTGTTCCAATCCACGCGGGCGCATCAATTTATCATACAGAAACCTTAAATAAAAACATCATTAACATATTAGACTATTCATTTGAAATGAGTAAATAAATTGTTCAATTAATTAAACAAAGTTGATCGGAGTATACCAAATGTATGTATCGACAACACCGATGCCCAATTCCAAATGTTTAAAAACTTGCTCCATGTCCTCTCTACCAATTGTTTCCAAATATTCAAAACCAAAAATACCTTCCTCCATAGGTATAAGCCGAGTACCACCATCCGGAATATCTGTTATAAGTAAACATGTCTGAAGGCACGACTTATACTGAGAAGTAGGTTTTTTTCTAGCCGCGGTCTTCTTAGCAACGCCCTTTGTTTGTGTGGGAATGTTGCTAATTTCAGGCATCTTACCCCTACTGACTTGTTCAATCTCTTTAGCCTGAATCTAAATATCATATAATTAGTTAGGTGAAGTATAAGATCACGAATTAACATTTTCCATGCATAAATATCATATAATTGTGTTGTACCTCTTTTCTCGATGCAACCGACTCGGTTTCCCGCATAATCCGCTTATCATTTGATTTGGATTTTGTTGGAGTCTAACATTAACATGTAAAAAAAATGTACGTAAAATGCCCGTAAAAAATTTGAATACCCAAAGGTTCATAATGGTTTTAAGCTTACCTTATCATCTAGGCAAATGGGGCTTGACGACCATGCAACAAACGATCATATTGCATCTCCCAACAATGTTGCATCCGAAACATCGTCAGGTAATGGTAATAAGGCATCCCCCTCTTAAACAATATCAATCGATACTTTCAAAAATCCAGTGGGGAGCGGTTTATGGTGAAGCATTTCTCCCAAAGTATTATGCACTTTTCCCTTGTCAACCATCCGATAAGTCGGTGACGATAAATAGAGTTGACAACGGGAAATGCCCTAAAACCAATAATAAATATGACATTGTTAATGTGTATATATGTCAATTAAATAAATTAAGCTAATTTAATTTCATAATAATATATATAATAACCTCGGGAATATTCGGTTGAAAATTACAATTGATATTATCTTTCTCACTAGTATCTTTAAAAGCTGAAGCTTGATCTCTTTCTTTTTTATCTCTTTCTTTTTCCTCTTTCAATTCACGAACTTCAGATTCTAATGCTTCCAACTTTGCCTGCAGTTCTTTATTGCTAGCCGTTTTTTTCTTTGGTTCTTTCAAGGATGTTGGAGTGATCCCATATCCCTTACCCCTCACACGACCAGAATACTCACGAACATCTAATGCTCAACTAAGTAGCCTCTTGCAATCATTGTCTTCATCTGGAGATATAGACTGAGATAGCTGCTCCTGAAATTCATATGAATATCGAAAATTTGACTTAATTATATGTTAATAAACGTTTGATTTAATTCAAGAAATAATGTTATACTTACACATTTCTAAAAAATTTGTTGAACATCTTCTTTAACAACTCCATCCTTACCCACGCGGGCTTCCTTCCACAAAACATGGTCCGGAAGAGATGTTTCAGAACTTTTCTCCTTTGTTAACTACACATTAAGCCAAATAACATGATCAAAAATAACTCATGATGAACAAGTATATCATTGCAATTTATAGATACTTACTATAGCTTGTTGTAAGCGTGCATATCCCATACGCCCTTTTTTGTATGGATACGCGGGACTTGATGCTCGTTGTCGATTTATGTCACTTACACTCTCAAATTCTGGGGTTTTTCGTTTGGATTTAAAAGTTTCCCATTCATGAGGTGTAATCAAATCTATTTCTGTGGAAGCTCTGCATCAATAAATTTTTTATCCGCATCCTTAAGATACTTGTTTGATAAAAAAGATCTAAACCCTCTATGTATTTTTCCGGCCAATCCGAGTATATAATCTTTTCTGGTATCATCAATGTTGAAAGACCTCTACGAAAATCATACACAGAGTGCGTTAGTATAAGTAATTTAAATACATAATCGACATTAAAAACAAATAACATCACATATGGTACCTGTATCTCAATCCATATTTTGTCTTTAGCGTCTTTCAACAATTTGTTTCTCCAATCATCACAAGTAATTGGAACTTCTCTCCTTATAACTGAACCAAGATAACTTGTCAATGTTGAACCGTTATGCTCAATTAGTTGGTTATCTTGACTCCAATGCACATCATGTTTTATGCCTCGATCTCTATCACGAATGAGTCGCTTCATAATTATAATTCCTCGTCTAATTTCCCTTTCCACTGCATTACCGGTCTCATCTCCATCATGAATAGAATCATCATGTGGGTGATCCTCGTTACTAGCCATCTAACCTGTAATAAGAGATTGTAATAGTTACATTTCATTTACAAAATAATGCAATATCACAATATTCTCACAATTCTATTATCTATTGGCAGTTCGTTGTTAATTAGTATTACACAAACAAATGGGTCTCACATTCTGAATTCCAAAATGGGTCTCACATTCTGAATTCCTGTACACTATGCTTCTAAAAGTTTTACAAAATGCTTCTAAAAGTAGTCACATTACACAAACAAATGTATGGTACATGTTTAGAGAAACGATAAGTTAAAAAAAAGGGCTTAATTGAACACTCATGACAACCTAGTTTAGGCAAATGGCTTTGAAACATGTAATGGGAGTTAGGCGCACATTCAAATTCTATAATAAGAAAAAGTAAACATAACCAGGCATCATTAAAAAGAAGACAATGGTGAATATATTGAAACATAGGGCTTGCTCTAATTGGATGAACAACAACTCATAAACTAAACAGTAAATACTAAGAAGAAACAGAAATGCAAAAACACTATCAACCAAACGAATTCGCGTGAATGTTTGCATAGCAGGTTACAAATCTTACACCTGAGATGGTTCCAAATTTGGAGGATGATCAGCAATAGTAGCATTTGAATGTGTTAGAAGAAGGAGAAGCTTAGTGATGCAATTACTAATGCAGTTGAAGAAACAAAACCAAGTAGCCATTAAAAGGAATACGTTAATGATATACCAATTCCAAAACTGAGGGATGAGAATCCCCAAAAGTGTCTCACATCCAACAACGCTAGAAATTTAAAAAAATAACTCATGATGAACAAGTTTCTTTTTTCTTGAGTAAATATAATTTGTATATTTCTTTCAGGTTATGTATCCCCTAAATTTCAAACTTCCTAGGAACCAACTAAATTAAGAATATATTTTTCTTGAGTAAATTTTTTTCGCTATGTGAACTAACCTTGGAATGGAAGATGCAAATTGAGAGAGATATCTGTGAAAAAGCTTTGTCTGATTGTGGAGAAGCCTCGTCGGAGAGGACGGAGGTGCGTGGTGCGTGAGAGGACGGAGGACGGAGATTTTTTCTGGGTTTAGGGTTTTTCGCGAGAGAAGAGAAACAGTTCTGAGAAGAGAAAGAATGAATAGAATTTGTTTTTTAATTTTAATTTTAAACGACTTTAGACAGCGCTTTTGTGAAGCGCTATCTAATGAGTGCTTTTAGCAGCGCTTTCGCTTTGTAGTTGGGCCTTTAGCTGCGCTTTAAGTAAAGCGCTGTCTAAGGTGGGCCTTTTAGCAGCGCTTTTACACAATTTCGTACATACTTTCCGTGTTTTATTTTTTATTTAACTTATAGCAGCGCTTTTGGAAAAAAGCGCGTCTAAGTGCGCTGCCTAAAATCATTTTTGGCGTAGTAGCTAGTGCCTAAAATGGATAATCATGTCAAGTTGACTCAATTTAGGTCTATATCGCTGGTTGGGAGTATGTACAAGGACTTGGCAAAGTTACTAGCAAATAGGCTGAAGAAGGTAATGCACAAGGTTGTGGCGAAATCACAATTTGTGTTTTTAGAAGGGAGACAAATTGAGGATCGTATCCTTATAGCAAATGAGTTAGTGGATGCCACGAAAAGGAGGAATCAAGAAGCTATCCTTTTTAAAGTGGATTTCAAAAAGGCATACGATTCGGTGAGTTGGGCTTTATCGACTTCATGATGGAAAAGTCGGGGTTTACCGAGAAATGGAGGAATTGGATTAACGAATGTATGAGATCAACTATAGTTTCTATCTTAATTAATGGCAGCCCTACGGGAGAAATAGCGATGGGTCGAGGACTGAGGCAATGGGATTTGTTGTCGCCTTTCCTATTCTTGTTGGCAGCAGAATGACTCAACCTTATGATGGTTAAAAGTGAACAGATGGGGAAGTTTCAAGGGTATGATTTTGGTAAAGGAGAGGTGCAAGTATCACACATACAATATGCGGACGATACCATTTTGATGAGTAAAAGAAGTTGGAAGAATATTTGGACGATAAAGGCTTTGCTGCAAATGTTTGAAGTTGTGTCGGGATTGAAAGTAAATTTCCACAAAAGTTCTCTTATGAGTGTTAATGTTAGTGATAAGTGGTTGGAGGAGGCGACTTTGGTGCTCAACTGCAAAGTCAGTGGAATTGCTTTTAATTATTTAGGGCTCCAGGTTAGTGGAAGTCATCGCAGTCTTGGAATGTGGAAGCCGATAATAGATGTGGTTAAAAGAAGACTGTCGTCGTGGAATAACAAACATTTTTCAATTGGAGGCAGAACTATTCTTATAAAGCACGTTTTAAGTGCACTTCCAGTATATTACTTATCTTTTTTCAAGGCACCTGTTGGTGTAATTCATAAATTAGAGGTCATGTTTAAAAACTTCTTGTGGGGTGAAGATTCTGAAGGAAGAAGAATACATTGGATACAGTGGCATAAGATATGCAGAGAAAAGGATAAAGGTGGGTTGGGTATAAAAAACTTGAAGGCATTCAATTTATCCTTGGTTGGAAAATGGAAATGGAGGCTGATCACAGAGAAAGATAACATATGGGCTAGAATTTTGAACTGTAAATACGGGTGTAACGCCCCAGTTTTGTTAGATTTATTTAATAGAGTAGATTTAATTGGTTTTGGTTTTATATTATTTTATTATTGACTTTTATTTGGCAATATATTATTTTTCATCGTTGTTGATGTTTTATCGCATTTTGAGAGCGTTTGGGAGATATTCGAGCTGAGGGGTATTTTGGTCTTTTGCTTGGGTAAGTTTATGTTTTTATATAAATAGAATGAAATAGAGAGAAAATGAGAGAAAGAAGAAAAGAAGAAAGAAGAGAAAGAGAAAAGAAGAGGAAGAAGAGAGAAAAGAGGAGAAAGTGGGAAAAATCGGGAAAAGCTCCGTTTCAATCGAATTTAATCGGGTAAGGGTGTGAAATATTGTTATCCTAACTTTGTGTATGATTATGTATGTGTGATTGTGTGAAGGTTTTCTTGTTTCTCCATAGTTTTCCAATTCTAGGTCGAAATGAGAAAAATGGATAGAAATCGATGTTTTCACAGATGAAATTCGGAATAAATCGCGTAGTAGAGTCGTGTGATGTTGGGTCTTGATTTAGTGTGATCGTTTGATTGAATCGAGTTGAATTTATAACTTTTGAGTTTTTGGTATATATTGAGGTTTTTGTGTAAATTGATGTTGTGATCGAGTAAGAGTGTTTGGATATGTCTGGTAACATTGGTATAGGTTGATATTTCATCGGGTAAGGTTTGGGGTTAATCGGGAATGGTTGTTTGCGTGTTTTTCCGCGGTTTCGATCGAGTTCGAATTTAGAATTCAATGATAAAATTATATTTTAAAATATTTCAAAAATGGAAAATGTGTTGGATGGCTTCTTAATGGTGAAAATATTGTAGTACGTTGAATTCTGAGATCGTAGCTTTTTACGGAATCGAAATCGGAGGTCCGGAAGGCTTCCGACGATGAAAAATGCATTTTCTGGGCCCTGACACGGCCCGTGTCACACAACACGGGGGCCGTGTCAGACCACTGACTATGGAGGGTGGAAACGTGAAAAAAAAGTGATTTTTTGGATTTTGGGGTGACACGGGCCGTGTCCCACAACACGGGGGCCGTGTCAGGCCTGCTGTAGGTTTTTCTTTCAAAATTGTTTCGATCGTAACTTTTGAACCGTAAATCCGTTTTGGTCCCCGTTCGAAGCGTTCGAAAGCGTATAAAATATTCTTTCTATTAAAAATGGTTTGGATGGTAAAATATTATTTAATTAATCTGTGTTTTTGAAAAATAGTCGGGTTGTCGGGTTTTTATCGCGTTAAATGCGTGCGGTCGGTGTTTTACCGTGTGATATGCTTTTGTTATATAACATATAGCTTGTGTGCTGTTATACGATGTGAATATACATGATGATAATGGTGAATATATGCATTGTTTGAGTTAAATGATAATGCATGTTGATTGTGAATATATGATGAGATGTTGTGATGATGGATTGTTGTGGTTGATGGTGAGTAATTCTTGATGTGAATTGATATGGGTGTAAATGATGAAATGCTATTTGTTGTGGGTTGTAGTTAGTGATAAATACATTGTTTAAGTAAGTATCAATGTATGTGGTTTCGAGTGTATGATTAATGTATGATATGGCGGCCTCTGTGGCGTAGATCCACAGCAAGATGAATGGTAAGGTATTGATTATCATGGAATTGCTATAGTAGTAATATTTGGTGTGTGGAATGGATTCCAATTGTGTTAGAATACTCATTGGGGTAGAATGGCTTATATGTCATTCCTAGTGAGGTATTAATGTTTTGGTCGAACACATTAGGGTAGAATGACTGTATGTTGTTCCTAGTGTTGTTGTTGTACTCATTAGGGTAGAATGACTTTATGTCATTCCTAGTGAAGTGCGAGTGTGTCGTTGGGTCCATTGGGGTAGAACGATTATATGTCGTTCCTGGTGGAGTACTCATTAGGGTAGAATGACTATATGTCATTCCTAGTGATGTACAATTGAGTTGTCGTGTCCATTGGGGTAGAATGACTATGTTGTCGTTCCTAGTGGGATACTCATTGGGGTAGAATGACTATGTTGTCATTCCTAATGAGGTGTGCACTGGGGTAGAATGACGTTGATGTCGTTCCTAGTGTGGTGTCCACTAGGGTAGAATAACTATGTTGTCGTTCCTAGTGGGATACTCATTGGGGTAAAATGACTATGTTGTCATTCTTAATGAGGTGTGCACTGGGGTAGAATGACGTTGATGTCGTTCCTAGTGTGGTGTCCACTAGGGTAGAATGACTATGTTGTCATTCCTAGTGGGATATTCATTGGGGTAGAATGACGACGTTGTCATTCCTAATGAGAGGTGCACTAGGGTAGAATGACTATGTTGTCGTTCCTAGTGAGGTATGTATTGGGGTAGAATGACTATGCTGTCATTCCCAGTTATGTGATGCGTGGTATTGTCGGGTCTTGATTGGATTAGTGAATTATGCATGATGTATATGTTGATGTGGAATGAGTATAATTGTGCAGGTGTGCATGGATGGATAAACATGAATATGTGTGTTTGTGTTGAATGATAAGCATTATGAGGAATATGCTTGGTTTTATATATATATGCCTTGCGATGTATATTGAGTGAGATGTGATGATTGTGACATAGTAAACATAATATGTATGGTTATGTGGTATGATGGAATGGTGAGAATATGTGGAATGTGTATATGTTTATGTTGAGATATATAATTATATGCATTGTTATTATGATAATATTTCTCACCCTTCTGCTGTTTTATGATGCCCTATGAGGCATTGCAGATTAGGTATGCTGGTGGTCTTTTGTGAAGCGTGTCTTCGTGTCTTTTGGTCGGTCGGCTCTGATATGTGACACCGGGTAGCTAGGACTGTAGTGATCTTTTGTTGATACTTTTGTACATGTATCTAGCTGATGAATGTTTATGTAAACATGAATGAAGTTGGTGACTCATATTGGAGTATGGTATATATATATGTGCATATATGTTGTGAATCAATGTTTAGATAATTCCGCTTTTATTCTAAACTTTGTTATGTGGGTGTAAGGATTAAGATCCCTTGGTATTGAGCTACCCCACTGTTGCATGTCTGTTTTGAGCAGGTGTTGTATGTTTTCAATTTCAAGCATGATGTGACATTCTCTTTTATGCCTTAATTACAATCATACTCTGATGAAATTTTTATTACGTGCTTAATTGATTTGAATTGATTATTTGAGGGTATAGAAAGGGGGTGTTGCAACGGGCATATTAGTATTGGAGATAGTAAGGTTAACAAGAATAGTTCTTTGTGGTGGCGGGACGTACAGAAGCTTGATAAGGAGGAATGGTGTTTCAAGAAAAATTGATTCGTAGAGAATGCATCTAAAGAGATTGGGAACGAGAAGGATTCTTCTTTCTGGAACGATCCTTGGTTAGAAGGGAGAATTTTAAAAGAAGTGTATCTGGAGTTATTTAATTTGGCGGCTGCAAAAGACATAACAGTGAGAGCGGAGTTAGAGAATGGTTATAGTGACTTAGAGTGGAGGAGTTTAGGCTTTGGTAATCTAAATGTGGAAGACAGTAGGTCTGTAGCAGCAATAAAAAACAAGGTAAGTCACATAGTTCTAATTCTAAAGGATAACGTGTTAGATAAATGGTGTTGGAGATTGAAACTGTATTTGGTTAAGAAGGCGTACTCGGTAATTATGGCGGGAGTGCTATCTTAAGTTGGAGAAAATATAGAATTGAAAGAGGTTTGGAACAAGTTTGTTCTGCTAAAAGTCCCAATATTGGCTTGAAGAATTTTCCAAAATAGAATACCAACTAGAGATAACTTAATCAAAAGGGGCTGTCTAGTAGAATCTCAAAATTCATTTCTGTTCGGCAGCAGAAAAGAGGAAAATGTCGCTCACATTTTCTTCATATGTCCGTTGGCTTGGTTGACATGGAGCGAGGTCCTAGATTGGCTACGTATTGATTATGTTATTCATAACTCTGTGGTTTAAAATTTTCATCAATTTGCAGGTATTTGTAATGGAGGGAATATGCAAAGGGAGATGATGTTAGTAATTTGGTTCGCAAGTGTTTAGTCTATATGGCGTCGGAGGAATAGGAAGATTTTTTGTCAGGAGGATTATCGTTCGATTAAGTGTATAAAGGAGATACAATCTTTATCTTGGAGATGGTTGAAAACTAAGATCAAAGGATTCTATTTTGATGTTTATAAATGGATTTCGCATCCAAAGGAATGTCTTGGATGCAGATGATTTTAGCCGGTCGGGTTGTATTCTCTGTTCTTGTGTCTTTTGCTTGCTGCGGTTTTGTTTTACTGGTCAGGGAGTCTGGCTTGGTAGTGGATATGGTGCAGTAACATTGTTATTTGAGTTGTGGGTTGTGGTCTGTGGATTTAGTTTTCTCTTTTTGCATTTCAAGATGTTATCTAAGTTGGTTTTTTTCAGGGGCTCTGCAGTCTGGTTTGGGCAGTATTCATAGTTTCTGTGTGAGATAAATTCATCCTGGTGATATCTGGTGTAGAGGAGGTTGTTTTGTTGGGGCGTCTGATCGTGTTCGTTTTCCCAGTGTGGTGCATTTGTAATTTCTAGCTTGGTGGCTTTTGTTAGAAAATTTTGGACTGGTGCTTTATTGTAGTCTAGTTTGTTTCAATTCTTCTTCTTTTTTGTGTTTAGATTAGGGGGTTTCTTGATTTTTACTGCTTAGCATTGGCTGGTGTTCTTCTGCAGTAGGTTCTAGTATATTTTAGGGCATTACTCATACCTCTCATTAATAATAAGATCCTTTTGCTATTAAAAAAATACCTAGCCAAAACCTCTTATCTTCACGAATTTGGATGAAGAATAAATGCCATTTTGTAAAGAACAAGACCCCTTATTTGGAAGATAAGTGCTACGAGGACTCTATCTAATAACTTTGCGTCTAAAATAAGTCCCATATTTGCATTGAGGGTAATAGAGTACGTTCATTGTAGACGATTTTAAAATACCTACAAATTACAATATGACTTCTTACCTCCCTTATCCCTAAGTAAGTTCAAACATCAATTTTAAATTATTTTTCGTTATAAAAGTACCTATATCCAACCAAGACCACGAGTGTCAAAGAATTTACTTATTTCTTATTATGTATTGATTTTTTATGTAACATTTTGTTTATGTCATTTTTTTAATAATAAATTCAATTAAAGAATGTGAAATTCTAATTTTGAGTGAACTTACATGAAAATATATCAAATTTATTTATTTTCATTCTCCAATTGTTTATGCCATCTTGCGATCTAATTTCCACATCCAAATCCAAAACAAAACATCTTGCAAATCAGAAAATGATATAATTCACCAATACAATCCAAAAAATCTTAAAGAATCAATTTTAAACAAATGTAAAATTTAAAATGTGCGAACACAATTTTGTCTTTTTTATCACCCCTATTATTTTAACAGCTTACTATATATAAAATAGCACGTCTCTGTGAAGAAAATAAAAGGAATTAAGAATATAATAATGGTTATAAAATAAGGAGAAAGAATATAAAATAGAAGAGAGAAAGATTAGAATGATTATGTATTATTTTATTGGTCTAACGTATACAATGAGATTGGTCCTATTTATAGGGCATCATATAAACATTATAATAAATACAAATTGATTAAATAAGAAAAGAAGTTATTGAGAGACAAATCATCCAATTATTCATAACACTCCCCCTTGGATGTTTGTTTTGGATATGCCTCGTTAAAACCTTACTAGAAAAAACCCAGTGGGAAAAAATCTATTTCTTCGAGTACAATATCCTTATAAAACAAATTTATTTCTCCTTCTCAGCTGAACGATTATTTCTTCGATGATGAAGACCAATCTTTTGTACTAGTTGATTAAAAGTACTACTTGGGAGTGACTTTGTGAAAAGGTCTGCAAGATTGTCACATAAACGAATTTGTTGGATGTTTATATCACCGTTCTTCTGAAGATCATGAGAGAAAAAGAACTTTGGTGAGATATGTTTTGTTCGGTCTCCTTTAATGTAATCATCTTTCAATTGAGTGATGCATGCAGTATTATCTTTATATATAGTCGTCGTATTTATTTTTCCTGAAGACAAACCACGAGTATTTTGTATGTGTTGGATTAAGGATCTCAACCAAACGCATTCTCGATTTGCCTCATGTAGTGCTAAAAGTTCTGCATGATTAGATGATGTTGCTGCTATAGTTTGTTTGACAGATCTCCATGAAGTAGTTGTACCCCCACATGTAAACAAATAACCTGTTTATGATCTACCATTATGAGGGTCTAACAAGTAACCTGCCTCTGCATAACCTGTTAATTCAAATCTGGATACTTTGCTATAAAACAAACACATGTCTATTGTACCTCTAAGGTACCGGAGTATATGTTTGACTCCGTTCCAATGTCTTCGTGTAGGTGAAGAACTATATCTTGCTAACAGATTGACAACAAATGATATTTCAGGACGTGTATAATTAGCAAGGTACATTAGTGCTCCAATTACACTGAGATATGGTACTTCAGGACCAAGCAATTCTTCATCCTTTTCTTTAGGTCTGAAAGGATCTTTCTCCACATCTAATGATCTAGCGACCATTGGAGTAGACAAAGGGTGACATTTGTCCATATAGAAGTGATTTAACACCTTTTCTATATAGCCTTCTTGATGTACAAATATTCCTTTGTCCAAATGTTCAATTTGCAAACCTAGACATAATTTTATCTTTCCTAAGTCCTTCATCTCAAACTCTTTCTTTAAACAATTCATAGCTTTTGGAAGCTCTTCAGGAGTTCCAATAATATTTATGTCATCCACATATACAACTATTATTGCAAATTCCTTTCCTGATCTTTTTATTAAAATACAAGGACAAATGGAATTATTTGTATATCCTTCTCTAAGTAAATATTCACTGAGACGGATATACCACATTCGTCCAGATTGTTTCAGCCCATAGAGAGACTTGTTAAATCTTATGGAGTAGCTTGCTCAAGATTTGGAGTTGTGTGCATCTGGTATATTGAACCCTTCAGGGAGTTTTATGTAAATTTCACTATCAAGTGAACCATACAGATAAGCTGTTAGAACATCCATCATGTGCAAATTGAGCCCTTCATGTGCTACAAACCTAATTAAATATCAAAAATTGAATTGCATCCACTACAGGTGGATATGTTTCATCAAGATAAATTTTAGGTATTTGTGAAAATTCTTGAGCAAAAAATCAAGCTTTATACCATTCTTATTTTGCTTTTTCACAAAAACTCATTTATATTCAATTGATTTCACATCTTGAGGTGTTCAAACTACAGGTCCAAAATCGATTCTCTCGTAAAGTGAGTTTAATTTCTCTTCAATTGAATATGTTCATATTGGTCAATTCTCACTTTGTCTATAATCTTTGGTAGACTTTATTTCACGGTCCTCGTTATCGTTTATCATCTTTAGCGCTATATTGTATACAAATACATTGCCAATGTCAACTTTATTTGGTTATCTTAATTTCGGTTCCATTCTATTTCATCCATGACATAATTTATCGAGATCTCTTTATTTCATATTTCAAGTACTTGATTAGTTCTTCTGGAAATGAAAAATAAATTATGTCAAAGTGCTCTTAGAATTTTCATATCCTCACTTGGGTCATCTTTAACTTTAGTTTCTTTTCTTGGTAGAGAACTTTTAACATAGGAGCCGACTTTTCTACCACGCTTGAGACGCAGCTATAACTCATTTGCAATATTATATTGTCCAATATGAGAATCCACTTTGAGTGGAATATTAGCAGCTAATAATTTGTTTCATAGACTTTGCAAGTGAATTAAATGATATAATAATATTTTATTTTAAATTGTTCATTTGAACTTCTGGTTCACACTTTGTCCTGCTTGTTCTCTCTCCCTAGTATTGAGAAAATTAATTTATAAATTGATAATCAGCCTACTGGACTTCAAGTAAGTATCCAATTATTGGACCAAGATAACACCTCAAATACAAGATTCATATAAAATGCATTTTCTCAACATTCTTTCAAAATTCATCTTAGCGTACTATATTGGAGCAATTGAATAATCATAACACATCCAAGAGTTTACTAAGATGAGAAGTATTAGATTATGAACCTAACATAATTTGTAAGTTAAGGGGAGAATTATCATGTACTAACTTGTTGGCTTAATGCGAATAAATATCTTAATACCATACTTTGTGTGTTTCAAATATCCAATTTTGAATTGATGATCTCACAAGTACCAACTATATAACTAACTTTAGACGTCTAAAGAATGGATCTTCAAGTCCATTTTTTTTATGAACATGTCCTTCAAGATGTTCAATAATAATTTTAGTAATATATGTGATACTTATCAAGAAATTTCTGAAAAATCCAGAAAACAAGATCTTAGTCTAATTAGTTGAGAAAATAATTTCACAAACTTATAGCTGTGAATAGACATATGCACGATCTTTTAGTCGATGCAACAATTAATGTTATAAAAACTCAATTTCTCAAAATTTCCTTTAGGAACACACAAATTTTATTGTATTGAAGAAACTTCTGGTTCTTCAAAACTAGTCTCACATCATAATACATCTGAGATGACCCAACCAATTTTGCCAACAACACACTTAAGTGTGATTTGTAAACATCTGGTTTACCATAATACATATGATTCTATTCTTCTAATTTGTTTCAATCTATAGTAAATATAAAATAATTTGTATAAAATATATATTTTTCGATCTTAATAAATTTACAATTATTAATATTATTCATGCAATCATTCTGTGTTTGTCAATTTTTCTAAGATCCATGAAAATCGTCATTGATACTTTTATGATCAATGGAGACAGAATAATCATTTTCTTATCAATTATCATGGGATGACCCTTTTTTAATGAATGAATAAAAGTAATTCATTTTTTTGAACAATCCTCTAGGAATCCTTTATAATATATATAATTTTTTTCGAGAGGAAGATCATAGATCTTCAAACAAAAATAAAGATAAACACTTTTCGTGCAATCCTCGGGTGATGCAATATAATTTCTTCAAGAACTATATAAATTATTATTTTTCTATCATTCAGGGGATCTTGATTAGTTCTTCAAGAACTCTATAATAAATTATTATTTTGCTATCCTTCAGTGATGCTTGATAATTTCTTCAGGAACTATATAATAAATTATTATGTTGCTCTCCTTCAGGGATGCTTGATAAGTTCTTCGGGAACTATATAATAAATTATTATTTTTCTATCCTTCAAGGATATTTGTTAAGTTCTTCAAAACTATATAACAAACACATTATTTTATAGTCTTTCAGAGATATTTTAACATTACTCATCCAATCCTTTAAGGATTCATGAAAATCATTGTTGATTTTTTTCTTCTAATCAATATATCAATACATAATAGGTATAATTAGAAATATATATTACAAAACAAAAAATAATAATTCTACTTTCTAAATCTTCGAGCTTCATATAGTCAGACATTCATTATCAAATTATTTGTATCACTTCTTAGACAATTAGTTAATATTCATATGGTAGAGTTTCGTGCTGATAACGTGTTACAAAATAAGAAGAAATAATATAAAATAGAAGAGAGAAATATTAGAATGATTATGTATTATTTCATTGGTCTCGCGTATACAATGAGATTGATCCTAATTTTTCTTGGTAGAAGGGAGGGCATTACGCCCAAAAAAAAGACAGATAACCGCTACACCACAACAAGACGCGGTGTAGTAATTCAAGATAAATCACTGGCTAACAACTTAGAGACAAAAGTGGGACAACTATTAAAAACACGACTTCCATGCTGGAGGGATATGCCAAAATGGGCCAAGGCGTCAACACAAATATTTGCTTCCCGGTAGACATGATTAATAACGATATCATCATTCCTGCTAGTGAAATCTCTAATCCTCTGGAGCAAATTCCTGCTCGTGGTGTTTGTTATCTTATGGGAATGGATATCCATAACGACTTTCCGAGCATCAAGATTCACTTCAATGTGATTGAATCCCATGCTAGCTGCAAGTTTCAAACCTTCATATATTCCCCAAAGCTCTGAAGTGTAACTATCGCACACGCCAATGGCCTTAGAAAATCCACAAATCCATTCTCCTTGATCTCCTCGAATAATACCTCTGCATCCTGCATATCCATGACTATCCATAGCTCAATCAGTGTTAAGTTTCACTTTCCCTACTGCAGGAGCCTCCCACTTGATTTGAATAATCTCCCGCCGATGGTCTTGAATATCTCCCTAAGCAGCATAAGCTTGGTTGTAATCTAGCATAAGTCTCTTGATGATTTGCTTCATATTAGTGGGTCTCGAGAAATTTTCTTCATGAAGTTCCTTGTTATGCCAAATCCAAATATTGTAGCAAGCAGTTTCCCATAAATTCTTCCAGTCATCATTGATCTGCCATCCCATATTTTTGGAAAGGTCAGAAATCCTGATACCCGCTCCTAGCCAACAATCATTCCAAGCAGCCACTTTCTTACCATTTCCAATAGCCTAGGTGGTGTTTTGAGCGATTTTCGACCAGATTCGCTGCATATTTTTCCAAAAACAAGAGTCTGAGTTTTTAAGTATCAGCTCTTCAGTATTTCTACTCCCAGCATACTTCCCCAAACAACTTGTTTCCAGAAATCATCCATACCATTGTGCAGATTCCAAGCCAATTTGGACAGGCATGCTTCATTCATACTATCGAGATCCTGCAATCCCAAACCACCACAACTCTTAGGTTGCGTAATCTTGGTCCAATTAACAACATGGAATTTCCTTTTGTCATCTTCGTCTCCCCATATAAATCGGCACTGAATTTTATTTATCTCCTGAATGCAAGCTTTAGGTATCATCGTCGTCATCATAGGATAGATAGGTAAAGCTTCGATCACACTCTTGGCTAGCGTAATTCTCCCTGCGAAGGCTAGTTGTTTACCTTTCCACCTTGATAATTTCAAGTTGACTTGATCAATGATATATTGAAATTCATTTCTTTTGGGAGTTTTCCCAGTTAATGGAACTCCAAGGTATTTTCCAAGAGAGTTTGTTTCAATAAATTCCGACATATGAACAAGTTGATCCTTGCAATGCCTGCTAACATTTTTTGAGAAGAAAATTCTTGTTTTTTCTTGGCTGACCTGTTCACCAGACATACTGCAGAATTTATCAAGAATTTCATTCACGCATTGCATTTGACACGGCGTAGCTTCTCCGAATAAAAGGAGATCGTCAGCAAACATTAAATGAGATACAACTGGTCATTCTCTTCCAAGTTTGACAGATTTCCACTCTCCTCGGTCGACTGCATGCATAATGAGGTGGGATAATTTGTCAATACATAACACGAATAAGTTGGGGGATATTGGATCGCCTTGCCGAATTCCTCTACACAGACGAAAATACTCCGAGTTCGAACCATTCATTTTAATATTAGATTCGACACTCGTCACGCCATGCATTATGATATTTGTCAGCTGAATAGAAAGCTTAATTTCCTCAAGGATTCGCCAAATGAATTCCCAACTCAACTTATCATATGCTTTTGATAGATCAACTTTAATTGCAAAGCATCCTCCCTTGCTCTTCATCCTATTCATGTTATGAACGACCTCTTGGGCAACGATAATGTTCTCATGTGTGTTTCGACCCGGTACAAAACCAGACTGGAAAGGAGAAACAAGAATAGGCATACTCGTCTTTAGTCTGTCAACAATTTTGCTCACAATCTTATACAACACATTGCACAAGGAGATTGGTCTGTAGTGAGTGATAAGTTCAGGGTGTTTTGTCTTGGGAATTAAGCAAATGTCAGTTTTGTTGATGTCAGAGACTGCACTTGGGTTCTTCCAAATATTGTGAATGAACTCACACACATTTTTACCGAGTAAGGGCCACGCCTTTTGGAAAAAACCCACATGGAACCCATCAGGGCCTGGGGCTTTCCAAGGGTTCATGCTGAAAAGAGCTTGCTTAATTTCTTCATCTGTCAGATGCTTTTCAAGAGCAGCTAGCGTCGTGTGGTGGAGGGGGGGGGGGGAGAATAAGTCGTTTTATCCCACTGCAGCCTGGTATCATGAGGGCAAATAAATTCTTGTAATAATTAACAAACAAATGCCTCACTTGTTGCTCATCCTCTTCCCAAGTGCCATCATCTTTTTTTATCATACTGATTTTATTATGCCGTCTTCTTTGGACAGTTTTAAGGTGGTAGTATCTCGTGTTTTTGTCGCCATCTGTCAACCACTTCGCCCTTGATCGTTGAAGCCACATTTGTTCTTCTTCCTTGAGGATGTCATTTAGTTCACCTTGCAAGTTCTGTTCTAGCTTTCTCAATCCACCAGCATGCCTTCTATTTTGAATAATACGTTGAATGTCACCTAAACGTCGAAGGATTATAGTTTTCTGTCTGTTGACTTGGTTGAGAGTCTTGAGTTTCCAAGTTTTTGCTCCCTCCTTTATTTTTTCTAAGTTGTCCAGAATGTTGTTCTCATGTCCCACGTGTGCTTAAGCATATCTTGATAGGATTTTTCCGCTAACCACGCACTCTTAAAACGAAAGCAATGTTTACTCACTTCTTGGCGCGCAGGATCAGGAGAAACCAGAATGGGGTGATGATCCGAAAAATCAATGCACGACAAGACCTTCCCTATACCTTTAGGATATTGCAATCTCCAAGCATCATTGCACATTACTCGATCAAGTCTTTCATATATGCGTTGGCCTCCACTGAAAATAGGCCCCCTCCAAGTGTATTTGGCACCCATAGCCCCTATGTCCATGAGCCCACAATTCTCAATTCTCCTCTAGAATTTATCACATCTGCTTTGAGAAATAAGTGCACCTCCTTTTTCTCATGATCAAAGGCAATGTCGTTGAAGTCTCCCGCCACAAGCCACGAGCCATTAGTAGCTTCGCTGATTCGATTAAGGCCTTCCCTCAAAAATTTTCTATTCTCAGCAATAGGGCTAGCATAAATAGTCGTGAAATGCCACCCTTGGCCATTGAGGGATTGAACAATCGTATGGATGAATTGGAAAGTATCATGAACCAACACCACCTTCATATCTTCCTTCTTCCATCCAATGGTGATACCACCCGCAAAACCCCTATTATCAGTGTATATAAACCCATCAAAACCCATTATCTCAAAGCTCTTCCTGAGTTTAGTCGGAATACATCTAGTTTCAAGAATGACTAACATTTTTGGACGATGTATAGTCATATATTGATTGCAGTTACAGAAGAAACTAGGGCTAGAGGCACCTCTGCAGTTCCATATAAATATATCTTGCTTGGACTTAATCATGGTAAACAAAACGGGAAAAAAGAACGCCCAACTATCAAAAGCTACAACGGTGATTCCGCCACAACCTCCATCTGTTCTTCTACAAACTCATGCATGGTCTGCAGAATTGCGGTTCCTTTTCTTTTTTCATTCTCCTTAACTCCTGATGTTCCCTCATGAATAGGTGAAATAATGCAAGCATGAGGGGCTTGAATTTCGTCTGGTGGTCGTGTCGAATTTGGAAGCCTGGTGCCATCAGAATTTTCTAGTTTTCCATTTTGAGTATGTCAAGAACTACAAATTTTGATGGGTCCATCTGTAATCCTCACATTTGTCATTGAAGCTATCCATTTATCAATGTATTTTTCACCCAAAATTTCTTCCAAGTTTGTAGCAGAGACCATGGTATTCTCCATAGTTTTCCCTTTAAAATTTTTCCTTAAAACTCCTACCACGTGTTTAATCTTTTTATCTTTTGATGCCTCTCCATGGTTTCTATTACTTCCTTTTTTTTATTTTTCTACCGGTTTCTCTTTCCTTCATCTGGACATTCTGCAAAATTCCCTGAACATGTGTCTCATTCTTGTCCCCCATTGACTCCTCATTTATTTTCTCTGACACGCTATTAATCACTAATGATTGAGTGTGACGTTTTTCTTCTTGGACTTGATTTTTGTTGCCACTGAAAGTCATTACTGCATCATTTGGTTTTGGAATGTTCTCAGATTCATTGTCTCCATCATTAATAATATTCTTCAAAGCATTAAATCTGGATCCTGATATTGTCGTTCCTGCATTTATTTTCGCCGGAGTTTTGTTTACGCGGTTGCCACTTCCATCTCCGCCTGTCAATGCCCTACCAGAACTTCCAGCATTTCCTTCACTCCTCTTCAGCCGTCTTGGTTTTTGAACGACAAACCAAGGACCCTCTACTTCTCCATATTGTTGGTGACCCCTCTCATCATTTTGCTGAGTCTGAGCCTCTCCATTTAAATTGTCTTCAGGTTGTTGCATTTTCTTTTCTGGGAAACTCTCTTTATAATGGCCAAAGCGGCCACATATGGTTCATAGAAGGTGTAATCCCTCATATTCAACCTTATACTTCCTTTCCTTGATAGTAAACATAGCAAGTAAAGGCTTAGATAGGTTTACTTCAACACATTGTCTGGCGTACTTCCCTCGCTCATGCGTTAAAGTGTTCTTATCAACCTTCACTGTCTTCCCAATTCTATTACCAATGAAAGAGAGTACCTTTGTGTCATAGTACTCTTTTGGTAAGCCATATATCCTTACCCACACTGCCACATTCTCAATAGTATCGCTACCCGGATGGAAATTGGGACTCCAAGCCTTCACTGTCAGATAGTGATCGTAAATAAACCACAGACCATTTGCAAGTGCTGCACCATGATCCTCTTCATGAGAGAAAATTACTAAAAAGTAATCGTTACTCAGATCGATGATGTTGATCACTCCCTTCCGAACCCACATTTGTTTCAGTCTCGTATCCAAAGCCTTATAGCCAATTCTCCTTCCAAGCAATTTGACAATGACTCCTCTCCTCCATTGTCAGTGAATTCTCCTTTCCTCATGCTTGGAGAACACGAATTTAGGGCATGCATATTGGCCTTCAACATGCTCCTCAATTTTCATGTTTTCCAAGTCAAGGATTGTCATGTCCATATCTCTGCATTCATCTGTTTCGATTCCTTCCTCTTCAGCATTACTACTTGTTGCTCCTAAAACCATTTCCTTATAGGATCTGCTCCCACTGCTTCCGTGATCATTTGCATTTTTTGCGTTTTGTTCCTTTGTGTCATCTTCATCCTTATTGCCGCCGGTATTTTCCTCATTCTGCCCTAGCAGACCCATCCTTAATAGATTACTACTATTAGATTTTGTCAAAACAAGAAAAATTAGCTGAGAAATTAATTGATGATTAAGAACATTGATCACATTAAATGTATTCAAAGTATGTGTTCGTCACTCCATTTTTAACTATTGGCATTTTTTATTCAACTTTTCTAAAGTTTCTTTAGATTGATCCTATTTATAAGACATTATATAAATATTATAATAAATACAAATTGATTAAATAAGGAAAGAAGTTATTGGGAGACAAATCATCCAATTATTTATAATAATAATGAAAATAATTGGAGTGAAGTGTGGAGGCTTTATGCTTCGAGAAGATTAAAAGGCTTTCCCATGTTGGCAACTATGAAAGACTTGTTTGAATTTAAGTTTGACTAATTTGTCACTCATGTTGCTCTTACCAAATAAAACCACCTACTAGTTCTATTTAATAGAAAAGCCACCTAGTTGTGTGGATGATTAGAGTGCCACTTTCATCATAATCTTATTTTAACATTGGGGTGAAAAAAAATCGAACCCAACCCAAACCGATTTAACCGACGAATAATAAAAAAAAACAAATGCTTAAAAATGAAGAGATATAACCGTGGTTTACATTTTTTTGGTTTTCAATGGTTTCTAATGGTTGGAATTAGGGGTGTTCAAAAATATAGTTACCTGAATTATATACTATAATTGAACTGCATTGCATTATAAAAAAATTGAACTATTTAAATGATTAATAAACTGAACCCTTTAATTAAAACAATTCAAATTCAGTTTAAAACCGGTTCATAATCAAGTTTTTTCGGAAATATGTAAAAGCCGAGTTTTTTCGGAAATATGTAAAAGCCGAGTTTTTTCGGAAATATAAAAAAATCGAGTTTTTTTTACAGAAATATGAAAAATCGAATTTTTTCAGAAATATGAAAAAGTCGAGATTTTTCTGAAATATGAAAAAGTAGAGTATTTTCGGAAATATGAAAAAATCGAGTTTTTTTAGAAATATGAAAAAGTCGAGTTTTTTTTGCGAAAATATGAGAAAGTCAAGTTTTTTTCAGAAATATGAAAAAGTCGGCTTTTCGGAAATATGAAAAAATGAAGTTTTTTCAGAAATATGAAAAAGTGGAGTTGTTTCGATAATATGAAAAAGTTAAGTTTTTTCGGAAATATGAAAAAGTCGAGTTTTTTCAGAAATATGAAAAAGTCAAGTTTTTTCGAAAATATAAAAAAATCAAGTTTTTTTGAAAATATGAAAAAGTCGGGTTTATTTTGAAAATGAAGAGATATAACCGTGGTTTACATTTTTTTGGTTTTCAATGGTTTCTAATGGTTGGAATTAGGGGTGTTCAAAAATATAGTTACCTGAATTATATACTATAATTGAACTGCATTGCATTATAAAAAAATTGAACTATTTAAATGATTAATAAACTGAACCCTTTAATTAAAACAATTCAAATTCAGTTTAAAACCGGTTCAGAATCAAGTTTTTTCGGAAATATGTAAAAGCCGAGTTTTTTCGGAAATATAAAAAAATCGAGTTTTTTTTACAGAAATATGAAAAATCGAATTTTTTTAGAAATATGAAAAAGTCGAGATTTTTCTGAAATATGAAAAAGTAGAGTTTTTTCGGAAATATGAAAAAATCGAGTTTTTTTAGAAATATGAAAAAGTCGAGTTTTTTTTTCGAAAATATGAGAAAGTCGAGTTTTTTCAGAAATATGAAAAAGTCGGCTTTTCGGAAATATGAAAAAATCAAGTTTTTTCAGAAATATGAAAAAGTGGAGTTGTTTCGATAATATGAAAAAGTTGAGTTTTTTCGGAAATATGAAAAAGTCGAGTTTTTTCAGAAATATGAAAAAGTCAAGTTTTTTCGGAAATATGAAAAAATCGAGTTTTTTTGAAAATATGAAAAAGTCGGGTTTATTTTGAAATATGAAAAAATTGAGTTTTTTTCGGAAATATGAAAAAGTCGAGTTTTTTTCGAAAATATGAAAAAGTTGAGTTTTTTTTTGGAAATATGAAAAAGTCGAGTTTTTCGGAAATATGAAAAGGTCGAGATTTTTCGGAAATATGAAAAAATCGAGTCTTTTCAGAAATATGAAAAAATCGAGTTTTTTCATAAATATGAAAAAAAATCGAGTTTTTTTCGGAAATATGAAAAAGTCGAGATTTCTCGGAAATATGAAAAAGTCAAGTTTTTTCGAAAATATGAAAAAGTTGAGTTTTTTCAGAAATATGAAAATGGCCAGTTTTTTTCGGAAATATGAAAAAGTCAATTTTTTTTTTCAGAAATATGAAAAAGTCGAGCTTTTTCGGAAATATGAAAATGTCGAGTTTTTTCGTAAATATGAAAAAGTTGAGATTTTTCAAAAATATGAAAAAGTATAGTTTTTTCAGAAATACAGAAATTCGAGTTTTTTTGGAAATACAAAAAAATTGATTTTTTTTCAAAAATACGAAAAATCTGGTTTTTTAGTAACACGAAAATTCAATATTTTTTCAAAAATACAAAAAACCGATTTTTTTTTTTGAAAATGTGAAAAACGAGTTTTTTTCAAAAATATGAAAAAATCAAATCTTTTTCGGAAAAACGAGAAAGTATTTTTTTTTCTAAAATACAAAATATGAAAATAAAAAAAAAGATTGAAAAGAAATATTGTGAAGAATTTTATTTTTAATATAAAAAAATTAAAATTTTTATGACGTTAAAAAATTTTGTTTTAAAAGAGTTTAATATGGGATATTTTTTAATATGAAAAAATCGAGTTTTTTCGGAAATATGAAAAAGTCGAGATTTTTAAAAGAGTTCTATATCCTTGATGAGAAAATGGTAGATCGGTGGCATAAGGTTTACAAGAGAGGATTCAGACACTTGTCCAAGGCAAGATGGGATATTTTTCCATCTGGAGGAGGCAAGGTGGACGGAGAGAAAGAAGTTCATTCTTTCTATTTTTCGGAATTTCCGGAAAAGTTCAAGGCTAGAGATTTTTTTCATCTCTTTGGTAAACTCGGTAAGATTTTTGAAGTTGTGATTCTGCCATAAAGAAATAAATTTGGAAAGCGTTTTGGCTTTGTGAGATTCGTAGAGGTGGAAGATGGAAGGATACTTGCTATCAAACTGAATAACATTCATATTGAGAACATCAAAATTCATGCAAACATTCCCAGATTCTTTAGAGGTCTGTCTAACAGTTGTGAGGAGACTAAGCGTGGTGGGAACAACAACAGGTCCTCCAAGGGATTTGGTTCGAAGTTTGAGAGTGGTTTTCTCCCTGAATCAAAAGTGGATTCGAGATCCTTCGCTGAGGCTGTTATCGTCGCAGGGGGACACCGACGACCTCAGGTTTCTTCCTGCTCTCCTGTTCATCTTAGTTACTATGTGGATGATGAAGACCTCGCTAGACTCAGAAAACCTTGCGTGGGTGTGGTCAACAATCCTGGATCGTCCTACACTATCTAAACTAGCTTTGAAATGGAAGGTTATTTTTCAATCAAGGTTACTTCTCTAGGAGCTAATTTATGCTTATTGAAGGAGTGTGAGGATGGTGATATTAGAGATTTGGTTAGGGAGGCGGAACCTTGGTGGAAGCAATGGTTCTCTGAGATTAAGAGGTGGAAAGAGGTGGATGTCGATAGGGAAAGGGTGACGTGGTTACGTTGTTACGGCGTCCCGTGTCACGCTTGGAATTTTAAATGTTTTGAGCTCTTGGCTTAGATGGTAGACACCTACATATGTGTTGATGAAGACACTCTTAAAGGAAGTTGTATGGATATAGCGCGTATCATGATGCGAACCAAATGTGCCATAGTTTTGAACGAAAATTTTAAGGTTAGGATTGGAAGTGAGATTTTTGTCATCAAGATGGTTGAGGATTCGAATGGTCCATTGCGTATAGTCGGTCCATCTCTGAACAAAAACAAGGAGGTTGTATCTCTCTCTTCTGACTCAGAAGAGAATTGGAGAACCTTTGGTGAAGAAGCTGAAGTGGAATCCATGGTTGCTTACCAGATCAACAAGACGGACCTTGAGGAAGGTGACTTTCGCACTTCAGCCACTAGGGGTTCTGAAGAGTATAGGGTGACCACAGAGCCAGCGGATGGTTCTGCTTTTTTGAATAGTAGAGCTGATCATAGGAACTCTGCTTCTGGGATTTCCCCACCTTTTTCTGTTTTTGACGACGCTATCGAGGCTGTAAAGGGGGCTAACACGCCTGATACGGCGCCTGTTGATAACGAGGTTTGCGTTAGGCCTGCTCATGATAAGACTAAATCCTTTTGTAAGCCTGGCTCTATCAACAGATCGTTCAGAAAATTGGCTGGTGGTGGACCCCTTCTACCATTGAAATTTAAATTGAAAAAGGTGATGGAACTTATTGGGCCGATCCAGACCCAAAATACCAAGCAGAAAAAGGCCAAGAGATTGTTGGGTCGTGTTTCTCTTAACAGTTTGTCTGCCTCAGAGGATCAAATTGAAGAGTTTTCATTCTTATCGCTGAAGGCCTGACTCAACTCATGAAGAAAGCCACTGATCTTGGTTCTTTCAAAGGATTTGAGGTTGCTCCCAATCTTAGAGTGGAGTTGATTCAATTTGCCGATGTGTCATACCTTAATTTTTGACCATAAGATTCCACTTCCTTTGCGCATCATCGATATAGCATATCATGCATTTCATCTCGCATATCGCCTAAAATATCGGTCGGAATAATTTATCGAAAATTTACAGACAGACTGGTCAAAATGAATTTTAGCGGTGCATAAAATCAGTGAACTAAAAAAATTCAAAATTGAGCTCGCAGACCTCAATTATATTAATCTACAGTTCATGTAGTTTAACCCGACATGTTCATTTTAATTTTTCGGTCATTTTTCATCGCATTTTGATCAGTTTGAGCATTTTTACGGATCAAAATTTATTTTAAAATCTGACCAAACGCCATACTTTTCTGAGTCGTATATTTCGTACTGATCATTTCAGTGTACTCGGTTTATTTTTTTTCGAGCACTTGAACGTCCGATTTTATTTATTTGGGGTCTGTTTATTTTACATTTTTTTGTCTAAATGTTTAGAATAAATAAATAGTAATTAATATTTTATTTTAATTTTATTTTAAATATTTATTTTAATTTTAGATTTAACTAATAATGTTTAGAATAAATAAATAGGTTTTTTTAGTTTCTATCTTAAATTTATTTTAATTAATTTAATTGTTTAAATCTTATTTAGTTTTAATATTATTTTATTTGGGGCTCAAAATAGATATTAGAGACATTCTTCCTTAAGTTATCAATCCTCCTAAGGACCAACTTAGGCAATTTGTAGAAAGAAAGCCAGAAAATCGGTAAACTCGTCAGGGTTGAATTCAATAGACAGATTCTACCAGCCAGAGACAAATACTTCCCTTTCCAAGCCGAGAGTTTCTTCTTAAAAGTGTCAACAAGGAACTCCCACGAGGAAACCCTCCTTGGATTGATGCCAAGAGGAATTCCCAAAAACCTGAAACGATAACTCCCAATCTTGCAGGCCAAGAACAAAGAAGCAGGCTCGAGGAAATGAGAGCTTAAATTAATGCCTAACAAACTGCTTTTACTAAAGTTAATCTTCAAACCCGAAACCAACTCGAAACTTCGAAGAACCGTTTTAATGCTCCACAGATTCATCCAACTACCTTCTCCAAAAATCAGAGTATCATCCGCGAACTGAATTATGTCCATACTGAAGTTATCATCGACCCTGAAACCTCTGAAAGAACCGATTTCAGAGGTTCTCCTCATGAGTTGGGTTAATCCCTCAGCGGCCAAGACAAAAATAAAGGGAGACAAAGGGTTTCCTTGACGAAGACCCCTCTCGACTGCAAAATCCTTCGTAGGGCTTCCATTCACCAAAATCGATAGATGACAATTAAAAAGACAAGCTTCCATCCAGCGACACCAGGATCTACCAAAGCCCATAACTCCAAAAAGATTCCGCAGGTAATTCCAATTCACACAATCGTACGCTTTCTCAAAATCCACCTTAAATAGTAAACACTCATTTCCTTCTCTAGTTGCCATGTCCATAATCTCGTTAGCGATCACCACCCCTTCCAACATCTGTCTACCAGGCACAAAGGCTGATTGTCTCTGATCCACCAAACTGCCTATAACCTTCTTCAACTTGTTGGCCAAAACTTTCGCCAGGATTTTGTAGAGACCAGCAACCAAACAAATAGGCCTATATTCACTCAAATGGAGAGGAATATCCACCTTTGGAATCAAAGTAATAAAATCTGAGGAAAATGCTTTAGGCAAGAGAGCTCTGCTATGGAAATCATTGAAGAACATAACTATCTCCTTCTTCATAAAGTCCCAACACTTTTTATAAAAAAAGAAATGGAAATCGTCCGGGCCAGGGCTTTTAGAGCTCTCACAACTCCAAACCGCCTGCCTTATCTCCATCTCATCAAATGGGATTTCCAAAGAATTAGCCTCCACAATTGAAAGTCTCTTAAATAAACCCGCAGGCAGAACAGGGTGCAACAAATCTTTCTCAGTGAACTTATCTTTGAAAAATCTCCATATCTCCTCTTTTACACCTGTGACCGAATCCACTATCCCCTCCTCTGTATCCACCATCCCAATAAACTTCCTTGTTTGCCTACCTTTAATTTGGTTGTGGAAGAACTTAGAGTTTCCATCTCCTTCTCTCAGCCACTTAATTCTAGCTTTTTGAGATAATAACCGATCCTTTATCAAAAGGTTCTTCCAAATGCGACTCTGAGATTCTGCTCTTCTAGCCACCAGCCCCTCAACCTCTTCATCACCACAGTTAGAAAGATCTTTATCTAAATCATTTAGCTCAGCAACTCCCTCATCTACCTTCAACTCATGCCAACCAAACACATTATAACTCCAATATCTAATCCTTTTTTTAAGAAGAAGGAGTTTCTCCTTTAAAACAAAATCACCCCTACCTTCAATTCTCATATCCTCCCACTCCTTCCTCACAAAGACAAGGAAACCAGGGTGGTCGAACCAGCAATAGAAAGATTTAAACGGTTTGGGCCCCCAATTGATCAATTTAAGCTGGATCCAAATAGGGCAATGATCTGATACATCCCTTTTCCCAATAAGTTGACCAAAACAACCCCATTTGTTCAACACAGAATTATCAACCAGGAATCTGTCAATTCTGCTCATTAACAAACCATCACCACTAAACCAAGTAAATCTATTACCACTAGCCGGAAGATCCACCAGCCCACTATCACAAATTAATTTTGCAAACTCCTTAGTTTCACCCCTTCTAGAAGTGGAACCACGACTCTTTCTCTCTGAACACTGAGAGACAGCGTTGAAATCCCCTCCCATAATCCACATCCCGTCCGTAAATTTTTCTTTTAGTTCAATTATTTCCTTCCATAACCTCCTCTTAGAATTCACATCACACCCAGCGTAGATATTTACCATATAGAAAACTTCACCATTCCAACTCATTTTGGAACCCAAGTAACCATTACCATGAAAGGACAAAAGAGGTTTAACAACAGCTTCCCTCCACATTGTTATCAACCCACCTGAGAGACCCTGAGCCTTTGAGAAGGACCAGCCTACATCTGGGGCATTCCAAAAGCTTCTAATAATCCTATCATCCACAAACTTCAATTCAGATTCCTGAATAAAAAATAAATCCGCATTACCTGAAGATAAAATCTTATTGATTCTGCGTCTCTTAGTGAGAGCGCCTCCACCTCTTATATTTAGAGACCTAATAATCATGATGGCACTTTAGGATCCCCCTTCTTCCTAGAAATTCTGACCTTATCTGCCTTTTCCAATTCATTTATCTTCAAAGGAAAATCAACCACCCCCTTGCTTGCCACTATGCCAAGCTCCAGATCCCCCTTCCAGATTCTACTTCCAACATTTGATTCCAATTGCTCCCAAAATCTAGAATTTCCCGCCCGAACATCTGAATCTGTAGTCGAATCGCAACAAAGAACGTCTCCCGCAGAGAACTTCGTAGATTCTTCTGAACCCCCATCGTTGTGGTCAAGGTTCACCAAAGGAGCAGTGCCCTCGACTGAAAGAGGAACCACTTCCAATTCAGAAGAATTTTCTATTGGGTCCTCTACTTCCAAGACACTCCCCTTTGAAATTGGGCCTAAAACCCTTTTGGCCCTTTTCCTCCTACCCTTTCTCTTTTTCGGCCCAATTACATCCTTTAACTTTTTAAATTTAACCTTTTTAAATTTGTCCAACTTCTCACTACGCGCCAAAGCCCTAAACTGAGCTGTAGCAGAAACGCTCTTACCAACCTTTTCATGTAGCTTCACCGCAGACCTATCAGAAAGTTGACAGTCTCCCATCAACCCTTCAAAAGCATCATTCTTTTGTGCCATCTCAATAGTCACATCTAATATAGGAATAGACATGTCCGTCTCACGCAAAGCTGCTCCAGAATTGTCAAAGGTTTTCTGACACCCTGATCCTTCCTCAAAAACAACAGATTTCCTGCACGCCTTTGACTTTTTCAGAGGAAATTTACGAAACTCTCCTTCTTCAAGATCATCCAATGTCTTCAGGTTGTCAACCATTGCTTCATCCTCCACATCCTCAAAATCGTTCCAGTTGTCTTCCGACTCCGACACAATAAATATCGGCGCAACATTTCTCTGAGGCTTAGATTCGAACAGACGCATCGGGCCATAAGAATCCTCCACCATTTTAATGGGAAAACGTTTGCAAGCCAAAAAATAAAGGTGGTCTGGGGATCATTGATCTAGATGCCTTTAATATCAGTCTGCTGATGAAATGGAAGTGGAAGCTCTTGGACAATAATCATGCTTTGTGGAAGGAGGTTCTGAAAAGAAGATATGGTTCTGTTGTTAGCAAGGTTCTGGCGGAAAACAAAACGAACTCTAATAACTCCTCGTCATGTTGGTGGAAGGACTTGCTTAAGGCGGGCGCAGATACTACTAACAATGTTTTTTCTTTTGCAGGTAATATTAAAATCTCTTTGGGAGATGGAACACTAACCCCGTTTTGGTTAGTTGATTGGAATGGAGCCGGAATTTTGGCAAATAGGTTTGAAGCTCTGTTTGCTAAAAGCAATTCTAAGGAAACTTCTGTTTCAAATATGGGCGTATTCGAAGGTGGAAGGTGGCAGTGGAATGATCTCGGTATTTCACATCCTTTACCGCAGGAAGAAATATTAATGATGGAATCCTTGAAGGCGGACCTGCTTCCTCTCTGTCCTCGCGCAGGTTTTGATGACAGAGTTGTTTGGTCTTGTGGTGGCAATTCTGAGTTTTCTGTGCGTGATGTCTACAAGGCTCTCAAACACGATACGATGACGGATGCTAAGCAGGAATTGTGCGAAAGTCTGTCTCTTGTTTGGAAGTTGTGGATGCCTCCTAAATGCAAGTCATTTGGATGGCGTTTATTGTGGAATAGATTACCGTCGAAGGATAATTTGAAGAAGAGAGGTATCAATTTCACTAATGAGTTTTGTTGTTTCTGTAATGAAGAAGGTGAAAGTCTGTAACACCTTTTTTTCAATTGCTCCTTTGCGCGAAAGATATGGTCTGGTATAGGGAACTGGTTGGGTTGCAAGACTTCTTCAGATGGGAGCATTCACTCTTCTTTTAGCTCTTGGTACAGGCAGGGGAGAAATGCTTCGATGGCTAACAAGTTTGGTTGTTGGTGGATAGCGACGTGTTGGTGTTTATGGAAAGCTAGAAATTCTTTTATTTTTAGAAACTGTCCTTTTATTTTAAACAATATTTGCTGGGAGATTAAGCTTTTGGTTTGGAAGTGGGAATCGTTAAGGGTTAATTCTTCTCCTAACTCTAACTTCTTTGCCTTTCTTTTGTTACCTCTAGGGGGATGATCTTAGGGTGGAGTTTGGTAGGAATTTTCTTGTATCTGGTGGGCTTGTGTGTTTTGTAGAAGACCTCTGGTTTTCTTTCTGTTTCAATGAAGATCTTTTAGCCTTTCAAAAAAAAAAAAATTGACAATTAAAAGCTAACTCTAATTTAGTTCCTATATATACATAAGTTACATTTTGTTGAAGGGGGACCGGAGAAAGAAAAAAGAAAAAGCTTAATTCAAGTAAAAGCTTAAAGATACTAATAAATTAATAAAGATGAAGATTTAAATGTAATTGAGAATTTGATTTATAAAGCGGCGTTCTATAACATCTTATAAGCTTTTTTTAAGGCAACGATTTAAGGCAAAACATCTTATAAGCTTTTTTTAAGGCAAAGCATAATCTTAACTAAGGTTCAACATGATGGGCTATAAACCCAACCGAATCATGTTAAATATAACTTAAATTTTATTAAAACAGAAAATAATATAACTTAAATTTTAGTAAAGTGATTTATAATTTAGGACAGATGAAGTATTTAATAAAAGAATATCTTGAGGCACTTTAATAAATAAACAGTTCTGTAAAATAATGCACGAAATTATAGAATTATGCAAATGCTATGCTATACATTTGCTATGCTCGAGGAGATAATAGTGATGAATCACAAACTTTGGATACTAGTACTTCTAATTAATGACATCTTCCTGCATGGACGCCATTTGCATAAAAAGTTTGTACTCCAGTTTAGACAGAAATTGAAACCAAACACAGGTTTTGCATAGAATGAGAGGTGATGTGCACGGAAGCCATGTGCACAAGTAGATAATGCAATCGTTTTGCATGGATGACATTTGCATAAACTTTGTTACCACTTGGAGGAATCAATCTGATCAATAAGACAAGTTTTGCATGCAACTATAGGTATGTATTTACCTATAAATAACGAGAAACTTGTAACAGTTTCATACACACTTACTAAACTCTTCACAGTCATCACTTCTTCAAATCTAGCTAAATGGAGTTCGCACATATCACGATTTTGGATCTCTTTTGTGTACGTTATAGTATTTAATTTAGACTTTATTTTTGTTTGAAATCGTCATGAACTTATAAATTAATTATCATATTATTTTTAATATTAAATAAACATGTTATAACATTAATTATTTTAGTAGCATATAAGAAAATTTGTAAAATATAAAAAAGTTATATAATTTAATTATGTTGAACGGTATATTTAGTGTCTGAGTTTAAAAAATTAAAAAAATAGCCAAAACAAAGTAACACTCATGCTTATTAGAATTCAATCTAATTACGCCTTGGAAGATGTTTCGTGTTTTGAAACCTATCAATGAACCAACTATTTGTATTGGGTAATGAAGTTAATTTCTAATTACTAAACCTATCAAAGAACCAACTATTTGTATTGGGTAATGAAGTTGGCACCAACTTAGTTACCACTCGGAGGAATCGATATGATTAATAACACAAGTTTTGCATGCAATTAATAGATGTATGTATTTACCTATAAATAATGAGAAACTTATAACAGTTTCATACACACTCACTAAACTCTTCACAGTTATCACTTCTTTATAACTAGCTAAATGGAGTTTTCACATATCACGCTTTTAACTTTCTTTTGTGTAAGTTATCTATTTTCTACTCTATTATATCATGTATATTTGGTTTTTGGTTGAAATTGTCATCAACTTTTTTATAAGAAGGAATGAGGAAGAAATTCTTTAATCATTTTGAATTCAACACTAATGTGAATTTTGTTTTGCAGTTGGCTTTTGTGAGAACTGGTGCCATACCATCCGGAAAAGATTATTGGAAATATGTCTGGCCAAACACTCCTCTCCCTAAGGCTTTTTCAGATCTTCTGCTTCCTTGTTAGTAACATGAATTATATATATAATGAAATGTTGCCTCATAATAACACTATTTATAATGGTTTTTCAACTAATTAATATGTTGTTTCACGTTACAGACGGAAAAACTAATAACCTACCTATTAGAGTCGAAGAAATAAATCAATACTCGACACTTTTTTTTCCACGTGATCTTTATCCTGGAAAGAAAATAGTATTGGGTAACACTCACTCTGTTGCAAAGACGGCGCGCCCATTCACAAAACCAACACAAGGTGTGACTGATTCCATATGGCTGGAAAATAAAGAAAGACAAAGTCTAGATGACTTTTGTAATAGTCCAACTGCTAAAGGAGAACACAAACATTGTGTATCATCTTTAGAATCTATGATTGATCATGTCATTTCACATTTTAGAACATCAAAGATTAAGGCTATTTCAAGTACTTTTGACATAAATCAAGATGAATATGTGGTGGAGGAAGTCAAAAAAGTTGGTGACAATGCAGTGATGTGTCATAGATTGAATTTCGAAAAAGTTGAATTTAATTGCCACCAAGTGCGTGAAACAACCGCTTACGTGGTCTCATTGGTAGCACCTGATGGAAGCAAAGCAAAGGCCTTAACAGTTTGTCACCATGATACAAGAGGTATGAACCCTGAGTTGCTTTACGAAGCTCTCAAAGTTAGCCCCGGAACCGTTTCTGTTTGCCATTTCATTGGCAATAAGGCTGCTGCTTGGGTGCCTAATTATTCTGTTGATCATCCTTGTGTCATCTAGATGCAAATTGGTTATGCACATCATGGAAGCTTCATGTTTAAACTGGATTTGTGTTAAAGTAATATAAGTATGTAAGGAGAAGTATGATGTGCAAGTATTAGATTTTATGTATCCTAAATAAAACGAGTTAGTTCTAAATTATGGTCGTAACCTTGTAAGTTATGATAGTTTGGTATCGATAATCAAATCGTTGATGTATGTGTAAATTCCATAATGAAAAAAAAATGTATGTCTGATATTCTCTATTATTTATTAGTTGTTTACATTTGTTTTGTTTAATAGAGTATGTGTTTCAAAATACTCCATCTGTCATAAAATAAGAGTCTTTCTAGTAAAAAAAATTTGTCCCAAAATAAGAGTCTTTTTACGTTTTCAAGACAACAATAATTAACTTTTACCAACTTTACCCCTAATAAATATTGTTTACACAACTTTCAAGATCTCATATCACGTTACACCTTTAAAACAACCAATAGTAATTAAGGGTAATTTTGTAAAATTATTACATTTAATTACTCAATTATTACTTTTTTTAATCTATGTGCAACAACTTTAAAAGACTTTTATTTTGAGACGGAGAGAGTACTAAGAAGTGGGTAGAAAAATAGGTTTGAATGACATAATCTGCAATGAGTGGACCTAATTTTGGAAGGCAGGGTGAGAAATTTGCAATCTATTAACTTAGCTACAGATAAATGAGTGGACCTAATTTTGGAAGGGTGTGAAATTTGCAATCTACTCCCTCCGTCTCATAAAATGTGTCCTATTTGGGCAATGTACAGTTCTTAAGAAAAGATTAGATATATTGGTTTTAATGAATAAACTAATATCATTTACTATAATACCCTTATTAAATGTTGTTAATAGAGTAGAATAAATTGAAAGCCAGTAAATAGGGGTATAGTAGTGGAAAAATAATAATAAATGTTGTATTGATAATGTAAATGGACAATTATTTTGAGACAAAAAAAAAGTACAAATGAAACACTTTTTATGAGACGGATGGAGTATTAACTTAGCTACAGATAAAGGAATTGAAAATATCAGTAACACCATAACACAGAGGTTAGAAATTTTGCCTTGGCCACCAAGAATTGCCCATTCTCCACCAAAACATTAAATCGGGTAGCACATGGTGGAATGAGATACATATCTCTAAGGAACTTTTGATCGGTTCATTGTGGGTTTCTCGCAGAAGGTAGGCAATGGCTTTTCCACCTCTTTTTTCTTAAGATATGGGAAATTGGAAATTGATTTCTGGTACAAGACTAATGAGAGGGTCGGACCCAGTGAATAGAAACTTATTTGATCATAAAGAGATAGCCAATAAATTGGAAATGGTAGATATCTCAAATATTCCTCACATTCCCTACAATTAAGTTATATTAGATCTTTACAGTCTAGTGCTTGACCACGTAATACAATATAGGGATTTGAATGATTAAAATGTGCCACGAAATTTTGACTGAGCATGTGAATTCGATCGACAACCCATTGCTGGAAACTCAGCCAAATGCAGCCCCAACATTGAACTTTGAATACAGTCAACAAGTGCAACTTCTATTAGTGGTGCAAGAGGACCTGCGTATCATTACAACGGTATGGGTATGAACAGATAAGAGTAAAAACATGGATGGCTTTACACCGTATCTTTCCAAAAAGTAGAAGAAGAAAAATAATAAAGCGGTTAAAGGTGCGGGAAATTATGGAACCTGATCCAAGGGTATTCCCTCTCTCCCTTCATTATGAAGTTCCTCTTTTGGAACTTAAGGGGGATTGGCAACTCCAAAAAAAAATCCGCATTGAAGAATTTTTCGGATACGGATAAGGCAGACTTTATGTTTGTAGCGGAACCGATGATTTATATTGATCATATTCCTTCGTCGTATTGGAGGAGTTTAAAAATCGTTAACGAAAGGGGATTGCCAAACCAAAAATCTTTGGGCTCTTTAGCAAAAGGATAATAAACCTACTGTATTATTTGTTTCTAGCCAATATTTGGTGTTCTCTTTAGTGGCAGTTGAATCTCAGGTTTACATTGCAATAATTTATGCCAATACATGAGCTTTGGTCAGACCTCTCTCATTTGCAGCAGACTTACATTGGTCCTTGATTGTTTGATGGTGATTTCAACGCGGTGCTTGATGCGCATGAGAAACGAGGCAAGCGTCTGTCCCCAAAAATATTGTGTGATGATTTTCTATTGTGGACTAATGTGAATCAGCTAAGTGCAATTCACTTGGTCGAATGGCAGGATTGGGGCATAGTAAGTATATTTAAGGCTGGATCGGAGTAGTTGATCGTTGCACCTTATTTAAGCATTGCTCAGATCATAATCCTTTCTTGGTGATTCAAGACTTTGTTGGATTTGCTTCTAGTCTATTTAAATTATTCGAAGTCTGGCCTGATCATACGGGTTATTTTCAATTGGTTAAGGAAATATGGATGAAACTAGTCATCAGTAATCCTATTTCTTAATTGCAAACTAAGTTGAAACGGCAGAATGTCGCGCTTAAAACATCGAATTGAATGGTTTTCAGAAATGTAGATCATAATGTTAAGCGTGCAGTGGAAGAGGTGAATAGCACTCAACTATTAATTGATCAACTTGGTCTCACCGACAGATTAAAGCAACAAGATCACAAAGCGCAATTGATTCTCATGAAAGCTCTCTTAACTCAAGATGATTTTTGGCGTGAGAAAGCTAGAGTGTAGCATTTCTTGCATGGAGACTGAAACACCTCGTATTATCATCGTTTGGAAAAAAATCAAAGTTGTTTCCAAGCAGGTAAATATGGTTAACAGTGTTATGAGTTCTCTTTCTAATGCGGCGGAAATAGAGTAATCATTTGTCAACTACTTCCAAATTTTTTTTTGTTCTGATAACAATTGCATTGAGAATTCCATGGTGCGGGAATGTATTCCTAATATCGTCCCTGTTGCGGTGAAAATCGGATAACAAGCTATTAATTAACTTGCATTATTTTCTTTTACAACCGACTTTGATTTATCCAAAGGAAAGGTTCATGATCGAAGAAAACCTAAAAGGGGGGAGATCTAAGGTTCGGGGGTTGGTTATACTAAGGGAAGGTATTAGCACCCTAAGTATCCGTAGTAATCTACGGGAACCTCTTGTTTAATTTGTGTTATGTTATATTTGCTTGCTAAAAGATAACTGTACTAAGGTAAAGACCTAAGGGTATATACACTAAGTTTGCTCGCCAAGACGTCGCATCTTGTGCCTACGTATCTGACTAAAGAATCAGAGCAACCGTAGTTCACCTCAACGGGGGTGAAGAACTCTCGACTGCGGTCAAGGTTCAAAGGGAAAGTAGGGTCTGACAGCAAGACACCTAAATAGAGCACGGCGGCTCTAATCCTAAGGCTAGGATAAAGGTAAAGGAAGTGTCCACGGCGGAACACCTAAATAGAGCACGGCGACTCTAATCCTAAGGCTAAGATAAAGGTGAGTCTCGATCGCACGGCGGCGTGAGATAAGGAAATGACAGACAAGGCTATCCTAACTGACATGGCAGTCAATAAAGGGGGTCCTTTCCTTTGGAATGTGAGGGATAAAAAACAGAGGGACAAAGAGGAAAGCCTAGAGTACCAAAAATAAAATGAATAACAACACATAACAGTAAACGCAATAAGAATTAAATTAAAAAAAACCTCAGGAATTGATTAAAGCAAAATGTCAAGATAAAGTTAAAATTAATTAAAAGTCTAAATAAATATGGATTAAAACCTAATTAAAAGTTAATTCTAATAAAGAAAACTATTTCACTAATTCTAATAAAAAACTAGTTATAGTTCTAGATAAAAACTAAATTAAAATAGTTCTAAAAGGATTAATAATTAAACTAATTCCTAAATATATAAAAAAAAGGGTTAACTAACCTAATCTTATTTAATTCTAACCTTAATAAAAATCTAATCAACTAACTGAATTCTAATTCTAACTAACTGATTAAATCTAATAAAGACTAATTTCTAATAAATTAATTAACTAAAAGATTAAATCTAATAAATAAAACTAGTTAAAAAACTAATTAAGAACTAACACTAAATTTATACATGTCAAATGGGCCAGAAATTGAAGGGTGTAGCCCAACAGTCTAATGGGGCAGTGGGTATGGAATGGATTGGAGTATGGGTCGGAGCAGGTCGCGGGTCTTGACCTGTGTTGGACTTGCTAAAAGTAAAAGGAACAACCCTAGAAGGAAACTACACAACTGTTTCTTCTCCACTCTCCAACAAATCGCTCGCACGACAAAGAAGGGGAGGGAAATACATTTCAACAACAATGGCTTCACAAGAACAAAATTCAGAAATCCGCACGCTTCTCACCCAAACCCTCTCGATTCAAAGCTCTCATCTTTCTCTTTGTTACTGTCGAAAAAACAAAAAGATGCGCTCAGATTCGTATCATCATCATCATCGCACGGTCGGCTCATCTCAACCCCTCATCTATTCACTGCGATCTAGGTTTTCAAGCTTGGTACCTCTCCGATTCCGGTTCGTACGTGAGTCTTGATCTCCTTCTATTGTCGTAACTGTGTTTCCAAGGTTAAACCAAATATACGTTGCCACGGGAATCGTATGGAATAAAAGGGCAAAGATAACACGCAGTAGTGAAAGAAGCATCGATTTGGATTCAAAGCTAAACGATTATATCATGACATCAAAGTTTCCAGAAAGACTACCGTGTTTACGTGACGACGACAACCTCGAACGACATGTCAGGTATGCTACTCAAATTGTTCTCGCGCTCAGCTTTCTTTCTACTTCTGTTCCATGTTTCTTCTACTGCAATGTTGGCTGGGGGATTCTTCGCGTTGCTGTTGAGGATGATGATTAGGAGTTGGATGTTTCTAAACTTAGATTCGCAAGTAGCCGGAAACGAGGTTGTGGTTGAGGAGTGGTTCTGCAGTGGCTGTGTACGGTTGAAAACGGGTTTGTGTGTATCAATGGTGGTGGCTGTTTGAAGGTCGTGAAACAGGGTCGAAGTGAGAGAAGTAGATCGTTGATGATGGATAGTTTACAGTTTTTGAGTGTGAAATGAATTTGATGGTGGCGAGAGGTGAGGCTGAAGGATGGATGTGATGAAGAGGACGATTTTATGGTTGAGGGTGGAAGGAGGAATGGTTGTTTGATAGTGGTATTTGGAAAATGGAAAAGTTGCTGAGGGTGATGTTTTGTGAAGAGACAGAGTCGTGAGGTTTTTATGATGCAAGGGTGGAGTTTTTTATGGTTGAATTTGTAGAATTGGGACGGTGAGTTGTTGTTTGAAGAAGGGTCTGGTGGTGTAGAAGACCAGTTAGAATGGCTTGCGGTTTTGAAGAATGGTGGAATACCGTTTGGATATGGAAGATAGTGGTTTCAAGAAGCGCAGTGTTTTGGAAGAGAGTTTTTGAAAGGTCTTTCTTTTTCTTCCTGTCCCTCACTGTTATCTCTTTTTTCTTTTTAAGAATGCCAAGACTTGTTGATTAAGCATCGTCCTCGTTCCGTCCCTTTATTCGCAGGCTTTATTCAGAATTGTTGGGTGCAGTCACTGTTGCTTTGAAGCAGTCTGGGTGATACGACTATGTTGTAGTGTTGTGGCGCCGAATTTAAGGGCGTGGTGCGCAGAAAAAAGGTACGGTTTGAGTAGTTTTGGACAAGGTCGTACGGTTGCAGCAGTAAAATTGGGGAAGGGACTCTGAATTGTAACAGGTTTTTGGCAAAAGTTTTGGGATTGTTTGGACAGGTTGGAGGTAGCAGGGTTAATGTTCAGCTGGTTTGGCTCATGAGCCGCGTGGCTTTTTTCAAAAAGGGCCATTTGTTTGTTTGTTTTGTAATGTCTTTTCTTTTTGGCAACTTGGTTATATTGGAATTTGATGCAGTACTTTTGGAGTTTTGTATTTTGTGAACTTTCTTTATTGTTATAACATGGGTCAATGAACTTTGCGTTTTCCTTGTAAGATTTTGATGGTTTTATTCTAATGGTGGTCTTGTGTAGAGGTATAGACTATATTATAATTTGTGAAATGGTAAATGGGTACTGAAAAATGGAAATGGATTGAAAAATAGTTAAATGGATATGGATAAAAAAAACTGTGGGTAGATTTAATGGTTTAAAGTGAAATGGACAAAAATGAATTGGATGTTTGTAGGAATGGATAAAAAAAGAGAAATGGGTAATTGGATAGAAATTGAATGAAAATGGTTACTGAAAATTAGATTGAAAAATGGATAAATAACAAAGTGGATGGAGACGGTTACGGATATGGACATACGCCTCCTCACCTGAACAACACCTAAACCTTGCCAATTGCACTTTAACTACCACAACTCCTGAACTACATAACCAAATACTTGCACACAACCTGAAACGTACCAACTGCTCTAATCTCTTTGATGGCTTTGCAAACTCAATTAAACTGAAACAGTACTGCACACACCATGAACCAGCTAACCTTAGGAGACTCAACTGAACGATATTTGTCGATCATAAACTCCAAGGGTGAGAAACCTTAATCCTCGTGCCTTGAGTGCACACTTATGAAACAAATGACTTGATGAGGCCCAAAAACCTAGTTCAGGATCTCTGCCACAGCTTGATAACCTGACACTGAAACAAACCACCCTTCTGACCAAAATTAGGTCAAACTTCCACTGAATCTCAAATCACACCACACAGATCCTTGTCCTGATGACCTTGTTTGGTCCTTGAGGAAGAACTTGTGATGAAAACAAATCACATTGGATTATTGAGGAGAGGAGGTCTCTTAGGAGTATGAGAACTTGATTGGTTAGTGATCTATCCAAAACCTTGATTGATCAACCCTTGAGGCCTCTTGAAATAAACCCTGATTCACAAATGAAACGAAACGAAACAAAAACTGATAAAATGGTTAGTTATGCAATGATTAGGTGATTGATCTATGATGCTCATGCAAAAAATGTTATGACATCTAAGGGGTAAAATTTGGGGTACAACAGTTGTCCCTATTTAAATAGCTTTACCGGATGACATGAGGAATGGAAATCCTCGGGGCATCAAGGTGAAAGGTATTTAAATATAGCAAACCGAAAATTTTACCCTTAGATGGAATGCAGATGCTAAGGACAAGCGATGGACATGTAGATGCTGACATGCCATGAACTTCTAGTATGATGATATGATGTCATGGTAGTGCGAAGATGCAGACAAACAAGACGCCAAAGGATAAAAAGCAAACAACCACAGGTGAGCTTACTGGGGAAGGATGAAGGTTAGTATCCCTGAGGAAAACTCACTGGGGATACAGGTTAACCAACAAAAGAGACTCACTGGGGAGACTCCAAGGCAACACTAGGGATGGAAAAACTGAGGGGAAACCTCACAGATCCTTACTGGAGATAAGAGCCAGAAAGGTATTCTCCACTGGGGCAGGATCCAGGGAGATGGACCACAGGTTCTTAGGTAACCGGACGACACTGGGGAAAAACATATTCTTACTGGGCATGAATCCAGAAAGAAGACATGATCTCTACTGGGGATCAACTTGAAATAAAAGGATAGACATCCAAGAAGGTTTTCTAGGGATTTCTTATACTGAAGAGTTCAAACAGGATCTTCAAGAAAAGCTAGAAAAGACAGAGACGAACTCTGCGTGTACCAAATGATGATCAATCATAAGGACTTTCAAAGAGATATTGGTAATGGTTGAACTTCTGCTGGGAACCAGATTAAAGTGCCAACAAGGATTAGACTCATAAGTGACATGCAAAGATATACTGATAATGACTGAACTTCTGCTGGGAACCAGATTAAAGTGCCAACAAGGATTGGACTCAGAAGTGACATGTCAGTATACACATATTTGGGTTGGACCCTGGATACCAGTATGAGCTGGATTTTGAATATCAGTATGAGTTGGACTTGGATTGAGGTTCACAACTGACCAAAGTTCACATCGTCAAAAAGTTTAACGGTAAGGAAATAAACATATCCGAGGGTAAGAAAACCTGAACTCGGAACACCTCATCAAACAGGTTGACGGAAAGGAAATGATACATATCCGAGGGTAAGAAAACCTGAACTCGGAACACCTCATCAAATAGATTGACGAAAAGGAAATGATACATATCCGAGGGTAAAAGAACCTGAACTTGGAACATCTCATCAAATAGATTGGCGGAAAGGAAATGATACATATCCAAGGGTAAGAAAACCTGAACTCGGAACACCTTATCAAATAGATTGGCGGAAAGGAAATGATACATATCCGAGGGTAAGAAAACCTGAACTCGGAACACCTCATCAAATAGATTGACGGAAAGGAAATGATACATATCCGAGGGTAAGGAAACCTGAACTCGAAACACCTCATCAAATAGATTGACGGAAAGGAAATGATACATATCTGAGGGTACGAAACCTGAACTCGGAACACCTCATCAAACAGATTGACGGCAAGGAAATAATACATATCCGAGGGTATAGATCCTGAACTCGGAACACCTTATCAAATAGATTGACGGGAAGGAAATAACATATCCGAGGGTATAGAAAACCTGAACTCGGAACACCTCATCAAATAGATTGACGAAAAGGAAAGACTGAAAGTAACATCATTTGTAATTGTAGAAGTATGAATAAAACCAAGGACAGATAAGCTTCTCGTGAAAGAGATTGCCGTTTATCGTGATGATAGCAAAACAAGCTTCTCAAGGAGATTACCACTTGTTGTTGGGTATGAATTCCAAAGAGATGTTGATATTACAGCACCGCTGGAGAAATAAATGTCTTCAATGAGGATCTGCAAAAGATTCTTCTTGCGAGACACAGTGCAAAATAAATGCACATTCAAAGATAGGTTTGAAACCATACCTGCCAGGGACCAAAGTTCAATCTAGGAACAAGCTAGAAAGAAACGGTCAAACAAGACTCCAATTGAGGAACGAACTTAAATGGGGATTTATCTTGTCCACATGTGGAAAAGATAATTGAGCCAACCATCATCCACGAGGATCGAACTCTGTGGGGAATTCAAAAAGAGTGATCACTTTATGCTTAGGGCTGACAACTCTATTGGAGTGAATAGATAAACCCAGTCACTTGGGGAGATAAACACCAAAGTGAACAAAGACAGGTAAACACCAGGAAGATAGCAAAATGCTAAGATGCTATGCATATGAGCGCTTATGCCATGCTTATGCTTATGCTGAAAAAACAGACAAAAGGAAGCGATACTGGAGATGAAATAAACATCTCGACAAGGATACCCAGCCAACCTCATCAGATTGGACCGTCATTGGGGATGAATAAGTAGGATCAACAACTTCATTGGGAAAAGGAGTATTCCACCTGAGGTATAGCATTATGACTTCACTAGGATTGACATCATGAGCTTAATTCCATTACTGGAAGAAGAAAATCCATGGAGATTGGCCAAGCTTGACCGAAGTAACAATTTATTGGGAAGCTGGCAAAGGATATCACAAGAACAGGGTAATTCTGCATCCTGACTTACATGATGATCACCATAATGAACAACGGCTCTTGCAACAGGTAACCCTCAAATCTTCTCTGTCCCAGATTACATGGTATGTTGGGAGAAAATATCAAGAGGATTTTACAGAAGAATTGGCATACGAAATGCCTCAGTATCTTCAAACTCTTAGATTCATGAATCTCGGCGTAACTGCCCCAGATTAACGGCATTTGCACAACAAAGTCTTTGAACTTGCTCTTCAGACTGGTTGATCTGTGAAGGAAATGCCCCAGAATAATTGGCTTTTTAGAGATTTACCGAATCTCGACTTGACTGCCCCTGATTAACAATACAAAGTCCTCGGATCGTGGTAGTAACACTGGGGGATCAAACTTGCCCCAATTGATGGGTCATTGGAGTCCTTGCCTTAAAACACTCGTCATAAGATGACCTCAAGAAGACTTGCCTCAATATTTTGAACTTTTGAAGAGTTTTGCCCCTGATTCGATAGTTCTTGGAATGGTTGATTGGCAGAACCTCGTACTTAGTTGCCCCTGACTGAGCTTCCTTTATCAAGTCAAATTCCCTAGCTGGTTGCGTTTGTTGGGATTTCTTTGACATTAAATCGTTTTTGCAAACAAGTATTGTTCATTAAAAATTGGCAATTTCAATGCAAAATTCATGCAAGCTTTTGAAAACAAAGTTTATTGATGAAACACGCACAGTGGAACGATTAAATCAAAAACAAAGTGGATATAGTCATTTACAGAATGACAGATGAAGTGGTCGACACACACAATTAGCAAAGATCATTAAGAGTCAAGTTAATCAACCTTGTTGTAGTATGCTTTCAAAACAACCTTACCTCAATTAGGTCTTTTAAGGGTTGTAACATGGCTTGGTTCACGGTTTATGAAACAAAGGATAATGGCTCAAAGTTTATTTGTACCCACCCCATCTTCGTGATGAACTCCAATCCTACGCTCAGTTAACTTAGGCTATACATTCAGGTTCCTATAGGCTAGGAGTTGAACTGATGATAATTGATGATTCAGACACCTTTGGTAGTCAATATTCCCTTACAACATTTGGTTATCCTTTAATGCTGAGGTTTTGAGACCTTTTCTTGTCTTTGTTGAGGTTTTGAGACCTCTTCTTCCTGTTTGAGGTTTTTGGGACCTCTTCTTTTCTTGATTGTTGCACAAACCTTCTTGTATAAGGCGAAGTTTTGGACTTCCCATCTTTCTTGGCTTTTGCCTTGAAAGGGACTCGGCTTATTCTTCGATTAAGGATTTTTCGACGATCCTTCCTTATTTACTGTTTGGAGGAACAACTTGTACAACGTTAACTCATTTGATTTGAGAGAGCTGACTGGTGTCTTGCATGAAGCGCTTGCGTTCGAATGCATAACCAAGTTAAACTAAGAACTACGCACCCCAAGGTTGAGATTTAAGGGTTTTTTTGTGTAAGGAAAGAAAACTCCTACTTCTAGGCTCGAAGGGTTAACGAGGGATTATCTTCCTTATTTCTCCAGTGTTTGGGAATTGAAACAATGCCTTACATCCTCAGCAAGGTTTAATCGAAAGCATGCCACAACAATTATGGATAACATTTTCGTCATCCTCCCCAATCCTTGCTTGAATAAACAATTTGATAAAGGGAAAGAAACAAGATAAAGATATTTTTTGTTTTTATTTTGAACATAAAAGTAAATGAGTGAAACGAATGGACTTAATCTAAAGATGCATAAACACTTCATTAACCTTGCCAATTTGAAATAACAATAGCTTATAAGCAAGTACATATTCAAACATGCAAAGAAAATACAACAAAGTGCTAAATAGTCAAAAGTTTGCCGGCTTCGGGGAACTGGAATTTCCTTCTTGATTTACCAAGCTGAGATAACCGTCTTCAGAGTTGTTTGTCAAGATCAGTGTGAGAATCATCTTCACATCCACTCTCAGAAATTTCTTCCACTTCAGAGCCTGATAAATCCGCTTGATTAGGTGAAAGATTGTTGATTTGAATGCCTTGAGGCGTGAACGAGAACATATTGGAGTCAAGCAGAGTCTGAACCTTGTTTCTAAGCACTCTACAATCTTCAGTTGAATGCCTCTGTGCCCCAGCATGGTAGTCACAATGGACGTCGGTGTCAAAACCCGGCGAGTATAGAAAAGACGCTGGATCTATCTCCTCTGGCACTATCAATCCACTTTTGATTAAATCTGGTAAGAACTGACTGTATGGTATTGGAAATAGAGGGAAATTCCTTTTTGGCTTTCTTGGCCTTTGTCGTGCATATTGACGCGGCTGACGACGAAATGACTGTTGATACTGAGGAAGTCTTTGATTTAGAGACAAATATTGACCCTGTAGAGAGGATGGCATCTGACGCTGAGACCCCAAAGATTGATGACTCTGAATACTTGAGTTGTATGAGCACTGAAGCTGAACTGTCGGAGCTTCCCAAGTGGAATTACTTTCTTTCTCCCATTCTTCTTGAGAACTGACAGTTGATTCACTCTCACCAGCTAGGATGTTTCTGGTGCCCTGGATTTTTCCGCTCTTGAGACCGCTCTCAATGCGCTCTCCAGCTTTTACCAAATCAGAGAAGTTGGATGTCACCATGCTAAACAACTTTTCTTGGTACGGGCCTTGCAAGGTATCCACGAACCAATCAACTAATTCCTTATATAAGAGTGGTGGTTAGACGCTAGCTGCTACTTCTCTCCACCTCTGAGCATATCCTCTAAAGGATTCATTGTCTTCTTGAGATAAGTCTAGCAAATGCAGGCGGCTGGGAGCCAAGTCAAGATTGTAGTTGTATTGCTTAACAAAGGCATTGGATAAGCCTGACCATGATTGGATGTTGCGACTCTCTAGCTGCATATACCAATTCAGTGATGCTCCACTTAGACTGTCTTGGAAACAGTGGATCATGAGCTTGTCGTTGCGGACATGTGAAGTCGTTTTTCTGCAAAATATCACCAAATGTTGTTTCAGACAGCTATCCCCTTTGTACTTCTCAAACTTCGGCGTTTTGAACTCAGGAGGTATCAAAAGACCGGGTACCAAACACATGTTCAAAGCATTCAGATCTGCAGAGTCACGACCCTTCATGGCATCAAGCTTCTTTTCCAAGGCACGACATTTTTCCATTAACTCATCATCTCGTGGGTCCTTGGATTTCATCACATGGACTACCTCTTGAGAATCTAGCTCAGAGAAAGCGAAACTGCGGTATTCCACGGCATCAATAGAAGAGGAATGTCCATCTCGGACAATGGCATGTTCTTGTATAACCTGATTCTCAACAGGAATCTGCACAGGTTGAGCAATAAAAGTCCTCTGAGTGTTGTCATCTTTCTTTGCCAAAGCTGCCATAATCTGATCCAACTGGTTTCTTAACAAGTCGAAATCCGCTCTGGTCACAAACTGGTTCTGCTCTTCCGAGTTCATGATCCTTCACAAGCTACTTCAAGTCCAATGATGGCTTCAGGAAGTCAACTGCTAGGTTACTGACAGAGGACGGATGAGACTGAAGGCTGAGAAATGCAAATGCAATGCAGATGCAAATGCAATGCTAATACAAGCCAAATGGTTTCAAGGAACTCAAAGGCAAGTCGCAAACTTTTTGAAAGCTGAAGAGTTTTTCTTTAAAACCATGATCTCTTTTGATTTTGCAAAGGAAAGAGCATATGAGTTCCTTGAAATCAAATGATTGTCATGAAGGGATGAATGTATGCACAAACACACGTATACATGTATTCACAGATATGCACACACAAACAAGAGAGGGCCTAGGTTTGAAGATCACGAGCATGGAGCCATGGTCTACCCATCCCAAAAGGTGTGTACTATGGGTTTTCATCTGCAGAACAGGGTTCTAAAAAGTTCCCAGAGTCGACAACCCATCTTTGAGATTTTATCGACTTCCCAATTGCTCGGTAATCAATAAAATTCTCAAGAGAGTCTCGTCTGAGTGTAGTATCGCGTAGCAACCATTTAGGAGTACTCCCTCATAGTCATCGCACTACATCTAAAATAGGGCAAGTGTGGGTAAAGGGGTAACTAAAGGTCATCAGTATCCCTGGCACCAAGGTGGAAAGTAGTAACGCATTCACGATTGCTCGTTCAACATTTACCACCTCCAAGAGGGCCTCAACTGAGTGTGGACTTCAAGTTCCCTCCTTTAGGATTTCTCCCTCGAAGTTTCCTTGACTATGCCCACGGTTCCTAATCAAATATGCCCTCAAGCCGGGTTAGGACTTATCTCACCACTCAATAATGGCACCCTGCACACAGAAGATCCCAAGCAAACAGATATACAGATATATACAGATATGTACAAGTATGGCAGGCAAACATAAATAACATAAACAAAAACAAGGTGGGCTTAACCCTAAAAAATAAACTTTATTTCCCCAGTGAAGTCGCCATTTCTGTTGCGGTGAAAATCGGATAACAAGCTATTAATTAACTTGCATTATTTTCTTTTACAACTGACTTTGATTTATCCAAAGGAAACGTTCAAGATCGAAGAAAACCTAAAAGGGGGGAGATCTAAGGTTCGGGGGTTGGTTATACTAAGGGAAGGTATTAGCACCCTAAGTATCCGTAGTACTCTACGGGAACCTCTTGTTTAATTTGTGTTATGTTATATTTGCTTGCTAAAAGAAAACTGTACTAAGGTAAAGACCTAAGGGTATATACACTAAGTTTGCTCGCAAAGACGTCGCATCTTATGCCTACGTATCTGACTAAAGAATCAAAGCAACCATAGTTCACCTCAACGGGGGTGAAGAACTCTTGACTGCGGTCAATGTTCAAAGGGAAAGTAGGGTCTGACAGCAAGACACCTAAATAGAGCACGGCGGCTCTAATCCTAAGGCTAGGATAAAGGTAAAGGAAGTGTCCACGGCGGAACACCTAAATAGAGCACGGAGGCTCTAATCCTAAGGCTAAGATAAAGGTGAGTCTCGATCGCACGACGGCGTGAGATAAGGAAATGACAGACAAGACTATCCTAACTGACATGGCAGTCAATAAAGGGGGTCATTTCCTTTGGAATGCGAGGGATAAAAAACAGAGGGACGAAGAGGAAAGCCTAGAGTACCAAAAATAAAATGAATAGCAACACATAACAGTAAACGCAATAAGAATTAAATTAAAAAAAACGTCAGGAATTGATTAAAGCAAAATGTCAAGATAAAGTTAAAATTAATTAAAAGTCTAAATAAATATGGATTAAAACCTAATTAAAAGTTAATTCTAATAAAGAAAACTATTTCACTAATTCTAATAAAAAACTAGTTATAGTTCTAGATAAAAACTAAATTAAAATAGTTCCAAAAGGATTAATAATTAAACTAATTCCTAAATATATAAAAAAAAAGAGGGTTAACTAACCTAATCTTATTTAATTCTAACCTTAATAAAAATCAAATCAACTAACTGAATTCTAATTCTAACTAACTGATTAAATCTAATAAAGACTAATTTCTAATAAATTAATTAACTAAAATATTAAATCTAATAAACAAAACTAGTTAAAAAACAAATTAAGAACTAACACTAAATTTATACATGTCAATTGGGCCAGAAATTGAAGGGTGAAGCTCAACAGTCTAATGGGGCAGTGGGTATGGAATGGATTGGAGTATGGGTCGGAGCAGGTCGCGGGTCTTGACCCGTGTTGGACTTTCTAAAAGTAAAAGGAACAACCCTAGAAGGAAACTACACAACTGTTTCTTCTCCACTCTCCAACAAATCGCTCGCACGACAAAGAAGAGAAGGGAAATACGTTTCAACAACAATGGCTTCACAAGAACAAAATTCAAAAATCCGCACGCTTCTCACCCAAACCCTCTCGATTCAAAGCTCTCATCATTCTCTTTGTTACTGTCGAAAAAAACAAAAAGATGCACTCAGATTCGTATCATCATCATCATCGCACGATCGGCTCATCTCAACCCCTCATCTATTCACTGCGATCTGGGTTTTTAAGCTTGGTACCTCTCCGATTCCGGTTCGTACGTGAGTCTTGATCTCCTTCTATTGTCGTAACTGTGTTTCCACGGATAAACCAGATATACGTTGCCACGGGAATCGTATGGAATAAAAGGGCAAAGATAACACGCAGTAGTGGAAGAAGCATCGATTTGGATTCAAAGCTAAACGATTATATCATGACATCAAAGTTTCGAGAAAGACTACCGTGTTTACATGACGATGACAACCTCGAACGACATGTCAGGTATGCTACTCAAATTGGTCTCGCGCTCAGCTTTCCTTCTACTTTCGTTCCTTGTTTCTTCTACTGCAATATTGGCTGGGGGATTCTTCGCGTTGCTGTTGAGGATGATGATTGGGAGTTGGATGTCTCTAAACATAGATTCGCAGCCAATATTGCAAACGGGTTTGTGTGTATCAATAGTGGTGGCTGTTTGAGGGTCGTGAAACAGGGTCGAAGTGAGAGAAATAGATTGTTGATGATGGATAGTTTGCGGTTTTTTAGTGTGAAATGAATTTGATGGTGGCGAGAGGTGAGGCTGAAGGGTGGATGTGATGAAGAGGACGATTTTATGGTTGAGGGTGGAAGGAGGAATGGTTGTTTGACAGTGGTATTTGAAAAATGAAAAGTTGCTGAGGGTGATGTTTTGTGAAGAGACAGAGTCGTGAGGTTTTTATGATGCAAAGGTGGAGAGTTTTTTATGGTTGAATTTGTAGAAATTGGGACGGTGAGTTGTTGTTTGAAGAAGGGTCTGGTGGTGTAGAAGACCAGTTAGAATGGCTTGCGATTTTGAAGAATGGTGGAATACCGTTTGGAGATAGAAGAAATTGGTTTCAAGAAGCGTAGTGTTTTGGCAGAGAGTTTTTTAAAGGTCTTTCTTTTTCTTCCTGTCCCTCACTGTTATCTCTTTTTTCTTTTTAAGAATGCCAAGACTTGTTGATTAAGCATCGTCCTCGTTCCGTCCCTTTCTTCACAGGATTTATGCAGAATTGTTGGGTGCAGTCACTGTTGCTTTGAAGCAGTCTGGGTGGTATGACTTTGTTGTAGTGTTGTGGCGCCGGATTTAAGGGTGTGGTGCGCAGAAAAAAGGTACGGTTTGAGTAGTTTTGGACAAGGTCGTACGGTTGCAGCAGTAAAATTGGGGAAGGGACTCTGAATTGTAACAGGTTTTTGGCAAAAGTTTTGGGATTATTTGGACAGGTTGGAGGTAGCAGGGTTAATGTTCAGCTGGTTTGGCTCATGAGCCGTGTGGCTTTTTTCAAAAAGGGCCATTTGTTTGTTTGTTTTGTAATGTCTTTTCTTTTTGGAAACTTGGTTATATTGGAATTTGATGCAGTATTTTTGGAGTTTTGTATTTTGTGAACTTTCTTTATTATTATAACATGGGTCAATGGACTTTGCGTTTTCCTTGTAAGATTTTGATGGTTTTATTCTAATGGTGGTCTTGTGTAGAGGTATAGACTATATTATAATTTGTGAAATGGTAAATGGGTACTGAAAAATGGAAATGGATTGAAAAATTGTTAAATGGATACGGATAAAAAAAACTGTGGGTAGATTTAATGGTTTAAAGTGAAATGGACAAAAATGAATTGGATGTTTGTAGGAATGGATAAAAAAAGAGAAATGGGTAATTGGATAGAAATTGAATGAAAATGGTTACTGAAAATTAGATTGAAAAATGGATAAATAACAAAGTGGATGGAGACGGTTACGGATATGGACATACGCCTCCTCACCTGAACAACATCTAAACCTTGCCAATTGCACTTTAACTACCACAACTCCTGAACTACATAACCAAATACTTGCACACAACCTGAAACGTACCAACTGCTCTAATCTCTTTGATGGCTTTGCAAACTCAATTAAACTGAAACAGTACTGCACACACCATGAACCAGCTAACCTTAGGAGACTCAACTGAACGATATTTGTCGATCATAAACTCCAAGGGTGAGAAACCCTAATCCTCGTGCCTTGAGTGCACACTTATGAAACAAATGACTTGATGAGGCCCAAAAACCTAGTTCAGGATCTCTGCCACAACTTGATAACCTGACACTGAAACAAACCACCCTTCTGACCAAAATTAGGTCAAACTTCCACTGAATCTCAAACCACACCACACAGATCCTTGTCCTGATGACCTTGTCTGGTCCTTGAGGAAGAATTTGTGATGAAAACAAATCACATTGGATTATTGAGGATAGGAGGTCTCTTAGGAGTATGAGAACTTGATTAGTTAGTGATCTATCCAAAACCTTGATTGATCAACCCTTGAGGCCTCTTGAAATAAACCCTAATTCACAAATGAAACAAAACGAAACAAAAACTGATAAAATGGTTAGTTATGCAATGATTAGGTGATTGATCTATGATGCTCATGCAAAAGATGTTATGGCATCTAAGGGGTAAAATTTGGGGTACAACAGTCCCTTAACAGGATAATAATTTGTTGACAGAAGTTCCAACTCCATAGCATATTAAATATGTTGTTATTTCTATCGCATGTTCGGGTCTCGATGGGTTCTGATGTTATTTCTATCAATTCTTCTGGGTAGGTGGTTGCTTTCCATGCCATTAATTTGGTCCAACAATTTTTCATTAATAGTAAGCTTAATGCAAATATGAATGCAAACTTTCATATACTCACTCCGAAAGTTACCGAGGCGGACAAAGCGGGAGATTTTCTTCCAATTGCTCTTTGCTAATTTCCAATATAAAATTATCACAAAAAATATTGGTGGATAGATTGGTTAGTATTGCTTCTGAAGCTATTAACTTTCTCTCCAACAAGTGCTTTGCCAAAAAATTTGCTTTAAAAATTGATATAAAGAAGGCATTTGACATTTTTTATTCAAACCTTCTTCACAATGTGCTGCATCAATTGGATTTAATGATATTTTTTTGTGGGTGGATTATGGAAATTTTGAGTTAGGCAAAACTTTTTTTTCTAGTGAATAACAAAGCTATAGGTTTCTTTAATTGGACTTTTTGGGTGTGTCAAGGTGATTCTCTTTCCCCTTTCCCCTCCCTTATTTTTCATGCATTGCATAAGAGGTTTTTAGTATAATTCTAGTAATATCCTTTAATAATGGTAGCTTACATCCTATGTCCCTTTGTCAAGGAGTTGTGGCTCTCTCTATGTTGATGATATTATGATATTTTACAAAGATTTCATGAAAAACATTAGAAGTGTTATACGTATATTCAAAGACTATGGGGAAATTTCGGGCAATGAGTTAATAATGTCAAAAGTCAAATTTATGCAAGGGGTAGAATGTGTTCTTTCAAGAAATCGTCTATTTAGCATGGGATACAACGGAAATTTGATATTATCAAGCAAAATTTTTTGTGGTGTATTCGCAATGGGAAGAATATTTCGTATTGAAATGATAATTGACATAAGGCTCCTTTGGTTGAGGTTCTTAATATTCCGCAAAATACTCATAATATGCTTAATTCCAAAGTCTCAAAGTTAATTGAAAAATTTGCTTGGAGAATCCCGAATGTTATCATTGAGAATCATCCTGAGTTAGTGGAATCTATTTCTGCTATTGTTATCAAGAGTCAGACCATGGAAGATGGTTTGTTATGGAAACATTCAAAAGACAGTCATCTCTCTTCGAAATAGACATTTCAGTATTCAAAGGACAATCAAGACTCCTTCATTTGGTATTCAAGTGTTCATCATTGGGCTTTTGTATGCAAGAAAATAGCAAGAAATCTCAAGTTGGAACATGTTTGGTGGACCTAAGATCAAGTATGGCATGACAATTGGTCCTAACACCGTAACTTTCACATTTCTCAACATTTTTGGAATCTATGTTGAGCCAAATGTCATATTTGAACTCCTCGACAACTTTGTTTCAAGAGTCAAATATCAATTTACCCTCTAAGTCCATCAATTTTGGGATTTGATCAGTTGCCCATGTGTGCACAAAAGTAGTCCAAGACATGTTCGACTTAATGCCTGACCTGAAATTTCAGGCCACGACCCCAACTTTTAATCAATGCCATTTTCAATCCAAGCATCCTTTTGATGTGATTTTTTTTTGCATCTGATTCTTTACAATGAGGGAAACATTTGCGACAAATAATATCTCAAAATGCAAGAATGAATTTCATTTGGTCTAGCTTTAAACATGGTACCTTGAGCTCTGCTTCTTGGTTAGTTTCAGGTCATGATTTTCATGCCAATTCTCAATTTTCGACCACCTGCACATGTGTGAACCTTTTGTACAACCAAAACGCGTGCAAACAAGTGCTAAACGACTAATTTTCATGATTGAATCACACATTTCACCCTTGCTCTCACACGGATTGCAAATCAATAAATTTCAACTTGGTTCACACGTATGTTAGATTCATTTCACATGTGTGAGCTCGCCAACACGTTACCTATAAATAGATGGTTGATTTTCCTTCACTTTCAAGCTTTAGAGAGCCAAAAAACCTATGCTACACTTGATCTCAAAACCACCAAAAACAAGTTAACCGTTTCATCAAATCAAGCTTGTTTTGCTTCAAATCTTCACCCATAATCATTCACTGGCCTCCTCTAAAGCAAACTGAAGCAGTATCGTGGCTTGAAACTTCTTGCAACCTTCAACTCGATTCCACCATTATTGAACTTCGAAGCTTCAACTAAAAAGGTAGCTACGAGTAAAATTTCTGAGCAAACAAGTTACGCGTGTGTTTGTCTTGATTCACTGTTTGAAAGCCCTCAACTGCCTTGAATTTATATTTAATATTAGTCATTTAATTTTACTTTGAAGAACTAGGGTTCTTCGTGTTCTTGAGAAACTTCTCTTTGCTCAGAGCCCATCAATGGCTTTGATGCAAAGAGAGATGAACGATGAAGTGTTTGGAAGCTGAATCTATGCTTGATTCAGGTTAAAAACAACAGTTTGTGGATTTGCAGAAATTGAATCCAAGGTGTAGAATGAAGCTGCTACGCAGGTTTTTCAAACATATACTAGTCGTAAGCGCCCTAATTCATATATTTTATTTAATTTTATTTTATTTGATTTTTAATTTTTATTTATTTTCTGATTTTTTTCAAATAGCTCCTTTATTATTTTTTACTCAATTTTTTTTTCATAAATCATAAAAAATATTTTCTATCACATATATTTTTTTCATAATTTTAAAAAAATCATTTTGCATTTAATTGATTTTTCTTTCATTTTTCATTTAATTTTCATCTTGCATTTTATTTTTAATCATTTTGAAACATTTTTCATTTCAACTTTTAAGATCTCTTTATTTGCAATATTCTTGACTTTTAAAAAAAATTCTTAATCATTTATTTGATGTTTTGATGCATCTTTGGAATTTTCCTTTTAATTTCCATTTTAAATCATTTTAATTTTTTAATTTTGATTTTTGTTCAATTTTGGAATGTCTTGACATGGTCTCTTGAAGATGATTGGTTGAACATATTTTGAACATTTCAAGTCCTTGGTTGATGATCCCTTGGTTTATTGAACCTTCTTTGGTTCAAACATGTTAATGGATGATCATTTAATCATCTGTGGCACTTTGCATCAGAGATAGGTTACCTCTTAGTGGTCATGTTTTGAGTCCTTTGACTTGTTGATAGATGATCCCTATATAATTGAATTAGTCTTCATTTCATCTCCTCCCATCTCTTTCTCTTCTTCTTTTGCTTTTGTTTTGAGTATTGTGTTACATGTTTTGGGAGACTAGCTTTGTGTTAGTTCTCTAACATGTTTGACACATAAATTGTTATTGATCGGCCTCAGATAGGTGTGACTTATACATAAGTCCACTTTCAATTACTTAAAATAGCGCTAAATTGTCCCGACTCAGTTGAACACATATTAATACTAACATTGACATATTAATTGTGCTAACATCTAACATTTTCTTTTATACTCTATACATTTCTGTCATTTATATTTATGTCATTTACATTCATTGTCATTTTACATTCTTGCCTTTATTTTTTCTCTTTACCTTATGCATTTACTACTTTTTTATTCCAAAAGAACAAAAAAACTATAAAATGGCTAAAACCCTAAAATACTTTAATGTTATCTTTTGGAGTTTGTGTTACGATACCTTGCTTGAGGAGTATTTTAGACTTTGGACCTTAGGACTTAGTGTTTTCCCTTTGCTTGGAGTGGTATCTGAGACTTTGTGATTCACCTGAGACCTTGTTATTCCTTTGGCCCTCTGATCTTCAATTCAAAACTTGGATGCTCTTTATAGCTTGGTGACCTTGGTAGTCTATATGGATCTGTTTATGTTCATCTGTGCATGTGCTTGTTCATCTTGTGGCTCAATCCAAAGGGAAAGAAATAGTTTTTTTACCAATGTCAAATGCTTGCTCCCATGATGGTTAGTACACTTGCACACACAAAGGCTTTCTCTTGGGCTACCTTACAATGAGACCTTCTACTTTAGGCTTTAGGATAATCTCTTATTCTCCTTCCCATTTCTTAAATTTTCAAAACTTTTCAAGTGATCCAAAAAGACTTTTCTTAATAAATGCTAAAACACTTAAGCATACTTAAACTCTTTTCAAAACTTCTAAAAAAGACAAACCTCATCAAACTTCTTTTTGTGCCTTTGTGCACTTTTCTTTAAAAGTCATTTTCACAAAAGATTAGATATTAGTCTATTCTTGTAGTGTTGCAAACCACTGTACTTCTACAATATGCTGAGAAATAATTGACATTTTCCACTTGAATGTTGAGACGTGCTTGTGAGAGTGTCCAAGTAAAAGTTATCCATATCAAGATGACGCAAATGCTCATTTCCTCATAATTGTGGGTAGTTAGTTTAGTTTTTCACTCAAATATGACGAAATATATTTTCAATTCAAATCAATCAACAAACAACCCAACTTTTTTTATAAACACAGGCATGCAAGTGGTTCCTATAGAGCACCATAAATGTGAGGGGTGCTAATATCTTCCCCTTGCATAACCAACCCCCGTATCCAGATCTCTCTTTTTGTGGGTTTTGTCTGACCTATTCCTTTTTCCCTTTGGAAACAATAAAGTCTGGCGGCGACTCTTGATTTTCGAGTTAAGTTAATCAATAGCTCAATCTCAAAAAACAAATTCCCGATGCGATAAAGAACATCGGCCTGAAAAACAAAATCTGACCCAAAACTAACTAATTTATTTTTACTAAGTATGGAACAAAAACTGATAATTTGAATCCTTTGTTCTCCGAAGTTGTTTTTGATATCAACTTGAAACTTGTAGCTCTTTCTCTTAGCTTTCCAACGCATATTAGAATGCATCAAATAGCATATCATAGATCAAGTTGTGATATACATATGGAGAATGTATCAAACTATAGTTTGTTCCGAAAATAAGCAACAAAAATAAAATCAAAGCGAATTTAAACCTAATTTAAAAAACATATTAAACGCAATAAAAATAACGCGAGAAGTCATAGATTTGTCTTAGCACAAAGATAAATATGGTGTATTAAAATACACTATTCAAATTCCCCCACACTTGAACTTTTGCACTCTGAGGAAAACTCTAACTTCAAAATTCAAAACAAACTAAAAACGAGAAAAAATAACAAAAACAGAAGATGTAATTTCAAAGACTTTTAGGATCACATAAGGGTAAATAAAATTCTTATTCTAAGCTTCAAGCAATATGGCGTTAGTGAGTAAATTTTTGTGACAATCAAAGCAAATAAGAGGATAATTTATCAAAGAATGCATCAAAAGTTGCAAGACCCTCACAATATAAAATTCTCTCAACTCTCAAGTATTTAGGTTAACTGTTTACACTCAAAGCACATCATAAAAATTAGCACTACCATAAATTTGAAAAGACTCTAACATCCACATTTGAAATACATGCACACAAATATCCAAAATACTTTATTCGGGTTGTAACGTGGCCAAGGTAAGGGTGAGATAAATCTTAAAGGGTACTTGGCTAAAGTTTAAAAGGGGTAAAAGAGAATTGAAAGAGACTATGAGAGTTGAACTAAACAATAATTCATTCGCTTTTCAGCAACTTCTTTGCAGCCCTTTTCTCTTTTCCTTTCCTTTTTCTATTAGTTTTTCCAAAAGGAATATGTATGGAGGTAATATGAATTGTCATCCTTCTTTTATTTTTTCAATTTTTTTATTTTTCTATTCTTTTCTTTAGTTTTTTTTTTCTTTTCTGCCAACTTTTGAATTATCACAACTATATTAAGTCAACCATCACAACTCCAAACAAGACTCTTTCAACCCTTTAAATTGGGTGATAATATTGTTTTTACTTTAGACTTGTAATCAGTTATAGACAAAAAAAGGGATAAGTAGGCTCAAAGGGGTTTCAAACAAGGGGTTATATAAATTCAGGTTTGGTTTTTTTTGGATAAAGTGACTAAAGATAAAACAAAAACAAATTTCCTTTATAATATCAATATACACAAGTAATAAAAAGTTTCAACTAGAGTCAAGTCAAATTTTAGAGTAACTAACAAACATGAGTGAAATTACCTAAGAAAGAAAAAGAAATGGAATTTTGTATGTCATCCATTATAAGGCTCAAATTCTCACCAAGGGTAATGATCTACCATAAATGATGCATAATTTAGAATTTAGTCTACTTTATCATATTGAGAATGCAAAGAAAGTCACTCATATCACATCACGAATCTTTAGTCAAAAGAAGAGAAAATTACTTACACTACACAATCCCAAACACCAACGAAAAAATATGCATATATTTTTATATATTTTACTTACACTACACAATCCCAACCTACACAATCTCTCCCCTACACTTAAAACACACATTATCTTCAATGAAAGAAACACACATTTCTAAATGGATGACAAAATTTTGGCAACATAAACTATATTTACGTTTGCAACATCAACTTTTCCAGTAAAAATATCATAAGAAATATCAATTTGTAAGGCAGCTTCAATTTCAACACAAACCGAACATAAGTGGGTATTAGTACAAACATCACAAGCATAAGTGTCATCAAAATCAGACAAAGAAGGGAAATCAACAAAAAGTGAATCAGGTGCAACAAGTTCTCTTAGAGTCAGTTTGGTTCAACAAAGGGGAGGGAGGGGAGGGATTTTAATAAAAGGGATGGGATGTGATGGGAGGTAAGGGGATGTATTTTCATTAAATGTATGTTTGGTTCAAGTGAGGGGAGGGGAGGGATTTAAATAAGGGGTAGGTGAGGGGAGGTTTTTTAATTAAATGTATGTTTGGTTCAAAAGAATGGGATGGAGAAGTTTTTATCAAAAATATGTTTGGTTCAAAGGGGAGGGGAGGGGTTTTAAAATTACTTTACCTTTTTACCCTTAAAATAATATAACACTCTTGCTAAATAAAATAAAAACAAAATGATATTCACAAAAAAAATGTAAATTCATAAATAACATAGATAATCAAACACAAAGTATTTAATATTTCAAATACTCTGAAATATATTAATGTGTAAATAAAATATTTATAAATGTCATAGAATCATTATATGATCAAACTTCAGATGAACCATTTTATCATCTTCGATGATTCATCTAATCCTATCAAATATTTATGAAATTAAATTCTAGATAATATATAACTCGTATACTACAATTATATATCGATACGTAATACAACACAACAACTTCTAAACAAATAAAGTTATTACAAACAAAATAATAAATAAAAGATGATAAAATTAAACAAAATAAAGTTAAATCATAATAATAAAAATAACGGAGTTTTCGTTAAAAAAAATATGGTGAAATTATAATAAGGTGAAAAATTAACATATAATATTCATTAAGGACAAATTAGGATTATAATAAAAATTAGTGTAATTATGTAAATATAACAAAAATAAATTTTATTATAACTCATATTCCTCCCATCCTCTCAAAAACCCTTCAATTTTGGGGGGACGAAAAACTTCTCTAGGAGGGATTCAAATTACCTCCCCTTCCCTTCCCTCCCCTCATAAAATATTGAACCAAACATACTTAATTTAAAATATTCCCTCCCCTCCCCTCCGTTGAGATTGTAACTCTTTGTGTCGAAGCAGGTAGTGTTCGACAGAAACAAGAATTTGTCGAAACTTGTAGTGTGTGTCGAGTAGTGTTAAATGTCAAAGTGTCGAAGTGTCGAAGCAGGTTGCTTGACACAAGATTTTGACTTAGACCAAAATAGAAATTTTGAGCTTTTGTAATTTTGGGCTTTAGCTCAGGGAGCAAGCTAGCTCAATTATAAATAGGGAGTAACCCTATTATGAATTGTAACACACAACAGAAAGTGCAGTTGCACAATTGAATAATATTTTCTAAGTTTGAGAGCAGATAGTTACTCTGCAGAAAACATTCTCTTCCCCAATTTTCATCAAACCCTAATCCTCTTTCTTATTCAATTTTTCTTTTTTCTTCCATTAACAATTGCTGCGCAAAATCATTCTTGCAATCAAGTTGCAATTGATTCACTCAAGTGAAGAGTGAAGAACAAGGGATTTCAATTGGTTGATTGAATCTTGTTCATCAAGATTTACTCATAATTACTCAATGTCTTGGGTTAATTCAAACATCTGGTACCAAGAGCTCCGATTGTGATTCGTGGAAGCAAAATGTGATGGCGATGAATCATCCAAACAGGCATTTTTTGGCGAGTCTTCCGATTCTCAAGAACAATAATTATGAGAATTGGTGCAAGCAGATGAAGGTGGTTTTTTGTTATCAAGATCTTTGGGATCTTGTGAAGGAAGGAGTAACACTGCTTGCAGAAAACACGACGGGTCCAGAAAAGGCTGCATACAAATAATTGAAGAAAAAAGATTATAAAGCTCTCTTTATAATTCATAAATGCGTTGATCCAGATAATTTTGAAAAGGTTAGTGGTGTAGAATCAGCGAAAGAAGCATGAGAACTTCTGGAGGCGCAGAGAAGGTGAAAGAGGTGAGGTTACAAACTCACAAAAGAACATATGAATTGCTTCAAATGAAAGAAAGTAAAAGCATAACTAATTTTTTTCACTAGGGTTACAAAGCTGGTGAATCAAATTAAGGTATGTGGAGAGGTGTTGACATCAAAATCAGTTGTTGCAAAGATCTTGAGGTCACTGACTCCAAAGTTAGACCACGTGATAATAGTCATAAAAGATTCGAAAGATTTATCAACATTGCCAAAGGAAACGCTTCAAGAGACACTTGAATATCATGAACAAAGGATGGCTGAAAGAGCTACAGGAAAGTCGAAGAGTGATGTGGCTTTGCAGGCACAATTAGCAAAAGAAAAGAAAGGCAAAGGAAGTTGGAATGGCAAAAAAGGAGAAGGAGGCTACAACAATTCGACTGGTCGAAATCAATAAAAAGAAAACTGGTTGAATTAGAGAAACCCCTTGAACTAAGGAAACCAAAGAGGTGGTGCTGGAGGTAGAGGAAGATGTGGTGGTCGAAAAACCTAACAAAAGTCACATTCAGTGTTACAATTGTCAGAAGTATGGTCATTATTCTAGTGATTGTCTTGAAAAGCAGAAGAATAAAGAAACTGATGCAAAGCTGGCGAAACATGAAGAAGAATAGATGTTGCTGATGGTTACAATGAGAAATGAAGAGATATTCAAGGATTTGTGGTACTTGGGCTCAGGATGTTCATCAGACTTGTCTGGAAGGAAAGATTGGTTTGTTAACATAAAGCCCTCAATGAAGAACATGGTGAAATTTTCAAATGACAATACTCTAGCAGCTGAAGGTATTAGTGATGTTCTGATTATGAGGAAAGATGGAATGATGTATGTTGCAAATGAAAATACTCTAGTAGCTGAAGCTATGTGTTTATGTTAGGTGGTGCACCAGTTGCTTGGAGTTCAAGAAAGGAGCCACTAGTGGCATTATCTTCGTGCGAAGCAGAGCACATAGCTATTTCTCTCGGTACATATCAAGCAAAGTGGATGGTGAACCTGGGCGAAGAGATTACAACGAATAGTCATCGAGCAATTACCATGATGATCGAAAACATGTCAACTATCAATCTAGCGAAGAGTCCGATAGCATATGGATTAAGCAAGCACATCAAAATGAGGTTCCACTATCTTCAAGAGCAGGTAGCAGAAGGGAAGGTGAACTTGGAACACTGCAGAACTCAGAATCAGGTTGCAGATATCATGACGAAAGGAGTGCAAGTTGAATTATTCAAAAAGCTAAGGTCTATGATGAATATAGATAGTTTAGACACAATGAATTAGGTGGTGTGTTGAGATTGTAATTCCTTATGTCGGAGCAGATAGTGCTCGACAGAAACAATGACGTGTCTAAACTTAAGAGTATTAATTAGACGGCATAATTAGAAGATTAACGTTAGAATTACATTAGAAACTTAAAGCGACACTTATTTTGGGAAAAATTATTTTATAAGATAAGATACGATAATTAATTTGGGATAGAGGAAGTAACATTTCTCCTCATGTTGGTCGTATCCTCCGACTTATTTGGAAGAATTACCTTCCTTTTGAGGTTATAAAGTGTCATCTACTTGTTTTTTGAGGCTAAAAGCACAAAATATCATTTGGTGTCGTTTATCTGCTTTGAGTACCATTTGTGTGTTTTGATATTTTTCAATTCGATTATTGATTGATATAAGTAGGATTGTGTATTTATTATTTGTATGTTATTTCGTTTGTGTTCTTGTACGCTTATATCATTTCAATTTGATTGTAATCGCTTAGGCTGTTATTAATTTGTACCACTGAGAACAAACCTCTACATTTCATCCTTATTAGTATCTTATTTTTTAGCCCATGAAATTGTCCTTTTGTCATTTCCACGGGCGTAGCTTGAATCATAAGTTAGGACATTTAAATTTGGATGTTTTGGTATTTTATTTGAATAATATGTTATATATTTTTTGAATCACTCACCCTTGAAAATTGGAATTCACCTATAGACCAAATGATTCGAATCATGACCTCATTTGATTTGAATCAAGTGCAAATCATAATTCAAATCTTGAGCTTTGAAAAACGGCCCTTTTGGGGTTGTCCAAATTGATTCGAATCAAAAATCCTTCTTGATTCGAATCACGTTTCTAAAAATCCAATTTCCATCTCTTATTTAAATAGTTGTTTCTTTTGGTGAAAGTAACAAGTGTGTCAAACCTATGGTGATAACATTAATTAGACAAGCATAAGTATAACATCAAATCATGCAACAAGCATGGAAATAACATTAATTAGACATGTCAAAAGGATTCCTATAGTCACCAGGATAGCTCTAAGAGTTTGAATAAAAGGATTCCTAGAGTCACGAACCTTAATTATAATTTTGCCAAGGAACAGGCAAATTGTTTTACGACAAACTTCATGAAAAAAATTCTACGATAGATGGGGTATTTGCATTAATCATACAAGATGTTCCTTAGGGATCAATACAACAAAACCACCACAGATGGAATAGGCTCTAAACGGTTCTCAGAATCATGGATCGAGGTTGAAAATATTACCTTCAGAATGACTAATCATAAGACAGTAATACTTCCAAGGGATCTCATCTGAGTTGAGTTCTCGCATCAACCCAACGAGTCTGATGTCTCACAAGTCAACATTACACAACCATCATCCTAACTTAGGTTTTTCTCATAGCTCGGGTATAGAGCTTTTCCTCACACAATGCCAATAATCCAAAAAGTTCCAAGGACACCATATAACAATAATATACAACAATTGGATATACAAACAATAAAGGCATATAAAGATAGAGAGGAAAATATGCAAACATACAGATAAAAGAAAACACTCAAACACAAAACAAACTAAACGAGGGTAACACTATGACAAATAACATTTTTATGACGAAAATTTCATCTCGAACATGTCAAAAACCGAGTGTATATGTCATGGGAGCGATGTAACGCCCTGTATAATATTTATCTAGAATAATACCATACAAGTGTTTTTATTTGGTAATGACACATCAAAAGTTCCTAATGGCATAATTCAAATACTTGTCCATTACTAAAACATAAATACAACATATGGCACAAGTCATGGAAACTAGCCAAAAAATAAAAATCTAAGAATAATATACAATTTCCTCAATTGTATACAACAAAATAATACATAGCGGAATAAGCTCAACTAAGCTTCTCTTGAAACATCCAAGCACCACTCCACTTGTAAATCAAACCTGCAAATACCTCCTGAAAATAATCAACAATAGTGGGGTGAGATACATCAAATCTCAGTGAGTTCCCTATCTTATGGATTCTCTCGGCTTTAAAAGGTTCTAACAATCCTAACTCAAGTCAAGGGGAAGGGAAATGACCTTGAGTTCACAATCTCACAATCTCACACTATATGGAAACATGTCATGAGTTCATCAACTCACAATATCACTAATCGATAACCATACCAAGGCATCCCCTTTTCCCATCCGCTTCTACGTCTAGAAGTCGACCCGAGTCATGGATCCTTGTAACCTACTTGACATACGAATGGATTCGGGTTCTACGGGCCATTAACCATTATGAACCGTCACTTCACACGGGCTATTAACCGTCACAAGCATACGCTCCTTGAGCGCCATTCGTACTGCACGCAGGAATCAAACCTGCGAAGTAGTCATGCATACGTTTCAGAGGAGCTCGAGACTCATGAAACTGCAACTCAAGATAACCGGTTACGATTACGTGATCACACACACAAACGTGATTGTGTTCGACAATCACAAGGCCACAATCGCCTTATGGTCTCTTTTCCTTCACAAAACCACAATGGTGTACACACATGTTCCATACTAGTGTTCACTCTCACCTAGGCCAATCTCGTCACGGATGTACCTCCCTAGATCAGGTGCCCGAGCCTTGCCATCTAGGTTATCTAATCCAGGCCAGAACTCATCAATGAATGCACGAGCGTCGCCATCTAGATTTTCTATCACAACTCTATTCACAACCTAGAAATATACCATTTTGTTTTGGGGTAAAGTTTCATCACTCTCCCTAACTCATTTTAACATGCATATTCTCTCATTCATTTTAACAACAATATTAGATAGATATGACATAACACAAATATTACAAGTAAATACATATAATCACACATCACATAAAATACCCCTTTCGGGTTCCCTCCGATTCATTTAATCGGGTATCGAAATCAATACTTTTCACTTTTATCCCGTAGGATATTTTCACAGCTTCACATCGGCTATAATTATGCCTCGATTGAATTTACGATCCAAAAGATATGGATTTCAACATAACACATAACATTGTTATCATTCAAATGCCACTAATTAATTAATCTCACCTCATACTCAATATTTTCATTGGGTAAAGGATCGTTGTGGCTTTCTAACGGTACCAAGAACGTCTCGATCCGAGTTACAGATCAAAAGTTATGGATTTAGAAAAAAACAGTTTTATTTTTTGTTCCAGGTAGCGCTAAGCGGGCTCCACCCCGCACTAAGCGCGCACCTCTCGGCCTGAAGGAGGCGAGAATTCTCAAGACCGCGCTAAGCGCGCACTGCGATATGCAAAAAAATAAACCCTTCGACAGTCCTTCCCAAAAATCACCATTTTCATCTTAAATCAGTTCCAAACAGCATAACAAGTATCAACAATTGTCCATTGCATAGTGTGATCATTCAACACGGTTTATATCGATTTTTAACCGTTAAATCAATTGATTCCACATTTCTAACCTAAATAAAATATTTTCCAAAACTCTAAAACTAAAGTTCTAACTAGAACCCACCTTGATGATTGAAGAGGAGTTTGAAGAAGATGATGAATTGATGATGATCCATAAACTTCTCTTGTTCATCTTTCTCCATTTTCTCTCTTCTTCTCTTCCTTTTCTTTCTTCTCCTTTTACTAACTTCTTCTTCTTTCTTTTCTCTTTCCATATATATATATATATATATATATATATATATATAAACCAATATTATATAATATAATCCAACAGGGTAAAATATCTTCAATTGATATTTTGTCATCTCAACCCAATAGATCAATTATTAGAGTTACCTTAAAATACTCCCTTAAACTAATAAATATCACTCTGACTTTTAATAAAATAATTGATCTCTTCTGATATCCAATTGAGTACTTAATTTATACAGAGTATTACAAGCGACAAGTTTGATTTAAAAAAAAACCTTTTCCCTTGATTTTTTAAAAACCCGAGGTAATATAGCTATAAGTGAGCGCCATAATTTCTCCATAAAAAATAAACCTATTACCTCGGTGTTTTGAAAACCAAGGGAATATAGTTATAAGAGAACCCACTTTGAATCACTGTAACTACATTTAAGGTTTTTTCAATAATTTCTCACTTGGCGCCTTCCAATTTTCCCTTTTTTTCTTAGTTAATTTTTTTTCATTTATTTCTTGTTAATTAGTAATTCTAAAAAATTGTGTTATCAATAAAAACGAATAGACAATAATATGAAAGGAAATATTTCATTAATTAAAAATAGGACAACAAATAACTATTCCACATATTTAAAATTTTGACTCCACTCAACTTTAATAGTATCACTATTAACTATCTCTGACTGAGAGAAAAGTTCAGAAAGAACTCTTCCATATGGTATGAGGAAAGTCATTTCCTCCCTAGAGTTGATTATCATTTTCTTTAAGTTAAAAATTGTAAGAGGAAGATTAACTATGATGTTCTTGGTAAGGAATAACAAGAGATGCTTGTCATCCCAAGTAAGAGTTTCCATTCGTTTCTCTCTTGGACGAAGATTTGACACTAGAACTTGATACAAAACTTTTCCAATTGGTAGTAGAGTAGCAGGACTGCTGAAATTATCGTAGTTGGCATAAATTAGGCGAAGGTGATCTAAGTAGACTTTATTGAATCTATAATGTTCAACACAACAACCTTCCTCTTCGCAGTTCATTGTCTGAGGAATAAGTAAATGTGTAATTGTGATAGGAGAGCCATTGACATAGGACTGGATTGACTCAGCATCATGACTAGATGGCCTAACATAGGCATTTAACAAGGCCTCTTTAACGAGATTAATGTAGATGAGTCCATGATGAATGTCAAAGTAACCATTCAACTTTTGTTTGAGAATATTTTTTCTTAGATCAAAACCTTTGTCTTTCAAATCATCGAAATCAAAAAACTTTTCATTGATAACGAACAAAATATTTTCATCTAAGGATGTTAAAAACATTTTTGAAGAAAAGAAAAGACTTTGAAACTAGGTTTGAAGATGCAAAGAGTTGGAAATGAAACATTGAAACTAGGAATAATGTTTAAATAAAGTGGAGAATATGAAGTGAAACAATCAAAGAAGCTCAAACGCCTCCTTGAAAATCCAAAAGATACATTATGTTTTTTAATATGGATGATCATTGTTATTCTAGTGATATGATTTCATTGTGCGCCATGATTTATTCATTTTTAGAAATAGAAGCAATCAACTTATCATCTCGTTTATTCAAAAAGTCAGAGGGGAAAACTATAAAGGAATCTTTTTTTATTATTATAATTTTTTTTTAAACTAAATGATATATCCAATCGCTTTCCTTAATAACCGAGGGATAAGATAATCAGATTTTACTATAAAATCACTCGTTAAACGAATTTTACCCTAATCCTAACTTACACTAGTAGAAAAAAAGCTTTTTAAGTCGGTTAAAAATGACTTGTTAAGTCGGGTCCGAGCCCGACCTAAAAATTACCGACATAAGAAGTTTTGACTTCTTAAGTCGGTTATGGACCTGACTTAATAAACTATTATTAGGTCGGTTATTCAGAACCCGACTTAATAAGTCTAGCCTCTAAGAAAACTTTCGTTCCATTTATACCCGACCTAAGAACTTATTTTCTTAAATCGGATATAAATAACCGACCTAACAAGTTATTTAATTTTTTTTTTTGGATAGCACATATCAAATTAAAACATCATTGTAATCAACAGAGGTACACAACCACTCCACTTGCAGGTAAATTCAATTGCCCTAAAAGATATAACATTAATTTTATCAAAAAACATAAACAAGAGTAACTACATAAGTGAAACACCAACTACATACTTATCAAAACAAAAAAACTTAAAGATTGGCCAGAAAAAAATCATATCATCATCTGAACAGCCAACAACCAACATCCAACACAGAATTGCACCTAATTCATATCATTGTCTGCACTTGCTTCAATATGTTCCAATATCATTTTTGCACAACGTTCTTGAACATTTTTAACTTCATCTTTTTGTAATGGATTTGAATCCCGGAATATCTAAATAAATAAACGTTGACATAAAATTAAATTAATATATCAAAATAAAAAATAGCATTAATTAATTGATACAACTTGTTAAAAAAATTATATTACTTACATGTGTCCATGAACCAACAACAGTAGCAGATATAATGTTCAACATGTGAGCCATGATGTAATAGCCGCACTCATAACTAATTTGTTGCTTTTGACTCTAAAATTTATTATCAAATGTGAACATCTAGTCAGTAAATATTATTCAAAAACTATTATATATATATATATATATATATATATATATATATATATATATATATATGGAATTATTCATTTGTATGTAACGTTAACAACTTACAGTGGGATAGAACCATTCTACTTTCTTCTGCTTTCTCACATGTTGTAACTTGTTATAAGCTCTCAAAGCTCTACAATTATTTATAATTAGCAATATAAATAAGATACTTACGTTTGTTTCAGAACCCATAAATCATTTGATAAATTTGCAACAGAAACGAGAAACCAAAAATTATGGTATAGTAATATTACTACTTCACTTTATTCTAGGGAATAAAAACACAAGATTCTATAACCAAGTTAATAATTTATTTGAATAAACTATGGAAATTAACTCAAATTAGGAATTTATTAGTCACTACTAATATAACAATCACTAGAATTGTACGAGAGATCAAACTTTTCTATAGAAAACCAGTCATTTATTTTCATAGGAATTTATCTTTTAACTCAAATTAGGAATTACTGGTAATTTATTTTCATACGAATTACTCAAAAGTTGCAATCAATAGAAAACCAAATTAGGAATTTATAGTAATTTTATAGCAATCAGTAGAAATTAAAAGTTTGATCTTTCATAGTAATTTCAATAGAATCTAGATCAAACTTTCAATCTATGTCTCTCAATGACTAGAAATCACCAGTAATTAAAAGAAATTAAAAGTTTCATGAAAGATCAAACTTTTATAGCAATCAATAGAAATTAAAAGATCAAAATTTTGAGTTGAAATGAAATTACTGGTTAAAAAATAATTTCCAATCAATAGAAAACCAGTAATTTCATTTCAACTCAAAAGATAAAATTTTTTATGAAAATTTCAATCTATGTCTCTCAACTCAACTATCTAGAATCTATATTTTTTAGGCTTCAATATTACTACTACTAATAACGAAACAATTATTCTGAAAATTATGTTATGTATCATCAACTTTACTATTTACTTTTATTTCACCATCCAAAGTTATAAGATAGCAGATAAGGTAATTCTATCACAAGAGGGAAAACAAAACAAAGAGAGTAGCTAGCTACATAGCTAGAACTATAAGCAAAGCAACCATTGTACTATATGTACAAAGAGTGTGTGTTTATAATATCACTATATCCTTTAACAAATTATATTAAGGTGCACACAATCCAAAGAATCAAGAGATAATAAAATAAGAGTGTGTGATTATAGAAGAACATTGATACTTCTAATCTAAGAGGTAATAATAAAGAAAATAAAGAAAACTCAATAGTTTTGTAACAACGTCATGCAAATGTATCCACCAACATTAATGAAATCAAAAGAAGAATATATAAAAATAAGTGTGGCAGCATAATTAGAAATATACAGTGTGGCAGCATAATTAAAAATATACACTTATTTTAGCAATATATTATCCAAAGCATATAGTATCCTATTTTTAGTTTGATTGAACATATATGTATACTAAAAGATAGCCAATAGCTATATCAAGAATGAACCAGAAAAAATAAACAATGGCATTGATAATGCGTATAAACTGGAAAGAACCTATTCATAAATATCTCATATCATATACACCACTACAAACAGTGATCAACCCAATCTAGTCAATGTCTTCAACAATAATATGGTTTGTTTATGGATTTAGTTTAGATAGTGTTTATGTATATACGTATGCCATTACGAAACCAGATAATGTTTTTTGTTTTATTCTCTATTATTTCTTTATCTGTCATGAAGTAATCAAAGTGCATATAGTGTTTTTTATACACCCTTTAAAATGCATCTTTTTCTAATCAGTGTGTATCACCTACATGCAACCATAAAGATAAATTTCATGCAGTAAATGAAATTCATTTAAAAAATTGATGTATATATGTTACAAAATGATGTCCATATACATGCACAACCGTCAGTTTAAAACTTCAAGACATAAAAAACAAAACTTTATAACCTACATATGATTCCAACTTGTTCCTAGCTTTAATTTAATAAAATCCCAGTCTCATAATAATTTATCTATCCTATTTTCTTTGATGATCATCTATTTTATATAGTAGCCATTTCCTTAATTTAAGACTCATTAAGGACAACTAAGGTGGTTGTCCCTTATTTTTTACTTTTTTTGAAAATCCAAAAGAAAAAATTGCATTAATATGAAGAGGGGTAAGTGATGCCTATGTTACACCAGTATAGTGTAGCAGAAATACATGACAGCAAAATAAGAAACAAGGGAAAGCCAATACAACAAGAAAATGCAGGCCCTGCAAATCACAAACTAGAGAAAAGCAAGGAAATGCAGAAACAGAACAGCAAGGAACAATAGCCCAAAATTGTGATTCATAATTTATTTCTAGAACTTGGGACATGACATCATCAGTTAGCCATAAATGTTTTCCTTCGTCCTATATATTGATATTTCATTCAAGCAAACTAAGTTCACTCAATGAAAAATTGTAACAATTAAATTTTTTTAAATCATCAAACATGACATTTAGGCATTGATATAGTATGACCATTGTGCTAATATCAGCATATTCATTGAGATGTTAAAGCCATTTTGCTTACTATATATTCTCAATATCAGCATATATGATGACCATTGTGCCAATATCAGCATATTCTACTGTTGCAACTGAACACGGTTTATATATATCAAGTTACATTAGTTAAGCAACATCACTTAATATGGACCAACAGATTCAGACCATAATTTCTGATTTTTTTCAATTATTTCATAACATAGTACTTATTTCATAACATTATCTCGCGTGCCAACGTTTCTCCATATCCTTCACCCTCAATCCTTTTTGCTCACCAAACTCTGTTTCTCTTCTTCACCTCAGAAAATCCTCATCAAAATCCAACAACCCAACACTTATTTCATAAATGAAATAATCTTCTTTCAATCTCAAATAAACCATCTTATGAAGACCTTCAACCTCATTCGCTGACGAGCAAAACGACTGCCTTGCTACCTCCTTCACTGTTCGAGCTCTAATCACAACTGCTGCAGCAACTCGCGTGTCATTTGCGAATGATTTTTGTTCTTGATAGTTGATTTTTCATGCTTTGCTTAGTTTCAATTTGGTTATGTTACCGTCATGATTTCGACTCAGCATAGCAGCCAGTAATGAACTTACTTGTGCGCACCACCCGTGATTCAACAACAACTCAGCTGCAACAACAAAAAAGTTGTATCTCATAGCAACATCATCAATAACACGGCGACGAACACGAATTACACTGCTGCAGCCAAATCCGCTTCCAGTTTTATGAATCGACCTACCCCTTGTTGTGCTGTTTTAAGTGTTACCATTGTTTCGACTCAAGGTTGTGTTGATTTAGTTCGTACAAGTTCAGCGTTTGAAGGTTGTGTTACCATTGTTTCGACTCAAGGTTGTGGTAATCTTTGAACTACTTTTTTGATTTTGTTATGTTCATTGCTCTTATTTGATTTTGGTTCAGACTCAATTATATTACTTGTTTGTTGTATCGTTTCTATTACCTATATCATCTCTATCGATATCCAACCTACATATTTTCAACACACTGCGTATGATATGTTTTTTAGTTATTTTTGTTGAAATATTCATATTGACGTTATTATTGTTCTTTCTCAATATTCGTATATCTGGATTAATTTAAATGCTGAATGACATAATCTAAGACCTCATGGTGTTAATTTATATAATGTAGTTTTTTTGTTGCAGCTTTTCCTGAAATAAGTTCTTTCAGACACAAAGTCTTAAGTTAAGAGACTGCGCCCAAGTTTTTTATGATATTATGAATATTTGTTTTCTGAAACTTTTTCTATCAATTATTTGGTTCATCTTTAGCATAATATATGAGAAAATTATGGAGTGCTGATTATTTTTACCATTCATATGCAGGAGAAGATAAGAAGTGAACTCTATCATAGGCATTGAACTAAAAAATTTGTTCAGCGACATTATCCCAATACAATAAATGTAGAGAAATATGGTTGAGGGTTTTGATGATAAGTGTTTGGTATGTATTGTTTGGTATACATCTAGAGAAAATTCCAACCTACATATTTTCAGCGTTGTTTCCAAAAACTGGGAATAAAAAAGTGAACCGAAAACCATTTCTCCCACACACACCATTGGCATATAAAATATACATCTCTCTGGAAGCAATCAATAAAGAAATTTATGGATCTAATTTAACATAGTTTTAGAAACTTAGGGTTTAAAGGAGATGGATGATTTATGTAAAAATTAACAAAACTAGAAGAAAAAGAAGAAAATTAGGGATTTAGAAGACTAACCTCTTGAATTTCTTTGGAGAGTTTCCTTGTTCCGGTTGCCTTCTAATGTGTTTTGAGAGCTCTGTTTTTAATTTGTTGTTTTTTTTTCGTTTTATGTTATGAATAGGGTTTTTGGTTTAGGTGTGAAGAAGAGTGGGAGATGACATATCAGAAACTGATTAGTTTAGAATTGGGGAGAAATTAAATTATAGGATTTTATAAATAATATACGTCCCGCCTATATACCAACAAGTTACAGTTAGTCCAGCGGTAATAATATAAACTTTGGTAGCCTAAGGTTTAAGGTTTGACTCTCACATATGCCAATTTTAGATTTTATTCATTTATTTTGCAAAAAATATACCCGACAGGTATCGAACACATGATTCCTTACTTCATAAAAATGTTTTCTAAAAACTTCTTAGATCAGCTGACCGATACTTGACTTAAAAAATATACTTTTTAAGTCAGTTAATAAACATATACGACTTAAGAAATTTAATGTGACATATATTTTTTTTAATTAATCTTTGTTAAGTTAGTTTAAAATGTACCCGACCTAAAAAAGTTACAAATATTTACGGAATTGCCACCGTATCACTTCTTAAGTCAGGTGGCAGGTGAACTGACTTAACAACCTCTGCTAAAAAGGTATTTTTGTACTAGTGTTATATGTGCCGTTTCAAACTCGAACGCATCATTCTTTTGGGATCCATCTCACAAAATGGTGTTGATGTTGATGTTGTTGTATTTAGAAGCTTGAAAAGGTTCTCTATGATGGATTGCAAGTGTAGAAAAATATTTTTTCAATAATTGGAACAAATAATTCCTTTAGAAGTTGGATGCATTCAATGTTTGGAACAGATAACTCCTAGAAATTAGATGCGTGCAATATTTGGAATAAATAACTTCTTACACCAAAATTCTTCTTTTGTTGTGTTTTTTTTTCTTCAATATTATGTGTAAGCAATGTAATTTTTAAAAAAATCATGTTCACATCGGTTTTTAACAAAACTGTGGGGATAATTTACCATGATAATTTTAGATATTGATCATCGGCCTTAAACAAATCTTTGTCGTCCATTTCATGATTATCAATGCTCAAGACACTACCATTAGTGATCTGCGTGAAACTTAAAAAATTTCATTGTAAAGGTCTTCTGATATCTAAAACTGATAAAGAAATGTCATGAAGCGGTAAAAACTATTACATCCTCCACTTTAACTTTTGCCATTAAGAGTTCTCTATGATGGATTGCTATTGCACAAAATTATATGGGTTCAAGGTCTGTGTTTTAAAATATTCATTTGAGTAGAAAATCATTTATTTTTCTAACCATGTTTTCTCTAACCTTTTTTTTGTTTTATATTAGAAACAAATAGCTGCAAGATGAAGCATTTGATCTTGCCCAAATATCAAGGAGTCGAAGATCCAACATATGAATTTCAGGGATAAATTAATTTTTATTTTAATATTTTGTGTAAACAATGTAATATTCTGGGTAAACATTGTAGTTTGTAAACAAATTATTTATTTATTTATTTTTCGTGTAAACAACGTAACGAATGTCAATTAAAAAATAATCTATCTTACCCCTCAGCCTTATTATAAACCAAGATGTACGAGACGCTAGTTTTGTAAATAAAAAGATGCAGATGTTGGGGTTCGAACCCATGTGCAAATTAATTTAACCATCCGTGTTCAAAAAACCGATGTGATAAACCGTTACTTTCATGATGCCCTTCGTTACCTAGCTACTGAAGCCGAGGTAAAATTCATTCAGTGTCCGACGTTAAAAACACTTTTTGTAGTAGTATAGAGTCGCTTAGGTAGAATGTGTTGTTTCTATATGAATGTACATTTATTTTGAGTTTGCTTTAAATTTAATATAGGTAACAGGTTGAAGCTACCTTTCTTGATGGAACAAAAAAGAGTAACGGTTCATGATTGCAAGTGCAAACGGATATCTTGGACAAACATTATATGGTTTCGTTGTTTTTCAAGGTTTGCATCTACTTTGATGCAAAATCTCATTATCTCTACTTTTCTATTTGAACTCAGCAAAAAAAGTGTTATGAGATCAACTAATTTATACTCATTGTTGGTATATCTTAGTTCTAAATATCTTACAGAAACAAAAAAAAAAGCATGAAAATAGAAGGAACTACAAGTTGAGGTTGTAGTTTTGAAGTTGCTAAAGGTACTGGCTATGTTTCAACAATAATGAGAAAATGTTTATATCTTGTAGAGATAAGAAATGTATCTTTTATCTAAATTCACCAAGTCATGAATCTATTCAGATTCATTGGCTTGGGCTCTATGAAATAAATGAAACCGGGTCAAATGTAAACCTTTCTAAACTAACAAATTTCATTCAATTCTTTGACCTAATTTTTACCTATAAATAGAACATATTTTCACACTTTTCAGACATCCACAATTTTACAAAACTCAGTCAAAAAAATTGTTGTTCGTAACACTGAAGAAAACAACACCAAAATCCTAAAGCCTTCATCATCATCATCATCATCATCAATCTTTTCAAAAGGCGCGGACAAAGAATAGAAATTACGATAAGGCTGGGATCAAAAATATAATGGGCAAGAAGAGATAACAAAACGGTGGACCTTACTATTTAACCGGTGACAATCTCCTCCCCGTAGGTTGGTTTCCTCCTGGTGCCTCGGTATTTGTGTGTTATGTTTTTTTTGGTTTAAATGCCTAATACTTCGAGTTTTTTGTATGTTGTGGATTGTTTAATATTTGAGCTTTTGTCTGTTTTTTATCATTTGATTTTTTAATTACCATTATTCTACTTATACAAAAAACTTTTGCATACAATTAATTTTTTTTATTCTATACTGATAGTTATTTCGTTAATTATTTTATTGTTAAAAAAATTACGAAATATATAATCATCTAGTTATGTTCTAATTCAAATTTTAGTTCATTTTGATTTTATATACATTAGTTTTAATTTAGAAAAAACATCCAACATATAAAGGATTCAAAAAAACAAAATCATGAGATAAAAATTCCCTAAAAAAAACACACAACACCCTCTTACACGATTTTCTGGAAAAAATACAGTATCACGAAAAAGAGAATTTGAGATTGTTTTCTTATTTCATCTTCCATCCATCTTCATATACATACTGTTACAATAACCCAACAACGCACTGTAAGAAAGATTACAAAAAAGAGAAAGAAAAAGAGTGCAGAACCGCAATGATTCAACCAGATTTGGTCAGCGCCATCGTCAAATCCATTTCCGGCCATACCATTGATGTACACAGTCGCTGCTCACAACCGCAATAGATCCACCGCAAATTCACGCGTCACCCACCACGAGCCGCCAAACGCCGGTGAACCAACCACCATAGCCACCAACCGCAGAAACACTTCGCCCACTGCGCATTTTCACTTTTGTAATGCCCTGTATAATACATATCTAGAATAATACAATACACGCATTTTATTTGGTACTGACACCATCATAAGTGCCTAATGGCGTAATTCACATACTTAACGATTTCCTAAAACATAAAACAATCTATGGTACATGGTATGGAAACTAGCCAAAGATAAAAATCTAAGAACATTATACAATTTCCTCATTGTACAAGAACAATAAAATACACAGCGGAATAAACTTAACTAAGCTTCTCTTGAAACATCCAAGCATCGCTCCACTTGTAAATCAGACCTACAAACCACACCTGAAATAAAGCAACTATAGTGGGGTGAGATACATCAAATCTCTGTGAGTTCCCTATCTTATAGGTTCTCTCGGCTTTACAAGGTTCTATCAATCCTAACTCAAGTCAAGGGGAAGGAAAAAATGACCTTGAGTTCACAATCTCACAATCTCACACTATATGGAAACATGTCCTGAGTTCATCAACTCAAAATATCACTAATCGATAACCGTACCAATGCATCCCCTTTTCCCGTCCTCTTCTACGTCTAGAAGTCGACCCGAGTCATGGATCCTTGTAATTTACTTGGCATACGAAATGGATTCAGAAACATCGGCCTATTAGCCGTGAATCGTCACTTCTCATGGTCTGTTAACCATCTCAAGTCTCTACCCGTAGGTTTCATTCGTACTACACGCGGGAATCAAACCTGCCAAGTACCATGCCTTGTTTCAGAGGAGCTCGAGACTCATGAAATTGCAACTCAAAGAACTGGTTCCGATTATGTGATCACACACACAAACATGATTGCATTCGACAATCAAAAGACCATAATGCCTTAAGGCCTCTTTTGCCTTTTCTCAAAATAAAACATAACAATTACACATGTTCCATACTAGTGTTTCACTCATTCTATACCATTTCAGAAATAGACACACGCCTCGGCCCCTCACGCACGATCGTTGTCATTTCGGAAATGGATACACGCCTCCGCACCGAAAGCACGAGTGTTGTCACTAAGTTATCTACTCTAGGCCAGAACTCGTCAATGAATGCACGAGCGTCGCCATCCAGAGTTTCTATCACAATTCTATTCACAACCTAAAATTATAACAATCTTAACTATGCCATTTGTTTTGGGGTAAAGTTTTCTCACTCTTCCTAATTCGTTTTGACATGCATATTCTCTCGATCATATCTAACAACAAATAATTACACATAGCATAACACAATTTGCATAATTGAAACACATAATAATTCGATCACAAGTTACTTAACCCTTAGGTTCCCTCCGATTTATCTAATCGGGCAATGAAAACAACATTTCTCACTCTTATCCCGTAGGATATTTCCACAGCTTTGCATCGGCTATCACTATGCCACGATCGGATTTACGATCAAAAAGATGTGGATTCCAACATATCACAAAACATTGTTATCATTCAATTGCACTAATTAATTAATCCCACATCAGGTAGAGGGTCGTTATAGCCTTCTAATGATACCAAGAACGTCCCGATCCGAGTTACGGATCAAAAGTTATGAAGGAAACAAAACTGCACAAACTGCCATGTTCGCTAGGTGAACCACCCAGCGAGCGTTCGCTTCCACCTTCGCTAGGCGAAGCTCCAGGAGAATCAACAAACAGACCAGAACAGACACAAAGTTCGCTAGGCAAACAACTTGGCGAAACCTCGCCTTGCCCTTCGCTTCGCGAACCTCTGGGCGAACCAAGGCAGAACCAAACAATACTGAAAAGATACAAAGTTTGCTAGGCGAACGACTTGGCGAACATTTCCTGACCTTCGCTAACGGGTTTGCTAGGCGAACCCTCGAAAGCTGTTCGCTGGGCTTCGCCCCAGGTTCGTTAGGCGAACCTTGGAAAACTCAGAATTCTCAACAGCGTAACAGCTGGTCCTTTGGGGTCCAAAACCCATTCCCAACACCACCCAATGCACAAACAAGCATTAATAGATGATTCTACACACATATTGATCATACAACACAGTTTATAACTCATTTTATCCATTGATTCAACAATTTATCATTTTCTCTCAATTCTAACCTAAGTTCCAAACATCTATTTCGAGAACTTAGAGTGTCTAACTAGAACCCACCTGATAATCAAAGAGGAGTTTGAAGAAGATGATGATGATCCATGAGTTTCTCTCCTTCATCTTTCTCCACTTTCTCTTCTCTTCTTCTTTCTCTCCATTTCCTTCTTCTTCTTTTCTATCTTTCTTTCTCTTTCCAAATATATATATATATATATATATATATAAACCAATATTATATAATATAATTCAATAGAGTAAAATATCCCCAATTGATATTTTGTCGTCTCAACCAATTGATCAATTATTAGAGTTACCATTAAATCCTCTCTTGAACTAATAATTATTGATCTCTTCAGAGTTCATTAGTTGATCTATTGTTCCCAATCGATAATACTTAAAGCACTTAGAGGATTCCATCAATCCAACTAACCAAAGATAGAATACATAGATGCTCATCTGATCTCATCTGCTATCCAATTAAGCATTTAAATAATACGGGGTATTACAACCTTCACCATGACATCTTCCTATCTCGCAAAAAACCACTCACAGAACCACCGTTGGACCTCATCATCTTCGGCGAACAGCACCACTATCTTAAACCCACCGTCCGTGATTCCCTCTGCTCTTGTGCATTGAGGCATTTTTCAAAATGAAAGACTTCTCCACCCCGATGCGTGTGGACTTTTCTAGGAATAAAAGCAATCAACACACCAACATTTTGGAGAAGAACTATGGTAATTTGATCCTTCATTTAATTTGAGGGTACGTAGGCATAAAGTTGTAAACTCAAGCGAGTGCAATTATAAAAAAAAAACTTTTTTTAGGTTCTTTTCTTTGTAAATATCAAAATAATTTCCTTTAATAAATAAATAATAAGAAATTGGGAATAATAAGCAAACAATCCTAAGAACACACTAACCCTAGATTTAGAAGAGGATCCCATTGAGTACAATGGAGGTGAGGCCTAACACTTTCCACTCGCTTAACCGACTTCCAAACCTAGTTTCTATCCCCTTAGTCATTAGGTTTTATCATTTCTTCCTTGTCCCTTAGGACGAATAAAGGATGATGGAGAATCTGTCATTTTGCCGGCCGCGACACATATCAAGCTTCATTCAACATTATTTGATCAAGAGAAGTTCAAGTTTGGTGCATTGATGTCAAAGTTGATTCAAGTATGGTTCATGTGTTTATTTCCATGTCATCTTCATCCAATCTTCAAAAAATCATCAACGATTATTCAAAGAACAATCAAGACTCCTTCATTTGGTATTAAAGTGTTCATCATTGGGATTTTGAATGTAAGAAACCAGCAAGAAATCTCAAGTTGGAACATGTTTGGTGGACCTAAGATCAAGTATGGCATGACAATTGGTCCAAACACCATAAATTTCACATTTCTCAACATTTTTGGAATCTACTTTGAGCAAAATGTCACATTTGAACTCCTCGACAGCTTTGTTTTAAGAGTCAAATATCAATTTACCCTTTAAGTTCGTCAATTTTGGGATTTGCTCAGTTGCCCATGTGTGCACAAAAGTAGGCCCAAGACCTGGTCGACTTAATGCCAGATCTGAAATTTCATGCCACGACCCCAAGTTTTAATCAATGCCATTTTCAATCCAAGCATCCTTTTGATGTGATTCTTTTTGCATCTGATTCTTTGCAATGAGGAGAACAGTTGCCACAAAGAAAATCTCAAAACGCAAGAGTGAATTTCATTTGGGCTAGCTTTAAACATGGTACCTTAAGCTCTGCTTCTTGGTGAGTTTTAGGTCATGATTTTCATGCCAATTCTCAATTTGCGACCACCTGCACATGTGTGAACCTTTTTTACAACCAAAACACATGCAAACAAGTGCTAAACGACCATTTTTCATGATTGAATAGCACATTTCACACTTGCTCTCACATGGATTGTAAATCAACAAATTTCAACTTGGTTCACATGTATTTCATATTCATTTCACATGTGTAAGCTCAACAACACTTTTCCTATAAATAGAGGGATGATTTTCCTTCACTTTCAAGCTTTAGAGACCCAAAAAACCTCTGCTACACTTAAGCTCGAAACCACCAAAAATTAGTTAACCGTTTCATCAAATCAAGCTTGTTTTGCTTCAAATCTGTGCCCAGAATCACTCACCGCCCTCCTCTGAAGTTAACTGAAGCAGATCCGTGGCTTGAAACTTCCAGCAACCTTCAACTCAATTCCACCATTATTGGCCTCTGAAGCTTCAACTAAAAAGGTATCTACGAGTAAAATTTATTAGCAACCAAGTTACCAGTGTGTTCGTCTTGATTCACTAATTGAAAGCCTTCAACTGCCTTGAATTTATATTTCATATTAGTCATTTAATTTTACTTTGAAGAACTAGGGTTCTTCGGGTTCTTGAGCAAATTCTCTTTGCTCATAGCCAATCAATGGCTCTGATGCAAAGAGACATGAACGATGAAATGTTTGGAAGCTGAATCTATGCTTGAATCCAATGTGTAAGATGAAGCTGCTATGCGCGTTTTTTCAAACATAAACTAGTCGTTGGCGCCCTAATTCATATATTTTATTTTATTTTATTTTTATTTTCTTTTCTGATTTTTTTAAAATAGCTCCTTTATTTATTTTTACTCGAATTTTTATCATAAATCATAAAAAATACTTTCTATCACATATATATTTTTTCATAGTTTTCAAAAAAACATTTTGCATTTAATTGATTTTTCTTTCCTTTTTCATTTAATTTTCATCTTGCATTTTATTTTTAATCATTTTGAAACATTTTTCATTTCAACTTTTGGGATCTCTTTATTTGCAATATTCTTTACTTTTCAAAATTTGTTTAACCATTTATTTGTTGTTTTAATGCATCTTTGGATTTTTCTTTTTAATTCCATTTTAAATCATTTTAATTTTTAATTTTGATTTTTGTTCAATTTTGGAATGTCTTGACATGGTCTCTTGATGAAGATTGGTTGAACATATTTTCAACATTTCAAGTCCCTGGTTGATGATCCCTTGGTTAATTGAACCTTCTTTGGTTCAAACATGTTAATGGGTGATCATTTGATCATATGTGGCACTTTGCATCAGAGATAGGTTATCCCTTAGTGATCATGTTTTAAGTCCTTTGACTTGTTGATAGATGATCCCTATGTGATTGAATGAGTCTTCATTTCATCTCCTCCCATTTCCTTCTCTTCTTCTTTTGTTTTTGTTTTGAGAATTGTGCTACATGTTTTGGGAGACTAGCTTTGTGTTAATTCTCTAACATGTTTGACACATAAATTGTTATTGACCGGCCTCAAATAGGTGTGACTTCTACATAAGTCCACAAACTATTGCTTAACATATCGCTAGGTTGTCCCGACTCAGTTGATCTCTCATTATTACTAACATTGACATATTAATTATGCTAACATCTAACATTTGCTTTTATACTCTTTACATTTCTGTCATTTATATTTATGTCATTTACATTCATTGTCATTTTACATTCTTGCCTTTATTTTTGCTCTTTACCTTATGCATTTACTGCTTTTTTATTCCAAAAGAACAAAAAAAAACTATAAAATGGCTAAAACCCTAAAAAACTTTAATTTGATCTCTTGGACTTTGAGTTAATATACTTCGCTTGAGGAGTATTTTAGACTTTGGACCTTTAGGACTTAGTGATTTCCCTTTGCTTGGAGTGGTATTTGAGACTTTGTGATTCATCTGAGACCTTGTTATTTCTCTGGCCCTCTGATCTTCAATTCAAGGCTTGGATGCTCTTTATAGCTTGGTGACCTTGGTTTTCCATTTGGATCTGTTTATGTTCATCTGTGCACATGCTTGTTCATCATGTGGTTCAATCCAAAGGGAAAGGAATGCTTGTTTTGCCCAATGTCAAATTCTTGCTCCCATGATGGTTAGTACACTTCCACACACAAAGGCTTTCTCTTGGGCTACCTTACAATGAGACCTTATACTTTATGCTTTAAGATAGTCTCTTCTTCTCCTTCCCACTTCTTAAATTTTCAAAACTTCTCTCTCACTATGCCAAGGAAGGGAAAAGACAAAGCTTTTTTTGGCCTTTAACAGCGCTTAAAAGCGCTGCCTAAGGTTGTGCTGCTGTAGGTAAAGACAGCGCTTTTTTTAATGAAAAAGCGCTGCTAAAGGCCTACTTTAGGCAGCGCTTTACCTTGAAAAGTGCTTTCTAAAGTAGGCCTTTAGCAGCGGTTTTTCCTGGAAAAACGCTTTCTATAGTGGGCCTTTAGCAACACTTTTTCAGGCCTTTTATGCTTTCTTTTGGCATCTTTAGGCAGCGCTTTTTCAGGAAAAAGCGCTTTTTATTATCCCCCTTTAGACAGCCCTTTTTAAAGCACTGTCTAATGTATTTTTTATTTCACTTTAAGGCAGCGCTTTTAATGGAAAGTGCTGTCTATTGTGTACTATAGGAAGCACTTTTTCTAAAAAGCACCTTCTTTTCTTCATGTAAAATTTGCTTTTTAAAAGCACTTTTTTAAAAATCAGAATTTAGGAAGCGTTTTTTGTTTAAAAGCGCTGCCTATTCCTTATTTTTTAGAAAACATTTTTTTGGAAATAATACCATAAATCTGTATAATTCAAGCCTTTGATATACCATTATAATCCATTATAATCCAAAATATATACACCATTACCATTCAAAACATAAACCATTTGATATAAATCAACACAAACATGCATCATATATACACCAATCCATAATTCTAATAACAATTTGTTCACCTAGAAATCCTTTAACTTCTATATATTCCTAATATACAACCACTTCCAAAACTATACAACATTCCATAACTACACAACAACTTCCATACCTTATATGATTCTTTTCTCAATAAAGTATTCACACAATTCCTCCTTGATTTCTTCCAACTTATCTTTCGAATAATGAGCACACTTGTATTTATCAAAGTACTACATAATAAAACATAATATGCATGCTTTAGTTAAAAGTCATAAATTATATGAAATATTCGATGAATACTAAAATAAATCCTAAGTTATAAATCCATACCATGATTAGAATCTCTATTTGATCCAAATGAAGGATTTCTCTCATAAAGCTCAAAACGTAATAACTGCAATCTATACCATTACGCTGACGAGCACACTACACAGAAAAACAAATAAGAATATATAGTTGTCTTGTTTTATCAAGTACCATCACTATTATAAGCAAAATTGTGAAAAGTAATATACCTCCACTCTGATCCAAGTAATGTTGTTTGCTTTAGACCGTGGTACTCGAGCTTCTCTTTGTGATCGGAATGCTTGTATATCTCTAACAAAATAAAAACATATATTTAGAACAATCTCACATAAATAATTAAATATACAAATACACACGAATATTTAGAACAATCTCACTTATGTATCAACGATATTCTTCATATCCGGATATGTTGTCCAATCACCATCCAATGAATTCAGATAATACACTACTTCTTTTGTAGGATTAATAGCAACCAACAACCAGTGACCACTGTAAAATAAAACAAAAGTTTAGATGGAAATTTTCTACGCAAAAGATACAAAGATTAGAATGAAATTAGAAGGAAAATCTAACTCTTTGCCAGTATTATATGGTAAAAGATACAAACTTTCTGTACTGCTGGCCATAAATCTCTCGACTATCTCTTACTGAATCTTGATCCTGAACAATTAATGGTGCGTTGACACGGGCGCAAGACACGAAATAGAATCTGTTTGACAATTGATTCCCGCGCATAAATTTGTTATACAAGAACCTTAAATAAAAACATGATAAACATTAGACTATTTTCATTGAAATGTGTAAATAAATTATTCAACTAATTAGATAATAGATTGATCGGCATACCAGATGTATGAATGCATAACACCGATGCCTAATTCAAGATGTCGAAAAATCTGATCCATGTCCTCTTTTGCAAGTGTTTCGAAATTAGAATAACCAAAAATACCTTCCTCCATATCTATTTGACGAATGACACCATGCATCAAATCTGATGTCCCCACAAGTGTTTCAAGACACATCCTAAATCGAGCAACAGAAGCTCTTTTTGATCCGGTCCTTGGAAGATCCGTTTTTTGTTGGATACATGACTAATTTTCTTGATGACTTGTTGTGACTCTTGAGCAAGAACTTAAAAATCATATAAGTTAGGTAAAGTATAAAATCATGAAGCTTTTGCATTCGGATCACGGAATTAACACTTTCAATGTACCTCTTTTTGTGATGCAACAAACTCGTTGTGCCACAAAATCCCTTTATCCCTAGATGTGGGTTTTGTAGGAGTCTAACATTACCATGTAAAAAAATGTACGTAATGGTTCAGAATGCTTTTCGTAAGGGTTCAGAATTGACATTTGATTACTAAAACATTCATAATGGTTTTCAACATACCTCCTCATCTATGAAAATGAGGTCTGGCGGCCATGCAACAAACGATCTTATTGCATCTCGCAGTAATGTTGTCTCTGAAGAAACGTCAGGTATCGGTAGCAACACATCAGGCTCTAATGCAATATCAACCGATACTTTCAGATATCCATCAGGGAGCGGTTTATGGTGAAGTAAATCTCCCAAAGTGTTATGCATTTTTTCCCTTGCCAACTATGCGATAAGTCGGTGACGATAAATATAGCTGACAAGATGAAATGCCCTAAACCAATAATAAATATGTTACTGTTAATGTGTATATATGTCAATTAAAATGAATGGGCTAATTTAATTTCATAATAACATATATAATTACCTCGGGAAATTTCTTTTGACAATTGATACTAACTTTGTCACTAGTATCTTTCAACTATGAACCGCGCTTTTCCGCCATATATCTTTTTTTGTCCTTTTTCAATTCACGGACTTGCGCTTTTATTTCCTTCAACGATTGCATCACTTGTTGATTGCTAGGATTTTTTTCTTTGGATGCTTATATAAGGATGGTGGAGTCACACCAAATCCATTACCCCTGACACGACCGGAATACTCAGGAACATTTAGTACTCGACTAAGTATGCTCCTGCAATCCTCGTCTTCGCTTGTAGTTAAGGATTGAGATAGAGTCTCCTGAAATTAATTTACATATTGACAATTATTAGTGGGGATTAAAAATTAATTATATGTTAGTAAACTTTTGATTTAATTAAAGACATAATGTTATACTTACACATTCGTCAAAAACATGTTGAACATCGTCCCTAACAACTCCATCCTTGCCGACACGAGCAACCTTCCACAAAACATGTCCCAGAAGAGATGTTTCTTCACTTTTACTCTCTTCTAACTACACATTGAGACAAATAATAAGATCATCAATTATAACACATTGAGACAATTAATAAGATCATAGCATTTATATATACTTACCATTTTTTGCTGTAAGCGTGCATATCCCAAACGCCCTTTTTTGTATGGATACGCCGGTTTTGATACTCTTTGCCGATTTATGTCACTCACTTCCTGGATAAACAAGTTTAAGTCATATCAGAACAATCTAATGCAACGAGTATACAATACAATTAATAGACATGACAAATTAACATTACATGGAATTTTTCGGTTCTTCGTTTGGCTACAAATATCTCCCATTCTTCAGGTGTAATCAAATCCGCATACTTCATTGGAAGTTCTGCTTCAACAAACTCCCCTTGCTCATCCTTTAGAAAAGTGGTTCATAAAAAGTTCTAAACCCTCTGAGTCTTTTTTCAGCCAATTGAAGACAATACTTTTTTCGGCTTTCATCAATGTTAAAAGACCTCTACGAAAAACATACACATAGAGTGTGTTAGTATAAGTAATTTAAAGACATAATCGTCAACAAAAATCTAATAACATCAATCATATATGGTACGTACCTGTATCTCAGTCCATATTTTTTCTTTACCGGCTTGCAACGCTGGATTTCTCCAGTTATCATAGATGATTGGTATGTGCTGACGAACAAGTGAACCTATGTAACTTGTCAACATTGCACCGTTAGGCTCAACTAGTTGGGCTTCAACACTCCAATGTACATCATATTTGATTCCTTTATCTCTTGCATGAATTATTGACTTCATAATTGTTATTCCTCGTGTAATTTCTCTTTCTACATTCTGAGCTGAATCATTTGCATCATTTTATCGTGTGAGTCATTTGTATCCTGGTTACTAGCCATTTGACCTGTAGTAAAGAAAAAAACAAACAATTCAAAAAACTCAATTCATTATCATTCTAACAATCTTAACAATCTTAACAATTAGATTCATTAGCAATCTGTATCAATAACTTTTTTATAGTATTTGATTATTAGTTATTAGAATATATTTCAAGATGTTCATTATCAAGAAAAATCTACAATCGCTTGGTCCAAGAATTCATTTGCAAGTGTTTTTCATTTTCATTCCTATTTTCTATCCTAAAGAGGCACAATTGATTCTTTTCAATTCAAAGCTTAACTATACTGTATATTCTGATTTTTAATTAATCATTCACGAATCTAATCTATCTCAGTTGCAAATTTCAACAAATGCTTAATTGATACATTTTACCAAACAAAAAAGATTGATTAATATATATTTGAGCATGTTGAAAAAGATTGATCAATCATTCATTAGAAACAGAAAACCACTACAAGGTTTAATGGCAATAGCTCTGAAGAAGCATACCAGTATAGAAGGAAGTTTTGTTGGTGATTTGTGCATGTTGATTTAACTCATTATTTCCAGGTCTGTCATCATAATTTTTATCAACAAACTTATTCATTCATTCTATTTGGATGACATTCACTATTATAGTGTTCTAGTATAATAAGTTAGCCTATGAAACATCTAATCAAACAGAATATTCATTACATTTCATCAGGCACTAGTAACAGCAATCAACATTGGTTCATGATCAAAAGAGCTAAAACACAAGTGATTATTACTAGTTCATGTTGAGTTTCTAAAAGTTCTAACTAACAGTCTTAACAATTCCTAACCAAACTAACACATTCTAAAAACTTCACTAACTGTCATATAATGAAAAAAGACGAAAAATGAAAATGTACCACGGTCGGAGAACGATGGCAGTCGGAGAACACAACAATGGCGGTCGGAGAACAACGGAGGTCGGAAACAGAACAGTTGCGAAAAAGCTTATGACAAAGTGAGTTGGAATTTTCTTAGTTATATGTTGAGGAGGATGGGGTTTGGGGATTTATGGATGAGATGGATGAAGTTGTTGGTTTTCAATAGCAATATGCCGGTATTAGTAAATGGTAGCCCGACTAAGGAGTTTAAGGCGAAGAGTGGATTAAGGCAAGGAGACCCGTTATCTCTGTTTCTTTTTGTGATTGTTGCGGAGGCTCTCTCGAGTTTGGTTAAAAAGGCGGTGGAAATTGGGGAATATGAAGGAGTTTTTGTTAATAGGGTTTGCTCGGTCGATATCCTTCAATTTGCGGATGACACCTTACTAATCGGAGGGAGTACTTGGAAACAAATGTGGGCCATAAAGGCGGTTCTTAGGAGTTTCGAGTTAGTCTCGGGTTTGGGAATAAACTACCAAAAGAGTGAGTTAATTGAGATTAATTCGAATCCTCATTTTTTGGAGGCGGCGGCTTCTTTCTCTCTTGTAGGAGAGAAGATAGTAGTTTCACCTTTCTTGGTATTCTTATAGGGTCTAATTCGAGAAGACTTTCCTTGTGGAGATGTTTGGTCGATAAGATCAAGAAGCGACTTTCTAGTTGGAAGGGTCGTTTGCTTAGTTTAGGGAGTAGAATTGCTCTCCTAAAATCGGTTTTATGTTCATTGTCAATCTTTATGTTATCTTTTTATAGGATACCGGCCAAGATTGCCAATGAAATAACCTCGTTGTAAAGTAGTTTTTTATGGGGGAGTACGGAAGACCAGAGACGGATTCATTGGATAGGATGGAAAGATGTTTGTTTGCCGATGGAGCAAGGTGGGTTAGGTTTGCGTTGTATTGAGGATTTTAATGTCGCGCTTCTTCTTAAATGGAGGTGGAGGATTTTGCAAGGTTCAGACTCTTTATGGTATAGCATTTTACGAGCCTGTTATGATGACATTTGTTTGAGTATGATTACAGGGGATCCTGATCTTCGGTCTAGCACCTCTAAATCAGTGTGGTGGAAAGATATCAGGAGTATAGATAAAAAATTTGTTCAAGACTTATTTGTGAAGAATTGTAGGGTGGAATTGGGGAATGGTTACATCACATATTTTTGGCATTCTAAGTGGATGGGAAATTTTAGTTTGAAGGATAAATTCCAGGATCTATTTTCTGCATCTAGACTTCAATACGCATCGGTAGCCGGTATGGGAGGTTGGGTGGAAGGGGGCTGGAGGTGGGGCGATTTCGGTATTGATATCAATGTGGACTCTGTTTTAGGAGCTAGTAGACTGGTTTTAAAGAATTTTATTACAACTTCAGGGCCTGTTTCTAATGGTCGATATAAGTTTTCTTGGCTTCCCGATCCTGTAACAGGATTTACCGTCAAACCTTGCGCGGCTATACTGACTGAAAGTAGGCTCCCTGTAATGGAAGCCCATTCGAATAACTCGGATGGAACTGCTGTGTTTGACAGTACAGCGCCAGTTATTGTTTATGCGGACAACACCCATGCTACTGATGAGCTTAGGAACAACACTGCTACTGGAGTTATTGACAACACAGTGCCTGTTCTTGCTCCTGAGGGCAGCAGCTCCGATACTATTGTGTCTTCGTTAAACATTGCGGCCGTTGTGGTTGATAGCACAGCTTGTAACGCCCCAGTTTTTGTTAGTTATATTTAATCGAGTCGATTTAATTATTTTTATTATTATATTATTTTATTTTTTACTTTTATTTGATAATATGTTATTTTTCGTCGTGAATATGTTTTATCGCGTTTTGGGAACGTTTGCGATATATGTTAGATATCGCGTTTTGTTTTATTTGATACATGTTAGATATATGTTGTTGTGCAATCTATTGGTAATTTTCTGGTGTTTAGGTGGAAATTGGAGTGATTTTGGGATGAATTTCGCAGCAAAAATTCTGCAGAAAAATTATGGGTTTCCGCTACCGTTACGCGTATCAGGCATGTCCATACACGTATTGGGTTGGGCAATACGCGTATTGAAGGTTTTTTTGAGGGCAATACGCATAATGAAAACCATTTTTCTCGGCCATCTGCTGAAACGCGTAATAGAACGCGTATGAGGCTGAGCAATACACGTATGGCTCAGGGAAATACGCGTATGGCCAGCAAGGGTGCAAAATGTTGTCTTTTCGCGATTCCATTTCTTTTTACTTCCGTAACTTATGCTCCGATTATCCGTTTTGAAAATACTTGGTATCGTTGGAAAGCTATTGAGATGTACTTTCTTATTAAAATGGTTTTGAGATTGTTGATCGATTTAATTATGTCGGGAATTTTGAAATGTGTCGCTTTGTCGACTTTTGTCGTCGTACAGTGTGTAATTAGTGTGTTATCATGCAATGTGCTTTTAATATATGTTGTATGACTTGTGTGATGTTATATGATGTGAATGCATGCGATTAAATGTTGAGATGATGGTTTGTGGCCGAAGGGCAAGAAAATGTATTGTGTTGTGTTTGATTATATATGCATGATTGTGGATGTGTATATGTGTGCATTTGAATGTCATGTGTCATTGTATGCCAAGCATCATGAAATGCATTCTTGTGATGTCGTGTGCCCTAGTGGGTGTGAGCGACAAATCGATTCCAGAGGGAATCCGCTATAACATCGTGAGCCTTATATCGAGAGAACCGAAAGCGAGGATTATAGATAATCGTGAGCCTTATACAAAGAGGATCGAAACCGATCGGATCGTGAGCCTTATACAAAGACGACTGAAAGTGATCTATAAATGTCGTGAGCCTTATACCAAGAGGACTGAAAGCGACGGGGAACATCATTTGCCCGACGGGGAGTTACACTAAGTAACAAGCGATGATTCCAATAGTTCCTGAGTGAACTAATGATGAGATGATGGATGGAACGGTACCACATTGCATTGCATAGAGTCGTCGTGTCGGTCTCTGTGCATTTGCATAAATCGTGAATGGATTGATTATGTGTGGGATTGTGAATGGAATTGATGAATTAAAATATATATATATATGTTGGTGATAATATATACATGTTGTGAAATAAAAATGCATGAAATACATGTTGTGATGATGATGTGTGGCCTAAGGGCAAGAAAATGCAATGTGTTGTATTTGGTTGTATATGCATTGTTTATGGTTGCATATATGTGTGAAGATGCATTGGTTGTCATGAGTTCTTGTGTGTCAAGCATCATGATATGTATCTTGTGGGATTGTGAGCCTTATACAAAGAGGACTGAGAGCGATCGGATTGTGAGCCTTATACAAAGAGGACTGAAAACAATCCATGACGTCGTGTGCCCATGTGGGGACCTAAAGCGACGGTTTGATTCCTGAGTGAATCTGTTATAAACATCGTGAGCCTTATGCAAGAGGACTGGAAACGGTGGTTATAGATGATCGGTAGCCTTAAAGATAAGAGGTATGAATAGCCTTAAAAATAAGAGGACTGAAAGCGATCGGATCGTGAGCCTTATACAAAGAGGACTGCAAGCGATCCATAAACGTCGTGAGCCTTATACAAAGAGGACTGTAAGCGACGGGTGAACATCGTAGGCCCGACGGGGAGTTATAGTGATGTAACGAGTGATGGTTCCAGCAGAGTTCCTGAGTGAACTAGTGTTGAGATTTGATGGAGTCGGTACCGCATGTGCATTTGAATAGAGTCGTTGGGTCGGTCTCTTTGCATCTGCATGGTTTATGATTGCATTGGTTATATGTGGAAAATCATGATTTAATTGATTATGTGTGAGACATGGTGATAACACTTGTGAATCGATGTGCATTCGTGTTAAATGCATTGAGTTATGAATGACATGTTTCGTGTATAAACATATGCATTATGTGTGAATATGTGATTAGGTGAGTATAATCTATATATGCTTTATGTGTTGGCATGTGATAATTGTGGTGAGAATACTTGATATGTGTATTTTATGTCGATATACATAATTATATGCATTTATATTATAATTGTGTTTCTCACCCTTCTGCTGTTTTATAATGCTCTATGAGGCATAGACAGGGAGAATCACATCATATTGAAACAAAACATACAACACCTACTCATAAAGAGTATACTCTGATGAAATTTTGAATTTTTATTTATCGCTTTTAATAGCTTGGGGGTATAGATTGGGGGTGTTACATGTCATATCTCAGGGAGATGTCGCGATTGATCCATCAAAAGTTGAAGCAGTGATAATTGGGTGAGACCGAAGAATGTGTCTAAAGTTAGAAGCTTCTTGGGACTAGCAGGTTATTATAGAAGGTTTATTAAAGGCTTTTCCCAACTGGCTTTACCGATGACGAGACTTACTCGGAAGGATTATTCGTATGAATGGGATTCGGCTTGTGAGCAAAGTTTTATGAGCTTGAAAGAGAGATTGACGACCGCTCCTGTTTTGGTTATTCCTGATCCTAGCAAGTCTTATGAGGTATATTGTGATGCATCGAAGATGGGATTAGGAGGTGTGTTAATGCAAGATGGACATGTAGTGGCTTATGCTTCACGACAGTTAAAAGCCCATGAAGAGAATTATCCAACGCATGATTTAGAATTGGCGGCCGTTGTTTTTACCTTGAAGGTGTTGCGTCACTATTTGTATGGTGTACGTTTTGAGATGTTTAGTGACCACAAGAGCTTAAAGTACCTCTTTGATCAGAAGGAGTTGAACATGCGTCAAAGGAAGTGGATGGAATATTTGAAAGATTACGACTTGGAGTTAAAATACCATCCGGGTAAAGCGAATAAAGTGGCGGATGAATTGAGTAGGAAGGTGTTGCATAATGCCGAGATGATGGTGCTAGAGCATACTTTATTGGAAAAATTTTGAGATCTAAATCTTCAATTTGTTTGGACCCCTAATGGTGTGATTATGGGAAATTTGAATATCACTTCTACTCTTCGAGAAGAAATCCAACAAGAGCTAGGGTTAGATGAGAAGTTACAAGAAGTGTTATTGCAACTGGGTTTTGTGCGAGCTACCGACGGAGTTATTGTATTCAACCGAAGGATTTGTGTTTCGGATAACGCGGAGTTAAAAAGGAGGATTTTGGAAGAAGCGCATAAGGATGCTTTTACGATACATCCGGGATCTTCGAAGATGTGTCAAGACTTAAAGAGGGACTATTGGTGATCTGGAATGAAAAGAGATATTGCGGTGTTTGTGTCGGAATGTGCGGTGTGCCAACAAGTGAAGATCGAGCACCAAAGAACAGGTGGCTTGTTGCAACCGTTAGAAATTCCGGTGTAGAAATGGGAGAGTATTTCGATGGACTTCGCGGTAGGATTACCCCGTGCGCAAGGTGGTTATGATTCGATTTGGGTAATTGTGGATCGGTTAACGAAATCCGCGCATTTCTTAGCTGTGAAGACTACCTACAGGGCGAGTCATCTCGCAAGGTTGTTCATTTCGGAGATAGTGAGATTGCATGGTATTCCTACTACTATCGTTTCAGATAGAGATCCAAAATTTACTTCGAGATTTTGGAGAGATTTTCAACAAGCGATGGGAACGAAGTTGTGTTTGAGTACGTCGAATCATCCGCAAACAGACGGTCAGACGGAACAGACAATACAAACCATGGAAGACATGTTGAGAGCTTGTGTACTTGAAAGTGGGGGAAATTGGTTAGAACTTTTGCCGTTGATTGAGTTCTCTTATAATAACAGTTATCATGCAAGTATTGGTATGGCACCTTATGAGGCGTTGTATGGAAGGAAGTGTAGGACACCGTTGTGTTGGGCAGAAGTCGGGGAAGATAGGTTGTTGGGACCCGAGGTTATTCACGAAACTACGGAGAAGATTAGGATGATCCGTGGAAAAGTTAAGCAAGCACAGAATTGTCAAAAGAGTTGTGCAGATAACCGAAGAAGACCTTTAGAATTTGAAGAAGGCGATCACGTGTTTTTGAAGGTTACACCGAGATTGCGGTTGAAAGGACCGTTTCGGTCGTGGAAGTTAAGTTCGAGATATGTGGGACCATATCAGATTTTGGAAAGAACTGGTGAAGTAGCCTACATATTAGCCTTACCGCCTTCTCTTTCAGAGATGCACGACGTTTTTCATGTGTCTCAACTTCAGAAATTTGTCCCAGATCCTCTTCAGCCAATTTTACCAGATACAATTGAGATAGAAGCAGATTTGACATTTGAGCCTCAACCGAGTCGTATCACTGGAAGAGAAACTAAGGTGTTAAGGAATAGAGAGATTCCTCTTGTTAAGGTCCAGTGGGATGTGACGCATCCGGGCGATGCAACTTGGGAATTGGAATCGGAGATGCGGGAGGTCTATCCTCATCTGTTCAGGTAATTGTTTTAAAATCGTGGGCGAATTTCTATTTAAGGGAGGAGGATGTAATACCCTGTAAATTATTTTACTCTAGATAATATTGGTTGTGATCAGCTGAGTCCCAGTGTGCTCTGAGAAATTATCTGCATAGATAATTAGGGTAACTGTTGAACTTAGAGTAAATCCAATTAATATTATCTGACTCTGAGATATTTAAGTATTTGAACTTTAGAGACTTTTTGGACAATTAGTGGTATTCCTAATTGATGATATTTTCCCTATATCATTTCTTTCCTTTCATTTTCCAAAGAAAAAGATAGAAAGGATTTTGGAGAGAAAGAAAAGAGAAGGAAAGGAAGAGAAAAAGAGGAAAAAGTTCAAGAGCAAGATCATCAAGAACATCATCAAATCTTCATCAAATCATCTTCCCATCTTCACCATCATCATCTACTCAAGGTGGGTTCTAGATAGAAACTTAAGTTTTAGAGTTAGAAATGATTTTAGCTTAAGTTAGGTTTTATGAGAAGTTGCTTAAATTGGTAATCGATGAAATTTAACGGTTGAAATGTGTTAAAAACTGAGTAGTATAAGCTATATGGGTGTAGAGTAATATGTGTTTGATTATTGGATGTTTGGATATGTTTGGGTGAATTTTGGACCCATGGGAATTCAGCAGTTACGCTGCAGAACTTCTGAAATTTCCCAGATTCGCACTGCGAATCCCCTAGCGAAGGGGAATTCGTGCACTCGCTGGATGTTCGCATGGCGAATGGAAAGGCGAATGTTCGCCAGTGGTTCACACTGCGAACTTTAGCTTGTTTTAGTTCTGCCACTGTTCGCCAGACGTTCGCACTGCGAGTGGTGCAACAAACAAGTATTGGTTAGGCATTCGCTGGGAGCTTCGCACTGCGAATGAGTAGCGAGCACTCGCTGGCTTCTTCGCATTGCGAACATGACAGATCATCCAATTTGTTTCTTCCATAACTTTTGACTCGTTTATCCGATGTGAGTATTCTTTTGACTCGCTGGCTTCTTGGTATTGTTGTGAACCTATGAACATCCTCTAGCTAATGGTAGTGAGAAACATATGTTTATTGCCTGATTAAATAAATCAGAGGAAATCATGAATTGGTGTAATGTGTGATATGTTGCATTATGTGTTTCCATTATGTGATTGACAAATATATGCCTATGTTGTTATTGTTAACATGTTTGAATAGGTATGCATGCTAAAAATACGAAATAGGTAAAGTGAGGAATATTACCGTAAACAATGGTCGGTTAGTGTGGAAATAACATAGTGACAACGCTCGTGCATGAGAGGCCGAGGCGTGAAGCTAGTAATCATAACCAGTTTATCTTATGGTGTAGTTTCATGAGACTCGAGCACCCCCTCTGAAACGTATGCACAATTACTTGGCAGGCTTGATTCCCGTGTGTAGTACGAATAGAGCCTATATGGTAAAGAGACTTGTGATGGTTAACAGGCCATGAGAAGTGACGGTTCACGATTAACAGGCCGATGATCCCGAATTCATTTCGTATGCCAAGTAACTACAATGATCCATGACTCGGGTCATCTTCTAGACGTAGAAGCGGACGGGAAAAGGGGATGCCTTGGTACGGTTATTGATTAACGAGATTCTTGAGTTAACAGGCTCAGGACTTACTTTGGTACTAGTGTGAGTTAACAAGCTCATGAGTGTTTCCCTTCCCTTTTGACTTGAGTTAGGATGTTAGAACCTTGAAAAGCCGAGAGGACTATAAGATAGCAAACTCACTGAGATTTGATGTATCTCACCCCACGTTGTTGTTTACATCACAGGTACTACAGGTTCGGCGAAGGGTAAGGACAAAGTGGTTTGACTTTTCCTTACGGATCGTAGCTTTTGGGATGGCATGGCTTCCGCTATGACATTTTATTTTGAGATCATTGTAACAATCTAGTTCTTAATGCATTTTGGGACATCTTATATATGTTATGCCGTAGACTTTAGACTTTGTATTTAGGGCATTTAATGTATATAATGTGTTAACTAGGAACTTATAGTATTTCAGTACCAAATACTTGGATTCATGTATAATGTATATACTTTGATGTATGTTGTTATATATGGGTGTTACAGATGAGTTCAGGAAGAACAAACCGCCTATCTTCAAAGTAAGATATGATCCTGATGGTGCTCAGATTTGGCTCAAGGAGATTGAAAGAATCTTCTGAGTGATGGATTATGCTGAGGATCAGAAGGTGAGACTGGGTACTCATATGTTGCTGGAAGAAGCTGATGATTGGTGGGTTAGTACACGTCATGTGTTGGAAGCTGCTGATGAAGAGGTCACTTGGGCTTTGTTTAGCATTGATTTTTGAGAAAGTATTTTCCTAAAGATGTTAGAGGAAAAAAAGAGATAGAGTTCTTGGAATTGAAACAAGGTAATATGTCTGTTGTTGATTACACTGCTAAGTTTGTGGAGCTTGTGCAGTTTTATCCACATTATGCTGAAGCGACTGCAGAGTTTTCTAAGTGTGTGAAGTTTGAGAATAGATTGCGTCCTGAGATAAAGCAGTCAATCAGTTATCAAAGGATTAGAAGGTTTTCTGATTTGGTGGATTGTTGTAGGATTTTTGAGGAGGATAGTAAAGCTCGTTCTACTCACTATAAAAGTGTGAATGAAAGGAAAGGGAAGCAACAGTTTCGTGGTGGTCCTTATGTGACACCAGCTGACAAGGGTAAGCAAAGGGGTAATTATGAGAAAAGGCCAAGTGGGGGAGGTATGTCTAATTCTCTGAGATGTTATAGGTGTGGTGACTTAGGACATCGTCAGTTTGAATGTAGGAAGAATCTGGGGAAGTGTTCCAATTGTGGATGTATAGGACATGTCGCAGCTGATTGTAAGAAGAATGTGGTGAAGTGTTTCAACTGTGGTGAATCTGGTCATATTAGTACGAAGTGTCCGAAACCAAAGCAAGCTCTAGTTGGTGGGAAAGTTTTTGCATTGGCAGGGAATCAGACTACTAGTGCAGACTGTCTGATCAGAGGTACTTGTTTTATTAATAGTACGCCTTTAGTTGCCATTATTGATACTGGAGCAACTCATTCATTTATTTCGTCTGAGTGTGCGAAGTGTTTGAATCTTGTGTTGTCTTAGATGAGTGGAGAGATGGTTATTAATACTCCAGCAATGGGGTCAGCAACTACTTCTTTGGTTTGTTCAAGTTGTCCTTTGACCATTTATGGTAAAGATTTTGAGATGGATTTGGTGAGTTTGTTCATTGGAGGGTTTAGATGTGGTTCTGGGAATGAATTGGTTGCAGTTCAATCGGGTTCCCATTGATTGTTATCATAAGCTGGTACGATTTCCTTCTCTTGAAGAAGACGGGAATCGAGTTTCTTGTCTACCAAAGAGTTGAAGAAACTTTTGGCGGATGAAGCTCAGTTGTTTGGGTTGTTTGCATCGTTGACAGTGGAGAGTCAAGTTGTACTTGATGTGTTTCCAGTTGTGTGTGAATTTCCAGAGGTCTTTCTAGAGGATATTTCAGATGTGCCGCCAGAGAGAGAGGTGGAGTTTTCTATAGATCTAGCTCCTGGTACTAGACCTGTGTCTATGGCACCTTATCGTATGTCTGCATCTGAGTTGGTTGAGTTAAAGAAGCAGTTGAATGAATTGTTAGAGAAGAGGGTTGTGAGGCCGAGTGTATCGCCTTGGGGTGCTCTAGTCTAATTGGTGAAAAAGAAAGATGGAAGTATGCGATTGTGTATTGATTATTGCCAGTTGAATAAGGTGACGATTAAGAATAAGTATCCTCTTCCGAGAATTGATGATCTGATGGACCAGTTGGTAGGTGCTTGTGTGTTTAGTAAGATTGATTTGAGGTCAGGGTATCATCAGATTATAGTGAAAGAGGAAGGTATTCAGAAGACAGCTTTTAGGACACATTACGGTCATTACGAATATTCTGTGATGCCGTTCGGGGTTTCTAATGCGCCGGGTGTGTTTATGGAGTCTATGAATCGTATTTTCCATGAGCATTTGGATCAGTTTGTTGTTGTGTTTATTGACGACATCTTGATTTATTCTAAGTCCCGGGAGGAACATGCGGAGCATTTGCGTGTTGTGTTGCAAATCTTGAAAGAAAAGAGACTTTTTGCCAAGTTGTCTAAGTGTGAGTTCTGGTTGTCAGAAGTGAGTTTTCTTGGGCATGTGATTTCAGGTAATGGTATTGCTGTGGATCCATATAAGGTAGATGCAGTTCTACAATGGGAGACTCCTAGATCTGTTACTGAAATTAGAAGCTTTTTGGGTTTAGCTGGATATTATCGAAGATTCATTAAAGGCTTTTCCAAGTTAGCATTTCCTTTGACCCAGTTGACTTGTAAAGGTCAAGCGTTCATTTGGGATATTCGGTGTGAGGAAAGTTTTAGTGAGCTGAAGAGAAGATTGACTACAACTCCGATTTTGGTCTTACCGAATCCTAGTGAACCATTTGTGGTGTATTGCGATGCGTCCTTGATTGGGTTAGGTGGAGTATTGATGCAAGAAGGTAAGGTTGTGGCTTATGCTTCGAGGCAATTGAGGATTCATGAGAAAAATTATCCTACTCATGATTTGGAATTAGCGGCTGTGGTTTTTGTGTTCAAGATTTGGAGGCATTATCTCTACGGTGCAAGATTCGAAGTCTTTAGTGATCATAAGAGTTTGAAATACTTGTTTGATCAGAAAGAGTTGAATATGAGGCAACAGAGGTGGTTGGAATTTTTGAAGGACTGCGACTTTGGCTTGAATTACCATCCTGGTAAAGCTAATGTGGTAGCAGATGCGTTAAGCCGAAAATCTTTGCATATGTCTGCTTTGATGGTTAAAGAGTGGGAACTTTTGGAAGCGTTTAGAGATTTGAGTTTGGTGTGTGAATTGACATCTGACAGTGTGAGGCTTGGTATGTTAAAGGTCACTAATGATTTTTTGTTAACCCTTAGCGAGAAACAGAAGTTGGATGTGAAATTTGTGGATTTGATAACGGTTGGAAATCAAAGTGTGAATGATGACTTTAAAGTGGATGATAAGGGTGTTTTGAGATTTTGTGGTAGAATTTGTATTCCTGATGATTCGGACTTGAAAAAGATGATTTTAGAGGAAGGACACCGGAGTAGTTTGAGTATAAATCCGGGAGCTAATAAGATGTATCAAGATTTGAAGAAGATCTTTTGGTGGTCCGGGTTAAAGAGAGATGTGGCTCAGTTTGTTTATGCGTGTTTGACATGTTAGAAGTCAAAGGTCGAACATTAGAAGCCTAGTGGATTATTGAAACCGTTGGATATTCCTGAGTGAAAATGGGATATAATTTCTATGGATTATGTGACAGGGTTGCCGAATACTCAAAGGGGACATAATGACATTTGGGTGGTTGTGGATAGGCTGACTAAATCGGCGCATTTCATTTCGATTGACATCAGTTTTTATTTGGAGAGGTTGGCCGAGATTTATATCAGCGTGATTGTGAAATTACATGGTGTTCATTGTTTCAGATCAAGATCTGAGGTTTACTTCCAGATTTTGGGAAAGTTTGCAAAAGGCGTTAGGTTCCAAGTTGAGATTGAGTTCTGCTTATCATCCTTAGACGGATGGTCAGACTGAGAGAACTATTCAGTCGTTGGAAGATTTGTTGAGAGCCTGCGTTCTTGAGTAGGGTGGTGCTTGGGATAGTTATCTTGCGTTGGTGGAATTCACGTATAACAACAGTTTCCATTCGAGTATTGGAATGGCACCTTTTGAAGCGTTGTATGGGAGAAGATGTCGAACACCTTTATGTTGGCATGAATCTGGTGAGAGTTCGGTGGTTGGACCGGAGTTGGTGCAACAGACTATAGAAACGGTGAAACTTATTCGTGAGAAAATGACGGCTTCTCAGAGTAGGCAAAAGAGTTATCATGATCGAAGAAGGAAAGATCTTGAGTTTCAAGAGGGCGATCATGTATTTTTGAAAGTTACACCAGTGACGGTGTTGGTCGTGCATTGAAGTCAAAGAAGCTTACTTCTCGGTTTATTGGTCCTTACCAGATATCCGCGAGAGTGGGTGTTGTGGCTTATTGGGTGGCGTTGCCGCCGAGTCTTTCGAATTTGCATGATGTGTTCCATGTTTCACAGCTTCGGAAGTATGTTCCGGATTCGTCGCATGTGATCCCAATGGATGAGGTTGAGGTAAGGGAGAACCTTACGGTTGAGGCATTACCGGTGAGGATTTTGGATCGCGAGTTGAAGCAGTTAAGAGGCAAGGATATTGCGCTTGTGAAAGTAGCGTGGGGAGGCGCTGCCGAGGGTAATTTGACTTGGGAGTTGGAGAGTCGGATGCGGGAGTCGTATCCGGAGTTGTTCGTCTCAGGTAATATTTTCGAGGACGAAAATTTCTAAGTGGGGGAGAGTTGTAACGCCCCAGTTTTTGTTAGTTTTATTTAATCTAGTCGATTTAATTATTTTTATTATTATATTATTTTATTTTTGACTTTTATTTGATAATATATTATTTTTCAACGTGAATATGTTTTATCGCGTTTTGGGAACGTTTGCGAGATATTTGAGTGTAGGGGTAATTTGGTCATTTCACTTTATTTTTTCTTAAGTTAGTAAAATAGAAAGAGAGAAAAATAGAGAGAAAGAAAAAGAGAAGAAGGAAAAGGGAAAGAAAAGAGAAAGAAAGAAGAAAAGAGAGGAAAACTTGGAAAGGAAGAAAATCGATCAACCGACTATTGAAAACACGATTAAATCGGGTAAGGGTGCGACACTTGATTATCTTACACTTGGGTATGATTATGTATGTGTGTAATTGTTGATTGTTGGATCGAAATTGGATGTAGAACAAAAGCCATAATATGTTGAAATTGTTAGAATTCGATTAAATTGTGTCAGAAATCATGTTTTCAGGTTCCTTATGGTTGATACATGTTAGATATATGTTGTTGTGCAATCTATTGGTAATTTTCTGGTGTTTAGGTGGAAATTGGAGTGATTTTGGGATGAATTTCGCAGCAAATATTCTGCAGAAAAAATTCTGGGTTTCCTCTGCCGTTACGCGTATCAGGCATGTCCATACGCGTATTGGGTTGGGCAATACGCGTATGGAAGGTGCATTTGAGGGCAATACGCGTAATGAAAACCATTTTTCTCGACCATCTGCTGAAATGCGTAATGGTACGCGTATGAGGCTGGGCAATACGCATATGGCTCAGGGCAATACGCGTATGGCCAACAAGGGTGCAAAATGTTGTCTTTTCGCGATTCCATTTCTTTTTACTTCCGTAACTTGTGTTTCGATTATCCGTTTTGAACATACTTGGTATCGTTGGAAAGCTATTGAGATGTAACTTCTTATTAAAATGGTTTTGAGATTTTTGACCAATTTAATTATGTCGGGAATTTGGAAATGTGTCGTTTTATCGACTTTTGTCGTCGTACTGTGTATAATTGGTGTGTTATCATGCAATGTGCTTTTAATATATGTTGTATGACCTATGTGATATTATATGATGTGAATGCATGCGATTAAATGTTGTGATGATGGTTTGTGGCCTAAGGGCAAGAAAATGCATTGTGTTGTGTTTGATTATATATGCATGATTATGGATGTGTATATGTGTGCATTTGAATGTCATGAGTCATTGTATGCCAAGCATCATGATATGCATTCTTGTGATGTCGTGTGCCCTAGTGGGTGTGAGCGACGAATCGATTCCAGAGGGAATCTTCTATAACATCGTGAGCCTTATACCGAGAGGACCGAAAGCGATGATTATAGACGATCGTGAGCCTAATACAAAGAGGCCCGAAAGCGGTCGGATCGTGAGCCTTATACAAAGAGGACTGAAAGCGATCTGTAAACGTCGTGAGCCTTATACCAAGAAGACCGAAAGCGACGGGGAACATAGTTTGCCCGACGGGGAGTTACACTAAGTAACAAGCGATGATTCCAATAGTTCCTGAGTGAACTAATGATGAGATGATGGATGGAACGATACCGCATTGCATTGCATAGAGTCGTTGTGTCGGTCTCTGTGCATTTGCATAAAAACGTGAATGGATTGATTATGTGTGGGATTGTGAATGGAATTGATGAATTGAAATATATATATGTTGGTGATAATTGTATTGTGCATGATTGATATGCCTTGGTGATGGATATATGGAATATGCATTATGTTGTTTTGTATTTGAATTAGGGTGTAAGTTGTGGTGAGAATATTTTACATGTGTATTCGTGTATTATTATATAATTGTATGCAATTATATTATGATTGTGTTTCTCACCCTTCTGCTGTTTTAAATGCTCTATGAGGCATTGCACATTAGATGCTGGAGGTCTTTTTGTGCAACTTAGGTCTTCATTCTTTTGTCGGTCGGCTCTGATATGTAGCACCGAGTAGTCGGGGAGATCGATTGTGATTTATGTGTATATGTATATCTATCTTTTGGGTTGTATATATATGGTTTATGTATGACAGATAAACTCTTATGATATATATATATATATATATATATATATATATATGAGATTCAGTTGCAGATTTTCTGCTTTTTTTCTGTATTTGAATTGTGGGTGTTAGAAATTGGGTTCCTCTGTTATGTGCTACCGGATTATTGCATATCTTTATGAGCAAATTGTTGTGTTTATTTTACCAATTGATGTGACGCCTCCGTCTGTGTCGTGAATATTTTACTTATACTCTGATTAATTGTTACCGCTTTATTTATTTGGGGGTATAGATTGGGGGTGTTACACAGCTTCTGTTTTTTCTTCTGCAGGTAGAGGCCCCATTATGGGTAGAAGCTGGTGAGGTCCTGGGGTGGATGTATGGCGGATGGTGGTTGTCCGGTCAGCAGTACTGGGGGCAGGGGTTGCGGGACAGCAGGCGAGTGAAGGAGGTTTTGGAAGCTGTTGGTTGGCGTCTTTTTTGGGAAAGACTCCCTACCAAGGATAATCTAATTTATAGAGGTATCAAATTTAATGATGCTGACTCTCTTTGTGTGTTTTGCTCTAATTATGTAGAAAAGGTGGAGCATTTGTTCTTTAGTTGTTGTGTGGTGAGGTTAATTTGGAGGGATATAAGGGAGTGGATTGGTTTTGTAGATAATATTGATGACAACTCGGAGTGTTGTAAAAAAGTTTTGCGAGATGGTTCCTTTTTTGCAAATCTCAGGGAGTGAAAAATGGGAAAGCTGGAGTGGTTTGGTTGGCAATTTATTGGAATATTTGGATAGCTAGGAATGGTTCCATTTTTTAGAACAATTCTTGGAATGTTTTCGACATCGTTTGAAATGTAAAGATTACGGCTTGGAAGTGGTCATTATTAGGCTAAATTGCTAATCCCAATGGTAATTTTTATGATTTATGTAAAAATCCATTATTTTTTCTATCATAGAAGCAATTGGTTAGCAATCTCTTTTTGTTCGAGCTGTTTTAGCTCGATTCTTTTGTAAACAGGTTCGAGAACCCTTAGTTCTCGCTTTATTGGATAACTTGCTTACAAAAAAAAATTTATGTAGCTACTTTGTATCATGATACACTTAATTTTGTAGTGAACCTCAAGTTATGTAGTAGCAGAATCTAGCTTTTATAAAATATAAACATACCTAACCCCTCTTCCTCAAAGCTATATATTTTTCTACATGCTAAAGGATAAGGTATCTCATTTTGTATATGAGCTAGTGTTTAAAATTTTTGCTTAGGTTCTTTTATTCCTGTATTACCAATATCAAAGTCAGATCATTATTATAAAGTTGTAACAAATGAAATCAAGAGAAAATTGGAGTTATTTTTATATAGCTTAATTTGCTCTTTTCCATGTACATGAAAAATTACAAGCTGCAATTAAGGATTTCGTATTTGAAAATAAGGCATTTTAGAAAGTATTTGGAAAAGAACATCCTAGATATGTTAGTAGTATGGGACTTGGAGTTAGGCCAACTCAAATTAATCGATCTACAAGATTGGCGTCTTCTTTTAAAGAAAATGAAAAAAAAATAAAGGAAACGCAAGAAGAAATTAAGGCACTTAAAGAAAAGAATTCAAAAATTGATGAATTGATGGAGGCAATCACATTCTTAAAGCAAAGGGACAATGCTAGGAAAGAGGAAATTGAACTCATAATACAAATGCAAAATTCTAGTGGAAGACAGGTGTGGTTTTCATGAAATCTATCATTAACTTTAAAAGATATAAGCTTATGATTGATGGTTTATTTCCCATTCTATGATTAGGAAACTCGACTCAAGTACAAATCACATTTTCCATTCTATGATGTTTTTCATGCAATGATTTTGACCCTGAATTTTTAAATAATTTATAGGCTTAAATAGTATTTTCGTCCCTGTAAGTTAGCGTGTTTTTGGTTTTCGTCCCTGTAATGGTTTTTTTTTGGTTTTAGTCCCTATATTTCACATTCTCGTTCGTTTTAGTCCTTAAAACCAAAATCAGCAGGAAAATCTGTAGGAAAATCCGCAGGAAACCTTCGGATTTTCCTGCGGATTTTGGCTTTAGGGACTAAACAGCAAGCAAAAAGTAAGATATAGGGACTAAAACCAACAAAAAAAAAATTACAGGGACGAAAACCAAAAACTCGCTAACTTACAGAGACAAAAACACTATTTAAGCCTAATTTATAATTCTTCCCTTTTTGTGCCTAGCTTATGTGAATGAACAATGTTGGTATTTTATTGTAAAAGTATTGTTGGAAAAAAAATTAGTAACTTTTGAAAAATGTCTATTTGGTGGTGAGAGTTATGCTACTTTTAAGTTTTTTATTTAAAAATAATTAAAAAAGAAAAGGCGTCACTTAACATTAAAAGAATAACATATATGAGGGTCCTGAGGTTCGAACCCATAAAAGTTTGAAGTTATGACAATGGTTGGCTCCTTAATCGTTGTTGTATACAAATAATTTTTAATCAAAAAACAATAATCTTATGATAGTGCGTTAGTTTAGAGATGTCACAATGGTGTAGGGAATAAGCGTGGTGACCATGTCGTTGTTGTTTATGCGTTTTGTAGTAGTATAGCTGCATCAAGTGATTTTTCAAAAGCTCGAAATGAAGTGTTACGTCAGTTTGGATTGGTGCGTCGCAGTATCCGAGTTGCAGCGAGTTAGATGGCTATTGCTGGTTCATATATGGCTTTTTATTTTGGTATGTAGTTTTTCTGCAGAATATATATGGTTGTGATTGATGGTGTTACTGATGCGTCTGGTGTTTGATTATGCTGGCCATTATAATATTAGGTGTTAGTTTGTTCAACTTGATTTTGTAGAGGGCCATCTTAGTTTTTATGTTGTTAGGTTTGATTTGGGTGAAGCTTTGTCTTCTTTTTTTATGTTTCAAGTCTGTTGTGTAACTACTAAACTGGTTGTATTTTTCTAATGGCATTTCTTGTGCCCACTTTTATATTACATAGCTTCTTTTGCCTTTACAAAAAAAAAGAATGACTTGTATTATGTTAAAGCACCATATACCTCTATGGTATTTTTGTCTTTGAACATGATACTCCCTCCATCCTAAAATAATTGTCATAGTGGGTCATATTCCAAAAATTAAGAAAATATAATAAATGAAAGAAAGAGAATAATATTTTCCCTAATAAATTTTCTTTCATGGGCAACTATATGTTGCTCTATCAAGAGTTACTTCAAGGTTTCATTAAATCTAAAAAAACTAATAAAGATGAATTAAAAAAAAACCATATAGTTTCCACATTCATTATAAACTTTTCATATTAAAAAAGTTGAAAAGGAGGAAGAAGCGTGGCATGAAAAAAAAAATATTAATGAAGCTCCGTTTGAAAGAAACTTTGCATCACAAATGGTAGGCTTCACAAAAATGAAGATTCTTCTTGTTTCATCCCTGCTTAGGATCTGATAGTTTTAGTCTAGATTAACTTCTGGTGTTTTTGGCTTAAACTCCTAGCCTTAGGGCTAGGGGCCTTGGCATTGGGGTTTTTTTCTAGTTCTTTAACTAAGGATCTTTAGTAGGACTTGGTTGGTTGTTTGTCGATCTTGTTGATATTAATTGTGTTGATGTATTTTCGATGGAGTGAGAGAGAGTTAAGAAGAAGACGTTCTGCAACTTCATTCCACTATGGGACGTATTTCCGGAGGGGAGAAATAGAGGGAGTGAAGATTCAAATAAGATATCGTCAATCTGCTTCACAGAATTTCCAGATAAAATTAAAGCTTCAGACATTTATGACCTTTTCGGTTGTGTAGCTGAGACTGAAGAGGTCGTGATTCCACCAAGAAGAAACAAGTTTGGTAAAAGATATGGTTTTGCAAGGTTTAAGGGAGTTGGTGATGTAAGAGTTTTAGCTATCAAACTTGACAACATTTTGATTGAAGGGAGGAAGATTTATGCTAACCCACCCAGATTTGAAAGGCAAGGAGGAGTTAGACTGAAATCTGGTGTGAGCGGCATAGGGGGTTTGAGCACTCGATTTCATTCCAACCAGAGGTTGTTTAAGCCGTATAACTCGAACCATCTTTCGGCTACCAGGAATAATATAACTTTTACAGAAGTTGTAGGTAGTGGAGTTACGAGAGCTCCGTTGAAGGAGAGTTTTTATCATGTGAATTTCAAGCCAGAGGACAGCTACAAAGAGAAACTTTCAAAGGCGTTTGTTGGTACCGTTAAATCGCCGAGAACGTCGTATAATATACAAACTTAGTTTGAGTCGGAGGGGTATTTTTCGATGAAAGTAACACCGCTCGGAGCTAATTTGTGCTTGCTCGAAGAAGTTGACGAAGGGGAGATTCTCGACTTAATTAAGGATGGCGAGTCTTGGTGGAAACAATGGTTTTTGGATATAAGAAGATGGAAATCTGGTGATGTGGACAACGAAATGGTGGTCTGGCTGAGGATTTATGGTGTTCCGGTGGAAGCTTGGCAGATGGAATTTTTCGTTGAGGTAGCAAACTCTCTAGGAACTTTCATCTGTGCGGATGAGAACACGATAAAGGGGGAGGTCAAGGATGTGGGAAGGGTGATGATGAGAGTTCCTTTTCCTTTCTTAATCCCTGACAAGATGGAGGTTAAGATTGATGATAAGCCTTATGATCTTGTTCTTAGAGAAGATCTTTATGGACCATTATGTTTATATAACCAGAAGGAGAAGAACCTTTTATCAGAAGTAGTTAGCTCTGGAACTGATGAGGATGATGCTGGTTATTTTTGGAGAAGAAGAAGCTTTTGACGGTATCTCTGATGATTGCTGGGAGATGCCGGAAAAGGTAACGGAGGGTAAGCGAGACGATGAAGTGGATAACTGTACAGAGGTTTACGCGTTGGATCATAGCAGTGAAGAGAGAGACGAAGTGAAAAGAGGTTTTGATAGTGACAAGGGAGAGGTAGGTGTTAAGGTATCATTGGGTGGCACGTTTGATGAAGCCTTGAATGCGACAAAAGGAATATAAGGAGGGTTGGGTTATGTGGGAAGTAAAGGTGGACAGTCTTTCTCATCTGAAACGAAAACTTCTAGGGTGGCGTGTAGCATTGAAGGAAAACAACGCTTGGCGACTTCTTGTGGCGTAAAACAAAAGGGGGGTCCCACCCAATGGTATTTGTAATGACTCACCCTCCTATATTTCTCACAATAAGTCAATTAAGGATAAAGCTAGCAAGTGTGTGTCTAGGAGGAATTTTAATAAAAGGATTAAATTTTAATCCTTGGTTGAATTAGGTGGGCCAAGGCAAAAGAAAAATAGGGATAAAATGAATAAGAAAAAATATACTTTACTGGAGGCAGTGTTTTCTAATAACGGGGACATGATTTTTTCAAAGTGGGATGCGCAACTTACTGGTATTAATATTGAAAAAGCTATTTCAATTAATTCCGGTAATTTAGCCCATGCACCTCTGAATAGGGGTGCTGTCGAGATCATTCACGGAGAGCAGTCGGGAGAATCCGACATTGTTCATTGCAATGTTAGGACGAAGGCTAATTTGGAGTCTAATTTGGGTATTATATTGTGGAAGGCGATCACAGATTTGGGGGTGGTAGATGGGGCTGCTAAGGGGGATTATAGATTCAAATTGGATTCTATGGAGAAAGTTGATAAGAATAGAAGATTGGGAGGGAAGGTAAATACCAATTATGTGAAATGATTATTGGATTAATTAATATTAGAGGGGGAGGTAGCAGAGCTAAGAGGAGCAGAATTTCGCAGACAATCATTAGTGGCAATGCAGATATATTTATGTTACAGGAAACTAAAATTCAAGCTATGACTGACTTTTTGGCTAGGATCTTTTGGAAGAAGGAATTAATGGATTATTCATTTTCTAATTCTAATGGTTTATCAGGAGGTCTTTTAATTCTTTGGAAGAGAGGGAGTTGTGAAGTTATATGCAGCTTTAGAGGATCGGGTTTCTTGGGGATCAAGGTGCGAAAGGAAGAAGGTGTGTTTTACTTAGTGAATGTTTACTCTCTGTGTTCGATTGATTTGAAGCGCAATCTTTGGAACATCTTGTTGAATTTAAAGGCGGAATGTATGGACGGTGAATGGATTTTTGGGGGAGATTTTAATGCGGCCAAGGAGAATTGTGAGAGGAGAGGGAGATCGACTAATGGGAGGAGATCGGAATATGGTGAATTTGGGGATTTCATTTTCAATAGTAATTTGGTGGATGTGCCTTGCAAAGGGAAGATGTATAGTTGGTATAGTGGGGATGGTAAGGCTTGTAGTATAATAGATCGTCTTCTCGTGGATGCGGGTTTAATAGACAAATAGGGGGTGGTTGGTCAATCTATTGGTGCGAGGGATATTTTGGATCATTGCCCTATTTGGTTAGTGTCGGATAATTCTAATTGGGGTCCGAAACCTTTTAGAGTCAATAATGTTTGGTTTGAGCATAAAGATTTTATGCCCTTTGTTGAGCATGAATGGAAAAGTTTGGAAGTAAGGGGGAGAGGAGATTTTGTTCTTAAAGATAAGTTGCGGCTTCTTAAAGGGAGGCTCAAATGGTGGAATTCGAAAGTATTTGGCGAAATAGATTTGGAGATAGAAGAGGATGTTGACATTGTAAATGATTTGGATGAAAAAGGTTTTGATTCTAAAGAGTCTTCCTTAAGTGATCTTTTGGGAGAAAAAAGGGAAGCGAGTAGTAGATTTTGGTTGAATTTGAAGATTAAGGAGAACCTCCTTATTCAAAAGTCAAGATTAAAGTGGCTTAATGATGGGTTTTCTAATAGTAGGTTTTTTCACCAAACCTTGAAGGAAAGAAGGAGGCGGAACTTTATTGGTCCTTTTTACTCATCCAATGGTAAGCTTCGTTCGGTGAAAGAGGTAAAGGAGGAGGTTAGGCTTCACTTTGCATCTATATTTATTGAAACGGACCTCGAAAGGCCTACTTTAGAGGGTCTTCCTTTTAAGTCTCTTGTTGATTCGGATCGGGAAGCGCTCGAAGCTCCGTTTTTGGCGTCGGAAGTTAAGGAAGCGGTGTGGGGGTGTGATGGTAATAAGAGCCCGGGGCCGGACATATTTTCCTTCTTCTTCATTAAAAGATGTTGGTTTTTTATGAAATAGGATTTTGTCAATTGTTTCAACTCCTTTTTTAATAGTGCTACTTTGTCAAAGGCTATTACCTCCTCTTTTATTACTTTGGTTCCTAAATCATCTAATCCTTTGGGCTTAGATGACTATAGGCCAATTTGTTTGGTAGGTTGTGTTTATAAAGCCTTTTCTAAGCTTTTGGCATCGAGATTGAAGTTGGTCCTTTATTCTATTATCTTGAAAAATCAAAGTGCCTTTGTATCGGGAAGACAATTGCTAGACGGAGTGCTAGTGGCAAATAAGATGGTGGATTTTGCTACTAAAGAGAAAAGGGAATGTCTTCTTTTCAAGATCAATTTTGAAAAGGCGTATGATAAAGTTTCTTGGAGCTTTCTTAGGTTTATGCTTAGAAAGTTGGGTTTCGGTGAGGTTTGGATGAGATGGATGGAGGCTTTGATTTTTACTAGTAGTATGTCGGTGTTAGTGAATGGTAGTCCAACTAAGGAGTTTGTGGTGGAACGGGGGTTGAGGCAAGGTGATCCTCTCTCCCCTTTTCTCTTTGTTATGGTGGTGGAAGTATTGAGGGGTTTGGTGCGGAGGTCCGTGGAAATTGGAAACTTTAAAGGTTTTAATTTTGGTGGGAATAGTTTTGTGGAGATCCTCCAATTTGCGGATGATACTTTATTAATAGGTGATGGTAGTTGGAAGCATGTTTGGGCGATAAAGGCGGTGTTGAGAGGTTTTGAATTAGTCTCGGGGTTGGGTATTAACTTCCATAAAAGTAATTTAATTGGGGGGAATATTAATTCCAATTTTATGGATGTGGCTTCTAATTTTCTTTGTTGTAGGAAAGAAGATAATAAATTCATTTTTTTGGGTATGTCGGTGGGGGTTTATGCTAATAAAGCTTCTCTTTGGGAGGGATTGATCTTGAAGTTGAAAAAGAAATTAGAGTGTTGGAACAACCGTTATCTAAGCTTTGGTGGGTTGTTAACTTTATTGAAATCGGTCTTATCTAGCTTGGCTATTTTTATGCTCTCTTTCTACAAAGCTCCGACCAAGATTGTGAAAGCGATTACTTCAATTCAAAGTAATTTTCTTTGGGGAGGATCGAAGGAGAAAAGGAAAATTCATTGGGTGAGTTGGAATGAGGTGTGTTTGCCGACGGAAAAAGGTGGTCTTGGGTTGAGGAGGATAGATGATTTTAATATTGCTCTCCCTCATAAATGGAGATGGATGATTTTGTCAGAATCGAACTCTCTATGGAGAGGGGTGTTGAAGGATAGATATGGCGACATTAATCTAAAGGTTGTGTGTTCGGAAGGGGTAATATCTAAGAGTGATCGTTCTTCTTCGTGGTGGAAGGATATTTTGAAATTAAGGAATTATTATCGGGAAGATATATTTGTATCTAATTTCAAATTTTTCATCGGATCCGGGTATAATATTTCCTTTTGGCATTCTTGTTGGATTCTTGAGAGGAGTTTGAAAGAGGTGTATCCTTTGTTATTTGAAGCTTCGAGCCTTAAAAATGTGTCGGTAGCTTGCATGGGAGGTTGGATAGGAGGAGAGTGGAAGTGGGGCGATTTCGGTATTGTCGATCCGAATGAGGGGGATTTGGCACTGGAAGTGGATGGACTGTCCAGCCTACTCAACGGCGCTGGGCCAGCTGCTGCCGGAGTGGATGTGGCGGCTTGGAAGCCGTCCTCCGAGCCAGTTTTTTCGGTCGGAAGCTTTAGGAGTTTGTCGGGTATGTTTCGGATTCCTTTTGGTCCTTTTTCCAATTTTAACGAAGCTTTTATTTTGATTTGGAAAATGGAGATTCCTCTTAAAATTAAGGCCTTTATTTGAATATGTTTTCTTGTTAGAATCCCAACTAAGGTTTCTTTGTCAATAAGAGGTTGTTCTTTTCCCGATGATAATTTAGGGTGTGTTTTTTGTCGAGATCCGCTTGAAACGGTAGATCACATATTTTTGTTTTGTGGTGTATCGAAGTTGATTTGGAAGGAGATAGCGGAGTGGATTGGTATAGAGAATTTTGAGGCGAACAATTTGAAAGAGAGTTTTTTGAAGTGGTGTATCTTTGGTAAGCGGAACAAGTTGAGGAGAGGGAAGGAGGGTAACTTTTGGATAGCGACATGTTGGTATCTTTGGCTCCTTAGGAATTGTATTATTTTTAGGAATGTATCTTGGAATGTCATGGATGCGGTTTGGAGTATAAAATATTTAGTGTGGAGATGGACTTTCATCGGGAAAATTACCTACACCAATTGTAACATCTATGAGTTTAACAAATTTTCATTGTATTACTTATTTTAAGGTGCAATTGGTTTGTAATTTTCTTGATCGAGCTTTAGTCTCGTTTTTATAAGCAGTTTTTAGAGAACCGTTAGTTCTCTTGTTTTTATGAAATTCTTGCTTATAAAAAAAAAGAAGAAAAAAAACATATAGTGATATCCAATTTTCTCATATTTCTAAACTGCAAACATTTTTTATTTTCAGGATTCTCTCACTTTTTTTTTATAGGCAAAAGGGAATGAATTAAAAAGCACTAGGGGTGCTTAACCCAAATTACAAAGATAAAGGAAATGTTCCCACCACACCCATAAATAATCAAACCCGAACAACATTAACAAAAGCCAACCGTTGGATCAAGACACCAATCCGACCACGACATCTTAAAGCCACCTCTAAATAAAACCAAAGACCAATCCCAAGAGAGATTCTTCGCAATCCCCACCCCATCCAAATTGGACAAAAAAAGGCCCTAAAAAAGGATATCATTCCTACATTTCCAAATAACCCAACAAAAGACCAAACCAAAAAACCAACCGGTGTCCAACTTCCAAGCCACCTTACAATTCATGTCCAATAAAAGGAGGCCTTCCTAAATGGAGGTAGCCGAAGAGATATGATCCACTCGGAGCCACTCGCACAAAGTTCTCCACCAACCTCTAGAAATAGAGCAATTCAAGAAAAGGTGATCTAAATCCTCTTCAACTCCAAAACATAAAGGGCAAACCAAAGAATGTGGTCCCGTCAAAACACCACGTTTCCATAATTCTCGTTTCGTGGGGAGTCTATTCCAAATCAATCCCCAACCAAAAATTGAAATTATACTAGGCACTTTCGAAATCCAAAGGCGAGATAAGGCTAAAGAGATGTTATCATTCAAATCCGAATTCGAAAAAAGAGAAGAAATAATGGAATTATAAGCACTACTAACCGAAAAACCTTTGACATTTTTCCACCAAACAAAACTATCGGCACGAGAAGTAACCGGCCGAACTTGCTCCAAAAGCAAAACCAAATCACGACGTTGAGTCGCCGCCGTTTCATTGTTTTAAATGCTAAGTAACGGGAACAACCACCGCCAATCCTCATCATGCCAAAAACCCATCTCCGCCACTTTCACATGAGGCTCATTAACTAAAAGAAATAAGTCCGGGAAGAGAATGTTGAACGGCGATGTACCTAACCAACAATCAAACCAAAACTCCAAAGTGTGACCCGTGCCAAGCTTGCACGAGAAAGACAGAATGAACCAATTTGGGTCATGACCAACTGTACAAAGATCCCTCCACCAAAGAGACACTTTACTCCAAGAATGGAAAGATGTCGCACGACACATTGCTCTTTTAGTATCACCGTACCTGCAAGAAAGAATGTTAGTCCAAAAAGTGTTATCCTCATTCAAAATCCTCCACTTCCATTTACTGAGAAGGGCGAGATTGAAGTTTCCTCATTGTTTCACCCCTAGACCCCCATCTTTCTTTGGTAGGCAAACTCTCTCCCAACTTATCCAATTAATCTTCCTCTTCGACTCCTCCCCCCTCCCCAAAGAAAAGCTCTTTGAATCTTAATAATCTCGTCAATAATAGCTTTTGGAGCCTTATATAATGAGAAGAGAAAAATAGGGATAGTTGATAAGATGGAATTTAGAAGAACCACTCTCCCCCCAATCGAAAGATGCCTGTTATGCCACCCTCCTAGCCTTCTTTTAAGCTTTGACACCAAGGGTTTCCAAACATCACATCTCCTAGGATTGATACCCACCGGAATGCCGAGAAACACAAAGGACGAAGAACCAATCTCGCACTTGAGAAAAGACGAAGCCGCGTGAATAAAATTCTGATTCAAATTCACACCTAGAAGCTTACTTTTGAACAAATTAACCCGTAACCCTGAAATAATCTCAAAGCCCCGAAGAATGGCCTTCAACGCCCAAAGATTGTTCCAAGAAGGTTCTCCAACTAAAATAGTGTCATCGGCAAATTGGAGGATATCCACCACGATACTCTCCTCCACACGGAACCCCTTGAAGTCTCCCAAAGAAGAGGCCTCATTAACCATACCCGCCAAACCCTCCGCTACCAACAAGAAAAGGAACGGGGAAAGAGGATCCCCTTGACGTAAGCCTCTAGCGACCGAGAAATCCTTAGTCGGGCTACATTCACCAATATAGACATGGAGCTATTAAAAACTAGAGCCTCAATCCAACTTCGCCAGTTGACTCCAAACCCCATCCTTCTCAACAAGTACCTAAGAAAATCCCACGACACACAATCATAAGCCTTCTCAAAATCCACTTTGACAATCATACAACTCCTCTTTAACCTCTTGGCAAAATCAATCACTTCATTAACGACAAGAACACCATCCAACATGTTTCTACTTGGAATAAAAGCGGATTGACATTTCGAAATAAGCTTTCCCACCACGGTTTTCAATCTAGAAGCAAGTAATTTGGATAATATCCTGTACATACTTCCTATAAGGCAAATGGGTCTGTAGTCATCCAAGGAAATAGGATTATCAACTTTAGGAATCAGGACCAAAAAGGAAGCGGTGACCGCTTTAGGCAAAATAGCATACGAGTGAAACTCATTAACGAACAACAACACCTCTTCCTTCAAAAAGGACCAACAAGATTTATAAAACTTCAAAGTGAATCCGTCTGGACCCGGACTCTTGTCACCATCACAACTCCAAATGACATCTTTCACCTCTTCTTCCGAAAAAGGAACTTCCAAAGAGGCGGATTCCATCAAAGAAAGAGATTTAAAAGAGATGCCATCCAAGAAAGGTCTAGAACTCATAGTCTCTTTAAATCTCAAAGCGAAATGAGCCAAAATCTCTTCTTTAACCAAATCCACTTTGTCAATCCACCCATTTGGAGTATTCAAACCCAAAATCGAGTTTCTTCTAATACGTTGCTAAATAGACTTATGAAAGAACTTTGAATTGGAACCGCCTTCCTTGAGCCACGAAACCCTAGCTTTTTGATGAAGCACACTTTCCTTGAAGCGTAACGAATTCCACACTCTAGAATTAGCCAGATGACTCTTAGAAGCAAGATCCTCCAAATCTGTCACACTGGATCCGGAAGCCAAAAAATCCAAACCATTCAAACCCTCAATAGCGGACTCCACCTCAAGATCTAAAAAACCAAACACCTCCACATTCCACTTCCGCAAGCAAGCTCTCATCAACTTCAACTTCTCCTTGAAAGAGAAGGTCTTTTTTCCCTTAACAAGAAAACATTTCCACTTACTCTCCGCAAAAGCCAAAAAATCGTCGTGCTTAGTCCAACAATTGAAGAATTTGAAAGGTTTCGGTCCCCAGTTAATAGAATTACATTTAAATGAAATAGGACAATGATCCGAAATATCTCTAGGACCCACCACTTGACCATTCACTTTCCACGCCTCAACCAAAACTTCTGAAAGTAAAAATCTGTCCAAGCGACTCATGGCTCTACCATCACTACAACATTTTTCCTCTTTGACAACAACTGAAAAGTGTTGCCAAAATTGAGATAAATGTTGCCTAAAAGAATAGGGGACATTTTTCAGTCGTCCTCTATACGAGCGTTGCCTATTAGTTTAGGGAACGTTTATTTTTGCTTTTTTGGCACACGTTTCAAAAACGTCCCCTAAACTATATTAAAAGGGGACGTTTTTCCGTGACATCTTAGGCGACGATTTAAAGGTGTTGCTAAAAGTTTCAACGACTAAAAATCGTTCCTTAAAAGTTGTAGAGTGAGAATACTCTATGGGAACGATTTTCAAGTGTTGTCATATATGGCAACAATTATCAATTGTTCCCTAAAAGTGAAATAGTGTGAGAACACTAGGTAAACATGTTTCTATAAGTTACTTAGGATTTTTTTTGCCATATTTTTATTTATAAAATAAACAATTCAAACAAGAATTGCACCCAATATAAATTGCATGTATTACAAAGGTTGTGTTAATAAAATCTAACAAAATGACAATACATAATTTCTTTAAGTTTAATGCTTAAGCATTAACTCAAATACATATCTTCAAATATTAACTCAAATTCGTACACACAATAGACATAAAATGTCTAACATTACTTAATGCTATAAGTTTAATACTTAGAAGTATAAGTCTATCAAAATGACAAAATACATAGTTTCTTTATGTTTAATGCTTAAGCACAAGCCTAAAACAACAACAACCAACTCATTTAAGTTTATCAAACTCATCGTCATCTTCATCATCCTCTTCATCATCTATGTCGTCCTCTTGAAGCTCATCACCCATGTCGTCCTCTTGAAATTCTTCACCTACTTCATCCCTATCACTTGAATCGTCCTCATGAAATTGGTCATTTACGTTGTCGTCCTCATTAATATCTTGCTGCATTGGAAAATGAAAACAAATCAACCAAGACAATTATTACAAAAATCTAAGTTAATACCTTCTTTTAACAACAAATATATTATTAACAAGATAAAACCTACAACTAAGTCATCCGATCCAAACATGAAATGGAAGTCATCCAATCCCAACAATTAAAATTATAAATGAATGTGACTTTACGATGTTAAATCCATTGTCACGTAGGAATGTGTACATGCCTCATTCCTTACGTTGGATTGTGTACATGGTTCATTCCGTACAACAAACAATATTGTGCCGCGACTTATTAACCTCACCAACATAAAACAACAAATCCAACACAATAATATCCTCATTCAATAATAGTGGCCAATTTTTAGCATGCCACGTAAGCATCATAATTGGTAGTAACATAAGATGGAATGCCCATTTTTATCATGTAAATGAGCCAATTATAATAACATAACATAAAACAATAATATTGATGTATACGATTATCTTTAAAAGACCTGGAGCATGAGTTGATGTAGAAGAATTCATTTGTGCGCCACTCTTCTTTGGGTCACTATTAGCATCTTTGTGGGATAATCCTAACCAATCTTCTATTGATTCCATATTAATTTGAGGATTGCAATGTTGCATTAATGTCTTAAAAGCATTTTGAAATCTATCAATCTTATCTTCAAAATCAAGCCTCAATGTAGAAACTTCTTCATTGTGTACTTTTTTTAAAGCATTGATCTCTAGCTTTTGCTTTAAGGAAGTTTTAGTTATGTTTCTCCCATAACAACGTACCCTACCAGGACGCTCCTTTCCAAAAACAACTTCAAATGCCTCTGTATCACTTCCCTCATTTTCAATCGTTTCTTGAAGTTGGGACTAGCAAAAATTACAATTAAATATTAGCTACTATTATAAATAATGTTTGCTAAATATATTAAGTAAGCATAATTTACTGTAAAGTTAAATTTTGACATAAAATTATTTTTTCAGTTTCTGCATCCATCTCTTTTCCTTTATTTCCTTTCCGAGTTTCAACAAAAATTTCTGATTGAGTGGGCTCTCTTTCTTCTTTTGCACGCTGCACAATCACAAGAATTCCAAAACAAAACAACTCTTGAATTAAAATGTCAATTTCAAAAGGAAAAAAAGACATTAAATAAAATGCATAATAACATCCCATGAATTAAAATGCATATTGAAGGAAAGTTACCAATTTTTCACGAATCAAAGAGAAGTTTTTGGGACCCATTAGATGTACCCACTTTAGTTGAGCTCTATTTCTAGTGTTCTTTTCACTGATTGCCTACATATAAAGAAAGTTGAAGGAATTATTACATTATAAATCTTAATTGAATATATCACAGATAAAACTATGCACAATTCATAAATAATCATTCTTTTATGAAACTTACTTGTACAGGTTTCTTATTCCAATATTCACAAAGGTTCCTAAAATGAGCTTCTGGAACCTTTGGAGGACGATGTTTGAGTCTCTCAGTCATGTTGGAATACTTCAAAAAATGATTCTTCTTGATTTTATGCTTATATCTTCTCCATGCATCTCTAACAGTAGTTACAACCCAATTTCTTGCTTCAACCGGTAAGATAAACTTTCGCTACAAATACATATAAGATAAAACAAGATTAAGTAATCAATGTGTTTTAATAATTAGACGTTCAAAGTCATACATACAAACACATACCTTAGTATATCTCCAGAAACGTTTTTTATTCTTTGTTGGCATTCCTGACCAATTTGTGTAAATCAGAGGACAAAATATAGAGTTCCTAGCCAATGTTCCTAAGAAGAGGCTCAAGTTAGATACAACTTTATGAGTTGGCCCAATAGGTTGACCATCCTCATTAATGGTCACTTCTTCTCGCTCTTCCAAAGTTCTTCCATGAATCTTTTTGCACAAAGTTTTCCCACGAGTTCTTCTCTTTGATGTTCCTATTTCTAATATAAAGTAATCAACATAATAAAACAATGTCAGATGTGTTACCATCATATACATAATACATGGAATATTATCAAAAAATTTGAAATTGAATACCTTTTTCTTCTTCTCTATTTATGCTTGTCTCTTCATTGATATTTTCCTCAACTTGTACAATACCTTCCATAATTTCTGGTTGTCTTAAATCTTTCCTTCTACTAACACTAGATAATGGATGAAAGTTGTTGCTCGATTTTTCTCCATTGTTTGACTTAGTTGCATCCAGTCCCTTTGACTTTTGAAGTTCTATATATTCATCAATCAACATTGATGGGCAAGTTGGCACCCTCTTTGCCTTTTTAGAGCATTGAGTTTTTGACATAACTGTTTCCAATGAAAGATTAGGTTTCTCAGATTTTTTATTTTTTGAAGTAATGACGACATTCTTCACAACTGCTTTATCCACCTTTTGAATTTTTTCTCTATTATTCTCTGGTAGATTCTCTTGAGTTCTTTTCTTCGGCAGTCCTAGTTTCAATGTAATGTCATTAAAAGAATGTTTTCAAAAGAATATGCAAATTTAAAATATATGCAAAAAACTATTTACCTTGTGCAACTTCTTTGTCTCCATGTGCGAAACCTTCCATAGTTTTTGGTTTCCCAATTTTCTTTGTAGCAATAGTGTTGTCCAATTTTCCATCAACCTTTGGAACTCTTTCTCTATCATTAGTAGGTAGTCTCTCATGCAATCCATTGGTTGTAGCTTTTCCATGAGTTCTTTTTTGTGTTTCTAATTTAGTGAAAATACATCAAAAGATATATATTATGAATAATTTAGTAAAAATACATCAAAAGATATATATTATGTTGCAACCCATAACCAACAACATTATTTCAACAATGTTTTTGCTGTTTTTGCACTGTTTCAACAGTTTTTTTTTGCTGTTTCAACACTGTTTTTGCTGTTTCAGCACAATTGCAACAATATTTTTGCTGTTTTTGCACTATTTCAGCAATGTTTTTGCTGTTTCAGTACTGTTTCAACACCGTTTCAGCAATGTTTTTGCTGTTTCAACACTTTTTCAGCACCGTTTCAGCAATGTTTTTGTTGTTTCTGCAGTGTTTCTAAACTGTATCACTTAAAAAAGTTTTGCTTAGCATTGTTTCAATATTGTCTCACTTATAAAAGTTTCAATGCATCATAAAATCAACACTACTAAGCTAACCTCAAGCCATTGAAAATCATTTTACAACTTTTCTCTAGGAATAATTTGGAGTATATATCAAAACATAAGAGAAATGTACATAATCATAATAAACAATAAAATTACTTACTATGTGGTTGCCCGAGCTTAGGTCTCTCCATTTTCTTTGTAACAATGTGGTTGTCCAAATTGTCATCAATCGTTTGAGTTCTTTTTTTGGGTGTTTCTAATTTTAGTAAAAATTCAAAAAACAAAATCTATTAGGAATTGAATAATCATGAAAAAAGAAAATGATTTATATAGTCATATGTAATTTCTTAAAGTCATAATAATGAAAAAAGAAAATGATTTACCATCTACAACTTCTACAATGTCTTGAACCATTTCTCTACGGTTTCCCTGCAACCTCTCGTGTAACTTGTCAATTTTTTCCTTCTTAATTTTCTTGAATTTCTTTGCCAACTCCTTGCTTGGTTTTTCTTGGATATGAAAATCAGAACTTTTAGTAGGACTTCGATCAATCTTTCTAAGAGATCCACCATCTTTTACGCCTATTACTTTGTCCATTGTTGCTACAATGATGAACTACAAAGGGGAAAACATAAAATGGCATAATTATACAATATAAATAATGTTCAAACATAATCTATTAACATAAGTGACAAACCAAGTATCAAATATTTGTGAAAAATGATATAAACAAATTGGGAAAAGATATGGTAAACACTACCTAAAAAAACATTGCTTAACAAGTTCTAGAATCATCAGTGGTTTCATCATTACTTTCAGAACTTGTGTCATCATCACTCTCATTTTCTTGTTGTTTGTGAAGTTCTGACAAAGGTTTTTCAAAGATATCATCTGGTACATCTTTCCTAACCAAATCAACTTCACAATCATCCTTTGATATATCAAGGTTTGTTGAAATATCATATTCTTGGCCATTAGAACTAAAACATTCTCCCATGTCAAATGATTCCCTTGGAAGTGCCTTCAAAACATAGTGTCTATTTTTGTTAAAAGGATCTTTAATAAAAAAACATTGTTGAACTTGAGATGCCAACACAAATGGATCATTTTTGTAGCATTTTTTGTTAGCGTAAACACATGTCGACCCATATTTGTCTTCTTCAACCACAAACCAATCACATTTAAATAATACATAACTTTTTTTACCATAATAATCTACCTCAATGATATCTTTTACCGACCCATAGTAAGTCACACAAGTCATTTTAGGATTTTCATCCTTTGCATTTCTAAGAACTTGAGTTACCGCTTCTAATGTCACACCACTATTTTGTGTTTTATGCCTTGCTTCACGTTTTGTCGTATGAAATTTGTACCCATTAATAACATAACCAGAATACCTTTTAGCAATATCATTTGGTCCCCTACACAACGCCTTCAACCAATCAGATACTTCTTTATCCATGAGACGTGTTTCAAACCACTGAATAAAACCTTCTCTTTGATTGTTAACTTTGCTCGTCTTACTTCTTTTCCGAGGATTATGAACATTAACCTCATGCTCTCTACAAAAATAAATAACTAATTTTTCAATTCAAAAGAAAAAGATACTTAATGTGAGGATGAAATGTTGTAGCAAGTAGATGATCATACCTAATGTATTCTTGCACTTCATCACAATTGAATAAAATGTAACCATGAGCTTGGTTTTGAGACTTCTGATCAAGAGAAATTAGTTTCTTACCCCCAATTGGATGACCTATGCTTGGAATATCATCACTATTTCGGGTCATTCTATTCATCCTTGTGTCTACACCACTAGACAAATATCTTGAACAAAATGTTAAAGATTCTTTAACCAAGTATGCTTTAGTGATAGAACCTTCCGAACGACTCCTATTACGAACAAAGGATTTTAAATCTCCCAAATATCTTTCCATATAATACATCCATCGAAATTGAACCGGTCCACCCAATCTGACTTCGTTTGCAAGGTGAATAGGTAAGTGAACCACTATGTCAAAGAAACTTGGAGGGAATATACGCTCCAATTGACAAAGTGTTTCAGCAATCTCTACTTCCAAGTGATCCAAAGTTTTCACTTCTATAACCTTTTGACATAAACACCGAAAAAAGGAACAAAGCCGAATCAAAGGAATAACAACTTGATTAGGGGTTATCCCTCTTATTGCTATTTGCAACAAGTAATGCAGCATAATATGAGCATCATGGCTCTTATACCAAAAACTTTTTCCTTCATTAACTTGAACACATCGAGAAATATTAGAAGCAAGGCCATCGGGAAGTTTTGTTGTCTTTAAAACACCACAAAAAATATATTTCTCATGCTTTGTTAGGGAGAAACATGCTTTAGGGATTTGAGTTTTCTTACCATCACTTGTTGCCTTCAAATGGAGTTTTTTTCTAATCCCTATGTCTTGTAAGTCCAATCGAGCCTTTGCATGATCCTTTCTCTTCCCTTCAATCTCTAACAGAGTCCCAATTATATTATCACAAATGTTCTTCTCTATATGCATAACATCTAAATTATGGCGTAAAGAATTATCCTTCCAATATGGCAATTGCCAAAAGATAGATTTTTTCTTCCACGGACCGGGCCTTTTTTTCTTATATTTCTCCCCTAATACATCAGGGATGTCTTTTAACTCTTTTAAAATCCTTTTTGAATTTAACAAGAAGGGAGGAGACCTATATTCTACCTTTCCATCAAAAGAAACTGCATTTGATCTCCAAACATGATTTGAATCCAAAAAGACTCGATGACCCATATAACACATCTTCTTACTATGTTGTAAGTAAGTTGAAGAAGTTTTATGATTACAAGCAGGACAAGCAAACCTCCCTTTAGTACTCCAACCAAATAGCATAGAATATGCGGGGAAGTCATTCACTGTCCACAAAAGAGCTGCACGCATCTGAAATGATTGATTTTTAGAAATATCATATGTTTCTACACCGACATCCCACAATATCTTAAGTTCCTCAATAAGTGGCTGCATATACACATCAATTGAATTTTCGTGTGACTACGGTCCAGGAATAAGTAATGACATTAAACAATTTTCTGCCTTCAAGCACAAATTTGACGGATAATTATATATTGTTAATACAATAGGCCATGTGCTATGAGAAAGACTCATAGTCCTAAATGGATTAAACCCATCACTCGCCAACCCAAGCCTGATGTTATGAGTTTCAAGAGAAAAATTTGGATGTTTTGCATCAAAGTTTTTCCATGCTTGGCCATCAGCCGGGTGTCTTAACCTACCATCCTTTGACCGTTCCTCTGCATGCCACCTCAATGTGTCAGCTGTCTTTGAACACATAAAGAGTCTTTTCAATCTTGGAATCAAAGGAAAATGTCTTAGAACTTTGGCAGGAACCTTGTGCGCTTTTTTAGACTCATCAACATCATGATCAACTTCAGGATATTCAATCCATCTTGATGTCCCGCAAAGATAACACAAGTCATCTTCCTCGTGCTCTTTCCAAAACAACATACATTTATTGGGACATGCGTGAATCTTTTTATAGTCTAAGCCTATATCTTTTATCATAGATTTTGTTTTATTGAAAGAGACAGTGATATTTAATTCTGGCATAGCTTCTTTCAACAACTCTAAGAGAGCAGTGAACGATGCATTGCTCCATCCATGAAAACATTTCAACAAATACATTCGAATAGTGAATGATAATGAGGAGAATTTTTCACAGCCAGGATAAAGCTCTTGATTTGCATCATCAACTAGTTTTTAAATTTTTTTTGCATCTTCATTTAGCCCTTCATGTACTTCACTTGCTTTGGCAACATCTCTAAACGTCTCAAACAATAAGCCATCAATATCATCACAAGATGTTTCATTATCATGTGATGAATTAGATGACGTATTGTAATACCCCATAATTTTGTGAACATTTTGGGATAATATTATTATGATCAACTGGGTTCCGGGGTACTCTGAGCAATTATTGGATAAAGTAATTAGAGTAAACTGATGAACTCGGAATTTGATTAGATTAATATTATTTAACTTGGAGTTTTATTAATTGGTGTAATTGAGATAATTTGGATAATTAGTAGTATTACCAATTAATGTTTCCTATGTCTATTTTCTTTTCTTTTCCTTATTTGCAAAAGATAGATCTTGGAGAAAGAAAAGTAAGAGAAGGAAAAAGGAAAGAAAAGGAAGGGAGAAGAAAAGGAAAATTCTCAAGAGTTCTAGGACTTGAATCATCAACCAATCGTCATCTTTTCATCTCAGCTTCAACCTCCTCATCTTGTAATCCAGGTGGGTTCTAGTTAGATCCTTTAGAGTAGAGTTTTATTGAGTTTTAGAGTTAGTTTGACATTGTTAGGAAATGAGGAATTTTACACCAAAATCATGTTTTAATGTTCCTTATGATTGATACTTGTTAAATATGTGTTGTTGTGTGTTATTTCTTTGATTTTGTGGTTGGCATTTATTTTGCTAAAACTATTCTAGCAGCAAGATGTTGAAACAAGATGTTCTAATTTTCTGCATTCAACATGTTGAATAAAGATGTCCCATACTGGCTCATAGGACATCGCATCTGTTTTTGGTTTTAAAGGAAGATTCTGTTGCTGTTATTTGTTACTGAATATTCTGTGAATATTTAGTTATCCTATGTGGCATCCAAAGTATTTTTGGGTTGAGTTCTTGTGTTGGTTTTCGGATTCTCAGCGTTTTCTAAATATGGAGACATATTAGGAAACTTTAGATTGAAGACCTATTTTCTTGGAGTTTATTTTTCAGATTTGTGAGCAGTTTCTTTGCTGCGTTTTTGAAGCCCAATCCAGTCCAGATTTAATGCTATATATTGACTGGTGTAAACCAAGTTTAGGTGTGGAACTTACGTGTGTTTTGTTAGGGTTTTTCGAGTGTTATTTGTGAGCCTAACTGGTATCATCTGATAACAGTATAAGGACTGGTTTTTGTGTTGTAAGTTCTGTCAGTTACTCATAAGCTTTTAAGCATTGAGTTTCTTGTGTGTCAATTCTCATAAGCTTTGAAGTATTGAGAATTGTGTGTTTTGAAAGTGTGGCTTTTGTTTTGTTACTTGTGTTGAAAGGAACCAATCATGGGTTGTGATTGTAGAGGAATTTGAGGAGGGCCTCATACCTAGGTGAGTCTTAGGTAGAAGTCATAGGAAGGGTAGTGATTAAGTGAGCAGATTGTAACCAGGTGTGGTTGTTGTATGATATGTGAATTGATACTATCGTATATTGGTTTCGTCCCTGGCTTGGTAGCCCCCAGAGTAGGATTGTTGATCCGAATTAGGTAAACATATCACTGTGTTCTTTACTTTCTGCACTGTTATTATTATTGTTATCTTGTTCATTGTGTTGGATATCCGTGTCTCAACATCTGTGTAGGACATCTAATATCTGTGCCAGAATTTCATTGTGTATTCCAATTGGTATTTTTCTGGTGTTTAGAAGTGAATTGGAAGGGAAAATGGGACATTTTCGCAGAACCAATTATGCAGGAAAATTCTGGGTTTCACGCTGCCCATACGCGTATCACCCAAGGCAATACGCATATTGGTTAAGGCAATACGCGTATGGCCATGAAGGAATATGGGCAATACGCGTATTGGGGTTCCATTTTCTCGGCCATCTGCTCATTTACGTAATGGTACGCGTAGGGTTTGGGGCAATACGCGTATGAAGTAAGGCAATACGCGTATTGGAGTTTTAAAAGGAATTTTTGGGAAAAATCAGTCTCTGCCCATACGCATATGACTTTGGGCAATACGCGTACGGATGGGTGAGAGAGTAAGGCAATACGCGTATGGAATAAGGCAATACGCGTACGGCCAGGAGGGTGCAGAATTGTGTTTTTTCGCGATACCATTTCTCGTTATGTCCATAACTTTTGACTCGTTTATCTGTTTTTAATATTCTTGATATCATTGGAAAGATAACAAAATGTACTTTCTTATTAAAATGGTTTTAAGATTGTTGGCCAATTTAATTATGTCGGGATTTTTGGAATAGTGCTATTTTGTCGACTTTTATCGTTTAATGGTGGGTAATTGTTGTTGAATATATATGCATGTTAAAATATGAAATAGGTAGAGTGAGGAGCATTACCATAAACATTATTGAAAGTGTGAAATGACATAGTGACAACGCTCGCGCATGAAAGGCCGAGGCGTGTGTCCAATAATCATAACCAGTTTATCTTATGGTGTAGTTTCATGAGACTCGAGCACCTCCTCTGAAACGTATGCACAATTACTTGGCAGGTTTGATTCCCGCGTATAGTACGAATGGAGCCTACGGGTAAAGAGACTTGTGACGGTGTACGGGCCGTGTGAAGTGACGGATCACGGTGTACGGGCCGATGATCCCGAATCCATTTCATATGCCAAGTAAATGCAAGGATCCATGACTCGGGTCGTCTTCTAGACGTAGAACCGGACGAGAACAGGGGATGCCTTGGTACGGTTATTGATTAGCGAGTTAACAGGCTCACGAGTGAGAATACATTTTTAGTGTGTGACTCATAGTCACTTCCCTTCCCTTTGACGTGAGTTAAGTTTATTAGAACCTTGTAAAGCCGAGAGGGCTTTAAGATAGGGAACTCACTGAGATTTGATGTATCTCACCCCACTGTTGTTGTTTACATCACAGGTACTGCAGGTTCCGCGAAAGGTAAGGATAAGGCTGTGTGATTATCCTTACTTATCTGATGGCTTTGCTTCTGTTGTGCAATTTTTTGAGATCATTATTTGATCTAGTTCTTAGTATTTGTCTTTGGAACATCTTGTAGATATACTATGCCGTAGTTTTTTTTATATTAGGCTTTTTGGACATGTATATGTATAATGTGTTTACTAGGAACTTATTGTATATTTCAGTACCAAAAGTGGAATTCATGTATAATATATGCTTTGATGTATGTATATTTATGGGCTTTACAGTTGGTATCAGAGCAGGTCGTATCCTCGACCTAGCCATTAAATAGAATAAGTTTTCTTTCCGTTTCATATGCGGCGTGTCGCCATTGGTCTTATGTGTTATATTTATGGTATTGAGTCTGATCAACTTAATCTTATCTGTATGAAATTCATGAACATGGATGACAGACGCAGAAACAACCATTGTAGACCGAGAACCACTCCAGCAAGGAGTAATCCGCCGGGTGACGAGGGAAATGCTCCTTTATACCAATTTATGCAATAGATACAGCAACAACGGAATCAGTTTGTGCAACAAATGGTACAGCAAATGGCTGGTGATGTTTATCCTCCAGTGGTGGTACCTGAAGCTGCAGGGGGAACCTTTCGGGATTTCATCCGTATGAATCCTCCGGAATTCCAGGGAGGGTTAGATCCTGTAAAGGCTCATGAATGGATATCAGGTATGGAACGAATTTTCCTAATAGTTCAGTGCAGTGAGGAAAACAAGGTGGTCTTCGCTTCTCACTTGTTGAAGGGTCCTGCCATGAGGTGGTGGGAAAGCGCTTCAGCCTTAATGACAATTCAAGAGGTACCAAAGGTATGAGAGCAGTTTAAGGTAACTTTTATGGAGAAATATTTTCCAAGTTCCTTGAGGTCTCAGAAGGAATTCGAGTTTCAACAATTGAGACAAGGCAACTTGACTGTGGCTTCTTATGCGGAAAAGTTCGAGGTTATGGCTGCTTATTCTAGACAAACTATGTATGCTCCTGATGAGAGGTGGAAGATTGATCAGTTTCTGTTTGGTTTAAGGGCTGAAATTTCACATAGTGTGTCTCAGAGAGAATTCACTAGCTATGCCGAATTGTTAAGACAGTGTTATGTGGCGGAGCATAGTTTGAAGAAGGTACAAATAGAGGGAGACTTGAGTAGGATGAATCAAAGTGATCGAGGGAGATCGAATCAACAAGTTAGACCAAGGCAGCAATCATTCAAAGGGAAGCAAGTTCAGAGTTCTAGGACTAGTGTGCCTCCGGTATGCCATACTTGTGGAAAGAATCATTATGGTAGGTGCGGTTTGGAGGGAATAAGGTGTTATCAGTGTAATAAGGTGGGCCATATATCGAGGGATTGTCCTCAGGGTAGGAATCAGACTCAAGGGAAGAATACCGGCCGAGTGTATACCTTGGATGCGAGGAAAGCAAAGAATGATAACTCCTTGATTGCGGGTACGTGTTTCGTAAATGGACATCCTTGTTTTGTTTTATTTGATTGTGGGGCAACGCATTCTTTTGTGTCCACGCGTTGCGTGAAGCGACTTGGGTTGCAAGCTGTTCCTTTGTTTCCTCCTATGGTGGTTACTACCGCCATGGATGAGATAGTTGAGACACCGCTGATGTGTGAAAATTGTGTATTATCAGTGAATGAAAGAGTTTTCTAGATTGACCTTATCTGTTTACCGCTTAAGAAAGTGGATGTTGTTCTAGGGATGGATTGGCTTTCTGCTAATTCGGTGTTTATTGGGTGTGAGGAAAAGCTGATCATCATTCCATCCGAAGAGGCTACTTCGAAGGATGTGTTAACTACTATTTTAGAAGGTACGGTTGGAATGATAAATTTCTTGTTTGAGGAGGAAAAGTCTATTCTTTTGATTCTTACTAAGGAGGAGGGTAGTAACATCCAAGTTTTGAGTATTCCTGTAGTATGTGACTTTCCTGAAGTTTTCCCCGAGGATATCACTTCTCTTCCTCCAGAGCGGGAAGTGGAATTCTCTATTGACCTAATACCGGGAACGGCTCCAATATCCATTTCTCCGTATCAGATGGCACCACTTGAATTAAGAGAATTAAAGGATTAATTGGAAAAGCTATTGACTAAGCATTTTGTTCGACCAAGTGTTTCGCCCTGGGGAGCTCCAGTGTTATTGGTAAAGAAAAAGGAAGGTGGAATGCGATTATGTATTGATTACCGTCAATTGAATAAGGTCACCATCAAGAATAAATATCCATTACCAAGGATAGACGACCTGTTAGATTAATTGAAAGGAGCCTGTGTGTTCTCGAAGATTGATTTACGGTCAGGTTATCATCAGATTCGTGTGAAGAGTTCAGATGTACCAAAGACTGCGTTTAGAACCCGTTATGGGCATTATGAATTCTTGGTGATGCCTTTCGGTGTGACGAATGCTCCGGCAGTTTTCATGGATTATATGAATCAAATATTCCAACCTTACTTGGACCAATTTGTGGTGATTTTCATTGATGACATTCTTATTTATTCTCGTGATCCTCAAGAGCACGGAGAACACCTAAGAATTGTTTTATCCATCTTACAAGAGAAGCAACTTTTTGCTAAGTTAAGTAAGTGTGAGTTTTGGATGTCTGAGGTTAATTTTCTCGGTCATGTCATATCCCAAGGAGGTGTAGCGGTCGATCCATCAAAAGTTGAAGCGGTGATTAATTGGGAGAGACCGAAGAATGCTTCTGAAGTTAGTACAGAAGGTTTATCAAGGGTTTTTCGCAGTTGGCTTTACCATTGACGAGACTTACTCAGAAGGATTATTCATATGAGTGGGATTCGGCTTGTGAAAGAAGTTTTAGGAGTTTGAAGGAGAGATTGACTACCGCTCCTGTTTTGGTTATTCTTGATTCTAGCAAGTCATACGAGGTATATTGTGATGCATTGAGTAGGAAGGTGTTGCATAATGCCGAGTTGATGATGTTAGAGTATACCTTAATGGAAAAGTTTAGAGATCTAAATCTTCAATTTAACTAGACTCCAAATTGTGTAGTCATGGGGAATTTGAATGTCTCTTCTACTCTTAGGGAAGAAATCCAGCAAGAGCAAGGGTTAGACGAGAAGTTACAGGAAGTGTTATTACAACCGGGTTTTGTGCGAGCTACCGACAAAACTATCTTGTTTAACCAAAGGATTTGTGTTCCGGATAACACGGAGTTAAAACGAAGGATTTTGGAAGAAGCGCATAAGGGTGCTTTTACTATACACCCGGGGTCTTCAAAGATGTATCAAGATTTAAAGAGGGAGTATTGGTGGCCCGGGATGAAAAAGGATATTGCGGTGTATGTGTCGGAATGTGCGGTGTGCCAACAAGTGGAGATTGAGCACCAAAGGCCGGGTGGCTTGTTACAACCTTTATAAATTCCGACGTGGAAATGGGATAGTATTTCGATGGACTTCGCAGTGGGATTACCCCATGCGCAAGGTGGCTATGATTCGATTTGGGTAATTGTGGATCGGTTAACGAAATCAGCGCATTTCTTAGCTGTGAAGACTACCTACAAGGCGAGTCATCTCGCAAGGTTGTTCATTTCAGAGATAGTGAGATTGCATGGTATTCCTACTAGTATCGTTGCGGATAGAGATCTAAAGTTTACTTCAAGATTTTGGAGAGCTTTTCAATAAGCCATGGGAACGAGGTTATGTTTGAGCACGTCGAATCATCCGCAAACGGACGGTCAGACAGAACGGACAATACAAACTATGGAGGACATGTTGAGAGCTTGTGTACTTGAAAGTGGAGGAAATTGGATAGAACTTTTGCCGTTGATCGAATTCTCTTATAATAACAGTTATCATGCAAGTATTGGTATGGCACCTTATGAGGCGTTATATGGTAGGAAATGTAGGACGCCATTGTGTTGGGCGGAGGTTGGCGACGATAGAATTTTTGGACCCGAGATTATTCACGAGACCACGGAAAAGATTATAATGATTCGAGGAAAAGTTAAACAAGCCCAAGATCGTCAGAAAAGCTATGCGGACAACCGTAGGAGATCGTTAGAGTTTGATGAGGATGATCATGTATTTTTGAAGGTTACTCCGAGATTGAGATTGAAAGGACCATTTAAATCGCGGAAGTTAAGTCCAAGATACGTGGGACCGTATCAAGTCTTAGAAAGAATTGGAGAAGTAGCTTATAGATTAGCCTTACTGCCTTCTCTGTCAGAGATGCACGACGTTTTCCATGTGTCTCAGCTTCGGAAATTTGTCCCAGATCCTCTTCAGCCAATTTTACCAGATACAATTGAGATAGAAGATGATTTGACGTTTGAGCCTCAACCGAGTCGTATCACAGGGAGAGAAACTAAGGTGTTAAGAAATAAAGAGATTCCTCTTGTTAAGGTTCAGTGGGATGAGACGCATCCAGGCGATGCAACTTGGGAATTGGAATCGGAAATGCAGAAGATCTACCCTCATCTGTTCAGGTAATGTTTTAAATTCAAGGGCAAATTCTATTTAAGGGGGGGAGGATGTAATACCCCATAATTTTGTGAACATTTTGAGATAATATTATTATGATCAACTGGGTTCCAGGGTACTCTAAGCAATTATTGGATAAAGTAAATAGAGTAAACTAACGAACTCGGAATTTGATTAGATTAATATTATTTAACTTGGAGTTTTATTAATTGGTGCAATTGAGATGATTTGGATAATTAGTAGTATTACCAATTAATGTTTCCTATGTCTATTTTCTTTTCTTTTCCTTATTTGCAAAAGATAGAAACTTGGAGAAAGAAAAGTAAGAGAAGGAAAAAGGAAGGAAAAAGAAGAGAGAAGAAAAGGAAAATTCTCAAGAGCTCAAGGACTTGAATCATCAACCAATCTTCATCTTTTCATCTCAGCTTCAACCTCCTCATCTTGTAATCCAGGTGGGTTCTAGTTAGATCCTTTAAAGTAGAGTTTTATTGAGTTTTAGAGTTAGTTTGACATTGTTAGGAAACGAGGAATTTTACACCAAAATCATGTTTTAATGTTCCTTATGATTGATACTTGTTAAATATGTGTTGTTGTGTATTCCAATTGGTATTTTTCTGGTGTTTAGAAGAGAATTGGAAGGGAAAATGGGACATTTTCGCAGAACCAATTATGCAGGAAAATTCTGGGTTTCACGCTGCCCATACGCGTATCACCCAAGGCAATACGCGTATTGGATAAGGCAATACACATATGGCCATGAAGGAATGTGGGCAATACGCGTATTGGGGTTCCATTTTCTCGGCCATCTGCTCATTTGCGTAATGGTACGCGTAGGGTTTTGGGCAATACGCGTATGAAGTAAGGCAATACGCGTATTGGAGTTTTAAAAGGAATTTTTGGGAAAAATCAGTCTCTACCCATACACGTATGACTTTGGGCAATACGCATATGGATGGGCGAGTGAGTAAGGCAATACACGTATGGAATAAGGCAATACGTGTACGGCTAGGAGGGTGCAGAATTGTGTTTTTTCGCGATACCATTTCTCGTTATGTCCATAACTTTTGACTCGTTTATCCGTTTTTAATATTCTTGATATCATTGGAAAGCTAACAAAATGTACTTTCTTATTAAAATGGTTTTAAGATTGTTGGACGATTTAATTATGTCGGGATTTTTGGAATAGCGCTATTTTGTCGACTTTTATCGTTTAATGGTGGGTAATTGTTGTTGAATATATATGCATGTTAAAATATGAAATAGGTAGAGTGAGGAGCATTACCATAAACAATGTTGAAAGTGTGAAATGACATAGTGACAACGCTCGTGCATGAAAGGCCGAGGCGTGTGTCCAATAATCATAACCAGTTTATCTTACGGTGTAGTTTCATGAGACTCGAGCACCTCCTCTGAAAAGTATGCACAATTACTTGGCAGGTTTGATTCCTGCGTATAGTACGAATGAAGCCTACGGGTAAAGAGACTTGTGACGGTGTACGGGCCGTGTGAAGTGACGGATCACGGTGTACGGGTCGATGATCCCGAATCCATTTCGTATGCTAAGTAAATGCAAGGATCCATGACTCGGGTCGTCTTCTAGACGTAGAACCGGACGGGAACAGGGGATGCCTTGGTACGGTTATTGATTAGCGAGATTCTTGAGTTAACAGGCTCAGGACGTACTTTGGTACTAGTGTGAGTTAACAGGCTCACGAGTGAGAATACATTTTTAGTGTGTGACTCATAATCACTTCCCTTCCCTTTGACGTGAGTTAGGTTTATTAGAACCTTGTAAAGCCGAGAGGGCTTTAAGATAGGGAACTCACTGAGATTTGATGTGTCTCACCCCATTGTTGTTGTTTACATCACAGGTACTGCAGGTTTCGCAAAGGGTAAGGATAAGGCTGTGTGACTATCCTTACTTATCTAATGGCTTTGCTTCCGTTGTGGAGTTTTTTGAGATCATTATTTGATTTAGTTCTTAGTATTTGTCTTTGGAACATCTTGTAGATATACTATGCCGTAGTTTTTTTTGTATTAGGCTTTTTGGGCATGTATATGTATAATGTGTTTACTAGGAACTTATTGTATATTTCAGTACCAAAAGTGGAATTCATGTATGATATATGTTTTGATGTATGTATATTTATGGGCTTTACACGTATCATCATCGGTACTCCCATCAAGATCCATAAGAATTTTATCGTCACCATGGTAAATCCATTCTGTGTATCCCTTTAAAAATCATTTGCTACATAAGTGGTCATATACGACATCTCTTTTTTCCCAACTATCATTGCAACATATAGCACAAGGGCACAAAATCTCTTCTTCTTCAACCATTCCTTTGGTGAATGCAATATCCAAAAAGTAATTTACACCATCCTTATAACCTTGACAGTGTGGAAGCAACTCCACCCAATCCTTCTTTATCATGTTTAGTTTACTAAAAGAAATAAACTATTACTAAAAACCTTGAAGGGAATGAGTAATTTAAGATATTATAAGGCTAATAGAATAGAGACATGGTACAACAAAACAATAATCCATCAACCTAAAAGAACACAAGGATAGATTATATTCTTGATCAAAAACAACAAAATGAATTTTAAAAAGATTATCGGGTCCACTAAAGCAAATTCAAATAACTTGGACAAACTATTAAATTCTATTTTTTTCTTTGTGGAAAACGTTTATGAAAATAGTCTCGCCACATAATAATAATAATAATAATAATAATAATAATAATAATAATAATAATAATAATAATAAATCAATACCTTTTAATTCTATGTAAAAATGATAAATTATGTTGGCAAGCTTAACTTTTCAGTTATGGAAATTTATCATATCCTGAAAAAAAAAATGGGAGCATCATTATTATCAGTACAACACAAAAGGAATGATAATTTACTTTTTTTTTTCAAAGTGAATGTGTGGTAGAAAACATGACATGGTATAAAAGATATACAAAAAATTTATCTATAAATTACTACATGTAAGAATGAACTAATGCAACACAACACAACACCAACATATTATAAACATATTGTTAAAAATATAATATTATAAATATCTAGATTTTTATGATTTATGTCTGGAATATTGGATTTTCCATGTTCTTAAAACACTATCCAACAATGCACGACTTACATATCTTAATTTTTATAAATGTATATAAATTTTAAAAATTCTATGTCAATATTAAATTTCAAAATTATAATTATATTTTAGTATGATGAATATCTATTCATTCAGGAACTATGGCTTATGCTAACTCACTCTCATTTTTACTCTCATTTCCTTTTACTGGCCAATTTCATTTTCATTTGTTTTTGGTCAATTTCATTATATAGATTAAAGTTTTTAAAAATTCAACCTGCTTATCACAAGGATTTGTGTATAGTTGGATTAAAGAAGTTGTTGAAGGATTAGGTAGAGGTTGTTATTACCTGAAGCTGAAAATAGGTGTGGAAGTCAGGAGTGTCAGTATAGAAACGGTTTTTATCATCTTAAACGAAAGAAATTAAACTTGCGTATTTTTACTAATTGGAATGGTAGTGAAAATAACCTAATTTTTATCTTTGACAATGACAATCCAGGACAACGGTAATTAACTAAGTGAAAATGTTAAAATTCAAGTTATTAGGGGGGCAAACTTTGCTTTGTTAATTGTTTGGCAATATCAGAACAGACCAGGATGCCACTCTGAATTCAATATTATTTTTACTAATGTTGTTTCTAATATTCTCTTCTTTAGATAAATTAACGTGGAACCTACTGAATCATTCAAACATGCTTCGTATTTGGTACTAAAAAAATGCTTATTTGGTAGTAAAAAATGTGTTTAAAATGTAAATAATTTAAAAAGTACATTTTTCCTGCTTTAAAGAATAGTGCTAGCTAATCATTATCTAAAGTTCTACAACAAACATCACCCTTTGATCATTTGCTACTTAAGACAACATGTAGCTTTACTTTTTCCCTTTGACTTACAAAGGTTGAAGCATTTTTTTTTTGAAACTGCCAAAGAGAACTTCATTGAGATAATGGCATAAGCAATGCCCAAGATACACAGATATTGCTCCTGCTAAAAAATAAGCAGAGAGCTACACCAGAACTCTCCCAAAGCTAAAGGCAAAATATTACCAGAGACAACCACCCCCTAAACCACTACAAAAACTCACCTGAACCAAAAGAAAAAACTAACTAAAACACTAACAGGTTGTTAAAGCCACAACAAACTCAAACACCCAACCTGCTCCGAGCCGCTGCACAAGCCCAACTACCAAGCTAACACACATAGAGCCAAAGAAATAGCTGATACTAAACAGCCGAAGAACACAAAATACAAAGGCTTCCAAACAACGAGCAAGCTGCAGCCTGCGAAGCTAAACCAAACCAACTAAAACTAACAACCGCACAGAAGGACGCGAGAGCAGCTCTAGTTCCACATAACAGTTGACTTCCAATCCACTAAAATCACAGCCAAAACTAGACAAGCTCAAAGGAACTCTGCTAACAGAAGGAACCTCCAAGCCAAATCCAAAAAGAGGGATCTGCAGGTTGCAAAGAAAAATCCCTCCTAAACCAACGCGCTGAGCTAGAGCCACTACTGATAAAATGACAGGCAATTGACGATGCTACAAGAAAACCTCCCTGGGAAAAACTTCACTGATGAGACCCACCATTCATAATCTTGCTAACATATGTCTATAGACTAGTATAACAACTATTGTCAGCAACCATCAAACATATTTTTCACTTTTTTCCTTCAAAATACAGAAAATACCACCAATCTAAAATTACTAGTAGAAATTGTTATTTAGTCTAGATGAGAAAATATATCATGTCATGCTATCCTTGTATCAGCTGATGTGATTTTGGTTTTGAATAAATCTAACACTATACAATGCAACTTTTACCTGCAATCTTATTTGATAATGTAATACAAAAATTCCCCGAGAAAATAAAAGCTTAATGAAAAGGGAAGGAAAATGGCAATAGAAAGGGTAAAATAGGAGATAACACCAGGTGCTTTCCATTTATTTCCTGCCTAAAACATGAGACCAACTAGTAAATTACATGGAAGCTCATTCAAATTACTTCAGAAAACTGTCAGGACAGTTAAACAGCAAAGCGCGGTTAGATTTTGTATGCACAAAAACTAAACTCAATGGAACAAGACACAGCCTGTTCAAATACATTAGTACAATCAAACCAACCCCCATATCCAACACCAAAATACATAAAACTACCAACAGTGAAAAAAACAACACCAAACCAAGAAAATGTACAAATCAGTGACATAATCAGAATAGCAGAACCTGGGCCAACAACTAAAACAAAAAAATCCCCTGCACATAACTCAGAAGGAAACAATAGGTGCACATGCCTGATAAAATCAAAAACAAACAAGACAGTCCCTAGGATGATTAATCCATTAGTTTAAATCGTACGAAAAACCTATAATCTTCGCCTTCAAGTCAGTGGTAAGAGTCAGTGGTTGGGGTGTTAGCATAAGCCATAATATAGATTAATGTGAAGTGAGTAAAACCTTGTGGTCATCCATTAACATTTTGTAAACTAGCTAGCATGTATAAATTTATATGTTTATCTACTGATTCAAAGAATTTTATGGTTGTCACTTTCTTCTTTAGAAATTTCTTCTCATTTTTAATTTAATTAGACTAGTCATGGAGAATATGAATTTATGTAGTTAGTCATTAACTTATCCAAACACTAAATACAAATTCAATACAACAGATTTACATTTTTAAGCTTGTACCCTTATAAATACATAGACATAAACGACTTCATTCTTTTATGTTTTCCTCACTGCCCCCACAACCTACACAGATTGACATTTTGACATTCAACACAATTAAGTGGCAAATCAAAGTCATAATTGGTTAACCGAACAATTAAATGATAGCTATTGTGGACCTTACATCACTTGTTTTCAAGCTTCATTTCTCGTTTTAACACAATCAATTACTACACAAAATGTCTCAATCACTTTTAGAAATGGAAGATAGTAAAGAACGAACAAAATAGAAGGATTCACATATAAAAAACAGAAAGATTCATATAATAAAACACAAATTAAAATACAAATCAGATCATAAATCCAATCAACAAATCGACATAAATGAAAATGCTTTGAAACTTACCGAAAGGGAAGAAACGAAGATGATAGTGAGTAATACGATGAACGATGGTAACTCACAGCAAACAACGACCGGCGGCACACACCGACAGCACTCTCGTAACAAAACGGCAAAAGGGCAGTGGTATCTTTTGTAAATGTTAGGTTTCTGAAATAGATAGAGTTTCTCTGCTTCAAATAACAACATAGTTTTTCATTTCTTTCAAGATATATTTCACGGTGGGCCTTACACTTAAGTGGTCCAATTGAATTTTTCTTTTACTTAATTTTTTATTTATAAATTTTTTTGCTGAATGTTATTTTAATAGTTTTTATTCAACGTGTTTTATTTGGTTTTTGCTTAATAGTTTTCTTTTCATAATTAATCTATAAAATATACATTTTTATTAATAATTTCAATAAAAAAATTATAATATATTAATATTAAATTTTATTAATATTTTAACACTAAATTAATTGATAAATTTAGAATTATGTATAATTATGATAAAATTATAAATGTGAAAAAATAATGAGAAATGAATCAATTAAATTAGAAGTAAATTGGAGGGAAAGTTGCCGCCAAATTTTTTTGTTATTGAAATTTTTATGCAACATTTGAAAAATGTAACCTTTTATTAGGAATAATGCAACAATCTAAAATTGTCCCCATTAATATTTAAAGGGACATTTATTAGTTATTGCCAAAAATAAATTATAAGGACATTTAAAAATCGTCCCCAAAAATATTTTAGGGAACATTTATCGGGTACAAGCTTAAAAATTGTTGCCTGATCTTTTTATAGGCAACAATTTACGCATGTTGCATAAAATAATGTTGCCAGAAGCAATAAATGTCGTAGTGCATCCACACTAAACCAAGTAAAAGTTATCCCAACCGGAACCGGATCAATCAACTCCATCGACTCAATAAATTCATTGAACTCATCCATCTCACGCCTGTTCAAAAACCGAGTAACACCTTTCCGCTCCCCCTCCAATCTAACCGAATTAAAATCTCCCCCCAAAATCCAATCCCCCTCCGAAAAATTCAATTTACAAGCCTTCAAACCCCTCCAAAGTAATTTCTTCTTGTCAAGAAAACAAGAAGAATAGATGTTGACAACATAAATCAATCTATCCTTCCAATTACCGCACACACACTACAACATTTGTTGTCTCTGGCAACACTTTTTTAGGTAACATGTAATAATTGTTGCCTTAAATTCGTATAGGCAACAATTTACGGTTGTTGCCAAAAATATATTTGCAACCCTTGATAATTGTTGCCTAAAATACTTTTGGGGACGTTTTTGGAACGTCACTCTTTTATTTTTTTGGCAACCATTGTTAATTGTGCCATTAACTGCTTTTGGGAACGATTTTAGAGCGTTAATATATTATTTCTTTAGCAATGTTTGATAATTGTCCCCTAAAATACTTTTAGGGACATTTTTAGATTGTTACATTAGTTCTAATAAAAGGCTACATTTCTTCAATGTTGCATAAAATTTTAGCATCATTAAATTTTTGGTGGCAATCTTCCCTCGAAAACTTATACACTAAAAAACAAATATTTTCCTCTAAACATTATTAAAAAATATATATATTAAAAATCTTCTAACACATAATAAAATATTATATAACTATAATAATATATAACTATAATAAAATATAATTATAAAATAGGCATTTATCTAGAATAAAAAAATTCAAAATAAAATCATACACATTCCAAAGAAAAAAGATTAAAATTCAAATTAGGCATTATATATATATATATATATATATATATATATATATATATATATATATATATATATATATATATATATATATATTATCTTTTATGAAAATAATTTATTATATATATTGGTATATTTAATGAATAAAAATAGCTAATTATCAATCATAAATAAGTGACTAAATTTTAAAATAAGAAAACACACTCTCCTGTATGCTCATTAAAACCAAAATACAAAAACTTAAAAAAAATATCACATCATTTCTTTAGAAAATCTTACTATTAGTACTATTTTTTATTTAGAATAAACATTTTTTTATTATAGGAGAAACCCTTTTCTCTGGGTCCTCATTTGAAGCTGTCAGTCACATACTCACATATTCAACCTAGAAACCCAAATTCATTCCAATTAAAGTGAAAAGTTGAAATTCCCATAGCTAAAATAGATTTCTCTTAATCTATATCTCCCCATAACTGAATTTGATTTCTTTTAGAATTTAAATCGATTTCTCTCAGAGCTAAATTCGTTCTTGTTTCTGTTTCGAAGTCATGAATCGAAATCAATTTCTCTAAGAGCTGAAATCGCTCTTGTTTGTGTTTCGAAGCCATTAAGCGAAATCGATTTCTTTTAAAGCCGAAATCGTTCTTGTTCCTGTTTTGAAGCCACTCGAAATCGATTTATCTCAGAGTTGAAATCGTTCTTGTTCCTGTATTGAAATTCGTAACTACTCGTAATTGAAAATACTAATTGTATTTAATTGAGTTCTTTTGAATTGATTTTCAGGTTCTTTGCTACTCAGACGACACGCATGTTGTGGTTTAAGCATATTTATGGCCAACGGGAACGACTTGCTGCTGCTGTTATCATTGACGGTAATTACCACATGTTTTAATTCATTTTGAGCTTCACAAAATTAACACATGCCACTGTATTTTATATTGAAAATTACACTTTGAAGCTTCAACAAAATGAATGATGATTTCGCCAAACTCATTATCAATCTAAACATACTTTTAGCCTCTTTTGCTTGTTTTCACTGCGACGGTGTTTGTGTCAGTGTGTAGGTGGTTCTGGATATTTCAAATTTGGTTGGAGCAAAGAGGAGCTTCTAATGGGGGAGAACTCCTACCTTTTTGGTAAGACTATCTGGTTCAATCGTAGCCACAGATTTACAAGGTTTGAAATTGTTTGTTGGGTCTAACTTCTTGATTAGAATTTATTTATAATCATTTAGTATAAATTCTGTAACTTATGGAGTTGAATATTTAATAACCATGGAACAACATTGTAATATTTAATAACCATAGATTTACAAGTTTTTATATTTAATAAACATGGAGCACCATTGTAATATCATTTACTAGGACATCCGTTGAAATATATAATTGTATGTTTTGAGTATATTTTTTAAACTGTTAGGAATAGCTATAAGTTGTAGTTTGAAAGTATTTACTGAGTATTAACTAACATTGACCCATCTGATTGGATTTTTCACCTGTGCTTACTATGACTTGGGTTCAAATAAAAAATAGCATCGTTGATAGGCGTTATGAAAATTTCATTCAAATTCGTACAGAGGTTGATGATCTCCTTGACCTTGTATAAGGGAATGCCTCACCGAATATATTTTTCCTAAAAACTAAAAGAGAGTGTTAATGGCGAGCTTTCTAAAAGTATTGAGACGGAGATGCTTAATTTACATACACTTTTTTTATTTATTGTATTATTAATATTTATCAATAACTTTATTTGATCAAGTTCAAAAATAATATTTGTTTGTTTACTCTTTTCTGTAACGGTTTCCTTTTAGTTATGTCTTTTGGGGAATTTCATCTACAGGAATTCGGTAACATGGAGACACTTATATGTAATAGGTTTCGACATTTTTTTGGGACCGTCTATGACTGGTGAATCATTCTGGATTTTTCCTTCTTGTTGGTGAAGAAATTTTTTCCAAGGATGATTAATATTAAACTGTAGTAATGGTGTTGTGGAAATGGTAGTTGTTTTCTGCTGGTTATACATTTGTGTATGTCTTGAGCAAATTCTATGTCTAATGGCAAGGATATATTGGTTACTTTCTCTGCAGGATGAAGGTGAAACCAAGTTCTCGAGCAGTTGTTGTTTCTTTACCAATATGCCACTATGATGGTTAGTTAATTAATTTTTTTCATATTTGAAAATTAAAATTACTTGTGTTATTTGCGTTAATGATCTCTTACCTCATTGAAGATACCGAATCAGCCAGAGCATTAAGACAACAACTTAAAGAAGCAATTTGTCCTGCTTTATTTGACATGAATGTTCCTGCTGTTTGTGCTCTAAAACAGGTAGCATATTTTAGTGGGGGAAAAATATTACCATCACTTAACTTTTAAACAATGAAAATAAGATTTTAAACTATCAATATATAGTTTTATATACAATTACACTATTTCTTGTTTACATATATAGTCTCTATAATGTTTGCATCTTTATAAGTGTTTGTCACTAAAGTTAAACTATTCTCATCTCATATATGTGGTTCAAGTTTTGTTGATAGTGATTTGGTTGTTGTTAATTAAGATATTCTCAACTCATATAAGTAGTTTAATTTTGGTTGATAGTGATTTGATTGTTGTTAATATATTCTCAGCTCATATATATGTGATTTGATTATTAGTATTTAATTTATTGACTAATGTGTGGTCAATGCATTTTTTGGTGCATTATTGTTAATTCATTCTTTAAAAAAACACATGGTGAAAGAAAGCATACACTATTTATTAATTTGTTACAGTATGAGAAATTGAGAGGTGTTAGAACATGGATGTACTATTAGCTTTTGAATATTGGTTTCATTGCCATAACTATTCAAAATAGTAGTTTGTTTTTAAATCATTGTTTTTGTAATTTCTTTGATGATCAACATTGTTAATGCACACAAAGAACATGACAAAAATCTTAAAATATCATTTGCAAATTCATATGTTCAATGTATTACAGGGCCACTTCCAACTCTCACTCTAAGTATTAATGTCTAAGTATTCATGTCAAAGTATTCATGTCAAAGTTAATAATTCCTCTAGTAGTCATGATTCTTTCAAAACTTGATAATAGAAACACACTTGTATTCATCTATTGTTTAATAGGTACTTGATAGTTTGTCTTGTGCTATGTTTGGAGTAAGAGTTTATTTTAAAATTATTTTGGTTGAAGATTTTGTTTTGAAATAGTTATATTTATTTTTCCAAAAAAAAAATGCTTGATACAAGATTTAATGCAATCTTTTAAATTTATTAGTGATTTCTTCTTGAAATAGAATATCTATAAGATTCTAATTCATTGTTATCTACTTTTTTTGTCAGTGGATATTACATTTGTTACTGAGGGGATTATTATTCAGAAAGATGACAATTTGTGATATGATCATTCAATAGCTTCATAATCAACATGTCAGAATTATTAATGAGGTAAAGAATTATTTTTGTATACACTTATAAGTGATCAAAGTTTATAGATTTTTAATTTACAACTTAAAAGATATTAATAGAGTTAAAAGTGTTAGGTTAATTGAAAGACAATAGGAAGTTTGTTGGTTTGAGATTTAATGAAGTATGTTAGTTGTGATGCAGGCCTTAATTATGATGCATGCCTTAGGTAACTATTGCCTCTTCCTATAATGGTGCTTGAGCTATGTGTAATATATGTTTTATGCTTCAAGGTATCAATGGAGATGATTAATAGGACGACGGAGTAAGTGAGGAATTTCAAGAGGATGACACAAGTGATGAGAATAACATATGTGATGAACTTCAAGAGAACGACATAGGAGACGAAGAAGATGATGGAGATGACGATGAGTTCGACAAAATTAAATGAGTCGGATGATGTTTTATGCTTTTACTTACCAATTAAACTTAAAGAAATCATGTATTTGTCATTTTTCTAGTCTTGTACTTCTAAGTATTAAACTTATAGTATTATTAACTAATGTTTGAAGATTTTATTAACTCAAATTTTGTGGTATATGAAATTTATTTTTGGTGGAATTCATGTCTTAATTGTTTATTTTATGTAAAATATGGTAAAAATATTAAGTGTAACTTATAGATACCTTTATGAAGTGTTCACCTTTAGGGAACAATTGGTTATTGATGCTAGATATGGCAACATTTGAAAACTGTTTTCATAGAGTATTCTGACTCTACCACTTTTAGGGAACATTTTTTAGTCGTTGCAATTTTTAACAACACCTTAAAAACGTCGCATAAGATGCCATGGAAAAATGTCCCCTTTTCCTATAGTTTAGGGAACGTTTTAAGAAAGTGTGCCCAAAAAGCGATAAAAACGTCCCTTTAAATAATAGGCAACGCTCGCACAAAGGACGTTTGGAAAACGTCCCCTATTCTTTTAGGCAACGTTTTTCTCAATTCTGGCAACACTTTCCAGCTGTTGTCAAAGAGGAAAAATGTTGTAGTGACATCAACAAAGCCCTCTCCTGCAAAACTGAAAAGAGAAGAAAAAGAACCCACTTTCCAAAGGATAATCAACCCACCAGATTTGCCTAAAGAAGGTTTAAACGACCATTCAACATCTGTCCCCCCCCCCCCCCCCCCCCCACAATTCAAACACGTCTTTCTCTGAAATCAAAGTCGATTTAGTCTCTTGAAGTAGGCAAAAATCAAAACCATCTCTTCGGAACAAAGAACTCAATCTCTTCCTCTTGATAGAGCAACCCAACCCCCGAATGTTATAAGAGATAAAATTCATAACTGACCTATTTTGAAACCACCCTTCTGACTCTGTAATAAGTCATCTCTGAGCTCCAAAGAATTAATTGCCTCTAACACAACCTCCTTCGACACCCCTCCCTCCATACCGTAAGCTACAGCCCTTGACAGGAGCTTGGAAGCACATTGTCTTCTTTCATTAGCCCAAAATCTGTTATTGCCTTGAACAAGGCAAGAATCAGAAATTTCGTCACAAGCTGAATGACCCAAAAATTCCGACGTACCTGCCACACTCTTCTTACTGTTTCTACGCAAAGTCCCTCCTGAACCGCCCTCCATTGAATCACTAATGGAATCAGAATGAGCATGAGCACAAAAATTCACTGCAGCCAAGTTTCTTGGTCTTCGAAGAGGAAGAAAGGGATTGTTGGTTGAAATAGACGACGGAACTATATCGCCTTTCTTAGCCTCCATGGCCTGAGTCGCACTACCCGAAGAAGACGAAGGAGTTGAAACCACCCGAACAGAATCCGCGCAAAAAGACGGACAAAGAGAATCAGACAATAGTGTGTTTTTGGTTGAGAAACTGGGCGAGATGGGTTTGTTCGCGTGATGTGAGGAAGAGAGAGAAACATGCTCACTGACTTGGAGCGGTTCTTTCGTGCCAGAAGGAACTTTTGAGGAACTGTATTGAAAAGGTTGAGAAAAAGCCAAACGGTCCTTCAGTTGGACTTTACTCCTACAAGGCCCAATTTCCCTCAAAGCTGTGTCAAAACGGCCCACAATTTATGAAGCAGTAGTCCGTTTGATGCCAGCTTTTCCAGGAATCACGTGGTTACCTTTTAATGATGCAACCTCATTATCATTAAAACGAAAACAGGTGGGCCCCGCCTCTGAAGCATGAAAATGACAAAAGCCTGAGCCTACTTCCTGCCTACTACCTGAAGGAGCGCTGACTCTACCAAAATCATCTATTTTTGTGACTCTAGAGAAACCTGCCTCCAACTCCACTGAATTGACAGTATCCAAAAGCAAACAATCTCTGTCCTTCTTCTTTGAACGAGGTGAAGGGGCGTCAACCGAAAAAAGTACCTCGGTTTCCAACTCCTCCGACGCACCACCGTGAAACTCCATCGAACCACCAACTGTCTCATCATCAGAAAAGAACTCCGAAGAAGCAATAACGGAATCATTGAGAGTTCTCGCATCACCAAACTGAAGCCCCTGCGGATCTTCAATCAACTTAATAGTACCAAGTCACCATTGATCTTAATGGAGATAACCTCATCAATGTCTGCAGAGCACCGAGTCCTTACGAGAAGCTGAGCGACATCGAATCTGTTATGAGCAAGAGTGTTTTCATCACACCGAATAAAAGCTCCGACTGTTTTAGCGATAAACACAAACAGAGCTTCATGCCACAAATGACAAGGCAAACCAAACAACCTGACCCAAGTAACTCTCTCTCCGTCAACAACCTTCGAATCCCACCGTTTCACCTCCCCAAACCATTTATCCAGCCATGGAGCAGCGTTACCCAACAGAGAGTCCAAAGCTCCATCTTCCCTATCCTCCAGCAAACATAAGTTTGCTCCAAGTGGAGTGGCCCTAACTCCAAACAAGCCTTCCCTATCAAAAACCTCTTGCATGTTATAAGACATTCCAACCTCCAACACTCTCCCGGCGAAAGCTTTCGAGAATCTCTTCAACGAAACTGATGTATCAAAATTGAACTCCAAAGCACTCAACACCTCCTCCGCCACCTCTTTCCCTTGATTCCGAACCACAGCTGAATAGGACCTAAAACCCCGGTTTACTTGAAAGTCTCTAGCCGGCCGTTTCCGATCAGTCTCTAACCTTGCTTTGGGAGCTACCATAATACCTTTAGCGTTCTTCGATTCTCTCTGAAACCATGGAATATTGACGAAAATTTTCTTGTTGTCAATGAAAATATTATCAAGCTTCACCGCAAGCCTGTCGATTTCGACGACATTGAAAAACCGAACAAAACCGAATTTATTTCCCCGCTTATCTCTCCGGCCCGGAATGATCACCTCATCGATCTCTCCATACGGTGCGAAGATATCGTAAAGCTCCCTCGCATGCAATCTCTCCGGAAAAGAAGTGAAAAAGTAAGACGTTGAAATTCCAGAACGACTTGTCCTTGAACCACCAACATGATCCCACCGCCTCGCAGATACTTGATTTCTCCGTCCCCCTACCACCACCCAACCCTCCGCCTCTCCGTTATTCTTCATTAGGGTTCAAGAAAGTGTTTTCTTTTAATTCGGTTAGTAAACGCCTGATTTACAAGCGGTAGTTTCATTACAATTTACTGTATAATATATGCATGTGGTTCAACAACTTTCTTGTTTTTTCATTATATATATCTAATTTCTTTTATTATATATATAAGTTTCACGTTTTGTAAAATTTTGTTATAAACTATTATAAATTTCTAACGTTTTGTAAAACTAATTAATAATCATTATTCTTCTTATAAACATTATATATATATATATATATATATATATATATATATATATATATATATATATATATATATATATATATATATATATATATATATATATATATATATAAACAAGTTTTCATAACAATATAACATATATATAACAAGTCTTCATTACAGTATATATTAAGTTTTTTTCAAGACAATACATATATACGTTACTTTTTCAAAAACAAATATAATAAGTCTTAATATAATTCTTAAGTTATAATTTTCTAAGGTATCAATTGTTCTAGAGAGAGAAGCTCTCCCTTCTCTCTAGTATTCTCTCACTTTCTTGGGGTTCTGTTCTCGGTGGTCTTTCTTCTTCTTCCTTCAGCTGGGAGTTCTCTAGGTATGCCTTATGTATTCTGAATAGTTTTTGCATGGTCTTCTTCGCGTGATTCTGTTTCTCTGGGGGTTGATGGATTGGGTTCTCCCAAAGAAGAGGAGTTTTAGCGACTTAGTCACAAGGTGGGATGTCTTTCCGGTGGGTAGCGTTTGGAATCGGAAAGGGGAGATCACTCTTTCTTCTGTATACTTTTCAGAATTTCCGGACAGGATTAAAGCCTCAGACATCTTCGAACTCTTTGGTTGCATTGGGGAGGTTGTGGAGGTGGTGATTCCTCCAAGAAGAAACAAGGTGGGGAAAAGGTTTGATTTCGCTAGATTTCGTAAAGTGAAGGATTTGAGGCGTTTAGCTATTAAGTTGGATAATATTTTGATCGATGGAAAGAAGATTCATGTTAACCCTCCAAGATTTGGGAGGGAAGAAAGAGGTAGCAGGAGGGGAGTAGGCGAAAGGGGTGTTCCGTTTATCTCTCGTCGGGAGGTTCTAAGGAGGCCGGTTAGCTCAAAGAACCATAGGATTTCGGAGGAAAGTGGTGCTAGATCGTTCGCGGAGGTAGTAGTTGGTAAGGCTTCTTTACCAAGTCATGCGGTGAATCCTGAGTTGGACTTCGTTTCTGAGAAGAGTATTATCAAGAATCTGGAGAAAGCGTTCATAGGGGAGGTTGCCATTCTGGGATCGTCGTATAATGCTTCAAGTTTCTTCCAAACGGAGGGTATTTTCTCGATTAGGTGCACTCCTCTGGGAGCGAGTTTGTGCCTGTTGGAGGAAGAGGTGGAGGGGGAGATTCTCGAACTTGTCAACGAAAAGAAGAAGTGGTGGAAGCAGTGGTTTCTGTCTATTAGGCCATGGGTGGCATGTGATTTTGATAAAGATAGGGTGGTTTGGTTGTGTTTCATTGGGATACCTGTTCAGGCGTGGAGTGTGGAGTTTTTCAGTAAAATGGCTAACTTGCTGGGTGAATTCGTTTGCGTGGATGGAGAGACTTTGTCTGGTGTTTCGAAAGATGTGGCTAGGATTTTGATCAAAGTTTCGTTTTTGTTTTCGGTCAAGGATTTTATTGTGGTCTCCATTGACGGTATTGTTTACAAGATTCACATTAGAATGGATTTCTCTGACCCTAAACGTGATATTCCACTTATTCCCATCTCATCGAACTCCGATTCGTGCGGTTCTGAGTCTGTCTGGGGTAATGGCGTGCAATAGGGGGAAGAAGTCGTACCTGATCATATACAGGATGATGGTTTTTTGGAAGAAGGTAGGCCTTTGTGCACGGAGCTCAATGTTAATAAAGTTGATGTTTGTTTGAAAGAAGTTGGATCAGAGGACAAAAACAAGGTTTCCTGTGTAAAGGCTGCTGTGAGTGCTGCTGTAGCAGTGGGTCTCGATTCTGAAAAGGGGGGTTGGTAGTTTCGTGTTTGACGAGGTTATCAAGGTTGCAAAGATTAGGGGTTCTTTGAGAGCAGGAAAGAGGAAAAGTAAATCAAAAGGAGTGGCTTTTTCTGATATTTCCAGGGTGGCTTGTTCAGTAGGGAATGCCCCTATTTTGTCTTCGCATAGCGACGTGTCAAAAAACAAGGTTTCTCTCTCTTCTCTACATATTAATCGTGCGGCTGGTATTTGTTTCCCTAAAACCATGAAGATCAAGAGCATTAATGCTTTGGGTGGTCCCGCTAAGTTTAAGAGGAAGAAAAATAAGATTAAAGGGTCCTCTGGTATTATATCAGGTGTTGTGCCACCTACTGTTTTGCGGTCCAAAAATCCAGATTTACGTGTTAATTTGACTGCTTTTGCTTCAGATTTTTCTAAGGATTATACTGAGGGCGGTGGTGTAGTTTGCTCGTTTGGAGAGTCAGATATTGTTAGGTGCAACCAAAGGATGTTGGACAATTTGGACAGTAATTTGAGGGGTAGGCTTTGGGAAGCTATTTCGGATTTAAGGGTGGTGAAGGGTGCTTCGAAAACTGATTTTAAAGTTCAATTGGAAGCTATGGAGAAAGGAGATAAAAACATAGCTTATGGAGAAAGTAGACTCAAGAGGATCAGAATTTCTCAGTTTATTTCCAAAGGTGATTTTGATATTTTTTTGATACAAGAAACGAAGATTAATGAGATGAACGACTCTTTGGCAAGAAGTTTTTGGAAGAGCCAATCGGTTGATTACTCTTTTTCTAATTCGGTGGGGTATGCAGGAGGTTTGTTAATTCTTTGGAAAGTTGGTTGTTGTGAGGTCCTTTGTAGCTTTAAGGGAGACGACTACTTGGGTATCAAGATCAGAAGCAAGAATGAGATTTTTTATTTAGTGAATGTTTACTCTCCTTGTGATATAGTTTTGAAGAGGAGTCTTTGGAGTTCTTTATTGAATTTGAAGGCGACTAAGACGGACGGAGAGTGGATTTTTGGTGGAGATTTTAACGCGGTTAAAGGGGTGGAAGAGCGGAAAGGTAGTATGGCGAGGGGGTGGAATCGGGAATGGCATGAATTTGTGGAGTTCATTGCGAAGAGCGATTTGATTGATATTCCGTGCAAAGGGAAGAGGTTCACTTGGTATGGTGGAGTAGGGGGCGTGTAGTAGGATTGACCGTTTCTTAGTGTCAGAGGGTATTGTTGATAAATGGGGAGTGGTGGGTCAATTTGTCGGAAAGAGAGATATTTCGGACCATTGTCCAATTTGGCTTATTTGTGATAAGTCTAATTGGGGTCCTAAACCTTTCAGTTTAACAATGAATGGTTTGACAACAAAGAGTTCATTCCTTTTGTTGAGGGGGTTTGGGGAAGGTTGGAGGTGGAAGGAAGAGGAGATTTTGTGCTTAAGGAGAAGTTAAGGATTCTTAAAGAGAGACTTAAATGGTGGAATTATAACGTTTTTGGGAAGATTATTTGGAGATCGAGGAGAATGTGGTTAGGATGAATGAGGGAGATAATGAAGGGGAGGATCTTAGTTTTTGTGAGTGGGAGGAGAAAAAAAGGGCTAGTCGTGATTTTTGGTTGAAGCTTAAGATCAAAGAGAATATGTTAATCCAAAAATCGAGGCTTAAGTGGATAAATGAAGGGGATTCGAATAGTAGATTTTTTCATCATGTGGTTAAACAAAGAAGAAGGCGTAACTTTATTGGTACTTTTGACCCGAATCGTGGCACGGTGGCTTCGGTGGAGGAGGTTAAAGAAGAAGTGAGAGAGCATTTTGCGTCGAAATTTATTGAATCGGTATGGGAGAGGCCGGTTCTTGAAGGCGTTTCTTTCAAATCTCTTAATTGGTCTGAGAGGATGTCTCTTGAAGCTCCTTTCTTGGAAAGTGAAATTAAGGAGGCGATATGGAGTTGTGAAGGTTCTAAGAGTCCGGGTTCGGATGGTTTTACTTTCTCTTTTATTAAAAAGTGTTGGTTCTTCTTGAAAAAAGATTTTATCCTTTGTTTTGACGCTTTTCACTCCGGGGGGATTTTGTCTAGTGCTTTCACTTCTTCCTTCTTAACATAGGTTCCTAAAGCTTCTAACCCTTTGGGCTTAGACGACTTTAGACCGATATGTTTAGTAGGTTACGTTTACAAAGCTCTTTCAAAACTTCTAGCCGCGAGATTGAAAGTTGTGCTTCATTCTATCATCTCCAAAAATCAAAGTGCCTTTGTTCTGAGTAGGCAATTGCTTGATGGGGTCCTAGTGGCTAATGAGATGGTGGATCATGCCACTAAGGTAGGGAAAGAGTGTTTGTTTTTCAAAGTGGATTTTGAGAAGGCTTACGACAGAGTTTCATGGAGCTTCCTTAGGTTTCTTCTTAGGAAGATGGGTTTTGGCGAGATTTGGTTGAAGTGGATGGAGGCCTTGGTTTTTTCTAGTAAGATGTCCGTTTTGGTCAACGGTAGCCCGACGAAAGAGTTTGTTGTGGAGAGAGGCTTGAGACAAGGAGACCCTTTTTCGCCGTTTCTCTTTGTGATTGTGGCGGAAGGTTTGACTAGGATGGTGACGAGGTCGGTAGATCTTGGTAATTATAAGGGATACAAGTTTGGCGGTACTTTTTTAGTGGACATCCTTCAATTTGCGGATGATACTTTGTTGGTCGGAGATGGTAGTTGGGAGCACCTTTGGGCGATTAAATCGGTTCTTAGGGGTTTTGAGTTGGTGTCGGGGTTAGGTATTAATTTTCACAAGAGTAAGTTGGTTGGGGTGAATATTAATTCTAACTTCTTGGATATGGCGTCCTACTTTCTCTCTTGTAAGAAGGAAGACAACAAGTTTTCTTTTCTTGGCATACCTATTGGGGTCTATGTTAGGAAGGATTCTATGTGGTCGGGGGTGTTTTCGAAGATGGAAAGGAGGTTATCCTCTTGGAATAATCGCTTTCTTAGTTTTGGAGGTAGATTAATTCTTTTGAAGTCGGTGTTGTCTTCTCTTGCTATTTTCATGTTATCTTTCTACAAAGCTCCGAAGAAGGTTGTTAAAAAGATTACCTCTCTTCAAAGTAATTTTCTTTGGGGTGGCACGTAGGTGAAAAAATGTATTCATTGGGTGAGTTGGAATGAAGTGTGTCTCCCGGTGGATAGAGGTGGGCTTGGTCTTCGGAGGGTCGATGATTTCAACATTACTCTTCTTCATAAGTGGAGATGGAGGATTTTATCGGAATCTAATTCCTTTTGGTCGGATATTTTGAAAGCTCGGTATGGCGATATTTCTCTTCTCATGGTGAGGAACAATGGCGCTCTTCCTAAGGTGAATTATTCGTCTTCATGGTGGAGGGATATTTTGAGGTTAGCAAACTACTATCCGGAAGACTTATTTATTTCTAATTGTTCTTTCGTTGTTGGCAATGGTTATTCTACTTCATTTTGGCATTCCTTTTGGCTTGGGGAATTTTGCCTTAGGGACAAATTTCCCATTGTTTTTAATGCTTCTCTCCTTAAGGATGTCTCTATAGCTTGTATGGGAGGGTGGGTTGGAGGACTGTGGGAGTGGGGATGTTTAGGTGTCGTCGGTATGGAGAGAGGGAATGAGGACGTACAGCCAGCTCTCGTCCAGGAGCTTTTGGAGGCGCGCACACGGCTCCCCCCTATAGTGCTGTCTGCAGTAGGCCGGGATGGTGTTTCCTGGCGGCCGGCGGTGGAAGAAGGTTTCTCGGTTAGTGGCTTCCGGACCATCACGTCTCAGTATCGCATTCCTTTCGGTCTTTTAGACAAATTCCATGACGTTTTCTCTTGGATATGGAAGATGGAAATCCCTTTGAAAGTTAGAGGGTTTGCTTGGAGATGTTTTTTAAAGAGAATTCCTACTAAATTTTTTTTATCTCGTAGAGGTTTTCTTTTTGGGGGTGATAATTTTGATTGCACTTTTTGTTGTAATTCAATTGAATCGGTTGACCACTTATTGTTGAATTGCCCAATTATTAAATTGGTGTGGAAGGAAGTGGCGGAGTGGATCAGATTCATTGAATTTGAGTCTAACGATTTGAAGGAGAGTTTTTTGCTTTGGAGTTCTTTTGGGAGAAGGATGAGAATGAAGAAAGGAAAAGAGGGGTGTGTTTGGCTTGCAACAATTTGGTTCATATGGTTATCGAGAAATGCGATTATTTTTAGAAACGACGTTTGGAATGTTTTGGATATGGGTTGGAGCATAAAAACTCTTGTTTGGAGATGGTCGTACATCGGGAAGATTACTCGTCCCAATTATAACTTTTATGAATTTAGCAAATTCCCTTTGTTGTATTTATCTTAAGGTATAATTGCATTGTAATTTTCTTTTGCCGAGTTTTTCTCGTTTTTGTAAGTAGGTTGAGAACCCTTAGTTCTCTCATTAATTATATTCCTTGCTTATAAAAAAAAAGTCTTAATATAATTCTCACACGTCCTGTATTATATATATATATATATATATATATATATATATATATATATATATATATATATACATACATATATATATATATATATATATATATATATATATATATTTTGTTAATATATTTTTATTTATTTATTTTAGATTGTTTTAGATCGAATCATGTCGATGCGCTGCTAATGTGTGACATTTTTTATTCGATCCGATTGCGATGATCGCATTTTTTGCGTTAACAATATTCTCTTATTAATTCTCAAATAATTCTGATTTCAATTTTTCTTAATTCTTGATTTTAATTTTGTAAATCTTGATCTTGATTGAATTTAGATTTGAATATTGATATCAATTTTTTTATTAATTTGGTTATCAAGTTTGGATTAAAACTTTTGCTAATCTTAATTACCGTTGAATTTTTGCTTGTTTAGATTGTGTGTTTATCGCGCATTCTTATCCCCATTGGCAAAGTGTATCCCAATTCCCATGATGTGTAAAATAATTGTGTTGCTTTCCTTTATTTTGCTCATATCTTGTCACTATATTAAACCCTTTTCAAAAATATCAAACAATTCTCGATTCAATAGTCGAGCCCTTTTTAAACCATGTAAGTCGATTGATTCTACGATCGCCATCAACCAAACCTAAAACATTCTTGATTCATATATCAAGCCAGACCCCAATTTGTAAGTCGACTGCTTTTTAGTATCGCCATCAACCTCAATCTCAATTTGCACCTTTCCTTTATCTTAATTTTGATTTTAATTTTATTTAATTAATCTATTTTTAGCTACTTAATTTCGCTAATTAAATTTGATTAACTTAATTAAGGAATTGAATTGATTATTCTTTGATAATTAATTCTAATGAGTCAAATTGATTGATTTAACCTTTTTTAATCGATTAATTTTGCTAATTAAAAATCTTTTCTCGATCTCAATTCCAAAGGAAAGGATCCCACCCTTATTGACTGTCATGTCATATCTCAGGAAAAGTTTAGAACCTTCCCTTTATCCTAACCTTAGGATTGGAGCCGTCGTGCTCTATGTCTCACCGTAGACATTTTTTCCCTTATCCTAACCTTAGGATCGGAGTCACCGCACTTTATACATGTGTTCTGCCGTGAACACTTACTTCCCTTATAACACAACTTTAACTTTAGAGTCACCGCACTCTATGTAGTGTCTTGTCATAGACGCTACGTCCCCCTGGAACCTTGACCACAGTCAAGAGTTCTCACCCTCTTTGAGGGGAACTACGAATACTTTGATTCTACTCCTGTCAGGATACGTAGGCACAAGATGCGATGTCTTGGCGAATATACTTAGATACTAACCCCTAGGTCTTTGCCTTAGCAGACACCCTTAGCAAGCAAGCAATATAATAACATAAATACTAACAAGAGGTTCTTGTAGAGTACTACAGACGTTTAGGATGCTAATACCTTCCCTAGGCGTACCCAACCCCCGAACCGAGATTCTCTTAACTTAGGTTTTTTTTTTCCGATCTTTAACCTTTCCTTTGGATGAATCAAAGTTCAGTGATAAACATTTAAGATTTGTGATTCAAGTTAATTAATAGCTTGATATCCAATTCTCATCGTGACACGATGTTACGGTGATTATTGGAGAGGGAAATTATCAAAACCTGTGGAGCATCAAAACTGTCCTGAGAAGCTTTGAATTAGTCTCTAGTTTAAAGGTCAATTTTAATAAGAGTAGAATCATGGGAATCAACATAAGCCCTCACTTTCTCCTTACATACTTATATTACTTCAACACAAATCAAGTTTGAACATGAAGGTTCCATGATGTGCATAACCAGTTAGCATCTAGATGACACAAGGATGGTCAACAGAATGATTAGGCACCCAAGCAGCAGCCTTATTGCCAATGAAATGGCAAACAGAAACGGTTCCAGGGCTAACTTTGAGAGCTTCATAAAGCAACTCAGGGTTCATACCTCTTGTATCATGGTGAAAAACTGTTAAGGCCTTTGCTTTGCTTCCATCAGGTGCTACCAATGAGACCACGTAAGCGGTTGTTTCACGCACTTGGTGGCAATTGAATACAACTTTTTTGAAATTCAATCTATGACACATCACTGCATTGTCACCAACTTTTTTTACTTCCTCCACCACATATTCATCTTGATTTATGTCAAAAGTACTTGAAATAGCCTTGATCTTTGATGTTCTAAAATGTGAAATGACATGATCAATCATAGATTCTAAAGATGATACACAATGTTAGTGTTCTCCTTTAGCAGTTGGACTATTACAAAAGTCATCCAGGCTTTGTCTTTCTTTATTTTCCCGCCATATGGAATCAGTCACACCTTGTGTTGGTTCTGTGAATGGGCGCGCCGTCTTTGCAACAGAGTGAGTGTTACCCAATACTATTTTCTTTCCTGGATAAAGATCATGTGGAAAAAATAGTGTCGAGTATTGGTTTATTTCTTCGACTCTAATAGACAAGTTGTTGGTTTTTCCATCTGCCACATGAAACAACATATTAATTAGTTCAAAAACCACGACACATAGTCTTATTATAAGGCAACATTTCATTATATATATAATTCATGTTACTAACAAGGAAGCAGAAGATCTGAAAAAGCCTTAGGGAGAGGAGTGTTTGGCCAAACATATTTCCAATAATCTTCTCCGGATGGTATGGCACCAGTTCTCACAAAAGCCAACTGCAAAACAAAATTCACATTTTCCATATTAGTGATGAATTCAAAATGATTAAAGAATATCTTCCTCATTCCTTATTAAAAAGTTCATGACAATTTCATCCAAAAACCAAATAGAGTAGAAAATAGATAACTTACACAAAAGAGAGCTAAAACCGTGATATGTGAAAACTCCATTTAGATAGTTATAAAGAAGTGATAACTGTGAAGAGTTTAGTGAGTGTGTATGAAACTGTTATAAGTTTCTCATTATTTATAGGTAAATACATACATCTATAATTGCATGCAAAACTTGTCTTATTGATCAAATCGATTCCTCCAAGAGGTAACAAAGTTGGTGCCAACTTCATTACCCAATACAAATAGTTGGTTCATTGATAGGTTTAGTAATTAGAAATTTAACCAAACTCTTAAAAAAAAAAAAATTTAACCAAGTGTATTTTCAAAACACGACACATCTCCAAAGGTATACACGTCTTACAAGACTGAATTTGCCTTCTTGAGTCCCAAAGTTATTCACAACTGTTATATTGAATTCTAATAAGCATGAGTGTTATTTGTATTGGCTATTTTTTTAATTTTCGAAACTCAATACTAAATAGGATTTCGAAGTTGAGAATGAGGCTTTGGAGAGATTCAACAAAGCGTACGTCGGAAGGGTTTTGGTACCAGGTATGACGTACAACGTTCAAAGGCATTTTCACTCTGAAGGATACTTTGGAGTCAAGATTACCCCGCTGGGGGCTAATCTCTGTCTGATCAAAGATTTAGACTCCGGCGAGGTGGAGGAACTTCTCAGCAGTGCCAAATCGTGGTTGGACCAGTGGTTTAGTTCTGTAAAGAGGTGGGAATATTGTGATGTAGACCTTGAAAGACTAACTTGGATCAAAGTGTATGGAGTTCCATGTCATGCATGGACGGTTAGTTTCTTTGAGTTCTTGGCCTCGAAGATTGGTAAATACGTGAGCTGTGAGGATGACTCTTTAAATTTTAAATCAATGGATGTTGCAAGCGTATTAGTTAGAACGTCCTGCGGGAAAACGATTGATGAGATTCTGAAGGTTGCCATCAATGGCCATGTTTTCAGATTAAGGTTGGTGGAAGATACAAGAGCTTATAGATGTCCTCCGTAACCCAAACCGGTGGTCCTGTGTTCGGAGTCTGAATCTGAAGTTTCTTCAGATTCCTTGAACAAAATTTGCACTCGCTGGTGGAGTTCGGGGGAGGAGTTTGGTGGAAGTGGAGGAGACGACGACGTCCTAGGAGGTGATAGCTATGTCTCTGGTTTGTGTAGACCTTCTCAAGCGCCTGACCCCATTGTCAGCGTGCCCGTCAGAAGTCCTATCAAGTCTGCTAGGCTCGAGGTTCATCCTAGGAATAGTCTAGTGGGGCAGGGGCGACAGTGGAGAGAGGTGATGAGAAGTCCACATCTGCATTTATTAAGGATAACAATAAAGGGGAGTCAAAGGTAAGGACTGTTGGGAAAAAGGGTTTTATTGTCTCTTCTACAACGAGTGCAGAGAGAGAGGTTTCTTTTGATGGACTTATCAAGGCCCAAGTGCTCACCAATGCCCAAAAGCATGCTACGTTGGGTAATGCAAATGGTCTGTTCAAAGCCCAATCTAGGGATTTTGTCTTGTCCCCTGTTTCTAGGGATTCTACTAGCTTGGAGATGGACGACTCTCTAGGATTGGCTTCTGTGATCCCGACGGAGGATTTTCGTAATCACAAGAACTGCTCTTCAGAAGATAGCATAGAGGATTTTTCCCATGGGCGCAACGAGAAGGTCAGTGGCTGTGGTTCTAAAGGGACAGCAGTGGTGTCGAAGCTTAAGGATCGGGGCGGAGGAAGAAAGGAAGAAAAGTTGGTCTCTAGATGTCACTCGGTGACCGACTCTGAGGTGATGAAGGGCAACAAGAGGTTCTGGGAAAAGATTGACTGTAAGGTAACTGATAAAGTCAGAGACCTGTTGGTTACTTTGGGGGTTAACGAAGGTCTTGAAGGTTTTAGTATGGAGGAGGAAGTCAGTAAATTGGAGAAGAGAGACGGTTTAGGGAAGAGCAAGAGGGGGGATAAAAATTCTGGTTGTCCATGAATATCATATCCTTAAACATAAGAGGGTGCAGCAGCTCTGTGAAGAGAAGTAGAGTTGCAAAGTTAATTCAATCTAAAGGTGCAGATATTTGTTTTATTCATGAGACAAAGAGGGCTTCTATTGATAGTTTTACGGCTAGCTCTTTGTGGGGGGGGGGGGGGGTGAGGATGTCGATTGGTCCTTTTCTAGTGCTACCGGTCTTGTAGGCGGCTTAGCCATTCTTTGGAGAAGAGGTTCTTTGGAACCTATTAGTAGTTTCAGGGGAGAAGGCTTCTTAGGTCTTATTGTGTCTTGGAAAGGGAGAGAGGTGGTCCTTGTCAACGTCTACTCCCCGTGTTCGATCAGTAAAAAGAGGATCTTGTGGGCGGATCTTATTAGAGTTAAAGAAGCTTTAGGGAATGAAGAGTGGGTGATGGGCGGCGTTTTCAACGTGGTGGCTTTTAAGGAAGAAAGGAAGGGTATTGGAGTGCTGGGTAGAAAGAAGGAGATGGAGGATTTCAGAGAATTCATTGGAATGCTTAATGTTGTTAATGTTCCCGTGGCAGGAGGGTTGTACACTTGGTTTAGCAAGTCAGGTAGATCCATGAGTAGGATCGACAGATTTCTTCTCTCAGAGAAACTTGTGGAGGAATGGAGTATAATAGGCCAAGGAATTGGGAGGAGAGAGATCTCAGACCATTGCCCCATATGGTTTTAGGTCAATAAGCTTAATTGGGGGCCAAAACCGTTCCGTTTCAACAACTGCTAGCTGAAACACCCCGGTTTCTACGATTTTGTTAAAACTTGTTGGATTACGATGAATGTGAGGGGGAGAGGGGATTTTTTGTTCAAGTCTAAGCTTGGTCTGTTGAAGGATAAGCTGAGAGTTTGGAGCAGGGAGGTCTTCGGTTGGATTGACGTCAGAGTTGAGGAGGCCATTTCTGATCTGAATGACCTTGATAAAGAAGTTAGTAGGCTTGGTTTTGCTAGTTTCGACGATATGGCCAGTAAGAGAGATGTTGCGTCTAGAAGAGTTTGGCTCAATCTGAATGCAAAAGAAGAGTACCTGAAGAGCAAGGCGAGGGACCAATGGTTGAGGGAAGGTGATTGTAACACGAAATTATTTCATCTTTCTGTTAACAGGAGGCGTCGGAGGAATAACATTTGGTCTGTTACTAAAGAGAGTGGTGTGATTGAGGATGTCGACGGCGTCAAGACGAAGGCGAGGAGTTTCTTTGAAGAAAATTTTAAGGACTCTTGTAAGAGCCGTCCTTTCTTGGTGGCCCCTGACTTTAAGAAGTTAACTGAAGAGGAGAAAACTGGCCTTGACCAAGATTTTTCGTTAGAGGAGGTCAGGGTAGCGGTGTGGGGGTGTAAAGGTGATAAAAGCCCTGGCCCTGATGGATACTCTTTTGCTTTTTTCAGCACTGCTGGGAGTTTATGAAAGATGATATTTTCAAGTTTGTGAAAGACTTTGAGAGGAACCCTGTGCTCTCGAAGACGGTTGTTTCCTCGTTCATTACGTTGGTGGCTAAGAAGAAGAACCCCCAAGATCTAAGTCATTATAGACCTATTTTCTTGGTCAACTGCCATCAGAAAATTCTGTCTAAGATTTTCACTGGGAGGCTAAAGAAAGTTGTCAATTCGTTGGTATCGCAGGAGCAAACGACTTTTGTTCAGGGGAGATGTATCTTTGAAGGTGTGTTGGTTGCAAACGAGCTTCTGGACTTAGCCAATAGAAAGAAGAAGAGTTATATGTTCCTTAAGTTGGATTTCGAGAGAGCTTACGACTGCGTGTCGTGGAGATTCCTTATCGATTTGTTGAGAATGCAGAATTTTGGGGAAATATGGATATCTTGGATTACTGCGTTAGTGTGCAGAGGTTTCATGTCGGTATTGGTCAACGGGAGTGCCACTAAAGATTTTGTTGTTGAGAAAGGTCTTCGGCAAGGATACCCTTTGTCTCCTTTGCTGTTTATTTTAGTCATGGAGGTCCTTAATTATCTGATAAAAAAGGCGGGGAGTGCTGGCTTATACGAAGGTTTTAAAGTGGCGCCCGATTTATCTGTCAGCATAGCTCAATTTGCAGACGACAGTTTGTTGGTAGGTGTAGACTCTTGGAATAACTTATGGTGCATTAAGGCGGTGTTGCGTGGATTCGAGCTCCGGACAGGCCTCAAGGTGAATTTCATGAAAAGCATGGTTGGTGGAGTTAATTTGAATTCTGAATTTCTGAAGGCTGCCTCTAGTTTCCTCCACTGTGATGTGTTAAGCGTTCCTTTTACTTTTCTTGGGGTGTTTGTTGGTGTGAGCCCTAGGAAGCTTCACCCGTGGCAGAGTTTGATCGACAAGATTAGGGGTAGGTTGGCTAGTTGAAAAGGTAGGAATTTGTCTATCGGTGGTAGATTTGTTTTGATCAAGGCGGTTATTGTAACAGCCCGATTATGATTATCTCCATTTTGTGCTAATTTGTATTATTTTGTTGAGTCTTTTATTTAATTTGGGTGATAATAATGTTATTGTGAAATTGGTGTTTTAATCTGATATGTTGGCGTGTTATATTATTTCACCGTTTTTTAGAGTTTTCGGGGGAAATTAGATTGGAGGATATTTTAGACATTTCATAATTATTGTTAAGTTAGAATTTGAGTGAGGAGTGATTTAAGGGTAGTTGTGAGATATTTAAAGTAAAGAAAAGAAAGTAGTAAGAAAAGAAATAGAAAGAAAAGTATAAGAGTTAGAAAAGAGAGAAAAGGAGAGGTAGAGAGAAAAATAGAGAGAAAGAAGAACAAGAGAAGAAAAAGAGAAGAAAAGATTAGAAAAGCTAGGAAATCGTCAAGACAACTCTAGGAATCGAATTTAATCGGGTAAGGGTGTGAAATATTGTTATCCTAACTTTGTGTATGATTATGTATGTGTTTTGTGTGGATGTTTTGGTTGGTTTTCCATATGTTTCCGTTTATGCCGTATTTGACGAAATCGATAGAAACCGATGTTTTTACGGTCGAAAAGTCGTATAAATACATGTGTTGGTTGGATATATGTATGTGAGCTGCTGTTTAAAGTTTCATGAAGTTTGGTTATGTTTTGGTTAGTTTTCGGTATGTTTCCGTTGTTGTTTCCGTTTAGGTCGAATTGTAGGAAATCGATAGAAACCGATGTTTTCACGGATGGATTTCGAAATAAATTACGTAGTTGTATCGAGTAAGGTTAGGTCGTCGTATAGCGTGCTTTTTATTCGATTTGGTGATGTTTGAAAATTCTGGTTTTTGAAAGGTTGAAATTTAATCGAAAAATCGAACGTCGTAGAAATTTCGTTTATGTGTTCTAAATTGTTCTTATGTATTTGGTGGTTGCGCGTATATGTTTGTTTCGGTGAAAATGTTCGATTTAGTCGAGTTTCGGGCATTTCGGAAAAGTTATAGCAAGTGTGTAAATTGAGAAATCTGATTTTTGAGAAAAACAGGGCTATGAATCGATACATAACAGCTATGTATCGATACGAAATGCTTTATGTATCGATACATAACCCTTATGCATCGATACATACTGAAGAAATTTGAGAAAACAGCATTTTCACTACAGCATGCGTCGACACATGCGTGCTATGTATCGATACATGTGGCCTCTATGCGTCGATACATAAGCCTATGTATCGATACATACTGTGCTGAACCAGAAAATTCTGGTTTGTCGGGGAAACTTCGGAAATTCATATCTCTTGAACCGTAAGTCGGTTTTGACCCCCGTTCGAAGCGTTGGGAAGCTAACGAGATGTTCTTTCTAGGAAAAATGGTTTTGAGGTCTAAACCTGGTCCAATTGGAACATTATTTTCGAACCGTTTCGTAGTGTCGGGCCTCCGGTTTATGTTTTTGCGTTATTTTGAAATATACATATCTTCTTCGTTGTTTATCGGATTTAAGTGTTCTTTATATCGAATCGAAGCTGTGGAGGAGTACTTTTTGATGATGATGGAAAATATTATTTTTAGCCTACTTTTAACCGACTTTTCCGGTAAACCGTAAATCGAATTGTTTGGTTATTTGTGAAAACGTTCGGTTGCCGTTTGGCACAATTGATGTGAATGTATGTGGGTTGTGTGTGATGAATGCATGACTATATTGTGAATATTTATGCATGTCAAGAGTGTCATGAGTCACGTTGTATGTGAAGCATCATGATTGCATTCTTGCATTGTGGGGTTCTAAGATGAATCCGTTGTAACGTCGTAAGCCTTTTGAGAGGTGGGGGCGATGATTACAAACGATTGTAAGCCTTTTGAGAGGTGGGAGCAATTGGATTGTAAGCCTTTTGAGAGGTGGGGGCAATCCATAAACATTGTAAGCCTTTTGAGAGGTGGTAGCAATGGGTGAACATCGTATGCCCGACGGGGAGTTACACTAAGTAACGAGCGATGGTTCCAATAAGTTCTTCAATTAAACTTGAGATGAAATAAGTCGGTACCCGCATTGCATTTGCATAGAGTCGTGAGTCGGTCTCTATAATTTGCATTGGTCATCTTTGTATATGTGCATTGATGAATGAACATGAATATATGTATTTATGTTGAATGATAAGCATTGTGATGAATATGCTTGGTTTTGTATATATATATGCCCTGCGATGTATATTGAGTAAGAGGTGATGAATGGCGATAAGAGTTGTATCTTTGTAATGATACATTGGTGAATAAACATGTATGTGTGTTTATGTTGAATGAATGGTGATGAATTGAGATGTATTGGTGATACATGTATTTGAGCATGAATGAATATGCCTATGTGAAGGATGCGTTAATTACGGATTGTTATGCCGTGTATTTGATTTATGGTATATGCTTGGTGTTATATGTATATATACATGCATAGTGATGAGTTGTGGTGAGAATGTGGTATATGGGTATTATATGTTGAGACACCCTTCTGCTGTTTTATAATGCTCTACGAGGCATTGCAGAGTAGGCTTGCTGGCGGTCTTTTTGTGAAGCGTGGCTTCATGTCCGTGTTAGTCGGTTGACTCTGATATGTAGCACCGGGTAGCTAGGATGCTTTTGATTTCCTTTTTGTGATACATTTGCATATGTATCTGGTTGATGACTTTATGTATATACCATGACTGATGTTGATGAATCATACTGGTTGATATATGTATATATATGATGTTTATATATGTGGTTGTTATTCAATGTTTAGTTGTTCCGCTTTTATGCTAAATATTGAGATGTGGGTGTAAGGACTGAGTTCCTACGTTGAAAGTTACCCCACTGTTGCATATCATTTGTTGAGCAGGTGTTGTATGTTTTAATTTCAAGCATAATGTGACATGCCTTTTTATGCCGTGTTTACAATTATACTCTGATGAAATTTCCAATACGTGCCTAAATGATTTATTTGTTTATTTGGGGGTATAAAAAGGGGGTGTTACAGAAGGCGTCTTTAATGTTCGTGATTGTTACAAACGGCTGCATAATCTTTCTTTTTCTTGTAGTTTGGATGCTGGTGTTATTGCAGGGTTAAAGATGACTTGGAACATCAAGGCTCCTCTGAAAGTTTCCATTTTCTTGTGGATAGTTTTGAGAAACAGAATTGCCGTTAAATCGCTGTTGGCCAGGAGAAACATTTTGGTTAATGGTGGAAATATTGGCTGCAACAGATGCGATTGTATCGAGGAGACTATCGAGCATGTCCTGTTCTGCTGCCCTGTTGCGGCCGAGGTTTGGAAAGGCATCGAAAAGTGGCTTGGCATTCCTTCGGTTTGTAAGTCTAGCTGTGTGGATTCGGTGTTGGATTTTGATAAATTGACTGCTACGGCTTCTGGAGGAAAGTCAGGATCGGTAGTTTGGGCTGCTACTTTGTGGGTGTTGTGGAAAGGGAGGAACTGTTCCATTTTTGAAAACAAGTCGGTGTCGGTTTTAGATTCTTTGAACTATATTAAATACATTTCTTGGAGATGGCTTACTACATTTGATTTGGCCTTTAAGTTAGCTTTCTATGACTGGTTTGTGGCCCCTCTAGTGTGTTTGTAGTGGTCTGTTTTTTTTCCTGCATTGTGGTTTTTCCTTTTAGCAGGTCTGTGATTTTGTATTATGGTGTGCACCCTGGTGCAGATCGTTTTTATTAATATATTGCCTTTTGAAAAAAAAAATACTAAATATACCGTTCAACATAATTAAATTACACAACTTTTTTATTTCTTTACAAATTTTCTTATATAGTTGCATGCAAAACTTGTCTTATTGATGAGATTGATTCCTCCAAGTGGTAACAAAGTTTATGCAAATGTCATCCATGCAAAACGATTGCATTATCTCCTTGTGCACATGGATTCCATGCACATCACCTTATTCTATGCAAAGCCTGTGTGTGGTTTAAGTTTCTGTCTAAACTGGAGTACAGACTTTTTGTGGAAATGGCGTCCATGCAGGAAGATGCCATTAATTAGTAGTAGTATCCAAAGTTTGTAATACCATTCACCACTTTGATTTTCCTTGAGCATAGCAAATGTATAGCATAGCATGTGCATAATATTTAATTTCCTGAATTATTTTACTGTTTTAAAGACTCCAATACTTTATTAAAGTGCCTCAAGATGTTCTTTTATCAAATACAGTATGTGGCAAATATATAATTTTAAGACAAAATATTATTCTTTTTTATAAAATTTAAGTTACTATGAATCGGTTGGGTTTATAGCTCAATATGTTGAGCCTTAGTTAAGATTTTGCTTTGCTTTAAAAAGTTTATAACCATACTTCAAGCGTTTTTTTTTATATCAAACACCCATTTAGAGTTTGTCAACTTTAGACTTTTAAAGAATCGAACAAATAAAAATTAAACGCAATCTCAAAAATCGAACAAATAATTGTGTTGAATGAAATAATGCATAAATGTAAATAGAAATTTTTTAAATATCATAAGAAGAAATTACATAATTTTATATAAAATTTACTAACTCTGAACATTTTGGAACACTTTTTTGTAAACTACATTTCCAATTACATTTGAATCTTTACTTTTATTGTCAGTTATTAGTAAATTTAAGTATTTCCTTAAAGTAACCCTTGATAGTATAACATATAGTTGTCCGTGAGAGAATATTGATTGGGAAAGATACACTCCAACATGTCTGAGTGACTGTCCTTGACTCTTCTTGATAGTCATAACGAATGAAACAATCAATGGAAATTGCCGATGTTAAAATTCAAAAGGAAGTCTTTTATCTGAAGGAGTCAGTGATAGACTTGGAATAAAAACTTTCTCACGAGTATTGCTACCAGATATAATTTTTTCTTCAAGCATATACCTTCCCGTTTTTGTAATTATCAATCGGGTGCCATTGCACAATCCTAAAGACAGATCTATATTTCTGAACAGCATGACCGAGACTCCAACTTTTAATCTTAATTTGTGATTTGGAAGTCCAGAAGAAACAACGGTGTTTAGAAATTCAGGAGTGTGCACATCATCTGGCATGTCAATATTTGATCTGACATTACATAGAGAATCATAACTTAAATACGTTTTTTGTTCTCCAGGTATGCCATCCAACATGTAGTCATTTATGGCATCCATAATTGCATTCTTAGAAGGAAATATAGCTCTATTCTGAAAAATGATGGTTCACTCATGTTATGCAATAAATCTAGATATGTGCTTTAAACAATAGGTAAAAGTGGATCACCAAAGCTAGTAATCAACAAATCTTGTGCTATCTAGACTATATCTTCATCATTAGCGTCTTCGATGCTTCCATAGCCAATTCTAGAAATCCACTATGAAAAACTCTTTCTCTCTTCAAAGTCAGAATTTGTACCTCCGATTAGAATTCTCATGTTAGTAGTCAATGTAAGCACTTCATAAAAACTCCACTGAAGAGAATAATTTATAGTAGAATGAAAAACTTCTTGTCTTATTCCTTTAGGTATAATAGAAAGAATTTGGCGAAAATCTCCTCCCAAGACAACTAACTTTCTACCAACTGAAATATTTTTTCTCTCAATATATCCTTCAAAGTACGATCAACAACTTCAAAACAATGTTTATGAATCATAGGTGCTTCATCCCACATGATTACCTTTGCACGACATATTAAATAAGGTAAAAGGTCTTTTGGAGTTTTTTCACACGTCGAGTATTCATCAACATTTAATGGGATGCTGAACCTCGAGTATGCAGTTCTTCCGCCAAGAATTAGCAATGCAGCTCTCCCACTTGATGCTACGGTTAGGACAATCTCACATTTCAACCTTAATGCTGTAGACATTGCTCTCCAAATGTAAATCTTGACAGTTCCTTCATAACTATAAAGAAGAAAAAAAGACCTATTTTCTTCGACCCTTATCATAATCCTATCATATATTCTCTTGTGTTTAATTGTCATTGTTGACATCAATTTACAATGCTCCTCAACTAAAGGTTGTCTATCATAGTTCCACTCACCATAAATTAATCTATTTTGTCTCTCTAGTAAGAATGTGTTGTCCGACTGAGGCATGTTTGGACAATTTCCAAGCTATTATTACTGCTTTGCAACAAAATTTGAATTTCAGCCAAAGCATAACTCTTCAATTGATTCGGAGTCAAAATCAAATCAGTAAAATTCAGAAGAACTTATCATAGTCGCATGTCCCTAATACATTAAGGGGGAGCACCCCAATACGGTTATTTTGTTTCTTGTCTTATCAATTTCATATTGGATTTACTTTCTATTATTGAGTCTCCTTCATGATTGCATGTCTCTGAATCATGTTTTGAAATGATTCGTTTTTAACATGCATAGACCATTGGTTATTTTTAAACTTGATAATGATGATTTTCGACATATATGATATTTATTAAAGTTAGGTCGGAAGAAAAATCTCAAAGTCTCCTTAAAATTTTGAAAAATTGAGATTTTGTGTGTTTGATTCGAAATCAAGCACAAATCCTGATTCGAAACATTTTGGACGAATGGAAACCAGAAAATTTCAAAACAATTTAATTTGAATCACATTTTACACATGATTCGAATCATCAAACTCTAGGTCACCTGATTAGTGTATTTTAATACACCATAATTTACTTTGTGCTAAGACAATTCTATGACTTCTCATATTATTTTCATTGCTTTTAATATGATTTTAAGTTAAGTTTGAGTTCTCTTTGATTTTATCTTTGTTGCTTATTTTCGGAATAAACTATAGTTTGATACCTTCTCATTGTGTAGATCATAAATTGAGCTAAAAGATGTTGTTTTACGGTTTCTGATATGTGTTGGAAAGATAAGAGAAAGAGTAACAAGTTTCATGTTGATATTAGAAGCCAATTCATAGTGCATAGGATTAAAACTATCCGTTTTTGGTTCCGACTTAATAAAATTAAATTAGTTAGTTTTGGGTCAACTTATGTTTTTCGGGCCGGTGCTCTCAAATCCCAATTTTCTTTATTATTTAGGATAAACTCAACATTAGGGAAAGTTAGACAACTTTTAAGAATTATAGACAACATTAGGGTTACATGGTCGGCTAAACTCCAAGGTTAACCTACTATTTCAGAATTTCATTGATACTTTGAGGTTATTATATTATGAGTTTTTATTCAATTCCTTTCAATCTTGTTTGTATATTCTTGTTTGTTTAATTCGATTTGCATATAATACTGTTGATTAAATTTGATCGATGCATGTTCCTTAACTTCGCGTGTTAAGTTACCTTATTCGTTAGCATTGCCCGATCTTCAACTGTCATGCTTAATGCGGCAATTAGGAATATAATTCACATAGTGTTGATCACACTTATTAATTGACACTATAATCAAATAGGAGTCAAATCCTCTTAGGGAATCAGTGATATAATAATCAATGATAAGTATGAAATTGGTGAAAGTGCTTTGAACAATAGGTGAAAGTGGATCACCAAAGCTAGTAATCAACAAATCTTGTGCTATCTGGATTATATCTTCATCATTAGCGTCTTTGATGCTTCCATCGCCAATTCTAGAAATCCATTATGAAAAACTCTTTCTCTCTTCAAAGTCAGAATCTGTACCTGATCGAAAAAATAGCAAGTGTACTATTTTTTACCGATGTAGCAATAAAAGGGGTTATCCCCAGAATCGATCTCGAGGACTGCGCGTTGTTATAAGTGCAGATGCTAATTCAATTAAACAAAAGTTTCCTTGGTGTTGATTGTTTGAGAAATTAACTAATAATAATAAAGTAAACAGAATTATAAAATTTACTTAAGACAGATATGAGAAGGCATGCTAGAGGAAAGTGTATAAATTGCACTGCAAAAACCCTCAATCCTTATTCTAGGAGACATGACACAAAACCAACCTTACCGATTCTTAAGATTATTTTTCCATAATTCCTTAGCAAAAAAACCTTTGAGATTCAATCTCTACCCTAATTCCTTAGCAGTCTAGAAAGAATCACAAGCATTATATTTTATCAAGAATACATCGGTTAGTACAGGGTATCCCCATTCCTAGGCAATATCTACTATAATATTATTGTGCAAAAGCGTTAGGTTGGTTGGTCCGACCTAAACCCTAACCGTAAATCAATTTCAATTTGTCCGATCGAAAAAGCATTAAACACATTACATAACAAAAGATTAAGGAAAAAGAAATATCTCATAGAACAATGGAAATCAGAGTCATTACAAATGCAATTCAGGGACACCCCCTAGCATTTGGGGGTTTAGCCGCTCATAGTACTAAAAGAAATTACAATATAAGAGATAGACATTACAAGAATAACGGATGAATTCGATCTTCAATCGCGATGGCTCATGAAAAATCTTCCTTCCCCAAATCACTTGATAGTATCCAAACTTTATCGTACAATATTTTGTAATGTCAAAGGTCCCTTTTCTCTTTCCAAACAGTAACCTAAATAGTCACAGATCACATAACAACACTAGGAAATGCCCAAAATACCCTCCAGGGTCACTTAGCATAAAAATCCATAAAAATCAGAAGATGTTGCGTCTTGGCCAATACGGACTGTGTCGGCTGACACGGGCGGTCGTGTTGGCCCCCTGGCATCGTGATAGAAAATAGTTTTGCTCCAGACCTGCTGACACGGGCCGTGTCAAGCGACACGGGCACCCGTGTCAGCCCACTGCCAAACCACCAAATATTTGATCCTTTGGTCTCCTGCTGACACGACCCATGTCAGGCGACATGGGTGGTCGTGTCAGGCCACTGGCTCCCTTCTAAAACATTTCCGAATTCTTACGATTTTTCTCGTTTTTTCGCTCCGATTCCTTCTGAATGTTTATATGAACCTGAAACAGTAAAGAACACAATCAAGGCATAAAATGCGGTAAAAGAGATCTAAAACAAATAAACAATAACAAAAGATTAACTAAAACAAACATTAAAATAACGTATGAAAACCACCGATCAAACTCCCCCAAACTTAAACCGTTGCTTGACCTCAAGCAACAGCTTGCATAAAGATTTTTCAGATCAAAAAGGACATATCAAATGAAATACTTGTGAAGGTAAGGTGTGTCGATACTCATACGTGAGCCTTTGTTCTGATCGGTTAGAACTAGTTCTCTTGGTAATCGTCCGTTAACGAAGGTATTACACAAACACATACCGCGATAAAACCACGAACCTAAATCCCCCTTTCGGTTACCTCTTCAACTATGCTTTGGGCTTAAGTCTTTTCTTCGATTTTCTACCCCTTTCATTCGGATAATCAGATTAATTCATTTTTATCATTTTCCCTCACATGTACAAGATTGATCAAGACTTTTTCTAGGCACCTTTATTCTTCTTTTTTCTTTTCTCATGCAATGGCGTTTCTTAGTCTACTTTGGGACGACAATTGAGATTCAACCGCCGTTAGGCTAAGTAACCGGGTGAGGGTTACCCAACTTAGAAGGACTAGTTGTCTTTATCGCCATTATTCACTTTTTCGGTGCCTTAAGTCATTCTCTCAATCTACCATATACATGAAATTCTTTTTAGTCATGCCGGACTATCACTATGAACTAATCGGGGAATACATCTCAAATCCAAGTACTATGCCACAAATCTACACATTGGACTCGTTCTAAGTTTTCAAACTTTTCCAATGTCCCTAGTTCTAACTTCTCACAAGAAAAATTTCCGGCTCTAATTCGAGGGTGATTCTACAGTGGTTTCCATAAAACAACATACAAAAAACACAAATAACAAGTCTAAATGGAAGAACTAAAAACAGTAAATCCTCCCCCAAACTTGAACCGCACAATGCCCCAATGTGTTAGAACAAGAGCGAGAGAGGTTACTCACAGATATCCTTACTGAGGAGGCAGATGGTAACGCAACATCAACTGCTACATCAAAGCTCGCACCCGTAAGGTCTTATTTATTTCCTGCCCCGAAAACAAAACAAACAGCAAAAAGAAAGTAATCAATCAGACAAGCGTGGGTTGCCTCCCATGTAGCGCTTCATTTAACGTCGCATGGCTCGACGGGTTACTCCCCAATGCTATGGGGGATACTTCAGCTTACACATTTTGTTGTTTGGCCTTTCTGCAATAGAATAAGAGCGAGAGAGGTTACTCACAGATATCCTTACTGAGGAGGCAGATGGTAACGCAACATCAACTGCTACATCATAGCTCGCACCCGTAAGGTCTTATTTATTTCCTGCCCCCAAAACAAAACAAACAGCAAAAAGAAAGTAATCAATCAGACAAGCGTGGGTTGCCTCCCATGTAGCGCTTCGTTTAACGTCGCATTGCTCGACGGGTTACTCCCCAATGCTATGGGGGATACTTCAGCTTACACGTTTTGTTGTTCGGCCTTTCCACAATAGAGCACCGGTCAGGTTCAGAAATACGAACTACTTCTTGCCTCACGTTACTCCAAATTCCTCATCCTTCCTTCGATGTTTCTTTTTCTTTCTTTTCTTGATTTCACGAATGGATTTTACAGTGTTGACATGTACACTATATGCCCGAGAGACTTTAACCTTAGAGATGATGCCGGAGAATTTTTTAAGAGGAGGTTTCGTACTTATGCTTTTTCCCACCATCTCGATCATTCCAAGTGAAGCTTGCTTACCCTTACCTTCATTTCGCTTCTTGATATCTAACACTTTTAAAGTGATTTCCTCATCAAAAGATTTAAAAGTCACCGTGCCTTTTTCAATATCGAAATTGCACCGACTAGTGAGTAGGAAAGGTCGACCGAGGATGATAGGAGTTTCTTCATCTTCTAGAATATCCATGATCTCAAAGTTAACAAGAAAGACAAATTCACCGATCACCACCAACATATTTTCAGCTAGCCCATAAGATCTCTCCGTTTTGTGGTTTGCAAATTTTAAATTCGTTCCCATATCGCTCACCCTTCCAATTCCCAACTTTTTATAAATAGATAATGGTATGAGACTAACACTAACACCTTAATCAATCAGAACTTTTTTGAAATTTTTGTCTTTTATAGTGCACCGTATTGCAACAGATCCAGGATCCTTCTGCTTGGCAGGGATTCTCCTATTTTGTGGTACTTCACTGCACTTCTCATTTACAATTTTCAGCTCTTCTTCAATAGGTCTCTTTTTAGTGATCACTTCTTTCATGAATTTCCGATGGAACGCCATTTTTTCTAGCGCCTCAAAGAATGGCATATTAACCTCCAACTTTTCGAACATTGTGACAAATTTCTCAAAGTGAGGGTAAGGTAACTTAATCGCCGGTTTATCTTCCTTTTTATTCTTCTTGACATGATGCAAAACATAGAAGTTTACGAAGCAACTACCCAGTGTAACCATTATACATGGACAAACAAACACACCACAAGCGTAATCTATTCAAGAATAGACAAGGTGCTTGGGAATGCTGAGTGGCAAAATCAGTTCCATGATACTTATGTAGAGAACCTTGCCCCAACATTTCAGACCACACATATGTGAAAATAGGCACTATTCATCAACCTATAAGGAGAAGAACTATGTTCAAATTTTTGATCTGCCTGACAAGCAACCCATCCTTTATGCAGGTAGTTCAAGAAAACTGGCAGCAAAATGTCCAGGGGGGCCTATGCAAAGATTGTGGCAAAAACTCAAGCTCCTCCAACATGTTCTAAGGTCAATGACTAAACAGTACACTGATATTCAAACCCAAATCATTCAGGCCAGACAGGAATTACACCATGTCCAAGAAACTCAAAGGCAAGATCTATTCAATGTGGAGGTCATGAATCAGGATAGGATTTGTACAAACAAAATCACACACCTCAATCAAATTGAAGAGAATATGCTGAGACAAAAAGCTAAGGTAAATTGTCTCCAATTGGGGGATGGGAATAATGCCTTTTTCCATGCAACTATGAGAGACAAAAATAAGGAAAAAGGATTGTACAAACTGATTGCTTTTAATGGTACATTGCTGAGCACTCATGAAGATATAGAGCAGGAAATTGTGGATTTCTACACCAATCTAGTTGGTACTACATCCCCTAGGCTCAAATGTATTGACATCCCTGTTATGAGAGATGGCAAGACCTTGAGTAGGGAAGATGGTCAACAACTCATTAGGCCTGTAGAAGACAATAAGATATGGGAAGCCCTCAACAGTATTGGTAACAACAAAGCTCCAGGCATGGATGGGTTCAATGCATACTTCTATAAGCAAACATGACAGGTAATCAAACATAATGTTAGAGATGTTATCAGATGGTTTTTTGACACCAGGGCCATGCATAAAGCCATCAATTGTGCCTTAGTCACCCTTATACCTAAATCTCCTGAAGCTAGAAATGTCAAAGATATGAGACCTATAGCTTGCTGTAACACTACCTACAAGATTATTTCAAAAATCATGACTAGTAGACTTGGTAAGGTCATTGGCAACATCATTGAAGATACCTAATCAACCTTTGTCCCTGGAAGAACAATACATGATAACATTATGCTGGCACATGAACTAATCAGAGGTTATAATAGGAAGCATTTAACCCCCAGGTGCATGATTCAACTTGACATTCAGAAGGCGTATGATACCGTGGACTGGATGGCTCTGAGTAACATTATGCAAGAGATTGAAATACCTCAAACCTTCATCAATTGGACAATGGCTTGTGTGTCTACAGTGTCATACATGTTCTCCATCAATGGTGTCCCATCTAAACTAGTTACATCTAGAAGAAGGCTGAGACATGGGGACCCCCTCTCTCCCTTATTGTTTGTTCTTATCATGTAATACATGCATATACTCCCGAAAGCTTAAAACTTAACCCTAACTTTAACTTCCACCCTAAGTGTGAGAAGATAAAGATCACTAACTTTTTTTTTGTAGATGATATTCTTTTATTCACTAGAGGAGATGCTATGTCCCCGCAGATGATCATGGACAAAGTTCAAGAGTTCTCAGCAGCTACTGGTCTATACATGAGCAGTCCAAAAAGCAAGATCTATTTTGGTGGAGTGGATGAAAACACTAGACAGGTTTTGAAACAAGAATCTTGCCTGATAGAAGGAACCATGCCTTTTCGATACTTGGGAGTACCTCTGAACAACCGGAAATTATCCATCAACAACTGCCAGCCTTTGATAGAGAAAATGGTAAAGAGAATTAACCATTGGAGTACAAGAATGTTGTCTTATGCAGGGAGGCTTCAACTGGTTAGAAGTGTTCTTTTCTCAATAGCCAATTACTGGATGCAGATGTTTCCTCTCCCCAAAAAGGATTTGCTCACGTGGAGGGGCTTTGTAGAAGGTTTGTTTGGAATGGAAAAGATGCTTCCAGCAAAAAGGCTCCAATATCATGGGACCACATATGTGATCCCATCTCTGCAGGGGGTAAAAATATCATTTCTTTGGTAATTGGTACAAAGCCACTCTTGGGAAATTGTTGTGGAACATTTGGACCAAAAAGGACATATTGTGGATCAGATGGTTACAAGCTTACTATTTAAAAAATTCTGATGTGGAAGAATACACTCCTGCTGCCTTAAGCTCATGGATGGTGCGAGCAATCTTTAAGCACAAGGAAATGTTCTTACAGTCAGGACCTTGGCAGCAGTTCCAAACATCAAGGCAATACATCACCAGCATCATGTATAGAGAGTTGAGAGGACCCAAGCCAAAAGGTGAACTGGAGAAGTCTCCTATATGGTAATCTAGCTAGACCACGTGCTACTTTTATTTTATGGATGGTTTGTCAAAACCGTCTCATGACAAAGGATATGATAGAAAAATTCGGCATGGTAACGGATGAAATGTGCTGCTTCTGTAGAGGACATGAAAGCTGCAATCATTTGTTCTTTGAGTGCAGTCATACCAGGAACATTTGGAACCAGGTGCTAACTGTCTGTGGAGTTGATCATGTGCCAAATAGGTGAACCCATGAAATAAATTGGTTGATGACTCATACCCGAGGCAAAGGCACAAGAGCCAAGCTGATAAAGTGTGCAATTGCTGAAACTGTATACCATGTATGGACTATCCGTAATCAAATTACTTTCCTAGGTGCCCAGGTTGATGCATTGGATATAAACATGTAAAGGACATAATCCGTACTAGGATAGAGACTAATAGAAAACTCATGGAGTAATGTAAGTTGAATGGCTACTAGTAGTTGTTTTAGGACTCGTTGATACTCTTGTCATCTAGTTTCCTGGATCCTTTTGGATCGGCTTGCTTGTATGGTTTTTTTGGCATTAATATATATCTTTTAAAAAAAAAAGATAAACGAGCACGTGTGTGCATTTAAAAAAGCAGATAAACGAGCACGAGAGTTATTTTGCTATCGTAAGAAGGGTATCATAAACAATTTACACAAAAAATACCCGTTTATGTTTTAACGTGTGAGTAAACTAAAAAAAGCGGAAAAACGAGAACGTGGATGCTAGTAATAATATGAAAAGAAAAGGTCTCATACTGTATAGTTTCTGTTCACTCTGCCATTAACGGTACACATTAAATATTAGTCTTACTTTTGAGAGAGTAATTAATGCCATTTGCTTGGAACTTGAAACGAGAATTTATTATTTTATTGAATTAATCCCTTAAGAAATGTATTTTCTCCAAATTTTTCATTTCTACTTTTTCACTTTCTTCTGCACATCATCACACAAACAAGATAATATCAAATGGAATTTCTTTAAAAAATATATTTCTTCTTATCAATATTTTATTCCATTTTATTTTTTAAAAACGAGAGAGAAATGAAAATTTCTTTCTCACTTCACTTTTCCTACAACAAGGTATGTTGTTCGTCATCTTAGATCTATATAATATGTTGTTCTTCTATTGTATATCACATCTTCACTACACCATCAACACTTTACCGAATTTTATGCACCACCAATAAAGACACAAGAAAGATGAACCTTAATGCGTTTTATGCCAAAACTTCATGTGGAGGTCGGATAGGCAATTAAGAAAATCAGAAGATAGAAACGATAATAATCTTTGCAGTAAATTGAACTAGCCGTCCGAACCAACCAACTTATCCGAAAAATCGTAATTCGAAAAAACTTATTTATTAACAAACGAAATTGGATCTTCAAAAGAGAACTGTGGTTTAATTCAGATTAAGGTTTTGGGTCCGCCACCTACTTTAATATGTGGAAAACATTTTATAAAAATTCGAAAATACCCTTCTAATTTTGGAAACGCATTTTCGAATGCTCTTTGTGTTTTACTGAAACACGTTTTAACTGAGTCTCGTCCCATATTTCTTTTAAAATTTAGTCAGAGATGCATCTGCGGGCTCTCCCTAATAATTTATTTTTAATTTAATAACTCATCAGTGATAATTTCTAAAGTACATTTTCGGAATAGTGAAACATGAATTTAAAAATCTGCCACCTTTGCATGTCTGTCATTTCTGGAACTACCAAACATCATTTTTAATAAAACAACACCCTGCATGAACAAACTCCCATAACCATTTTTTTTCCAAAATCCTTACAAAAAACCTTCCACTCTCAATCAAGATTTGCACTCCAAAATTTCAATCTTGTGTTTTATCACATCAAAATGAATAAAAGAAACTGAAATTTAAGTAAGTTCGTTTATTGACATCATAACCATTTCTTATTGCTCATATCAATCTTGTTTTATAGTTGAAAAAATCACGTTGTGTTCGGAAGTGCATTTCTGGATTCTATATGAATTCCTCCATTTAATCAACAAACTACGCAATTTAGGTAAAACCTTTTCTAATAAAGATTGTACTAACAAAATATTGAGATCTGTGTGTAGGGAGTGACAACCAAATGTCACTTCTATAAAAGAATCAAATGATCTTAGTACTTTGGATATTACAAAATTGTTTGAAGAGTTAGCCGAGCATGAGAATGAGCTAAAATGACTCACCGATATCGAAGTAAGGTTGAAATAAAAAGAGAAAGGTAAAGAAGAGAAATGAGGTCTTTCTTTGAAAGCTTCATCATAAAAAGGGAATAAGTCAAAGGAAGAAAGTGACAACTCTAATGAAGAAGTTTCAAAAAAGGAAGAGATGAGTTTATTTGTTAGACGTTACAATATATATCTAAAGAGAAACAAGCTCAAGCATACCGACAAAGGTCTAGTGAATTTTAGAAATACTCACCAACCCAAGAAAGATCACAAGAAAAGTGATGATGATATCACGTGTTACGAGTGTGGAAAATTGGGACACTATAGAACCACCTGTCAAAGTCTCACCAAACATCATAAAAGTAATGACAAGGATTTCTACAAGACGAAGGGAAATTTTTTTTAAAATCCACTACAAAAAATAAGACATTTTGCAGCGACTTTTTCTCAGCGACAATCAATTTGTTGATAATAATATGCATATAACAACGATAGAATTAACTTGTTGTAAAAAGTTTTCTTTTCTCAACAACTTCATTATTGTTTATAAAAGTGATTTATCCCAACAACAATTGTTATTCCTAAAAATGATACAACTTTTTAATTGGCATATACCAACTACTAATTTAAATTGTTTAACTAAGTTATTCATTTCCCCAAAAATTTCGTTATTTTTAAAAAAACTGAATTATCTTAATAACACTTATTGTCACGAAAAATAATACAATTATTTTATACTTATAGTAACAACTAATTTAAGTCGATGTAGTAAATTTTTTTTTCAACAATGTCATATTGCTGAGAAAAATGACTTATCTCAATAATACACATTCTAGGGTGGCGCATAGGCTTAGGGCAGAAAGTATTTCTTCTGACAAGATTGATGGTATAGGAGATGTTTCACAATCCCATGTTAGCAATTCCCTAGAAAGTAGCAAGCTGGACTGTGTTAATGTAGCAGGAGTGCCCCCTTTTGGTGTAAAGGTCAACTTGGAGGCCCCACCCGCTCCTGTTGTGATTTCTTCTGATGGAGAGGATGTTTCTGGCTTTCCATTAATCGAGGAAGCTTTGACTTCCCCTCACGTGTTAGGGGGCTGTGTGGATATGGGGTCCCACCAAGGGTCGGAGCAGCAAGTTGGAGCGGGTCTTAAGAGTGGGCCTAATTTAGTTGGGCTGGACTTGACTGTTTCTAATAAAGATGATCGTGAGTGTGCTTCAGTAGGCTCCAAATCTAAAAAGAAGAAAGCCTTGGGGGAAATCTATGTTAACCACCGTATTCCTTTCGTTCCTTCTTTTTATTCCACCCTCCTTAACTCTTCAGGATCAGGCCGAATCAGAAGGAATTCTTCTTCTAAAAAGAAGAGGTTCTCAAAGAAAAAAAATGGTGTACTATCTCTTCCTCCCGTTTTAGAGACTGAGGAGATACAGGGTATCCCGGAAGTCTCTTTTTCCATGGATGAGTCTGATATAGTAAGAAGTAATTCGAGATGCAAGGCAGGTTTGGAGAGAGTTCCTTCGAAAATTTTGGAGTCTGTCAAACTCTTGGGGTTGGAACTCGGGGAAGAAGGTGAGAATTTGGAGTCAGTGGTCAGATCGCTTGAAGAGAGGGACAAAATTCAAATGGCGAGACGCAAGGATGTGGACAAATTGGACCCATGATTTTAGTAACCTACAACGTTCGAGGGTGTAATCTTTCTCTTAAGAGGAGGAGGATCAGGAAAACTTTGAAGGAAGGGAATGCGGACCTTTGTCTTATTCAAGAATCCAAGGTCAAGCTCATGAAGGATTCTATTGTCAGAAGTCTTTGGGGGTAATGGAGGTTATGATTGGTCTGCCAGTTGCTCTAATGGTGCTTCTGGAGGTATTTTGACAGTGTGGAAGAAAGGTATTCTTCAGTCCTTATACTCCTACAAAGGTAATGGCTTTCTGTGCTCAGTTTTCTTGTGGAGGAATTGCAATCTGTTTGTGGTTAATGTTTATTCGCCTTGCTCTTTAAGAGATAAACGTAAGCTTTGGGAGGATCTTATAGGATTTAAAGCTAGGAATCCAGGGGGCTGTTGGATTTTGGGGGGCGATTTTAACTCTGTTGAAACTATGGATGAAAGAAGTGGTATCAGTTCCTCCACGGCTCGTGAATGTGATGAATTTCGCTCCTTTATTAGGGATTTGGAGTTGGTTGACCTTCCCTTTGTTGGCAACAAATTTTCTTGGTTTAATTCCAATGGAAAGTCTTGTAGTAAACTTGACAGGTTTTTAGTTGATGATTCTTTGATCGATTGTTGGGATCTTAAAGCTCAGACTGTCGGCAAGAGGGATGTTTCTGATCATCGTCCTGTTTGGCTTAAATCTAATTCCAGTGATTCGGGGCCTAAACCTTTCCGGTTTTTTAATAGTTGGTTAGATCACAAGGATTGTTATAATTTCATTAGAGATTCTTGGAACTCTTTCTCTTTTCAAGGATCTCCCACTTTTGTGTTCAAAGAGAAACTTAGAGCCTTGAAGCTGAAGTTGAAATGGTGGAATACCAATGTGTTTGGTAGGTTGGATTTATCTATTGATCGTTACGCCGAGAACATTAATGAATTTGATGATTTGTTGGAAGGGGGTGTGGAGGGTTTGACCGAGTCCCAACTGAAGAAACGAGGAGAGGACCAGGAGAATTTTTGGAGGGTTTTGAAACGTAAGGAGAGTTTTATTCATCAAAAGTCTAGAAGTAATTGGATCAAAGGTGGTGATGTAAACAGTAGATATTTTCATTCCTTTATTAAGTTCAGAAACAGGCAGAATTTCATTAGCATAAATGGTTTGGACGGGGAGGTGATGGAAAGTCTTGTTATGGTTAAAGAGGCTGCTTACCAGTTCTTTAAAATGAAGTTCGAGAGGGATGATGTTGTGAGACCTGTTTTTAATTTATCTGACTGTGCTAAGCTGTCTGAAGTTGATAAGGCTAGGCTGGATTCTCAGTTCACGTCGGAAGAAATTAGGAGAGCAGTTTTTGACTGTGATGGAAATAAAGCTCCAGGACCTGATGGGTTTTCGTTCAAATTCTTTAAGGACTGCTGGGATATCATAGGGGCTGATTTCTCTAACTGTATTCTTCATTTTTCTTTGACTGGTAATCTTCCAAAGATTTTCTCCTCGTCTTTTTTGGCTCTTGTTCCGAAGCTTGATAGTCCTCAAAGCTTTGGTGACTATAGACCTATTTCCTTGGTGAGTAGCATTTCTAAGGTCATATCCAAGCTTATGGCTACTAGAATCTCTACTGTGATTTCCAACTTGGTCTCTCCTATCCAATCTGCGTTCATCCCGGGCAGAAACATATTGGATGGTATTTTGCTTGCTAATGAGGTTATAGACATGGCTAGGAGGGATAGGAAGTCTTGTCTTCTTTTCAAATTTGATTTTGCTCAGGCCTACGACTGTGTAGATTTGAGGTTTTTGATACATGTCCTCAATTCCATGAATTTTGGAAAGAATTGGATTAAGTGGATCGAAGGAAACATTTGTAATAGTTTTGTCTCTGTCCTTATAAACGGCTCTCCCTCTAAAGATTTTGAGGCTAGGAGAGGATTGAAGCAGGGTGATCCGCTCGCCCCTTTCCTCTTCACTCTTGTGGCAGACTCTCTTTCCACTATGATCAGAAGAGCTTCGGCTTCGAATCTGTTCACTGGCTTTGGATTTGGCAATGGCGAATCTATTGACGTCCTTCAATTCGCTGACGACACCTTGATTTTCTGTAATGCAGAGTATCATAACCTTTGGGCTATCAAGACTATTCTGTGCGGTTTTGAATTGGTGTCCGGTTTAAGAATCAATTTTTCCAAGAGTTGCTTATACGGAATTGGAATTGAGGAGGAATTCTTAACTGCTGCTGCCTCTTTTCTATTCTGCAATACTGGGGTGTTTCCCATGAAATTTTTGGGCATCCAAGTTGGAGGAAATCAAAGGAGAACCTTGTTTTGGAAGCCTATCATAGACAGCTTCAAGGATAGGTTGAACTCTTGGATTGGCAGGAACTTGTCCATAGGGGGCAGGGTCACTTTAATTAATTCAGTTTTGGTTAATTTACCGATTCATCATCTGTCCTTCTTCTTGGCTCCCTCGAAGGTTATTAGAGATATTATAACAATTCAACGCAGGTTCCTGTGGTCGGGCTCGGTGGATAAAAGCAAGATGGCTTGGATAAAGTGGAGAGACATTTGCCAACCTAAGGACAAAGGCGGGCTGGGCATAAAGAACATTAGTTTGTTTAACAAAGCTTTGTTGTCGAAGTGGTTGTGGAAATTTTTGAAAGGTGGTAATGAAATCTGGCGTAGTTTTTTGACGGCAAGGTATGGGAATCTCGCCTCCTGGGCTCTGAATTCTGATCAGAATTCTTATCCCAAGGGAGCTTCCTTATGGTTGAGGGATGATCTTAATACCAAGAGTTTTGGGGCTGCTATGGAGTTCAAGTCTTGTGTTAATCCTGTCGTTGGTAATGGTAGGAAAATTCCATTTTGGAACTCAATTTGGTGTGGAACCCAACAGCTGAAAGTTACTTTCCCCAATTTATTTGCAGCTGCCACGAAAATAGACGGTGTTATAGCAGATTTCGGTTATTGGCTTCGTGGTCGATGGATGTGGGATTTTCGTGACTGCTGGAGAGAAGGAACCTCTGTTGCTCAGGATTTAAATACTTTCTTACAGGTAATTGAGAATGGCAGCAGTCTGAAGAGGGAAGAGGAGGATTTGTGGGATTGGAATTTGGAGCAGAATAAGGAATTTTCGGTCAACAGTTTTTATGAGGTGTTGTCTCGATCAGTCCTTGGCCCTCTTTTACCTCAGCCGGAGTTTCTGTTTTTGAAAGTTATTTGGAAGACTAAAGTCCCTTTGAAGGTCCAAATCTTTGCTTGGAGATTAGCTCGCGATAGATTACCCACCCGTTCTAATCTTGAGGTTAGAAGAGTTATTTCTTCTCGTGATAACAAACATTGTGTTTTGTGCTCCCGTGTTGATGAAGATGCTCTGCATCTTTTCCTTAACTGTCCGAAAATCCATTCTCTTTGGTTGAAGATTTATGGTTGGTTAGGTGTTCAACCGATAGTAGCGAATTCTGTTTGTTCCAATGCGTTGCTTTGGTTTTTGGCTCTGTTTCAAAAAGGGAAGGAAGATATGAGTTGTTATATTTGGATTGTTTCCACTTGGTGTATTTGGAATATGAGGAATAACATCATTTTCAAAGGTCTTGCGTGGGATGAGGGCGAAGTCTTCAACCGTATCGTTACTATTTCTTGGAGTTGGCTAGAAATAGGGCGCAAGAGATGTATTTTTTATGATTGGTTGTACCATCCTCTTGACTTTTTGTAGGTTTTTTTTTCTTTCTTGTTTTGGGATGGAGTCTCCCATTTGATTGGCTTTTTGTATTGGGTTGGAGAACCCCTTTTTCTCCCTTTTAATTCAAATTGCTTATCAAAAAATAATAATACACATTGTTCTTGGTAATAATACAATTTTTGATAATAAATAGTACAATATTTTGATATAATATAATTTGTCATTTTAAAAAATACAGTATTTTGCAACAATGTAATTTTCGTCGAGAGTAACCCAATACTTTTGGCAGCAACATTATAAACTCGCTGTCAAAATCATATATTTACACCAACAATACATATTGTAATTGAAAATGTTAATTTGTTAAAATATTTTATTTATCTTTTGTTGAGTATATTTAAAAATAAATAAAATTATAAATTTCAATCACCAAAATAGTAACATCTAGTGGCTAAATCATCTAATCTGTTATGTTTGGATGATTATAGGCCTATTTGTCTTGTGGGTTGTGTGTATAAAGCTTTATCCAAGCTCTTGGCGGCTAGACTTAAAGTGGTGTTGAATTCGATTATCTCGGATTCTCAAAGTGCTTTGTTTCGGAAAGACAATTGTTAGAAGGAGTTGTGGTGGCTAATGAATTGGTGGACTTTGCTAAAAAGGAGGAAAGAAGTTGCTTACTCTTCAAAGTTGACTTCGAGAAGGCATACGATAAGGTTAGTTGGAATTTTCTTAGATTCATCTTAAGAAAAATGGGATTTGGGGAAGTGTGGATGAAGTGGATGGAAACTTTAGTTTTTAATAGTAAAATGTCGGTGTTGGTTAATGGTAGTCCTACAAAGGAGTTTGTTGTGGAGAGATGTTTGAGACAAGGAGATCCTCTTTCTCCTTTTCTTTACGTGATAGTGGCGGAAGGGTTGAGGGATATGGTTTCAAAGTCGGTGGAGAATGAGGAGTTTGAGGGTATTAACTTAAAGAGGTGTTTTATTGATATCCTTCAATCTGCAGATGACACTTTACTTATAGGGGAAGGAAGTTGGAAGCAAGTGTGGGCAATCAAAGCGGTGTTAAGAGGTTTTGAAATAGTCTCCGAATTGGGTATTAACTTTCACAAGAGCAAAATCATTGGAATTAATATTAGTGATCGGTTCATGGATTTGGCCTCTTTCTTCCTTTCTTGTAGGAGGGAGGAGTGTCCATTCATTTTCCTTGGAATTCCTATTGGCTCCATTTCTAATAGTTCCTCTTTGTGGTCGGATTTGGTGTTAAAAATGAAAAGGAGGCTTTCTTGTTGGAATAACCGGTTTCTTAGTTTCAGAGGGGTGATAACTTTATTAAAATCGGTTCTATCTAGTTTGTCGATTTTCATGCTTTCTTTCTATAAAGCTCCGGTGAAGATTCTTAAAGAGATATCTAGTATCCAAAGTAATTTCCTTTGGGGAAGGAAGGAGGGTGAGAGGAAAATTCATTGGGTGAGTTGGAATAAGGTGTGCTTTCCGATTGAAAAAGGGGGTTTATGTTTGCGTCGGGTGGGAGATTTTTATTTGGCCCTTCTTAATAAGTGGAGATGGAGGATTCTTTCGGAAAATAAAGCTTTATGGTACGAAGTTCTAAAGGAGAGGTACGGTGATATCAATTTGAGGATTGTGGATTCCGAAAATTGCATTAAAAAGAAGATATGTTGTTCCTTTTGGTGGAGGGTTATCATCGGCTTGGACAAAGGTTTGTCGGAAAATTTATTTATTTCTAATTGTAGATTTATAATTTGAAATGGATACTCTTCTTTTTGGCATTCTTGTTGGTGTATTGATATTTGTTTTATGGATAAATTTCCTCTTCTTTATGATTTATCTTGCCTTAAAGAAGTATCGGTGGCTTGCATGGGTGGTTTTAGAAGTGAAGGATGATATTGGGGGGATCTTGGCATTAGTGTTATCGTTGAGGGTGGAGCGGTCACCGGATTATTGGAGTTGCAGTCGATTTTGCAAGACTTTCGGCCGGTTTCTTCGAAGCCGGATTCGGTCCGGTGGTCCGTGGACAATTTGGAGACTTATTCGGTTAATTCTTTCTACTTCCTTGTTAATTTTATTCAGACTCCTTTTGGACCTAGGGAGAATTTTGATGAAGTCTTTTCTTTGGTTTGGAAGGGGATTGTTCCGTTAAAAATAAAAGCTTTTGGTTGGAGGTGTTTTTTAGATAGGCTTCCAACAAAGGATTCTCTTTCTTTTAGAGGTTGTGTGTTTCCGAATAGTGATTTGAATTGTGTTTTTTGCTTGTCCGGAATCGAATCTTTACATCATATTTTGTTGGGGTTTCCGGTGGCTAGAATGGTTTGGAAGGAAGTGGCGGAGTGGGTTGGTTTTGAGGAGGTTGGAACTTATGTCATTAAGGAGAGTTTCTTAAGGTGGTTTTCCTTTTGTAAAAGGAATAAGGTGAAGAGTGGTAAGGAAGGTGTAATATGGATGGCAACATCATGGTCTTTATGGTTGTTGAGAAATGACATTATTTTTAGGAATGTTGTTTGGAATATTATAGATGTGGTGTGGAATGTCAAGTTGCTAATTTAGAGATGGTCTTATATTGGAAAAATTACCAATTCCAATTATAGCTTTTATGATTTTAGTATGCTTCCTTTGCACTATTTGTCTTAAGGCCTAATTGGTTTGTAATTTTTCTTTTGTCGAGCTTCGTCTCGCTTTTTGTAAGTGGGTTCGAGAACCCTTTGTTCTCGTTTTATTGAATTTCTTGCTTACTAAAAAAAATATTGTGCAATCAATATCTTGCATTAAAAAAAAACTATATATTGTAAATGTGTGAAAAAATTTAAATACACCCATCTATTTATATATATATATATATATATATATATATATATATATATATATATATATATATATATATATATATTATTGCAGATAGTAAAAAAATTGATATATATTCAAATAAAATAATTTTAATAAATAAGTTAAAATACATTTAATATTTTTTATTACTGTGAGACTGTTTATTTTAAAATGAGTTTTAACTAAATTTTTAATTAAAAAATTAAATTAAATTATAAAAAATATAAAATAAATCAAAATAATATCAAATTTTATGATAATTAATCTCAAATTTATTATCTACCAAAATGAATAAATAAAATTGAAGATTTGGTATCATTATTTTGTTAAAAAAATTTTATGGTAATTAATCTCAAATTTATTATCCACTACTACTCGGTTACCGATTTGTTTTATATTGATTTACAATTTTTTTTTAAATACCTTGTGTCAACCGTCCCTCCCCATCTCTTAGAAATTCGTTCCCCTTTTCTCTCATTGTCCAGTAGAACGCAATTTCAGATAAATATTATTATTTCTATAACATATAAAAAGTGTTATGTATGATTGCAGATATATAATTAAAGTCATTTTATCTATACACTGTTATCATATTTTTTATTGGCTTACCAAATTGTCAATAACCTATATGGCCTAAAGTTTATTAGGCTTGATATACTTTCAGGTGATGATTTATTACTATCAAAGACTTTGTGGAGTACTGGAGGGGCAAAAGAAAGAGACCAAGGAGACACCTTCAAAGTCAATGCACCATCAAGAAGAACTAATATTTTTGCTGGATGAAGTTGGAGTTACAATTTTTTTTTGATAAGCAAAGTTGTATTTAAGGGAGAAAAAGGGATTCTCCAACCCAATTCAAACACCAATCAAAAGGAACAAAAAAAGGGGTAGAACAATACCCTAAAACAGTTACAAAAACAGTTACAAAAAATCAAGAGGTTGTTTGAACCAATCATATAAAGAACAACTCCTACGACCTAAGTCCAGCCACCTCCAAGAAACGGTCACGATACGAAGCCATGTCTTCCTTACACCTATCTACCAACGCCAAAAACCAAAGCAAAGCATGGTTGCTTATGGAGTTCTCTCTAATCGGAGGAATATCTAACCAAGAAAAGATTTTCCTCCAAAGCAATTGAATTTTAGGACAAAATAGAAAAAGGTGAATATCTTCCTCTTCCTCTTGAAAACACAAGACGCACACCTTGTCATGGGGAGAATCGACGATGCCTCTAATACCAAGGTTATTGCGTGTTAGGCAACCTGTCCAACACTAACCTCCAAGCGAAAATCTTGGTTTTCAAAGGGATACAAGTATTCCACATAACTTTAAGAAACAGCCTATCCGCTTCTAATAAATCAACAATGGTTGCAGCAGAAATTAAGTAGAAATAGGAAGAACTGACCGAAAAAAGTTTATTAGTTTCCAGGGTCCAAACCCAAGTGTCTTCAACATTAAACCTGGCCTAAAAACCTGCAAGGAAATTCTGGAAATTGGAGAAAGATCCATCGTCCAATAGCGATACGTCCAGATCAAGCAAATCTAAATTCCAACGCCAATGTTCCCGCTCCCAGAACCTGACTTCTGCTACACTACAAGATTTAACAGCAGCAGCATCATACACACATGGAAAAGAAGACTTGAGCACTACATTCCCACACCACAAAGAGTTCCAAAAGGAAACATTTGAACCACAACCTAGAACAGGTTTAACAAACTTCTGGAAATTTGAATCCGCCACAATTTTTTTAGCTTTAAGCAAATCTCTTAACCACAAAGAAACTGAACTCGAATAAGGGGCGATATTAAGGTCCATCACCCATTTGTTCAACCTTCCGTACCTACTAACCAAAAAACTCCTCCATAATTCATTTCCATCATTAAGAAATTTCCACAGCCATTTAGAGAGAAGGGTTTTTTAAAAAAAACCAACATGCTTTATTCCCAAACCACCTTTATCTTTAGGCTTGCATAAATCACTCCACTTTACCCAAGCTAAGGAACTTTTAGTCTTAGAACCGGACCAATGGAACCGACCCTGAATGGCTATTATATCTTTCACGATTTTCGAAGGGGCCTTATAGAAAGACAAGTAGTGAATTGGCAAGTTTGAAAGCACAGAGTTAAGAAGAGTAACACGGCCTTCCATCGAAAGATTTCTACCAATCCACAAGTTAAGTCTTGCTTTAAGGTAAGAAAAAACCGGGTTCCAAAACGAAAGTCTTCTATGGTTACCTCCAATCACAATACTAAGGAATTTAAACGGAAATTCTCCCGACTTACAGTAAAGAAAACTATCAGCTCCTTTAATAAACCCTTGATCAATGCCAACTCCATAAATACAACTTTTAGAAAAATTGATTTTCAAGCCTGAAACCATTTCGAATCCACGCAGAATAGACTTGAAAGCCCACAAACTAGCATAACCACCATCACTAAATAATAGTATGCCATCGGCAAATTGAAGCAACTCAACGGAGGTTCCATCGTGATAACCAAATCCCCTGATAAGGTTGAGATGAGACACTTTTCTAACCAAAATAGCCAACTTTTCCGCAACCAATGCAAAGAGAAACAGAGCTAGCAGGTCTCCTTATTTCAAACCTTTCGTAGCCTCGAAATCCCTTGTCGGACTCCCGTTGATCAAAATAGATACAAAGCTTGAACAAACAACTCCTTTGATCCATTTAATCCAATTAGGCCCAAAATTCATAGCCGTAAGAATTTGAATTAAAAATTTCCAATCTACGCAATCATAAGCTTGGGAAAAATTGACTTTAAGAAGGAGACACTTTCTCTTACTCCTTCTGGCCAAGTCAACAACTTCGTTAGCTAATAAGACCCCATCTAGTAAATTTCTATCCGGAACGAAAGCCGTTTGGGATGAAGAAACTAAACTGGAAATAACAGTGGATACCCGTTTAGAGAGAAGCTTAGATATCACTTTAGAAACGCACCCGACAAGGCTGATAGGTCTATAGTCCCCAAACCCTTGAGGACTATCCACCTTAGGAACTAAAACAAGAAAAGAGGAGGAAAAAACCTTAGGCAGCTTTCCTGTCGAAGAAAAATGCAGCACGCAGTTAACAAAATCTGAGCCTACATTATCCCAACATTCCTTAAAGAAGCCAAAAGAGAACCCATCCGGGCCCGACGACTTAGAACTATCGCAATAAAAAACAGCAGCCCGAATTTCAAGAGTAGAAAAGTTTGCATCCAACATGGATCTATCCTCGTCGCTCAATTTCTGAACAGAACTTAAATCCATAGAAGGCCTGACAGAATATTCCCTTTGAAACTTTGCATGAAAGTAATGGAAGACAACATCCTTGACGTGCCTATAGTCTTCAATCAAAGAACCAGAATATTTAATAGCAGAAATAGTATTAACTCTGGTCCTGGCTTTAAGGGAGGAATGAAAATAGCGAGTATTAACGTCACCTTCTTTCAACCATTTCAATCTCGCTTTTTGACAAATCATACTATCTTTAAAACGAAGATCGCTCCAAAACTTTTCCTGCAGGCCTGCCCTCTTTTTGATCAACTCATCCGACGACCCCTTGAAACTATTAGCCAAAACCTAATCAATATCATTAAGGGCCTCAACATTATTCTCGATCTTGAGGTCAACCCAACCAAAGACGTTAACGTTCCACCACTTCAAACGAGCTTTGAGGGCCAAAAGCTTTTCCTAGAAGATGAACGAGGGAGTACCTTGAATATGAACTGAATTCCACGAGTCCTTAAGAAAATTCATGAAATCCTTATGCTCAATCCAACAGTTAAAGAAGCTAAAAGGTTTTGGGCCCGAGTTGACAGAGTTGGTACTAATCCAGATTGGACAATGATCTGAAATATCGCACTTCCCTACGAGCTAAGCCTTGAATCCCCAATTATCAATAAGAGAGTCATCGATAAGAAAACGGTCCAATTTACTACAACTCAAACCATTCGAATTATACCAAGAAAAACGCTTTCCCACAAAAGGGAGATCCACCAAATCCAAATCTGAAACAAAAGAGTTAAATTCCGCACACTCACGAGCAGAAGATAACCGTCTACCTTTTCTCTCAACGCAAGATTTTACTGAGTTGAAATCTCCTCCTATTACCCACCTACCACCAGCATTACCCTTTTTAAACTCGATAAGGTTAGACCAAAGCCTCCTTTTGTCTCTTAGAGCACAGGGTGAGTACACATTAACAACAAACCGGTTGGTATCTCTCCATAAAAATTGAGAACACAAAAAACCCTTACCTCTAAAAGTGGAAATTGGATTGAACAAGTCCTTTCTCTAAATGGTGAGAAGACCACCAGAAGCTCCAGCAGAATCACAGGCAGACCAATCAAAATCCCCTCGCCCCCATATACTCCTGACCTTAGAATCCTTCATACAAGGAATTTTAGTTTCTTGGATAAGGCAAATATCAGCTTTTCCTTCTAGAAAAATTTGGCGAATTCTCTTCCTTTTAAGAGGCAATCTGCACACACGAACATTGAAGGAGACAAAAATCATTGAACAAAATTGTCAACAACCTTCATGAGCTCAAACTGTTTCCTATCTCTGTCCTCAAGCTTCCTTACCATGCCCTCAAAAGCTTCTTCATCTTCATCAGCTTCGATACCCAAGAGATTAACGGTATTCCAAATCTTTCTAGGAAATTCAACCATCCCCTCCAAACATCTGAAATTGCTTCTACAAATATCTGAATCATCAATAGAGCAACCATTAGAAGCTTTAGGAATCCCGGGAGGGCCGCCAGTGCCAGAAATGAGAGGGAGCGACTGTTTCAACTTGGACAAAACTTTGGTTTTTGATCTAGACAGAGGAGATGAGGGCATAGCCTTGATAAGAGTGGAGAACAAAGAAGGGGTAAAAGGGATCTGAACATTATCGTAAAAATCAGCCAAAGACTTTTTCTTTTTCTCTTTCACAACAAAAGCGAGTCCAGGTGGAATAATTAGGGTTGCGGAAATTGGGTCCGACCGAACAGTAGATCCATTACCTATAAAAATTGGCCCACCAACTAAGCCCAATTGTGGTGGATGGACTAACTCATCAACAGACGAATTATCCCCAACCAAACCTGTTAGGATAACAGGGACATGAGAGACCATTAAGGCTGACACATCCACATGCGCATCCATCAAACTGCTATTGACTTTAGCAAAGGTACTTCTTCACAAGGTACAAAATCCTTTGAACTTTCCTTCCCATTGCCCAAAGTTTCACTAACGTGTGAAAAGGAAAAACTATCACTACTCCCTATGTCATCATGAGAAACCTCGTAACCCAAAAGGCTATTAGCCTCACTGTCTCCACTAGGAAAAGACTCTACTAGTTCAACATCTTCATCTGAGTTCCACTCACAATCCACTTCGTCGTCAAAATTCGATTGAACAAAAGTACCAGCTTTAAGCACATCCTCCAGGAAGTCTTTGATTGCAAAGCCCGAGGAGACTTCCCGTAATCTCACAAGAAAGTCCTTGCCATTAATCACTAAAACCAAATCTTGGCTAAGATTATCAAATTTATCGGTTTTAATAAGAAATTTGGCCACGTCAAATCTAATTTTCTTCTCAGTATCTGAATTAGCCTTAATGAAAGTTCCAATATTCTTCACAACACTAATAAAAACAAGATTGTTCCAAGCGAAACAAGGAATGCCCAAACAATGCACCCAAGAAAATCAAAAATCGTCAACAACATCCATAGTCCAGGATTTAAACTCAAGGAACCATTTGTCACACCAAACTTTTCCCTGCTTAACAAAGGATTGAACATCACCATGACCCTTAGACTCCAGAAGGTATAAGCTGGCCCCAAGAGGTGTAGCCACAATGTCGAAAAAACCTTCTTGAAACAAAGCTTTTTGGATGGAGAAAGGATTAACCTCAGTAAGCACTTTTCCAATAAGAGCTTTAACAAGACTAGTCGTGTCCTGATCAACAATAATGACTTTACTGGTGCCAGGTTAATCAGAAATCACGCCTTTAACAGGGCCGGAGTTACCCTTAGCAACAACCTGGGCAAAAGAAACTTTAGTTCCATTACCAAATCCTCCAAGGTTTGACGGCTGAAGCGGCAGATTCCTCCGGCACGAAAATTTGACATCATCCAAGTTCTTGTTATACCTCTGGAACCTGGACTCATTGGCATGTATTTTCCTTCCATGCATAACAATACTATCAAGTTTGACCGTCAGAATACGGGGATCATGCACTTTCCTTAAGCGAGCAAAACTAAATCTTAAACCCCTTTTGTCTCTCCTAGCAGGAATATAGACCTCAGAGATAAGTCCATACACTGAAAAAACTTCGAACAACTCCTTGGCCTGCATATGTTGCGAAAAACCAGAAATGAAAAAGAAAGTAGTAGGCTCACTGCCACCCACTCCTTTTCCTTTTCTCTCCTTCCAAATAGAAAACCTAAGAGGAGCTCCATGCTTCTTTCTACGCGATACCTTCTCCCAGTCCGTAAAACACCAAGGTAAAACAAACAGAAACCTCACAACAGGAACGATAGTTCAAGAACCACACAGAAAAAATAATACAAGTACCAAGGCCCCTAGCCCTAAGGCTAGGAGTTTAAGCCAAAAATACTAATACAGTTCAGCTGGTAGTTCAAAACTCAAAAGCTCCAAGAAGAAATGTATTGAAGAAAGGAAGACATGGGGTTTAGGTTTCTTAATAATGACATAAAGAGAAAAATATGAAATAACCGAAGAAGAAGAATCTTGTAGGATAATTTCTCTTCCACTAATGAATTTCCAGTTAGCTTATTGAATAACAAACATGATTCAATTCAATTTTATTGTTTAGTTTTTATAAATTTCGAGTTTTTCCATTTACAACAATAAAATAATTTATTATTTTATTTTTATGATATTGAGAGCATTATTTATGATACTTAAAATTTTATTGTTATATTAAGTTATGTTTATGATTCTTAATATAAAAAATATTACAAAATGTAACTTGTATTGTAAAAATTATAATTTAATTGATAATAATTTTTAAAAGATATAAAAAAATATAATTATAAATAATATATGTCATAGAGAAATTTAATTTGTGTCAAATACTTTTGTTGTTGAGGTATTGCAACAAAAACAATTTGTATCGTCGACAATAAAATATGTTATTACAACATTTGTAGTTGTTGACAAAAATATTCTTTCATAATGATTGTAGTCATTTGTTTCTATAAAATAAGGCAACAATAATTATTATTAAAAAAATATTAATCATGACAGCGACATTAGATGTTCATTCTGTTTCTATAAAATAAGGCAACAATAATTATTGTTACAAAAACATTAGTTATGACAGCAACATTAAATGTTGTTGCAAAACTTTTCGCAACAGAACTTATACCAACGACATGAGGCGGCATTTTTTTCGCTGCAAAAAACACATTTTGCAACAACTTTGTATTTTTAGCAACGACATATGTCGCTGTCAAAAATCATTTTTCTTGTAGTGGTCGTAGAGCCTACATCGCGTGCGAAGAATAGAATGAAAGCTCGTCCTCCGATTCTTGCTCGAGTTCATTTGATGAGGGTGCCAACTTTTGTTTGATGGCACGTGTAACACCCATATATAAAACTCATACATCAAAGCATAAATATTATATATAGATCCAAGTGTTTGGTACTGAAACACATAAGCTCCTAGTTAACACATTGTATACAAATAAATGCCCTAAAGTACAAGTACTAAGACCTACGGCATATTATACACAAGATGTTCAAAAGATAAAAACTAAGAACTAGATCAACAATGATCTCAAAATAAACTCCGCTACAGAAGCTAGCCATCAACAAGCAAGGAAAGATCACATGACCTTATCCTTACCCTTCTCGGAACCTGAAGCACCTGAAATACATCAACAACGTGGGGTGAGATACATCAAATCTCAGTGAGTTCCCTATCTTATGGATTCTCTCGGATTAAAAGGTTTTAACCATCCTAACTCGAGTCCGGGGAAAAGGGAAAGGACTCTTGAGTTCACACTTTATAATTCTCACACTATATGGAAACATGCCATGAGTTTATCAACTCAAAAGTATCACTAATCGATAACCATACCAAGGCACCTCCTGTTCCCATCCAATTCTACGTCTAGAAGACGACCCGAGTCATAGATCCTTGTAACCAACTTGACATACAAATGGATTCGGGTTCTACGGGCCTTTTACCGTTATGAACCGTCACTTCACACGGGCCTTTTACCGTCACAAGCATACGCTCCATGGGCGCCATTCGTACAGCACGGGGAATCAAACCTGCCAAGTAGTTGTGCATCCATTTCAGAGGAGTCCGAGACTCATGAAACTACACTCAAGATAGACCGGTTACGATTACGTGATCATACACAACAATATGATTGTATTCGACAATCACAAGGCTATAATGCCTTAAGGCCTCTCATGCCTTTCAAACCACAAAGGTTAACCAACATGTTCCATACTAGTGTCTCTAAACCTTCTAAATTCTCTTATAATTCATAAGGGGTTTTCCTCACTCTTCCTATTTCTTTTTCCATATTAACATGTATATACTCTCATACATGCCTAAAAATAACCTTAGACAAGCATTTTACAACATCAATCATAAAACACACAAGTTAGCATCACATGTAAACCAATATACACACGTTCCACATAGTAGATCATGCACATTTTATCGCTACCATATAAATCCATGACCTACAACTATGTTTCTACTTCACCATCACAAAGAGCATAAAATTAGCTTTCCAACGCTTCGAACGGGGACGAAAACGGACTTACGGTTCAAAAGTTATGAATTTTTGAAGTTTCGGAAATTTTCCATTTTCGCCCAGACCGCGCTGAGCGCGCTGACTACGCGCTACCTACTGCAATTTCAGCCTTAAAAACACCATTTTTAGACTTTCGGACATCCGTTTTCGATTCCGTAAAAAGCTGCGATCTCAGAATTCGACGTACTACAATATTTTCTCCATAAAAAGGCCATCCAACAAAATTACAAAATTTATACCCATTTACTCAAATATGAAAAATTGGGTTTTCAACCAACTCATCCACTTCAAACTCAGTCCAACATAATCAAACACACAACAAGTATCAACAGAGGTACAATAGCATAGTTTAACATGGTTTGGTCATTATCATTATCATAAATACACATTTTCCCAAGAACACAAATGTTCTTCAAAACCTAACATTTTTCCATCAAACCAAAGTTAATCAAAACATCAAACAATCAATACTACATGTTTCTATAAGCACGTTGATCATTCATTTCGATTTATAACACATTTCAACCGTTAAAACATCGATTTCTAAGATTTCGACCTAAAACTCATGATATCAAAACTCAAGGAAAAAATGGTTTCTAGCTAAACCCACCTTGCAAAGATGATGAAAATGAGGAAGATGAGATGAATGGTTGGAGCTTTGAATAATGGATGATGATTCCTTAAACTTTTCTTCACAAAACCTTCTTTCTCTTCTTTTCTCCTTTCTCTCTATTTCCTCTTCCTTTCTTTCTTCTTCTTTTCCTTCTTTTCTCTTTCTCTCACTTCTTACTAACTTTTCTTCTTATATGTTTGGAAAAGGAAGGAAAATAATAACAAAATATAGTATTAGAATTAATACTACCAAATGTCCAAAAAGTCTCTAAAGTCCAAATTAATAAAATACGGGGTATTACAGCACGTTAGAAAGGTGACACTTCAAAGGTATATAATTGTGATTCTAATAATGAGTATTCTTATAGTGAATTTTTGAATGCATTCAATGACATGTATATAGGTTCTATAAAAGCATTTAAGAAAATTTATATCTAAAAAGAAATGATTTTAAGACTTGAAGAGGAGATAAATCATCTTAATCGTGCTTTAAAATCTCTTAAAGAAGCACATACAACTCTAATGGATGATCGTTTTAATATTTCAGATAATTTAGTTGAAAAGATGGAAGTTGTGGAATGTGTTGAGTGTCATATTTTAAAACATGAAATTGAAAATCTTAAGGGAGAAATAACAAATGTTACTTCACTATCTTATACTTGTTATAGTTTTTCAAGTGAAAGAGAGAAGGGTTTTTAAGAAAACCCCTTGCGTCACTAAAAGAAATAGAAGACACATTTCATCTAAATCTATTTGCCATTATTGTGGAAATAAGAGTCACATTAGGCCTCTTTGTCATGTTAGGAACATTCAAGTTCCCAATGGTGAAATGACATGGATTCCTAAATGTAACTCAACTAACCCTAAAGGAGCCACTAGTTAGGGTCCTAAGTTACCTATTTGAAGTGTCCCAGGAAGTTCTTGCATCCACAAAAAGATTATGATTTACAGATAGCGGATGTTCAAGACACATGACGAGAGATGCTTCCATATTCATCAAGTTCGATGAGAAGGAAAGTGGTTATGTCACGTATGGTACGAAAGGTAAAATTCTTGATGAAGGTATTGTGAGAAATCCATCCACAATTACAATTGAAAATGTGCTTTTAGTCAAAGGGCTTAAACATAACTTACTTAGTATTAGCAATTTTGTGACAAAAGGTATTCCATAGTTTTTGAAACTCTTAGTTGTGTAATTGAGCATAAGACTAGTAAGGACCTTGTGTTTAAGGGTTCTAGGATTGAAAATGTCTATATGCTTGATCTAGATGATGTGTCAATGCATGGAACAAAGTGTTTGGTAGCCAAGAGTAAAGATTCATGGTTATGGTATATACACTTAAGTCACGTGCATTTTAACTTGCTAAATAAAATAGCATAAAAAAATACAGTAGTTGGTATTCCTAAAATAAAGTTTTTTAAATGACAAATTATGTGATGATTTCCAAATCGGAAAGCAAACGAGAGTGTCGTTTAAACTGAAGAAGGTTATTTCAACATAAATCCCTCTCGAGCTTCTCCACTTAGACTTGTTTTACCCTTCCCTGACAAGAAGTTTATGAGGACATTACAAAAGATAAAGAGGAAAACTTACATGAGGATGAAAAACAAGAGACTTCAAACCAATTGCCTCAAGATTGGACAATCCCAAAGGATCACCCGTTAGATCAAATCCTGAGAGACATCAAAAGAGGTGTAAGCACTAGGTCACAGTTTAGTAATTTCTTTAATATTTTGATAAAAATATGTTGAATTGAGTTTTTAGTTGAATTTAAAAACAATTTTTATTAAAATCTTAAAGCAACCATAGTATCTCATATTATATGCAAGGGTACCAATCATTAACGTGAGCCCATTAGCTAATCCGTCAATAGTAAAAATGATCTATTTGATTAAAGATCAGTATTAATTGGGAGAGGATTATCTCCAATGTGTATTTACATTGGAGAGAGAGAGAGAGAGAGTGAGAGAAAGAGAGAGAGAGAGAGAGAGAGAGAGAGAGAGAGAGAGAAAGAAATGCAAATCTGCACAATTAAAATCTCCTTAGTCATTCGTTATCTTTTATTTAATAATTTTTTCCTCTCTATCTCTTTTTAATGAATGACCGATAATTTTTTAAATGAATTAAGAGCATCATGTCATTAAGGAGAAACTAAACATCATAGTTAGGGTGACATCCAAAGAAACTCCCATCTTATAACCATCACTCATAAATGTAATATAAAACAAAGAAACAAAATATATACATGGAGACCAAACCAAAACCCTAAACGAAAGAAAGAAAGAAAGAAAAAGAAGAAAAGTAAGAGAAACGATAACAAGGGAGACACAACTTGTCTATGAAGGACTTATCCTTAATAAACTAAGGGGCATATCCCCCTACAAAAGAGAATTTACTCTATGACTAAAGTTGGCAAGATTATTCGCACAAGAATTACCTTCTCGAAAGATGTGGGATAGGCCAAATTCCCACCAAAAACACCATTGTCCCACCAATTTAGAAGATCCCAAGGCACTATATCTGGTTTTGTAAAAGGCCATAATAGCTACATGAGAATCGGTCTCAATCTAGAGATTATTCCATCCTTTACTAACCGAAATCTCCATAGCCAGAAAAATCGCAATTAATTCCGCATGCAAGGCCAAAGAATAATCAAGGTTTTTGGTAAATCCACCCAAAATATTAGTAGCATGATTACGAAAAAAATATCCCTACAAGCTGTAGAGCCTCTCACCAGCGAGCCATTTATGTTTGCTTTAACCTAGATAAACACAAACGACTTCCATAAAATCAAATAAATCTTTAGAACGAACATTCAATGTTGGGGAATAAGCAACTTTTAAAGAATCAAGAGGTTTTTCTTTGCACCTATAGTTTGAAATTTAGATATATTAGCAATAGTAACCATGTAAGTATGAATTTTCATATTTGTTGCATGATATACGTTTCCTAAACATTGTTGTATATAATAATATTATAGACCATCCAAATAGAGTGAAAAGCATGGACAATGGCTGATGTAACTATATGAAGAATCTAAGAACTCCAAGCCTCTTCGTAGTTAAGAAAAACAGATAAAATAGACAAACGATAAAACCTAACGTCAAACAAGTCATTTAGTCAACTCCAAATATCCAGTGAAAACTCGCACTGAAGGAAAAACGGTTTGTACATTCTCGAGCTTCCATACAAAGCACACATACTGACACAATAATTCAACCACGCTTCGAAAGATTATCATCCATAGGTAACTTTCGATAAAGCGCCTTCTAAACCACAAAAGAGTTAGAAGGCAGAATATAAGTTTTCCAAAAATTAATCGACCAAGAGACTTGATCTTGAAGAAACATAAACTGATCCGCCTATTTCGAAGAGAGGTGACTGTCTTTTGAACGTTTCAATAACAAACGATCTTCCATGGGCTGATTCCAGATAACAATAGCGAAAATAGATTCCACTAACTCAGGATGATGCTTAATGATAACATTCAGTCCAAACATCATGGAGGTGAAGGCTTTTGAACATAAACAAAAAACCTTATGGCAATTTCTACGAATGGTTCAAGATGCCACTTGATTTTTATAGCTAAGACATTTATTACCTTTGTTTGTTCTCTTGACTGTTAGAATAGGACGTGCTCTGCTGTTTTGTGTTTGTTTTCTGTGATTGGAGGTATCTAACTATGTCAAGAAGGAGGGGGGGTTTGTCTGTTGGTCCAGCTCATATATATCCTGCTTGAAGGATTGTCCTAGTTTTTGCTTTCCCTGCTAAATAGCAGGTTTTGTATCTTGATTGTGGCCTTATTTTGGCCTGTTTTATATTGATCAAATTATTAAAAAAAAACATTCAGAATTCTCCAAGCAAATATTTTAATTAACTTTGAGACTTTGGAATTCAGCATATTATGAGTATTTTGCGAAATATTAAGCAACTCAACCAAAGGAGCACCATGTCAATTATCATTTCAATACAAAATATTCTTCCCATTACGAATACACCACAGAATTTTGCTTGATGATATCAAAGTTCCGTTGTATCCCGTGCTAAATAGACGATTTCTTAAAAGAACACATTCTACCCCTTGCATAAAATTGACTTTTGGCATTATTAACTCATTGATTTGAAACTTCCCCATAGTCTTTGAATATACGTATAACACTTCTAATGTTTTTCATGAAACCTTTGCAAAATATCATAATATCATCAACATACAACACATGAGAGAGAGCCACAACTCCTTGACAAAGGGACATAGGATGTAAGCTACCATTATTAAGGGATATGTGAGATTTGGGTCGAACTCATGCTGTGTCGAAGGAGAAGCTTTCATGTATTTCGACAAGAGGCAAGCATGTAGTCGAAGCTTATTCACATGCTGATGCCATATTATTACATAATGTAGTCGAAATCTATTCTAGTATGTATGTATTGTCGAAATGTTATTCTGTCGAATTGGGCCTTTTGTTAAGGATCCAATTGTTTAGGTTTCTTGGGCTGTAAGTTACCTAGTTAGTCTATAAATAGGCTAGTACACTCAGTTTGTTGAGTGTGGCAAATTGTGATATTCACTTGTAATCATTTGTGACTTTAATAAGAAAGTGAATAGTAAATAGAATTTATATTTGCCCAATCCTTGTTGTTTCTTCTTCTTCTTCTTCTTCTTCTTCTTGTTATTTCCTTTCCGTTAAACCCTAACCCTTGTTTTTGGTTCTTGATAATTCAAGAAACCAATTTTATACTTTGATCAAAGTCATCATTTTTCACAACAAATTGGTGCGGTGAGCATGGAGAAGATGGCTTCAACAAAGAATGAGATTGAAAAGTTCACCAGAGTGAACGATTTCGGTCTGTGGCACTTGAAGATGAAAGCCCTACTGGTTCAGCAGGGATGTTTGGAAGCGTTGAAGGGAATGGCAGCCATGGATGCTGCATTGACGGAAAGAGAAAAGACAGCAATGATCGAGAAAGCACACATCGCAATATTGTTGAGCCTTGGTGATAAGGTTCTCCGGCAGGTGTCAAAGGAGACGACGACGTCGGGATTATGGGTGAAGCTTGAAAGCTTGTACGACCAAGTCGTTGGTGAATCGTCTTTGATCCGCGACTTTATGAGTCGAATAGGGGTTACTGCAAGTACACAGTTGTATCGCGTAGTTTTAAAAGATTATCGATCCCACAGAGACTTGAAATCGAACGCACCGTTATCTATCGTTACTATGTTTATCTAAGGCTAATCAGAATTTGGGTTTTTAGTTCAAACTGGAAATTAAAGGGAAATTAAAAATTGGGAATGGTAGTTATGACTAAGTTATCGGTATATAATTCGGTAACCTACGTAGAATTAATTAAACCTAAGCCTATAAAGATCTATCACCCTATTCATCTGTAGGAGAAACCGGTTTAAAAGTCCTCAACTCACACTTCCGTGGTTATTGCTTCGGACTATACTTCTAAGTCAATACGTCTGCTCTCGCTAGCCCATATGAGGTTAAAAATACTTTTTGAAAACTAATTAAACCTAATTAACTTTAAAGCGCTTCTGCTGTTTTTAAAACTAATGCCCGATTTCAGCTATCCGGGTAAAGCCTCACACTCCCGTGGTCTCGACTTTAACCTATGTTACTTTTTTTACTCTCGTAATAAAAGTTGGGTTTTATATTAAGAAATCGAAGCCAGAAGAAGGATTGATTGTTGATTTTAGCTTAGAGGAAATTAATTCATTTTAGTTACTTCATTACATACCGATAATATCGGTTTAGCTCGACATAATTAGGAAATTAAACGCAAAAGCAAGGAAATAAATAAACACAGACACAACTAAGAAATAAATAAACAATGCTTGAATTAAATAACGAAACCTGGAATTCAGTAATAATGGCAACAGCAATCCCTCCACAAGCCGGTAGGTTCTTGCTTGAATGTAATAAATTGCGAAGGTTGAAGGCAATGAAACAAAGAAAACTAAAACTAAGTTGTAATAGTTCCTTAGTGTGAGAAACTATTACTTTGTTCGGTAATGGTTAACAAAGAATTGGAAATGCAAAGTAAAAGAAATGAAATAAAAACTTTAGAAATAATTCAGCAGCAAGACAGTACACTTTGAAAGCAAGATTGGCCACCCTTTGTTCTTCGTGAATGCTTCTATTTATAGGCTCAGCCGAGGTAGAAGTTGGAGAAAATTCAGCCACTCATGCTGACGGATACACCACGTTGGACCTAGAAAACTTCGGAGGAAAATGGCATCGTGTGAAACTGCTTCTCTGAGAATTCGTAGTTAAGTCTCTGCATCCAACGTGTAAATTAAGCGCATGACGATCGTGGTGATATGTGACGGTCGTGGTGTACTTTGAAGCTGCCACGGTCGTGGCACTCCCATGACGATCGTGATATCAGCAGAAAATGGATTTCTTCAATTTTTCTTCTCTTTTCTGCTCTTTTCTTGCATGTTTTGGTTTTTTTCCACATTTAGCATACTTTGACTTGTGAAATATGATTACCTGCAAAAACACTTAAATAATCTCGAGAAAATCGGATATTAGACGAAAAACAGAATAAGAAACTAACATAAATCGAAGTAAAAATATGATATAAATTCGTGTTATCAAACTCTCCCACACTTGAATCTTTGCTTGTCCTCAAGCAATCAATCTATTAAAACAGACAAACTGTATCAAATGCACATACCTGGCATACCAATGGTGTTGAAAAAGAGTTTCTTGTTAGTTAGACGGGTACTAGTGTAAAACACTAAGGATACAATAATGACACAAAGCAACAAGCTTGTCATAGACCTCTCTTTTGTACAATCCAGTCCAAATCATCATAGTTCAACCATAAGTTTTCGTATCTATTTCACCCGGTTTCATTCTAACGCAATCACATTAAGCCCTTTGCCCTATTCACGCACGTAGTGGGGTAACCGGTTAGTGATTTTGATCCCATTTTCTTACACGGGGCCTGATACACAAATGTGGTAACCCTTTATACATCCCATTCGTAGATTGTCGGGGATCGACAGTAGTTCGCCCTACCAAGTTCAGAATCAGGTACCTCTGAACCAATCAACAACGAATTTTCTTTCTTTTCTTGCACATTTTCACAACTGTAGGAATTGTTGCATAATATATTTATTTTTTTCTCGGCATATAGATAAGAAAGATTTTTTTTCTTCTTTTTCTTGATTGGGCATCAAACACTTATATTCATCGGTTCCCCACGTGGTTTGTGATATAGACGGTGCTGACTGCTAATATAAACTACTAAGGGTTACTTTAGGACTGAACTCAAGGTATCGTATAATAAGTGGCGAAACTGATATCGCATACGCAAGAGGTCTAAGGTGTCAAGACGGTATCGATCTTGTTAGCACTTTCCCAGCTTCCTAACATAATTTAAAGCTTGGTATGTCACAGATGTGCATTGATCGTAAATTTTTTTTTCGTTATGGCAGAATAAAGTGAGGAAATCGGATCACTGAACGAAAATATTCATATATTACTTTGATAAGGAAAAAGAAAGTACAAGAAAGGGAAATAAATGGAAATAAATCTAACTCTCCCACACTATATCGGACATTGTCCTCAATGTTGCGATATAAAGGGGAATACAAAGGAAAACTAAAAAGAGAAACAAAATACAAAAGCAAAATAAAATCAAGGTGGACCACGTCCTCTGCCTCTGGGGCGTCCTCGTCCATGCAGAACTACGTGATCAGGAATGCCCACGTGATGGATGTACTCGTGTAGGCTCTGCACTTGCACTGTTAATGCACTCATCTCCTCGATGACACCATCAAGCCTTTGACCTTGGTCAACTTGCCCTTGCTGGATCTGACGCATAAGTGTCATCATTTCATTCTGTTGCTGGGTTTGTTGCCATATAGCCCTCAGGATTTCATCATTAGTAACTGGGTCTTGGTCAGGGCGGCGACGACGTCTGGAGGTCGAAGGAGCATCATTGGCCGGCGGTGGTCGGTTTTCAGGGGCGTTATCCATTTCTTGCTCCATCTCATCAACAGGTCCCTGCGCTTGATCATCTGGAGCAGGCACATTTTGCTCAGGAGCATTAAGATCAAAAAGCCAATTGGCCATATTCTGAGGGTCAATGTGACTCCTGCAAGACATGATGATACTTCTTACGGTTTTGGCTCGGACCATAGGATGGTATTTTCCATCTCGTCGTAACTTGATGAGCTGAGAGTTTATGCAATAACTATATCAAGGAAGACTGGAGGCCAGGAGGGTAGTCTAGCAAGGTCGTTTTCCAAATTCAAACTGAGTGCAATAGAGGTGACAATCCCTCCAAAGTAGAATGGTTTGGAGCCTCTAGCATAGTTAGAGTGTATGTGTGCTAGTAAAAATGGTGCGGCATTAATTAGCTCCGGATGAAAAATACAATGAAGGAAAAACAACTCTTTAGAGTTCACCTTATGGTTACTATCTCGTGCAAAGATGGTGCTTCCAAGTGCGCGGTGGATGTATTTAACGGCTGGGTTATGGATAAATGTTGCATTAAGGCTATCCCAGCTGTCAACAGTTGTTCCGGTTAACTGATTCCAAAGTTTGAACGGTGCTTGATAGAAAGTTTCCTGCGGTACTCGGTGATGGACATTCTCGCCATGTTTGAAACCAAGCATCTGGGCAAGACGATCTTGTTTGATTGAGTATTCTTTGCCGAACATGCGGAACTTTGCGACTCCGGATAATTGGTTCGTTTCTCCTGGAGGGGTTATTTAATTAAAGGAACTGAGGAACTCTAACGTGAGGTCTTCGTAAGTGGGCTGGCTCTGAGTGCATAGCTGCCAAAGACCAGCATTCTGTAACATCCATTGAACTCCCTCAAGCATGCCGAGTTCTTCTAAGCATGCAATGTCAACATAGCGGGTCGGTTGAACAGAACGGCGGTAGAAGTCGATATACCGAGCTCTTTGGCGTTCTCCCGCCTCTCCATCACGGAAGTTTAATGTGGATAAATCTTGAATTTCACGTGCCATTGTTTTGTTAAAGAGGGTTTTGGGAAGAAAATGGGTTATGGAATTCGAGGGTATGTGAAAAAGAATTGCGTACGGTGTGATTATATAGGGTAATGGTAAGTTGAATGGTTATGGAAATGATTAATGTGGGTTTAATGGTAATGGGACGGTTGTTGAATTGTAGAAGGTAATGGGACGGATGGGGTTTGAATGAGAGGAAGAAGAGGGAACGAACGAAACAATTCTATTTTTACGCAGAATTCAATTCAAACCCGCGTGACGGTCGTCACGATCGTGACGTCCACAAAATCTGGGTGGTGAAATTGTTTAATGACAGACACAATTCCAAACACATTAATTCAATAGCAGGTTATAAAAAACACATGGAAATAGCAGTAATTCCATACACATAGATAAGTAACATTATAACACAAATTAATATAGAATGAAAAGAATAGGAATGGAATTTGAAATCACAGAGATTGAATAGCAGCAGCAAATGAAATTTTTATTTAAAACCAGAAAGGTGCTAGTTAAACTACTAGCACTGTATCAAAAATGTATGAAATCAAATTATTTCCAACATGAAAAATGAAAACAGAAATAATGTAAATTGTTCTAAAGTAGAATGCATAAAAAGTAAGTCTTGAAAATAAGGTCCTTCATAAATCTAGCCAAGGCGTTTCTTCAAAGATGTGATGGCTTGATTTAAATGATCAAACTGTTCAACGGTCATGTCCATAAGTCCAACAATATTTTGACGCACAGTGTTAAGCTCATCCTTCACTGAATTGATTTCTTTATGATATTCATCCATAGTCTTTAAGATAGAATTCAGATTAGAAGCATAATCAGTGGCATCTGCTTTAGGAATGTCAATGTTCTCATGGAAATCCATATAGTCAAGATCATGGTAATGAGGGGGTGTTTTTGGGTCGATCTCAGGTTCAGGAAAGGTTTCTTCTGGTTTAGGCACGGGTTCATCAAGGTTATATAGCTAGTTATGTTGATCGTGCACACTTGTGCGTTCATGATTTGGAAGTGTAAAGTGTGGTATGACAACATTGTTAATTAAAAGCTGGAAATGGTTCGAACCTTGGTCCCTAATCATAGCCCAATTGAAGCAAAAGGTGATATTCATGGGTCTAAATTCTCCAAAGGGGTTAATCTTAGAAAGTCGGGTTCTGAATCCCATAGCATCAGCTATCTTAGTAACCAGGCTACCTATCAAAATTGGACTGTTATCATTATTGATAAGTTTGCAAAAGTTATTCAGCATAAAAGTGAGTCCATTAACCTCTCTAGACTGAGAAGCACAAAACATAATAAAAAGCTCATCCCGCGAAACAGTGTTATCATTTTCAGGTTTACCAAACAGGGTATAGGCCGGGATCATATGAAAGTAACGGAAAGCGGGGTTATGTATTTCTGTTGAAAGCATTGGGTCCATGTCAAAATCAGGTTTCCCTGAAATTCTACCCCAAAAGTCATTCATCTCTCCAACTAACACTAAGTCCTCTTGAACCTCAGAGAAAACATGGGGTCCTTCAGGAAATCCCAAAAGATCCGACAGTTCCTTTATGGTGAACTGGCAGCTGTATCCAAATAATCTAAAGGTAATTCTTCCCCTGGTTAAACCTTTTCCACAGTGAGGTTTATAGCTTAAAGAGCTCAGGAATTCTAAAGTCAACCTACAGTAGCACTTATGTTTCTTATTGGCAAAACCCTCCCAACCTAACTGGCTAAACAGAAAATCTACGCTCTCACCTAGACCTAAGGCGGTCATGGTGGGTCTGTGGGCGAATTTTTTCAAGGCAAAAGGTCTAAGAGACAAAGCCTCATAGCGATGCCACTGTGCTCCATCTCTGAATTCTACTGGCATGTTATCCTCGTTTGCCATTAGTTAGTACTTTTTGCAAAAATGAAAGCAGAAGAGGAGAACAGAGAGAGTAGAAAGACTTTATAATCTGAAAATTTGCAAAATAACAAAAAAAAAACATAGAAAACATAAAGAAATAACAAATATAAAGCATGAAAAACAAAAATCATGGGTTGCCTCCAATCAGGCGCTGTTTTTAACGTCGAAAGCCTGACGAATTCAATTAGATGCTTAGTTAGGAGGTTCGGTGGGCAACTCTAAAAGTCTTAGGCAGTTTAAATAATCTCTATTTTCAATGTTGTGATAGTGTTTTAGACGTTGTCCATTGACTAAAAATGGATTACTATTCCTCCCCTTTATTTCTACCGCTCCACTTTGTAGAATTTTTGTAATCTCGAAAGGACCGGACCATCTAGACCTTAATTTCCCAGGAAAGAGTTTTAATCTTGAGTTAAATAGGAGTAAAACGTCTCCCACACTAAATTCTTTTCTAGATACGCGCTTATCGTGCCATCTTTTAGTTCGTTCTTTGTATATCTTAGCATTCTCGTAAGCGTCTAATCTTAACTCTTCCAGTTCATGCAGATCTAGGATACGTTTTTCACCTGCGGAATCATACCTTAAGTTCAATGTTTTAATAGCCCAATAGGCTTTATGTTCTAATTCCACTGTGTAATACCTCAAAATTTACCTTCATGTTTTCTCAATAATTGGTCTATGCTCTACTCATTTGCATTCCATAGTAGGTCATAGATTACATAGCATGGCATTCAGCATAGGGCATGGGATCAAGGTACTTGGTCCATATTCTCAAGTCTCAAGCTTCAAGGTGGCTCATGGGGTTCATCATATCTTCTTAAGGTCAAGCATGGCAAAAGATTGCAAGTGGATTTCTCCCTCTTAACCAGAGAGACCAATTAGGGTTTTTAGTTTCAAGAGAGCTTCTTGAAGACTTTGGGGATTCAAGCATATTTTTATGGTTTCCATATGCTCACAAGTGTTCATGGATGGAGATTTGGTTGATGGTTCATGGTGAAGACTGTTCAATGGATCAGTTGCTGGTGAAATAAGGAAAAGTCAACTGTAAAGGAGAAAGTCAACTGTGGAATTTTGAGGTTTTTTCCATGGTTTTCAAGGTCTCACATCCTCATATGGTCTTCAATTGTCAAGATTCATGCCATTCATCAAGAATCAAGAGGTTGTGCAAAAGTTACTAAATTTGGAAAATGACCTATAATGAAAACTTTCCATTTTTGGCAACTTTTCCATCACATTCAACTAGACTTTTCATCATCAAGAAAGTTCCAAATGAATTTTCCTCCAACATGAAAGTTGAAAATCTTTCTCTCCCATTTTCAAAAAGTACTAGATGGTTTACATACCATTTGTAGAACTCAAGTTATGGTCAAAACAATGCAAGGTGTATTTCATGGATTTCTTATATGTCAAATTTTCCACCTTTTGCATTTTTGCACAAATGGACTTGTAATGTTCCCAAGTGCTTCATGCCACATTACAATGTCAAAATAAAAGTCAAGAAGGTCATTTGTGGCCTTTGAATCAATTCATTCCATGCCATATTTCTCATTATTTTCACATTATTCAAAAATGCAAATTGATTCAAAACTTACAAACCAAGAAAGTGCAAGGCCCAAATTCAATTCAGAGATGATACATGAGTAAATTGGAGGTGAAATATGCTGATTATAAGGGTGTTGCACATGTGGATTAGTGGTGGTAGTACATAATGCAAAATTGCAATTTCACTAAAATCCCACTAACCAAAGGATTAACCACTTGCTAATCACAATCAGTAGACTAATGAAGAGTATATAAGTTAACTCATGCCTCAAAAATTAGGTCATGCACTCTCATTTACTCAGAATTTCAAAAACTCACTCTCACTTTCTCTCCTTCAAATCTCTCATTCCTTGAGGGTTTTTGAAAATCTCTTGACATATTCTTGATCACTGAGTTGAAAAGAGCACGAATCATCCATTATTTTAAGCTGAAAGGAAGGATTTCACCAAGTTCCATTCAAGAGGGTTCAACTTGAATCTCAAGATCTAGCACGATTTCAAGCTCTAGTTGCATTTATTTTGCATCTAGAGGTTCCAAGGAGTAGATCTGCAGTCTTTGGAAGGATTTCTTGACGTATTTTAAGCTCTTCAAGGTTCAGGTTAGTGATTTTTTCACCATCACAGAACTTGAGTTTTTTATATGCATAATTATCCTTGATGTTCACTGATCACTCTGATCTATTTTGCTTGAAGTTTGGACGAGTGATTTGTGTGTAATGTTGATTTAAAGTTTTAGATCTAATATTGTTTTTGTTCGATTCTCATTATTGGTTGGTTATTTGTTAAAATGGACTGGATATTTAAGATCCTTGCATTTTTCTGGTCAAGATGGTGTACCCATACGTGTTTTCTAGAAAAAATCATGCAACAGCTCACCGGAGAGGGTTGCCAGAGCCCTAGCTCCGGCGGCTGCTTATGTTCAGTCCGGCGAGGAGGTCAAGTGAAGAAGAAGAAATCCTAGCCGTTCGTCACCTTGATCTGACGTCTCTCGTTACGCCATATTTTTTTTATTTTTATGTTTTATTTTAGTGATTGTGTGCATGCCATCCAAAGTGTGTTACCGTGTGATCTATTCCTGGCCATTGATTTCTTTTAATTTGTGAATTGCTGATTTAATCTTGCGCGTTGATTGCATCGTGTGGGCATTAGCGTGACAACACATTAATGAGGCATGTGGCTGTCACGTGGGGGTGTATGGTGTGTTGCTATGTGATTGTGTGTGCGTGTATCCATGTGGTTATGGTGTGTTAGATGATATCAACCGTTGATCATGTTTGACTATTATTTGCTTTGACCTCTGGTATGCGTTGGATTAATTGGTTGGCTTGGATTGAATTTTGTTTTGTTGACTGAATTACATGTGATCATCATTGACTTTCGCTGATGGGCTTTGGTATTGGGTTTTCTTTTCACACCCCCTCCTTTGGGCCTTGTTCATAATTCCAACGTGCCTTCTTACTCATTGCACCCCCTTTGTTTTATTTCCTTTTCTTTTCTTTATTTTTATTATTTGTTTTGCATTTTAATTTCTAAAATCAGTTTTATGCATTTAAAAATCATAAAAAAAAAATCATGGAACTTCTTTTTAGTTTTATAAAATTTTTCCATATTTTATTTTCTCATTTTATTTTATTTTTGGCATCTGATTTAATTAATTGCCTAATTTTCTTTTCTTAATTGTTTCACTTGCACACTCCAACTTGTGAAATTTATTTCTCATTATCTATAAAACATTTTCAATCCATTCTTTTTGAATTTGCTAGATAACATTCTGAAGTGCATAAAAACATTTTTATTTAATTTTTAAAACTTCTCCATATTGCATTTTGGTCCCTCTCTTTTGCATGTTGATACATATTTCTTACTCGATCTTTGCTTATTTGTTTGAATGGTTTAACTTGTGAATTTTTGTGAGATTTTTTTAGCATGTGGTTGTATGCTGATCTATATCATTTGAGTTTAAATTTCATAATTTTAGAATGTCATTTGATGCATGTTTGATTATTTGTGCTTAAGTGGATTATGCATGACTATATCTTGATACTTCTTTGCACATCTTGACTTGTGGTTCACCTTTTGACAAGCTCTTTAACTCTTTTTGATCCAATCTTTTTACATATGTTATTTGACTGAGTTAACTTCCATTTTATTATTTTTTGGGATTTTATTGAGCCACTTTACTATATTTTATTGATTTTTACTTGTGGTGCAAGTTTGCTTGAGGTATACTTTGATTCATGATCTAGTTTAAGTGCATTTGCTTATTTGTAATGGATTGATGCTTGAGATGTTTTTATGGTATGATCATGTTCTGTTTGAGCTTACTTGTGGCTCTGGAATCATCCTCATTTGTTATTTTTTCAATTTGTTCTTGACTTTACAAGTTGATGTTGTTTTGGACTTGAATCTTGTGATATGTTCAACTTAATCTTGTGATGGCTTCTTTGTATGATCTCACTCATGTATGAAACATTTTGTTTGATTTGTATGACATGCTAGAGGTTCTGACCCTCTTGGTTTAAGGTGCTCTATGTGACATGTTCTCACTCTTTGCGCCACATGTTTCTTTGCTTTGCTTGCATGAATGATAAGTGAATGTCTTTCTCAATTTTGATACATGTTTTGAATGTGTTGCTTGGTGATTAATCTTGTATGACTTGAGTTTGATCTTGGCATGATGTTAATGTGTATGCTACTGACCTTTGGGTCCACTACTTGTTTTTCATCTCACTTGGTCATTTTGGTTTGAATTGTTTGGTGGATATCATTACCTTTCCTTTTGTGAGTTTCTTTGGACCTTAATATTGCATAATGTGAATCTCTTTTGCACATGTGAATTGATGATGATAATATGATGTAAGTTCTGGTCTTGTTTCATTTTCATCTTGCCTTTTTCATTTCACTTTGTTATGAAATTCATGTGTGTTTAATTGTGCATTTATTTCAAGTATGTTAGCTTCCTTTCATGTTTAGCTTTGTATACTTACTTGAATGGTTTTGCATTGATCTTTGAGACATGTTGATTGATTTGAGTTGAACATTTATGATATGATATTCTTGCTTCCATTTATTGTATCTCATTTCTTTTCTTCTCTTTCTCTTTTCTTCTCTTTCACACTTTCTCATCCCATGAATCTCAAGACTTGTTCAAGTCTTGGATTCTTTTCCCTTTAGAGCTACCTAGTCCAACTTAATTTTTGATTAAGCTTGGAGTAGGATTAGCGTTTGGTTAGGTAGTCTTTTCTCCTAAACCTCACTAACCATAGGACATCCATGCATGATAACATTAGGACTCTTAGTCCCCCTTTAGAGTTTCCTTTGCGTTTTTTCTCTTCTCATCTTCAAACAAAAGTAAAAAATACTTAATAAAGGCAAAACAAACATTGTATTTAGGCCTTTCATGTAAGAATAAGATAGTGAGGAATCTTCTCTCATTTTCTTAGATTGTTTAGCATGCGTCCCATCTCGGGTCGTTATGCGAGGCATTCGATCTTACATGAGGGACTTAAATACAATGTGCGTTACAAAACACAAAACAATCAAAACACTTCGTTCTAAAAAACACAAAAACAAACACTAACGTCTTTCCTTCGGGAATTCTCTTCTCATCTCACTCACTCTTAACGTACGAACGTGCTCCTACTCGTTCTCTCACAAGACGGTAACGCCTAAGTCTCGATTCAGCGAGATGCAACACCTGAGCTAGAACGTAAGCTGTAACACCCCCTTTCTATACCCCCAAATAATCACATAATCATTTAGGCACATTTTAAAATTTCGTCAGAGTATAATTATAAACATGGTATAAAAGAGGTATATCACATTATACATTAAATTAAAACATTCCACACCTGCTCAACAGTTGATATGCAACAGTGGGGTAACTTTGCAACAGAGGAACTTAGTCCTTACACCCACATCTCAACATTTAGAATAACAGCGGAAAATCTAAACATTGAATAACAACAAACATATATACATCTATACATACATCATCAAGTATTCTCCAACAATATCATTCATGTTTATGTAAACATTCATCAACAAGATACATATACAAAGGTATCCCAAAAGAATCATAGCCATCCTAGCTACCCGGTGCTACATATCAGAGCCGACCGACCAAAAGAATGAAGACACGCTTCACAAAAAGACCACCAGCATACCTACTCTGCAATGCCTCATAGAGCATTATAAAATAGCAGAAGGGTGAGAAATATTATCATAATAACAATGCATATAATTATATATATCTTAACATAAAAATACACATATTCCACATTCTCACCACAATTCATCAAAAACTCACCCATATACATCACAATGTATATATATATACTACCAAGCATATTCATCATACATACTTCCGCAATTGTTAATCATTCCACATAAACATGCACATTCATGTTTACTCATCAATGCACAATTACAAAGATGATAAATGCAAATCATAGAGACCGACTCACGACTCTACGCAAATGCAATGCGGGTACCGACTCAATCATCTCAAGTTCACTCAGGAACTCTGCTGGACCCATCGCTCGTTACATCACTGTAACTCCCCGTCGGGCATACGATGTTCCCCATCGCTCACACCTCTTATTTTTAAGGCACACGATCCAATCTGATCGCTCACACCTCTTATTTTTAAGGCACACGACGTTTATGGATCGCTCACACCTCTTTGTCTAAGTCACACGACCCGATCACTCACACCTCTTTGTATAAGGCACACAATCGCCTATACCCATCGCTCACACCTCTTATTTTTAAGGCACACGATCCATCCGATCGCTCACACCCCTTATTTTTAAGGCACACGACGTTATAGCGGATTCTCATAAGAATCCCTCAACACAAGAATGCACATCATTATGCTTCACATGCAAATGACTCAAGACATTCTTGAAATGCATACATATTCACAATGTAATCATGCATTCATCTCATTCAATCACATACAATTTATATACATTCACATCAATGCACTATTGTATGATTCCCATCTAAGCACACATTCACAACGGTAAAAGTCGCTAAATAACACTATTCCCGAGTTTTTCGACTTATTTAATCGGCTAACAATTTCCAATTCATCATAATGAGAAAGAACATTTCATAAGCTTCCTAATGCATCAAACCACGCCTCAAACCGAACCACAGATCAAAAGTTATGCAGAAAACAAAATTACACGAACAGCACTGTTCGCTGGGCGAACCTCCCTCGCGAGCATTCGCTAGCTCCTTCGCTAGGCGAACATCCCTCGCGAGTATTCGCTAGCTCCTTCGCTAGGCGAATGTTCCAGCGAACCAACTGTTAGATAAAAACAGACACAAAGTTCGCTAGGCGAACCCCTTAGCGAACCAAGGCAGCAACTACCCAGCGAACCTTCGCTGACCTTCGCCAACTGGTTCGCTAGGCGAACCCGCGAAAACCTCACTCGCCACCGCTTCGCCCCAGGTTTGCTAGGCGAACCAAGGAAAACCCAGAATTTTCCTGCGCTGTCAAAACCCCAAAAATCCATATTTTTCCAATCAAAACCTTTCCAAAACACCATATATCAATCAGAACCCAATACAATCATGGCAACCGATATTCTACCACATTTACGTCGATTTCCAACCGCGGAAGTATCAATTTCTCACCAAATTCTCATTTTCAACCTAAAACTCAAAAGCTATGGAAGACAAGCAAACATACAAGAAAACACATACATAATGATATACATTGATGAGATAATAAGATTTCACACCCTTACCCGATTAAATCGATTCCTAGAAGTTGATTTTCTTGATTTTCCTCTTTTCCTTCTCTTTTCTCCTCTTCCTCTTTCTTTCTCCCCTCTTTCTTTCTATCTTTCTTTTTCCTTTCTATTTATATTTCTATTTTCCACTCAAATACAATTAATTCATTTTCTCACAAAATTCTACACTTGATCATTTTTCTAACAATTTTTACTAAATTTCTAGCTTACTAATAATTGAGAAATGTCTAAAATATCCTCCATTCTAATTTTCCCCGAAAACTCTCAAAACGATCAAATAACATAACACGTCAACATAACATATTAACACACCAATTTCACAAATAAAATAATTTATCACCCAATTTAAATAAAAGACTCAACAAAATGGGAATAATTGGAATCGGGGCGTTACAACTCTCCCCCACTTTAGAAATTTTCGTCCTCGAAAATATTACCTGATTCAAACAACTCCGGATACGACTCTCGCATCCTACTCTCTAGCTCCCAAGTCATATCGCCTTCCGCAGCGCCTCCCCACGCTACTTTCACGAGTGCAATATCCTTGCCTCTTAGCTTCTTAACTTCGCGGTCCAAAATCCTATTCGGTAAAGTTTCCACCGTAAGGTTATCTCTCACTTCAACCTCGTCCATAGGAATAACATGTGACGGATCCGGAACATACTTCCGAAGTTGCGAAACATGGAATACGTCATGCAAGTTCGAAAGATTCGGAGGCAACGCCACACGGTAAGCCACAACACCAACTCGTGCAGAAATCTGATACGGACCAATAAAACGAGAAGTCAATTTCTTCGACTTCAAAGCACGACCCACACCCGTAACCGGCGTAACTCTCAAAAACACATGGTCGCCTTCTTGAAACTCAAGATCTTTTCTTCTCTTGTCATGATAACTCTTTTGTCTAGTTTGTGAAGCTTTCATCTTTTCAAGAATAAACTTCAATTTCTCCGTCGTTTGTTGTACCATCTCCGGTCCAACTATCGTCCTTTCACCGGTTTCATGCCAACACAAAGGTGTTCGACATCTCCGACCGTACAAAGCCTCAAATGGTGCCATACTTATACTTGAATGAAAACTGTTATTATAGGTAAACTCAATCAACGCCAAATAACTATCCCAAGCACCACCTTGCTCGAGCACACAAGCACGCAATAAATCCTCCAATGATTGAATTATCCTCTCGGTTTGACCATCCGTTTGCGGATGATAAGCCAAACTCAATCTTAGCTTAGAACCCAAAGCCTTTTGTAAACTCTCCCAAAACCTCGATGTGAATCTAGGATCTCTATCCGATACATTACTCTTAGGAACTCCATGTAACTTCACAACCGCAAGAATATAAATCTCGGCTAACCTCTCCAAAGGATAACTAATATCAATTGGAATGAAGTGAGCAGATTTAGTAAGCCTATCAACGATCACCCAAATAGCATTATGACCTCTTTGTGTATTCGACAACCCCGTAACAAAATCCATCGATATACTATCCCATTTCCACTCCGGAATGTCCAACGGTTGCATCAATCCACTAGGCTTTTGATGTTCCACTTTTGACAAGTTAAGCACGCATACACAAATTGAGCCACATCTCTCTTTAACCCGGACCACCAAAAGATTTTCTTCAAATCTTGAAACATTTTATTCGCTCCCGGATGAATACTTAAGTTACTTCGGTGTCCTTCTTCCAATATCATCTTTTTCAACTCCACATCATCGGGAATACAAATACGACCACGAAATCTCAAAACTCCAAAATTATCAACCTTGAAATCCTCATTCTCATTCATCATCAAATCAACGAACTTCAAATCCAACTTTTGCTTTTCACACACGGTTGCAAGAAAATTATTCGTAACATGTAGCATACCAAGTCTCACACTTCTCGGCGTCATTTCACAAACCAAACTCAAGTCTCTAAAATTCTCCAAAAGTTTCCATTCTCTTATCATTAATGAGGACATATGTAACGACTTCTGACTCAAAGCATCGGCCACCACATTTGCCTTACCCGGATGGTAATTCAACCCAAAGTCATAATCTTTCAAAAGCTCTAACCACCTTCTTTGTCTCATGTTCAATTCTTTTTGATCAAATAAATATTTCAAGCTTTTGTGATCACTAAAAACTTCAAATCTTGCACCATAAAGATAGTGCCTCCAAATTTTCAAAACAAACACCATGGCCGCTAACTCCAAGTCATGTGTAGGATAATTCTTTTCATGCACTCTCAATTGTCTTGAAGCATAAGCCACAACTTTTCCATCTTGCATCAAAACACCACCTAAACCAACCAAGGAAGCATCACAATACACAACAAATGGTTCCGTAGGATTTGGCAAAATCAAGATCGGAGCCGTTGTCAACCTTCTTTTTAGCTCATTGAAACTCTCTTCACAATGAATATCCCAAATGAAAGCCTTTCCTTTACAAGTCAATTGCGTTAACGGAAGTGCCAACTTCAAAAACCCCTCAATAAACCTCCATTAATAACCCGCCAAGCCTAAAAAGCTTCGAATCTCCGTAACCGACCTAGGAGCCTCCCATAGCATCACCGCATCAATCTTGGATGGATCAACACTAATACCACTACCGGAAATAACATGCCCAAGAAAACTTACTTCCGATAACCAAAACTCACATTTCGACAACTTAGCATACAATTGTTTCTCTTCCAAAATTTGTAACACAATCCTCAAATGCTCTTCATGCTCCTCTTGAGACTTAGAGTAAATCAAAATATCGTCAATGAAAACAACCACAAAACGATCTAACTGCTCATGAAAAATACGATTCATGTATTCCATAAACACCCCCGGCGCATTAGAAACCCCGAATGGCATCACGGAATATTCGTAATGGCCATACCGTGTCCTAAAGGCCGTCTTTTGAATATCCTCTTCTTTCACACGAATCTGGTGATATCCCGATCTCAAATCAATCTTGCTAAAAACATGTGCACCAACCAATTGGTCCAACAAATCATCGATCCTTGGAAGCGGATACTTGTTCTTAATTGTCACCTTGTTCAATTGTCGATAATCAATGCATAACCGCATACTCCCATCCTTCTTCTTTACCAACAATACCGGAGCACCCCAAGGAGAAACACTTGGTATTACAAATCTCTTGTCCAACAAGTCATTCAATTGCTTCTTCAATTCTACCAACTCCGATGCCGACATACGATACGGTGCCATCGAAACCGGTCTAGTACCCGGAACTAGATCAATAGAAAACTCAACTTCTCTTTTCGGCAGTACATCCTTAATATCCTCAGGAAACACTTCTGGAAAATCACACACAACAGGAAACACATCAAGTGACACTTGACTATCCACATACAATGATGCAAACAAACCAAACAATTGAGCTTCGTCCGCTAAAAGTTTCTTCAACTCTTTAGTGGATAAGAAACTCTCATCTTCATCCTCTTCCAAAGAAGGAAACCTCACTAACTTGTGATAACAATCTATATGAACTCTATTAAATTGCAACCAATTCATACCCAAGACCACATCCAACCCTTCCAACGGCAAACACACTAGATCCATCTCAAAGTCCTTACCATAAATGGTCAAAGGACAACTCAAACAAACCAAAGAAGTAGTTACTGACCCCATTACGGGAGTATCAATAACCATCTTACCACCCATCAGAGACAACACAAGATTCAAACGATTCGCACACTCAGACGAAATAAACGAATGAGTCGCTCCCGTATCAATGATAGCAACTAAAGGCGTACTATTAATAAAGCAAGCACCTTTAATCAGACGATCTACACTTGAAGTCTGAGTTCCTGCCAAAGAAAATACCTTCACACCAGGTGGAGCTTTCTTCGGATTCGGACACTTCGTGCTAATGTGGCCAGGTTCCCCACAATTAAAACATTTCACCACATTCCTTCTACAATCAGTAGTAGCATGCCCAAGGCCTCCACAGTTAGAACATCTCGCCACTATCTTCCCACACTCAAATGATTTATGACCCATTTCACCACACTTGTAACACTTAATGGGACCGGAACCTCCTCCTCCAGATCTCTTCTCAAAGTTTCCCCTATGCCTGCCCCTATCAGCGGGTGTCACATAAGGTCCACTTCTAGCTTGTTGTTTTCCCTTCCTCTCATTCAAACTTTTGTAATGTGTAGAACGAGCCTTGCTATCTTCCTCGAAGATTCTACAACATTCCGTCAAATCCGAAAACCTTCTTATTCTTTGATATCCCACAACTTGTTTAATCTCAGGACGCAAACCATTCTCATATTTAATACACTTTGAGAACTCAGCAGTAATCGCGGCATAATGAGGATGGAATTGAACCAACTCCACAAACTTAGCAGTATAGTCCACCACAGACATACTACCTTGTTTCAGTTCAAGGAACTTCATATCCTTCTTCCCTTTCACACTTTCAGGGTAATACTTCCTTAAGAACTCAGTACGAAATAACTCCCAAGTTACCTCTTCGTCATCCACCTCAAGAACTTGACGCATACCGACCCACCAATCGTCGGCTTCTTCCTTCAGCATGTGAGACCCAAGCCTCACCTTGTTCTCCTCCGCACAGTCCATGACTCTGAAGATTCTTTCAATCTCTTTCAACCAAAGTTGAGCACCATCGGGATCAAATCTTCCTTTGAAGACCGGTGGTTGATTCTTCCTGAACTCGTCATTAGCATTCACATTCGGCGCACCTTGCACCGCCCTAGCCATTGCTTCCAAATCAGCAGCCATCGCATTGTCGTTTCTACCAACCATATTCTGATCCTTCCCAAAATTACAACAAAGTTAAACAACAGTTCAACCAACACAACAACAAGACAGACACAACTGACTCAACTCTGGCTCTGATACCACTTAATGTAACACCCCCTTTCTATACCCCCAAATAATCACATAATCATTTAGGCACATATTAAAATTTCGTCAGAGTATAATTATAAACATGGTATAAAAGAGGTATATCACATTATACATTAAATTAAAACATTCTACACCTGCTCAACAGTTGATATGCAACAGTGGGGTAACTTTGCAACAGAGGAACTTAGTCCTTACACCCACATCTCAACATTTAGAATAACAGCGGAAAATCTAAACATTGAATAACAACAAACATATATACATCTATACATACATCATCAAGTATTCTCCACCAACATCATTCATGTTTACGTAAACATTCATCAACAAGATACATATACAAAGGTATCCCAAAAGAATCATAGCCATCCTAGCTACCCGGTGCTACATATCAGAGCCGACCGACCAAAAGAATGAAGACACGCTTCACAAAAAGACCACCAGCATACCTACTCTGCAATGCCTCATAGAGCATTATAAAATAGCAGAAGGGTGAGAAATATTATCATAATAACAATGCATATAATTCTATATATCTTAACATAAAAATACACATATTCCACATTCTCACCACAATTCATCAAAAACTCACCCATATACATCACAATGTATATATATATACTACCAAGCATATTCATCATACATACTTCCGCAATTGTTAATCATTCCACATAAACATGCACATTCATGTTTACTCATCAATGCACAATTACAAAGATAATAAATGCAAATCATAGAGACCGACTCACGACTCTACGCAAATGCTGTAACACCCCTATTTTTAACAGCGGGAGTGTATATTTTTTTTTTTGAATGCCATACATAATATTGACAACTGTCTTTTCAGGAAAATAATAAAAATGATTAATCAGAGTACGAGCTTTCGATCTAAGTCTTTTCCATACATAGGACCAGCGTAATGCCCACTAGTATAAATAATTGTCCATACACATAACGATAAGCACTCAGCTTTAATAATAACAACAACAACAACATGGACAACCTCAAAACACGACCCTAAGCTGATTTTGAATTCCTAGTCCCAAGACATCGCATCTTACAAGCCTTCACGACACCTGGATGCCTTAACTATCACGACTTCTAAACCTGGGTGGTCGTTAGCCACATCATAATAATAGTAGAGTGTCACAATCTAAAAACAGCATATATGGAAGAATACACACATGCAAGCAGAACATGATATACCTAACAACATGAATAAGATGACAATATGATATGCAGAGCAACATAAATGAGGTGACAGTATGCTATATGCAACAATCACAACATTTAATTTAACACCCAAATGCAATGCACAAACATCCTAAATGCAGACCTATATGAATTTTGTGGTCCCAATTCGTCGGGTACCCTCACCATGCATGAATTCCGGAATTTAACCTCTCCGCAGAGAGTCGTGATACCCCCTTGGGTCCTCACTAACCGTGCTGCCTCGCAGACACAAAAGTGTTGCCCTTGCAAACACCCGGAGTTGCCTCCCTCGCATTCTCCTGACTCAATTTGATCTCAAAGGATCAATGACGGCTCAGTCACATCACCTGGTGCAGTAGAATTCCCTTCGGGATTAGGTGATGATTCAGGACCCATCACCCTGGCCCATTCGGCGCCAACTACCTACACGCAACTATGGTATGTATGGACTCACACATGCAAATGCAACAGTTTATATAAACACAATATGTATAATCACAAAATGTAAAGTCACAATTCACAATTCAGTTCATATATCTATCACAGATCATATGAACAATTCTCAGTACCAACAGGTGGCTCGGACACACCTCGTGTTGTCCTCCTCGACATACACATCAATCGCAATTCATATATTTATCACAAATCATATGAATAATTCTCATTACCAACAGGTGGCTTAGACACACCTCGTGTTGTCCTCCTTGACATACACATCAATCGCAATTCATATATTTATCACAAATCATATGAATAATTCTCATTACCAACAGGTGGCTCAGACACACCTCGTGTTGTCCTCCTCGACATACACATCAATCACAATTCATATATTTATCACAAATCATATGAATGCACATCACAAGTTTAGCATTATAGCATAAACACATATCCCCAACCGGGCACACAATCATGTATATAACCACATATCCCCAACTGGGCACACAATCATGTATATAACCACATATCCCCAACTAGGCACACAATCATCACACATCCCCATAAGGGCACACAATCATGAATACAACCACGCATGCATTCAATCACATATAATATCGTTAGAAAGTGCCCTTACCTGAGCAAGCTTCCAACCCAACCCACTTACGCTACGAAAGATCAATTCGTCCCTCACGATGAAACCTCGTAACTGGATCCCACTGTAAACCTTTATAATACACAAAGGACTTATGTTAAAACCACTCGGATATATCCTACAACAAGGCTGGGTCTTGGTCGCTAACCTACTCAATTAGGTTTTGGTTACGACACTGGTTTCTAACCGAATCGCTTCATAAAATAAATCTTTTCAAATAAGAAAGAAATTAGTTTTTTTCTTAAAAGAATAAATATCAAACTCAAAGAAAATTTCCACAAACTAATTTAAATTCTTTTATTTGAACCAACAATTTCGTCAAATTATTTTTCTCGCACTATGAATAAGTTCAGCGAAAACGAAATATATAAATAACCAAAATAATATTTTAACCCCCAAAATAAAACAACCTACTATACAATAAATACCAAAAAAAATAACCCAAAATATTTATTTCATATCTATAAAATTTAATGATCTCCTTGTATCAAAATACTTTAATCATACTATAAATAAAATTAATTAACCAAATAAAATACTAAATAATATTCCAATTTCAATAATATTGTAAATTAAAATTTTAGAATAAATAATAGTTTACTAAACACCATAAATTATTTTGGATTTAAAAATAATTCGACACAAAACTAGTTAACCGTTTTTTCAACTGTACCAAAAATCGGCACAGATCGCACTTTAAAATACTATTCCAAACGTATCCGAAAAATTCCGAAAAAAATAAAATAATTATCTAAAATATATAAATGAAGCTAAATAAATATTCTTTCAGTTAAAAAAAACGGGATAACAAAATATCAAACAGAATAAAAACTACAAGACCAGAAGTAAAAACAGTGGGGCGCGATGCGCAGGCCACCCCATACACACACAAAGTGTGGCGGGTGCCACTTCTCTATTTTCTTTCTTCTTCTTTTTTTTTTTTTTTCAAACAAATAAAACTTTAAAAAAATACCAACTAATAAATAATAAACCAATATCACTAAATCTTATTTTTTTCCAATTAACCAAAAATAACCACTAAATAATCAACAACTCATTTTTTTTTCAATTACTAAAATTAAATCAAACTAACATTGAAATGATTTATTCTACTAATAAAATTTTACTAAATAACACCTAAATACTACATAAAAATCCAAAATAAATTAAACCACTAATAAAAATTAAATACATCCAAAAATTAATAATTCTGTACCGATATATTTACTCGGAAAAAAATATAACCCGATAATTGGATAGAAAAATTTTCCATAACCGGTAATAATAATTTCTAACTCAAAACTGTAAATAGGGGATATTCTATCGGTGTATAATTTATCTAAACTTAACCATAATAATTAAATAATAAGAAAAAAATAAAATAACAACTTGAAAAAACAACAAAAATATTCATACCAAGTTTCTACGCTATGCATCCAGGCGAGAGAGAAAGATAGAGATCCTAGAAAAATATTATTGTAACTAAGACTTATGCATTTTATATATATGTTTCTACATTAGATCATGGCCATTGGATTATGATATACATGTTTCACAACCACAAGATCTTCCTCCCACATGCAAGCTCATCATCACTAAAAACGTGATGTGTAATAAAATATGCCGCCTTACTATTTCTTAATACCCATTAGTTCATTCGGTCTCCTCGTTCGCTCACAGACGAGTCGTAAAACACTCCCGAATAACTTTTCAAAAACAGAAAAAATTCTACTGTCATCTTTAAAATAAAACACAACATTATTTTCGATAAAATAATTATTCCGAACAAATAAATTTTCTACGTCGCTTAGAAAAATAAAATGGGATTAAATTTTCATTTCCGGCGATAAATAAACTCCTATTTAAAATTTCCGACAACACTCGGAGTCCGTGTGAATTAAAACTACGGCTATATTTTTCTCGTTTTCTCAAAACATCAACAGAGTCACATTTCCGGAATTTCCCATACCATAAAAATATCTGAAATCAGTTATAATCCTCGCCAATTTAAAAAAAATCTGATCGATTGCCAAAAGAAACATATGGGTCAATCTGATCCACCACCGGAAACCCTTAAAATATCGGGTATGAATAGTTTGCTACCCCAAAGTTTCGTAGAAACACCGATTAACTGATAAAACATCGCAAAATAATACAGACTAAAATATACGGGTCTTACATTACTACCCACCAAAAAGGAGTTTCGTCCTCGAAACTCGAGGTAATTGTAACAACTTACCAATTTATCACTAACACACTCACTAGAACGACCTCGCACCTATTGCAAACCTCTACAAAGTCACATTGACTCGGACTCTAGACGCAACGCTAAAACCCCACACTATCTAAGCCGGCAAGAATCATTCACTCCATTCAACACAATCTTGTCTACTATCAACAACAGATTAAGGATGATCAGTTCCTCAATTTGTCAATAGGTAGGCGACAACCATAATGGTGGAATAAATCATCATTACCTAACTACGATAGTGTCCTTCTCAACTTGTTCTCAAATATATGGAGGCACAAGGGTCCAACAATCGCTTCGAGGTTTCCTAAATGTTTCCTCCAAATTCCTGTTACTTCACCCTCCAAAGTGAGGCACAATTTCCCCAAAACAAGTTACGGTTCCTTTCACGCTCACATGGCTCGGAACAACCATTGAGTATCCTCCCAAATCAGTAACAACTAATACCCGAGTACAAATTCAACCTATTTCACTCCAAACGAAGTAGTCATCTACGTTGAGAACTCCACATTTTCCCCAATGTCCATAAATCCTTAATTATTCCTTTAATCCCATAATGGTGATGATCCGTATATGTTCAGATTCAAACTTCATTCCAAATTACAATCTGAATTATAACCTCCCAACATCCGGTTGGTGATTGAAACTTCCCTGATCTTTCTTCCACCTGCCAAACTATGCCGTTTACAACACCCAAATTTCCTTTTCACCCGTCTTACCCTCTTTGGTCACCCTCTAACACACTACCTCAGTTCCAAGTCATAACTTAGTTTACTCTCGTATGCCTTAACCTTAAACGTTCCTCATCGTTGGCTATCCCCATTTGACATACCACGTCTTTCGTATCATCCTACATCAGCTTCCAAAAATTCATTGAGTTTCCTTTTCCTCTTACAACTAAATTCTATTTCCCTCAACGAGCTCATCAATCAAACCATTTTTTATTGTTCCCCTATCTCATCTTCCATTGTCAAACTGTTCTCGATGTCAACCTCTGATGTCCAATAATTTCTCAATGCCTATTCTCCATTATACTTCTCTAGTCTTCATTATAATAAGTACAACGAATCCAAGCCTTACTAGTCTCCGCCAAACATTTCCACTTCATCCTTGATTCGTCCGAATAGACAAATGTTTGATCCTCTCTACTCCCGAATATACCCAATGCACCTTATGTGACCCAATCTAGTTGTACCTTCAACTCTTAAGCATACCCTTACCATTACTTTTTTTTTTTCCGGTTTATGGGCGAGGTAATTTCTTGCACGAATTCTAAATCGCCCTAATCCACATCTCTAACCGTTCCTCTCACACTTTGTTTTAACGCCGATTTCCCAAAACCAATCTTTTCACTCCACCCATTCGTTCATCAATGACATAATGTACTTAACCTCGTCCAGACTTCTCATGTCTCATGTGGAATCTCCAACAGGCTTTTCACTTAGTAACTTCATCATCCTAATTCTGAATATAACCACCCATCTAGTCACTAATACACTACTCATTAACCTTGTGATATCAAAATTTCCAACCGCAGGATTATTCTCGTACCACTTATACCGCTTCTTAAATATCAACTTTACGTCCGAGCGCAACCCCATCATCTATAGCATACACTCTTGAGGAATTGCTTAGTATCCTTCCCATTTCCATTTGGGCCATATCCTTGGTAGTCCTTCCTAAGCAACGAGGTAGTCAACCTTCTTATTAAAAAATCTGTGTTACCTGAGCACTTTCTTGCTTGCATACAACCTTATTTTTCCTTTGTAACCACCTTTACGATACTGCAACTCCAAAGTCCCTTATACTAGATCCTCTTATAACATCTAGGAGTTTCCAACTTCAAAAATCTTAGCAACCAAACGCCTTTAGTCGTTTCCCAACCTACCATGACCTCTATCTTGTCAACTTCAACCCACATCTTTACTCTCCTTCACCCAATCTAAATATCCTTGTTCCAAATCAATGTTCGTCCTATCCAACCTACTATTCGATGTTCTATCTATCTTCAATTGCTTATGACTATCCAATGGTCATAATATCCTTTTATAACACAACCCAATCCTCTTTCGCATAAGTTCTTGCTAAACATCAGGACACATCCATTCGCTCCTCAGTTTCTTATTCAATCCTAGCTTTTTCTAAGGTAACAACCAACATTATCACCCTACGATCTAACACTCTACAAGAATCATCCTTCCAAAACAGACATATCTTACTCCTCCATTTAGTCACTGAGCACTTATCTCAAATCTTAACGCTTGACTTTTAAAGAGCAACTACCCAATCAAAATTTCTTTGCTAACTTTTCTTTATTCTCAGGTTCGATCCCTAAATCCAAATCTAAACTTTGATCTTCACGAAATCCATATACTTGTTACACCATATAACTCCATTCATTAATTCTTCATACATGGCTCTGTGTCCTTCCAGATATTAACTTTCAGCGTCTTATCACTCTTCTAACAACCTATTGTCTACCCGCGGTATGATATTTCTAGCAAAACCATGTCCCCCATACTTGAATTGCTTTTGCACTTCCCAACTCCACGCATATGATTTCTCAAATCCATGGTGCTACTTCTACCTTTTCCTCATAGCAACTGTTGTACTCATTCTCTCCCAAACTCCCACTTCTAGTTTCGAAGACAACTCCACTGATGATCACTTCCACTAAGACTTATCCATGTGATACTTGGTTTCCTTCCTTTAACATCATGTGATTCATCCTTACTGTATTTAGTTACCTATCTAACCGAGCTTAAGAACCAAGTTAATCCCTCAAGCACCTACCAAACGTATAACCTTCCTCCAACTTTCCTAGGTTTCGGCCACTTTCAACGTGCAACCCGCTTTCTGTCTAGAGAGGATGTCCCATTAATCTCCAAGTATAGTAATTGTCTCCAAATGACATCCATAACTGCTCTTTGATTCCAAAGAAATATCACCTGCTTCATAGTCCATAAACTTCATCTCATCTCCTTCGGAACTCACCAGAATGAACATCCAATCATTTTTCTCTCAAAAGGTCCTCCAATCAAGTCCTTACTTACCATCCTTTGAAACCTTGACTTCCACTTATCCCTACTTAACACCTCGGAGTGATAAGAACAACCAAAACCTCTCATCCATAGCATAACTGCAGAAAAACCTTGTAGTTCTTACCCGATTCAATCTCACTCCTCTAAAGAAAACAGAGACACATGTCGACCAATGTCGACAAATGCTCAAGGGGTTTAACTAAGCTCTTACTGAAGTATTATGGGAGACCTCAACTTCAGTTAAGAAATAACCGATTACCTAAACATATCATGCTGGACTCAAGACACAAACCACATAACACATAGGACTCCACACATTTACTAAACCCGACACTTGATCAGCTTAGGACACCCGACTCACAACCCCATGAAAATCTTAGACCAAAGCTCTGATACCACAATGTAACACCCCGAATTTTAACAGCGGGAGTGTATATTTTTTTTTTTGAATGCCATACATAATATTGACAACTGTCTTTTCAGGAAAATAATAAAAATGATTAATCAGAGTACGAGCTTTCGATCTAAGTCTTTTCCATACATAGGACCAGCGTAATGCCCACTAGTATAAATATTTGTCCATACACATAACGATAAGCACTCAGCTTTAATAATAACAGCAACAACAACATGGACAACCTCAAAACACGACCCTAAGCTGATCTTGAATTCCTAGTCCCAAGACATTGCATCTTACAAGCCTTCACGACACCTGGATGCCTTAACTATCACGACTTCTATACCTGGGTGGTCGTTAGCCACATCATAATAATAGTAGAGGGTCACAATCTAAAAACAACATATATGGAAGAATACACGCATGCCAGCAGAACATGATATACCTAACAACATGAATAAGATGACAATATGATATGCAGAGCAACATAAATGAGGTGACAGTATGATATATGCAACAATCACAACATTTAATTTAACACCCAAATGCAATGTACAAACAGCCTAAATGCAGACCTATATGAATTTGGTGGTCCCAATTCGTCGGGTACCCTCACCATGCATGAATTCCGAAATTTAACCTCTCCGCAAAGAGTCGTGATACCCCCTTGGGTCCTCACTAACCGTGCTGCCTCGCAGACACAAAAGTGTTGCCCTTGCAAACACCCGGAGTTGCCTCCCTCGCATTCTCCTGACTCAATTTGATCTCAAAGGATCGATGACGGCTCAGTCACATCACCTGATGCAGTAGAATTCCCTTCGGGATTAGGTGATGATTCAGAACCCATCACCCTGGCCCATTCGGCGCCAACTACCTACACGCAACTATGGTATGCATGGACTCACACATGCAAATGCAATAGTTTATATAAACACAATATGTATAATCACAAAATGTAAAGTCACAATTCACAATTCAGTTCATATATCTATCACAGATCATATGAACAATTCTCAGTACCAACAGGTGGCTCAGACACACCTCGTGTTGTCCTCCTCGACATACACATCAATCGCAATTCATATATTTATCACAAATCATATGAATAATTCTCATTACCAACAGGTGGCTCAGACACACCTCGTGTTGTCCTCCTCGACATACACATCAATCGCAATTCATATATTTATCACAAATCATATGAATGCACATCACAAGTTTAGCATTATAGCATAAACACATATCCCCAACCGGGCACACAATCATGTATATAACCACATATCCCCAACTGGGCACACAATCATGTATATAACCACATATCCCCAACTAGGCACACAATCATCACACATCCCCATAAGGGCACACAATCATGAATACAACCACACATGCATTCAATCACATATAATATCGTTAGAAAGTGCCCTTACCTGAGCAAGCTTCCAACCCAACCCACTTATGCTACGAAAGATCAATTCGTCCCTCACGATGAAACCTCGTAACCGGATCCCACTGTAAACTTTTATAATACACAAAGGACTTATGTTAAAACCACTCGGATATATCCTACAACAAGGCTGGGTCTTGGTCGCTAACCTACTCAATTAGGTTTTGGTTACGACACTGGTTTCTAACCGAATCGCTTCATAAAATAAATCTTTTCAAATAAGAAAGAAATTAGTTTTTCTCTTAAAAGAATAAATATCAAACTCAAAGAAAATTTCCACAAACTAATTTAAATTCTTTTATTTGAACCAACAATTTCGTCAAATTATTTTTCTCGCACTATGAATAAGTTCAGCGAAAACGAAATATATAAATAACCAAAATAATATTTTAACCCCCAAAATAAAACAACCTACTATACAATAAATACCAAAAAAAATAACCCAAAATATTTATTTCATATCTATAAAATTTAATGATCTCCTTGTATCAAAATACTTTAATCATACTATAAATAAAATTAATTAACCAAATAAAATACTAAATAATATTCCAATTTCAATAATATTCTAAATTAAAATTTTAGAATAAATAATAGTTTACTAAACACCATAAATTATTTTGGATTTAAAAATAATTCGACACAAAACTAGTTAACCGTTTTTTCAACTGTACCAAAAATCGGCACAGATCGCACTTTAAAATACTATTCCAAACGTATCCGAAAAATTCCGAAAAAAATAAAATAATTATCTAAAAATATATAAATGAAGATAAATAAATATTCTTTCAGTTAAAAAAAACGGGATAACAAAATATCAAACATAATAAAAACTACGAGACCAGAAGTAAAAACAGTGGGGCGCGATGCGCAGGCCACCCCATACACACACAAAGTGTGGTGGGTGCCACTTCTCTATTTTCTTTCTTCTTCTTTTGTTTTTTCAAACAAATAAAACTTTAAAAAAATACCAACTAATAAATAATAAACCAATATCACTAAATCTTATTTTTTTCCAATTAACCAAAAATAACCACTAAATAATCAACAACTCATTTTTTTTCAATTACTAAAATTAAATCAAACAAACATTGAAATGATTTATTCTACTAATAAAATTTTACTAAATAACACCTAAATACTACATAAAAATTCAAAATAAATTAAACCACTAATAAAAATTAAATACACCCAAAAATTAATAATTCAGTACCGATATATTTACTCGGAAAAAAATATAACCCGATAATTGGATAGAAAAATTTTCCGTAACCGGTAATAATAATTTCTAACTCAAATCTGTAAATAGCGGATATTCTATCGGTGTATAATTTATCTAAACTTAACCATAATAATTAAATAATAAGAAAAAAATAAAATAACAACTTGAAAAAACAACAAAAATATTCATACCAAGTTTCTACGCTATGCATCCAGGCGAGATAGAAAGATTGAGATCCTAGAAAAATATTACTGTAACTAAGACTTATGCATTATATATATATGTTTCTACATTAGATCATGGCCATTGGATTATGATATACATGTTTCACAACCACAAGATCTTCCTCCCACATGCAAGCTCATCATCACTAAAAACGTGATGTGTAACACCCCAATTCCCATCGCGAATAAATAATACATAAATAAAATCAGAGTAACTAAAAATTTATTTTTTCCGACAGAAACAGGGACGCCACAATTAAGGAAAGAAGACACAATCCCTGCTCAATTGTTTTTGATACATAACACACAAAGGAATAATCCACCAAGGGAAACTTTTACCAACAAAAGTAAGATCAATTATGGAATAAAGCGGAAAGATCCATAACTGACTTATTTTACAAAATAAATGGTTTTATACATCAAAATATTCACAAGGATAAACAAAACAACATAAGCGTTCCCCGACTCCCGTGTTACGTATCAGAGCAGACACCAAAGACCTAAGCAAATTGAAGATCTAACTCTTCCACTTGCCTCCACTCCTCTAAAGCTGACAATCTGCACTATGCCATAAAAAGCATATTCCAGCAGAAGGGTGAGAAATATTATCATAATAACAATGCATATAATTATGTACTACAACATAAACATATAACACATATTCTCACCACAACTCATCATATATCACAATATAGATATATCATCAAGCATATTCATTATGCATACATTCACCATTATCATCATTCCACATGAACACACACATACTTGTTCATTCAACAATGCATCATTATAAGATACAGTTTATATCATTTCCCATAAACATACATATATCAATGTTTATTCATCAATGCACAAATACAAAGATGATCAATGCAACTCATAGAGACCGACTCTCGACTCTATGCAGATGCATGCGGTACCGACTCATCACCTCAAGTTCAATTGAAGAACTTATTGGAACCATTGCTACAACCGCACATCGGCCTACAATATGATTGCTACAACCGCACCTCGGCATACAATGTTTACGGATTGCTACAACCACACATCGGCATACAATATGATTGCTACAACCGCACATCGGCATACAATATGATTGCTACAACCGCACCTCGGCATACAATATGATTGCTACAACCGCACCTCGGCATACAATCCGTTTGCTACAACTCCACATGAGCATACAATCGTTTGTAATCATCGCTTCAACCGCATATCGGCATACGACGTTACAACAGATTCATCTTAGAATCCCACAACACAAGAATACATATCATGATGCTTCACATGCAAAATGACTCGAAAGACATTCTTGAAATGCATACATATTCACAATATATTCATGCATTCATCACATATAATCCATCTACATTCACATCAATTGTATAACAACATACACAATTATCCAAACAATTCCATTTACGGTTCCCCGTAAAAGTCGGCTAAAAATAATATTTTTCATCACCATCAAATAGAACATATTTTTAGCTTCAGTTTGATATAAAGAACAACTCAATCGGATAAACGATGAAAAAGTTACGGACTTTTAAAGAAAACATTTTTCGGAAAACTAGCAGAGTGCAATCGATTGCACTCCTGATGCAATCGATTGCACAGTCCCAGACTTGCAATTTTTCGCCCTTTACATATGTGCAATCGATTGGCATCCTGCTGCAATCGATTGCACCTGTTAAAAACCAGAAAAATAGCTGCCGCCCAAACACAAAACCCTCCGGAAACCCGACCGATTCAATTCTATGATACGAAACAAATACACAGTAATCCTTACCAAATATATATCAACGTTTTAGGACCATAAAACGATAATTCTACGACGTTCGATTTTCACCCGAAAACTCAAACCCTCTATTATCCAAAATGTCGAAAGTTACGAAACTCAACCGATTTCAACCAAACAAGTTTCTATAATCACGGCCTAACATCATACGACTAATCTACACAATCTATTCCGAATTTCATCCGCGAAAATATCGGTTTCTATCGATTATGTTCAAATTCAACCTAACCACAAATATCTCTAAAACAACCAAACAATTCAAACACACACATACATAATCATACACATGGATAAGATAATAATATTTCACACCCTTACCCGATTTCTCGATTCTTGGAAGCTTGATCTTGATGATTTGTAGCTTTTCTTCTTTTTCTCTTCTCTTTTTCTCTCTTGCTCTCTTTTCTCTCTTTTTCTTTCTATCTTTTCTATCTCCACTTTCTATTTATATAAAATATCTACTACCCAAATGACCAAAATACCCCTCAGCTCAAATATCTCCCAAACGCTCTCAAAATGCGATAAAACTTAAACATACCGATGAAATATATTTCGGGAAATAAAAGTTGAAAAGAAATTATAATTTATTGCAAATATTTTACCTATCAGAGAAATTATCCAACTAACAGGTAAAACTCATTTAATTTACACAATTCAAAAAAAGGCCAAAAACTCACTAACTTCCACCAGTGGATGTTAGTTCAAAATGTGACACATTTATGCCACAAAACTCTCAATGCCCAAACATGATGCATTAACATGAAACACAATAAATCACACAATTCACAAAATTTCACATAAATGGAATAATTAAATACGGTTAAATAAATCGGGGCGTTACAATTCTCCCCCACTTAGAAATTTTCGTCCTCGAAAATATAACTGAGACGAACAACCCCGGACACGACTCTCGCATCCGACTAACAAACCAACATGCCAACAAAAGGAACACCACAAATAACACAACTGACAAACCACCGTGCTCACAGCAGATACAACAACGGCACGACAACGACGACAACAACAACGACAAGATGCAAAGCCCATACGATTCACTTGACGACCAACTCACAACTCAAGGAAAACCACGATACCAACACACAGGTGTTGCGGTGAGAATTGGATACCATAGTTATTAATGAACTAGGATCACATTTCTTTAAATGTTCACCACCGTCTTTGATTTATCCAAAGGAAAGGTTCAAAAGCGAAAAAAACCTAAAGATCTAAGGTTCGGGGGTTGGTTACGCCTAGGGAAGGTATTAGCATCCTAAACGTCCGTAGTACTCTACGGGAACCTCTCGTTAGTATTATGTTATCTCTCATTCGCTTGCTAAGGGTGCTATGCTAAAGGTTGAACCCTAGGGGTTAGTATCTAAGTATACTCGATAAGGTATCGCACCTTACGCCTACGTATCCTCGGGTGTAGAATCAGAGTATGCGTAGTTCTGAAAAGAAGAACTTCTTGACGGGGTCAAGGTTCCAAGGGGAAGTAAAGTCTTGAGCAAGACCTTACATAGAGTGCGGCGACTCTAAAGTTGTAGGATGGTTCAAGCGGGGTAGGATTGTAAATGTTCGCGGCGGAGCATTTACTTGGAGTTCGGCGACTCCGATCCTAAGGCTAAGATTCTAAGTGTCTACGGCGAGACGTGGAGTACGGCGACTCCGAATCCTACGGCCAAGGGTTCTAAAGCGTTAATCCTATGACGGTTTAGTCAATTATAAATAACCTTTCCTTTGGAATGTCGAGGGACCCAACTAACTGATTATTTTGTGCGCACTAGCAAAGTGGGCTAGTTAATGTGTATAGTGACCGAAAAGGTTGAATGCAAGGCCCGAAGGCACTCGACTTACATAGGTATAAAATTGGCTCGACGTTGGATCGAGAGTTTTTTGAGTATTTTTGAAAAGGTTTTGACATAGTAAACATATAATGCATGAACATATAGCAAGCAAAATATCAATCATAAAATGGCATGCAGCAAGCGATTCACTCACGTTGGGGATCTAACGAGTTGATTTAGTTTTTAGGTTAACGAGAAAATGTTGATTTTAAGGTTTATTACGAAAAGATTGATTTTTATTAGGATCATGCTTAAAGGTTAGTTATTGAGAAAGTTAAGTATTCTTATTAAAAAGGAAAATTAATTCTTAGCAGAAAAAGTTTGGTTATCATAGTTATAGTCTTATAAAAGGAGTTGATTTTTTTAGATTTATTATTAAAGAGCTTTATTATTTGTTAACATTATTTTTAATTAAAGAAAAAGGGAAAGGTTAAGGTTTTTATCTTAACAGGACTTTAATATTCTAATCAAGAAAAGTTTTTATATTATAAAAGATATTATGAGAGGTTAAGAAGGTTTTAAAAAACTTAATTAATCTTTAGTATAAGAGTTAATTATTATTATCTTTGTATTAATAATTTGAAAAACGATTTAAGTGGTACTATAAATAAAGTTATTTTATTGGGATTATTTTCAATTGCAAAACAAGATTTTCCTGATTAGATTTTTAAGATTATTTAACGTTATTAAAAAAAGATTAAGAGTTAACAAATAAAAAGTTTGGGTTATTTAAAATAAACTAGTGATTATTATTTTATTTGAGGTTATATTTAAAAAAAGAAAATACTAAAATAAAAGGAAATAAAACAAAACGGAAGGGTGGGTGAAACCTCGCGAAGATCATTCTCTCAAACTTTCTTCTTCTCTCAAAGTGAAACCTTAGGGTTTCACGAACCCTAACGGCGGCGGCGTCCTCACTCTCTCTCCGATCGATCTCTCGGTTTCTCTTTCGATCTCTCACGATCAAACAAAACAACCCTTTTCCCATGGTTCCCGCCCCCATTCTCATTATATTTTTTCAGATTACATTTACAAATGTCTTTGGCAAGATGGAAAAGAAACGGAGCTTCACGGTGGCGGCGATCGGTTTGATCAGGGAAGAAAACTCCTTTCTTTACCTTTTTCCTTCACGGATTTGGCTTGTCGTTGCTTTGCTTCTTCTTATGCTTTGAGTTGTTGCGGCGATGATGATCACCTCCGATGTTCTGAGCCTGGGTCGGTGGGTTTGGAAATAGCTCGGTGCTTGTTGATTTTGGATTTTTATGATTTTTCCTCTCTTGAGTTTATTTTGGATCTTCGTATATGGTTCTCTCTGATTTTTTTTCCCTTTTGTTTCTGATGCAAAGTGACCCTCTTATAGTAATGGCCAATGATGAAGATGGAAGGTTTTAATGTGTGTTTAATCTCTCTTGATTGTGATACGATTTGTTTGTGCCTTGATTTGAAAATGTTGAAGGGTTTTGAAGGGACTGATACGATATGATTTGACGGTTTTGGTTTTCAATAGCTTTAATTCCCTGATATTTTCTATTTGGAAAGTTTGGAAAGTTTTGCTGCGTTCAAATCTTGATAGTTTTGAATGTTGTCCAATTCCGGTTTTTGGAGATTTTGCTGGTAGCGCCTATTTACGGTGTTGCCCCTAATTTCTTTTTAGAAAATGATGAATCCTTTCTGATTCTAACAAGATACTATGAGGCCAATTAGGAAGTTTTTTTTTTTAAAATTGGTTCTGAACACGTTTCTCTGTGTTTTGGAAAGAAATTCCAAAATTGTCTTGTGAATATTTGAGTTGTTTTGATTTCCCACACATTGATTGTGTTAATAACTGCCTTGATGTTTAATGCAGATCACTCTGAGTCAGCAACACGAGACTTCTGCTGATTTGGACAAACAGAAAATGGTTGGCTTGAACTTGTATTTCGAATATCTCTCCTTTTTCGCTTTATTGTATTGCTCTTGGTATATTTTGGAAAGAAACAGGCTCGTCTGATTTTAATGGTAAATGCAGAGTATTGTGTCTGATAAATCACTGGCTGTCATAACTGATCTTCACCGTGTCAATTTACTGAAAATTACGGTGATTTTATTAACGCAGGACTTCTTGAATATATTGCTGCCTTCATACTTGTTCTATAACCTGGAAGAATTGTGTAAGAATTCTGATGCAGCAAATCCTAATTTTCCCTTTCTTATTCATTTTTTATTTGCTGACAGTGTCATGAGTGTGTGTTCCCATTTACTTTCAGGTCATCAATAATCATCCAGGGAGTTTTACTCTTCAAGTTGATAAGTTGCCACCTTGCTGGCTTCAAATTCCATCAGCTTTTACACCGTCCCGCATAGCAAAATCCGCGAAGATGGTCTTATATGAATCCGCATCGTGCAAGCTTTGCATATGGTGATGTTAGTGAAGAGTTGGTGTGGTAATGGTATCCTCAATCTTCGGAACTTGTCAACAAAACCTGGTTTCTTTACAGCGTGGACCATCCTAGAGTGTACGACATCATCTTGAACCAACAGAGTCCTTGGCCGTTGAAGACCAAAGGCTTGGATGCTTCATGATACGATCAGCTCTTCAATCAAGTAGCGGTTTCTGATACCTATACTCTTTTCCACGATCAATCTTTGTGTACCATATGGAACAACTTTTAGGATTATTGAAATGTAGTTTTGTAACATTTGGAATTTGTCATCTTAAATCCTGTGGTGGGGATTAGTGTCTACTTTCTAACCCCTTAAGATATGGACTGGGTTTATTCTTAAAACGGTTTACATTGCGTTGAGACCGAGGTCTAAGACTTCAAACGGCGCATGGCATCATCCAGAAGCTGGATTGGGTCCTTATTCAATAAATCCTCAAATGCTCCATCATGAGTTGAGCCGTGAACTTTTCAGAATGGCTGGATGTTACGATTTCAAAAAAAGGGGACTAGTCTTTCAAAGTGGAGCAAAACTTCCAGCTTGCATCTTAGACTCAATAATGCTGTCCCACTTTATTTCTAGATTTCTTGCAAATTGTAACTCTTTTTTATGCTTGCACTTTGAAATGAATTTTGAATTTTGTAATCTTGGCAAGGTCTTTATTATTAGTATTCATGGTACTACTAACTTGAATTTGGCCCTTTGCATTTCGGAATTCGAATTTGTGATCCTTTTATGATTTGAAATTTGTAGTCAGGCCATTTTACTTGTCTTGTGAAGAGCGTGTAGGTCTTGAACCTTGTAAAAGAATATTGAATTTGGAATTAACTTGAGCCTTGCAAAGAATATCTGAATGTGCACTTGAAACTTGTTCGCCTTGAATTGAGTCTTGGTTTTCCACTCTCGAATATCATGATTATTTATTTGAAATCAATTCTTGGTGCTCTTTGATCTTAAGCTTGTGGATCTTGAAATTTGAACCTTCATGGTAACTTGAATTAACTTGAACTCAAAATTCTCTAGTGGTGACCTTTCAACTTCACACTTGGTAACCTTGACGTGAAGAGAAAATAAATGAACTTGACGTAGTCAAAACTTAACATTCATGCTTGAATCTTCCACTTGAATTCCAAGAACAAAACTTTAAATCCAATCCTTGACCAGTATGAGCACCCAAGACATCATCCGATAGAATCTCATGCACTGAATAAATATGTTTCATAGAAAAGTACCAGAAACCCTAATCCCATCTGAAGAAACTGGAGGACAAATTGATCTGTAGGGGCTAAGGAGCCAGCAGGAGAACACAATCACACAGGAATCCAACACAAACTTACAAGACTGGAAAACCTCCACAAACACACGCATAACACAACCTTGAGGTCTTGAATCTTCTGCATCAACACCTGTGTTCACAAGTGAACCAAACAAGCAAAAACTAGATAAAACGGTTAGTTATGCACGAATGATTGCTCTAATATGTTATGCGGACGAATCAATGTATCTAAGGGAAAAATTTGGGGTGCAACAGTTGCCCCTATTTAAATATCTTCACCGGACGATAGGGCGATGAAGATCGTCATTAGGTCATGGTGAAAGATATTTAAATACAAATAACCGAAAATTTTGCCCTTAGATGCAATGATCATGCAATGCTATGGACAAAACTAGACCTAATGCCGACATGCCATGAACTCTAGCATGATGAAAATGATGGGATGGTAAAATGCAAGATGCAGACAAAAACGAAAGCGAACACAGAGCGGAAGACGAACTCAATGAGCAACAAACTCACTGGGGACGACCAGACGCACTGGGGAAAAAGCAATACTAGGGAAACCAGAGTGACGACTCAACAGGTTCAAGCGTGACCAGTGATATCTAAAATACAAAAAGATAAGATAGGATCCACACGGCAGTAGGATCATGCGAACAAAAAACAAATAAAACCTGGAAATTCCTTCAAATGAAGAAATCAAACGGGATCTTCAGGAACCACCAAGGAAAAGAACAGGGTTATTAAAACTCTCTTGTATGCCAAGTAAATGGACTTCGTAGGGAAAATGCCCTGTGACTTATCGTTGCACGGGACTTACACACCACTAAGAAAAACAACACGGGGCTCGGCGGCTCGAAACAAAAATAATAAGGAGCTCGGCGGCTCGAAACAAAAAAGAAAAACAAGGAGCGCGGTGGCTCAAAACCAGAAAGAAAAACAAGGAGCGCGATGGCTCGAAACCAAAAAAGAAAAACAAGGAGCGCGGCGGCTCGACACCAAAAAGAAAACAAGGAGCGCGGCGGCTCAAAACCAAAAAAGAAAAACAAGGAGCGCGGCGGCTCGACACACAAAAGCAAAACAAGGAGCGCGGCGGCTCGAAACCAGAAAAGGAAAACAAGGAGCGCGGCGGCTCGACACCAAAAAGAAAAACAAGGAGCGCGGCGGCTCGACACCAGAAAGAAAAACAAGGAGCGCGGCGGCTCGAAACAAAAATAACAAAGAGCGCGGCGGCTCGACACCAAAAAGAAAAACAAGGTGAGGCAAAATTAAAATAAAGAGCACAACGACTCAAAAAATGTACAAAGCATAGGTGCACGCTTAAACTTTGCTAGGTGCCTGGAAGGCAAGTTGTCAAAGACCAAAGTTCAATCTAGGATCAAACTAGAATGAAACGGTCAAACAAGACCTGTCATTGAGAAATGAACTCGAACGACGATTTTATCTTATCCAAGCAAGGCAAAATATAACTGAAATAACCATCATCCACAAGGGTTGAACTCTGTGGGGAAACTTGGAAATGATTAGCATTTTCTGCCTAAGGTTGACGACCTACTTGGAGAGATCGGACTAACTCCGAAAACTGGCGTAAACACAAACAAAGACCAAGATAAAGCGACAAGAAACAAACAACAAACACGCACGGAGGCGAATGCAGAAGATGCCATGTGATGCTTATGCTCATGCTGACAACACAGACAAAAGAAAACAGGGGGAAAAACAAACGAGGAAGCCTGTCCATCCTCTGCACGAGAGATACATCTGTCAATCTTGTAGTAATCTGAAGATGCACCAACGGTTCCAACTTCTCTGGGGAAATAGCAGTCCACTTGGGAATATAATATCATGACTTCACTTAGAAGACCGTCAAGATGAATCTGATTATTTGGATGAGAAAGATCCACTGGGAACAGATCACACTCGTATTCATAGAGACTTCGATGGGGATAAAATAAATATCCGCTATAACTGAGATAATCCAAAGTGAGAATGTAGTAGTGGATGCCACGGGGATAAAATAAATATCCACTGCTTCGCTGGGGAAGCTTGAACCAATACTGTTGTTGTAGATGTCAGAGTAAACTTCCGTGGGGATGAAATAAACATCCATGGTTGAGAGAAATCGAAATCTTGAGAAAACACCGAGGAGTGAAATAAACACTCGCTTCACCGGGGAAATTTGAGACCGAGGAGATTCTGGGGATCCTTAGGTCAATCAGGTGCTGAAATTTTGTACTGATTCTGTCATAATTGCTTGAAACAATGATTCACTGGGGAACCGTCATGACTTCCTGCGGTAGAAACTTGCTGGGGAGTAATCATACCATTGAAATTCTTCGGGAATTTTAAGTGAAGAGATTCTATGAAGTTAGTGAAGTTCTGGCTTGCATGGTAGTCGCCATTTTCAAGTATGAATTATTGGAAAAGTCTTCAATTCTCAACTGTCCTGGATTGCATGGTTCTGAAAAGGAGTCATCTCAAAAGGATTTTACAGAAGATCCGGCGTTCAAAGATAATCCGGCGTCTTCCAACTCTTGAGAGATTTGTGGAATCTCGACGTAACTGGCTTAGATTGCTGGCATTCTGCATACTGAATCTTTGAAATTTCCCCTTGGGTAAGCTAGTTTGTGGAGATTACAAACTGAAGAAAACATCTTGCCCCTGCTTAACTGGGTCTTCAAGTAACATGCCCAGACTGATTATTTTTAACAATGAAGTAGCCGTCTTCAACAAAGTTCCAATCAGAAATTGAATCTCTCATAGCTGTTTGCAAAAGGCTTCTATGATATTAAACAATATTCACATGCAGAAAGTGTAAATTCTGAAATTGCTAACACCACCTCATGTTTGTTTTGAAGTTTATTGAAAAAGCATATCGCAAGCTTGTGATCGAATCACTAGTTAGGATATGATATTAGTTTTCCTTTTTATAAAGCCAATGTGAACTTTGAGCGTGGCTCATAGGAGTCAGGAAACAATATCTCATCGAGTACGTTTTTGAAATGAACTCTGCTTCAATAAGGTCTTTTGTAAGTAGTGATTTGATTTAAGAAGCAAAAAGGCATAAAGGTCAAAGTTTGGTTGTACCCACCTTTTTTTGTGAGGTTATTTTGAAAGTTTGAGGGTCAAATTTTATTTGTACCCACTCATATTTTGGTAGTTTGGAAGCTCGGTCGCTTGGATTGAGAGTTACCCTGCCCCAGGTTAAAGATGAGGTTTTGATTTCGAGGCTCAACAGGGTTAACGAGAGGTTATCTCTGGTATTGAAACAATGCCTTATATCCTTAGCGGGGTTTTCGTTCAAAAGCATACGACAGAAGAGATTGCGTTTTAATTCATCATCCTCCATTCAATATTGGCGTTATAAAATGGTAAACAATTTTTTTGAAAAAAGAGCGAAGCGAATGGATTTCTTCAAAACAAACATTAAATTGCCTTAACGTTCGGGATAACAAGTTCTTACATGTAAACATGCTTTAATAATCAAAGAAAGCGATAAATGCAAATAAATAAACAACTGATGCTTCTGGGAATGACTTCCTCTTTACTTGCTATTTGAGCTAACCATATTCAAAATCGACTTTCGAGATCGGTCTGGGGATCATTCTCATACCCACTCTCAGTGAATTCTTCCATAATCGGGACTGATGAACTCGCGTGATTGGGTGAAGGAATATTAAGTTGAATTCCATGAGGCGTGAATGAGATCATTTTGGAGTCAAGCAGATTCTGAACCTTACTCGGAAGTACTTTACAGTCGTCAGTTGAATGCCCCGGTGCCCCAGCATGATAGTCACATCGGGCATTGGCGTCAAAGCCTGGTGGGTATGGAAAAGGTACTGGCTTCAATTCCTTCGGTACTATAAGTCCACTTTTGATTAAATCTGGTAAGAATTGACTGTATGGCATTGGTAGCGGAGTGTAATGCCTCTTCTTCTTCGGTCTTGGTCTGTCATGTTGACGCGACTGTAGGCGATATGACTGTCGATACCGAGGAGGTATTTGATTTGGAGAAGAATACTGCCCCTGAAGAGATAATGATGTCTGACGCAGAGACCCAAATGAATGCTCACTCTGAATACTTGAGTTGCGTGAGTGCCGAGACTGATATATTGGATACTCCTCAATGGAATCATTTTCTTCCCTCTGTTCTTCCTGAGAACTGACAATTGGTTTACTCTCAATGGCTCGGATGTTTGAGGTACCTCGGATTTTTCCTTTCTTAAGACCAATCTCGATGCGCTCTCCGGCTATTACCACATCAGATAAATTTCTTGTCATAATGCTAAACAACTTTTCTCGGTATGGGCCTTGCAAAGTATCCAAGAAAAAGTCAACCAATTCCTTATCCAGGAGCGGCGGCTGAACGCGAGAAGCTACTTCTCTCCACCTCTGAGCATACTTTCTGAAGGATTCATTGTCTTTCTTAGATAGGTCTAGCAAATGCAGACGACTAGGAGCCAAGTCCAGATTGTAATCATATTGCTTCACGAAAGCCTCGGAAAGGTCTAACCATGATCGGATGTCGCTACTCTTTAGCTGCATATACCAATTTAGTGATGCCCCACCTAAACTGTCTTGGAAACAGTGGATCATAAGCGGTTCATTACGGACATGTGGAGTCATTTTTCTGCAAAACATCACCAAATGTTGCTTTGGACAGCTGTCCCCTTTGTACTTCTCAAACTTTGGTGTTTTGAATTTTGGAGGCATTACAAGGTCGGGTACCAAGCACATGTTCAAGGCACTCAGATCGCCAACGTCACGAAACTTAATGGCGTCAAGTCTTCTTTCCAAAGCACGAAATTTTTCCAACATCTCAGCATCTCGTGGATTTTCAGTTTTCACCACAGGAATCACCTCTTGGGAATCTGGCTCTGAGAACGCGACACTACGATATTCCATGGCATCAACAGAAGAAGGATGTCTATCTTGGATGGTAGTATGTTCTTGTATAACCTGGTTCTCCGCTGGAACCTGCACAGATTGATCCTGGGTGACATTGTTCACAACAGTCCTCTGAGTACTAACGTCCCTTCTTGCCAAGGCTGTCATAGCTTCCACAAGTTGACTGAACTCAAGATCTGCTACGGTCGCAAACTGGCTCTGCTCTTCTGAATTCATGATCTTTCAAAATTTTCCCCAGGTCCAGAGATTACTGTCGAGAAATCCACAAACGGGTCATGAACAGAGGATGGACGGGAACACAGGAACAAACAGAAGAAAAGGAGACAAAGCAAAGAAAGCAAAATGATATGAGATGCAAATGCAAGAATGATGCAACTATCAAGGAACTCAATCATCGTATTTGCAATCATTGCAGATATTAGAACATTTTATTAAAATTTCGAGAGCTGGTACACCTCCAGAGTTTTATTACATAGGCAATATAACACAAAAGGAACTAGGAGTCTAAACTGATGGATGATGCCCCTTGTCTTCCATGGAGTTCTTCCATTAGCTTGTCGATTTGGTCTTGCATTTTTGCTTTATCCAGAGTAAGCTTCTCTATTTCCGCCTTCAGTTTCGAAACTTCATCTGATTGGACCACGGGAGGCTTGGGATGAGGATAAGGCATCCTCAAGGTCAGAGCCCTTTCACGCGCCCATGCTAGACATTCTTCAGTAACTGAGCAATCAGGATTTGTTGTCGTCGTCATTCCTTGTCGATTGATGCGACGCCAAGCAAACACAATTCCGGTTTTCAAATTCAGGTTCTCTCCTTGATAAAGGAAAAGTCTTCTCAGATTCTCCAGATCAGGTATTTCTTCCATTGGGTGCCCCAGTTGACGACGGGCGAGCACAGGATTATAGCTGATACATCCCTTTGTACCAAGAAGAGGTACATTGGGAAAATCTCCACAGCTATGAATCATGGGGATTCCTCCATACATCGGGTCATGCCAGACAATATCTGAGTGAGTAAGAGCCATGAGTTTCACAGGCCATTCTGAATCATCTTTCACGTCCCAAAAATCAGTAGACCTCGGTAGGTGCGAAATAAACCACCTATAGAGGATAGCGGTGCAACAGGTAATCCTACCTTCTCCCTTCAGAGCTTTCGAGTGAATAGAGTGGTAGGCATCAGCTAACAATGTAGGAACTGGATTTTTGAGCATAAAAATCCTTATGGCATGGACGTCGACAAAATCTTCAACATTCGGAAACAAGAACAAACCGTAGGCCAGCAGTGCAAAGATGTGCTCGAACGCTCCAGTGTTCCCTACTCTAGCAAAATGGCGAGCTTTCTCGAACAAGAATTGGGCCGGTAAACCATCGATTCCTCCTCTGACCGTCATATGAGTTTGGATCTCCAACAACTTTATGTGGGTCGCTCTTGCGATGTCTTCCTGGCTGGGCCTTCCTTCTCCACCGGAGAATGGAGGTGAGTCTTTGACAGGGATCCCCAACAGAGCGGAGTACTCTTCCAACGTAGGCATCAGTTGGAAATCTTGGAAGATGAAGCAATGGTAGATCAAGCTGTAAAATTGAACCAGCGTTTCCAATAAACCAGCGGCTACTCGAGTCTGTAACAACGGGAGAATGTTTCCATACTTCTCAGCGAACGCCTCGGGATCTTCGATCTGATCTCCAAGTTCCCTTAGTTGTTCAACATCCGAAACTTCGAAGGTGTACGACACAACTCCCTTCTTTCCGTAATCCATCATACAATGCCTGCAATACAAGATTTCTAGTTCCTTGATAGAGAGAAATGCAAAATGCAAATGCTATGCAACAAGATTCATGGAAACTCAGCTATTTATAATCATCATGGAATATCAAAAGGCTCGTTTTAAGAATCATAAAAAAGTCGGTTACAATCATTAGTACTGGAATACTAAAGATTGGCTTATTACAAAATTAATTATAAAACGCTTCTGTACGCCTTACAGCAGTCATAACGTAATAGCTAAATAAAAGCTAATAATGATGGATCTAAGGAGACTCTTCCAACGGTCTTCTTGAACTCCTTGACTTCTTTCTTCCATCTGAGCTTCTTCTAGACTAAGCTTGTCGACGAAATGTTGACTGATGACTTAGAATTAGATAAGACGTCTTCTTGAGCTTTCCATTTCTTGCTATAAGTAATTTTTTTCAATAACCTCCTTTTAGCTAGCTTGAATACTAACCGAAGTTGAGAAATGGATATTTGTCTTGAGCTACTAACTCCATCAGTTAAGAACAGTCTTCAAGTTTAGGTACTAATTGATAATCAGGAATAATGATAGGCCATGATAGCTTCCCATATCTTGATTTGAACCTTTCTTTATTTGTCAGCAAAATCTCTAGTCTCCTTAGATCGTCCAGGTTATGACTTTTGTAAAGGTACTTCAACGGTTTTTTTCTCTTAAAAAATTTTAGAGTCCATGATATCTTTATGATGTTTATAAACAAAACTAAGTTCCATGAATCTTTATGATATGATGCTTATGCATGCTTATGGATGCAAACACACAAAGCACAAAGCACAGATAAGCAGACAAGATCAAACAGACAAGCAAAAGTCCTAGGTTTGAGAGGTCACAGCGTGGAGCCAAGGGTCTACCCTCCCATAAGGTATGTACTATAGTTTCAAATGTACCTGCCGAACGGGTTCTAAGAGTTCCCGGGGTCTACAATCCATCTTTCGGATATTATCGATTTTCCAGATCACTTGGTGGTCAATAATATTCTCAAGAGAATCTCGTCCGAGTGTAGTATCGCGTAGCGACTATTGCAGAAATAGACTCCCGCATAGTCCCCGCACTACATCCTAATAGGCCAAGTTGGGTTAAAGGTAACTACGGTCCCCAGTCTCGATGGCCTTTAGTTCGAAATAATAGCGTCTTCACGAATTGACTCGTTGGACAAAATTAAATTCGAGAGGGCCTAGACTGAGTGGTGAAGTCTCAATTCAACTTCTTCAGGAATCGACTCCATCAAAGTATCCTTGAATTCTCACCGTTCCTATCATAATTGTCACTCTAGTCCGGGTGTAGGACTTTGTCTCACCACATAAGCAACCCGGCATAACAGATAATAAGCAAATATAATAAAGAAAGATAACATAAGAAAAACAAGATAGGGGAAACCCTCGACAGTCCCCAGTGAAGTCGCCATTTCTGTTGCGGTGAGAATTGGATACCATAGTTATTAATGAACTAGGATCACATTTCTTTAAATGTTCACCACCGTCTTTGATTTATCCAAAGGAAAGGTTCAAAAGCGAAAAAAACCTAAAGATCTAAGGTTCGGGGGTTGGTTACGCCTAGGGAAGGTATTAGCATCCTAAACGTCCGTAGTACTCTACGGGAACCTCTCGTTAGTATTATGTTATCTCTCATTCGCTTGCTAAGGGTGCTATGCTAAAGGTTGAACCCTAGGGGTTAGTATCTAAGTATACTCGATAAGGTATCGCACCTTACGCCTACGTATCCTCGGGTGTAGAATCAGAGTATGCGTAGTTCTGAAAAGAAGAACTTCTTGACGGGGTCAAGGTTCCAAGGGGAAGTAAAGTCTTGAGCAAGACCTTACATAGAGTGCGGCGACTCTAAAGTTGTAGGATGGTTCAAGCGGGGTAGGATTGTAAATGTTCGCGGCGGAGCATTTACTTGGAGTTCGGCGACTCCGATCCTAAGGCTAAGATTCTAAGTGTCTACGGCGAGACGTGGAGTACGGCGACTCCGAATCCTACGGCCAAGGGTTCTAAAGCGTTAATCCTATGACGGTTTAGTCAATTATAAATAACCTTTCCTTTGGAATGTCGAGGGACCCAACTAACTGATTATTTTGTGCGCACTAGCAAAGTGGGCTAGTTAATGTGTATAGTGACCGAAAAGGTTGAATGCAAGGCCCGAAGGCACTCGACTTACATAGGTATAAAATTGGCTCGACGTTGGATCGAGAGTTTTTTGAGTATTTTTGAAAAGGTTTTGACATAGTAAACATATAATGCATGAACATATAGCAAGCAAAATATCAATCATAAAATGGCATGCAGCAAGCGATTCACTCACGTTGGGGATCTAACGAGTTGATTTAGTTTTTAGGTTAACGAGAAAATGTTGATTTTAAGGTTTATTACGAAAAGATTGATTTTTATTAGGATCATGCTTAAAGGTTAGTTATTGAGAAAGTTAAGTATTCTTATTAAAAAGGAAAATTAATTCGTAGCAGAAAAAGTTTGGTTATCATAGTTATAGTCTTATAAAAGGAGTTGATTTTTTTAGATTTATTATTAAAGAGCTTTATTATTTGTTAACATTATTTTTAATTAAAGAAAAAGGGAAAGGTTAAGGTTTTTATCTTAACAGGACTTTAATATTCTAATCAAGAAAAGTTTTTATATTATAAAAGATATTATGAGAGGTTAAGAAGGTTTTAAAAAACTTAATTAATCTTTAGTATAAGAGTTAATTATTATTATCTTTGTATTAATAATTTAAAAAACGATTTAAGTGGTACTATAAATAAAGTTATTTTATTGGGATTATTTTCAATTGCAAAACAAGATTTTCCTGATTAGATTTTTAAGATTATTTAACGTTATTAAAAAAAGATTAAGAGTTAACAAATAAAAAGTTTGGGTTATTTAAAATAAACTAGTGATTATTATTTTATTTGAGGTTATATTTAAAAAAAGAAAATACTAAAATAAAAGGAAATAAAACAAAACGGAAGGGTGGGTGAAACCTCGCGAAGATCATTCTCTCAAACTTTCTTCTTCTCTCAAAGTGAAACCTTAGGGTTTCACGAACCCTAACGGCGGCGGCGTCCTCACTCTCTCTCCGATCGATCTCTCGGTTTCTCTTTCGATCTCTCACGATCAAACAAAACAACCCTTTTCCCATGGTTCCCGCCCCCATTCTCATTATATTTTTTCAGATTACATTTACAAATGTCTTTGGCAAGATGGAAAAGAAACGGAGCTTCACGGTGGCGGCGATCGGTTTGATCAGGGAAGAAAACTCCTTTCTTTACCTTTTTCCTTCACGGATTTGGCTTGTCGTTGCTTTGCTTCTTCTTATGCTTTGAGTTGTTGCGGCGATGATGATCACCTCCGATGTTCTGAGCCTGGGTCGGTGGGTTTGGAAATAGCTCGGTGCTTGTTGATTTTGGATTTTTATGATTTTTCCTCTCTTGAGTTTATTTTGGATCTTCGTATATGGTTCTCTCTGATTTTTTTTTCCCTTTTGTTTCTGATGCAAAGTGACCCTCTTATAGTAATGGCCAATGATGAAGATGGAAGGTTTTAATGTGTGTTTAATCTCTCTTGATTGTGATACGATTTGTTTGTGCCTTGATTTGAAAATGTTGAAGGGTTTTGAAGGGACTGATACGATATGATTTGACGGTTTTGGTTTTCAATAGCTTTAATTCCCTGATATTTTCTATTTGGAAAGTTTGGAAAGTTTTGCTGCGTTCAAATCTTGATAGTTTTGAATGTTGTCCAATTCCGGTTTTTGGAGATTTTGCTGGTAGCGCCTATTTACGGTGTTGCCCCTAATTTCTTTTTAGAAAATGATGAATCCTTTCTGATTCTAACAAGATACTATGAGGCCAATTAGGAAGGTTTTTTTTTTAAAATTGGTTCTGAACACGTTTCTCTGTGTTTTGGAAAGAAATTCCAAAATTGTCTTGTGAATATTTGAGTTGTTTTGATTTCCCACACATTGATTGTGTTAATAACTGCCTTGATGTTTAATGCAGATCACTCTGAGTCAGCAACACGAGACTTCTGCTGATTTGGACAAACAGAAAATGGTTGGCTTGAACTTGTATTTCGAATATCTCTCCTTTTTCGCTTTATTGTATTGCTCTTGGTATATTTTGGAAAGAAACAGGCTCGTCTGATTTTAATGGTAAATGCAGAGTATTGTGTCTGATAAATCACTGGCTGTCATAACTGATCTTCACCGTGTCAATTTACTGAAAATTACGGTGATTTTATTAACGCAGGACTTCTTGAATATATTGCTGCCTTCATACTTGTTCTATAACCTGGAAGAATTGTGTAAGAATTCTGATGCAGCAAATCCTAATTTTCCCTTTCTTATTCATTTTTTATTTGCTGACAGTGTCATGAGTGTGTGTTCCCATTTACTTTCAGGTCATCAATAATCATCCAGGGAGTTTTACTCTTCAAGTTGATAAGTTGCCACCTTGCTGGCTTCAAATTCCATCAGCTTTTACACCGTCCCGCATAGCAAAATTCGCGAAGATGGTCTTATATGAATCCGCATCGTGCAAGCTTTGCATATGGTGATGTTAGTGAAGAGTTGGTGTGGTAATGGTATCCTCAATCTTCGGAACTTGTCAACAAAACCTGGTTTCTTTACAGCGTGGACCATCCTTGAGTGTACGACATCATCTTGAACCAACAGAGTCCTTGGCGGTTGAAGACCAAAGGCTTGGATGCTTCATGATACGATCAGCTCTTCAATTAAGTAGCGGTTTCTGATACCTATACTCTTTTCCACGATCAATCTTTGTGTACCATATGGAACAACTTTTAGGATTATTGAAATGTAGTTTTGTAACATTTGGAATTTGTCATCTTAAATCCTGTGGTGGGGATTAGTGTCTACTTTCTAACCCCTTAAGATATGGACTGGGTTTATTCTTAAAACGGTTTACATTGCGTTGAGACCGAGGTCTAAGACTTCAAACGGCGCATGGCATCATCCAGAAGCTGGATTGGGTCCTTATTCAATAAATCCTCAAATGCTCCATCATGAGTTGAGCCGTGAACTTTTCAGAATGGCTGGATGTTACGATTTCAAAAAAAGGGGACTAGTCTTTCAAAGTGGAGCAAAACTTCCAGCTTGCATCTTAGACTCAATAATGCTGTCCCACTTTATTTCTAGATTTCTCGCAAATTGTAACTCTTTTTTATGCTTGCACTTTGAAATGAATTTTGAATTTTGTAATCTTGGCAAGGTCTTTATTATTAGTATTCATGGTACTACTAACTTGAATTTGGCCATTTGCATTTCGGAATTCGAATTTGTGATCCTTTTATGATTTGAAATTTGTAGTCAGGCCATTTTACTTGTCTTGTGAAGAGCGTGTAGGTCTTGAACCTTGTAAAAGAATATTGAATTTGGAATTAACTTGAGCCTTGCAAAGAATATCTGAATGTGCACTTGAAACTTGTTCGCCTTGAATTGAGTCTTGGTTTTCCACTCTCGAATATCATGATTATTTATTTGAAATCAATTCTTGGTGCTCTTTGATCTTAAGCTTGTGGATCTTGAAATTTGAACCTTCATGGTAACTTGAATTAACTTGAACTCAAAATTCTCTAGTGGTGACCTTTCAACTTCACACTTGGTAACCTTGACGTGAAGAGAAAATAAATGAACTTGACGTAGTCAAAACTTAACATTCATGCTTGAATCTTCCACTTGAATTCCAAGAACAAAACTTTAAATCCAATCCTTGACCAGTATGAGCACCCAAGACATCATCCGATAGAATCTCATGCACTGAATAAATATGTTTCATAGAAAAGTACCAGAAACCCTAATCCCATCTGAAGAAACTGGAGGACAAATTGATCTGTAGGGGCTAAGAAGCCAGCAGGAGAACACAATCACACAGGAATCCAACACAAACTTACAAGACTGGAAAACCTCCACAAACACACGCATAACACAACCTTGAGGTCTTGAATCTTCTGCATCAACACCTGTGTTCACAAGTGAACCAAACAAGCAAAAACTAGATAAAACGGTTAGTTATGCACGAATGATTGCTCTAATATGTTATGCGGACGAATCAATGTATCTAAGGGAAAAATTTGGGGTGCAACAGTTGCCCCTATTTAAATATCTTCACCGGACGATAGGGCGATGAAGATCGTCATTAGGTCATGGTGAAAGATATTTAAATACAAATAACCGAAAATTTTGCCCTTAGATGCAATGATCATGCAATGCTATGGACAAAACTAGACCTAATGCCGACATGCCATGAACTCTAGCATGATGAAAATGATGGGATGGTAAAATGCAAGATGCAGACAAAAACGAAAGCGAACACAGAGCGGAAGACGAACTCAATGAGCAACAAACTCACTGGGGACGACCAGACGCACTGGGGAAAAAGCAATACTAGGGAAACCAGAGTGACGACTCAACAGGTTCAAGCGTGACCAGTGATATCTAAAATACAAAAAGATAAGATAGGATCCACACGGCAGTAGGATCATGCGAACAAAAAACAAATAAAACCTGGAAATTCCTTCAAATGAAGAAATCAAACGGGATCTTCAGGAACCACCAAGGAAAAGAACAGGGTTATTAAAACTCTCTTGTATGCCAAGTAAATGGACTTCGTAGGGAAAATGCCCTGTGACTTATCGTTGCACGGGACTTACACACCACTAAGAAAAACAACACGGGGCTCGGCGGCTCGAAACAAAAATAATAAGGAGCTCGGCGGCTCGAAACAAAAAAGAAAAACAAGGAGCGCGGCGGCTCAAAACCAGAAAGAAAAACAAGGAGCGCGATGGCTCGAAACCAAAAAAGAAAAACAAGGAGCGCGGCGGCTCGACACCAAAAAGAAAACAAGGAGCGCGGCGGCTCAAAACCAAAAAAGAAAAACAAGGAGCGCGGCGGCTCGACACACAAAAGCAAAACAAGGAGCGCGGCGGCTCGAAACCAGAAAAGGAAAACAAGGAGCGCGGCGGCTCGACACCAAAAATAAAAACAAGGAGCGCGGCGGCTCGACACCAGAAAGAAAAACAAGGAGCGCGGCGGCTCGAAACAAAAATAACAAAGAGCGCGGCGGCTCGACACCAAAAAGAAAAACAAGGTGAGGCAAAATTAAAATAAAGAGCACAACGACTCAAAAAATGTACAAAGCATAGGTGCACGCTTAAACTTTGCTAGGTGCCTGGAAGGCAAGTTGTCAAAGACCAAAGTTCAATCTAGGATCAAACTAGAATGAAACGGTCAAACAAGACCTGTCATTGAGAAATGAACTCGAACGACGATTTTATCTTATCCAAGCAAGGCAAAATATAACTGAAATAACCATCATCCACGAGGGTTGAACTCTGTGGGGAAACTTGGAAATGATTAGCATTTTCTGCCTAAGGTTGACGACCTACTTGGAGAGATCGGACTAACTCCGAAAACTGGCGTAAACACAAACAAAGACCAAGATAAAGCGACAAGAAACAAACAACAAACACGCACGGAGGCGAATGCAGAAGATGCCATGTGATGCTTATGCTCATGCTGACAACACAGACAAAAGAAAACAGGGGGAAAAACAAACGAGGAAGCCTGTCCATCCTCTGCACGAGAGATACATCTGTCAATCTTGTAGTAATCTGAAGATGCACCAACGGTTCCAACTTCTCTGGGGAAATAGCAGTCCACTTGGGAATATAATATCATGACTTCACTTAGAAGACCGTCAAGATGAATCTGATTATTTGGATGAGAAAGATCCACTGGGAACGGATCACACTCGTATTCATAGAGACTTCGATGGGGATAAAATAAATATCCGCTATAACTGAGATAATCCAAAGTGAGAATGTAGTAGTGGATGCCACGGGGATAAAATAAATATCCACTGCTTCGTTGGGGAAGCTTGAACCAATACTGTTGTTGTAGATGTCAGAGTAAACTTCCGTGGGGATGAAATAAACATCCATGGTTGAGAGAAATCGAAATCTTGAGAAAACACCGAGGAGTGAAATAAACACTCGCTTCACCGGGGAAATTTGAGACCGAGGAGATTCTGGGGATCCTTAGGTCAATCAGGTGCTGAAATTTTGTACTGATTCTGTCATAATTGCTTGAAACAATGATTCACTGGGGAACCGTCATGACTTCCTGCGGTAGAAACTTGCTGGGGAGTAATCATACCATTGAAATTCTTCGGGAATTTTAAGTGAAGAGATTCTATGAAGTTAGTGAAGTTCTGGCTTGCATGGTAGTCGCCATTTTCAAGTATGAATTATTGGAAAAGTCTTCAATTCTCAACTGTCCTGGATTGCATGGTTCTGAAAAGGAGTCATCTCAAAAGGATTTTACAGAAGATCCGGCGTTCAAAGATAATCCGGCGTCTTCCAACTCTTGAGAGATTTGTGGAATCTCGACGTAACTGGCTTAGATTGTCGGCATTCTGCATACTGAATCTTTGAAATTTCCCCTTGGGTAAGCTAGTTTGTGGAGATTACAAACTGAAGAAAACATCTTGCCCCTGCTTAACTGGGTCTTCAAGTAACATGCCCAGACTGATTATTTTTAACAATGAAGTAGCCGTCTTCAACAAAGTTCCAATCAGAAATTGAATCTCTCATAGCTGTTTGCAAAAGGCTTCTATGATATTAAACAATATTCACATGCAGAAAGTGTAAATTCTGAAATTGCTAACACCACCTCATGTTTGTTTTGAAGTTTATTGAAAAAGCATATCGCAAGCTTGTGATCGAATCACTAGTTAGGATATGATATTAGTTTTCCTTTTTATAAAGCCAATGTGAACTTTGAGCGTGGCTCATAGGAGTCAGGAAACAATATCTCATCGAGTACATTTTTGAAATGAACTCTGCTTCAATAAGGTCTTTTGTAAGTAGTGATTTGATTTAAGAAGCAAAAAGGCATAAAGGTCAAAGTTTGGTTGTACCCACCCTTTTTTGTGAGGTTATTTTGAAAGTTTGAGGGTCAAATTTTATTTGTACCCACTCATATTTTGGTAGTTTGGAAGCTCGGTCGCTTGGATTGAGAGTTACCCTGCCCCAGGTTAAAGATGAGGTTTTGATTTCGAGGCTCAACAGGGTTAACGAGAGGTTATCTCTGGTATTGAAACAATGCCTTATATCCTTAGCGGGGTTTTCGTTCAAAAGCATACGACAGAAGAGATTGCGTTTTAATTCATCATCCTCCATTCAATATTGGCGTTATAAAATGGTAAACAATTTTTTTGAAAAAAGAGCGAAGCGAATGGATTTCTTCAAAACAAACATTAAATTGCCTTAACGTTCGGGATAACAAGTTCTTACATGTAAACATGCTTTAATAATCAAAGAAAGCGATAAATGCAAATAAATAAACAACTGATGCTTCTGGGAATGACTTCCTCTTTACTTGCTATTTGAGCTAACCATATTCAAAATCGACTTTCGAGATCGGTCTGGGGATCATTCTCATACCCACTCTCGGTGAATTCTTCCATAATCGGGACTGATGAACCCGCGTGATTGGGTGAAGGAATATTAAGTTGAATTCCATGAGGCGTGAATGAGATCATTTTGGAGTCAAGCATATTCTGAACCTTACTCGGAAGTACTTTACAGTCGTCAGTTGAATGCCCCGGTGCCCCAGCATGATAGTCACATCGGGCATTGGCGTCAAAGCCTGGTGGGTATGGAAAAGGTACTGGCTTCAATTCCTTCGGTACTATAAGTCCACTTTTGATTAAATCTGGTAAGAATTGACTGTATGGCATTGGTAGCGGAGTGTAATGCCTCTTCTTCTTCGGTCTTGGTCTGTCATGTTGACGCGACTGTAGGCGATATGACTGTCGATACCGAGGAGGTATTTGATTTGGAGAAGAATACTGCCCCTGAAGAGATAATGATGTCTGACGCAGAGACCCAAATGAATGCTCACTCTGAATACTTGAGTTGCGTGAGTGCCGAGACTGATATATTGGATACTCCTCAATGGAATCATTTTCTTCCCTCTGTTCTTCCTGAGAACTGACAATTGGTTTACTCTCAATGGCTCGGATGTTTGAGGTACCTCGGATTTTTCCTTTCTTAAGACCAATCTCGATGCGCTCTCCGGCTATTACCACATCAGATAAATTTCTTGTCACAATGCTAAACAACTTTTCTCGGTATGGGCCTTGCAAAGTATCCAAGAAAAAGTCAACCAATTCCTTATCCAGGAGCGGCGGCTGAATGCGAGAAGCTACTTCTCTCCACCTCTGAGCATACTTTCTGAAGGATTCATTGTCTTTCTTAGATAGGTCTAGCAAATGCAGACGACTAGGAGCCAAGTCCAGATTGTAATCATATTGCTTCACGAAAGCCTCGGAAAGGTCTAACCATGATCGGATGTCGCTACTCTTTAGCTGCATATACCAATTTAGTGATGCCCCACCTAAACTGTCTTGGAAACAGTGGATCATAAGCGGTTCATTACGGACATGTGGAGTCATTTTTCTGCAAAACATCACCAAATGTTGCTTTGGACAGCTGTCCCCTTTGTACTTCTCAAACTTTGGTGTTTTGAATTTTGGAGGCATTACAAGGTCGGGTACCAAGCACATGTTCAAGGCACTCAGATCGCCAACGTCACGAAACTTAATGGCGTCAAGTCTTCTTTCCAAAGCACGAAATTTTTCCAACATCTCAGCATCTCGTGGATTTTCAGTTTTCACCACAGGAATCACCTCTTGGGAATCTGGCTCTGAGAACGCGACACTACGATATTCCATGGCATCAACAGAAGAAGGATGTCTATCTTGGATGGTAGTATGTTCTTGTATAACCTGGTTCTGCGCTGGAACCTGCACAGATTGATCCTGGGTGACATTGTTCACAACAGTCCTCTGAGTACTAACGTCCCTTCTTGCCAAGGCTGTCATAGCTTCCACAAGTTGACTGAACTCAAGATCTGCTACGGTCGCAAACTGGCTCTGCTCTTCTGAATTCATGATCTTTCAAAATTTTCCCCAGGTCCAGAGATTACTGTCGAGAAATCCACAAACGGGTCATGAACAGAGGATGGACGGGAACACATGAACAAACAGAAGAAAAGGAGACAAAGCAAAGAAAGCAAAATGATATGAGATGCAAATGCAAGAATGATGCAACTATCAAGGAACTCAATCATCGTATTTGCAATCATTGCAGATATTAGAACATTTTATTAAAATTTCGAGAGCTGGTACACCTCCAGAGTTTTATTACATAGGCAATATAACACAAAAGGAACTAGGAGTCTAAACTGATGGATGATGCCCCTTGTCTTCCATGGAGTTCTTCCATTAGCTTGTCGATTTGGTCTTGCATTTTTGCTTTATCCAGAGTAAGCTTCTCTATTTCCGCCTTCAGTTTCGAAACTTCATCTGATTGGACCACGGGAGGCTTGGGATGAGGATAAGGCATCCTCAAGGTCAGAGCCCTTTCACGCGCCCATGCTAGACATTCTTCAGTAACTGAGCAATCAGGATTTGTTGTCGTCGTCATTCCTTGTCGATTGATGCGACGCCAAGCAAACACAATTCCGATTTTCAAATTCAGGTTCTCTCCTTGATAAAGGAATAGTCTTCTCAGATTCTCCAGATCAGGTATTTCTTCCATTGGGTGCCCCAGTTGACGACGGGCGAGCACAGGATTATAGCTGATACATCCCTTTGTACCAAGAAGAGGTACATTGGGAAAATCTCCACAGCTATGAATCATGGGGATTCCTCCATACATCGGGTCATGCCAGACAATATCTGAGTGAGTAAGAGCCATGAGTTTCACAGGCCATTCTGAATCATCTTTCACGTCCCAAAAATCAGTAGACCTCGGTAGGTGCGAAATAAACCACCTATAGAGGATAGCGGTGCAACAGGTAATCCTACCTTCTCCCTTCAGAGCTTTCGAGTGAATAGAGTGGTAGGCATCAGCTAACAATGTAGGAACTGGATTTTTGAGCATAAAAATCCTTATGGCATGGACGTCGACAAAATCTTCAACATTCGGAAACAAGAACAAACCGTAGGCCAGCAGTGCAAAGATGTGCTCGAACGCTCCAGTGTTCCCTACTCTAGCAAAATGGCGAGCTTTCTCGAACAAGAATTGGGCCGGTAAACCATCGATTCCTCCTCTGACCGTCATATGAGTTTGGATCTCCAACAACTTTATGTGGGTCGCTCTTGCGATGTCTTCCTGGCTGGGCCTTCCTTCTCCACCGGAGAATGGAGGTGAGTCTTTGACAGGGATCCCCAACAGAGCGGAGTACTCTTCCAACGTAGGCATCAGTTGGAAATCTTGGAAGATGAAGCAATGGTAGATCAAGCTGTAAAATTGAACCAGCGTTTCCAATAAACCAGCGGCTACTCGAGTCTGTAACAACGGGAGAATGTTTCCATACTTCTCAGCGAACGCCTCGGGATCTTCGATCTGATCTCCAAGTTCCCTTAGTTGTTCAACATCCGAAACTTCGAAGGTGTACGACACAACTCCCTTCTTTCCGTAATCCATCATACAATGCCTGCAATACAAGATTTCTAGTTCCTTGATAGAGAGAAATGCAAAATGCAAATGCTATGCAACAAGATTCATGGAAACTCAGCTATTTATAATCATCATGGAATATCAAAAGGCTCGTTTTAAGAATCATAAAAAAGTCGGTTACAATCATTAGTACTGGAATACTAAAGATTGGCTTATTACAAAATTAATTATAAAACGCTTCTGTACGCCTTACAGCAGTCATAACGTAATAGCTAAATAAAAGCTAATAATGATGGATCTAAGGAGACTCTTCCAACGGTCTTCTTGAACTCCTTGACTTCTTTCTTCCATCTGAGCTTCTTCTAGACTAAGCTTGTCGACGAAATGTTGACTGATGACTTAGAATTAGATAAGACGTCTTCTTGAGCTTTCCATTTCTTGCTATAAGTAATTTTTTTCAATAACCTCCTTTTAGCTAGCTTGAATACTAACCGAAGTTGAGAAATGGATATTTGTCTTGAGCTACTAACTCCATCAGTTAAGAACAGTCTTCAAGTTTAGGTACTAATTGATAATCAGGAATAATGATAGGCCATGATAGCTTCCCATATCTTGATTTGAACCTTTCTTTATTTGTCAGCAAAATCTCTAGTCTCCTTAGATCGTCCAGGTTATGACTTTTGTAAAGGTACTTCAACGGTTTTTTTCTCTTAAAAAATTTTAGAGTCCATGATATCTTTATGATGTTTATAAACAAAACTAAGTTCCATGAATCTTTATGATATGATGCTTATGCATGCTTATGGATGCAAACACACAAAGCACAAAGCACAGATAAGCAGACAAGATCAAACAGACAAGCAAAAGTCCTAGGTTTGAGAGGTCACAGCGTGGAGCCAAGGGTCTACCCTCCCATAAGGTATGTACTATAGTTTCAAATGTACCTGCCGAACGGGTTCTAAGAGTTCCCGGGGTCTACAATCCATCTTTCGGATATTATCGATTTTCCAGATCACTTGGTGGTCAATAATATTCTCAAGAGAATCTCGTCCGAGTGTAGTATCGCGTAGCGACTATTGCAGAAATAGACTCCCGCATAGTCCCCGCACTACATCCTAATAGGCCAAGTTGGGTTAAAGGTAACTACGGTCCCCAGTCTCGATGGCCTTTAGTTCGAAATAATAGCGTCTTCACGAATTGACTCGCTGGACAAAATTAAATTCGAGAGGGCCTAGACTGAGTGGTGAAGTCTCAATTCAACTTCTTCAGGAATCGACTCCATCAAAGTATCCTTGAATTCTCACCGTTCCTATCATAATTGTCACTCTAGTCCGGGTGTAGGACTTTGTCTCACCACATAAGCAACCCGGCATAACAGATAATAAGCAAATATAATAAAGAAAGATAACATAAGAAAAACAAGATAGGGGAAACCCTCGACAGTCCCCAGTGAAGTCGCCATTTCTGTTGCGGTGAGAATTGGATACCATAGTTATTAATGAACTAGGATCACATTTCTTTAAATGTTCACCACCGTCTTTGATTTATCCAAAGGAAAGGTTCAAAAGCGAAAAAAACCTAAAGATCTAAGGTTCGGGGGTTGGTTACGCCTAGGGAAGGTATTAGCATCCTAAACGTCCGTAGTACTCTACGGGAACCTCTCGTTAGTATTATGTTATCTCTCATTCGCTTGCTAAGGGTGCTATGCTAAAGGTTGAACCCTAGGGGTTAGTATCTAAGTATACTCGATAAGGTATCGCACCTTACGCCTACGTATCCTCGGGTGTAGAATCAGAGTATGCGTAGTTCTGAAAAGAAGAACTTCTTGACGGGGTCAAGGTTCCAAGGGGAAGTAAAGTCTTGAGCAAGACCTTACATAGAGTGCGGCGACTCTAAAGTTGTAGGATGGTTCAAGCGGGGTAGGATTGTAAATGTTCGCGGCGGAGCATTTACTTGGAGTTCGGCGACTCCGATCCTAAGGCTAAGATTCTAAGTGTCTACGGCGAGACGTGGAGTACGGCGACTCCGAATCCTACGGCCAAGGGTTCTAAAGCGTTAATCCTATGACGGTTTAGTCAATTATAAATAACCTTTCCTTTGGAATGTCGAGGGACCCAACTAACTGATTATTTTGTGCGCACTAGCAAAGTGGGCTAGTTAATGTGTATAGTGACCGAAAAGGTTGAATGCAAGGCCCGAAGGCACTCGACTTACATAGGTATAAAATTGGCTCGACGTTGGATCGAGAGTTTTTTGAGTATTTTTGAAAAGGTTTTGACATAGTAAACATATAATGCATGAACATATAGCAAGCAAAATATCAATCATAAAATGGCATGCAGCAAGCGATTCACTCACGTTGGGGATCTAACGAGTTGATTTAGTTTTTAGGTTAACGAGAAAATGTTGATTTTAAGGTTTATTACGAAAAGATTGATTTTTATTAGGATCATGCTTAAAGGTTAGTTATTGAGAAAGTTAAGTATTCTTATTAAAAAGGAAAATTAATTCGTAGCAGAAAAAGTTTGGTTATCATAGTTATAGTCTTATAAAAGGAGTTGATTTTTTTAGATTTATTATTAAAGAGCTTTATTATTTGTTAACATTATTTTTAATTAAAGAAAAAGGGAAAGGTTAAGGTTTTTATCTTAACAGGACTTTAATATTCTAATCAAGAAAAGTTTTTATATTATAAAAGATATTATGAGAGGTTAAGAAGGTTTTAAAAAACTTAATTAATCTTTAGTATAAGAGTTAATTATTATTATCTTTGTATTAATAATTTAAAAAACGATTTAAGTGGTACTATAAATAAAGTTATTTTATTGGGATTATTTTCAATTGCAAAACAAGATTTTCCTGATTAGATTTTTAAGATTATTTAACGTTATTAAAAAAAGATTAAGAGTTAACAAATAAAAAGTTTGGGTTATTTAAAATAAACTAGTGATTATTATTTTATTTGAGGTTATATTTAAAAAAAGAAAATACTAAAATAAAAGGAAATAAAACAAAACGGAAGGGTGGGTGAAACCTCGCGAAGATCATTCTCTCAAACTTTCTTCTTCTCTCAAAGTGAAACCTTAGGGTTTCACGAACCCTAACGGCGGCGGCGTCCTCACTCTCTCTCCGATCGATCTCTCGGTTTCTCTTTCGATCTCTCACGATCAAACAAAACAACCCTTTTCCCATGGTTCCCGCCCCCATTCTCATTATATTTTTTCAGATTACATTTACAAATGTCTTTGGCAAGATGGAAAAGAAACGGAGCTTCACGGTGGCGGCGATCGGTTTGATCAGGGAAGAAAACTCCTTTCTTTACCTTTTTCCTTCACGGATTTGGCTTGTCGTTGCTTTGCTTCTTCTTATGCTTTGAGTTGTTGCGGCGATGATGATCACCTCCGATGTTCTGAGCCTGGGTCGGTGGGTTTGGAAATAGCTCGGTGCTTGTTGATTTTGGATTTTTATGATTTTTCCTCTCTTGAGTTTATTTTGGATCTTCGTATATGGTTCTCTCTGATTTTTTTTCCCTTTTGTTTCTGATGCAAAGTGACCCTCTTATAGTAATGGCCAATGATGAAGATGGAAGGTTTTAATGTGTGTTTAATCTCTCTTGATTGTGATACGATTTGTTTGTGCCTTGATTTGAAAATGTTGAAGGGTTTTGAAGGGACTGATACGATATGATTTGACGGTTTTGGTTTTCAATAGCTTTAATTCCCTGATATTTTCTATTTGGAAAGTTTGGAAAGTTTTGCTGCGTTCAAATCTTGATAGTTTTGAATGTTGTCCAATTCCGGTTTTTGGAGATTTTGCTGGTAGCGCCTATTTACGGTGTTGCCCCTAATTTCTTTTTAGAAAATGATGAATCCTTTCTGATTCTAACAAGATACTATGAGGCCAATTAGGAAGGTTTTTTTTTTAAAATTGGTTCTGAACACGTTTCTCTGTGTTTTGGAAAGAAATTCCAAAATTGTCTTGTGAATATTTGAGTTGTTTTGATTTCCCACACATTGATTGTGTTAATAACTGCCTTGATGTTTAATGCAGATCACTCTGAGTCAGCAACACGAGACTTCTGCTGATTTGGACAAACAGAAAATGGTTGGCTTGAACTTGTATTTCGAATATCTCTCCTTTTTCGCTTTATTGTATTGCTCTTGGTATATTTTGGAAAGAAACAGGCTCGTCTGATTTTAATGGTAAATGCAGAGTATTGTGTCTGATAAATCACTGGCTGTCATAACTGATCTTCACCGTGTCAATTTACTGAAAATTACGGTGATTTTATTAACGCAGGACTTCTTGAATATATTGCTGCCTTCATACTTGTTCTATAACCTGGAAGAATTGTGTAAGAATTCTGATGCAGCAAATCCTAATTTTCCCTTTCTTATTCATTTTTTATTTGCTGACAGTGTCATGAGTGTGTGTTCCCATTTACTTTCAGGTCATCAATAATCATCCAGGGAGTTTTACTCTTCAAGTTGATAAGTTGCCACCTTGCTGGCTTCAAATTCCATCAGCTTTTACACCGTCCCGCATAGCAAAATCCGCGAAGATGGTCTTATATGAATCCGCATCGTGCAAGCTTTGCATATGGTGATGTTAGTGAAGAGTTGGTGTGGTAATGGTATCCTCAATCTTCGGAACTTGTCAACAAAACCTGGTTTCTTTACAGCGTGGACCATCCTTGAGTGTACGACATCATCTTGAACCAACAGAGTCCTTGGCGGTTGAAGACCAAAGGCTTGGATGCTTCATGATACGATCAGCTCTTCAATCAAGTAGCGGTTTCTGATACCTATACTCTTTTCCACGATCAATCTTTGTGTACCATATGGAACAACTTTTAGGATTATTGAAATGTAGTTTTGTAACATTTGGAATTTGTCATCTTAAATCCTGTGGTGGGGATTAGTGTCTACTTTCTAACCCCTTAAGATATGGACTGGGTTTATTCTTAAAACGGTTTACATTGCGTTGAGACCGAGGTCTAAGACTTCAAACGGCGCATGGCATCATCCAGAAGCTGGATTGGGTCCTTATTCAATAAATCCTCAAATGCTCCATCATGAGTTGAGCCGTGAACTTTTCAGAATGGCTGGATGTTACGATTTCAAAAAAAGGGGACTAGTCTTTCAAAGTGGAGCAAAACTTCCAGCTTGCATCTTAGACTCAATAATGCTGTCCCACTTTATTTCTAGATTTCTCGCAAATTGTAACTCTTTTTTATGCTTGCACTTTGAAATGAATTTTGAATTTTGTAATCTTGGCAAGGTCTTTATTATTAGTATTCATGGTACTACTAACTTGAATTTGGCCCTTTGCATTTCGGAATTCAAATTTGTGATCCTTTTATGATTTGAAATTTGTAGTCAGGCCATTTTACTTGTCTTGTGAAGAGCGTGTAGGTCTTGAACCTTGTAAAAGAATATTGAATTTGGAATTAACTTGAGCCTTGCAAAGAATATCTGAATGTGCACTTGAAACTTGTTCGCCTTGAATTGAGTCTTGGTTTTCCACTCTCGAATATCATGATTATTTATTTGAAAGCAATTCTTGGTGCTCTTTGATCTTAAGCTTGTGGATCTTGAAATTTGAACCTTCATGGTAACTTGAATTAACTTGAACTCAAAATTCTCTAGTGGTGACCTTTCAACTTCACACTTGGTAACCTTGACGTGAAGAGAAAATAAATGAACTTGACGTAGTCAAAACTTAACATTCATGCTTGAATCTTCCACTTGAATTCCAAGAACAAAACTTTAAATCCAATCCTTGACCAGTATGAGCACCCAAGACATCATCCGATAGAATCTCATGCACTGAATAAATATGTTTCATAGAAAAGTACCAGAAACCCTAATCCCATCTGAAGAAACTGGAGGACAAATTGATCTGTAGGGGCTAAGGAGCCAGCAGGAGAACACAATCACACAGGAATCCAACACAAACTTACAAGACTGGAAAACCTCCACAAACACACGCATAACACAACCTTGAGGTCTTGAATCTTCTGCATCAACACCTGTGTTCACAAGTGAACCAAACAAGCAAAAACTAGATAAAACGGTTAGTTATGCACGAATGATTGCTCTAATATGTTATGCGGACGAATCAATGTATCTAAGGGAAAAATTTGGGGTGCAACAACAGGTTCAGTCTAGAACCGAAACACAACAAGATCGTTACCATCACCACAGGTAACACTCCCCTAATTCACCACAAGAAATTAGCCACACACACTCGAACCATCACGATGGAAACGAGGCAACAACACAAACAAGAACACAAGTTCCACGACACAACATCGATTCCACAACCTCTACGAAACCAGAATACCAACATCCTTGTCACACAACCTTATTACAACAATGCTACGATTCCCAATCGAACATATAACCATAACATCCATCTACATAGTAGCCCATGAATAATATTTAAACCTTTCACCTAACACTTCCATTCTGAAACGTCCAATGGTCTCATCATTCCTACATGTTCTCAATGTTCAACCTATGAACTCTTACAAGTCCCACACGTAAATACAAAATGTGCCACCTCACGCTTCCGCTGAGCACTCTAATTACTCGCAACCATCAAAACTATCAATTTCACGCCCAAAGTCTAACTCTTTCTCACCTCTGCCAAAAATCACTGTGCACTTTAATATACCCAACCTCGCACTCTGCATGTTAGCTTACACACCAGACACAAGTCTCTGAACTGCTCAAATAATTCTAACTCCCTGACCATCAAAATAGACATGTATAAAACCTTCGACTTAACTCATCCGGCACAACCTTAGCTTTTCCCGAAGGATAATCCAAGCCACATTCATAACTCGTCACAAATTCTAACCATCCTCATCGTCTCATACTCTATTCCTTCAGACCAAACAAGTACTCTAAACTCTTGCGGTTACCAACCCTTCGAACCTAGAACCATAAAGATGATACCTCCAAATATTCCAACACAATACAACCGCGACCAATTCCAAATCCAGAATAGTATAGATCCTTTTATGAATCCTCAATTGTCGTAAAGCATAAGCCACGACTTTACCCTCTTGCATTAACACGTTGACTAAACTCATCAAAGACACATCACAATACCCCACAACCGGTTTATTAGGATCACACAAAATCAAAGCTGAAACCGTAGACAACTTCTACTCCAGCTCACCAAAACTTACTCACAACGAACATCCAAACAAACGACTCACCCTTTGTAAGTCAACTGAGATACCAGAAGTACGAACTTAACAAAGTCTTCCATAACCTGTAATAACAACCAACTGAGCCCAAAAGTTTCTAATCTCCTTAACTAACTTCGGAGCCTCTCATGTAGAACCACATCTACTTCCGATGGATCCATTAACCATACTCTCATCTGAAATAACATTTCCAAGAAACTAACCCTTTTCAACCAAAATTCTCACTCAAATAACTTAGCATAAAACTTCGTCTCTTTTCAACACTTGTAATTCAAATCTCAAACACTTTACTCATTCTTCCTCTGAGTTTATAACAAATCCAAATATCCTCAATCGAAACCACTACGAACTTATCCAATTAAATATGGAAGATACGATTCCTCTACTCCATAAACATTAGAGACGCGTTACTAACACCAAATACCATCACTGTACGTTGCAATTCCCAACCAAAATCCAAAAGATATAAATCCTTAAAGATTTTGCAAAACTTTTCACTGGGTAACTGGTTACTCACATACAAGCTTAACCGAGTAAATAACAACCTATTCTGAGGATAACAAACCTAACCAGTCACATTAAATCGATCAAAGCCTCAACTCACACAATTCACCACTCTTATCAAACATTCCAAACAATTGTAACTCACTCAAACTCAACCAAACCATTCTAGTCATCTGTTCATGAAAGTGGACACTTATTCTCAATCATTACCTTATTCGACTGTTAGTAATCCATACCCAATTTCTTCTCCTGACCGTCCAATTCCGCAATTCCAACATGTATCAACAACCAACCAAAAAGAATTCTCAAACACAATGTTACATCCACCCACAAGGGTTTCCTCACAATTTCCATTAATGCCTTAAAACTCCAAAGACTCCAAACCCACCAGAACTCTAAGTTTGCTGTCCATAGTCTCAATACCATTATACTTGTTATTCCATTCCATCATCCTTCCTTTTGTTACCAACAATACTGGAGCTCTCTAAGACAACACCTTAATGTTCCATCCAAAAACACATCTGAAAACTATGCCCAACTGACGGCCCATCACTGCGACTTCCTGCCAATTCCCATAACACTACCATCACAGACAAAACAAACATCTTATTCCCATCTACTAAGAGTTTCCTACTTACTTAGCAGATATAAACCTCAACTATTCACCTTCGTCCAATTAAGTTCAATCTCTACTCTCTGTGAAGCAGTCCTTAAATAAAACCCAATCATTCTCTCTCAATGACTTCCCAACTGGACTAACATACCAAAACCTCTAATCCATTTCATCTTCCGATATTAGCATCTTCATCGACTCATCAAAACAATCTGTAATCATCTCCTTAAATTCCAAACAATTCATTTCACACACTATCAAAGCCGGAAAGACCTGCCTATTCCATCCAACATAATTTTTGTCTGCTATCAACAAGAGATTAAGGGTGATCAGTTCCTCAATTTGTCAATAGACAGCCGACAATCATGATGGGGCATAAACCGTCTTTACCAAACTATAATAGCCTTTCTTGCATCCCATACACAAAACTACCTAAGGCACAAATCCTTAGTTGACATAAACCTTACCTCCACATTTCTTACGGAATCGGGAACAACACTGTACAAAGAGCACTTACAATCTTGCAATTCACAACACACGGAGCCAACGCTCCACACCTGAAGCAACTTGGAGAAGTATCAGCTTCTCCCCCACTTATCTCATTCTAACTCCTGCAGACAACGAAATAGAAAAACTAGAAAGTACTGACAGTGTTTCACACACATATCACTTACTAAGGGACTCAACAATATCGACAATATTCAACTGTCACACAAACTGACTCAACAACTTGGCCGGACGGACCGACCTGCTCTGATACCACTTTCGTAACACCCCAATTCCCATCGCGAATAAATAATACATAAATAAAATCAGAGTAACTAAAAATTTATTTTTTCCGACAGAAACAGGGACACCACAATTAAGGAAAGAAGACACAATCCCTGCACAATTGTTTTTGATACATAACACACAAAGGAATAATCCACCAAGGGAAACTTTTACCAACGAAAGTAAGATCAATTATGGAATAAAGCGGAAAGATCCATAACTGACTTATTTTACAAAATAAATGGTTTTATACATCAAAATATTCACAAGGATAAACAAAACAACATAAGCGTTCCCCGACTCCCGTGTTACGTATTAGAGCAGACACCAAAGACCTAAGCAAACTGAAGATCTAACTCTTCCACTTGCCTCCACTCCTCTAAAGCTGACAATCTGCACTATGCCATAAAAATCATATTCTAGCAGAAGGGTGAAAAATATTATCATAATAACAATGCATATAATTATGTACTACAACATAAACATATAACACATATTCTCACCACAACTCATCATATATCACAATATAGATATATCATCAAGCATTTTCATTATGCATACATTCACCATTATCATCATTCCACATGAACACACACATACTTGTTCATTCAACAATGCATCATTATAAGATACAGTTTATATCATTTCCCATAAACATACATATATCAATGTTTATACATCAATGCACAAATACAAAGATGATCAATGCAACTCATAGAGACCGACTCTCGACTCTATGCAGATGCATGCGGTGCCGACCCATCACCTCAAGTTCAATTGAAGAACTTATTGGAACCATTGCTACAACCGCACATCGGCCTACAATATGATTGCTACAACCGCACCTCGGCATACAATGTTTACGGATTACTACAACCACACATCGGCATACAATATGATTGCTACAACCGCACATCGGTATACAATATGATTGCTACAACCGCACCTCGGCATACAATATGATTGCTACAACCGCACCTCGGCATACAATCCGTTTGCTACAACTCCACATGAGCATACAATCATTTGTAATCATCGCTTCAACCGCATATCGACATACGACGTTACAACAGATTCATCTTAGAATCCCACAACACAAGAATGCATATCATGATGCTTCACATGCAAAATGACTCGAAAGACATTCTTGAAATGCATACATATTCACAATATATTCATGCATTCATCACATATAATCCATCTACATTCACATCAATTGTATAACAACATACACAATTATCCAAACAATTCCATTTACGGTTCCCCGTAAAAGTTGGTTAAAAGTCGGCTAAAAATAATATTTTTCATCACCATCAAATAGAACATATTTTTAGCTTCAGTTTGATATAAAGAACAGCTCAATCGGATAAACGACGAAAAAGTTACGGACTTTTAAAGAAAACATTTTTCGGAAAACTAGCAGAGTGCAATCGATTGCACTCCTGATGCAATCGATTGCACAGTCCCAGACTTGCAATTTTTCGCCCTTTACATATGTGCAATCGATTGGCATCCTGCTGCAATCGATTGCACTTGTTAAAAACCAGAAAAATAGCTGCCGCCCAAACACAAAACCCTCCGGAAACCCGACCGATTCAATTCTATGATACGAAACAAATACACAGTAATCCTTACCAAATATATATCAACGTTTTAGGACCATAAAACGATAATTCTACGACGTTCGATTTTCACCCGAAAACTCAAACCCTCTAATATCCAAAATGTCGAAAGTTACGAAACTCAACCGATTTCAACCAAACAAGTTTCTATAATCACGGCCTAACATCATACGACTAATCTACACAATCTATTCCGAATTTCATCCGCGAAAACATCGGTTTCTATCGATTATGTTCAAATTCAACCTAACCACAAATATCTCTAAAACAACCAAACAATTCAAACACACACATACATAATCATACACATGGATAAGATAATAATATTTCACACCCTTACCCGATTTCTCGATTCTTGGAAGCTTGATCTTGATGATTTGTAGCTTTTCTTCTTTTTCTCTTCTCTTTTTCTCTCTTGCTCTCTTTTCTCTCTTTTTCTTTCTATCTTTTCTCTCTCCACTTTCTATTTATATAAAATATCTACTACCCAAATGACCAAAATACCCCTCAGCTCAAATATCTCCCAAACGCTCTCAAAATGCGATAAAACTTAAACATACCGATGAAATATATTTCGGGAAATAAAAGTTGAAAAGAAATTATAATTTATTGCAAATATTTTACCTATCAGAGAAATTATCCAACTAACAGGTAAAACTCATTTAATTTACACAATTCAAAAAAAGGCCAAAAACTCACTAACTTCCACCAGTGGATGTTAGTTCAAAATGTGACACATTTATGCCACAAAACTCTCAATGCCCAAACATGATGCATTAACATGAAACACAATAAATCACACAATTCACAAAATTTCACATAAATGGAATAATTAAATACGGTTAAATAAATCGGGGCGTTACATGATGTGTAATAAAATATGCCGCCTTACTATTTCTTAATACCCATTAGTTCATTCGGTCTCCTCGTTCGCTCACAGACGAGTCGTAAAACACTCCCGAATAACTTTTCGAAAACAGAAAAAATTCTACTGTCATCTTTAAAATAAAACACAACATTATTTTCGATAAAATAATTATTCTGAACAAATAAATTATCTACGTCGCTTAGAAAAATAAAATGGGATTAAATTTTCATTTCCGGCGATAAATAAACTCCTATTTAAAATTTCCGACAACACTCGGAGTCCCTGTGAATTAAAACTACGGCTATATTTTTCTCGTTTTCTCAAAACATCAACAGAGTCACATTTCCGGAATTTCCCATACCATAAAAATATCTGAAATCAGTTATAATCCTCGCCAATTTAAAAAAAATCTGATCGATTGCCAAAAGAAACATATGGGTCAATCTGATCCACCACCGGAAACCCTAAAAATATCGGGTATGAATAGTTTGCTACCCCAAAGTTTCGTAGAAACACCGATTAACTGATAAAACATCGCAAAATAATACAGACTAAAATATACGGGTCTTACAAATGCAATGCGGTACCGACTCAATCATCTCAAGTTCACTCAGGAACTTTGCTGGACCCATCGCTCGTTACATCACTGTAACTCCCCGTCAGGCATACGATGTTCCCCATCGCTCACACCTCTTATTTTTAAGGCACACGATCCAATCTGATCGCTCACACCTCTTATTTTTAAGGTACACGACGTTTATGGATCGCTCACACCTCTTTGTCTAAGGCACACGACCTGATCGCTCACACCTCTTTGTATAAGGCACACGATCGCCTATACCCATCGCTCACACCTCTTATTTTTAAGGCACACGATCCATCCGATCGCTCACACCCCTTATTTTTAAGGCACACGACGTTATAGTGGATTCTCATAAGAATCCCTCAACACAAGAATGCACATCATTATGCTTCACATGCAAATGACTCAAGACATTCTTGAAATGCATACATATTCACAATGTAATCATGCATTCATCTCATTCAATCACATACAATTTATATACATTCACATCAATGCACTATTGTATGATTCCCATCTAAGCACACATTCACAACGGTAAAAGTCGCTAAATAATACTATTCCCAACTTTTCCGACTTATTTAATCGGCTAACAATTTCCAATTCATCATAATGAGAAAGAACATTTCATAAGCTTCCTAATGCATCAAACCACGCCTCAAACCGAACCACAGATCAAAAGTTATGCAGAAAACAAAATTACACGAACAACACTGTTCGCTGGGCGAACCTCCCTCGCGAGCATTCGCTAGCTCCTTCGCTAGGCGAACATCCCTCGCGAGCATTCGCTAGTTCCTTCGCTAGGTGAATGTTCCAGCGAACCAACTGTTAGATAAAAACAGACACAAAGTTCGCTAGGCGAACCCCTTAGCGAACCAAGGCAGCAACTACCCACATTCAAAACACCCAAACTTCGCTAGGCGAACAACTCAGCGAAACTTCGCTGACCTTCGCCAACTGGTTCGCTAGGCGAACCCGCGAAAACCTCACTCGCCACCGCTTCGCCCCAGGTTCGCTAGGCGAACCAAGGAAAACCCAGAATTTTCCTGCGCTGTCAAAACCCCAAAAATCCATATTTTTCCAATCAAAACCTTTCCAAAACACCATATATCAATCAGAACCCAATACAGTCATGGAAACCGATATTCTACCACATTTACGTCAATTTCCAACCGCGAAAGTATCAATTTCTCACCAAATTCTCATTTTCAACCTAAAACTCAAAAGCTATGGAAGACAAGCAAACATACAAGAAAACACATACATAATGATATACATTGATGAGATAATAAGATTTCACACCCTTACCCGATTAAATCGATTCCTAGAAGTTGATTTTCTTGATTTTCCTCTTTTCTCCTCTTCCTCTTTCTTTCTCCCCTCTTTCTTTCAATCTTTCTTTTTCCTTTCTATTTCTATTTCTATTTTCCACTCAAATACAATTAATTCATTTTCTCACAAAATTCTACACTTAATCATTTTTCCAGCAATTTTTACTAAATTTCTAGCTTACTAATAATTGAGAAATGTCTAAAATATCCTCCATTCTAATTTTCCCCGAAAACTCTCAAAACGATCAAATAACATAACACGTCAACATAACATATTAACACACCAATTTCACAAATAAAATAATTTATCACCCAATTTAAATAAAAGACTCAACAAAATGGGAATAATTGGAATCGGGGCATTACATAAGCCGTTCCCTAAAAAGCACAATCCACCCCTAGTGAGGGGAACTACGTCGCTCTGATTCTCATGCTCCCGATGAGATACGTAGGCAGTGGGGTAGGGCCCATGCGAGCACTTCTTTTATTTTCCCTACATTTGTTTCTTGCTCTCTCTCTCTCTCCTTTCTTTTTCCTTTTTCCCGTTCCTTTTCCTTTCCAGCAGCAGCGGAGTTCCAGTTGACGACACCCTTTGATCGAGACAAGCAAGCGTGGATCCCATCGGGTACGATGGACGCCTGGGGGTGCTAATACCTTCCTCGCGCGTAACCGACTCCCGAATCCAGTTCTCTTGGTCGCAAGACCATGCTCGTTCCTTCCTTCAGGTTTACGCAGTGTTCCCTTTCCCTCTCTTGGGATAAATACACATTGCTGGCGACTCTGTTTCCGCGCCATTTTCGTGTTTGTACCAGGATGAAAATCCCAGGAGTGACAGCTGGCGACTCTGCTGGGGAATCTGGTTTCCTTAGCGAGTCAATCCTAGCGCTTGTCTGTTTTCTTTCATTGGGTGTTTACTGTTGTGCCGTATTACTGTTGTACTGTATTGCTATTTACTATTTTTTTGCTTTACTGTATATTACTGTATTTATTGCATTTTTGTATTTTCATTTCATATGATGTATTATGCTGCACTGCTGTACTGTTTTCTGTTTGGTGGGATGGGGTATTCTGAGAGATAGGCCCAATACCCAGGCCTGAGTGCACTTAGGATTAGCGTGTTTTATATCCTCTCGCGTTCCATCTCGGTCCGAGGAGGGAATATGAAACACAATCTGGATCTGGTTCTCTCTATAGAATTTTGCGTTGTGGATTTCCCACGATGGTAGAGCTATCTGGAAGAGCTGTTAAGTCTGGATGACCTGTTAGGATGACCCCTCTTTATTTTGAAGTGAATCAGCTGACGACCTCTTTGATTGGCGATAACATTGTATCCTTCGGGCTGAATGTCCTATTGCTTCTCAAACCTCTGAAGCTGAGGATATTTCGTCTTGGAGAATGAGTTGAGGCCTCCTCGATTGATGATGATGCCAAACCAGAAATGGTGAACGTATCATCATTTCTCGACCTGAGAGCCCGGGATACTGAACATCCTAGTACCCACCTGTGAGATTGGGGGGATTATTTACAGGTCTGCAGGTAACCTTGACCTTCAACCTACCTGGTATTCTGGTTTTCCTATCACTGTGGACTCATCAGCCTGGTATTATGGTATTCTGACATTCTAACCATCCCGGCATTCTGATTAGGTCGGTACTCTGATTATGCCGATATCCTGGTATTCCGCTATTCTAATTATTCTGGCACCTTGGCATTCTGGTATTCTGATTATGCCGATATGCTGGTTATTCTGGTATTCTGGTTATTGAGATATTTTGGTATTTTGGTATTCTCTTCAGAGCAGACCTGTGAACTTATCTATTTAGCAGCACAGCAGTATTGAGCATTGTGGCGCCTTGATCCCATGTCTATTGCATCTGCATCATCATCTTCGCATACATGTTCTTATACTTCCAAGGGACGTTAACTTTGAGACTTGTTGCTGAGCATTTCCATCCATTTCTTGTGGTTTATAAAACAAATTTGAATCAAAGTATAATGATTCCTTGGAAATATTCGAACATGGCATTTTGTATTGCATTCTCATACTCATACGCATAACAGGTGTTCCGAAGCAGATTTCTCATTCTGACTTGGTACGATCTTCAGGACAGCCAGCTTGACCTGCCACCGCTACTCGGCCAGTGATAATCAGAGGATAGCCATGGAACAACTCCGTGCAAAAATGACCGAAATGAAGATTCAGATGGGGCAGTTTATGGGGAAGATGCAAGCTTTGTTTCAAGACCAGAAAGTGCTGAAGGAAGAGGTCAACCAGATGAAAATTCAGATGGGCTTGGACATGGAAATTTTGAATACAATGGAAAACAATCATGTGCTTTCTGCTACAGAAACTCTTACTCCTCCCATCCCTGTGGGGTTTGCTCTAGATCACAGATTGCCTCGGGAATCCCCTCCACCAACTGAAGTTTCAGAGATTTCTCCTCGGCAATCACTTCCTTCTCTCCAAGAGGATCCTAAGCCAGAGGGGCCTAAGAGGAAGTTTGATACCATTCCAATGCGTATGCGCAGTTGCTTTCGTATCCGCTTGAGCTCAAACTAGTTGAACGTGTTAGTGGGGGACCCCTTTCAACAAAGATTCCTTTGGGACCTAATGCAAATGTCAGATGTGAGTTCCACTCTAGGGCACCTGGTCACCATGTTGAGAATTGTACCAGGTTCAAGCATAAAGCCCAGGAGATCATTGATGCAGGGGCAATCAAGTTTACGTCAGTTAGCACTGGTAAACAAATTGATGTTACTCCTACTGTTGCAAAAGAATTGGGGACTCTTTCCTTTTCCAGAGGATCCACCTCACGCCATGTATCTCTTCCACAACCTGGTGCTTCAGAAGTTCTACGTCAGCAACCCTTGTTTGGGTCCAGTGTGGAAAAGAAAAAACAAGGGCAGGTTGGATGCCCAAATCAGCATCAGCAGCAGAAGCAACTCAGACCGAGAAGGCCCAAGAGGATATTTGACACTATTCCTATCCCTTATAGTCAATTATTTGCTCGTCTGCTCAAGAACTCTCTGATCCAGCTGAGGAATGCCGTGCCAGTGCCATACCCTATCCCTCCGGACTTTGACATGAACGCCAGCTGTGAGTTCCACTCAGGAACGTTTGGGCACACAATTGATGACTATAATGTATTCCAGCACATGGTGCAAGATTTGATCGACTCAAAGGTCATCACGCCAGATGGCACCCTTTTGGGATTGAAGCTTCTTTGTCAGAGTAAGCACCAGATTGCAAGAGCGTCATCAGAAGCAATAAGTCCAGACGGAGTCAAGTCTCCTCAACAATGGCAATCATCAGCTTCCTTTATTGCATTTTCATATGTAGATTTCATTTGTTTGTTTAAACATTGCTTGCATGTAAGAACTCGTTTGTTTTTGAATGATAATCATAATGCAATAGGTATGCCGTAAATAGGCTTTATTTGAAACACGATTTAATGCAGTAGTGATATGAATAAAAGAAGACTCCTGGTGTAACTTGTGTTTGAAGCAATTGCTTGAAGTAGCACAATACACGTACAATCCACTCCCATTAATAGTAAGAATGTTGAAGCAACACAATACACGTACAATCCACTCCCATCAAGGAATATTTCAAGGTGAACCAACTTAGATGGATTTCACATAGCCCTTATCAACATGGAATTTAAAATATGCATCATTACCTCTAGCAAATTTTGAAACAAACATATTTCTAGTTATTTGGGGTACATATAATAAGTGGTTTAAGGGAAACACTGATTTTTATATGAAATTTGACTTGACATTGGTATATGAACAATAGACTGAGCTAACATGCTATGTCCATTACCAACAATTACTTTCATAGGACAATCACATGGAATTTTCATTTGCAAGTTAGATTCACTAGAGGTAATGTGATGTGATACACCTGAGTTTGCGAACCAAGCTTGAGCCTCAAGATCTTGGAGAATTCATAACTGTTTCTGATGCACCAAATAGGTATTTGCTTGAGCAGATATTGATGCTTGAGTTTTTTGAGTGTCTGATGCATTGGCTAGGTCATTTGTTGCAGAGCCTTGAGCTTGAACTTTGGTTTACGTAGGTTCAAAGTATTCCTTAAATCGATGCCACAATTCTATCGCATTGGTGACCACATTTTTGCATAGCTGACAAGTAAGGGGTGGAAAAACATACCCGAACCGTTGAGCATGTAAGTTTTGCTCGCACTTTTTCACAGGCGGGTCAAGCTTTTAGGCCCACACCCTTTAATATGCCCGCCCGACCCATTTCTTTGTGGGCTTTTGCTGGCACAAAATTTTACACATGATTTTGTAACTTTTAGGCCTAAAAGATTCAATGCCGACGGGCTCGCCTTGCCCCACTCTCACTTTTATGCGGGGCGTGGCAAGGTTTTAGGCTCGCACCCTCAAATATGCCCGCCCCATCCCATTTTTTGTGAACTTTTGCTGGGCGAGCCTAAATGTGACAGGGATGCCCGTTTGCCATCTTTATTGACAAGTAGGCCTATTACCTGGAGTATAGCTTTGTCTCCCACGACCTCTTCTAGAAATTGATCTACCTTTACCTTAAAACACATGGTTTGTGCCAAAGTTATGGCCATTTTTACCTGCTCCCGAGTTACCTAAAGATTGTGCTACATTTCCCACTGCACTTGGTCTAAAAGGTTCTTGTCGATACATGTCATGTTGAACTTCTTGCACATATAGTAAAAATTCTACGTCATAGATAACCGTTGGCTCACCGTTTCCATAAATCATCATGATAAATGGATTATATCCTTTAGAAAATCCTAGCAAGATTGCATCAATTTGATCTCTCCCCGAGATAGGATCACCTATAACTAGAAGTGAATCAATTATAACGTGAATTCTTAGTACATACTCAGAGATATACCTGCTCCCTTTCTTGCTCGTCTTGAGTTCAAACTCGAGTTCATGCACATGAGCTTTCATTTGCTAATTAAAGTGCTTGTACACTTTATCCCACACTTCATATGCATGCTTCTAGGAAATAACACATGGTAACACAAATTCTAAGATCGTGGAGAGAAGCCATGTTAATAATGCTTGATCAAGCACGATCCAAGCTTCATAATTTTCAGAGACAATATTCACCAACCAATCATTTTCTGTTTTGAACATCGGGGAAATATGTGGATTAAATAGCACTTTATAGAGTTTATGCGAGAGAATACTCCCTTAACTTATTGATTCCACATTAGGAAATTGGTTTCTTAGAGCTTGATAGAGTGTTTCGGTGCAAAAGTATTTGTGGATCCTCAAAAAGCCATTGTCGATGTAGTAACTTGAGATGAATTTGCTACCGGTTGTGTGTTGAGAAGTGATGAATCAAGATCAACCATTGTTACTTCTTTGAAGCTGGTTGCAATTGATACCCGAAACTCTATGTGAAAACCAATTTTGAAGCTTTAAACCTTCACCTATGGAAATGGTGATGATGATAATGCAGCGGAGCTAGGTTCTTTAGACTGATACCATATTAGATGAGAATTCATGCATGTATATGATTGAATGGATGAATCTCATAAAGGGAAAACATGATTTTTATGTATTTCATTTTCAATTGAACGCTTAATATATATAGAGAAACATTCATAGATCCTTATCCTAACTAACTTCACTTTGATATAAGGACATTTTTATAGTTGTTTATAGTTAGTATAATTAACTATGACTAACCCTTGTTAGTCATTCTTTAATATCCACTAAGTGCATTGAATACATGAATTAAACTTTGCTAAATGTTTTATCTAAGATTCTGTTTCTATATATTTCGATAATTTTAGATATGACCTTAAAAGGAAGCCAATTCTTCCGAATAAGCGGGACGGTCCGAGCAACATGAGGAGAAATGTTATCATGTTTGAAAGACAAAAGTAACAGATAGGTATTCGATGCTTTAACATAATATAAGTCGTCCTTATTAATCGATAACACCAAATATCATATTGGAACAAATAACGAAAACCCTCAATAGTCACCAACAAATAACCCACACGATCACATTTCTAAACAAACAGATCCCTCCTCCACTTAAGTTCCAAGGTCCAAATCTGATTTACATAATTTCCTAAGATACCAACTTTCCTAGTGCTTTGAGCATTAGAATGTTTTGTGATTTGACCAAAAAATAATAAGCTTACACAATACTTAAATCCCATTGTTTTCCTTTTTCAATTTCTTTTTTTAGGCCTAATTGAACCACACCCATATATACTTTTCCTCTTTATTTTTCTCTTTCAAGATCTTGATCATTGCCAAGTCCTACCAGAAAAAGGCAAGGCCTGGTTGTTGTAGTTGTTCTCTCATTCAAGCATATTCTTCTACACACTCCTTAGTATTGTTTTGAAAAACATATATTCTATTAAAAAACAAATGTTAACAGACTAATAAATAACATAGAATATCAAACATACATTTTTTTATTATGCAATTCAAACATACATCAACGATTTGATAATCAATACCAAATTACCCAAACATACATCAATGATCCGGTCATCGATGCCAAACTATCATAACATACAAAGTTACAACCATAGTTCTAAGCTCTAACTAGTTTAGAACTAGCTTGTTTTATTTAGGATACATAAAATCTGATACTAGCACATCATAGTTCTCCTTACATAATTATATTACTTTAGCACAAATCCAGTTTGAACATGAAGGTTCCATCCTGTGCATAACCAGTTAGCATCTAGATGACACAAGGATGATCAACAGAATGATTAGGCACCCAAGCAGCAACCTTATTGCCAATGAAATGGCAAATAGAAACAGTTCCAGGGCTAACTTTGAGAGCTTCGTAAAGCAACTCGGAGTTCATACCTCTTGTATCATGATGACAAACTGTTAAAGCCTTTGCCTTGGTTCCATCAGGTGCTACCAATGAGACCACGTAAGCTGTTGTTTCACGCACTTGGTGGCAATTGAATACAACTTTTTCGAAATTCAATCTATGACACATCACTGCATTGTCACCAACTTTTTTTACTTCCTCCACCACATATTCATCTTGATTTATGTCAAAAGTACTTGAAATAGCCTTAATCTTTGATGTTCTAAAATGTGAAATGACATGATCAATCATAGATTCTAAAGATGATACACAATGTTTGTGTTCTCCTTTAGCAGTTGGACTATTACAAAAGTCATCTAGGCTTTGTCTTTCTTTATTTTCCAGCCATATGGAATCAGTCACACCTTGTGTTGGTTTTGTGAAATGGCGCGCCGTCTTTCCAACAGAGTGAGTGTTACCCAATACTATTTTCTTTCCGGGATAAAGATCATGTGGAAAAAAAAGTGTCGAGTATTGGTTTATTTCTTCGACTCTAATAGGTAGGTTATTAGTTTTTCCGTCTGTAACATGAAACAACATATTAATTAGTTGAAAAACCATTATAATTAAATAGTCATATTATGAGGCAACATTTCATTATATATATATATATAAAATTCATGTTACTAACAAGGATATATATATATAGTCTTTCTTCTTTACCAGATTCCCAGATTCGTATGAGGCTAAGCAAATGTTCGAAGTTTTTAAGGAGTTTGGTTCAATTTTGGAGGTGTTTATTCCGGGTAGGCTTGATATCAGGGGCAATAGATTTGGATTTGTTAGGTTTAAAGGCGTGGAGGACGAACATCTTCTTGCCATTAGTTTAGACAAAGTTGTTATTAATGGCATTAAGATTTTTGTAAATCTTCCTAGATTCAAGAGAGAGTATAGGGTTGGGGTAGGAAATGGTTCTGTTGTTCGTAAGGTTATGGAACAGAAGAGGGTTGATGGTCATTTAACTCATGTAGAGAAGAGGAATGATGTTGGTTCAAAAATGACTTTCGCTCAGGTGACAGGTAGGACTTCTAAGACAGCTGAGAAGGTGCTTATGGGAGATAAACCAAACTTTGCTCATTTGAGTTTTGATGTCAACAAAGAAGATTTGGAAAGGTTTGAGCAGGCATTTACAGGGGTTCTGAAGGTACCTGGGTCTGCGAAGGAGGTTGTAGAAGTATTTCAATTGGAAGGATTCTTTAATATTAGGGTTACACCAATGGGTGCTAATCTTTGTCTTATTGAGGAAGACAATTCAGGTGATATTGAAAGAATATTAGCAGAGGATTCTAGTTGGTTTGCCAGATGGTTCTCGGAAGTCCGTCAGTGGTCTCCAAATGATGTGGACTAAGAAAGACTTACTTGGGTCAAGATCTTTGGTCTTCCATGTCATGCGTGGAGAGAAATTTTTTTCAAGTTATTAGCTGGTACCATGGGTGAGTTAGTTAGCATGGATGATGACACGAAGAAACATGCCAGGTTTGATATGGCAAGAATTCTGATTAGGACTAAGTGTGCATTGAATCTCAATGAGGTGGTCAATTTGGAAGTCAATGGCAATGTTTATCGTATTAAGATAGTTGAGGATTCATTTGGGCCATTTGATAAAGATAGTGTTAGTAGAGGTAGAAACTATTTTGAAGAAGATACATCAGATTTTGTGGATTCTCAAATCTATAACTCTGAGGGTAGTGAGGTGGGACTTAACAAGAAGGCGGGAGGGGCGAGTATGTATGGGATGGAGGAAGATGGTGATAAGGCTGAAGACATGAGAAATGATACTGAGGAATTGTCTCATAATTCAGATTCGGTAGATGTTAACTGTTGTAAATTTGGTCAGGATCTTGATGACAGCCCAAGTCTGGATGGTTTGAGCAGTGCTAGGGATGCTGGTGAAGATGATCTTTGTGAGTTGGAGGCTAATTCAAGTAACTCAACTGAGGAGGGATTAATACCAGATCATGTTACTTGTTCGTTGGTTAAATCTAATAGAGTTGAGGAGGACATAGAAGGGGATATTCAATTGAATCATATCAGTAAAGAAAGGCTTCCTATGGAGACTAAGAAGAAGACTAAGAAGCAAATTATAGGTGATATTTATCAGAGACTCAAAATCCCTTTTGATCCTTCATATTACTCTGCTTCAAGCTGAAACTATGTTTTTGAGGTATCACAAGAAGCAAGGAACCCAAGAGAGGGTGTCCGGTAAAGTTATTAAGAAGGATTCCCTTTTAGTCCAGGAAAATCTTCCTTCTGTTTCAAATGGAAATTCAATTACTGATTCTGGTCTTGCACAATGTAATTTTAGAATCAAGGAGAAATTGGAGAATACGCCTGTTAGGGTGTGGGATTATATACAACAGTTGGGCATTGAAGCTGAGGAAGACGACGAGGTGTTTGAGAGTATATTGAAGAATTTAGAAGATGTGGATAGAAAGGCAGTTGCTGGAAAGAAGGTGGAAGCTAATAAGTTTTCATGAATATTGTCACATACAATATTCGAGGGTGTGGAGGGGTGTTGAAGAGAAAGAAGATTAGAGAAACTTTGATTAAAGGTGGAGCAGAGATTTGTTTTTTACAGGAAACGAAATGTAAGTGTGTTACAGATGAATTAGTCTATAGTATTTGGAGAGATCGGTCCTGTTTTTGGTCTGCTTCTAACGCTATTGGGTTATCCGGAGGCTCAATCATCATATGGAAGTCAGATCTTTTTATTCCTATATGCAGTTATAGGGGTCATGGTTATATTGGGATTCAAGTTTTATGGAAAAGTAGAATTTGCTATCTGTTTAATATTTACTCCCCTTCTAATATTGGTGAGAGGAGAGTTTTATGGAAGGAATTAGTAAAGTTGAAAAGTTGTTTGAGTCCTGGAAATTGGATAGTTGGAGGGGACTTTAATTCTATCAAGAGTAGAGAGGAGCAGATTGGTTATATTCGTCCTAACAGAAGATACATGATTGAGTTTTCTGAATTTATTAACGTGATGGGTCTGGTGGATTTACCTTTAAGTGGTGGTCTCAGATTTTCTTGGTTCAAGTCCAAAGATTCGGTTTGTAGTCGTCTTGATCGGTTCCTGCTTGTGACGCATACTATTTTTAATGAGTGGAACATGGTTACTCAACGAATTGGAGGGAGAGATATATCAGATCATAGACCGGTTTGGAATGTAGCTTAGAATTTGAATTGGGGTCCCAAGCCGTTTAAGGTTTTGTCGTGTTGGTTTGATCACGCAGATTTCTTAGTCTTTGTTAAAAGGGAGTGGGATGAGTATAAGATAACAGAAAATGCTTCGTATATTTTGGCAGAAAAGTTGAAACATTTGAGGACCCGTATTCGTTGGTGGAATTTAAATGTGTTTGGTTGGATTGATCTAAGTATCCAAAAAGAAGTGGGGGTTGTCAATGAAATGGAAGAGTTGTTGGATCATAGTCTTGGTAATATCTCTAGAGAGGATCTTACGAGAAGAAATGTTGCAGAAGATAATCTTTGGAATTCTATCAGAATTAAAGAGAGTATCTTGAAGCAGAAATCGAGAACCAAATGGATAGCTGATGGAGATCTTAATACAAAGTTTTTTCATAATGTCATGAGGCAAAGGATTAATTTGAATACCATTAATGGTGTTATGATTAATGGTAGATTGGAGGAAGATGTACAGAAGGTGAAGAAACATGCCAAGTCTCATTTTGCTAACAGGTTTACTAAGGCTGAAAGACCATTTCCTTCAATTGGAGCGTCAGGTTTTAAATCTTTGTCACTGTCAGATAGCCAAGATTTAGAAGTTGATGTTACAATACAGGAAATCAAGGATGTTGTTTTTGGATTTTCTGGGGATCGTAGCCCTGGACCGGATGGGTTCAGCTTTGAATTTCTGAAAAGATGCTGGGATATTGTAGGGTCAGAGTTCTCTAATTGTGTGTTGGAGTTTTTTGAGGGTGAACAGCTTCATAAATCCTTTGTGGTTTTAATCCCAAAGTATGAAAATCCTGAAGATCTGGATGGTTATAGGCCAATTTCTTTGGTTACCTCAGTCTATAAGATTATTTCTAAAATTCTTGCAAATAGACTTAAGAAGAAAATTGGTGGTATTGTTTCAAATACACAAACGGCGTTCTTGGAAGGAAGAAACATTTTAGATGGGGTATTGGTTTTAAATGAGATCCTGGATTTTGCTAAGAGATCTAAAAGGGAGCTAATGATTTTCAAAGTGGATTTTGCTAAAGCGTATGACTGTGTTCATTGGGATTATCTTCGAGAAGTGATGAAACATATGGGTTTTAGAATTAGGTGGATGAGATGGATGGACTTTGGAGTGTTTAATAGTTTTTCTTCGGTTTTAGTCAATGGGAGTCCATCTCAAGATTATAGAGTGACGAGGGGTCTCAAGCAAGGAGACCCTTTAGCTCCTTTCCTTTTCTGTCTGGCAGCAGAGGGGTTGGAAATCATTATGAGGCGAGCTGTTGCGAATGGTTTTTTTTCAGAATTTAAGCTCAATCCTGAGATTGGTTTTCACATGTTACAATTTGCTGACGATTCGGTTTTAATTGGTGATGGTTCGTGGAAGAATATCATAGCCTTCAAAGCTATTTTGAAAGATTTTCAGCTCACTTCAGGTTTGGACATCAATTTCAGTAAGAGTGCGTTAATTTGTGTTGGGTTGGATGATTTCAAGATCAGATTTGCAGAGATATTTCTATCTTGTAAAGTTTCTTCTCCTCAATTTTCGTTTCTTGGGATATTAGTATGAGGTAATCATAGATTAATCTCGTTTTGGAAACTGGTGATTGATATTATGCGTGCTAGATTGAATACGTGGAGGAGTAGGTACTTATCAATGGGAGGTCGAGTCACCCTAATTAATTCCGTCTTAAGTAATCTGCCAATCCATTACATGTCTTTTTATAGAATGCCACTTAAGGTGGTTAGCATTCTCAAGTCTATTCAAAGATCTTTTTTGTGGAATGGGGTAGAGAATAAAAAAGGGATCTCTTGGATAAGTTGGCAAATGATTTGTAAGAGTAGAGACTTGGGTGGTTTAGGTGTGAAAGATTTAAAGTTATTCAATTTGGCTTTGTTTCTTAAGTGGGCTTGGAGGATTTTAGACAATAAACTCACAATTTGGAGGGATTTGATTAATTATAGATATCCTATGTGCTGTTTTGATTTTTTTAACAGGGAGATGTCTAGTTTGCAGGTGGCGCCATCGTTATGGTTTGTAGATATTTTGCAGTCCTTGAATGTAGTGGAAGAAGATAGGTTGGTTGATTTAATTGTATACGATCTTGGAGAAGGGATGACAGTGGATTTTTGGAGGTCGAAGTGGGTTGTGGATGAACCACTGTGCAGAAGATTTCCTGCTCTATATGCATTAACAGACACAGAATTTAGCTCAGTTAATAGTAATGGTTATTGGGAGGGAGAGGTTTGGAATTGGGACATCAAGGTTGCTGTAGCAGAAAGTCAGGAAATGGAGAGGGTTCAGCTGGTGGAACTTTACTCGATCTTGGCTGCCACTTCCATAATCAAGAATGTCAAGGATACCATTAAATGGTTGCTGGAGGATAATTATACTTATTCTGTTTCATCTATGTATGTCTTTTTGCAGGAAATTATGGAAGATAATGCAATACAGTTAGGAGATGAAATGAAAGCGGCATTGAAGTTAGTTTGGCTAGCGCAAGTACCGTTTAAACTGAAAGTGTTTGGGTGGAGAATGCTGCATAGGCGAATTCCAACGAGAGATAATTTGTATCGTAGAGGAATTGTCTCTAATAGTTATGAGATGTCATGCCCTTTTTGTTTCCTCGATATGGAGTCGGCTGAACATGTTCTATTTCTATGTGGAAAATCTATTATGGTGTGGAATTTCGCTTGTAAATGGTTGGGGATTCCGTGTATATTAGTAGGAAATATCGTCTCTCACTTAACATGTTGGATACAGGGTTGTGTCGATAGAGGGGTGTCGGTTAGAATAGCAGTAGGGTTATGGTTATCAATTTCTTGGATCCTGTGGTTATGTCGTAACAATATTATTTTTAGGGAGGAAGTGTGGGATTTTGATACGATTTCAAATTGTATTTTTATTTATACTTGGTGGTGGATAGGTCGGAGTCACAAAAGTTCTTATTTTTGTAATTACTTCACTTGGGTTAATTCTCCGATTGATTTTTGTAGCCGGTGATATTTGAGCAGGCTATAGTTGTATACGGGTTGGAGTACCCCTTTGTACTCCAGTTTATACGAATTTTGAGCTTATTAAAAAAAAAACAAGGAAGCAAAAGATCTGAAAAAGCCTTAGGGTGAAGAGTGTTTGGCCAGACATAATTCCAATAATCTTCTCCGGATGGTATGGCACCGGTTCTCACAAAAGCCAACTGCAAAACAAAATTCACATTTTCCATATTAGTGTTGAATTCACAATGATTAAAGAATTTCTTCCTCATTCCTTCTTATAAAAAAGTTGATGACAATTTCAACCAAAACCAAATATACATGATATGTGAAAATAGATAACTTACACAAAAGAGAGCTAAAACTGTAATATGTGAAAATTCCATTTAGCTAGTTATAAAGAGATTAGTGAGTGCGTATGAAACTGTTATAAGTTTCTCATTATTTATAGGTAAATACATACATCTATAATTGCATTCAAAACTAGTGTTATTGATCATATCGATTCCTCCAAGTGGTAACAAAATTGGTGCCAACTTCATTACCCAATACAAATAGTTGGTTCATTGATAGGTTTTGTAATTAGAAATTTAACTTCATTACCCAATACAAATAGTTGGTTCATTGATAGGTTTCAAAACACGAAACATCTCCCAAGGCATAATTAGATTGAATTCTAATAAGCATGATTTGTTTTGGCTATTTTTTTTAATTTTCTAAACTCAGACACTAAATATACCATTAAACATAATTAAATTATATAACTTTTTTTATATCGTTACAAATTTTCTTATATGTATGCTACTAAAATAATTAATGTTATAACATGTTTATTTAATATTAAAAGTAATATGATAATTAATTTATAAGTTCATGACAATTTCAATCAAAAATAAAATCGAAATTACATACTATAACTTACACAAAAGAGAGCCAAAACCGTGATATCTGCGAACTCCATTTAGCTAGATTTGAAGAAGTGATGACTGTGAAGAGTTTAGTGAGTGTGTATGAAACTGTTACAAGTTTCTCGTTATTTATAGGTAAAAACATACCTATAGTTGCATGCAAAACTTGTCTTATTGATCAGATTGATTCCTCCAAGTGGTAACAAAGTTTATGCAAATGTGATCCATGCAAAACAATTGCTTTATCTCCTAGTGCACATGGCTTCCATGCACTTCACCTCATTCTATGCAAAGCCTGTGTTTGGTTTCAATTTCTGTCTAAACTGGAGTACGATCTTTTTATGCAAATACCATTCATCACTTTTACTCGAGCATAGCAAATGTATAGCTTAGCATGTGCTTCCTTCATTATTTTACAGAACTGTTTTAAAGACTCCAATACTTTATTAAAGTGACTCAAGATATTCTTTTATTAAATACAGTATGTGGCAAATGTATAATTTAAAGACAAAACATTGTTTTCTTTTTTATAAAATTTAAGTTATACTACTATTTAATATGAATGGGTTGGGTTTATAGCTCAAAATGTTGAGCCTTAGTTAAGATTTTGCTTTGCTTTGCTTTTTATATCAAACACTCATTTTTTTTAATAAGCAAATATATTCATATAATCGAACACTCATGAATCGAACAAATAATTGTGTTGAATGAAATAATGCATAAATAAAAATAGAAAAGTTTTAAATATCATAAAATAAATTACATAGTTTTATATAAAATTTACTAACTCTAAACATTTTTGAATACTTTTTTTGTAAACTACATTTTCAATTACATTTGAATCTTCACCTTTATTGTCAGTTATTAGTATATTTAAGTTTTTCCTTAAAGTAATCCTTGATAGTACAATATATAGTTGTCCATGAGAGAAAATTGATTTAGAAAGATACACTCCAACATGTTTGATTGACTGTTCTTAACTCTTGTTGATAGTCATAACGAATGACACAATCAATGGAAATTGCCAGCGCTTAAATTCGAAAGGAAGTCTTTTATCTGAAGGAGTCAGTGATAATTTTGGAATAAAAAATGTCTCTCTAATATTGCTACCAGATATAAATTTTCCTTCAAGCACATATCTTTCCGTTTTTGTAATTATTAATTGAGTGCCATTGCACAATCTTAAAGACGGGTCTATATTTTTAAACAACTTGATTGTGACTCCAACTTTCAATCTTAATTTGTGATTTGGAAGTCCAGAAGAAACAATGGTGTTTAGAAATTCAGAAGTGTGCACATTATTTGGCATGTAAATATTTGATTTGACATTACATGGAGAATCATAACTTAAATAACTTTTTTGTTCTCCGGGTATGACATCTAACATGTAGTCATTTATGGCATCCAGAATTGCATTCTTAGGAGGAAATATAGCTCTATTCTGAAAAAATGATGGACCACTCATGTTATGCAATAGATCTGGATACATGCTTTGAACAATAGCTGAAAGTGGATCACCAAAACTAGTAATTAACAAATCTTGTGCTATCTGGACTATATCTTCATCATTAGCATCTTCGATACTTCCATCGCCAATTCCAAAAGTCCACTATGAAAAACTCTTTCTCTCTTCAAAGTCAGAATATGTACCCCCAATTAGAGTTCTCATGTTAGTAGTCAATGTCAGCACTTCATAAAAACTCCACAGAAGAGAACAATTTATAGTAGAATGAACAACTTCTTGTCTTTTTCCTTTCGGTAGAACAGGAAGGATTTGACGAAAATCTCCACCCAACACAACTACCTTTCTACCAACTGAAATATTTCTCTCTCTCTCTCTCTCTCTCTCTCTCTCTCTCTCTCTCAATATATCCTTCAAAGTACGGTCAACAACTTCAGAACAATGTTTGTGCACGACATATGAAATCAGTTAAAAGGTCTTTTGGAGTTATTTCACATGTCGAGTATTCATTAACATTTAATGGGATGCCAAACCTCAAGTATGTGGTTCTTCCGCCAGGAATTAGCAATGCAGCTATCCCACATGATGCTACTGTTAGGACAATCTCACCCTTCAACCTTAATTCTGTAGACATTGCTCTCCAATTGTAAGTCTTGACAGTTCCATCATAACTATAAAAAAAGACCCAACCAATTTTCTTCGACCCTTATCAAAATCCTATCTAACATTTTCTTATGTTTAGTTGTCATTGTTGACATCAATTTACAATGCTCCTCAACTAAAGATTGTCTATCATAGTTCCGCTCATCATAAATTATTCTATTTTGTCTCTCTAGTAACAATGCCCTATCTGGCTGAGGCATGTTTAAATAATTTTCCAAGCTCTTATTATTGCTTTACAACAAAATTTGAATTTCAGCCAAAACATAACTCTTCAATTAATTCGGTGTCAAAACCTAATTAGCAAAATATAGAAGAACATATCATAGTTACATGTCCCTAATACATTTAGGGGGAGCACCCCAATACGGTTCTTTTGTTACTTGTCTTATCGATTTCATCTTTGATTTACTTTCTATTATTGAGTCTCCTTCATGATTGCATGTCTCTGAATCAAGTTTGAAATGATTTGTTTTTAGCATGCATAAACCATTGGTTATATTTAAACTTAATCGTGATGTTTTTAATCAATTATATGAGTTAGTCGAATAATAGACATATATGATATTTATTCAAGTTAGGTCGAGAGAAAAATCTCAAAGTCTCCTTAAAATTTTGAAAAATTGGGATTTTCTGTGTTTGTTTCGAAATCAAGCACAAATCCTGATTCCAAATATTTTGGAAAAATGGAAACCATAAATCTTCAAAACAATTTAATTCGAATCACATTTTAGTCATGATTCGAATCATCAACCTCTAAGTCACCTAATTAGTGTATTTTAATACACCATATTTTACTTTGTGCTAAGATAATTCTATGAATTCTTGTGTTATTTTCATTGCTTTTAAGTTAAGTTTGAATTCTCTTTGATTTTATTTTTGTTGCTTATTTTCGGAATAAACTATAGTTTGATACCTTCTCCCTGTGTAGATCATAACTTGAGTTACAAGATGTTGTTTTATACTTTCTTATATGTGTTGGAAAGTTATGAAGAAGAGCTATAAGTTTCATGTTTATATCATAAGCCAATTCATAGTGCATAGAATTAAAATGATCTGTTTTTGTTTCAGACTTAATAAAAATAAATTAGTTAGTTTTGGGTCAAGTTATGTTTTTCGGGCTGGTTCTCTCAAAGCCCAATATTCTTTATTATTTAAGATAAACTCAACATTAGGGAAAGTTTGACAGTTTTTAAGAATTATAGAGAGCCTTTGGGTTACTGTTCGCTGTAGATTTTGGCGAACAACCTCTGGTTTACCAATCTCTTATAAAACTGGGTTACTTGCAGGACCAACCACACAAATCCTGGGATACATGTGCAAAATTGTCTAACTCTTAGAATAATGGTGTTTTAATGGTTTGTTTTGTTGTATCTTTTATGTATGAATGGTTTGGTTAAAGAACTAACTCACAACTTCTGGTGAAAAGGGTAAATTAAATGAAATTAAAAACTTGCATAAAGTAAATGACAAAGGATAAATGACTAGGAAAGGTAAAGGCAATTATAAAAGACTTTGAATTTCTTATAAACTTAAAAGATGGTGTTCACACGTACATTTTCCAGATAACAAACTCTTTTCTCTCACACGGGTACTTTGAGCATTTACAGGAATTTTGTACAAGTTTTCACACACTAAAATTCTACAACAACTATCCTATTTATAGAAAAATACAATAACTGTTTAGTAATGGAAAAACTCTAAATCTTTGACACTTGGTTTTCTGCATGTCTTCGTTTCTTCTAAAGCTTCCACGCGTCTTCTGCCAAGCGTCATATATTTTGAATTTGAATTTCCCCTTTGCGTCGAAGCGTTGCGCCTCTTCACTTTGTCGAATTGTCGAAAAATAACAGATGTCCCTTAAAACCTTGTCTGACGCAAACTTCCTTACGTTTCTGTCGAAATGTCGAAACTCTGCTCTTTGTCGAAGTGTCGAAACTCCTTTTGAATACCTTTATTTTCTTTCTTCTTCATCTTGTTTTCTTTTCTTGGAGGATGGTGGGTTTTTACTCACCTAAAAACACAGGAGGAAATTGTTTTAGTTCAAGTTAAACTGAATTTATTACATGGGACAAAGATTGATATTTTCTAGTAAAACCTTTTCGACTGTACAGGTTGGTTGCTCGACCACCTTTCCAGAATTACTTCTGATAGAGGCCTTTTTAGGAGTAATCTTGACAGCTGAAAGAAAGAAAGAAAAATGAATACAAAAGGAAAAAACATAAGAAGGAAGTTAGAATAAAGTAAAGAAAAATTGCGTCTCTTTAAACACCTTCAAGAATGGGAGATTCCACGCGAACGTGTTCTATTCCAATATGAAGGTGTCCTGGGAAATTGTCCAAATGATACTTAGTCGGAACCACACGCTCAGCAGGTTTTTTACAAGATTCACGGAGCAGTTTTAGGTGAGATCCACGAATAATCCAATCTGGGAATGGAGGGCTTAATGCTACACCAAATTCAGCAGAAGGTAGAGGGGGAAACTTTGGTGGATAATAGCTGTATGCCAAATCATAACGTATTTCTGGACGAACATATGAAGGCAACACCAGCTTCTCCAATTTTGCTATAAATTTGTGTTTCAAAGTCACTGCTGCTTCGCTTATGGTTCGACTAAGATCATTTGGCCGGTAAATAGTTTCAAAATAATGCTGAAACTTTTGGATTTCTTTAATATGTCTTTCAGTACCTTTCTTTGTTCGATCCTGCACAAAAGTGAAAGCATTCGTCAAATGAGTCGTAAAGGCCGTCACGTCGAAGAATCTAGTGAGGTAGTAGTCTTTCCACCAAACATCAAATTCTTGAGTGCAGAGGAAAGATGGTCGAAAGACCACCGGTTGAATCTCCAAAGTCTCATCATAATATTTTTCTAATAACTCTATGCTCTTCTCCAGATTATGAAAAGAATTGTGAAAAATGATACAACCTTTCTTTGGATAAACGGGTTTTGTTTTCCTTTGGATTAACCCAAATTGTCGAGCCACTAGGTTGGGTTGATAAACAATAAGGGAAATTTTTGTGTTATTCGTATTGTGATGGGAGAAGAGGTGTCTTGGTGTTAGGAACGACTCCCAGATAACCAAAAATGTGTCTTCTTCTTTCTGCATCTTAAAAGGAAGTTGTTTGGTAAACCATTTGGGACCAATAGTTCTGTTGGCAAATGGGGCCATGGACGAAGTGAAGATGTATCGTTTGGCAAACATCATTACATAACTAGTGAAGGCTTGTCGAAGGCTAATCCCTTCGTCAGATGGGGTTAGTTTTACCAACCTAGGCCATTCGACGTTTCTGTCCTTCACTTCTTCCTCATTTACTTTATTCTTGATAGGGAGAGAGACCTCAAAGGTGGCATTTAGCCATAACTGTAGAAGCCAGAAAGGTCCTGCCAAGCTTAGTTTTCCTTTCTCTTTGACAGTCTTCAAAAACTCCACACTTTCGCTAATGGATTCGTAAAGGTTTTCCAAAACCATTTCGCTTAAACAAAGTTTTTTCCCAGCATGAAGTTGGTTGGCTATGGTAAGGTATTTTTTGGCAACCTGAAGAGAACGAGAGCAAAAGACAAATTTCGACAACCAGAGGGTCAAAAAGGCTATGTGCTCTACATCAGAGACTTCTGTAGTTGTTTTGTCATAGTAATGAGCAATAAACAAGGAATAGGAGGCATGTTTGGTGTTGAAGCCTATTGTATCTTCATCTAAATCAGTAGGGTCGAAGTCTAATCCTATAGGGCTAAGGCCAACTATGGCAGCTATGTCAAAGAAGGTTGGAGTGACCATTCCACATGGGAAATGGAAGTTGTTGTAGGTGCTATCCCAAAAGTAAAGGGAAGCCAGGAGCATGTTTGGGCAATAACTAGGGCCCACTTTCGACAGTTGGATCAAGTCGAAAATTCCAGTTTGCTTCCAGAAATCCCCTTTAATTTTTTCGACCTTAGTCAGCCAGGCCAAGTAGCCTGAAGGGTCTTTTGTCAAAGGGCAACTTCTAAAGATCCTAGCTTGGTTCAAATATGCTAAATCTATTTCTTCAGAAGCTGAGGAGCCATCAGGATTTTTTGGGGACGTTTCACTAGATTTGGGTTTTATTCCAGCACCTATGGGTTTTGAATAAGAATACGTAGGAAAGAATTCCTTTAAACGATCAGCATTAGCATTGGGGTCAGGGAGTGGACCCAACATTGCATGGCAAGTGCCAGAAATAAGAACCGGAATGAGTACCTGGGTTTGATAAATGCTTGCTTTCTCTCTTTCATTTGGAGGCTCTGGAATGTACTGTTGATTGCTCACAATCACTGGTCCAGGCAACTCGTGCGCATAAGGGAGAACAGTAGTGTTCCTGGTCTTCTTGGTTTTCTTGTCAGTAGGAGCTTTGCGAGGAGCCATTGATGAGGGAAGCAGAGAAATTTCAGAAGAAAGTTTGAAGGTTTGAAATGGGTTTGTGGAGAAGAAGAAGTTCAGGAAAGTAAAAATATTAAAAGATTTGGAAATGGGTATTTATAGAGGGAAAGATGAGGAAACATTCCAGTTTCTATATTGATCATGGGGCACGTGTCAAGATTTCAACAGTGATGATCAAAGATTATGGAAAGTTGAGAAAGGCATGGCTAGCTAGGTTTTAGGGTTATGGAGATCATGTCTGAACGTGGGATTAGATGGGACGTTTTAAGAAAAATGTAATAATGAATTTTCTTGGGACTTAACAAAACATCATGTCTTGAAAACCAGCATCATTAATACGGGACACATAAGAGACTCCCTCATTGAGTCAACCACCCTTTCACCTCCATCTCGGGCTTTGTACGAGATACAAAAAGGTTATTGTTGAGCCAAACAAATGATATCCTTCATCTCGGGCTTCGTACGAGATACAAAAACTCTCTTGTTGAGTCAAATAGCCTCCATCTCGGGCTTTATACGAGATACCAAAAGACTCCGTCGTTGAGTCAAAAACCTTTTAGCCTCTCTCTCGGGCTTTATACGAGACACATATTAGTCTCCTCTTAGGCTTTGTATAAGAAAACCACTGGTTGATCCAATCAACCTTTTAGCATCAAAGTTGTGCCTCGTTCACAGTACACAAACATCAACAACTCCTTCCCCTTCATCTAATCGCTGTAAGCGGCAAGCCTCTGGATCATCTACATCCACGCCACTGTCCCTCTTTTAGCATGAAAAATTCCTAAGGAAAGATAGCATTGCTCTACACTGAGTTAAAGTCTTCTCCTTCAGGTTGGAACCCCCCTTTAAAGGAAATTATGGCATTGCCGGATTCACACATCTCGGTTAAAGTAATTCTCCTTTATAAACAGTTGTGACATACAACCCCCTCTTTAGAGATGACAAATTCTCCCTAAAGTCAACACCTTTTAGCTTCACATCTTGAGCTTTGAACAAGATACAAATAGACCCTTCAGCTTCACATCTTGGGCTTTGAACAAGATACAAACTACCTTTAGCTTCACGTCTTGGGCTTTGAACAAGACACCAAAACCCCATTTCCTCCCATAGAATAGGAGGAACTATGAACGCTCTGATTTCCCTGTTTCGGTAAACGGGAATACGTAGGCATAAGATTGAAAGAATAATCTTAGCGAGCGCAATCAACAAAAAACCAAAATCCCATACTCTCACATATCTATCAAAAAGCATCAGTCCTAACATCCTAATCCTTGTTCCCCGCCAGAAACCTTCTATCAAAACAAAAATAAAGAAACCAGTATTGGCGAAAATACAAATAACCAGTACAAAGGCCCCCCACATTGATAGCGTCCGTAACCTAACAGACCGCTGTTTAAACTCAGTATGCAAACAGGGTTAATTGGAGACATCTATTTCCCTTCCTTCATCAGCTTTAATAGGATAAAAAATGAATCGACCTGTAGTAAGCTCAAACCGCAGAGAGCGACCAGCGCTTAAGAACCGCGTCCAAAATCGCTCGCTGCAGAAAAAATGGCGCCCACCGTGGGGCCAACTAAGGAATCTTGTCTTTCTTTTCTTCACTTATGTAAAAACCACAGATTGGGGCTTTCGCCGGGGAACCCATTTTCTGTCAGGAACTTAGGATTCATAGCTTTAAAGGTCTAGGATGTTTAGGACAAATATATATACTGCTTTTCCTGATTGCTATGCATGTTTATTTTTCTGCTAATGGGAATGCGTGTGATGCCGCATATGGAAAGATTGAGTATACACTTAAGATAAGTGATGGCGACGAGGTCGGTCATCAACCGCAGTGGAGGCTGACTAATGTAACCATTCTCTCACCTAGACAATGGGTCGGTTGTGATGCCTGAGAAGCTGAGGAGCTAAACCCTTTCGTAGTGCGGAAACTATCGGGAATAGTTGTTACGTGATACTACCCTCATTTGAGGCTGGTGATCTATTCTCGGTGAATGGCACTTACTCTAAGATTTCTCTACAACTCGCTGGTGATCCGCTTGTTGTTTTGCTTTCCTGGGAGGAGCTGATGATAATGAGTACAGGTACAAAAATCACCCTAGTATAAACCTTTGGGGATGGGTAGAGCCTTGACTTCATGACAACGACCCTTTGACCCCATGTTTTTTCTATGTTTTTGTGTCCTGCATTCATGCATTCATCTAAAAATAACATTAAAACATTCAAAAAATTCTTCTCTTCTAGTCTCTCTGTTTTTCAAATTAAACTAAGACTGTGATTGCAAATATCAGAGAAAAGGATTACGCTAATGGATTTCGGTAGAAGGAGAACTCATACGTACACCTTCAAGGTTCCAAATCTAGAGGATTTGATAAGGTTGGCGAGGATGATCACTAACCCTGAGGCTTTCAGAGCCAAACACGGAGGTTTGCTACCACTGTTAAGAGTCCATGTGATTGAGGGAATCATGGATGCGCTCATTCAATTCTACGATCCAGTTTATCACTGCTTCACATTCCCGGATTACCAGCTAGCACCAACGCTAGAGGAGTATTCTCATCTGATTGATTTACACATTACAGATCGAGCTCCATTTTCTGGACTGGAAGAAATTCCAAAGAATCAGACCATTGCAAGAGCAATTCATTTGGAAGAGTCTGAGGTCAGGACTCACATGACCGCTAAGGGTGAAATCCAAGGTTTGCCAGCCCAGTTCTTGACGAAGAAAGCCCTGTATTTTGCCAGTATAGGGAACGTGACTGCTTTTGAGAGAATCTTTGTCTTACTCACCTACGGGTTATTTTTGTTTCCCAACATCAATAACTTCGTCGATATCAACTCCACTAAGATTTTTCTCATTGGAAACCCTATGCCGACTTTGCTCGCAGATGCGTATCATTCTGTACACTTGGGAAATTTGTACAGCAGAGGGGAGATCACATGTTGTGTACCTCTGCTTTATAAATGGTTTATCTCCCACTTGCCCAAGTCTGCTGCTTTTTGGTATTGCAAGAGTGTCTTACGTGTGTCGCAGAAGATCATGTCCCTCACCAACTCTAATATAGATTGGGGTAATAGGATCTATGATGGAATCAGAATCATTGATTGTTGTGGAAACTTCCCCAACGTACCCCTCATAGGAACTAAAGGAGGAATCAACTACCATCCAGTGTTGGTTCGCTGTCAGTTTGGATACCCGATAAGGCATATTCCGCTGAATGCTCATCTGGAAGGTCTTTTCTTCAAAGAAGGAGAAAACGACAGAGCACTAAAGATGGAAATAGTGCACGCTTGGAAGCACGTTCATAAGAAAGAACGGGAGTCTCTAGGAAAACCGGACTGTGTCTCGAGGGAGCCTTATCTCCATTGGGTACAAACTAGAGCTCTCAAGCTAAAAATGCTAGAATTCTTCCGCCGAGGAAGTCTGTCATGTATTTCATGACGGAAACTGAAAGGCTTCAGGTTACTCTCAACAAAGTTCAACAGGAGAGAAGGTCTTGGAAGAACAAGTACCGCACCCTCAACGTAGAGTGCATCAAAATACAACAATTACTGAAAGAAAAAGACGCTCTAATTGAAATTTTGGAGCAGCATGCTGTAGAGAATCAAGATGACTAAAGGAATTTGCTCGCTCCTTTCACTTGGCAAAGGAACGACAACCCAACAACGGCTCAAGAGCCCCGATCAAAGAAAAGGAAAGTACCAGAGTCAGCACCCGATTTCTCTTCAGAGAGGACTCGGGACCCATTAGCTTAGGTTTCTATTTCTGCACTTTGTAATCTACTGTATTTCCGTTTCTGTAATCCTCTGAATTCAATAAAAAGGGGTTTCCCCACTGTTTGATATTTGCAATCTAATTGTCAAAGTTTATTTTGATTAAACAAAAAAAAACAATTAATATAATCATTGCATTCATCATTCTCACATCGCGTATTCTTTTTCCCTACGAATCTCACGTTTATGTCTCGATTCTAGAGTCAAACTGTCTCATTCATACAATACTCGGGCTAATCGTCAGAAAAGGATGGATGATCTTGAGGAAGAAAACAGAGAGTTGAAAGAAGAGATTGACGCTCTGAGAGAGGATATGAGAAAGCTTTGTAACGACATGCAAGCCATGGCAGAAGCTCAGCTACAAAGGACTGTGATCTCAGAGATCACCTCAACGCCCATAGTGGATAAGTATGATCCTAGGTATCAGATACCGAAATATCATCCTTAGGGCATGCCTGTTAACTATATCCCGGAAGGATATGTTCCGCCGATCACTGAAGATCAGGTAATCACAACAAAAGCCGCTGGGCCTGAAGATTACAAACTTCGGGAAAGCGAAGATGCCAGGGGCATACTGAAGACTCCTGAAGGTTACAAACTTCGGGAAACGCCAAGATTCACTGCCGTAGTCACGGTACCACCCCCTGTGGTGCACACTGTCCCGGAAGGATAGATTCCACCGATACCTGCTGGTAAAAAGGAAACTATGTTTGACCGAATGGATGAATTCCAGGAACAGTTCTTGGAAATGCAGAAGGAACTGCAAGCCATTCGCGGTCAGGATCTATTTGGAAAGGACGCCGCAGACCTCTGCTTGGTCCCCAATGTGAAAGTCCCGCACAAATTCCAAGTGCCCGATTTTGAAAAGTACAAGGGCAACTCTTGCCCTCAAAGCCATCTGGTGATGTACGCTCGGCAAATGTCAACTCAGACTGAGAATCAGGACCTGCTGATTCACTACTTCCAGGATAGTTTAACCGGTGCCGCACTCAAATGGTACATGGGTTTAAATCGTACTACGATCAGTACATTCAGAGATCTTGGTACTGCCTTCGTCCAACAATACAAATATAATTTGGACATGGCACCCGACAGAGATCAACTCAGATTGATGTCGCAAAAGGACAAGGAAACCTTTAAGGAGTATGCTCAAAGGTGGCGTGAAATTGCCGCTCAAATTTGTCTGCCTCTTGAGGAAAAAGAGATGACAAAGATCTTCTTAAAGACCTTAAGCTCGTTTTACTATGACCGAATGGTTGCCAGTACGCCCAGTGATTTCACCGAAATGGTGGGCATGGGCGTATGTAACACCCCAATTCCCATCGCGAATAAATAATACATAAATATAATCAGAGTAACTAAAAATTTATTTTTCCGACAGAAAAAGGAATGCCACATTTAAATAAACAAAACATCATCCCTGCTTATAAATTTGATACATAGCATAAAATAGAGTACCCTCAAATGGGAAACTTTTTCCATAATAAAGGAAATGTCAATTATGGAATAAAACGGAAGGATCCATAACCGACTTGTTTTACAAAATAAACTGTTTTATACATCAAAATATTCATACAAAATATTTCCTACAAATATATACATATATAACATAATCGTTCCCCGACTCCCGTGCTACGTATCAGAGCAGACACCAATACCTAAGCAAAGACGAAGATCTAACTCTTCCACTTGCCTCCACGCCTCTAAAGCTGACAATCTGCACTATGCCATAAAAAGCATATTCCAGCAGAAGGGTGAGAAATAACAACTATAACAAGATTGCATAATAATATGCCACAACACAAATAAATTCACATATATAATATTTCTCACCACATACATCACATACTAACACATATAGCATGTCATCAATACATAACATATTCCTAACAATCCTACCACATAGCATATCACAGTTATGACCTATGAAAACACACCACGACATCACATATCATATGTTTATACACAAAACATATTACTCACAACCAATGCATTTATCACCTATGCATAATAATTCACCAAAGCTATCACAAGCTCACACATAATCAATCCATTCATGATTTATGCAAATGCACAGAGACCGACACAACGACTCTATGCAATGCATATGCGGTACCGACTCATCACCCGAGCTCAATTGAAGAACTCAATGGAAATATCCTCCCTGTCGGGCCTACGATATTTCCCCATCGCTCATACCATCATGGCATCCAATGTTTCTGGATTGTTCACGCAGACACAATCCGATTGCTCAAACCCCACAAGGGCACACAATCATTCTTAAGATTCCCACGGAATTAAGTGTAACTCATCGCAACGATTACACCCATTGACTACGCAATGTTCAGAGGATCCTCAATGATCATTTGTGTAATCAATCACTCACACCCAATAGGGACGTGATATTACACCCGATTCTCCATGGAATTGCGACACATGAATGCATGTCATGATGTTTCTCATACAAAATGACCATATACACTCATGCAATGCACACATATTTCACAATATAGTCATGCATATACCATTAAATACACACATTGCAATTTCTTGCCTTTCGGCCATAATTCATCACCACAACATGTCATCACATGCATTCACATCATATAACGTCATACAAGTCATACGATATCCATATCAAAAGCACATTGCATGAACACCTTAATTACGCACGCTTACAACGACAAAAGTCGACAAAACAACACCATTCAAATATCATACATCCATCACCAATGCGTATCAATCATGAACAACATTTCACCACATATATTCACATCATATAGCGGCACACAACCCATACGATACATATTAAAAGCATATAGCACGGTAAAACACCGACCGCACGCGTTTAACGCGATAAAAACCCGACAACCCAACACTTTTCTAAAACCACGACCTAAATAAATCATCTACTGCCCTCCAACCCAATTTTATAAGAAAGAATATTTCATAAGCTTTCTAACGCTTCGAACGGGGACCAAAACGGACTTACAGTTCAAAAGTTATGGCTAAAATATGAAAATACTGTTTTTGCTGTCCCAGGCAAATTCGCCTGGCGAATACCTGGCGAAACGGACTCGCCAGCAACTCGCCTGGTGAATCTGGACGAACCATAATTTCTCCAAAATGGGTTTGGGACCCGAAAATGATCCAAATCTTCAACCCATATGATAGTATTACCCCCAATGACCCAAAACAACATGTTAGAACACGTTTAGGCATACATTTCATCAATTCATCCGTGAAAACATCGATTTCTACAAATTACTCCCAATTTCACCCAATTAGAAAAACATATATTTTTCACCCAAACATTTAAACAAAATATACATATACATATACAATCGAAATATAATCGAAACTTCTCACCCTTACCCGATTAATCGAAGTCCAAGCATTGAGTTTGATGATTTTCCTCTTCTCCCTCTTTTTCTTCTCTTCCTCTTCTTTTCTCTTTTCCTTCTTTCTTTCTCTTTCTTTCTATTTTTCTCTCTTTTCTTTCTATTCTTATACCAACAAATATCTAACCCCCAAAAGACCAAAATACCCCTCCGCTCAAATATCTCCCAAACGCTCTCAAAATGCGATAAAACATAAACAATGATGAAAACTAACATTTTGTCAAATAAAAGTCAATAATAAAATAATATAAAACCAAAACCAATTAAATCTACTCTATTAAATAAATCTAACAAAATTGGGGCGTTACAATTCTCCCCCACTTAGACATTTTCGTCCTCGGAAATCTAACCGATACGAACAACTCCGGATACGACTCTCGCATCCGACTAACAAATCAACATGCCAACAAAAGGCACACCACGAATAACACAACTGACAAACCACCTTGCTAACTACCACAACGACACGACAACGACGACAACTACAACGACAAGATGCAAAGCCCATACAATGCACTTGACGACAAACTCACAACTCAAAGAAAACCCAAGATACCAACACACAGGTTCACTCTAGAACCGAAAAACAACAAGATCGTTACCCTACCCTAGGTAACACTCCCCTAATTCCCCACACAGGAATTAGCTACACACACTCGAACCATCACCATGGAAACGAGACACAACACAAACAAGAACATAAAGTTCCACGACACCACAAGGTCTCAACAACTTCAACAAAACCATAACACCAACAACAAAGCTACGATTCACCAATCCAATCGAGACCCGACAATACCACACATCACATAACTGGGAATGACAGTATAGTCATTCTACCCCAATACATACCTCACTAGGAACGACAACATAGTCATTCTACCCTAGTGCACCTCTCATTAGGAATGACAACGTCGTCATTCTACCCCAATGAATATCCCACTAGGAACGACAACATAGTCATTCTACCCCAATGGACACCACACTAGGAACGACATCAACGTCATTCTACCCCAGTGCACACATCATTAGGAATGACAACATAGTCATTCTACCCCAATGAGTATCCCACTAGGAACGACAACATAGTCATTCTACCCCAGTGGACACGACAACTCAATTGTACATCACTAGGAATGACATATAATCATTCTACCCTAATGAGTACTCCACCAGGAACGACATATAATCGTTCTACCCCAATGGACCCAACGACACACTCACACTTCACTAGGAATGACATAAAGTCATTCTACCCTAATGAGTACAACAACAACACTAGGAACAACATACAGTCATTCTACCCTAATGTGTTCGACCAAAACATTAATACCTCACTAGGAATGACATATAAGCCATTCTACCCCAATGAGTATTCTAACACAATTGGAATCCATTCCACACACCAAATATTACTACTATAGCAATCCCATGATAATCAATACCTTACCATTCATCTTGCTGTGGATCTACGCCACAGAGGCCGCCATATCATACATTAATCATACACTCGAAACCACATACATTGATACTTACTTAAACAATGTATTTATCACTAACTACCACCCACAACAAATAGCATTTCATCATTTACACCCATATCAATTCACATCAAGAATTACTCACCATCAACCGCGACCAAATCCAAAAGAGTATAGATCCTTTTATAAATCCTCAATTGTCATAAAGCATAAGCCACGACTTTACCCTCTTACATTAACACCTGACTACACTCTTCAGAGACACATCACAATACCTCACAACGATTCATCAGGATCACGCAGAATCAAAACTAGAGCCGTAGACAACTTCTACTTCAGCTCACCAAAACGTACTCACAACGAACATCCAAAACAAACGACTCACCCTTTGCAAGTCAACTGAGATAACAGAAGTACAAACTTAGCACAAAACTTCGTCTCTTTTCAACACTTGTAATCCAATTCTCAAACACTCTACCTGTTCTTCCTCTGAGTTTACAACAGATCCGAATATCCTCAATCAAAACCATTACGAACTTATCCAAATAAATATGGAAGATACGATTCATATACTCCACAAACATTACAGACGCATTACTATCACCGAACAACATCACTGCACGTTGTAATGTCCAACCAAATTCCAAAAGATATAAATTCTTAAAGCTTTTGCAAAACCTTGCACTGGGTAACTGGCTACCCACCCACAAGCTTAACCGAGTAATTAACAACCTATTCCGATGATAACAACATAACCAGTCACATCAAATCGATCGAAGCCTCAACTCATACAATTCACCATTCTTATCAAACATTCCAAACAATTGCAATTTCACTCAAACTCAACCAACCCATTCAAGTTATCTTTTCATGAAAGTGGACACTCATTCTCAATCGTTACCTTATAAAACTGTCCGTAATCCATACACAATTTCTTCACTTAACAGTCCAAATTCCATAAATTCCAACATGTAGCAACAACCATCCCAAAGGAACTCTCAAATACTACATACATGTAGCAACAACCATCCCAAAGGAACTCCCAAATACTACATCCACACTTAAGGTTTTCTCAAAATTTCCATTAATGCTCTAAAATTCCAAAAACTCCAAACCTCTCAAGAACTCTAAGTTTTGCTTTCCATAGTCACAATACCATCATACACATCATGCTCGTTATTCCCTTCAACCATCATTCCCTTTTGTTACTAATAAAGCTGGAGCTCTCTAAGACAACGCCTTAATGTTCCATTCAAAAACACATCCGAAAACCATGCACAACTGACGGTCCATCACTGTGACTTCCTGCCAATTTCCAGAACACTATTATCACAAATATAACAAACACCTTGGTTTCATCGCCTACGAGTTTTTCTACTTACTTAGCAGATTCTAAACCTCACATCTTCACCATCGTCAAATTTGAGTTCACACTTTACTCTCGGAGAACAACCATTAACGATACCCAATCATTCTCTCTCAATGACTTCCCACTGGACCAACAAACCAAAACCTCCAATCCGTCTCATAAACAATAATTTCACTTTCCACATCATAGAACACTTTCATAGCTTCATATCGATATAAAGAACGCTTAAATCGGACACCCGAGTCAAAAGATATGAATTTTTGAAGGAAAGTCAATTATTGTAAAACGGCCAGATTCGCCTGGCGAGTCAAGATTTCGCCTAGCGAATACCTCTTCGCCAGCCCTTCGCCTGGCGAACAAGAGGTGAATCCTAATTTTTCTGAAAAACTCAAACTTCCAGTAGCTAACACATTTTTGTCTTTCCGTTTTCGCCTGGCGACTTCCGATTTCGCCTGGCGAATCTCCCTTCGCCAGCACCTCGCCTGGCGAACTATTGGCGAATCACAAATGTGGAAAAATCCCAAGAGTTACAGAAGCTACCCCATTTCTGTCATTCCAAATTCGCCTGGCGACTTACGATTCCGCCTGGCGAATCACCCTTCGCCAGCACTTCGCCTGGCGAACGAGTGGCGAGACTTAATCCGCCTGGCGAATTCCCAATTCGCCTGGCGAATCGTACCAGAACCAGAATTTTCTGTTGCACTTCCATGGTTTCCATACCTCAAAATCCAACTTTTCCAAACCAACACATTTTCAAATTCCAAACAATTCATCACACGCACTATCAAGGCCGGAAAGACACATCTATCCCATCCAACGTAATTCCCTTCTACTATCAACAAGAGATTAAGGGTGATCAGTTCCTCAATTTGTCAATAGACAGTCGACAATCATGATGGGGCATAAACCGTCTTTACCAAACTATAATAGCATTTCTTGCATCCTGTGCACAAAACTACCTAAGGCACAAATCCTTAGTTGACATAAACCTTACCTCCGCATTCCCTCCAGAACCGGGAACCACACCGTCCAAACAACACTTACAATCTTGCAATACACAACACACTGAGCCAACGCTCCACACCTGAAGCAACTTGGAGAAGTACCAGCTTCTCCCCCACTTATCTCATTCTAAATCCTACAGACAAAGGATTAGAAAACCAGAAAGTACTGACAGTGCTTCCACACATATCACGTACTAAGGGGCAAACAACGACGACAGTATTCAACTGTCACGCCAACTGACTCAACAACCTGGCCGGACGGACCGACCTGCTCTGATACCACTTATGTAACACCCCAATTCCCATCGCGAATAAATAATACATAAATATAATCAGAGTAACTAAAAATTTATTTTTCCGACAGAAAAAGGAATGCCACATTTAAATAAACAAAACATCATCCATGCTTATAAATCTGATACATAGCATAAAATAGAGTACCCTCAAATGGGAAACTTTTTCCATAATAAAGGAAATGTCAATTATGGAATAAAACGGAAGGATCCATAACCGACTTGTTTTACAAAATAAACTGTTTTATACATCAAAATATTCATACAAAATATTTCCTACAAATATATACATATATAACATAATCGTTCCCCGACTCCCGTGCTACGTATCAAGCAGACACCAATACCTAAGCAAAGACGAAGATCTAACTCTTCCACTTGCCTCCACGCCTCTAAAGCTGACAATCTGCACTATGCCATAAAAAGCATATTCCAGCAGAAGGGTGAGAAATAACAACTATAACAAGATTGCATAATAATATGCCACAACACAAATAAATTCACATATATAATATTTCTCACCACATACATCACATACTAACACATATAGCATGTCATCAATACATAACATATTCCTAACAATCCTACCACATAGCATATCACAGTTATGACCTATGAAAACACACCACGACATCACATATCATATGTTTATACACAAAACATATTACTCACAACCAATGCATTTATCACCTATGCATAATAATTCACCAAAGCTATCACAAGCTCACACATAATCAATCCATTCATGATTTATGCAAATGCACAGAGACCGACACAACGACTCTATGCAATACATATGCGGTACCGACTCATCACCCGAGCTCAATTGAAGAACTCAATGGAAATATCCTCCCTGCCGGGCCTTTGATATTTCCCCATCGCTCATACCATCATGGCATCCGATATTTATGGATTGTTCACGCAGACACAATCCAATTGCTCAAACCACACAAGGGCACACAATCATTCTGAAGATTCCCACGGAATCAAGTGTAACTCATCGCAACGATTACACCCATTGACTACGCAATGTTCAGAGGATCCTCAATGATCATTTGTGTAATCAATCACTCACACCCAACAGGGACGTGATATTACACCCGATTCTCCACGGAATCGCGACACATGAATGCATGTCATGATGTTTCTCATACAAAATGACCACATACACTCATGCAATGCACACATATTTCACAATATAGTCATGCATATACCATTAAATACACACATTGCAATTTCTTGCCTTTCGGCCATAATTCATCACCACAACATGTCATCACATGCATTCACAACATATAACGTCATACAAGTCATACGATATCCATATCAAAAGCACATTGCATGAACACCTCAATTACGCACGCTTACAACGACAAAAGTCGACAAAACAACACCATTCAAATATCATACATCCATCACCAATGCGTATCAATCATGCACAACATTTCACACCACATATATTCACATCATATAGCGGCACACAAGCCATACGATACATATTAAAAGCATATAGCACGGTAAAACACCGACCGCACGCGTTTAACGCGATAAAAACCCGACAACCCAACACTTTTCTAAAACCACGACCTAAATAAATCATCTACTGCCCTCCAACCCAATTTTATAAGAAAGAATATTTCATAAGCTTTCTAACGCTTCGAACGGGGACCAAAACGGACTTACGGTTCAAAAGTTATGGCTAAAATACGAAAATACTGTTTTTGCTGTCCCAGGCAAATTCGCCTGGCGAATACCTGGCGAAACGGACTCGCCAGCAACTGGCCTGGCGAATCTGGAAGAACCATAATTTCTCCAAAATGGGTTTGGAACCCGAAAATGATCCAAATCTTCAACCCACATGATAGTATTGCCCCCAATGACCCAAAACAACATGTTAGAACACGTTTAGGCATACATTTCATCAATTCATCCGTGAAAACATCGATTTCTACAAATTACTCCCAATTTCACCCAATTAGAAAAACATATATTTTTCACCCAAACATTCAAATAAAATATACATATACATATACAATCGAAATATAATCGATACTTCTCACCCTTACCCGATTAATCGAAGTCCAAGCATTGAGTTTGATGATTTTCCTCTTCTCCCTCTTTTTCTTCTCTTCCTCTTCTTTTCTCTTTTCCTTCTTTCTTTCTTTTTCTTTCTATTTTTCTCTCTTTTCTTTCTATTCTTATACCAACAAATATCTAACCCCCAAAAGACCAAAATACCCCTCCGCTCAAATATCTCCCAAACGCTCTCAAAATGCGATAAAACATAAACAATGATGAAAAATAACATTTTGTCAAATAAAAGTCAATAATAAAATAATATAAAACCAAAACCAATTAAATCTACTCTATTAAATAAATCTAACAAAATTAGGGCGTTACAGCGTACGTCTTGAGGAAGCCGTCAGAGAAGGACGTTTGGTAAAAGACATTGGATCGACGAGCGGTACTAAAAAATACGGTAGTGCTCTCCCTAAGAAAAAAGAGCAAGATATTGGGAATATCTCTCTCGGAAAGCAAAGGCGACGTTATCAGCCGGTAGCAGCTGTAATTCCTGCTATCAGCCCTGCGCCTATTCCTACGTATCAACCTCAGGTTGCGCAGAACCAACCTGATCAGCAAAGGACACAACAGCCTATTCAGCAGGCTCGTCCTCCATATAACAACAACCGTACAACACGACCACCAGGGTTTGATCCTATACCCATATTGTACGTAGAACTATTTCCGTTACTACTGGCTAAGGGGCACATTCAGACTAAGTCCCCTCTTACAGTACCGGAAAATCCTCCTTTTTGGTTTAAGGTGGATCAGACATGCCCTTATCATCAAGGAGGATCAGGGCATAACATTGAGAACTGTCTCAATTTCAAATCTGAGGTGCAAAAGCTTGTTAGGAGCGGGCTCTTATCTTTCAAAGATACGAATCCCAATGTTCTCACGAACCTGCTGCCTCAACATGAGAAAGCTGCAGTCAACCTGATTGAGAGAGAGTCTAACAATGTCTATCAAATTCACGATGTACTCTTGTTGAAGACCAATCTGGTCAAGATGCATTGTAGACAGAGTGGGTATGGACATGTGCCACCTCATAACTATCCATCACAGTTAACGGCAAACACACCAAATCAACATTAAAGTCTCTGTCGAAGATCGACAAAGGACACTTTAAACACACAAGAGAAGTAGTCACCGATCCCTTAGCCAGAATCTCGACGACCATCTCTCCATTCATAGAAGACAACATAAGACCCAATCTCTTAACACAATCAGCAGCAATAAAGCAATGAGTAGCACCAGTATCAATCATAGTGATTAAAGGAGTACTATTAATGAAACATGTACCTCTGATGAGTCTGTCCTCACTAGTTGTCTGAGTCCCAGCCAACGCGAACACTTTCCCACCGGTTTGCGCCTTCTTTGGTTTCTGACACTGACTACCAATGTGACCTTCTTCACCACAGTTGAAGCAAATCCTCTCTTTATGCTTGCACTCAGATATTGCATGTCCAGTCTTACCACAACGGAAACACCTCTTTACCTTAGCAGTACACACATTACTCTTATGACCAGGTTTCCCACATTTGAAACAAACTACACCAGCAGGAGCATCTCCCCCACTAGTCTTCTTACCATCAGCCACTTTCTGTTTGCCCCTACCAGCTGGAGCATTATAAGGCTTACCACGATTCTGTTGGTGCTTGCTCTTCCTCTCATTAATAATCTTGTAATGAGCATTATTATCCTCTTCAAAAATCCTGCAACTATCAATCAAATCCGCAAAAACACGAATCTTCTGATATCCAACTGCCTTCTTAATCTCTAGGCGCAACCCACTCTCAAACTTGATGCATTTTAAAAACTCAGCATCATCCCCATTGTAGTGCGGATAAAACTTAGCCAACTCAACAAACTTTGCATCATAATCAGTAACCGACATGTTTCCTTGCTTCAGCTCAAGAAACTCGATTTGCTTCTTACCACGAACATCCTTTGGGTAATACTTCCTCAGGAACTCCCTTCGGAACACAGCCCAAGTGATACCTTCACTTGCAGCTTCCAAGCTCTAACGAGTCTCTAGCCACCAGTCACCAGCTTCGACTGCTAGCATGTGAGTCCCATACCGAACCTTCTGCACTGGAGTGCAGTCCATCACACGGAAGATTCTCTCCATCTCTTTCAACCAATCCAACGCTCCATCAGGATCATACTTGCCCTTGAAGGTAGGCAGATTCTCCCTCTGAAAAGTTGCCAAACTACGAGATCCAGCATTCGGCTGATTCTACACAACCTGAGCCATTGCTTCCAACGCAGCAACAATTGCAGCATTGTTCCTTCCAACCATCTCAACTTATCCCTTCAACATAAACAAATGTTAGAACTAGTTAACAATACTCGATTGTCAACTTACAGCCTACGAATTGACAACTTGGCCGGACGGACCGACCTGCTCTGATACCACTAATGTAACACCCCATTTTCTACTCGGCGAATATTAATAAAATCAGAGTTATAGAATTCCACCAAAGACGTGGGATGCTACACATACACCTTACAGCAACAACATTTAATCGCATTTTAACATAGATACATAACACATAATTTTAGTCCTTGAAACAAAACAACTTTTATAAATAAGCAGCGGGTTCATAAAACTTCAGCTTAATGACAGCACATCCTTATCCAGCTTAGAACAACCTTAAAACCACAAGTCTTTAAGGAAAACAACTTAAAATTTTTGGAAATAATACTAAAATCAACAATAAGGAAACAAGCGTTTATTCCCCCCCAACCCCCCCCCCCCCCCCCCCCGAGTGTTACGTATCAGAGCGACGACACCGACTCGAACTAATGAAGGTAAACAACCTTCACTCTAGATTACCTGCAGGATGGCGTATAAACCATCACCAAACACAGAAGAGGTGAGATATCAAACAATATAATCGGATATATGATAAATAATATACTAGATCGGATTATAAAATCACCACTTCACAACTTTTTAGACAACATAAATCAACAACACAACGACAAAATCTCAATCAACATAAATCAGCAACATAACAACCTTGAAATCAATATGAATCCACAAGCAACAACAACTTGAAAAATCACATTCAATTAACAACACAACAACACGATGCAACATGAAATGCGACTCAAAATACACATGCATGTGGTACCATTGGAGCAGAACTCCCAGCTTAAAAATTTGCCAATTAATAGAGGCATCAACAAGGCATAAGCCTTTTGCTTAATATTTTCCCAATCCAGGCCAGCTTAATATGTTATGCCATGTGACCCAACATGAACATCGTAATGACGACACTGATAATTATATCTATCAGTACAACAACAAATCAGCATTGCCCATAGGCCTACAACTTAATCCTTGCCAATAATTAGAGGCAATTCAACATATTCCACAACTTTATACTTCTCAACAACCAGTATCACAGCAACTAGAATTTATAATGCACCCACTAAAAGGTACTAAAATCAATCATTTCATTATCCAGTAATTTTCGACTGAAAATCGGTTAATTAATTCCATTATCAATTTATCTTCCAGCACTACTGACTTATATAACAACTTCTCAAATTAAAATGGAACAAAACAATCAAAACCATGGCAGATACAATCCTCATAACAGAAACAGAAATAAAACACACAGCAGACCATGTGACGCTCGTCACAATTCCTTGGCCCATGTCACCAAGCGTGACGGTCGTAATGGTTGAGTGACGGTCGTCACCCGCATACAACTTGCATGACGGTCGCCACACCCTTGTCACAGTCGTCACAACCCAAAATCCCTTCGTCCAAATGCTTTGTTCCAGTTCTTCTTCCAATTCACAACCCTCTCTTCAATTCCATATTAGCTCCAAATTCTCTCATTACAACAGACATAGTGAAATTACAACTTAAAACAACATAAACTAATATTCCTACGACTAATTCATCAACAACAACGTAATTCGAAATCCACGACAACAATTACGCACAGACAGAGTAATTCTACGACCAATTCATCAACGGAAAATGAAATTCAATATTCACAATCACCATTACAACGTAAGCAGAGGAAAATTCTACAAACCAACCCCACATATCATTCATCAATTACCCCATTATAGAGTCAGAACCCCACCCTTACCTTGGATTGAAGGTCGCTCTAACTCTCCGATCGAATTCTCGCTCTCTCAACCTCTACGCGTTCTCTTGCAAACCCTTGCTCCTCTTCTCTGTAACTTCCACGTTCTTACTGCTTTATTCTTTTTCTCTCTGAAACTTTGCAACTTCCACGTACTTTTTCTCCCCTCCACTTCTGATTACCCAAATTTCCCTTTTTATTCAACTTAACCCTTATAACTTCCTACTAACTCTTATTGGGCTCAATTCTACACCTCACATTTTACTACTACTAACCATCTTATAAATCCACTAACTTCTTATAATTCTAGTAAACTAATACTACTGCTACTCATCGAAGCCCAAATAACATAATATAGTATTATTTCTAATGCTATATCTACAACTTAATCAGCTCAATTAAATTAATCCCACTAGCGTCAACGCAACTCGAATCAATTAAGTTAATTCAACTAACACAGACATAGCAACTCAGCACAGCAATTCGGCAGCCCACACAAAACAACAACAATACAAAGATATTTAATTAAATAATTAATTAAATAACCGGGCATTACAATCTTCAACTTGTCTAACCTCTCAAACACCCATGAAGTATCAAGAGGACTCCCACATCAAGAATCAAGCACAAGATTGCAACATTTCAAGTGGATCAAGCCTCAAGATCGCCAGTGTCACCAAATTAGGGTTTTGGTCGACCAAGGCCTCCAGATGAAAATTTTCATCTGGGCATGAGCCATTACTTCAAAACATGACCCAAAATGCTCAAAGGGACCTCATGGACCCAATCATCAAGCCAAATTAGTACCATGAGAAGCATTCATCAGAAATCAAGGATTAGGGTTTCTTGACCTAATTCACCCCTGAGTTGACTTTTGAGGCAAGACATGAGCCAAGGCCTCAAGACATTATTTAAGGGCCTCAAATACTACACATTGATCCATTTACAACAATGGATTGATCCAAGAAGATTGATTCACAAGTTTCAATTTCATATGGACCACAATTAGGGTTTTGATGAAAAAGCCAACTGTATCTTTGACTTTTGACCAAGACATGTTCCCAAACCTTGGGACATGATTCAAGACACCCTAAAACACCTATGGAATCCATCCATTAGATTTGAATTAGGTCAAGAACTTGATTTCATAGAGGATCACACAGTTTTAAATTCATCTGACAAAAAGTCAACTGTGCCTAAAATCAAGTTTGACTTTTTGGAATTTTTCACAAATATTGCTCCCCTAAGTCAATAACCATGTTAATGTATGGTTTTGATCATCATCCATCAAGAAAAATCAAGAAAAGTGAGGTTTCTTGCAAAAAGGGCTACCTTGAGAAACTTAAAATTTTCTAAGTTATGAAACAAAAAGGGTTTGGTACCAACTTTGTAAGGTCATAACTCCCAAACCCTAAGGCCTTTTTCTTCCATCCAACGCTCAAATGAAAGTTCACATGGCATACTTCAAAAGTGTCAACTACATCAAATTCCAAATCCTCATGGATTTTGAGTTATGGATTGATCAAAATCACAAAAAGTGAAAATGACCACTTTTTCCAACACTTAGTGAAATTTCCAAGAAGTCAGAATCTGTTTCATTTTTTGCTAACTTTGAGGCAATTTTTCATTATGATCCAAGCTAAACAAAGACCATTTGTGAACATCAAAGTTAAATTATGTCATGAGAGCTTTCCAAAGAGTACAAGAACTCCCATTAATTCAACTTGATCAAGGAGTTAAGGATCTCACAACATGCCTTGCTCAAACTGGTTTTCAAGGCAGATTTGGTGCATTTCTTGTGCCATACGATTTCCATTTCAAATTCTGTCATCTTGCAAGCTTTGTCCTCTTCCAAGATCAGAGAGAATATTGATGACTCACTTGATATTTTCAAGCTTGGACCATTGAGTCAAGGATCCTATCCTTTGGCATGTGATCATTCAAGTTTCAATTCAAAAAACTCCAAGTTTGTCATTTGGCATTGATGTGGAGCATAGAGCTGTCATGAACCAAGCCTTATTAGTCCAATTGAGTCAAGGCTGTTGTAAAACTCAGAAGACCTAGAGCTACAAAGATTAGCTCAGTCAATGGCCAAGGGAAACCTTCAAAAACAAAACTCCTCTCCTATAAATAGAGATCATTTCTGATGTTTCAAACCACACAAAAAACAATACCAAAGCCTTGTTTTCTCACTCTCCCTCTCTTACTTCAATCTCCATTCACATTGAAGCAATTTGGGAATTCTTGAAACCATAGCAAAAACCACTCAAATAACCATCCTAACACATCATAAATCATCCATTGGAGGTGTTTAAACCTTCATCACCAAAGCCATCTAACAGGTGCTTTCCATAAAATCTCTTTCTCTTGGCAAAAATGCTTTTCTTAGCAAGGTAGCTATCGGGTTTTGAGTTTGAGAGCTTTTCCAATCAAACCAATCACTCACACACCTCACATACATCATATAGAAGTGATCCAAACACTTAGATTACTTCTGAAACATCAATTTCACAAAATCACCAGCTGGTTGCTCAAATTTTCAATCAAGTTGCAGCTGAGATGCCACGAATTGATCCAGCCAATTTCAATCAAGTCTAAGCATTCAAATACACTCCATATGGTGTAGGGAAGCTGTTCTGATCATCACCACTCATCTGTAAGACCTCCAAATCAAAAATCACATTGCACTTGCTGTCACGGCCTAGAGGTAAGCATATACTTGGTCATCTCTCAATCTATGCATATTTCCTCGCACAAAAATTTGGCCATATGTTCATAATCATGCATGGAATGTTTTCCCTGAATTAATTGCATTGTTTGAATCGTGTATCAAAAATCCTAGCCTTCATGCAGAAATTAGGGTTCTTGAGGTTTCTTCGTGATTTCTTGTTGTATGTTTAATTTAAATGAAATTAATGGACATAGACATGATCGTGAGGTTAAGACGAGCATAATGATATGTGGATTGCATGTTATAATCAAGTATTCAGGGAGATTGGATAGAAAATGCAAATCAGCCAAACCCAGAACACGCGCGTGTTCTTGGCGCCATTTTAGAAATTTGAATATTTGAATTTTGTGATTTTGTTTAATTGATTCAAAAATTAATTTCTCTCTGAGTTTTAATGATTTTGAGTTGATTCTTTTTTTAATAATTCACAAAAATGTTCAAATATTTTATTTTAACAAAAAATCCCAAAAATATTATTTATTTCATATAATTGATATTTTTTCAAAGAATTAATATTTTAATTGTTTTTGACATTTTAAATATTTTTTCTACATTGATTTTGCAACTTTTAATGCTTTCTAATTATTTTGTAGGTCAATACTTAATTTTTGAAGCATTAATCCAAGATCACAATTTGTTTTTCATATGTAAAACAATTTTGATCATTTTAATTGAATTTTTATTCAATTAAATACATTTTTGAAAACAAATTAGGGTTTTTGGATTAATTCAACCCTCATAAATCATTTTCAAAACACTTTTGGGCCTCTAATAGAGTGTAAGACCCAATCTTTTTTTTGACCAAACATTTTGGGCCTCAATGCATTGTATAAGTCCTGATACCGTCAAAAACGTCGACGCGATCATCATCCGTTGAAAAACAAACCTTGGGCCTCTCCTTGAGCTATAAGACCCATTCACAACTCTTGGGCCTCTAATAGAGTGTAAGACCCAACCCCCTTTTAACCAAAACATTGTGGGCCTCACTTATTGTATAAGTCCCTCTGCGTTAAAAGAAAACCTCGGCGCGATCGCCATTTTAAACGAAAAGTCATTTGGGCCTACCCCCGTGTTATAAGCCCCACTCTTTTTCTCTAAAACTTTTTGGGCCTCTTGAGAGAGTGTAAGACCCATCCCCTTGTACAGAAACATTTTTATGGGCCTCAGTCACTTGTATAAGTCCCTCTGTACAAATTCAAACAGTGCGCTCACTGATAAAACCCTGGGCCTCTCCTTGAGTTGTAAGCCCCAAATCTTTCTTTTTCAAAACACTTTCTCCTTTCATTTTGAATATACTGTTGTTTTCAATCTTTCTTTGTTGAACAACTAACCAAACAGCATGGAAGCTCTACAACCGAGTAAGTGGTTATTGCTTTCATTTACCGCTTTCATATACATATAACTGTATTGTGGGGCTGTTTCGCTGTAAGTCTTCTTTCATAAACTCATATCGACTGTGTAATAATAGTATAGATATTTAGAGTTTCCCCGGCAACTACGTCTAGAACTAGGTAACGCCGTTTCGTTTATTCGTAGAAATAGACAACTAGATCCCCAATAGGATCACCAGATACAGTCTTCTCTTCGGCTGTCCTCCTTAGGAATTGTCAAGAAACTCTACTCCCAAAGATGAATGTATTCTCCGTGAATGGCATCCTTGAGTTTCTTCCAAATTCTCGGACTTTCCTGACTTTGATCTATTCTCGGTGAATAGTATTGCCTTGAATTTCTCGGGGTTTGGGGACCCACGGGCTTCTTAAAAGCATCGGCCTCCTCTTGGCCATCGTACAAGGACCCACAGGCTTCCTAAAAGCAAACCCGCCTCCTCTTGGGCTTCGTACAAGGACCCTACGGCTTCTTAGAAGTATTCACAACCTCCTCTTAGGCTTCGTATAATGATCTCTTCCTCCGGGAATGATAGCCTCCTCTTGGGCTTCGTACAAGGACCTATCGGCTTCTTAAAAGTCTCCAGCCTCCTCTTGGGCTTCGTACAAATTGTCCCGACGACCTCCTAGAGGTATAGGAACAGAACCTAGTCATCCTCATAGAACAGTCCTTTCAAAGAGTCTAATACTATTTCTCAAAAACATAGTACGAAAGATAAAACTCTAGACTTGGACAGTCTAACTTCCTTGAGTCTCAAAGACATTCTCAAGTGACCCCTTCGTTAAATAGGAAGGAAACCCGTAGACTCGGACAGTCTCAATACCCTTTGGATTTCCCGCTTCCTCAAAGAAAAGGGAATGACCCTGATCCTCGCATAAAAAATCCTTGAGTACAGTGTTGCTCATATAAGAACTGATTTTCTCTTTAAAATCGGCATACAGGACCTGTCACTTAACTAGAACAGTTACTATGGCCTCCTCTTGGGCCTTGTACAATGATTCTCCCCAGCGGAGTCAAACAACTTTTAGCCTCTCTCTCTGGCTTTGTACGAGACACATAAGAGACTCCCTCGTTGAGTCAGACACCCTTTTCGCCTCCATCTCGGGCTTTATACGAGATACAAAAAGTTTCTTATTGAGCCAAACAAGCAACAGCCTCCACCTCGGGCTTCGTACGAGATACAAAAACTCTCTTGTTGAGTCCAATCGCCTCCATCTCGGGCTTTATACGAGATACCAAACGACTCCATCGTTGAGTCAAAACCTTTTAGCCTCTCTCTCGGGCTTTGTACGAGACACATAATAGCCTCCTCTTAGGCCTTGTATAAGAAAACCACTGGTTAATCCAATTAACCTTTTAGCGTCAAAGCTGTGCCTCGTTCACAGTACACAAACATCAACTACTCTTTCCCCTTCATCTAATCGCTGTAAGCGGCAAGCCTCTGGATCATCTACATCCATGCCACTGTCCCTCTTTTAGCATGAGAAATTCCTAAGGAAAGATAACATTGCTCTACACTGAGTTAAAGTCTTCTCCTTCAGGTTAAAAACCCATTCTCAGGAAATTATGGCATTGCCGGATTCACATATCCCGGTTAAAGTAATTCTCCTTCATAAACAGTTGTGACATACAACCACCCTATTTAGAGATGACAAATTCTCTCTAAAGTTGAGACCTTTTCAGCTTCACATCTTAGGCTTTGAACAAGATACAAATACCTTTCGCTTCACATCTTGGGCTTTGAACAAGACACCAAAACAACCATTTCCTCCCATAGAATAGGAGGAACTACGAACGCTCTGATTTCCCTGTTTCGGTAAACGGGAATAGGTAGGCATGAGATTGAAAGAAAAATCTTAGCGAGCACACTAAACAAAAAACCCAAATCCCATATCAAAAGCAGTAATTCAAAAAACATCAGCCCTAACATCCTAATCCTTGTTCCCCGCCAGAAACCTTCTGCCTAGATAAAAAGAAAGAAACCGTATTGGCAAAAATACAAATAACCAGTACAAAGGCCCCCCCACATTGATAGCATCCGTAACCTAACAGACCGCTGTTTAAACTCAGTATGCAAAGCATGGTTAATTGGAGACATCTATTTCCCTTCCTTATTCAGCTCACAATAGGATAAAAAATGAATCGACCTGTAGTTTAAGCTCAAACCACAGAGAGCGACCAGCGCTTAAGAACCGCGTCCAAAATCGCTCGCTATACACTGCCCGGTTAGCATTCGTGTGTACAAACAACGAGGCGGAGTATGAAGCATGCATCATGGGGTTAGAAGAAGCAATTGATTTGAGAATCAAGAACCTCAATGTCTATGGTGATTCCGCATTGGTATTTAATCAGATTACAGGAGAATGGGAGACTCGTCAGGCAAATTTGGTACCTTATAACAACTATGCCAGAAGGTTGTTACCTTTCTTTGATAGGGTGGATTTTCATCATGTGCCCCGAGCTGAGAATCAGATGGCTGATGCGTTGGCAACATTGGCATCCATGTATAAGGTGAACCGTTGGAATGAAACTCCGTCGATTAGAATCATGCGTCTGGATAGACCAGCTTTTGTGTTTGCAATTGAAGATGTGTCAGATGGCAAGCCTTGGTATCATGATATTAAGGTCTTTCTGAAGAAACAGGAGTATCCAGAGGGTTCCTCCACCAAGGATAAGAAGACTCTGAGAAGGTTGGCAGGAAACTTCTTTCTGAACAAAGACGATGTGTTATATAAGAGGAACTTCGATATGGTCTTGCTACATTGTGTTGATGAACACGAGGCAGGTTTGTTGATGGAGGAAGTTCATGAGGGTTATTTCGGTACTCATTCCAGTGGACACACCATGGCCAGAAAGTTGTTGAGGGCAGGATATTATTGGATGACTATGGAGTCTGATTGTTTCAAGTAAGCTCGAAAGTGCCATAAATGCCAGATTTATGCAGATAAGATGCATGTACCGCCTACGCCTCTAAACGTGTTGTCATCTCCTTGGCCTTTTGCAATGCGGGGCATAGATATGATTGGAAAGATTGAGCCCACTACTTCCAATGGGCATCGTTTCATTTTGGTTGCCATTGACTATTTCACAAAGTGGGTAGAGGCAGCCTCGTACGCCAACGTCACCAAGCAAGTGGTAGCCCGGTTTATAAAGAAGGATATCATCTGTCGTTATGGCGTCCCAGAGAGAATCATTACTGATAATGGCTCGAATCTGAACAATAAGATGATGAAGGAACTATGTCAGAGTTTCAAGATCGAGCATCACAATTCTTCTCCCTATCGTCCGAAGATGAATGGTGATGTTGAGGAAGCGAATAAGAATATCAAGAAGATTGTGCAGAAGATGGTGGTAATGTATAAAGGCTGGCATGAGATGTTACCTTATGCCCTACATGGTTACCGTACTTCGGTGCGTACGTCAACTGGGGCAACCCCTTTCTCATTGGTTTATGGTATGGAAGCAGTTTTACCCTTAGAGGTCGAGATTCCGTCTTTGAGAGTTCTGGCAGATGTGAAGCTTGATGAAGCTGAATGTGTGCGTTCCAGAGTGGATCACTTGAACCTTATTGAAAAAAAGAGATTGGCAGCCATCGCGCATGGTCGGTTGTATCAGAGCAGGATGAAGCACGCCTTTGACTAGAAAGTGCGTCCTCGAAGTTTTCAGACAGGTGAATTAGTATTGAAAAGAATCCTTCCTCCTCAGACAGATCACAGGGGCAAATGGACTCCAAACTACGAAGGGCCATATGTAGTAAGAAAGGGTTTTTTTGGCGGAGCCTTACTGCTTTCAACTATGGATGGTGAAGATTTTACGTCCCCTGTGAACGCAGACGTAGTCAAAAAATACTTCGCATAAAAGAGACCCGCTGGACATAAAAAGAAGGTCCAGGCAAAAAAGGGGCATCCTGGCGAACCATAAAAGGAAAAGGTTCGGGCAAAAATTAGGGATAAAATGTAAAAAGAAATGTGTAAACCCGCAAAGTTGAAAACTGGTAAAGGCAACTTTGGCAAAAATGGGTATCCCGATGGATTGAAAACCCGAAAAGGGCGATCCAGGCAAAAGTTAGGGATTTATAAGCGAAAGGCTACGGTCTGCGTTCGATCTGTGAACACTTTCAATACCTGGAAATTCTGAAAGGAAGGAATCGGTACAGTTAGTCTCTTCGAAGATCAAGACATTGGTGGATAAGCAAGACATATGGGTCATAGCTGAGTCGATTCATGGTGGATATCTGTTCCCGCATTGCCGACATATGTATTTTCCTTTTGTTTTTGTGTAATTTCCTCCTTTAGGAATTACTTCTGATTGTAAATGCCTATTTATATGCCACTTTTCTCAATAAAATATTGATTTCACTCAAAGAGCTTTCCATTGTTTGTTTTACTTTTACTGTTTTGTTTGCAAAAACATCCGATATTTTTGATAAACATTGCATATAAAACTTCGAGCTTTGCAGAGCATAACGAAAAGCAGTAGAAATTACTTAGGCGTTAATGGTGATAGTCATGTTGTGGCACATTCTATTTGTTGTTGTTTGACTTGCAGGGCAACAACATTGTACTCCCCCAGTAGGGTTGCTCTCCCCAGCATTGAGATTGCACTTTTCCTCAGCAGAGCGGACCTTCCCCAACAAGAGACGTGGGAAGTATTTTCTCCGGATCAAGACGTTATTCCCCCACAAAATCAGGGTGTTCACCTTCCCCATCCAGTCAGGGAGCGTGCTTTCACCGACGATGTCATATTCTAATCCCCAGCAAGGTGGGAATAAAGGCATTCTCCCCATCAGCAGGCTAAGTTTAGCAGTTTTCCCCAAGCAGGGTGGTATTATGGGCTGGCATCCCCCCAGCAAGTCCTAAGTCCTTCTGTTATTGGCAATCCTCAGTAACAGACTTCCGGTTCCGTTATTGGCATTCATTCTCAATTCCCCAGTAGAGGAGAAATCTCATGTTTTGGATGTTACCTTCAGTAAAGGACATGTGTAATCCTCGGTAGAGTGTATATGCTCTTGGATCTCATCCCCGACAGAAGTTGTTGATCCGAAGAGTCGGTCAGTGTGTCCTTCTCAGCAGAGTTCTTGGATTCAGAGGACAATTTATTTTTGTCATCCCCAGCTGAATTGGTTTTTTCTCTCCAGCATTTATTTTGCTGGAGAGACCCCTTTTGTATATCATAAGCAATTGCATTGCATCCTCAAGCGCGTAGCATTTCCATTTCGTATGGAGCATTACGCCAAAATTCAAACATTTGCATTTTAAGCATAAGCCAGGTTTGATACTTTCTTTGCCAGTTCTTTCTCAGTAGAGATGGCATGACTCAGGAGATCCTGGAGGGGCGCGTTCCTCATACTTGTGCTCCCCGGCAGAGTCTTTTATTTTAGACTTCTCCTTCCCCAGCGGAGTCATCTTGCCTGTGGATTTTGAGTCGGTTGGGCGTTTGCCTTTGTTTGGCCCTTCTCTTTTGTGAAATCCCGTTCTCACCTGGTAGTCAGTTCTTGCTTGACATATTTACAAGCCAGTTTCCCTTTATCAGCAGGGATGGCATTTATTTTGCTAGTTCTCTTTATCAGCAGAGACATCAATCCTTTGAAGATTTTATTTTGTCAGTTCCCTTTATCAGCAGGGATGGCATTTATTTTGCTAGTTCTCTTTATCAGCAGAGATGACAATCTTTTGAAGACCCTTTTTTGTCAGTTCCCTTTATCAGCAGCGATGGCATTTATTTTGCTAGTTCTCTTTATCAATAGAGATAGCAATCTTTTGAGGATTTTCTTTCGTCAGCTCCCTTTGTCAGCAGGGATGGCATTTATTTTGCTAGTTCTCTTTATCAGCAGAGATGGCAATCTTTTGAAGACCTTTTTCGTCAGTTCCCTTTATCAGCAGGGATGGAATTTGTTTTGCTAGTTCTCTTTATCAGCAGAGATAGCAATCCTTTGAAGATTTTCTTTCGTCAGTTCCCTTTATCAGCAGGGATGGCATTTATTTTGTTAGTTCTCTTTATCAGCAGAGATAGTAATCCTTTGAAGATTTTCTTCGCCAGTTTCCTTTATCAGCAGGGATGGCATTTGTTTCGCTAGTTCTCTTTATCAACAGAGATGGTAATCCTTTGAAGATTTTCTTTCGTCAGTTCCCTTTATCAGCAGGGATGGCATTTATTTTGCTAGTTCTCTTTATCAGCAGAGACAGCAATCCTTTGAAGATTTTCTTTCGTTAGTTCCCTTTATCAGCAGGGATGACATTTATTTTGCTAGTTCTCTTTATCAGTAGAGATAGCAATCTTTTGAAGATTTTCTTTCGTCAATTCCCTTTATCAGCAGGGATGGCATTTATTTTGCTAGTTCTCTTTATCTGCAGAGATGGCAATCTTTTGAAGACCTTTTTCGTCAATTCCCTTTATCAGCAGGGATGGCATTTGTTTTACTAGTTCTCTTTATCAGCAGAGATGATAATCCTTTGAAGATTTTCTTTCGTCAGTTTCCTTTATCAGCAGGGATGGCATTTATTTTGCTAGTTCTCTTTATCAGCAGAGATGGCAATCTTTTGAAGACCTTTTTTCGTCAGTTCCCTTTATCAGCAAGGATGGCATTTGTTTTGCTAGTTCTCTTTATCAGCAGAGATAGCAATCTTTTGAAGATTTTCTTTCGCTAGTTCCCTTTATCAGCAGAGATGGCATTTATTTTGATAGTTCTCTTTATCAGCAGAGATAGCAATCTTTTGAAGATTTCCTTCGTCAGTTCCCTTTAGCAGCAGGGATGGCATATTTCGAGATTCCTTTGCCAGTTCTCTTTATCAGCAGAGATGACATAACCTGGGAGAGTTTGTTTCGCTTTATACCCAGCATAGCTAGCACTCATCCATGTTGTGACAGTGCAACATTTATTGCTTGTTCCCTGGTGGAGTCGTCCCTCCTTTGAGGATTGCAAATTTCCGGGTTCTTTGGTATTCAATCTCCGTGTATCCCGATTGTCTGAAAGTCGTCGCTATCACACCCTCAGGACCAAGTTGATTGAATAGGGGCAGCTGTAGCACCCAAAAATTTTCTCTCCTTACTTTATTACTAACTGGCTTATGTTTCATCTCATTTTTCATTATCATATGTGCATATCATTGGTTATTAGCATGGGGTCAAGGTGCCTGAGGCAGTTCAAGAGGAAAAGATGTTCTTCAAGCAAGAGTCCTTATATTGTCCAAGAGAGCTCAAGTGGATCACTCTCTCCTAACCAGTGCAGAGATTAGGGTTTTGAGATTCTTAGGTTTATTGCTTCAAGGGGAAAGCTTCTTGGGTTTTCATCATCACCAAATGGCATATCTTATCTTTGTTGGAGAGGATACACATCATATTCAGAGGAATTTGGATTTGGAGACTGTGTTATTTCCTCCTAGACTGAGGGTACCAAGATTAGGATTTGCTATAAAGTCAGTTTATTTCTAATTTTTTTGGTATTCCTTAGGTCCCTAAGCGTCTAGGAATGGAAGATTGTCCATCAGTTTGGTTCATGAGAAGTTCAATTGGCCAATGGATTGGGAATCAGGAGAATTGGGGAAAAGTCAACAGTGAGATAGGAAGTCAACTGTGAAATTTTGAGGCTCTCTTCAAGGTTTTCAAGGTCTCACATCCTCATATGATCTTCAAGGGTTAAGTTCATACCATTTATCAAGAATCAAGGGTTGGTACAAAAGTTGCTAAATATGGAAATGACCTATAATTTGAAAGTTTCCTTTTTGGGCAAGTTCTTATACTACATTCAACTTGACTTCTCATCATCAAGAAGCTTCAAATGAATTTTCCTCAAACATGAAAGTTGAAGATCTTTTTCTCCTCTTTCCAACAAGTACTAGTGGATCTCCATATCATTTGTGAAACTCAAGTTATGATCAAAAGAAGGCAAAGTGGTTTTTAGGGTTCCATTTTCACAACTTTTGCATTTTGGGACATAGTGACCTATAATTGATTCCATTGCTTCATGTCATATTCTAACCTCAAAGTACAATCCCTAAGGAGCATTGTTGGCCTTTAAATCAAGTGGATCTATGGTTTATTCGTTACTTATTTTTCATTATGCAAAATTGCCAAATTATTGAAATCTCATAAACCAAGACATCTTAAGGCCCAAATCAAATTCAGGTGTGATTAGCAATTGAAACTTAAGTGATCCATCATGAAATATTTGGGTGTACATGCATGGAAGAGGGTGTATCTCACATAATTCAATTTTCTAAAATCATCCAAAACTCATTAAACAAAGAATTACCAAGGCCCAAATGCTGATCAGTGGATTAACCTAACCTATTTAAGCTAACTCATGCAAGGGTTAGAGGGAGATACACGTGATTTGGTGGAGAAAAAAGTTTGAATCCTAAAAGCTTCTCTCATTCATATCTCACAATCTACAAGGGTTCTTCCAAAACTTCTTCCACAAACTTCCTCCTGAGGACCCATAGAACACAAAGCAATCACCACTTGAAGCTAACAGCAAGGGTACACGTTACACAATCTCAGGTTAGTGATATTTTTGATGATCATAAAACTCTCTTTTTAAACGTGCATATTGATGTGTGATGCCTACTGATCACTCTGATATATTTATTTTTGAGATTGGACGTGTAGATTGGTTGTTTCGTGAGTTTGAAAGTTTTGAACCAAACCTTGTTGCTTTCGATTCTCCTTATTTATGCATTGTTTGTGATTTTTGAGATGATATTATTAATCCTCATTAAATTCTGGTCATAATAGTGTATATAGTTGCATGTTTTGGTGAAGTTTTGGTTGCAGGTGGCCGGAACCCTAGCTCCGGCGGCCGGCGGTTGATTCAGTTCGGCGAGGGTTCAATTGAGGAAGATGAAGTTTCAGCCGTTGATGGCTTTGATCAACGGCCATCAGCTGGCCACGTTTTATTTTTTTCTGATTTTTATTTAGCGATTGTGTTTGTGCTAGCCCTTGGTTATTATCGTGCGCGCGCTATCATGTTCTCTCATCCTAATTTCAATTTGAAATATTGACTTAATCTTGGACGTTGGTTAGATCATGTGGCCAGAACTATGCCAACGCATTAATGAGGGAGTATGGTATGCACGTGTTTCTTTTTTATTTTCTGACCAATTGCGTGCAGGTGCGTGCATCATTACTATGGTGTGCGTGTGGATCTGGATCACTGATCACGTTTACTTCATTGATTTGTTGACTGTTTGGGTGCGTTGGATCAATCCAAGGGTTGATGTTTAGTCTGACCATTGACTGAGTCCACACGTGCATTTTTATTTTTCCTTTTTATTTTTTATGATGGATTTTGGATTGGTCCTTCTGTTCGCACCCCCCATATGAGCCCAGTTGCCTTTCTGAACGTGTTTTTATTCCTATCCACACTCCCATGCATATTTCATAGCTTTTATTTTTATTTAAATGTTTGCATTTCATTTTTAATTTTTAAAAATAGTTAATTCCATTAAAAAATTCCCAAAAAAATTCATGAATCATATTTTTAGTTTTATAAAATTTTCTCAAATTTTATTTTTTATTTTTATTTTATTTTTATCATCTGAAATAATTATTTGTTTATTTTCTTTTTGAATTGTTCATATCATGCATACCTAAACTTGTAGAATTTTGTTCTCATAGCATACAAAATATTTTGGACTCATTCCTTTTGCATTCATTCATAAACACATTGAATTGCATTAAAATATTTTTATCTCATTTTTAAAAGCAATTCATATTGCATTTTAGTCCTCCTTTTTTACATGTTGAACCATGATCCTCTCTTGACTTTGCATGACTGTTTGAGTGACTCATATTTTGAATTCTGGCATGAGTTTTGGATATGTTGTTTGCCTCTGGTTAAGATATGTTGATAATTTATTTGGTGATTTTAGAAGATGTTTTGCTAATTATTTGATGTTTCTTTGTTTGAGATCTTTTTGTATACACATCTTTGACTACGTCTGATCACTTGTTTGAAAAGGCACTTGTGCCATCTTTTGGGTTTGTTCCTTTGACTTCATAATGCATGTTTAGGTCATCCATCTTCTGTCTTGGTTGAATTTCACTTGGTTTATAACCCTCTCTCTTTGGTTTGTGATTTGTTTCATTTGTCTCATTTCTTTTACGTATGTCTGTTTCGTGTTAACCTTTTACGCAGGGGCTGAGGTAAGTTATTTAAGGGTGTAATTGAGTATCCATGTCCACTCTCATTTCTTTCCTTCTCTCATATTTCCTTTTCCTTAGGATTAGGTTGTTGTCAAACCTCCCCTTAGGGCCATCTTTGCATGATAACATTAGGACTAGATTCCATAGGATAGTCTCCCTCTAAACCTCCCCTTAAGGCCATCTTTGCATGATAACATTAGGATAGATTTTCCCCGTAGTGTTTTTCTTTTCTTTTGAGTCCCTTTTCTCATCTCAAAACATTTCTAAGATACTTAATAAGGTCAACTTTCCTTGCACACAAGCCTTAAACATAGGAAATGAAGATTGAGGGGTCCCCCTTCTCTCTTCTAGAGTGTTGAGCATACGTCCCATTGGGGACGACCATGCGACGCATTCGTTCCCGTGTTATAGACTTTGGTTCAAGTTGAGTTATGAACTAACTAAAGTCACTTCTGTCCTAAAAAATACAAACAAGCTTCAAACCTTTTTGTCCTTCGGGATTGTCAAACTAAAGGCTATTTTCAAAAAGGGCATGTTACTTTCCGTCTGAGTCGTAAACAGGCATCGACCCTAACTGCCGGACGCGGACTTAACGTCGCTCATAAAAAAAAACACAAAAAGAACTTGGTCCGAACTACGTGACTCTGAATTCCCCATTGCACAAAAGGGGTACGTAGGCCTAGGACGTCGACATCCTACCGAGTCTGTCTTAGTTTTCCCCTTCCCCGTCTTAGTGCAGCCATAGATGATAGGATAACTCACCCTTAGAATAGACAACAAGCGTGGATCTCATCGAGTACGATGGACGCGTGGGGTGCTAGCACCTTCCCCTCGCGTAACCGACTCCCGAACCTAGGCTATGGTTGCGATGACCATTCCTTTCCCTCTTCCTCAGGTTTATGCGGTGTTCCCTTTCCCTCTCTTAGGATAAATTTACACGGCTGGCGACTCTGTTTTTCCGCACCACTCTCGCGTTTGTACCTGGATGAAAATCCTGGGAGCGACACCCAAATGAAATTTTTCATCTGGATGCCCTGGTCGACCAAAACCCTAATTTGGTGACACTGGCGATCTTGAGGCTTGATTCACCTAGAAGGGAGCATCCTTGTGCTTAATCCTTGAAGTGGGAGTCCTTTTTGATCCTTTGTGGATGTTTGAGAGGTTTAGACAAGTTTAAGATCAAGTCATTCCTTGATTGATCCTTTGTCTAAGCACTCTGAGAGGGCTTGAAACCCTAATTTTGATTGTAGTGAATGCTTAACAACCCTTGAGGCATTTGACGAGGCATGATGGTTCACCCATATTGTGATGATGATTTGCACAATAATGGGAAATCTTAGTGGTCAAAATTTGGGGTATGACACCCTCGCATCTTATAAACATGACCCAAAGGCCCAAAATCTTTCCCACTCAGGCCCACACTTGGCTGGATTGTTCACGTGACCGTGCTAAGCGGCCTCAGGGGCACGCTAAGCGCGCTCAGTGAAACACAACAAGTCAAGGCTGGCACCAAATGGCAACCACCCGACTATTATGCCCGATTAAATAAAAAACACAGAAAAAAAACAGTAAATACTTACAATGTTGGGGTGCCTCCCAACTAGCGCTTTGTTTAACGTCATAGAATTGTCTTAGCACAAAGTAAAATATGGTGTATTAAAATACACTAATCAGGTGACCTAAAGTTTGATGATTCGAATCATGTGTAAAATGTGATTTGAATTAAATTGTTTTGAAATTTTCTGGTTTCCATTCGTCCAAAATGTTTCGAATCAGAATCAAACACACAAAATCCCAATTTTTCAAAATTTTAAGGAGACTTTGAGATTTTTCTTCCGGCCTAACGTTAATAAATAGCATATATGTCTAAAAGCATCATGATCATGTTTAAACATAACCAATGGTCTATGCATGTTAAAAACGAATCATTTCAAAACTTGATTCAGAGATATGCAATCATGAAGGAGACTCAATAATAGAAAGTAAATCAAAGATGAAATTGTTAACACAAGTAACAAAATAACAGTATTAGGGTGCTCCCCCTTAATGTATTAGGGACATGCGACTATGATAAGTTCTTCTAAATTTTACTGATTTGATTTTGACTCCGAATCAATTGAAGAGTTATGCTTTGGCTGAAATTTAAATTTTGTTGCAAAGCAGTAATTGTCCAAACATGCCTCAGTCGGACAACACATTGTTACTAGAGAGACAAAATAGATTAATTTATGGTGAGCGGAACTATGATAGACAACCTTTAGTTGAGGAGCATTGTAAATTGATGTCAACAATGACAATTAAACACAAGAGAATATATGATAGGATTATGATAAGGGTCGAAGAAAATAGATCGCCTTTTTCTTCTTTATAGTTATGAAGAAACGGTCAAGATTTACATTTGGAGAGCAATGTCTGCAACATTAAGGTTGAAATGTGAGATTGTCCTAACCGTAACATCAAGTGGGAGAGTTGCATTGCTAATTCTTGGCGGAAGAACTACATACTCGAGGTTCGGCATCCCATTAAATGTTGATTAATACTTGACGTGTGAAATAACTCCAAAAGACCTTTTAACTGATTTAATATGTCGTGCAAAGATAATCACGTGGGATGAAGCACCTATGATGCACAAACATTGTTTTGAAGTTGTTGATCGTACTTTGAAAGATATATTGAGAGAAAAAAATATTTCAATTAGTAGAAAGTTAGTTGTCTTGGGAGGAGATTTTCGTCAAATTCTTTCTGTTATACCTAAAGGAACAAGACAAGAAGTTGTTCATTCTACTATAAATTATTCTCTTCACTGGAGTTTTTATGAAGTGCTTACATTGACTACTAACATGGGAATTCTAATCGGAGGTACCAATTCTGACTTTGAAGAGAGAAAGAGTTTTTCATAGTGGATTTCTGGAATTGGCGATGGATGCATTGAAGACGCTAATGAAGAAGATATAGTCCAGATAGCACAAGATTTGTTGATTACTAGCTTTGGTGATCCACTTTCAGCTATTGTTCAAAGCACGTATCCAGATTTATTGCATAACATGAGTGGTCCATCATTTTTTCAGAATAGAGCTATATTTCCTCCTAAGAATGCAATTCTGGATGCCATAAATGACTACATGTTGGATGTCATACCTGGAGAACAAAAATCTTATTTAAGTTATGATTCTCTATGTAATGTCGGATCAAATATTGACATGCCAGATGATGTGCACACTCCTGAATTTCTAAACACCGTTGTTTCTTCTGGACTTCCAAATCACAAATTAAGATTGAAAGTTGGAGTCTCGGTCATGCTGTTCAGAAATATAGACCTGTCTTTAGGATTGTGCAATGGCACCCGATTGATAATTACAAAAACGGGAAGGTATGTGCTTGAAGAAAAAATTATATCTGGTAGCATTACTGGTGAGAAAGATTTTATTCCAAGTCTATCACTGACTCCTTCAGATAAAAGACTTCCTTTCGAATTTCAACGTCGGCAATTTCCATTGATTGTTTCATTCGTTATGACTATCAAGAAGAGTCAAGGACAATCACTCAGATATGTTGGAGTGTATCTTTCCTAATCAATATTCTCTCACTGACAACTATATGTTGTACTATCAAGGATTACTTTAAGGAAAGACTTAAATTTACTAATAACTGACAATAAAGGTGAAGATTCAAATGTAATTGGAAATGTAGTTTACAAAAAAGTATTTCAAAATGTTCAGAGTTAATAAATTTTATTTAAAACTATGTAATTCCTTCTTATCATATTTAAAAAATTTCTATTTTCATTTATGCATTATTTCATTCAACACAATTATTTACTCGATTTTTGAGATTGCGTTTAATTTTTATTTGTTCGATTCTTTAAAAGTCTAAAGTTGACAAACTCTAAATGGGTGTTTGATATAAAAAAAACGCTTGAAGTATGGTTATAAACTTTTTAAAGCAAAGCAAAATCTTAACTAAGGCTCAACATATTCAGCTATAAACCCAACCGAATCATAGTAACTTAAATTTTATAAAAAAGAAAATAATATTTTGTCTTTAAATTATATATTTGCCACATACTGTATTTAATAAAAGAATATCTTGAGGCACTTTAATAAAGTATTGGAGTCTTTAAAACAGTTCTGTAAAATAATTCAGGAAATTAAATATTATGCACATGCTATGCTATAAATTTGCTATGCTCAAGGAGAATCAAAGTGGTGAATGGTATCATAAGCTTTGGATACTAATTAATGGCATCTTCCTGCATGGACTCCATTTGCACAAAAAGTCTGTACTCCAGTTTAGACAGAAACTTAAACCACACACAGGCTTTGCATAGAATAAGGTGATGTGCATGGAATCCATGTGCACAAGGAGATAATGCAATCGTTTTGCATGGATGACATTTGCATAAACTTTGTTACCACTTGGAGGAATCAATCTCATCAATAAGACAAGTTTTGCATGCAACTATATAAGAAAATTTGTAAAGAAATAAAAAAGTTGTGTAATTTAATTATGTTGAACGGTATATTTAGTATTGAGTTTAGAAAATTAAAAAAATAGCCAATACAAATAACACTCATGCTTATTAGAATTCAATATAACAGTTGTGAATATCTTTGGGACTCAAGAAGGCAAATTCAGTCTTGTAAGACGTGTATACCTTTGGAGATGTGTCATGTTTTGAAAATACACTTGGTTAAATTTCTTTTTTTTTTGTAAGAGTTTGGTTAAATTTCTAATTACTAAACCTATCAATGAACCAACTATTTGTATTGGGTAATGAAGTTGGCACTAACTTTGTTACCTCTTGGAGGAATCGATATGATCAATAAGACAAGTTTTGCATGCAATTATAGATGTATGTATTTACCTATAAATAATGAGAAACTTATAACAGTTTCATACACACTCACTAAACTCTTCACAGCTATCATTTCTTTATAACTATCTAAATGGAGTTTTCACATATCACGGTTTTAGCTCTCTTTTGTGTAAGTTATCTATTTTCTACTCTATTTGGTTTTTGGATGAAATTGTCATGAACTTTTTTTATAAGGAATGAGGAAGATATTCTTTAATCATTTTGAATTCATCACTAATATGGAAAATGTGAATTTTGTTTTGCAGTTGGCTTTTGTGAGAACTGGTGCCATACCATCCGGAGAAGATTATTGGAAATATGTCTGGCCAAACACTCCTCTCCCTAAGGCTTTTTCAGATCTTCTGCTTCCTTGTTAGTAACATGAATTATATATATAATGAAATGTTGCCTTATAATAAGACTATGTGTCGTGGTTTTTGAACTAATTAATATGTTGTTTCATGTGGCAGATGGAAAAACCAACAACCTGCCTATTAGAGTCGAAGAAATAAACCAATACTCGACACTATTTTTTCCACATGATCTTTATCCAGGAAAGAAAATAGTATTGGGTAACACTCACTCTGTTGCAAAGACGGCGCGCCCATTCACAGAACCAACACAAGGTGTGACTGATTCCATATGGCTGGAAAATAAAGAAAGACAAAGCCTGGATGACTTTTGTAATAGTCCAACTGCTAAAGGAGAACACAAACATTGTGTATCATCTTTAGAATCTATGATTGATCATGTCATTTCACATTTTAGAACATCAAAGATCAAGGCTATTTCAAGTACTTTTGACATAAATCAAGATGAATATGTGGTGGAGGAAGTAAAAAAAGTTGGTGACAATGCAGTGATGTGTCATAGATTAAATTTCAAAAAAGTTGTATTCAATTGCCACCAAGTGCGTGAAACAACCGCTTACGTGGTCTCATTGGTAGTACCTGATGGAAGAAAAGCAAAGGCCTTAACAGTTTGTCACCATGATACAAGAGGTATGAACCCTGAGTTGCTTTACGAAGCTCTTAAAGTTAGCCCTGGAACCGTTTCTGTTTGCCATTTCATTGGCAATAAGGCTGCTGCTTGGGTGCCTAATCATTCTGTTGATCATCCTTGTGTCATCTAGATGCTAACTGGTTATGCACATCATGGAACCTTCATGTTCAAACTTGATTTGTGTTGAAGTAATATAAGTATGTAAGGAGAAGTATGATGTGCAAGTATCAGATATTATGTATTCTAAATAAAACATATTAGTTCTAAATTATGGTCGTAACTTTGTATGTTATGATAGTTTGGTATCGATTATCAAATTGTTGATGTATGTTTGGGTAATTTGGTATCGATAATCAAATCGTTGATGTATGTTTGAATTCCATAATGAAAAAAAAAAAAATATGTGTGATATTCTATATTATTTCTTAGTCTGTTTACATTTTTTTTCTTTAATAGAGTAGATGTGTTTCAAAATACTAAGGAGTGTGTAGAAAAATAGGTTTGAATGACATAATCTGCAATGAGTGGACCTAATTTTGGAAGGCAGGGTGAGAAATTTGCAATCTATTAACTTAGCTACAGAGAAAGGAATTGAAAACATCAATAACACCATAATAGAGAGGTTAGAAATTTTGCCTTGGCCACCAAGAATTGAGCATTCTCCACCAAAACATTAAGTCGGGTAGCGCATGGTGGAATGGGATTTTCCTCCTTGATACATATCTTTAAGGAACTTCTGCTTGGTTCATTGTGGGTTTCTCGCAGAAGGTAGGCAATGGCTTTTCCACCTCTTTTTTCTTAAGATATGGGAAATTGGAAACTGATTTCGAATAAGAAATTAATTAGAAAGTAGAAACTTATTTGATCATAAAGAGATAGCCAATAAATTGGAAATGGTAGATATTTCAAATATTCCTCACATATTCCCTACGATTAAGTTATATTAGATCTTTACAGTCTAGTGCTTGACCACTTAATACAATCTAGGGATTTGAATGATTAAAATGTGTCACGAAATTCCAACTCAGAGCAAGTGACTGGTTTGCAAACAGATCAAGTGGACTAATGTGAATGAGCTGCTACACCTCAATACAATCGAAGTGCAATTCACTTGGTCGAATGGCAGGATTGAGGCAGAGTCAGTTTCTTTAAGGATGGATCAGAGTATATGCAACCATGCAATGGAGAGTGGTTGATCGTTGCTCAAATCATAATCCTTTCTTGGTGATTCAAGAGCTTGTTGGATTTGCTTCTAGTCCATATAAATTCTTCAAAGTCTGGACTGATCATACGGAATATTTGTTAGAAATTCGGGTATGATAATTCTGGATAACTTCGAAGAATCGTGTTCGTACACTTTCCGAACAAAGTATTTCGACCCTATTCTTGCCTGGGTTCACGAAATCTTTGTGGGGATAATTCTTGAAGAACAATCTGTTTCTGGAAAAAGAGAACTGATCAGGAATGTAGAGAGAAATTATCGTTTTTCTGTAACCGAAAACCGAGGCCAAATGATTCCTTATATAGGAGAACAATAACAGAAACCGAAAAGACACAATTGTTTAGAAACGGTTATGTCGGTTGGGAAAGGGTGCAACTGTTCAAAAAAAAATTTCGAACGGGGCGCTGCCCCGCACCCCGCCAGGGGCTTCGCCCCTTGGAACCCCGTTTCAATTATTCGCATTCAATTATACGTTGGCTCGACGAGCGTGCACTCCGCACTACCCTAACTCGTTTTCAAGCTTAACGCATAATTGCATCGCCCTATAGCAAATCACATTACTACTAAAATACATTGATGATACTAAAATCACCAACAAATCCCCCCCATTTTAGTGTAATCCTTGATTTAGTCAGTATATACTATAATATATACAAGGGTATAACACACAGGTATAACGATCAAACAAATGCATAGACGAAAATGTCTTGCGATTGAATTTTCATCTTAGTACAAATACACATTCCAAATACTCGAAAATCGGGGTGTCATAACGATTGAACCCGTCAATCCATTTGAATATCTGAAGATATAGTACACATATGTTCCTTACAATACTCTACTATTCATACTTGACACTTTACAAGCCATGTGTCCTTATCCATTAATAAGCATATAGGAAGCCAAGTCCAAGCTTCCTGAAGCGGCAAAACTTCATGCTCACATAGGTGATCCTTTTAATCTTGCACCTGCATTTACAATTTTCCAAAAGAACCATTAAGAAGATATACTTCAACCTAGCCATCACTTGCAGGTCTGAGCACATACCTTGGGAAGATAAACACAATTGCTCAAATCTCTAACTATGATCTTTCCACATTGAATTCTGCTTCTAACGTTGTATTAGAAGGGAATTGGGTATACCATAGCTAATAGATTTAAATGGACTTTAATCCCATCCCAATTACCGACTTCTTCACTAAGTCTCTAGCTAACCCCTTCGTCAAGTGGTCAGCTAAGTTTTGTTGCGACAAAACAAACTCAATAGATATCACCCCATTCATGATTAATTCCCTAATCATACTATGTCTAACACCCAAATGTCTAGACTTTCCATTGTATATTTGACTATAAGCTTTAGATAGTGTGGCAGTACTATCACAACGGATAGAAATTGGTGATATCAGTTTAGGCCATATCGGAATCTCATATACCAAGTTCCTTAGCCATTCTGCTTCTTTACCAGCAGCAGCTAATGCTACAAACTCAGATTCCATTGTGGAGCCAGTTATACATGTTTGCTTCTTGGAAGCCCATGAGATGGCACCTCCCCCAAGCAAGAACACCCATCCACTTGTAGAGGATGAATCTTCAGCATTATTTATCCAACTAGCATCCGAATAACCCTCTAATACCGAAGGAAATCCCATATATGACAATCCATAATTCATAGTACCCTTCAAGTACTTGAATACCCTAGTTATCGCATGCCAATGATGTCTACTAGGATTACTAGTAAATCTGCTCAACTTTCTAACCGCATAAGCAATATCTGGTCTAGTGCTAATCATAGCATACATCAAAGAGCCTATAGCTCTTGAGTATTCGAGTTGATCCACAGGTTTACCTGTATTTGGCATAAGCTTTTCTCCCGGATCCATGGGAGTACTTACTGGAGAACAACTTTCATAATTGAACTTCTTGAGTATTTTCTCAATGTAATGAGATTGCGTAATTACAATCCCCTTATTCTCCCGTTTAATCTTAATACCAAGAATAACGTCCGCTTCTCCCATATCCTTCATGGAGAACTTTGATGACAAGAAATTCTTCGTTTTATCAATTTGATTTTGGTCGGTGCCAAAGATCAACATGTCATCAACATATAGACAAATGAAAACTCCTTTACCGGATGTATCAAATTTGCTATATACACATTTGTCAGCTTGGTTTAGAATGAAACCATTAGACAAAACAACCTCATCAAACTTTTGATGCCACTGCTTCGGAGCTTGTTTCAGCCCATACAACGACTTAACTAGCTTACACACTTTATGCTCATTACCAGGCATTACAAATCCTTCAGGTTGCTTCATATACACTTCTTCTTCCAAATCACCATTCAGAAATGCTGTTTTGACATCCATTTGATGAATCACTAGATTATGAATAACCGCCAAGGCAATCAACAATCTAATAGTAGTGATACGGGCAACTGGAGCATAGGTATCGAAATAATCAATCCCTTCCTTTTGTCTGAAGCCTTGGATAACTAATCTAGCTTTAAACTTGTCAATTGTACCATCGACTTTCATCTTCTTTTTGAAGATCCATTTGCAACCCAACGGTTTGCAACCTGGTGGTAAATCAGATAATACCCAAGTATTATTTTCCATGATAGAACCAATCTCTTCATCAATTGCTTCTTTCCAAAAACCAGAATCTCGAGATTTCACAGCTTCATCATACGTTCTTGGATCCTCCTCTATACTATAGCAATAATAGTATTGAGTATCAATCTGATCCTTTGATCCCTCAACTAAATATAGTTGAAAATCAGATCCATAAGATCTGGATTTTCTAGCTCTTTTGCTCCTACGGGGTTCAAGTGTCTCACTTGGCACATCATTTGAATGATCATCCCTTAGAGATTCATCTGAATTAGGTATAGAGACCTTTGGTCTAGGTATAGAAGAGAAAGAATTATCATCAAATATGGCATCTCTCGATTCTATAATCGTGTTAATAGAGATCGAGTCATTAGGTTCTATAACATAAAACCTATAGGCCTTGGAGTGCTCAGCATATCCAACAAAGATGCAAGCTATACCCTTTTCACCCAAAGTTTTCCTTTTTGGGTCCGGGAGTCTAACCACGGCCCTACAACCCCAAACACGTAGAAATATTAAGTTGGGTCGTTTCTTATACCAAAGTTCATATGGGGTAGTCTTGTTCCTTTTATTAGGAACCCTATTTAACAAATAGCAAGCCCTTAACATAGCTTCTCCCCAAAACCCGTCACTCAAACCAGAGTAAGATAACATGGCATTCACCATTTCTTTAAGAACTCTATTTTTCCTTTCAGCCACACCATTTTGTTGAGGTGTATAAGGTGCCGTAGTCTCATGAATGATTCCTACGGATTGGAAAAATACAGGATCATAATATTCACCACCTCTATCTGTACGTAATGTTTTAATCAGCACATTCTGTTTCACTTCAACTTCAGTTTTATAAATTTTGAATTTATCTAAGGCTTCGTCCTTAGCGTGCAACAAATAAACATAGCAGAATCTAGATGCATCATCTATGAAAGTGACAAAATATTTTTTATGCCCTAATGATGGAGTAGCATGTAAATCACATAAATCACTATGTATCAACTCAAGAATGACAGATTTCCTTGTTATACTTTTAAAAGGTTGCCTAGTGATCTTTGTTAACATGCAAGTTTTACACTTTTCTACATTTTCATTAAAAATAGGAATTAAATAATCTTTAGACATTTCATGCATTCTTTTATAATGTACATGTCCTAGACGAGCATGCCATAACGAAAAATTGATAACATTCGAAGAGGACATAAATACAGAACCAGAATCATTAGGAACTCCATTCAAATTCATCATAAACATACCATTATTATAATATCCAAATCCTACAAACAAACCAGACTTCGATAAAACATATTTATCGGATTCACACACTTGCTTGTATCCAAGCTTATTTAATACAGGACCAGAAATTAAATTCTTACGTAGTTTAGGAACATACAAAACATTAAACAAAGTAATAGTCTTTCCAGAACTGAATTCTAGCACCACGTTTCCTTTGCCTTCAACGGGAGCGAAGTGATCATCTCCCATGTAGAGGACAGAACCATCTTCCACTGGAACAAGAGTCTTGAACCAGAAACGATCCTTGCAAACATGTGTTGTGGCGCCAGAATCAATCCACCACGCGACAGCATCATCCTGCACATAAAATGCTTCAGAATTTAGTGAAACCGAATGTTTAATCAAACTATTCAAATCACGAATTGATTTCTGACCTTGGTTTCGGATTGGTCCTTAGACCCCTTTCCTGAACCACTTGCATTCGCGTTGTCGTACTTTTTGCCGAAACGGCAATCCTTCTTGAAGTGGCCTGTTTTGCCACACTTCCAGCATTCTAGTTTCGGTTTCTTGTTAGCACTGAAACTGCCCTTTTTGTTCTTGAAAGCACGCTTCTTTCCTTTGTTTTTGTTGTTATCGTTCTTACCACCCTCTTCGACCATATTAACCGACGGTCCAGCAATTTCTTTGCCTTTTCCTTTGTCATCCTCATGCGCTCTTAGAGATTCTTCTATGCGCAAGTGACTTCCAAGTTGGATCAAAGACAGTTCGTCTTTTCCATGCTTCAGATTGTGTTTGAAATCCTTCCACGAAGGAGGCAACTTGTCTATGATGCTTGAGACAGATATTGTTTCATCCATCTTCAATCCGTGTTGTGTGAACTGTCCAAGGATTCAGAGGAGTTCATTGAATTGTTCCATGACAGACCTCGATTCAACCATTTTGTAATTGTTGAAATCGGTTACCAGGAACTTCTTACTGGATGAGTCCTCTGCCATGTACTTGGATTCAAGACAATCCCACAATTCCTTTGCAGATTCCACGTTTTGGTAAATATCAAATAAGGGATCAGCCATACCGTTAAGAATGTGCCCTCTGCATATGTAGTCGTCGTTCTCCCACTTTGATCTGCGTCTCAGATTTTCAACCGTGTCATCCTCCTCTAGTTCTGGAATCGGTGTAGACAGGACGTGCACCACCTTCAACGTTGTCAACATGAAATGCATCTTCTTCTGCCAACGCCTGAAGTCTTGTCCTTGAAACTTGTCCAATTTTCCGAAATTTGTAGTCATCTCCTTGATGGTGCTTCCTCCAGCCATGATTATCAGAAATTACTTTGTTCGTTTGTTAGAAATTCGGGTATGATAATCCTGGATAACTTCGAAGAATCGTGTTCGTACACTTTTCGAACAAAGTATTTCGACCCTATTCTTGCCTGGGTTCCCGAAATCTTTGTGGGGATAATTCTTGAAGAACAATTTGTTTCTGGCAAAAGAGAACTGATCAGGAATGTAGAGAGAAATTATCGTTTTTCTGTAACCGAAAACCGAGGCCAAATGATTCCTTATATAGGAGAACAATAACAGAAACCGAAAAGACACAATTGTTTAGAAACAGTTATGTCGGTTGGGAAAGGGTGCAACTGTTCAAAAAAAAATTTCGAACGGGCCGCTGCCCCGCACCCCGCCAGGGGCTTCGCCCCTTGGAACCCCGTTTCAATTATTCGCATTCAATTATACGTTGGTTCGACGAGCGTGCACTCCGCACTACCCTAACTCGTTTCCAAGCTTAACGCATAATTGCATCGCCCTATAGCAAATCACATTACTACTAAAATACATTGATGATACTAAAATCACCAACAATATTCTCGATTGGTTAAGGAAATATGGACGAAGCTAGTCATTGGTAATCCTATGTCTCAATTGCAAACTAAGCTGACACGGCTGAAAGTCGCGATTAAAACATGGAATCAAATGGTTTTAAGAAATGTAGATCATAATGTTAAGCTTGCAGTGGAAGAGGTGAATAGGATTCAACTATTAATTGGTCAACTTGGTCTCACAGACAGATTAAAGCAACAGGATCACAAAGCGCAATTGATTCTCATGAGAGCTCTCTTAACTCAAGATGATTTCTGGTGTGAGAAAGCTAGAGTGTAGCATTTCTTGCATGTAGAGCCGTCAAAATGGGCCGAAGCCCATGGGCCGGCCCGTCGAGCCCGAAAAAAGTTAGGGCTTGGGCCTTATTTTTGAAGCCCATATTATTCCGGGCCTTTTCTAGCCCGGCCCGAAAAAGCCCGAAAAAAAATGGGCCGGCCCGTATGGGCTATGGGTAGCCCGCCAGTCCGACAACTTTTTTTAAAAGAATTAATTTAACTATTTGGCCCATAATATAAATTAATAAATATATATAATTGGACCTAAAAAATAAATTTGGCCCAAGAAACATTTGGATACAATGTGTTAGTGCATCTTTGGTTCGGTCCACACACACTTCAGTGACTACCCGAACATTAATTTCTATTACATTATATTACATTACAGTATTCTAAAATGAATATATTACATTAAGATCATTAAAATGAGTATTAATTTCTATAACATTATATATTAAAATGAGTATTAATTTCTATTACATTATATATTACTTAAAAAATGAATTTTTTAATTTTTTTTTTAAAATGGGCCCGTTTAGGGCCGGGCCCGTTTTAGGGCTGGGCAGCCCGCAGCCCAGACAGGGCTGGGTCTGGGTAGTTAAAAAGGAGCCCGTATTCAAAATGGGCTTTTTGAGCCTGGCCCGGAAAAGCCCGAGGCCCGCCAGGGCCGACCCGTTTAGGGCCGGGCTACCCGTTTTGACAGCTCTACTTGCATGGAGACTGAAACACCTCGTATAATCATCGTTTGGCAAAAATCAAAGTTGTTTCCAAGAAGATAAATATGATTAACAGTGTTATCAGTTCTCTTTCTAATGCGGCGGAAATAGAATAATCATTTGTCTACTACTTCCAAACAATTTTGTGTTCTGATAACAATTGCATTGAGAATTCCATGGTGCGGGAATGTATTCCTAGTATGGTCCCGCAGCAGGATAATAATTTGTTGACAGAAGTTCCAACTCCATAGCATATTAAATCTGTTGTTTTTGAGATGAACAGAGACGCGACTCCGGGTCTCGATGGGTTCTGATGTTATTTCTATCAATTCTTCTGGGGAGGTGGTTGCTTTCCATGCCATTAATTTGGTCCAACAATTTTTAATTATTAGTAAGCTCAATGCAAATATGAATGCAAACTTTCATATACTCATTCCGAAAGTTACCGAGGCTGACAGAGAGGGAGATTTTCTTCCGATTGCTCTTGCTAATTTCCAATTTAAAATTATCACAAAAAATATTGGTGGATAGATTGGTTAGTATTGCTTCTGAAGCTATTAACATTCTCTCCAACAAGTGCTTTGCCGAAAAATTTGCTTTAAAAATTGATATAAAAAAGGCATTTGACATTCTTGATTCAAACCTTCTTCACAATGTGCTGCATCAATTGGATTTAATGATATTTGTTGTGGTTGGATTATGGAACTTTTGAGTTCGGCTAAACTTTTTGTTCTAGTGAATAATAAAGCTAGTATAATTCGACCTCCCTTATTTTTCATTGCATAAGAGGTTCTTAGTATAATTCTAGTACTATCCTGTTGTGAAAAACGATGACTTTGATCAAAGTATAAAACTGGTTTCTTGAATTATCAAGAACCAAAAACAAGGGTTAGGGTTTAACGGAAAGGAAACAAGAAGAAAAAGAAGAAGAAACAACAAGGATTGGGCAAATATAAATATTGTTTACTATTCACTTTCTCATTAAAGTCACAAATGATTACAAGTGAATATCACAATTTGCCACACTCAACAAACTGAGTGTACTAGACTATCTATAGACTAACTAGGTAACTTGCAGCCCAAGAAACCTAAACAATTGGATCCTTAACACAAGATCCAATTCGACCGAATAACATTTCGACAATACATACATACTATAACAGACTTCAACTACAGTATGTAATAATATGGCATCAGCATATGAATAAGCTTCGACTGTATGCTTGCCTCCTGTCGAAATACATGAAAGCTTCTCCTTCGACACAACATGAGTTTGACCCAAATCTCACAAATCTCCACCTTGGATCTAACTCAGCAACAAGGGAATCTACTAGCTTTAATCATGCAACTTTATCAACTGCATACAGTGGAAGAACTTGCAACTTGGCAACGTCTTGGTGATCATATCAGCAGCATTATCTTTAGTCAAAACCTTCAGCACCTGGACTTCACCACGCTCGATTATCTCTCTGACGAAATGCAGCCTCACATCAATGTGCTTAGTTCACTCATGATAGGCTGAATTCTTCGACAGGTGTATTGCACTTTGACTATCACATTTAACAATGATACTTCGAACTTGAAGTTTCAACTTCTTTGCAAAACCTTCAAGCCATAATGCTTCCTTCACAGCTTCAGTGAGGGCAATATAGTCAGCTTCAGTGGTTGATAATGCAACAAACTTCTGAAGCGTTGCTTTCCAACTAATTGTTGTGCCAAACATTGTGAAAACATATCCAGAAATAGACTTTCTGGAATCCATACAACCTGCATAATCAGAGTCAACAAATCCTTCAATTTCGACTATGCTATCACCATCACAGGCTCCACCATAAATCAAGACTCTTTTCATTTATGTACCTGAGAATGCACTTTACAGCTTGCCAGTGCGCCTTTCCAGGATTGGCCATATACCTGCTCACAAGGCTCACTCCATATGCTATGTCTGGCCTCGTACAGACCATAGCATACATCAAAGAACCCACTACACTAGCATATGGAATGTTATTCATATATATTCTTTTAGCTTCAGTACTCGGACTTTGAGTAGTACTAAGCTTAAACTGAGGATTTCTAGGTGTCACATCAGGCTTCGAATTCGACATACCAAACTTGTCGAGAAGCTTCCGTAGGTATGTCTCCTGAGATAAGCACAACTTCGACTGCTTTCTATCTCTCCGGATGTCAATCCTAAGAATCCTGGCTGCAGCTCCCAGATCCTTCATTTCAAACTCCTTACTGAGTTCAGCCTTCACCTTCGTTACTTCCTCAACACTGTTGCTAGCTATGAGGATATCATCCACATACAGCAGCAACATAACAAGTGAGTTTCCAGGTCAAAATCTGAAGTAAACACAGTGATCAAACTGAATTCTAGTGAAACCAATGTGTGCCATGAACTTGTCGAATCTCCTGTTCCACTGTCGAGGAGATTGTTTCAGGCCATTCAAAGACCTATTTAGCTTGCACACGTAATCTTCTTTACCCTTTTCTGCATACCCTTCAGGTTGACGCATCAGGATCGTTTCATCTAGATCACCATACAGAAATGCTATCTTCACAATCCATTTGCTCAAGTTCCAAGTCGAACTTTGCCACCATGGCCAACAACATTCGAATGGATCTATGCTTTACAACAGGTGAGAACACATCATTGAAGTCGACTCCTTCTTTCTAAGTGAACCCCCTAGCAACTAACCTCGCCTTAAAGCGCTTCGACTTCACTCCTTCGATTCCTTCCTTGACCTTGAAAATCCACTTACAGCTAACTAACCTCGCTCCTGCAGGTATCTCAATCATCTCCCAAGTGTTATTATCATGAAGAGATTTCATCTCGTCATCCATGGCTTTTCGCCATTCAGTCTTGTTTCGACTCCTTATAGCTTCCTTGTAATATCTAGGTTCTTTGTCAAATATCTCACTTGCAGAGATTAAGGCAAAAGCTATAAGATCTGCATAACCAAGTCTCTGAGGTGGCTTGATGACTCTTCTCGACCTATCTCTTGCCAGTAGGTAGTCATCGACAGTTTCCTCAGCCTCTTCAGCATCTTGAGTTCGACTTCATCAGGGCCATGCACTTCAGCATCACTATCTCCACCTCAACAGGCATCTCTACCTGTTCCAGCTCCTCTTCAGAGATTTCTGCACTTCGACCAACATCACCAGTTTTCTTGAAAACCATTTCGACCTCATTGAAAACTACATCACGACTTGTAATACATCTTCTGTGACCTGGTTCTAGGCACCACAGCCTATAACCCTTGACTCCCTCAGGATATACAAGGAACATGCATCTCAGAGCTCTAGGTTCGTCCTTGTCTTGCCTAATGTGAGCATAGGCTAAACAGCCAAATACTCTCAGTTTGTCGAGATCTGGTGGATGATTCGACCAAACTTCTTCAGGTGTCTTCATTCCTAGCACAGTCGAGGGACATCTAATTATCAGATAAGCTGTTGTCGAAACAGCCTCCACCTAAAACACTTTCTTCAATCCAGCACTAACCAACATGCATCTAACCCTTTCAAGGATTGTTCGATTGAATCTCTCAGCTAAGCCATTTTGTTGAGGAGTACCTGCTACAGTCTTATGCCTTGCAATCCCAGACTCAACACAGTAACCGTCGAACACTTCATTGCAGAATTCAAGGCCATTGTCGATTCTCAACCTCTTAACCTTTCTGCCAGTTTGAGTTTCGACCAGAATCTTCCAACTTTTGAAATTCTCAAATGTTTCATCCTTCGTCTTCTGAATGAATAGCCATAGCTTTCTGGAATAGTCATCAACGATGGATAGAAAATACCTTGCACCTGAGTGTGAAGGATTCCTTGCAGGCCCCCAAAGATCAGCATGAATGTAATCAAGGGATCCATGTGTTCTTTGCTTGCCTTTGTTAAACTTCGCCATACAGGATTTACCAAATACACAAGAATCACAAAACTCCAGCTTTTCGACTTTGTCACCTCCTAGCAGGTTCTGCTTCCCCAATTCAACCAGGCCTCTTTCGCTAACATGGCCCAATCTCATGGGCCATAACTTTGTCTTCGACACAGGTTTCGTGGATACAACATTTGTCGAACCACTTACAACCTCAGCCTCAAGGGTATACAAGCCTTGTTTCTTCACGCCTCTCAAGACTTCCTTCGACCCCTTCATGACTTTCAGGATACCTTGCTCTCCTTTGAAAACATATCCCTTTCTATCGATTTCACCAAGAGAAATTAAATTCCTCTTAAGATCAGGTACATACCTAACCTCAGTCAACAGCTTTATTGACTCGTCATGGAGCTTGAATCTAACATATCCAATACCTGCAATCTTGCAAGCTTTATTGTTCCCCGGTAGCGTTGATCCACCATCTTGATCACACAATTCTTCAAACACATTCTTGTTTGGAGTCATATTCCAAGTACATCCAAAATCCATAATCCACTCTTCGCAAGAGTTGTAGCTCGACACCACAAGGACATCAGATGATTCATAACCATCTTGCACAATAGTTGCATTCCCATTGTCCTTACCTCCATGATTATTCAGGCGCTCAGGGCACACCTTTCTTGTATGACCCTCCTTCTTACAGTGATAACATTTGATACCAGACATATCACCACCATAAGACTGCTGCTGAACCTTTCCTTTCTTCTTGTCAAACCTACCATCTTTCTTCGACGATCTTCCTTTTACGGACAACCCTTCGCCAACTGATGAAGGTTTCTGCTCCTTTCTTTCATTCAAGTCCTTTGAATACAAGGCTGCTTGAACTTCTTCAAAGGTCAGGGACTCTCTTCCATACAAGAGAGTTTCTTTGAAGTGAGCATGCGATCTTGGCAAAGCACACAACAGCAACAATGCTTGATCTTTATCATCAATCTTCACATCAATGTTTTCAAGATCAAGAATCAGCTTGTTGAAAGAATCCAACTGCTCAGCCAAAGCTTTATCTTAATTCATCTTGAACGAGTACAAGGCCTGCTTCAGGTAAAGACGATTCACCAACGACTTGGTCATGTACAAGCTTTCAAGCTTCACCCATAATCCCGACGTCGTCGTCTCCTTTGACACCTGCTGGAGAACCTTATCACCAAGGCTCAACAATACTGCGATGTGTGCTTTCTCGATCATTGCCGTCTTTTCTCTTTCCGTCAATGCAGCATCCATGGCTGCCATTCCCTTCAACGCTTCCAAACATCCCTGCTGAACCAGTAGGGCTTTCATCTTTAAGTGCCACAGACCGAAATCGTTCACTCCGGTGAACTTTTCAATCTCATACTTTGTTGAAGCCATCTTCTCCATGCTCACCGCACCAATTTGTTGTGAAAAACGATGACTTTGATCAAAGTATAAAACTGGTTTCTTGAATTATCAAGAACCAAAAACAAGGGTTAGGCTTTAACGGAAAGGAAACAAGAAGAAGAAGAAGAAGAAGAAGAAGAAGAAGAAGAAACAACAAGGATTGGGCAAATATAAATTCTGTTTACTATTCACTTTCTTATTAAAGTAAAAAATGATTACAAGTGAATATCACAATTTGCCACACTCAACAAACTGAGTGTACTAGCCTATTTATAGACTAACTAGGTAACTTGCAGCCCAAGAAACCTAAACAATTGGATCCTTAACACAAGGCCCAATTCGACAGAATAACATTTCGAAAATACATACATACTAGAATAGACTTCGACTACATTATGTAATAATATGGCATCAGCATGTGAATAAGCTTCGACTGCATGCTTGCCTCCTGTCGAAATACATGAAAGCTTCTCCTTCGACACAGCATGAGTTCGACCCAAATCTCACATATCCCTTAATAATGGTAGCTTACATCCTATGTCCCTTTGTCAAGGAGTTGTGGCTCTCTCTCATGTGTTGTATGTTGATGATATTATGATATTTTGCAAAGGTTTCATGAAAAACATTAGAAGCGTTATACGTATATTCAAAGACTATGGGGAAGTTTCGAATCAATGAGTTAATAATGCCAAAAGTCAATTTTATGCAAGGGGTAGAATGTGTTCTTTTAAGAAATCGTCTATTTAGCACGGGATACAACAGAACTTTGATATCATCAAGCAAAATTCTTTGTGGTGTATTCGTAATGGGAAGAATATTTCGTATTGAAATGATAATTGACATGGTGCTCCTTTGGTTGAGTTGCTTAATATTTCGCATAATACTCATAATATGCTGAATTCCAACGTCTCAAAGTTAATTAAAATATTTGCTTGGAGAATTCTGAATGTTTTTTTAATAATCTGATCAATATAAAACAGGCCAAAATAAGGCCACAATCAAGATACAAAACCTGTTATTTAGCAGGGAAAGCAAAAACCAGGACAATCCTTCAAGCAGGATATATATGAGCTGGACCAACAGACAAACCCCCCTCCTTCTTGACATAGTTAGATACCTCCAATCACAGAAAACAAACACAAAACAGCAGAGCACGTCCTATTCTAACAGTCAAGAGAACAAACAAAGGTAATAAATGTCTTAGCTATAAAAATCAAGTGGCATCTTGAACCATTCGTAGAAATTGCCACAAGGTTTTTTGTTTATGTTCAAAAGCCTTCACCTCCGTGATGTTTGGACTGATTGTTATCATTAAGCATCATCCTGAGTTAGTGGAATCTATTTTCGCTATTGTTATCTGGAATTAGCCCATGGAAGATCGTTTGTTATTGAAACGTTCAAAAGACAGTCACCTCTCTTCGAAATAGGCGGATCAGTCTCTTGGTCGATTAATTTTTGGAAACTTATATTCTGCCTTCTAACTCTTTTGTGGTTTGGAAGGCGCTTTATCGAAAGTTACCTATGGATGATAATCTTTCGCAGTGTGGTTAAATTATTGTGTCAGTATGTGTGCTTTGTATGGAAGCTCGAGAATGTACAAACCGTTTTTCCTTTAGTGTGAGTTTTCACTGGATATTTGGAGTTGACTAAATGACTTGTTTGATGTTAGGTTTTATTGTTTGTCTATTTTATCTGTTTTTCTTAACTACGAAGAGGCTTGGAGTTCTTAGATTCTTCATATAGTTACAGCAGCCATTGTCCATGCTTTTCACTCTATTTGGATGGTCTGTAATATTATTATATACAACAATGTTTAGGAAACGTATATCATGCAACAAATATGAAAATTCATACTTACATGGTTACTATTGCTAATATATCTAAATTTAAAACTATAGGTGCAAAGAAAAACCTCTTGATTCTTTAAAAGTTGCTTATTCCCCAACATTGAATGTTCGTTTGAAAGATTTATTTGATTTTATGGAAGTCGTTTGTGTTTATCTAGGTTAAAGCAAACATAAATGGCTCGCTGGTGAGAGGCTCTACAGCTTGTAGGGATATTTTTTTCGTAATCACGCTACTAATATTTTGGGTGGATTTACCAAAAACCTTGATTATTCTTTGGCCTTGCATGCGGAATTAATTGCGATTTTTCTGGCTATGGAGATTTCGGTTAGTAAAGGATGGAATAATCTCTAGATTGAGACCGATTCTCATGTAGCTATTATGGCCTTTTACAAAACCAGATATAGTGCCTTGGGATCTTCTAAATTGGTGGGACAATGGTGTTTTTGGTGGGAATTTGGCCTATCCCACATCTTTCGAGAAGGTAATTCTTGTGCGAATAATCTTGCCAACTTTAGTTATAGAGAAAATTCTCTTTGTGGGGGGATATGCCCCTTAGTTTATTAAGGATAAGTCCTTCATAGCCAAGTTGTGTCTCCCTTGTTATCGTTTCTCCTACTTTTCTTCTTTTTCTTTCTTTCTTTCTTTCGTTTAGGGTTTTGGTTTGGTCTCCATGTATATATTTTGTTTCTTTGTTTTATATTACATTTATGAGTGATGGTTATAAGATGGGAGTTTCTTTGGATGTCGCCCTAACTATGATGTTTAGTTTCTCCTTAATGACATGATGCTCTTAATTCATTTAAAAAATTATCGGTCAATCATTAAAAAGAGATAGAGAGGACAAAATTATTAAATAAAAGATAACGAATGACTAAGGAGATTTTAATTGTATAAATTTGCATTTCTTTCTTTCTCTCTCTCTCTCTCACTCTCTCTCTCTCTCCAATGTAAATACACATTGGAGATAATCCTCTCCCAATTAATACTGATCTTTAATCAAATAGATCATTTTTACTATTGACGGATTAGCTAATGGGCTCACGTTAATGATTGGTACCCTTGCATATAATATGAGATACTATGGCTGCTTTAAGATTTTAATAAAAATTGTTTTTAAATTCAAATAAAAACTCAATTCAACATATTTTTATCAAAATATTAAAGAAATTACTAAACTGTGACCTAGTGCTTACACCTCTTTTGATGTCTCTCAGGATTTGATCTAACGGGTGATCCTTTGGGATTGTCCAATCTTGAGGCAATTGGTTTGAAGTCTCTTGTTTTTCATCCTCATGTAAGTTTTCCTCTTTATCTTTTGTAATGTCCTCCTAAACTTCTTGTCAGGGAAGGGTAAAAGAAATCTAAGTGGAGAAGCTTGAGAGGGATTTATGTCGAAATAACCTTCTTCAGTTTAAACGACACTCTCGTTTGCTTTCCGATTTGGAAATCATCACATAATTTGTCATTTAAAAAACTTTATTTTAGGAATACCAACTACTGTATTTTTTTATGCTATTTTATTTAGCAAGTCAAAATGCACGTGACTTAAGCGTATATACCATAACCATGAATCTTTACTCTTGGCTACCAAACACTTTGTTCCATGCATTGACACATCATCTAGATCAAGCATATAGACATTTTCAATCCTAGAACCCTTAAACACAAGGTCCTTACTAGTCTTATGCTCGATTACACAACTAAGAGTATCAAAAACTGTGGAATACCTTTTGTCACAAAATTGCTAATACTAAGTAAGTTATGTTTAAGCCCTTTGACTAAAAGCACATTTTCAATGGTAATTATGGATGGATTTCTCACAATACCTTCATCAAGAATTTTACCTTTCGTACCATACGTGACGTAACCACTTTCCTTCTCATCGAACTTGATGAATATGGAAGCATCTCTCGTCATGTGTCTTGAACATCCACTATCTGTAAATCATAATCTTTTTGTGGATGCAAGAACTTCCTGGGACACTTCAAATAGGTAACTTAGGACCCTAACTAGTGGCTCCTTTAGGGTTAGTTGAGTTACATTTAGGAATCCATGTCATTTCACCATTGGGAACTTGAATGTTCCTAACATGACAAAGAGGCCTAATGTGACTCTTATTTCCACAATAATGGCAAATAGATTTAGATGAAATGTGTCTTCTATTTCTTTTAGTGACGCGAGGGTTTTTCTTAAAAACCCTTCTCTCTTTCACTTGAAAAACTATAACAAGTACACGATAGTGAAGTAACATTTGTTATTTATCCCTTAAGATTTTTAATTTCATGTTTTAAAATATGACACTCAACACATTCCACAACTTCCATCTTTTCAACTAAATTATCTGAAACATTAAAACGATCATCCATTAGAGTTGTATGTGCTTCTTTAAGAGATTTTAAAGCACGATTAAGATGATTTATCTCCTCTTCAAGTCTTAAAATCATTTCTTTTTAGAGATAAATTTTCTTAAATGCTTTTATAGAACCTATATACATGTCATTGAATGCATTCGAAAATTCACAATAAGAATACTCATTATTAGAATCAGAATTATATACCTTTGAAGTTTCACCTTTCTAACCTGCTGTAATACCCCGTATTTTATTAATTTGGACTTTAGAGACTTTTTGGACATTTGGTAGTATTAATTCTAATACTAGATTTTGTTATTATTTTCCTTCCTTTTCCAAACATATAAGAAGAAGAAGTTAGTAAGAAGTGAGAGAAAGAGAAAAGAAGGAAAAGAAGAAAAAAGAAAGGAAGAGGAAATAGAGAGAAAGGAGAAAAGAAGAGAAAGAAGGTTTTGTGAAGAAAAGTTTAAGGAATCATCATCCATTATTCAAAGCTCCAACCATTCATCTCATCTTCCTCATTTTCATCATCTTTGCAAGGTGGGTTTAGCTAGAAACCATTTTTTCCTTGAGTTTTGATATCATGAGTTTTAGGTCGAAATCTTAGAAATCGATGTTTTAACGGTTGAAATGTGTTATAAATTGAAATGAATGATCAATGTTCTTATAGAAACATGTAGTATTGATTGTTTGATGTTTTGATTAACTTTGGTTTAATGGAAAAATGTTAGGTTTTGAAGAACATTTGTGTTCTTGGGAAAATGAGTATTTGTGATAATGATAATGACCAAACCATGTTAAACTATGCTATTGTACCTCTGTTGATACTTGTTGTGTGTTTGATTATGTTGGACTAAGTTTGAAGTGGATGAGTTGGTTGAAAACCCAAATTTTCATTTTTGAGTAAATGGGTAAAAATTTTGTAATTTTGTTGGATGGCCTTTTTAGGGAGAAAATATTGTAGTACGTCGAATTCTGAGATCGCAGCTTTTTACGGAATTGAAAACGAATGTCCGGAAGTCTAAAAATAGTGTTTTTAAGGCTGAAATTGCAGCAGGTAGCGCGCTGTCAGCGCGGTCTGGGAGAAAATGAAAAATTTCTGAAACTTCAAAAATTCATAACTTTTGAACCGTAAGTCCGTTTTGGTCCCCGTTCGAAGCGTTGGAAAGCTAATTTTATGCTCTTTGAGATGGTGAGGTAGAAACATAGTTGTAGGTCATGGATTTATATGGTAGCGATAAAATGTGGATGATCTACTATGTGGAACGTGTGTATATTGGTTTACATGTGATGCTAACTTGTGTGTTTTATGATTGATGTTGTAAAATGCTTGTCTAAGGTTATTGTTAGGCATGTATGAGAGTATATACATGTTAATATGGAAAAATAAATAGGAAGAGTGAGGAAAACCCCTTACGAATTATAAGAGAATTTAGAAGGTTTAGAGACACTAGTATGGAACATGTTGGTTAACCTTTGTGGTTTGAAAGGCATGAGAGGCCTTAAGGTATTATAGCCTTGTGATTGTCGAATACAATCGTATTGTTGTGTATGATCACGTAATCGTAACCGGTCTCTCTTGAGTGTAGTTTCACGAGTCTCGGACTCCTCTGAAATGGATGCACAACTACTTGGTAGGTTTGATTCCCCGTGCTGTACGAATGACGCCCATGGAGCGTATGCTTGTGACGGTAAAAGGCCCGTGTGAAGTGACGGTTCATAACGGTAAAAGGCCCGTAGAACCCGAATCCATTCGTATGTCAAGTAGGTTACAAGGATCTATGACTCGGGTCGTCTTCTAGACGTAGAAACGGACGGGAACAGGAGGTGCCTTGGTATGGTTATCGATTAGTGATACTTTTGAGTTGATAAACTCATGGCATGTTTCCATATAGTGTGAGAATTATAAAGTGTGAACTCAAGAGTCCTTTCCCTTTTCCCCGGACTCGAGTTAGGATGGTTAGAACCTTTTAATCCTAGAGAATACAAAAGATAGGGAACTCACTGAGATTTGATGTATCTCACCCCACGTTGTTGATGTATTTCAGGTGCTTCAGGTTCCGAGAAGGGTAAGGATAAGATCGTGTGATCTTTCCTTGCTTGTTGATGGCTAGCTTCCGTAGCGGAGTTTATTTTGAGATCATTGTTGATCTAGTTCTTAGTTTTTATCTTTTGAACATCTTGTGTATAATATGCCGTAGGTCTTAGTACTTGTACTTTAGGGCATTTATTTGTATACAATGTGTTAACTAGGAGCTTATGTGTTTTAGTACCAAACACTTGGATCTATATATAATATTTATGCTTTGATGTATGAGTTTTATATATGGGTGTTACAGTTGGTATCAAACCAGGTCGTATCCTCGACCTAGCCATGAAATAGTATAAGTATTTCTTTCCGTTTCATATACGTTGTGTCGCCATTGGTCTTAAGTGTTATATTTATGGCATTGAGCCTGATCAACTTAATCCTATTTGTATGACCTTTAGGAACATGGCTGAAGGATGTAGAAACACTCGTGGTAGACCCCGCACCACTCCTCAAGGGACGAATCCACCGGGCGGCGACGACAATGCTGCTCTGTATCAGTTTATGCAACAGATGCAGCAGCAATAAAATCTATTCATGAAGCAAATGGTGCAACAAATGAATGGAGGTTTACATCCTACGGTAGTTATTCCAAAAGCTGAAGGTGGGAAATTCTGGGATTTTATCCGCATGAATCCCCCAGAATTTCATGGTGGATTGGATCCCGTGAAGGCTCACGAATGGATTTCTGGTATGGAGAGGATTTTCTTGATAGTCCAGTGCAGCGAGGAGAACAAAGTGTTGTTCGCCTCTCACTCATTGAAGGGTCCCGCTATGAGATGGTGGGAGAGTGCCTCGGCTTTAATGGTTATTCAGGAAGTGCCAAAGGTTTGGGAGAAGTTCAAGGTTTTTTTCATGGAGAAGTATTTTCCGAGCTCTTTGAGAACTCAGAAAGAGTTTGATTTTCAACAACTAAGACAAGGTAGTATGACTGTGGCCAATTATGCTGAAAAGTTTGAAGACATGACTGCTTATTCTAGGAAGGCTATGTATGCTCCAGATGAGAGGTGGAAGGTGGACCAATTTATTTTTGGACTTAGAGCTGAAATATCCCATAGTGTATCTCAGAGGGAGTTCACTACTTATGCCGAAGTTTTAAGACAATGCTATGTAGCTGAACATAGTTTGAAGAAAGTCCAAGCGGAAGGTGTTACGAGTAGGGCGAATCAAGGGGATCGCGAAAGATCCAACCAACAATTCAGGCCTAGGCAACAAGCCTTCAAAGGAAAGCAAGTTCAAGATTCAAGGGCGAGTACACCTCCGGTGTGTCGCACTTGTGGAAGGATGCATTATGGAAGGTGTGGTATAGACAATGTGAAGTGTTACCAATGTCAGAAGATGGGTAATCTGAAGAGATATTGTCCTCAGAATAGGACTCAAACACAAGGAAGGGTTTATACCTTAGATGCAAGGAAGAAGAAGAGTGATAATTCCTTAATTGCTGGTACGTGCTTCGTTAACGGATTTCCTTGTTTTGGTCTATTTGATTGCGGAGCTACACACTCTTTTGTATCAATACAATGTATGAAGCGACTTGGGTTGCGGTCCGTTCCTTTGTCTCCTCCTATGGTGGTCACTACCGCCATGGATGAAATAGTCGAGACACCGTCGATGTGTGAAAACTGTGTTTTGTGTGTGGACGGTAGAGTTTTTCAGATTGATCTTATTTGCCTACCACTTAAGAAAGTTGATGCCGTTTTGGGAATGGATTGGCTTTCTGCTAATTCGGTGTTTATTGGGTGTGAAGAAAAGCTCATCATCATTCCATCTATTGATGCTACCCCGAAAGATGTCTTAACAACTATTCTAGAAGGTACGATTGGAATGATAAATTTCTTGTTCGAAGAAGAGAAATCTGTTCTTCTGGTTCTCACTAAGGAAGGGAGTAGCGACCTTCAAGTTTCAAACATTCCTGTAGTTTGTGAGTTTTCAGAAGTTTTCCCCGAAGATGTCACTTCTCTTCCTCCGGAGAGGGAAGTGGAATTTTCTATTGACCTGGTACCGGGAACGGCTCCTATATCCGTTTCTCCGTATCGGATGGCACCGCTTGAATTGAGAGAACTGAAGGAACAATTGGAAGAGCTTTTGGCTAAGCATTTTGTTAGACCTAGTGTCTCACCGTGGGGAGTTCCAGTATTATTAGTAAAGAAGAAGGACGGTGGGATGCGATTGTGTATTGACTATCGTCAGCTGAACAAAGTCACCATTAAGAACAAGTATCCCTTGGCAAGGATAGACGACCTATTAGATCAATTGAAAGGAGCCTGTGTGTTCTCGAAGATTGATTTGAGGTTGGGTTATCACCAAATCCGAGTGAAGAGTTCTGATGTACCTAAGACTGCATTTAGGACCCGTTATGGTCATTACGAATTCTTAGTGATGCCTTTCGGTGTGACTAATGCTGCAACTATTTTTATGGACTATATGAATCGGTTATTTCAAACTTACTTGGATCAATTTGTTGTGATCTTCATTGATGACATTCTTATCTATTCCCGTACTCCGCAAGAGCACGAAGAACATTTGAGAATCGTCTTATCGATCTTACAAGAGAAGCAACTTTTTTCCAAGTTAAGCAAGTGCGAGTTCTGGATGTCTCAAGTTATTTTTCTTGGTCACGTTATATCACAGGGTGGTGTAGCGGTGGATCCGTCAAAGGTTGAAGCTGTGATTAATTGGGAGAGACCGAAGAATGTAACGGAAATTAGAAGCTTCTTGGGTCTAGCAGGCTACTACAGAAGGTTTATCAAAGGGTTTTCGCAACTAGCATTACCCATGACTAAACTTACTCGGAAGGATTGCCCCTTTGAGTGGGATTCGGCGTGTGAGTAAAATTTTATGAGTTTGAAAGAAAGATTGACTACAACTCCCGTTCTGATTATTCCCGATCCTAGCAAGTTGTATGAGGTATTTTGTGATGCGTCTAAGATGGGACTAGGAGACGTTTTAATGCAAGAAAGTCACGTGGTGGCTTATGCTTCTCCACAATTGAAGATTCATGAGAAGAATTATCCAACCCACGATTTGGAATTAGCGGCGGTGGTGTTTACTTTGAAAGTGTGGCATCACTATTTATATGGAGTACATTTTGAAATGTTCAGTGACCACAAGAGTTTAAAGTACCTCTTTGACCAAAAAGAGTTGAATATGCATCAAAGGAGGTGGATGGAATATTTAAAGGATTATGATCTAGAGCTAAAGTACCATCCGGGTAAAGCGAACAAAGTGGTCGATGCCTTGTGTAGGAAAACTTTGAGAAAGGCGGAATTGATGATGTTAGAATATTAGTTGCTGGAAAAGTTCAGAGATTTGAATCTTCATTTTGTGTGGATTCCTAATGGAGTGATTATGGGGAATTTGAATGTCAATTCTATTTTAAGAGTTGAAATTCAACAAGGCCAATTATTGGATGAGAAGTTGCAAGAAATGCTAAGTCAACCGGGTTTTGTGCATGCTAGCGATTGAATGATTATGTTTAACCAAAGAATTTGCGTTCCGAAAATGCGACTTTGAAAAGAAAGATTTTGGAAGAAGCGCATAAGGGTGCTTTTACTATACATCCGGGTTCTTCAAAGATGTATCAAGATTTAAAGAAAGACTATTGGTGGTCCGGTATAAAAAGAGATGTTGCAGTCTTCGTGTCGGAATGTGCGTATGCCAACAAGTTAAGATTGAACATCAAAGACCGGGTGGATTATTACAACCATTAGAAATCCCAGTTTGGAAATGGGGTAATATTTCTATGGATTTTGCAGTAGGTACCCCGTACGCAAGGTGGTTATGATTCGATTTGGGTAATAGTAGATCGGTTGACAAAGTCGGCACATTTCTTGGTCGTGAAGACTACTTTCAAGGCAAGTCATCTTGCGATGTTGTTTATTGCAGAAATTATAAAATTGCATGGTATTCCCTCTAATATTGTGTCGGATAGAGATCTGAAGTTTACTTCAAGGTTTTGGAAAGTTTTTCAACAAGCTATGGGGACGGAGTTGCGTTTGAGCACGTCTAATCATCCACAGACGGATGGTCAAACTGAACGAACAATACAAACAATGGAGGATATGTTAAGAGCTTGTGTGTTAGAGAGTAAAGGGAATTGGAAAGAACTTCTACCATTGATTGAGTTCTCTTATAACAATAGTTACCATGCGAGCATTGGAATGGCTCCTTATGAAGCTTTGTATCGAAGAAAGTGTAGGACCCCTTTGTGTTGGGCGGAAGTTGGGGAAGATAGAATCTTAGGACCCGAAATCATCCAAGAGACTACGGAAAATATTCGGATGATCCACGAGAAAATTAAACGAGCACAAGATCGACAAAAGAGTTATGCGGATAACCGAAGGAGACCCCTAGAATTTGAAGAATGTGATCACGTGTTTTTGAAAGTTACTCCGAGATTAAGATTGAAAGGACCATTTAAGTCACGCAAGTTAAGCCCGAGATACGTGGGACCGTATCAGATCTTAGAAAAGATTGGTGAAGTAGCTTACAGATTGGCTTTACCTCCTTCTCTGTCGGAAATGCACGATGTTTTCCATGTATCCCAACTTCGTAGGTTTGTTTCAGATCCTCTTCAGCCGATTCTACCGGATACTATTGAAATAGAAGCAGACTTAACGTTTGAACCTCAACCGAGCCGCATTGTGGGAAGAGAAACGAAAGTATTAAGGAGCAAGGATATTCCTCTCGTTAAGGTGCAGTGGGATATAACTCATCCAGGTGATGCAACTTGGGAACTTGAATCGGAAATGCGAGATGCTTACCCTCACCTGTTCAGGTAATCTTTAAATTCGAGGGCGAATTTCTATTTAAGGGGGGAGGATGTAATACCCCGTATTTTATTAATTTGGACTTTAGAGACTTTTTGGACATTTGGTAGTATTAATTCTAATACTAGATTTTGTTATTATTTTCCTTCCTTTTCCAAACATATAAGAAGAAGAAGTTAGTAAGAAGTGAGAGAAAGAGAAAAGAAGGAAAAGAAGAAGAAAGAAAGGAAGAGGAAATAGAGAGAAAGGAGAAAAGAAGAGAAAGAAGGTTTTGTGAAGAAAAGTTTAAGGAATCATCATCCATTATTCAAAGCTCCAACCATTTATCTCATCTTCCTCATTTTCATCATCTTTGCAAGGTGGGTTTAGCTAGAAACCATTTTTTCCTTGAGTTTTGATATCATGAGTTTTAGGTCGAAATCTTAGAAATCGATGTTTTAACGGTTGAAATGTGTTATAAATCGAAATGAATGATCAATGTGCTTATAGAAACATGTAGTATTGATTGTTTGATGTTTTGATTAACTTTGGTTTGATGGAAAAATGTTAGGTTTTGAAGAACATTTGTGTTCTTGGGAAAATGTGTATTTGTGATAATGATAATGACCAAACCATGTTAAACTATGCTATTGTACCTCTGTTGATACTTGTTGTGTGTTTGATTATGTTGGACTGAGTTTGAAGTGGATGAGTTGGTTGAAAACCCAATTTTTCATATTTGAGTAAATGGGTATAAATTTTGTAATTTTGTTGGATGGCCTTTTTATGGAGAAAATATTGTAGTACGTCGAATTCTGAGATCGCAGCTTTTTACGGAATCGAAAACAGATGTCCGAAAGTCTAAAAATGGTGTTTTTAAGGCTGAAATTGCAGCAGGTAGCGCGCTCAGCGCGGTCTGGGCGAAAATAAAAAATTTCTGAAACTTCAAAAATTCATAACTTTTGAACCGTAAGTCCGTTTTGCTCCCCGTTCGAAGCGTTGGAAAGCTAATTTTATGCTCTTTGTGATGGTGAGGTAGAAACATAGTTGTAGGTCATGGATTTATATGGTAGCGATAAAATATGCATGATCTACTATGTGGAACGTGTGTATATTGGTTTACATGTGATGCTAACTTGTGTGTTTTATGATTGATGTTGTAAAATGCTTGTATAAGGTTATTGTTAGGCATGAGAGGCCTTAAGGCATTATAGCCTTGTGATTGTCGAATACAATCGTATTGTTGTGTATGATCACCTAATCGTAACCGGTCTATCTTGTGTGTAGTTTCATGAGTCTCGGACTCCTCTGAAATGGATGCACAACTACTTGGAAGGTTTGATTCCCCGTGCTGTACGAATGGCGTCCATGGAGCGTATGCTTGTGATGATAAAAGGCCCGTGTGAAGTGACAGTTCATAACGGTAAAAGGCCCGTAGAACCCGAATTCATTCGTATGTCAAGTAGGTTACAAGGATCTATGACTCGGGTCGTCTTCTAGACGTAGAAGCGGATGGGAACAGGAGGTGCCTTGGTATGGTTATCGATTAGTGATACTTTTGAGTTGATAAACTCATGGCATGTTTCCATATAGTGTGAGAATTATAAAGTGTGAACTCAAGAGTCCTTTCCCTTTTCCCCGGACTCGAGTTAGGATGGTTAGAACCTTTTAATCCGAGAGAATCCATAAGATAGGGAACTCACTGAGATTTGATGTATCTCACCTCACGTTGTTGATGTATTTCAAGTGCTTCAGGTTCCGAGAAGGGTAAGGATAAGGTCGTGTGATCTTTCCTTGCTTGTTGATGGCTAGCTTCCGTAGCGGAGTTTATTTTGAGATCATTATTGATCTAGTTCTTAGTTTTTATCTTTTGAACATCTTGTGTATAATATGCCGTAGGTCTTAGTACTTGTACTTTAGGGCATTTATTTGTATACAATGTATTAACTAGGAGCTTATGTGTTTCAGTACCAAACACTTGGATCTATATATAATATTTATGCTTTGATGTATGAGTTTTATATATGGGTGTTACACGTGCCATCAAACAAAAGTTGGCACCTCATCAAATGAACTCGAGCAAGAATCGGAGGACGAGCTTTCATTCTATTCTTCCCACACGATAAGGCTCTACGACCACTACAAGAAAAATGATTTTTGACAGTGACATATGTCGTTCCTAAAAATAGAAAGTTGTTGCGAAATGTGTTTTTTGCAGCGAAAAAAATGTCGCCTCATGTCGTTGGTATAAGTTCTGTTGCGAAAAGTTTTGCAACAACATATAATGTTGCTGTCATAACTAATGTTTTTGTAACAATAATTATTGTTGCCTTATTTTATAGAAACAGAATGAACATCTAATGTCGCTGTCATGATTAATATTTTTTTAATAATAATTATTGTTGCCTTATTTTATAGAAACAAATGACTACAATCATTATGAAAGAATATTTTTGTCAACAACTACAAATGTTGTAATAACATATTTTATTGTCGACGATACAAATTGTTTTTGTTGCAATACCTCAACATCAAAAGTATTTGACACAAATTAAATTTCTCTATGACATATATTATTTATAATTATATTTTTTTATATCTTTTAAAAATTATTATCAATTAAATTATAATTTTTACAATACAAGTTACAATTTGTAATATTTTTTATATTAAGAATCATAAACATAACTTAATATAACAATAAAATTTTAAGTATCATACATAATGCTCTCAATATCATAAAAATAAAATAATAAATTATTTTATTGTTGTAAACGGAAAAACTAGAAATTTACAAAAACTAAACAATGAAATTGAATTGAATCATGTTTGTTATTCAATAAGCTAACTGGAAATTCATTAGTGGAAGAGAAATTATCCTACAAGATTCTTCTTCTTCGGTTATTTCATATTTTTCTCTCTATGTCATTATTAAGAAACCTAAACCCCGTGTCTTCCTTTCTTCAATACATTTCTTCTTGGAGCTTTTGAGTTTTGAACTACCAGCTGAACTGTATTAGTATTTTTGGCTTAAACTCCTAGCCTTAGGGCTAGGGGCCTTGGTACTTGTATTGTTTTTTCTGTGTGGTTCCTGAACTATCGTTCCTGTTGTGAGGTTTCTGTTTGTTTTACCTTGGTGTTTTATGGACTGGGAGAAGGTATCGCGTAGAAAGAAGCATGAAGCTCCTCTTAGGTTTTCTATTTGGAAGGAGAGAAAAGGAAAAGGAGTGGGTGACAGTGAGCCTACTACTTCCTTTTTCATTTCTGGTTTTTCGGAACATATGCAGGCGAAGGAGTTGTTCGAAGTTTTTTCAGTGTATGGACTTATCTCTGAGGTCTATATTCCTGCTAGGAGAGACAAAAGGGGTTTAAGATTTAGTTTTGCTCGCTTCAGGAAAGTGAACGATCCCCGTATTCTGACGGTCAAACTTGATAGTATTGTTATGCATGGAAGGAAAATACATGCCAATGAGTCCAGATTCCAGAGGTATAACAAGAACTTGGATGATGTCAAATTTTCGTGCAGGAGGAATCTGCCGCTTTAGCCGTCAAACCTTGGAGGATTTAGTAATGGAACTAAAGTTTCTTTTGCCCAGGTTGTTGCTAAGGGTAACTCCGACCCTGTTAAAGGTGAGTGATTTCTGATCAACCTGGCACCAGTAAAGTCATTATTGTTGATCAGGACACGACTAGTCTTGTTAAAGCTCTTATTGGAAAAGTGCTTACTGAGGTTAATCCTTTCTCCATCCAAAAAGCTTTGTTTCAAGAAGGTTTTTTCGACATTGTGGCTACACCTCTTAGGGCCAGCTTATACCTTCTGGAGTCTAAGGGTCATGGTGATGTTCAATCCTTTGTCAAGCAGGGAAAGTTTGGTGTGACAAATGGTTCCTTGAGTTTAAATCCTAGACTATGGATGTTGTTGACGATTTTAGATTTTCTTGGGTGCATTGTTAGGGCATTCCTTGTTTCGCTTGGAACAATCTTGTTTTTAGTAGTGTTGTGAAGAATATTGGAACTTTCATTAAGGCTGATTCAGATACTAAGAAGAAAATTAGATTTGAAGTGGCCAAATTTCTTATTAAAACCGATAAATTTGATAATCTTAGCCAAGATTTGGTTTTAGTGATTAATGGCAAGGACTTTCTTGTGAGATTACGGGAAGTCTCCTCGGGATTGGCAATCAAAGACTTCCTGGAGGATGTGCTTAAAGCTGGTACTTCTGTTCAATCGTATTTTAACGATGAAGTGGATTGTGAGTGGAACTCAGATGAAGATGCTGAACTAGTAGAGTCTTTTCCTAATGGAGACAGTGAGGCTAATAGCCTTTTGGGTTACGAGGTTTCTCATGATGACATAGGGAGCAGTGATAGTTTGGGAAGGGGAAGGAAAGTTCAAAGGATTTTGTACCTTGTGAAGAAGTACCTTTGCTACAGTCAATAGCAGTTTGATGGATGCGCATGTGGATGTGTCAGCCTTAATGGTCTCTCATGTCCCTGTTATCCTAACAGGTTTGGTTAGGGCTAATTCGTCTGTTGATGAGTTAGTCCATCCACCACAATTGCGCTTAGTTGGTGGGTCGATTTTTATAGGTAATGGATCTACTGTTGGGTCGGACCCAATTTCCCCAACCCCAATTATTCCACCTGGACTCCCTTTTGTTGTGAAAGAGAAAAAGAAAAAGTCTTTGGCTGATTTTTACGATAATGTTCAGATCCCTTTTACCCCTTCTTTTTTCTCCACTCTTATCAAGGCTAGACCCTCATCTCCTCTGTCTAGATCAAAAACCAAAGTTTTGTCCAACTTGAAAAAGTCCTCCTTCTCATTTCTGGCACTGGCGCCCCTCCCGAGATTCCTGAAGCTTCTTATGGTTCCTCTATTGATGATTCAGACATTTGTAGAAGCAATTTCAGATGTTTGGAGGGGATGGTTGAATTTCCTAGAAAGATTTGGAATACCGTTAATCTCTTGGGTATCGAAGCTGATGAAGATGAAGAAGCTTTTGAGGGCGTGGTAAGGAAGCTTGAGGACAGAGATAGGAAACAATTTGAGCTCATGAAGGTTTTTGACAATTGTGTTCAATGATTTTTGTCTCCTTCAATGTTCGTGTGTGCAGATTGCCTCTTAAAAGGAAGAGAATTCGCCAAATTTTTCTAGAAGGAAAAGCTGATATTTGCCTTATCCAAGAAACCAAAATTCCTTGTATGAAGGATTCTAAGGTCAGGAGTATGTGGGTGCGAGGGGATTTTGATTGGTCTGCCTGTGATTCTGCTGAAGCTTCTGGTGGTCTTCTCACCATTTGGAGAAATGACTTGTTCAATCCAATTTCCACTTTTAGAGGTAAGGGTTTTTTGTGTTCTCAATTTTTATGGAGAGATACCAACCAGTTTGTTGTTAATGTGTACTGGCCCTATGCTCTAAGAGACAAAAGGAGGCTTTGGTCTGACCTTATCGAGTTTAAAAAAGGTAATGCTGGTGGTAGGTGGGTAATAGGAGGAGATTTTAACTCAGTAAAATCTTGCGTTGAGAGAAAAGGTAGACGGTTATCTTCTGCTCGTGAGTGTGCGAAATTTAACTCTTTTGTTTCAGATTTGGATTTGGTGGATCTCCCTTTTGTGGGAAAGCGTTTTTCTTGGTATAATTCGAATGGTTTGAGTTGTAGTAAATTGGATCGTTTTCTTATCGGTGACTCTCTTATTGATAATTGGGGATTCAAGGCTTAGCTCGTAGGGAAGCGCGATATTTCGGATCATTGTCCAATCTGGATTAGTACCAACTCTGTCAACTCGGGCCCAAAACCTTTTAGCTTCTTTAACTGTTGGATTGAGCATAAGGATTTCATGAATTTTCTTAAGGACTCGTGGAATTCGGTTCATATTCAAGGTACTCCCTCGTTCGTCTTCAAGGAAAAGCTTTTGGCCCTTAAAGCTCGTTTGAAGTGGTTGAACGTTAACGTCTTTGGTTGGGTTGACCTCAAGATCGAGAATAATGTTGAGGCCCTTAATGATATTGATTCGGTTTTGGCAAATAGTTTCAAGGGGTCGTCGGATGAGTTGATCAAAAAGAGGGCAGGCCTGCAGGAAAAGTTTTGGAGTGATCTTCGTTTTAAAGATAGTATGATTTGTCAAAAAGCGAGATCGAAATGGTTGAAAGAAGGTGACGTTAATACCCGCTATTTTTATTCCTCCCTTAAAGCTAGGACCAGAGTTAATACTATTTCTGCTATTAAATATTCTGGTTCTTTGATTGAAGACTATAGGCACGTCAAGGATGCTGTCTTCCATTACTTTCATGCAAAGTTTCAAAGGGAATATTCTGTTAGGCCTTCTATGGATTTAAGTTCTGTTCAGAAATTGAGCGACGAGGATAGATCCATGTTAGATGCAAACTTTTCTACTCTTGAAATTCGGGCTACTGTTTTTTATTGCGATAGTTCTAAGTCGCCGGGCCCGGATGGGTTCTCTTTTGGCTTCTTTAAGGAATGTTGGGATATTGTAGGCTCATATTTTGTTAACTGCGTGCTGCATTTTTCTTTGACAAGAAAGCTGCCTAAGGGTTTTTCCTCCTCTTTTCTTGCTTTAGTTCCTAAGGTGGATAGTCCTCAAGGGTTTGGGGACTATAGACCTATCAGCCTTGTCGGGTGCGTTTCTAAAGTGATATCTAAGCTTCTCTCTAAACGGTTATCCACTGTTATTTCCAGTTTAGTTTCTTCATCCCAAACGGCTTTCGTTCCGGGTAGAAATTTACTAGATGGGGTCTTATTAGCTAACGAAGTTGTTGACTTGGCCAGAAGGAGTAAGAGAAAATGTCTCCTTCTTAAAGTCGATTTTGCCCAAGCTTATGATTGCGTAGATTGGAAATTTTTAATTCAAGTTTTTACGGCTATGAATTTTGGGCCTAATTGGATTAAATGGATCAAAGGAGTTGTTTGTTCAAGCTTTGTATCTATTTTGATCAACGGGGGTCCGACAAGGGATTTCGAGGCTACGAAAGGTTTGAAACAAGGAGACCTGCTAGCTCTGTTTCTCTTTGCGTTGGTTGCTGAAATGTTGGCTATTTTGGTTAGAAAAGTGTCTCATCTCAACCTTATCAGGGGATTTGGTTATCACGATGGAACCTCCGTTGAGTTGCTTCAATTTGCCGATGGCACACTCTTATTTAGTGATGGTGGTTATGCTAGTTTGTGGGCTTTCAAGTCTATTCTGCGTGGATTCGAAATGGTTTCAGGCTTGAAAATCAATTTTTCGAAAAGTTGTATTTATGGAGTTAGCATTGATCAAGGGTTTATTAAAGGTGCTGAGAGTTTTCTTTATTGTAAGTCGGGAGAATTTCCGTTTAAATTCCTTAGTATTGTGATTGGAGGTAACCATAGAAGACTTTCGTTTTGGAACCCGGTTCTTTCTTACCTTAAAGCAAGAGTTAACTTGTGGATTGGTAGAAATATTTCGATGGGAGGCCGTGTTACTCTTATTAACTCTGTGCTTTCAAACTTGCCAATTCACTACTTGTCTTTCTATAAGGCCCCTTCGAAAATCGTGAAAGATATAATAGCCATTCAGAGTCGGTTCCTTTGGTCCGGTTCTAAGACTAAAAGTTCCTTAGCTTGGGTAAAGTGGAGTGATTTATGCAAGCCTAAAGATAAAGGTCCCCATGACAAGGTGTTCGTCTTGTGTTTTCAAGAGGAAGAGGAAGATATTCACCTTTTTCTATTTTGTCCTAAAATTCAATTGCTTTGGAGGAAAATCTTTTCTTGGTTAGATATTCCTCCGATTAGAGCGAACTCCATAAGCAACCATGCTTTGCTTTGGTTTTTGGCGTTGGTAGATAGGTGTAAGGAAGGCATGGCTTCGTATCGTGACCGTTTTTTGGAGGTGGCTGGACTTAGGTCGTAGGAGTTGTTCTTTATATGATTGGTTCAAACAACCTCTTGATTTTTTGTAACTGTTTTAGGGTATTGTTCTACCCTTTTTTTTGTTCCTTTTGATTGGTGTTTGAATTAGGTTGGAGAATCCCTTTTTCTCCCTTAAATACAACTTTGCTTATCAAAAAAAAAATTGTAACTCCAACTCCATCCAGCAAAATTATTAGTTCTTCTTGATGGTGCATTGACTTTGAAGGTGTCTCCTTGGTCTCTTTCTTTTGCCCCTCCAGTACTCCACAAAGCCTTTGATAGTAATAAATCATCACCTGAAAGTATATCAAGCCTAATAAACTTTAGGCCATATAGGTTATTGACAATTTGGTAAGTCAATAAAAAATATGATAACAGTGTATAGATAAAATGACTTTAATTATATATCTGCAATCATACATAACACTTTTTATATGTTATAGAAATAATAATATTTATCTGAAATTGCGTTCTACTGGAATACATTAAGACTTTGAAAGAATGTTATGAAGAAGGTTAAAGATTGGATCACTAACAAACTCACCATAAACATTCAATCATAAAACAATAATAATATAAATAATAACAATTCAACTAAAAAGGAAATAATGAGAAACACTCATTATTGAATGGTTCAGACAGAGCTTAGAAGAACCAATAGAAAATGACCCTCCAATGTTCTTCATTTAGATTCATAGGTTTAACACTTATTTCATTTGCTTTTTAATGAATAAGGACTTGAGTTCAAAATAAAGTAAATTTTGATTATCAACCATAGTTGTAAGGTTCTCGGTCATGGTTTGATTGCAATGAGAGCGAAACTGATAGATAGGGATACCGATAGTGATAGATCAGTTAGAGATAGAGGTAACTGCAAGAGCACAATGAAGATCGAGTGAGAGGACAATGAGAGAAAAGGGGAGCGAATTTCTAAGAGATGGGGAGGGACGGTTGACACAAGGTATTTAAAAAAAATTGTAAATCAATATAAAACAAATCGGTAACCGAGTAGTAGTGGATAATAAATTTGAGATTAATTACCATAAAATTTTTTTAACAAAATAATGATACCAAATCTTCAATTTTATTTATTCATTTTGGTAGATAATAAATTTGAGATTAATTATCATAAAATTTGATATTATTTTTATTTATTTTATATTTTTTATAATATAATTTAATTTTTTAATTAAAAATTTAGTTAAAACTCATTTTAAAATTAACAGTCTCACAGTAATAAAAAAATATTAAATGTATTTTAACTTATTTATTAAAATTATTTTATTTGAGTATATATCAATTTTTTTACTATCTGCAATAATATATATATATATATATATATATATATATATATATATATATATATATATATAATAGATGGGTGTATTTAAATTTTTTCACACATTTACAATATATAGTTTTTTTTAATGCAAGATATTGATTGCACAATATTTTTTTTAGTAAGCAAGAAATTCAATAAAACGAGAACAAAGTGTTCTCGAACCCACTTACAAAAAGCGAGACGAAGCTCGGCAAAAGAAAAATTACAAACCAATTAGGCCTTAAGACAATTAGTGCAAAGGAAGCATACTAAAATCATAAAAGCTATAATTGGAATTGGTAATTTTTCCAATATAAGACCATCTCTAAATTAGCAACTTGACATTCCACACCACATCTATAATATTCCAAACAACATTCCTAAAAATAATGTCATTTCTCAACAACCATAAAGACCATGATGTTGCCATCCATATTACACCTTCCTTACCACTCTTCACCATATTCCTTTTACAAAAGGAAAACCACCTTAAGAAACTTTCCTTAATGACATAAGTTCCAACCTCCTCAAAACCAACCCACTCTGCCACTTCCTTCCAAACCATTCTAGCCACTGGAAACCCCAACAAAATATGATGTAAAGATTCGATTTCGGACAAGAAAAAAACACAACTCAAATCACTATTCGAAAAGACACAACCTCTAAAAGAAAGAGAATCCTTTGTTGGAAGCCTATCTAAAAAACACCTCCAACCAAAAGCTTTTATTTTTAACGGAACAATCCCTTTCCAAACCAAAGAAAAGACTTCATCAAAATTCTCCCTAGGTCCGAAAGGAGTCTGAATAAAATTAACAAGGGAGTAGAAAGAACAAACCGAATAAGTCTCCAAATTGTCCACGGACCACCGGACCGAATCCGGCTCCGAAGAAACCGGCCAGAAGTCTTGCAAAATCGACTGCAACTCCAATAATCCGGTGACCGCTCCACCCTCAATGATAACACTAATGCCAAGATCCCCCCAATACCATCCTTCACTTCTAAAACCACCTATGCAAGCCACCGATACTTCTTTAAGGCAAGATAAATCATAAAGAAGAGGAAATTTATCCTTAAAACAAATATCAATACACCAACAAGAATGCCAAAAAGAAGAAGAGTATCCATTTCAAATTATAAATCTACAATTAGAAATAAATAAATTTTCCGACAAACCTTTGTCCAAGCCGATGATAACCCTCCACCAAAAGGAACAACATATCTTCTTTTTAATGTAATTTCCAGAATCCACAATCCTCAAATTGATATCACCGTACCTCTCCTTTAGAACTTCGTACCATAAAGCTTTATTTTCCGAAAGAATCCTCCATCTCCACTTATTAAGAAGGGCCAAATTAAAATCTCCCACCCTACGCAAACCTAAACCCCCTTTTTCAATCGGAAAGCACGCCTTATTCCAACTCACCCAATGAATTTTCCTATCACCCTCCTTCCTTCCCCAAAGGAAATTACTTTGGATACTAGATATCTCTTTAAGAATCTTCACCGGAGCTTTATAGAAAGAAAGCATGAAAATCGACAAACTAGATAGAACCGATTTTAATAAAGTTATCACCCCTCTGAAACTAAGAAACCGGTTATTCCAACAAGAAAGCCTCCTTTTCATTTTTAACACCAAATCCGACCACAAAGAGGAACTATTAGAATTGGAGCCAATAGGAATTCCAAGGAAAATGAATGGACACTCCTCCCTCCTACAAGAAAGGAAGAAAGAGGCCAAATCCATGAACCGATCACTAATATTAATTCCAATGATTTTGCTCTTGTGAAAGTTAATACCCAAGCCGGAGACTATTTCAAAACCTCTTAACACCGCTTTGATTGCCCACACTTGCTTCCAACTTCCTTCCCCTATAAGTAAAGTGTCATCTGCGGATTAAGGATATCAATAAAACACCTCTTTAAGTTAAAACCCTCAAACTCCTCATTCTCCACCGACTTTGAAACCATATCCCTCAACCCTTCCGCCACTATCACGTAAAGAAAAGGAGAAAGAGGATCTCCTTGTCTCAAACATCTCTCCACAACAAACTCCTTTGTAGGACTACCATTAACCAACACCGACATTTTACTATTAAAAACTAAAGTTTCCATCCACTTCATCCACACTTCCCCAGATCCCATTTTTCTTAAAATGAATCTAAGAAAATTTCAACTAACCTTATCGTATGCCTTCTCGAAGTCAACTTTGAAGAGCAATCAACTTCTTTCCTCCTTTTTAGCAAAGTCCACCAATTCATTAGCCACCACAACTCCATCTAACAATTGTCTTTCCGAAACAAAGCACTTTGAGAATCCGAGATAATCGAATTCAACACCACTTTAAGTCTAGCCGCCAAGAACTTGGATAAAGCTTTATACACACAACCCACAAGACAAATAGGCCTATAATCATCCAAACATAACATAATAGATGATTTAGCCACTAGATGTTACTATTTTGGTGATTAAAATTTATAATTTTATTTATTTTTAAATATACTCAACAAAAGATAAATAAAATATTTTAACGAATTAACATTTTCAATTACAATATGTATTGTCGGTGTAAATATATGATTTTGACGGCGAGTTTATAATGTTGCTGCCAAAAGTATTGGGTTACTCTCGACGAAAATTACATTGTTGCAAAATACTGTATTTTTTAAAATGACAAATTATATTATATCAAAATATTGTACTATTTATTATCAAAAATTGTATTATTACCAACAACAATGTGTATTATTGAGATAAGTCATTTTTCTCAGCAATATGACATTGTCGAAAAAAAAATTTACTACATCGACTTAAATTAGTTGTTACTATAAGTATAAAATAATTGTATTATTTTTCGTGACAATAAGTGTTATTAAGATAATTCAGTTTTTTTAAAAATAACGAAATTTTTGGGGAAATGAATAACTTAATAAAACAATTTAAATTAGTAGTTGTTATATGCCAATTAAAAAGTTGTATCATTTTTAGGAATAACAATTGTTGTTGGGATAAATCACTTTTATAAACAATAATGAAGTTGTTGAGAAAAGAAAACTTTTTACAACAAGTTAAATCTATCGTTGTTATATGCATATTATTATCAACAAATTGATTGTCGCTGAGAAAAAGTCGTTGCAAAATGTCTTATTTTTTGTAGTGGATTTTTAAAAAAATTTCCCTTCGTCTTGTAGAAATCCTTGTCATTACTTTTATGATGTTTGGTGAGACTTTGACAGGTGGTTCTATAGTGTCCCAATTTTCCACACTCGTAACACGTGATATCATCATCACTTTTATAGTGATCTTTCTTGGGTTGGTGAGTATTTCTAAAATTCACTAGACCTTTGTCGGTATGCTTGAGCTTGTTTCTCTTTAGATATATATTGTAGCGTCTAACAAATAAACTCATATCTTCCTTTTTTGAAACTTCTTCATTAGAGTTGTCACTTTCTTCCTTTGACTTATTCCCTTTTTATGATGAAGCTTTCAAAGAAAGACCTCATTTTTCTTCTTTACCTTTCTCTTTTTATTTCAACCTTACTTCGATATCGGTGAGTCGTTTTAGCTCATTCTCATGCTCGGCTAACTCTTCAAACAATTTTGTAATATCCAAAGTACTAAGATCATTTGATTCTTTTATAGAAGTGACCTTTGGTTGTAACTCCCTACACACAGATCTCAATATTTTTTTAGTACAATCTTTATTAGAAAAGGTTTTACCTAAATTGCGTAGTTTGTTGATTAAATGGAGGAATTCATATAGAATCCAGAAATGCACTTCCGAACACAACGTGATTTTTTCAACTATAAAACAAGATTGATATGAGCAATAAGAAATGGTTATGATGTGAATAAATGAACTTACTTAAATTTCAGTTTCTTTTACTCATTTTGATGTGATAAAACACAAGATTGAAATTTTGGAGTGCAAATCTTGATTGAGAGTGGAAGGTTTTTTGTAAGGATTTTGGAAAAAAAATGGTTATGGGAGTTTGTTCATGCAGGGTGTTGTTTTATTAAAAATGATGTTTGGTAGTTCCAGAAATGACAGACATGCAAAGGTGGCAGATTTTTAAATTCATGTTTCACTATTCCGAAAATGTACTTTAGAAATTATCACTGATGAGTTATTAAATTAAAAATAAATTGTTAGGGAGAGCCCGCAGATGCATCTTTGACTAAATTTTAAAAGAAATATGGGACGAGACTCAGTTAAAACGTGTTTCAGTAAAACACAAAGAGCATTCGAAAATGCGTTTCCAAAATTAGAAGGGTATTTTCGAATTTTCATAAATTGTTTTCCACATATTAAAGTAGGTGGCGGACCCAAAACCTTAATCTGAATTAAACCACAGTTCTCTTTTGAAGATCCAATTTGGTTTGTTAATAAATCAGTTTTTTTGAATTACGATTTTTCGGATAAGTCGGTTGGTTCGGCCGGCTAGTTCAATTTACTGCAAAGATTATTATCGTTTCTATCTTCTGATTTTCTTAATTGCCTATCCGATCTCCACATGAAGTTTTGGCATAAAACGCATTATTGGTGGTGCATAAAATTCGGTAAAGTGTTGATGGTGTAGTGAAGATGTGATATACAATAGAGGAACAACATATTATATAGATCTAAGATGACGAACAACATACCTTGTTGTAGGAAAAGTGAAGTGAGAAAGAAAATTTCATTTCTCTCTCGTTTTTAAAAAATAAAATGGAATAAAATATTGATAAGAAGAAATATAATTTTTAAAGAAATTCCATTTGATATTATCTTGTTTGTGTGATGATGTGCAGAAGAAAGTGAAAAAGTAGAAATGAAAAATTTGGAGAAAATGCATTTCCTAAGGGATTAATTTAATAAAATAATAAATTCTCGTTTCAAGTTCCAAGCAAATGGCATTAATTACTCTCTCAAAAGTAAGACTAATAATTAATGTGTACCGTTAATGGCAGAGTGAACAGAAACTATAGAGTATGAGACCTTTTCTTTTCATATTATTACTAGCGTCCACGTTCTCGTTTTTCCGCTTTTTTAGTTTACTCACACGTTAAAACATAAACGGGTATTTTTTGGGCAAATTGTTTATGATACCCTTCTTACGATAGCAAAATAACTCTCGTGCTCGTTTATCTGTTTTTTTAAATGCACACACGTGCTCGTTTTTTTTAAAAGATATATATTAATGCCAAAAAAACCATACAAGCAAGCCGATCCAAAAGGATCCAGGCAACTAGATGACAAGAGTATCAACGAGTCCTAAAACAACTACTAGTAGCCATTCAACTTACATTACTCCATGAGTTTTCTATTAGCCTCTATCCTAGTAGGGATTTTGTCCTTTACATGTTTATTATCCAACGCATCAACCTGGGCACCTAGGAAAGTAATTTGATTACGGATAGTCCATACATGGTATACAGTTTCAGCAATTGCACACTTTATCAGCTTGGCTCTTGTGCCTTTGCCTCGGGTATGAGTCATCAACCAATGTATTTCATGGGTTCAACTATTTGGCACATGATCAACTCCACAGACAGTTAGCACCTGGTTCCAAATGTCCCTGGTATGACTGCAGTCAAAGAACAAATGATTGCAGCTTTCATGTCCTCTACAGAAGCAGCATATTCCATCCGTTACCATGCCGAATTTTTCCATCATATCCTTTGTCATGAGACGGTTTTGACAAACCATCCATAAAATAAAAGTAGCACGTGGTCTAGCTAGATTACCATATAGGAGACTTCTCCAGTTCACCTTTGGCTTGGGTCCTCTCAACTCTCTATACATGATGCTGGTGATGTATTGCCTTGATGTTTGGAACTACTGCCAAGGTCCTGACTGCATGAACATTTCCTTGTGCTTAAAGATTGCTCGCACCATCCATGAGCTTAAGGCAGCAGGAGTGTATTATTCCACATCAGAATTTTTTAAATAGAAAGCTTGTAACCATCTGATCCACAATATGTCCTTTTTGGTCCAAATGTTCCACAACAATTTCCCAAGAGTGGCTTTGTTCCAATCTACCAAAGAAATGATATTTTTACCCCCTGCAGAGATGGGATCACATATGTGGTCCCATGAGATTGGAGCCTTTTTGCTGGCGGCATCTTTTCCATTCCAAACAAACCTACTACAAAGCCCCTCCATGTGAGCAAATCCTTTTTGGGGAGAGGAAACATCTGCATTCAGTAATTGGCTTTGAGAAAAGAACACTTCTAACCAGTTGAAGCCTCCCTGCATAAGACAACATTCTTGTACTCCAATGGTTAATTCTCTTTACCATTTTCTCTATCAAAGGCTGGCAGTTGTTGATGGATAATTTCCTATTGTTCAGAGGTACTCCCAAGTATCGAAAAGGCATGGTTCCTTCTATCAGGCAAGATTCTTGTTTCAAAACCTGTCTAGTGTTTTCATCCACTCCACCAAAATAGATCTTGCTTTTTGGACTGCTCATGTATAGACCAGTAGCTGCTGAGAACTCTTGAACTTTGTCCATGATCAACTGCGGGGACATAGCATCTCCTCTAGTGAATAAAAGAATATCATCTGCAAAAAAAAAAGTTAGTGATCTTTATCTTCTCACACTTAGGGTGGAAGTTAAAGTTAGGGTTAAGTTTTAAGCTTTCGGGACTATATGCATGTATTCCATGATAAGAACAAACAATAAGGGAGAGAGGGGATCCCCATGTCTCAGCCTTCTTCTAGATGTAACTAGTTTAGATGGGACACCATTGATGGAGAACATGTATGACACTGTAGACACACAAGCCATTGTCCAATTGATGAAGGTTTCAGGTATTTCAATCTCTTGCATAATGTTACTCAGAGCCATCCAGTCCACGGTATCATACGCCTTCTGAATGTCAAGTTGAATCATGCACCTGGGGGTTAAATGCTTCCTATTATAACCTCTGATTAGTTCATGTGCCAGCATAATGTTATCATGTATTGTTCTGTCAGGGACAAAGGCTGATTAGGTATCTTCAATGATGTTGCCAATGACCTTACCAAGTCTACTAATCATGATTTTTGAAATAATCTTGTAGGTAGTGTTACAGCAAGCTATAGGTCTCATATCTTTGACATTTCTAGCTTCAGGAGATTTAGGTATAAGGGTGACTAAGGCACAATTGATGGCTTTATGCATGGCGCTGGTGTCAAAAAACCATCTGATAGCATCTCTAACATTATGTTTGATTACCTGTCATGTTTGCTTATAGAAGTATGCATTGAACCCATCCATGCCTGGAGCTTTGTTGTTACCAATACTGTTGAGGGCTTCCCATATCTTATTGTCTTCTACAGGCCTAATGAGTTGTTGAGCATCTTCCCTACTCAAGGTTTTGCCATCTCTCATAACAGGGATGTCAATACATTTGAGCCTAGGGGATGTAGTACCAACTAGATTGGTGTAGAAATCCACAATTTCCTGCTCTATATCTTCATGAGTGCTCAGCAATGTACCATTCAAAGCAATCAGTTTGTACAATCCTTTTTCCTTATTTTTGTCTCTCATAGTTTCATGGAAAAAGGCATTATTCCCATCCCCCAATTGGAGACAATTTACCTTAGCTTTTTGTCTCAGCATATTCTCTTCAATTTGATTGAGGTGTGTGATTTTGTTTGTACAAATCCTATCCTGATTCATGACCTCCACATTGAATAGATCTTGCCTTTGAGTTTCTTGGACATGGTGTAATTCCTGTCTGGCCTGAATGATTTGGGTTTGAATATCAGTGTACTGTTTAGTCATTGACCTTAGAACATGTTGGAGGAGCTTGAGTTTTTGCCACAATCTTTGCATAGGCCCCCCTTGGACATTTTGCTGCCAGTTTTCTTGAACTACCTGCATAAAGGATGGGTTGCTTGTCAGGCAGATCAAAAATTTGAACATAGTTCTTCTCCTTATAGGTTGATGAATATTACCTATTTTCACATATGTGTGGTCTGAAATGTTGGGGCAAGGTTCTCTACATAAGTATCATGGAACTGATTGTGCCACTCAGCATTCCCAAGCACCTTGTCTATTCTTGAATAGATTACTCTTGTGGTGTGTTTGTTTGCCCATGTATAATGGTTACACTGGGTAGTTACTTCGTAAACTTCTATGTTTTGCATCATGTCAAGAAGAATAAAAAGGAAGATAAACCGGCGATTAAGTTACCTTACCCTCAGAGAGTGCGACAGAAGCATAAAAAAGAGAAGGACTTTGAGAAATTTGTCACAATGTTCGAAAAGTTGGAGGTTAATATGCCATTCTTTGAGGCGCTAGAGCAAATGGCGTTGTATCGGAAATTCATGGAAGAAGTGATCACTAAAAAGAGACCTATTGAGGAAGAGCTGAAAATTGTAAATGAAAAGTGCAGTGAAGTACCACAAAATAGGAGAATCCCTACCAAGTAGAAGGATCCTGGATCTATTGCAATACCGTACACTATAAAAGACAAAAATTTCAAAAAAGTTCTGATTGATTAAGGTGTTAGTGTTAGTCTCATACCATTATCTATTTATAAAAAGTTGGGAATTGGAAGGGTGAGCGATATGGGAACGAATTTAAAATTTGCAAACCACAAAACGGAGAGATCTTATGGGCTAGCTGAAGATATGTTGGTGGTGATCGGTGAATTTGTCTTTCTAGTTAACTTTGAGATCATGGATATTCTAGAAGATGAAGAAACTCCTATCATCCTCGGTCGACCTTTCCTGCTCACTAGTCGGTGCAATTTCGATATTGAAAAAGGCACGGTGACTTTTAAATCTTTTGATGAGGAAATCACTTTAAAAGTGTTAGATATCAAGAAGCGAAATGAAGGTAAGGGTAAGCAAGCTTCACTTGGAATGATCGAGATGGTGGGAAAAAGCATAAGTACGAAACCCCCTCTTAAAAAATTCTCCGGCATCATCTCTAAGGTTGAAGTCTCTCGGGCATATAGTACACATATCAACACTGTAAAATCCATTCGTGAAATCAAGAAAAGAAAGAAAAAGAAACATCGAAGGAAGGATGAGGAATTTGGAGTAACGTGAGGCAAGAAGTAGTTCGTATTTCTGAACCTGACCGGTGCTCTATTGCGGAAAGGCCAAACAACAAAACGTGTAAGCTGAAGTATCCCCCATAGCATTGGGGAGTAACCCGTCGAGCCATGCGACGTTAAACGAAGCGCTACATGGGAGGCAACCCACGCTTGTCTGATTGATTACTTTATTTTTGCTATTTGTTTTGTTTTGGGGACAGGAAATAAATAAGACCTTACGGGTGCGAACTATGATGTAGCAGTTGATGTTGCGTTACCATCTGCCTCCTCAGTAAGGATATCTGTGAGTAACCTCTCTCGCTCTTGTTCTATTGCGGAAAGGCCAAACAACAAAACGTGTAAGCTGAAGTATCCCCCATAGCATTGGGGAGTAACCCGTCGAGCCATGCGATGTTAAACGAAGCGCTACATGGGAGGCAACCCACGCTTGTCTGATTGATTACTTTTTTTTTGCTGTTTGTTTTGTTTTGGGGGCAGGAAATAAATAAGACCTTATGGGTGCGAGCTATGATGTAGTAGTTGATGTTGCGTTACCATCTGCCTCCTCAGTAAGGATATCTGTGAGTAACCTCTCTCGCTCTTGTTCTAACACATTGGGGCATTGTGTGGTTCAAGTTTGGGGGAGGATTTACTGTTTTTAGTTCTTCCATTTAGACTTGTTATTTGTGTTTTTTGTATGTTGTTTTATGGAAACCACTGTAGATTCACCCTCGAATTAGAGCCGAAAATTTTTCTTGTGAGAAGTTAGAACTAGGGACATTGGAAAAGTTTGAAAACTTAGGAATGACCCGAACACCCTAGATTCCCTGGAGCAAGAAAACGAGTCCAATGTGTAGATTTGTGGCATAGTACTTGGATTTGAGATGTATTCCCCGATTAGTTCATAGTGATAGTCCGTCATGACTAAAAAGAATTTCATGTATATGGTAGATTGAGAGAATGACTTAAGGCACCGAAAAAGTGAATAATGGCGATAAAGACAACTAGTCCTTCTAAGTTGGGTAACCCTCGCCCGGTTACTTAGCCTAACGGCGGTTGAATCTCAATTGTCGTCCTAAAGTAGACTAAGAAACGCCATTGCACGAGAAAAGAAAAAAGAAGAATAAAGGTGCCTAGAAAAAGTCTTGATCAATCTTGTACATGCGAGGGAAAATGATAAAAATGAATTAATCTGATTATCCGAATGAAAGGGGTAGAAAATCGAAGAAAAGACTTAAGCCCAAAGCATAGTTGAAGAGGTAACCGAAAGGGGGATTTAGGTTCGTGGTTTTATCGCGGTATGTGTTTGTGTAATACCTTCGTTAACGGACGATTACCAAGAGAACTAGTTCTAACCGATCGGAACAAAGGCTCACGTATGAGTATCGACACACCTTACCTTCACAAGTATTTCATTTGATATGTATTTTTTTATCTGAAAAATCTTTATGCAAGCTTGTTGCTTGAGGTCAAGCAACGGTTTAAGTTTAAGGGAGTTTGATCGGTGGTTTTCATACGTTATTTTAATGTTTGTTTTAGTTAATCTTTTGTGATTGTTTATTTGTTTTAGATCTCTTTTACCACATTTTATGCCTTGATTGTGTCCTTTACTGTTTCAGGTTCATATAAACATTCAGAAGGAATCGGAGCGAAAAAATGAGAAAAATCGCAAGAATTCGGAAAGGTTTTAGAAGGGAGCCAGTGGCCTGACACGACCACCCATGTCGCCTGACACGGGTCGTGTCAGCAGGAGACCAAAGGATCAAATATTTGGTGGTTTGGCAGTGGGCAAACACGGGTGCCCGTGTCGCCTGACACGGCCCGTGTCAGCAGGTCTGGAGCAAAAATATTTTCTATCACGATGCCAGGGGGCCAACACGGCCGCCCGTGTCAGCCGACTCTGTCCGTATTGGCGAAGACGCAACATCTTCTGATTTTTATGGATTTTTATGCTAAGTGACTCCGGAGGGTATTTTGGGCATTTCCTAGTGTTATTATGTGATCTGTGACTATTTAGGTTACTGTTTGGAAAGAGAAAAGGGACCTTTGACATTACGAAATATTGTACGATAAAGTTTGGATGCTATCAAGTGATTTGGGGCAGGAAGATTTTTCATGAGCCATCGCGATTGAAGATCGAATTCATCCATTATTCTTGTAATGTCTATCTCTTATTTTGTAATTTCTTTTAGTACTATGAGCGGCTAAACCCCCAAATGCTAGGGGGTGTCCCTGAATTGCATTTGTAATAACTCTGATTTCCATTGTTCTATGAGATATTGCTTTTTCCTTAATCTTTTGTTATGCAATGTGTTTAATGTTTTTTCGATCGGACAAATTGAAATTGATTTACGGTTAGGGTTTAGGTCGGACCAACCAACCTAACGTTTTTGCATAATAATATTACAGTAGATATTGCCTAGGAATGGGGATACCCTGTACTAACCGATGTATTCTTGATAAAATATAATGCTTGTGATTCTTTCTAGACTGCTAAGGAATTAGGGTAGAGATTGAATCTCAAAGGTTTTTTTGCTAAGGAATTAGGGAAAAATAATCTTAAGAATCGGTAAGGTTGGTTTTGTGTCATGTCTCCTAGAATAAGAATTGAGGGTTTTTGCAGTGCAATTTATACACTTTCCTCTAGCATGCCTTCTCATATCTGTCTTAAGTAAATTTTATAATTCTGTTTACTTTATTATTATTAGTTAATTTCTCAAACGATCAACACCAAGGAAACTTTTGTTTAATTGAATTAGCATCTGCACTTATAACAACGCGCAGTCCTCGAGATCGATTCAGGGGATAACCCCTTTTATTGCTACATCGGTAAAAAATAGTACACTTGCTATTTTTTCGATCAGGTACAGAGTCTGACTTTGAAGAGAGAAAGAGTTTTTCATAGTGGATTTCTGGAATTGGCGATGGAAGCATCAAAGACGCTAATGATGAAGATATAATCCAGATAGCACAAGATTTGTTGATTACTAGCTTTGGTGATCCACTTTCACCTATTGTTCAAAGCACTTTCACCAATTTCATACTTATCATTGATTATTATATCACTGATTCCCTAAGAGGATTTGACTCCTATTTGATTATAGTGTCAATTAATAAGTGTGATCAACACTATGTGAATTATATTCCTAATTGCCGCATTAAACATGACAGTCGAAGATCGGGGAATGTTAACGAATAAGGTAACTTAACACGCGAAGTTAAGGAACATGCATCGATCAAATTTAATCAACAGTATTATATGCAAATCGAATTAAACAAACAAGAATATACAAACAAGATTGAAATGAATTGAATAAAAACTCATAATATAATAACCTCAAAGTATCAATGAAATTCTGAAATAGTAGGTTAACCTTGGAGTTTAGCCGACCATGTAACCCTAATGTTGTCTATAATTCTTAAAAGTTGTCTAACTTTCCCTAATGTTGAGTTTATCCTAAATAATAAAGAAAATTGGGCTTTGAGAGCACCGGCCCGAAAAACATAAGTTGACCCAAAACTAACTAATTTAATTTTATTAAGTCGGAACCAAAAACGGATAGTTTTAATCCTATGCACTATGAATTGGCTTCTAATATCAACATGAAACTTGTTACTCTTTCTCTTATCTTTCCAACACATATCAGAAACCGTAAAATAACATCTTTTAGCTCAATTTATGATCTACACAATGAGAAGGTATCAAACTATAGTGTATTCCGAAAATAAGGAACAAAGATAAAATCAAAGAGAACTCAAACTTAACATAAAATCATATTAAAAGCAATGAAAATAACATGAGAAGTCATAGAATTGTCTTAGCACAAAGTAAAATATGGTGTATTAAAATACACTAATCAGGTGACCTAGAGTTTGATGATTCGAATCATGTGTAAAATGTGATTCAAATTAAATTGTTTTGAAATTTTCGGGTTTCCATTCGTCCAAAATGTTTCGAATCAGGATTTGTGCTTGATTTCGAATCAAACACACAAAATCTCAATTTTTCAAAATTTTAAGGAGACTTTGAGATTTTTCTTCCGGCCTAACTTTAATAAATATCATATATGTCTAAAATCATCATGATCAAGTTTAAAAATAACCAATGGTCTATGCATGTTAAAAACGAATCATTTCAAAACATGATTCAGAGACATGCAATCATGAAGGAGACTCAATAATAGAAAGTAAATCCAATATGAAATTGATAAGACAAGAAACAAAATAACCGTATTGGGGTGCTCCGCCTTAATGTATTAGGGACATACGACTATGATAAGTTCTTCTGAATTTTACTGATTTGATTTTGACTCCGAATCAATTGAAGAGTTATGCTTTGGCTGAAATTCAAATTTTGTTGCAAAGCAGTAATAATAGCTTGGAAATTGTCCAAACATGCCTCAGTCGGACAACACATTGTTACCAGAGAGACAAAATAGATTAATTTATGGTGAGTGGAACTATGATAGACAACCTTTAGTTGAGGAGCATTGTAAATTGATGTCAACAATGACAATTAAACACAAGAGAATATATGATAAGATTATGATAAGGGTCGAAGAAAATAGGTCTTTTTTCCTTCTTTATAGTTATGAAGGAACTGTCAAGATTTACATTTGGAGAGCAATGTCTACAACATTAAGGTTGAAATGTGAGATTGTCCTAACCGTAGCATCAAGTGGGAGAGCTGCATTGCTAATTCTTGGCGGAAGAACTGCATACTCGAGGTTTGGCATCCCATTAAATGTTGATGAATACTCGACGTGTGAAAAAACTCCAAAAGACCTTTTACCTTATTTAATATGTCGTGCAAAGGTAATCATGTGGGATGAAGCACCTATGATTCATAAACATTGTTTTGAAGTTGTTGATCGTACTTTGAAGGATATATTGAGAGAAAAAATATTTCAGTTGGTAGAAAGTTAGTTGTCTTGGGAGGAGATTTTCGCCAAATTCTTTCTGTTATACCTAAAGGAATAAGACAAGAAGTTTTTCATTCTACTATAAATTATTCTCTTCAGTGGAGTTTTGTTGAAGTGCTTACATTGACTACTAACATGAGAATTCTAATCGGAGGTACAAATTCTGACTTTGAAGAGAGAAAGAGTTTTTCATAGTGGATTTCTAGAATTGGCGATGGAAGCATCGAAGACGCTAATGATGAAGATATAGTCCAGATAGCACAAGATTTGTTGATTACTAGCTTTGGTGATCCACTTTTACCTATTGTTTAAAGCACGTATCTAGATTTATTGCATAACATGAGTGGTCCATCATTTTTCAGAATAGAGCTTTATATTTCCTCCTAAGAATGCAATTATGGATGCCATAAATGACTACATGTTGGATGTCATACCTGGAGAACAAAAAACGTATTTACGTTATGATTCTCTATGTAATGTCAGATCAAATATTGACATGCCAGATGATGTGCACACTCCTGAATTTCTAAACACCGTTGTTTCTTCTGGACTTCCAAATCACAAATTAAGATTGAAAGTTGGAGTCTCGGTCATGCTGTTCAGAAATATAGATCTGTCTTTAGGATTGTGCAATGGCACCCGATTGATAATTACAAAAACGGGAAGATATATGCTTGAAGAAAAAATTATATCTGGTAGCAATACTAGTGAGAAATTTTTTATTCCAAGTCTATCACTGACTCCTTCAGATAAAAGACTTCCTTTTGAATTTTAACATCGGCAATTTTCATTGATTGTTTCATTCGTTATGACTATCAAGAAGAGTCAAGGACAGTCACTCAGATATGTTGGAGTGTATCTTTCCCAATCAATATTCTCTCACGGACAACTATATGTAATACTATCAAGGGTTACTTTAAGGAAAGACTTAAATTTACTAATAACTGACAATAAAAGTAAAAAGTAAAGATTCAAATGTAATTGGAAATGTAGTTTACAAAAAAGTGTTCTAAAATCTTCAGAGTTAGTAAATTTTATATAAAATTATGTAATTTCTTCTTATGATATTTAAAAATTTTCTATTTGCATTTATGCATTATTTCATTCAACACAATTATTTGTTCGATTTTTGAGATTGCGTTTAATTTTTATTTGTTCGATTCTTTAAAAGTCTAAAGTTGACAAACTCTAAATGGGTGTTTGATATAAAAAAAACGCTTGAAGTATGGTTATAAACTTTTTAAAGCAAAGCAAAATCTTAACTAAGGCTCAACATATTGAGCTATAAACCCAACCGATTCATAGTAACTTAAATTTTATAAAAAAGAATAATATTTTGTCTTTAAATTATATATTTGCCACATACTGTATTTGATAAAAGAACATCTTGAGGCACTTTAATAAAGTATTGGAGTCTTTAAAACAGTAAAATAATTCAGGAAATTAAATATTATGCACATGCTATGCTATACATTTGCTATGCTCAAGGAAAATCAAAGTGGTGAATGGTATTACAAACTTTGGATACTACTACTAATTAATGGCATCTTCCTGCATGGACGCCATTTCCACAAAAAGTCTGTACTCCAGTTTAGACAGAAACTTAAACCACACACAGGCTTTGCATAGAATAAGGTGATGTGCATGGAATCCATGTGCACAAGGAGATAATGCAATCGTTTTGCATGGATGACATTTGCATAAACTTTGTTACCACTTGGAGGAATCAATCTCATCAATAAGACAAGTTTTGCATGCAACTATATAAGAAAATTTGTAAAGAAATAAAAAAGTTGTGTAATTTAATTATGTTGAACGGTATATTTAGTATTGAGTTTAGAAAATTAAAAAAATAGCCAATACAAATAACACTCATGCTTATTAGAATTCAATATAACAGTTGTGAATATCTTTGGGACTCAAGAAGGCAAATTCAGTCTTGTAAGACGTGTATACCTTTGGAGATGTGTCGTATTTTGAAAATACACTTGGTTAAATTTCTTTTTTTTTTTTAAGAGTTTGGTTAAATTTCTAATTACTAAACCTATCAATGAACCAACTATTTGTATTGGGTAATGAAGTTGGCACCAACTTTGTTACCTCTTGGAGGAATCGATATGATCAATAAGACAAGTTTTGCATGCAATTATAGATGTATGTATTTACCTATAAATAATGAGAAACTTATAACAGTTTCATACACACTCACTAAACTCTTCACAGCTATCACTTCTTTATAACTATCTAAATGGAGTTTTCACATATCACGGTTTTAGCTCTCTTTTGTGTAAGTTATCTATTTTCTACTCTATTTGGTTTTTGGATGAAACTGTCATGAACTTTTTTATAAGGAATGAGGAAGATATTCTTTAATCATTTTGAATTCATTACTAATATGGAAAATGTGAATTTTGTTTTGCAGTTGGCTTTTGTGAGAACTGGTGCCATACCATCCGGAGAAGATTATTGGAAATATGTCTGGCCAAACACTCCTCTCCCTAAGGCTTTTTCAGATCTTCTGCTTCCTTGTTAGTAACATGAATTATAAATATAATAAAATGTTGCCTTATAATAAGACTATGTGTCGTGGTTTTTGAACTAATTAATATGTTGTTTCATGTGGCAGATGGAAAAACCAACAACCTGCCTATTAGAGTCGAAGAAATAAACCAATACTCGACACTATTTTTTCCACATGATCTTTATCCAGGAAAGAAAATAGTATTGGGTAACACTCACTCTGTTGCAAAGACGGCGCGCCCATTCACAGAACCAACACAAGGTGTGACTGATTCCATATGGCTGGAAAATAAAGAAAGACAAAGCCTGGATGACTTTTGTAATAGTCCAACTGCTAAAGGAGAACACAAACATTGTGTATCATCTTTAGAATCTATGATTGATCATGTCATTTCACATTTTAGAACATCAAAGATCAAGGCTATTTCAAGTACTTTTGACATAAATCAAGATGAATATGTGGTGGAGGAAGTAAAAAAAGTTGGTGACAATGCAGTGATGTGTCATAGATTGAATTTCAAAAAAGTTGTATTCAATTGCCACCAAGTGCGTGAAACAACCGCTTACGTGGTCTCATTGGTAGCACCTGATGGAAGCAAAGCAAAGGCCTTAACAGTTTGTCACCATGATACAAGAGGTATGAACCCTGAGTTGCTTTACGAAGCTCTCAAAGTTAGCCCTGGAACCGTTTCTGTTTGCCATTTCATTGGCAATAAGGCTGCTGCTTGGGTGCCTAATCATTCTGTTGATCATCCTTGTGTCATCTAGATGCTAACTGGTTATGCACATCATGGAACCTTCATGTTCAAACTTGATTTGTGTTCAAGTAATATAAGTATGTAAGGAGAAGTATGATGTGCAAGTATCAGATATTATGTATTCTAAATAAAACATATTAGTTCTAAATTATGGTCGTAACTTTGTATGTTATGATAGTTTGGTATCGATTATCAAATTGTTGATGTATGTTTGGGTAATTTGGTATCGATAATCAAATCGTTGATGTATGTTTGAATTCCATAATGAAAAAAAAAAAATATGTGTGATATTCTATATTATTTCTTAGTCTGTTTACATTTTTTTTCTTTAATAGATTAGATGTGTTTCAAAATACTAAGGAGTGTGTAGAAAAATAGGTTTGAATGACATAATCTGCAATGAGTGGACCTAATTTTGGAAGGCAGGGTGAGAAATTTGCAATCTATTAACTTAGCTACAGAGAAAGGAATTGAAAACATCAATAACACCATAATAGAGAGGTTAGAAATTTTGCCTTGGCCACCAAGAATTGAGCATTCTCCACCAAAACATTAAGTCGGGTAGCGCATGGTGGAATGGGATTTTCCTCCTTGATACATATCTTTAAGGAACTTCTGCTTGGTTCATTGTGGGTTTCTCGCAGAAGGTAGGCAATGGCTTTTCCACCTCTTTTTTCTTAAGATATGGGAAATTGGAAACTGATTTCGAATAAGAAATTAATTAGAAAGTAGAAACATATTTGATCATAAAGAGATAGCCAATAAATTGGAAATGGTAGATATTTCAAATATTCCTCACATATTCCCTACGATTAAGTTATATTAGATCTTTACAGTCTAGTGCTTGACCACTTAATACAATCTAGGGATTTGAATGATTAAAATGTGTCACGAAATTCCAACTCAGCGCAAGTGACTGGTTTGCAAACAGATCAAGTGGACTAATGTGAATGAGCTGCTACACCTCAATACAATCGAAGTGCAATTCACTTGGTCGAATGGCAGGATTGAGGCAGAGTCAGTTTCTTTAAGGATGGATCAGAGTATATGCAACCATGCAATGGAGAGTGGTTGATCGTTGCTCAAATCATAATCCTTTCTTGGTGATTCAAGAGCTTGTTGGATTTGCTTCTAGTCCATATAAATTCTTCAAAGTCTGGACTGATCATACGGAATATTCTCGATTGGTTAAGGAAATATGGACGAAACTAGTCATTGGTAATCCTATGTCTCAATTGCAAACTAAGCTGACACGGCTGAAAGTCGCGATTAAAACATCGAATCAAATGGTTTTAAGAAATGTAGATCATAATGTTAAGCTTGCAGTGGAAGAGGTGAATAGGATTCAACTATTAATTGGTCAACTTGGTCTCACAGACAGATTAAAGCAACAGGATCACAAAGCGCAATTGATTCTCATGAGAGCTCTCTTAACTCAAGATGATTTCTGGTGTGAGAAAGCTAGAGTGTAGCATTTCTTGCATGGAGACTGAAACACCTCGTATAATCATCGTTTGGCAAAAATCAAAGTTGTTTCCAAGAAGATAAATATGATTAACAGTGTTATCAGTTCTCTTTCTAATGCGGCGGAAATAGAATAATCATTTGTCTACTACTTCCAAACAATTTTGTGTTCTGATAACAATTGCATTGAGAATTCCATCGTGCGGGAATGTATTCCTAGTATGGTCCCGCAGCAGGATAAAAATTTCTATTTGCATTTATGCATTATTTCATTCAACACAATTATTTGTTCGATTTTTGAGATTGCGTTTAATTTTTATTTGTTCGATTCTTTAAAAGTCTAAAGTTGACAAACTCTAAATGGGTGTTTGATATAAAAAAAAACGCTTGAAGTATGGTTATAAACTTTTTAAAGCAAAGCAAAATCTTAACTAAGGCTCAACATATTGAGCTATAAACCCAACCGATTCATAGTAACTTAAATTTTATAAAAAAGAATAATATTTTGTCTTTAAATTATATATTTGCCACATACTGTATTCGATAAAAGAACATCTTGAGGCACTTTAATAAAGTATTGGAGTCTTTAAAACAGTAAAATAATTCAGGAAATTAAATATTATGCACATGCTATGCTATACATTTGCTATGCTCAAGGAAAATCAAAGTGGTGAATGGTATTACAAACTTTGGATACTACTACTAATTAATGGCATCTTCCTGCATGGACGCCATTTCCACAAAAAGTCTGTACTCCAGTTTAGACAGAAACTTAAACCACACACAGGCTTTGCATAGAATAAGGTGATGTGCATGGAATCCATGTGCACAAGGAGATAATGCAATCGTTTTGCATGGATGACATTTGCATAAACTTTGTTACCACTTGGAGGAATCAATCTCATCAATAAGACAAGTTTTGCATGCAACTATATAAGAAAATTTGTAAAGAAATAAAAAAGTTGTGTAATTTAATTATGTTGAACGGTTATGCACATCATGGAACCTTCATGTTCAAACTTGATTTGTGTTGAAGTAATATAAGTATGTAAGGAGAAGTATGATGTGCAAGTATCAGATATTATGTATTCTAAATAAAACATATTAGTTCTAAATTATGGTCGTAACTTTGTATGTTATGATAGTTTGGTATCGATTATCAAATTGTTGATGTATGTTTGGGTAATTTGGTATCGATAATCAAATCGTTGATGTATGTTTGAATTCCATAATGAAAAAAAAAAAATATGTGTGATATTCTATATTATTTCTTAGTCTGTTTACATTTTTTTTCTTTAATAGATTAGATGTGTTTCAAAATACTAAGGAGTGTGTAGAAAAATAGGTTTGAATGACATAATCTGCAATGAGTGGACCTAATTTTGGAAGGCAGGGTGAGAAATTTGCAATCTATTAACTTAGCTACAGAGAAAGGAATTGAAAACATCAATAACACCATAATAGAGAGGTTAGAAATTTTGCCTTGGCCACCAAGAATTGAGCATTCTCCACCAAAACATTAAGTCGGGTAGCGCATGGTGGAATGGGATTTTCCTCCTTGATACATATCTTTAAGGAACTTCTGCTTGGTTCATTGTGGGTTTCTCGCAGAAGGTAGGCAATGGCTTTTCCACCTCTTTTTTCTTAAGATATGGGAAATTGGAAACTGATTTCGAATAAGAAATTAATTAGAAAGTAGAAACTTATTTGATCATAAAGAGATAGCCAATAAATTGGAAATGGTAGATATTTCAAATATTCCTCACATATTCCCTACGATTAAGTTATATGAGATCTTTACAGTCTAGTGCTTGACCACTTAATACAATCTAGGGATTTGAATGATTAAAATGTGTCACGAAATTCCAACTCAGAGCAAGTGACTGGTTTGCAAACAGATCAAGTGGACTAATGTGAATGAGCTGCTACACCTCAATACAATTGAAGTGCAATTCACTTGGTCGAATGGCAGGATTGAGGCAGAGTCAGTTTCTTTAAGGATGGGTCAGAGTATATGCAACCATGCAATGGAGAGTGGTTGATCGTTGCTCAAATCATAATCCTTTCTTGTTGGATTCAAGAGCTTGTCTGGACTGATCATACGGAATATTCTCGATTGGTTAAGGAAATATGGACGAAACTAGTCATTGGTAATCCTATGTCTCAATTGCCAACTAAGTTGACACGGCTGAAAGTCGCGATTAAAACATGGAATCAAATGGTTTTAAGAAATGTAGATCATAATGTTAAGCTTGCAGTGGAAGAGGTGAATAGGATTCAACTATTAATTGGTCAACTTGGTCTCACAGACAGATTAAAGCAACAGGATCACAAAGCGCAATTGATTCGCATGAGAGCTCTCTTAACTCAAAATGATTTCTGGTGTGAGAAAGCTAGAGTGTAGCATTTCTTGCATGGAGACTGAAACACCTCGTATAATCATCGTTTGGCAAAAATCAAAGTTATTGAAACGTTCAAAAGACAGTCACCTCTCTTTGAAATAGGCGGATCAGTTTATGTTTCTTCAAGATCAAGTCTCTTGGTCGATTAATTTTTGGAAAACTTATATTCTGCCTTCTAACTCTTTTGTGGTTTGGAAGGCACTTTATCGAAAGTTACCTATGGATGATAATCTTTCGAAGCGTGGTTGAATTATTGTGTTAGTATGTGTGCTTTGTATGGAAGCTCGAGAATGTACAAACCGTTTTTCCTTCAGTGCGAGTTTTCACTGGATATTTGGAGTTGACTAAATGACTTGACTAAAAGCACATTTTCAATTGTAATTATGGAGGGATTTCTAACAATAACTTCATCAAGAATTTTACCTTTCGTATTATCTCCGTACGTGACAGGACCACTTTCCTTCTCATAGAACTTGATGAACATGAAAGCATCTCTCGTCATGTGTCTTGAACATCCGCTATCTATAAACCATAATCTTTTTGTGGAGGCAAGAATTTCCTGCGACAATTCAAATAGGCAATTTACACTACTACGAAAAACCCATTTAACAGCGGTTGAGAATGATATATAATGACGCGGTCGAAGGCGTTGTTATATGTATATTGTCGTTGTAAGTTCGTTGTTTCTACAACGGTTTGGAAACCGTTGTTGTATTCTGGAAGCGCGCGTTATATTGCAACTGTTAGGTATTTCAACCGTTGTAATATATATTAACTATCACAACGGTTATGAGTATCAACTGTTGTCATATATATTAACTATCACAACGGTTATGTGTCTCAACCATTGTGGAATGTACCCTTAGTTTATTAAATACAAATGTATATTGTTTGTTTTACCATACACCTAATTAAAGAAATACAACCATTAAAATTGGTAAAGAACTATATAATCTGAAAATTAAACTCTTCTTGAAAACCAACTTAAACACACCACTGTTTTCCGAATTGCATCCATTTCATTCCGCATATTTTATGTTCCTTAACATAAAATTTATGGTTCAATGGTCGGTTTCCTTCAATCCATCGATATCTTTTATTATAGTTTACCTCATCATCGCCAAAAATCATCGCGATTTTATCATCATAACAATCATGATCTTAACAACCATGATTATTAGTGACGACGATGAGGTAAACTATAATAAAAGATATCGATGAATTGAAGCAAACGGACCATTGGACCATAAATTTTATGTTAAGGAACATTAAATGTGCTGAATGAAATGGATGCAATTCGGAAAACATTGACATGATAAAGGTTGGTTTTCAAATACATCTTAATTTTCAGATTATAATTTCTATATCAATTTAACTGATTGCATTTTCAATAAAAGGATAGTGAAACAAACAATATACATAGTATATAATAAACTAAATTTCATATACAATATCAGAATGAATTTATATATATATGTACTTTATCAGAATGAATTCATATATATGTACCACCATCATCATCACCATGTGAAATAAACCCTAAGAAGTGGGAAGCAATGAAGAAAATTAGTTAGTATTCAATTTAACTATATACAATATACATAGTATATAATAAACTAATGTTCTATATCAATTTAATGATATTTGTTGTGGTTGGATTATGGAACTTTTGAGTTCAGCTAAACTTTCTGTTCTAGTGAATAATAAAGCTAGTATAATTCGACCTCCCTTATTTTTCATTGCATAAGAGGTTCTTAGTATAATTCTAGTACTATCTTGTTGTGAAAAACGATGGCTTTGATCAAAGTATAAAACTGGTTTCTTGAATTATCAAGAATCAAAAACAAGGGTTAGGGTTTAACGGAAAGGAAACAACAACAAGAAGAAGAAGAAGAAGAAACAACAAGGATTGGGCAAATATAAATATTGTTTACTATTCACTTTCCAATTAAAGTCACAAATGATTACAAGTGAATATCACAATTTGCCACACTCAACAAACTGAGTGTACTAGACTATCTATAGACCAACTAGGTAACTTGCAGCTCAAGAAACTTAAACAATTGGATCCTTAACACAAGATCTAATTCGACCGAATAACATTTCGACAATACATACATACTAGAACAGACTTCAACTATACTATGTAATAATATGGCATCAGCATGTGAATAAGCTTCGACTGCATGTTTGCCTCCTGTCGAAATACATGAAAGCTTCTCCTTCGACACAGCATGAGTTCGACCCAAATCTCACAAATCTCCACTTTGGATCTAACTCAACAACAAGGGAATCGACTAGCTTTCATCATGCAGCTTTATCAACTGCATACAGTGGAAGAACTTGCAACTTGGCAACGTCTTGGTGATCATATCAGCAGCATTATCTTTAGTCGAAACCTTCAGCACCTGGACTTTACCACGCTCGATTATCTCTCTGACGAAATGCAGCCTCACATCAATGTGCTTAGTTCACTCATGATAGGCTGAATTCTTCGACAGGTGTATTGCACTTTGACTATCACATTTAACAGTGATACTTTGACCTTGAAGTTTCAGCTTCTTTGCAAAACCTTCAAGCCACAATGCTTCCTTCACAGCTTCAGTAAGGGTAATATATTCAGCTTCAGTGGTTGATAAGGCAACAACCTTCTGAAGCGTTGCTTTCCAACTAATTATTGTGCCAAACATTGTGAAAACATATCCAGAAATAGACTTTCTGGAATCCATACAACCTGCATAATCAGAGTCAACAAATCCTTTGATTTCGACTATGTTATCACCATCACAGGCTCCACCATAAATCAAGACTCTTTTTAGAGACCCATTTATGTACCTGAGAATCCACTTTACAGCTTGCCAGTGCGCCTTTCCAAGATTGGCCATATACCTGCTCACAAGGCTCACTCCATATGCTATGTCTGGCCTCGTACAGACCATAGCATACATCAAAGAACCCACTACACTAGCATATGGAATGTTATTCATATATATTCTTTCAGCTTCAGTACTCTGACTTTGAGTAGTACTAAGCTTAAACTGAGGATTTCTAGGTGTCACAACAGGCTTCGAATTCGACATACCAAACTTGTCGAGAAGCTTCCTTAGGTATGTCTCCTGAGATAAGCACAACTTCGACTACTTTCTATCTCTCCGGATGTCAATCCCAAGAATCCTGGATGCAGCTCCCAGATCCTTCATTTCGAACTCCTTACTGAGTTCAACCTTCACCTTCATTACTTCCTCAACACTGTTGCTAGCTATGAGGATATCATCCACATACAGCAGCAACATAACAAGTGAGTTTCCAGGTCAAAATCTGAAGTAAACACAGTGATCGAACTGACTTCTAGTGAAACCAATGTGTGCCATGAACTTGTCGAATCTCATGTTCCACTGTCGAGGAGATTGTTTCAGGCCATACAAAGACCTATTTAGCTTGCACACATAATCTTCTTTACCCTTTTCTGCATACCCTTCAGGTTGACGCATCAGGATCGTTTCATCTAGATCACCATACAGAAATGTTGTCTTCACATCCATTTGCTCAAGTTCTAAGTCGAACTTTGCCACCATGGCCAACAACATTCGAATGGATCTATGCTTTACAACAGGTGAGAACACATCATTGAAGTCGACTCCTTCTTTCTAAGTGAACCCCCTAGCAACCAACCTCGCCTTAAAGTGCTTCGACATCACTCCTTCGATTCCTTCCTTGACCTTGAAAATCCACTTACAGCTGACTAACCTTGCTCTTGCAGGTTTCTCAATAAGCTCCCAAGTGTTATTATCATGAAGATATTTCATCTCGTCATCGATGGCTTTTCGCCATTCAGTCTTGTTTCAACTCCTTATAGCTTCCTTGTAATCTCTAGGTTCTTCGTCAAATACCTCACTTGCAGAGATTAAGGAAAAAGCTATAAGATCTGCATAACCAAGTCTCTGAGGTGGCTTGATGACTCTTCTCGACCTATCTCTTGCCAGTAGGTAGTCATCGACAGTTTCCTCAGCCTCTTCAGCATCTTGAGTTCGACTTCATCAGGGCCATGCACTTCGGCATCACTATGCTCCACCTCAACAGGCATCTCTACCTGTTCCAGCTCCTCTTCAGAGATTTCTGCACTTCGACCAACATCACCAGTTTTCTTGAAAGCCATTTCGACCTCATTGAAAACTACATCACGACTTGTGATACATCTTCTGTGACCTGGTTCTAGGCACCACAGCCTATAACCCTTGACTCCCTCAGGATATCCAAGGAATATGCATCTCAAAGCTCTAGGTTCGTCCTTGTCTTGCCTAATGTGAGTATAGGCTAAACAGCCAAATACTCTTAGTTTGTCGAGATCTGGTGGATGATTCGACCAAACTTCTTCAGGTGTCTTCATTCCCAGCGCAGTCGAGGGACATCTAATTATCAGATAAGTTGCTGTCGAAACAGCCTCTGCCCCAAACACCTTCTTCAATCCAGCACTAACCAACATGCATCTAACCCTTTCAAGGATTGTTCGATTGAATCTCTCAGCTATGCCATTTTTTTTAGGAGTACCTGCTATAGTCTTATGTCTTGCAATCCCAGACTCAACACAGTAACCGTCGAACGCTTCGTTGCAGAATTCAAGGCCATTGTCGGTTCTCAACCTCTTAACCTTTCTGCCAGATTGAGTTTCGACCAGAATCTTCCAACTTTTGAAATTCTCAAAAGTTTCATCCTTCGTCTTCTGAATGAATACCCATAGCTTTCTGGAATAGTCATCAACGATGGATAGAAAATACCTTGCACCTGAGTGTGAAGGATTCCTTGCAGGCCCCTAAAGATCAGCATGAATGTAATCAAGGATTCCTTGCAAGCTTTATTGTTCCCCGGCAGCGTTGATCCACCATCTTGATCACACAATTCTTCAAACACATTCTTGTTTGGAGTCATATGCCAAGTACATCCAGAATCCATAATCCACTCTTCGCAAGAGTTACTGCTCGACACCACAAGGACATCAGATGATTCATAACCATCTTGCACAATAGCTGCATTCCCATTGTCCTTACCTCCATGATTATTCAGGCGCTCAGGGCACACCTTTCTTGTATGAGCCTCCTTCTTACAGTGATAACATTTGATACCAGACATATCACCACCATAAGACTTATGCTGAACCTTTCCTTTCTTCTTGTCAAACCTACCATCTTTCTTCGACGATCTTCCTTTTACGGACTACCCTTCGCCAACTGATGAAGGTTTCTGCTCCTTTATTTCGTTCAAGTCCTTTGAATACAAGGCTGCTTGAACTTCTTCAAAGGTCAGGGACTCTCTTCCATACAAGAGAGTTTCTTTGAAGTGAGCATGCGATCTTGGCAAAGCACACAACAGCAACAATGCTTGATCTTCATCATCAATCTTCACATCAATGTTTTCAAGATCAAGAATCAGCTTGTTGAAAGAATCCAACTGCTCAGCCAAAGCTTTATCTTCATTCATCTTGAACGAGTACAAGGCTTGCTTCAGGTAAAGACTGATAACACGAATTTATATCATATTTTTACTTCGATTTATGTTAGTTTCTTATTCCGTTTTTCGTCTAATATCCGATTTTCTCGAGATTATTTAAGTGTTTTTGCAGGTAATCATATTTCACAAGTCAAAGTATGCTAAATGTGGAAAAGAACCAAAACATGCAAGAAAAGAGTAGAAAAGAGAAGAAAAATTGAAGAAATCCATTTTCTGCTGATATCACGATCGTCATGGGAGTGCCACGACCGTGGCAGCTTCAAAGTACACCACGACCGTCACATATCACCACGATCGTCATGCGCTTAATTTACACGTTGGATGCAGAGACTTAACTATGAATTCTCAGAGAAGCAGTTTCACACAATGCCATTTTCCTCCGAAGTTTTCTAGGTCCAACGTGGTGTAACCGTCAGCATGAGTGGCTGAATTTTCTCCAACTTCTACCTCGGCTGAGCCTATAAATAGAAGCATTCACGAAGAACAAAGGGTGGCCAATCTTGCTTTCAAAGTGTACTGTCTTGCTGCCGAATTATTTCTAAAGTTTTTATTTCATTTCTTTTACTTTGCATTTCCAATTCTTTGTTAACCATTACCGAACAAAGTAATAGTTTCTCACACTGAGGAACTATTACAACTTAGTTTTAGTTTTCTTTGTTTCATTGCCTTCAACCTTCGCAATTTATTACATTCAAGCAAGAACCTACCGGCTTGTGGAGGGATTGATGTTGCCATTATTACTGAATTCCAGGTTTCATTATTTAATTCAAGCATTGTTTATTTATTTCTTAGTTATGTCTGTGTTTATTTATTTCCTTGCTTTTACGTTTAATTTCCTAATTATGTCGAGCTAAACCGATATTATCGGTATGTAATGAAGTAACTAAAATGAATTAATTTCCTCTAAGCTAAAATCAACAATCAATCCTTCTTCTGGCTTCGATTTCTTAATATAAAACCCAACTTTTATTACGAGAGTAAAAAAGTAACATAGCTTAAAGTCGAGACCACGGGAGTGTGAGGCTTCACCCGGATAGCTGAAATCGGGCATTAGTTTTAAAAACAGCGGAAGCGCTTTAAAGTTAATTAGGTTTAATTAGTTTTCAAAAAGTATTTTTAACCTCATACGGGCTAGCGAGAGCAGACGTATTGACTTAGAAGTATAGTCCAAAGCAATAACCACAAGAGTGTGAGTTGAGGGCTTTTAAACCGGTTTCTCCTACAGATGAATATGGTGATAGATCTTTATAGGCTTAGGTTTAATTAATTCTACGTAGGTTACCGAATTATATACCGATAACTTAGTCATAACTAGCATTCCCAATTTTTAATTTCCCTTTAATTTCCAGTTTGAACTAAAAACCCAAATTCTGATTAGCCTTAGATAAACATAGTAACGATAGATAACGGTGCGTTCGATTTCTAGTCTCTGTGGGATCGATAATCTTTTAATACTACGCGATACAACTGTATACTTGCAGTAACCCCTATTCGACTCATAAAATCGCGGATCAAGTTTTTGGCGCCGTTGCCGGGGACTAATTAAGTCGACATCGTAATTCCTTTTTTACGTCGCATAGACTAAGGCAAAAAACCAAAATTCCCTTTCTGTTGATTGTATGCCAAGTACTCGCTCTTCTGGCGAAGACCTCGTACGACCAACAGACGAACCTGAACGTCTTCTTACTGTAAAAAGATGTATCCAAGAATACTGCTTAGCTCACGATATCCCTTTTCCTTTATCAGAACCTGAATCTCAATCAGATCCTTAACTTGAATCCGAATCAGATTCCGAATCAGAAACAGACATGGCCGATTTACTGCAAAACCGACCTCTTAAGTATTATGATGTCGCATCTCAACAAGAACCTCACAACAGCATTGTCGCTCCAGCTATCAACCGAAATGATTTCGAGTTGAAACCCTTGCTGTTATCTACTGTGCAACAAAATCAATTTTCTGGAAACCCAACAGAAGATCCGAACGAACATCTGACCAAGTTTGTGCAGTACGCAGACACAGTGAAAGCAAATGGTGTAACCGCAGACGCCATAAGACTACGTCTTTTCCCTTTCTCATTAAGAGATAGAGCTTAGGCTTGGTTGCAATCCTTGCCATCAAATTCTATTACTTCTTGGGAAGATTTAAAGAAGGTCTTTCTGGCACGATATTTTCCGCCAAGCAAAACAGCTATGCTGAGAGCCCAAATCAACAGCTTCAGATAAAAAGACAACGAGTCTTTATATGATGCATGGGAAAGATACAAAGATATGAGGAGGATATGCCCGCATCATGGTCTTGAGGATTGGTTAATTATCCACACGTTTTACAATGGTCTCTTGTACAACACAAGATTGATAATAGATGTCGCCGCTGGTGGTACACTCATGGATAAACCCTATGATGAAGCCCAATAACTCATCGAGAGCATGGCTCAGAATCACTACTAATGGGGAGGTGAAAGAACTCAAGTGGAGAAATCCCAACCAAAAGGAGGAATGTACGAAGTATCTAGCCTAGATGCCGTCCGTGCTAAGGTAGATGCAATCGCTCAAAAGATAGACAACTTGACCATGACACCCACAGCCACCGTGGCTGCTGTAGCGCCAAACTGCGAATTATGTGGAACAGCTGGACACGCTGCCCCTGAATGCCAAGTTTTAGCAGGAGCCTCTACAGATCAAGTGAATTATGCTCAAGCAAACCCCTATGCAAATACCTACAATCCTGGTTGGAAGAATCACCCCAACTTCTCTTACAAGAATAACAATGCGATGTATGCACCTGGTCAAGCACCTGCTGCACCACCAGGTTATCAAAAGGCTGCAACAGCTGCTCCAAATGTCCCTAGGAAGCCTAACCTCGAACTGATGATAGAAAACTTCATAGCTACCCAGACTCAGACAAACAAAGAGTTCCTGAATCAAAACGTACACACTAGTGAACATATTAAGTAGTTAGCAAACAAAGTAGACGCTTTGGCCACTCACAACAAAATGCTTGAAACACAAATTTCCCAAGTGGCTCAACAACAAGCACCTACTGCTGCTTGTAACACCCCCTTTCTATACCCCCAAATAATCATTTAAATCATTTAGGCACATATTCTAAAATTCGCCAGAGTACAATTAAAGCATGGCATAAAAGAGGCATGTCACATCATACACGCATTTAACACATACAACACCTGCTCAAAAGGTTGATATGCAGCAGTGGGGTAACTTGCTACAGAGGAACTTTGTCCTTACACCCACATCTCAATATTTAGAATTAAAGCGGAATATCCAAACATTGAAATACATCAAAATATATATACATACATATACATATGTATGCTTCATCAACACACTTCATGTTTACATAAACATTTATCCACAAGATACATATACAAATGTATCACAAAAGAATAATATACATCCTAGCTACCCGGTGCTACATATCAGAGCCAACCGACCAAAAGAATGAAGACACGCTTCACAAAAAGACCTCCAGCATACCTACTCTGCAATGCCTCATAGAGCATCATAAAACAGCAGAAGGGTGAGAAATATTATCATAATAACGTTGCATATAATTATATATCTCAACACAAAGTATACACACAACACATCCTCACCATTCTACCATTCCACATAACATGCATATTATATTCATTCTTCAATGCATCATTACAACGATACAATTCTTATCACAATTCATCACATCTCATTCAATATACATCGCAAGGCATATATATATATATATGCAAAACCAAACATAGTCATCACAATGCTTATCATTCAACATAACCACCTATATTCATGTTTATTCACCAATGTACATATACAAGGATGACCAATGCAAATCATAGAGACCGACTCACGACTCTATGCAAATGCAATGCGGTACCGACTCATTTCATCTCAAGTTCAATTGAAGAACTTATTGGAACCATCGCTTGTTACTTAACGTAACTCCCCGTCGGGCATACGATGTTCACCCATTGCTACCACCTCTCAAAAGGCTTACAATGTTTATGGATTGCTTTCGGTCCTCTTTGTATAAGGCTCACAATCCGATCGCTTTCGGTCCTCTTTGTATAAGGCTCACGATCGTTTGTAATCATCGCTCCCACCTCTCAAAAGGCTTACGACGTTACAACGGGTTCATCTTAGAACCCCACAATGCAAGAATGCACATCATGATGCTTCACATACAACATGACTCATGACACTTTTGACATGCATACATATTCACAATATAGTCATGCATTCATCACACACAATCCACATACATTCACATCAATTGTGCCAAACGGCAACCGAACGTTTTCACAAATAACCAAACAATTCGATTTACGGTTTACCGGAAAAGTTGGTGAAAAGTCGGCTAAAAATATAATTTCTTATCACCATCAATTAGTACATATCAATACCTTCAATTCGATATAAAGAACTCTCAAATCCGATAAACAACGAACAAGTTATGAATATTTCAATCTAACGCAAAAACATAAACCGGACACCCGACACTACGAAACGATTCGTAAAAAATGTACTGATTGGACCAAGTTCAGACCCCAAAACTATTTTCCTAGAAAGAACATCTCGTTAGCTTCCCAACGCTTCGAACGGGGATCAAAACCGACTTACGGTTCAAGAGATATGAATTTCCGAAGTTTCCCCGAAAAACCAGAATTTCTGTTTCAGCACAGTATGTATCGATACATAGGCTTTATGTATCGATACATAAAGACCTCATGTATCGATTCATAACTCGCATGTGTCGACACATGCTGTAGTGAAAATGCTATTTTTCCCAATTTTCACAGTATGTATCGATACATAAGGGTTATGTATCGATACATAAACCATTTCGTATCGATACATAGCTGTTATGAATCGATTCATGCTCTGTTTTTCTCAAAAAAACCAGATTTTTCAATTTACACCTTTGCTGCCATTTTCCCGAATCCCCGAAAACTCGACTAAATCAAACATTTTCACCGAAACAACCATATACGCCCAACCACCAAATACATGGGAACAATTTAGAACACATAAACGAAATTTCTACGACGTTCGATTTTTCGATTAAATTTCAACCTTTCAAAAACCAGAATTTTTAAACTTCACCAAATCGAATAAAAAGCACGCCATACGACGACCTAACCTTCCTCGATACCACTACGTAATTTATTTCGAATTCTAACCGTGAAAACATCGTTTTCTATCAATTTCCTATAATTCGACCTAAACGGAAACAACAACGGAAACATACCGAAAACTAACCGAAACATAACCAAACTTCATGAAACTTCAAACAGCAGCTCACATACATATAACCAACCAACACATGTATTTATACGACTTTTCGACCGTAGAAACATCGGTTTCTATCGATTTCGTCCAATACGACATAAACGGAAACATATGGAAAACCAACCAAAACATTCACACAAAACACATACATAATCATACACAAAGTTAGGATAATAATATTTCACACCCTTACCCGATTTCTCGATTCTTGGAAGCTTGATCTTGATGATTTGTAGCTTTTCTTCTTTTTCTCTTCTCTTTTTCACTCTTGCTCTCAAAATTCTGTTTTTCTCTCTTTCTCACCTCTAACTTTCTATTTCTATTCTTTTTCTTTCTTTCTTATACTTTTCTTTCTTTCTATTTCTTTATAGTTTCTCAAAATATCTACTAACTAACTAACTATCATTAAATGTGAAATATCTAAAATACCCTTCAATCTAATTTCCCCGCAAACTCTCAAAAACAGTAAAATCACATAATATGCAAACATAACGTATTAACACACCAATATCACAAATAACATAATTATTGCCCAATTAAATAAAAGACCCAACCAAATAGAATCAATCAACACAAAAATGGAAATATCAAAATCGGGCTGTTACAACTCTCCCCCACTTTAGAAATTTTCGTCCTCGAAAATATTACCTGATTCAAACAACTCCGGCTACGACTCGCGCATCCCACTTTCCAATTCCCAAGTCATATTGCCTTCTGAAGCGCCTCCCCACGCCACTTTCACAAGCGCAACATCTTTACCTCTTAACTTCTTAACTTCGTGATCCAAAATCTTAATCGGTAAAACTTCAACCGTAAGATTATCTCTCACTTCCACATCGTCCATAGGAATAACATGTGACGGATCCGGAACATACTTCCGAAGTTGCGAAACATGGAAAACGTCATGCAAATTCGAAAGATTCGGAGGCAACGCCACACGATAAGCCACATCGCCAACACGTGCAATAATCTGATACATACCAATAAAACGAGAAGTCAACTTCTTCGACTTCAAGGCACGACCCACACCCGTAACCGGTGTAACTCTCAAAAACACATGGTCGCCTTCTTGAAACTCAAGATCTTTCCTTCTCTTGTCATGATAGCTCTTTTGTCTACTTTGAGAAGCTTTCATCTTCTCCCGAATAAGCTTCACTTTCTCCGTCGTTTGTTGTACCATTTCCGGTCCAACTATCGTCCTCTCGCCGGTTTCATGCCAGCACAAGGGTGTTCGACATCTCCGACCATACAAAGCCTCAAATGGTGCCATACTAATACTCGAATGAAAACTGTTATTATAGGTGAACTCAATCAACGCTAAATAACTATCCCAAGCACCACCTTGCTCTAGCACACAAGCACGCAACAAATCCTCCAACGATTGAATCGTCCTCTCGGTTTGACCATCTGTTTGCGGATGGTAAGCCGAACTCAATCTTAGCTTAGAACCCAAAGCCTTTTGTAAACTTTCCCAGAACCTCGATGTAAATCTAGGATCTCTATCCGATACAATACTCTTAGGAACTCCATGTAATTTCACTACCACCAGAACATAAATCTCGGCTAACTTCTCCAAAGGATAACTAATATCAATTGGAATAAAGTGAGCAGATTTAGTAAGCCTATCAACAATCACCCAAATAGCATTATGACCTCTTTGCGTATTCGTCAATCCCGTAACAAAATCCATCGATATACTATCCCATTTCCATTCCGGAATATCCAACGGTTGCAACAAACCACTAGGCTTCTGATGTTCCACCTTCGACTTTTGACAAGTCAAACATGCATACACAAATTGAGCAACATCCCTCTTTAATCCAGACCACCAAAAGATTTTCCTCAAATCTTGATACATTTTGTTCGCTCCCGGATGAATACTTAAGTTACTTCGGTGTCCTTCCTCTAATATCATCTTTTTCAACTCCGCGTCGTCGGGAATACAAATACGACCACGGAATCACAAAACTCCAAAATTATCAACCTTGAAATCCTCATTCTCATTCAACATTAAATCAACAAACTTCAACTCCAACTTTTGCTTTTCACTAACCGTTGCAAGAAAATCATTCGTAACATGTAACATACCAAGTCTCACACTTCGCGGCGTCATTTCACAAACCAAACTCAAATCTCTGAAATCCTCCAAAAGTTCCCATTCTTTCATCATTAATGCGGACATATGTAACAACTTTCGACTTAAGGCATCGGCCACCACATTCGCCTTACCCGGATGGTAATTCAAACTAAAATCAAAATCCTTCAAAAGCTCTAACCATCTTCGTTGTCTCATGTTCAACTCTTTTTGATCAAATAAATATTTCAAGCTCTTGTGATCACTAAAAACTTCAAATCTCGCACCATAAAGATAATGCCTCCATATTTTCAAAACAAACACCACGGCCGCTAACTCCAAGTCATGCGTAGGATAATTCTTTTCATGCACTCTCAATTGTCGTGAAGCATATGCCACAACTTTTCCATCTTGCATTAAAACACCACCTAAACCTGTCAATGAAGCATCACAATACACAACAAATGGTTCATTAGGATTAGGCAAAATCAAGATCGGAGTCGTTGTCAACCGTCTCTTTAGCTCATTGAAACTCTCTTCACAATGAATATCCCAAATGAAAGCCTTTCCTTTACAAGTCAATTGCGTTAAAGGAAGTGCCAACTTCGAAAATCCTTCTATAAACCTCCGATAATAACCCGCCAAGCCTAAAAAGCTTCGAATCTCCGTAACCGACCTAGGAGCCTCCCATTGCATCACCGCATCTATCTTGGATGGATCAACACTAATACCACTACCGGAAATAACATGTCCAAGGAAACTTACTTCCGACAACCAAAATTCATATTTTGACAACTTAGCATACAATTGTTTCTCTTTCAAAATTTGCAACACAATTCTCAAATGCTCTTCATGCTCCTCTTGAGACTTAGAGTAAATCAAAATATCATCGATGAACACAACCACAAAACGATCCAACTGTTCATGAAAAATACGATTCATGTATTCCATAAACACACCCGGCGCATTAGAAACCCCGAATGGCATCACGGAATATTCGTAATGACCATACCGTGTCCTAAATGCCGTCTTTTGAATATCCTCTCCTTTCACACGAATCTGGTGATATCCCGATCTCAAATCAATCTTACTAAAAACATTCGCACCAACCAATTGGTCCATCAAATCATCGATCCTTGGAAGCGGATACTTGTTCTTAATTGTCACTTTGTTCAATTGTCGATAATCAATGCATAATCGCATACTCCCGTCCTTCTTCTTTACCAACAATACCGGAGCACCCCAAGGAGAAACACTTGGTCTTACAAATTTCTTATCCAACAAGTCATTCAATTGCTTTTTCAATTCTACCAACTCCGATGCCGACATACGATACGGTGCCATCGAAATCGGTCTAGTACCCGGAACTAGATCAATAGAAAATTCAACCTCTCTTTCCGGCGGTACATCCGTAATGTCTTCCGGAAACACTTCTGGAAATTCACACACCACTGGGAACACATCAAGTGAAACTTTACTTTCCACCGACAATGATGCAAACAAACCAAACAATTGAGCTTCATCCGCTAAAAGTTTCTTCAACTCTTTAGTGGATAGGAAACTCTCAAATTCATCATCTTCCAAAGAAGGAAACCTTACTAACTTGTGATAGCAATCTATATGAACTCGATTAAATTGCAACCAGTTCATACCCAAGATTACGTCCAAACCCTCCAACGGCAAACATACTAAATCCATAACAAAGTCTTTACCATACATGGTTAAAGGACAACTCATACACACCAAAGATGTAGTTACCGACCCTGAAGCAGGAGTCTCAATAACCATCTCACCACCCATCAAAGACAACGCAAGATTTAAACGCATCGCGCACTCCGAAGAAATAAACGAATGAGTCGGTCCCGTATCAATAACAGCAACTAAAGGTGTACTATTAATAAAGCATGTACCTTTAATCAAACGGTCTGCACTAGTGGTCTGAGTCCCCGCCAATGCAAACACCTTTCCGCCCGCTTGAGCTTGTTTCGGCTTAGTACACTTAGTACTAATGTGACCCACTCCTCCACAATTAAAACACTTCACCATATTCCTCCTACACTCAGCAATAGAATGCCCAATACCTCCACAGTTAGAACATTTCCCAACGGGCTTCCTACACTCAGTTGCTTTATGACCCATTCCACCACAATTGAAACATTTAATGAACCCAGAACTTCCTCCTCTAGATCTCTTATTAAAGTTTCCCTTATATTTACCCTTATCAGCGGGTGTCACATAAGGTCCACTTCTAGCTTGTTGCTTTCCCTTCCTCTCGTTCAAACTCTTGTAATGTGTAGAACGAGCTTTGCTATCTTCCTCGAAGATTCTACAACATTCCGTCAAATCCCAAAACCTCCTAATTCTTTGATATCCCACAGCTTGCTTAATCTCAGGACGCAAACCATTCTCATATTTAATACACTTTGAGAACTCAGCAGTAATCGCAGCATAATGAGAATGAAATTGAACCAATTCCACAAACTTAGCAGTATAGTCCACCACTGACATACCACCTTGTTTCAATTCCAGGAATTCCATCTCCTTCTTCCCTTTCACACTTTCAGGGTAATACTTCAGCAAAAACTCGGTACGAAACAATTCCCAAGTTACCTCTTCATTATCCACCTCAAGAATTTCGCGCATACCGACCCACCAATCATCGGCTTCTTCCCTCAGCATGTGAGATCCAAGCCTCACCTTATTCTCTTCCGCGCAGTCCATAACTCTGAAGATTCTTTCAATCTCTTTCAACCAATTTTGAGCTCCATCGGGATCAAATCTTCCTTTGAAGACCGGTGGTTGATTCTTCCTGAACTCTTCATTAGCATTTACATTCGGCGCACCCTGCACCGCCCTAGCCAATGCTTCCATAGCAGCAGCCATCGCATTATCGTTTCTACCAGCCATATTCTGATCATTCCCAAAAATAATAACAAAGGTTAAACAACAGTTCAACCAACACAACTACAAGACAGACACAACTGACTCAACTCTGGCTCTGATACCACTTAATGTAACACCCCCTTTCTATACCCCCAAATAATCATTTAAATCATTTAGGCACATATTCTAAAATTCGCCAGAGTACAATTAAAGCATGGCATAAAAGAGGCATGTCACATCATACACGCATTTAACACATACAACACCTGCTCAAAAGGTTGATATGCAGCAGTGGGGTAACTTGCTACAGAGGAACTTTGTCCTTACACCCACATCTCAATATTTAGAATTAAAGCGGAATATCCAAACATTGAAATACATCAAAATATATATACATACATATACATATGTATGCTTCATCAACACACTTCATGTTTACATAAACATTTATCCACAAGATACATATACAAATGTATCACAAAAGAATAATATACATCCTAGCTACCCGGTGCTACATATCAGAGCCAACCGACCAAAAGAATGAAGACACGCTTCACAAAAAGACCTCCAGCATACCTACTCTGCAATGCCTCATAGAGCATCATAAAACAGCAGAAGGGTGAGAAATATTATCATAATAACGTTGCATATAATTATATATCTCAACACAAAGTATACACACAACACATCCTCACCATTCTACCATTCCACATAACATGCATATTATATTCATTCTTCAATGCATCATTACAACGATACAATTCTTATCACAATTCATCACATCTCATTCAATATACATCGCAAGTCATATATATATATATATGCAAAACCAAACATAGTCATCACAATGCTTATCATTCAACATAACCACCTATATTCATGTTTATTCACCAATGCACATATACAAGGATGACCAATGCAAATCATAGAGACCGACTCACGACTCTATGCAAATGCAATGCGGTACCGACTCATTTCATCTCAAGTTCAATTGAAGAACTTATTGGAACCATCGCTTGTTACTTAACGTAACTCCCCGTCGGGCATACGATGTTCACCCATTGCTACCACCTCTCAAAAGGCTTACAATGTTTATGGATTGCTTTCGGTCCTCTTTGTATAAGGCTCAAAATCTGATCGCTTTCGGTCCTCTTTGTATAAGGCTCACGATCGTTTGTAATCATCGCTCCCACCTCTCAAAAGGCTTACGACGTTACAACGGGTTCATCTTAGAACCCCACAATGCAAGAATGCACATCATGATGCTTCACATACAACATGACTCATGACACTTTTGACATGCATACATATTCACAATATAGTCATGCATTCATCACACACAATCCACATACATTCACATCAATTGTGCCAAACGGCAACCGAACGTTTTCACAAATAACCAAACAATTCGATTTACGGTTTACCGGAAAAGTTGGTGAAAAGTCGGCTAAAAATATAATTTCTTATCACCATCAATTAGTACATATCAATACCTTCAATTCGATATAAAGAACTCTCAAATCCGATAAACAACGAACAAGTTATGAATATTTCAATCTAACGCAAAAACATAAACCGGACACCCGACACTACGAAACGATTCGTAAAAACTGTACCGATTGGACCAAGTTCAGACCCCAAAACTATTTTTCCTAGAAAGAACATCTCGTTAGCTTCCCAACGCTTCGAACGGGGATCAAAACCGACTTACGGTTCAAGAGATATGAATTTCCGAAGTTTCCCCGAAAAACCAGAATTTCTGTTTCAGCACAGTATGTATCGATACATAGGCTTTATGTATCGATACATAAAGACCTCATGTATCGATTCATAACTCGCATGTGTCGACACATGCTGTAGTGAAAATGCTATTTTTCCCAATTTTCACAGTATGTATCGATACATAAGGGTTATGTATCGATACATAAACCATTTCGTATCGATACATAGCTGTTATGAATCGATTCATGCTCTGTTTTTCTCAAAAAAACCAGATTTTTCAATTTACACCTTTGCTGCCATTTTCCCGAATCCCCGAAAACTCGACTAAATCAAATATTTTCACCGAAACAACCATATACGCCCAACCACCAAATACATGGGAACAATTTAGAACACATAAACGAAATTTCTACGACGTTCGATTTTTCGATTAAATTTCAACCTTTCAAAAACCAGAATTTTTAAACTTCACCAAATCGAATAAAAAGCACGCCATACGACGACCTAACCTTCCTCGATACCACTACGTAATTTATTTCGAATTCTAACCGTGAAAACATCGTTTTCTATCAATTTCCTATAATTCGACCTAAACGGAAACAACAACGGAAACATACCGAAAACTAACCGAAACATAACCAAACTTCATGAAACTTCAAACAGCAGCTCACATACATATAACCAACCAACACATGTATTTATACGACTTTTCGACCGTAGAAACATCGGTTTCTATCGATTTCGTCCAATACGACATAAACGGAAACATATGGAAAACCAACCAAAACATTCACACAAAACACATACATAATCATACACAAAGTTAGGATAATAATATTTCACACCCTTACCCGATTTCTCGATTCTTGGAAGCTTGATCTTGATGATTTGTAGCTTTTCTTCTTTTTCTCTTCTCTTTTTCACTCTTGCTCTCAAAATTCTGTTTTTCTCTCTTTCTCACCTCTAACTTTCTATTTCTATTCTTTTTCTTTCTTTCTTATACTTTTCTTTCTTTCTATTTCTTTATAGTTTCTCAAAATATCTACTAACTAACTAACTATCATTAAATGTGAAATATCTAAAATACCCTTCAATCTAATTTCCCCGCAAACTCTCAAAAACAGTAAAATCACATAATATGCAAACATAACATATTAACACACCAATATCACAAATAACATAATTATTGCCCAATTAAATAAAAGACCCAACCAAATAGAATCAATCAACACAAAAATGGAAATATCAAAATCGGGCTGTTACACTGCTCCTGCTGGAACATTTCCTGGATAGCCACAACCTAATCCCAAAGGACATGCAAACACTGTTATACTGAGAAGTGGAAAAGAATTAGATGGACCCATTGACCCAAGACTTTAAAATCCAGCCATGTACCAAAATTCTGCTAACGACCAAACAACTGAGAAGGAGAGTGAACCCAAGGAAAAGGAAGATAATGACCAAGAGGATGTAAACAAAGAAAAACCTTATGTGCCTCCACCACCTTATAAGCCGCCTATTCTGTATCCTCAAAGATTGAAAAGTTCTAAAACCGCAGGGCAATTTAAGAAATTTGTTGAACTTCTGAAACAATTAAACATCACGATACCCTTTACAGAAGCCATCACCCAGATGCCCTCGTACGCTAAGTTCCTAAAAGAAATCTTATCGAATAAGAAAAATATTGAGGAAAACGAAACAGTTACGCTTACTGCTGAGTGTAGCGCAATAATTCAAAACAAAATGCCTCCTAAGCTGAAAGACCCAGGTAGTTTCTCAATACCTTGTGTAATTGGGAAGTTCGTCATAGACAAAGCTCTGTGCGACTTAGGGGCCAGTATTAGTGTTATGCCCTTATCCATTTGCAAGAAGCTTGATATGGGAGAATTAAGACCAACTAAGATGTCTGCTCAATTAGCTGACCGCTCTGTTAAATACCCAGTTGGTATACCAGAGAATGTTCCAGTTCGTATAGGACAATTCTATATCCCTACTGATTTCATAATCATGGATATTACATAAGACTCTACTACTCCTATCATATTAGGAAGGCCATTCCTAGCTACTGCTGGAGCAATTATAGATGTAAAGAGAGGGAGGCTAACTTTTGAAGTTGGTGAAGAGAAAGTTGAATTTATCTTGACACAATTCTTACAAGCTCCAGCCATAGACGACACATGTTATTTACTAGATGTCATAGATGAGTGCGTAAGAGAAATCGAGATGGAACCGACCATATATTTAGATATTCTAAAAATTCCTATACCTCCGATTTTCGAAGATGATAACTGGCGTAGCCTAACCGAATGCTTAGCACTTACACCAGATCATCTACCTTGCCCAAAGAACCCAGCCCTAGAACTGAAAACATTACCCAAAAATTTAAGGTATGAATTCCTAGACAAAGCTCTCGAACGACCTGTAATAGTCAACGCAGACTTAGCACAGACCGAAACGAAGAAACTATTATATCTCTTAAGAAAATATCCAACTGCGTTAGGCTATAACATCGCTGATCTTAAAGGAATAAGCCCTTCTATTTGTATGCACCGCATTATGCTGGAGGAAGACTGTAAATCCTCTAGGGAACATCAGAGAAGGATTAACCCGATCTTGAGCACTGTAGTCAAGGACGAAGTGAAAAAACTTTTAGAAGCAGGAATCATATACCCGATATCAGACAGTCAATGGGTTAGCCCAGTACATGTCGTTCCAAAGAAGGGAGGTGTTGCAGTTGTTAAGAACGAAAAAGGTGAATCTATAACAAAAAGGGTTGTAACTGGAAGTAGAATGTGCATCGACTATAGAAAGTTAAATAAATCCACTCGTAAAGACCATTTCCCATTGCCTTTCATTGACCAAATGTTGGAAAGATTGGCTAAACACTCATACTTCTGCTATTTAGACGGTTACTCAGGATTCTTTCAAATTCCTATTCATCCTGATGACCAAGAAAATACGACCTTCACATGTCCAAAAGTTCCACATACACCATCACCTACAGTCAAAACAAAACCATCATGAGCTGTGTTAAAAGCCATCACATCAGCAAAAGATACATCCACAAAATTCTCACCAACACTAACCTTGTATCAAGCCCCTCGTGCCAATGGTGCACACATGAAAAAGAAAAAATGAAGTCAGTTAGCAGCAGATTCAATACAATGTTCAAATGAGATTTCTGCAACATATCAAAAATCATAAGAGCCACACCAGCAGGAAAACTAGTAGCAGTAAAAAATAGTGAAAACCGTAAACAACACAGTGAAAAATTAGAAGGCAAGTTCCAAACACAACCAGACAAATTCAGGGAAGTACAAGGTTTAGAAAGTACATATAGGTTGGATACACGGTTTAGGCAAGAACACCTTCTGAACCTTAGAAAGAAACAATAAACATACCAATAATGAAGATGCTTCAGTCTATGTTCAAACCATCAAACCCTAAATTTCTAGTATATAAAGAGGAGACATTCACGAAAACTGGGGAGACAGAGACACACAGAAAAAACCTAGCAGCCATAATTTTTAGATTAGCAGAAACACACTTTTCAGCAAAAAAATCTGAAGTCATCACACAATAACAAATATCACAGACCAAGATCAAAAACCTCAAACAAACACTGAAAGGAGTAGAAGGAATTCACAACAGAAAAGAAGAAGAGAAAAAAAGGTATCAAGCGGAGTCAATTGAAACACACCTGAGGTTCCTCGGAAACGTTCTTCAAGAGGTAGTTTCTTCTCTTTCTCTACAACTTGAACGCCTTGCTTGATTTCTCTTTGATTTTCTTTGATCTCGGAATAATGTAGATCGCTCTTCGTCCTTTGATTTGTCTAGTTTTGAAGTTAGGGTTTCCATTTGGGAAAACCCTCGATTTGAGAAATTGGGGCTTTTTCTAACAAAACTGGGTTCGGATTTGAAAAGAGGAGAGGAAAATAGGTAGCGTTAGTGTTTGGATTTTGGAGTTTTGGTGGTGGTGTTGCCGGAGAAGACGGAGGCGGCAACCGCGCGCCGTGGCTTCTCCAGCCGTTTTAGGGTTCCGGCAATGAGAGGCTTCAGAGAGAGAGAGAGAGAGGCGTGAGAGAAGTATAGAGAGAGAGAAACAGATTGGGTTATGAACTTTGTTTTTTCATTTTCTTGGTTTATCCCGTGAATTCAAGTGAGGTGGTGGGGTGGTCGTATCCACCGGTGACATGTGTCACCGGTCACCCATTTTCTTGTGCGCGCATGTACCCTACTCCCCCACCATATGCATGTTGTTCTCAGCCTTTGGATTGAGAGTCACCTTTGACTCTACAAGGAACGGACGCTCCAGATCTATCCTTGGGGTCAACTCAGTTGACTGAGGTCCATGGAACCCTTCAGCCTGCGTGGGCCTCTTAAGCTGGGCTTAGAAGAAATTCCTTTTATCACCCCCTGTTTCTTCTTTTTATGGCCCAATGTTTTTTCTTTTAGTTAGTTTTTAGTTTAAAAAAGAAACTTAATTTTATTTACTTATTAAAAAATCTAAAAAACATTTTTATTTTAAATATTAACTTTTTGAAAATATTATTATTAAAATAATTTAGTAAGTTTTTATTAAAACTTTTTTCATTTAATATTAATTAGTCTATTTATGATTAATTTTATTAAATATTGAATTTTAATTATTGATTTAGTTTTAATTCTAAAAAAAATCCAAAAATTACTTTTCTATTTAATTCCTAATCTAGTTAATTTCTTAACTTTTAAAAATATATTTTTCAAATCAAATCATAGTCTATTTTGGCCTAATTATTAATTATTTTCTTAAATCAAATCATAAAATGTTTAGATTAATATTTCTAAACCTTTTCCTAATTAATTATGGAAGTAGTGGGCTTTTGGAGTCTAGCACTCCTTAGGTCCTTGAACGATCGCTCTTGGGGCGTACGCCTTGAGTTGTGATCATTCCGTCTTTCATTCTAAAACACTTAATTCACTTAAACCCTCATACTTAAGACATTTAATTCAATTAAAACATCCTTTTAAAAAACACTTTCTTAAGATCATAATCAACGTTTTAATACTTAAAATATTCTCATAAAATATTTAAGTCAAACTTCTTAAACCATTCACATAATTAATTACTGGAAGTAATGGGCTTTTAGAGTCTAGCACTCTTTGGGTCTTGAACGATCGCTCTTGGGGCGCACGCCTTGGGTTGTGTTCGTTCCGAGCTTCCATTTCAAAACTTAAAAACTCTCAACCCAACTAAAATACTTAATCATCTTTAAAACCTTTACAACTTCAAATCCAAAATCAACTAACGCGTCTAAAACACCTCAAATTCAAATCTTTTTCTTAAATCAAATTGAGAAAGTAGTGGACTTTCGAGGTCTAGCACCTCTTGGGCCCTGGAATGAATGCTCTTGAGGTGCACGCTTTGGGTTGTGTTCATTCCGAACTTTCTTCCTAAAACACTCGCCCTAATTATATGGACAAGTAAGCCAATTGTCCAACAAATACAATTTCATAATTAATAGAATGAAAAAGGTGTCGTTGAGATCTAGCATCTCAATAATGCCCCGATTAATTGGTTGCAAGGCCGACGTCTCGTTTATCGAATAATCGTCATTCTTCCACAAAATACTTAACAAACTAAACGCTTCTTATGCAACCAAAACCCTAAAACATACGCAAATCGAACTTTTTTTTTCAAATCAAATCTTAACGCACTTAATCCAATTTAAACAACTTTTCTCAAAAAGAACATTCTTTAGTCCATTCTCTCGCGCATATGAACTAGTGCTTCAGCCTCCCATAACGAGCAGACAAGCCAACGTTTAGCAGTTAGAATGTGAATTAAACTCTCGTTCGCCTAAAAAACGCCAACCAACCGTAGTCCCACGAACTACGAATGCTCTGACTTTCCCATTGCACGAGGGAATACGTAGGCCCAAAGATTCTCAATCCTTGCCGAGCACCCTAATAAAAAAACCACCCATTTCCCCCTTAGAAAACAATATTACCTAAGAAGAAAACAAACAAACCAAGCTAACTTATCTCCCGAATCGAATCAAGAGGTTCCCGTTGAGTACAACGGATGTAGAGGGTGCTAATACCTTCCCTCTTGCGTAACCAACTCCCGAACCCGTAATTTGGTTGCGATGACCAAGTTCTTATCTCTCTTTAAAGGTTTTATCGATATTTTCCTTTCCCTCATTTGGGATAAATAAAGTTCAGTGGCGACTCTGTTTCGAACAGGTTTTTCCGCGTCCATCGCGAGGATCGTATTTTTCGAGGTACGACAGTGATTAGTGAAGGTGTATGGTAGGAAATGATCAAAGTGATGTAGGGGAATTAAAATGAGATGGTCTAGAATATTCCAAATGTGATCAAGGGCTGAGATTGGTACAAAATTGCTTAATTTGAGTTTGCTGAATTTTTTCAAATTTTCACGAGGGTAATCGATTACCCTAATTGAGTAACCGATTACTCAGTGCAAATTTTGAAAAAATTGCCTTTTTGAGTGCACTGTTGTGGTTCAGCTCGATTCTTTTGCTTGTCAAAGAAGGCATGGAAATAAACACATGAACCTTGGAGTCTCTTGAATAAAATCAATTAAATCTCAGAAACTCTTGATCAGATGAATTTAAATTGTTTGCAGATCAACTTTGACATTGTTCAGATGAAATTCATTCGAGCTGAGGGACTGTTTGATATCCTTGATTCTCGTCCTGAAAAAGTTAGTAAAAAGGAAATACAAACATATTTTTGGACTTTGGTTAAAGGTTAGTAAACATAAGCAAATGGAGGCAAATAAGAAAGGCACATGTACCCAGGAGAAACACATATTGTGATCTTGTTTGCGGTATGAGATGCAAATGAAATGTGTGAAATCTTATGGGTAAAAATTAGGATTCAACAATAACCAATGGTCTATGCATGTTAAAAACGAATCATTTCAAAACTTGATTCAGAGACATGCAATCATGAAGGAGACTCAATAATAGAAAGTAAATCAAAGATGAAATTGATAAGACAAGTAACAAAATAACCGTATTGGGGTGCTCCCCCTTAATGTATTAGGGACATGTGACTATGATAAGTTCTTCTGAATTTTACTGATTTGATTTTGACTCCGAATCAATTGAAGAGCTATGCTTTGGCTGAAATTCAAATTTTGTTGCAAAGCAGCAATAATAGCTTGGAAAATTGTCCAAACATGCCTCAGTCGGACAACACATTGTTACTAGAGAGACAAAATAGATTAATTTATGGTGAGTGGAACTATGATATACAACCTTTAGTTGAGGAGCATTGTAAATTGATGTCAACAATGACAATTAAACACAAGAGAATATATGATAAGATTATGATAAGGGTCGAAGAAAATAGGTCTTTTTTTCTTCTTTATAGTTATGAAGGAACTGTCAAGATTTACATTTGGAGAGCAATGTCTGCAGCATTAAGGGTGAAATGTGAGATTGTCCTAACCGTAGCATCAAGTGGGAGAGCTGCACTGCTAATTCTTGGTGGAAGAACTGCATACTCGAGGTTCGGCATCCCATTAAATGTTGATGAATACTCGACGTGTGAAATAACTCCAAAAGACCTTTTAACATATTTAATATGTCGTGCAAAGGTAATCATCTGGAATGAAGAACCTATGATGCACAAACATTGTTTTGAAGTTGTTGATCGTACTTTGAAGGATATATTGAGAGGAAAAAATATTTCAGTTGGTAGAAAGTTAGTTGTCTTGGGAGGAGATTTTCGTCAAATTCTTTTTGTTATACCTAAAGGAACAAGACAAGAAGTTGTTCATTCTACTATAAATTATTCTCTTCAGTGGAGTTTTTATGAAGTGCTTACATTGACTACTAACATGAGAATTCTAATCGGAGGTACAGATTCTGACTTTGAAGAGAGAAATATTTTTCATAGTGGATTTCTAGAATTGGCGATGGAAGCATCGAAGATGCTAATGATGAAGATATAGTCCAGATAGCACAAGATTTGTTGATTACTAGCTTTGGTGATCCACTTTCACCTATTGTTTAAAGCACGTATCTAGATTTATTGCATAACATGAGCGGTACATCATTTTTTCATAATAGAGCTATATTTCCTCCTAAGAATGCAATTATGGCTGCCATAAATGACTACATGTTGGATGTCATACCTGGAGAACAAAAAACGTATTTAAGTTATGATTCTCTATGTAATGTCAGATCAAATATTGACATGCCAGATGATGTGCACACTCCTGAATTTCTAAACACCGTTGTTTCTTCAGGACTTCCAAAACACAAATTAAGATTAAAATTAACATCGGCAATTTCCATTGATTGTTTCATTCGTTATGACTATCAAGAAGAGTCAAGGACAGTCACTCACACATGTTGGAGTGATCTTTCCCAATCAATATTCTCTCACGGACAACTATATGTTATACTATCAAGGGTTACTTTAAGGAAAGACTTAAATTTACTAATAACTGACAATAAAAGTAAAGATTCAAATGTAATTGGAAATGTAGTTTACAAAAAAGTGTTCCAAAATGTTCAGAGTTAGTAAATTTTATATAAAATTATGTAATTTCTTCTTATGATATTTAAAAAATTTCTATTTACATTTATGCATTATTTCATTCAACACAATTATTTGTTCGATTTTTGAGATTGCGTTTAATTTTTATTTGTTCGATTCTTTAAAAGTCTAAAGTTGACAAACTCTAAATGGGTGTTTGATATAAAAAAAAAACGCTTGAAGTATGGTTATAAACTTTTTAAAGCAAAGCAAAATCTTAACTAAGGCTCAACATATTGAGCTATAAACCCAACCGATTCATATTAACTTAAATTTTATAAAAAAGAATAATATTTTGTCTTTAAATTATATATTTGCCACATACTGTATTCGATAAAAGAACATCTTGAGGCACTTTAATAAAGTATTGGAGTCTTTAAAACAGTAAAATAATTCAGGAAATTAAATATTATGCACATGCTATGCTATACATTTGCTATGCTCAAGGAAAATCAAAGTGGTGAATGGTATTACAAACTTTGGATACTACTACTAATTAATGGCATCTTCCTGCATGGACGCCATTTCCACAAAAAGTCTGTACTCCAGTTTAGACAGAAACTTAAACCACACACAGGCTTTGCATAGAATAAGGTGATGTGCATGGAATCCATGTGCACAAGGAGATAATGCAATCGTTTTGCATGGATGACATTTGCATAAACTTTGTTACCACTTGGAGGAATCAATCTCATCAATAAGACAAGTTTTGCATGCAACTATATAAGAAAATTTGTAAAGAAATAAAAAAGTTGTGTAATTTAATTATGTTGAACGGTATATTTAGTATTGAGTTTAGAAAATTAAAAAAATAGGCAATACAAATAACACTCATGCTTATTAGAATTCAATATAACAGTTGTGAATATCTTTGGGACTCAAGAAGGCAAATTCAGTCTTGTAAGACGTGTATACCTTTGGAGATGTGTCGTGTTTTGAAAATACACTTGGTTAAATTTCTTTTTTTTTTTTAAGAGTTTGGTTAAATTTCTAATTACTAAACCTATCAATGAACCAACTATTTGTATTGGGTAATGAAGTTGGCACCAACTTTGTTACCTCTTGGAGGAATCGATATGATCAATAAGACAAGTTTTGCATGCAATTATAGATGTATGTATTTACCTATAAATAATGAGAAACTTATAACAGTTTCATACACACTCACTAAACTCTTCACAGCTATCACTTCTTTATAACTATCTAAATGGAGTTTTCACATATCACGGTTTTAGCTCTCTTTTGTGTAAGTTATCTATTTTCTACTCTATTTGGTTTTTGGATGAAATTGTCATGAACTTTTTTATAAGGAATGAGGAAGATATTCTTTAATCATTTTGAATTCATCACTAATATGGAAAATGTGAATTTTGTTTTGCAGTTGGCTTTTGTGAGAACTGGTGCCATACCATCCGGAGAAGATTATTGGAAATATGTCTGGCCAAACACTCCTCTCCCTAAGGCTTTTTCAGATCTTCTGCTTCCTTGTTAGTAACATGAATTATATATATAATGAAATGTTGCCTTATAATAAGACTATGTGTCGTGGTTTTTGAACTAATTAATATGTTGTTTCATGTGGCAGATGGAAAAACCAACAACCTGCCTATTAGAGTCGAAGAAATAAACCAATACTCGACACTATTTTTTCCACATGATCTTTATCCAGGAAAGAAAATAGTATTGGGTAACACTCACTCTGTTGCAAAGACGGCGCGCCCATTCACAGAACCAACACAAGGTGTGACTGATTCCATATGGCTGGAAAATAAAGAAAGACAAAGCCTGGATGACTTTTGTAATAGTCCAACTGCTAAAGGAGAACACAAACATTGTGTATCATCTTTAGAATCTATGATTGATCATGTCATTTCACATTTTAGAACATCAAAGATCAAGGCTATTTCAAGTACTTTTGACATAAATCAAGATGAATATGTGGTGGAGGAAGTAAAAAAAGTTGGTGACAATGCAGTGATGTGTCATAGATTGAATTTCAAAAAAGTTGTATTCAATTGCCACCAAGTGCGTGAAACAACCGCTTACGTGGTCTCATTGGTAGCACCTGATGGAAGCAAAGCAAAGGCCTTAACAGTTTGTCACCATGATACAAGAGGTATGAACCCTGAGTTGCTTTACGAAGCTCTCAAAGTTAGCCCTGGAACCGTTTCTGTTTGCCATTTCATTGGCAATAAGGCTGCTGCTTGGGTGCCTAATCATTCTGTTGATCATCCTTGTGTCATCTAGATGCTAACTGGTTATGCACATCATGGAACCTTCATGTTCAAACTTCATTTGTGTTGAAGTAATATAAGTATGTAAGGAGAAGTATGATGTGCAAGTATCAGATATTATGTATTCTAAATAAAACATATTAGTTCTAAATTATGGTCGTAACTTTGTATGTTATGATAGTTTGGTATCGATTATCAAATTGTTGATGTATGTTTGGGTAATTTGGTATCGATAATCATATCGTTGATGTATGTTTCAATTCCATAATGAAAAAAAAAATATGTGTGATATTCTATATTATTTCTTAGTCTGTTTACATTTTTTTTCTTTAATAGAGTAGATGTGTTTCAAAATACTAAGGAGTGTGTAGAAAAATAGGTTTGAATGACATAATCTGCAATGAGTGGACCTAATTTTGGAAGGCAGGGTGAGAAATTTGCAATCTATTAACTTAGCTACAGAGAAAGGAATTGAAAACATCAATAACACCATAATAGAGAGGTTAGAAATTTTGCCTTGGCCACCAAGAATTGAGCATTCTCCACCAAAACATTAAGTCGGGTAGCGCATGGTGGAATGGGATTTTCCTCCTTGATACATATCTTTAAGGAACTTCTGCTTGGTTCATTGTGGGTTTCTCGCAGAAGGTAGGCAATGGCTTTTCCACCTCTTTTTTCTTAAGATATGGGAAATTGGAAACTGATTTCGAATAAGAAATTAATTAGAAAGTAGAAACTTATTTGATCATAAAGAGATAGCCAATAAATTGGAAATGGTAGATATTTCAAATATTCCTCACATATTCCCTACGATTAAGTTATATTAGATCTTTACAGTCTAGTGCTTGACCACTTAATACAATCTAGGGATTTGAATGATTAAAATGTGTCACGAAATTCCAACTCAGAGCAAGTGACTGGTTTGCAAACAGATCAAGTGGACTAATGTGAATGAGCTGCTACACCTCAATACAATCGAAGTGCAATTCACTTGGTCGAATGGCAGGATTGAGGCAGAGTCAGTTTCTTTAAGGATGGATCAGAGTATATGCAACCATGCAATGGAGAGTGGTTGATCGTTGCTCAAATCATAATCCTTTCTTGGTGATTCAAGAGCTTGTTGGATTTGCTTCTAGTCCATATAAATTCTTCAAAGTCTGGACTGATCATACGGAATATTCTCGATTGGTTAAGGAAATATGGACGAAACTAGTCATTGGTAATCCTATGTCTCAATTGCAAACTAAGCTGACACGGCTGAAAGTCGCGATTAAAACATGGAATCAAATGGTTTTAAGAAATGTAGATCATAATGTTAAGCTTGCAGTGGAAGAGGTGAATAGGATTCAACTATTAATTGGTCAACTTGGTCTCACAGACAGATTAAAGCAACAGGATCACAAAGCGCAATTGATTCTCATGAGAGCTCTCTTAACTCAAGATGATTTCTGGTGTGAGAAAGCTAGAGTGTAGCATTTCTTGCATGGAGACTGAAACACCTCGTATAATCATCGTTTGGCAAAAATCAAAGTTGTTTCCAAGAAGATAAATATGATTAACAGTGTTATCAGTTCTCTTTCTAATGCGGCGGAAATAGAATAATCATTTGTCTACTACTTCCAAACAATTTTGTGTTCTGATAACAATTGCATTGAGAATTCCATGGTGCGGGAATGTATTCCTAGTATGGTCCCGCAGCAGGATAATAATTTGTTGACAGAAGTTCCAACTCCATAGCATATTAAATCTGTTGTTTTTGAGATGAACAGAGACGCGACTCCGGGTCTCGATGGGTTCTGATGTTATTTCTATCAATTCTTCTGGGGAGGTGGTTGCTTTCCATGCCATTAATTTGGTCCAACAATTTTTCATTATTAGTAAGCTCAATGCAAATATGAATGCAAACTTTCATATACTCATTCCGAAAGTTACCGAGGCTGACAGAGAGGGAGATTTTCTTCCGATTGCTCTTGCTAATTTCCAATTTAAAATTATCACAAAAAATATTGGTGGATAGATTGGTTAGTATTGCTTCTGAAGCTATTAACATTCTCTCCAACAAGTGCTTTGCCGAAAAATTTGCTTTAAAAATTGATATAAAGAAGGCATTTGACATTCTTGATTAAAACCTTCTTCACAATGTGCTGCATCAATTGGATTATGGAACTTTTGAGTTCGGCTAAACTTTTTGTTCTAGTGAATAATAAAGCTAGTGGTTTCTTTAATTGGACTCGTTGGGTGTGTCAAGGTGATCCTCTATCCCCCTCCCCCCTCCCTTATTTTTCATTGCATAAGAGGTTCTTAGTATAATTCTAGTACTATCCCTTAGTAATGGTAGCTTACATCCTATGTCCCTTTGTCAAGGAGTTGTGGCTCTCTCTCATGTGTTGTATGTTAATGATATTATGATACTTTGTAAAGGTTTCATAAAAAAACATTAGAAGTGTTATACGTATATTCAAAGACTATGGGGAAGTTTCGAATCGATGAGTTAATAATGCCAAAAGTCAATTTTATGCAAGGGGTAGAATGTGTTCTTTCAAGAAATCGTCTACTTAGCACGGGATACAACGGAACTTTGATATCATCAAGCAAAATTTTTTGTGGTGTATTCGTAATGGGAAGAATATTTCGTATTGAAATGATAATTGACATGGTGCTCCTTTGGTTGAGTTGCTTAATATTTCGCAAAATACTCGTAATATGCTGAATTCCAAAGTCTCAAAGTTAATTAAAATATTTGCTTGGAGAATTCTGAATGTTTTTTTTTTAATAACTTGATCAATATAAAACATGCCAAAATAAGGCCACAATCAAGATACAAAACCTGCTATTTAGCAGGGAAAGCAAAAACCAGGACAATCCTTAAGCAGGATATATAGGAGCTGGACCAACAGACAACCCCCTTCTTGACATAGTTAGATACCTCCAATCACAGAAAACAAACACAAAACAGCAAAGCACGTCCTATTCTAACAGTCAAGAGAACAAACAAAGGTAATAAATGTCTTAGCTATAAAAATCAAGTGGCATCTTGAACCATTCGTAGAAATTGCCACAAGGTTTTTTGTTAATGTTCAAAAGCCTTCACCTGCATGATGTTTGGACTGAATGTTATCATTAAGCATCATCCTGAGTTAGTGGAATCTATTTTCGCTATTGTTATCTGGAATCAGCCCATGGAAGATCGTTTGTTATTGAAACGTTCAAAAGACAGTCACCTCTCTTTGAAATAGGCGGATCAGTTTATGTTTCTTCAAGATCAAGTCTCTTGGTCGATTAATTTTTGGAAAACTTATATTCTGCCTTCTAACTCTTTTGTGGTTTGGAAGGCGCTTTATCGAAAGTTACCTATGGATGATAATTTTCGAAGCGTGGTTGAATTATTGTGTTAGTATGTGTGTTTTGTATGGAAGCTCGAGAATGTACAAACCGTTTTTCCTTCAGTGCGAGTTTTCACTGGATATTTGGAGTTGACTAAATGACTTGACTAAAAGCACATTTTCAATTGTAATTATGGAGGGATTTCTAACAATAACTTCATCAAGAATTTTACCTTTCGTATTATCTCCGTACGTGACAGGACCACTTTCCTTCTCATCGAACTTGATGAACATGAAAGCATCTCTCGTCATGTGTCTTGAACATCCGCTATCTATAAACCATAATCTTTTTGTGGAGGCAAGAATTTCCTGCGACAATTCAAATAGGCAATTTACACTACTACGAAAAATCCATTTAACAACGGTTGAGAATGACATATAATGACGCGGTCGAAGGCGTTGTTATATGTATATTGTCGTTGTAAGTTCGTTGTTTCTACAACGGTTTGGAAACCGTTGTTGTATTCTGGAAGCGCGCGTTATATTGCAACTGTTAGGTATTTCAACCGTTGTAATATATATTGACTATCACAACGGTTATGAGTATCAACCGTTGTCATATATATTAACTATCACAACGGTTATATGTCTCAACCGTTGTGGAATGTACCCTTAGTTTATTAAATACAAATGTATATTGCTTGTTTTACCATACACCTAATTAAAGAAATACAACCATTAAAATTGGTAAAGAACTATATAATCTGAAAATTAAACTCTTCTTGAAAACCAACTTAAACACACCACTGTTTTCCGAATTGCATCCATTTCATTCCGCATATTTTATGTTCCTTAACATAAAATTTATGGTTCAATGGTCGGTTTCCTTCAATCCATCGATATCTTTTATTATAGTTTACCTCATCATCGCCAAAAATCATCGCGATTTTATCATCATAACAATCATGATCTTAACAACCACGATTATTAGTGACGACGGTGAGGTAAACTATAATAAAAGATATCGATGAATTGAAGCAAATGGACCATTGGACCATAAATTTTATGTTAAGGAACATTAAATGTGCTGAATGAAATGGATGCAATTTGGAAAACATTGACATGATAAAGGTTGGTTTTCAAATACATCTTAATTTTCAGATTATAAGTTTCTATATCAATTTAACTGATTGCATTTTCAATAAAAGGATAGTGAAACAAACAATATACATAGTATATAATAAACTAAATTTCATATACAATATCAGAATGAATTTATATATATATGTACTTTATCAGAATGAATTCATATATATGTACCACCATCATCATCACCATGTGAAATAAACCCTAAGAAGTGGGAAGCAATGAAGAAAATTAGTTAGTATTCAATTTAACTATATACAATATACATAGTATATAATAAACTAATGTTCTATATCAATTTAATGATATTTGTTGTGGTTGGATTATGGAACTTTTGAGTTCGGCTAAACTTTTTGTTCTAGTGAATAATAAAGCTAGTATAATTCGACCTCCCTTATTTTTCATTGCATAAGAGGTTCTTAGTATAATTCTAGTACTATCTTGTTGTGAAAAACGATGACTTTGATCAAAGTATAAAACTGGTTTCTTGAATTATCAAGAATCAAAAACAAGGGTTAGGGTTTAACGGAAAGGAAACAAGAAGAAGAAGAAGAAGAAGAAACAACAAGGATTGGGCAAATATAAATATTGTTTACTATTCACTTTCTCATTAAAGTCACAAATGATTACAAGTGAATATCACAATTTGCCACACTCAACAAACTGAGTGTACTAGACTATCTATAGACCAACTAGGTAACTTGCAGCTCAAGAAACTTAAACAATTGGATCCTTAACACAAGATCTAATTCGACATAATAACATTTCGACAATACATACATACTAGAACAGACTTCAACTATACTATGTAATAATATGGCATCAGCATGTGAATAAGCTTCGACTGCATGTTTGCCTCCTGTCGAAATACATGAAAGCTTCTCCTTCGACACAGCATGAGTTCGACCCAAATCTCACAAATCTCCACTTTGGATCTAACTCAACAACAAGGGAATCGACTAGCTTTCATCATGCAGCTTTATCAACTGCATATAGTGGAAGAACTTGCAACTTGGCAACGTCTTGGTGATCATATCAGCAGCATTATCTTTAGTCGAAACCTTCAGCACCTGGACTTCACCATGCTCGATTATCTCTCTGACGAAATGCAGCCTCACATCAATGTGCTTAGTTCACTCATGATAGGCTGAATTCTTCGACAGGTGTATTGCACTTTGACTATCACATTTAACAGTGATACTTCGACCTTGAAGTTTCAGCTTCTTTGCAAAACCTTCAAGCCACAATGCTTCCTTCACAGCTTCAGTAAGGGCAATATATTCAGCTTCAGTGGTTGATAAGGCAACAACCTTCTGAAGCGTTGCTTTCCAACTAATTGTTGTGCCAAACATTGTGAAAACATATCCAGAAATAGACTTTCTGGAATCCATACAACCTGCATAATCAGAGTCAACAAATCCTTTGATTTCGACTATGTTATCACCATCACAGGCTCCACCATAAATCAAGACTCTTTTCAGAGACCCATTTATGTACCTGAGAATCCACTTTACAGCTTGCCAGTGCGCCTTTCCAGGATTGGCCATATACCTGCTCACAAGGCTCACTCCATATGCTATGTCTGGCCTCGTACAGACCATAGCATACATCAAGGAACCCACTACACTAGCATATGGAATGTTATTCATATATATTCTTTCATCTTCAGTACTCTGACTTTGAGTAGTACTAAGCTTAAACTGAGGATTTCTAGGTGTCACAACAGGCTTCGAATTCGACATACCAAACTTGTCGAGAAGCTTCCGTAGGTATGTCTCCTGAGATAAGCACAACTTCGACTGCTTTCTATCTCTCCGGATGTCAATCCCAAGAATCCTGGATGCAGCTCTCAGATCCTTCATTTCAAACTCCTTACTGAGTTCAGCCTTCACCTTCGTTACTTCCTCAACACTGTTGCTAGCTATGAGGATATCATCCACATACAGCAGCAACATAACAAGTGAGTTTCCAGGTCAAAATCTGAAGTAAACACAGTGATCGAACTGACTTCTAGTGAAACCAATGTGTGCCATGAACTTGTCGAATCTCATGTTCCACTGTCGAGGAGATTTTTTCAGGCTATACAAAGACCTATTTAGCTTGCACACATAATCTTCTTTACCCTTTTCTGCATACCCTTCAGGTTGACGCATCAGGATCATTTCATCTAGATCACCATACAAAAATGTTGTCTTCACATCCATTTGCTCAAGTTCCAAGTCGAACTTTGCCACCATGGCCAACAACATTCGAATGGATCTATGCTTTACAACAGGTGAGAACACATCATTGAAGTTGACTCCTTCTTTCTAAGTGAACCCCCTAGCAACCAACCTCGCCTTAAAGTGCTTCGACATCACTCCTTCGATTCCTTCCTTGACCTTGAAAATCCACTTACAGCTGACTAACCTTGCTCTTGCAGGTTTCTCAATAAGCTCCCAAGTGTTATTGTCATGAAGAGATTTCATCTCGTCATCCATGACTTTTCTCCATTCAGTCTTGTTTCAACTCCTTATAGCTTCCTTGTAATCTCTAGGTTCTTCGTCAAATACCTCACTTGCAGAGATTAAGGCAAAAGCTATAAGATCTGCATAACCAAGTCTCTGAGGTGGTTTGATGACTCTTCTCGACCTATCTCTTGCCAGTAGGTAGTCATCGACAGTTTCCTCAGCCTCTTCAGCATCTTGAGTTCGACTTCATCAGGGCCATGCACTTCGGCATCACTATGCTCTACCTCAACAGGCATCTCTACCTGTTCCAGCTCCTCTTCAGAGATTTCTGCACTTCGACCAACATCACCAGTTTTCTTGAAAGCCATTTCGACCTCATTGAAAACTACATCACGACTTGTGATACATCTTCTGTGACCTGGTTCTAGGCACCACAGCCTATAACCCTTGACTCCCTCAGGATATCCAAGGAATATGCATCTCAGAGCTCTAGGTTCGTCCTTGTCTTGCCTAATGTGAGTATAGGCTAAACAGCCAAATACTCTTAGTTTGTCGAGATCTGGTGGATGATTCGACCAAACTTCTTCAGGTGTCTTCATTCTCAGCGCAGTCGAGGGACATCTAATTATCAGATAAGCTGCTGTCGAAACAGCCTCTGCCCCAAACACCTTCTTCAATCCAGCACTAACCAACATGCATCTAACCCTTTCAAGGATTGTTTGATTGAATCTCTCAGCTATGCCATTTTGTTGAGGAGTACCTGCTATAGTCTTATGCCTTGCAATCCCAGACTCAACACAGTAACCGTCGAACGCTTCGTTGCAGAATTCAAGGCCATTGTCGGTTCTCAACCTCTTAACCTTTGTGCCAGTTTGAGTTTCGACCAGAATCTTCCAACTTTTGAAATTCTCAGAAGTTTCATCCTTCGTCTTCTGAATGAATACCCATAGCTTTCTGGAATAGTCATCAACGATGGATAGAAAATACCTTGCACCTGAGTGTGAAGGATTCCTTGCAGGCCCCCAAAGATCAGCATGAATGTAATCAAGGGATCCATGTGTTCTTTGCTTGTCTTTGTTAAACTTCGCCATACAGGATTTACCAAATACACAAGATTCATAAAACTCAAGCTTTTCAACTTTGTCACCTCCTAGCAGGTTCTGCTTCCCCAATTCGACAAGGCCTCTTTTGCTGACATGGCCCAATCTCATGTGCCATAACTTTGTCTTCGACACAGGTTTCGTGGATACAACATTTGTCGAACCACTTACAACCTCAGCCTCAAGGGTATACAAGCCTTGTTTCTTCACGCCTCTCAAGACTTCCTTCGACCCCTTCATGACTTTCAGGATACCTTGGTCTCCTTTGAAAACATATCCCTTTCTGTCGATTTCACCAAGAGAAATTAAATTCCTCTTAAGATCAGGTACATACCTAACCTCAGTCAATAGCTTTATTGACTCGTCATGGAGCTTGAATCTAACAGATCCAATACCTGCAATCTTGCAAGCTTTATTGTTCCCCGGCAGCGTTGATCCACCATCTTGATCACACAATTCTTCAAACACATTCTTGTTTGGAGTCATATGCCAAGTACATCCAGAATCCATAATCCACTCTTCGCAAGAGTTGCTGCTCGACACCACAAGGACATCAGATGATTCATAACCATCTTGCACAATAGCTGCATTCCCATTGTCCTTACCTCCATGATTATTCAGGCGCTCAGGGCACACCTTTCTTGTATGACCCTCCTTCTTACAGTGATAACATTTGATACCAGACATATCACCACCATAAGACTTATGCTGAACCTTTCCTTTCTTCTTGTCAAACCTACCATCTTTCTTCGACGATCTTCCTTTTACGGACTACCCTTCGCCAACTGATGAAGGTTTCTGCTCCTTTATTTCGTTCAAGTCCTTTGAATACAAGGCTGCTTGAACTTCTTCAAAGGTCAGGGACTCTCTTCCATACAAGAGAGTTTCTTTGAAGTGAGCATGCGATCTTGGCAAAGCACACAACAGCAACAATGCTTGATCTTCATCATCAATCTTCACATCAATGTTTTCAAGATCAAGAATCATCTTGTTGAAAGAATCCAACTGCTCAGCCAAAGCTTTATCTTCATTCATCTTGAACGAGTACAAGGCTTGCTTCAGGTAAAGACTGATAACACGAATTTATATCATATTTTTACTTCGATTTATGTTAGATTCTTATTCCGTTTTTCATCTAATATCCGATTTTCTCGAGATTATTTAAGTGTTTTTGCAGGTAATCATATTTCACAAGTCAAAGTATGCTAAATGTGGAAAAGAACCAAAACATGCAAGAAAAGAGTAGAAAAGAGAAGAAAAATTGAAGAAATCCATTTTCTGCTGATATCACGATCGTCATGGGAGTGCCACGATCGTGGCAGCTTCAAAGTACACCACGACCGTCACATATCACCACGATCGTCATGCGCTTAATTTACACGTTGGATGCAGAGACTTAACTATGAATTCTCAGAGAAGCAGTTTCACACAATGCCATTTTCCTCCGAAGTTTTCTAGGTCCAACGTGGTGTAACCGTCAGCATGAGTGGCTGAATTTTCTCCAACTTCTACCTCGACTGAGCCTATAAATAGAAGCATTCACGAAGAACAAAGGGTGGCCAATCTTGCTTTCAAAGTGTACTGTCTTGCTGCCGAATTATTTCTAAAGTTTTTATTTCATTTCTTTTACTTTGCATTTCCAATTCTTTGTTAACCATTACCGAACAAAGTAATAGTTTCTCACACTGAGGAACTATTACAACTTAGTTTTAGTTTTCTTTGTTTCATTGCCTTCAACCTTCGCAATTTATTACATTCAAGCAAGAACCTACCGGCTTGTGGAGGGATTGATGTTGCCATTATTACTGAATTCTAGGTTTCATTATTTAATTCAAGCATTGTTTATTTATTTCTTAGTTATGTCTGTGTTTATTTATTTCCTTGCTTTTGCGTTTAATTTCCTAATTATGTCGAGCTAAACCGATATTATCGGTATGTAATGAAGTAACTAAAATGAATTAATTTCCTCTAAGCTAAAATCAACAATCAATCCTTCTTCTGGCTTCGATTTCTTAATATAAAACCCAACTTTTATTACGAGAGTAAAAAAGTAACATAGCTTAAAGTCGAGACCACGGGAGTGTGAGGCTTTACCCGGATAGCTGAAATCGGGCATTAGTTTTAAAAACAGCGGAAGCGCTTTAAAGTTAATTAGGTTTAATTAGTTTTCAAAAAGTATTTTTAACCTCATACGGGCTAGCGAGAGCAGACGTATTGACTTAGAAGTATAGTCTGAAGCAATAACCACAAGAGTGTGAGTTGAGGGCTTTTAAACCGGTTTCTCCTACAGATGAATAGGGTGATAGATCTTTATAGGCTTAGGTTTAATTAATTCTACGTAGGTTACCGAATTATATACCGATAACTTAGTCATAACTAGCATTCCCAATTTTTAATTTCCCTTTAATTTCCAGTTTGAACTAAAAACCCAAATTCTGATTAGCCTTAGATAAACATAGTAACGATAGATAACGGTGCGTTCGATTTCTAGTCTCTGTGGGATCGATAATCTTTTAATACTACGCGATACAACTGTATACTTGCAGTAACCCCTATTCGACTCATAAAGTCGCGGATCAAGTTTTTGGCGCCGTTGCCGGGGACTAATTAAGTCGACATCGTAATTCCTTTTTTACGTCGCATAGACTAAGGCAAAAAACCAAAATTCCCTTTCTGTTGATTGTATGCCAAGTACTCGCTCTTCTGGCGAAGACCTCGTACGACCAACAGACGAACCTGAACGTCTTCTTACTGTAAAAAGATGTATCCAAGAATACTGCTTAGCTCACGATATCCCTTTTCCTTTATCAGAACCTGAATCTCAATCAGATCCTGAACTTGAATCTGAATCAGATTCCGAATCAGAAACAGACATGGCCGATTTACCGCAAAACCGACCTCTTAAGTATTATGTTGTCGCATCTCAACAAGAACCTCACAACAGCATTGTCGCTCCAGCTATCAACCGAAATGATTTTGAGTTGAAACCCTCGCTGTTATCTACTGTGCAACAAAATCAATTTTCTGGAAACCCAACAGAAGATCCGAACGAACATCTGACCAAGTTTGTGCAGTACGCAGACACAGTGAAAGCAAATGGTGTAACCGCAGACGCCATAAGACTACGTCTTTTCCCTTTCTCATTAAGAGATAGAGCTTAGGCTTGGTTGCAATCATTGCCATCAAATTCTATTACTTCTTGGGAAGATTTAAAGAAGGTCTTTCTGGCACGATATTTTCCGCCAAGCAAAACAGCTATGCTGAGAGCCCAAATCAACAGCTTCAGACAAAAAGACAACGAGTCTTTATATGATGCATGGGAAAGATACAAAGATATGAGGAGGATATGCCCGCATCATGGTCTTGAGGATTGGTTAATTATCCACACGTTTTACAATGGTCTCTTGTACAACACAAGATTGATAATAGATGTCGCCGCTGGTGGTACACTCATGGATAAACCCTATGATGAAGCCCAATAACTCATCGAGAGCATGGCTCAGAATCACTACCAATGGGGAGGTGAAAGAACTCAAGTGGAGAAATCCCAACCAAAAGGAGGAATGTACGAAGTATCTAGCCTAGATGCCGTCTGTGCTAAGGTAGATGCAATCGCTCAAAAGATAGACAACTTGACCATGACACCCACAGCCACCGTGGCTGCTGTAGCGCCAAACTGCGAATTATGTGGAACAGCTGGACACGCTGCCCCTGAATGCCAAGTTTTAGCAGGAGCCTCTACAGATCAAGTGAATTATGCTCAAGCAAACCCCTATGCAAATACCTACAATCCTGGTTGGAAGAATCACCCCAACTTCTCTTACAAGAATAACAATGCGCTGTATGCACCTGGTCAAGCACCTGCTGCACCACCAGGTTATCAAAAGGCTACAACAGCTGCTCCAAATGTCCCTAGGAAGCCTAACCTCGAACTGATGATAGAAAACTTCATAGCTACCCAGACTCAGACAAACAAAGAGTTCCTGAATCAAAACGTACACACTAGTGAACAGATTAAGTAGTTAGCAAACAAAGTAGACGCTTTGGCCACTCACAACAAAATGCTTGAAACACAAATTTCCCAAGTGGCTCAACAACAAGCACCTACTGCTGCTCCTGCTGGAACATTTCCTGGACAGCCACAACCTAATCCCAAAGGACATGCAAACACTGTTATACTGAGAAGTGGAAAAGAATTAGATGGACCCATTGACCCAAAACTTTAAAATCCAGCCATGTACCAAAAGTCTGCTAACGACCAAACAACTGAGAAGGAGAGTGAACCCAAGGAAAAGGAATATAATGACCAAGAGGATGTAAACAAAGAAAAACCTTATGTGCCTCCACCACCTTATAAGCCGCCTATTCTGTATCCTCAAAGATTGAAAAGTTCTAAAACCTCAGGGCAATTTAAGAAATTTGTTAAACTTCTGAAACAATTAAACATCACGATACCCTTTACAGAAGCCATCACCCAGATGCCCTCGTACGCTAAGTTCCTAAAAGAAATCTTATCGAATAAGAAAAATATTGAGGAAAACGAAACAGTTACGCTTACTGCTGAGTGTAGCGCAATAATTCAAAACAAAATGCCTCCTAAGCTGAAAGACCCAAGTAGTTTCTCAATACCTTGTGTAATTGGGAAGTTCGTCATAGACAAAGCTCTGTGCGACTTAGGGGCCAGTATTAGTGTTATGCCCTTATCCATTTGCAAGAAGCTTGATATGGGAGAATTAAGACCAACTAAGATGTCTGTTCAATTAGCTGACCGCTCTGTTAAATACCCAGTTGGTATACCAGAGAATGTTCCAGTTCGTATAGGACAATTCTATATCCCTACTAATTTCATAATCATGGATATTACATAAGACTCTACTACTCCTATCTTATTAGGAAGGCCATTCCTAGCTACTGCTGGAGCAATTATAGATGTAAAGAGAGGGAGGCTAACTTTTGAAGTTGGTGAAGAGAAAGTTGAATTTATCTTGACACAATTCTTACAAGCTCCAGCCATAGACGACACATGTTATTTACTAGATGTCATAGATGAGTGCGTAAGAGAAATCGAGATGGAACCGACCATATATTCAGATATTCTAAAAATTCCTATACCTCCGATTTTCGAAGATGATAACTGGCGTAGCCTAACCGAATGCTTAGCACTTACACCAGATCATCTACCTTGCCCAAAGAACCCAGCCCTAGAACTGAAAACATTACCCAAAAATTTAAGGTATAAATTCCTAGACAAAGCTCTCGAACGACCTGTAATAGTCAACGCAGACATAGCACAGACCGAAACGAAGAAACTATTATATCTCTTAAGAAAATATCCAACTGCGTTAGGCTATAACATCGCTGATCTTAAAGGAATAAGCCCTTCTATTTGTATGCACCGCATTATGCTGGAGGAAGACTGTAAATCCTCTAGGGAACATCAGAGAAGGATTAACCCGATCTTGAGCACTGTAGTCAAGGACGAAGTGAAAAAACTTTTAGAAGCAGGAATCATATACCCGATATCAGACAGTCAATGGGTTAGCCCAATACATGTCGTTCCAAAGAAGGGAGGTGTTGCAGTTGTTAAGAACGAAAAAGGTGAATCTATAACAAAAAGGGTTGTAACTGGAAGTAGAATGTGCATCGACTATAGAAAGTTAAATAAATCCACTCGTAAAGACCATTTCCCATTGCCTTTCATTGACCAAATGTTGGAAAGATTGGCTAAACACTCATACTTCTGCTATTTAGACGGTTACTCAGGATTCTTTCAAATTCCTATTCATCCTGATGACCAAGAAAATACGACCTTCACATGTCCAAAAGTTCCACATACACCATCACCTACAGTCAAAACAAAACCATCATGAGCTGTGTTAAAAGCCATCACATCAGCAAAAGATACATCCACAAAATTCTCACCAACACTAACCTTGTATCAAGCCCCTCGTGCCAATGGTGCACACATGAAAAAGAAAAAATGAAGTCAGTTAGCAGCAGATTCAATACAATGTTCAAATGAGATTTCTGCAACATATCAAAAATCATAAGAGCCACACCAGCAGGAAAACTAGTAGCAGTAAAAAATAGTGAAAACCGTAAACAACACAGTGAAAAATTAGAAGGCAAGTTCCAAACACAACCAGACAAATTCAGGGAAGTACAAGGTTCAGAAAGTACATATAGGTTGGATACACGGTTTAGGCAAGAACACCTTCTGAACCTTAGAAAGAAACAATAAACATACCAATAATGAAGATGCTTCAGTCTATGTTCAAACCATCAAACCCTAAATTTCTAGTATATAAAGAGGAGACATTCACGAAAACTGGGGAGACAGAGACACACAGAAAAAACCTAGCAGCCATAATTTTTAGATTAGCAGAAACACACTTTTCAGCAAAAAAATCTGAAGTCATCACACAATAACAAATATCACAGACCAAGATCAAAAACCTCAAACAAACACTGAAAGGAGTAGAAGGAATTCACAACAGAAAAGAAGAAGAGAAAAAAAGGTATCAAGCGGAGTCAATTGAAACACACCTGAGGTTCCTCGGAAACGTTCTTCAAGAGGTAGTTTCTTCTCTTTCTCTACAACTTGAACGCCTTGCTTGATTTCTCTTTGATTTTCTTTGATCTCGGAATAATGTAGATCGCTCTTCGTCCTTTGATTTGTCTAGTTTTGAAGTTAGGGTTTCCATTTGGGAAAACCCTCGATTTGAGAAATTGGGGCTTTTTCTAACAAAACTGGGTTCGGATTTGAAAAGAGGAGAGGAAAATAGGTAGCGTTAGTGTTTGGATTTTGGAGTTTTGGTGGTGGTGTTGCCGGAGAAGACGGAGGCGGCAACCGCGCGCCGTGGCTTCTCCAGCCGTTTTAGGGTTCCGGCAATGAGAGGCTTCAGAGAGAGAGAGAGAGAGGCGTGAGAGAAGTATAGAGAGAGAAACAGATTGGGTTATGAACTTTGTTTTTTCATTTTCTTGGTTTATCCCGTGAATTCAAGTGAGGTGGTGGGGTGGTCGTATCCACCGGTGACATGTGTCACCGGTCACCCATTTTCTTGTGCGCGCATGTACCCTACTCCCCCACCATATGCATGTTGTTCTCAGCCTTTGGATTGAGAGTCACCTTTGACTCTACAAGGAACGGACGCTCCAGATCTATCCTTGGGGTCAACTTAGTTGACTGAGGTCCATGGAACCCTTCAGCCTGCGTGGGCCTCTTAAGCTGGGCTTAGAAGAAATTCCTTTTATCACCCCCTGTTTCTTCTTTTTATGGCCCAATGTTTTTTCTTTTAGTTAGTTTTTAGTTTAAAAAAGAAACTTAATTTTATTTACTTATTAAAAAATCTAAAAAACATTTTTATTTTAAATATTAACTTTTTGAAAATATTATTATTAAAATAATTTAGTAAGTTTTTATTAAAACTTTTTTCATTTAATATTAATTAGTCTATTTATGATTAATTTTATTAAATATTGAATTTTAATTATTGATTTAGTTTTAATTCTAAAAAAAATCCAAAAATTACTTTTCTATTTAATTCCTAATCTAGTTAATTTCTTAACTTTTAAAAATATATTTTTCAAATCAAATCATAGTCTATTTTGGCCTAATTATTAATTATTTTCTTAAATCAAATCATAAAATGTTTAGATTAATATTTCTAAACCTTTTCCTAATTAATTATGGAAGTAGTGGGCTTTTGGAGTCTAGCACTCCTTAGGTCCTTGAACGATCGCTCTTGGGGCGTACGCCTTGAGTTGTGATCATTCCGTCTTTCATTCTAAAACACTTAATTCACTTAAACCCTCATACTTAAGACATTTAATTCAATTAAAACATCCTTTTAAAAAACACTTTCTTAAGATCATAATCAACGTTTTAATACTTAAAATATTCTCATAAAATATTTAAGTCAAACTTCTTAAACCATTCACATAATTAATTACTGGAAGTAATGGGCTTTTAGAGTCTAGCACTCTTTGGGTCTTGAACGATCGCTCTTGGGGTGCACGCCTTGGGTTGTGTTCGTTCCGAGCTTCCATTTCAAAACTTAAAAACTCTCAACCCAACTAAAATACTTAATCATCTTTAAAACCTTTACAACTTCAAATCCAAAATCAACTAACGCGTCTAAAACACCTCAAATTCAAATCTTTTTCTTAAATCAAATTGAGAAAGTAGTGGACTTTCGAGGTCTAGCACCTCTTGGGCCCTGGAATGAATGCTCTTGAGGTGCACGCTTTGGGTTGTGTTCATTCCGAACTTTCTTCCTAAAACACTCGCCCTAATTATATGGACAAGTAAGCCAATTGTCCAACAAATACAATTTCATAATTAATAGAATGAAAAAGGTGTCGTTGAGATCTAGCATCTCAATAATGCCCCGATTAATTGGTTGCAAGGCCGACGTCTCGTTTATCGAATAATCGTCATTCTTCCACAAAATACTTAACAAACTAAACGCTTCTTATGCAACCAAAACCCTAAAACATACGTAAATCGAACTTTTTTTTTCAAATCAAATCTTAACGCACTTAATCCAATTTAAACAACTTTTCTCAAAAAGAACATTCTTTAGTCCATTCTCTCGCGCATATGAACTTGTGCTTCAGCCTCCCATAACGAGCAGACAAGCCAACGTTTAGCAGTTAGAATGTGAATTAAACTCTCGTTCGCCTAAAAAACACCAACCAACCGTAGTCCCACGAACTACGAATGCTCTGACTTTCCCATTGCACGAGGGAATACGTAGGCCCAAGGATTCTCAATCCTTGCCGAGCACCCTAATAAAAAAACCACCCATTTCCCCCTTAGAAAACAATATTACCTAAGAAGAAAACAAACAAACCAAGCTAACTTATCTCCCGAATCGAATCAAGAGGTTCCCGTTGAGTACAACGGATGTAGAGGGTGCTAATACCTTCCCTCTTGCGTAACCGACTCCCGAACCCGTAATTTGGTTGCGATGACCAAGTTCTTATCTCTCTTTAAAGGTTTTATCGATATTTTCCTTTCCCTCATTTGGGATAAATAAAGTTCGGTGGCGACTCTGTTTCGAACAGGTTTTTCCGCGTCCATCGCGAGGATCGTATTTTTCGAGGTACGACAGTGATTAGTGAAGGTGTATGGTAGGAAATGATCAAAGTGATGTAGGGGAATTAAAATGAGATGGTCTAGAATATTCCAAATGTGATCAAGGGCTGAGATTGGTGCAAAATTGCTTAATTTGAGTTTGCTGAATTTTTTCAAATTTTCACGAGGGTAATCGATTACCCTAATTGAGTAACCGATTACTCAGTGCAAATTTTGAAAAAATTGCCTTTTTGAGTGCACTGTTGTGGTTCAGCTCGATTCTTTTGCTTGTCAAAGAAGGCATGGAAATAAACACATGAACCTTGGAGTCTCTTGAATAAAATCAATTAAATCTCAGAAACTCTTGATCAGATGAATTTAAATTGTTTGCAGATCAACTTTGACATTGTTCAGATGAAATTCATTCGAGCTGAGGGACTGTTTGATATCCTTGATTCTCGTCCTGAAAAAGTTAGTAAAAAGGAAATACAAACATATTTTTGGACTTTGGTTAAAGGTTAGTAAACATAAGCAAATGGAGGCAAATAAGAAAGGCACATGTACCCAGGAGAAACACATATTGTGATCTTGTTTGCGGTATGAGATGCAAATGAAATGTGTGAAATCTTATGGGTAAAAATTAGGATTCAACAATAACCAATGGTCTATGCATGTTAAAAACGAATCATTTCAAAACTTGATTCAGAGACATGCAATCATGAAGGAGACTCAATAATAGAAAGTAAATCAAAGATGAAATTGATAAGACAAGTAACAAAATAACCGTATTGGGGTGCTCCCCCTTAATGTATTAGGGACATGTGACTATGATAAGTTCTTCTGAATTTTACTGATTTGATTTTGACTCCGAATCAATTGAAGAGCTATGCTTTGGCTGAAATTCAAATTTTGTTGCAAAGCAGCAATAATAGCTTGGAAAATTGTCCAAACATGCCTCAGTCGGACAACACATTGTTACTAGAGAGACAAAATAGATTAATTTATGGTGAGTGGAACTATGATATACAACCTTTAGTTGAGGAGCATTGTAAATTGATGTCAACAATGACAATTAAACACAAGAGAATATATGATAAGATTATGATAAGGGTCGAAGAAAATAGGTCTTTTTTTCTTCTTTATAGTTATGAAGGAACTGTCAAGATTTACATTTGGAGAGCAATGTCTGCAGCATTAAGGGTGAAATGTGAGATTGTCCTAACCGTAGCATCAAGTGGGAGAGCTGCACTGCTAATTCTTGGCGGAAGAACTGCATACTCGAGGTTCGGCATCCCATTAAATATTGATGAATACTCGACGTGTGAAATAACTCCAAAAGACCTTTTAACTTATTTAATATGTCGTGCAAAGGTAATCATGTGGGATGAAGAACCTATGATGCACAAACATTGTTTTGAAGTTGTTGATCGTACTTTGAAGGATATATTGAGAGGAAAAAATATTTCAGTTGGTAGAAAGTTAGTTGTCTTGGGAGGAGATTTTCGTCAAATTCTTTTTGTTATACCTAAAGGAACAAGACAAGAAGTTGTTCATTCTACTATAAATTATTCTCTTCAGTGGAGTTTTTATGAAGTGCTTACATTGACTACTAACATGAGAATTCTAATCGGAGGTACAGATTCTGACTTTGAAGAGAGAAAGATTTTTCATAGTGGATTTCTAGAATTGGCGATGGAAGCATCGAAGATGCTAATGATGAAGATATAGTCCAGATAGCACAAGATTTGTTGATTACTAGCTTTGGTGATCCACTTTCACCTATTGTTTAAAGCACGTATCTAGATTTATTGCATAACATGAGCGGTACATCATTTTTTCAGAATAGAGCTATATTTCCTCCTAAGAATGCAATTATGGATGCCATCAATGACTACATGTTGGATGTCATACCTGGAGAACAAAAAACGTATTTAAGTTATGATTCTCTATGTAATGTCAGATCAAATATTGACATGCCAGATGATGTGCACACTCCTGAATTTCTAAACACCGTTGTTTCTTCTGGACTTCCAAATCACAAATTAAGATTAAAATTAACATCGGCAATTTCCATTGATTGTTTCATTCGTTATGACTATCAAGAAGAGTCAAGGACAGTCACTCACACATGTTGGAGTGATCTTTCCCAATCAATATTCTCTCACGGACAACTATATGTTATACTATCAAGGGTTACTTTAACGAAAGACTTAAATTTACTAATAACTGACAATAAAAGTAAAGATTCAAATGTAATTGGAAATGTAGTTTACAAAAAAGTGTTCCAAAATGTTCAGAGTTAGTAAATTTTATATAAAATTATGTAATTTCTTCTTATGATATTTAAAAAATTTCTATTTACATTTATGCATTATTTCATTCAACACAATTATTTGTTCGATTTTTGAGATTGCGTTTAATTTTTATTTGTTCGATTCTTTAAAAGTCTAAAGTTGACAAACTCTAAATGGGTGTTTGATATAAAAAAAAAAACGCTTGAAGTATGGTTATAAACTTTTTAAAGCAAAGCAAAATCTTAACTAAGGCTCAACATATTGAGCTATAAACCCAACCGATTCATAGTAACTTAAATTTTATAAAAAAGAATAATATTTTGTCTTTAAATTATATATTTGCCACATACTGTATTCGATAAAAGAACATCTTGAGGCACTTTAATAAAGTATTGGAGTCTTTAAAACAGTAAAATAATTCAGGAAATTAAATATTATGCACATGCTATGCTATACATTTGCTATGCTCAAGGAAAATCAAAGTGGTGAATGGTATTACAAACTTTGGATACTACTACTAATTAATGGCATCTTCCTGCATGGACGCCATTTCCACAAAAAGTCTGTACTCCAGTTTAGACAGAAACTTAAACCACACACAGGCTTTGCATAGAATAAGGTGATGTGCATGGAATCCATGTGCACAAGGAGATAATGCAATCGTTTTGCATGGATGACATTTGCATAAACTTTGTTACCACTTGGAGGAATCAATCTCATCAATAAGACAAGTTTTGCATGCAACTATATAAGAAAATTTGTAAAGAAATAAAAAAGTTGTGTAATTTAATTATGTTGAACGGTATATTTAGTATTGAGTTTAGAAAATTAAAAAAATAGGCAATACAAATAACACTCATGCTTATTAGAATTCAATATAACAGTTGTGAATATCTTTGGGACTCAAGAAGGCAAATTCAGTCTTGTAAGACGTGTATACCTTTGGAGATGTGTCGTGTTTTGAAAATACACTTGGTTAAATTTCTTTTTTTTTTTTAAGAGTTTGGTTAAATTTCTAATTACTAAACCTATCAATGAACCAACTATTTGTATTGGGTAATGAAGTTGGCACCAACTTTGTTACCTCTTGGAGGAATCGATATGATCAATAAGACAAGTTTTGCATGCAATTATAGATGTATGTCAGTGGCGGAGTCAGAAATTGTTTGAAGCCTGGGCAAAAATTTGAAGACCACAAATTCAATAAGTGTATGTATTATATAAATATAGAACCGAAATGAAAACTTGAACTCACGGATTGATATCTTGAACAAGATAGCTACAATGTACAGATCAAAACTTTTTTCATGGGTGTCACTTTATGCTGCATCCAACACTTCATACAAATAGAAAAACATGACCATGACAGATACCATAAATTTAAATTTTCTCAAACTATCAAAAGGTTAACTATATGTACAAAGTACCTAGGTTTTGACTCTGATGATACTAGCTGATCACTCAGAACATGATCTATTGCCAAGCTCAAATCTCTTTATATTTAAATAAATATATTAAATCAAAAGGTTATGATACCTTTAAGAGATTAAAAATGTTGAATGTTAATTCAGTTATAAGAAACTAATCTTTCGGTTACTGGTATATCACTCTTACTTGGCCTTGAATCATCAAAGTGACCATGATAAACCAGCTCAAACGACATTCAACCATCCTATTACTATTTGATTAATTTATAGAAAATACAACACTTTACTAAAATGGTGTTTAATAAAACTGCCACTATTTACAGTAAAATATGGCGGTTTATAAACTGACGTAATGTTAATAGAAAAATGACGGTTTCTACCTCCTTTATTTTGACACGTTTGTTGCTTTACGGTGATTTTTGTTTTTATTGTTTTTGTAAATCGAATATTTCCGTTTATAATTGTGGAAATTGATCTATTGAATCGTATAGAGTCCTAATATATATTTTATATTATTTGAGGATAAAATTTATTCTTTTCTTCTTCTTTTTTACAATACTTTACATTTTTTTTTAAATTTTAATAGCGGCTACTTTTATGTCAATATTTATTTCTCCTAAGTATTGATCCTAAATTTTAACTTTATTCTTTATTTTAATTCTTGCACTTTTTTGTAATGTAGTCAAATCTAAATATTATAATATAAAAAAATTGATGTAATGTAAACTTAATTGCATAAAAAGGTAAAAAAAAATTATGCTTTTATTTGTGAAAAATATTTAAAATGGCAATTAAAACTGCCATTATCAACGACAAAAAACCGTCACTTTCTTCTTTGTGGTTTAAACCTATATTTTTCTGATTTTTGATAATTGTGGCGGTTTAAACCGCCATAATAGCACTTTTTAACCGCCGCAATTTTCATTTTTTTAAGTGAAAAGAAGGAAAAGTTTTGGGCCAGAGCCTGGGCACATGCCCAGCCTGGCCGGGCCTTAAAACCGCCCATGATGTATGTATTTACCTATAAAGAATGAGAAACTTATAACAGTTTCATACACACTCACTAAACTCTTCACAGTTATCACTTCTTTATAACTATCTAAATGGAGTTTTCACATATCACGGTTTTAGCTCTCTTTTGTGTAAGTTATCTATTTTCTACTCTATTTGGTTTTTGGATGGAATTGTCATGAACTTTTTTATAAGGAATGAGGAAGATATTCTTTAATCATTTTGAATTCATCACTAAAATGGAAAATGTGAATTTTGTTTTGCAGTTGGCTTTTGTGAGAACTGGTGCCATACCATCCGGAGAAGATTATTGGAAATATGTCTGGCCAAACACTCCTCTCCCTAAGGCTTTTTCAGATCTTCTGCTTCCTTGTTAGTAACATGAATTATATATATAATGAAATGTTGCCTTATAATAAGACTATGTGTCGTGGTTTTTGAACTAATTAATATGTTGTTTCATGTGGCAGATGGAAAAACCAACAACCTGCCCGTGGTTTTAAAATGCGGTCCGCAACCGCAATTACACCCGCAATATTGCGGATGCGGTTGTCTCCGCAACCGCATCGGACCGCAATTGCGGTGTGATTTGAAAATTACGCCTCCGGTTAAGTTTGGAACCGTATTAGATAATTTCGATCATGTTTCTTCAAGTATTTTCATCTAAAATCAAAATATTAGAATCCTAAAACTCAATCTACTTATTATGTAATGAAAAAACAAAACATTAAGTGTTTTTCGACTTTGTATTTCAAACACCTCCTTATAAAAATTCACACCGCAACGGCCGCAATACGCATCGCAACACCCGCAATGACCGCAATCGCAACACCCGCAACCGCAACCGCATCCACAGCCGCAACCGCAATTTAAAACCATGAACCTACCTATTAGAGTCGAAGAAATAAACCAATACTCGACACTATTTTTTCCACATGATCTTTATCCAGGAAAGAAAATAGTATTGGGTAACACTCGCTCTGTTGCAAAGACGGCGCGCCCATTCACAGAACCAACACAAGGTGTGACTGATTCCATATGGCTGGAAAATAAAGAAAGACAAAGCCTGGATGACTTTTGTAATAGTCCAACTGCTAAAGGAGAACACAAACATTGTGTATCATCTTTAGAATCTATGATTGATCATGTCATTTCACATTTTAGAACATCAAAGATCAAGGCTATTTCAAGTACTTTTGACATAAATCAAGATGAATATGTGGTGGAGGAAGTAAAAAAAGTTGGTGACAATGCAGTGATGTGTCATAGATTGAATTTCAAAAAAGTTGTATTCAATTGCCACCAAGTGCGTGAAACAACCGCTTACGTGGTCTCATTGGTAGCACCTGATGGAAGCAAAGCAAAGGCCTTAACAGTTTGTCACCATGATACAAGAGGTATGAACCCTGAGTTGCTTTACAAAGCTCTCAAAGTTAGCCCTGGAACCGTTTCTGTTTGCCATTTCATTGGCAATAAGGCTGCTGCTTGGGTGCCTAATCATTCTGTTGATCATCCTTGTGTCATCTAGATGCTAACTGGTTATGCACATCATGGAACCTTCATGTTCAAACTTGATTTGTGTTGAAGTAATATAAGTATGTAAGGAGAAGTATGATGTGCAAGTATCAGATATTATGTATTCTAAATAAAACATATTAGTTCTAAATTATGGTCGTAACTTTGTATGTTATGATAGTTTGGTATCGATTATCAAATTGCTGATGTATGTTTGGGTAATTTGGTATCGATAATCAAATCGTTGATGTATGTTTGAATTCCATAATGAAAAAAAAAAATATGTGTGATATTCTATATTATTTCTTAGTCTGTTTACATTTTTTTTCTTTAATAGAGTAGATGTGTTTCAAAATACTAAGGAGTGTGTAGAAAAATAGGTTTGAATGACATAATCTGCAATGAGTGGACCTAATTTTGGAAGGCAGGGTGAGAAATTTGCAATCTATTAACTTAGCTACAGAGAAAGGAATTGAAAACATCAATAACACCATAATAGAGATGTGGAATTTGGATCGAACTCTATAAGAAGCATGCCGTCGAAGTTGGATCACATGCTGCTGTCGAAAATAATGCATGATTGTAGTCGAAGATTGTTCTAACATGTATTAGTTAATATTGCTAGGTTTGTTAGCATATTGAATTGGGCCTTGTGTTAAGGATTCAATTGTTTAAGTTAGCTTGTACCCTAAGTTAGCTTGTAATGGGTATTTTATGAAAAGCCCATTAGTTTAGTGTGCTAGGTTTTATTATAAATAGCATACTAGTCTCTCATTCTAAGTGTGACAAAACCTAGTAAGAGTGAGAGTGGTTAGTTTGTTATTCTTGTATACTTGTAATCCTTGTTTTAAGGAGAAAGGAAAGAATAACAGTTTTATAACCAATCCTTGTTGTTTTTTTTTACTCTTGTTTTCTTTTTTAACCCTAACCCTTGTGGGTTTCTTGACTGATCAAGGAACCAATTATACTTTGTTTCTAAGGTATCCGATTCACAACAAATTGGTGCGGTGAGCGTGGAGAAGATGCCTTCAACAAAGTATGAGATCGAGAAGTTCACCGGAGTGAACGACTTCGGTCTGTGGCGCTTGAAGATGAAAGCCCTACTGGTTCAGCAGGGTTGTTTGGAAGCGTTGAAGGGAATGGCAGCCATGGATGCTGCGTTAACGGAAAAAGAAAAGACTACCATGATCGAGAAAACACACAGCGCAATATTGTTGAGCCTTGGTGATAAGGTTCTTCGACAGGTATCAAAAGAGACGACGGCGGCGGGATTATGGACGAAGCTGGAAAGTTGGTATATGACCAAATCCTTGGTGAATCGTCTTTACCTGAAGCAAGCCTTGTATTCGTTCAAGATGAATGAAGAAAAGGCTTTGGCTGAGCAGTTGGATTCTTTCAACAAACTGATTCATGATCTTGAAAACATTGATGTGAAGATTGATGATGAAGATCAAGCATTGTTGTTGTTGTGTGCTTTGCCCAAATCGCATGCTCACTTCAAAGAAACTATCTTGCATGGAAGAGAGTCCCTGACCTTTGAAGAAGTTCAAGCAGCCTTGTACTCTAAGGACCTGAACAAACGAAAGGAACATAAACCTTCGACGGTTGGTGAAGGTTTGGCAGTTAAGGGAAAATTCTTGCGAAAGGATGGTAGGTTCGACAAGAAGAAAGGTAAAAGTCAGCAGAAGTCTTCTAGTGGAGAAACATTTGGTTTTCGATGTTATCACTGTAAGAAGGAGGGACACACAAGAAAAGTGTGCCCTGAACGCCTGAAAGATCATGGAGGTAAGGATAATGGCAACGCAGCCATTGTTCAAGATGATTTCGACTCATCTGATGCTCTTGTAGTTTCAAGAGGCGACTCAAGAAAAGTGTGGATTATGGATTCTGGATGTACTTGGCACATGACTCCAAACAAGAATGTGTTTGAAGAACTATGTGATCAAGATAGAGGATCAGTGCTGCTGGGAAACAACAAAGCTTGCAAAATTGCAGGTATTGGATCCGTGAGATTCAAGCTCCATGATGAGTCAATAAGATTATTGACAGAAGTTAGGTATGTACCTGACTTGAAGAGAAATTTAATTTCTCTTGGTGAATTCGACAGAAAGGGATATGTTTTCAAAGGAGAGCAAGGTACCCTGAGAGTCATGAAAGGGTCGAAGGAAGTCTTGAGAGGCGTGAAAAACCAAGGCTTGTATACCCTGGAGGCTGAGGTTGTAAGTGGTTCGACAAATGTTGTATCCATGAAACCTATGTTGAAGACAGAGTTATGGCACATGAGATTGGGCCATGTCAGCGAAAGAGGCCTAGTCGAATTGGGGAAGCAGAACCTGCTAGGTGGTGACAAAGTCGAAAAGTTGGAGTTTTGTGAATATTGTGTATTTGGTAAATCCTATAGGGCGAAGTTCAACAAAGTCAAGCAAAGAACACATGGATCCCTTGATTACATTCATGCTGATCTTTGGGGGCCTGCAAGGAATCCTTCACACTCAGATGCAAGGTATTTTTTATCCATTGTTGATGACTATTCCAGAAAGCTATGGGTATTCATTCAGAAGACGAAGGATGAAACTTTTGAGAATTTCAAAAGTTGGAAGATTCTGGTCGAAACTCAAACTGGCAGAAACGTTAAGAGGTTGAGAACTGACAATGGCCTTAAGTTCTGCAACAAAGCGTTCGACAGTTACTGTGTTGAGTCTGGGATTGCAAGGCATAAGACTGTAGCAGGTACTCCTCAACAAAATGGCTTAGCTGAGAGATTCAATCGAACAATCCTTGAAAGGGTTAGATGCATGTTGGTTAGTGCTGGATTGAAGAAGGTGTTTTGGGCTGAAGCTGTTTCGACAGCTGCATATCTGATAAATAGATGTCCTTCGACTGCATTAGATATGAAGACACCTGAAGAAGTTTGGTCGGGAAATCCACCTAGTCTCGACAGACTGAGAGTATTTGGCTGTGTGGCCTATGCTCATATTAGGCAAGACAAGGTCGAACCTAGAGCTCTGAAGTGCATGTTCATGGGATACCCTGAAGGAGTCAAAGCTTATAGGCTATGGTGCCTAGAGCCAGGTCACAGGAGGTGTATCACCAGTCGAGATGTAGTTTTTAATGAAGCTGAGATGGCTTTCAAGAAAATTGATGTTGCTGACGAAGAGCTAGAACAGGGAGAGATTCCTGTTGAGGTGGAGCATGTTGATGCTGAAGTGCATACCCCAGATGAAGTCGAAGACGAAACAGAAGATGTTGTCGAAGATGAGGAAACTGATAATGACTACCTGTTAGCAAGAGACGGGTCGAGAAGAGTCATCAAGCCACCTCAGAGACTTGGGTATGTAGATCTTATAGCTTATGCCTTAATCTCTGCAAGTGAGGTTCTCGACGAAGAACCTAGAGACTATAAGGAAGTTATGAGGAGTCGAAAGAAGACTGAATGGCTGAAAGCCATGGATGACGAGATGAAATCTCTTCATGATAACGACACATGGGAACTGATAAAGAAACCTGCTGGAGCCAGGTTAGTCAGCTGTAAATGGATCTTCAAAGTCAAGGAAGGAATCACAGGAGTGGCGTCGAAAAGATACAAGGCAAGGTTGGTTGCTAGGGGGTTCACTCAGAAAGAAGGTGTCGATTTCAATGATGTGTTCTCGCCAGTTGTGAAGCACATGTCCATTCGAATGTTGCTTGCCATGGTGGCACAGTTAGACCTTGAACTGGAACAGATGGATGTGAAGACTGCATTCTTGTATGGTGACCTAGATGAAACGATCCTGATGAGGCAACCTGAAGGGTATGTCGAAAAGGGGAAGGAAGATTATGTGTGCAAGCTGAAGAGATCTTTATATGGACTGAAACAATCTCCTCGACAGTGGAATAAGAGATTCGACAAGTTCATGGCATGCATAAGTTTCATCAGAAGTCAGTTCGACCACTGTGTTTACTTCAGATTTCGACCGGGTAATTCATTTGTTATTTTGTTGCTTTATGTGGATGATATTCTAATAGCAAGCAACAATGTCGAAGAGGTAATGAGAGTGAAGGCTGAACTCAGTAAGGAATTCGAAATGAAGGATCTGGGAGATGCGTCCAGGATTCTTGGGATTGACATCCGAAGAGATAGAAAGCAGTAGAAATTATGCTTATCTCAAGAGGCATACCTACGGAAGATTCTCGAAAAGTATGGTATGTCGAATTCAAAGCCTGTTGTAACTCCAACAAACCCTCAATTCAAGCTGAGTATAGATCAGTGTCCCAGTACTGATGTCAAAAGAACTTATATGAATAGCATTCTATATGCTAATATAGTTGGTTCTTTGATGTATGCTATGGTCTGTACAAGACCTGACATAGCATATGCAGTGAGTGTTGTGAGCAGGTACATGTCGAATCCTGGAAAGGCTCACTGGCAAGCATTGAAGTGGATTTTAAGGTACATAAATAGGTCTTTGAATAGATTCCTAATTTATGGTGGAGCCTTGGGTGAAGATAGTAAAGCAGCAGTCGAAGGATTTGTTGACTCTGATTATGCAGGTTGTATGGATTCCAGAAAGTTTATTTCTGGATATGTTTTCACAATGTTTGGCACAGCAATCAGTTGGAAAGCTACGCTCCAGAAGGATGTTGCCTTATCAACCACTGAAGCTGAATATATTGCCCTCACTGAAGCTGTGAAGGAAGCATTGTGGCTTGAAGGTTTTGCAAAGGAGCTGAAACTTCAAGGTCGAAGTATCACTGTTAAATGTGATAGTCAAAGTGCAATACACCTGTCGAAGAACTCAGCCTATCATGAGCGAACCAAGCACATTGATGTGAGGCTGCATTTCGTCAGAGGGGTAATCGAACGTGGAGAAGTCCAAGTGCTGAAGGTTTCGACAGATCATAATGCTGCTGATATGATCACCAAGACATTGCCAAGTTGCAAGTTTTTCCACTGTATGCAGTTGATAAAGCTGCATGAAGAAAGCTAGTTTAATTTCTTGTTGTTAGAGTTAGATCTAAGGTGGAGATTTGTGGAATTTGGATCAAACTCTAGAAGAAGCATTCCGTCGAAGTTGGATCACATGCTGCTGTCGAAAATAATGCATGATTGTAGTCGAAGATTGTTCTAACATGTATTAGTTAATATTGCTAGGTTTGTTAGCATATTGAATTGGGCCTTGTGTTAAGGATCCAATTGTTTAAGTTAGCTTGTAGCCTAAGTTAGCTTGTAATGGGTATTTTATTAAAAGCCCATTAGTTTAGTGTGCTAGGTTTTATTATAAATAGCATACTAGTCTCTCATTCTAAGTGTGACAAAACCTAGTAAGAGTGAGAGTGGTTAGTTTGTTATTCTTGTATACTTGTAATCCTTGTTTTAAGGAGAAAGGAAAGAATAACAGTTTTATAACCAATCCTTGTTGTTTTTGTTTTACTCTTGTTTTCTTTGTTAACCCTAACCCTTGTGGGTTTCTTGACTGATCAAGGAACCAATTATACTTTGTTTCTAAGGTATCTGATTCACAAAAAATTGGTGCGGTGAGCATGGAGAAGATGCCTTCAACAAAGTATGAGATCGAGAAGTTCACCGGAGTGAACGACTTCGGTCTGTGGCGCTTGAAGATGAAAGCCCTACTGGTTCAGCAGGGTTGTTTGGAAGTGTTGAAGGGAATGGCAGCCATGGATGCTGCGTTAACGGAAAAAGAAAAGACTACCATGATCGAGAAAGCACACAGCGCAATATTGTTGAGCCTTGGTGATAAGGTTCTTCGACAGGTATCAAAACAGACGATGGCGGGGGGATTATGGACGAAGCTGGAAAGTTTGAATATGACCAAATCCTTGGTGAATCGTCTTTACCTGAAGCAAGCCTTGTATTCGTTCAAGATGAATGAAGAAAAGGCTATGGCTGAGCAGTTGGATTCTTTCAACAATCTGATTCTTGATCTTGAAAACATTGATGTGAAGATTGATGATGAAGATCAAGCATTGTTGTTGTTGTGTGCTTTGCCCAAATCGCATCCTCACTTCAAAGAAACTCTCTTGTATGGAAGAGAGTCCCTGACCTTTGAAGAAGTTCAAGCAGCCTTGTACTCTAATGACCTGAACGAACGAAAGGAGCATAAACCTTCGACGGTTGGTGAAGGTTTGGCAGTTAAGGGAAAATTCTTGCGAAAGGATGGTAGGTTCGACAAGAAGAAAGGTAAAAGTCAGCAGAAGTCTTCTAGTGGCGAAACATCTGGTTTTAGATGTTATCACTGTAAGAAGGAGGGACACACAAGAAAAGTGTGCCCTGAACGCCTGAAAGATCATGGAGGTAAGGATAATGGCAACGCAGCCATTGTTCAAGATGACTTCGACTCATCTGATGCTCTTGTAGTTTCAAGCGACGACTCAAGAAAAGAGTGGATTATGGATTCTGGATGTACTTGGCACATGACTCCAAACAAGAATGTGTTTGAAGAACTATGTGATCAAGATGGAGGATCAGTGCTGCTGGGAAACAACAAAGCTTGCAAAATTGCAGGTATTGGATCTGTGAGATTCAAGCTCCATGATGAGTCAATAAGATTATTGACTGAAGTTAGGTATGTACCTGACTTGAAGAGAAATTTAATTTCTCTTGGTGAATTCGACAGAAAGGGATATGTTTTCAAAGGAGAGCAAGGTACCCTGAGAGTCATGAAAGGGTCGAAGGAAGTCTTGACATGCGTGAAAAGCCAAGGCTTGTATACCCTGGAGGCTGAGGTTGTAAGTGGTTCGACAAATGTTGTATCCACGAAACCTATGTCGAAGACAGAGTTATGGCACATGAGATTGGGCCATGTCAGCGAAAGAGGCCTAGTCGAATTGGGGAAGCAGAACCTGCTAGGTGGTGACAAAGTCGAAAAGTTGGAGTTTTGTGAATCTTGTGTATTTGGTAAATCCTGTAGGGCGAAGTTCAACAAAGGCAAGCAAAGAACACATGGATCCCTTGATTACATTCATGCTGATCTTTGGGGGCCTGCAAGGAATCCTTTACACTCAGGTGCAAGGTATTTTCTATCCATTGTTGATGACTATTCCAGAAAGCTATGGGTATTCATTCAGAAGACGAAGGATGAAACTTTTGAGAATTTCAAAAGTTGGAAGATTCTGGTCGAAACTCAAACTGGCAGAAAGGTTAAGAGGTTGAGAACCGACAATGGCCTTGAGTTCTGCAACAAAGCATTCGACGGTTACTGTGTTGAGTCTGGGATTGCAAGGCATAAGACTGTAGCAGGTACTCCTCAACAAAATGGCTTAGCTGAGAGATTCAATCGAACAATCCTTGAAAGGGTTAGATGCATGTTGGTTAGTGCTGGATTGAAGAAGGTGTTTTGGGCTGAAGCTGTTTCGACAGCTGCATATCTGATAAATAGATGTCCTTCGACTGCATTAGATATGAAGACACCTGAAGAAGTTTGGTCGGGAAATCCACCTAGTCTCGACAGACTGAGAGTATTTGGCTGTGTGGCCTATGCTCACATTAGGCAAGACAAGGTCGAACCTAGAGCTCTGAAGTGCATGTTCATGGGATACCCTGAAGGAGTCAAAGCTTATAGGCTATGGTGCCTAGAGCCAGGTCACAGGAGGTGTATCACCAGTCGAGATGTAGTTTTCAATGAAGCTGAGATGGCTTTCAAGAAAATTGATGTTGCTAACGAAGAGCTGGAATAGGGAGAGATTCCTGTTGAGGTGGAGCATGTTGATGCTGAAGTGCGTACCCCAGATGAAGTCGAAGACGAAACAGAAGATGTTGTCGAAGATGAGGAAACTGATAATGACTACCTGTTAGCAAGAGACAGGTCGAGAAGAGTCATCAAGCCACCTCAGAGACTTGGGTATGAAAATCTTATAGCTTATGCCTTAATCTCTGCAAGTGAGGTTCTCGACGAAGAACCTAGAGACTATAAGGAAGTTATGAGGAGTCGAAAGAAGACTGAATGGCTGAAAGCCATGGATGACGAGATGAAATCTCTTCATGAAAACGACACATGGGAACTGATAAAGAAACCTGCTGGAGCCAGGTTAGTCAGCTGTAAATGGATCTTCAAAGTCAAGGAAGGAATCGAAGGAGTGGCATCGAAAAGATACAAGGCAAGGTTGGTTGCTAGGGGGTTCACTCAGAAAGAAGGTGTCGATTTCAATGATGTGTTCTCGCCAGTTGTGAAGCACATGTCCATTCGAATGTTGCTTGCCATGGTGGCACAGTTAGACCTTGAACTGGAACAGATGGATGTGAAGACTGCATTCTTGTATGGTGACCTAGATGAAACGATCCTGATGAGGCAACCTGAAGGGTATGTCGAAAAGGGGAAGGAAGATTATGTGTGCAAGCTGAAGAGATCTTTATATGGACTGAAACAATCTCCTCGACAGTGGAATAAGAGATTCGACAAGTTCATGGCATGCATAAGTTTCATCAGAAGTCAGTTCGACCACTGTGTTTACTTCAGATTTCGACCGGGTAATTCATTTGTTATTTTGTTGCTTTATGTGGATGATATTCTAATAGCAAGCAACAATGTCGAAGAGGTAATGAGAGTGAAGGCTGAACTCAGTAAGGAATTCGAAATGAAGGATCTGGGAGATGCGTCCAGGATTCTTGGGATTGACATCCGAAGAGATAGAAAGCAGTAGAAATTATGCTTATCTCAAGAGGCATACCTACGGAAGATTCTCGAAAAGTATGGTATGTCGAATTCAAAGCCTGTTGTAACTCCAACAAACCCTCAATTCAAGCTGAGTATAGATCAGTGTCCCAGTACTGATGTCAAAAGAACTTATATGAATAGCATTCTATATGCTAATATAGTTGGTTCTTTGATGTATGCTATGGTCTGTACAAGACCTGACATAGCATATGCAGTGAGTGTTGTGAGCAGGTACATGTCGAATCCTGGAAAGGCTCACTGGCAAGCATTGAAGTGGATTTTAAGGTACATAAATAGGTCTTTGAATAGATTCCTAATTTATGGTGGAGCCTTGGGTGAAGATAGTAAAGCAGCAGTCGAAGGATTTGTTGACTCTGATTATGCAGGTTGTATGGATTCCAGAAAGTTTATTTCTGGATATGTTTTCACAATGTTTGGCACAGCAATCAGTTGGAAAGCTACGCTCCAGAAGGATGTTGCCTTATCAACCACTGAAGCTGAATATATTGCCCTCACTGAAGCTGTGAAGGAAGCATTGTGGCTTGAAGGTTTTGCAAAGGAGCTGAAACTTCAAGGTCGAAGTATCACTGTTAAATGTGATAGTCAAAGTGCAATACACCTGTCGAAGAACTCAGCCTATCATGAGCGAACCAAGCACATTGATGTGAGGCTGCATTTCGTCAGAGGGGTAATCGAACGTGGAGAAGTCCAAGTGCTGAAGGTTTCGACAGATCATAATGCTGCTGATATGATCAACAAGACATTGCCAAGTTGCAAGTTTTTCCACTGTATGCAGTTGATAAAGCTGCATGAAGAAAGCTAGTTTAATTTCTTGTTGTTAGAGTTAGATCCAAGGTGAAGATTTGTGGAATTTGGATCAAACTCTAGAAGAAGCATTCGGTCGAAGTTGGATCACATGCTGCTGTCGAAAATAATGCATGATTGTAGTCGAAGATTGTTCTAACATGTATTAGTTAATATTGCTAGGTTTGTTAGCATATTGAATTGGGCCTTGTGTTAAGGATCCAATTGTTTAAGTTAGCTTGTAGCCTAAGTTAGCTTGTAATGGGTATTTTATTAAAAGCCCATTAGTTTAGTGTGCTAGGTTTTATTATAAATAGCATACTAGTCTCTCATTCTAAGTGTGACAAAACCTAGTAAGAGTGAGAGTGGTTAGTTTGTTATTCTTGTATACTTGTAATCCTTGTTTTAAGGAGAAAGGAAAGAATAACAGTTTTATAACCAATCCTTGTTGTTTTTGTTTTACTCTTGTTTTCTTTGTTAACCCTAACCCTTGTGGGTTTCTTGACTGATCAAGGAACCAATTATACTTTGTTTCTAAGGTATCCGATTCACAAAAAATTGGTGCGGTGAGCATGGAGAAGATGCCTTCAACAAAGTATGAGATCGAGAAGTTCACTGGAGTGAACGACTTCGGTCTGTGGCGCTTGAAGATGAAAGCCCTACTGGTTCAGCAGGGTTGTTTGGAAGTGTTGAAGGGAATGGCAGCCATGGATGCTGCGTTAACGGAAAAAGAAAAGACTACCATGATCGAGAAAGCACACAGCGCAATATTGTTGAGCCTTGGTGATAAGGTTCTTCGACAGGTATCAAAACAGACGATGGCGGGGGGATTATGGACGAAGCTGGAAAGTTTGAATATGACCAAATCCTTGGTGAATCGTCTTTACCTGAAGCAAGCCTTGTATTCGTTCAAGATGAATGAAGAAAAGGCTATGGCTGAGCAGTTGGATTCTTTCAACAATCTGATTCTTGATCTTGAAAACATTGATGTGAAGATTGATGATGAAGATCAAGCATTGTTGTTGTTGTGTGCTTTGCCCAAATCGCATCCTCACTTCAAAGAAACTCTCTTGTATGGAAGAGAGTCCCTGACCTTTGAAGAAGTTCAAGCAGCCTTGTACTCTAATGACCTGAACGAACGAAAGGAGCATAAACCTTCGACGGTTGGTGAAGGTTTGGCAGTTAAGGGAAAATTCTTGCGAAAGGATGGTAGGTTCGACAAGAAGAAAGGTAAAAGTCAGCAGAAGTCTTCTAGTGGCGAAACATCTGGTTTTAGATGTTATCACTGTAAGAAGGAGGGACACACAAGAAAAGTGTGCCCTGAACGCCTGAAAGATCATGGAGGTAAGGATAATGGCAACGCAGCCATTGTTCAAGATGACTTCGACTCATCTGATGCTCTTGTAGTTTCAAGCGACGACTCAAGAAAAGAGTGGATTATGGATTCTGGATGTACTTGGCACATGACTCCAAACAAGAATGTGTTTGAAGAACTATGTGATCAAGATGGAGGATCAGTGCTGCTGGGAAACAACAAAGCTTGCAAAATTGCAGGTATTGGATCTGTGAGATTCAAGCTCCATGATGAGTCAATAAGATTATTGACTGAAGTTAGGTATGTACCTGACTTGAAGAGAAATTTAATTTCTCTTGGTGAATTCGACAGAAAGGGATATGTTTTCAAAGGAGAGCAAGGTACCCTGAGAGTCATGAAAGGGTCGAAGGAAGTCTTGACATGCGTGAAAAGCCAAGGCTTGTATACCCTGGAGGCTGAGGTTGTAAGTGGTTCGACAAATGTTGTATCCACGAAACCTATGTCGAAGACAGAGTTATGGCACATGAGATTGGGCCATGTCAGCGAAAGAGGCCTAGTCGAATTGGGGAAGCAGAACCTGCTAGGTGGTGACAAAGTCGAAAAGTTGGAGTTTTGTGAATCTTGTGTATTTGGTAAATCCTGTAGGGCGAAGTTCAACAAAGGCAAGCAAAGAACACATGGATCCCTTGATTACATTCATGCTGATCTTTGGGGGCCTGCAAGGAATCCTTTACACTCAGGTGCAAGGTATTTTCTATCCATTGTTGATGACTATTCCAGAAAGCTATGGGTATTCATTCAGAAGACGAAGGATGAAACTTTTGAGAATTTCAAAAGTTGGAAGATTCTGGTCGAAACTCAAACTGGCAGAAAGGTTAAGAGGTTGAGAACCGACAATGGCCTTGAGTTCTGCAACAAAGCATTCGACGGTTACTGTGTTGAGTCTGGGATTGCAAGGCATAAGACTGTAGCAGGTACTCCTCAACAAAATGGCTTAGCTGAGAGATTCAATCGAACAATCCTTGAAAGGGTTAGATGCATGTTGGTTAGTGCTGGATTGAAGAAGGTGTTTTGGGCTGAAGCTGTTTCGACAGCTGCATATCTGATAAATAGATGTCCTTCGACTGCATTAGATATGAAGACACCTGAAGAAGTTTGGTCGGGAAATCCACCTAGTCTCGACAGACTGAGAGTATTTGGCTGTGTGGCCTATGCTCACATTAGGCAAGACAAGGTCGAACCTAGAGCTCTGAAGTGCATGTTCATGGGATACCCTGAAGGAGTCAAAGCTTATAGGCTATGGTGCCTAGAGCCAGGTCACAGGAGGTGTATCACCAGTCGAGATGTAGTTTTCAATGAAGCTGAGATGGCTTTCAAGAAAATTGATGTTGCTAACGAAGAGCTGGAATAGGGAGAGATTCCTGTTGAGGTGGAGCATGTTGATGCTGAAGTGCGTACCCCAGATGAAGTCGAAGACGAAACAGAAGATGTTGTCGAAGATGAGGAAACTGATAATGACTACCTGTTAGCAAGAGACAGGTCGAGAAGAGTCATCAAGCCACCTCAGAGACTTGGGTATGAAAATCTTATAGCTTATGCCTTAATCTCTGCAAGTGAGGTTCTCGACGAAGAACCTAGAGACTATAAGGAAGTTATGAGGAGTCGAAAGAAGACTGAATGGCTGAAAGCCATGGATGACGAGATGAAATCTCTTCATGAAAACGACACATGGGAACTGATAAAGAAACCTGCTGGAGCCAGGTTAGTCAGCTGTAAATGGATCTTCAAAGTCAAGGAAGGAATCGAAGGAGTGGCATCGAAAAGATACAAGGCAAGGTTGGTTGCTAGGGGGTTCACTCAGAAAGAAGGTGTCGATTTCAATGATGTGTTCTCGCCAGTTGTGAAGCACATGTCCATTCGAATGTTGCTTGCCATGGTGGCACAGTTAGACCTTGAACTGGAACAGATGGATGTGAAGACTGCATTCTTGTATGGTGACCTAGATGAAACGATCCTGATGAGGCAACCTGAAGGGTATGTCGAAAAGGGGAAGGAAGATTATGTGTGCAAGCTGAAGAGATCTTTATATGGACTGAAACAATCTCCTCGACAGTGGAATAAGAGATTCGACAAGTTCATGGCATGCATAAGTTTCATCAGAAGTCAGTTCGACCACTGTGTTTACTTCAGATTTCGACCGGGTAATTCATTTGTTATTTTGTTGCTTTATGTGGATGATATTCTAATAGCAAGCAACAATGTCGAAGAGGTAATGAGAGTGAAGGCTGAACTCAGTAAGGAATTCGAAATGAAGGATCTGGGAGATGCGTCCAGGATTCTTGGGATTGACATCCGAAGAGATAGAAAGCAGTAGAAATTATGCTTATCTCAAGAGGCATACCTACGGAAGATTCTCGAAAAGTATGGTATGTCGAATTCAAAGCCTGTTGTAACTCCAACAAACCCTCAATTCAAGCTGAGTATAGATCAGTGTCCCAGTACTGATGTCAAAAGAACTTATATGAATAGCATTCTATATGCTAATATAGTTGGTTCTTTGATGTATGCTATGGTCTGTACAAGACCTGACATAGCATATGCAGTGAGTGTTGTGAGCAGGTACATGTCGAATCCTGGAAAGGCTCACTGGCAAGCATTGAAGTGGATTTTAAGGTACATAAATAGGTCTTTGAATAGATTCCTAATTTATGGTGGAGCCTTGGGTGAAGATAGTAAAGCAGCAGTCGAAGGATTTGTTGACTCTGATTATGCAGGTTGTATGGATTCCAGAAAGTTTATTTCTGGATATGTTTTCACAATGTTTGGCACAGCAATCAGTTGGAAAGCTACGCTCCAGAAGGATGTTGCCTTATCAACCACTGAAGCTGAATATATTGCCCTCACTGAAGCTGTGAAGGAAGCATTGTGGCTTGAAGGTTTTGCAAAGGAGCTGAAACTTCAAGGTCGAAGTATCACTGTTAAATGTGATAGTCAAAGTGCAATACACCTGTCGAAGAACTCAGCCTATCATGAGCGAACCAAGCACATTGATGTGAGGCTGCATTTCGTCAGAGGGGTAATCGAACGTGGAGAAGTCCAAGTGCTGAAGGTTTCGACAGATCATAATGCTGCTGATATGATCACCAAGACATTGCCAAGTTGCAAGTTTTTCCACTGTATGCAGTTGATAAAGCTGCATGAAGAAAGCTAGTTTAATTTCTTGTTGTTAGAGTTAGATCCAAGGTGAAGATTTGTGGAATTTGGATCAAACTCTAGAAGAAGCATTCCGTCGAAGTTGGATCACATGCTGCTGTCGAAAATAATGCATGATTGTAGTCGAAGATTGTTCTAACATGTATTAGTTAATATTGCTAGGTTTGTTAGCATATTGAATTGGGCCTTGTGTTAAGGATCCAATTGTTTAAGTTAGCTTGTAGCCTAAGTTAGCTTGTAATGGGTATTTTATTAAAAGCCCATTAGTTTAGTGTGCTAGGTTTTATTATAAATAGCATACTAGTCTCTCATTCTAAGTGTGACAAAACCTAGTAAGAGTGAGAGTGGTTAGTTTGTTATTCTTGTATACTTGTAATCCTTGTTTTAAGGAGAAAGGAAAGAATAACAGTTTTATAACCAATCCTTGTTGTTTTTGTTTTACTCTTGTTTTCTTTGTTAACCCTAACCCTTGTGGGTTTCTTGACTGATCAAGGAACCAATTATACTTTGTTTCTAAGGTATCCGATTCACAAAAAATTGGTGCGGTGAGCATGGAGAAGATGCCTTCAACAAAGTATGAGATCGAGAAGTTCACTGGAGTGAACGACTTCGGTCTGTGGCGCTTGAAGATGAAAGCCCTACTGGTTCAGCAGGGTTGTTTGGAAGTGTTGAAGGGAATGGCAGCCATGGATGCTGCGTTAACGGAAAAAGAAAAGACTACCATGATCGAGAAAGCACACAGCGCAATATTGTTGAGCCTTGGTGATAAGGTTCTTCGACAGGTATCAAAACAGACGATGGCGGGGGGATTATGGACGAAGCTGGAAAGTTTGAATATGACCAAATCCTTGGTGAATCGTCTTTACCTGAAGCAAGCCTTGTATTCGTTCAAGATGAATGAAGAAAAGGCTATGGCTGAGCAGTTGGATTCTTTCAACAATCTGATTCTTGATCTTGAAAACATTGATGTGAAGATTGATGATGAAGATCAAGCATTGTTGTTGTTGTGTGCTTTGCCCAAATCGCATCCTCACTTCAAAGAAACTCTCTTGTATGGAAGAGAGTCCCTGACCTTTGAAGAAGTTCAAGCAGCCTTGTACTCTAATGACCTGAACGAACGAAAGGAGCATAAACCTTCGACGGTTGGTGAAGGTTTGGCAGTTAAGGGAAAATTCTTGCGAAAGGATGGTAGGTTCGACAAGAAGAAAGGTAAAAGTCAGCAGAAGTCTTCTAGTGGCGAAACATCTGGTTTTAGATGTTATCACTGTAAGAAGGAGGGACACACAAGAAAAGTGTGCCCTGAACGCCTGAAAGATCATGGAGGTAAGGATAATGGCAACGCAGCCATTGTTCAAGATGACTTCGACTCATCTGATGCTCTTGTAGTTTCAAGCGACGACTCAAGAAAAGAGTGGATTATGGATTCTGGATGTACTTGGCACATGACTCCAAACAAGAATGTGTTTGAAGAACTATGTGATCAAGATGGAGGATCAGTGCTGCTGGGAAACAACAAAGCTTGCAAAATTGCAGGTATTGGATCTGTGAGATTCAAGCTCCATGATGAGTCAATAAGATTATTGACTGAAGTTAGGTATGTACCTGACTTGAAGAGAAATTTAATTTCTCTTGGTGAATTCGACAGAAAGGGATATGTTTTCAAAGGAGAGCAAGGTACCCTGAGAGTCATGAAAGGGTCGAAGGAAGTCTTGACATGCGTGAAAAGCCAAGGCTTGTATACCCTGGAGGCTGAGGTTGTAAGTGGTTCGACAAATGTTGTATCCACGAAACCTATGTCGAAGACAGAGTTATGGCACATGAGATTGGGCCATGTCAGCGAAAGAGGCCTAGTCGAATTGGGGAAGCAGAACCTGCTAGGTGGTGACAAAGTCGAAAAGTTGGAGTTTTGTGAATCTTGTGTATTTGGTAAATCCTGTAGGGCGAAGTTCAACAAAGGCAAGCAAAGAACACATGGATCCCTTGATTACATTCATGCTGATCTTTGGGGGCCTGCAAGGAATCCTTTACACTCAGGTGCAAGGTATTTTCTATCCATTGTTGATGACTATTCCAGAAAGCTATGGGTATTCATTCAGAAGACGAAGGATGAAACTTTTGAGAATTTCAAAAGTTGGAAGATTCTGGTCGAAACTCAAACTGGCAGAAAGGTTAAGAGGTTGAGAACCGACAATGGCCTTGAGTTCTGCAACAAAGCATTCGACGGTTACTGTGTTGAGTCTGGGATTGCAAGGCATAAGACTGTAGCAGGTACTCCTCAACAAAATGGCTTAGCTGAGAGATTCAATCGAACAATCCTTGAAAGGGTTAGATGCATGTTGGTTAGTGCTGGATTGAAGAAGGTGTTTTGGGCTGAAGCTGTTTCGACAGCTGCATATCTGATAAATAGATGTCCTTCGACTGCATTAGATATGAAGACACCTGAAGAAGTTTGGTCGGGAAATCCACCTAGTCTCGACAGACTGAGAGTATTTGGCTGTGTGGCCTATGCTCACATTAGGCAAGACAAGGTCGAACCTAGAGCTCTGAAGTGCATGTTCATGGGATACCCTGAAGGAGTCAAAGCTTATAGGCTATGGTGCCTAGAGCCAGGTCACAGGAGGTGTATCACCAGTCGAGATGTAGTTTTCAATGAAGCTGAGATGGCTTTCAAGAAAATTGATGTTGCTAACGAAGAGCTGGAATAGGGAGAGATTCCTGTTGAGGTGGAGCATGTTGATGCTGAAGTGCGTACCCCAGATGAAGTCGAAGACGAAACAGAAGATGTTGTCGAAGATGAGGAAACTGATAATGACTACCTGTTAGCAAGAGACAGGTCGAGAAGAGTCATCAAGCCACCTCAGAGACTTGGGTATGAAAATCTTATAGCTTATGCCTTAATCTCTGCAAGTGAGGTTCTCGACGAAGAACCTAGAGACTATAAGGAAGTTATGAGGAGTCGAAAGAAGACTGAATGGCTGAAAGCCATGGATGACGAGATGAAATCTCTTCATGAAAACGACACATGGGAACTGATAAAGAAACCTGCTGGAGCCAGGTTAGTCAGCTGTAAATGGATCTTCAAAGTCAAGGAAGGAATCGAAGGAGTGGCATCGAAAAGATACAAGGCAAGGTTGGTTGCTAGGGGGTTCACTCAGAAAGAAGGTGTCGATTTCAATGATGTGTTCTCGCCTGTTGTGAAGCACAGGTCCTTTCGAATGTTGCTTGCCATGGTGGCACAGTTCGACCTTGAACTGGAACAGATGGATGTGAAGACTGCATTCTTGTATGGTGACCTAGATGAAACGATCCTGATGAGGCAACCTGAAGGGTATGTCGAAAAGGGGAAGGAAGATTATGTGTGCAAGCTGAAGAGATCTTTATATGGACTGAAACAATCTCCTCGACAGTGGAATAGGAGATTCGACAAGTTCATGGCACGCATAAATTTCATCAGAAGTCAGTTCGACCACTGTGTTTACTTCAGATTTCGACCGGGTAATTCATTTGTTATTTTGTTGCTTTATGTGGATGATATTCTAATAGCAAGCAACAATGTCGAAGAGGTAATGAGAGTGAAGGCTGAACTCAGTAAGGAGTTCGAAATGAAGGATCTGGGAGCTGCGTCCAGGATTCTTGGGATTGACATCCGAAGAGATAGAAAGCAGTCAAAATTATGCTTATCTGAAGAGGCATACCTACGGAAGATTCTCGAAAAGTATGGTATGTCGAATTCAAAGCCTGTTGTAACTCCGACAAACCCTCAATTCAAGCTGAGTATAGATCAGTGTCCCAGTACTGATGTTGAAAGAACTTATATGAATAGCATTCCATATGCTAATATAGTTGGTTCTTTGATGTATGCTATGGTCTGTACAAGACCTGACATAGCATATGCAGTGTCTTGTGAGCAGGTACATGTCAAATCCTGGAAAGGCTCACTGGCAAGATTGAAGTGGATTTTAAGGTACATAAATGGGTCTCTGAATAGAGTCCTAATTTATGGTGGAGCCTTGGGTGAAGATAGTAAAGCAGCAGTCGAAGGATTTGTTGACTCTGATTATGCAGGTTGTCTGGATTCCAGAAAGTCTATTTCTGGATATGTTTTCACAATGTTTGGCACAACAATCAGTTGGAAAGCGACGCTCCAGAAGCACTACGCCAAACAAGAGAAAAGAGGGCGCTTTTTTTGGCCTATGATAGCGCTTAAAAGCGCTGTCTAAGCCAGCGCTGTCGTAGGTAAAGACAGCGCTTTTTTATTTATGAAAAAGCGCTCTCTAAAAGGGGACTTTAGACAGCGCTTTTAAAAGCGCTGTCTAAAGTAGACGTTAAAAATTTAAAATTTTTTTTTTATAAACTTTAGAAAGCGCTTTTTCATTCAAAAGCGCTCTCTAAAGGTGCTTTTAGACAGCGCTTTAGGAAGCGCTGTCTAATGTATACGTATATTGATTTTTTTATATACTTTTAGAGAGCGCTTTTTAATTAAAAGCACTCTCTAAAGCTGGACTTTAGACAGCGATTTTGAAAGCGCTGTCCAATGTATAACCTTAGACAGCGCTTTTTTATTAAAAGCGCTGTCTTTTGTCTACGTAAAATTTTGAAGATTTTTTTAAAAAATCTCATTTTAACCATTTTTTTATGCAGAAACCTGTATAATTCACATTTCAATAAACCTGTATAATTCACATTTCAATAAACTAGTATGGATATGCATTTCCATCAACAAATTCTATTTCAAAACTAGAATTTACATTAATGCCGAATTCGCACAAATTCTATAAACTAGAATTTGTACATTTCAATAAATTAGAATTTACATGCAGAATTCGCACAAACTAGTATGGATATACATTTCTATTGTATGGTTTCAAACCTGTATAGAATTTACATTTCAATAAACTAGAATTTACATTCACCAAACTATACAATCAAGAAAGAATTCTTCTTGCAATAAAAAATTTGCACAATTCCTCCTTAGTATCTTGCAATTGTTTCCTCGTGTAATAAGGACACGCCATATCATCGAAATACTACATAACAAAACAAAATACGCATTATTTAGTTAAAAGTAATAAATTATATATATGACATATCCGATAAATATTAAAATAAATCCTAAGTTATAAAACCATGCATACCGTGATAGAAATCACCAATTGTCCCATTTGAAGGAATCTCCACTTTGACCCATGTAATATTGGTTGCTCTAGCCCGTGCTACTCGTGCGTATCTTCTTGCAAATCTATTGAATGATATAAGCTATATTGAATGATATAAGCTATAATTTTACAACTAGTACCTTTTTCCACTAACGTCTCTTTCTTTTCTTGTTTGGAGTATGTTCTACCCGTCTCTTAACAACACGGACGGTTGGATTGATCCAAATACCCTCATTATGATCATTTCTAGTATATGATTCATTCACTATAATATTTTCATCTTGATCATTTCTAGTAAATGATTCAATATCAACATCAATATCACCTTGATCTCCAACGTTTTCATCAATTACTTTGTTGGATAAAAGCACTATAGACCATTTTGTACTTGTCGGATCAGTGACATAGAACACTTGTTTAGCTTGAGAGGCTAGAATAAAAGGCTCATCTTTGTACCCCACCCTATTAAGATCCACTTGCAAAAATCCTGACTTATCCATTCGTACGCCATTATTATTTTCAACCCACTTGCAACGAAATATAGGAATCTGAAACTTCTCATAATCAAACACCCAAATGCTCTCGATAACCCCAAAATATGACAGATTTGCAAATTTGGGGTTTAAGTCTTTCACACTTGAAATGTGCATTGCTTCAGCTACCAAGGTGACACCACTATTTTGCATAGTACTTTTATCATCTTGTTCTTTGGTATAAAATGTGTATCCATTAATTGCGTATGCGCTATAAGAAAACACGCCATACTTGGACCATATGCTAAATATCTCAACCTTTCTGTTATTGAATCGCGGTCTGAATAATACTTTGAATAAATATGATCCTTAAACCAAGGTATGAAACTTCGATTGTGCTCTCGTACTATCCAATTCTAATTTCTATTCGGATTTAAACATCGGAGAACATCCGTGTGCATTTCAACATATGGCTCAACCTCATTCTCATTGTGCAGAACATACAAATGCACTTGATCCCGTTCGACCCTTGATACTGTCACAACTTCATTTCTAATTAACTTTTTTCCTTCTTGTTTTTCGACAATATGAGATTTGGGGAGTCCAATTGATTGTACATTGGACAGATATTCAGTACAAAACTCAACCGCTTCTTCAACAATGTATCGTTCGGCAATACAACCCTCTGGTCGACTTCGGTTTTTCACATACCCTTTTAATATTTTCATATAACGTTCAGCAGGGTACATCCATCTCATATAAGCCGGTCCACACAATTGTGTCTCTTTCACTAGATGAACAACTAGATGAACCATTATGTCAAAAAACGAGGGTGGAAAATACATTTCAAGATCACACAAAGTAATAACTAGTTCTTTTTGCAATGTTGGTAAGATCGCAGAATCGATCACCTTACTGCAAATTGACTTGAAGAAAAAACATAATTTAGTTATTGCGCTTCTTACTTTTTCTGGCAGAATAGAACGTATACCTATTGGTAGAAAATGTTCCATTATAACATGGCAGTCATGTGTCTTTAAACTCTTTAACTTGAGGTCTTTCATAGACACAAGTCTTCTAATATCTGAAGAGTATCCTTCTGGAACTTTAACTTCACTTAGAAACTTACACAATACTTTTTTCTCCTTTCTAGATAGAGTATACGCAGCAGGTGGTAGATATGTTCGTTTTCCTTTCTTCAAGGGTCCTAATTCAGTTCTTATCCCCATATGTACCAAGTCCTTTCTTGCTTTAAGGCCATCCTTAGACTTTCCTGGTATATTGAGTAACGTACCAATAACACTGTCAAATACATTTTTTTCAATATGCATAACATCGAGAAAATGTCTTACATACAACGACTTCCAATATGGCAGTTCAAAAAAAATTGACCTCTTCTTCCACCCACTCTTGACAAGTGTATGTGCAAAAGGCTTTCCAAACTGAGTTGTCACATCTATCACCTTTTCAAAAATTTGATCACCTGTCAATATAGTTGGAGCTCTACCATGTTCTGGCTCTCCATTGAATGTTTTTCTCCACCCACGATAGTGATGATTAGAATTTAAGAATCTACGATGACCGAGAAAGACATTCTTCTGACCAAACTCCAATCGCGTCCAATCTGTTTTATCTTCACAAATAGGACACGCACATTGACCTTTTATGTTGTACCCTGATAGATTTCCGTATGCTGGAAAATCATTAATTGTGCCAAACAACATCGCCCTCAAGTTGAAACTTTCTTTCCTATACCCATCATAAACCTCCACACCGTTCTCCCACAAAAATTTTAAATCTTCGATTAAGGGTGCCAAGTATACGTCTATGTCATTCCCTGGTTGTCTAGGCCCAGAAATTAACATAGATAACATCATGTACTTACGCTTCATACATAGCCATGGAGGTAGGTTATAAATCATTATGATCACAGGCCAAGTGCTATGTGAGATACTTTGAATACTGTGTGGGTTCATTCCATCAGTAGATAATGCCAAGCAAAGGTTTCTTGTTTCTTTTCCAAATTCAGGATAATCATCATCAATTTTCATCCACTGTGGTGAATCTTCCGGATGTCGAAACTTTCCATCAATAATTCTTTCATCGGCATGCCAAGTCAAGTGTCTTGAATCGGTCTCACTACGAAACATGCGTCTAAATCTCGGAATTATAGGAAAATACCATAAGACTTTTGCTGGAGACAACTTTTTCCTTTATCGAGAGACACCACATTTAGGACACTCATTTAACGATGCATACTCATTTCGAAACAATACGCAATCGTTTGGACATGCATGTATCTTATCATAGCTCATGCCAATAGAGCACAACATCTTTTTGGCCTCATATGTTCGATTGGGAAGAACATTATCCTCTGGAAGCATATCTTTCATAAGGGCCAATAATTCTGTGAAACTTTTATCCGACCATCCATTGCCCGCCTTTAAGTTGTACAACTTTAATACCGCAGACAATCTTGTAAATTTGGTGCAACCATTATACAACGGTTTCTCTGCATCACTTACCAACCTCTCAAACATTTTGGGACAATCCTTAAGATCTTCTTCAAGTGCTTCTGCAATCTCTTCAACTCGATCAGAATCGTATGTATCTGTGCCATTGTCGTATGAAGCGTAGGTCGTATTATCCCCCGATTCAACATTCCCGTTAATTTTCTCACCATGCAAATTCCAACATGTATAACTTCTATCAATTCCACTCCTTAATAAATGCGATGCCAATTGAACCGCGTCAACCCGACTCCCAAAATAGCAACCCAAGCAAGGACATATCATTCGACTGGGGTCTTTGGCGTGCGCAACAGCAAACTTAACGAATTCCGATACCCCATTGTCGTACTCTTTCGACAATCGACTTGAAGACATCCATTTCTTATCCATAGTTATACTAATTAAACTAAACAAAAACAAAAAGAAAAAATGTTATACCTGTAGGGAAACGATCCGACTTTCACACTTTGAACACAAGTAACCCCTATACACGTATCATAAAATGAAATATCATTAATTGACCAATTATGAGTCATAACTTGATAAGTGGCAACATGTAATCACAAACAAGCAACAATTAGAGGTAAACACCTACATAAGTATAAAGTAGACAATAAACTTATAACAAAAAGTCACAAGTTCTATCCTCATCGTGAAAATATTAGCTTCCTTATGAAAATACCTTCCACAAAACTAGATTGTATCATGAATGCATAACACAATGAGCTTATTATAAAAAAAATATATACTTTTTCGTAAAAATATACATGAAAAATAAAAGAAAAAAGATTCTGCAACAATAAAAGAGGAAGCTTTTATCCTCATCGTGAAAACTTTTTCGTTTTCGTTTTCAGAGAAATGAATAGTAACAGCGAAATGAATAATAAAAGAGAAATGAAAAATAAAAGAGTACCTTATTCATTTTCGTTTTCAGAACGATTTGAGAAATGAATAATAAAAGAGAAATGAATGATAAGAGAATAAGAATAACAACAACAACAATGTTTTCACGAACGGCAATGGCAATGGCAAGAACGACGGCGAGGGTTTAGAGAAACGGTCGAGAGAGAGAGAGAGAAAATGAATAAAAGTGTCTCTGAAAATGTTTACAATTGTTTTATATTTTAATTAGTAAAGGACTTTAGATGACGTTTTTCCTTAGAAAGCGCTTTCTAAAGTGAAAATAATTAGAGACCTATAAGAGCGCTTTCTAAAAGCGCTTTCTAATGTGGCCTTTAGAGAGCGCTTTTAAGAAGCGTTTTCTAAGGTGGCCTTTAGAGAGCGCTTTTCAGAAGCGCTCTCTAAAGTGACACCTATAGCAGCGCTTTTTGGAAAGTGCTTTCTAAGGTTTACCTGAAAATGTCAAAAAATATAAAAATGAGTCTGGGGCGAGGGGGATTCGAACCCCAGATTTAAAGCATGGCAAACAAACACTCAAACCTCCTTGACCAGCGGTACTACGCCTTCATCCATTGTTTATACTCACTCCATAAATATATAAAATAAGGTGTCAACATATATATTTAAATATATTATTTGAATAATTTTAAATATAGTTTAAAATAAATTAATATATAATTTAATATAATTTAAATATATTAAATATAATTTGATATATTAATATAATTTAAAGTATATTTTAAATTATATATTAATATAATTTATATATATTAAATATAATTTAAATAAGTTAAAATGTTTGTATTTAAAACATATATATTTAAATATATTATTTGAATAATTTTAAATATAATTTAAAATAAATTAATATATAATTTAATATATTAAATATAATTTGATATATTAATATAATTTAAAATATATTTTAAATTATACATTAATATAATTTATATATATTAAATATAATTTAAATAAGTTAAAATATTTGTATTTAAAACATATATATTTAAATATATTATTTGAATAATTTAAAATATAATTTAAAATAAATTAAAATATAATTAAAATATATTAAATATAATTTGAGATATTAATATAATTTAATGTATATTTTAAATTAATATATTTTAAATTATATATTAATATAATTTTTATATATTAAATATAATTTAAATAAGTTAAAATGTATGTATTTAAAACATATATATTTAAATATATTATTTGAATAATTTAAAATATAATTTAAAATAAATTAAAATATAATTTAATATAATTTAAATATATTAAATATAATTTGATATATTAATATAATTTAAAGTATATTTTAAATTATATATTAATATAATTTTTATATATTAAATATAATTTGATATATTAATATAATTTAAAATTCCTTTCCCTACCTAAAGGGCGTGGGTTCGACCCCCCCTTTTGCCATTTTTTGTGATTCTTGATGTTTTTCAGTATAATTAGTAAATGACTTTAGAGGGCGCTTTTTCTTAGAAAGCGCTTTCTAAAGTGAAAAGAAATTGAGCCCTATTAGAGCGCTTTCTTAAAGCGCTTTCTAAGGTGGCCTTTAGACAGCGCTTTTTAAAAGCGCTCTCTAAAGTGATACCTATAGCAGCGCTTTTTGGAAAGCGCTGTCTAAGGTGGCACTCTTTTACATTCTTTTACAGCGCTTTTTGGAAAGCGCTTTCTAAAGCCTTTCTTTTAAGGCGTTTTTTTTTAACGAAATTTTTTTATTCTTTTTAGCAGCGCTTTTGCATAAAAGCGCTGTCTTTTTGGTGCTGTCTAATCATATTTTTAGCGTAGTGAAGGTTGTTGCCTTATCAACCACTGAATAGAATAATCATTTGTCTACTACTTCCAAACAATTTTGTGTTCTGATAACAATTGCATTGAGAATTCCATGGTGCGGGAATGTATTCCTAGTATGGTCCCGCAGCAGGATAATAATTTGTTGACAGAAGTTCCAACTACATAGCATATTAAATCTGTTGTTTTTGAGATGAACAGAGACGCGACTCCGGGTCTCGATGGGTTCTGATGTTATTTCTATCAATTCTTCTGGGGAGGTGGTTGCTTTCCATGCCATTAATTTGGTCCAACAATTTTTCATTATTAGTAAGCTCAATGCAAATATGAATGCAAACTTTCATATACTCATTCTGAAAGTTACCGAGGCTTACAGAGAGGGGGATTTTCTTCCGATTGCTCTTGCTAATTTCCAATTTAAAATTATCACAAAAAATATTGGTGGATAGATTGGTTAGTATTGCTTCTGAAGCTATTAACATTCTCTCCAACAAGTGCTTTGCCGAAAAATTTGCTTTAAAAATTGATATAAAGAAGGCATTTGACATTCTTGATTCAAACCTTCTTCACAATGTGCTGCATCAATTGGATTTAATGATATTTGTTGTGGTTGGATTATGGAACTTTTGAGTTCGGCTAAACTTTTTGTTCTAGTGAATAATAAAGCTAGTGGTTTCTTTAATTGGACTCATTGGGTGTGTCAAGGTGATCCTCTATCCCCCTCCCTTATTTTTCATTGCATAAGAGGTTCTTAGTATAATTCTAGTACTATCCCTTAGTAATGGTAGGCCCTTTGTCAAGGAGTTGTGGCTCTCTCTCATGTGTTGTATGTTAATAATATTATGATATTTTGTAAAGGTATCATAAAAAAACATTAAAAGTGTTATACGTATATTCAAAGACTATGGGGAAGTTTCGAATCGATGAGTTAATAATGCCAAAAGTCAATTTTATGCAAGGGGTAGAATGTGTTCTTTCAAGAAATCGTCTATTTAGCACGGGATACAACGGCACTTTGATATCATCAAGCAAAATTCTTTGTGGTGTATACGTAATGGGAAGAATATTTCGTAATGAAATGATAATTGACATGGTGCTCCTTTGGTTGAGTTGCTTAATATTTCGCAAAATACTCTTAATATGCTGAATTCCAAAGTCTCAAAGTTAATTAAAATATTTGCTTGGAGAATTCTGAATGTTTTTTTTTTAATAACTTGATCAATATAAAACAGGCCAAAATAAGGCCACAATCAAGATACAAAACCTGCTATTTAGCAGGGAAAGCAAAAACCAGGACAATCCTTCAAGCAGGATATATAGGAGCTGGACCAACAGACAACCCCCCTTCTTGACATAGTTAGATACCTCCAATCACAGAAAACAAACACAAAACAGTAGAGCACGTCCTATTCTAACAGTCAAGAGAACAAACAAAGGTAATAAATGTCTTAGCTATAAAAATCAAGTGGCACCTTGAACCATTCGTAGAAATTGCCACAAGGTTTTTTGTTAATGTTCAAAAGCCTTCACCTCCATGATGTTTAGACTGAATGTTATCATTAAGCATCATCCTGAGTTAGTGGAATCTATTTTCGCTATTGTTATCTGGAATCTGCCCATGGAAGATCGTTTGTTATTGAAACGTTCAAAAGACAGTCACCTCTCTTTGAAATAGGCGGATCAGTTTATGTTTCTTCAAGATCAAGTCTCTTAGTCGATTAATTTTTGGAAAACTTATATTCTGCCTTCTAACTCTTTTGTGGTTTGGAAGGCGCTTTATCGAAAGTTACCTATGGATGATAATCTTTCGAAGCGTGGTTGAATTATTGTGTCAGTATGTGTGCTTTGTATGGAAGCTCGAGAATGTACAAACCGTTTTTCCTTCAGTGCGAGTTTTCACTGGATATTTGGAGTTGACTAAATGACTTGTTTGACGTTAGGTTTTATCGTTTGTCTATTTTATCTGTTTTTCTTAACTACGAAGAGGTTTGGAGTTCTTAGATTCTTCATATAGTTACAGCAGCCATTGTCCATGCTTTTCACTCTATTTGGATGGTCTGTAATATTATTATATACAACAATGTTTAGGAAACGTATATCATGCAACAAATATGAAAATTCATAATTACATGGTTACTATTGCTAATATATCTAAATTTCAAACTATAGGTGCAAAGAAAAACCTCTTGATTCTTTAAAAGTTGCTTATTCCCCAACATTGAATGTTCGTTCAAAAGATTTATTTGATTTTATGGAAGTCGTTTATGTTTATCTAGGTCAAAGCAAACATAAATGGCTCACTGGTGAGAGGCTCTACAGCTTATAGGGATATTTTTTTCGTAATCATGCTACTAATATTTTGGGTGGATTTACCAAAAACCTTGATTATTCTTTGGCCTTGCATGCGGAATTAATGGCGATTTTTCTGGCTATGGAGATTTCGGTTAGTAAAGGATGGAATAATCTCTAGATTGAGACCGATTCTCATGTAGCTATTATGGCCTTTTACAAAACCAGATATAGTGCCTTGGGATCTTCTAAATTGGTGGGACAATGGTGTTTTTGGTGGGAATTTGGCCTATCCCACATCTTTCGAGAAGGTAATTCTTGTGCGAATAATCTTGCCAACTTTAGTCATAGAGTAAATTCTCTTTTGTGGGGGGATATGCCCCTTAGTTTATTAAGGATAAGTCCTTCATAGACAAGTTGTGTCTCCCTTGTTATCGTTTCTCTTACTTTTCTTCTTTTTATTTCTTTCTTTCTTTCGTTTAGGGTTTTGGTTTGGTCTCCATGTATATATTTTGTTTCTTTGTTTTATATTACATTTATGAGTGATGGTTATAAGATGGGAGTTTCTTTGGATGTCGCCCTAACTATGATGTTTAGTTTCTCCTTAATGACATGATGCTCTTAATTCATTTAAAAAATTATCGGTCATTCATTAAAAAGAGATAGAGAGGAAAAAGTTATTAAATAAAAGATAACGAATGACTAAGGAGATTTTAATTGTGCAGATTTGCATTTCTTTCTCTCTCTCTCTCTCTCTCTCTCTCTCTCTCTCTCTCTCTCTCTCTCTCTCTCTATCTCTCTCTCTATCTCTCTCTCCAATGTAAATACACATTGGAGATAATCCTCTCCCAATTAATACTAATCTTTAATCAAATAGATCATTTTTACTATTGACGGATTAGCTAATGGGCTCACGTTAATGATTGGTACCCTTGCATATAATATGAGATACTATGGATGCTTTAAGATTTTAATAAAAATTGTTTTTAAATTCAAATAAAAACTCAATTCAACATATTTTTATCAAAATATTAAAGAAATTACTAAACTGTGACCTAGTGCTTACACCTCTTTTGATGTCTCTCAGGATTTGATCTAACGGGTGATCCTTTGGGATTGTCCAATCTTGAGGCAATTGGTTTGAAGTCTCTTGTTTTTCATCCTCATGTAAGTTTTCCTCTTTATCTTTTGTAATGTCCTCCTAAACTTCTTGTCAGGGAAGGGTAAAACAAATCTAAGTGGAGCAGCTTTTCAACTAAATTATCTGAAACATTAAAACGATCATCCATTAGAGATGTATGTGCTTCTTTAAGAGATTTTAAAGCACGATTAAGATGATTTATCTCCTCTTCAAGTCTTAAAATCATTTCTTTTTAGAGATAAATTTTCTTAAAGGCTTTTATAGAACCTATATACATGTCATTGAATGCATTCGAAAATTCACTATAAGAATACTCATTATTAGAATCAGAATTATATACCTTTGAAGTTTCACCTTTCTAAAGTGCCATCAAACAAAAGTTGGCACACTCATCATATGAACTCGAGCAAGAATCGGAGGACGAGCTTTCATTCTATTCTTCCCACGCGATGTAGGCTCTACGACCACTACAAGAAAAATTATTTTTGACAGTGACATATGTCGTTGCAAAAAATACAAAGTTGTTGTGAAATGTGTTTTTTGCAGCGAAAAAAATGCCTCCTCATGTCGTTGGTATAAGTGTTGTTGCAAAAAGTTTTGCAACAACATTTAATGTCGCTGTCATAACTAATGTTTTTGTAACAATAATTATTGTTGCCTTATTTTATAGAAACAGAATGAACATTTAATGTCGCTGTCATGATTAATATTTTTGTAATGATAATTATTGTTGCCTTATTTTATAGAAACAAATGACTACAATCGTTATGAAAGAATATTTTTGTCAACAACTACAAATGTTGTAATAACATATTTTATTGTCGACGATACAAATTGTTTTTGTTGCAATACCTCAACAACAAAAGTATTTGACACAAATTAAATTTCTCTATGACATATATTATTTATAATTATATTTTTTTATATCTTTTAAAAATTAGTAACAATTAAATTATAATTTTTACAATACAAGTTACATTTTGTAATATTTTTTATATTAAGAATCATAAACATAACTTAATATAACAATAAAATTTTAAGTATCATAAATAATGCTCTCAATATCATAAAAATAAAATAATAAATTATTTTATTGTTGTAAATGGAAAAACTAGAATTTTACAAAAATTAAACAATAAAATTGAATTGAATCATGTTTGTTATTCAATAAGCTAACTGGAAATTCATTAGTGGAAGAGAAATTATCCTACAAGATTCTTCTTCTTCGGTTGTTTCATATTTTTCTCTCTATGTCATTATTAAGAAACCTAGACACCATGTCTTCCTTTCTTCAATACATTTCTTCTTGGAGCTTTTGAGTTTTGAACTACCAGCTGAACTGTATTAGTATTTTTGGCTTAAACTCCTAGCCTTAGGGCTAGGGGCCTTGGTACTGGTATTGTTTTTTCTGTGTGGTTCCTAAACTATCGTTCCTGTTGTGAGGTTTCTGTTTGTTTTACCTTGGTGTTTTATGGACTGGGAGAAGGTATCGCGTAGAAAGAAGCATGGAACTCCTCTTAGGTTTTCTATTTGGAAGGAGAGAAAAGGAAAAGGAGTGGGTGACAGTGAGCCTACTACTTCCTTTTTCATTTCTGGTTTTTCGGAACATATGCAGGCGAAGGAGTTGTTCGAAGTTTTTCCAGTGTATGAACTTATCTCTGAGGTCTATATTCCTGCTAGGAGAGACAAAAGGGGTTTAAAATTTGGTTTTGCTCGCTTCAGGAAAGTGCACGATCCCCGTATTCTGACGCTCAAACTTGATAGTATTGTTATGCATGGAAGGAAAATACATGCCAATGAGTCCAGGTTCCAGAGGTATAACAAGAACTTGGATGATGTCAACTTTTCGTGCAGGAGGAATCTGCCGCTTCAGCCGTCAAACCTTGGAGGATTTGGTAATGGAACTAAAGTTTCTTTTGCCCAGGTTGTTGCTAAGGGTAACTCCGACCCTGTTAAAGGCGTGATTTCTGATCAACCTGGCACCAGTAAAGTCATTATTGTTGATCAGGACACGACTAGTCTTGTTAAAGCTCTTATTGAAAAGTGCTTACTGAGGTTAATCCTTTCTCCATCCAAAAAGCTTTGTTTCAATAAGGTTTTTACGACATTGTGGCTATACCTCTTGGGGCCAGCTTATACCTTCTGGAGTCTAAGGGTCATGGTGATGTTCAATCCTTTGTCAAGCAAGGAAAAGTTTGGTGTGACAAATGGTTCCTTGAGTTTAAATCCTAGACTATGGATGTTGTTGACGATTTTAGATTTTCTTGGGTGCATTATTTAGGCATTCCTTGATTCGCTTGGAACAATCTTGTTTTTAGTAGTGTTGTGAAGAATATTGGAACTTTCATTAAGGCTGATTCAGATACTGAGAAGAAAATTAGATTTGACGTGGCCAAATTTCTTATTAAAACTGATAAATTTGATAATCTTAGCCAAGATTTGGTTTTAGTGATTAATGGCAAGGACTTTCTTGTGAGATTACGGGAAGTCTCCTCGGGCTTTGCAATCAAAGACTTCCTGGAGGATGTGCTTAAAGCTGGTACTTCTGTTCAATCGGATTTTGACGACGAAGTGGATTGTGAGTGGAACTTTGGGCAATGGGAAGGAAAGTTCAAAGGATTTTGTACCTTGTGAAGAAGTACCTTTGCTAAAGTCAATAGCAGTTTGATGGATGCGCATGTGGATGTGTCAGCCTTAATGGTCTCTCATGTCCCTGTTATCCCAACAGGTTTGGTTGGGGCTAATTCGTCTATTGATGAGTTAGTCCATCCACCGCAATTGGGCTTAGTTGGTGGGCCGATTTTTATAGGTAATGGATCTACTGTTGGGTCGGACCCAATTTCCCCAACCCCAATTATTCCACCTGGACTCCCTTTTGTTGTGAAAGAGAAAAAGAAAAGGTCTTTGGCTGATTTTTACGATAATGTTCAGATCCCTTTTACCCATTCTTTCTTCTCCACTCTTATCAAGGCTATGCCCTCATCTCCTCTGTCTAGATCAAAAACCAAAGTTTTGTCCAAGTTGAAAAAGTCGTTCCCTCTCATTTCTGGCACTGGCGGCCCTCCCGGGATTCCTGAAGCTTCTTATGGTTGCTCTATTGATGATTCAGACATTTGTAGAAGCAATTTCAAATGTTTGGAGAGGATGGTTGAATTTCCTAGAAAGATTTGGAATTCCGTTAATCTCTTGGGTATCGAAGCTGATGAAGATGAAGAAGCTTTTGAGGGCGTGGTAAGGAAGCTTAAGGACAAAGATAGGAAAAAGTTTGAGCTCATGAAGGTTGTTGACAATTGTGTTCAATGATTTTTGTCTCCTTCAATGTTCGTGTGTGCAGATTGCCTCTTAAATGGAAGAGAATTCGCCAAATTTTTCTAGAAGGAAAAGCTGATATTTGCCTTATCCAAGAAACCAAAATTCCTCGTATGAAGGATTCTAAGGTCAGGAGTATGTGGGGACGAGGGGATTTTGATTGGTCTGCCTGTGATTCTACTGGAGCTTCTGGTGGTCTTCTCACCATTTGGAGAAAGGACTTGTTCAATCCAATTTACACTTTTAGAGGTAAGGGTTTTTTGTGTTCTCAATTTTTATGGAGAGATACCAACCGGTTTGTTGTTAATGTGTACTCGCCCTACGCTCTAAGAGACAAAAGGAGGCTTTGGTCTGACCTTATCGAGTTTAAAAAAGGTAATGCTGGTGGTAGGTGGGTGATAGGAGGAGATTTCAACTCAGTAAAATCTTGCGTTGAGAGAAAAGGTAGACGGTTATCTTCTGCCCGTGAGTGTGCGGAATTTAACTCTTTTGTTTCAGATTTGGATTTGGTGGATCTTGTAACGCCCCGATTCCGATTATTTCCATTTTGTTGAGTCTTTTATTTAAATTGAGTGATAAATTATTTTATCTGTGAAATTGGTGTGTTAATATGCTATGTTGACATGTTGTGATATTTTACCGTGTTCGAGAGTTTTCGGGAAAATTAGAATGGAGGGTATTTTAGACATTTCTCAATTAATGATAAGTTAGAAATTTAGTGGAAATAGAATTGTGTGAGAAAATGAATTAATTTGGTTTGAGTAGAAAATAAGAAAATAGAAAAGAAAAAGAGTTAAGAAGAGAAAATAGGAGAGAAAGAGACAGAAAAGAAAATAGAGAGAAAAAGGAGAGAAAGAAAGAGGAAGAGGAGAAAAGAGAAGGAAAAGAGGGAAAAGCTTGGAAATCAAGAAAACAACTTCTAGGAATCGATTAATCCGGGTAAGGGTGTGAAATCTTATTATCTTATCAATGTATATCATTATGTATGTTGTTGTTGTTGTTGTTGTTGATTTTTTATGAGTTTTGGTATAAACCCATTTGTGTAGAAAATGGTAGGAATCGATTTAATCGTGTTGGAAATGATGTTTTTGTGTCCCATGTTGTTATTACACGAATGATACATGTTGTTGTACATTAAATTGGTATTTTTCTGAGTTTAGATGATGAATTTAGGTGTGGTTTGGGGGAAAAACGCAGAACAGAATTCTACAGGAAAATTCTGCATTTCGCCTGGCCATACGCGTATTGGGGCAAGCCATACGCGTATTGACTTGGGCAATACGCGTATGGATGGCGCATTTCAGGGCCAATACGCGTATGGGACCTCATTTTTTCTTGGCCATCTGGTGATTTGCGTAGTGTACACATAAGGGGATTTGGCCGTACGCGTATGACATAGGTCCATACGCGTATGAGCAGGAGAAGTGTAAAAATGAGACTTTTCAAAAATGTGTTGTCGTTTTCGTCCGTAACTTTTGATCCGTTTATCCGATTTTTATATTCTTGGTATCGTTGTGAAGCTATTGAGCTGTATTTTCCTATTATGTTGATTTGGAAATTGTTAACCGATTTAATTATGTCGGAAAGTTGGGAATAGTGTTATTTAGCGACTTTTACCGTTTTGAATGTGTGTTTTGGAAGTGAATCATACAATAGTGCATTGATGTGAATGTATATAGATTGTATGTGATTGTATGAGATGAATGCATGAATATATTGTGAATATGTATGCATTTCAAGAGTGTCTTGATTCATTTTGCATGTGAAGCATAATGATGTGCATTCTTGTGTTGTGTGATTCTAATGAGAATCCGTTGTAACATCGTGTGCCTATGTGAGGTGTGAGCGATGATTACAAATGCTTGTGTGCCTAGGTAAGGTGTGAGCAATTGGATTGTGTGCCTAGGTGAGGTGTGAGCAATCCATAAACATTGTGTGCCTATGTGAGGTGTGAGCAATGGGTGAACATCGTAGGCCCGACGGGGAGTTACCTTGGTAATGAGCGATGGTTCCAGCAGAGTTCCTGAGTGAACTAGTGATGATCAAGCCGGTACCGCATTGCATTTGCATAGAGTCATGAGTCGGTCTTTATGATTTGCATTTATCATCTTTGTAATTGTGAATTGATGAATAAACATAAATATGTATGTTTATGTGGATTGATAGGAATTGTGAAAGTATGCATGATAAATATGCTTGGCTTTGTATATATATACATTGTAATGTATATGGATGAATTGTGGTGAGAATGTGGAATATGTGTATTTTTATGCTAAGATATATAATTTTATGCATTGTTATTATGATAATATTTCTCACCCTTCTGCTGTTTTATGATGCTCTATGAGGCATTGCATAGTAGGTATGCTGGTGGTCTTTTTGTGAAGCGTGTCTTCATTCTTTTGGTCGGTCGGCTCTGATATGTAGCACCGGGTAGCTAGGATGTATATGATTCTTTTGTGATACATTTGTACATGTATCTGTTGATGAATATTTATGTAAACATGATTTATGTTGGTGGATAATACTTGATGATGTATATATATGTTATATATTATTCAATGTTTAGATTTTCCGCTTTTATTCTAAATATTGAGATGTGGGTGTAAGGACTAAGTTCCTCTGTTGCAAAGTTACCCCACTATTGCATATCAATGTTGAGAAGGTGTTGAATGTTTTAATTTCACGTATAATGTGACATGCCTCTTTTATATTGTGTTTAAAATTATACTCTGATGAAATTTTAAATATGTGCCTAAATGATTATTTGATTTATTTGGGGGTATAGAAAGGGGGTGTTAAATTAAGTGGTATCAGAGCCAGTGTTGAGTCAGTTGTGTCTGTCTTAATGTTGTGATGGTTGAACTGTTGTTTAACCTTGTTGTCATTTTTGGGAATGATCAGAATATGGCTGGTAGAAACAACAATGCGATGGCTGCTGCTTTGGAAGCAATGGCTAGGGCGGTGCAAGGTGCGCCGAACGTGAATGCTAATGACGAGTTCAGGAAGAATCAACCACCGGTCTTCAAAGGAAGATTTGATCCCGATGGAGCTCAAAATTGGCTGAAAGAGATTGAAAGGATCTTCAGAGTCATGAGCTGTGCGGAGGAGAATAAGGTGAGGCTTGGGTCTCACATGCTAAAGGAAGAAGCCGACGATTGGTGGGTCGGTATGCGTCAAGTTCTTGAGGTGGATGATGAAGAGATAACTTGGGATTTATTTCGTACCGAGTTCTTGAGGAAGTATTACCCTGAAAGTGTGAAAGGGAAGAAGGAGATGGAGTTCCTTGAATTGAAACAAGGTGGTATGTCCGTGGTGGACTATACTGCTAAGTTTGTGGAGTTGGTTCAATTCCATCCTCACTATGCTGCAATTACTGCTGAGTTCTCAAAGTGTATTAAGCATGAGAATGGTTTGTGTCCCGAGATTAAACAAGTCGTGGGATATCAAAGGATAAGAAGGTTTACGGATTTAACGGAATGTTGTAGAATCTTCGAGGAAGATAGCAAGGCTCGTTCTACACATTACAAAAGTTTGAATGAGAGGAAGGGAAAGCAACAAGCTAGAAGTGGACCTTATGTGACACCCGTTGATAAGGGCAAGCATAGGGGAATCTTTGAGAAGAGATCTGGAGGAGGAGGTTCTGGTTCCATTAAATGTTACAAGTGTGGTGAAATAGGTCATAAATCATTTGAGTGTAAGAAGACCGTGGTGAAATGTTCTAACTGTGGAGGCCTTGGGCATGCTACTACCGATTGTAGAAGGAATATGGTGAAGTGCTATAATTATGGAGAAGTGGGTCACATTAGTACTAAGTGTACTAAGCCGAAACAAGCTCAAGCGGGGCGGAAAGGTGTTTGTATTAGCGGGGACGGACACTACTAGTGCAGACCGTTTGATTAAAGGTACATGCTTTATTAATAGTACACCTTTAGTTGCTATTATTGATACGGGAGCGACTCATTCATTCATTTCTCAAGAGTGCGCTAAGCGTTTGAATTTGTTTATGACTTCTTGGGGTGGTGAGATGGTTATTGAGACTCCTGCTGCAGGGTCGTTAACTACGCCTTTGGTGTGTGTAAGTTGTCCTTTGACCATGTATGGTAAAGACTTCATTATGGATTTAGTGTGTTTGTCGTTGGAGAGATTGGACGTAATCTTGGGTATGAACTGGTTGCAATTTAATCGAGTTCATATAGATTGCTATCACAAGTTAGTAAGGTTTCCTTCTTTGGAAGATGACGAAGATGAGAGTTTCCTATCCACTAAAGAGTTGAAGAAACTTGTAATGGACGAAGCTCAATTGTTCGGTTTGTTTGCATCATTGTCGGTGGAGAGTAAAGTTGAGCTTGATGTGTTCCCAGTGGTGTGTGATTTTCCAGAAGTGTTTTCGGAGGATATTACGGATGTACCGCCGGAAAGAGAAGTTGAGTTTTCTATTGATCTAGTTCCGGGTACTAGAGATGGCACCGTATCGTATGTCGGCATCGGAGTTGGTAGAATTGAAGAAGAAATTGAATGACTTGTTGGACAAGAGATTTGTAAGACCAAGTGTTTCTCCTTGGGGTGCTCCGGTATTGTTGGTAAAGAAGAAGGATGGGAGTATGCGGTTATGCATTGATTATCGACAATTGAACAAGGTGACAATTAAGAACAAGTATCCGCTTTTAAGGATCGATGATTTGATGGACCAATTGGTTGATGCGCGAGTTTTTAGCAAGATTGATTTGAGATCGGGATATCACTAGATTCGTGTGAAAGAAGAGGATATTCAAAAGACGGCCTTTAGGACACGGTATGGTCATTACGAATATTCTGTGATGTCATTCGGGGTTTCTAATGCGTCGGGTGTGTTTATGGAATACATGAATCGTATTTTTCATGAAAAGTTAGATCGTTTTGTGGTTGTGTTCATCGATGATATTTTGATTTACTCTAAGTCTCAAGAGGAGCATGAAGAGCATTTGAGGATTGTGTTACAAATTTTGAAAGAGAAACAATTGTATGCTAAGTTGTCGAAATGTGAATTTTGGTTGTCGGAAGTAAGTTTTCTTGGACATGTTATTTCCGATAGTGGTATTAGTGTTGATCCATCCAAGATTGATGCGGTGATTCAATGGGAGGCTCCTAGATTGGATACGGAGATTCGAAGCTTTTTAGGTTTGGCGGGTTATTATCGGAGGTTTATTGAGAGATTTTCGAAGTTGGCACTTCCGTTAACGCAATTGACTTGTAAAGAAAAGGCTTTCATTTGGGATATTCATTGTGAAGAGAGTTTCAATGAGCTAAAAAGAAGGTTGACAACGGCTCTGATCTTGATTTTTCCAAATCTGACGGAACCATTTGTTGTGTATTGTGATGCTTCATTGGTTGGCTTAGGTGGTGTTTTGATGCAAAATGGAAAAGTTGTGGCTTATGCTTCAAGACAATTGAGAGTGCATGAAAAGAATTATCCTACACATGACTTGGAGTTAGCGGTCGTGGTGTTTGTTTTGAAAATTTGGAGGCACTATCTTTATGGTGCAAGATTTAAAGTTTTTAGTGATCACAAGAGCTTGAAATATTTATTTGATCAAAAGGAATTGAACATGAGACAAAGAAGGTGGTTAGAGCTTTTGAAGGATTATGATTTTGGTTTGAATTACCATTCGGGTAAGGCAAACGTGGTGGCCGATGCTTTGAGTCGGAAATCGTTACATATGTCTGCATTGATGGTGAGAGAATGGGAACTTTTGGAGAATTTTAGAGACTTGAGTTTGGTTTGGGAAATGATGCCGAGAAGTGTGAGACTTGGTATGCTACATGTTACGAATGATTTTCTTGCAACCGTATGTGAAAAGCAAAAGTTGGATTTGAAGTTCGTTGATTTGATGATGAATGAGAATGAGGATTTCAAGGTTGATAATTTTGGAGTTTTGAGATTCCGTGGTCGTACTTGTATTCCCGACGATGCGGAGCTGAAAAAGATGATATTGGAAGAAGGACACCGAAGTAACTTAAGTATTCATCTGGGAGCGAATAAAATGTATCAAGATTTGAAGAAAATCTTTTGGTGGTCCGGATTAAAGAGGGATGTGGCTCAATTTGTGTATGCGTGTTTAACTTGTCAAAAGTCTAAGGTGGAACATCAAAAGCCTAGTGGATTGATGCAACCGTTGGACATTCCGGAGTGGAAATGGGATAGTATATCGATGGATTTTGTTACGGGATTGCCGAATACGCAAAGAGGTCATAATGTTATTTGGGTAATCGTTGATAGGCTTACTAAATCTGCTCACTTCATTCCAATTGATATTAGTTATCCTTTGGAGAAGTTAGTCGAGATTTATGTTCTTGTGATTGTGAAGTTACATGGAGTTCCTAAGAGTATTATATCGGATAGAGATCCTAGATTCACATCGAGGTTATGGGAGAGTCTACAAAAGGCTTTGGGTTCTAAGCTAAGATTGAGTTCGGCTTATCATCCGCAAACGGATGGTCAAACCGAGAGGACATTTCAATCGTTGGAGGATTTATTGCGTGCTTGTGTGCTCGAGCAAGGTGGTGCTTGGGATGGTTATTTAGCGTTGATTGAGTTCACCTACAATAATAGTTTTCATTCAAGTATAAGTATGGCACCATTTGAGGCTTTGTATGGTCGAAGATGTCGAACACCTTTGTGTTGGCATGAAACCGGTGAGAGGACGTTAGTTGGACCGGAGATGGTACAACAAACGACGGAGAAAGTGAAGTTTATTCGGGAGAAGATGAAAGCTTCTCAAAGTAGACAGAAGAGCTATCATGACAAGAGAAGGAAAGATCTTGAGTTTCAAGAAGGCGACCATGTGTTTTTGAGAGTTACGCCGGTTACGGGTGTGGGTCGTGCTTTGAAGTCGAAGAAGTTGACTTCTCGTTTTATTGGTCCGTATCAGATTTCTGCGCGAGTTGGTGTTGTGGCTTACCCTGTGGCGTTACCTCCGAATCTTTCGAATTTGCATGATGTATTCCATGTTTCGCAACTTCGGAAGTATGTTCCGAATCCGTCACATGTTATTCCTATGGAAGAGGTTGAAGTGAGAGATAATCTTACGGTTGAAGCTTTACCGATTAGGATTTTGGACCGCGAAGTTAAGAAGCTAAGAGCCAAGGATATTGCGCTTGTGAAAGTAGCGTGGGGAGGCGCTGCGGAAGGCAATACAACTTGAGAGCTAGAGAGTATGATGCGAGATTCGTATCCGGAGTTGTTTGAATCAGGTAATATTTTCGAGGACGAAAATTTCTAAAGTGGGGGAGAGTTGTAACGCCCCGATTTCGATTATTTCCATTTTGTTGAGTCTTTTATTTAAATTGAGTGATAAATTATTTTATCTGTGAAATTGGTGTGTTAATATGTTATGTTGACATGTTGTGATATTTTACCGTTTTCGAGAGTTTTCAGGAAAATTAGAATGGAGGGTATTTTAGACATTTCTCAATTAATGATAAGTTAGAAATTTAGTGGAAATAGAATTGTGTGAGAAAATGAATTAATTTGGTTTGAGTAGAAAATAAGAAAATAGAAAAGAAAAAGAGTTAAGAAGAGAAAATAGGAGAGAAAGAGATATAAAAGAAAATAGAGAGAAAAAGGAGAGAAAGAAAGAGGAAGAGGAGAAAAGAGAAGGAAAAGAGGGAAAAGCTTGGAAATCAAGAAAACAACTTCTAGGAATCGATTAATCCGGGTAAGGGTGTGAAATCTTATTATCTTATCAATGTATATCATTATGTATGTTGTTGTTGTTGTTGTTGTTGTTGATTTTTTATGAGTTTTGGTATAAACCCATTTGTGTAGAAAATGGTAGGAATCGATTTAATCGTGTTGGAAATGATGTTTTTGTGTCCCTTGTTGTTATTACACGAATGATACATGTTGTTGTACATCAAATTGGTATTTTTCTGAGTTTAGATGATGAATTTAGGTGTGGTTTGGGGGAAAAACGCAGAACAGAATTCTGCAGGAAAATTCTGCATTTCGCCTGGCCATACGCGTATTGGGGCAGGTCATACGCGTATTGACTTGAGCAATACGCGTATGGATGGCGCATTTCAGGGCCAATACGCGTATGGGACCTCATTTTTTCCTGGCCACCTGGTGATTTGCATAGTGTAAGCGTAAGGGGATTTGGCCATACGCGTATGACATAGGTCCATACGCGTATGAGCAGGAGAAGTGTAAAAATGAGATTTTTCAAAAATGTGTTTTCGTTTTCGTCCGTAACTTTTGATCCGTTTATCCGATTTTTACATTCTTGGTATCGTTGTGAAGCTATTGAGCTGTATTTTCCTATTATGTTGATTTGGAAATTGTTAGCCGATTTAATTATGTCGGAAAGTCGGGAATAGTGTTATTTAGCAACTTTTACCGTTTTGAATGTGTGTTTTGGAAGTGAATCATACAATAGTGCATTGATGTGAATGTATATAGATTGTATGTGATTGTATGAGATGAATGCATGAATATATTGTGAATATGTATGCATTTCAAGAGTGTCTTGATTCATTTTGCATGTGAAGCATAATGATGTGAATTCTTGTGTTGTGTGATTCTAATGAGAATCCGTTGTAACGTCGTGTGCCTATGTGAGGTGTGGGCGATGATTACAAACGATTGTGCGCCTAGGTGAGGTGTGAGCAATCGGATTATGTGCCAAGGTAAGGTGTGAGCAATCCATAAACATTGTGTGCCTATGTGAGGTGTGAGCAATGGGTGAACATCGTAGGCCCGACGGGGAGTTACCTTGGTAACGAGCGATGGTTCCAGCAGAGTTCCTGAGTGAACTAGTGATGATCAAGTCGGTACCGCATTGCATTTGTATAGAGTCGTGAGTCGGTCTCTATGATTTGCATTTATCATCTTTGTAATTGTGAATTGATGAATAAACATAAATATGTATGTTTATGTGGATTGATTGGAATTGTGAAAGTATGCATGATAAATATGCTTGGCTTTGTATATATATACATTGTAATGTATATGGATGAATTGTGGTGAGAATGTGGAATATGTGTATTTTTATGCTAAGATATATAATTTTATGCATTGTTATTATGATAATATTTCTCACCCTTCTGCTGTTTTATGATGCTCTATGAGGCATTGCAGAGTAGGTATGCTGGTGGTCTTTTTGTGAAGCGTGTCTTCATTCTTTTGGTCGGTCGGCTCTGATATGTAGCACCGGGTAGCTAGGATGTATATGATTCTTTTGTGATACATTTGTACATGTTTCTATTGATGAATGTTTATGTAAACATGATTTATGTTGGTGGATAATACTTGATGATGTATATATATATGTTATATATTATTCAATGTTTAGATTTTCCGCTTTTATTCTAAATATTGAGATGTGGGTGTAAGGACTAAGTTCCTCTGTTGCAAAGTTACCCCACTGTTGCATATCAATGTTGAGCAGGTGTTGAATGTTTTAATTTCACGTATAATGTGACATGCCTCTTTTATACTGTGTTTTTAATTATACTCTGACGAAATTTTAAATATGTGCCTAAATGATTATTTGATTTATTTGGGGGTATAGAAATGGGGTGTTACAGATCTCCCTTTTGTGGGAAAGCGTTTTTCTTGGTATAATTCGAATGGTTTGAGTTGTAGTAAATTGGACCGTTTTCTTATCGATGACTCTCTTATTGATAATTAGGGATTCAAGGCTTAGTTCATAGGGAAGCGCGATATTTCAGATCATTGTCTAATCTGGATTAGTACCAACTCTGTCAACTCGGGCCCAGAACCTTTTAGCTTCTTTAACTGTTGGATTGAGCATAAGGATTTCATGAATTTTCTTAAGGACTCGTGGAATTCGGTTCATACTCAATGTACTACCTCGTTCGTCTTCAAGGAAAAGCTTTTGGCCCTCAAAGCTCATTTGAAGTGGTGGAACGTTAACGTCTTTTGTTGGGTTGACCTCAAGATCGAGAATAATGTTGAGGCCCTTAATGATATTAATTCGGTTTTGGCTAATAGTTTCAAGGGGTCGTCGGATGAGTTGATCAAAAAGAAGGCATGCCTGCAGGAAAAGTTTTGGAGCGATCTTCGTTTTAAAGATTGTATGATTTGTCAAAAAGTGGGATCGAAATGGTTGAAAGAAGGTGACGTTAATACCCGCTATTTTCATTACTCCCTTAAAGCCAGGACCAGAGTTAATACTATTTCTGCTATTAAATATTCTGGTTCTTTGATTGAAGACTATAGGCACGTCAAGGATGCTGCCTTCCATTACTTTCATGCAAAGTTTCAAAGGGAATATTCTGTTAGGCCTTCTATGGATTTAAGTTTTGTTCAGAAATTGAGCGACGAGGATAGATCCATGTTGGATGCAAACTTTTCTACTCTTGAAATTCGGGCTGCTGTTTTTGATTGCGATAGTTCTAAGTCGCCGGGCCCGGATGGGTTCTCTTTTGGCTTCTTTAAGGAATGTTGGGATATTGTAGGCTCAGATTTTGTTAACTGCGTGCTGCATTTTTCTTCGACAGGAAAGCTGCCTAAGGTTTTTTCCTCCTCTTTTCTTGCTTTAGTTCCTAAGGTGGATAGTCCTCAAGGGTTTGGGGACTATAGACCTATCAGCCTTGTCGGGTGAGTTTCTAAAGTGATATCTAAGCTTCTCTCTAAACGGGTAGAAATTTACTAAATGGGGTCTTATTAGCTAACGAAGTTGTTGACTTGGCCAGAAGGAGTAAGAGAAAGTGTCTCCTTCTTAAAGTCGATTTTGCCCAAGCTTATAATTGCGTAAATTGGAAATTTTTAATTCAAGTTCTTACGGTTATGAATTTTGGGCCTAAGTGGATTAAATGGATCAAAGGAGTTGTTTGTTCAAGCTTTGTATCTATTTTGATCAACGGGAGTCCGACAAGGGATTTCGAGGCTACAAAAGGTTTGAAACAAGGAGACCTGCTAGCTCTGTTTCTCTTTGCGTTGGTTGCTGAAATGTTGGCTATTTTGGTTAGAAAAGTGTCTCATCTCAACCTTCTCAGGGGATTTGGTTATCACGATGGAACCTCCGTTGAGTTGCTTTAATTTGCCGATGACACACTCTTATTTAGTGATGGTGGTTATGCTAGTTTGTGGGCTTTCAAGTCTATTCTGCGTGGATTCGAAATGGTTTCAGGCATGAAAATCAATTTTTCTAAAAGTTGTATTTATGGAGTTGGCATTGATCAAGGGTTTATTAAAGGAGATGAGAGTTTTCTTTACTGTATGTCGGGAGAATTTCTGTTTAAATTCCTTAGTATTGTGATTGGAGGTAACCATAGAAGACTTTCGTTTTGGAGGCCGTGTTACTCTTATTAACTCTGTGCTTTCAAACTTGCCAATTCACTACTTGTCTTTCTATAAGGCCCCTTCAAAAATCGTGAAAGATATAATAGCCATTCAGGGTCGGTTCCTTTGGTCCGGTTCTAAGACTAAAAGTTCCTTAGCTTGGGTAAAGTGGAGTGATTTATGCAAGCCTAAAGATAAAGGTGGTTTGGGAATAAAGCATGTTGGTTTTTTTTTTAAAACCCTTCTCTCTAAATGGCTGTGGAAATTTCTTAATGATGGAAATGAATTATGGAGGAGTTTTTTGGTCAGTAGGTACGGAAGGTTGAACAAATGGGCGATGGACCTTAATACCGCCCCTTATCCGAGTTCAGTTTCTTTGTGGTTAAGAGATTTTCTTAAAGCTAAAAAAATTGTGGCGGATTCAAATTTCCAAAAGTTTATTAAACCTGTTCTAGGTTGTGGTTCAAATGTTTCCTTTTGGAACTCTTTGTGGTGTGGGAATGTAGTGCTCAAGTCTTCTTTTCCATGTGTGTATGATGCTGCTGCTGTTAAATCTTGTAGTGTAGTAGAAGTCAAGTTCTGGGAGCAGGAACATTGGCGTTGGAATTTAGATTTTCTTGATCTGGACGTATCACTATTGGACGATGGATCTTTCTCCAATTTCCATAATTTCCTTGCAGGTTTTCAGGCCAGGTTTAATGTTGAAGACACTTGGGTTTGGACCCTGGAAACTAATAAACTTTTTTCGGTCAGTTCTACCTATTTCTACTTAATTTCTGCTGCAACCGTTGTTGATTTATTAAAAGCGGATAGGTTGTTTCTTAAAGTTATGTGGAATACTTGTATCCCTTTGAAAACCAAGATTTTCGCTTGGAGGTTAGTGTTGGATAGGTTGCCTAACACGCAATAACCTTGGTATTAGAGGCATCGTCGATTCTCCCCATGACAAGGTGTGCGTCTTGTGTTTTCAAGAGGAAGAGGAAGATATTCACCTTTTTCTATTTTGTCCTAAAATTCAATTGCTTTGGAGGAAAATATTTTCTTGGTTAGATATTCCTCCGATTAGAGCGAACTCCATAAGCAACCATGCTTTGCTTTGGTTTTTGGCATTGGTAGATAGGTGTAAGGAAGACATGGCTTCGTATCATGACCGTTTCTTGGAGGTGGCTGGACTTAGGTCGTAGGAGTTGTTCTTTATATGATTGGTTCAAACAACCTCTTGATTTTTTGTAACTGTTTCTGTAACTGTTTTAGGGTATTGTTCTACCCCTTTTTTTGTTCCTTTTGATTGGTGTTTGAATTGGGTTGGAGAATCCCTTTTTCTCCCTTAAATACAATTTTGCTTATCAAAAAAAAAAATTGTAACTCCAACTCCATCCAGCAAAAATATTAGTTCTTCTTGATGGTGCATTGACTTTGAAGGTGTCTCCTTGGTGTCTTTCTTTTGCCCCTCCAGTACTCCACAAAGCCTTTGATAGTAATAAATCATCACCTGAAAGTATATCAAGCCTAATAAACTTTAGGCCATATAGGTTATTGACAATTTGGTAAGCCAATAAAAAATATGATAACAGTGTATAGATAAAATGACTTTAATTATATATCTGCAATCATACATAACACTTTTTATATGTTATAGAAATAATAATATTTATCTGAAATTGCGTTCTACTGGAATACATTAAGACTTTGAAAGAATGTTATGAAGAAGGTTAAAGATTGGATCACTAACAAACTCACCATAAACATTCAATCATAAAACAATAATAATATTAATAATAACAATTCAACTAAAAAGGAAATAATGAGAAACACTCATTATTGAATGGTTCAGACAGAGCTTAGAAGAACCAACAGAAAATGGCCCTCCAATGTTCTTCATTAAGATTCATAGGTTTAACACTTATTTCATTTGCTTTTTAATGAATAAGGACTTGAGTTCAAAATAAAGTAAATTTTGATTATCAACCATAGTTGTAAGGTTCTCGGTCATGGTTTGATTGCAATGAGAGCGAAACTGATAGATAGGGATACCGAGAGTGATAGATCAGTTAGAGATAGAGGTAACTGCAAGAGCACAATGAAGATCGAGTGAGAGGACAATGAGAGAAAAGGGGAACGAATTTCTAAGAGATGGGGAGGGACGGTTGACACAAGGTGTTTAAAAAAAAATTGTAAATCAATATAAAACAAATCGGTAACCGAGTAGTAGTGGATAATAAATTTGAGATTAATTACCATAAAATTTTTTTAACAATATAATGATACCAAATCTTCAATTTTATTTATTCATTTTGGTAGATAATAAATTTGAGATTAATTATCATAAAATTTGATATTATTTTGATTAATTTTATATTTTTTATAATTTAATTTAATTTTTTAATTAAAAATTTAGTTAAAACTCATTTTAAATTAAACAGTCTCACAGTAATAAAAAAATATTAAATGTATTTTAACTTATTTATTAAAATTATTTTATTTGAATATATATCAATTTTTTTACTATCTGCAATAATATATATATATATATATATATATATATATATATATATATATATATATATATATATATATATATATATATATATATATATATATATATATATATAATAGATGGGTGTATTTAAATTTTTTTACACATTTACAATATATAGTTTTTTTTAATGCAAGATATTGATTGCACAATATTTTTTTTAGTAAGCAAGAAATTCAATAAAACGAGAACAAAGGGTTCTCGAACCCACTTACAAAAAGCGAGACGAAGCTTGGCAAAAGAAAAATTACAAATTAATTAGGCCTTAAGACAAATAGTGCAAAGGAAGCATACTAAAATCATAAAAGCTATAATTGGAATTGGTAATTTTTCCAATATAAGACCATCTCTAAATTAGCAACTTGACATTCCACACCACATCTATAATATTCCAAACAACATTCCTAAAAATAATGCCATTTCTCAACAACAATAAAGACCATGATGTTGCCATCCATATTACACCTTCCTTACCACTCTTCACCTTATTCCTTTTACAAAAGGAAAACCACCTTAAGAAACTCTCCTTAATGACATAAGTTTCAACCTCCTCAAAACCAACCCACTCCGCCACTTTCTTCCAAACCATTCTAGCCACCGGAAACACCAACAAAATATGATGTAAAGATTCGATTCCGGACAAGCAAAAAACACAATTCAAATCACTATTCGGAAAGACACAACCTCTAAAAGAAAGAGAATCCTTTGTTGGAAGCCTATCTAAAAAACACCTCCAACCAAAAGCTTTTATTTTTAATGGAACAATCCCCTTCCAAACCAAAGAAAAGACTTCATCAAAATTCTCCCTAGGTCCGAAAGGAGTCAGAATAAAATTAACAAGGGAGTAGAAAGAACTAACCGAATAAGTCTCCAAATTGTCCACGGACCACCGGACCGAATCCGGCTCCGAAGAAATCGGCCGGAAGTCTTGCAAAACCGACTGCAACTCCAATAATCCGGTGACCGCTCCACCCTCAACGATAACAATAATACCAAGATCCCCCCAATACCATCCTTCACTTCTAAAACCACCCATGCAAGCCATCGATACTTCTTTAAGGCAAGATAAATCATAAAGAAGAGGAAATTTATCCTTAAAACAAATATCAATACACCAACAAGAATGCCAAAAAGAAGAATAGTATCCATTTCAAATTATAAATCTACAATTAGAAATAAATAAATTTTCCGACAAACCTTTGTCCAAGCCGATGATAACCCTCCACCAAAAGGAACAACATATCTTCTTTTTAATGCAATTTCCGGAATCCACAATCCTCAAATTGATATCACCGTACCTCTCCTTTAGAACTTCGTACCATAAAGCTTTATTTTCCGAAAGAATCCTCCATCTCCACTTATTAAGAAGGGCCAAATTAAAATCTCCCACCCTACGCAAACCTAAACCCCCTTTTTCAATCGGAAAGCACACCTTATTCTAACTCACCCAATGAATTTTCCTCTCACCCTCCTTCCTTCCCCAAAGGAAATTACTTTGGATACTAGATATCTCTTTAAGAATCTTCACCAGAGCTTTATAGAAAGAAAGCATGAAAATCGACAAACTAGATAGAACCGATTTTAATAAAGTTATCACCCCTCTAAAACTAAGAAACCGGTTATTCCAACAAGAAAGCCTCCTTTTCATTTTTAACACCAAATCCGACCACAAAGAGGAACTATTAGAATTGGAGCCAATAGGAATTCCAAGGAAAATGAATGGACACTCCTCCCTCCTACAAGAAAGGAAGAAAGAGGCCAAATCCATGAACCGATCACTAATATTAATTCCAATGATTTTACTCTTGTGAAAGTTAATACCCAAGCCGGAGACTATTTCAAAACCTCTTAACACCGCTTTGATTGCCCACACTTACTTCCAACTTCCTTCCCCTATAAGTAAAGTGTCATCTGCGGATTGAAGGATATCAATAAAACACCTCTTTAAGTTAAAACCCTCAAACTCCTCATTCTCCACCGACTTTGAAACCATATCCCTCAACCCTTCCGCCACTATCACGTAAAGAAAAGGAGAAAGAGGATCTCCTTGTCTCAAACATCTCTCCACAACAAACTCCTTTGTAGGACTACCATTAACCAACACCGACATTTTACTATTAAAAACTAAAGTTTCCATCCACTTCATCCACACTTCCCCAAATCCCATTTTTCTTAACATGAATCTAAGAAAAATCCAACTAACCTTATCGTATGCCTTCTCGAAGTCAACTTTAAAGAGCAAGCAACTTCTTTCCTCCTGTTTAGCAAAGTCCACCAATTCATTAGCCACCACAACTCCATCTAACAATTGTCTTTCCGAAACAAAGCACTTTGAGAATCCGAGATAATCGAATTCAACACCACTTTAAGTCTAGCCGCCAAGAGCTTGGATAAAGCTTTATACACACAACCCACAAGACAAATAGGCCTATAATCATCCAAACATAACGGATTAGGTGATTTAGCCACTAGATGTTACTATTTTGGTGATTGAAATTTATAATTTTATTTATTTTTAAATATACTCAACAAAAGATAAATAAAATATTTTAACGAATTAACATTTTCAATTACAATATGTACTGTTGGTGTAAATATATGATTTTGACAGCGAGTTTATAATGTTGCTACCAAAAGTATTGGGTTACTCTCGACGAAAATTACATTGTTGCAAAATACTGTATTTTTTAAAATGACAAATTATATTATATCAAAATATTGTACTATTTATTATCAAAAATTGTATTATTACCAACAACAATGTGTATTATAGAGATAAGTCATTTTTCTCAGGAATATGACATTGTTGAAAAAAAATTTTACTACATCGACTTAAATTAGTTGTTACTATAAGTATAAAATAATTGTATTATTTTTCGTGACAATAAGTGTTATTAAGATAATTCAGTTTTTTTAAAAATAACGAAATTTTTGGGGAAATGAATAACTTAATAAAACAATTTAAATTAATAGTTGTTATATGCCAATTAAAAAGTTGTATCATTTTTAGGAATAATAATTGTTGTTGGGATAAATCACTTTTATAAACAATAATGAAGTTGTTGAGAAAAGAAAACTTTTTACAACAAGTTAAATCTATCGTTGTTATATGCATATTATTATCAACAAATTGATTGTCGCTGAGAAAAAGTCGTTGCAAAATGTCTTATTTTTTGTAGTGGACTTTTAAAAAAAATTCCCTTCGTCTTGTAGAAATCCTTGTCATTACTTTTATGATGTTTGGTGAGACTTTGACAGGTGGTTCTATAGTGTCCCAATTTTCCACACTCGTAACACGTGATATCATCATCACTTTTCTTGTGATCTTTCTTGGGTTGGTGAGTATTTCTAAAATTCACTAGACCTTTGTCGGTATGCTTGAGCTTGTTTCTCTTTAGATATATATTGTAGCGTCTAACAAATAAACTCATCTCTTCCTTTTTTGAAACTTCTTCATTAGAGTTGTCACTTTCTTCCTTTGACTTATTCCCTTTTTATGATGAAGCTTTTAAAAGAAATACCTCATTTCTCTTCTTTACCTTTCTCTTTTCATTTCAACCTTACTTCGATATCGGTGAGTCGTTTTAGCTCATTCTCATGCTCGGCTAACTCTTCAAACAATTTTGTAATATCCAAAGTACTGAGATCATTTGATTCTTTTATAGAAGTGACCTTTGGTTGTCACTCCCTACACACAGATCTCAATATTTTGTTAGTACAATCTTTATTAGAAAAGTTTTTACCTAAATTGCGTAGTTTGTTGATTAAATGGAGGAATTCATATAGAATCCAGAAATGCACTTCCGAACACAACGTGATTTTTTCAACTATAAAACAAGATTGATATGAGCAATAAGAAATGGTTATGATGTGAATAAACGAACTTACTTAAATTTCAGTTTCTTTTACTCATTTTGATGTGATAAAACACAAGATTGAAATTTTGGAGTGCAAATCTTGATTGAGAGTGGAAGGTTTTTTGTAAGGATTTTGGAAAAAAAAATGGTTATGGGAGTTTGTTCATGCAGGGTGTTGTTTTATTAAAAATCATGTTTGGTAGTTCCAGCAATGACAGACATGCAAAGGTGGCAGATTTTTAAATTCATGTTTCACTATTTTGAAAATGTACTTTATAAATTATCACTGATGAGTTATTAAATTAAAAATAAATTGTTAGGGAGAGCCCGCAGATGCATCTCTGACTAAATTTTAAAAGAAATATGGGACGAGACTCAGTTAAAACGTATTTCAGTAAAACACAAAGAGCATTCGAAAATGCGTTTCCAAAATTAGAAGGGTATTTTCAAATTTTTATAAAATGTTTTCCACATATTAAAGTAGGTGGCGGACCCAAAACCTTAATCTGAATTAAACCACAGTTCTCTTTTGAAGATCCAATTTCGTTTGTTAATAAATCAGTTTTTTTGAATTACAATTTTTCGGATAAGTCAGTTGGTTCGGCCGGCTTGTTCAATTTACTGCAAAGATTATTATCGTTTCTATCTTCTGATTTTCTTAATTGCCTATCCGACCTCCACATGAAGTTTTGGCATAAAACGCATTAAGGTTCATCTTTCTTGTGTCTTTATTGGTGGTGCATAAAATTCAGTAAAGTGTTGATGGTGTAGTGAAGATGTGATATACAATAGAGGAACAACATATGATATAGATCTAAGATGACGAACTACATACCTTGTTGTAGGAAAAGTGAAGTGAGAAAAAAAATTTCATTTCTCTCTCGTTTTTAAAAAATAAAATGGAATAAAATATTGATAAGAAGAAATATATTTTTTAAAGAAATTCCATTTGATATTATCTTGTTTGTGTGATGATGTGCAGAAGAAAGAGAAAAAGTAGAAATGAAAAATTTGGAGAAAATGCATTTCTTAAGGGATTAATTCAATAAAATAATAAATTCTCGTTTCAAGTTCCAAGCAAATGGCATTAATTACTCTCTCAAAAGTAATACTAATAATTAATGTGTACCGTTAATGGCAGAGTGAACAGAAACTATAGAGTATGAGACCTTTTCTTTTCATATTATTACTAGCGTCCATGTTCTCGTTTTTCCTCTTTTTTTAGTTTACTCACACGTTAAAACATAAACAGGTATTTTTTGTGTAAATTGTTTATGATACCCTTCTTACGATAGCAAAATAACTCTCGTGCTCGTTTATCTGCTTTTTTAAATGCACACACGTGCTCGTTTATCTTTTTTTTTTTAAAGATATATATTAATGCCAAAAAAGCCATACAAGCAAGCCGATCCAAATTAAAGGATCCAGGCAACTAGATGACAAGAGTATCAACGAGTCCTAAAACAACTACTAGTAGCCATTCAACTTACATTACTCCATGAGTTTTCTATTAGTCTCTATCCTAGTACGGATTATGTCCTTTACATGTTTATTATCCAACGCATCAACCTGGCCACCTAGGAAAGTAATTTGATTACGGATAGTCAATACATGGTATACAGTTTCAGCAATTGCACACTTTATCAGCTTGGCTCTTGTGCCTTTGCCTCGGGTATGAGTCATCAACCAATGTATTTCATGGGTTCACCTATTTGGCACATGATCAACTCCACAGACAGTTAGCACCTGGTTCCAAATGTTCCTGGTATGACTGCACTCAAAGAACAAATGATTGCAGCTTTCATGTCCTCTACAGAAGCAGCAAATTCCATCTGTTACCATGCCGAATTTTTCCATCATATCCTTTGTCATGAGACGGTTTTGACAAACCATCCATAAAATAAAAGTAGCACGTGGTCTAGCTAGATTACCATATAGGAGACTTCTCCAGTTCACCTTTGGCTTGGGTCCTCTCAACTCTCTATACATGATGCTGGTGATGTATTGCCTTGATGTTTGGAACTGCTGCCAAGGTCCTGACTGTATGAACATTTCCTTGTGCTTAAAGATTGCTCACACCATCCATGAGCTTAAGGCAGCAGGAGTGTATTCTTCCACATCAGAATTTTTTAAATAGTAAGCTTGTAACCATCTGATCCACAATATGTCCTTTTTGGTCCAAATGTTCCACAACAATTTCCCAAGAGTGGCTTTGTTCCAATCCACCAAAGAAATGATATTTTTACCCCCTGCAGAGATGGGATCACATATGTGGTCCCATGAGATTGGAGCCTTTTTGCTGGCAGCATTTTTCCATTCCAAACAAACCTTCTACAAAGCCCCTCCATGTGAGCAAATCCTTTTTGGGGAGAGGAAACATCTGCATCCAGTAATTGGCTATTGAGAAAAAAACACTTCTAACCAGTTAAAGCCTCCCTGCATAAGACAGCATTCTTGTACTCCAATGGTTAATTCTCTTTACCATTTTCTCTATCAAAGGCTGGCAGTTGTTGATGGATAATTTCCTGCTGTTCAGAGGTACTCCCAAGTATCGAAAAGGCATGGTTCCTTCTATCAGGCAAGATTCTTGTTTCAAAACCTGTCTAGTGTTTTCATCCACTCCACCAAAATAGATCTTGCTTTTTGGACTGCTCATGTATAGACCAGTAGCTGCTGAGAACTCTTGAACTTTGTCCATGATCATCTGCAGAGACATAGCATCTCCTCTAGTGAATAAAAGAATATCATCTACAAAAAAAAGTTAGTGATCTTTATCTTCTCACACTTAGGGTGGAAGTTAAAGTTAGGGTTAAGTTTTAAGCTTTGCAGGACTATATGCATGTATTCCATGATAAGAACAAACAATAAGGGAGAAAGAGGGTCCCCATGTCTCAGCCTTCTTCTAGATGTAACTAGTTTAGATGGGACACCATTGATGGAGAACATGTATGACACTGTAGACACACAAGCCATTGTCCAATTGATGAAGGTTTGAGGTATTTCAATCTCTTGTATAATGTTACTCAGAGCCATCCAGTCCACGGTATCATACGCCTTCTGAATGTCAAGTTGAATCATGCACCTGGGGGTTAAATGCTTCCTATTATAACCTCTAATTAGTTCATGTGCCAGCATAATGTTATCATGTATTGTTATGCCAGGGACAAAGGCTGATTAGGTATCTTCAATGATGTTGCCAATGACCTTACCAAGTCTACTAGTCATGATTTTTTAAATAATCTTGTAGGTAGTGTTACAGCAAGCTGTAGGTATCATATCTTTGACATTTCTAGCTTCAGGAGATTTAGGTATAAGGGTGACTAAGGCACAATTGATGGCTTTATGCATGGCGCTGGTGTCAAAAAACCATCTGATAGCATCTCTAACATTATGTTTGATTACCTGTCATGTTTACTTATAGAAGTATGATTGAACCCATCCATGCCTGGAGCTTTGTTGTTACCAATACTATTGAGGGCTTCCCATATCTTATTGTCTTCTACAGGCCTAATGAGTTGTTAAGCACCTTCCCTACTCAAGGTCTTGCCATCTCTCATAACAGGGATGTCAATACATTTGAGCCTAGGGGATGTAGTACCAACCAGATTGGTGTAGAAATCCACAATTTCCTGCTCTATATCTTCATGAGTGCTCAGCAATGTACCATTCAAAGCAATTAGTTTGTACAATCCTTTTCCTTATTTTTGTCTCTCATAGTTGCATGGAAAAAGGCATTATTCCCATCCCCCAATTGGAGACAATTTACCTTAGCTTTTTGTCTCAGCATATTCTCTTCAATTTGATTGAGGTGTGTGATTTTGTTTGTACAAATCCAATCCTGATTCATGACCTCCACATTGAATAGATCTTGCCTTTGAGTTTCTTGGACAAGGTGTAATTCCAGTGTGGCCTGAATGATTTGGGTTTGAATATCAGTGTACTGTTTAGTCATTGACCTTAAAACATGTTGGAGGAACTTGAGTTTTTGCCACAATCTTTGCATAGGCCCCCCTTGGACATTTTGCTGCCAGTTTTCTTGAACTACCTGCATAAAGGATGGGTTGCTTGTCAGGAAGATCAAAAATTTGAACATAGTTCTTCTCCTTATAGGTTGATGAATATTGCCTATTTTCACAGATGTGTGGTCTGAAATGTCGGGGCAAGGTTCTCTACATAAGTATCATGGAACTGATTGTGCCACTCAGCATTCCCAAGCACCTTGTCTATTCTTGAATAGATTACTCCTGTGGTGTGTTTGTTTGTCCATGTATAATGGTTACCCTGGGTAGTTGCTTCGTAAACTTCTATGTTTTGCATCATGTCAAGAAGAATAAAAAGGAAGATAAACTAGCGATTAAGTTACCTTACCCTCAGAGAGTGCGACAGAAGCATCAAAAAGAGAAGGACTTTGAGAAATTTGTCACAATGTTCAAAAAGTTGGAGGTTAATATGCCATTCTTTGAGGCGCTAGAGCAAATGGCGTTGTATCGGTAATTCATGAAAGAAGTGATCACTAAAAAGAGACCTATTAAGGAAGAGCTGAAAATTGTAAATGAGAAGTGCAGTGAAGTACCACAAAATAGGAGAATCCCTGCCAAACAAAAGGATCCTGGATCTGTTGCAATACCGTGCACTATAAAAGACAAAAATTTTAAAAAAGTTATGATTGATTAAGGTGTTAGTGTTAGTCTCATACCATTATCTATTTATAAAAAGTTGGGAATTGGAAGGGTGAGCGATATGGGAACGAATTTAAAATTTGCAAACCATAAAATGGAGAGATCTTATAGGCTAGCTGAAGATATGTTGGTGGTGATCGGTGAATTTGTCTTTCCCGTTAACTTTGAGATCATGGATATTCCAGAAGATGAAGAAACTCCTATCATCCTCGGTCGACCTTTCCTGCTCACTAGTCGGTGCAATTTCGATATTGAAAAAGGCACGGTGACTTTTAAATATTTTGATGAGGAAATCACTTTAAAAGTGTTAGATATCAAGAAGCGAAATGAAGGTAAGGGTAAGCAAGCTTCACTTGGAATTATTGAGATGGTGGGAAAAAGCATAAGTACGAAACCCCCTCTTAAAAAATTCTCCGACATCATCTCTAAGGTTGAAGTCTCTCGGGCATATAGTGCACATGTCAACACTGTAAAATCCATTCGTGAATCAAGAAAAGAAAGAAAAAGAAACATCGAAGGAAGGATGAGGAATTTGGAGTAACGTGAGGCAAGAAGTAGTTCGTATTTCGGAACCTGATCGGTGCTCTATTGCGAAAAGGCCAAACAACAAAACGTGTAAGCTGAAGTATCCCCCATAGCATTGGGGAGTAACCCGTCGAGCCATGCGACGTTAAACAAAGCGCTACATGGGAGGCAACCCACGCTTGTCTGATTGATTACTTTCTTTTTGCTGTTTGTTTTGTTTTGGGGGCAGGAAATAAATAAGACCTTACAGGGGCGAGCTATGATGTAGCAGTTGATGTTGCGTTACCATCTGCCTCCTCAGTAAGGATATCTGTGAGTAACCTCTCTCGCTCTTGTTCTATTGCTGAAAGGCCAAACAAAAAAATGTGTAAGCTGAAGTATCCCCATAGCATTGGGGAGTAACTCATCGAGCCATGCAACGTTAAACGAAGCGCTACATGGGAGGCAACCCACGCTTGTCTGATTGATTACTTTCTTTTTGCTGTTTGTTTTGTTTTGGGGGCAGGAAATAAATAAGACCTTACGGGTGCGAGCTATGATGTAGCAAGTGATGTTGCGTTACCATATGCCTCCTCATTAAGGATATCTGTGAGTAACCTCTCTCGCTCTTATTCTAACACATTGGGGCATTGCGCGGTTCAAGTTTGGGGGAGGATTTACTGTTTTTAGTTCTTCCATTTAGACTTGTTATTTGTGTTTTTTGTATGTTGTTTTATGGAAACCACTGTAGAATCACCCTAGAATTAGAGCCGAAAATTTTTCTTGTGAGAAGTTAGAACTAGGGACATTGGAAAAGTTTGAAAACTTAGGAATGACCCGAACACCCTAGATTCCCCAGAGCAAGAAAACGAGTCCAATGTGTAGATTTGTGGCATAGTACTTGGATTTGAGATGTATTCCCCGATTAGTTCATAGTGATAGTCCGGCATGACTAAAAAGAATTTCATGTATATGGTAGATTGAGAGAATGACTTAAGGCACCGAAAAAGTGAATAATGGCGATAACGACAACTAGTCCTTCTAAGTTGGGTAACCCTCACCCGGTTACTTAGCCTAACGGCGGTTGAATCTCAATTGTCGTCCCAAAGTAGACTAAGAAACGCCATTGCACGAGAAAAGAAAAAAGAAGAATAAAGGTGCCTAGAAAAAGTCTTGATCAATCTTGTACATGTGAGGGAAAATGATAAAAATGCATTAATCTTATTATCCGAATGAAAGGGGTAGAAAATCGAAGAAAATACTTAAGCCCAAAGCATAGTTGAAGAGGTAACCGAAAGGGGGATTTAGGTTTGTGGTTTTATCGCGGTATTTGTTTGTGTAATACCTTCGTTAACGGACGATTACCAAGAGAACTAGTTCTAACCGATCAGAGCAAAGGCTCACGTATGAGTATCGACACACCTTACCTTCACAAGTCTTTCATTTGATATGTACCGCTTGATCTGAAAAATCTTTATGCAAGCTTGTTGCTTGAGGTCAAGCAACGGTTTAAGTTTGGGGGAGTTTGATCGGTGGTTTTCATACGTTATTTTACTGTTTGTTTTAGTTAATCTTTTGTTATTGTTTATTTGTTTTAGATCTCTTTTACCGCATTTTATGCCTTGATTGTGTCCTTTAGTGTTTTAGGTTCATATAAACATTCAGAAGGAATCAGAGCGAAAAAACGAGAAAAATCGCAAGAATTTGGAAAGGTTTTAGAAGGGAGCCAGTGGCCTGAGGACAACACTCACCGATTCGCCGGTGACGGCCAGGTACAAGAAAAGCGTTTCCCCGTTGTCTGGTCGGGACTAGACCGGGGGTTGTGACAAGACTTGTTTTAGATGGAGGAGGGTTTGTTCGCATTCTTCACTCCACTCAAAAGTTGCCTTCTGTCGGAGAAGCTTGAAGAAGGGGAGTGCGTACTGCGCAGATTTAGCGACAAAACGGGAGAGAGCAGTCAGCATTCTGTTAAGTGACTGGATCGACTTCTTTGAGTTTGGGGTAGGGATTTCGGAGAATGCCCTACAGTTGTTAGGGTTCGCCTCGATTCCCCTCTCCGTGAGGTAAAAGCCGAGGAACTTCCCTGCGCGAACACCGAAGGTGCATTTGTCGGGGTTGAACCTCATGCGACATTTCCTCGCCGTGTCGAACACTTTCCTGAGATGAGCAGCATGGTCGACTTCTTCTGCAGATTTGACAATCATGTCGTCCATGTAGACCTTGAGCACGTCACCGATATCTGCTCGGAAGACCTTGTTCATCATCCGTTGGTAGGTGGCGCCAGCATTTTTCAAGCCGAAGGGCATTACGTTATAGTAGTAATTGCCCGATTCGGTCATGAAAGCAGTATGCTGCTTGTCGACCTCGTCCATGGGGATTTGGTTGTACCCCGAGTAAGCATCCATGAAGGATAGTAATTTGAATCCTGCTGAATTATCGACCAGCTGGTCGATGTTAGGTAAGGGATAAGAGTCTTTCGGGCATGCCTGGTTAAGATCCGTGTAGTCAACGCACATCCTCCATTTTCCATTATTTTTCTTAACAAGTATAACATTTGAGATCCAAGTCGTGTACTTGGCCTCGGAAATAAAGTTTGCCTCTAGGAGGTCTTTTACAGCTTTTTCAGCAGCCTCCATTTTTTCCGAAGATTGCCTATGCCTATGTTGAGCTACGGCCCTAGCGGCCGAATCTATAGTCAGCTGATGACAAGCTACTTCAGGGTCCAGTCCGGGCATCTCTGCAGCACTCCAGGCTAACAAATTTTCATTTTCTCGGAGGCATGCCTTCAGTTACCTCTTCGCCAGGTCGGGGAGTCCATAGCCAATCTTCACGCTCCGATCTGGGCTGTCGCCGAGAGGAACCAGCTCGAAATCTCCATCTAGGACGGGCGCGTTGGGTGGATAGGCTGCCCATTGATTTCAACTGGGAGATCCTCGCCTGCAGCTTCTTCCTGCTCCCCGGGAAACCTGTTGTCGAGGTCGACCGTGCTGACAGGCGGGAGTGGAACTTGCACGACGTCTGGGGGTGCCTCAGCCTGAGTCTTGGGTTTGACGCCGCAGACGACACTCAGACCCTTGATTGCCGCGTTGAAACATCTTCTAGCCACCTTGATGTCCCCGTGGAGAGTGACCACATGTCCACGCTTCGTGTAGTACTTCATCTTTAGGTGGACCGTTGAGGGTACGGCCGTCAGTTCCGCCAACGTGGTCCTCCCCATGATGCAGTTGTAGAGGGACGGGCAGTCTACCACCAAGAAACGTGTCTTCACCTGTCAGGCAGTTTCCTCGATCCCGAAGGTGACCATCAACTCCACGAAGCCCCGTGGTCTGGTGGTTGCGCCGTTGAACCCTTGTAGGTCTGACCCTACGTACGGGGACAAGTGTCTTTTGGTCAGCTAGAGGGTCTCGAAGAGGTGGACGTACATGATGTCCACCGAGCTCCCCTGGTCAAACAAAATTCTGTGGACATCAAAATTGGCCATCTGTGCCCGAATCAGAAGGGGGATGTTGGCGTTAGGTGCCCCACCGGGAAGTTCCTTGAGGTAGAAAGTGATCGAATTTGATCTTCCCTTAACCCTCTCGAGGGTAGGGGCTCGAGGAGTTGTTACTTTCAGTTCTTCAAATTTCCTCTTTATCGACCCCACGGTTAAACGGTCGGGGGCTCCGCCAGATATGACCAGGGCTTGGGGGAAATATTCCCAGGTACTGCGGGCACTTATCGACTCTTCTACTGGGAAGGTCTTCCACATGTTTCGGACAGCTTCAGGGCTGTCGAGTTCTCCCGAAAAGCCAAATTCTTTAGGTCGCGTGATGCTCAACGCGACTTGCAGCGATCCGTTGTTGGGAGAAGGAGTTGACTGCTCGACATTCTGGGCATCCTGGCCACTGGGGCGGGGGCCCTCTTGCTGCTTGGCGTACTTCTTCAGGTACCCTTCTTTAATCAGTGTTTCAATTGTGTCCTTAAGGTGGACGCAATTTTCAGTAACGTGACTGTGGCTGCGATGGAATCGGCAGTACTTGGACTTGTCAGCATTTAGTTTGGAAGCCGCCGGTTTCGGGAAGCGGATTCCCCCTTGATGAACTCCGAATTGGCACAGTCGCTAAAAATGCGCGCGCGGGACGCGTTTAGCGGTGTGTAGTCTTTGAAGAGCCCAGACGGTCCCCGTGATTCGCGGCGCTCTTTGGTTCGGGCTTTTTTTTTTCTTTCCCCACCTCGCCTAGGTGGAGGGGAGTCTTCTCTTCTCCTGTCTCCACCTCGCCTGGGTGGAGGGGAGTCTTCTTCCTTGTTGCCGCGGGGGCCTTCTCTGTGCCTCGAATCGAGGGCAATTTGTGCAGCTTCAGCTTCCTCGAACTCAATATGTGACTGAGCCCTCTCGAGGAGGCCTTCAAAGCTGCGGGGACGGTGTAGTCCGACGGATTCTGCGAACTTGGATCCTATCCGCAAACCCTTGATGATGAGATACATTTTAATGTGATCGGTCACGTGGATTTCGACTGCCTCTTTGTTGAACCTCTCTATGTAGCTCCGGAGAGGTTCATCCTTCCCCTGAAAGATGGCTTTCAGGGAGGCTATCGTCTTCGGATGTAGACGAGAAGCCGTAAAATGTTTTCTGTAGCGCTCCCTCAGGACCCTCCACGACGTGATTTATTCAGATGCTTGGTTTTTGTACTAGGCCATGGCCCCTTTCCGAAGAGTCGTAGGGAATAGTCGACATTTGATAGCGCCGGAGACGTTCCTGAAATCGACCAGAGCTTCAAAACTCTCAACATGGTCATCAGGATCATATGTCCCGTCATATGTCCCCAAGGACGGGGGTCTCTCCAGGCCCTTAGGAATAGGGGCATCCATGATGTGCCTGGCCAGAGGGGTCCGGTAATCGTCATCCTCGCTGGCTCCCGGAGACACAGAGGGGGAGTGTTGTCCATGGACATAGTGACGTCTCGGGGAGTGGTCCTTTGGGCGGCCTCTGGGCTCCTCGGCGTCCGGCCTGCTCCTTTTATTTTTCGAGGAGCGTACTGGTCCCTTTGGTGGCGGGGAGCGGTGGAGTTTCTGAGGATGTTCTGGCTGAGTACGCTCCAAGCGTGGTTTGCGGCCCCAGTGAACTGGGGAGGGGCTGCGAGATGCTACCGGGGACTGCGAACGTCTTGGAAACGGCGGTGGTCAGTGCCTTCGCGGGGAAGTCCGACCACGACCTTTCTCCAGAGCCTCGATCCGGATGTTCTGGTTAAAGATCATCTGGTTTGTCTGATTGACCAAAGCAAACAGGGCAGCAGTACTCGGGTCCGCATTTAGGGGCGGGTCCACGGGCTGGAAAACGGGTTGGTGGACTGTTTCATGTCCGTCTTGGTGAGTTGTCTCGTCCTCCACTTCCTCGGAAGATGGTGAGGCGGTAAGTCCATCTCTGATGTCGTTCTCCACGACAGGTTGGGCAGCGTTGTTGTCGACGCGGTTGCCATTACTGAGCTGCGTGATGACGTTGTCTAGAGCTTGATTCGCCGATGGGTTGGCCATGATGGTTGTTGAATGGAGAAAGCTTTGGTTTATCGAGCAGAAAAACGGGGAAGCTTATAACTCCCCACAGTCGGCGCCACTGATCGTACCTGGATCAGACAGTTGATAGTGGCCAACGGGGTCTGGAACTGCCGCTTTGGTGATGGTGAGAGACGGCGGGGGGTGTACCTGCAAGGTACTCCGACGCTCAAGTGAGAGAGTGTACAGAATAACCGCAAATACAGAAAGAGTAAAGTGGTAGAAGAATGTGTCTAACCTGATCCTCTCAATTGAGAGGGTATTTATAGAGAGCCCCCAGCGCGGGGCCAACGGTTACCTGCAGTGGGCTGGATCTACTAGGACCACTCCAAGCAACTGCTAGGGCTTACGTGTAGTAGTGAAGACCAGCACGTGGTCTTCGCCCTAGAGTAACTGCTCCTAGATTTCTGGAGGTAGGGCAGACCGAATCCTTCGGACGTGGGAGGTTACTTGGAACGTGTCCACGTGGTATGGACCGTTGGGTACTCCTCGCGAGGAGGAGCCTTCTGTGTCAAGGAGAGATGAAGCCATGGACATGGCCTCGCGGGGAGGAATCGTGTCCGTCGAGGAGTGATGTGTAGCATTCTCACGGGGAGAAGCTAATCCGTCGGGGAGGCACATCTCAGCAGGGTGTGATGTCCTCCTATCCTATTGTCCCACGTGCCCGACGTTGCCTAAGTGCCCGACGCTGTAACACCCCCTTTCTATACCCCCAAATAATCACATAATCATTTAGGCACATATTAAAAGTTCCGTCAGAGTATAATTATAAACATAGTATAAAAGAGGTATGTCACATTATACATGAAATTAAAACATTCAACACCTGCTCAACAATTGATATGCAACAGTGGGGTAACTTTGCAACAGAGGAACTTAGTCCTTACACCCACATCTCAATATTTAGAATAAAAGCGGAAAATCTAAAAATTGAATGACATCAAACATATATACATATATATATCGTCAAGTATTATCCACCAACATAATTCATGTTTACATAAACCTTCATCAACAAGATACATGTACAAATGTATCACAAAAGAATCATAATCATCCTAGCTACCCGGTGCTACATATCAGAGCCGACCGACCAAAAGAATGAAGACACGCTTCACAAAAAGACCACCAGCATACCTACACTGCAATGCCTCATAGAGCATCATAAAACAGCAGAAGGGTGAGAAATATTATCATAATAACAATGCATATAATTATATATCTTTCCCACTCTCCCCCACTTTAGAAATTTTCGTCCTCGAAAATATTACCTGATTCAAACAACTCCGGATACGACTCTCGCATCCCACTCTCTAGTTCCCAAGTCATATTGCCTTCCGCAGCGCCTCCCCACGCTACTTTCACAAGCGCAATATCCTTGCCTCTTAGCTTCTTAACTTCACGGTCCAAAATCCTAATCGGTAAGGCTTCAACCGTAAGATTATCTCTCACTTCAACCTCGTCCATAGGAATAACATGTGACGGATCCGGAACATACTTCCGAAGTTGCGAAACATGGAATACATCATGCAAATTCGAAAGATTCGGAGGCAACGCCACACGGTAAGCCACAACACCAACTCGTGCAGAAATCTGATACGGACCAATAAAACGAGAAGTCAACTTCTTCGACTTCAAATCACGACCCACACCCGTAACCGGCGTAACTCTCAAAAACACATGGTCGCCTTCTTGAAACTCAAGATCTTTCCTTCTCTTGTCATGATAGCTCTTGTGATCACTAAAAACTTCAAATCTTACACCATAAAGATAGTGCCTCCAAATTTTCAAAACAAACACCACAGCCGCTAACTCCAAGAAATGTGTAGGATAATTCTTTTCATGCACTCTCAATTGTCTTGAAGCATAAGCCACAACTTTTCCATCTTGCATCAAAACACCCCCTAAACCAGCCAATGAAGCATCACAATACACAACAAATGGTTCCGTCGGATTTGGCAAAATCAAGACCGGAGTCGTTGTCAACCTTCTTTTTAGCTCATTGAAACTCGCTTCACAACGAATATCCCAAATGAAAGCCTTTCCTTTACAAATCAATTGTGTTAACGGAAGTTCCAACTTCAAAAATCCCTCAATAAACCTCCGATAATAACCCACCAAGCCTAAAAAGCTTCGAATCTCCGTAACCGATCTAGGAGCCTCCCATTGCATCACCGCATTAATCTTGGATGGATCAACACTAATACCACTACCGGAAATAACATGTCCAAGAAAACTTACTTCCGATAACCAAAATTCACATTTCGACAACTTAGCATACAATTGTTTCTCTTTCAAAATTTATAACACAATCCTCAAATGCTCTTCATGCTCCTCTTGAGACTTAGAGTAAATCAAAATATCGTCGATGAACACAACCACAAAACGATCTAACTATTCATGAAAAATACGATTCATGTATTCCATAAACACACCCGGCGCATTAGAAACCCCGAATGGCATCACGGAATATTCGTAATGGCCATACCGTGTCCTAAAGGCCGTCTTTTGAATATCCTCTCCTTTCACATGAATCTGGTGATATCCCGATCTCAAATCAATCTTGCTAAAAACACGCGCACCAACCAATTGGTCCATCAAATCATCGATCCTTGGAACCGGATACTTGTTCTTAATTGTCACCTTGTTCAATTGTCGATAATCAATGCATAACCGCATACTCCCATCCTTCTTCTTTACCAACAATACCGGAGCACCCCAAGGAGAAACACTTGGCCTTACAAATCTCTTGTCCAACAAGTCATTCAATTGCTTCTTCAATTATACCAACTCCGATGCCGACATACGATACGGTGCCATCGAAACCGGTCTAGTACCCGGAACTAGATCAATAGAAAACTCAACTTCTCTTTCCGGCGGTACATCCGTAATATCCTCCAGAAACACTTCTGGAAAATCACACACCACTGGGAACACATCGAGCTCAACTTTACTCTCCACCGACAATGATGCAAACAAACCGAACAATTGAGCTTCGTCCGCTAAAAGTTTCTTCAACTCTTTAGTGGATAGGAAACTCTCATCTTCATCATCTTCCAAAGAAGGAAACCTTACTAACTTGTGATAAAAATCTATATGAACTCGATTAAATTGCAACCCAAGATTACGTCCAATCCCTCCAACGGCAAACACACTAAATCCATAATGAAGCCTTTACCATACATGGTCAAAGGACAACTTACACACACCAAAGACGTATTTACCGACCCTGAAGCAGGACTCTCAATAACCATCTCACCACCCCAAGAAGTCATAAACAAATTCAAACGCTTAGCGCACTCATGAGAAATGAATGAATGAGTCGCTCCCGTATCAATAATAGCAACTAAAGGCGTACTATTAATAAAGCATGTACCTTTAATCAAACGGTCTACACTAGTAGTGCCCGTCCCCGCTAATGCAAACACCTTTCCGCCCGCTTGAGCTTGTTTCGGCTTAGTACACTTAGTACTAATGTGACCCACTTCTCCACAATTATTGCACTTCACCATATTTCTTCTACAATCGGTAGTAGCATGCCCAAGGCCTCCACAGTTAGAACATTTCACCACAGTCTTCCCACACTCAAATGATTTATGACCCATTTCACCACACTTGTAACACTTAACGGAACTGGAACCTCCGCCTCCAGATCTCTTCTCAAAGTTTCCCCTATGCTTTCCCTTATCAACGGGTGTCACATAAGGTCCACTTCTAGCTTGTTACTTTCCCTTCCTCTCATTCAAACTTTTGTAATGTGTAGAATGAGCCTTGCTATCTTCCTCGAAGATTCTACAACATTCCGTCAAATCCGTAAACCTTCTTATCCTTTGATATCCCATAGCTTGTTTAATCTCGGGACGCAAATCGTTCTCATACTTAATACACTTTGAGAACTCAGCAGTAATTGCAGCATAGTGAGGATGGAATTGAACCAACTCCACAAACTTAGCAGTATAGTCCACCACGGACATACTACCTTGTTTCAGTTCAAGGAACTCCATCTCCTTCTTCCCTTTCACACTTTCAGGGTAATACTTCCTCAAGAACTCGGTACGAAATAAATCCCAAGTTATCTCTTCATCATCCACCTCAAGAACTTGACGCATACCGACCCACCAATCGTCGGCTTCTTCCTTCAGCATGTGAGACCCAAGCCTCACCTTATTCTCCTCCGCACAGCCCATGACTCTGAAGATCCTTTCAATCTCTTTCAACCAAATTTGAGCACCATCGGGATCAAATCTTTCTTTGAAGACCGGTGGTTGATTCTTCCTGAACTTGTCATTAGCATCCACGTTCGGCGCACCTTGCACCGCCCTAGTCATTGCTTCCAAAGCAGCAGCCATCTCATTATCGTTTCTACCAGCCATATTCTGATCATTCCCAAAAATGACAACAAGGTTAAACAACAGTTCAACCATCACAACAACAAGATAGACACAACTGACTCAACACTGGCTCTGATACCACTTAATGTAACACCCCCTTTCTATACCCCCAAATAATCACATAATCATTTAGGCACATATTAAAAATTTCGTCAGAGTATAATTATAAACATAGTATAAAAGAGGTATGTCACATTATACATGAAATTAAAACATTCAACACCTGCTCAACAATTGATATGCAACAGTGGGGTAACTTTGCAACAGAGGAACTTAGTCCTTACACCCACATCTCAATATTTAGAATAAAAGCGGAAAATCTAAACATTGAATGACATCAAACATAAATACACATATATATATATATATATATATATATATATATATATATATATATATATATATATATATATATATATATATATATATATATCGTCAAGTATTATCCACCAACATAATTCATGTTTACATAAACCTTCATCAACAAGATACATGTACAAATGTATCACAAAAGAATCATAATCATCCTAGCTACCCGGTGCTACATATCAGAGCCGACCGACCAAAAGAATGAAGACACGCTTCACAAAAAGACCACCAGCATACCTACTCTGCAATGCCTCATAGAGCATCATAAAACAGTAGAAAGGTGAGAAATATTATCATAATAATAATGCATATAATTATATATCTTAGCATAAAAATACACATATTCTACATTCTCACCACAATTCATCACAACTCACTCATACACATCACAATGTATATATATACGAAACCAAGCATATTCATCATGCATACTTTCACAATTCTTATCATTCCACATAAACATACATATTCATGTTTATTCATCAATGCAAAATTATAAAGATGATAAATGCAAATCATAGAGACCAACTCACGACTCTATGCAAATGCAATGCAGTACCGACTCAATCATCTCAAGTTCACTCAGGAACTTATTGGAACCATCGCTCGTTACCAATATAACTCCCCGTCGGGCCTACGATGTTCACTCATTGCTCACACCTCACATAGGCACACAATGTTTATGGATTGCTCACACCTCACATAGGCACACAATCCGATTGCTCACACCTCACCTAGGCACACAATCGTTTGTAATCATCGCTCACACCTCACATAGACACACGACGTTACAACAGATTCTCATTAGAATCACACAACACAAGAATGTACATCATTATGCTTCACATACAAAATGACTCAAGACATTCTTGAAATGCATACATATTCACAATATATTCATGCATTCATCTCATACAATCACATACAATCTATATACATTCACATCAATGCACTATTGTATGATTCACATCCAAAACACACATTCAAAACAGTAAAAGTCGCTAAATAATACTATTCCGACTTTTCGACTTATTTAATCGGTTAACAGCCCCAAACTCCTCACCATAAGAAACTAGAGCTCAATAGCTATCCAACGCTTTGAACAGGGACCAAAACCGACTTACGGATCAAAAGTTACGAAAGAAAAACGAAAACGATATTTTGAAAAATCACATTTTTACACTTGACCTGACCGTACGCGTATGGCCAAACCTCGTACGCGTATCATACACGTTTCACCATATGGCCGGGAAAACATTGAAAAGCATACGCGTATTGGCCCTGAAATGCGCCTCCCATACGCGTATTGCCCAAGTCAATACGCGTATGGCATGCCCAATACGCGTGTGGCCAGGCAAAAATGGAGAATTTTCCTGCATAATTTTTCTGCGTTTTCCACTCCAACCACACCCAAATTCATCATCTAAACTCAGAAAAATACCAATTTGATGTACAACAACATATATCAATCATGTATCAACAACAAGGAACACGAAAACATCATTTCTAACACTTAATTAATCGAATTCTTACACTTCTACACAAATGGGTTTATACAAAAACTCATAAAAATCAACAACAACAACAACAACAACACAATCATACATAATGATATACATTGATGAGATAATAAGATTTCACACCCATACCCAGATTCCAAGCTTGCTAGATGATTGTTCTTGATGGTTTTCTAGGTTTTTCCAAGTTTTCTTCTCTTTTCTCTTCTTCCTCTTTCTTTTTCTCCTTTTTCTCTCTATTTCTCTTTTCTTTCTCTTTCTCTCCTATTTCTTCTTCTTATCTCTTTTTCTTTTCTATTTCTCTTTTCTTTCTCTTTCTCTCCTATTTCTTCTTCTTGTCTCTTTTTCTTTTCTATTTCTTTTCCTACTTTCTACCCAAATTCAATTAATTCATTTTCTCACATAATTCTATTTCTACTAAATTTCTAACTTATCATTAATTGAGAAATGTCCAAAATACCCTCCATTCTAATTTCCCCGAAAACACTCAAAAACGGTAAAATATCATAACATGTCAACATAGCATATTAACACACCAATTTCACAAATAAAATAATTTATCACCCAATTTAAATAAAAGACTCAACAAAATGGGAATAATCGGAATCGGGGCGTTACAGACGCTGCCTAAGTGCTCGGCGCTGCCTCAGTGCCCGGCGAAACTGTGGCTTGCACGTGGCAGTCGCGTGTCTTGCAAAAGGACCTTATTGGGCCTTCCCAGGCTGCTTGGGTTGGGCCTGCTCGACTGTTGGACAGCCTCGGCCCAGTCCAGAACAACTTTAATGATTAATCCTAATTAATAATAGTCACTAAAACGACTTCTAAATATTCTTCTAATAGGTTAGTCCTAAATTTTTCTAAAATGATTATATACTATCCTAACTAGTTAATTAAATGAAATTACATACTAAATCGAAATTAAAATTATACCCTGAAAAGTTTTTTTTTTTAAAAAGCAACTAAACTATGATGAGATCAAAACTCTTAAAGAGTCAAAATGGTCCCTCTATGACTTTTTAGGTCGTTGTATTTGACCAAATGACTCATATGGACTTTAGGGTGTGTTGGTGATCTAAATCCTAAGTTAGTTAAAAATGGAAAAGAAGAGTGGTCAAAATTTAGGGTACGACAGCTGCCCCTATTTAATCAGCTTCAAACTGAGATGATGATGACGATGAGTTCTCATCCTCTCATGGTTGAGGTGATTAAATATAAAAGAGGAACCCTAATTTTGACCGTGGAGTGGATAAACTCTGGAGATGAGTAAGGATTGAACAATCCTCAATGCTCTGTTAGTATCCGACTTTGATGCATCCATGTTAATAATACTTCAACGAAACGTCTGACAAATCCCCGATGGAACCTTGGATAAAAAAATCCTTGGTGAAAACTTGATAAAACCCTAATGATTAGTTTCAACCCTTTGGGGTGGAAATTGCCTATGATTCATATGATCCTCCAATCATGCTATTGGAATCAGGTAGGACTTTAGTGATACCCCAATTACTCTGGATGAAACCCCTTTTGCTAAGGCTTTGGTGAAACCCCTTGATAAAGTTCTGGTAGAACACCTTGATAAAATTCCTGGGTAAACCCCTTTTGGTCGATTCCTGTGTAGAATGTTCGATGTAATCCCTAGATGATGAAAAATCCCTGGATAGGAATTTTTGTAGAACCCCTGATAAATCCCTTGAAAAAAAATTAAAAATTCTTTGATAAAATCCCATGAGGAAAAAAAACCTCGATAAACCCTTGATAAAACCCTTAGAGGAAACCTTTAAATGAAATCCTTTAAATGAAACCCTGGATATAATCCCTCTGATAAAAACTAATGAAAAATCCTAATGAAACCCTCGACAAAACCCTTAATGGAACCCTAGATAAAAACCCTTAGATAATTGAAGAAACATGATACCTTATGAAAGCCATGTTGCCAAGTTAGGGATTAAACCCCTAAGAGTATTTATGAACCTTATGTACGTATGCATGAGTACATGTATGTATGTTCATGCATGTATGCTCATGTATGTATGTGATGTTATGTTATATATGCATGATTAGATGCTAGAGCGTAGCGACATGATTAATGCATGACAATGATTTGAATGTTTCCATAAGTGCCCCAGTGTTGGATGTCTCCATGATATTTGTTAACTGATATGGTAGGGTACTTTTCTATAGCGGCAAAATCGTGAGTATAAGCTATTGATTAACTTAACTCGAAAAGAAAGAGTCGCCACCACACTTTTATTTTATCCAAAAAGGAAAGGAAAAAGAGCGAACAAAACCTACACAAGCTCTAAACAAGAACAAATGAAGAGAGACTGGATAAGGGGGTTGGTTACGCAATGGGAAGGTGTTAGCACCCAAAACGTCTATAGTACTCTATAGGAGCTCTTTGAAATATCTACCGCTTTTGGTCTGAAAAAGGTTTGCTTGAAAAGTGATTGAGGAGATGAGAAAATAAGTTGTTTTTTAAGATTTTTGTGTTTTGGTTTTCTGAATTTTACTCGTGTGATGATGCGGTTTGGAACTGATGTGCTGTGAATTTATTTTGCAGCTTGTATTTGCTTTGTAAAGCTTTGATGATGCGTTTCATGTTGTCTTGCCTTGCGTTTTGGAAGTTTGGCAGCTGAATTTGTTTGAGTCACGGCTGGGCTTGGTACGGCTGGAAAATTTGTGTGGTAGCGGCTCGTGTGTTGTGGGAGTGATGGCTTGTAGCTTGGAAAATAGGACGGCTGGGAATGGCTTTGTTTTCTCATGGCTGAGGCGTGATGCATTGGCTTGTGGAGATGGGCCATGTTGAATTCATCTGCGGTTTTGCAATTTTTTATGGAATAGTTTTCTTCTTCTTTTTTTTGTAACCAATGGGCTTTGTATGATTTTGTAACATGGGCCTTTTTTGGAGTTTTTGTAGAGCTTGTAATTTTGGACATTACTTTTTGTAATGGACATTGATTTTTGGAAATGGATTTATGGTTATGAATAAAGAAAATTTGGATTATTTGTAAAATGATGAATGGAATTTGAAATACGGTTATAACTGGATTTTTATGGATTGGATTTGAAATGGTTAGGAATGGTTAATGGATATTGAAAATGGATGTAAATGATACAAAGTGGATAATTGGTAAAAATGTATTTGGATATTGAGGAATGGTTTAAAAAAATGGTTTATGGATTTTGTAATGGGAAGAAAATGGATTAATTGAAAGATATGGATATTTAGGGATATTTATGGATTTAGAAATGGAAGTGAGTATTGGCTTAGTTGGTTTGAAAAATGGATAAAGGAAGGATATTGAATAATGGGAAATGGATTTAGGAAAAGTGAATAAACATGAATAAATGGTTTAATGGTTTAGAATGATGGACAACCAACTTTCTCACAAGCCACTGATAAGGTGCACACAGCTACCACCGAACAAGCCACAACTGAACAACAACCATTTGAATCTGACTTTCTGAACCCAAAACTCACATGAACCACTACTTGATAAACTGAAGAATCTCAGCACAAAACATCTTGCTTTTGAACAAACACCTGTGACTTGAAATTACTTCATTGCCTTTGACAAACTTGCACAACACACAGAGAGAGAAACCGCAACATTTTTGGTATTTTGGTTAGAGGTTAGTTAAACAAAATCAAGTAAGCAATAGAGAATCTCACAGGTGCTCAGGAGAAACACAAATTGTGATCTTGTTTGTGGTATGAGATGCAAATGAAATGTGCGAAATCTTAGGGGTAAAAATTAGGGTCTTACAGCTGCCCCTATTTAAGTTTCTTCAATCAGGAGATATGAAGGTTGAAAAATTCGTCTCGACAAGATTGAAGATACTTAAATACAGAAAACCGAATTTTTAGCCATAAGATATCACAAGATGATATGAATGCAAAGAATGAAACACACTGTGGGGAGACTTGAAACAAAGGATTTAAGGTAAATTGAGGGAGATGACGTGAAAAGACACGTCGGGGAACACAAGCTATTTCTGGAGATCTGTCAAGGCGACAAGAAGTATCCATCAATAGTTGGAAAGAGAGGGACAATACCCTGGAAGACGAGTAGTGACATCCAAGAATAGCATTGGATGGAAACTACAAACGAGACAAAAGGTATGTCAAAAGATGTCCAAGAACGACATTGGGCAAGCAACAAGAAAGTTTCTGGTAAAAACAACAGCATCATCCAAGAATAGCATTGGATGGAGGTAAAAAACACTATGTTGGGTAAGATATCCAAGAATGGCATTGGATAAAGGCACTGCAACATTCAAGAATGGCATTGAATGAGGCAACAACAAGCATCAGAGACATCCATGAATAGCATTGGACTCAGCTGAGGAAAAGATATCCAAGAATGGCATTGGACTTAGCTGAGGAAAAGATATCCAAGAATGGCATTGGACTTAGCTAGGGAAAAGGTGTCCAAGAATGGCATTGGACTCTGTTGAGGAAATCATATCCAAGAATGGCATTGGACAGAAGAAATCATAACATCCAAGAATGGCATTGAATGTAGTGAGAAAAGTTCTGGAAAAATATATCAGAAGTATCCAAGAATGGCATTGGATAAAAAGAGTTCACAATATCCAAGACCGACATTGAATAAAGTGAGCAGGGACTTTCAGGAATGGCACTGAAAGGTAAAGGTAAATTCATTCAAGAATGGCACTGAATGAACAGATAAAACTTTCTGGAATGGCACTGAAAGGTAAAGATAAACCACTACATTCAAGAATGGCATTGAATGATAGTGAGAAAGACATCAAGGAATGGCACTGAATGCAAAGGAGAAAACTCATTCAGGAATGGCACTGAATGAACAGGTAAAACTTTCAGGAATGGCACTGAAAGTAAAGGTAAAAACTCATCCAGGAATGGCACTAAATGAACAGGTAAAACTTTCAGGAATGGCACTGAAAGATATCCAAGCAGATCTGTTGGGGATTATAGAGGAGAGAAAAGACTTCCAGGAATAGCACCGGGAGAAACAAGAGGAGCAAGATATCCAGGAATGGCACTGGAGATCAAAAGAGCCAGACATCCAGGAATGGCACTGGAGTGAAAGAAAGCAAAGATCTAGGAATAACACTGGAAGAAAACAAACATCTAACAACAGCAATAGAGGCACATGGAAATGACAACATCTAGGAATAGCACTGGAAAGAAAGAAGATAAGAAAGACATCCAGGAATAGCACTGGAAGACAAACAAGACAGGTAAACGACAATATTCAGGAATAACACTGAATGAAAAGGCAGGTAAAAGTTTTGGTAGGTGCCAAGTAAGTTGGACTTTGATCACAAGGTAAGATGTTGACAGCAACAGGACCTCGGAAAAATGCATATGAGCACGAAGTACACTTCGAGCTATGAAAATCTTTCTATGCAATGATATGTAAATGATTTATGTATGCAATGCAAATGATAGAGACAACTGAGATAGACTCTTTTGTGAGGGTAGAATGGAAATCTGATTCCTCAACACAGGGAACACTGCCCACTCTGCTTGGAGAGAAGATGTTGAACACATCTCAGTCACACTTATGAATTGTATCAGGCTTATGGTCTTTTGTGGAAAGACATCTTGAAGATTCTTGAAAAAGATTGCCCCAGATTGATTGATTGATGAAGATAAACTGATCATGGCTTCAGTTTGACTGCTCCAGGGGAAGAATGAACTGATCATGGCTTCTGAGTATAAACTGATCATGGCTTCAGTTCTAGAATATTGTTGGGGATGAATTGATCATGGCTTCAGTTCTTGAGATGATTGTTGAGAAGGCCAAACTCAGTATGGGTCTTGAAGGAGATCTTCTGGTTAACCAAATCTGAGAATAACTTGCACTGAGCAACAAATCTGATTCACAACAGGATCTGGATGTAATGTGCCCCTGATAGGAGCACTGACCAAGTTTTTCAACTGTTTGAAAATTTCTTGATGAGGAAAGTTTGCCTGCAAACAAGGTTATTCAAACAAACATGGTAATTTTAATGCAAAACTCATGCAATTTTTGAAATCAAAAATCATTTTTGGAATGATATTATTGATGTAAAACAAGATGAAACACTTGTCAAAACACGGCGGTTTAGACATGCAAAGTGAAAGAAAAAACAAAGGTAAGACATCAAAGCAAATGATTGGCAGCAAACTTAGGAGTCAATTTACGCAACCTTGTTGTAGTATGCTTTCAAAAGAAACCTGGCTTCAATTAGGTCTTTTGAATGTTGTAACGTGGTCTGGTTCACGATTTTTGAAACAAAGGATATAGGCTCAAAGTTTATTTGTACCCAACCTATTCTTCGTGATGATCTCCAGTCCTATGCTCAGTTAATTTAAACTATGCATTCATGTTCCAAGAGATTTTGGAATTGCACCACTGTTATGATGATGGTTCAAGGACCAAGAAATTTTTGAGATGGCAGTCACTCTTTCTTACAACATTTTGTTGTTTTTTATGAGGACCTTAGTCAACTCGTTTTGTCTTTGAGGATTTTGGCAACCTCTTGATTTTTCTTTTGTTATCCCTAACTTTTGCCTGACCTGTGTCATTTGAACTTACAGTCAGCGGGATGCCCCAAATTTTGCCTAAGTCTCCTTCATAGGTTTTGACTTAGCGGGCTTTTCATTTGAATTTTTTCATTCTTTTTTTTTTGAAAGATAGTGACTGTCTAGCTTAATGATTACGGTGAACCATCATTGGCTTTTGATTTGAAAGACATCTTCGACACTTCTTTGATGTGTGCGAAGGAAAGCTTGTGATTGCAACCTTTATTGAAAAGTGTTTTGCATGCACAGTCAAATTAACTGAGAACTACCCATCCCCAGGTTAAAATTGCGGGTTTTTTCGAACAGAAAGAAACTCCAACTTCTAGGCTCGAAGGGGTTGACAAGGGATTAACTTCCTTATTTCTCCAGTGTTTGGGAGTTAAAACAATGCATGTACATCCTCAGCCAAGTTTCAACTAAAAGCATACAGTTTAGCAATTTCGGGTATTTCACTTTCATCATCCTCCCTCCAATCTTTGCATAAACAAAACTTGATAAAGAAAGTGAACAAAAGATAAATTTTTGTTTTGTGAAAAAGAAAGCATAAAGATGCACACAGTGGATATAAATGAAATTGAATCAAACATTGCATTGCTCATTTCATTGAAATTACCATGAAAGTACAAATAAAGTTTGAAAGCAAACAAACAATACAATCAAAGAAAAATGCAAACAGAAAGAAATAATGCCTAGTGACTAATCAGCAACAAGGATGAGTTGTCCTGTCTGAAACACTGGCTTTAGGAGATGATCCATCTGAACTGACTCAAACTTCACTTGGCATGCTCTGGCAAAGGGTTGTTGACAACATTTGGATTATTATCAACAAAATCTAGAATCTTTAAGTTCACCAATTCTTGTACTCTAGCTTTCAATGCAAAGCAACCTTCTAAGTTATGGCCTGCCCCACCTTGATGGAACTCACAGTGAAGATCAGCCCTATAGCCGGCGGGATTGTAATCAAACCTTTCTTTACAAGACATGGATACAGCTCAGTGTAAGACATCGGGATAGGATCAAAGTTAACCCTATTGCGATCTGATTTTGTCTGACAGCCTGACGAGGAGCTTGAGCTGGTTGAGCATTAACAACTGAAGCAACTGCAACTACATATTGTTGTCTCTGACGAGGTTTCCTCTCAACTGAAACAGAATGGGTATCACCATCCTTTTTCTTTTGAAAATTCCCAGCATACTTTTTAGCACCACTGAATGCTTCAGCATTAGCAATCCTCCATTTCTTGATAACTTCTTCTAGTCTCTCTCCAATAGTGACTAGGTCAGCAAAACCGGATGATACACTGCCTATCATCTTTTCCCAATAGAGTGGCTGAAGAGTGTCCATGAACAGACCAGTCAATTCTTTTTCAGCTAATGGTGGCTCCACTTGAGCAGCTAGCTCTCTCCATCGCTGAGCGTACTCTTTGAAGGATTCTTTTTCTTTCTGAGACATATTCTGCAATTGACGGCGGTCAGGTGCCATGTCCAAGTTGTACTTATATTGCTTTAAGAAAGCATCAGACAAGTCCATCCAGCGTTGAATACGGTTCTTATCAAGTCCCATATACCATTTCATTGAAGCCCCACTCAAGCTGTCTTGGAAACAATGAATGAGCAGTTTGTCATCTTTTGTGTGAGCAGCCATCTTGCGGCAGTACATCACCAAGGGAGTTCTGGGACAAGTGTGACCCTGGTATTTTTCAAAATTAGGAGTTTTGAACTTTGGAGGAATAACCAAGTCAAAAACCAGACACATGTCCATTGCGGCAGCATTAAAGACATCACTTCCTTCCACGGCTCTTATCCTTTTGTCTAGAGTTTGCCATTGCTCTCTGACTTCTTCAATGTATCCAGGTTCTCCCTGACTTTCAGATTGTGGACCAGCAGCATGGTACACAAAAGGATTCTCAGGAATAGCTTAAGCAACAGAATGCACAACAGGCTGAGGTTCAGTGAACAATGGAGCTGAAGATACTGGCGAGACAAACACAGGAGTAGTTGCAAAGGGTGGCGAGTAATTCAGAGGTAACCCAAATTATGGCCAAGTAGAAGCTGCTTGCTGAGTCAGTGGAGGGTCAACAGTAGCAGTTGAAGTTTCAACAATCACAGTCCTCTGAGGTGGTTCACCTCTGGCGATCAGAACTTGCAGCATTTCTGTGAGCTTGGTCATACCGGCCTTCAACTCATCAATTTCCATTCTGACTTCGGCGTTGTGTTGTTCTTGATTTTCCATTCTCAATCTGACAGCAGCTCTAGTCCCATAGTTGTGTTGAGGATACAGCTTGACGGCGAAAAGATAACTGGAGAAGGAGACAGCTGAAATGAGTTTCTAGGACAACTCGGAAGAATGCATATGTATGCTCATGGATGCAAGAATGCATGAATGCAACAACCACAAACAAGATCACTCAAAGCACACAGGTTCAAAGGTTTGCTCTGAAGAGAAAACCGGAATACCAAGTTGGTAAGTCCACACTGATAAGAAATCCAAAGTACCAGGCATGTTGGAAGTCAGGGTTTCCTGCAAACCTGTAAACACCCGCCCATTCTCACATGTGGGTACTAAAAACTTAGGATCCTTAGTTTCAGATTCTCGATTTGAGAAGTAATAGTACATTCATCCCTCGAGGTACAATACTATCGCCAAACAAAGAGGTCGTCCACTAATTCCCCCAAAAAGGATATCCTATAGCAAGTTCCCAACATTGGGTCCTCGGATCGAGACTGTGCAATGGGTTTGCCACCGAACGTGGTCTGCCACTGTCACATCCCGGGAGGAGTGCCGTTACTGAGTCCTCGGGAATGGTCGTCAGAGTCGACAATTCCTCAAGAGAATAACTACTGGCCTGTATCAGCATACAGTAGCAGAAAGCTCCTGATAGAACCTCGTCTGATTGTAGGGATCGTGATCACCCGCACGTGGCCAACACCACGGGAGCGTCACGCCTGCCCACACTAAAGCCTAGGTGTATACTCGAGCCTGGGTAGTGGGCTTATCTCTCAGAACATCCCAACCAGAACAAACAGATAACAAGCAAGTCAGACAGAACGTAGTAAATAAATCAAAGTAGGCTAAACCCCTTAAGGGATGGACCAGCAAGAGGTCAATCTGTCCCCAGCAGAGTTGCCACTTTTCTGTAGCGGCAAAATCGTGAGTATAAGCTATTGATTAACTTAACTCGAAAAGCAAGAGTCGCCACCGCACTTTTATTTTATCCAAAAAAGGAAAGGAAAAAGAGCGAACAAAACCTACACAAGCTCTAAACAAGAACAAATGAAGAGAGACTGGATAAGGGGGTTGGTTACGCAATGGGAAGGTGTTAGCACCCAAAACGTCTAAAGTACTCTATAGGAGCCCTTTGAAATATCTACCGCTTTTGGTCTGAAAAAGGTTTGCTTGAAAAGTGATTGAGGAGATGAGAAAAGAAGTTGTTTTTTAAGATTTTTGTGTTTTGGTTTTCTGAATTTTTCTCGTGTGATGATGCAGTTTGGAACTGATGTGTTGTGAATTTATTTTGCAGCTTGTATTTACTTTGTAAAGCTTTGATGATGCGTTTCATGTTGTCTTGCCTTGCGTTTTGGAAGTTTGGCAGCTGAATTTGTTTGAGTCACGGCTGGGCTTGGTACGGCTGGAAAATTTGTGTGGTAGCGGCTCGTGTGTTGTGGGAGTGATGGCTTGTAGCTTGGAAAATAGGACGGCTGGGAATGGCTTTGTTTTCTCATGGCTGAGGCGTGATGCATTGGCTTGTGGAGATGGGCCATGTTGAATTCATCTGCGGTTTTGCAATTTTTTATGGAATAGTTTTCTTCTTCTTTTTTTTGTAACCAATGGGCTTTGTATGATTTTGTAACATGGGCCTTTTTTGGAGTTTTTGTAGAGCTTGTAATTTTGGACATTACTTTTTGTAATGGACATTGATTTTTGAAAATGGATTTATGGTTATGAATAAAGAAAATTTGGATTATTTGTAAAATGATGAATGGAATTTGAAATACGGATATAAATGGATTTTTATGGATTGGATTTGAAATGGTTAGAAATGGTTAATGGATATTTGAATGGATATTGAAAATGGATGTAAATGATACAAAGTGGATAATTAGTAAAAATGTATTTGGATATTGAGGAATGGTTTAAAAAAATGGTTTATGGATTTTGTAATGGGGAGAAAATGGATTAATTGAAAGATATGGATATTTAGGGATATTTATGGATTTAGAAATGGAAGTGAGTATTGGCTTAGTTGGTTTGAAAAATGGATAAAGGAAGGATATTGAATAATGGGAAATGGATTTAGGAAAAGTGAATAAACATGAATAAATGGTTTAATGGTTTAGAATGATGGACAACCAACTTTCTCACAAGCCACTGATAAGGTGCACACAGCTACCACTGAACAAGCCACAACTGAACAACAACCATTTGAATCTGACTTTCTGAACCCAAAACTCACATGAACCACTACTTGATAAACTGAAGAATCTCAGCATAAAACATCTTGCTTTTGAACAAACACCTGTGACTTGAAATTACTTCATTGCCTTTGACAAACCTGCACAACACACAGAGAAAGAAACCGCAACATTTTTTGTATTTTGGTTAGAGGTTAGATAAATAAAATCAAGTAAGCAATAGAGAATCACACAGGTGCTCAGGAGAAACACAAATTATGATCTTGTTTGTGGTATGAGATGCAAATGAAATGTGCGAAATCTTAGGGGTAAAAATTAGGGTCTTACAGTAGGGTGCCTTGAGCTAGCCGGATATCCCGATACTCGTTTTGAACTTGACGATTGTTGATGTAGGACAGAGCTTGCATGTGCCTCTTGGAAGTATGAAGAGGGTTTTCCCTTGATTGTTTGAGTTTCACAAGATTACGCCTCAGATCCCACCATGCCTTGATACGACCTTGAGATGAACTGCCCCAGTATTTCAACCTTGGAAAATATGCTCCAGATTTTGAATCTTCAAAAGGTATGCCCCTTAATTAATTGGGTATGGAGGAGTGGCTTGAAAAGGAACTTGGATCCTGCCATGCTATGATATGACCTTAATACGAACTGCCCCATTATCATGTCTTCGCCCCTGATTAGATGACTCCTAGAGTGATTGGCCTCAATGCACCCTTGAGTTGGCGTGCCCCAGCGTGAACCTCTTGAAAAATCCACCCCTTATCATTAGAGTCGTGGAGGTGACTCAGCATCAGTGTGTCAAGTCTTGGGATGCTTTGCTCCTAGTTAGTAGGATCTCCAGATAATGTGCTCTTATGGATTTGCCCCTTGATTGGAAGGATCCTTAGGTGACTTGCCCCTAGTCAGACATTCCTTGAAATGATATGCCCCTAATTAGACCATTATAGATATTTCCCTGATGTCAAGTATTGATTTGCAAGTAAAGTTATTCCCTTTGAAAAGTAATTCCAACTCAATGCTCATGCAAGTTTTGAAATCGAGAATTGTTAGAAATGGATATGGTGTATACAGATGATATTTGGCCATGAGATTGGCACAAACGAATATTGAAAAATGATGTTTTAACAAACATTCGGATTCGGAGTCAGTTTAACAATGAATTTGCCGAGTATGATTTTATAGTGCCCCTAGCTTCAATTAGGACTTTTACATGTTGTAACGTGGCCTGGTTCACGGTTTAAGAAAACAAAGATACAAGGCTCAAAATTTGAAATTTAACCCACCCCATTCTCCTTGATATTCTCCATTCCTAAATCCAATTAACCCAACAGACGCGTTCATCCTGTAAAAGAACCTTTTCAGTCACGGTGATTAAAAGGTATACTGGTTTAAGCACTTGATGAGCTCTTTTTTAAGGTGCAGTCACCCACTCCTGTTTATAAGATTGTTCCCTGTTTTCCTTTTTCCTTTCTTTTAATCCCTTATTTTTGCATGGACCAATTCTTCTGAATTTAGTGGTCCATCGGGATACCCTTATTTTGCCTAAGTCAAAGTCCACTATTTTTCAGCTTTTTCCTTTTCTTCTTGACTTAGCGGGCTTTTTTTTTGGAACAATTCTTGAGTGATTTGCTTTTGACTTAGAAAGGGTGTGACTGGCATATTAGATATTATGAGCTATTATCCCTTTTGCTTCCTCAATGTTGAATGGTGTGAGGAAGAAGACGTGCTTTAAACCTTTTTCCTTGTGATTAGGTGTACTGATTCCCTTGCATTAGGACGCATTGTTGAGTTAATTGAAATCTACCCTGCCCCTGGTTAAGATTAAGGTTTTTTTGAAAATAGAAAGAACACCAACTTCTGGCTCGAGGGGGTTAACTATGGATTATCTCCTTATTTCTCCAGTGTTTGGGGAGTGAAACAATGCCTTACATCTTCAGCCAGGTTATACCATTAAAGCATACATCAACAAATTCGTTTGTTTATTTACATCCTTCTCCTCCTAAGTTTGTTAATAGGTGAGAAGTGAAAAGAAAAGGTGTGATTTATTTTATTTTGGTGGCATAAGAAAGAGTGAAACGAATGGATGAATTCCAAAAGCATGCATGCTCATCTTATTAAAATTATTTCCCAAAAAGTACATCTTTTAATACCAAACAACACTTAGCAAAAAGGAAAATACAACTGGGAATGATAAAGGCCTAGTGATCCTAGAAGTGAGCTCCCTTGTTGATCCAACCAATTTTGGGAGACTTCTTGATGTCCCTCCACTTGTAAAAGTAAGGGGTGTCTTTTAATCCATGGAACTCCTCCTTTGAAATTCGGTTGCAGGTCTTGTACTTTGAGCTCATAGCTTGTAGTGCCTGAATAAGGTCAAGTAACTGCAGCTTCACTAAGGCACCTCCCATTAAGTCATGAGACATTGGTGTAGGATCTTATTCTCTTCCAAACTTCCTTTGTTGAAACACATGAGGCTGCTACTGAAGTAGATACAATTGAGACTCTGTTGCAAAGGCATATATCATCCAACGTTGTTATATTTGAGGCTCTAGGTGGGCCTCTAGTTGGCATGGTGAAGGGTTAGCTTCCATCTTCAATGGTACTTTCCCCTTGTTGGGTTCCTCCAAAGCTTCTTGAGATATCTTTCATGTTCCTTTGTGAGTATCGGGAAATCTACTAACTAGGCAGTTGGATAAAGGCGGAGGTGGAAAGGATATGCAAATGTATTTGTACGTATGCAAAGTGCATGAAAATGCATGGGGTATGCAAGAACATTTTCTTTTAAAATATATTTTCATGAAAATGATGAATGAATATTTTAATTAAGTATTTTATTAGGTTAGGGTAAGGTAATGTGCGAGCATGCCCTAGTATGGTGTTGGTAACGATCTTGTTGTGTTCCAGTTCAAGAGTGAACTTGGGTGTTTGTATCTTGGTTATCCTTTGAGTTGGTCGTCAAGTGCATTGTATGGGCATTGCATCTTGTCTTGGTTGTCGTGGTCGTTGTCTTGTCATTGTTGTTGCTGTCAGTGTGTTGCTTTGTTGTTTGTGTTATTCGTGGTGTGCCTTTTGTTGGCATGATAGTTGGTTGGTCGGATACTAGAGCCGTATCCGGGGTTGTTCGTGCTTAGCATATTTTCGAGGACGAAAAATGTCTAAGTGGGGGAGAGTTGTAACGCCCCGATTTATCAGTTTTATTTAATCGAGTCAATTTAATTATTTTCGTTTTTATATTATTTTATTTTTGACTTTTATTTTATAATATATTATTTTTCGTCGTTATTATGTTTGATCGCGTTTTGAGAGCGTTTGAGAGATATTTGAGCGAAAGGGTAAAATGGTCTTTTAAAGGGGTAGATATTTTTAGAAAAATAAGATATTTTTCTTTTCTTGGAATATATATATATATAGAAAGATAGAGATGAGAGAGATATTTTATGAGATTGATAGAAAGAAGAGAAAAACCAAGAGAAAAGAGAAAAGAGAGGAAAAAGAAGAAAGAAGTGGAAAATCGACCAACAAAGCTTGGAATCTTCGATTAATCGGATAAGGGTGTGAAATATCGTTATCTTAACTTTGTATACGATTATGTATGGTTTCGTTTCGGTTGTTTTGGATCGTTTTCATATATTTTTCATTTTAGGTCGAAATGAATAAAGTCGATAAAAACCGATGTTTTCACGGTTAGAATTCGAAATAAATTACGTAGTTGTATCGAGTAAGGTTAGGTTGTCGTATAACGTGCTTTTTATTCGATTTGGTGATGTTTGAAAATTCTGGTTTTTGAAAGGTTGAAATTTAATCGACAAATCGAACGTCGTAGAAATTTCGTTTATGTGTTCTAAATTGTTCTTATGTATTTGGTGGTTGCGCGTATGTGTTTGTTTCGAAGAAAATAATTGAATCGGTCGGATTTTCGGGTAAAATAAGCCGAAACCCGTAGCAGCCCGCAGGGCATTTTCTGGTTTTCGAGGAAACTTCGAAAATTCATATCTCTTGAACCGTAAGTCAGTTTTGACCCCCGTTCGAAGCGTTGGAAAGCTAATGAGATTTTCTTTCTAGGAAAAATGGTTTTGAGGTCTGAACCTGGTCCAATCGGAACAGTATTTTCGAAACGTTTCATTGTGTCCGGCCTCCGGTTTATGTTTTTGCGTTATTTTAAAATATCCATATCTTTTGCGTTGTTTATCCGATTGAGGTGTTCTTTAAATGGATGTGAAGCTAAAAATATGTTCTATGATTTAGTGAAGAAAAATATTATTTTTAGCCGACTTTTAACCGACTTTTCCGGTAAACCGTAAATCGAATTGTTTGGTTATTTGTGAAAACGTTCGGTTGCCGTTTGGCACAATTGATGTGAATGTATGTGGATTGTGTGTGATGAATGCATGACTATGTTGTGAATAAGTATGCATTGCATGAGTGTATTGGTTCATTTTGTATGTGAAGCATCATGATATGCATTCTTGTGTTGTGGGATTCTAAGATGAATCTGTTGTAACGTCGTATGTCGATATGCGGTTGAAGCGATGATTACAAACGATTGTATGCTCACGTGGAGTTGTAGCAATCGGATTGTATACCGAGGTGCGGTTGTAGAAATCATATTGTATGCCGATGTGCAGTTGTAGCAATCCGTAAACATTGTATGCCGAGGTGCGGTTGTAGCAATCATATTGTATGCCGATGTGCGGTTGTAGCAATGGTTCCAATAAGTTCTTCAATTGAACTTGAGATGAAATGAGTCGGTACCGCATTGCATTTGCATAGAGTCGTGAGTCGGTCTCTATGATTTGCATTGGTCATCTTTGTATATGTGCATTGGTGAATAAACATGTATGTGTGTTTAGGTTGAATGAATGGTGATGAATTGAGATGTATTGGTGATACATGTATTTGAGAATGAATGAATATGCCTATGTGAAGGATGCGTTAATTACGGATTGTTATGCCGTGTATTTGATTTATGGTATATGCTTGGTGTTATATGTATATATACATGCACAGTGATAAGTTGTGGTGAGAATGTGGTATATGTGTATTATATGTTGAGATATATAATTATATGCAACGTTATTATGATAATATTTCTCACCCTTCTGCTGGAATATGCTTTTTATGGCATAGTGCAGATTGCCAGCTTTAGAGGCGTGGAGGCAAGTGGAAGAGTTAGATCTTCGTCCTTGCTTAGGTCTTGGTGTCTGCTCTGATACGTAGCACGGGAGTCGGGGAAACGATTATTTTATTTATGTATATAATTGTTGAATATATTTGGTATTACCTTTATATGGAAAAGTTTCCCAATTGAGGGTAACCTATTTTATGCTATGTATCAAATTTATGAGCAGAGAGTGTGTATTCTTATTTTAAAATGTGGCATCCTTGTTTCTGTCGGAAAAATAAATTTTTAGTTACTCTGATTTTATTTATGTATTATTTATTCGCGATGGAAATTGGGGTGTTACATTAGTGGTATCAGAGCAGGTGGGTCCGTCCGGCCAAGTTGTTGAGTCAGTTGGTGTGACAGTTAAATATTGTCGTTGTTGTTTGTTCCTTAGTACGTGATATGTGTGTGAAACACTGTCAATGCTTTCTGGTTTTTGGTAATCCTTTGTCTTCAGGTGTGAGATTGAGATAAGTGGGGGAGAAGCTGGAACTTCTCCAAGTTGCTTCTGTTGTGGAGCGTGGGCTCAGTGTGCCGTTGACTGCAAGATTGTAAGTGTGGTTTGGACAGCGTTGTTCCCGGTTCTGGAAGGAAGGCAGAGGTAAGGTTTATGTTAACTAAGGATTTGTGCCTTAGGTAGTTTTGCGCACAGGATGCAAGAAATGCTATTATAGTTTGGTAAAGACGGTTTATGCCCCATCATGATTGTCGGCTGTCTATTGACAAATTGAGGAACTGATCACCCTTAATCTCTTGTTGATAGCAGATGGAAATTATGTTGGATGGAATAGGCGTGTCTTTCCGGCTTTGATAGTGGGTGAAATAAATTGTTTGGAATTAAGGAAATGGTTACAAATTGTTTTATTGAGTCGATGAAGATTCTAATATCTGAAGGTGAGCCGAATTCGAGGTTTTTGTATGTTGGTCCAGTTGGGAAGTCATTGAGAGAAAACGATTGGGTATCGTTAATGGTTGTTCTCAGAGAGTAGAGTGTGAACTCAAATTGGACGAAGGTGATGATTTGAGGTTTGGATCTGCTAAGTACGTAGAAGAACTTTTAGGACGTGAAACTCAGATGGAAAGAGTGGTTGGAAGACTTACTGGAAAAGGGATTTGTGAGACCAAGTATGTCGCCTTAGAGAGCTTCAGTATTGTTAGTAACAAACTGGATGGATGATTGAATGGAATAACAAGCATGATGGGTATAATGGTATTGAGACTTTGGAAAGGAAAACTTAGAGTTCTGGTGAGGTTTGAAGTCTTTGGAATTTTAGAGCATTAATGGAAAATTTTGAGAGAACCTTTAGGTATGGATGTAATATTTAAGAGTTCTTTTTGGTTGGTTATTGCTACATGTTGGGATTTATGGAATTTGGAAGGTTAAGAGAAGGACTTGTGTATGGATTACTGACAGTGGAGTAAGGTAACGATTGAGAATAAGCGTTCGCTCTCATGGATAGATAACTGGAATGGTTTGATTGAGTTGGAGTGAAATTACAATTGTTTGGCACGTTTGATAAGGATAGTGAATTGTGTGAGTTGAGGCTTTGATCGATTTAATGTGACTGGTTATGGTTGTTATCATCGGAATAGGTTGTTATTTGCTCGGTTAGGCTTGTATGTGAGTCTGGACAAGTTTGGATGAGGTTTGGTTTGTTTGGATATTATAACGTGCAGTGATGTTGTTTGGTGTTAGTAATGCGTCTGTAATGTTTGTGGAGTAGAGGAATCGTATCTTCCATATTTATTTGGATAAGTTCGTAAGGGCTTTGATTGAGAACGTTTGGATCTGTTATAAATTCAGAGGAAGAACATGTAGAGTGTGTGGGATTTGAATTACAAGTATTGAAAAGAGACGAAGCTTTATGCTATGTTGTTCGAGTGAGAATTTTGGTTAAAAAGGTTAGTTTTCTTGGATATGTTATTTCTGAGGATGGTATTTTTGTGGATTCATCAAAAGTAGATGCAGTTCTACAATGAGAGGTTTCGAAGTTGGTTAAGGAGATTAGAAGCTTTTTGGACTTTAGTTGGTTATTACCGGAGGTTATGGAAGGTTTTTCCAAGTCAGCGTTTTCGTTACTTCGGTTGACTTGCAAAGGGTGAGTCGTTTGCTTTGGATGTTCATTGTGAGGAAAGTTTGAGAGGATTAAAGTAGAAATGGTCTACGGCTCCAGTTTTGATTCTGTGTGATCCTGTTCAACCGTTTGTGAGGTATTGTGATGTGTCTTTGATGAGTTTAGTCAGTGTGTTAATGCAAGAGGGTAAAGTCGTGGCTTATGCTTTACGACAATTGAGGATTCATAAAAGGATCTATACTATTCTGGATTTGGAATTGGTCACGGTTGTATTGTGTTGGAATATTTGGAGGTATCATCTTTATGGTTCTAGGTTCGAAGGGTTGGTAACCGCAAGAGTTTAGAGTACTTGTTTGGTCTGAAGGAATAGAGTATGAGACGATGAGGATGGTTAGAATTTGTGACGAGTTATGAATGTGGCTTGGATTATCCTTCGGGAAAAGCTAAGGTTGTGCCGGATGAGTTAAGTCGAAGGTTTTATACATGTCTATTTTGATGGTCAGGGAGTTAGAATTATTTGAGCAGTTCAGAGACTTGTGTCTGGTGTGTAAGCTAACATGCAGAGTGCGAGGTTGGGTATATTAAAGTGCACAGTGATTTTTGGCAGAGGTGAGAAAGAGTTAGACTTTGGACGTGAGATTGGCAGACTTGATGGTTTCGAGTAATCGGAGTGTGCAACGGAAGTGTGAGGTGGCACATTTTGTAATTACGTGTGGGACTTGTAAGAGTTCATAGGTTGAACATTGGAAACATGTAGGAATGTTGAGACCATTGGACGTTTCAGAATGGAAGTGTTAGGTGAAAGGTTTAGATATTCTTCATGGGCTACTATGTAGATGAAGGTTTTGGTTGTATGTTCGATTGGTGAATCGTAGCATGGTTGTAATAAGGTTGTGTGACAAGGATGTTGGTATTCTAGTTTTGTTGATGTTGTTGAGACAATGTGGTGTAGTGGAACTTGAATTCTTGCCTGTGTTGTTGCCTCGTTTCCATGGTGATGGTGCGAGTGCGAGTAGCTAATTCCTCTGTTTGGGGATTAGGAGAGTGTTACCTATGGTGTTGGTAACGATCTTGTTGTGTTCCAGTTCAAGAGTGAACTTGGGTGTTTGTATCTTGGTTATCCTTTGAGTTGGTCGTCAAGTGCATTGTATGGGCATTGCATCTTGTCTTGGTTGTCGTGGTCGTTGTCTTGTCATTGTTGTTGCTGTCAGTGTGCTGCTTTGTTGTTTGTGTTATTCGTGGTGTGCCTTTTGTTGGCATGATAGTTGGTTGGTCGGATACTAGAGCCGTATCCGGGGTTGTTCGTGCTTAGCATATTTTCGAGGACGAAAAATGTCTAAGTGGGGGAGAGTAGTAACGCCCCGATTTATCAGTTTTATTTAATCGAGTCAATTTAATTATTTTCGTTTTTATATTATTTTATTCTAGACTTTTATTTTATAATATATTATTTTTCGTCGTTATTATGTTTGATCGCGTTTTGAGAGCGTTTGGGAGATATTTGAGCGAAAGGGTAAAATGGTCTTTTAAAGGGGTAGATATTTTTAGAAAAATAAGATACTTTTCTTTTCTTGGAATATATATATATATATAGAAAGATAGAGATAAGAGAGATATTTTATGAGATTGATAGAAAGAAGAGAAAAACCAAGAGAAAAGAGAAAAGAGAGGAAAAAGAAGAAAGAAGTGGAAAATCGATCAACAAAGCTTGGAATCTTCGATTAATCGGGTAAGGGTGTGAAATATCGTTATCTTAACTTTGTATACGATTATGTATGGTTTCGTTTCGGTTGTTTTGGATCGTTTTCATATATTTTTCATTTTAGGTCGAAATGAATAAAGTCGATAAAAACCGATGTTTTCACGGTTAGAATTCGAAATAAATTACGTAGTTGTATCAAGTAAGGTTAGGTCGTCGTATAGCGTGCTTTTTATTCGATTTGGTGATGTTTGAAAATTCTGGTTTTTGAAAGGTTGAAATTTAATCGACAAATCGAACGTCGTAGAAATTTCGTTTATGTGTTCTAAATTGTTCTTATGTATTTGGTGGTTGCGCGTATGTGTTTGTTTCGAAGAAAATAATTGAATCGGTCGGATTTTCGGGTAAAATAAGCTGAAACCCGTAGCAGCCCGCAGGGCATTTTCTGGTTTTCGAGGAAACTTCGAAAATTCATATCTCTTGAACCGTAAGTCGATTTTGACCCCCGTTCGAAGCGTTGGAAAGCTAATGAGATTTTCTTTATAGGAAAAATGGTTTTGAGGTCTGAACCTGGTCCAATCGGAACAGTATTTTCGAAACGTTTCATTGTGTCCAGCCTCCGGTTTATGTTTTTGCGTTATTTTGAAATATCCATATCTTTTGCGTTGTTTATCCGATTGAGGTGTTCTTTATATGGATGTGAAGCTAAAAATATGTTCTATGATTTAGTGAAGAAAAATATTATTTTTAGCCGACTTTTAACCGACTTTTCCGGTAAACCGTAAATCGAATTGTTTGGTTATTTGTGAAAACGTTCGGTTGCCGTTTGACACAATTGATGTGAATGTATGTGGATTGTGTGTGATGAATGCATGACTATGTTGTGAATAAGTATGCATTGCATGAGTGTATTGGTTCATTTTGTATGTGAAGCATCATGATATGCATTCTTGTGTTGTGGGATTCTAAGATGAATCTGTTGTAATGTCGTATGCCGATATGCGGTTGAAGCGATGATTACAAACGATTGTATGCTCACGTGGAGTTGTAGCAATCGGATTGTATACCGAGGTGCGGTTGTAGCAATCATATTGTATGCCGATGTGCAGTTGTAGCAATCCGTAAACATTGTATGCCGAGGTGCGGTTGTAGCAATCATATTGTATGCCGATGTGCGGTTGTAGCAATGGTTCCAATAAGTTCTTCAATTGAACTTGAGATGAAATGAGTCGGTACCGCATTGCATTTGCATAGAGTCGTGAGTCGGTCTCTATGATTTGCATTGGTCATCTTTGTATATGTGCATTGGTGAATAAACATGTATGTGTGTTTAGGTTGAATGAATGGTGATGAATTGAGATGTATTGGTGATACATGTATTTGAGAATGAATGAATATGCCTATGTGAAGGATGCGTTAATTACGGATTGTTATGCCGTGTATTTGATTTATGGTATATGCTTGGTGTTATATGTATATATACATGCACAGTGATAAGTTGTGGTGAGAATGTGGTATATGTGTATTATATGTTGAGATATATAATTATATGCAACGTTATTATGATAATATTTCTCACCCTTCTGCTGGAATATGCTTTTTATGGCATAGTTCAGATTGCCAGCTTTAGAGGCGTGGAGGCAAGTGGAAGAGTTAGATCTTCGTCCTTGCTTAGGTCTTGGTGTCTGCTCTGATACGTAGCACGGGAGTCGGGGAAACGATTATTTTATTTATGTATATAATTGTTGAATATATTTGGTATTACCTTTATATGGAAAAGTTTCCCAATTGAGGGTAACCTATTTTATCCTATGTATCAAATTTATGAGCAGAGAGTGTGTATTCTTATTTTAAAATGTGGCATCCTTGTTTCTGTCGGAAAAATAAATTTTTAGTTACTCTGATTTTATTTATGTATTATTTATTCGCGATGGGAATTGGGGTGTTACATTAGTGGTATCAGAGCAGGTGGGTCCGTCCGGCCAAGTTGTTGAGTCAGTTGGTGTGACAGTTAAATATTGTCGTTGTTGTTTGTTCCTTAGTACGTGATATGTGTGTGAAACACTGTCAATGCTTTCTGGTTTTTGGTAATCCTTTATCTTCAGGTGTGAGATTGAGATAAGTGGGGGAGAAGCTGGAACTTCTCCAAGTTGCTTCTGTTGTGGAGCGTGGGCTCAGTGTGCCGTTGACTGCAAGATTGTAAGTGTGGTTTGGACAGCGTTGTTCCCGGTTCTGGAAGGAAGGCAGAGGTAAGGTTTATGTTAACTAAGGATTTGTGCCTTAGGTAGTTTTGCGCATAGGATGCAAGAAATGCTATTATAGTTTGGTAAAGACGGTTTATGCCCCATCATGATTGTCGGCTGTCTATTGACAAATTGAGGAACTGATCACCCTTAATCTCTTGTTGATAGCAGACGGAAATTATGTTGGATGGAATAGGCGTGTCTTTCCGGCTTTGATAGTGGGTGAAATAAATTGTTTGGAATTAAGGAAATGGTTACAGATTGTTTTGTTGAGTCGATGAAGATTCTAATATCTGAAGGTGAGCCGAATTCGAGGTTTTTGTATGTTGGTCCAGCTGGGAAGTCATTGAGAGAAAACGATTGGGTATCGTTAATGGTTGTTCTCAGAGAGTAGAGTGTGAACTCAAATTGGACGAAGGTGATGATTTGAGGTTTGGATCTGCTAAGTACGTAGAAGAACTTTTAGGACGTGAAACTCAGATGGAAAGAGTGGTTGGAAGACTTACTGGAAAAGGGATTTGTGAGACCAAGTATGTCGCCTTAGAGAGCTTCAGTATTGTTAGTAACAAACTGGATGGATGATTGAATGGAATAACAAGCATGATGGGTATAATGGTATTGAGACTTTGGAAAGGAAAACTTAGAGTTCTGGTGAGGTTTGAAGTCTTTGGAATTTTAGAGCACTAATGGAAAATTTTGAGAGAACCTTTAGGTATGGATGTAATATTTAAGAGTTCTTTTTGGTTGGTTATTGCTACATGTTGGGATTTATGGAATTTGGAAGGTTAAGAGAAGGACTTGTGTATGGATTACTGACAGTGGAGTAAGGTAACGATTGAGAATAAGCGTTCGCTCTCATGGATAGATAACTGGAATGGTTTGATTGAGTTGGAGTGAAATTACAATTGTTTGGCACGTTTGATAAGGATAGTGAATTGTGTGAGTTGAGGCTTTGATCGATTTAATGTGACTGGTTATGGTTGTTATCATCGGAATAGGTTGTTATTTGCTCGGTTAGGCTTGTATGTGAGTCTGGACAAGTTTGGATGAGGTTTGGTTTGTTTGGATATTATAACGTGCAGTGATGTTGTTTGGTGTTAGTAATGCGTCTGTAATGTTTGTGGAGTAGAGGAATCGTATCTTCCATATTTATTTGGATAAGTTCGTAAGGGCTTTGATTGAGAACGTTTGGATCTGTTATAAATTCAGAGGAAGAACATGTAGAGTGTGTGGGATTTGAATTACAAGTATTGAAAAGAGACGAAGCTTTATGATATGTTGTTCGAGTGAGAATTTTGGTTAAAAAGGTTAGTTTTCTTGGATATGTTATTTCTGAGGATGGTATTTTTGTGGATTCATCAAAAGTAGATGCAGTTCTACAATGAGAGGTTTCGAAGTTGGTTAAGGAGATTAGAAGCTTTTTGGACTTTAGTTGGTTATTACCGGAGGTTATGGAAGGTTTTTCCAAGTCAGCGTTTTCGTTACTTCGGTTGACTTGCAAAGGGTGAGTCGTTTGCTTTGGATGTTCATTGTGAGGAAAGTTTGAGAGGATTAAAGTAGAAATGGTCTACGGCTCCAGTTTTGATTCTGTGTGATCCTGTTCAACCGTTTGTGAGGTATTGTGATGTGTCTTTGATGAGTTTAGTCAGTGTGTTAATGCAAGAGGGTAAAGTCGTGGCTTATGCTTTACGACAATTGAGGATTCATAAAAGGATCTATACTATTCTGGATTTGGAATTGGTCACGGTTGTATTGTGTTGGAATATTTGGAGGTATCATCTTTATGGTTCTAGGTTCGAAGGGTTGGTAACCGCAAGAGTTTAGAGTACTTGTTTGGTCTGAAGGAATAGAGTATGAGACGATGAGGATGGTTAGAATTTGTGACGAGTTATGAATGTGGCTTGGATTATCCTTCGGGAAAAGCTAAGGTTGTGCCGGATGAGTTAAGTCGAAGGTTTTATACATGTCTATTTTGATGGTCAGGGAGTTAGAATTATTTGAGCAGTTCAGAGACTTGTGTCTGGTGTGTAAGCTAACATGCAGAGTGCGAGGTTGGGTATATTAAAGTGCACAGTGATTTTTGGCAGAGGTGAGAAAGAGTTAGACTTTGGACGTGAGATTGGCAGACTTGATGGTTTCGAGTAATCGGAGTGTGCAACGGAAGTGTGAGGTGGCACATTTTGTAATTACGTGTGGGACTTGTAAGAGTTCATAGGTTGAACATTGGAAACATGTAGGAATGTTGAGACCATTGGACGTTTCAGAATGGAAGTGTTAGGTGAAAGGTTTAGATATTCTTCATGGGCTACTATGTAGATGAAGGTTTTGGTTGTATGTTCGATTGGTGAATCGTAGCATGGTTGTAATAAGGTTGTGTGACAAGGATGTTGGTATTCTAGTTTTGTTGATGTTGTTGAGACAATGTGGTGTAGTGGAACTTGAATTCTTGCCTGTGTTGTTGCCTCGTTTCCATGGTGATGGTGCGAGTGCGAGTAGCTAATTCCTCTGTTTGGGGATTAGGAGAGTGTTACCTATGGTGTTGGTAACGATCTTGTTGTGTTCCAGTTCAAGAGTGAACTTGGGTGTTTGTATCTTGGTTATCCTTTGAGTTGGTCGTCAAGTGCATTGTATGGGCATTGCATCTTGTCTTGGTTGTCGTGGTCGTTGTCTTGTCATTGTTGTTGCTGTCAGTGTGCTGCTTTGTTGTTTGTGTTATTCGTGGTGTGCCTTTTGTTGGCATGATAGTTGGTTGGTCGGATACTAGAGCCGTATCCGGGGTTGTTCGTGCTTAGCATATTTTCGAGGACGAAAAATGTCTAAGTGGGGGAGAGTAGTAACGCCCCGATTTATCAGTTTTATTTAATCGAGTCAATTTAATTATTTTCGTTTTTATATTATTTTATTCTAGACTTTTATTTTATAATATATTATTTTTCGTCGTTATTATGTTTGATCGCGTTTTGAGAGCGTTTGGGAGATATTTGAGCGAAAGGGTAAAATGGTCTTTTAAAGGGGTAGATATTTTTAGAAAAATAAGATACTTTTCTTTTCTTGGAATATATATATATATATAGAAAGATAGAGATAAGAGAGATATTTTATGAGATTGATAGAAAGAAGAGAAAAACCAAGAGAAAAGAGAAAAGAGAGGAAAAAGAAGAAAGAAGTGGAAAATCGATCAACAAAGCTTGGAATCTTCGATTAATCGGGTAAGGGTGTGAAATATCGTTATCTTAACTTTGTATACGATTATGTATGGTTTCGTTTCGGTTGTTTTGGATCGTTTTCATATATTTTTCATTTTAGGTCGAAATGAATAAAGTCGATAAAAACCGATGTTTTCACGGTTAGAATTCGAAATAAATTACGTAGTTGTATCAAGTAAGGTTAGGTCGTCGTATAGCGTGCTTTTTATTCGATTTGGTGATGTTTGAAAATTCTGGTTTTTGAAAGGTTGAAATTTAATCGACAAATCGAACGTCGTAGAAATTTCGTTTATGTGTTCTAAATTGTTCTTATGTATTTGGTGGTTGCGCGTATGTGTTTGTTTCGAAGAAAATAATTGAATCGGTCGGATTTTCGGGTAAAATAAGCTGAAACCCGTAGCAGCCCGCAGGGCATTTTCTGGTTTTCGAGGAAACTTCGAAAATTCATATCTCTTGAACCGTAAGTCGGTTTTGACCCCCGTTCGAAGCGTTGGAAAGCTAATGAGATTTTCTTTATAGGAAAAATGGTTTTGAGGTCTGAACCTGGTCCAATCGGAACAGTATTTTCGAAACGTTTCATTGTGTCCAGCCTCCGGTTTATGTTTTTGCGTTATTTTGAAATATCCATATCTTTTGCGTTGTTTATCCGATTGAGGTGTTCTTTATATGGATGTGAAGCTAAAAATATGTTCTATGATTTAGTGAAGAAAAATATTATTTTTAGCCGACTTTTAACCGACTTTTCCGGTAAACCGTAAATCGAATTGTTTGGTTATTTGTGAAAACGTTCGGTTGCCGTTTGACACAATTGATGTGAATGTATGTGGATTGTGTGTGATGAATGCATGACTATGTTGTGAATAAGTATGCATTGCATGAGTGTATTGGTTCATTTTGTATGTGAAGCATCATGATATGCATTCTTGTGTTGTGGGATTCTAAGATGAATCTGTTGTAATGTCGTATGCCGATATGCGGTTGAAGCGATGATTACAAACGATTGTATGCTCACGTGGAGTTGTAGCAATCGGATTGTATACCGAGGTGCGGTTGTAGCAATCATATTGTATGCCGATGTGCAGTTGTAGCAATCCGTAAACATTGTATGCCGAGGTGCGGTTGTAGCAATCATATTGTATGCCGATGTGCGGTTGTAGCAATGGTTCCAATAAGTTCTTCAATTGAACTTGAGATGAAATGAGTCGGTACCGCATTGCATTTGCATAGAGTCGTGAGTCGGTCTCTATGATTTGCATTGGTCATCTTTGTATATGTGCATTGGTGAATAAACATGTATGTGTGTTTAGGTTGAATGAATGGTGATGAATTGAGATGTATTGGTGATACATGTATTTGAGAATGAATGAATATGCCTATGTGAAGGATGCGTTAATTACGGATTGTTATGCCGTGTATTTGATTTATGGTATATGCTTGGTGTTATATGTATATATACATGCACAGTGATAAGTTGTGGTGAGAATGTGGTATATGTGTATTATATGTTGAGATATATAATTATATGCAACGTTATTATGATAATATTTCTCACCCTTCTGCTGGAATATGCTTTTTATGGCATAGTTCAGATTGCCAGCTTTAGAGGCGTGGAGGCAAGTGGAAGAGTTAGATCTTCGTCCTTGCTTAGGTCTTGGTGTCTGCTCTGATACGTAGCACGGGAGTCGGGGAAACGATTATTTTATTTATGTATATAATTGTTGAATATATTTGGTATTACCTTTATATGGAAAAGTTTCCCAATTGAGGGTAACCTATTTTATCCTATGTATCAAATTTATGAGCAGAGAGTGTGTATTCTTATTTTAAAATGTGGCATCCTTGTTTCTGTCGGAAAAATAAATTTTTAGTTACTCTGATTTTATTTATGTATTATTTATTCGCGATGGGAATTGGGGTGTTACATTAGTGGTATCAGAGCAGGTGGGTCCGTCCGGCCAAGTTGTTGAGTCAGTTGGTGTGACAGTTAAATATTGTCGTTGTTGTTTGTTCCTTAGTACGTGATATGTGTGTGAAACACTGTCAATGCTTTCTGGTTTTTGGTAATCCTTTATCTTCAGGTGTGAGATTGAGATAAGTGGGGGAGAAGCTGGAACTTCTCCAAGTTGCTTCTGTTGTGGAGCGTGGGCTCAGTGTGCCGTTGACTGCAAGATTGTAAGTGTGGTTTGGACAGCGTTGTTCCCGGTTCTGGAAGGAAGGCAGAGGTAAGGTTTATGTTAACTAAGGATTTGTGCCTTAGGTAGTTTTGCGCATAGGATGCAAGAAATGCTATTATAGTTTGGTAAAGACGGTTTATGCCCCATCATGATTGTCGGCTGTCTATTGACAAATTGAGGAACTGATCACCCTTAATCTCTTGTTGATAGCAGACGGAAATTATGTTGGATGGAATAGGCGTGTCTTTCCGGCTTTGATAGTGGGTGAAATAAATTGTTTGGAATTAAGGAAATGGTTACAGATTGTTTTGTTGAGTCGATGAAGATTCTAATATCTGAAGGTGAGCCGAATTCGAGGTTTTTGTATGTTGGTCCAGCTGGGAAGTCATTGAGAGAAAACGATTGGGTATCGTTAATGGTTGTTCTCAGAGAGTAGAGTGTGAACTCAAATTGGACGAAGGTGATGATTTGAGGTTTGGATCTGCTAAGTACGTAGAAGAACTTTTAGGACGTGAAACTCAGATGGAAAGAGTGGTTGGAAGACTTACTGGAAAAGGGATTTGTGAGACCAAGTATGTCGCCTTAGAGAGCTTCAGTATTGTTAGTAACAAACTGGATGGATGATTGAATGGAATAACAAGCATGATGGGTATAATGGTATTGAGACTTTGGAAAGGAAAACTTAGAGTTCTGGTGAGGTTTGAAGTCTTTGGAATTTTAGAGCACTAATGGAAAATTTTGAGAGAACCTTTAGGTATGGATGTAATATTTAAGAGTTCTTTTTGGTTGGTTATTGCTACATGTTGGGATTTATGGAATTTGGAAGGTTAAGAGAAGGACTTGTGTATGGATTACTGACAGTGGAGTAAGGTAACGATTGAGAATAAGCGTTCGCTCTCATGGATAGATAACTGGAATGGTTTGATTGAGTTGGAGTGAAATTACAATTGTTTGGCACGTTTGATAAGGATAGTGAATTGTGTGAGTTGAGGCTTTGATCGATTTAATGTGACTGGTTATGGTTGTTATCATCGGAATAGGTTGTTATTTGCTCGGTTAGGCTTGTATGTGAGTCTGGACAAGTTTGGATGAGGTTTGGTTTGTTTGGATATTATAACGTGCAGTGATGTTGTTTGGTGTTAGTAATGCGTCTGTAATGTTTGTGGAGTAGAGGAATCGTATCTTCCATATTTATTTGGATAAGTTCGTAAGGGCTTTGATTGAGAACGTTTGGATCTGTTATAAATTCAGAGGAAGAACATGTAGAGTGTGTGGGATTTGAATTACAAGTATTGAAAAGAGACGAAGCTTTATGATATGTTGTTCGAGTGAGAATTTTGGTTAAAAAGGTTAGTTTTCTTGGATATGTTATTTCTGAGGATGGTATTTTTGTGGATTCATCAAAAGTAGATGCAGTTCTACAATGAGAGGTTTCGAAGTTGGTTAAGGAGATTAGAAGCTTTTTGGACTTTAGTTGGTTATTACCGGAGGTTATGGAAGGTTTTTCCAAGTCAGCGTTTTCGTTACTTCGGTTGACTTGCAAAGGGTGAGTCGTTTGCTTTGGATGTTCATTGTGAGGAAAGTTTGAGAGGATTAAAGTAGAAATGGTCTACGGCTCCAGTTTTGATTCTGTGTGATCCTGTTCAACCGTTTGTGAGGTATTGTGATGTGTCTTTGATGAGTTTAGTCAGTGTGTTAATGCAAGAGGGTAAAGTCGTGGCTTATGCTTTACGACAATTGAGGATTCATAAAAGGATCTATACTATTCTGGATTTGGAATTGGTCGCGGTTGTATTGTGTTGGAATATTTGGAGGTATCATCTTTATGGTTCTAGGTTCGAAGGGTTGGTAACCGCAAGAGTTTAGAGTACTTGTTTGGTCTGAAGGAATAGAGTATGAGACGATGAGGATGGTTAGAATTTGTGACGAGTTATGAATGTGGCTTGGATTATCCTTCGGGAAAAGCTAAGGTTGTGCCGGATGAGTTAAGTCGAAGGTTTTATACATGTCTATTTTGATGGTCAGGGAGTTAGAATTATTTGAGCAGTTCAGAGACTTGTGTCTGGTGTGTAAGCTAACATGCAGAGTGCGAGGTTGGGTATATTAAAGTGCACAGTGATTTTTGGCAGAGGTGAGAAAGAGTTAGACTTTGGATGTGAGATTGGCAGACTTGATGGTTTCGAGTAATCGGAGTGTGCAGCGGAAGTGTGAGGTGGCACATTTTGTAATTACGTGTGGGACTTGTAAGAGTTCATAGGTTGAACATTGGAAACATGTAGGAATGTTGAGACCATTGGACGTTTCAGAATGGAAGTGTTAGGTGAAAGGTTTAGATATTCTTCATGGGCTACTATGTAGATGAAGGTTTTGGTTGTATGTTCGATTGGTGAATCGTAGCATGGTTGTAATAAGGTTGTGTGACAAGGATGTTGGTATTCTAGTTTTGTTGATGTTGTTGAGACAATGTGGTGTAGTGGAACTTGTATTCTTGCCTGTGTTGTTGCCTCGTTTCCATGGTGATGGTGCGAGTGCGAGTAGCTAATTCCTCTGTTTGGGGATTAGGAGAGTGTTACCTATGGTGTTGGTAACGATCTTGTTGTGTTCCAGTTCAAGAGTGAACTTGGGTGTTTGTATCTTGGTTATCCTTTGAGTTGGTCGTCAAGTGCATTGTATGGGCATTGCATCTTGTCTTGGTTGTCGTGGTCGTTGTCTTGTCATTGTTGTTGCTGTCAGTGTGCTGCTTTGTTGTTTGTGTTATTCGTGGTGTGCCTTTTGTTGGCATGATAGTTAGTTGGTCGGATACTAGAGCCGTATCCGGGGTTGTTCGTGCTTAGCATATTTTCGAGGACGAAAAATGTCTAAGTGGGGGAGAGTTGTAACGCCCCGATTTATCAGTTTTATTTAATCGAGTCAATTTAATTATTTTCGTTTTTATATTATTTTATTCTAGACTTTTATTTTATAATATATTATTTTTCGTCGTTATTATGTTTGATCGCGTTTTGAGAGCGTTTGGGAGATATTTGAGCGAAAGGGTAAAATGGTCTTTTAAAGGGGTAGATATTTTTAGAAAAATAAGATATTTTTCTTTTCTTGGAATATATATATATATAGAAAGATAGAGATAAGAGAGATATTTTATGAGATTGATAGAAAGAAGAGAAAAACCAAGAGAAAAGAGAAAAGAGAGGAAAAAGAAGAAAGAAGTGGAAAATCGATCAACAAAGCTTGGAATCTTCGATTAATCGGGTAAGGGTGTGAAATATCGTTATCTTAACTTTGTATACGATTATGTATGGTTTCGTTTCGGTTGTTTTGGATCGTTTTCATATATTTTTCATTTTAGGTCGAAATGAATAAAGTCGATAAAAACCGATATTTTCACGGTTAGAATTCGAAATAAATTACGTAGTTGTATCGAGTAAGGTTAGGTCGTCGTATAACGTGCTTTTTATTCGATTTGGTGATGTTTGAAAATTCTGGTTTTTAAAAGGTTGAAATTTAATCGACAAATCGAACGTCGTAGAAATTTCGTTTATGTGTTCTAAATTGTTCTTATGTATTTGGTGGTTGCGCGTATGTGTTTGTTTCGAAGAAAATAATTGAATCGGTCGGATTTTCGGGCAAAATAAGCCGAAACCCGTAGCAGCCCGCAGGGCATTTTCTGGTTTTCGGGGAAACTACGGAAATTCATATCTCTTGAACCGTAAGTCGGTTTTGACCCCCGTTCGAAGCGTTGGAAAGCTAATGAGATGTTCTTTCTAGGAAAAATGGTTTTGAGGTCTGAACCTGGTCCAATCGGAACAGTATTTTCGAAACGTTTCGTTGTGTCCGGCCTCCGGTTTATGTTTTTGCGTTATTTTGAAATATTCATATCTTTTGCGTTGTTTATCCGATTGAGGTGTTCTTTATATGGATGTGAAGCTAAAAATATGTTCTATGATTTAGTGAAGAAAAATATTATTTTTAGCCGACTTTTAACCGACTTTTCCGGTAAACCGTAAATCGAATTGTTTGGTTATTTGTGAAAACGTTCGGTTGCCGTTTGACACAATTGATGTGAATGTATGTGGATTGTGTGTGATGAATGCATGACTATGTTGTGAATAAGTATGCATTGCATGAGTGTATTGGTTCATTTTGTATGTGAAGCATCATGATATGCATTCTTGTGTTGTGGGATTCTAAGATGAATCTGTTGTAACGTCGTATGCCGATATGCGGTTGAAGCGATGATTACAAACGATTGTATGCTCACGTGGAGTTGTAGCAATCGGATTGTATGCTGAGGTGCGGTTGTAGCAATCATATTGTATGCCGATGTGCAGTTGTAGCAATCCGTAAACATTGTATGCCGAGGTGCGGTTATAGCAATCATATTGTATGCCGATGTGCGGTTGTAGCAATGGTTCCAATAAGTTCTTCAATTGAACTTGGGATGAAATGAGTCGGTACCGCATTGCATTTGCATAGAGTCGTGAGTCGGTCTTTATGATTTGCATTGGTCATCTTTGTATATGTGCATTGGTGAATAAACATGTATGTGTGTTTAGGTTGAATGAATGGTGATGAATTGAGATGTATTGGTGATACATGTATTTGAGCATGAATGAATATGCCTATGTGAAGGATGCGTTAATTACGGATTGTTATGCCGTGTATTTGATTTATGGTATATGCTTGGTGTTATATGTATATATACATGCACAGTGATAAGTTGTGGTGAGAATGTGGTATATGTGTATTATATGTTGAGATATATAATTATATGCAACGTTATTATGATAATATTTCTCACCCTTCTGCTGGAATATGCTTTTTATGACATAGTGCAGATTGCCAGCTTTAGAGGCGTGGAGGCAAGTGGAAGAGTTAGATCTTCGTCCTTGCTTAGGTCTTGGTGTCTGCTCTGATACGTAGCATGGGAGTCGGGGAAACGATTATTTTATTTATGTATATAATTGTTGAATATATTTGGTATTACCTTTATATGGAATAGTTTCCCAATTGAGGGTAACCTATTTTATGCTATGTATCAAATTTATGAGCAGGGAGTGTGTATTCTTATTTTAAAATGTGGCATCCTTGTTTTTGTCGGAAAAATAAATTTTTAGTTACTCTGATTTTATTTATATATTATTTATTCGCGATGGGAATTGGGGTGTTACAATAAACATCCAAGACAAACAAATTCCTAAATCCTAAGGTTAGGATTGACTCTCTCTAGGAAGGAATCCCCAACAGAGTCGCCAGCTGTAGCGGCCGACAAAAATATTCGAGTCGCCATCATATTTTTTTAAGGAAAATAATGATAAACCTAAATATCATATCCTAAGGTTGAGATTCCTACGGTTCGGGAGTCAGTTAAGTGAAGGGAAGGTGTTAGGCACCCCTCACTTCCATTGTACTCAATGGGATCCACCTTTGAATTTAGGGTATATTTGTTTGTCTAAGTTATAGGAAACCCTAAGTTTTTTATTAATTATACTCGCTAGGGTTGGTTTGCAACCCTATGCCTACGTACCCTCAAAATGAAGGATCAGAGTAACCGTAGTTCACCTCCCCTATTCCTACCCCCTAATCCTATTCCCATTCATAATCCTAAACCCAATCCACTATTTATACTCTTGGATAAAGAGTTCTATCCCTTAAATCTAGTGTTTATACTCCTAGATGAGGAGTTATATCCCTTAAATCCCTTAAATCCCTATCCATTATTTAGACTCTCGGAGGAAGAGTTTTATCCCTTAATTCTTTTATTTATACTTTCTGATATCAAGAGTGTTATCCCTAAATCCATATCCCTTACTTAGGCTCTCGGACCAATAGCTTTATCCCTTAATCCTTTTATTTATACTCTCGGATATCAAGAGTTTTGTCCCATATTTTCCTATTAAATCCCTAATATCCCTTGTAATTATCCCTAATATCCCTTAGAATTATGCAATAGGATTATTCCATAATTATCCCTTTGAACTATCCCATAAAATAATTCCTAATATTATTCCAAAGTTATCCCATATTTTCCTATTAAATCCCTAATAACCCTAATTTTTTAATTGAATAAATTCCCTAATTAATTGTATTTTTCCTTTATTATTTATTCATCAATTATGAGGGACAATATTAATTATTAAAACTAATTACTAATCCCATTAAGTTTAATTATAAAATTAACTCTACTTTAATTTAAATCCCTAATTATATATTAATGTTTTTATTCCATGTTGTTTATAATTATCTAATTATATTTTTATATTGTGTTAATTCTAATCTCTAATTTTAATTATATCAACCAAAACCTTGATACTACCTATAAATTAACCCCGATCCTAATTATCCTATAATTGTCTTAATCAAACCTAACAAATTAATAGTAACTAATTAATTTTTTTGTCTCTTTTTTAACAATATAAATTATTACCTGAATTTTACATTAATGTTAAATTATTTGTTTGTACATGTTATGTAATCTTATATTGGATCTATTTTGTAATCAACACAACAAAACCAGTTTATTCCTTATCTTAAGGTTGTGCTTAAATCCAATGTTCACAATAATAATCTTAAAACCATCACACTGAATCAACATATAAAAGAGAAAAAATGGAAAATGGAGTTACCTCGGCGGGAGATGTGCGGCAGAAAACCGGATCGGCGATGATAGTCAGAGCATACAACGACAAAGGATGGTGGCCGGTGCTGGTGCGCCCGATTCCGGCGTGCTTCATGACGGAGATGTCAATTTTCGGCGATTTGTGTGTTGTTTTGTTTCCACTTTTCATTCTATTTCGATTTCCTTCGTTATGCTATGTTGCTGTCAATAGTTGCTGACGTTCTGTGTCGTTGTTGTTGCGTAGTTTCCTCTATAAGTGATCCCTGTTACTGTGATTCTGGGTACAACTTAAATTTCAATGAACATATAGGAATGAAAAGAGGTTATGAGATTGAAAAGAAACAGAAATAATAATAGGAAATTAGTATTTGAATTCAGAGGTAAAAATGTTGCTTGTTTTTTGTGAATGTTATGTGATCCATCATATTTTTATGAAGTTTTTTCTTTAAAATCGAATGTGATGTACCAATCATAAATTTCGTGTATATTGAGTGCAAACCCAGTATGTTGCACCGTGTAGTGGAAGGATTTACAGCTGGTAAGAATTAATTTCTTGTTAACAGTGTGAATAGCGCTTTGTGTAAAAAATTTGTGGCGATCAATCAAATTCATCATTGTAAAATAGCTTTAAAGATAGTAATGATCTGAGATGTGTACTAATTATGATATATTTGAAAGTATCTAATAAATCTGAAAAGAAAACCATCAGACCATCATCATTTGGTTTGAAAAAAATAAAAAATCCAAAAACAATTTAAGATTAGGACCCCTTAAAAAACAATGTTTGAGACTCAGTAAAATCCAGTTTGTGTGATACTGTGTGAAGTTTTTTGTGTAATTGTGTCTCTCCTACTTTGTGTTTGTGAGAGTGTTCCCCCGAAATTGTAAAAAATATGCTCTATTTAAAGAAAAAATTAAGGTAACAAAAATAGCAAAAATTTAAGAATCAATTAATATAATTAAAATTTTAAATCAGATCTGATTTGATTTCAATTATGGACATAATTAGCTAATTATATTAATTTTTTCTATAAATAAGAATATCATCCTAAAAATGCAATATTTAAAAAATATGAACAAAATCTTTTCAAATCTTTTTATTTTATGATTTTTTAATATTTTTGTATTAAAAAGGTAAAAAAAGCGAAAAACAATTTTTTAAAAAAATGCCTAAAAAATAAATACGAAAATTAAATTTAAAAGAAAAAAAAAATGATATTTTTGTGATTTTTTTAAGATTTAAAAAAAGTAGAAAAGTTAGAAACAAACACAAAAATTGAGGAATGAGAGGTTCGAACTCATGCCCTTATGCTTGTAAGCCTTTATCATTAAATCCCTACCAAATGGGCTATTGTATTTAGTTGGAATGAAATGCCACTAGTGAATTATTTAACTTTAATGATTAATCCTAATTAATAATAGTCACTAAAACGACTTCTAAATATTCTTCTAATAGGTTAGTCCTAAATTTTTCTAAAATGATTATATACTATCCTAACTAGTTAATTAAATGAAATTACATACTAAATCGAAATTAAAATTATACTCTGAAAAGTTTTTTTTTTAAAAAGCAACTAAACTGTGATGAGATCAAAACTCTTAAAGAGTCAAAATGGTCCCTCTATGACTTTTTAGGTCGTTGTATTTGACCAAATGACTCATATGGACTTTAGGGTGTGTTGGTGATCTAAATCCTAAGTTAGTTAAAAATGAAAAAGAAGAGTGGTCAAAATTTGGGGTACGACAAGGAGCATTGTAAATTGATGTCAACAATGACAATTAAACACAAGAGAATATATGATAGGATTATGATAAGGGTCGAAGAAAATAGGTATTTTTTTCTTCTTTATAGTTATGAAGGAACTGTCAAGATTTACATTTGGAGAGCAATGTCTGCAGCATTAAGGTTGAAATGTGAGATTGTCCTAACCGTAGCATCAAGTGGGAGAGCTGCATTGCTAATTCTTGGCGGAAGAACTGCATACTCGAGGTTCGGCATCCCATTAAATGTTGATGAATACTCGACATGTGAAAAAAATCCAAAAGACCTTTTACCTTATTTAATATGTCGTGCAAAGTTAATCATGTGGGATGAAGCACCTATGATTCACAAACATTGTTTTGAAGTTGTTGATCGTACTTTGAAGGATATATTGAGAGAAAAAATATTTCAGTTGGTAGAAAGTTAGTTGTCTTGGGAGGAGATTTTCGCCAAATTCTTTCTGTTATACCTAAAGGAATAAGACAAGAAGTTGTTCATTCTACTATAAATTATTCTCTTCAGTGGAGTTTTTATGAAGTGCTTACATTGACTACTAACATGAGAATTCTAATCGGAGGTACAGATTATGACTTTGAAGAGAGAAAGAGTTTTTCATAGTGGATTTCTAGAATTGGCGATGGAAGCATCGAAGACGCTAATGATGAAGATATAGTCCAGATAGCACAAGATTTGTTGATTACTAGCTTTGGTGATCCACTTTTACCTATTGTTTAAAGCACGTATCTAGATTTATTGCATAACATGAGTGGTCCATCATTTTTTCAGAATAGAGCTATATTTCCTCCTAAGAATGCAATTATGGATGCCATAAATGACTACATGTTGGATGTCATACCTGGAGAACAAAAAACGTATTTAAGTTATGATTCTCTATGTAATGTTAGATCAAATATTGACATGCCAGATGATGTGCACACTCCTGAATTTCTAAACACCGTTGTTTCTTCTGGACTTCCAAATCATAAATTAAGATTGAAAGTTGGAGTCTCGGTCATGCTGTTCAGAAATATAGATCTGTCTTTAGGATTGTGCAATGGCACCCGATTGATAATTACAAAAACGGGAAGGTATATGCTTGAAGAAAAAATTATATCTGGTAGCAATACTCATGAGAAAGTTTTTATTCCAAGTCTATCACTGACTCCTTCAGATAAAAGACTTCCTTTTGAATTTTAACATCGGCAATTTCCATTGATTGTTTCATTCGTTATGACTATCAAGAAGAGTCAAGGACAGTCACTCACACATGTTGGAGTGATCTTTCCAAATCAATATTCTCTCACGGACAACTATATGTTATACTATCAAGGGTTACTTTAAGGAAAGACTTAAATTTACTAATAACTGACAATAAAAGTAAAGATTCAAATGTAATTGGAAATGTAGTTTACAAAAAAGTGTTCCAAAATGTTCAGAGTTAGTAAATTTTATATAAAATTATGTAATTTCTTCTTATGATATTTAAAAAATTTCTATTTACATTTATGCATTATTTCATTCAACACAATTATTTGTTCGATTTTTGAGATTGCGTTTAATTTTTATTTGTTCGATTCTTTAAAAGTCTAAAGTTGACAAACTCTAAATGGGTGTTTGATATAAAAAAAAAACGCTTGAAGTATGGTTATAAACTTTTTAAAGCAAAGCAAAATCTTAACTAAGGCTCAACATATTGAGCTATAAACCCAACCGATTCATAGTAACTTAAATTTTATAAAAAAGAATAATATTTTGTCTTTAAATTATATATTTGCCACATACTGTATTCGATAAAAGAACATCTTGAGGCACTTTAATAAAGTATTGGAGTCTTTAAAACAGTAAAATAATCAGGAAATTAAATATTATGCACATGCTATGCTATACATTTGCTATGCTCAAGGAAAATCAAAGTGGTGAATGGTATTACAAACTTTGGATACTACTACTAATTAATGGCATCTTCCTGCATGGACGCCATTTCCACAAAAAGTCTGTACTCCAGTTTAGACAGAAACTTAAACCACACACAGGCTTTGCATAGAATAAGGTGATGTGCATGGAATCCATGTGCACAAGGAGATAATGCAATCGTTTTGCATGGATGACATTTGCATAAACTTTGTTACCACTTGGAGGAATCAATCTCATCAATAAGACAAGTTTTGCATGCAACTATATAAGAAAATTTGTAAAGAAATAAAAAAGTTGTGTAATTTAATTATGTTGAACGGTATATTTAGTATTGAGTTTAGAAAATTAAAAAAATAGGCAATACAAATAACACTCATGCTTATTAGAATTCAATATAACAGTTGTGAATATCTTTGGGACTCAAGAAGGCAAATTCAGTCTTGTAAGACGTGTATACCTTTGGAGATGTGTCGTGTTTTGAAAATACACTTGGTTAAATTTCTTTTTTTTTTTTAAGAGTTTGGTTAAATTTCTAATTACTAAACCTATCAATGAACCAACTATTTGTATTGGGTAATGAAGTTGGCACCAACTTTGTTACCTCTTGGAGGAATCGATATGATCAATACGACAAGTTTTGCATGCAATTATAGATGTATGTATTTACCTATAAATAATGAGAAACTTATAACAGTTTCATACACACTCACTAAACTCTTCACAGCTATCACTTCTTTATAACTATCTAAATGGAGTTTTCACATATCACGGTTTTAGCTCTCTTTTGTGTAAGTTATCTATTTTCTACTCTATTTGGTTTTTGGATGAAATTGTCATGAACTTTTTTATAAGGAATGAGGAAGATATTCTTTAATCATTTTGAATTCATCACTAATATGGAAAATGTGAATTTTGTTTTGCAGTTGGCTTTTGTGAGAACTGGTGCCATACCATCCGGAGAAGATTATTGGAAATATGTCTGGCCAAACACTCCTCTCCCTAAGGCTTTTTCAGATCTTCTGCTTCCTTGTTAGTAACATGAATTATATATATAATGAAATGTTGCCTTATAATAAGACTATGTGTCGTGGTTTTTGAACTAATTAATATGTTGTTTCATGTGGCAGATGGAAAAACCAACAACCTGCCTATTAGAGTCGAAGAAATAAACCAATACTCGACACTATTTTTTCCACATGATCTTTATCCAGGAAAGAAAATAGTATTGGGTAACACTCACTCTGTTGCAAAGACGGCGCGCCCATTCACAGAACCAACACAAGGTGTGACTGATTCCATATGGCTGGAAAATAAAGAAAGACAAAGCCTGGATGACTTTTGTAATAGTCCAACTGCTAAAGGAGAACACAAACATTGTGTATCATCTTTAGAATCTATGATTGATCATGTCATTTAACATTTTAGAACATCAAAGATCAAGGCTATTTCAAGTACTTTTGACATAAATCAAGATGAATATGTGGTGGAGGAAGTAAAAAAAGTTGGTGACAATGCAGTGATGTGTCATAGATTGAATTTCAAAAAAGTTGTATTCAATTGCCACCAAGTGCGTGAAACAACCGCTTACGTGGTCTCATTGGTAGCACCTGATGGAAGCAAAGCAAAGGCCTTAACAGTTTGTCACCATGATACAAGAGGTATGAACCCTGAGTTGCTTTACGAAGCTCTCAAAGTTAGCCCTGGAACCGTTTCTGTTTGCCATTTCATTGGCAATAAGGCTGCTGCTTGGGTGCCTAATCATTCTGTTGATCATCCTTGTGTCATCTAGATGCTAACTGGTTATGCACATCATGGAACCTTCATGTTCAAACTTGATTTGTGTTGAAGTAATATAAGTATGTAAGGAGAAGTATGATGTGCAAGTATCAGATATTATGTATTCTAAATAAAACATATTAGTTCTAAATTATGGTCGTAACTTTGTATGTTATGATAGTTTGGTATCGATTATCAAATTGTTGATGTATGTTTGGGTAATTTGGTATCGATAATCAAATCGTTGATGTATGTTTGAATTCCATAATGAAAAAAAAAAAAAATATGTGTGATATTCTATATTATTTCTTAGTCTGTTTACATTTTTTTTCTTTAATAGAGTAGATGTGTTTCAAAATACTAAGGAGTGTGTAGAAAAATAGGTTTGAATGACATAATCTGCAATGAGTGGACCTAATTTTGGAAGGCAGGGTGAGAAATTTGCAATCTATTAACTTAGCTACAGAGAAAGGAATTGAAAACATCAATAACACCATAATAGAGAGGTTAGAAATTTTGCCTTGGCCACCAAGAATTGAGCATTCTCCACCAAAACATTAAGTCGGGTAGCGCATGGTGGAATGGGATTTTCCTCCTTGATACATATCTTTAAGGAACTTCTGCTTGGTTCATTGTGGGTTTCTCGCAGAAGGTAGGCAATGGCTTTTCCACCTCTTTTTTCTTAAGATATGGGAAATTGGAAACTGATTTCGAATAAGAAATTAATTAGAAAGTAGAAACTTATTTGATCATAAAGAGATAGCCAATAAATTGGAAATGGTAGATATTTCAAATATTCCTCACATATTCCCTACGATTAAGTTATATTAGATCTTTACAGTCTAGTGCTTGACCACTTAATACAATCTAGGGATTTGAATGATTAAAATGTGTCACGAAATTCCAACTCAGAGCAAGTGACTGGTTTGCAAACAGATCAAGTGGACTAATGTGAATGAGCTGCTACACCTCAATACAATCGAAGTGCAATTCACTTGGTCGAATGGCAGGATTGAGGCAGAGTCAGTTTCTTTAAGGATGGATCAGAGTATATGCAACCATGCAATGGAGAGTGGTTGATCGTTGCTCAAATCATAATCCTTTCTTGGTGATTCAAGAGCTTGTTGGATTTGCTTCTAGTCCATATAAATTCTTCAAAGTCTGGACTGATCATACGGAATATTCTCGATTGGTTAAGGAAATATGGACGAAACTAGTCATTGGTAATCCTATGTCTCAATTGCAAACTAAGCTGACACGGCTGAAAGTCGCGATTAAAACATGGAATCAAATGGTTTTAAGAAATGTAGATCATAATGTTAAGCTTGCAGTGGAAGAGGTGAATAGGATTCAACTATTAATTGGTCAACTTGGTCTCACAGACAGATTAAAGCAACAGGATCACAAAGCGCAATTGATTCTCATGAGAGCTCTCTTAACTCAAGATGATTTCTGGTGTGAGAAAGCTAGAGTGTAGCATTTCTTGCATGGAGACTGAAACACCTCGTATAATCATCGTTTGGCAAAAATCAAAGTTGTTTCCAAGAAGATAAATATGATTAACAGTGTTATCAGTTCTCTTTCTAATGCGGCGGAAATAGAATAATCATTTGTCTACTACTTCCAAACAATTTTGTGTTCTGATAACAATTGCATTGAGAATTCCATGGTGCGGGAATGTATTCCTAGTATGGTCCCGCAGCAGGATAATAATTTGTTGACAGAAGTTCCAACTCCATAGCATATTAAATCTGTTGTTTTTGAGATGAACAGAGACGCGACTCCGGGTCTCGATGGGTTCTGATGTTATTTCTATCAATTCTTCTGGGGAGGTGGTTGCTTTCCATGCCATTAATTTGGTCCAACAATTTTTCATTATTAGTAAGCTCAATGCAAATATGAATGCAAACTTTCATATACTCATTCCGAAAGTTACCGAGGCTGACAGAGAGGGAGATTTTCTTCCGATTGCTCTTGCTAATTTCCAATTTAAAATTATCACAAAAAATATTGGTGGATAGATTGGTTAGTATTGCTTCTGAAGCTATTAACATTCTCTCCAACAAGTGCTTTGCCGAAAAATTTGCTTTAAAAATTGATATAAAGAAGGCATTTGACATTCTTGATTAAAACCTTCTTCACAATGTGCTGCATCAATTGGATTATGGAACTTTTGAGTTCGGCTAAACTTTTTGTTCTAGTGAATAATAAAGCTAGTGGTTTCTTTAATTGGACTCGTTGGGTGTGTCAAGGTGATCCTCTATCCCCCTCCCCCCTCCCTTATTTTTCATTGCATAAGAGGTTCTTAGTATAATTCTAGTACTATCCCTTAGTAATGGTAGCTTACATCCTATGTCCCTTTGTCAAGGAGTTGTGGCTCTCTCTCATGTGTTGTATGTTAATGATATTATGATACTTTGTAAAGGTTTCATAAAAAAACATTAGAAGTGTTATACGTATATTCAAAGACTATGGGGAAGTTTCGAATCGATGAGTTAATAATGCCAAAAGTCAATTTTATGCAAGGGGTAGAATGTGTTCTTTCAAGAAATCGTCTACTTAGCACGGGATACAACGGAACTTTGATATCATCAAGCAAAATTTTTTGTGGTGTATTCGTAATGGGAAGAATATTTCGTATTGAAATGATAATTGACATGGTGCTCCTTTGGTTGAGTTGCTTAATATTTCGCAAAATACTCGTAATATGCTGAATTCCAAAGTCTCAAAGTTAATTAAAATATTTGCTTGGAGAATTCTGAATGTTTTTTTTTTAATAACTTGATCAATATAAAACATGCCAAAATAAGGCCACAATCAAGATACAAAACCTGCTATTTAGCAGGGAAAGCAAAAACCAGGACAATCCTTAAGCAGGATATATAGGAGCTGGACCAACAGACAACCCCCTTCTTGACATAGTTAGATACCTCCAATCACAGAAAACAAACACAAAACAGCAAAGCACGTCCTATTCTAACAGTCAAGAGAACAAACAAAGGTAATAAATGTCTTAGCTATAAAAATCAAGTGGCATCTTGAACCATTCGTAGAAATTGCCACAAGGTTTTTTGTTAATGTTCAAAAGCCTTCACCTGCATGATGTTTGGACTGAATGTTATCATTAAGCATCATCCTGAGTTAGTGGAATCTATTTTCGCTATTGTTATCTGGAATCAGCCCATGGAAGATCGTTTGTTATTGAAACGTTCAAAAGACAGTCACCTCTCTTTGAAATAGGCGGATCAGTTTATGTTTCTTCAAGATCAAGTCTCTTGGTCGATTAATTTTTGGAAAACTTATATTCTGCCTTCTAACTCTTTTGTGGTTTGGAAGGCGCTTTATCGAAAGTTACCTATGGATGATAATTTTCGAAGCGTGGTTGAATTATTGTGTTAGTATGTGTGTTTTGTATGGAAGCTCGAGAATGTACAAACCGTTTTTCCTTCAGTGCGAGTTTTCACTGGATATTTGGAGTTGACTAAATGACTTGACTAAAAGCACATTTTCAATTGTAATTATGGAGGGATTTCTAACAATAACTTCATCAAGAATTTTACCTTTCGTATTATCTCCGTACGTGACAGGACCACTTTCCTTCTCATCGAACTTGATGAACATGAAAGCATCTCTCGTCATGTGTCTTGAACATCCGCTATCTATAAACCATAATCTTTTTGTGGAGGCAAGAATTTCCTGCGACAATTCAAATAGGCAATTTACACTACTACGAAAAATCCATTTAACAACGGTTGAGAATGACATATAATGACGCGGTCGAAGGCGTTGTTATATGTATATTGTCGTTGTAAGTTCGTTGTTTCTACAACGGTTTGGAAACCGTTGTTGTATTCTGGAAGCGCGCGTTATATTGCAACTGTTAGGTATTTCAACCGTTGTAATATATATTGACTATCACAACGGTTATGAGTATCAACCGTTGTCATATATATTAACTATCACAACGGTTATATGTCTCAACCGTTGTGGAATGTACCCTTAGTTTATTAAATACAAATGTATATTGCTTGTTTTACCATACACCTAATTAAAGAAATACAACCATTAAAATTGGTAAAGAACTATATAATCTGAAAATTAAACTCTTCTTGAAAACCAACTTAAACACACCACTGTTTTCCGAATTGCATCCATTTCATTCCGCATATTTTATGTTCCTTAACATAAAATTTATGGTTCAATGGTCGGTTTCCTTCAATCCATCGATATCTTTTATTATAGTTTACCTCATCATCGCCAAAAATCATCGCGATTTTATCATCATAACAATCATGATCTTAACAACCACGATTATTAGTGACGACGGTGAGGTAAACTATAATAAAAGATATCGATGAATTGAAGCAAATGGACCATTGGACCATAAATTTTATGTTAAGGAACATTAAATGTGCTGAATGAAATGGATGCAATTTGGAAAACATTGACATGATAAAGGTTGGTTTTCAAATACATCTTAATTTTCAGATTATAAGTTTCTATATCAATTTAACTGATTGCATTTTCAATAAAAGGATAGTGAAACAAACAATATACATAGTATATAATAAACTAAATTTCATATACAATATCAGAATGAATTTATATATATATGTACTTTATCAGAATGAATTCATATATATGTACCACCATCATCATCACCATGTGAAATAAACCCTAAGAAGTGGGAAGCAATGAAGAAAATTAGTTAGTATTCAATTTAACTATATACAATATACATAGTATATAATAAACTAATGTTCTATATCAATTTAATGATATTTGTTGTGGTTGGATTATGGAACTTTTGAGTTCGGCTAAACTTTTTGTTCTAGTGAATAATAAAGCTAGTATAATTCGACCTCCCTTATTTTTCATTGCATAAGAGGTTCTTAGTATAATTCTAGTACTATCTTGTTGTGAAAAACGATGACTTTGATCAAAGTATAAAACTGGTTTCTTGAATTATCAAGAATCAAAAACAAGGGTTAGGGTTTAACGGAAAGGAAACAAGAAGAAGAAGAAGAAGAAGAAACAACAAGGATTGGGCAAATATAAATATTGTTTACTATTCACTTTCTCATTAAAGTCACAAATGATTACAAGTGAATATCACAATTTGCCACACTCAACAAACTGAGTGTACTAGACTATCTATAGACCAACTAGGTAACTTGCAGCTCAAGAAACTTAAACAATTGGATCCTTAACACAAGATCTAATTCGACATAATAACATTTCGACAATACATACATACTAGAACAGACTTCAACTATACTATGTAATAATATGGCATCAGCATGTGAATAAGCTTCGACTGCATATTTGCCTCCTGTCGAAATACATGAAAGCTTCTCCTTCGACACAGCATGAGTTCGACCCAAATCTCACAAATCTCCACTTTGGATCTAACTCAACAACAAGGGAATCGACTAGCTTTCATCATGCAGCTTTATCAACTGCATATAGTGGAAGAACTTGCAACTTGGCAACGTCTTGGTGATCATATCAGCAGCATTATCTTTAGTCGAAACCTTCAGCACCTGGACTTCACCATGCTCGATTATCTCTCTGACGAAATGCAGCCTCACATCAATGTGCTTAGTTCACTCATGATAGGCTGAATTCTTCGACAGGTGTATTGCACTTTGACTATCACATTTAACAGTGATACTTCGACCTTGAAGTTTCAGCTTCTTTGCAAAACCTTCAAGCCACAATGCTTCCTTCACAGCTTCAGTAAGGGCAATATATTCAGCTTCAGTGGTTGATAAGGCAACAACCTTCTGAAGCGTTGCTTTCCAACTAATTGTTGTGCCAAACATTGTGAAAACATATCCAGAAATAGACTTTCTGGAATCCATACAACCTGCATAATCAGAGTCAACAAATCCTTTGATTTCGACTATGTTATCACCATCACAGGCTCCACCATAAATCAAGACTCTTTTCAGAGACCCATTTATGTACCTGAGAATCCACTTTACAGCTTGCCAGTGCGCCTTTCCAGGATTGGCCATATACCTGCTCACAAGGCTCACTCCATATGCTATGTCTGGCCTCGTACAGACCATAGCATACATCAAGGAACCCACTACACTAGCATATGGAATGTTATTCATATATATTCTTTCATCTTCAGTACTCTGACTTTGAGTAGTACTAAGCTTAAACTGAGGATTTCTAGGTGTCACAACAGGCTTCGAATTCGACATACCAAACTTGTCGAGAAGCTTCCGTAGGTATGTCTCCTGAGATAAGCACAACTTCGACTGCTTTCTATCTCTCCGGATGTCAATCCCAAGAATCCTGGATGCAGCTCTCAGATCCTTCATTTCAAACTCCTTACTGAGTTCAGCCTTCACCTTCGTTACTTCCTCAACACTGTTGCTAGCTATGAGGATATCATCCACATACAGCAGCAACATAACAAGTGAGTTTCCAGGTCAAAATCTGAAGTAAACACAGTGATCGAACTGACTTCTAGTGAAACCAATGTGTGCCATGAACTTGTCGAATCTCATGTTCCACTGTCGAGGAGATTTTTTCAGGCTATACAAAGACCTATTTAGCTTGCACACATAATCTTCTTTACCCTTTTCTGCATACCCTTCAGGTTGACGCATCAGGATCATTTCATCTAGATCACCATACAAAAATGTTGTCTTCACATCCATTTGCTCAAGTTCCAAGTCGAACTTTGCCACCATGGCCAACAACATTCGAATGGATCTATGCTTTACAACAGGTGAGAACACATCATTGAAGTTGACTCCTTCTTTCTAAGTGAACCCCCTAGCAACCAACCTCGCCTTAAAGTGCTTCGACATCACTCCTTCGATTCCTTCCTTGACCTTGAAAATCCACTTACAGCTGACTAACCTTGCTCTTGCAGGTTTCTCAATAAGCTCCCAAGTGTTATTGTCATGAAGAGATTTCATCTCGTCATCCATGACTTTTCTCCATTCAGTCTTGTTTCAACTCCTTATAGCTTCCTTGTAATCTCTAGGTTCTTCGTCAAATACCTCACTTGCAGAGATTAAGGCAAAAGCTATAAGATCTGCATAACCAAGTCTCTGAGGTGGTTTGATGACTCTTCTCGACCTATCTCTTGCCAGTAGGTAGTCATCGACAGTTTCCTCAGCCTCTTCAGCATCTTGAGTTCGACTTCATCAGGGCCATGCACTTCGGCATCACTATGCTCTACCTCAACAGGCATCTCTACCTGTTCCAGCTCCTCTTCAGAGATTTCTGCACTTCGACCAACATCACCAGTTTTCTTGAAAGCCATTTCGACCTCATTGAAAACTACATCACGACTTGTGATACATCTTCTGTGACCTGGTTCTAGGCACCACAGCCTATAACCCTTGACTCCCTCAGGATATCCAAGGAATATGCATCTCAGAGCTCTAGGTTCGTCCTTGTCTTGCCTAATGTGAGTATAGGCTAAACAGCCAAATACTCTTAGTTTGTCGAGATCTGGTGGATGATTCGACCAAACTTCTTCAGGTGTCTTCATTCTCAGCGCAGTCGAGGGACATCTAATTATCAGATAAGCTGCTGTCGAAACAGCCTCTGCCCCAAACACCTTCTTCAATCCAGCACTAACCAACATGCATCTAACCCTTTCAAGGATTGTTTGATTGAATCTCTCAGCTATGCCATTTTGTTGAGGAGTACCTGCTATAGTCTTATGCCTTGCAATCCCAGACTCAACACAGTAACCGTCGAACGCTTCGTTGCAGAATTCAAGGCCATTGTCGGTTCTCAACCTCTTAACCTTTCTGCCAGTTTGAGTTTCGACCAGAATCTTCCAACTTTTGAAATTCTCAGAAGTTTCATCCTTCGTCTTCTGAATGAATACCCATAGCTTTCTGGAATAGTCATCAACGATGGATAGAAAATACCTTGCACCTGAGTGTGAAGGATTCCTTGCAGGCCCCCAAAGATCAGCATGAATGTAATCAAGGGATCCATGTGTTCTTTGCTTGTCTTTGTTAAACTTCGCCATACAGGATTTACCAAATACACAAGATTCATAAAACTCAAGCTTTTCAACTTTGTCACCTCCTAGCAGGTTCTGCTTCCCCAATTCGACAAGGCCTCTTTTGCTGACATGGCCCAATCTCATGTGCCATAACTTTGTCTTCGACACAGGTTTCGTGGATACAACATTTGTCGAACCACTTACAACCTCAGCCTCAAGGGTATACAAGCCTTGTTTCTTCACGCCTCTCAAGACTTCCTTCGACCCCTTCATGACTTTCAGGATACCTTGGTCTCCTTTGAAAACATATCCCTTTCTGTCGATTTCACCAAGAGAAATTAAATTCCTCTTAAGATCAGGTACATACCTAACCTCAGTCAATAGCTTTATTGACTCGTCATGGAGCTTGAATCTAACAGATCCAATACCTGCAATCTTGCAAGCTTTATTGTTCCCCGGCAGCGTTGATCCACCATCTTGATCACACAATTCTTCAAACACATTCTTGTTTGGAGTCATATGCCAAGTACATCCAGAATCCATAATCCACTCTTCGCAAGAGTTGCTGCTCGACACCACAAGGACATCAGATGATTCATAACCATCTTGCACAATAGCTGCATTCCCATTGTCCTTACCTCCATGATTATTCAGGCGCTCAGGGCACACCTTTCTTGTATGACCCTCCTTCTTACAGTGATAACATTTGATACCAGACATATCACCACCATAAGACTTATGCTGAACCTTTCCTTTCTTCTTGTCAAACCTACCATCTTTCTTCGACGATCTTCCTTTTACGGACTACCCTTCGCCAACTGATGAAGGTTTCTGCTCCTTTATTTCGTTCAAGTCCTTTGAATACAAGGCTGCTTGAACTTCTTCAAAGGTCAGGGACTCTCTTCCATACAAGAGAGTTTCTTTGAAGTGAGCATGCGATCTTGGCAAAGCACACAACAGCAACAATGCTTGATCTTCATCATCAATCTTCACATCAATGTTTTCAAGATCAAGAATCAGCTTGTTGAAAGAATCCAACTGCTCAGCCAAAGCTTTATCTTCATTCATCTTGAACGAGTACAAGGCTTGCTTCAGGTAAAGACTGATAACACGAATTTATATCATATTTTTACTTCGATTTATGTTAGATTCTTATTCCGTTTTTCATCTAATATCCGATTTTCTCGAGATTATTTAAGTGTTTTTGCAGGTAATCATATTTCACAAGTCAAAGTATGCTAAATGTGGAAAAGAACCAAAACATGCAAGAAAAGAGTAGAAAAGAGAAGAAAAATTGAAGAAATCCATTTTCTGCTGATATCACGATCGTCATGGGAGTGCCACGATCGTGGCAGCTTCAAAGTACACCACGACCGTCACATATCACCACGATCGTCATGCGCTTAATTTACACGTTGGATGCAGAGACTTAACTATGAATTCTCAGAGAAGCAGTTTCACACAATGCCATTTTCCTCCGAAGTTTTCTAGGTCCAACGTGGTGTAACCGTCAGCATGAGTGGCTGAATTTTCTCCAACTTCTACCTCGGCTGAGCCTATAAATAGAAGCATTCACGAAGAACAAAGGGTGGCCAATCTTGCTTTCAAAGTGTACTGTCTTGCTGCCGAATTATTTCTAAAGTTTTTATTTCATTTCTTTTACTTTGCATTTCCAATTCTTTGTTAACCATTACCGAACAAAGTAATAGTTTCTCACACTGAGGAACTATTACAACTTAGTTTTAGTTTTCTTTGTTTCATTGCCTTCAACCTTCGCAATTTATTACATTCAAGCAAGAACCTACCGGCTTGTGGAGGGATTGATGTTGCCATTATTACTGAATTCTAGGTTTCATTATTTAATTCAAGCATTGTTTATTTATTTCTTAGTTATGTCTGTGTTTATTTATTTCCTTGCTTTTGCGTTTAATTTCCTAATTATGTCGAGCTAAACCGATATTATCGGTATGTAATGAAGTAACTAAAATGAATTAATTTCCTCTAAGCTAAAATCAACAATCAATCCTTCTTCTGGCTTCGATTTCTTAATATAAAACCCAACTTTTATTACGAGAGTAAAAAAGTAACATAGCTTAAAGTCGAGACCACGGGAGTGTGAGGCTTTACCCGGATAGCTGAAATCGGGCATTAGTTTTAAAAACAGCGGAAGCGCTTTAAAGTTAATTAGGTTTAATTAGTTTTCAAAAAGTATTTTTAACCTCATACGGGCTAGCGAGAGCAGACGTATTGACTTAGAAGTATAGTCTGAAGCAATAACCACAAGAGTGTGAGTTGAGGGCTTTTAAACCGGTTTCTCCTACAGATGAATAGGGTGATAGATCTTTATAGGCTTAGGTTTAATTAATTCTACGTAGGTTACCGAATTATATACCGATAACTTAGTCATAACTAGCATTCCCAATTTTTAATTTCCCTTTAATTTCCAGTTTGAACTAAAAACCCAAATTCTGATTAGCCTTAGATAAACATAGTAACGATAGATAACGGTGCGTTCGATTTCTAGTCTCTGTGGGATCGATAATCTTTTAATACTACGCGATACAACTGTATACTTGCAGTAACCCCTATTCGACTCATAAAGTCGCGGATCAAGTTTTTGGCGCCGTTGCCGGGGACTAATTAAGTCGACATCGTAATTCCTTTTTTACGTCGCATAGACTAAGGCAAAAAACCAAAATTCCCTTTCTGTTGATTGTATGCCAAGTACTCGCTCTTCTGGCGAAGACCTCGTACGACCAACAGACGAACCTGAACGTCTTCTTACTGTAAAAAGATGTATCCAAGAATACTGCTTAGCTCACGATATCCCTTTTCCTTTATCAGAACCTGAATCTCAATCAGATCCTGAACTTGAATCTGAATCAGATTCCGAATCAGAAACAGACATGGCCGATTTACCGCAAAACCGACCTCTTAAGTATTATGTTGTCGCATCTCAACAAGAACCTCACAACAGCATTGTCGCTCCAGCTATCAACCGAAATGATTTTGAGTTGAAACCCTCGCTGTTATCTACTGTGCAACAAAATCAATTTTCTGGAAACCCAACAGAAGATCCGAACGAACATCTGACCAAGTTTGTGCAGTACGCAGACACAGTGAAAGCAAATGGTGTAACCGCAGACGCCATAAGACTACGTCTTTTCCCTTTCTCATTAAGAGATAGAGCTTAGGCTTGGTTGCAATCATTGCCATCAAATTCTATTACTTCTTGGGAAGATTTAAAGAAGGTCTTTCTGGCACGATATTTTCCGCCAAGCAAAACAACTATGCTGAGAGCCCAAATCAACAGCTTCAGACAAAAAGACAACGAGTCTTTATATGATGCATGGGAAAGATACAAAGATATGAGGAGGATATGCCCGCATCATGGTCTTGAGGATTGGTTAATTATCCACACGTTTTACAATGGTCTCTTGTACAACACAAGATTGATAATAGATGTCGCCGCTGGTGGTACACTCATGGATAAACCCTATGATGAAGCCCAATAACTCATCGAGAGCATGGCTCAGAATCACTACCAATGGGGAGGTGAAAGAACTCAAGTGGAGAAATCCCAACCAAAAGGAGGAATGTACGAAGTATCTAGCCTAGATGCCGTCTGTGCTAAGGTAGATGCAATCGCTCAAAAGATAGACAACTTGACCATGACACCCACAGCCACCGTGGCTGCTGTAGCGCCAAACTGCGAATTATGTGGAACAGCTGGACACGCTGCCCCTGAATGCCAAGTTTTAGCAGGAGCCTCTACAGATCAAGTGAATTATGCTCAAGCAAACCCCTATGCAAATACCTACAATCCTGGTTGGAAGAATCACCCCAACTTCTCTTACAAGAATAACAATGCGCTGTATGCACCTGGTCAAGCACCTGCTGCACCACCAGGTTATCAAAAGGCTACAACAGCTGCTCCAAATGTCCCTAGGAAGCCTAACCTCGAACTGATGATAGAAAACTTCATAGCTACCCAGACTCAGACAAACAAAGAGTTCCTGAATCAAAACGTACACACTAGTGAACAGATTAAGTAGTTAGCAAACAAAGTAGACGCTTTGGCCACTCACAACAAAATGCTTGAAACACAAATTTCCCAAGTGGCTCAACAACAAGCACCTACTGCTGCTCCTGCTGGAACATTTCCTGGACAGCCATAACCTAATCCCAAAGGACATGCAAACACTGTTATACTGAGAAGTGGAAAAGAATTAGATGGACCCATTGACCCAAAACTTTAAAATCCAGCCATGTACCAAAAGTCTGCTAACGACCAAACAACTGAGAAGGAGAGTGAACCCAAGGAAAAGGAATATAATGACCAAGAGGATGTAAACAAAGAAAAACCTTATGTGCCTCCACCACCTTATAAGCCGCCTATTCTGTATCCTCAAAGATTGAAAAGTTCTAAAACCGCAGGGCAATTTAAGAAATTTGTTAAACTTCTGAAACAATTAAACATCACGATACCCTTTACAGAAGCCATCACCCAGATGCCCTCGTACGCTAAGTTCCTAAAAGAAATCTTATCGAATAAGAAAAATATTGAGGAAAACGAAACAGTTACGCTTACTGCTGAGTGTAGCGCAATAATTCAAAACAAAATGCCTCCTAAGCTGAAAGACCCAAGTAGTTTCTCAATACCTTGTGTAATTGGGAAGTTCGTCATAGACAAAGCTCTGTGCGACTTAGGGGCCAGTATTAGTGTTATGCCCTTATCCATTTGCAAGAAGCTTGATATGGGAGAATTAAGACCAACTAAGATGTCTGTTCAATTAGCTGACCGCTCTGTTAAATACCCAGTTGGTATACCAGAGAATGTTCCAGTTCGTATAGGACAATTCTATATCCCTACTAATTTCATAATCATGGATATTACATAAGACTCTACTACTCCTATCTTATTAGGAAGGCCATTCCTAGCTATTGCTGGAGCAATTATAGATGTAAAGAGAGGGAGGCTAACTTTTGAAGTTGGTGAAGAGAAAGTTGAATTTATCTTGACACAATTCTTACAAGCTCCAGCCATAGACGACACATGTTATTTACTAGATGTCATAGATGAGTGCGTAAGAGAAATCGAGATGGAACCGACCATATATTCAGATATTCTAAAAATTCCTATACCTCCGATTTTCGAAGATGATAACTGGCGTAGCCTAACCGAATGCTTAGCACTTACACCAGATCATCTACCTTGCCCAAAGAACCCAGCCCTAGAACTGAAAACATTACCCAAAAATTTAAGGTATAAATTCCTAGACAAAGCTCTCGAACGACCTGTAATAGTCAACGCAGACATAGCACAGACCGAAACGAAGAAACTATTATATCTCTTAAGAAAATATCCAACTGCGTTAGGCTATAACATCGCTGATCTTAAAGGAATAAGCCCTTCTATTTGTATGCACCGCATTATGCTGGAGGAAGACTGTAAATCCTCTAGGGAACATCAGAGAAGGATTAACCCGATCTTGAGCACTGTAGTCAAGGACGAAGTGAAAAAACTTTTAGAAGCAGGAATCATATACCCGATATCAGACAGTCAATGGGTTAGCCCAATACATGTCGTTCCAAAGAAGGGAGGTGTTGCAGTTGTTAAGAACGAAAAAGGTGAATCTATAACAAAAAGGGTTGTAACTGGAAGTAGAATGTGCATCGACTATAGAAAGTTAAATAAATCCACTCGTAAAGACCATTTCCCATTGCCTTTCATTGACCAAATGTTGGAAAGATTGGCTAAACACTCATACTTCTGCTATTTAGACGGTTACTCAGGATTCTTTCAAATTCCTATTCATCCTGATGACCAAGAAAATACGACCTTCACATGTCCAAAAGTTCCACATACACCATCACCTACAGTCAAAACAAAACCATCATGAGCTGTGTTAAAAGCCATCACATCAGCAAAAGATACATCCACAAAATTCTCACCAACACTAACCTTGTATCAAGCCCCTCGTGCCAATGGTGCACACATGAAAAAGAAAAAATGAAGTCAGTTAGCAGCAGATTCAATACAATGTTCAAATGAGATTTCTGCAACATATCAAAAATCATAAGAGCCACACCAGCAGGAAAACTAGTAGCAGTAAAAAATAGTGAAAACCGTAAATAACACAGTGAAAAATTAGAAGGCAAGTTCCAAACACAACCAGACAAATTCAGGGAAGTACAAGGTTCAGAAAGTACATATAGGTTGGATACACGGTTTAGGCAAGAACACCTTCTGAACCTTAGAAAGAAACAATAAACATACCAATAATGAAGATGCTTCAGTCTATGTTCAAACCATCAAACCCTAAATTTCTAGTATATAAAGAGGAGACATTCACGAAAACTGGGGAGACAGAGACACACAGAAAAAACCTAGCAGCCATAATTTTTAGATTAGCAGAAACACACTTTTCAGCAAAAAAATCTGAAGTCATCACACAATAACAAATATCACAGACCAAGATCAAAAACCTCAAACAAACACTGAAAGGAGTAGAAGGAATTCACAACAGAAAAGAAGAAGAGAAAAAAAGGTATCAAGCGGAGTCAATTGAAACACACCTGAGGTTCCTCGGAAACGTTCTTCAAGAGGTAGTTTCTTCTCTTTCTCTACAACTTGAACGCCTTGCTTGATTTCTCTTTGATTTTCTTTGATCTCGGAATAATGTAGATCGCTCTTCGTCCTTTGATTTGTCTAGTTTTGAAGTTAGGGTTTCCATTTGGGAAAACCCTCGATTTGAGAAATTGGGGCTTTTTCTAACAAAACTGGGTTCGGATTTGAAAAGAGGAGAGGAAAATAGGTAGCGTTAGTGTTTGGATTTTGGAGTTTTGGTGGTGGTGTTGCCGGAGAAGACGGAGGCGGCAACCGCGCGCCGTGGCTTCTCCAGCCGTTTTAGGGTTCCGGCAATGAGAGGCTTCAGAGAGAGAGAGAGAGAGGCGTGAGAGAAGTATAGAGAGAGAAACAGATTGGGTTATGAACTTTGTTTTTTCATTTTCTTGGTTTATCCCGTGAATTCAAGTGAGGTGGTGGGGTGGTCGTATCCACCGGTGACATGTGTCACCGGTCACCCATTTTCTTGTGCGCGCATGTACCCTACTCCCCCACCATATGCATGTTGTTCTCAGCCTTTGGATTGAGAGTCACCTTTGACTCTACAAGGAACGGACGCTCCAGATCTATCCTTGGGGTCAACTCAGTTGACTGAGGTCCATGGAACCCTTCAGCCTGCGTGGGCCTCTTAAGCTGGGCTTAGAAGAAATTCCTTTTATCACCCCCTGTTTCTTCTTTTTATGGCCCAATGTTTTTTCTTTTAGTTAGTTTTTAGTTTAAAAAAGAAACTTAATTTTATTTACTTATTAAAAAATCTAAAAAACATTTTTATTTTAAATATTAACTTTTTGAAAATATTATTATTAAAATAATTTAGTAAGTTTTTATTAAAACTTTTTTCATTTAATATTAATTAGTCTATTTATGATTAATTTTATTAAATATTGAATTTTAATTATTGATTTAGTTTTAATTCTAAAAAAAATCCAAAAATTACTTTTCTATTTAATTCCTAATCTAGTTAATTTCTTAACTTTTAAAAATATATTTTTCAAATCAAATCATAGTCTATTTTGGCCTAATTATTAATTATTTTCTTAAATCAAATCATAAAATGTTTAGATTAATATTTCTAAACCTTTTCCTAATTAATTATGGAAGTAGTGGGCTTTTGGAGTCTAGCACTCCTTAGGTCCTTGAACGATCGCTCTTGGGGCGTACGCCTTGAGTTGTGATCATTCCGTCTTTCATTCTAAAACACTTAATTCACTTAAACCCTCATACTTAAGACATTTAATTCAATTAAAACATCCTTTTAAAAAACACTTTCTTAAGATCATAATCAACGTTTTAATACTTAAAATATTCTCATAAAATATTTAAGTCAAACTTCTTAAACCATTCACATAATTAATTACTGGAAGTAATGGGCTTTTAGAGTCTAGCACTCTTTGGGTCTTGAACGATCGCTCTTGGGGTGCACGCCTTGGGTTGTGTTCGTTCCGAGCTTCCATTTCAAAACTTAAAAACTCTCAACCCAACTAAAATACTTAATCATCTTTAAAACCTTTACAACTTCAAATCCAAAATCAACTAACGCGTCTAAAACACCTCAAATTCAAATCTTTTTCTTAAATCAAATTGAGAAAGTAGTGGACTTTCGAGGTCTAGCACCTCTTGGGCCCTGGAATGAATGCTCTTGAGGTGCACGCTTTGGGTTGTGTTCATTCCGAACTTTCTTCCTAAAACACTCGCCCTAATTATATGGACAAGTAAGCCAATTGTCCAACAAATACAATTTCATAATTAATAGAATGAAAAAGGTGTCGTTGAGATCTAGCATCTCAATAATGCCCCGATTAATTGGTTGCAAGGCCGACGTCTCGTTTATCGAATAATCGTCATTCTTCCACAAAATACTTAACAAACTAAACGCTTCTTATGCAACCAAAACCCTAAAACATACGTAAATCGAACTTTTTTTTTCAAATCAAATCTTAACGCACTTAATCCAATTTAAACAACTTTTCTCAAAAAGAACATTCTTTAGTCCATTCTCTCGCGCATATGAACTAGTGCTTCAGCCTCCCATAACGAGCAGACAAGCCAACGTTTAGCAGTTAGAATGTGAATTAAACTCTCGTTCGCCTAAAAAACACCAACCAACCGTAGTCCCACGAACTACGAATGCTCTGACTTTCCCATTGCACGAGGGAATACGTAGGCCCAAGGATTCTCAATCCTTGCCGAGCACCCTAATAAAAAAACCACCCATTTCCCCCTTAGAAAACAATATTACCTAAGAAGAAAACAAACAAACCAAGCTAACTTATCTCCCGAATCGAATCAAGAGGTTCCCGTTGAGTACAACGGATGTAGAGGGTGCTAATACCTTCCCTCTTGCGTAACCGACTCCCGAACCCGTAATTTGGTTGCGATGACCAAGTTCTTATCTCTCTTTAAAGGTTTTATCGATATTTTCCTTTCCCTCATTTGGGATAAATAAAGTTCGGTGGCGACTCTGTTTCGAACAGGTTTTTCCGCGTCCATCGCGAGGATCGTATTTTTCGAGGTACGACAGTGATTAGTGAAGGTGTATGGTAGGAAATGATCAAAGTGATGTAGGGGAATTAAAATGAGATGGTCTAGAATATTCCAAATGTGATCAAGGGCTGAGATTGGTGCAAAATTGCTTAATTTGAGTTTGCTGAATTTTTTCAAATTTTCACGAGGGTAATCGATTACCCTAATTGAGTAACCGATTACTCAGTGCAAATTTTGAAAAAATTGCCTTTTTGAGTGCACTGTTGTGGTTCAGCTCGATTCTTTTGCTTGTCAAAGAAGGCATGGAAATAAACACATGAACCTTGGAGTCTCTTGAATAAAATCAATTAAATCTCAGAAACTCTTGATCAGATGAATTTAAATTGTTTGCAGATCAACTTTGACATTGTTCAGATGAAATTCATTCGAGTTGAGGGACTGTTTGATATCCTTGATTCTCGTCCTGAAAAAGTTAGTAAAAAGGAAATACAAACATATTTTTGGACTTTGGTTAAAGGTTAGTAAACATAAGCAAATGGAGGCAAATAAGAAAGGCACATGTACCCAGGAGAAACACATATTGTGATCTTGTTTGCGGTATGAGATGCAAATGAAATGTGTGAAATCTTATGGGTAAAAATTAGGATTCAACAATAACCAATGGTCTATGCATGTTAAAAACGAATCATTTCAAAACTTGATTCAGAGACATGCAATCATGAAGGAGACTCAATAATAGAAAGTAAATCAAAGATGAAATTGATAAGACAAGTAACAAAATAACCGTATTGGGGTGCTCCCCCTTAATGTATTAGGGACATGTGACTATGATAAGTTCTTCTGAATTTTACTGATTTGATTTTGACTCCGAATCAATTGAAGAGCTATGCTTTGGCTGAAATTCAAATTTTGTTGCAAAGCAGCAATAATAGCTTGGAAAATTGTCCAAACATGCCTCAGTCGGACAACACATTGTTACTAGAGAGACAAAATAGATTAATTTATGGTGAGTGGAACTATGATATACAACCTTTAGTTGAGGAGCATTGTAAATTGATGTCAACAATGACAATTAAACACAAGAGAATATATGATAAGATTATGATAAGGGTCGAAGAAAATAGGTCTTTTTTTCTTCTTTATAGTTATGAAGGAACTGTCAAGATTTACATTTGGAGAGCAATGTCTGCAGCATTAAGGGTGAAATGTGAGATTGTCCTAACCGTAGCATCAAGTGGGAGAGCTGCACTGCTAATTCTTGGCGGAAGAACTGCATACTCGAGGTTCGGCATCCCATTAAATATTGATGAATACTCGACGTGTGAAATAACTCCAAAAGACCTTTTAACTTATTTAATATGTCGTGCAAAGGTAATCATGTGGGATGAAGAACCTATGATGCACAAACATTGTTTTGAAGTTGTTGATCGTACTTTGAAGGATATATTGAGAGGAAAAAATATTTCAGTTGGTAGAAAGTTAGTTGTCTTGGGAGGAGATTTTCGTCAAATTCTTTTTGTTATACCTAAAGGAACAAGACAAGAAGTTGTTCATTCTACTATAAATTATTCTCTTCAGTGGAGTTTTTATGAAGTGCTTACATTGACTACTAACATGAGAATTCTAATCGGAGGTACAGATTCTGACTTTGAAGAGAGAAAGATTTTTCATAGTGGATTTCTAGAATTGGCGATGGAAGCATCGAAGATGCTAATGATGAAGATATAGTCCAGATAGCACAAGATTTGTTGATTACTAGCTTTGGTGATCCACTTTCACCTATTGTTTAAAGCACGTATCTAGATTTATTGCATAACATGAGCGGTACATCATTTTTTCAGAATAGAGCTATATTTCCTCCTAAGAATGCAATTATGGATGCCATCAATGACTACATGTTGGATGTCATACCTGGAGAACAAAAAACGTATTTAAGTTATGATTCTCTATGTAATGTCAGATCAAATATTGACATGCCAGATGATGTGCACACTCCTGAATTTCTAAACACCGTTGTTTCTTCTGGACTTCCAAATCACAAATTAAGATTAAAATTAACATCGGCAATTTCCATTGATTGTTTCATTCGTTATGACTATCAAGAAGAGTCAAGGACAGTCTCTCACACATGTTGGAGTGATCTTTCCCAATCAATATTCTCTCACGGACAACTATATGTTATACTATCAAGGGTTACTTTAAGGAAAGACTTAAATTTACTAATAACTGACAATAAAAGTAAAGATTCAAATGTAATTGGAAATGTAGTTTACAAAAAAGTGTTCCAAAATGTTCAGAGTTAGTAAATTTTATATAAAATTATGTAATTTCTTCTTATGATATTTAAAAAATTTCTATTTACATTTATGCATTATTTCATTCAACACAATTATTTGTTCGATTTTTGAGATTGCGTTTAATTTTTATTTGTTCGATTCTTTAAAAGTCTAAAGTCGACAAACTCTAAATGGGTGTTTGATATAAAAAAAAAAACGCTTGAAGTATGGTTATAAACTTTTTAAAGCAAAGCAAAATCTTAACTAAGGCTCAACATATTGAGCTATAAACCCAACCGATTCATAGTAACTTAAATTTTATAAAAAAGAATAATATTTTGTCTTTAAATTATATATTTGCCACATACTGTATTCGATAAAAGAACATCTTGAGGCACTTTAATAAAGTATTGGAGTCTTTAAAACAGTAAAATAATTCAGGAAATTAAATATTATGCACATGCTATGCTATACATTTGCTATGCTCAAGGAAAATCAAAGTGGTGAATGGTATTACAAACTTTGGATACTACTACTAATTAATGGCATCTTCCTGCATGGACGCCATTTCCACAAAAAGTCTGTACTCCAGTTTAGACAGAAACTTAAACCACACACAGGCTTTGCATAGAATAAGGTGATGTGCATGGAATCCATGTGCACAAGGAGATAATGCAATCGTTTTGCATGGATGACATTTGCATAAACTTTGTTACCACTTGGAGGAATCAATCTCATCAATAAGACAAGTTTTGCATGCAACTATATAAGAAAATTTGTAAAGAAATAAAAAAGTTGTGTAATTTAATTATGTTGAACGGTATATTTAGTATTGAGTTTAGAAAATTAAAAAAATAGGCAATACAAATAACACTCATGCTTATTAGAATTCAATATAACAGTTGTGAATATCTTTGGGACTCAAGAAGGCAAATTCAGTCTTGTAAGACGTGTATACCTTTGGAGATGTGTCGTGTTTTGAAAATACACTTGGTTAAATTTCTTTTTTTTTTTTAAGAGTTTGGTTAAATTTCTAATTACTAAACCTATCAATGAACCAACTATTTGTATTGGGTAATGAAGTTGGCACCAACTTTGTTACCTCTTGGAGGAATCGATATGATCAATAAGACAAGTTTTGCATGCAATTATAGATGTATGTATTTACCTATAAATAATGAGAAACTTATAACAGTTTCATACACACTCACTAAACTCTTCACAGCTATCACTTCTTTATAACTATCTAAATGGAGTTTTCACATATCACGGTTTTAGCTCTCTTTTGTGTAAGTTATCTATTTTCTACTCTATTTGGTTTTTGGATGAAATTGTCATGAACTTTTTTATAAGGAATGAGGAAGATATTCTTTAATCATTTTGAATTCATCACTAATATGGAAAATGTGAATTTTGTTTTGCAGTTGGCTTTTGTGAGAACTGGTGCCATACCATCCGGAGAAGATTATTGGAAATATGTCTGGCCAAACACTCCTCTCCCTAAGGCTTTTTCAGATCTTCTGCTTCCTTGTTAGTAACATGAATTATATATATAATGAAATGTTGCCTTATAATAAGACTATGTGTCGTGGTTTTTGAACTAATTAATATGTTGTTTCATGTGGCAGATGGAAAAACCAACAACCTGCCTATTAGAGTCGAAGAAATAAACCAATACTCGACACTATTTTTTCCACATGATCTTTATCCAGGAAAGAAAATAGTATTGGGTAACACTCACTCTGTTGCAAAGACGGCGCGCCCATTCACAGAACCAACACAAGGTGTGACTGATTCCATATGGCTGGAAAATAAAGAAAGACAAAGCCTGGATGACTTTTGTAATAGTCCAACTGCTAAAGGAGAACACAAACATTGTGTATCATCTTTAGAATCTATGATTGATCATGTCATTTCACATTTTAGAACATCAAAGATCAAGGCTATTTCAAGTACTTTTGACATAAATCAAGATGAATATGTGGTGGAGGAAGTAAAAAAAGTTGGTGACAATGCAGTGATGTGTCATAGATTGAATTTCAAAAAAGTTGTATTCAATTGCCACCAAGTGCGTGAAACAACCGCTTACGTGGTCTCATTGGTAGCACCTGATGGAAGCAAAGCAAAGGCCTTAACAGTTTGTCACCATGATACAAGAGGTATGAACCCTGAGTTGCTTTACGAAGCTCTCAAAGTTAGCCCTGGAACCGTTTCTGTTTGCCATTTCATTGGCAATAAGGCTGCTGCTTGGGTGCCTAATCATTCTGTTGATCATCCTTGTGTCATCTAGATGCTAACTGGTTATGCACATCATGGAACCTTCATGTTCAAACTTCATTTGTGTTGAAGTAATATAAGTATGTAAGGAGAAGTATGATGTGCAAGTATCAGATATTATGTATTCTAAATAAAACATATTAGTTCTAAATTATGGTCGTAACTTTGTATGTTATGATAGTTTGGTATCGATTATCAAATTGTTGATGTATGTTTGGGTAATTTGGTATCGATAATCATATCGTTGATGTATGTTTCAATTCCATAATGAAAAAAAAAATATGTGTGATATTCTATATTATTTCTTAGTCTGTTTACATTTTTTTTCTTTAATAGAGTAGATGTGTTTCAAAATACTAAGGAGTGTGTAGAAAAATAGGTTTGAATGACATAATCTGCAATGAGTGGACCTAATTTTGGAAGGCAGGGTGAGAAATTTGCAATCTATTAACTTAGCTACAGAGAAAGGAATTGAAAACATCAATAACACCATAATAGAGAGGTTAGAAATTTTGCCTTGGCCACCAAGAATTGAGCATTCTCCACCAAAACATTAAGTCGGGTAGCGCATGGTGGAATGGGATTTTCCTCCTTGATACATATCTTTAAGGAACTTCTGCTTGGTTCATTGTGGGTTTCTCGCAGAAGGTAGGCAATGGCTTTTCCACCTCTTTTTTCTTAAGATATGGGAAATTGGAAACTGATTTCGAATAAGAAATTAATTAGAAAGTAGAAACTTATTTGATCATAAAGAGATAGCCAATAAATTGGAAATGGTAGATATTTCAAATATTCCTCACATATTCCCTACGATTAAGTTATATTAGATCTTTACAGTCTAGTGCTTGACCACTTAATACAATCTAGGGATTTGAATGATTAAAATGTGTCACGAAATTCCAACTCAGAGCAAGTGACTGGTTTGCAAACAGATCAAGTGGACTAATGTGAATGAGCTGCTACACCTCAATACAATCGAAGTGCAATTCACTTGGTCGAATGGCAGGATTGAGGCAGAGTCAGTTTCTTTAAGGATGGATCAGAGTATATGCAACCATGCAATGGAGAGTGGTTGATCGTTGCTCAAATCATAATCCTTTCTTGGTGATTCAAGAGCTTGTTGGATTTGCTTCTAGTCCATATAAATTCTTCAAAGTCTGGACTGATCATACGGAATATTCTCGATTGGTTAAGGAAATATGGACGAAACTAGTCATTGGTAATCCTATGTCTCAATTGCAAACTAAGCTGACACGGCTGAAAGTCGCGATTAAAACATGGAATCAAATGGTTTTAAGAAATGTAGATCATAATGTTAAGCTTGCAGTGGAAGAGGTGAATAGGATTCAACTATTAATTGGTCAACTTGGTCTCACAGACAGATTAAAGCAACAGGATCACAAAGCGCAATTGATTCTCATGAGAGCTCTCTTAACTCAAGATGATTTCTGGTGTGAGAAAGCTAGAGTGTAGCATTTCTTGCATGGAGACTGAAACACCTCGTATAATCATCGTTTGGCAAAAATCAAAGTTGTTTCTGTAACGCCCCGATTTTGATTATTCCATTATTTTTTAGTCTTTTAATTTAATTGGGTGATAATTTATTTTAATTGTTAAATTGGTGTGTTAAATGTTATTTTACCATTTTCGAGAGTTTTCGGGGAAATTAGAATGGAGGGTATTTTAGTCTTTTCTCAATTAATTATAAGTTAGAAATTTTGTGGAATTAGAATTGTGTGATTAAAATGAATTAAGTGTTTGTGTGGAAAAAGGAGAGAAAAGAAATAGAATAGAAAGAAAATAGAAAGAAAAGAGGGAGAAAAGAGAATTAGAGAGAAATAGAGAAAGATAGAAAGAAAAAGGAGAGAAGGAAAGAAGAGGAAGAGAAAAGAAGAGGAAAGGAGGAAAAACTTAGAAATTCATCAAGATCAATCAATTAGCAAGCTTGGAATCCGGGTAAGGGTGTGAAACATTGTTATCTTATCAATGTATATGATTATGTATGAATTGTTGTTGTTGTTGATGAATTTTGTGAGTTTTAGGGTATAACCCATTTTTGAGAAATTGATTAGAAATTGATCCAAATGTATTAAAACTTATGTTGATTGTGTTCATAGTTGTTTATACATGATTGGTATGTATTGTTATACATCAAATTGGCATTTTTCTGAGTATTAGGTGAAGATTTGGATGATTGGGGAGTGGAAAACGCAGAACTTCGTTCTGCAGAATTTTTCTGGGTATGCTCTGGCCATACGCGTAAGGGGCATGTCCATACGCGTATGAGCCAAGGCAATACGCGTATCATTGGCTTATTTTTGGGCCAATACGCGTATGAATATTGGCATTACGCGTAACAGGGGCGAGCCATGGGCCAATACGCGTATGGGTTTTGGAACGAGGAATTTGTGAAGGAAATGGTTTCTGTCCGTACGCGTATGGACATGGGTGATACGCGTATGGACAGGAGGAATGTAAAAATGGGATTTTTCAAAATGTCGTTTTCGGTTTCGTCCGTAACTTTTGTTCCGAGTATCCGATTTTTACATTCTTGGTGTCGTTGGAAAGGTATTGAGCTGTACTTTCTTATTATGATGTTTTGAAAATCGTTAGCCGATTTAATTATGTCGGAAAGTCGGGAATAGTGCTATTTAGCGACTTTTACCGTTTTGACTGTGTGTTTGAATGTGAATCATACAATAGTGCATTGATGTGAATGTATATAGATTGTATGTGATTGTATGAGATGAATGCATGAATATATTGTGAATATGTATGCATTTCAAGAATGTCTTTTGAGTCATTTTGCATGTGAAGCATCATGATGTACATTCTTGTGTTGTGCGATTCTAATGAGAATCCGTCGTAACGTCGTGTGCCCATGTGGGGTGTGAGCGATGATTACGAATGATTGTGTGCCCATGTGGGGTGTGAGCAATCGGATCGTGTGCCCGTGTGGGGTGTGAGCGATCGGGTCGTGTGCCCATGTGGGGTGTGAGCGATCCATAAACATTGTGTGCCCATGTGGGGTGTGAGCAATGGGTGAACATCGTAGGCCCGACGGGGAGTTACTTCGGTAACGAGCGATGGTTCCAGCAGAGTTCCTGAGTGAACTAGTGATGATTGAGTCGGTACCGCATTGCATTTGCATAGAGTCGTGGGTCGGTCTCTATGATTTGCATTTATCATCTTTATAATGATGTGTTGTTAAATGAACATAATTGTGTATGTTTATACGGAATGATTGAGAAATGTGAAAGTGTGCATGATGAATATACTTGTTATATATATATACATTGTGATGTATATAGATGAAAATGTGATGAATTATGGTGAGAATGTGTAATATGTGTATTTTGATGTTAAGATATATATAATTGTATGCATTGTTATTATGATAATATTTCTCACCCTTCTGCTGTTTTATGATGCTCTATGAGGCATTGCAGAGTAGGTATGCTGGAGGTCTTTTTGTGAAGCGTGTCTTCATTCTTTTGGTCGGTTGGCTCTGATATGTAGCACCGGGTAGCTAGGATGTATATTATTCTTTTGTGATACATTTGCATATGTATCTTGCTGATGAATTTGTGTACAAACATGATGTTGCTAGTGATTCATACTGGATAATGTACATATGTGTTGTTCTTCAATATTTTAGATGTTTCCGCTTTTATTCTAAATATTGAGATGTGGGTGTAAGGACAAAGTTCCTCTGTGATAAGTTACCCCACTGTTGCATATCAATATAATGAGCAGGTGTTGTATGTATTAATTGCGTGTATGATGTGACATGCCTCTTTTATACCATGTTTTAATCGTATTCTGGCGAATTTTTATATTTTTTTATATATGTGCCTAAATGATTTATGTGATTATTTGGGGGTATAGAAAGGGGGTGTTACATTAAGTGGTATCAGAGCCAGAGTTGAGTCAGTTGTGTCTGTCTTGTTGTTGTGTTGGTTGAACTGTCATTTAACCTTGTTGTCATTTTTGGGAATAATCAGAAGATGGCTGGTAGAAACGACAATGCGATGGCTGCTGCTTTGGAAGCAATGGCTAGGGCGGTGCAAGGTGCACCTAACGTGAATGCTAATGACGAATTCAGGAAGAATCAACCACCGGTTTTCAAAGGAAGATTTGATCCCGATGGAGCTCAATTGTGGTTGAAGGAGATTGAAAGAATCTTCAGAGTGATGGGCTGTGCGGAGGAGAATAAGGTAAGGCTTGGGTCTCACATGCTGAAGGAAGAAGCCGACGATTGGTGGGTCGGTATGCGTGAAGTTCTTGAGGTGGATGATGAAGAGGTAACTTGGAATTTATTTCGTACTGAATTTTTGAGGAAGTATTACCCTGAGAGTGTGAAGGGAAAGAAGGAGATGGAGTTTCTTGAACTGAAACAAGGTAGTATGTCTGTGGTGGACTATACTGCTAAATTTGTGGAGTTGGTTCAATTTCATCCTCATTATGCTGCGATTACTGCTGAGTTCTCAAAGTGTATTAAATATGAGAATGGTTTACGTCCTGAGATTAAACAAGCTGTGGGATATCAAAGGATAAGGAGGTTTGCGGATTTGACGGAATGTAGTAGAATCTTCGAAGAAGATAGTAAGGCTCGTTCTACACATTACAAAAGTTTGAATGAGAGGAAGGGGAAGCAACAAGCTAGAAGTGGACCTTATGTGACACCCGTTGATAAGGGTAAGCATAGGGGAAGCTTTGATAGGAGGTCTGGAGGAGGAGGTTCCGGTGTTGTTAGGTGTTACAAATGTGGTGATATAGGTCATAAATCTTTTGAGTGTGGGAAGCCTGTAGCGAAATGTTCTAATTGTGGTGGTCTTGGGCATGCTGCTACAGATTGTAGAAGAAATATGGTGAAGTGCTATAATTGTGGAGAAGTGGGTCACATTAGTACTAAGTGTACTAAGCCGAAACAAGCTCAAGCGGGCGGAAAGGTGTTTGCATTGGCGGGGACTCAAACTACGAATGCGGACCGTTTGATTAAAGGTACATGCTTTATTAATAGTACACCTTTAGTTGCTGTTATTGATACGGGAGCGACTCATTCGTTTATTTCGTCTGAGTGCGCGAAGCGTTTGAATCTTGCGTTAACTGTGATGGGTGCAGAAATGGTTATTGAGACTCCTGCTTCAGGGTCGGTAAATACATCTTTGGTGTGTATGAGTTGTCCTTTGACCATGTATGGTAAAGACTTTGTTATGGATTTAGTATGTTTGCCGTTGGAGGGATTGGACGTAATCTTGGGTATGAACTGGTTGCAATTTAACCGAGTTCATATAGATTGCTATCACAAGTTAGTAAGGTTTCCTTCTTTGGAAGATGATGAATTTGAGAGTTTCCTATCCACTAAAGAGTTGAAGAAACTTTTAGCGGACGAAGCTCAATTGTTTGGTTTGTTTGCATCATTGTCGGTGGAGAGTAAAGTTGAGCTTGATGTGTTCCCAGTGGTGTGCGAATTTCCAGAAGTGTTTCCGGAAGATATTACGGATGTACCGCCAGAAAGAGAAGTTGAATTTTCTATTGATCTAGTTCCGGGTACTAGACCGATTTCGATGGCACCGTATCGTATGTCGGCATCGGAATTGGTAGAATTGAAAAAGCAATTGAATGACTTGTTGGACAAGAAATTTGTAAGGCCAAGTGTTTCTCCTTGGGGTGCTCCGGTATTGTTGGTAAAGAAGAAGGACGGGAGTATGCGGTTATGCATTGATTATCGACAGTTGAACAAGGTGACAATTAAGAACAAGTATCCGCTTCCAAGGATCGATGATTTGATGGACCAATTGGTTGGTGCGAATGTTTTTAGCAAGATTGATTTGAGATCAGGATACCACCAGATTCGTGTGAAAGGAGAGGATATTCAAAAGACGGCATTTAGGACACGGTATGGTCATTACGAATACTCCGTGATGCCATTCGGGGTTTCTAACGCGCCGGGTGTGTTTATGGAATACATGAATCGTATTTTTCATGAACAGTTGGATCGTTTTGTGGTTGTGTTCATCGATGATATTTTGATTTACTCTAAGTCTCAAGAGGAGCATGAAGAGCATTTGAGAATTGTGTTGCAAATTTTGAAAGAGAAACAATTGTATGCTAAGTTGTCGAAGTGTGAATTTTGGTTATCGGAAGTATGTTTCCTTGGACATGTTATTTCCGGTAGTGGTATTAGTGTTGATCCATCCAAGATAGATGCGGTGATGCAATGGGAGGCTCCTAGGTCGGTTACGGAGATTCGAAGCTTTTTAGGCTTGGCGGGTTATTATCGGAGGTTTATTGAGGGATTTTCGAAATTGGCACTTCCTTTAACGCAATTGACTTGTAAAGGAAAGGCTTTCATTTGGGATATTCATTGTGAAGAGAGTTTCAATGAGTTAAAGAGAAGGTTGACAACGACTCCGATCTTGATTTTGCCTAATCCTAATGAACCATTTGTTGTGTATTGTGATGCTTCATTGACAGGTTTAGGTGGTGTTTTGATGCAAGATGGAAAAGTTGTGGCATATGCTTCTAGACAATTGAGAGTGCATGAAAAGAATTACCCTACACATGACTTGGAGTTAGCGGCGGTGGTGTTTGTTTTGAAAATATGGAGGCATTATCTTTATGGTGCGAGATTTGAAGTTTTTAGTGATCACAAAAGCTTAAGATATTTATTTGATCAGAAAGAATTGAACATGAGACAAAGGAGGTGGCTAGAACTTTTGAAGGATTATGATTTTGGTTTGAATTACCATCCGGGTAAGGCAAACGTGGTGGCCGATGCCTTAAGTCGGAGGTTGTTACATATGTCCGCATTGATGATGGAAGAATGGGAACTTTTGGAAGATTTCAGAGATTTGAGTTTGGTTTGTGAAATGACGCCGAGGAGTGTGCGACTTGGTATGTTACATGTTACGAATGATTTTCTTGCAACGGTTAGGGAAAAGCAAAAGTTGGACTTGAAATTCGTTGATTTGATGTTGAATGAGAATGAGGATTTCAAGGTGGATAATTATGGAGTTTTGAGATTCCGTGGTCGTATTTGTATTCCCGACGACGCGGAGTTGAAAAAGATGATTCTAGAGGAAGGACACCGAAGTAATTTGAGTATTCATCCGGGTGCGAATAAGATGTATCAAGATTTGAAGAAGATCTTTTGGTGGTCCGGTTTAAAGAGGGATGTGGCTCGATTTGTGTATGCATGCTTAACTTGTCAAAAGTCTAAGGTGGAACATCAAAAACCAAGTGGATTTATGCAACCGTTGGATATTCCGGAATGGAAATGGGATAGTATATCGATGGATTTTGTTACGGGATTGCCAAATACGCAAAGAGGTCATAATTCTATTTGGGTAATTGTTGATAGGCTTACTAAATCTGCCCACTTTATTCCAATTGATATTAGTTATCCTTTGGAGAAGTTAGCCGAGATTTATGTTCTTGTGATTGTGAAGCTACATGGAGTTCCTAAGAGTATTGTATCGGATAGAGATCCAAGGTTTACATCGAGGTTTTGGGAGAGTTTACAAAGGCTTTGGGTTCTAAGCTAAGATTGAGTTCGGCTTACCATCCGCAAACGGACGGTCAAACCGAGAGGACGATTCAATCGTTGGAGGATTTATTGCGTGCTTGTGTACTCGAGCAAGGTGGTGCTTGGGATGGTTATTTGGCGTTGATTGAATTCACTTACAATAACAGTTTTCATTCGAGTATAGGTATGGCACCATTTGAGGCTTTGTATGGCCGAAGATGTCGAACACCTTTGTGTTGGCATGAAACCGGCGAGAGGACGATAGTTGGACCGGAAATGGTACAACAAACAACGGAGAAAGTGAAGTTTATTCGGGAGAAGATGAAAGCTTCTCAAAGTAGACAAAAGAGCTATCATGACAAGAGAAGGAAGGATCTTGAGTTTCAAGAAGGTGACCATGTGTTTTTGAGAGTTACACCAGTTACTGGTGTGGGTCGTGCTTTGAAGTCGAAGAAGTTGACTTCTCGTTTTATTGGTCCGTATCAGATTACTTCACGAGTTGGTGTTGTGGCTTACCGTGTGGCGTTGCCTCCGAACCTTTTGAATTTGCATGACGTATTCCATGTTTCGCAACTTCGGAAATATGTTCCGGATCCGTCACATGTTATTCCTATGGACGAGGTTGAAGTGAGAGATAACCTTACGGTGGAAGCTTTACCGGTTAGGATTTTGGACCGCGAAGTTAAGAAACTAAGGGGCAAGGATATTGCGCTTGTGAAAGTAGCGTGGGGAGGCGCTGCGGAAGGCAATATGACGTGGGAACTAGAGAGTGGGATGCGAGAGTCGTATCCGGAGTTATTTGAATCAGGTATTATTTTCGAGGACGAAAATTTCTAAGTGGGGGAGAGTTGTAACGCCCCGATTTTGATTATTCCATTATTCTTGAGTCTTTTAATTTAATTGGGTGATAATTTATTTTAATTGTTAAATTGGTGTGTTAAATGTTATTTTACCATTTTCGAGAGTTTTCGGGGAAATTAGAATGGAGGGTATTTTAGTCTTTTCTCAATTAATTATAAGTTAGAAATTTTGTGGAATTAGAATTGTGTGATTAAAATGAATTAAGTGTTTGTGTGGAAAAAGGAGAGAAAAGAAATAGAATAGAAAGAAAATAGAAAGAAAAGAGGGAGAAAAGAGAATTAGAGAGAAATAGAGAAAGATAGAAAGAAAAAGGAGAGAAGGAAAGAAGAGGAAGAGAAAAGAAGAGGAAAGGAGGAAAAACTTAGAAATTCATCAAGATCAATCAATTAGCAAGCTTGGAATCCGGGTAAGGGTGTGAAACATTGTTATCTTATCAATGTATATGATTATGTATGAATTGTTGTTGTTGTTGATGAATTTTGTGAGTTTTAGGGTATAACCCATTTTTGAGAAATTGATTAGAAATTGATCCAAATGTATTAAAACTTATGTTGATTGTGTTCATAGTTGTTTATACATGATTGGTATGTATTGTTATACATCAAATTGGCATTTTTCTGAGTATTAGGTGAAGATTTGGATGATTGGAGTGGAAAACGCAGAACTTCGTTCTGCAGAATTTTTCTGGGTATGCTCTGGCCATACGCGTAAGGGGCATGTCCATACGCGTATGAGCCAAGGCAATACGCGTATCATTGGCTTATTTTTGGGCCAATACGCGTATGAATATTGGCATTACGCGTAACAGGGGCGAGCCATGGGCCAATACGCGTATGGGTTTTGGAACGAGGAATTTGTGAAGGAAATGGTTTCTGTCCGTACGCGTATGGACATGGGTGATACGCGTATGGACAGGAGGAATGTAAAAATGGGATTTTTCAAAATGTCGTTTTCGGTTTCGTCCGTAACTTTTGTTCCGAGTATCCGATTTTTACATTCTTGGTGTCGTTGGAAAGGTATTGAGCTGTACTTTCTTATTATGATGTTTTGAAAATCGTTAGCCGATTTAATTATGTCGGAAAGTCGGGAATAGTGCTATTTAGCGACTTTTACCGTTTTGACTGTGTGTTTGAATGTGAATCATACAATAGTGCATTGATGTGAATGTATATAGATTGTATGTGATTGTATGAGATGAATGCATGAATATATTGTGAATATGTATGCATTTCAAGAATGTCTTTTGAGTCATTTTGCATGTGAAGCATCATGATGTACATTCTTGTGTTGTGCGATTCTAATGAGAATCCGTCGTAACGTCGTGTGCCCATGTGGGGTGTGAGCGATGATTACGAATGATTGTGTGCCCATGTGGGGTGTGAGCAATCGGATCGTGTGCCCGTGTGGGGTGTGAGCGATCGGGTCGTGTGCCCATGTGGGGTGTGAGCGATCCATAAACATTGTGTGCCCATGTGGGGTGTGAGCAATGGGTGAACATCGTAGGCCCGACGGGGAGTTACTTCGGTAACGAGCGATGGTTCCAGCAGAGTTCCTGAGTGAACTAGTGATGATTGAGTCGGTACCGCATTGCATTTGCATAGAGTCGTGGGTCGGTCTCTATGATTTGCATTTATCATCTTTATAATGATGTGTTGTTAAATGAACATAATTGTGTATGTTTATACGGAATGATTGAGAAATGTGAAAGTGTGCATGATGAATATACTTGTTATATATATATACATTGTGATGTATATAGATGAAAATGTGATGAATTGTGGTGAGAATGTGTAATATGTGTATTTTGATGTTAAGATATATATAATTGTATGCATTGTTATTATGATAATATTTCTCACCCTTCTGCTGTTTTATGATGCTCTATGAGGCATTGCAGAGTAGGTATGCTGGAGGTCTTTTTGTGAAGCGTGTCTTCATTCTTTTGGTCGGTTGGCTCTGATATGTAGCACCGGGTAGCTAGGATGTATATTATTCTTTTGTGATACATTTGCATATGTATCTTGCTGATGAATTTGTGTACAAACATAATGTTGCTAGTGATTCATACTGGATAATGTACATATGTGTTGTTCTTCAATATTTTAGATGTTTCCGCTTTTATTCTAAATATTGAGATGTGGGTGTAAGGACAAAGTTCCTCTGTGATAAGTTACCCCACTGTTGCATATCAATAGAATGAGCAGGTGTTGTATGTATTAATTGTGTGTATGATGTGACATGCCTCTTTTATACCATGTTTTAATCGTACTCTGGCGAATTTTTATATTTTTTTATATATGTGCCTAAATGATTTATGTGATTATTTGGGGGTATAGAAAGGGGGTGTTACAGTTTCCAAGAAGATAAATATGATTAACAGTGTTATCAGTTCTCTTTCTAATGCGGCGGAAATAGAATAATCATTTGTCTACTATTTCCAAACAATTTTGTGTTCTGATAACAATTGCATTGAGAATTCCATGGTGCGGGAATGTATTCCTAGTATGGTCCCGCAGCAGGATAATAATTTGTTGACAGAAGTTCCAACTCCATAGCATATTAAATCTGTTGTTTTTGAGATGAACAGAGACGCGACTCCGGGTCTCGATGGGTTCTGATGTTATTTCTATCAATTCTTCTGGGGAGGTGGTTGCTTTCCATGCCATTAATTTGGTCCAACAATTTTTCATTATTAGTAAGCTCAATGCAAATATGAATGCAAACTTTCATATACTCATTCCGAAAGTTACCGAGGCTGACAGAGAGGGAGATTTTCTTCCGATTGCTCTTGCTAATTTCCAATTTAAAATTATCACAAAAAATATTGGTGGATAGATTAGTTAGTATTGCTTCTGAAGCTATTAACATTCTCTCCAACAAGTGCTTTGCCGAAAAATTTGCTTTAAAAATTGATATAAAGAAGGCATTTGACATTCTTGATTAAAACCTTCTTCACAATGTGCTGCATCAATTGGATTATGGAACTTTTGAGTTCGGCTAAACTTTTTGTTCTAGTGAATAATAAAGCTAGTGGTTTCTTTAATTGGACTCGTTGGGTGTGTCAAGGTGATCCTCTATCCCCCTCCCCCCTCCCTTATTTTTCATTGCATAAGAGGTTCTTAGTATAATTCTAGTACTATCCCTTAGTAATGGTAGCTTACATCCTATGTCCCTTTGTCAAGGAGTTGTGGCTCTCTCTCATGTGTTGTATGTTAATGATATTATGATACTTTGTAAAGGTTTCATAAAAAAACATTAGAAGTGTTATACGTATATTCAAAGACTATGGGGAAGTTTCGAATCGATGAGTTAATAATGCCAAAAGTCAATTTTATGCAAGGGGTAGAATGTGTTCTTTCAAGAAATCGTTTACTTAGCACGGGATACAACGGAACTTTGATATCATCAAGCAAAATTCTTTGTGGTGTATTCGTAATGGGAAGAATATTTCGTATTGAAATGATAATTGACATGGTGCTCCTTTGGTTGAGTTGCTTAATATTTCGCAAAATACTCGTAATATGCTGAATTCCAAAGTCTCAAAGTTAATTAAAATATTTGCTTGGAGAATTCTGAATGTTTTTTTTTTAATAACTTGATCAATATAAAACATGCCAAAATAAGGCCACAATCAAGATACAAAACCTGCTATTTAGCAGGGAAAGCAAAAACCAGGACAATCCTTAAGCAGGATATATAGGAGCTGGACCAACAGACAACCCCCTTCTTGACATAGTTAGATACCTCCAATCACAGAAAACAAACACAAAACAGCAAAGCACGTCCTATTCTAACAGTCAAGAGAACAAACAAAGGTAATAAATGTCTTAGCTATAAAAATCAAGTGGCATCTTGAACCATTCGTAGAAATTGCCACAAGGTTTTTTGTTAATGTTCAAAAGCCTTCACCTCCATGATGTTTGGACTGAATGTTATCATTAAGCATCATCCTGAGTTAGTGGAATCTATTTTCGCTATTGTTATCTGGAATCAGCCCATGGAAGATCGTTTGTTATTGAAACGTTCAAAAGACAGTCACCTCTCTTTGAAATAGGCGGATCAGTTTATGTTTCTTCAAGATCAAGTCTCTTGGTCGATTAATTTTTGGAAAACTTATATTCTGCCTTCTAACTCTTTTGTGGTTTGGAAGGCGCTTTATCGAAAGTTACCTATGGATGATAATTTTCGAAGCGTGGTTGAATTATTGTGTTAGTATGTGTGTTTTGTATGGAAGCTCGAGAATGTACAAACCGTTTTTCCTTCAGTGCGAGTTTTCACTGGATATTTGGAGTTGACTAAATGACTTGACTAAAAGCACATTTTCAATTGTAATTATGGAGGGATTTCTAACAATAACTTCATCAGGAATTTTACCTTTCGTATTATCTCCGTACGTGACAGGACCACTTTCCTTCTCATCGAACTTGATGAACATGAAAGCATCTCTCGTCATGTGTCTTGAACATCCGCTATCTGTAAACCATAATCTTTTTGTGGAGGCAAGAATTTCCTGCGACAATTCAAATAGGCAATTTACACTACTACGAAAAACCCATTTAACAACGGTTGAGAATGACATATAATGACGCGGTCGAAGGCGTTGTTATATGTATATTGTCGTTGTAAGTTCGTTGTTTCTACAACGGTTTGGAAACCGTTGTTGTATTCTGGAAGCGCGCGTTATATTGTAACTGTTAGGTATTTCAACCGTTGTAATATATATTAACTATCACAACGGTTATGAGTATCAACCGTTGTCATATATATTAACTATCACAACGGTTATGTGTCTCAACCGTTGTGGAATGTACCCTTAGTTTATTAAATACAAATGTATATTGCCTGTTTTACCATACACCTAATTAAAGAAATACAACCATTAAAATTGGTAAAGAACTATATAATCTGAAAATTAAACTCTTCTTGAAAACCAACTTAAACATGTAACACCCGAATTCCCATTGCGAATAAATAATACATAAATAAAATCAGAGTAACCTAAAATTTATTTTTCCGACAGAAACAAGGATGCCACATTTAAATAAACAAAACATCATCCCTGCTCATAATTTTGATACACAGCATAAAATAGAGTACCCTCAAGGGGGAAACTTTTTCGATAATAAAGGAAATGTCAATTATGGAATAAAACGGAAAGTTCCATAACCGACTTGTTTTACAAAATAAACTGTTTTATACATCAAAATATTCATACAAAATATATACATATATAACATAATCGTTCCCCGACTCCCGTGCTACGTATCAGAGCAGACACCAAGACCTAAGCAACCGAAGATCTAACTCTTCCACTTGCCTCCACGCCTCTAAAGCTGACAATCTGCACTATGCCATAAAAAGCATATTCCAGCAGAAGGGTGAGAAATAACAACTATAACAAGATTGCATAATAATATGCCACAACACAGATAATTCACATATATAATATTTCTCACCACATACATCACATACTAACACATATAGCATGGCACCAATACATAACATATCACACATAATAAATCGAATCATGATTTTCCACACATAACACATCCCTTCACAATTCTCACCACAATTCATCACAACTCACTCATATACATCACAATGTATATATCTATACAAAACCAAGCATATTCATCATGCACATTTTCACAATTCTTATCATTCCACATAAACATTCATATTCATGTTTATTTATCAATTCACAATTATAGAGATGATAAATGCAAATCATAGAGACCGACTCACGACTCTATGCAAATGCAATGCGGTACCGACTCAATCATCTCAAGTTCACTCAGGAACTCTGCTGGAACCATCGCTCGTTACCAATGTAACTCCCCGTCGGGCCGACGATGTTCACCCATTGCTCACACCCCACATGGGCACACAATGTTTATGGATCGCTCACACCCCACCTGGGCACACGACCCGATCGCTCACACCCCACACGCGGGCACACGATCCGATTGCTCACACCTCACCTAGGCACACAATCCGATTGCTCACACCTCACCTAGGCACACAATCGTTTGTAACCATCGCTCACACCTCACATAGGCACACGATGTTACCACGGATTCTCATTAGAATCGCTCAACACAAGAATGTACTTCATTATGCTTCACATGCAAAATGACTCAAGACATTCTTGAAATGCATACATATTCACAATATATTCATGCATTCATCTCATACAATCACATACCATCTATATACATTCACAATTCAACAATATGAATTATCTCCTCATCATTATTCATGCATTGAAAACAATTCAAACAATGCATTTCATCACATACCACATACCACAACAATCATACAATCACAATTACTTTCACAAGGGACTCACACCACAAAGGCTACTCACAATCCGATTGCTCACACCTCACCTAGGCACACAATCCTTTGTAATCATCTCATACAATCACATACAATCTATATACATTCACATCAATGCACTATTGTATGATTCACATCCAAAACACACATTGAATTTCACATAAGCAATGCATATTATCACAAACCACAACAACAAACCACGAACCAACACGACATCATACCCACATACATTGATATTCAATCAAACAATGTATATTACTACACAACATCATTAATTCCTCACACAAGGGATTCACATATCAAATGCTACTCACAACAAATCATTATCGCATATTGAAATCAAAACCCAAAACACACATTTATTCCTCCATAACACCACATACCATCATCACCAACACTTATCATATATATTCACATCATCTACCAGCACACAAGCCATACGATACATATTAAAAGCATATAGCACGGTAAAACACCGACCGCACGCGTTTAACCCGATAAAAACCCGACAACCCAAGACTTTTCCAAAACCACGACCTAAATAAATCATCTACTGCCTTCCAACCCATTTTTATAAGAAAGAACATTTCATAAGCTTTCTAACGCTTCAAACGGGGACCAAAACGGACTTACGATTCAAAAGTTATGAATTTTCAAAGTTTCAGAAATTTTCCCTTTCGCCCAGACCTGCGCGCTGAGCACGAATCCTGCTACGAATTTCAACCTTAAAAACACCATTTTTAGACTTCCGGACATCCGTTTTCGATTCCGTAAAAAGCTGCGTTCTCAGAATTCGACGTACTACAATATTTTCACTATTAAAAAGCCATCCAACACATTTTACCATTTTAGACATATTTTAAAACATAATTTTATCATTGAATTCTAAATTCGAACTCGATCGAAACCGCGGGAAAACACGCAAACCACAATTCCCGATTAAACCCAAACCTTACCCGACTACACTACACAACTTATTCCGAGTTTCAACCGTGGAAACATCGATTTCCACTCGATTTACCATTAATGCCCTAAACTCCAATTCTTGATAACTCGACACAAAACCCCTCAAATCTCACCAACATGCTTTTCCGATTAAACCCACTCCTCGCTCGACTATTCTACGCGAACAGTTTCGAAATCTAACCGTGAAAACATCAATTTCTATCAATTGTTCACAATTCTAACCAAATGGAAAACATACATTTTCAACCAAACAAACACATACATATACATATACAATCGAAATATAATTGAAACTTCTCACCCTTACCCGATTATTCGCGATTGAAACGGAGCTTTTCCCGATTTTTCCCACTTTCTCCTCTTTTCTCTCTTCTTCCTCTTCTTTTCTCTTTCTCTTCTTTCTTCTTTTCTTCTTTTCTTCTTTCTCTCATTTTCTCTCTATTTCTTTCTATTTATATAAAAACATAAACTTACCCAAGCAAAAGACCAAAATACCCCTCAGCTCGAATATCTCCCAAACGCTCTCAAAATGCGATAAAACATCAACAACGATGAAAAATAATATATTGTCAAATAAAAGTCAATAATAAAATAATATAATAATAAAATAATCAAATAGACTCGATTAAATAAAACTGACAAAAACTGGGGCGTTACAAAACACACCACTGTTTTCCGAATTGCATCCATTTCATTCCGCATATTTTATGTTCCTTAACATAAAATTTATGGTTCAATGGTCGGTTTCCTTCAATCCATCGATATCTTTTATTATAGTTTACCTCATCATCGCCAAAAATCATCGTGATTTTATCATCATAACAATCATGATCTTAACAACCACGATTATTAGTGACGACGATGAGGTAAACTATAATAAAAGATATCGATGAATTGAAGCAAACGGACCATTGGACCATAAATTTTATGTTAAGGAACATTAAATGTGCTGAATGAAATGGATGCAATTCGGAAAACATTGACATGATAAAGGTTGGTTTTCAAATACATCTTAATTTTCAGATTATAAGTTTCTATATCAATTTAACTGATTGCATTTTCAATAAAAGGATAGTGAAACAAACAATATACATAGTATATAATAAACTAAATTTCATATACAATATCAGAATGAATTTATATATATATGTACTTTATCAGAATGAATTCATATATATGTACCACCATCATCATCACCATGTGAAATAAACCCTAAGAAGTGGGAAGCAATGAAGAAAATTAGTTAGTATTCAATTTAACTATATACAATATACATAGTATATAATAAACTAATGTTCTATATCAATTTAATGATATTTGTTGTGGTTGGATTATGGAACTTTTGAGTTCGGCTAAACTTTTTGTTCTAGTGAATAATAAAGCTAGTATAATTCGACCTCCCTTATTTTTCATTGCATAAGAGGTTCTTAGTATAATTCTAGTACTATCTTGTTGTGAAAAACGATGAGTTTGATCAAAGTATAAAACTGGTTTCTTGAATTATCAAGAATCAAAAACAAGGGTTAGGGTTTAACGGAAAGGAAACAACAAGAAGAAGAAGAAACAACAAGGATTGGGCAAATATAAATATTATTTACTATTCACTTTCTCATTAAAGTCACAAATGATTACAAGTGAATATCACAATTTGCCACACTCAACAAACTGAGTGTACTAGACTATCTATAGACCAACTAGGTAACTTGCAGCTCAAGAAACTTAAACAATTGGATCCTTAACACAAGATCTAATTCGACCGAATAACATTTCGACAATACATACATACTAGAACAGACTTCAACTACAGTATGTAATAATATGGCATCAGCATGTGAATAAGCTTAGACTGCATGTTTGCCTCCTGTCGAAATACATGAAAGCTTCTCCTTCGACACAGCATGAGTTCGACCCAAATCTCACAAATCTCTACTTTGGATCTAACTCAACAACGAGGGAATCGACTAGCTTTCATCATGCAGCTTTATCAACTGCATACAGTGGAAGAACTTGCAACTTGGCAACGTCTTGGTGATCATATCAGCAGCATTATCTTTAGTCGAAACCTTCAGCACCTGGACTTCACCATGCTCGATTATCTCTCTGATGAAATGCAGCCTCACATCAATGTGCTTAGTTCACTCATGATAGGCTGAATTCTTCGACGGGTGTATTGCACTTTGACTATCACATTTAACAGTGATACTTCGACCTTGAAGTTTCAGCTTCTTTGCAAAACCTTCAAGCCACAATGCTTCCTTCACAGCTTCAGTAAGGGCAATATATTCAGCTTCAGTGGTTGATAAGGCAACAACCTTCTGAAGCATTGCTTTCCAACTAATTGTTGTGCCAAACATTGTGAAAACATATCAAGAAATAGACTTTCTGGAATCCATACAACCTGCATAATCAGAGTCAACAAATCCTTTGATTTCGACTATGTTATCACCATCACAGGCTCCACCATAAATCAAGACTCTTTTCAGAGACCCATTTATGTACCTGAGAATCCACTTTACAGCTTGCCAGTGCGCCTTTCCAGGATTGGCCATATACCTGCTCACAAGGCTCACTCCATATGCTATGTCTGGCCTCGTACAGACCATAGCATACATCAAGGAACCCACTACACTAGCATATGGAATGTTATTCATATATATTCTTTCAGCTTCAGTACTCTGACTTTGAGTAGTACTAAGCTTAAACTGAGGATTTCTAGGTGTCACAACAGGCTTCGAATTTGACATACCAAACTTGTTAAGAAGCTTCCGTAGGTATGTCTCCTGAGATAAGCACAACTTCGACTGCTTTCTATCTCTCCGGATGTCAATCCCAAGAATCCTGGATGCAGCTCCCAGATCCTTCATTTCGAACTCCTTACTGAGTTCAGCCTTCACCTTCGTTACTTCCTCAACACTGTTGCTAGCTATGAGGATATCATCCACATACAGCAGCAACATAACAAGTGAGTTTCCAGGTCAAAATTTGAAGTAAACACAGTGATCGAACTGACTTCTAGTGAAACCAATGTGTGCCATGAACTTGTCGAATCTCATGTTCCACTGTCGAGGAGATTGTTTCAGGCCATACAAAGACCTATTTAGCTTGCACACATAATCTTCTTTACCCTTTTCTGCATACCCTTCAGGTTGACGCATCAGGATCATTTCATCTAGATCACCATACAGAAATGTTGTCTTCACATCCATTTGCTCAAGTTCCAAGTCGAACTTTGCCACCATGGCCAACAACATTCGAATGGATCTATGCTTTACAACAGGTGAGAACACATCATTGAAGTCGACTCCTTCTTTCTAAGTGAACCCCCTAGCAACCAACCTCGCCTTAAAGTGCTTCGACATCACTCCTTCGATTCCTTCCTTGACCTTGAAAATCCACTTACAGCTGACTAACCTTGCTCTTGCAGGTTTCTCAATAAGCTCCCAAGTGTTATTGTCATGAAGAGATTTCATCTCGTCATCCATGGCTTTTTTCCATTCAGTCTTGTTTCAACTCCTTATAGCTTCCTTGTAATCTCTAGGTTCTTCGTCAAATACCTCACTTGCAGAGATTAAGGCAAAAGCTATAAGATCTGCAAAACCAAGTCTCTGAGGTGGTTTGATGACTCTTCTCGACCTATCTCTTGCCAGTAGGTAGTCATCGACAGTTTCCTCAGCCTCTTCAGCATCTTGAGTTCGACTTCATCAGGGCCATGCACTTCGGCATCACTATGCTCCACCTCAACAGGCATCTCTACCTGTTCCAGCTCCTCTTCAGAGATTTCTGCACTTCGACCAACATCACCAGTTTTCTTGAAAGCCATTTCGACCTCATTGAAAACTACATCACGACTTGTGATACATCTTCTGTGACCTGGTTCCAGGTACCACAGCCTATAACCCTTGACTCCCTCAGGATATCCAAGGAATATGCATCTCAGAGCTCTAGGTTCGTCCTTGTCTTGCCTAATGTGAGTATAGGCTAAACAGCCAAATACTCTTAGTTTGTCGAGATCTGGTGGATGATTCGACCAAACTTCTTCAGGTGTCTTCATTCCCAGCGCAGTCGAGGGACATCTAATTATCAGATAAGCTGCTGTCGAAACAGCCTCTGCCCCAAACACCTTCTTCAATCCAGCACTAACCAACATGCATCTAACCCTTTCAAGGATTGTTCGATTGAATCTCTCAGCTATGCCATTTTGTTGAGGAGTACCTGCTATAGTCTTATGCCTTGCAATCCCAGACTCAACACAGTAACCGTCGAACGCTTCGTTGCAGAATTCAAGGCCATTGTCGGTTCTCAACCTCTTAACCTTTCTGCCAGTTTGAGTTTCGACCAAAATCTTCCAACTTTTGAAATTCTCAGAAGTTTCATCCTTCGTCTTCTGAATGAATACCCATAGCTTTCTGGAATAGTCATCAACGATGGATAGAAAATACCTTGCACCTGAGTGTGAAGGATTCCTTGCAGGCCCCCAAAGATCAGCATGAATGTAATCAAGGGATCCATGTGTTCTTTGCTTGTCTTTGTTAAACTTCGCCATACAGGATTTACCAAATACACAAGATTCATAAAACTCAAGCTTTTCGACTTTGTCACCTCCTAGCAGGTTCTGCTTCCCCAATTCGACCAGGCCTCTTTTGCTGACATGGCCCAATCTCATGTGCCATAACTTTGTCTTCGACACAGGTTTCGTGGATACAACATTTGTCGAACCACTTACAACCTCAGCCTCAAGGGTATACAAGCCTTGTTTCTTCACGCCTCTCAAGACTTCCTTCGACCCCTTCATGACTTTCAGGATACCTTGGTCTCCTTTGAAAACATATCCCTTTCTATCGATTTCACCAAGAGAAATTAAATTCCTCTTAAGATCAGGTACATACCTAACCTCAGTCAATAGCTTTATTGACTCGTCATGGAGCTTGAATCTAACAGATCCAATACCTGCAATCTTGCAAGCTTTATTGTTCCCCGGCAGCGTTGATCCACCATCTTGATCACACAATTCTTCAAACACATTCTTGTTTGGAGTCATATGCCAAGTACATCCAGAATCCATAATCCACTCTTCGCAAGAGTTGCTGCTCGACACCACAAGGACATCAGATGATTCATAACCATCTTGCACAATAGCTGCATTCCCATTGTCCTTACCTCCATGATTATTCAGGCGCTCAGGGCACACCTTTCTTGTATGACCCTCCTTCTTACAGTGATAACATTTGATACCAGACATATCACCACCATAAGACTTATGCTGAACCTTTCCTTTCTTCTTGTCAAACCTACCATCTTTCTTCGACGATCTTCCTTTTACGGACTACCCTTCGCCAACTGATGAAGGTTTCTGCTCCTTTATTTCGTTCAAGTCCTTTGAATACAAGGCTGCTTGAACTTCTTCAAAGGTCAGGGACTCTCTTCCATACAAGAGAGTTTCTTTGAAGTGAGCATGCGATCTTGGCAAAGCACACAACAGCAACAATGCTTGATCTTCATCATCAATCTTCACATCAATGTTTTCAAGATCAAGAATCAGCTTGTTGAAAGAATCCAACTGCTCAGCCAAAGCTTTATCTTCATTCATCTTGAACGAGTACAAGGCTTGCTTCAGGTAAAGACTGATAACACGAATTTATATCATATTTTTACTTCGATTTATGTTAGTTTCTTATTCCGTTTTTTGTCTAATATCTGATTTTCTCGAGATTATTTAAGTGTTTTTGCAGGTAATCATATTTCACAAGTCAAAGTATGCTAAATGTGGAAAAGAACCAAAACATGCAAGAAAAGAGTAGAAAAGAGAAGAAAAATTGAAGAAATCCATTTTCTGCTGATATCACGATCGTCATGGGAGTGCCACGACCGTGGCAGCTTCAAAGTACACCACGACCGTCACATATCACCACGATCGTCATGCGCTTAATTTACACGTTGGATGCAGAGACTTAACTATGAATTCTCAGAGAAGCAGTTTCACACAATGCCATTTTCCTCCGAAGTTTTCTAGGTCCAACGTGGTGTAACCGTCAGCATGAGTGGCTGAATTTTCTCCAACTTCTACCTCGGCTGAGCCTATAAATAGAAGCATTCACGAAGAACAAAGGGTGGCCAATCTTGCTTTCAAAGTGTACTGTCTTGCTGCCGAATTATTTCTAAAGTTTTTATTTCATTTCTTTTACTTTGCATTTCCAATTCTTTGTTAACCATTACCGAACAAAGTAATAGTTTCTCACACTGAGGAACTATTACAACTTAGTTTTAGTTTTCTTTGTTTCATTGCCTTCAACCTTCGCAATTTATTACATTCAAGCAAGAACCTACCGGCTTGTGGAGGGATTGATGTTGCCATTATTACTGAATTCCAGGTTTCATTATTTAATTCAAGCATTGTTTATTTATTTCTTAGTTATGTCTGTGTTTATTTATTTCCTTGCTTTTGCGTTTAATTTCCTAATTATGTCGAGCTAAACCGATATTATCGGTATGTAATGAAGTAACTAAAATGAATTAATTTCCTCTAAGCTAAAATCAACAATCAATCCTTCTTCTGGCTTCGATTTCTTAATATAAAACGCAACTTTTATTACGAGAGTAAAAAAGTAACATAGCTTAAAGTCGAGACCACGGGAGTGTGAGGCTTCACCCGGATAGCTGAAATCGGGCATTAGTTTTAAAAACAGCGGAAGCGCTTTAAAGTTAATTAGGTTTAATTAGTTTTCAAAAATTATTTTTAACCTCATACGGGCTAGCGAGAGCAGACGTATTGACTTAGAAGTATAGTCCGAAGCAATAACCACAGGAGTGTGAGTTGAGGGCTTTTAAACCGGTTTCTCCTACAGATGAATAGGGTGATAGATCTTTATAGGCTTAGGTTTAATTAATTCTACATAGGTTACCGAATTATATACCGATAACTTAGTCATAACTAGCATTCCCAAATTTTAATTTCCCTTTAATTTCCAGTTTGAACTAAAAACCCAAATTCTGATTAGCCTTAGATAAACATAGTAACGATAGATAACGGTGCGTTCGATTTCTAGTCTCTGTGGGATCGATATCTTTTAATACTACGCGATACAACTGTATACTTGCAGTAACCCCTATTCGACTCATAAAGTCGCGGATCAAGTTTTTGGCGCCGTTGTCGGGGACTAATTAAGTCGACATCGTAATTCCTTTTTTACGTCACATAGACTAAGGCAAAAAACCAAAATTCCCTTTCTGTTGATTGTATGTCAAGTACTCGCTCTTCTGGCGAAGACCTCGTACGACCAACAGACGAACCTGAACGTCTTCTTACTGTAAAAAGACGTATCCAAGAATACTGCTTAGCTCACGATATCCCTTTTTCCTTTATCAGAACCTGAATCTCAATCAGATCCTGAACTTGAATCCGAATCAGATTCCGAATCAGAAACAGACATGGCCGATTTACCGCAAAACCGACCTCTTAAGTATTATGCTGCCGCATCTCAACAAGAACCTCACAACAGCATTGTCGCTCAAGCTATCAACCAAAATGATTTCGAGTTGAAACCCTCGCTGTTATCTATTGTGCAACAAAATCAATTTTCTGGAAACCCAACAGAAGATCCGAACGAACATCTGACCAAGTTTGTGCAGTACGCAGACACAGTGAAAGCAAATGGTGTAACCGCAGATGCCATAAGACTACGTTTTTTCCCTTTCTCATTAAGAGATAGAGCTTGGGCTTGGTTGCAATCCTTGCCATCAAATTCTATTACTTCTTGGGAAGATTTAAAGAAGGTCTTTCTAGCACGATATTTTCCGCCAAGCAAAACAGCTATGCTGAGAGCCCAAATCAACAGCTTCAGGAAAAAAGACAACGAGTCTTTATATGATGCATGGGAAAGATACAAAGATATGAGGAGGATATGCCCGCATCATGGTCTTGAGGATTGGTTAATTATCCACACGTTTTACAATGGTCTCTTGTACAACACAAGATTGATAATAGATGTCGCCGCTGGTGGTACACTCATGGATAAACCCTATGATGAAGCCCAATAACTCATCGAGAGCATGGCTCAGAGTCACTACCAATGGGGAGGTGAAAGAACTCAAGTGGAGAAATCCCAACCAAAAGGAGGAATGTACGAAGTATCTAGCCTAGATGTCGTCCGTGCTAAGGTAGATGCAATCGCTCAAAAGATAGACAACTTGACCATGACACCCACAGCCACCGTGGCTGCTGTAGCGCCAAACTGCGAATTATGTGGAACAGCTAGACACGCTGCCCCTGAATGCCAAGTTTTAGCAGGAGCCTCTACAGATCAAGTGAATTATGCTCAAGCAAACCCCTATGCAAATACCTACAATCCTGGTTGGAAGAATCACCCCAACTTCTCTTACAAGAATAACAATGCGCTGTATGCACCTGGTCAAGCACCTGCTGCACCACCAGGTTATCAAAAGGCTACAAAAGCTGCTCCAAATGTCCCTAGGAAGTCTAACCTCGAACTGATGATAGAAAACTTCATAGCTGCCTAGACTCAGACAAACAAAGAGTTCCTGAATCAAAACGTACACACTAGTGAATAGATTAAGCAGTTAGCAAACAAAGTAGACGCTTTGGCCACTCACAACAAAATGCTTGAAACACAAATTTCCCAAGTGGCTCAACAACAAGCACCTACTGCTGCTCCTGCTGGAACATTTCCAGGACAGCCACAACCTAATCCCAAAGGACATGCAAACGCTGTTATACTGAGAAGTGGAAAAGAATTAGATGGGCCCATTGACCCAAGACTTTAAAATCCAGCCATGTACCAAAAGTCTGCTAACGACCTAACAACTGAGAAGGAGAGTGAACCCAAGGAAAAGGAAGATAATGACCAAGAGGATGTAAACAAAGAAAAACCTTATGTGCCTCCACCACCTTATAAGCCGCCTATTCTGTATCCTCAAAGATTGAAAAAACCGCAGGGCAATTTAAGAAATTTGTTGAACTTCTGAAACAATTAAACATCACGATACCCTTTACAGGAGCCATCACCCAGATGCCCTCGTACGCTAAGTTCCTAAAAGAAATCTTATCCAATAAGAAAAATATTGAGGAAAACGAAACAGTTACGCTTACTGCTGAGTGTAGCGTAATAATTCAAAACAAAATGCCTCCTAAGCTGAAAGACCCAGGTAGTTTCTCAAAACCTTGTGTAATTGGAAAGTTCGTCATGGACAAAGCTCTGTGCGACTTAGGGGCCAGTATTAGTGTTATGCCCTTATCCATTTGCAAGAAGCTTGATATGGGAGAATTAAGACCAACTAAGATGTCTGTTCAATTAGCTGACCGCTCTGTTAAATACCCAGTTGGTATACCAGAGAATGTTCCAGTTCGTATAGGACAATTCTATATCCCTACTGATTTCATAATCATGGATATTACATAAGACTCTACTACTCCTATCATATTAGGAAGGTCATTCCTAGCTACTGCTTGAGCAATTATAGATGTAAAGAGAGGGAGGCTAACTTTTGAAGTTGGTGAAGAGAAAGTTGAATTTATCTTGACGCAATTCTTACAAGCTCCAGCCATAGACGACACATGTTATTTACTAGATGTCATAGATGAGTGTGTAAGAGAAATCGAGATGGAACCGACCATATATTCAGATATTCTAAAAATTCCTATACCTCTGATTTTCGAAGATGATAACTGGCGTGAACCTTATCAAGACGATAGCCTAAGCGAATGCTTAGCACTTACACCAGGTCATCTACCTTGCCCAAAGAACCCAGCCCTAGAACTGAAAACATTACCCAAAAATTTAAGGTATGAATTCCTAGACGAAGCTCTCGAACGACCTGTAATAGTCAACGCAGACTTAGGACAGACCGAAACGAAGAAACTATTATATGTCTTAAGAAAATATCCAACTGCGTTAGGCTATAACATCGCTGATCTTAAAGGAATAAGCCCTTCTATTTGTATGCACCGCATTATGCTGGAGGAAGACTGTAAATCCTCTAGGGAACATCAGAGAAGGATTAACCTGATCTTGAGCACTGTAGTCAAGGACGAAGTGAAAAAACTTTTAGAAGCAGGAATCATATACCCGATATCAGACAGTCAATGGGTTAGCCCAGTACATGTCGTTCCAAAGAAGGGAGGTGTTGCAGTTGTTAAGAACGAAAAAGGTGAATCTATAACAAAAAGGGTTGTAACTGGAAGTAGAATGTGCATCGACTATAGAAAGTTAAATAAAGCCACTCGTAAAGACCATTTCCCATTGCCTTTCATTGACCAAATGTGGGAAAGATTGGCTAAACACTCATACTTCTGCTATTTAGACGGTTACTCAGGATTCTTTCAAATTCCTATTCATCCTGATGACCAAGAAAATACGACCTTCACATGTCCCTATGGTACATTTACTTATCGGCGAATGCCGTTTGGACTATGTAACGCACCTGCCACATTCCAAAGATGCATGATGTCAATCTTTGCTGATTTTATAGATGACATTATGGAAGTGTTTATGAATTACTTTTCCGTATGTGGGCAGAGCTTCGAAGGATGTCTATCGAACCTAGAAATGGTATTGGAAAGATGCATAAAAGTTAATCTTGTATTAAACTGGGAGAAATTCCATTTTATGGTAAATGAAGGAATTGTACTTGGACACGTTGTGTCCGATAGAGGAATTGAAGTAGATAAAGCCAAGATAGAAATTATAAAAGATCTTCAACCTCCGAAAACCGTACGAGAAATACGAAGTTTTTTAGGACACGCCGGTTTCTACCGACGATTCATAAAGGATTTCTCAAACATCACTAAATCTCTTACCGGTCTATTAATGAAAGACGTTGAATTCATCTTTGATGAGAAATGCCTAAAAGCATTCGAACAGCTAAAAACAGCTCTTATTACCGCACCTATCATGCAACCACCAGATTGGAGATTACCTTTCGAAATCATGTGTGATGCAAGTGATTATGCTGTAGGTGCAGTCTTAGGACAGAGGAGGGATAGAAAAATTCATGCCATTTACTATGCAAGTAGAACCTTAGATTTCGCCCAAATGAACTACGCTACCACAAAAAAAGAACTTTTAGCCGTGATCTTCGCCCTTGAAAAATTTCGTTCCTACCTAGTGGGGGCTAAGATCATCATTTATACAGATCACGCAGCTATTAGATATTTACTTAACAAGAAGGATGCAAAACCTAGACTGCTAAGGTGGATCCTACTTCTACAAGAATTTGATTTAGAAATCAAAGATAAGAAAGGAACCGAAAACGTAGTAGCAGACCACTTATCTCGATTAGAGGGCATTAAACCAGAGCCAGTACCCATTAATGAGGATTTCCCATATGAACGAATCATAGCCCAACTAGAAAGTGATATGTCTACTCTACAGTTGAATGACCCAAAGATGGAAGAAGTCGTGGAAGAAATTAACATGCACAAAACCCTGCCATGGTATGCTGACATAGTCAACTACTTAGCAGCTGGAGTACTTCCACCAGACTTATCTTATCAACAAAAGAAAAAATTATTTCACGATCTAAAACATTTTATTGGGATGAACCTTTGCTGTTTAAGAGAGGAGTCGATGGTATCTTCCGTCATTGCGTCCCAGAAGAAGAAATAGAAAACATCATCTCTCAATGTCATTCTGCTCCTTATGGAGGACATGCTAGTACCTCAAAGACATGTGTTAAGATCTTGCAATCCGGCCTATTAGAAGTAGAAGTCTTTGATGTATGGGGGATTGACTTTATGGGACCCTTTCCATCATCCTTTGGAAATAAATATATACTCGTAGCCGTCGATTATGTTTCAAAATGGATTGAGGCAATAGCTTCTCCTACAAATGACGCATGAGTAGTCATAAAGCTCTTTAAAAACACAATCTTTCCCAGATTTGGTGTGCCGAGACTTGTCATAAGTGACGGTGGTTCTCATTTCATATCAAAAATATTTTACAAGTTACTATCGAAGTATGGAGTAAGACACCGCGTAGCAACACCATACCACCCACAAACAAGTGGACAGGTTGAGGTCTCGAACCGAGAAATAAAACAAATTCTAGAAAAGACTGTAGCCACCTCTAGGAAAGACTAGTCATCAAAACTCAACGAAGCTTTATGGGCATATAGGACGGCCTACAAAACACCAATCGGAACTACACCTTTCAAGCTTGTATATGGTAAATCTTGCCATCTACCAGTGTGTCGCTCCCGGGATTTTCATCCTGGTACAAACGCGAAAGTGGCGCGAAAACAGAGTCGCCAGCAATGTGTATTTATCCCAAGAGAGGGAAAGGGAACACTGCGTAAACCTGAAGGAAAGAAAGAGCATGATCTTGCGACCAAGAGAACTGGGTTCGGGAGTCGGTTACGCGCGAGGAATGTATTAGCACCCCCAGGCGTCCATCGTACCCGATGGGATCCACGCTTGCTTGTCTCGATCAAAGGGTGTCGTCAACTGGAACTCCGTTGCTGCTGGAAAGGAAAAGGAACGGGAAAATGGAAAAAGAAAGGAGAGAGAGAGAGAGAGCAAGAAATAAATGTAGGGAAAATAAAAGAAGTGCTCGCATGGGCCCTACCCCACTGCCTACGTATCTCATCGGGAGCATGAGAATCAGAGCGACGTAGTTCCCCTCACTAGGGGTGGATTGTGCTTTTTAGGGAACGTCTTACGTTCTAGCTCAGGTGTTGTAGCTCGCTGAATCGAGACTTAGGCGTTACCGTCTTGCGAGAGAACGAGTAGGAGCACGTTCGTACGTTGAGAGTGAGTGAGATGAGAAGAGAATTCCCGAAGGAAAGACGTTAGTCTTTGTTTTTGTGTTTTTTAGAAAGAAGTGTTTTGATTGTTTTGTGTTTTGTAACGCACATTGTATTTAAGTCCCTCATGTAAAATCGAATGCCTCGCATAACGACCTGAGATGGGACGCACGCTAAACATTCTAAGAAAATGAGAGAAGATTCCTCATTATCTTATTCTTACATGAAAGGCCTAAATACAATGTTTGTTTTTGTTAGTACCTGGATTGGCTGGAATTTTGGTAAAACAAAGGTTATTCAATGTTGATGTCAAGGTGCTGATGTTGTAACATTGAAGTCTTAACACTGGGCTGTGTTAAGTAGTTAAATGCTGAAGTTGGATGTCTGATGTCACACAGGTAATGTTGTAACATCATTCCTGCAGAATTAATAATAGCAGGATATGTTATTAGGGCACGCGTATTAGCTGGAATTGTGGAGAGTGGTTGACTCATTGGATGAGAATATCTTGGGATAGATATTTTCTATTACATGGGAGATTTGATTGCAGGTCTGTTGGAGAATTAAAAGGTTGAAGATTTAAAAAGATTTTGGGGATAAAATCTGTTTTGAAGATTCAGTTTTAATTAACAAATATGATCAAATATTGTGACAAGTCCAAGCCCAATTCAGGAGCTATATAAAGCGCACAAGACCAAAGGGAAAAAGGGACAGAAAACATTCAGAAGATCAAGAGCAGAAGGCTTAGTGTCTAGAGTTTGTTTAAAGTGCTTGTATTTACACTATTCTAGGGTTTGAATAGGTGTTGATTTTCTGTCCTCTCTAGAAGCTGTGAAGCAATAGAGAGTGGTTGATTGATCGAAGCTGTGAAGTAAGATCAAGGGTACTCAAAGTGGTTTCTTTGAGTGTTTGTAAGGGATTGAGTGGTGTTCTCATACCTAAGTGGTTTCTTAGGTAGGAAGTCATTAGTAGAGTATAAGTTTAGGAGATTGTCAACGGGTTGTTGAGTCTGTAAATTATATCTACAAGTAGTGAATTCCATCCCTGGCTTGGTAGCCCCCAGAGTAGGTTGGTTGTAACCGAACTGGGTCAACAATTCTTGGTGTTATTTTATTGTTATTGTTGTCCATTGTGCAGAGTGTGTTGTTGTGACATCACACGTCTGATACCAGAATTTCAATTGGCATCAGAGCAGGAATCCTGTCTGTCTCTGGGTGAGATCTAGGGAAGTTACTTTCTGGTGAAAAGATGGACAAAGAAGTTGGAGGATTCGTCAACAGACCCCCTATTTTGGATGGATCCAATTATGACTATTGGAAGCCAAGGATGACCACCTTATTAAAATCCTTGGACAGTAGGGCTTGGAAGGCTGTTATTAAAGAGTGGAAAGCACATGTCATGTGTGAGAAGGATGATGCTGGCAGAGATAAAGAAGGCACCTCTAAGCCAAAGCCTGAAGAAGAGTGGACCAAGGAGGAAGATGAGCTTGCCCTTGGAAATTCCAAAGCTCTGAATGCTATCTTCAATGGAGTGGATAAGAACATCTTCAGGTTAATCAATACCTGTGAAGTTGCTAAAGAAGCATGGGATATCTTGCAGGCTACTCATGAAGGAACATCTAGAGTCAAGATGTCAAGACTTCAGATTTTAACATCTAAATTTGAAAGCCTGAAGATGAAGGAAGATGAGACTATTCATGATTTCCACATGAGTATTCTTGAGCTGGCCAATGCATCTAGTGCTCTTGGAGAGAAGATGTCAGATGAAAAGCTGGTGAGGAAGATCCTTAGGTCCCTACCTAAGAAGTATAAGATGAAGGTTACTGCCATTGAAGAATCACAAGACATCAGCAAGATGAGAGTTGATGAGCTCATTGGATCTCTTCAAACCTTTGAGCTTGGGTTGAATGAGGAAGAACCAGAAAAGAAGCCAAAGAGTATAGCCCTGGTGACAAATTGTGAAGAAGAGAAAGGGAAGAAATCTGAATCCCAGGAGGATCTATCCCAGGCTATAGTGATGTTGGGAAGATAGTTCACCAAAGTATTCAAGAGAATGAATAATAACTCCAGGCCTAATGTCAAGAACATGGCTTCTGACACCAGCAAGAAGGATGAAGAGAAAACTGCCCAAGATAAAGGAGTGCAGTGCTTTGAATGTGAAGGGTATGGACATGTCAAGAAAGAATGTCCCACCTTCTTGAAAAAATAGAAGAAGGGCATGACAGTTTCCTGGTCTGACTCTGATAGTGAAAGTGAAGGCGAGTCAGCAAAGCATGTGAGAGCTTTAACAGGAGTTGTGGTTTCTGATGATGATTCTAGTGATGGAGAAGTAACTTATGAGGAGTTGGCATCCACCTATCAAGAGCTGTGTTTAAAGAGTGATGAGATTTGTCAAGAAAACAAGTGCCACAAGCAACAAATTGCTCAGCTTGAAAATGAAAAGACTGATCTGGAAAATGAAGTGGTGCTAGTTAGAGCTCATCTTGATCAAATGACCAAGTCTGTTAGGATGCTGAGCTGTGGCACAGATACACTTGACAAGATTCTTCAGTCAGAAAAAGCTGCTGGAGACAAAGCTGGGATAGGTTATGTGGCTGAGGACAAGGGAACTTCAGAAGGAAGCACTTCAGGTTCAAAGAAGGAAGTATCATAACTTTCATCTCAATATCAGCCAAAGAAGCAGGATCCTACCCCTAAGAAAGATGATGCTTCAAAACCTAAGAAGATTGAGAAGAAGACTGGTCCCTATCAGAAGAGAAAGCAGCCACAGGGAGCTAGTCAGTATATGCCCCCACAATACCATGAGAGCATGCAAGCTGCTCAGTTCAAACAGCACATGTCTCATCAGATGTCTCAACATCAGGACAACTGGTATGGTTATGGGTATGGATACACCAATGATGTTCATTATATATATGGAAGAAGAAAGCCACACCATCATGGGAGACAATCCAGGAAACAGCATTCTCAGCCGTCTTATGGGAGAAGATATCAACATAATAGATGGCAGGGCAGTTATGGTAGGAGGAGACCACATTATGGATGGCAGCATAAGCAATCTCATCATGGCAGAAGATTCAGAGATGAAAGGGTGAGATGCTATTATTGTGGAAGGTTTGGACATATGCAGTACTCTTGCTACAAGCTGCATGGATACCCTCAACCTCAAAACAGATGGAGAGAGCACAGGCCCAAAGTTGTTAAACAATGGGTACCTAAGGAGAAGGTGAAGTGCTTATTGGCTCACATGGGTGATAAAGAAGGAACATGGTATTTTGACAGTGGGTGTTCCAAGCACATGTCTGGATGTAGATCCATGTTTGATAATCTTAGACCTTGCCCCTCTCATGAGGTCATATTTGGCAATGGAGAAAAAGGTGTTGTTGCAGGAGTTGGGAAAGTCCAAGGTGATGGTAGACCTGAACTTAACAATGTTATGTTTGTCAATGGCTTAAGTGCAAATTTGATCAGCATAAGCCAGTTGTGTGATGAAGGTTACAAGGTAAACTACACTAAGGATGATTGTGTGGTTTCTGATGAGCATAATCAGATTGTTATGAAGGGTACCAGAACCAAAGACAACTGCTATTAGTGGATTTCTCTTGAAGTAAATTCAACGAATGATGTGCAAGTTGATGTTATAACATCAGACTATGACATCAGGATGCTGAAAGGTCACTTAGAGTTAACAAGTTCTGATGTGAGTGTTTTAAAAGGAAAGTTTTTGTGGAGGGAAAAAGTCATTGACACTCCAAATCAAGCTCCTAGCCTCAGAACCCCCTTTCCCGGTACTACAACATCACGCGTCTTCAAAGCTCTGCTCTCGCAACGAATCAACTCCTTCAACTTCCAGAATCAACTCTCACTGAAAAGAGTCATGGCGTCTCCATCCAAGAAATCTGAGTGTCAGAGTTCCAGAAAAGAAGGAGCTAGGGTTTCCCCTGACGAAGGTTCAGCATTCAATCCCATGGACATTGAGCCCCTCTCAACCATTCTTCCTGAATCAGGTAAATCTAGACCTTCCAAACTTGTTCCAAAAAGGGCTGGGACTATTTTTAGAGATAATGAAACGAAAAAGCTTGTTACGAGTGTGCTATTTAGTAATAAAACAGCACCTAGGTCATCCACTTCTCAAACTGTTGAGGAAAGGGTAGACGTGGATAAAAGCTTAGGTATTTCTAGACCACTGAGACAAATTCCTGCGGAACATTCTGAAAGGGAAAAGAGCGACATGCAAAGTGCAGCTACAAATCTTCATAGACTTGCTATGTCTGTTGTCGAGGATTCTGAAGTAAGAATAGAAGAAGATGAGGTGCAGAAGGAATCAAATGTTAAGGAAGATGTTGGAACTTCACCTGCTGGGGAAGAAAAGAATGAGGATGTGATCAATGTGGTTGACTTGTCTGATAATGAAGTCATTGGAAGAGCAGTGCCTAGTCTGTCCAAGAGACTAAGAACAAGAAAAGGAAAGATGGTTGAATCGTCGTTAAAGAAAGCTTATAATGAGAAGAGGAAAAAGACTGTTGTTGGGCCAACAAAAGCATAGAGTAAGGTTGATGTGAATCCCAGAAAAAGGAAGCTAATGGAAGAATCTGAATCTGAGTATGATGTTGAGGATGATGTTCATGACATCACTCCTGTCAGAAAGATAATCTTGAAGAGAATTGCTGACAAGATACCTGAGGCTCCGGTTGATAACATTTCATTCCATTATGCAAGCAGTGCGTCGATGTGAAAGTTCATCTGTCAAAGAAGACTTGCTCTTGAAAGAGAGATTGGGAAAGAAATTATGGAGATTAAAGAAATCATAGAGGTGATCAAGGCTGCTGGTCTGATGAAGACGGTTCATGGGTTCTCTAAGTGCTATGACAGCCTGGTTAAGGAATTTGTGGTCAATATTCCTGTGAAGATTTCAGACAAAAGCAGTGTGGACTACATGAAAGTGTTTGTGAGAGGAAGATGTGTTGAATTCTCTCCTGAAGTTATAAACAAGTATCTAGGAAGAAAATATGAAGAATTTGCTGAGCTAGAAGCCACAGAGAATAATGTCTGCAAGGAAATAACTGCTGGTCAAGTTAAGGTGTGGCCCTTGAAAGGGAAACTGCCAACTAGCAAACTCAGTGTTAAGTATGCTGTCTTACACAAAATTGGAGCCGCAAATTGGGTGCCTACCAATCATAAAACCACAATAGCTGTGGGACTAGGGAGGTTTATTTATGCTGTGGGTACTAAGAAGAAATTTGACTATGGAGCATATGTGTTTGAGCAGACTGCAAGACATGCCACCACTAATGTTATCAAACTGCCTATAGCATTTCCTTCGCTCATCTATGGAGTTATGATGAAACAACATCCAGGCATCTTGACAAGTTCAGACACAGCATGTAAGAGGAAATCAGCTTTATCTTTGCATCCCAAACTGTTTGCTGGGAACCATGTTCCAGACATTGTTGAAACATCAAGCTTTGGGATTAAGAAGGTCAGTACAAAATCTGAACTGATTAAAGAGTTAAGGGAGACCTGCAAGGATCTTGACATGGTTATCAAGACCAGCACTGACAGGAAAATGAAGTTTGAGCAGATGGTTAAAAACTTGGAACAGGGGAAAGACAATGGTGACACTGAGGACTCCAGGTCAGATGAGGGTGAAGAAGATGCTGATGGTACCAGCTCGAATGAAGACTAATCTCTAACTGCTGTCCTTAGATAGTAGTTTTGTATTAGTTTAGTTTTTACTTTGTTGGTTTGTAATTTGAATATTGTGTTGTTTTATGCACTGTTTATGTTTTTAGTTTCCTTCTATGATTTGTTTTGCCTGTTTACTAATTGAGAGGCTAACAATGAGAGCTAGGGTATACTGACTATAGTTAATAGGGCTTCTTATAGAAGCTTGCCTAATTGTGGCTAAAAAGGGGGAGAACATAGCCAAGATAGTCAAGAGGATTATTGCCATATGCTGCTGATGTGATGCAGAGATTAAGGGGGAGATAGATTGATGCTGCTAAAAGGTGTTTAGTTGAAAAGTGGTAATGCAGTTATTGAGGGGGAGTTTTGAAGATATCATGACATTTGAAGAGTGCAGCCAAGCAGACATCTAGGGGGAGTAAATTGCTGCACATTATGAGCTACTGAACAGCTGTGATGCTGGTTCATATTTTCAAGGGGGAGCACCAATTGGCTGTTGTCAATAATGAAGATGGTGCTGCAGCAGATCAAGCGATGAAGACTATGCAAAGTGTCAAACTGTTGCTAATGAGTTTCAAATTTCTGAAGATTATTCCGCTGCTGAAATCTCTGAAGGTGCAGAGTGCAGAAGTTGTTTGCAGAGGTTGTTTTAGCCAAAATTAGCCAAAGGGGGAGATTGTTAGTTCCTGGATTGGCTGGAATTTTGGTAAAACAAAGGTTATTCAATGTTGATGTCAAGGTGCTGATGTTGTAACATTGAAGTCTTAACACCGGGCTGTGTTAAGTAGTTAAATGCTGAAGTTGGATGTCTGATGTCACACAGGTGATGTTGTAACATCAGACCTGCAGAATTAATAACAACAGGATATGTTATTAGGGCACGCGTATTAGCTGGAATTGTGGATAGTGGTTGACTCATTGGATGAGAATATCTTGGGATAGATATTTTATGTTACATGGGAGATTTGATTGCAGGTCTGTTGGAGAATTAAAAGGTTGAAGATTTAAAAATATTTTGGGGATAAAATTTGTTTTGAAGATTCAGTTTTAATTAACAAATCTGATCAAATATTGTGACAAGTCCAGGCCCAATTCAGGAGCTATATAAAGCGCACAAGACCAAAGGGAAAAAGGGACAGAAAACATTCAGAAGATCAAGAGCAGAAGGCTTAGTGTCTAGAGTTTGTTTAAAGTGCTTGTATTTACATTATTCTAGGGTTTGAATAGGTGTTGATTTTCTGTCCTCTCTAGAAGCTGTGAAGCAATAGAGAGTGGTTGATTGATCGAAGCTGTGAAGTAAGATCAAGGGTACTCAAAGTGGTTTCTTTGAGTGTTTGTAAGGGATTGAGTGGTGTTCTCATACCTAAGTGGTTTCTTAGGTAGGAAGTCATTAGTAGAGTATAAGTTTAGGAGATTGTCAACGGGTTGTTGAGTCTGTAAATTATATCTACAAGTAGTGAATTCCATCCCTGGCTTGGTAGCCCCCAGAGTAGGTTGGTTGTAACCGAACTGGGTCAACAATTCTTGGTGTTATTTTATTGTTATTGCTATCCATTATGCAGAGTGTGTTGTTGTGACATCACACCTTAACATCACGCGTCTGATACCAGAATTTCAGTTTTGCCTTTATTAAGTATTTTTAATTTTGTTTGAAGATGAGAAGAGAAAAAACGCAAAGGAAACTCTAAAGGCGGACTAAGAGTCCTAATGTTATCATGCATGGATGTCCTATGGTTAGTGAGGTTTAGGAGAAAAGACTACCTAACCTAACGCTAATCCTACTCCAAGCTTAATCAAAAATTAAGTTGGACTAGGTAGCTCTAAGGGGAAAAGATCCAAGACTTGAACAAGTCTTGAGATTCATGGGATGAGAAAGAGTGAAAGAGAAGAAAAGAGAAAGAGAAGAAAAGAAATGAGATACAATAAATGGCAGCAAGCATATCATATCATAAATGTTCAACTCAAATCAATCAACATGTCTCAAAGATCAATGCAAAACCATTCAAGTAAGTATACAAAGCTAAATATGAAAGGAAGCTAACATACTTGAATTAAATGCACAATTAAACACACATGGATTTCATAACTAAGTGAAATGAAAAAGGCAAGATGAAAATGAAACAAGACCAGAACTTACATCATATTATCATCATCAATTCACATGTGCAAAAGAGATTCACATTATGCAATATTAAGGTCCAAAGAAACTCACAAAAGGAAAGGTAATGATATTCACCAAACAATTCAAACCAAAATGACCAAGTGAGATGAAAAACAAGTAGTGGACCCAAAGGGCAGTACCATACACATTAACATCATGCCAAGATCAAACTCAAGTTATACAATATTAATCACCAAGCAACACATTCAAAACATGTATCAAAATTGAGAAAGACATTCACTTATCATTCATGCAAGCAAAGCAAAGAAACATGTGAAGCAAAGAGTGAGAACATGTCACATAGAGCACCTTAAAACAAGAGGGTCAGAACCTCTAGCATGTCATACAAATCAAACAAAAGGTTTCATACATGAGTTAGATCATACAAAGAAGCCATCACAAGATTAAGTTGAACATATCACAAGATTCAAGTCCAAAATAACATCAACTTGTAAAGTCAAGAACAAATTGAAAAATGATCAAATGAGGATGATTCCAAAGCCACAAGTAATCTCAAATAGAACATGATCATACCATAAAAACATCTCAAGCATCAATCCATTACAAATAAGCAAATGCACTTAAACTAGATCATGAATCAAAGTATACCTCAAGCAAACTTGCACCACAAGTAAAAATCAATAAAAATAGCAAAGTGGCTCAATAAAATCCCAAAAAATAATCAAATGGAAGTTAACTCAGTCAAGTAACATATACAAAATATTGGATCAAAAAGAGTTAAAGAACTTATCAAAAGGTGAACCACAAGTCAAGATGTGCAAAGAAGTGTCAAGATATAGTCATGCATAATCCACTTAAGCACAAATAATCAAACATACATCAAATGACATTCTAAAATTATGAAATTTAAACCCAAATGATATAGATCAGCATACAACCACATGCTAAAAAAATCTCACAAAAATTCACAAGTTAAACCATTCAAACAAATAAGCAAAGATCAAGTAATAAATATGTATCAACATGCAAAAGAGGAGGACCAAAATGCAATATGGAAAAGTTTTAAAAATGAAATAAAAAATTTTTTATGCACGACAGAATATTATCTAGCAAATTCAAAAAGAATGGATTGAAAATGTTTTATAGATGATGAGAAATAAATTTCACAAGTTGGAGTGTTCAGTGAAACAATTAAGAAAAGAAAATTAGGCAATTAATTAAATCAGATGCCAAAAATAAAATAAAATGAGAAAATAAAATATGAAAAAATTTGATAAAACTAAAAAGAAGTTCCATGATTTTTTTTATGATTTATAAATGCATAAAACTGATTTTAGAAATTAAAATGCAAAACAAATAATAAAAATAAAGAAAAGAAAAAGAAATAAAACAAAGGGGGTGCAATGAGTAAGAAGGCACGTTGGAATTATGAACAAGGCCCGGAGGAGGGGGTGTGAAAAGAAAACCCAATGCCAAAGCCCATCAGCGAAAGTCAATGATGATCACATGTAATTCAGTCAACAAAACAAAAATCAATCCAAGCCAACCAATTAATCCAACGAATACCAGAGGTCAAAGCAAATAATAGTCAAGATCAAGGTGACGAACGGCTAGGATTTCTTCTTCTTCACTTGACCTCCTCGCCGGACTGAACATAAGCAGCCGCCGGAGCTAGGGCTCCGGCCACCCTCTCCGGTGAGCTGCTGCGTGATTTTTTCCAGAAAACACGTATGGGTACACCATATTGACCAGAAAAATGCAAGGATCTCAAATATCCAGTCCATTTTAACAAATAACCAACCAATAATGAGAATCGAACAAAAACAATATTAGATCTAAAACTTTAAATCAACATTACACACAAATCACACGTCCAAACTTCAAGCAAAATAGATCAGAGTAATCAGTGAACATCAAGGATCATTATGCATATCAAAAATTCAAGTTCTGTGATGGTGAAAAAATCACTAACCTAAACCTTGAAGAGCTTAAAATACGTCAAGAAATCCTTCCAAAGACTGCAGATCTACTCCTTGGAACCTCTAGATGCAAAATAAATGCAACTAGAGCTTGAAATCGTGCTAGATCTTGAGATTCAAGTTGAACCCTCTTGAATGGAACTTGGTGAAATCCTTCCTTTCAGCTTAAAATAATGGATGATTCGTGCTCTTTTCAACTCACTGATCAAGAATATGTCAAGAGATTTTCAAAAACCCTCAAGGAATGAGAGATTTGAAGGAGAGAAAATGAGAGTGAGTTTTTGAAATTCTGAGCAAATGAGAGTGCATGACCTAATTTCTGAGGCATGAGTTAACTTATATACTCTCCATTAGTCTACTGATTGTGATTAGCAAGTGGTTAATCCTTTGGTTAGTGGGATTTGAGTGAAATTGCAATTTTGCATTATGTACTACCACCACTAATTCACATGTGCAACACCCTTGTACTCAGCATATTTCACCTACAATTTACTCATGTATCATCTCTGAATTGAATTTGGGTCTTGCACTTTCTTGGTTTGCAAGTTTTGAATCAATTTGCATTTTTGAATAATGTGAAAATAATGAGAAATATGGCATGGAATGAATTGATTCAAAGGCCACAAATGATCTTCTTGACTTGTATTTTGACATTTTAATGTGGAATGAAGCACTTGGGAACATTACAAGTCCATTTGTGCAAAAATGCAAAAGGTGGAAAATTTGACATATAAGAAATCCATGAAATACATCTTGCATTGTTTTGACCATAACTTGAGTTCTACAAATGGTATGGAAACCATCTAGTACTTTTTGGAAATGGGAGAGAAAGATTTTCAACTTTCATGTTTGAGGAAAATTCATTTGGAACTTTCTTGATGATGAAAAGTCTAGTTGAATGTGATGGAAAAATTGCCAAAAATGGAAAGTTTTCATTATAGGTCATTTTCCAAATTTAGTAACTTTTGCACAACCTCTTGATTCTTGATGAATGGCATGAATCTTGACAATTGAAGACCATATGAGGATGTGAGACCTTGAAAACCATGGAAAGAACCTCAAAATTACACAGTTGACTTTCTCCTTTACAGTTGACTTTTCCTTATTTCACCAGCAACTGATCCACTGAACAGTCTTCACCATGAACCATCAACCAAATCTCCATCCATGAACACTTGTGAGCATATGGAAACCATAAAAACATGCTTGAATCCCCAAAGTCTTCAAGAAGCTCTCTTGAAACCAAAAACCCTAATTGGTCTCTCTGGTTAAGAGGGAGAAATCCATTTGCAATCTTTTGCCATGCTTGACCTTAAGAAGATATGATGAACCCTATGAGCCACCTTGAAGCTTGAGACTTGAGAATATGGACCAAGTGCCTTGATCCCATGCCCTATGCTGAATGCCATGCTATGTAATCTATGACCTACTATGGAATGCAAATGAGTAGAGCATAGACCAATTATTGAGAAAACATGAAGGTAAATTTTGAGGTATTACAGCTGCCCCTATTCAATCAACTATGAATCTGAATGGATGAAAGCGACGGCTATCAGGAATTCAAGATACATAGGGATTGAATACAAAAATAACCGAGAAAATTTGCACTGTGGTTAGAGAAAATGCTGTAAAGGTAAGGAAGAAAAGTTGGTGAAGAAGACCTTGGAACCATTGGACCCCATAGGAAACCTGTCGGGAACCGGTGAAATACCTGTCGGGAACTGGTGAAATACCTGTCGGGAACTGGTGAAATACCTGTCGGGAACTGGTGAAATATCTGTCGGGAACTGGTGAAATACCTGTCGGGAACTGGTGAGCTTGGACCTGTTTTGCCTATCGGGAATGGGCAAGTGTACCTGTCGGGAACTGGCAAGGTTCAAACCAAAGGGAGTTGTCGGGGACGGCTGCAGTTTATAACCAAGGCTTACCTATCGGGAATGGGTAATGGGGCCTGTCGGGAACTGGCATGGTTAAAACTCAAAGGGAGCGGTCGGGAACGCCTGCAGTTTATAACCAAGGCTTACCTATCGGGAATGGGTAACGGGGCCTGTCGGGAACTAGCATGGTTAAAACTCAAAGGGAGCGGTCAGGAACGGCTGCAGGAATCCTATCGGGAATGGTTCCAAGAAACTTGTGAGTTGAGAGATATGACTCTGTGGGGATAAAAATGATGAAACCCTTTGTATCGTTTTGCAATGTCTGTCTGGGAATGAACTAGGCATTCTTTCTGGCTTTGTCAATGATATAAGGAGCAAAGTTCTGGACTCTCGCATGAGTTATCAAAACTGGCTTATGCTTCACATGCATATGTTTGAGTTTTGCCGTAATGCTCCATACGAAATGGAATGCTACGCATTTTAGAGGATGCTATGCGTACTATATGCAAAAATGCAAAGAAGTCCTCAGCAAAATAAATGCTGAGGAAAGGAAAGACAACTCTGCTGGGGATAACTAGCTGGATTGACTTCGCGGTCGCAAACCGTACTGGGGAAGACAAATTGACCTGACCTCCTGATCTGGGCACTGCCCTGACAAACCCGTTAAGGCTACTTTAGGAAAAGATAACTTTGCTGGGGAGGCATCATCTGAACCGGTCTGCTTGGGGAATAACTATAAATATAGAACTCCGCTGGGGATTCATGAGCTGACGACAAACTCTGCTGGGGAGATGTCCCTTGAGAGGATTTTACATAAGACCACGCCTCTTCAAACTCTACTGGGGAACCAAGTTTACAACAAACTCTGCTGGGGAGAATCCCTTCAAAGTGTCTCATGCCAGGGAAAGTTTCCTAAGAGAATTTTACGAAAGATCCGACATCTTCCCACTCTTAAACTAATACCGAGACCTGAGCTAGGATGCAGTAGATGGGAGGCCACCCTATTAGGGATAATAGATCTGGAATACTCCTGTCGGGGATTTCATGATGCTCCATGCTTGAGATGGTCAACCATTTGATTTTGCCCCAAGATACAAGTCTGATCTGGAGAAAACGTCCCAAGAGGATTTTACAGAAGATTCGACATCTCCAAACTCCTGGACACTCACTGAGTCTTGAACATTAATTGTAAGGCATATGAATCAACTCTACTGGGGAGTTTACAACTATTATCAACACAGAAAAGCTTGTAGCTGTTGGAAGTACTGAATAGGATACAATACTACCCTTTTGACAACGCTGTTGGGGATCATGAAACTCTGTAAATACGCTGGGGATGACTACCTCCAAGAATAGCCTTCCTGCTGAGAAGCTGTCTGCTTGGGGAGGAACGATCATTTGCGCTTCGCAAAAGGATTCGGCTTGAAGGCGTCATACATCTTTGCATAGCTATCCAGTGAAATCTCCACACCTGCAAACAAAAGAATACGCACATATGCCCCCCAGGGTATTCAAACTCTCGGAGAGGTTTCTAGATCTTGACATAACTGCCCCAGACTGCATAGTGTACGAAAGAATTTGTCTCGACAAGATTCGTAGAGATTTGCAAAACTCTGCTCCGGTATAATGAATCTTGAAGAGGTGCTTTTGATTAACCGTCCTTTGAAGTAGGATAGCTTCTCGTGCTCTTGAGGTGGCCTGCCTCAATATAATCCTTGCAGTGATTTTGCCCTTGACTGATTGATCTTCGAGAGATTTGCCTAATCTCGACGCGATTGCCCCAGTTTACACGCTTGTGGAGAGATTTACCGGATCTCGACATAATTGCCCCAGTTCGAAGAAATTTTCTCAACATGAATGCCCCATCTTGGCTACATTTTGAAGAGATTTCCCGGTGTGATTGTCCCAGATTGGTTACATCTCAACACAAATGGCTGGGAACGAGTTTTCCCCACATAATCTTTCAACAGCATGTCCTCTGGAATCTCAGGCACCTCAACTTGACCAGTTTAAGCTTCTCGACTGATGTTCATCGTGTAAGCTTCTTTGATGTCAAACACATGCAAGCAGAAAATGTTTATTATGAGAATGACAAATCTAATGCAACATTCATGTTATCCTTGAAGTCCTTATTGAACATATGTCGCACAACCGAGTTACGACACTTATTTTTGAAAGAAAAGCAATACGCACATACAACACCAACAAAAATCTTATTAGCACAACTCATGGGAGTCGGGAACGCTGTCTCGTTGAAGTACGCCTTTAGACTAAACCCTATTTTAATTATGACTTTTAAGGGTTGTAACGTGGCCTGGTTCACGGTTTTGAGAAAAAAGGATTTATGGCTCAAAGTTTATTGGTACCCACCCACTCTTCATGATATTCTCCAGTCCTATGTTCAGCTAATTTGACACAAGCGCTCGTCTCTCAAAAGGTTTCCCGATTTCTAGGGAATCTATGCAACTGGTGGTTCGAGACCTGATGAGGTTTTGGATCAACAGTCACCCCTTTTGTCTTTTGTGTCTGTAGTCACACGACTTTGTTCTTATCGAGGATTTTCTTTGTAATCCTTTTGGCTTTTTGCTTTCTCATTCTTTTGCTTTTTTGTTCCCTAATTTTTTCCTGGACTGACTCTTTTGAGTTTTCAACTTTGAAGTCCAGCGGAACGCCTTAACTTTTGCCTAAGTCACTTGCTTCCAAGTTTTTCGACTTAGCAGGCTTTTTCTTTTTTCTCTTTTTTTCTTTCTTTTTTTTTTTTGAACAAGTCGTGTGACACCGTTTTTCCTGACTTGTTTGAAAGGGTCGTGACTGTTTCACTCTTCGGTTGGTGAGGAGTAACCGTTGTGGTTTTACACCTCTTAACCTCTTGATAGTGGAATGGAAGGTAATGGATCCTCAGATGTACACTCCTTCTGAAAGTTGAACACTTGGTCAAACTAACTGACGCATACCCTGCCCTTAGGTTAAAATTGAGGATTTTTCGTTTTCAGAAAGAAACTCCTACTACTAGGCTCAAAGGGGTTGACAAAGGTCTATCTCCTTATCTCTCCAGTGTTTGTGAATTGGAAATAATGCTTGTACATCCTTAACAGGGTTTTATCCAAAAGCGTACCATTAGAAATCTGCGTTCTTATTTCGTCATCCTCCCTCAAAGAGTTTGAGCAAGAAAGTTGGTATTGCAGTGTATTTAAGCATTAAAAATGAATGAAACGCTTCAAGAGAAACATGTCAGGTTAGGACATGTGAATTATAGGGTTATTCTTAATGTCTTTCGATTGTGTAAAATTTAATACATGAATAAAGATTTACTAGAATTTTGTAACTCTTGTTGTCTTGGTAAATCACATAAAATACATGTTCCTTTGTCCAATACCAACTATATTAATGCTTTTGATGTTGTTCATATTGATTTATGGGGCCCTTCTCCTAACCCTTCAAGCAATGGATATTCATGTTATATAGCTTTTGTTGATGCATTTTCCAAGTACACTTAGTTGTATCTTCTCAAGAATAAAAGTGATGCTCTAAATGCCTTCAAACTACTTCAGAAGTATGTAGCTACACAATTTAACACCAATATATAAGTTTATCAATTTGACTTTGGAGAAGAATTCAGAAGATTCACCAAACATCTCAATGAGCTAGGCATATTTCATAGGCTCACATGTCCATATATTTTACATAAGGATGAGACTGTGGAAAGAAAGCATATGTAGATTGTGAAAATGGGGATAACTCTCCTTGCTCGTGCTTCAATTCCAATCACATATTTGGGATCATTGCTTTACTACAAATCTCTACCTCATCAATAGACTGCCAATAGTTGGTCTCTCTAAATTCATCTCACCATATGTTTCCTTTTCTAACAAGTAACCATAGTACATCTCTTTAAATGTGTTTGGATACTCATGTTTTCCTTTGCTCATTCCAGATAACCAACATAAATTCCAATTTATAAGCAGTCAATGTGTGTACCTAGATGTTTCTCCAACTCACAAAGGTCACAAATGTCTTTATGCTAAAGGAAGAACCTTGGTATCCAAGGATGTCAAATTCACTAAAACTGAGCTTCCCTTCAACAAGTTTTTCCCATCCAAACCTGATGAGAATCTCACAAGTATCTCTCGCAACCACTATAATGTTCATCTTCTTTTGCCTACCTCATCCTCCATTATAGAAATCAAGGCACTTGTTGAACAAATACCTCATATTTACAATCTCTCCATTAATCCACAAGATAATTTCGGTCTTGTAACTGTCACTCATAGTCTATTAATTCAACTAGCACAAAGAAAAACTTTATCTAAAGAATATTCACCTAACTTGTCTCATGTTTCCAATACAATTCACTCATCTCAGTCAGGGTCTCACACATCTCAATCTCCTAATCTAGTATTATCTAAGCTTGTGTCATCTCAGTCATTTAATAACTTTCAATCCAAGAAATTCCCAACATATAACACCAATGTATCCTGGTCACAAAACATAGTCAGCTCATCTACAAGTTCTCTTCCCCCATCATTTCACACTCAACATCAGGCTTCGAATACCTTAGTTAGTAATCATCTCATACTGACTATAGCTAAAATAGTCAAATCCAAACCTAAAGATTTCCTAGTACATACTGAACCAAACACCACAAAATAAGCTCTTGCCAATCCTGGTTGGTATGAGGCAATGAAGTCTGAATATGAACCATTATTGAAGAATGGCACGTGGACATTGTCCGCAGTTCCACCTAATAGGAAACCTATAAGGTGCAAGTGGTCATTCAAAATAAAGGAAAATCAATATGGGAGTGTTAACAAATACAAAGCAATGCTAGTAGAAAAAGTTTTCACCAATAAGAAGGCTTTGATTTCCATGAAACATTCCCATTGTAGTAAAACCAACAACCTTTCATATTGTCTTGTCTTTAGCTATCACCTTCAAGTGGGAAATCCAAAAAATGATATCAACAATGTTTTTCTCAATGGGGATCTTCAAGAAGAAGTTTACATGGATCAACCATTTGGCTTTGTAGACTCGAATACTACTATAGCTTACAAACTAAAAAAAGGAAATCTATGGCTTGAAGCTGGCTCCAAGGGCCTTAATCTAGTTTTGTTTTGTGTCTAACAAATATGATCATTCACTATTTGTTTACAAACACCAAGGAGTCGCATTGTATCCATTAGTGTATGTGGATGATATTTCATAACGGGCACTGCCTCTGCATTAATTCATGATCTCATCACAAAGTTACATGATAAATATGCCCTGAAGAAGCTTGGAATTCCAAAATATTTCCTAGGGATTAAAGTGCATTATCAGCCAAGTCGAACTGTATTACTCACACAATCCAAATACATCAATAATCTCTTGAGTAAATTCAACATGTCAAGTACAAATAGAGCCATGTCCAATTATTACAAGTTGAGCAAACATATCTCAGATGTGTGTTATCAGATCAAGCTACGTACATGTCCGTCGTATGTGCACTGTAATATGTAACTCTCACATGACCAGACATTACATATTGGGTAAAGAAAACATGTCAATTCATGTCCTCACCATTTCAGTCGCATTAGAGTCTGGTAAAAAGGATTCTTCGATATCTTAGTGGGAGAATGTTAGGTGTCAAGAAGTGATTATTTTCATAATTGATTTTGATGCCTTTAAGCTCTTTTAATTGCTTTAATCGGGAAACGACTTATTAATTAAGCGATTCTTGAATTTTGTGAAAGTTAGGTATTTTGATGTGTTTGTGAATTTTTGCAGCAAGTTTGGTGAAAAGATCACAGCTCAATTCACACGGAAACGAAAAATATGGAAAAACTTATAGGCCCCTGCACCGCTCGGCCCTGCTAAGGCGCGGGAGGGTCTCATCGCTCGGCCCTGCAGGGGCGCTCTCTCCCCAATTTCAATGCAAGTTGCAGAATTATTCCTGGCTGCACCTCTTAAAGACCGCCCGGCAGTGGAATGATGGCCCGGCGCTCTCAGATATTTTGGGAGGTCCACATGACACTGTAGCAGTCACGTGGCCTCACTTGTGGCCACCACCCGGCCATGGAAAGCACCGCCCGGCGCTCCTTTCTGGGCAGAACTTGTTTATAGGCACATTTTGTAGATATTTTGGAGAATTTATCACTTTTCATCTCACACTCTTGTAACCTAGAACCTTGTTTGAGGAGAAAAACTCCATTGTTACTTATTTTCTTAGTTTCAAAGCTTTTATGCTTCAATCCTTGAATCTTTGAAGATTGATGCTCCAAAAGCTTTGCAACATTACTTGTCATCCAAGCTACCATGAAAATGAGTAGCTAAGCACCTCTTGTGTTAAGGTTAGATGTAGTTGATCTTGATCATATGTATTTCTTTTGATCTTTTATATATGAACAAGATTTATGATCAATATAGATGAAGTTATTTGTTCTTAATGATGTATGTGTGGTTTGTATCACTCTAGACATAGATTTTACAAATCATGACCTAATATTTTCATCTCTTAAAAACCAAACTCTAGACATAGATTTGGGATTTGTTATTCGCTTTGTGTCGATCTTAGCGGTTGTTATTTCGATTGTTAGCGTGAGACATCATCTAATAGTCTAAACAATGACATTCACGAATTTGCTTTAGACATAAACTTATTCGCGAGGATACGCGATTGTATTTGTAACACCCCAATTCCCATCGCGAATAAATAATACATAAATAACATCAAAGTAACTAAAAATTTATTTTTCCGACAGAAACAAGGATGTCACATTTAAATAAACAAAACATCATCCCTGCTCATAAATTTGATACATAGCATAACATAGATTACCCTTAATTGGGAAACTTTTCCATATAAAGGTAATACCAAATATATTCAACAATTATATACATAAATAACATAATCGTTTCCCCGACTCCCGTGCTACGTATCAGAGCAGACACCAAGACCGACAACAGAACGGAGGGCTAGTCTCCACAAAAGACCTCCAGCAACTCTAATCTGCAATGCCTCATAGAGCATTATAAAACAGCAGAAGGGTGAGAAATAACAACTAAATCGAGATTGTATAATAATATGCAAACACACATTCAAACACATGTATAAATCATCTCACCCATACCATCACATACTAACACATATAGCATACCACAAATACGACATACCACACATAATAAATCAAATCATGATTTTCCACACATAACGCATCCATTCACAATTCTCACCACAATTCATCACAACTCACTCATATACATCACAATGTATATATGTACAAAACCAAGCATATTCATCATGCACACTTCCACAATTCTTATCACTCCACATAAACATACATATTTATGTTTATTCATCAATGCACAAATATAGAGATGATAAATGCAAATCATAGAGACCGACTCACGACTCTATGCAAATGCAATGCGGTACCGACTCAATCATCTCAAGTTCACTCAGGAACTTCTGCTGGAACCATCGCTCGTTACCAAAGTAACTCCCCGTCGGGCCTACGATGTTCACCCACCGCTCACACCTCCACCAAGAGAGGCTCACGATGTTTATGGATCGCTCACACCTCCACCAAGAGAGGCTCACGACCCGATCGCTCACACCTCCACCAAGAGAGGCTCACGATCGTCTACAACCATCGCTCACACCTCCACCGAGAGAGGCTCACGACCCGATCGCTCACACCTCCACCAAGAGAGGCTCACGACGTTGTAGCGGATTCTCATTAGAATCCCTCAACACAAGAATGCACATCATTATGCTACACATGATAATGACACAAGGCATTCTTGAAATGCATACATGTATACAAACATTGTCATGCATTCATCTCTTACAATCACATACAATTCATCAATATGAATTATTTCACCAACTTTATTCATGCATTAGAAATCAACCCAACAATGTATTTTCTTGCCATACGGCCACAAACTATCATCACAACATTTCATCATGTACATTCACATCATATAACGGTCTACAAGCTACACGTTACATGTCACAAGCATATATCATGCTAACACATCAATCGCACACATTATACGCGATAAAAACCCGACAACCCAACACTTTTCCAAAACCACAACCTAAATAATTCATCTACTTCCCTCCAAACCATTTTTAATAGAAAGAGCTTTTCATTAGATTTCCAACGCTTCAAACGGCGACCAAAACGGACTTACGGTTTGAAAATTACGACGAAAGCAAAATTGGAAAATATCATGTTCGCTCCAGTATTCGCTAGGCGAACCCTAGCGAACCAAGGCAGTGGAAAACAGACATAAAGTTCGCTAGGCGAACCTTCTAGTGAACATTCGCCAGTTCCTTCTCTGGGGTTCGCTAGGCGAACCCGCGAAACCCAGAAATCGCAGCAGCGTCAACCTAGGTCATATGGGACCAAAATACATCATTTTTATCACCCAAACCCTTCTAATTCATACCAGAACAACCAAAACATGTTTAGACATAATCAACGAGTATTCTACGCGGTTTATATCGAATTTCATCCGTGAAAACATCGATTTCTATCAATTACTCCTAATTTTAATCGATAAGAAAAAGTCGAGAAACAACCAAAACAATCACAACAAACAACACATATACATACACAAGCAAGATATAATTGAAACTTCTCACCCTTACCCGATTATTCGTGCTCGAAACGGGGTTCCCGCGATTTTCCTCTTTTCTCCTCTTTTCTCTCCTCTTCCTTTCCTTCCCTTCTCTTTCTTTCCTTTTTCTTTCCCTTCTCTCTTTTTCTTTCCACTTACTATTTATATAAAATATCTAAACCCCTAAAAGACTATTTTACCCCTCAAACTCAAATATCTCGTAAACGCTCTCAAAACGCGAAAAAACTTAAACATCGATGAAATATATTTCGGGAAATAAAAGTTGAAAAGAAATTATAATTTAATACAATTATTTTATCTATCAGAGAAATTAACCAATTAACTCAATTAGCAGGTAAAATACAATAAATTCACACATTCCACCAAATTCATATAAATGAAATAAATAAATGGAATCAAATAAATCGGGGCGTTACAATTCTCCCCCACTTAGACATTTTCGTCCTCGAAAATATACCGAGACGAACAACCCCGGACACGACTCTCGCATCCGACCCACAAACCAACATGCCAACAAAAGGCACACCACGAATAACACAACTGACAAACCACCTCGCTAACAACGACTACAACAACGCCACGACAACGGCAACAACCACAACGACCAAATGCAATGCCCATACAATGCACTTGACCACCAACTCACAACCCAAAGAAAACCAAGATACCAACACACAGGTTCACTCTAGAACCGAAACACAACAAGAACATAAAGTTCCACGACACCACAAGGTCTCAACAACATCAACAAAACCAGAACACCAACAGCAATGATACGATTCACCAATCGAATATGCAACCAAACATTCATCTACATAGTAGCCCATGGATAACATTTGAACCTTTCACCTAACACTTCCATTCTAAAACATCCAATGGTCTCTTCACTCCTACATGTTCCCAATGTTCAACCTATGACCTCTTACAAGTCCCACTCGCAAATACAAATTGTGCCACACCACGCATCCGCTGCGCACTCTGATTACTCGTAACCATCAAAATTACCAATTTCACGTCCAAAGTCTAACTCTTTCTCATTTTCACCAAAAATCAATGTTCACTGTTAATATACCCAACCGCACACTATCAGACGTCAATTCACACACCAACCCAAATCTCTAAATCCTCCCAAAAGTTCCCACTCTTTAACCATCAAAGCAGACATAAGTAAAACTTTCGACTTAACTCATCACGCACGACATAAACTTTACCAATAGGATAATTCGAGCCAAATCATAACTAATCAGGAATTCCAATCATCCGACCGTGCCTCAATCCGAGTCACCAATCAAAAGTTATAAAGGAAACAAAATTGGACAACCTGCCATGTTCGCTAGGCGAACCTTCTAGCGAACCCTCGCCTTGCCGTTCGCTCCGCGAACCCCTTGGCGAACCAAGTCAGAACCAAACAGAGCCAAAAACACCCAAAGTTCGCTAGGCGAACAACTCAGTGAACCTTCGCTGACCTTCGCCAACTGGTTCGCTAGGCGAACCCACGAAAACTCAGAATTACAACAGTCTTGTTACTCATCCAAACCCGTCCATTCCTCCATCCAAACATCTTGAACCTAAAACCCTTAAAATAATACCTCTCAATGTAGAACTGCATCTACTTCCGATGGATCCACAATCATACTCTCATCCGAAATAACATATCCAATAAACTAACCTTTTTCAACCCAAATTCTCACTCGAATAACTCAGCATAAAACTTCGTCTCTTTTTGACACTTGTAATTCAAATCCCAAACACTCTACCTGTTCATCCTCTGAGTTTATAACAGATCTGAATATCCTCAATCAAAGCCATTACGAACTTATCCACATAAATATGGAAGATACGATTCCTCTACTCCACAAATATTACAGGCGCATTACTATCACCGAACAATATCACTGCACGTTGTAACGCCCAAACAAACCAAACCTCATTCAAACTTGTCCAGACTCACATTAAATCAATCAAAGCCTCAACTCACACCATTCACCACTCTTATCAAACATTCCATCCAATTGCGATTTCACTCAAACTCAACCAAACCATTCCAGTTATCTATTCATGAAAGTGGACACTTATTCTCAATCGTTACCTTAATCAACTGTTAGTAACCCATACACAATTTCTTCTCTTAACAGTCCAAATTCCATAAATCCCCACGTGTAGCAACAACCATCCCAAAAGAACTCTCAAATAGTACATTCACACTTAAGGTTTTCTCAAAATTTCCATTAACACTTTATAATTCCAAAGACTCCAAACCTCTCCAGAACTTTAAGTTTCGCTTTCCATAGTCTCAATACCAATACCATCATAATGCTTGTTATTCCATTCAATCATCTTTCCATTTTGTTACTACCCATACTGGGGCTCTCCAAGATGACACACTTGGCCTCACAATTCTCCTTTCCAGTAAATCTTCCAACTGCTCTATCAGTCCAGGTACTTCTAATACTAACATCCAATATTCCATCCGGGAATACATCTAAAAATTACGCACAACCGGTAGCTCGTCACTGTGTCCTTTCTGCTAATTCCTAGAAAACTATCGTCACGAACATAATAACATCTTAGTTTCACGTCCTAAAAGTTCTTTTACTTACTTAGCAGATTCAACCTCAAATCCTTACCTTCGTCCAATTTGAGTTCACACTCTACTCTCTGAGAACAACCTTTAACAATACCCAATCGTTCTCTCCCAATGACTTCCCAACTTAACCAACATACCAAAAAAACCTCTAATCCGTCTCATCTTCCAGTATAAGAGTCTTCATCAACTCATCAAAGCAATCCGTAATCATTTTCTCAATTCCAAATAATTCATGGCACACACTATCCAAGCCGGAAAGACCCTCTATTCCATCCAAACATAATTCCCGTCTACTATCAACAAGAGATTAAGGGTGATCAGTTCCTCAATTTGTTAATAGACAGCCGACAATCATGATGGGGCATAAACCGTCTTCACCAAACTATAATAGCATTCCTTACATCTCATACACGAAACTAACTAAGGCACCAATCCTTAGTCGACTTAACCCTTACCTCCGCATTCCCTCCGGAATCGGGAACAACACTGTCCTAACAACACTTATAATCTTGCAATTCACAACACACTGGGCCAACGCTCCACAATCGAAGCAACTTGGAGAAGTACCAGCTTCTCCCCCACTTATCTCATTCTAACTCCTGCAGACATCGGATTAGAAAACCAGGAAGCACTGACAGTGTTTCCCACACATATCATGTACTAAGGGACAAACAAAAATGACAGTATTCAACTGTCACACCAACTGACTCAACAACTTGGCCGGACGGAACGACCTGCTCTGATACCACTAATGTAACACCCCAATTCCCATCGCGAATAAATAATACATAAATAACATCAGAGTAACTAAAAATTTATTTTTCCGACAGAAACAAGGATGTCACATTTAAATAAACAAAACATCATCCCTGCTCATAAATTTGATACATAGCGTAACATAGATTACCCTCAATTGGGAAACTTTTCCATATAAAGGTAATACCAAATATATTCAACAATTATATACATAAATAACATAATCGTTTCCCCGACTCCCGTGCTACGTATCAGAGCAGACACCAAGACCGACAACAGAACGGAGGGCTAGTCTCCACAAAAGACCTCCAGCAACTCTAATCTGCAATGCCTCATAGAGCATTATAAAACAGCAGAAGGGTGAGAAATAACAACTAAATCGAGATTGTATAATAATATGCAAACACACATTCAAACACATGTATAAATCATCTCACCCATACCATCACATACTAACACATATAGCATACCACAAATATGACATACCACACATAATAAATCAAATCATGATTTTCCACACATAACGCATCCATTCACAATTCTCACCACAATTCATCACAACTCACTCATATACATCACAATGTATATATGTACAAAACCAAGCATATTCATCATGCACACTTCCACAATTCTTATCACTCCACATAAACATACATATTTATGTTTATTCATCAATGCACAAATATAGAGATGATAAATGCAAATCATAGAGACCGACTCACGACTCTATGCAAATGCAATGCGGTACCGACTCAATCATCTCAAGTTCACTCAGGAACTTCTGCTGGAACCATCGCTCGTTACCAAAGTAACTCCCCGTCGGGCCTACGATGTTCACCCACCGCTCACACCTCCACCAAGAGAGGCTCACGATGTTTATGGATCGCTCACACCTCCACCAAGAGAGGCTCACGACCCGATCACTCACACCTCCACCAAGAGAGGCTCACGATCGTCTACAACCATCGCTCACACCTCCACCGAGAGAGGCTCACGACCCGATCGCTCACACCTCCACCAAGAGAGGCTCACGACGTTGTAGCGGATTCTCATTAGAATCCCTCAACACAAGAATGCACATCATTATGCTACACATGATAATGACACAAGGCATTCTTGAAATGCATACATGTATACAAACATTGTCATGCATTCATCTCTTACAATCACATACAATTCATCAATATGAATTATTTCACCAACTTTATTCATGCATTAGAAATCAACCCAACAATGTATTTTCTTGCCATACGGCCACAAACTATCATCACAATATTTCATCATGTACATTCACATCATATAACGGTCTACAACCTACACGTTACATGTCACAAGCATATATCATGCTAACACATCAATCGCACACATTATACGCGATAAAAACCCGACAACCCAACACTTTTCCAAAACCAAGACCTAAATAATTCATCTACTTCCCTCCAAACCATTTTTAATAGAAAGAGCTTTTCATTAGCTTTCCAACGCTTCAAACGGCAACCAAAACGGACTTACGGTTTGAAAATTACGACGAAAACAAAATTGGAAAATATCATGTTCGCTCCAGTATTTGCTAGGCGAACCCTAGCGAACCAAGGCAGTGGAAAACATCATGTTGGCCCCTGCACCGCCCGACCCTGCTAAGGCGCAGGAGGGTCTCATCGCCTGGCGCTGCAGGGGCGCTGGCTCCCCAATTTCAATCTAAGTTTCAGAATTGTTCCTGGCTGCGCCTCTTGAAGACCGCCCGACCGTGGAATGATCGCCCGGCGCTCTGATTTCATTGCTCGGCACTCTCAGATATTTTGGGAGGTCCACGTGACACTGTAGCTGTCACGTGGCCTCACTTGTGGCCACCGCCCGGCCGTGGAAAGCACCGTCCGACGCTCCTTTTTGGGCAGAACTTGTTTATAGGCACATTTTGTAGATATTTTGGAGAATTTATCACTTTTAATCTCACACTCTTGTAACCTAGAACCTTGTTTGAGGAGAAAAACTCCATTGTTACTTATTTTCTTAGTTTCAAAGCTTTTATGCTTCAATCCTTGAATCTTTGAAGATTGATGCTCCAAAAGCTTTGCAACATTACTTTTCATCCAAGCTACCATGAAAATGAGTAGCTAAGCACCTCTTGTGTTAAGGTTAGATGTAATTGATCTTGATCATATGTATTTCTTTTGATCTTTTGTATATGAACAAGGTTTATGATCAATATAGATGAAGTTATTTGTTCTTAATTATGTATGTGTGGTTTGTATCACTCTAGACATAGATTTTACAAATCATGACCTAATATTTTCATCTCTTAAAAACCAAACTCTAGACATAGATTTGGGATTTGTTATTCGTTTTGTGTCGATCTTAACGGTTGTTGTTTTGATTGTTAGCGTGAGACATCATCTAACGGTCTAAACAACGACATTCACGAATTTGCTTTAGACATAAACTTATTCGCGAGGATACGCGATTGTATTGGTCGGAACTAAGTCATGTGTTTGATTAATCAGATATGTATGAAAAAGATTAGCGAAACCTAATCTTGACATGCCTTTCTAAAACTTAAAACATCTTTGCTTAAAAATTTACTCTTTGTTACCAATTTATGTTAAACAAAACCAAGAATCATTTGAACTTTAACTTAAAACGTTTCGACTATTGAACGGCAAGCATCAAAATATCGCACAATCCCTGTGGAGACGATAAAAACACCCCCTAATACTGTTTCAACAGAGGATTACACATGGGATGCTTCTATCACCTGCAAATCAACTTAATCAAATATCATTACGTGCATATAGTGATTTTGACTGGGTGAATAACCCGGATGATCGAAGATCCACTTTTGGTTCTTGCATTTACTTTGGCCCTAACCATATTGCATGGAGCTCAAAGAAACAATAACTTATAGCTCGCTCAAGTACCAAAGCTAAATATCGTGCCCTAGCTCACACGACTTCATAACTATTGTGGTTTGAATCACTACTTATAGAACTCCATATCAACTACTTCACTCCTACTTTGCTATGCGATAATCTAAGTGCAGTCATGCTCTCCCATAATCCAGTTCAACATGCACGAACCAAGCATATAGAACTCGATATTCCCTTTTTATAGAGCGTACAATAACATGGAAGTTACAAATCCGACATGTTTTTGGCCATGCAAAAATTACAGATATGTTATCTAAACGTCTTCCTACTACTTCATTTGTTGATTATCGTACCAAACTCAAAATCATAGACTTACACTCCATTATGAATTTAAGAGAATATTAGAGAATAACTACCAAGAGTTAGTTATAGTTAATTATACTAACTAACTATATAAAGGTAGTTATAACAAAGTAAAGTTAATTAGAATAAGGAACTATGAAAGCTTCTCTATCTATACTAAGCATTCCCTGTTATAATCAACCATTGAAAATGCTCTATCATATACATAGATGAGTTCTCGATCAAAATTAGAACTATTTTGTTATGGATTAAATATAGACATTTTTCTGTGATTTTATAATTAATCTTTATAAGAATTTATTCAAAAACAGTGAGTTATTTCAATACATTAAACCTGACTGTTTTTGAAAGTGGCCTGTGAACATTGTAGACGAAAATGTAAATAGGGAGCTCTAACACACAACAAATAATGCTTGAATAAACTAAAAATAAGCTTTGTTTTTCAACAAAGATCTAACCTGCATTGGCCAATAATAACATGATCTCCTTCCTTCACTCGGAAACAAGGTGAAACGTGTGCAGGGATATTAGAATGACGCTTCTCATATCTAATAACAACAAATAATCACAACAAATAGTCATTACACAATTGTTGCACACAAATACATCAAAACGGCTCATACTAGTAAGAAAGAGTAATAAATACCTCTGATACTTCTTAATGAAATGAAGATAATTTCTCCTAACAATGATGGTCCTATTCATCTTCGCACTATGACAGGTACCAGCTATGATACGACCACGGATTGAGACATTGCCAGTGAATGGGCACTTCTTGTCAATATAGGTTCCTGTATGAAAAACATTAGAAGAAGTCCTTCGAATACAGACACAAGTAACCTTATATACAAATATAGAAATGAAAGACTTGATGTGGCTCAGTAAAAATATAAGAACATTAGATTCGGAGTCCATCCAATGAATCTTGTAAGAAAGAGTTCAAATCTTAGAAATTGAGATAAGAAAAAGACTCTTCATCTAATTGCACACCAAAGTTTGGATTTTAATGGAACCAATTATAACTATCATAATTAGTTGGCTAGACAATTATTCCTAACATATGCATGATGCACATTCTGAGTAACTACAAATTCTCTTTAAAAAATGGTGTATCTGTGTCCGTGTTAGTGTCTGAAACCGACATCAACACTTGTTCAAATTATATTCATTTTTTTCAAATTATTACCAGTCATGAAACCAACAATTTCTTATCTACTGTACTAACTTCTTGATGTATCCAATCTATCTATCTATGATACTTACAATAACTTACTTGCTTCGAAATTTTGTTGAGCCGGATTTTGATAGACCAGAGTTGGAAGACTTCCCTTTTAGAGGTATTAGTCTCTTGGAGAGAGATTTTCTTGAAGCTCCTTTTTCAGAGGTAGAGATTAAAGAGGCGGTGTGGAGTTGCGATGGTTCCAAAAGCCCGGGTCCCGATGGTTACTCTTTTCTCTTTATTAAAAGATGTTGGCATTTTATGAAGGATGATTTTATAGGATATTTTCAAAGCTTTCATTCCAGAGCTTTGTTCTCTAAATCCTTTATTTCCTCTTTTTTGACTTTGGTTCCCAAATCTTCTAGTCCTTTGAGTTTGGATGATTATAGACCTATATGCCTTGGTGGTTGTGTTTACAAAGCTTTATCTAAGCTTTTGGCGGCAAGATTGAAGACGGTGTTGAATTCGGTTATTTCAAATTGTCAAAGTGCTTTCGTTCTGGATCGGCAATTGCTCGATGGCGTATTGGTGGCTAATAAGGTTGTTGATTTTGCTAAAAAAGAGGGAAGAGATTGCTTACTTTTCAAGGTTGACTTCGAAAAAGCGTATGACAAGGTTAGTTGAAACTTCCTTAGATTTATGCTTCGTAAGATGGGCTTTAGGGAGGTTTGGTTGAAATGGATGGAAGCTTTAATCTTTATGAGTAAGATGTCGGTTTTAGTTAACAGTAGTCCTACGAAGGAATTTACGGTAGAGAGAGGTTTGAGACAAGGTGACCCTCTTTCTCCTTTTCTTTATGTGTTAGTTGCGGAAGGTTTGAAGGTTTTGGTTAGTAGATCGGTGGCAATTGGTGAGTTTGCGGGCTTCAATATAAGAGGCAAGTGTTTTGTTGATATTCTCTAATTTGCGGATGATACTTTATTGTTTGGGGATGGTAGTTGGAAACACCTTTCGGCTATTAAATCGGTTTCAAGAGGCTTTGAATTAGTTTCCGGCTTGAGAATTAACTTTCATAAGAGCAAACTTATAGGTGTGAACATTAGTTCTCGGTTTATGGAGGTTGCTTCCTTTTTCCTTTCTTGTAGGACGGAGGAAAATAAATTTGTCTTCCTTGGAATTCCGATTGGTTTCAAGTTCAATAGGTTTGATATGTGGATGGATTTGGTGGGGAAGTTGAAACGGAGGCTTTCTTGTTGGAATAATAGATTCCTTAGTTTTGGGGGAAGGCTTACTTTATTAAAATTGGTGATTTCTAGTGTTTCTATTTTCATGCTATCGTTTTATAAAGCTCCGGTGAAAGTTGTCAAAGAGATTACTAGAATCCAAAGTAATTTCCTTTGGGGGAGTAAGGAGGATAAGAGAAAAATTCATTAGGTTAGTTGGAAGGAGTTGTGCCTTCCGATCGATAAGGGAGGGCTTAGATTGAGAAGGGTGGATAACTTTAATTTGGCTCTTATCAATAAATGAAGATGGGGGATTTTATCGGAATCAAATGCTTTATGGTATAACGTTTTAAAGGCTAGGTACGGAGATATTAATTTGAAGATGGTGGATTCCGAATTTTTTTCAAATAAGGAGAATAGTGCTTCTTTTTGGTGGAAGGAATTATGTTGTTTGGAAAAAGGCTTACTGGAAAATTGTTTTATCTCTAATTGTAAATTTTCCATTGGAAATGGTTTTTTAATCTCTTTTTGGCTCTCTTGGTGGATAGGAGAGTGTTGCTTAAAGGACAAATTTCCTACTCTTTTTAGCTTGTCTTTTCTTAAATATGTTTCTGTGGCATGCATGGGTGGATGCAATGGAGAGAGGTGGATTTGGGGTGATTTCGGGGTGGCCGGGCCGGTTGGTGTCGTGGCTTCCGTGGAGCTGCTGTTGTTGCGCACTTCGCTTGAGTTTATTCGGCCGGTTTCTCTTAGTGTAGGAGCGGTCGAATGGGTGTTGCGTCCTTTGGAGGGTTACTCGGTGAGTAGTTTTTTCAAACTTATTAATGTTTTCCGCATTCCTTATGGACCGTGTAGTGAATTCGATGAGGCTTTTTCTTTGGTGTGGAAAGTGGTGGTTCCTTATAAAATTAAGGCTTTCAGGTGTAGATGCTTTTTAAATAGACTCCCCACTAAGGATGCTCTTCTCTTTAGAGGTTGTGTGTTTCTGGATTGTGTTTTTTGTTCTTCGGAGGAGGAATCTCTAGATCACATTTTTTTGGATTGTTGTGTTTCTTTATTGATGTGGAAGGAATTGGCCGATTGGATTGGTTTTGAGGATTTCGGAGCTAGAAATATTGAAGAAAGTTTCTTAAAGTGGAATGCTTTCTCTAAGCAAAATAGGGTGAAGAAAGGCAAAGAAGGAATTGTTTGGTTGGCAAAAACTTGGTATTTGTGGAATTTGCGGAATGCTATTATTTTCCGGAATGAGATGTGGAATGTGTTAGATGCGGTTTGGAACATAAAGGCGTTAGTGTGGAGATGGTCTTTCATCAAGAAAATTACCCGTTCCAATTATAGCTTTTACGAGTTTAGTAAGTTCCCTTTGAACTATTTAGCTTAAGGCTTAATTGGGTTGTAATTTTCATTTTTTTCCAAGGTGTGCCTCGCTTTTCTGTAAGTAGGTTCGAGAACCTATTGTTCTCGCTATCAATGAAATCCTTGCTTATTGAAAAGAAAAAAAATGAATAACTTACCTGCAAGATCTATGTTGGTTTCTATTATTCCAGACAGAAAAATATACTTATAATATAATGAAGTAATGGTTATAGGATATGCATAAAACAGTAATGGTTGTATTTAGATATTTTGTGAAAATGGAAATGTTATAAATTTGAAATGTTTGTATGTTATCAATTTTTTGTTTATTCTTTAACAGGATTGTTGATGAAAGAACAAAGAAAACTCATGAAAAACCGAACACCGATGTTAAGGATCGTATGTTGGACATGCACATGAGTGGTTCTTCTTCTAACGAAGATGATGAGTTTGATAAGGAGTCCGTTGAGGATTCGGATGAAGAGTCAGATGATGATGATTTCTACTGGGAAAGAGTTATAAGCTATGAATACAAAGCCAAAAAAAATGTCATGGTATGTAGGATAATTGATGGCATATAATTTGAATTTCCATATATAAATAATTGTACTAATTTCATGTTGTTTCCTATATGTAACAACATTTTCCCAGAGTGGTTACAAAGTGAAATTCTGGCATAGCAGATAGCAGATGTCCTAACACAAATCAAGACATTGTTCTCTGCACAACTTTAAAACAAGAACAGAACAAACAAACTGATATTCAGAATATCAGTAACAATAGCAAGAGAGATGTTTCGACATCTGTTACAACATGTTAATCAAAATTGAACTGTAAATTGCAGAATGATAAACAACACAGAATATGATAACCCAGTTCGGTGCAAATCACCTACATCTGGGGGCATACCAAGTCAGGAATAAGAATCCACTATCAGTAGTATAGTTTTATGTAAACAACCGCTGGTTTACACTAAGCAACCTCCGGTTTACCTATCACTACCCAGTGAAAACTTTATCTAAGAACTTCATCCTAGATAAGAGAAACCCATCTCACTCCCTAAATCATAACCTGTGATTATCTAACAGTTATAGTCACAATAATTGTATCATCCTACTTGAAAGACACCTCTTTCACTACATAGTTCAGTTAAGCATTTTTTACTAACAAGTTAACTTGGATTTGGTTAAAAGCTTTATCCAAGAACAATACACAATTCATTACCTACGGGTTTCTGAATCTGTACAAGTACATATGTGTTCCACAATGTATCAAATCGATACAGAGGGAGACTTATAAGAAAGCCTACGACTCTCAAAACCCTAAACCTTATTTTCTACTTTACAAAAGTGTTACAAAAATAGGTTCCATTTTTAGTCCTAGGTCTTGGTCTTCTTTTATAATCTTCTGCTATTTTGGGCTTCAAATCTTCTGTTTATTGATCCTTTGATCCACTGCTGTGATCTTTCCTTGATTCTTGTTGTAGCGTGCGATTTTTGTTGGTGACGCGACCACCTTACCGCAATGGTTGGAATTGGGTGCTACTTTATGATTTCATATTTATCCTATGAAGCTAGAAAGGAAAGGGAAGCTATCTAAAACTAACCTTGCATGCAAATGTTTTCTTTAACAAATGCAAAGAGATTGGGGGGTCCGAGGTCAGGTTTTACAAAGGGAAGTTGTCAATTACCCGGTGTATATATGGTTATCCATATACCTTTTGTGGCATGTTTTTCTATTGGTTTAAATACTTTCTAGTGTTTATCTGTTGTGGGTTGGGAAAGTTTCTCATTTGGGAGTGTTGAGAGAGTGTTTTTGTTGTTTTTGAGTTTTCTGTTGTTTTTGGTAAGGTACAGGATCTAAAGTTTTTGATTTTGTGTGCTTGCTAAGATTTCGCAATCTTATGCCTACTGAAAGCACCTGATGTTTGACTAAATTTTGTTAAAACATTCTGATGATATAATTGAAAAATCTGCAAAAGAAAAAGATGTCGAAAGAGATGTCCCAGCTTGGTGACTCGACATCCTGACTGACTTACTAAGTTAGCAGGTTTTAAACTGTTGCAAGAACTAAGGAGCGGATCAAGGAATCACAGGATCAAAGATAGAAAGCCCAACAGAAGAGTATATAAGGAGACTTAGACCTAGGGTTTTGATATCGAATGTACCTTTTGTATCACTTGTAACTTTGTAACCTAGTTCTCTTGTATTGAATAAGGGTTTAGGGTTTGAGAGTCGTTGGGTCTCTTAGGAGTTATAAGTCTCCCTCTGTCTTAGGAGTTGAAACGGAGGCTTTCTTGTTGGAATAATAAATTCCTTAGTTTTGAGGGAAGGCTTACTTTATTAAAATTGGTGCTTTCTAGTGTTTCTATTTTCATGCTATCGTTTTATAAAGCTCCGGTGAAAGTTGTCAAAGAGATTACTAGAATCCAAATTAATTTCCTTTGGGGGAGTAAGGAGGATAAGAGAAAATTTTATTGGGTTAGTTGGAAGGAGGTGTGCCTTCCGATCGATAAGGGAGGGCTTGGATTGAGAAGGGTGAATGACTTTAATTTGGCTCTTATCAATAAATGGAGATGGGGGATTTTATCGGAATCAAATGCTTTATGGTATAACGTTTTAAAGGCTAGGTACGGAGATATTAATTTGAAGATGGTGGATTCTTTATTTTTTTCAAATAAGGGGAATAGTGCTTCTTTTTGGTGGAAGGAATTATGTTGTTTGGAAAAAGGCTTACCGGAAAATTGTTTTATCTCTAATTGTAAATTTTCTATTTGCAATGGTTTTTTAATCTCTTTTTGGCTCTCTTGGCGGATAGGAGAGTGTTGCTTAAAGGATAAATTTCCTACTCTTTTTAGCTTGTCTTGTCTTAAAGATGTTTTTGTGGCATGCATGGGTGGATGGCATGGAGAGAGGTGGATTTGGGGTGATTGCTGAGTGGCTGGGCCAGTTGGTGGCATGGCTGCCGCGGAGCTGCTGTTGTTGCGCACTTCGCTTGAGTCTATTCGGCCGGTTTCTCTTGGTGTATGAGCGATCGAATGGGTGTTGCGTCCTTTGGAGGGTTACTCGGTGAGTAGTTTTTTCAAACTTATTAATTTTTCCGCATTCCTTATGGACCGTGTAGTGAATTCGATGAGGCTTTTTCTTTGGTGTGGAAAGTGGTGGTTCCTTATAAAATTAAGGCTTTCAGGTGGAGATGCTTTTTAAATAAACTCCCCACTAAGGATGCTCTTCTCTTTAGAGGTTGTGTGTTTCCGGATTGTGTTTCGGATTGTGTTTTTTGTTCTTCGGTGGAGGAATCTCTAGATCACGTTTTTTTGGATTGTTGTGTTTCTTTATTGATATGGAAGGAATTGGCCGATTGGATTGGTTTTGAGGATTTCGGAGCTAGAAATATTAAAGAAAGTTTCTTAAAGTTGAATGCTTTCTCTAAGCAAAATAGGGTGAAGAAAGGCAAAGAAGGAATTGTTTGGTTGGCAACAACTCGGTATTTGTGCAATTTGCAGAATGCTATTATTTTTCGGAATAAGATGTGGAATGTGTTAGATTCAGTTTGGAACATAAAGGCGTTATTGTGGAGATGGTCTTTCATCAGGAAAATTACCCGTTCCAATTATAGCTTTTACGAGTTTAGTAAGTTCCCTTTGAACTATTTACCTTAAGGCTTAATTGGGTTGTAATTTTCTTTTTTGTTCCAAGGTGTGCCTCGTTTTTCTGTAAGTGGTTTCGAGAACCTATTGTTCTCGCTATCAATGAAATCCTTGCTTATTGAAAAGAAAAAAATGAATAACTTACCTGCAAGATCTATGTTGGTTTCTATTATTCTAGACAGAAAAATATACTTATAATATAATGAAGTAATGGTTATAGGATATGCATGAAATAGTAATGGTTGTATTTACATATTTTGTGAAAATGGAAATGTTATAAATTTGAAATGTTTGAATGTTATCAATTTTTTGTTTATTCTTTAACAGGATTGTTGATGAAAAAACAACGAAAACTCATGAAAAACCGAACACCGATGTTAAGGATCGTATGTTGGACATGCACATGAGTGGTTCTTCTTCTAAGGAAGATAATGAGTTTGATAAGGAGTCCATTGAGGATTCTGATGAAGAGTCAGATGATGATGATTTCTACTGGGTAAGAGTTATATGCTATGAATACAAAGCCAAAAAAATGTCATGGTATGTAGGATAATTAATGGCATATAATTTGAATTTCCATATTTAAATAATTGTACTAATTTCATGTTGTTTCCTATATGTAACAACATTTTCCCAGAGTGGTTACAAAGTGAAATTCTGGCATAGCAGATAGCAGATGTCCTAACACATATCAAGACATTGTTCTCTGCACAACTTTAAAACAAGAACAGAACAAACAAACTGATATTCAAAATATCAGTAACAGCAGCAAGAGAGATGTTTCGACATCTGTTACAACAAGTTAATCAAAATTGAACTGTAAATTGAAGAATGATAAACAACACAGAATATGATAACCCAGTTCGGTGCAAATCACCTACATCTGGGGGCATACCAAGCCAGGAATAAGAATCCACTATCAGTAGTATAGTTTTATGTAAACAACCGCTGGTTTACAGTAAGCAACCTCCGATTTACCTATCACTACCCAGTGAAAACTTTATCTAAGAACTTCATCCTAGATAAGAGAAACCCATCTCACTCCCTAAATCATAACCTGTGATTATCTAACAGTTATAGTCACAATAACTGTATCATCCTACTTGAAAGACACCTCTTTCACTACAAAGTTCTGTTAAGCATTCTTGACTAACAAGTTAACTTAGATTTGGTTAAAAGCTTCATCCAAGAACAATACACGATTCATTACCTACGGGTTTCTGAATCTGTACAAGTACCTATGTGTTCCACAATGTATCAAATTGATACAGAGGGAGACTTATAAGAAAGCCTACGACTCTCAAAACCCTAAACCCTATTTTATACTTTACAAAAGTGTTACAAAAATAGGTTCCATTTTTAGTCCTAGGTCTTAGTCTTCTTTTATAATCTTTAGCTGTTTTGGGCTTCAAATCTTCTGTTTATTGATCCTTTGATCCACTGTTGTGATCTTTCCTTGATTCTTGTTGTAGCGTACGATTTTTGTTGGTGACGCGACCACCTTACCTCAATGGTTGGAATTGGGTGCTACTTTATGATTTCTTATTTATCCTATGAAGCTAGAAAGGAAAGGGAAGCTATCAAAAACTAACCTTGCACGCAAATGTTTTCTTTAACAAATGCTAAGAGATTGGGGGGTCCGGGGTCAGGTTATACAAAGGGAAGTTGTCAATTACCCGGTGTATATATAGTTATCCATAGACCTTTGGTGGCATGTTTTTCTATTGGCTTAAATACTTTCTAGTGTTTATCTGTTGTAGGTTGGGAAAGTTTCTCCTTTGGGAGTGTTGAGAGAGTGTTTTTGTTGTTTTTGAGTTTTCTGTTGTTTTTGGTAAGGTACAGGATCTAAAGTTTTTGATTTTGTGTGCTTGCTAAGATTTCGCAATCTTATGCCTACTAAAAGCACCTGATGTTTGACTAAATTTTGTTAAAACATTCTGATGATATAATTGAAAAATCTGCAGAAGAAAAAGATGTCGAAAGAGATGTCCCAGCTTGGTGACTCGACATCCTGACTGACTTACTAAGTTAGCAGGTTTTAAACTGTTGCAAGAACTAAGGAGCGGATCAAGGAATCACAGGATCAAAGATAGAAAGCCCAACAGAAGAGTATATAAGGAGACTTAGACCTAGGGTTTTGATATTGAATGTACCTTTTGTATGACTTGTAACTTTGTAACCTAGTTCTCTTGTATTGAATAAGGGTTTAGGGTTTGAGAGTTGTTGGGTCTCTTAGGAGTTGTAAGTCTCCCTCTGTCTTAGGAGTTGAAACGGAGGCTTTCTTGTTGGAATAATAAATTCCTTAGTTTTGGGGGAAGGCTTACTTTATTAAAATTGGTGCTTTCTAGTGTTTCTATTTTCATGCTATCGTTTTATAAAGCTCCGGTGAAAGTTGTCAAAGAGATTACTAGAATCCAAATTAATTTCCTTTGGGGGAGTAAGGAGGATAAGAGAAAATTTTATTGGGTTAGTTGGAAGGAGGTGTGCCTTCCGATCGATAAGGGAGGGCTTGGATTGAGAAGGGTGAATGACTTTAATTTGGCTCTTATCAATAAATGGAGATGGGGGATTTTATCGGAATCAAATGCTTTATGGTATAACGTTTTAAAGGCTAGGTACGGAGATATTAATTTGAAGATGGTGGATTCTTTATTTTTTTCAAATAAGGGGAATAGTGCTTCTTTTTGGTGGAAGGAATTATGTTGTTTGGAAAAAGGCTTACCGGAAAATTGTTTTATCTCTAATTGTAAATTTTCTATTTGCAATGGTTTTTTAATCTCTTTTTGGCTCTCTTGGCAGATAGGAGAGTGTTGCTTAAAGGATAAATTTCCTACTCTTTTTAGCTTGGCTTGTCTTAAAGATGTTTTTGTGGCATGCATGGGTGGATGGCATGGAGAGAGGTGGATTTGGGGTGATTGCTGGGTGGCTGGGCCAGTTGGTGGCATGGCTGCCGCGGAGCTGCTGTTGTTGCGTACTTCGCTTGAGTCTATTCGGCCGGTTTCTCTTGGTGTAGGAGCGGTCGAATGGGTGTTGCGTCCTTTGGAGGGTTACTCGGTGAGTAGTTTTTTCAAACTTATTAATGTTTTCCGCATTCCTTATGGACCGTGTAGTGAATTCGATGAGGCTTTTTCTTTGGTGTGGAAAGTGGTGGTTCCTTATAAAATTAAGGCTTTCAGGTGGAGATGCTTTTTAAATAGACTCCCCACTAAGGATGCTCTTCTCTTTAGAGGTTGTGTGTTTTCGGATTGTGTTTCGGATTGTGTTTTTTGTTCTTCGGAGGAGGAATCTCTAGATCACATTTTTTTGGATTGTTGTGTTTCTTTATTGATGTGGAAGGAATTGGCCGATTGGATTGGTTTTGAGGATTTCAGAGCTAGAAATATTAAAGAAAGTTTCTTAAAGTGGAATGCTTTCTCTAAGCAAAATAGGGTGAAGAAAGGCAAAGAAGGAATTGTTTGGTTGGCAACAACTTGGTATTTGTGGAATTTGCGGAATGCTATTATTTTCCGGAATGAGATGTGAAATGTGTTAGATGTGGTTTAGAACATTAAGGCATTAGTGTGGAGATGGTCTTTCATCAAGAAAATTACCCGTTCCAATTATAGCTTTTACGAGTTTAGTAAGTTCCCTTTGAACTATTTAGCTTAAGGCTTAATTGGGTTGTAATTTTCTTTTTTGTTCCGAGGTGTGCCTCGCTTTTCTGTAAGTGGGTTCGAGAACCTAATGTTCTTGCTATCAATGAAATTCGTGCTTATTGAAAAGAAAAAAAAATGAATAACTTACCTGCAAGATCTATGTTGGTTTCTATTATTCCAGACAGAAAAATATACTTATAATTTAATGAAGTAATGGTTATAGGATATGCATGAAATAGTAATGGTTGTATTTACATATTTTGTGAAAATGGAAATGTTATAAATTTGAAGTGTTTGAATGTTATCAATTTTTTGTTTATTCTTTAACAGGATTGTTGATGAAAGAACAAAGAAAACTCATGAAAAACCGAACACCGATGTTAAGGATCGTATGTTGTACATGCACATGAGTGGTTCTTCTTCTAAGGAAGATGATGAGTTTAATAAGAAGTCCGTTGAGGATTCGAATGAAGAGTCAGATGATGATGATTTCTACTGGGAAAGAGTTATAAGCTATGAATACAAAGCCAAAAAAAATGTCATGGTATGTAGGATAATTAATGGCATATAATTTGAATTTCCATATTTAAATAATTGTACTAATTTCATGTTGTTTCCTATATGTAACAACATTTTCCCAGAGTGGTTACAAAGTGAAATTCTGGCATAGCAGATAGCAGATGTCCTAACACATATCAAGACATTGTTCTCTGCACAACTTTAAAACAAGAACAGAACAAACAAACTAATATTCAGAATATCAGTAACAGCAGCAAGAGAGATGTTTCGACATCTGTTACAACATGTTAATCAAAATTGAACTGTAAATTGCAGAATGATAAACAACACAAAATATGATAACCCAGTTCGGTGCAAATCACCTACATCTGGGGGCATACCAAGCCAGGAATAAGAATCCACTATCAATAGTATAGTTTTATGTAAACAACCGTTGTTTTACAGTAAGCAACCTCCGGTTTACCTATCACTACCCAGTGAAAATTTTATCTAAGAACTTCATCCTAGATAAGAGAAACCCATCTCACTCCCTAAATCATAACCTGTGATTATCTAACAGTTATAGTCACAATGATTGTATCATCCTACTTGAAAGACACCTCTTTCACTATAAATTTCTGTTAAGCATTCTTTACTAACAAGTTAACTTAGATTTGGTTAAAAACTTCATCCAAGAACAATACACGATTCATTACCTACGGGTTTCTGAATCTGTACAAGTACCTATGTGTTCCACAATGTATCAAATCGATACAGAGGGATGCTTATAAGAAAGCCTACGACTCTCAAAACCCTAAACCCTATTTTCTACTTTACAAAAGTGTTACAAAAATAGGTTCCATTTTTAGTCCTAGGTCTTGGTCTTCTTTTATAATCTTCAGCTGTTTTGGGCCTCAAATCTTCTGTTTATTGATCCTTTGATCCACTGCTGTGATCTTTCCTTGATTCTTGTTGTAGCGTGCGATTTTTGTTGGTGACACGACCACCATACCGCAATGGTTGGAATTGGGTGCTACTTTATGATTTCTTATTTATCCTATGAAGCTAGAAAGGAAAGGGAAGCTATCTAAAACTAACCTTGCACGCAAATATTTTCTTTAACAAATGCTAAGAGACTGGGGGGTCCGGGGTCAGGTTATACAAAGGGAAGTTGTCAATTACCCGGTGTATATGTGGTTATCCATAGACCTTTGGTGGCATGTTTTTCTATTGGTTTAAATACTTTCTAGTGTTTATCTGTTGTGGGTTGGGAAAGTTTCTCCTTTGGGAGTGTTGAGAGAGTGTTTTTGTTGTTTTTGAGTTTTCTGTTGTTTTTGGTAAGGTACTGGATCTAAAGTTTTTTATTTTGTGTGCTCGCTAAGATTTCGCAATCTTATGCCTACTGAAAGCACCTGATGTTTGACTAAATTTTGCTAAAACATTCTGATGATAGAATTGAAAAATCTGCAGAAGAAAAAGATGTCGAAGGAGATGTCCCAGCTTGGTGACTCGACATCCTGACTGACTTACTAAGTTAGCAGGTTTTAAACTGTTGCAAGAACTAAGGAGCGGATCAAGGAATCACAGGATCAAAGATAGAAAGCCCAACAGAAGAGTATATAAGGAGACTTAGACCTAGGGTTTTGATATCGAATGTACCTTTTGTATCACTAGTAACTTTGTAACCTAGTTCTCTTGTATTGAATAAGGGTTTAGGCTTTGAGAGTCGTTGGATCTCTTAGGAGTTGTAAGTCTCCCTCTGTAGTATGAGATACAGAGTGGAAGGCATAGGTACAGGGACAGAACTAGAAGCCTTTAGGTAATGGTATGTGTATCGTTCTTGGACAAAGCTTTGAAGCAAGTCCAAGATAACTTGTTGGTCAAGAAAGCAAAACAGAGATTCTGAATTGGCAGAAGACAGAGATATCACAAGTTGTGATTAAGGAAAGTGAGTTGGTCTCTCATATCAGAGTTGCAAATGATGGAGTTTAACTGTGATAAAGATTTTCATTAAGGGTAGTGATTAGGATAAAATTGTAAACGGGGGAGTTTAACTTTAGGGTAATACTACAAGATAGTGAAGTCTTTTTCCTGGATTGGTATCCCCTAGAGTAGGTGAATTGCACTGAAATGGGTTAACACATACTGTCTTATTTAACAATCTGTAATTTACAGTTTTGTTATTGTTCTTGACTGACATGTTGGATCAGATGTCGTGACATCTGTGATTCTGCAGTTCTGATATTCAAGGTATCAGTCTGTTGTTGCGCCTCTGTGTTTAAATGATTATGTAGCACAATGTCTTGACATGTGTTAGGACATCTACTGTCTGCATATGCCAAAATTTCAATTGGTATTAGAGCAGGCATCCTGCCTGGTTCTGGATGAGATCTATGGGAGATAATTTTTGGCGTTTAAACCAAGAGGAGTTTTGAAGATCAGATCAATCAACTCAGACATACTCAAGGGTATTAATGGATGAGATGGATGTTCTGAATCGAAGGTAACAACCCAGAGGTTGTTCTTGTCACTGAGGAGGTTCTGCAACTACTGCACGAGAAGTGGCTAGTTCTCTTGTTGAGGTGTCTTATAAGTTGTTCTGACATCTTATTAGGGCAAGTAGGATCTGTTCCTTGGTGGTTCCGCTGCATGTGTTTCTGATGGAAGAGCTCTAGAATTATGGGATTCTGGAGTTGTTACTGAAGACAGTTGGTGGAAAATCTTAATCGTCGGCCTCTATATGTGAAGATGCCTGCATTCTTTTATTCCAAAGTCGGGAGCGATGGAATAAAGGGAGTTGTAGGTAGATATCTGGTATAGTGACTTGGTACTTGGAAGCTTGGTTCCATGGTACAGTGTGAAGTCAGTTGAAGAGGAGAGGAGTTGAGTTTAGTCTTATCAAGTTCTTGCTCTGGGAGTTTGATAAATTATTGATTGGCTAGGTTGTCAAAGATACTTGAGAATTCTCTCAAGTCCACTCATAAAGGCGTCTATGTCATGCATCTGGAGTCTTCTAGTTATTCTTCTGACTAGAAGGTGTTTCTTTGAAACACAATCTGAAGAAAGTGAAGGTGATTTATTTTCACCATCCAAAAACAACAAGGAAGGATTCATCTCTCTTAACCCTAAGGGTGGATCTAATCTGATTGGAGCTTTCAGAATTGTTGAGGTAAATAAGGTTCGTTCAGAGAGAATCTTAGTAACTTGAGTCAAGGGTGGCAGCCTTGGTATCTCAACATTGTTTGTCAAAGAAGATACTTACAAAATATTGAATACTTGATAAGTGTTCATGAAGTGATCTGGTGGAGCTTAGCTACAGCAGTGAAGAAGGGTTATTGGACAAGGATTTAAGATCAATTGCTATTTGTGGAATTCACAAGTATTTAATTGATTATCCTTAAAAGTCAAGATTGCTGATGATCAACAAGATGTTGGAACATCTCATCATCAGAGTTTGTGCAGAATCAGAGATTGCTGATGTTCCATTATAAATAAATCAAAGCAACCGCAATTGCAGTTTCGAACCTGTACTTAAATAATACAAAATAAAAAATACCTTTCTATTATAGTTCCGAACCTGTACTTAAATAATCCAAAATAAAAAATAACTTTCTATTACAGTTTCGAACCTGTACTTAAATAATAAATAAAATTAAAAACAACCGCCTATTGCAGTTCCAGATATGTATTTATATAATAAAAAATCTAAAGCAACAACCAATTATAGTGTCGACTCTGTACTAAAATAATAAAAAAAATTTAATTAAAATAATTATGTACATATAAATACATTTAAATTTTTTTTTTTATAATTTCAAAATTAATTAATATATATTTATTATTAATTTACATACTTATTTTAAATATATTATTTAACATATATTCATTATTAATATTAAATTAAATAAAAAATAAAAAAAATTACATTTTATATGGTGCCGCCCATTCAATGGGCAATTGTTATAATTTTTTAAGAGGGTCCACTCATTCATTGGGCGGAAGCTCTATGAACGACATTTTTTTTTTTTGAAATCATGGTAGTTTGAAAAATATAGTTTAATGTGGTGACATTATGGATAATATTTTCTATATAGGTGGTAACATGCTAAAAAATTCTAGAAGTCTCTTCAAAGGGAGTAATGTTTGTTGATTTTTTTTCTTCGGATTTTTTGGAAAATATTCAGAGCAATTCAAAACAATAGCTTACAGAGTCACCTAATAGGCTGAGATACATACCACTAACTGCAACCCTGAAAATCAACAAAGCAAAACAACAAATAAAAAACAAAAACAAAAAAAATGAAAAAATTGCTAACAATATTTTAAACTAGGATTCTAAAATTAACTAATATCAACAGAGAGTTCCCGACAACGGCGCCAATTTGATCTGTGGTTGCACACGGGTAAAAAAAAAGTGACTAAAGAGTAGTATAAATTAGCGACACTCGAGCCATAACGCAAGAACTCTATATTAATTTAACCAAAGAAAAGAAACGGAAATGGGTTTTAGGATTTAGACAATTGACAATAAAAAAACAATTACAATTATGATTAATTAATCTACTGCTTCGGTAATTTCAGACTTATCATTGATTATTATATCACAAATTTCCTAAGAGGATTTAACTCTTATTTGATTATAGTGTCGTTTAATAAGCATGATCAACGCTATGTGAATAATATTCCTAATTGTCGCATTAAGCACGACGGTTGAAGATCGGACGATGTTAACGAATAAGGTAAGTTAACACATGAAGTTAAGGAACATGCATCGATCAAATTTAATCAACAATATTATATGTAACTCGAATTAAACAAACAAGAATACACAAACATGATTGAAAGGAATTGAATAAAAACTCATAATATAATAACCTCAAAGTCACAATGAAATTCTGAAATAGTAGGTTAACCTTGGAGTTTAGTCGACCATGTAACCCAAAGGCTCTCTATAATTCTTAAAAACTGTCTAACTTTCCCTAATGTTGAGTTTATCTTAAATAATAAAGAATATTGGGCTTTGAGAGCACCGGCCCGAAAAATATAACTTGACCCAAAACTAACTAATTTATTTTTATTAAGTCTGAAACAAAAACAGATAATTTTAATTTTATGCACTATGAATTGGCTTATGATATAAACATGAAACTTATAGCTCTTTCTCTTAGCTTTCCAACACATATAAGAAAAGTATAAAACAACATCTTGTAGCTCAAGTTATGATCTACACAGGGAGAAGGTATCAAACTATAGTTTATTCCGAAAATAAGCAACAAAAATAAAATCAAAGAGAATTCAAACTTAACTTAAAAACATATTAAAAGCAACGAAAATAACACGAGAATTCATAGAATTATCTTAGCACAAAGTAAAATATGGAGTATTAAAATACACTAATCAAGTGACCTAGAGGTTGATGATTCGAATCATGTGTAAAATGTGATTCGAATTAAATTATTTTGAAGTTTTATGGTTTCCATTTTTCCAAAATCTTTGGAATATGGATTTGTGCTTGATTTCGAAACAAACACATAAAATCCCAATTTTCCAAAATTTTAAGGAGACTTTGAGATTTTTCTCTCGACCTAACTTGAATAAATATCATATATGTCTATTATTCGACTAACTCATATAATTGATTAAAAACATCACAATCAAGTTTAAATATAACCAATGGTTTATGCATGCTAAAAACGAATCATTTCAAACTTGATTCAGAGACATGCAATCATGAAGGAGACTCAATAATATAAAGTAAATCAAAGATGAAATCGATAAAACAAGTAACAAAAGAACCGTATTGGGGTACTCCCCCTTAATGTATTAGGGACATGCAACTATGATATGTTCTTCTATATTTTGCTAATTTGGTTTTGACACCGAATCAATTGAAGAGTTATGTTTTGGCTGAAATTCAAATTTTATGGTAAAGCAATAATAAGAGCTTGGAAAATTATCTAAACATGCCTCGGCTAGATAGGGCATTGTTACAAGAGAGACAAAATAGAATAATTTATGATGAGCGGAACTATGATAGACAATCTTTAGTTGAGGAGCATTGTAAATTGATGTCAGCAATGACAACTAAACATAAGAAAATGTTTGATAGGATTATGATAAGGGTCGAGGAAAATTGGTTGGATCTTTTTTTATAGTTATGATGGAACTGTCAAGACTTACAATTGGAGAGCATATCTACATCATTAAGGTTGAAGGGTGAGATTGTCCTAACAGTAGCATCATGTGTGATAGCTGCATTGCTAATTCCTGGCGGAAGAACCACATACTTGAGGTTTAGCATCCCATTAAATGTTAATGAATACTCGACATGTGAAATAACTCTAAAAGACCTTTTAACTGATTTCATATGTCATGCAAAGGTAATCATGTGGGATGAAGCACCGATGATGCACAAACATTATTTTGAAGTTGTTGACCGTACTTTGAAGGATATATTAAGAGAGAGAAATATTTCAGTTGGTAGAAAGGTAGTTGTGTTGGGTGGAGATTTTCGTCAAATTCTTCCTATTATACCTAAAGGAAAAAGATAAGAAGTTGTTCATTCGACTATATATTGTTCTCTTCTGTGGAGTTTTTATGAAGTGCTAACATTGACTACTAACATGAGAACTCTAATCAGGGGTACAGATTCAGACTTTGAAGAGAGAAAGAGTTTTTCATAGTGGACTTTTAGAATTGGCGATGGAAGTATCGAAGATGCTAATGATGAAGATATAGTCCAGATAGCACAAGATTTGTTAATTACTAGCTTTGGTGATCCACTTTCAGCTATTGTTCAAAGCATGTATCCAGATTTATTGCATAACATGGGTGGTCCATCATTTTTTCAGAATAGATCTATATTTCCTCCTAAGAATGCAATTTTGGATGCCATAAATGACTACATGTTGGATGTCATACCTGGAGAACAACAAACTTATTTAAGTTATGATTCTCCATGTAATGTCAGATCAAATATTGACATGTCAAATAATGTGCACACTCCTGAATTTCTAAACACCATTGTTTCTTCTGGACTTCCAAATCACAAATTAAGACTGAAAGTTGAAGTCACAGTCATGCTGTTTAAAAATATAGACTCGTCTTTAAGATTGTGCAATGGCACTCAATTAATGTTGGAGTGGTAAAGCAGCAAGCAAAAATTAATTAAGTACCCAGTTTTTGTCTTATCCACAGGGATCGGTGCGAGAAAGAATGTCGTTCAACGGTCTCTACATTTCTAAGCTTGTGGTGCAAAAGTTTTGGTTTAAAAGATTTAAGGAACCAAAAATAAAGGCATAAAATATAAAAACTAAAAATATAAAGTAAAGACTGAATTATAAACGGAGCCTTGTTGGGATTGGATATCATCAATTGATAACACATGCATTCTTCAGATCATTTTATACATAAATCACTTGTTCTTCTAACATCATCACGTATCACTCACGACATACATATCCTCTCGGTCCCCGCATGTTCACTACTAGAAAAATTGCTTTTAGTGACCGAATTAGAGACCGAAAAAGCTTAAAAATCGGTCACTATAGTGTTTTGCGACCAATTTAGAGACCATCATTTTTCGGTTGTAAAAGTGCTAGTCGCTAAGCTTTTGCGACAAATTTAGTGACCGAAATTTAGAGACCGATTTTGTGACCGAATTTAGTGACCGATTTTTGTGTTCTTTTTTCAAAAAATAAGATAAAAAGGTGCCAAACTTGGGAATCAAACCCATTACCTCTAGCTATTTCAATTATGTCTTACCACTAGACCACTTAACATCATTTGTTATATTCTCTATATTTAAATATATATACATATAAAAAATAAAAAAATTAAATAATCTTAAGAAAATTACTAATTATTATTAAATTTAATTGAATGTAATGAAAATAAAATTTGATTTTATTAATATAATTTCATTATGCACATATAAAAATTGCATAATGAAAATAAAATTCACTTTTTATGCATATATAAAAATAAAAAAAAAATAATGGTTTATATAATTATATGTTTTATTTGTTAAAATAATAAAAAGAAGAATCTTTTATTGAAAAAAGAACTAAAATCTTTAAAAAAATTGGGAGAGAAATAGTAACATATTAAAGAGGATTAAAAAATAAAGAAAAAAACAACAAAAATATCAGTGACCGAAATTTTGGTCTCTAAATTATTTATATAAACTAAATATTATATTAAAACATTTTTTCGAGACCGAATAGTTGGTCACAAACTTTTGGTCGCTAAATCGGTGGCTAATTTTTATTTAGTGACCGATTTAGTGACCTATAAAAATTTACTCATGGGTATCAAATTTTGGTGGCTAATTCGGTGGCCACAGTGACCGAAATATTTTGGTCACTAAATCGGTCACTAAAAGCGAATTTTCTAGTAGTGGTTATGAGTGATTTTGTACCGATCAATAATTGCTCTCGCACATTACCAATCAATACAAAGTATTTAAAACCTACATGAATGTTAAGCCTACATCCATTTCTGGCATCTAGACCCAATAGATATTACTATAACATCCATATCAAACTAATGACTAGTTCATATACAAAGCCATGATCAGAATACGTACATATGATTAATCCTTTTTACATGCATTCAACTAATTTACCCCATGGATGTGAACAAAGTTATTCATCAATATTCTCACGCACCCTCACGATACCGTTCGTCAAGCGCTATCGCGGTCTTTATTACATTATTTACTATAAGCTATTCAAACTAACAATCAACACAATGCTAAAAAACTAAGATGCAAATGAATATCAAATCACAAAACCATGTCAAAAGCTTACTCATTGATAGATGAAAATCTAAGATCAAGGATTTAATATAGGTTTTGTCAAGACCCACAAATAAGCAATCAAAGACAATAAACAATAGAGAATCAAAACTAGTTCACAAACATAGATTAGAAGAAATACATAAGGTATCAAAAGATTACATCCAAACCCAACAAGAGATTGAAAATCTTACCTTGTCCCTCTTAGGTTTTGAGTTTCCCTCACTAGAATATATTTGAATTTGATAAGAGATAAATTTCTGATCCAAAAATTACAAGTTATTGTTGAAAAATGACAAAAAGTGTATTTATACATCACTTGAAATCTGCCAAGTTCGCACTGTGAACTATTTATACGCCCAGCGAACACCAAAATCTGAGTTTCTGCATAAGTTCGCAGTGCGAATAATTATTCGCAAAGCAAATATTCGTTGGAAAGTTTGCAAAACGGACTTTGGTGCCTTTTCTTACTGCCCAAAGTCTGGGACTGTTCGCTGGAGCTTCGCCAGTTGTTCGCAAAGCGAACATTCGCTTTTGCGAACTTGCTGATGTTTCTTCATTTCTTTGGCAACTTGGATCACTTTCTTGTGTCTTACTTCTTTGATGAATTTATGCCTTTTTCTACACAATAACACACATATTACAAGCACCAAAGGTATTTTCATAATGTTGAAGAATGACAACAATTCAAGAATAAAATCTAAGAAAACATGAGAATTGAGTTGAAAAGTGCCAAGAAAGATAGTTCATTTTAAGTCAAAATTTGCACTTCTCTATTAATAATTACAAAAACGGGAAGATATGTGCTTGAAGGAAAAATTATATCTGGTAGCAATATTAGTGAGACATTTTTTATTCCAAGGTTATCACTAACTCCTTCAGATAAAAGACTTCCTTTCGAATTTAAGCGCCGACAATTTTCATTGATTGTTTCATTCGTTATGACTATCAACAAGAGTTAAGAACAGTCAATCAAACATGTTGGAGTGTATCTTTCTAAATCAATTTTCTCTCATAGACAACTATATATTGTACTATCAAAGATTACTTTAAGGAAAAACTTAAATATACTATAACTGACCATAAAGGTGAAGATTCAAATGTAGTTGGAAATGTAGTTTACAAAAAATATTCAAAAATGTTCAGAGTTAATAAATTTTATATAAAACTATGTAATTTATTTTATGATATTTAAAACTTTTCTATTTACATTTATGCATTATTTTATTCAACACAATTATTTTTTCGATTCATGAGTGTTTGATATAAAAAGCAAAGCAAAGCAAAGCAAAATCTTAACTAAGGCTCAACATTTTGAGCTATTAAACCCAACCGATTCATATTAAATAGTAGTATAACTTAAATTTTATAAAAAAGAAAATAATATTTTGTCTTTAAATTATACATTTGCCACATACTGTATTTAATAAAAGAATATCTTGAGTCACTTTAATAAAGTATTGGAGTCTTTAAAACAGTTCTGTAAAATAATGAAGGAAGCACATGCTATGCTATACATTTGCTATGCTCGAGTAAAAGTGATGAATGGTATTTGCATAAAAAGTTCGTACTCCAGTTTAGACAGAAATTGAAACCAAACACAGGCTTTGCATAGAATGAGGTGAAGTGCATGGAAGCCATGTGCACTAGGAGATAAAGCAATTGTTTTGCATGGATCACGTTTGCATAAACTTTGTTACCACTTGGAGGAATCAATCTGATCAATAAGACAAGTTTTGCATGCAACTATAGGTATGTATTTACCTATAAATAACGAGAAACTTGTAACAGTTTCATACACACTCACTAAACTCTTCACAGTCAGCACTTCTTCAAATCTAGCTAAATGGAGTTCGCACATATCACGATTTTGGCTCTCTTTTGTGTAAGTTATAGTATGTAATTTAGACTTTATTTTTGTTTGAAATCGTCATGAACTTACAAATTAATTATCATATTACTTTTAATATTAAATAAACATGTTATAACATTAATTATTTTAGTAGCATATAAAAAAATTTGTAAAGACATAAAAAAAGTTATATAATTTAATTATGTTGAACGGTATATTTAGTGTCTGAGTTTAGAAAATTTTAAAAATAGCCAAAACAAATCATGCTTATTAGAATTCTATCTAATTATGCCTTGGGAGATGTTTCGTGTTTTGAAACCTATCAATGAACCAACTATTTGTATTGGGTAATGAAGTTAAATTTCTAATTACAAAACCTATCAATGAACCAACAATTTGTATTGGGTAATGAAGTTGGCACCAATTTTGTTACCACTTGGAGGAATCGATATGATCAATAACACAAGTTTTGCATGCAATTATAGATGTATGTATATACCTATAAATAATGAGAAACTTATAACAGTTTCATACATACTCACTAAACTCTTTATAACTAGCTAAATGAAATTTTCACATATTACAGTTTTAGCTCTCTTTTGTGTAAGTTATCTATTTTCACATATCATGTATATTTGGTTTTTGGTCGAAATTGTCATCAACTTTTTTATAAGAAGGAATGAGGAAGAAATTCTTTAATCATTGTGAATTCAACACTAATATGGAAAATGTGAATTTTGTGTTGCAGTTGACTTTTGTGAGAACCGGTGCCATACCATCCGGAGAAGATTATTGGAAATATGTCTGGCCAAACACTCCTCTCCCTAAGGCTTTTTCAGATCTTTTGCTTCCTTGTTAGTAACATGAATTATATGTATAATGAAATGTTGCCTCATAATAAGACTATTTAATTATAATGGTTTTTCAACTAATTAATATGTTGTTTCATGTTACAGACGGAAAAACTAATAATCTACCTATTAGAGTCGAAGAAATAAACCAATACACTTTTTTTCCACATGATCTTTATCCCGGAAAGAAAATAGTATTGGGTAACACTCACTCTGTTGCAAAGACGGCGCGCCCATTCACAAAACTAACACAAGGTGTGACTGATTCCATATGGCTGGAAAATAAAGAAAGACAAAGCCTAGATGACTTTTGTAATAGTCCAACTGCTAAAGGAGAACACAAACATTGCGTATCATCTTTAGAATCTATGATTAATCATGTCATTTCACATTTTAGAACATCAAAGATTAAGGCTATTTCAAGTACTTTTGACATAAATCAAGATGAATATGTGGTGGAGGAAGTAAAAAAAGTTGGTGACAATGCAGTGATGTGTCATAGATTGAATTTCGAAAAAGTTGTATTCAATTGCCACCAAGTGCGTGAAACAACTGCTTACGTGGTCTCATTGGTAGCACCTGATGGAAGCAAAGCAAAGGCCTTAACAGTTTGTCACCATGATACAAGAGGTATGAACCCTGAGTTGCTTTACGAAGCTCTCAAAGTTAGCCCTGGAATTATTTCGGTTTGCCATTTCATTGGCAATAAGGCTGCTGCTTGGGTGCCTGATTATTCTGTTGATCGTCCTTGTGTCATCTAGATGCCAACTGGTTATGCACATGATGGAACCTTCATGTTCAAACTGGATTTGTGTTAAAGTAATATAAGTATGTATGGAGAACTATGATGTGTAAGTATTAAATTTTATGTATCCTAAATAAAACAAGCTAGTTCTAAACTAGTTAGAGCTTAGAGTTATGGTTGTAACTTTGTATGTTATGATAGTTCGGCATCGATGACCGGATCATTGATGTATGTTTGGGTAATTTGGTATTGATTATCAAATCGTTGATGTATGTTTGAATTGCATAATGAAAAAATGTATGTTTGATATTCTATGTTATTTATTAGTCTGTTAACATTTGTTTTTTAATAGCATATATGTTTTTCAAAACAGTACTAAGGAGTGTGTAGAAGAATGTGCTTGAATGAGAGAACAACTACAACAACTATGCCTTTTCTGGTAGGACTTGGCAATGATCAAGATCTTGAAAGAAAAAAATAAAGGGGAAAAGTATATATGGGTGTGGTTCAATTAGGCCTAAAAAAAGAAATTGAAAAAGGAAAACAGTGGGATTTAAGTTATGTGTAAGCTTATTATTTTTTGGTCAAATCACAAAAGATTCTAATGCTTTTGATATGTGATGCATTTTAGAGTTTTACTGAAACAATCATTTTGGTTCCATGTGAAGATGAAAGAATAATTATTTGAACTCCACGGATTAAATAGTGATATTTCAAGATTAAAAAAAAGGAGTTTCTAACCCAAGATCTAGGAGGAAGGGTTCAGACAGCCACAAAAACTTTTGATTCGTTCCTTGTGGGTTTCTCGAAGAAGGTAGGCAATGGCTTTTCAACCTCTTTTTCCAACGAACTTGGAAATGCCCAATCCCCTCGCGAGCTCATTTTATAAGTAAAATGAAGCTTTACTTAATCTCGCTCAAAGCACTAGGAAAGTTGGTATCTTGGGAAATTATGTAAATCAGATTTGGACCCTTGAACTTAAGTGGAGGAGGGATCTGTTTGTTTAGAGATGTGATCGTGTGGGTTATTTGTTGGCAATTATTGAGGGTTTTCGTTATTTGTTCCAATATGATATTTGGTATTATCGATTAATAAGGACGACATGTATTATGTTAAAGCATCGTATACTTCTTTGTTACTTTTGTCTTTGAAACATGATAACATTTCTCCTCGTGTTGCTCGGATCGTCTCGCTTATTCGGAAGAATTGGCTTCCTTTTAAGGTCATATCTAAAATTATCGAAATATATAGAAACAGAATCTTAGATAAAACATTTAGCAAAGTTTAATTCATGTATTCAATGCACTTAGTGGATATTAAAGAAAAACTAAGGGTTAGTCATAGTTAATTATACTAACTATAAACAACTATAAAATTTGCTTGAGATAATGATGCATATTTTGAATTTCATGTTGATAAGGGCTATGTGAAATCCATCTAAGTTGGTTCACCTTGAAGGATTCCTTGATGGGAGTGGATTGTACGTGTATTTTGTTGCTTCAACATTCTTACTATTGATGGGAGTGGATTGTACGTGTATTGTGCTACTTCAAGCAATTGCTTCAAACACAAGTTACACCAAGAGTCTTCTTTTGTTCATATCACTACTGCATTATATCATGTTTCAAATAAAGCCTATTTATGGCATGTCAGGTTAGGACATGTGAATTTTATGGTTATTCTTAATGTCTTTCGATTGTGTAAAATTTAATGCATGAATAAAGATTTGGTAGAAGTTTGTAACTCTTGTTGTCTTGGTAAATCACATAGAATACATGTTCTTTTGTCCAATACCAACTATACTAATGCTTTTGATGTAGTTCATATTGATTTATGGGGCCCTTCTCTTAACCCTTCAAGCAATGGATATTCATGTTATATAGCTTTTGTTGATGCATTTTCCAAGATACTTAGTTGTATCTTCTCAAGAATAAAAGTGATGCTCTAAATGCTTTCAAACTATTTCCGAAGTATGTAGCTACACAATTTAACACCAGTATAAAAGTTTATCAATTTGACTTTGGAGGAGAACTCAGACGATTCACCAAACATCTCAATGAGCTAGGCATATTTCATAGGCTCACATGTCCATATATTTCACATCAGGATAGGACTATGGAAAGAAAGCATGTGTAGATTGTGAAAATGGAGATAACTCTCCTTGTTCGTGCTTCAATTCCAATCACATATTTGGGATCATTGTTTTACTACAAATCTCTACCTCATCAATAGACTGCTAACAGTTGGTCTCTCTAAATTCATCTCACCATATATTTCCTTGTCTAACAAGTAACCATAGTACATCTATTTAAATGTGTTTGGATGCTCATGTTTTCCTTTGCTCATGCCAGATAACCAACATAAATTCCAATTTACAAGCAGTCAATGTGTGTACCTAGATGTGTCTCCAACTCACAAAGGTCACAAATGTCTTTATACTGAAGGAAGAACCTTAATATCCAAGGATGTCAAATTCACTAAAATTGAGCTTCCCTTCAGCAAGTTTTTCCCATCCAAACCTGATGAGAATCTCACAAGTATCTCTCGCAACCACTATAATTTTCATCTTCTTTTTCCTACCCCATCCTCCATTATAGAAATCAAGGCACTTGTTGAACAAACACCTTATATTTACAATCTCTCCATTAATCCACAAGATAATTTCGGTCTTGTAACTGTCACTCACAGTCTATTAACTCAACTAGCACAAAGACAAACTTTATCTAAAGAATATTCACCTAACTTATCTCGTGTTTCCAATACAATTCACTCATCTCAGTCAGGGTCTCGCTCATCTCAATCTCCTAATCTAGTATTATCTAAGTTTGTGTCATCTCAGTCATTTAATAACTTTCAATCCAAGAAATTCCCAACATATAACACCAATGTATCCTGGTCACAAAACATAGTCAGTTCATCTACAAGTTCTCTTCCCCCATCATTTCACACTCAACATCAGGCTCTGAATACCTTAGTTAGTAATCATCCCATACTGACTAGAGCTAAAACAACCAAATCCAAACCTAAAGCTTTCCTAGTACATCATGAACCAAACACCGCAAAATAAGCTCTTGCCAATACTGGTTGGTATGAGGCAATGAAGTCTGAATATGAACAATTATGAAGAATGGCACGTGAACATTGTCCATACTTCCACCTAATAGAGAACCTATACGGTGCAAGTGGTCATTCAAAATAAAGGATATGGGAGTGTTAACAAATACAAAGCAAGGCTAGTAGAAAAAGTTTTTACCGATAAAAAGGCTTTGATTTCCATGAAACATTCTCATTGTAGTAAAACCAACAACCATTCAAATTGTCTTGTCTTTAGCTATCACCTTCAAGTGGGAAATCCAAAAAATTGATATCAACAATGTTTTTCCCAATGGGGATCTTCAAGAAGAAGTTTACATGGATCAACCACTTGGCTTTGTAGACTCGAATACCACTCTAGCTTGCAAACTAAAAAAGGAAATCTATGGCTTGAAGCAGGCTGAAAGGGCCTTAATCCAATTTTGTTTTGTGTCTAACAAATATGATCAATCACTATTTGTGTACAAACACCAAGGAGTCACATTGTATACATTGGTGTATGTGGATGATATTTCATAACGGGCACTGCCTCTGCATTAATTCATGATCTCATCATAAAATTACATGATAAATTTGCCCTGAAGAAGCTTGGAATTCCAAAATATTTCCTAGGGATTAAGGTGAATTATCAGCCAAGTCGAACTGTATTACTCACACAATCCAAATACATCAATGATCTCTTGAGTAAATTCAATATGTCAAGTGCAAATGGAGCCATGTCCAGTTATTACAAGTTGAGCAAACATATCTCAGATGTGTGTTATTAGATTAAGCTACGTACATGTCCATCGTATGTGCACTGCGATATGTAACTCTCACGTGACCAGACATTGCATTTTGGGTAAAAAAACATGTCAATTCATGTCATCACCATTTCAATCGCATTGGAGTCTGGTAAAGAGGATTCTTCAATATCTTAGTGGGACGATTACACATGGGATGCTTCTATCACCTGCAAATCAACTTAATCAAATATCATTATGCGCATATAGTTATTTTGACTGGGTGAATGACCCGGATGATCGAAGATCCACTTTTGGTTCTTGTATATACTTGGGCCCTAACCTGATTGCATGGAGCTCAAAGAAACAGACACTTATAGCTCGCTCAAGTACCAAAGCTAAATATCGTGCCCTAGCTCACACGACTTCATAACTATTGTGGTTTGAATCACTACTTATAGAACTCCATATCAACTACTTCACTCCTACTTTGTTATGCGATAATCTAAGTGCAGTCATGCTCTCCCATAATTCAGTTCTACATGCACGAACCAAAGCATATAGAACTCGATATTCCCTTTTTATAGAGCGTACAATAACATAGAAGTTACAAATCCGACATGTTTTTGGCCATGCAAAAATGGCAGATATGTTATGTAAACCTCTTCCTACTACTTCATTTGCTGATTATCGTACCAAACTCAAAGTCATAGACTTAACACTCCATTATGGATTTCTAGAAATCCTTTATTTTTTGGACCAATCGCTCTTTTGATTTTGGAAAAAAAAAATTAGATCTTTATCAATATACTCTTTCTTCTACACATTTCTTGCTACCCCATAAAATAATGGGGAATAGCTAATAATTAGGACTCATAACAAAAACAGGTAATCCATTCATAGGAAAAAGTTTTTTCACAGCAAGCACTAGCACTAATTCTTTTTTAACTTATAATTAGATGTGATAATCATTTAAATCAAAAATAAAATCTTGTTGCTTTTTGTTTCCCTATAATTGGAGCAGCTAAGCTCTATCCCTTTATTAATTAAACCCAACGGAATTCATTTGTTCCGAGAAGAGAGTATTAGAGAATAACTAACAAGAGTTAGTTATAGTTAATTACACTAACTAACTATAGAAAGGTAGTTATAACAAAGTAAAGTTAATTAAAATAAGGAACTTGAAAGCTTCTCTATATATACTAAGCATTCCCTGTTGTTATAATCAATCATTGAATATGCTCTATCATATACATACATGAGTTCTCGATCAAAATTAGAACTATTATGTTATGGATTAAATAGACATTTTTCTGTGGTTTTATAAGTAATCTTTATAACAATTTATTCAAAAACAGTGAGTTATTTCAAACTTGGTTTGAAAATTAAAAAATTCTATTTAAGAAAATAATAACTACATAACTTTTCAAAAAGATAAATCTCAGAATATTTTAGTATTATTCAAAATAACATAACATTTTATTGATTTTTTAAAATTGTGATATCTATAATAATTATAAACAGGCTTTTATTAGGGTGAAAGATAACACCAATATTATTTATGAAGAAAATAACTTGGATTGATACAAATTTATCAATTAAGGACCTGTTTGGATGTTTGGATGGGCTTGTTTGATCTTATTTACTGCTATAAATTTTAAGAGCTGTTGATCAAGCTTTCATTCTACAAAATAACCAATACAAAATGTTCACATATCTAACTCAATTCTTGAACCATGCCATGCATCACCCAGACAAGGATAAGGAGCAAAAGAAAGAGACATTTTAAAAGTATAAAGATAAGCAGGCACAGCCATAATGCCAAAAAAAAGTGCAACTCGTACTAAAAAGCAATAACTATAACAAAATCTTTTAACATTAACTACTCAAATGAATGCAAAGCATTTAAACAAATCCAAATTTTGATCAGATTATCACAATTTCATGACCTTAAAATATTTAAAACTAAGGTACAGTTGACTTCAATGCTCACTGAAAATTTCATATTCCTGTAAATGCCTTCTTCGCAAGATTAGAAGACCCGGCTGGGATAACTTTCAATACATTAAACCTGACTGTTTTTGAAAGTGGCCTGTGAACATTGTAGACGAAAATGTAAATAGGGAGCTCTAACACACAACAAATAATGCTTGAATAAACTAAAAATAAGCTTTGTTTTTCAACAAAGATCTAACCTGCATTGGCCAATAATAACATGATCTCCTTCCTTCACTCGGAAACAAGGTGAAACGTGTGCAGGGATATTAGAATGACGCTTCTCATATCTAATAACAACAAATAATCACAACAAATAGTCATTACACAATTGTTGCACACAAATACATCAAAACGGCTCATACTAGTAAGAAAGAGTAATAAATACCTCTGATACTTCTTAATGAAATGAAGATAATTTCTCCTAACAATGATGGTCCTATTCATCTTCGCACTATGACAGGTACCAGCTATGATACGACCACGGATTGAGACATTGCCAGTGAATGGGCACTTCTTGTCAATATAGGTTCCTGTATGAAAAACATTAGAAGAAGTCCTTCGAATACAGACACAAGTAACCTTATATACAAATAAAAAATTAAAAACTTGATGTGGCTCAGTAAAAATATAAGAACATTAGATTCAGAGTCCATCCAATGAATCTTGTAAGAAAGAGTTCAAATCTTAGAAATTGAGATAACAAAAAGACTCTTCATCTAATTGCACACCAAAGTTTGGATTTTAATGGAACCAATTATAACTATCATAATTAGTTGGCTAGACAATTATTCCTAACATATGCATGATGCACATTCTGAGTGACTACAAATTCTCTTTAAAAAATGGTGTATCTGTGTCAGTGTTAGTGTCTGAAACCGACATCGACACTTGTCCAAATTATATTCATTTTTTTCAAATTATTACCAGTCATGAAACCAACAATTTCTTATCTACTAACCTCTTGATGTATCCAATCTATATATCTATGATACTTAAGATTCTTAAAACACAATGTCGACTCCATTGTATCAGTAAAATAATAACATTAGCATATCAATGTTCATTGACATTCCAAACTTATCTATCTATGGTTCTAACTACAAAATGACAACTACATAAACAGCTAAAACATGGGTATTCATATCAGTATTCACTTAATTTTATCAGAGTAAATAATCACTGACAGAATATAAACTAATGCATCAAATAACAACATCAACATGAATATCAAAATCACATAAAATTTTTAAATTGAGAATGAACAAACCATCAATGGCATCCCTGGGAGTCTTGAATCCAAGTCCAACGGATTTCCAGAATCGATTCCCACCCTTTCCAGGTCTCTTCCCCTTCCCGGAAACCTTTGAGCTTCATAAAAAAAAATACAGATTCATCAACATCGGAATTGAAACCATAATAACAACATTCATACTAAAAAGTGAAAGTTTCGCTGTATTACCATAGAAACACCTTAGGTTGCTTCAAATAAGCCTTCTCGGTCTGCAAATTCAAAATCAGAAAGCAATTAGTAAATTGAAAAATCATTAAAAGCACAAAGAATTAGCAGTGATTTGAAGGTAACAAACTTGCTCCGCCATGGTTGGTTGAAGATGGTTTGATTCACACCGGGAAGTTTGCAGCGGCGGCACTGGTAACCCTAACCTGTAATGACGATGCTACTTTTATAACGAAGAACAAATTTTGTTGACTTTTCTTTTTCTTTTTTTTTTCTTTCATTATTTGGGCTTTAGAATATTGGATAAGTCACACAACATCCATTCGGGTATTCTTTCCACCTCGACTTTTCAGATACACCCCCACTTTTTTTTTTAATTTCAAATACATATAATCAATTTTATAAATTAGATGAGATGGTAAAGAATCTCTTCCAAGTTAACTGGAAGAAGTTTTTGGTTTGAATGAATAATATGGTTTGTATTATTATTGTTATTAGCCTTAAATGTATTTTTGGTCTTCCTATTTTATATATTTTAAAATTTGATCCCCCATTTTAAAAATCAGCTTTTTGGTCTCTAAAGTTTGCCTCACTTGAGATTTCTATGGTCCCCACCCACTTGACTGTCTCATTAATGACATGGCTAGGGGTGTTCGCGGTGCAGTTTGGGCGGTTTTGACGCTAAAAATCATCCGAACCGCAAGGAAAAAAAACATGTGGTTTGGTTTGGTTGGCTTTTAAAAAAATCTGAACCAAACCAAACCAAACTAATGCGGTTTGAATTGGTTCGGTTTTTTACAAGATTTTTATTGAGTGATATTTACATATATAGAGAACAGCATAACTTTGTGTTTAGTCATTCATACATTGCCAAATAACAACAAAACTCATCATATTTAGATAAAAAGTTCTCATTCAATATACAAAAATCAATTTAAACAAAAGTGAAAAAAATAGTAGCATAAAACAATATCAAAATATTATAATAAAACAGAAAATATAAGAGAAGGGAGATTAGAGAAGATGAAAAAGAAATAACATAACAGATGTGAGATTAGAGAACAAAGGTGCGATAAAAATATAATTAGAAGAGAAAATAGTAACATAAAAATGAGAAGATGAAAAAGAAAGAACATTTGAGATGAGAGATTAGTGTAGAAGAGGCGAGACGTACATGGCAAAGAAGATGAGAAGAATGCACAATACTATTAGGAGAGATTTGAGAAGATTAAAACTGAAAAGTTAAGTGTGAGTAAGAGAAAATATTTCGTAATTGTAAGGTTAAGGCATAATGGGTTTGAGTTTTTGGTTAGACGTGAGATAAGTGAAGTTTGGGTTGTAGCATAATGCGGTTTGGTTTGGTTTAGTTCGGTTTGCAAAATACAAACCGCAAACCAAACCGAACCATGCGGTTTTGTTAAAAGATGGCCCGAACAAATCCGAACCAAATCCGGTTTTTTGCGGTTTCGGTTTGGTTTGGTTTGGTTTGCGGTTTTTTATTGGGTTGGTTCGGTTTTGAACACCCCTAGACATGGCATATGAGCTGGTCTTCCACGTCATGAATCTGGAATATTTTAATATACAATAATTATTTGAATTATTAAAAAACCTTTTTCAATTAAATAAAGATTTTAAAAGTTTTTTATTATGATATTTATTAAAATGGTTGTGTTATGTTATCTTCTTCATCTAGCATATAAACATTCATGCCCTAGTCGTGTTCTTCGTCTTTTCCACCCTTGATTCCCCCATTTTCCCTTACTTCGTCTTCTCTGTCACCCATGATTCCCCCAATTTCCCTTACTCCGTCTTCTCTGCCACCCTCGAATCCTCCATTTTTGTTTCCTTAAAATTTCTGAGAAATCAAATTCAAGGAGTAGCTACATAAATCATTCACTTAGGTATAAATTTCATTGTGGTATGGATGCTCCGTTGATGACAACTTTGACTGATGCCAACCCAGGACGTCGTTTCTATGGTTGTGGAATGTATAAGGTGAGATTTCGTTTAGGACATATTTGAAGTTCTACCCATTTTTTTTAATTAACTCTATTACTTTATTCAATGGATTTTTACATATGCAAGGTTACAATAAGTGTAGCCATTTTGTTTGGTTAGATGAAGAAATGAACCCAAGGTCAAAGAAAGTGATTTCTTCATTACTGCAGAGTTTGAATGATGAGAAGTAAAAGGTGAAAGATGCCATCAAGAAAGATGAAGAATTGAAGATGAAAATGAAATTAATGAAGAAGCAGTTGAAGCTCAATTGGATTATTACCATTGTGTTGTTAAATGCATTTGTTGTTTCAGCTGTGATGAAATATGATATATCCAACATGTGTAGTTGTGTTTAAGTTGTAACAATGTTGGTCCAGTTGTGTTATTTTTGTAATAATGTTGGTTCAGTTATTTTTAAGTTTGTGTTACATTTGTAACATTGTGTTTAAGTTGTGTATCATTCTAACAGTATTCCTTATTTGTATCATAATAGTGTTCTTGATAATTGATTAACCATAACAGTTATTAACATAATAACTGCAGCAGAAATGGTTTAGTGTTGTAATATTGGTTCAATGTTGTAACCATGACATTATATTGGTTCAATGTCCATAAGAAATGAAATAGCATAACAGTCTTGTAATATTGGTATATGTCATAACCATGTCACAGTAGTATATTAAAGTAACCATGTCATAAAAGATCATAACAATTTTGTAACAGATTAAAAGATCATACCAAATCACAGTTGTAAATGAAAGCCATAAAAAATGAATTACATCAAAATAGATCGCAATTGTATATTGAAGCAAATGATCATAACAGATCACGGTTGTATATTGAAGTAAATGATCAAAAAAGATGACAGTACAGCTTGTTCATAAACATTACATCAAAAAGACCACATAGATCATATCTTGTTCATATTGGTTCATATACCACTGCATTGGTTTATAAACCACGTTACATCCAAAAGACCAATTGATTCATAAAAAAATCACATTACATCAAAAAGACCAATTGACGCAAAACAAAATAACATTTAATCTTGAGTAGATGTGGTGCCTGAGAACTTTGTCCAATTTCAACTTGTTTTTCAATTGCCTTCTTTGCTTTGTTTCCACCCTTAATGGTTTTTGCCTTCTTTGCTTTGTTTCCTCCCTTTGGAATTGCTCTGTCAGCAGCTCTTTTACCCTTGCAACTTCTTTTGTTATGTCGCATTTCTCCACACTTTTTACAAGTTACAGTTGCAAGTGTCCTTGAAAGCACATGGAGATTCTTTGGTTCATCATTTGTCTTGTTTCTCAATTTCTTAGGATAACAAATTTCCCTTCTCATAACAGGTGGAAATATTGGCACTTGATCAACAATAGGCCACAATTGTGGTCCATTTGTTGGATACACAATATTGGAATATGTTTGCTCAAAAGTTGACTTCCTGCAAACATAATCAGACACATTACATTAATATATCACAAACAGACAGCTCTCACAAAGAATCAACAAATGCAAGTGAGCAATACTTGTAGTAGTCAACAACATAATTTTCAAGTTGTTTTTTGATGTTACAAATGCATGTGATTACATGACAGCAGGGTATTCCAAATTGATCCCACTTTCTACATGAACATGTTTCATTTTTTAGATTGACACAATAGGTCTCAAACCCATTGGTTACACTAAAAATAGAGATATCGACATCTCCATGCCATGTTGGAGTCTAGCCTTGTGCATGTTTTTTATTCTTCTCAAGTACAAGTTGGATTCAAGGGCATATAACACCCACATACCCTTGCAACAACTCCCTTTTGCATTGTGATCCTCTTTGTTATATAATATTTGATTCCCTCCAATAATGTGATTATTGGCTTGTCACTATGTTCCAATATAGCCCTATTAAAATCTTCGCACATGTTGTTGACTTGCATCACACCTTGTGTCTGTCTTGAAATGTGACCTGGTCCAAAGATGTGCAGGTGTATCCTTCATATCCTTTTATGCACTTTCATTGATTTATTTCATTTTATGCACTACCCTTTCCCACATAGGTACTGTAATTGCCTTAGCTGCTGCCCACATCACCTCTTTTAACTCCAAACTAGGGTATTTCTTTTTCCAGTTTCCATAGAGGTGTTTGACACAAAGTCTTTGCTCCACATGGGAACTAATGCCTTGAATTGCATGAACCAAACCCTGTCACAATAATAAGGCAAACATAAATGACATAACACAATACAAAATGACATAAGAAAAATGACACAATAAAGGACATAATATATACCTTTTGTTGGTCAGATATAAATCTATATGATCTTTGATTGAATGCACTTAAATCTTCCAATAGCAGCTGCAAAAATCATTCCCATGAATCTTTGGTCTCTGTTTCAACCACTGCATATGCAATTGGAAAATTTTGGTTGTTATATTCCCTTTCTACTGCAAACATTAATTATCCATCATACTCTCCCTTCAAAAAGCAAGCATCCAATCCAATGAGTGGCCTACAGATCTTGGTAAAGCCTGCCTTGCAAGCCTCCAAGCATAAGTAAATCCTTTCAAATACATGGTTCACATTTGTCTCAGAACATTATACGTACACATTGCTCCTAGGAATTGAGTTTAAAAACTCTTCAGCATAACTCCTTAAATGGTTAAATTAATCCATACATGCTCCTTGAATTAAATCCATGGCCTTCCTCTTTACCCTATATGCTTGATCTTGTGAAATCTTCACTCCCCACCTCTCAAGGGATTCAGCCATGAGATCTGTTGGCTTCATATAAGGGCTATGCCTTAAGACATTTACAAATTTGTTGGCAAGCCAAATGGTCTTAGCATTCTTATTATGTGCAATTCTATGACATGTATGGTCATCAATATAACTAACAATTTGCCAATATTGTTGCCCATTCCTTTTACTAATCCTTAGGTAGAACTTACAACCAGCCATACACCTAATTACCATCCTCCTGGAATCATTCTTTTTTATGAATACTTTTTTCTGATTTTCCATTCCACACTCTTTGATGGCATCTCTTATCATCTCTTTGTTTGGGTTTTAGAATGAGCCGGTGCCTGCCCATCAGTCAGGCAGGCCTGACCCAATACTATGGGAGGCCCATTAAGGCCTAATCCTCTCTCTAGTCGAGCACGCCCAGATCCCTTTAATGTCGGGTAGAGACTACTTGGCTCGGGGAAAGAACGAGCATCCTCCCCGAGTGCTCCACGTGCTCCTCCCGCGGGGACACATCATCAGGTAATTACCCACCTCCGAAAGAGTTGGTCTACCCACTCTCCGGAGATCTCAGGAGAGTTACTTTAGGTCGAAGACCACGTGCTGGTCTTCCCTACGCCACGTAAACCCTGGCAGTTATCTGCATTGGGCCTAGCAACCCAACCCAGTGCAGACGACCGTTGGCCCAGTGCTGAGGGCACAATATAAATACCTTATCTCATGAGAGGGTCAGGTATTCTAATTCTTACTCTCACTTTCTGTACTTGCTTGCTTCATTCCTGACTTTAGCATCGAAGTACCTTGTAGGTACACCCCTCATCGTCTCATCAACACCAGAGTAGCAGAGCTCACGACGTTTGCTGACCACTAATCTACTTTTTGATCAGATACGATCAGTGGCGCCGACTGTAGAGACCTTTGCTTCCCCATTTTTCTCCTCGTAAAAACAAAAGCAATTTTATTTTTTAGACAATCATGGCCAGCCCTCGAACTGATGTCAAGACTCCGGACACCGCCTTCGTCCAGTTCAATAACAGAGACGACCACGAGCCCAATGTGGTCATTAACATCGAAGAAGGCGACCAGAGGGATGGACGTATTGCCTCCCCCTCCTCTGATGACGCGGCCTTCAACGCCGCCCAACATGACAGCAGCCCGGCTGTCTACCAGCCAGTCCCCGCGCCACTGAATACTGACCCAAACACGGTGGCCCTGTTTGCGTTGTTCAATCAGACCAACCTGTTGATCTCCCAGCATAACGTGCGGATAGAAGGGCTCGAAAGGGGGCGACAACAACGCTCTCCCCCGCGGAGACATCGTCGCCCCATATCTCATAGCTCTTCTCCTCCCCCGCGGAGGACACGTCAGGACGACTCACAGACTCCTTCCCCCCAACCTGCGGGGTGTCGTCTGCGTCTGAACGGCCTCAACCTTTGGTCGCGCAGAAGCGCAATCGGTCCCCTGCTCAGAAGGAACAATGACGCTCCCATGTCCAAAAGAGGAGCAAAGCTGACGGCTACGGCGAGAAGCCGAAGAGCCGACCAAGGAGTCCCTCCCGACGAAATAGGCGCGTTTGTGGCGATCACTCCCCTTCGCAGTCACAGTTAGGAGTGACGAAGACGGCCAACATACCTTCATTTCCATGGAAATTATGGAGACGCCTATACCCGTCGGGATGGTGAAGCCCCCACCTTTGGTAACGTGTGACGACACGGCCGACTCGGACGACCATGTCAAGAGCTTCGAGGTAATGCTCACCTACATGAATGTCCAGGGAGCTATCAAGTGCATGCTCTTCCCGACCACCCTCCAAAAAGGTGTCGTGGCGTTGTACAAGAGCTTCGCACCAGAGTCTATCACTGCATGGAAGAAACTGAAGAGACAGTTCTCCAGGCATTTCACTGAGTCTCGACGCCACCCGAAGACGGTGGCCTCCCTGGAAGCCATCATTCAATTGAGGGATGAATCTCTCAGAGATTACATCAAGAGATTCAACCGGGAAGCCGTCGAGGTAGCCGCTACCGACGACATGAAGAAATTTCTGATCGAGCGAGGTTTACGACCTCGCACTGAGTTCGTCGAGGCTGTGGGTATCCAGAGGCCCCGCAACTTGGAAGAGCTCCTCTACAAAAACCAAGCATATATTCAGTATGAGGAGCTGGAGGCTTCCCATTGTGCCCGTGACTCGCGGCACCAAGAGGTCCCCCAAAGCTCCAAGTAAGAAGACTCTACCGCTCCCCGACGAGGGGGTGATAGAAGAAGAGAAGATTGTCCCAGGGACTCTCGTGAATCTAGAGGTCCAGCTGGCTGGTTCACGAAGTACACGCCGCTCACCGCTCCCCACGAGCGAATTCTGGCCGAGTGCGCCAACTCGGAATTCCAGAAATGAGGTGTCTGCTTTCCGAAGCCGACATCTATCAAACCAAACATTGACAAGTCCAAGTACTGTAGGTTCCATAGGAGCTATGGGCATGTCACCGAGGACTGCATCGACCTCAAGGATGTGATAGAAATTCTGATCAAGGAGGGCACCTCAAGCAGTATACGAGGAGGAATGACCCCCCAGACAAGATGCCCGGGAAACACAGGGGGTCGAGGAGACGACCCCTCCCACTGGAGAGAACGAGCTGCAAGTCGCTCTGAGTGTCACAAGACCAGAGAACTTCTACGTCCCCGACGAGCTCGAGATCCCCGTGATAGCTCATTGCCCGTGGGAAAATCTTCCCCCCGAGAACCTTGTGACCGCTCGCAGCCCGTGGGAAAGTTTCCCCATGACAATGATTATATCCGGTGGAGGATTCAACAAGGTCTCCGTAGGGTCGATCAAGCGAAAGTTTGACGAGCTGGAATCTGCGAGCTCGGCACAGACTGCCACCTTTGAGAAGGTAGAAGGGAAGTCGAACCTCATCACCTTCTACCTCGAGGAACTTCCGGGTGGCGCCCCTAACTCCACCATCCATCTCCTGATCAGGGCACAGATGGCAAACTTTGACGTCCGCAGAATCCTAGTCGACCAAGGGAGTTCGGTGGACATCATGTACGCCCACCTCTTCGAGATCCTACGTGGGCTCAGATCTCCAGGGTTTCAATGGCACGACCACCAGACCATGGGGTTATGTCGAGTTGATGGTTACTTTCGGAAGTGATGACACTGGCCGACAAGTCAAGACCCGCTTCCGGGTAGTACATCTGAAGATGAAGTACTACACCACCAGAGGTCGGGTCATCACCCTCCACGGGGATATCGAAGCTGTAAGAATGTGCTTCGAAGCTACCACCAAGGGTCTGAGCTCGCTCAACATCAAGCCCAAGACCGGAGAGAAGTCAACCCCGGACGCAGAGCAGAAGCCACTCCCGCACGTCAACGCGGTGGACCTGGACAGTCGTTTCCCCGGCGAGCAAGAAGAAGAGGGAGCAGCGGACTACGACCTCCCAGTCGAAGGCAATGGACAGCCTCTCTACCCAACGCTCCCCATTCCAGACGGAGACTTCGAGCTCATCGCCCTCGGAGACGACCCAGACAAGAATGTGAAGATTGGTACCGGGCTCCCCGACCTGGCGAAGAAGCAATTGAAGGTCTGCCTCCGGGAGAATGTTGATTTGTTCGTGTGGAGCACATCGGAGATGCCCGACCTCGACCTAGAGGTGGCCTGTCACTAGCTTACTGTAGATCCAGTCGCTAGGGCTATAGTGCAACGTAGGCGTAGGCAGTCTCCCGAGAAAGCAGAGGCTGCTGAAAAAGCTATAAAAGACCTCTTAGAAGCAAATTTCATTTCGGAGGCCAGGTACACCACCTAGTTGTCCAACGTTGTACTTGTCAAGAAAAATAATGGAAAATGGAGGATGTGCATTGACTATACTGATCTTAACAGGGCGTGCCCAAAAGATGCTTATCCATTGCCTAACATCGACCAGCTGGTCGACAATTCTGCTGGTTTCAAACTATTGTCCTTCATGGACGCCTACTCGGGGTACAATCAAATCCCCATTTCCAAGGCCGACAAGCAACACACCGCCTTCATGATCGAGTCAGGAAATTACTACTACAACGTGATGCCATTCGGCCTGAAGAACGTCAACGTGACCTACCAGCGGATGATGAACAAAGTCTTCCAGGGAGAGATCGGCGACATGCTCGAGGTCTACATGGACGAAATGATCGTCAAATCTGCAGAAAAAGTCGACCACGCTGCCCATCTCAAAAAGGTCTTTGACACGGCGAGGAAATGCAAGATGAGATTCAACCCCGAGAAATGCACCTTCGGCGTCCGGGCGGGCAAGTTCCTCAATTTTTACCTCACTGAGCGAGGAATCGAGGCAAACCCCGACAAGTGTATGGCATTCTCTGAGATCCCGATGCCGAACTCGAAGAAATCGATATAATCGTTGAACGGGATGCTGACCTTGCTTTCCTGCTTCGTGGCCAAGTCGGCACAATATGCACTTCCATTTTTCAAACTCCTACGCCAAAAAGCCACGTTCGAATGGACCGAGGAATGCAAGCAGGCGCTCCTCCACCTCAAACAAGTCATTTCGCAACCCCCCGGTTCTCTCGCGACCAGAGGGCGGGGAAACGTTATTCCCATACCTCGCGATCAGAAGTGAAACAGTCAGCACGATTTTAATCCGGGAGACCCCCGACGGGCAGAAGCCGATTTACTTCACCAGCAAAGCCCTCCAAGGTCCTGAACTTAGATACCAGCTGAACGAAAAGGTCGTTATGGCCCTCGTCACCGAAGCCAAAAGACTACGACACTATTTCTTAGCCCACACGATTATGGTGAGGACCGAGCAACCCGTGAGACAACTCTTCGGCCGGCCAGACATGGCGGGGAGGATGCTCAGATGGTCACTCGAACTCACCGAGTTTGACATCCAACATGAGGGGAGAAAGGCCCTGAAGGCTCAGGTGCTGGCCGACTTCGTGGCAGAAATGACCCTCCCAGAACCTTCGACCAACGAATCCCAAAAGTGGACGATCTACGTCGACGGGGCATCCAGCTCGACAGGTAGCGGAGCGGGCATCATCCTTAAAAACGAGGAAGGTATCTTGATCGAAGTCTCCCTTACGTCATCCTTTCCGACGTCGAACAACCAGGCCGAATACGAAGCTTTCCTCGCCGGGTTACGGTTAGCTGAGGACCTCGGCGCCAAAGAGGTCAAAATATTCACCGACTCCTAGCTCGTGGCTCTGGTGAAGGAAAAGATGAAGAAGTTCTCCTCGGCAGAAGTGAATCACATCCTGCATGAACACAATACTCAAGCGGATGTTCTACCGAAGCTCGCAAGCATGAATAAGAAAGGCGGGAACAAGTCTGTCATTCAGGAGGTGCTCCCGCGTCTGAGCATCGAGAAAACCATCCCCGTGGCTGACGTGAACGCCATTGGAGACGGCCATAGCTGGATGACCCCAGTGTACAAGTACCTCAGCACGGGAAAACTACCCGACGACCCCAAAGACGCCGGAGTTGTTAGGAGACGTGCCTGCTCCTATACGATTGTTGAAGACAAGTTGTATCGACGCGGCTTCTCGATCCCCCTCCTCAGGTGCGTCGTGGAGTCCAAAGTCCCTATCATACTCCAGGAGATCCATGAGGGGATCAACGCGCAACACCTCGGCGAACGATCACTAGCCCGTAAAGCGTTACGAGCAGGGTACTACTGGCCCACAATGCATCAGGACGCAAAGGAGCACGTCAAGAAGTGCGACAGATGCCAATGACACGGGGACATGTACTTGGCCCCACCCAGTGAGCACAAAACGCTCTCATCCCCGTGGCCGTTTGCATGGTGGGGATGGACATCCTCAGACCCTTCGTTGTGGGGTCATACCAAAACAAGTACCTAATCATCGACGTCGACTATTTCACTAAGTGGATCAAAGCTGAAGTCCTGGCCAAAATCATGGCCCACAACATACTACGTTTCTACAAGAGGAACATACTTACCCAGTTCGGTGTGCCCCTGGCAATTGTCACTAACAACGGGACACAGTTCATTGACAAGAACTTTCAGGGCTTCGTCACGAAACTGGGCACGAAGCAACACTTCACCTCGGTCGAGCACCCACAAACAAACGGTCAGGCTGAAGCCACGAACAGGGTGATTCTGTAAGGTTTGAAACGAAGAATGGGCGACGCCAAGAAAAGGTGGGTCGAGGAGCTACACAACGTCCTCTGGGCCTATAGAACAACCCCGCACTCCACTACCGGGGAGACCCCATTTTGATTGACATACAGAACTGAGGCGGTGATCCCAGTGGAAATAAGGGAACCCTCAAGAAGAACTGAGTCTCCCCTCGACGAGAAGATGAATGATGAAGCCCTCTGGGAGGAGCTTGACTTGGTCAAAGAGATAAGGTCGGGCACATCCCTCCGCGAAGCCTCACTCAAGCAGAAGATAACTTTACGCTATAATAACAAAGTTATTAAACGTGATTTTCAGGTAGGCACCCTCGTCCTACGAAGGAACCAGGAGGGTTCGCGTGAAGCCAAGCTCGCCGCGAACTGGGAGGGCCCCTATCGCGTCCGCGCGAAAACGGGGGCAGGAGCCTATTACCTCGAAAATCTACACGGGGAGGAACTTGCTCAACCATGGAATGCTGAAAAGCTTAAATAATATTACAGTTAAACACTGCCCGCGACCCATCCGCGTCGCGACCACGGGGGCGCACTTAGGTACAAGCGCGACTCCCCTCTTTGAGACAAGAAGACAATGGCCCGCGTTGTGTGTGCGTGAGGACCCTTGATCCGATAGGGACCCCTCGACCGAGCTCCATCGTCGTCGTACCAGCTAGGCAGGGCAACCAGCTCGTGATGGGAAGCCTACGCCACGAAGCTGAGACCTCGATCGAGCTCTAAGCCTCGTTGAATGTCGGAATACAGCTCCGACCACCCGACTAGTTCCCTGCACTATCGAGGATCTACAAAGTCGAGCGAAAACCCTTAATACTTAGACAAACAAAACAGACATATAATCAACATACAAACATCACACACACAAGATAAGAAAAGATGATGCATCAAATCGGGCAGAAGCCCATTGTTCAAAGTACATACAAAAATGTCATAAGCCCCTAGCGCGCAGGTCGGGCAGAAATTGATACAAAATCATGGCACGCATGCTGAACTAAACAAAGTTAAAGAAAGCGGCACGCATGCCGAGCAAACAAAAGAAACTCAATCAGTGATCTCCTCCTCGATACGGGCCTCTGTCTCCCCGTCACCATCTTCGTCCTCCCCAGGTACGACCACCTTGTCGTCGACCACATGGTGGAACGGGCTGACTCTTTCAAGGGCAAGCTGGACCTCCGGGTTTTCAGCCTTGATCTACGCCACAACACTCTTGAAACCCACTTCGAGGCCCTCTAAACAGTCCTGCTCGAGCTCCCGAACCTTGGCGATCAGAACACCACGGTCGATGAGGCGCCTCTCTTCCTTTGTCTTATCCTTCGCTGGATTAGCAGCAGCCTCTAGTTTGGTAACCTTGTTTCGGAGACGGTCTTGTTCCTCTTGAGTTCTCTTCAACTCTGCATTCGTCCCGTTCAGCTCATGAAAGACGCGAACGTGGTTCTCGCACCTCATCCTGGCCTCCAGCAGGTCGCTCTCAGCTTTGTTCTTCTCCTTCTCGAGGGTGTTGTACTTGTCCTGCAGCCTTTGCAGTTCGGAAGCTGGGCTTGTCTCATCGTTCAGAACCAGGGCAGTCTCAAAAATCCGCATCATTGCCGCCATGTCTTCGGCAATCGCTTTCCTCCTGGCCGCTCTTTCAATCCCCAGAATCATCTGCGCCTCAGCCTTGGCCACAGCGAGGGGATTCCCTCCGAAGAAAACAGGCTGGAGGTGACAAGCAGGTAGCATGAACTTCTCAGTGGGGACGGGCTCCTCGAGGTCCACAAGGACAGGACCTTCGGTGCGCGGCCTCTTGGAAGGGGTCCTCTCCGGGGGAGACTGACTGCATTGAGGAGAAGAAGAGCCACTTCCCCCCTCGACGGGCATCGCCGTCTGTATGACTTCTTGGACTCGACCCTTACTTCTCTTTGCACCCCTGGTGGCGGCCAGCTTCATGATGCGCTTAGTTACGTTCGAGATTTGGCCAGCGGTAAGAAACAAGAAATAAGTCAGCATAAGAGAACGAAACAGGGTGAACGACCGAGCAAAGCAGAGGGCTACTACCTAAAAACCTCATAGCCTCGTCTTTAGACCTGCATTCGAGGAGGGCTTTAGTGTTGATGAAACGGGGATCAGTTACGACCTACCCTCGTGCTTCGAGGATGAAACTCCCGTCCCTGGCTATACATTTGGCCCGAGTAAATCTAACGACATACTCGACCAGCTTCGTGAATGTCTCTCTATCCTCGACGCCCAATTCACTGGGCTTCACAATGTAGGCCTCTGTGCCACTGTCGAAGTGCCCCTCCTCCCACTCCAGGGGGCACTTAGACTCAAATCTTTCCTCCCCTGTGTCGTTAGTCACGATGTCGTAGAGTGACCCCACGGCTTTGTGCGTGGCGGGCATGACATAGTAAAACCTATCCTTGAAGCAGCGGATAAAATCTAAATATGCCTTGAATAGTTTCCTCGGCTGCTTTAAGGAGGCCTAAATATGTCGGCCATTGTCAGTTGATCATTGCAGATGGAAAGTACGAAAAAATAGAGGAAGAGTGACCCCGACGCCGAGATATTCACACACGAGCTCGAACGTCCGCATGAAGGCCATCACATTAGGGTGAAGCAGGGAGGGCGCCAGACGCAGCCAGTCGAACACCCCCCGTTGGAAATCATTGACACGGATGTCGGCCTCTTTGAACGAGAACTCATACATGGGAAACCTTAATCCATGGTAGCTCGAGCATATCCGATGGTGTTCTCTGGGCTTAAAGACCGTCAAGTTCGCTTGTTCGCCCACAGTGACGTCCTCGACAATCACAAAGGCATCAGTGTCGTCGAGAGTAAACTGCGACCTAATTCTTAAGGGCTCTTCTCCTGCCCAGTCCGCAGGCGTACGAATCAGTTCCTCCCTGGGCTGTCGTACAAGCTCCTCCAAATCGGGTTTAGTATCTATCTGGATAATTCCCGCGAGCCTCACGGCCATTTTACCTGAAAAGCAGAGGAGCACGGTGAATTCGACTTCCGAAATCAAATCCACCCTTCCACCGCAAATCAAATGAAAGGGCGAAGCGGGAGGCCTGAGGATGCCCCTGGACGTCCTCGGGGCATTCATCCAGCGTCCCCGGGGCATTCATCCAAAGTCCCTGGGAACCTCATCCCTCCTCTACGATACCTTTATCCGGTCCTCGAGTCATTCAACTTACTTCCCCGGGGTATTCATCTCAGCACCCCGGGCGTTCATCGGAAACTCAAAGAAGTTCCGCCATTTTCGTCGGAAACTCCGCGGTCTCCCCGGGAACTTCATCAGTTCATCAGAGAAAGCACCATAGAAAGAATTAAACAGAGAGAAGGGGTCGGAAACTTATTTGGAACGGCGGTTGTAAATTTCTGGTGCGGCGGCGAATGGCGAAAGGACAGCGACAAAAGCTGAAGAGGAAGAGAAAAAGCATGGAGCGGAGAAAGTGGAAGCGTGAGAATGACACGAACTCGCCACCTATTTATAATCCTAACACAGGACTCGAGGCATCCCTAGGCACTTGAGTTCCCCTACTACTAGCCGCCCTAGGCATTGATGACGCGCGCCACGTGGTACCATGGACCCCCGCGTACGCTGCTTCAGCTCCCTACGTGCTCGCGGCCTAAACGCGTCTACTTCCTTCCATCTCCCCTGCATGGTCGACCAAGATGCCAACGGGTATATCCCCGACAAAGAGTGACCCATTGATGCCAGACGGACACGCGTCCCCGCGACTCCCGTCTCATTCGGCGCCACCGACGTCCACCGCCAACCCGATCCTTTGAGCATGAACTTCACTTACTACTTCCTCAACAAATGGGCTGACCCTTAAGTCATTACTCCGATACTTCGGAGCAACGACTTGGGGGGCTCCTGTTCTAGACTGGGTCGGCGCCTGCCCATTAGTCGGGCAGGCCCAACCTAATACTATGGGAGGCCTATTAAGGCCCAATCCTCTCTCTAGTCGAGCACGCCCAGATCCCTTTAATGTCGGGTAGAGACTGCTTGGCTCGGGAAAAGAACGTGCATCCTCCTCGAGTGCTCCACATACTCCTCCCGCGGGGATACCTCATCAGGTAACTACCCATCTCCGAAAGAGTTGGTCTACCCACTCTCCGAAGATCTTGATACAGTTACTCCAGGGCGAAGACCACGTGCTGGTCTTCCTTACGCCACGTAAGCCCTGGAAGTTATCTGCATTGGGCCTAACAACCCAACCCAGTGCAAACGACCGTTGGCCCAGCGCTGGGGGCACAATATAAATACCCTCTCTCACGAGAGGGTCAGGTATTCTAATTCTTACTCTCACTTTCTGTACTTTCTTGCTTTGTTCCTGACTTTAGCATCAGAGTACCTTGCAGGTACACCCCTCAACCGTCTCATCAACACCATAGTAGTGGAGCTCACGATGTTTACTGGCCACTAATCTACTTTCTGATCAGGTACAATCAGTTTGTAAACATCATTCTCAATTGTCACTGCCTCCAACAATTTCACAATCACTAGAATCTTCACTTGTAACATAATCATCATCAGAATCTTGTTCATTAGCATCCCTGACTTCAAAATTAGGCTTATTATCATTAGCCTCATTGTTTTCAACATTAGCCTCATCCTCATTGTTTTCAACATTAGCCTCATCCTCATTGACTTCTACATTATGCTCATTAACATTAGGCTCACTAACATTATTCTCACTAATAGATGGCTTACTAGCATCACCCTCACTAGCTTTACCCTGACTAAAACCAGTACATTCTACCTAATCCTCATCAATGTAATTTTCTAGTTCACTTGGATCCACAATCTCAGGTGGGTCAGATACCCTAAGCTTCAACACACACACACACACACACACACACACACACACACACATACACACATATATATATATATATATATCCATAACCTTATGTCTTACAACATCTTTGGCAAACTCCAACACATCCTTGTCGTTATTTAATGGCCTAAGGCCACGCGCAAAGCTAAAGACAGGGTTCCAATACCACAAACATTTTATGTCTACATAACCCTCACTTTTAATTAAATTCTCCAAATCCATATAGTTCATGAAATCCACATCCCATCCCTAATTCATCTCAGTTGCCTCTCCTCCAACATACCACTTAACAGGTTCAGAAACTAGTTTTCCCCTATGGTGTATTCTTAACCTAACCTTATTACTTAGACTTAGCCTTAGAATTTATTGCATACATATGGAAATAACATTAGAATAATTTAACACTCAGTGGGACACACTGAAAGCAACAACATAACATGGTGGACCACAACAAAATATTAAACAAACAAGGTGAGGCAAAGATGGTGGTCCACGCGAAGAAAGGGATAAACATAACATGGGGACATGCTGACCCTACAAAAGGAACACGAAAACATAGCTTAAACAAAATCTAACTTTTCCACTGGACATCTTCGTGAATCCAAGCAATAACATTGGTTTGAGTGAAATTTAGGGTGAAATTTGGGGTTGTTCTTCTTCCCGAATCCAAGCAGGTTCTTATTCGCTTCTTCTTCGCGTCTAGGGTTTTTCTGGGTGAAATTTTAGAAACCTAATTATTGAAATGTCTACAATGAGTTTTTAAAGAAGAATTTAATTTTTTAATGTTATAAAATGATTTACATAATTTTATAATTATTTGGAAAATGAAATATAATATCAAAATTAATAAATAATCAAAAATAGTGACATGGATCCACAGTGGCATTGCCACATCATTAATGACACTGCCATGTAATAAAAAATTGAGGGGGACCATGGAAATCCAAAGTGAGGCAAACTTTAGGGACCAAAAAGCTAGTTTTTAAAATGGGGGGACCAAATTTTAAAAAACTTCAAAATAAAGGGACAAAAAGTGCATTCAAGCCTTGTTATTATTTTGATCAATATTTAAATTTGATTTGTTAGAAATGGTTCAACAATGTTTTCGATTCAAGATACCTCACGATCATAATATTTGGTAAAAGGAATTGTATCGTTGAATTGCTTACGAAGCTTCGTTCAACCGTAATTTTCATAATCTTCTTCATTTATGGTTCCACAATGGTTACAGTGGCACCATTTGTGGGAATCGACTTCTGATTCCTACTATTTCCACAAGAATCATGTTGGTTTCACAAATGCCATCAAATAAACTCAAGAATTCCAAATATGGATTTTGATGGTTTAGATCCAAAACTTCAACTCGCCACCTTACAGCCTCATAATGTCACCGAATCAAGAGCGAATCAGCCTCTGATACTTGCGTTTCCCTTATTCCCTTTTTACAATCTTCTCAAATTTTCGAATCGAGAAATGTTCGAAGGCGAACACAGAGATCTGTAATGATTGATCTGATCAACTATCGTGTCCATTATAGTTTATCGGGTATTGAACCTCCAATTTCCATGGGAACTCCGCAAATTAGTTAAAAGAAGACTCTTAGACATCGATTTGGGGTTGCGTTGGGTCTAAAGGTAACTACTATGAAAACCTTACCAGAAATTTCAAAAATTGCCCTCCGACCTAACGTTGTCCCTGTGTTTCCCTTATGTTAGAGCCCTTATGAAGGCAACGTTTTCCATATACCCCAAGTTTGTAGTTAAATGACGCCCAGTGTAACGCCCATAAATTCATAATTTAATTATTGGTTAATTATTTGTGAATATATGGCAATTGTGTTGAATATGTTGTTGTGTTGCATGAAGAGTATTTGGGTGTATATTTTAATGATATTGATATTAGAATAATGTAGGGTATATTATTTAAATATTATTATTAAATTAAAATAAGGGAGTTAGGAGTATTGAGGGTATGTTGGTCTTTTGTGGAGGATAAGTGAGGGTAAAGATGGAAGAACCTATTGAGGGGTATTTGGGAGTTAAGAGAGGAAATAGTGAGGAAGATTCTCAATATACGTGTTTTGGTGGCTGAAGCAAAAAGGCTTTGAAGAACAAGGAGGCTAGGGTTGAAGTGTTGCAGAAAGAGACGAGGAATCAAATTCTACTCTAAGGTATGGGGAGAATCTTTGTTTATTAGTTTGGTATAATGAATTGATCATGATAGGAAGTTGGGGTTTAGGGGTTTTGATGGGATTTAATGAGAAAGAGGGAGATTCTAATGAGTTAGGATGATGAGGTTTAGTCATGAGGTTGTCTATAATATGATGTATTTTATTGTTGCTAATTGTTGCTGTGAATTGATGAGAATTTCGTGCATTATGAGAACTGGTATTGTGGAGATTTCGGGTCTGGTGTGGTACAAAAATGCAGATAGCAGTTCTGCTACCGCACTCGTACCGTCGGGCGACGCGATTGGACCGTCGGGCGCTGGTCTTTTCGCTGGGCAATGCAGGAGGGGCGAAGCATGGAACGCTATTGGAACTTGATGGAATCTGAGGGATAAGCTACGTCTGTGCTCCGCCGGGCGAAGCACTGAGCCCCGCTGTACTCTGTCGGGCGACGTGGAGGCGCAGCGTGGCTGTTGTGCATTTTTTTGTGTTTTCCTTGTCGTTCCGTGTTGTTTTCTGTTGTTGTGTTGATGATTCCTTTTGGTGTTACATTTTGGAAGATTATTATGATGATATATGAGGTTACATGATTTATTTTGGTGGTATGAAATAATGATGCAATATGTCGATTATGTTGGGTTGGTTGAGAATGACGCATCATTGCATTTCATAGCATCCAATGTTGAGACTTCGATCTGTTGATGACTTCAATCCCACCGTGTGGATTGAAGTGACAATGTTGTTTATGTTATGCTCCTTAGTGGAGGGTTGATGGCCCAATGTCCATTACATGTTGACAAAGTCGGTACCGCATTTCATTGATGTATGACGCATAACATTGTATTGACCTTGTATGATTGGCGTGTGATTTTGTTGATGATTTTGTTGTGATTCCATGTATGTCTAATTGATGATATGATGTAGTCCTACGTATTTCCTTTTGTTATACTATTATAATAAATTTTGGTTTCTCACCCTGCCTGTGTTTGGTGATGATTTATACGTCATCCTGCAGATACTCAAGAATATTTGCGGTGCTTGGAGGTAGCTTGAGGTGTTTTCCGTTATTTGTTTCTGTTAGATGTAAGATGGTGTCCTGCTCTGTGTCATGTAACATCGGGTTGGGAACGATTGTGAACCATCGAGTTCATTTGTTTTCCGTTAATTTAAATGTTGGAATTATGTTGTTTAGACTATTCAGATTGTGAGGTATATGAAAGTATGTTTTCTTTTTCGCTGCGTAGTGTTGAGATAATTGATATTGGTGAATGAAAACCCGTGTTACGGGACAAGACAAGTGTTGTTTGATGTTATGAATTAAATGTGACGCCTTTTTGGATGATGTTACTCTGATTTTATTGATTAATTATCCATATATCTAATATGGGGTAAAAGGGTGTTACATTAGTGGTATCAGAGCAGGTAGGTCTGTCCGACCAAGTCGTGTCGTGTTGTCAGTCGATGAATGTGTAATCATTGTCGATATCTTGTTTCTCCTAATGTTGGTTGATGGTGTACAGATATATGGATGGGAGAAACGATCGTGCTATTGTTGATGCTTTGGAATCAGTTGCTAATGTAGTGGCGCAACTCAATTCGAATGGTGGAATTCCAGATGAGTTTCGTGCTTTGGGGAAGTTTCAGAGGAATAATCCACCAATTTGTGTGGGTACTCATGATCCAGCAAGTGCACACAAGTGGCTGAAGGCAATCGAAAAGATTTTTCGGGTGATGGGGCGCACTGATGAGCAACAGGTTCAGTTTGGGACGCATATGCTGGAAGAGGAAGCCGAGGATTGGTGGGATAACACCCGTCAGAGACTCACGGATGTTGGCACTGTGATAACCTGGGTTGTGTTCAAGCAGGAGTTTCTGGGCAAGTATTTTCTAGAGGGTGCTCGCGGTAAGAGAGAGGTGGAGTTCCTTGAGCTGAAGCAAGGAGACATGACCGTGGCGGAGTATGCTGCAAAGTTTGAGATGCTGGTGAAGTTATGTCCTCACTACAACCGTGTTGATGCTGAGATGTCCAAGTGTCTCAAGTTCGAGAATGGATTGAGACCAGAGATCAAGCAGGGTATTGGGTATCAGCAGATTCATAGGTATGCTAAACTGGTGGATAAGAGTATAATTTATGATAAAGACGGCCAAGCTCGATCTGCTCACTACAAGCAATTGAGCGAGAAGAAAGAGAAGGGCCAGTTCCGAGGAAAACCTTATGTGACTCCAGCCGAGAAAGGGAAACATAAGGTTTTAGATGGGAAGAAGTCAAGTGGGGGAGCGGGTTCCGTTACTATCAAGTGGTACAAGTATGGAGAAGCAGGTCATAAGTCTGATGTGTGCAACAACCAAGTGGTGAGATGCTACAAATGCGGCAAGAAGGGTCATCGGGTTGGTGATTGCCCAAATGAAGGACCAACTTGTTTCAACTGTGGTTAAGAGGGGCATAACAACACTCAGTGCCAGAAACTGAAGAAGACTGCTACTGCTGCCCAAACCAAGGGTAGAGTGTTTGCTTTGAGTGATTTAGAAGTTCCTAAGAAGGACAACTTGATTCGAGGTACATGCTTTATTAATGATGTTGAGTTGATTGCTATTATTGACACTGGTGCTACTCATTCATTTGTTTCGCTTGAGTGTGCGACCAGGTTGAGTTTGAAACTGTCTGATATGAATGGTAGTATGGTGATAGAAATACCTGTTAATGGTTCTGTCACTACTACTCGTGTGTGTTTAAGTTGTCCTCTGACTATTTATGGGAAGAGTTTCTTGATGGATTTGGTGTGCTTACCCTTGCACCAAGTTGATGTTATTCTTGGAATGAGCTGGTTGGAGTTCAACTTTGTGCATATCAATTGTTATGCTAAGACGATAGAGTTTCCAGAGTTTGGTGACCATGGTGAGTTGATGTTCTTGACGGCTAAGCAAGTGGATGAACTTCTAGAAGATGAAGCTCAGATGTTTGCAATGTTTGCGTCGTTGCAAGTTGATCATGAAACTGCGAGTGTCGAATTACCGATTGTCCGTGAATTTCCAGATGTGTTTCCGGACGACATAAGTGATTTGCCTCCAGAACGTGAAGTAGAGTTTGCAGTGGATTTGGTACCAGGTACTAGTCCTGTGTCGATGGCTCCTTATCGGATGTCTACTTCTGAATTGAGTGAATTGAAGAAGCAACTAGAGGAATTACTTGAGAAGAAATTTGTTCGACCAAGTGTTTCTCCGTGGGGTGCTCCGGTGTTGTTGGTTAAGAAGAAATATGGTAGTATGAGATTATGCGTCGACTATCGGCAGTTGAATAAGGTGACTATCAAGAATAAGTATCCACTTCCGAGGATCGACGACTTGATGGATCAGTTGGTAGGAGCTTGTGTATTCAGCAAGATTGATTTGAGGTCTGGTTATCATCAAATTCGAGTTAAGCCTGATAATATTCTGAAGACAACTTTTCAGATGAGGTATGGTCATTATGAATACACTGTGATGTCGTTTGGTGTATCCAATGCACCTGGTGTGTTCATGGAGTACATGAATCGAATTTTTCAAGCATATCTGGATAAGTTTGTTGTGGTTTTCATTGATGATATTCTGATATATTCTAAGTCAGAAGAAGAAGATGCAGAGCATCTGAGGATTATGCTGCAGGTGTTGAGAGAGAAGAAGTTGTATGCGAAATTGTCAAAGTGTGAATTCTGGTTGAAGGAAGTAAGTTTCCTTGGACATGTAATTTCGAGTGGTGGAATTGTTGTGGATCCTTCGAAGATCGATGCTGTGTTGCAATGGGAGACTCTGAAGTCTGCTACTGAAATCTAAAGTTTTCTAGGATTGGCAGGTTATTACCGGAAGTTTATCGAAGGTTTTTCAAAGTTGGCATTACCATTGACTCGGTTGACTCGAAAGGGGCAAGCTTATGTGTGGGATGTTGCGTGTGAAAAGAGTTTTGTGGAACTGAAGAAGAAGTTGACGACTGCTCCAGTGTTGATTTTGCCTAATCCAAGTGAGTCCTTTCTGGTGTATTGTGATGCGTCAAAAATTGGTCTTGGAGGAGTGTTAATGCAGAATGGCCAAGTGGTTGCTTATGCTTCTAGGCAACTAAGAGTTCATGAGAGGAATTATCCTACGCATGATTTAGAACTGGCAGCCGTGGTGTTTGTGTTGAAGATTTGGAGACATTATCTTTTTGTTTCTAGATTCGAAGTGTTCAGCGTTCACAAGAGTTTGAAATACTTATTTGACCAGAAGGAATTGAATATGAGACAGAGAAGATGGTTAAAATTGTTGAAGGATTTTGATCTCGATTTGAGTTACCACCCCGGTAAAGCGAATGTGGTTGCAGATGCTTTGAGTAGGAAGACATTGCATATGTCGATGCTTATGGTGAAAGAGCTGGAGATGATCGAACAGTTCAGAGGTATGAGTTTGTTATGTGAGACTACTTCTGATAGTGTGAAATTGAGAATGTTAAAATTAACTAATGATATTGTGGAAGAGATCCGAGTAGGACAACAATCTGATTTGAAGTTGGTTGATCAGATGACCTTGATTAACCAAGGTAATGGAGGTGAATTCCGAATTGACGATAATGGTGTAATGAGATTCCGAGACAGAGTATGTATTCCCGATGTTCTGGGAATTAAGAAGAGTATTTTAGAGGAAGGACATCGAAGTAGACTAAGTATTCATCCTGGTGCTACGAAAATGTATCAAGATTTACAGAAATTGTTTTGGTGGCCAGCTATGAAAAGAGATATTGCTGAGTTTATATATGCATGTTTGATTTGCCAAAAGTCGAAGATTGAACATCAGAAACCTTTGGGAATGATGCAACCGTTGAATATTCCAGAGTGGAAATGGGATAGTATTTCCATGGATTTTGTGTCGGGATTGCCAAGGACTGCAAAGGGAAATGATTCAATTTGGGTGATTGTGGATAGATTAACTAAGTCGGCTCATTTCTTGTCGATGAAGATTAATCATTCCATGTAGAAGCTAGCTGAGATGTATATTGAGGAAATTGTGAAGTTGCATGGTATACCTTCGAGTATTGTGTCGGATAGAGATCTGTGGTTTACATCAAGGTTTTGGAAGAGTTTGCAAGATGCGTTGGGTACTAAGTTGAGGATGAGTTCTGCATATCATCCGCAGACGGACGGTCAAACAGAGAGGACTATCCAATCTTTAGAGGATTTGCTGAAGGCATGTGTTCTGGACCATGGAGAAGCGTGGGACAATCATTTGCCATTGATTGAGTTTACCTACAACAATAGTTTTCATGCTAGTATTGGTATGGCACCATATGAAGCGTTGTATGGTATGAGGTGTAGGACTCCACTGTGTTGGTATGAATCAGGCGAAAGTGCTCTACTTAGACCTGAGATTGTGCAGGAGACGACTGAGAAGATTAAGATGATTCAAGAGAGAATAAAGGCCTCGCAGAGTCGTCAGAAAAGTTATCATGATAAGAGAAGAAAGGTACTTGAATTTCAAAAAGGAGATCATGTGTTTTTGAGAGTTACTCTGGTAACAGGGGTCAGACGAGCTTTGAAGTCTAGAAAGCTCACTCCGCATTTTGTTGGTCTGTATCAGATTTCACAAAGGATCGGGGAGGTAGCATATCGGATTGCGTTACCACCGTCACTTGCGAATTTGCATGATGTGTTTCACGTGTCGCAGTTGAGGAAGTATGTTTCAGATCCGTCGCATGTAATTCAGATGGATGAGGTACAGGTAAGAGATAACCTGGCCGTTGAAGCGTTACTAGTGAAGATACATGGTCGAAAGATGAAGCAATTACGAGGTAAAGAGATTGCCTTAGTGAAGGTATTGTGGGGTGGACCAGCTGGTGAGAGTTAGACATAGGAGCGTGAACACCAGATGAAGGAGTCGTATCCGACTCTATTTGCTCCAGGTAAATTTTCGAGGACGAAAATTCTTTAAGTGGGGGAGAGTTATAACGCCCTGAAATTCATAATTTAATTATTGGTTAATTATTTGTGAATATATGGCAATTATGTTGAATATGTTGTTGTGTTGCATGAAGAGTATTTGGGTGTATATTTTAATGATAGTGATATTAGAATAATGTAGGGTATATTATTTAAATATTATTATTAAATTAAAATAAGGGAGTTAGGCGTATTGAGGGTATGTTGGTCTTTTGTGGAGGATAAGTGAGGGTAAAGATGGAAGAACCTATTGAGGGGTATTTGGGAGTTAAGAGAGGAAATAGTGAGGGAGATTCTCAATATACGTGTTTTGGTGGCTGAAGCAAAAAGGCTCTGAAGAACAAGGAGGCTAGGGTTGAAGTGTTGCAGAAAGAGACGAGGAATCAGATTCTACTCTAAGGTATGGGGAGAATCATTGTTTATTAGTTTGGTATAATGAATTGATCATGATAGGAAGTTGGGGTTTAGGGGTTTTGATGGGATTTGATGAGAAAGAGGGAGATTCTAATGAGTTAGGATGATGAGGTTTAGTCATGAGGTTGTCTATAATATGATGTATTTTATTGTTGCTAATTATTGCTGTGAATTGATGAGAATTTCGTGCATTATGAGAACTGGTATTGTGGAGATTTCGGGTCTGGTGTGGTATAAAAACGCAGATAGCAGTTCTGCTACCGCGCTCGTACCGTCGGGCGACGCGATTGGACCGCTGGGCACTGGTCTTTTCGCTGGGCGATGCAGGAGGGGCGAAGCATGGAACGCTACTAGAATTTGATGGAATCTGAGGGATAAGCTACGCCTGTGCTCCGTCGGGCGAAGCACCGAGCCCCGATGTACTTCGCCGGGCGACGTGAAGGCGCGACGTGGCTGTTGTGCATTTTTTTTTGTGTTTTCCTTGTCGTTCCGTGTTGTTTTTTGTTGCTGTGTTGATGATTCCTTTTGATGTTATATTTTGGAAGATTATTATGATGATATATGAGGTTACACGATTTATTTTGGTGGTATGAAATAATGATGCAATATGTCGATTATGTTGGGTTGGTTGAGAATGACGCATCATTACATTTCATAGCATCCTATGTTGAGACTTCGGTCTGTTGATGACTTCAACCCCACCATGTGGATTGAAGTGACTATGTTGTTTATGTTGTGCTCCTTAGTGGAGGGTTGATGGCCCAGTGTCCATTACATGTTGACAAAGTCGGTACCGCATTGCATTGATGTATAACGCATAACATTGTATTGACCTTGTATGATTTACGTGTGATGTTGTTGATGATTTTGTTGTGATTCCATGTATGTCTAATTGATGATATGATGTAGCCCTACGTATTTCCTTTTGTTATACTATTATAATAAATTTTGGTTTCTCACCCTGCTTGTGTTTGGTGATGATTTATACGTCATCCTGCAGATACTCAAGAATAGTTGCGGTGCTTGGAGGTAGCTTGAGGTTTTTTCCATTATTTGTTTCCGTTAGATGTAAGTTGGTGTCCTGCTCTGTGTCATGTAACATCGGGTTGGGAATTATTGTGAACCATCGAGTTAGTTTGTTTTCCGTTGATTTAAATGTTGGAATTATGTTGTTTAGACTATTCAGATTATGAGTTATATGAAAGTATGTTTTCTTTTCCGCTGCGTAGTGATGAGATAATTGATATTGGTGAATGAAAACCCATGTTACGGGACAGGACAAATGTTGTTTGATGTTATGAATTAAATGTGACGCCCTTTTGGATGATGTTACTCTGATTTTATTGATTAATTATCCGTATATCTAATGTGGGGTAAAAGGATGTTACACCCAGATACTACAAGTTTATAGTTAACGTCGGGTGTAGATCCAACATTGGGATGCACTGTGGAGGTACCATAAGATTTCTACGCGATGCACCAGGGTTTACACAAATCGGATCACAAAGCAGGGCTCCATCGGGAGTGATACAAGAAAAACACCCCAGATCTTAGTTGCAAGAAAACCGACTAATAACAACTTTTAACTATCACCTTACATCTCTATTCCCATGGAAAGACTTAGCGAAACAGGCAAGGAACGCCATCTCTGTCCAACTATAACTCAGACTCGAGGAAAGCTGACTAACAGGCATAAGACACAACAGGCGGAACCCATATCACAACGGGGAAATGCAAGGTAAAACACCTCAGACATATCCATCAAAGGCTAATTGTCTCCAAAACGAAAGACCCTGTCCTCCAAATCAGTTGGCAGTCAAATAACTTAGACAATGCACCTGTGGACTAGTGATCGATATAAATTTGCAGGCGACCATAATATTTAATCAATGTATTTATAATTTTTTTGCCTAATTACAATTAGTGATATAATTGTTAAATGCAAATCACACACACACACATATATATATATATATGTGTGTGTGAGTGTGTGAATGTGTGTCTGTTTTTGTGTGTGTGTGTGTGTGTGTGTGATACCCCAAATTTTTCTCACGCTTCATATCATTTTTAGTGCCATTTTATTTCGAATAAATAAAGTGGCTCAATTGCTAAAATAGTCTGTTTAAGGAGTTCTAAGAGAGGGGGGGGGGGGGGGGGAAGGTTAGGAATTCAAATTCTACCTTTCTCAATTGTAGTGTTTTTTTCTCTTTTATTTGTTTTTCTTTACTTATAACTTTTTGCATTAATTTCAAATCACAAAAATAGCATTTTTTTATCATTTTATTATTAATTTTCATATTTTTTATTAATGCATTTTTAAGAATATCATTTTTTCATTAAAATCGTGATTTTATGCATAAAATCTCAAAAAATTAAAATAAATCAAAAAAATCAAAATCTTTCTTATTATTATTAGTTTATTTTTTAAAATAAAATTTTATTCAAATTCACAAAGTCATGAATCCATCCAGATTCATTGGCTTGTGCTTTAAGAAATAGAAAAAATCGGGTCAAATTAAATTATTCTACAAATAGACAATCCCATTCAATTTTTTGACCTAATTGTTATCTATAAGTAGAACATGTTTTCTTCACTTTTTTCTCATCCAGAATTTACAAAGCCTTATCCAAAGTTGTTGTTCTTCAGATTGAAGAGCATCAACAACTAAACCCTAAAACTCCTACCAACATTTAGTCTATCTAGGGCAAACACTACTACGGAAAACCCATTTACAACGGTTGGGAAAGATATATAATAACGCGGGCACAAGCGTTGTTATGTAGAGAGTCGTTGTATATATGATACTTATAATCACAGCTCAGTAAGCGTTGTAATAAACTGAAAAACGCGCTACCTATAATGACGGTTATTTTAAATACCCGTTGTTGTATGTTTTTTAATAAAATAAAAAAATGCAGCATTAGAACTACCTATAATGACTGTTATTTAAAAAAAACGTTGTTGTATACTACCTATAATGAAGGTTATTTTAAATACCCGTTGTTGTATGTCTTTTAATAAAAAAAAATTCAGCATTAGAACAAGAACAAGAACAAGAACATCAAGAATAACAACAACAACAACAACAACAACGACGACAACAACAACAACAACAACAACAACAACAACAAGAACAAGAAGAAGAAGAAGAACAAGAACAAGAACAATAATAACAATAATAACAACAAGAACAACATTAATAAAAAAGAACAACAAGAACAACAATAATAAAAAAGAACAACAAGAACAACAATAATTAAAAAAGAACACCAACAACTAACATTGTTAACTCGAGTTCTGAAATTTGTTCTGAAATTTGGTTTAGTGGAGAAATAGAGTATCGTAAATGAAATATGATGTTTGGAGGTAGAAGATGTAGTTCGTCTAAGTTTTAGGTTTCACGCGGATCACTAATAGTAGTGTCTTGGCCATTGATAATCACTAAATGGACGACCAATATTTGTTTAAGGATAGTGAATAAACTCAGAAAATTTTACCCCATACCTCTACATTTATCCCCATACCCCTACAAATTTTCAAAAATTCCAATTTTATCCTTTTCTTTTTTATTTAATTTTTTTTACTTTTTACCGTGAAGTTAGATGAGTCCAAAAGTAATTTTTGTCAGTATTCAACGAGAACCGGAAAACACAAAGCAAGGATTTCCGGAAGCTATTTTTTTCAAACCGGAAAACTTTATATGAAGAAATTCGGTTGCTTATTTTTCTAAACTGGAGAACACAGCATCAAGTTTTCCGGTTTGCGTTATGAATGCTATATATATAACCGGATAACTTATCTCCAAGATATCCGATTTTCATATTTTTCAACACCGGATTACTTATTGTTAAGTTATCCGGTTTAGGTTTTTTGTCAACCGGATAACTTGGTGCATAGTTATCCGGAGCGTTTTTTTTTTATTTTTTAATTTTTTTAAAAAATTTATATTTGTTTAGGAGACATGGACATTCCTTTGATGATATGCGACAAAGACCAGACAAGTATAGATACAACAAAGATATTCTCGACTACAGAAAAATTTCCTACAAGAGAAGAGGCAACTAGGTGGATTAAGGAGGTTGGACTCAGGAATAGAGTCATTGTTATAATAACCCGGTCGGACACCAATACTGGCAAGAGAGAAAGAAGTGACAAAGTTATATTTGGCTGTGATAGAGGTGGAAAATACAAAGAAGGGGATAGTGAAACACAAAGTGCTACCAAAATATATAATTGTCCTTTCAAAGTAAGATCAACACCTTCAAAAGATGGTTATGGTTGGAAAATTGATGTAAAATGTGGAGTTCACAACCATGGTTTACCTGATAGATTTGAAGGTCATGCGTTTGTAAGTCGACTCAATGATGATGACCAACAACATATTGTTGATTTGTCAAAATGCCATGTTCCTCCAAGACACATGTTATTGTCATTGAAAGAACGAGATCCAGAGAATGCAACTCGAATCACCCAAATATATAAACATAAGAGTAAGATTAAAAAAAACATCAGGGGACCTAGAACGGAAATGCAACAGTTGTTTAAGTTGATAGAGGAATCTGATTATGTTTATTGGAGTAGAAAAAAAGATGAGTCAGAAGTTGTGAGAGATATCTTCTGGGCCCATCCAGACTCTGTGAAGTTGTTGAATATGTTTCATATTATGTTGATTATGGATAGTACTTACAAAACCAATAAGTATAGGCAACCTTTGTTTGAAATAGTTGGTGTGACATCAACTGAGTAAACATTTGCGGTTGCATTTACCTATATGGAATCTGAGCAAGCAGAGACTTTGTGCTGGGTACTAGATAAATTGAAATAGTTATTCACTAAACAAGGGTTATGGCTACAAGTAATTTTAACTGATAGAGATCTTTCTTTGATGAAAGCAATTGAAATAGTATTTTCTGCGACAGTTAATTTGCTTTGCTGATTTCACATAAACAAAAATGTGAAAGCGAAGTGCAAGGAGTATGTTGTAAATGATATGCGAAAACCGATAGAGGTCCTTTGGTATGAACCTGTAAAAGCTAGTGATGAGGTGGAATACCATCAAAAGTTGAAATTGCTTAAGCATGCCTGTTTGGAATATGGACATTTTCTGGATTATGTGAAAGACCACATGGTTGACACCTCATAGGCATAGATTTGTTGAAGCTTGGATCAATAAAGTGTTGCATTGAGGCAACATCACGACTAATAGGTAATGTGTTTGTTTTATAGCTATAGTTTGTTTATCGTAATATTAATGATACTTATACTGAACTTCTGATTTTTTTTGTTAGGGTCGAATCTGCGCATTGGAAGCTGAAGCAGATGTTGGAGAACAGTTTAGGTGATATGTGCAAATGTTAGGAGGCTATGAATGCCAACATCAAGGTTCAAGTGGGAAACATTAGAGCTTTATTTCAGAAGAGTTTTTATGAGGTTGAGCATGCACACACTAGTCCATATTATTTGAATTTGCGTGGATCAGTATCTAGAGTTGCTCTGCGGCACATTGCTGAAGAGTGGCATAGGGTTGACATGGTGGGTACAAACACCCAGATGTGCAGGTGTTTTTGTAGAACAGTATACGGGTTACCTTGTGCCTGTGAGTTAGGGAGATACACATTGAGTGGTGAACCAATACCAATTGATGTTATTCATATCCATTGGAGGAAACTGAGTATGGAAGGTGAACATGAGGTAGATACAGAGGATGGAGCAGGGGTGGACATGACAAATACGATTGAAGCATTGTGGAAAAGGTTTCATTCATTAGATGTTGCAGAAAAGAGAGCACTAAAAAGCAGGGTGTGCAAAATTGCTTACCCCACTACAACAAAGATTGTACCACCACCTGAAAAAATAAAGACCAAATGAGGAGTGAAGAGAAAATGGAAGAAACCTGTTGGGTATGATGTTTATCGTAATCCTTCATATCATGAGTATGTTGATCAAGAACACAGTAATTCCCAAAAATCTTCAAAGAGACCTTGTTCACAGTTATCACAGACCTCAAAGAAAAAACCATCTCATAGGTACATTGTACAATTTCCAGAATATATCAGACCATTTATTGATGACATTGTTGATGTAAAAGATGATGGAAATTGTGGGTTTAGAGCTATTGCATATTTTCATGGATATGGTGAGGAAGGGTGGTCAATGGTTCGTCGTGATTTGGATAATGAAATGAGAGATCCCAGAAAGAGTCTCTATAAGAAGTTATTTGAAACTAGTTATTCAAAAGTGAGGAAATCCTTGTTGATATCATCTTTAGGTTCTCAGCCAATAAATAAATGGATGACACTACCAGAAATGGGTTACGTGATAGCAAATCGGTATAACATCATTCTTGTCTCACTAACTGCTCTTAGTTTGAGTTACTTCCCTATGACGACTTCACATAATCCTAATGTGTCAATTTACTGCATTGGTTTTGTAAACTCAAATCATTGGGTTCAGGTAAATATTATAGTTTTTTATATTACTTAATTATATATGATTTACGTCTTACTTATTAACCTTCTTAACAGGTAAACATGAATGAGGGATTTCCCTTGCCACCAGTCACAACAGATTGGAGGGAACATCGGACGTCAGATGCAACATCATGGATAATTGGATTTGCTGGACGTTTACAACACTGGAAGCAACTTACGCCTCTGCTCCCAAAATATGTTAATTTATGAGTGACGTTTAACTCCATATTATTTTTTACATTTTTATAAGTGACGTTTACCTTCATATTTTTTATACATCATCAATCATAATATAATTCTGAATATTATCACATAAATATAAATCATAAGTCTAAATAATACATAAGTAACATAAGTAACCTGTCTGAATAATACATCAATCATCGTCCTCGCTAACATAAGCAACCGGTCCACCCTGAGGTACCGATCTACCCTGAGCTAGATGTAGTGCTCGAAAGATCTTAACATAATCATCATCATCCTCCTCGGCCTCGTGATGAGCGAGATAGTGACGCAGCTCATGTGAAATATGTCGTAACCTCGAATTTGTCGGTCCATCATCAAACTCAGGAACTGGAACCTCTCTGACCTCCCTCTGAGGTGGTCGTATCAAACGAGGATGGGAAACTGTGTAGTATTAAGCCATGTAATCAGCCACCGTATCATGTGGAGTATCTGCAAACTCGGCCTACTGCACCACTTGCGAGACGCTCGCATGGTAAGTAACCCACTCAAAGTCTATATCAAGTGTGTCAATATCAGGTGGATGCAATGGTATGGACTATCTGTATCTAAACTGACGTAAATATCTGTCAGATAAATAAAGAACAACTGTACCATACCACTTCAAGCCACCTCTGTACATGCAAATATCAGTAAATGGTATGGTCTGTCTGTGATCCTCAAACGGGCGCCAAATGACATCAGTAGGTGTCAATCCATCCAGCACTGCCCTAATCTCATCAACCTTCTGCGTCCCTTGCTTGTATTGCCACTTCATCGCCCTGGGAAGTGGACTACCAACACCAGCAATCTTCGAAAATCCTCTTTTCCCAACAGTTGGGAAATACTCATGAATCCAACACTGTGACACATCAAGAATATCATCACTTAAAGGTATTATAAATAATATACTATAAGTCTAAATGAAATTAAAATTAAGCATTTGTACCTGTAGTAGAGAGGCATATCCACCAAGCTGTCTGCAACTATAGAACGAAGCATCTCCGGGATATCTATATAGTGTGACAAGTGCAACAACCCCCCAACAATATCTACCACATCTCTCCAAGTCCTCAAAGAGTGGTAAATGCTTTGCCTCTACAAGAGTAAAGGTCTTATATGTAAGGATAGTGCAGCCTAGTAGCAACAACACATATGCCCTAGCTGCACAGTCAAATCTGCTCTTAGCACGCAGACGGACAAATAGCTTCTTCAACCAATCTAGCCTGTAGTAAGGACCTCTGTTTATACGAACCTCCTCAACCGCATCCTCTAGTGAAAGACCCATCAGACCAATAGCCTGGGTAATAGCATCCGAGTCAGTAAACCCTTGTGCAGGGTTACATAACTCCCCTCTAATTGGTATATAACAGAGGCAAGAAACATCATCCAGTGTAATCGTCATCTCCCCAAATGACATATGGAAGGACGATGTCTCGGGATGCCACCTCTCCGTAAATGCAGATAACAAATTCTGATCTATCCTCGATAAACTGGTATTTTGCAGAGAGGATAAACCAGAATCAGATATCCATCGCTCAATCGCAGGTGGTAGACTATGAGGAACCCATCCAATCAGTTTGCTGCCATGTGCAGCAACCTTCAGCTCCTTCTTCGGAGCTCTCTCCTGAAAAATAATTCGTAGAATATGTCATAATACATAAATAATTAAAATTACATTTTATTCACCATAGAAAGGGCATAGATTTACTATTACTTGGCTATCCCACGGATAACGAGCCACGTGGTTCTGATGCCTCACCAAAAGTGATGTATCAGTCGGTCCTCCAGGAAATGGTGGATGCGGTGGAATGTGAGTTGTTGCTGGTACAGGTGCAGGATCAGCTATCTGATCTTCATCTCGAATATACTGTGCTCGAACTACTGATCCATCAGTGTATCGTCGATAAATAAATCCATCGCGTCCTCTAAAACGAGCCACTGTAATTTTTTTTTAAAACGAAACAAAACCGGAAAACCCAACATTTAGTTTTCCGGTGAATAGGACATCAGGTTATCCGGTGAAGGAAATACACAAATTGGATAACACGATGTCAAGTTATCCGGGGTGTACCAACGAAAAAAAACAAACCGGAAGTAACTTACTATAGTTCTTCGGTATGTAAAATTTTGTAATCCAGAAGTAGCTTTAGTGGGTTCTCCGGAAGTGAATTTCTGTGCAATTTTTACCGTTCGTAAAATGACAAAATGAGGAAAAAAGTGAAAAATTTGAAATATAGACTATTTATATGGGGGTATTTTCGTCCAAAAAATTGATGAGTAGGGGTATGGGGATAAATGTAGGGGTATGAGGTAAAATTTTCATAAACTCAATATGCGCGCCACCTATAATGTTGGTAATGGGACTTAAAAAAATAAGTAAAAAACCAAAAATGCTGGTGCTGGGACTTGAACCCATGACAAGACGCTACCTATACTGATGGTTTTTTTAAATACTCGTGGTGAAAAGTCTCTCAGCATTTTGAAAAAATAAGTAAAAAACGCTACCTATAATGACGGTTTTTTAAATACCCGTGGTGAAAGGTCTATAAGCATTTTGAAAAAATAGGAAAGAAGTAACATGATCAAAATAAATTCAGAAAAATCTAAAAACACGAAATTTAATCTAATTAGGTAAAATAAGAATTTTGAGAATTTTTTTGGAATTTTTTGAAACTATGAAAACAGTAAAAAAATTCATTAAAAATAGAAAAAAAGATGAATTTGGGGTTTTGAGGGTGAAGACCCGTAACTCTTCCAGAGTACGGGACTAATGACCGCACGATTTTTCTGCTTCAAATGCACGAAACAAATCTAAAAAAGGAGACGATTTTCCCTAAAACCGGTTTTTTGAAGAGCAAAACCTAAAACTAAACTATAGGCTATAATGACGGTTTTTTAAATACCTGTGGTGAAAGGCTGTCAGCATTTTGAAAAAATATGTAAAAAACCATAAATGCTGGTACTGGGACTTGAACCCATGACCAGACGCTACCTATAATGACGATTTTTTAAATACCCGTGGTGAAAGGCCTCACATTTCACCACTGTTAAAATTTTAACCGTCATTAAAAGTATTTTAATAAGATTTAAAAAAATGCGCACATCCAGTTTGCACTATTACAATGATGTATATGATGCTGTTGTAAATCTGGCGTTGTTGTTTGCGTGTTTTATAGTAGTGAAAGGGAAAGATCGAATCAAAAGACAAGGATTGGAATTGGTGTCTTAAAGAAAGCAAAAAGCTCAAAAAGAATGATTTTGCTCAATGGGGATAACCACCTCCCCGTACGTTGGTTCTTTTACTGTTATATTTATAGCTTGCATGTGACTTCTTTGTTGTTGTATGGATTGCTGAATGCTTTGGGTTGATGCTTGATCTTTAAGACGAATTTAAAATTATTTTGGTGAATGATTACTTGCTAGGTAGTACTTTAGTTTATATATTTTTTTATATAATTAATCAAAATCATTCCATATATTTTCAATCGTTTTAGACATAAATTTTTCTCAAAAAAAAAGAACTAGATTAATACGAATTAAAAAGTTTTACCCATCATTGGATTCATCCTTAGTTATTACTAACACTTTTTCTATTAAGAACATTACACAAGTTTTATTCAGAATAAATTTTTCGCATATTGTCTATACTGTGTACATGCCCACACATTCATATACGAGAGAGGTAGAAGAGAATATTGAAAAAAAGACATAATTAAAATTTGTTTTAAATTATTCATAACCCAAGATTTGTTTTAAGATAATATGTAAATAAATTTGTTAAAAAAAAAACTATTTCAAATCAAAGAACCCTCAAGTACAAACTGTAAAGCTCTAAAACAGTTCCAAACTGATTTTTGGACCAAGTCAAAAAAATCGTAACAAAGCCATCACTACAGCAAAAGTCTTCACCCTACTACTCGATGAGTCGGTCATAAGACCCCGTCCTTGGCAAGCACGATAAGCTTCTACAACCGATTCATGTTATTTGCAAGATACAAGCTACACTTGTTTAAAAAAGAGGCGCCTCAGGTTCCAATCCTCACCAAAGAGTTCTTGCCTCTCTGTATGGTCAGACGCACTGATAATCGTGTGAGTATCAATATGTTTTTTCTTTTGCTGAGTAAGAGGCACTTTTCCAGGACCAAAACCTTGTCCATAGTCTATCCCTTTATACCAAGCATACAAATCCTCCTTTATTTTAACCTCCTTGGAGGATAGAGGACTTAGCCACGTGTGATAAGAAGAAAGGGACCGACGAAAGTGAACTCGAGACCAGTACTTGAAAAAACCATTATTGCAAAAGCGAGTAAATCTAACTAGGGTCGAGGAAAGGAAGAATTCAAAGTGAGCCTCATGAGTAATAAGTTTCACCAGCATTAAACATTTAAGAAAATTATCCCAATCCTTAGTAAGAGATTCAAATTAAGACTATAGGATGAATGAAGATCAATTCCTGATCTCGGGTGTCATCTCGAGAGGTGTGAGCCGCATAAAAAAGATAAAAAGAGAGTTTAAGAAAAGGTTTCTAAGATTTATGCTCTGCACATAGTTGGAACACCTTTATATAAGCCCAAGCTATAGGGTGAAGTTGTGAGGGGCAACTGTCAGACGGTTCATCACAACTACCTCGAATTCTGAAATGGAAAAACATATTCCCAACTTGGTAAAGAGGCACTCATACAGTGGAATTAAGCAGCCCTCAAAAGATCTGCATATCCTCTCCGCCAGATCTGATGGAAGAACCGACCAATCTGATAGGTTGCCGACCATAATATTAGCACTGGTTATAGCCATATTAGTGTTCAAAATGGAGAGGGCCCCTATCACTTCAACACCCACCCAATGGTTTTTATTGGAATTATCTAGTTCAACTAATTGGGTTTTCTTTTGGGGCAGTTCATCGAATTTAAAGTGATCACTGAGTCTGATCCAAGATACAATATTGGACTTTCCCGATCCTCCAAATGACTAGAGTCGCGAAATAACACAAAGTGTTAAAGAACTTGTTATAAATCTACACTAGGAGGTAGAAGCCAACAATGAAAAGAAAAATGTTATATCACTTGCTCAAAGTCCAATAAATAAAGTTTCGGCTCCCTTCCCACTTTCCAACCACCCCTATCAGGGGCACTATAGAAGACACATGCTCCAACATATGCTATAGAAAAACAAGCACCATATGAACTTGAATATGTATTAGAAGAGTTCCAAAAGACAACGTTAATACTGCTAAAGAATAGGAAAGCCAAGGCGATGAATTATCTGTGTGAACCTAGAACCACTCATGTTACGTCATTTATTTCAACATTTTGTCAAGACGAGTCCAAAGGAAGAGAAGTTCATATAATCAAGAAAATGGTCACAAAAAGAAAATGTCAAAAGCTACCAACACAAGGAAGATCTCTAGGCTTATGACTAAATAAATACGTTCATTCCTTAAATTTTAAATAATTAAGGTAGTCTTTTTTTTATGTTTTATTTTTTATTTTTATAAGCAAGGATCATATAAATAGGAGAACAAAGGGTTCTCAACCTTCTTACAAAAACAAGACGAGCATATGTTTTATGTTTTTGTGTGTTTCTCTCTTGAGCTTAGATATGCAAGCTTGATTCATGATATCCAACTCTTTCAAACCTAATCCATCATTTTCTTTTGACTTAGTAACATTTTTCAACCAACTGCATGGTAATTCCACTTATTGTTTCTATCTCCCGAGATAAAAATCCGTTGTAATCTATGAATCTCCTTTATGCGAGTCTTTGGAATTTTTGTTGTCATCATTTATATGAACGACATCATTCCTACTAAATGCACACGAACACAATTCAAAGTGAGATAACTATTATTTTATAGTGCTACCTAAATTATAAGTAATTTTTAAAAAATAAATTGTCTTAAATTATAAATCATTTTTCAAAAACAATAAAATATTAAAATTTATTTTTCAGAAATGTTATTCGCTATTATTACTATATCTGTCCCAAATTATTAGAAATTTTGCAAAGAAAATAACAACTATGAAATTATATTTCACATTACAATAATAATGAATAAAACATAGATTATATATTATTTATTTACTTGTTATTATTCTCAATCTTATTATAATTCGTTTAAATATTTTTTCTCGTAAAGTAATGAAGAAAAAGTAAAAAAAATAATTTTTCATTTTCAATATAAAAAACTAACTATATTTTTAATTTTGTGTGAAATTGATAAAATAATAATAACTTGAATGGGAAGAAATAAATAGTTTTATTAAGTGCAAGGAAGGCATAATTAAGAAATAAGGAATTAAAAAATTAGTAGATTTACAATTATGAACGAATATGTAAAGTAGAAAGACATAAACAGTATCTGAAAGTATAAAATTGAAATGCATCACAACACAACACTCATGAATTAATGCAGCATAAAATAAATGTAATTTAATTAGTGATATATTCGGAAAACAGAATTTTCACAATTAAGTCGTTGTAGTATAGTGGTAAGTATTCCCGCCTGTCACGCGGGTGACCCGGGTTCGATCCCCGGCAACGGCGCGTTTTTCATGTTATTTTCGTTTCGTTTTACCAATTGATATATGATTCATATTTTTGTTGGGCTTTCTGTTTTGTGATTGGGCGGGCCCTCATCAAGTATTCACAACCATTTGCTCTTGTATTGTACCCCTCTAATTCTAAGCATGGATGGATTAATGAGAGTTATAGAGTATTTTCTTATTATATCAATTTCTTTTTCAATTTACGAAATACAATACCACTCATTTTCGTTCCAAACAACTCAATGCTTTTAATTAACTTATTTTTTATGCCTTCACCTTAAATATTTGTTCTTAGTGCATGTAGAAATAAATTTATTTTAGCGAATACAATTTTGTATATATATTCAAGTAATAATAATAGTTTAATCATTCTAGCCATCAACAACATAAATATAAATATATCATTATTAAAATTGTTAAATACAAATATATTTTAAATATATTTGAAATACGCTAAACCGCTCCGACCCGCAGTCCTACGTATGTCGTGGCCCCGCCGGCTCTTCTAGAATAAACTTTTTTAAATTAATAAACCAAATTAAAAAATTTAAATTACACAACAACTATAAAATATTTATTTTTTAGTGAACGATATTAGTGAAGGAGAATTTGTAAATCATCCATCAATTCTTGATGGAACTAATTATCATAAATGGAAGGCTTACATAGTTACTTTTTCCAAGTCCATAGACAACAAGACTTGAAAAGCCGTCATTAATGGATACACACCTCCCACAATTAAAGGTAATGATCATTCTAAATATGTGAAACTTAAAAAGGATTGATAACCTGCTGAAGATGAAGCTTATCGAAAATTCACTTCCCCTTAATGTTATTTACAATAGAGTTAACAAGAATATTTTTAGGATCATTAACAAGTGTATCAGTGCTAAATAGACATGATAAATTCTTAAAGTGAGTCATAAGGGAACTTTCGAAGTTTAGATGTCAAGACTTTCTTCACCACACAATTTTAGAACATGAAAAAGCTTAAGGATAGAACTATTTTTGAGTTAAATGTTTGTCTCAGTGACATTGCCAATAATCAGGAACAATCCTGATTTTTTAGAGGTCTAGAAAAAATAATAAAAATGGACCCCTTATAAAAAACTAAGCAACGAACTTTGAATTTTTATTTTCCATTTTTGGGTTCTGTTTTTTACTTTTGTTTCAGGGAGAACCTACTCACCTATCACCTTAAGGTTTTAGGTGGACAAGTGGTGTGTCTCTCACAAAGATGTCTAGTCCTACACTATGTATCAATGCTCCCTAGTAACGTGAAAACGTATTGAGGAATGAGATGTGAATTGTATATTGACATTGATACAATCAAACCAAATTAATGTATTGAGTTAGAGAGTGTTGCACAAAAACATTTGTTGAAGATCCATTACTACAAATGATAATGAATCATATTTAATCATACAAATTTGATAATAAATGATATGATCATATGATGAATTTTTAAATATTTAATATAAATAGTATTAAAACATTTGTCAAGTTCACACATGTATATTTCGCTCCTACCCACTCGTATACCAAAATATTTGTCAGTAAAAAAAATTCATATGCACCTCTTTTTATTATCTATTGAATCGTGATAATTTAAAAATAATACTAATGTTCCTGACTTTTTAATATAGTATTATAAAATAAATTAATAAATTTCAAAGGATTATATATATATATATATATATATATATATATATATATATATATATATATATATATATATATATATATATATATATATATATATATATATATATATATATTTATTTATTTTTTTTATATGTGTGTGTGTGTGCGCGCGTGTGCGTGTGCGTGTGTGTGTGTAATAAAAATAAGAATAATAAATTTTAAAGAATTATATAAAATAAATCATGTGTCATTTAAAATATAAAATGAAATTAATGAATTAAGATTTTAAAAAGTTATAAAATTAAAATGTAAAAATGTATTGATTATAAAATTAAAATGTAAAAATGTATTGACTTGAGGGTCCATAATAAATTTTATAAGATTATATTTAAAAAATTGTCATTAAAAATATAATATATATTTAATGCATTTTGTAAAATTATAAAACCAAACTATAAAAATGAAATTAATGTCTTTTGTAAAATAATAAGTAAAAATGTATGACCATAAGGGTCAAACCCACAACTTCTTGGCCAATATGGGATACCTTAACCACACGACTGCAAGCATTTAATTAGTAATATTTTAGCAAATAATGTTTATATTAATATTAATTATTATAATATTTTAACCCTTTTTCGATTTTGAGGCCCCAAATTTTTTTGAGGTTGTGGGTCTAGTTGCCCTGGCCCAAGGCTAGCCCTACCAATAACTCTTTTGCTCTTAGTGAGAAGATGTCATAAGAGAAACCTGTGAGAAAGATCATAAGATCTCTGTCGAAGAAGTTTGACATGAAGGTTACTGCCATCGAGGAAACGCAAGATGTTTCCATAATGAATATTGATGAATTGTTTGGTTATTTGCTCACTTTTGAGATGGATATTGATGACAAACCTAAGAAGAAAAGCAAAAGAGTAGCGTTTAAAGCCAATAAAGTTCATCATGGAGATCAGGTGTCGAATGTAAGTGATGAAAATATTAATGAATCTATTGTCATGTTAACAAAGAATTTTAGCAGGGTTATGGGAAGAATTCACATAAAACATGTTTCTCCAAATGTCAAAGACAATCAACAACAGACTCAAAGAAGTGGTAACCTTTAATATCAAGGAAAAGTTGGTGAAAGACAAAACTATATCGATCCTAACAGATCTAAAAGAATATAATGTTATGAATATGAAGAATCTGGGCATACTCAATTTGTTTATCCTTGTTTTTAAGTTGAGAAAACAAGGAAAGTAATGCCACTTTTTCGAATGATGGGTCTGAAGACGGAAGTGAATCCGATCAAATAAGTAGTGTTGTGACATTTACTACTCCAATCACATATATTATTAATGTTGAATTATATATTGTTAATGCTTCTATTAATGATAATGATCTTATAAGTGATGAAGATGAATTATATGTGATGATGTTCTTGCTGAATTTTATAAAAATCTCTATTTAAAGTGGAATTAAAAGTCTTAGGTTCTTGAAAAAAAAGAAATAAATAATTGAAACATTCCTTTAAGATAAAACCAGACTTATGCTTACTAGTGCTGAGTTGAGGAAGGAAATTTGGCGTCTCAAACTTGAACTTAAAAGAATGACAAAGTCAATGTGTATGCTTAATTCTGGAGTTGATAATTTTGTTTCTATTTTGAGTGTTGATAAACGTACAAAGAACATGAAAAGACTTGGCTATAGTGATGGCCAATTAATCCCAAAGACTACATTTGTTCCTCCTACTCAAAATGTTGAAACCAATATGTCTCGTACATCGTCTGAGGAACATGTCGTACATTATTACCAATATACTAATGCCTCATTATGGTCTTCGGTCAACACACCATATTAGGCATGTCATTATTGCGGTCTGCATGGTCATATTTATCCCTTATACTATTGGTTATATGAGATAAATCTTTATCAAAATCAATTCTCTTTATCGCGAATTATGAAGTCTCCCCCATGTATTATAAGCTCTTATCTAATGTTTTGGTGGAGAGGATCTATTGTGTTATGGATAAGCTTATCTCTTTTAACCAATCAAGCTTCCTTAAAAGTAGGTTTCTAGTTGATAGGGTTGTTGCTGTGAATGAGTTGGTGGATCTAGCTAAGAAGAGTAAAAAATCTTGTTTCATTTTTAAAGTGGACTTTGAGAAAGCATATGAATCGATTATTTGATCCTTTATGGATTATATGCTCTCTCTTTTTGGTTTTAATGATAAGTGGAGAGGTTGAATTTCCGCACGTGTTTTCTCTGGTAATCTTGTGGTCTTGGTTAATGGTTGTCCGACCCAATAATTTACCATCCAAAAGGGCTTGAAACAAGGTGACCCCTTGGATCATTTTCTTTTTCTCTTGGTAGTTAAAGGTCCAAATGGGTTGTTTTCTAGGGCTATGGACCAACATTTGTTCACTAGTGTAACACCCACATATAATATATATCTATAAAATATATTACATATAAGTTAACTGGCATTGATACATATAAGTGCCTATCAACATCGTTATATACACATTCCAAAAGAATAATATACAATATGACACATGATATACAAAAGTACCTAAAAAAAGCTAAGATCTATGTATAATATCCACATATGCACATATGCTACAACAGAAGATCACGAGCACAGAGTCTTTGAAATATTATTCGAAAAGCTTACCCTTGCCATTAACCTATTCAGAACCACCTGAAAAAAACACTATAATAGTGGGATGAGATGATAATCTAAGTGGGTTCCCTATCTTATGGGTCCACTCGGCTCTAAAAGGGCTATCATAGATTCCTTAACTTAAGCTTATCAACTTATAACACATGTGTACACCTACACAATAGAACAAGAATTAAGTACCTAAGAGATATTTGCATTGTATGAAAACATGTAAACTTGAGTTCACACAAATCAATAAACCACTATTCGCAAATGCAACAAAGCATCTTTCCTCAAAAAAGCCTAGGTCTAGGACTTTGGAAGCGGGTCACAGATCTTTGTATCATGATTATACTTTCTTGTGAATTTTGATCTCCACGGGACTCAAACCCGCTTTAAGATCCACTTTGTATGGGACTCGAACCCATTTGGTTGAATATATCTATGGGACTTAAACCCACTTAGTTGATCGTTTCCATGGGACTCAAACCCATTTGGTTGCACATTTCTATGGGACTCGAATCCACTTCGTTGATCATTTTTATGGGGCTCGAACACATTTGGTTGCACATTTCTATGATACTCGAACCCACTTGGTTGATCGTTTTTATGGGACTTGAACCCATTTGGTTGATGCGAATCAATAATGCCTACATCCCAATTCTACTTTACATAAGCATTGAAACTGAAATGTGTACAATCAAGGGTTATTTCCGAATACGTGACTAGTTTAACATTCACAACGTGATTGCACTCTTCAATCAGTAGGTGATCACACTCATCAATCTCATATCATCACAACATGTTCCATACAAAGCCCATTGGTTCATAATTACTACCGTTTACCATCCAGGTCATCCAATATTCTCATATATGGAACGATTTACTTAAGTGACCACTCTTCCGCGGTACACACCGAGGTACCTTTGCGTTTAAGCATCGCCACCTAAGTTATTAATCATAACCTAAGCCATTCTTACTAATTCATCCACCTAGTTATCAACCTAAGTTTACAACACTCATCATCATAAGTTAATTCAATTATTATGCATTCAATACAATTCACCATCATGGTATAGTTCATAGCATAAACATGATAATTCATCAAGCATTATGAGATACATGTCTGATTTACTTCTCAATAGATAAAGTATTGGGATATCTTTCCAACGCATTCAATGTCGCATTAATTAGAGTTACGATTCCTGTTTTATGGTGGAAACAAGAACACTAATCATTTCCAAGTATCAGAACCCTCACTTAGCGAGCTCAAGAAAAGCTCCAAGCGAGGCGAGGCTGAAAGCTCAAACATTAGGATTTCCCTTGTCTCGCTTAGCGATACCTAACGAGTTCTTCAAACGAGCTCCCATCGAGACTCATGCGAGGCTAGGCAGAATGTTACATTCCTTAAGATCAACTGTCTTTCTTAGCGAGACCCAGCGAGGCCTAGCGAGAATAGTAGAACATTTTTTATTGCAAGCCACCGGTTTGCTTGTCTAGCAAGCCATTCCCTCACCTAGCGAGACTTGCAAAACTCAGCCAACAACAAAACATAACAGGATGAAAAAAATAAGTAATAACAACACCATGTCATAGTATATCACACCAAAACAACATCATCATCATGAATTATCACAAGTAAACAAGGAAGACGACAATAACATCATGGATTAGCATCAATTTCATGATTATTTCAAAACACACAAACCCTAATCCCATCTTTCATGTAAAAATTCCCCTAAAAGCTAAAACTACCTACAACCCACCTTAGTTGATGAAGATGATGAAAGATTTGAGATAATGTTTGATGATTCAAGCTTGATTCTCCCTTCTTCTAAGTTTTCCTTCTTTTTCCTATTCCATTCTCTTCCTTTGTCTTTCTAATTTTCTTCTTCTTACTAACAAGCAAGGTTGGTAAAAGAGATATAAGAAAATATCTTAGAATGAAATATTTCTTCTAGAAGGTAATTGACCATTCATTAATGTTACCAAAATGTTCCTTTCTTTTAATAATTAACAAAGGTCAATTAAATTTAATAATAACTTACCTCATATGAGTTCACTAATTACTCTATTTGTCCTAACTAATAAGAAATAAAGCATATAGGAACTTAATTGGTCTCAACTGACAAGGAATAGAGCATTTAAGAGGATATGAGATATTACAACTGGTCTTCGAGTAGGTTCCAAAGAGTTGGTGGTATCATCTTCAGTACGAAGATGACACGATTATTCTGGTGAATGCCTCCTTTGAGAACCTTTGGTCCATCTAGGCTATTCTCCATGTGTTTGAGCTATCCTCGGACCTTCAGATGAATGTTTCCAAGAGTAGTCTCATCAGGCTGAACTCTAATCCTGGTTTCCTTGACCTAGCTTGTGACTTCATTGTCATAAAAGTTTCTTCCTTTTAAGTACATTGGTCTTCCGGTGGGGGATAATTCTGGTTTGTCTTTTACATGGGAACCCTTAGTTAGTTTCATCTCTTAGACGACTTCACTCGTGGAGGCATATGTATGTATCCAGGGGAGGGAGAATGATTCTTCTTAATTTTGTTCTTAATGCAATCTTTATATTCTTTATGTATTTTCTTAAAATGCCTGTTAAGGTATGGAAGAAGATTGTAAAAATTCAAAGGAGGTTTCTGTAGGACAGTGTTAGAGGAAGGTCTAATATTGTTTGGGTTAAGTGGTCTGATGTTTATAAGCCCAAGAAGTTGGAGGGCCTTGTTGTTTGTGACCTTTGGTTGGTTAACATGTCTTTGCTGGATAAGTGGAGGCGGAGGTTGATCTCGGGAGACTCTGGGGTCTTGAGAGATATTTTGTCTTCTAGATACAAAGTTATTTCAACGTCTTATATTTCATGAGGTAGAAATGCTTGCCTCTGCTATGTATCTCCCTGGTGGAAAGGGGCTTCCCTTCTAGGTGCTAAAGGGGAGGATCCCTCATACTAGTTTTAAGATAGTCAGGTTAAGAAAGTTAACTATAAACTGCTCACTAAGTTCTTGAAAGACCATTGGGTTGGAGATATTCCTCTTAAAGTTAGGTTCTATCGACTTTTTTCTATCTCTGATCAAAAGGATTATACAGTAAGAGAGGTTGGCAAGTGGGATGAGAAGACTTGGGTTTGGAATTTTAAGTGGAGAAGAACTCTCATTTTCGAGCATGAGTAGATTTTGATATCCAATCTTCTCTTATTAGTTAAGGATTTCATTCCTTCCTTCCAACCTGATAAGTGGTGGTGGAACCAGTCTAAAGATGGTTCATATTCCGTGGTTTTGTCATACTCTTTTCTTCTCTCTTGTGAGTTTCCTAGAGATCGTCAAGTCATGTTGGTGGAGTCGTTTCTCCATACTTTTTGAAGTAGCTGACACCCCCTAAAATACTAGTTTTCTCTTGGCAACTCCTGCAGGATATGATTCCTACCAGAGAGAACTAACTCAAAAGGGGGATTATCATTGGTTCAGAGGGTGCTTATAAAAAAAATTGGTTCAGAGGGTGTCGATTGCCCTTTTTATTCGAGGTTTATAAAGTTGTCCTCTCATCTGTTTGTGACTTATGAAGTAGTGCTTATTGTGTGATATATGATTTTTAGATGGTCCGGTTGGTCTGTAGTCACACCCAGGGATTCTTTGACCTTTTTTAGATGTTTTTCACTAGTGGTGTTCTGTTTAGACTTATGTGGGTGGCTTATAATCTGACATGCTGTAATTTGGTCGATTTGGAAATTTCAAAATGATATAGTGTTCTCAAGTAAAGTAGTGACAACGAAGGAAGTGGAAGACATGAACATTCTTTTAGCTTGGAAATGATATCTTAGTAGATCTGTGGGAACTCCGGTGCCTTCTCGACCTGATTCGAGAACCTAGCCAGCATTTGAGCCAATAGAGGCATGAGTGCCTTCAGTCTCCTTTGGACGTGTTCTTGTTGTTCAGTGGAGATTGGTGTCGTTTCTGCAGGTCTTTGGTTGGGGAGATCGAGCTAGAGATCTTCTCGTGCTCCTGATTTTTTGCTTTTCCACTGCTACTTTCTGTGTATTGGTTTTTTTAATTCTTTATTAACTTTATTTTTTGACTATCCTAATTGTTTTGGTACTTCTTATGTTGCTTGTAGTATATTCTATTTCTTTTATAAAAATAATAAGAAAATGTATGCAAGAACTACATGTTTAGCATCACTTCACTTCAATAAATACCCCTAAACCAACAACCAAGCTAAGTGCACAAAAGTATCTCCACCATAATGTCCATTTGGAAAATTGAGCTATCGAGAATCCTTACAATAGTTTTATTATTAATTTATTTTTTAATTTATTAAATAACTAATTTATCTGATCTAGAATGATTATTTATAAATATAAAAAGTGATTCCGTTTTATATAATAGAAATCAGAGAGAGCATTTGCTTCATCCAAAAAGAATTTTCAAAACACTAACACTAGTCCCCAATCTAGTTTCCAGAAATTTCAAATTCATTTTGATTTTCCCATACATTTTCACCACAAAAACAAGTTCAAACAAATTGAAAAAACACCATTTCCATTTAGGAAGAAAAATAGCATGGATCAGTAGGGAATTAAACCACCAAAATATCAATTTCTATCTCAAAAAACATCTCTTGAATGCACTAGTTGTAGAATAGTGAACCATATACCATCTATAAACAAATTAGCATATATCAAAGCCAGTGTAGAATCTGATTTCAAATTTTGAATCACCAACTACATATACAACATCAAAATGAACAAAACAAAATAAAACAAAAATCTGAATTTCATAAACATATGAACAAAACTTGGCTGTATATATGATATGAGACTATGAACAAAACTTCATATTTTTCATTGTATTGTAGTGGTAAGCATACACTTAGAAATAAAAATACTACTAGTAGAATAATTCACACTACACATTTTCAAAAACTCAGATGACATCTGTTTCAAAACAGGATTACAACCACTTTGTATCACAAGCAACAGTTTTGAAGCCAATCCAGCTTCCACAGCCTTTGAAGCACATTCTTCTGGTGCAAGTTTGTAAATAGCCCACAAAATTGACAATGCAAATTGTGTACAATTTTCTGAGACTCTCATCAACATCTTCACCACATTTGGTATAATGTTTGGACACTCTTTCAAAGCCAATTTCCCTTCTTCAAGTGTTGACAATATTTCCAATATATAAAGTGCTATCTCCAAACACTCATTGCTCAAACTTGGTAAAATCTCAATCAATTGAGGTATTGCTCCTATGCTTATCAAAGAATTTCTAATGGATTCATGACAAGATAGTACCTTTTTAAGCAATGTGAGACCAATTAGGATTCCATTTTGATGTTTCTTGTCTCTCACCAATCTTAATAGTCCAACCAAAAGACTCAAACTTGACACAATCTCAATCTTGGTCTCTTTTTCTTTTTCTTGTTCTTGTTCTTCCATCAACAACATTTGAATCAATTTAGCACAATTCATCTTTGTTTCTATAGTTCCTTCATTCATGATATCAACAATCAATGAAACTTTGGATGGATGCATGAGATTCTTTCTCTTGAAATCTGAACTCAAATCCAAATTCACAATGATACCTATAGCTTCACAACCAACAACATGTGAAGTAAAAGGACCTAACAAAGATGAAACCAAACCAACCCCACCATTTTCCAACAATGTTTTTCTAGCACAAACATGAGAAACAACAAGTTTCCTAAGATTCTTTAGAGCTTTAACCCTACTTTGACCCTTCACCTTTTTAAGTGTCTCCAATGTTTCCAAAACCCTTCCTTCAACATCTTCAAGCTTCTTCTTCATTTCTACATACTTGTGTGAGAACCAAGTGAGGATCAAGTGTTTGAGAGTGTTGTTGGGTGTGATTGATTCATCCCAAAGCTCTTGCATTGTTGTTGGACATGTTTTGTGACCAAGTGAAAACCATTTAAGGATGTTGGATCTGTCGTAGGTTTGACCAGTGCAAAGAGTCACAGGCTCTTGCATTGGCTCAAGTGAAATTGGACAAATGAAAACGGATGGAACATCAATTGAATCCATTTCTTCAATCAACAACTTCAGATCCAGTTTCTCATTATCCAACACACTAAAAAAACAACCTTTGAAAGATGTTTCAAAACCCATGAAAGCATCATAGGAAGGCATTGTTGAATGTGAAGGTTTGATGAAGAGAGAGTAGAAAGGTATGTAAGGATAAGAAGCGTGTGGGAAAGAAAAGGAAGGTTGAATGAAAATGCTGTCAAAGGGACAAAGTTTTACTAGCTTTTACTTTTTCTAACACTTTCTATGGTCAAAAAAGTAGAAACTTGCTTATTGCTTATTCATCAACTATGACATGATTGAGTCTTCTTCACTAACACCAAAGCATTCTTCTTCTTCAAGCTCTTCAAAAAGTAAGATATCATCATCAATTAAAGATTACCCACATGAACAAAATAGCATAAAAAAAGTTTCATTTTCATGAGAGAACAACAACACAATGAATTATAGGAGCAAAATAAATTATTTTATTATATTTTGCTGGTGTGTATGTGTGAAAGCACGGGTTCACGTTGGAGCAGTAGTGTAACTTTCTTGTTCCCACGTGCAATGACTCATATATATATATATATATATATATATATATATATATCTTGTATTTAGGGCTGGCAATGAATCAAACCAACTCGAAAATAGTTTAAAATTCGATTCGAAAATTAAATCGTTGAACTAGGTTCATGAACCAAATGAGCTGAATATGAGCTAAAAACTAAATTCGTTAACTAAATGATCTGAACTTGAACTATACATAGTTCGACTCGTTAGATTCATGAGTCAATTCGATTATATATGAGATAGATTATATTGTCTTTACGAGTAAGTTTAAAGATTTGTTCTAATTCTTAGTCTCATATTTTCTTTTAATCTAACAGTTTTAATTGATAATTTATATTCTCAAGTGAGTAAAATATTTCTACGAATAATTATACAAATAAAATTAACATCGTATAAATTTCAACCTTATAACTTTTATTTTATTTCTATATTTTTTATTTAAAAAATATTAATTTAAAATGTCAAATATATATATAAAAAATAGACTTTAAAAAATTACTTTTAAGTCTGTGTAATAAGCGAGTTGAACCTAACAAGATAAACCTAACGAGTTGAACCGAGATATTCGTGAACTTCTAACAAGTCGAGTTTGACCTGAAAAAAAAGTTCGTGTTGAACTCGAACTCGGCCAATTTTTAACGAGTTGAGTTTGAGCTGAAAAAAAGTTCGTGATGAACTCGAACTCGAACTCGAACTCGGCTAATTCTTAACGAGTCGAACTGAGTTAAAGCGAGTTCGACTCGACTCGACTAATTTTCAGCCCTACTTATATTAATACATTGAATAAAAATACACTGATAGAATAATTGATGTATCATAAAAATTAAATAACTGCTGTATTTAATCTGAACATATTAAATATATTAAATAATTAATGTATTTAAGACGATTATATAAGAAATAATATTGAATAATTTATGTATTTAATTAAAATATATCTTAAATAACTTATGTATTTGATACAAATATATTAAAAAATATTGAGTAATTAATATATCTGATACAAATATAATAGAAATATTGAATGAGTAATGTATCTAATACGATAAGAAACATTGAGTAATGTCTTTTATACGAATACATAAGAAAAATTGAATAATCGATATATTTAATCGGATCGGAATGAGTATAATGTAGAGTGATTGACACAATGTTCGAGGTGATTGAAATTTGATTGTGGGGGTAGTGTGGTCCCGGTAGGGGACAGTCTTGAAGTTGAAGACGGAACCTGGGACAGATAGTCAAAAAGGTAAATGGATGCCAACAACCACAAAATTGGATTAGAGTAACTGGTCCAACCGGGAATCATTTGAATTTCAAATACTAGTACTATACTCTTCTCTTTCTTGGGATGCTTCCTTTTTTATTTTGGATATGCTTTAAATAAACGATTTTTTTTAATAGAAAAGACTACCTTTATTTTTGTTTGACCCGTGGGGTTATACGAGGACAGCAGATGATTTGGTTTAATTCATTCCTTTATTTAAAAAAAAAAATTATATCAATTATTTAGCTCTTTAAAATATATTATATTAGTCATTTTCTTTTAATTAATGATATTTTTTTTTGGTTTTTAATTAAACAAAAAAATTAATATGATACATTTTAAATAATATATTTTAAAGAGATAAAAGATCGATATGATTTTTTTAATTAAAAGATTAAAATGAATTTCGAGATTGGCATATTAGACCAAAAAATATTAAACCCACATTATTTTTAGAATATTAATTTGGTTCAATTTGAATGAGTTTTTTTAGTCTAAAAATCAATTTAATTTAATTTAATTTAATTGAATGTGATTTGGATTTAATCGATTTTTCTGTTGATTCTATTTTCAATTATAATGTTATGAGAAACAAAACCTCAAGAGACATGGAGAAATTTTTCTTCTAGTTTTAATGTTTCATGTGTGGTGATAGAAGAATTAGTCAAGGATATCGATCCAAAAGTGGATCCTTGTAAAAGTGGAGATATTAAAGAGAAAGATGAAATAAAATAAGGGGATGATAAACAAGATGCCTCAATAAAGCTACCTCAAGATTGGATAATTGTGAAAAGTCATTCGTTAGACAACATTCTAAGAGACATTAAAAATGGTGTAAGTAAGCGTTTACAAGTTAATAATTTTTATATTTGTTCGACATTCATCTCATATATTGAACCAAAAGACACCAATGTTGCTTTGATTGATGTAGGTTCGCTCCTTTCTATCCAAAAAAGTGCTCAATCACTTTAAAAGAAATAACATATGAGATATTGTCTTACGTTCTCAAAATAAAACTGCATAGGCACCATATGGGGTTTTCAGAACAATCTTGACGAAAATGATATAATTACAAGAAATAAAGCAAGTCTGGTGGCAAAAGGATATAGTCAAGCTGAAGGCATCGACTATAAGGAGACATATGCCCCCGTAGCTCGTCTTAAAGCGACCCGACTCATTTTCTCATTCACATGCTGCTTGAATTTTTAGTTGTATCAGATGTACATTAAGTTCGTCTTTCTTAATGGTTTTATAAACGAAAAAATGTACATATCTCAACCTTTTGGTTTTGAGGATCATGAAAATCCTTACTATGTTTTTAAACTAAAAAAGGACTCTTTAAGGTCTCAAACAAGCTTCTAGATCTTGACATGGGTGCCTTAATTGATTTTTACTTAAGAATGGATTTAATCATGAAAATGTGGACACCATGTTGTTTATAAAATGTAAGGGATCATATTTGGTTCTACTAATGAAGTTTTGTGTAGAGTTTTATAGTGTCATGCATGGAAAATTTGAGATGTCCTTCGTAGGAGAGCTCAACTACTTCTTGGTATTACAAATCAAGCAAAATGAAAGTGGGACTCTCACAAGTCAGACGAAGTATTTCTTGGAGTTACTTAAAAAATATAACATGATGAATTCCAAAACAATATCTACACCAATGGCTTCCAACTTGCTAATTGATAAATATAAACATGGATTGAAGATAGGGATCACCAAGTATGGAAGTATTATATGATCTTTACTTTGTTTAACAATAAGTAGACTTGATATCATGTTTAATGTGTGTATGTGTGCTAGATTTCAAACGTCGCCTAAGAAATCCCACTTCAAGATCATTAAAAGAATTTTAAGGTATCTTAACAAAACCTCCCATCACAATCTTTGGTTCTCCAAAGGTAGTGAATGTAGCTTAATAGGCTTCTCTGATTCTGATTTTTCATGGTGAATGTACTTGTCACATATTTGGAAGCTATTTGGTTTTCTGGCATAGTAAAAAAGAACATAGTGCCGCTCGTTCTACCGTTGAGGCCAAATATGTAGCCACTAGTAATTGTTGTGCATAAGTCCTTTAGCTAAAACAAAAACTACTAGAATATAATTTAAAACTTGGCTACGTTTCAATTAAATGCAATAACACTAGTGAAACTCTCTTTACTAAAAGTTCAGTTATACATTAACGCACTAAGCATATTGAAATTATGCACCATTTTCTTAGGCTATATTTGGATTGATTGAACATAACGGAGCGGATCAGAGCAGAATAGAACGGAGCAGAATGAAATATAAATCCCACTCCATTGTTTGGTTAACTTAACTAAAAAATGCAAGAGTCGCCACTGCACTTTTATTTCATCCAAAAGGAAAGGAAAAAGAGTGAACAAAACCTAAACAAGTTCTAAAACAAGAACAGACAAAGAATAGGTAAGGGGGTTAGTTACGCAAAGGGGAGGTGTTAGCACCAAAAACGTCTATAGTACTCTTTAGGAGCCCTTTGAAATATCTACGCCTTTTGGTTTGAAAAGAGATTGGGGAGGTGAGAAGAGAAATATTTTTTTAGATTTTTGTGTTTGGAGAGACTTATCGCCTCATGCCTACGTACCCACAAAGTGCAATATAGGATCAAAACCTCGTAGTTCGTGATACAAATAATAAAAATGGCTTGTTATGATTGATTTTAAATGTAAAGACAAATCGTCATTTTAAGGAGAAAACTAAGAATAGTCGTCAACAAGTATAAAAAAATAACATTTGCATCACCTTAAGATGGAGGATTTTTGCTTGGATTAAAAATCAACAAGTCTATCACTCAACATCTAAGTGGAAAATGTTAACATCTTAAATACTATGGGGAATAGGAGAATTACATCTCAACTATGAAAATTACTCATGTATAAACTTTTTGAAAATTTTTAAAATAAAAAGTGCACAAAGGCACAAAAGGTTTGAATGAGTTTTTGTATTTTTTAAGTCTTTTTGAAATTAGTCAAAGTATGATTAATATTGATTGACATTTATTTAAGAAGACAGAGTTTGTAAATCACTTTACCAAAGTCAAGGTTTTATTATGAAAGCGGTTTAAGTTTTGAAAATATAAAGGTTTTGAAAAAGAGAGAAGATTTTGAAAATTGAAGAAGGGGTGGAGAAGAAGTGACTATCCTAAAGCAAAAAGATAAAAGCTAAGGATAAGAACGGTCTAAACACACAAGTAAGCTCCATAGCATAAGCATTTTTTCCTTTAGATTAGGCCTTGATCAAGGTAGGTCTTCAAAAGAGAAACTCCAAGTGTCCAAAAATCCAAAGTTTATCATCACAAACTTCCAAGCATAGGTTGAGATCCTAGTTCTAAGTCCAAAGTTCCATGTCTAATGCAAAGGATAGTAACCATATTCCACCATTAAGAGAACAAGTTTTATAGGGGTTTAAACCTTTATTAATTTTGGTCCAAATGGACAAAATAAAAAGAGCATAAACATAAACAAATGGTCCAAGTGGACAATGGAAAAAATGGCGGAAACATAAATAAATAATAGATGTGATATGATAACATAAAGCATAAAAAAATAAAGACAAATAGGGAGAAAGAAGGAAGCATAAACAGAAGAGGGGAGAAGGGAAGCCGAATTGAATCACAATTTTAAAATCATTACATCTTTAAGTTCAACCACTCATCTTGGTGGATTAAAAAACATATCACTAACTCAAAGCACCTAAAATGAATTGAACAATTCACTTTAAAGATAGATTTGAATTATTGAATGTTTATCCAACTTCATCGACACCCTAATTCCATTGAATTTAAAAAGAAATAGGACCTTTAAAATTGCAAACCAAGGCAAAGATAAAAAGGAAATGGAAGAAGGAGGAAAAGAACTCAAAACAGTCCCAAAACAAGCCAAAAAACACATTATGGACTGTGTTAATCGATTAACCTCCTGGTGTTAATCGGTTAACAAATTGAAAACAACAATTCCAGAATGCAGAAACAGGTGTTAATCGATTAACACCAGGAGGTTAGTCGATTACACCTGCTAAAACAACAAAAAATCAATTTGAAAAATGCAAAATCCTTGATCAATCATTTCTTCAAACACCTCATGATCAAGAATGCAATTGTGCACGAAAATTCAAGTAAAATAACAACAAACAACACCAATGGAATACAATTTGCAAGATCCAAAGATCAAGCAACAAGAATCAACAAGAGATAAAATTATGGAAGATGAATCAAGCATAACAATGGTGGAATAAGTGAATTACCACTTTCAAATCTGAAAATGCTTCAAATCAACTTCAAGAACCACACTCCAAAGCTTTGATCTACAGAAATTGATGATGAAAAAGTGTTTTGATGGAGGTTTATTTAAGGGTTAATAAACATAAACAAATATAAAACAAACAAGAAAACAGGGGTGCTTGGTGATTTCTCTCAAAAACAAACCTACAAAGGAAGGCAAGAGAACCAAAGCTTGTGATCTTGTTTGTGGTATGAGATGAAAATGATATGTGGGATCTTAGGGGTAAAAATTAGGGTATTACAGCCGACCATATCTAAGTTTCTTCTATCCAGAGATATGAAGATGAACATCTTTGTCTCGACGAGATAGAAGAGGCATAAGTATAACAATAAACCCAATTTTTGACCCTAAGTGACCACAAAATAATATGATTATGCAGATGATATGCAGACACGAGACCTCTGTAGGGAGAATATGCCACAGAAGACAAATAAATATTGGGGAGCAGAAGAAAAGAGAACATACTCCACAGGGGGAAACTAAAGAGTAAGACTCCAACTGAGGGAAAATTACCAACACAGAAATAAAAGAAGGATATCTCATCCCAACAGTGGAAGTAAAAAAATTTCGCTGGGGAAAAGATCATCTACTACCTGATGTCCGGTAATAACACAATCGAAAGGAAAGATTACCAACTACCAACTAAGTGGCAGCTTCGACAAGGTAATCAATCAAAATGGTACGAAAAATATTACCTACTACCATCTAAGGGCAGTACGACAAAGGTAATAAACTCAAAAAGGGAGAGAAATATTACCTACTACCAACTAAGGGCAATACGACAAAGGTAATAAACTCAAAAAAGGAGAGATTACCAACTATCAACCAAGTGATAGCTACGACATGGTAACCAACTTAAATGGAAAGATTACCAACTATCAACCAAGTGATTGCTACGACAAGGTAACTAAACCAAGCTATATTACCTACTACCAACTAACGGGCAGTACGGAAAAGGTAATAAGCTCAAAAAGAAAAAGGGATTACCAACTATCAACCAAGTGATAACTATGACAAGGTAACCAACTCGAATGGAAAGATTACCAACTATCAACCAAGTGATAGCTACGACAAGGTAACCAAACCAGGCTATATTACCTACTACCAACTAACGGACAGTACGCCAAAGGTAATAAACTCAAAAGAAAAGGGATTACCAACTATCAACCAAATGATAGCTACGACAAGGTAATCAACAAAAAGGATACGAGAAATATTACCTACTACCAACTAAGGGCAGTATGACGAAGGTAATAAACTTAAAAAGGAGAGATTACCAACTATCAACAAAGTGATAGCTACGACAAGGTAACCAAACTAAGCTATATTACCTACTACCAACTAACGGGCAGTACAAAAAAGGTAATAAGCTAAAAAAGAAAAGGGATTACCAACTATCAACCAAGTGATAGCTACGACAAGGTAATCAACCAAAAGGATATGAGAAATATTACCTACTACCAACCAAGGGCAGTACGACAAAGGTAATAGACTCGAAAAGGGAGAGATTACCAACTATCAACAAAGTGATAACTACGACAAGGCAATCAAACCAAGAGGTAACAAACTTCTATTGTTAGGGCAAGAGACCAAAGTTTAATCCAGGAATAAACCAGAGAGAAACGGTCAAACAAGACTCCACCCGGTGAGGAAATATCTCAACTGGGGATTAATTCCATCCATACAAATAAACTGGGAAGGAAGGCTAAAACAAATATCTTCCACGAGGCATAAACTCAGTAGGGAATTAACAAAGATAGGCATTTTCTGCTTAAGGGTCGACACTCTAATGGAGAGAGGACATACACGCTCTGAGGGGATAAGAGCACCAGAGATCAAAGAAGCACCAACACAAATGCAAGATGCACAATGCAACAACAATATGCTATGCACAATAAATGAATGCGTATGAGTATGAATATGCTGACAAAGTAGACATAAGGATGAACCGAGGGTGAACAAACATCGCAACACCACTGAATACTCGGCTAATCTCAACAAGATGGAGATATCATTAGAAACTCTGCTAGGGATTTAGATGAAGAAAACCCGCAAGAGATAAACAAAATCCATCAAAGGAAAATAAATCCTACTGCACAGCTCAAATCTTGCTGGAGAAAGGAAGATACTCCTTGGGGAGAAACCCAAATATCAATCTTCTAACATTAATGATCCACAAAGGGGAGAACATAATGAACTCTGCTTCGAGGATGGAAGGAAAGTTGTTGGGGAATCATTACAACCCAAATCTTTCTGACTCTTCCTAGGGATAATAAAAATTCACATGAACCTTGCCTCAAAGAATGAAGAGATCTGCTGCAGAAAAATGATGGATCCGCTGGGGATAATAATCATATAAACAATTATACAAAAATCCACTGGGAACAAGATAAATCTGCTGGAGATATTAAGGAAACTCTCTGGTGATTAACCAATTTGGAGCAAAAAATCCTGGATTTGTTAACGAAAATAAGAAGTTAACATCATAGTAAAAGGTCAAGCTGCGAGGGATTTTAGATCAACACTCAAATGAGAGAAAACCCAACAGGTGACAACTATATAAATACTCCTTGAGTAGAAACGTCATCAGCGACTTCACTAGGGAACATCCGAAGTAGTGATGCACTACCTTCACTAGGGAACAACAAGGATAAATCTCTGAATAAGAACAACCCAACACAAGGCAAGATAAACCCGACATGTGACTATTGTATCAATACTTCTTATAGGGAAATAACATTGATCTCCGCTTGGGGACATCCAAAGCAACAACAACACATATAGAGGGTAAAACTCTAAATGGGGATTCCCATATAACTTTTGATGGGGATAACAAAAGATGAATCTCCGCGTGAGGATTATCATCAAGGAGAGGTGGAACTCAAAAACTGCCCAACTGCCTGATTAAAATCTAGCTGGAGGAAAGAAGCAATATATTCAGCTGGAGGAGATCTAAATCGAGGCCTAGTTGGGGAAAAACTGAACAGTATTGGCTCTTATGAGTCCAACACATCATAACAAATCTTTGAGGGAACCCATAATCTTGTTAACAAATAAATGGGGAACCTGGTTATATCCATAGGAATAAACTCTGCTGAGGAAATATGAACAAACTCTACTGGGGAGTAAGAACGAACCTTGTTGAAGAAAACACTAAGCTTTGTGTTTCACGATTTTACCGTTCTTGGAATAATCGTTGACACTCCTTTTTGTATTCATAAATCAAAGGAAAATGTTTTTATAAATTTCAAAATTTAAATCAATTATTCACATTTTGTTTCAAAAATCATCATCTAAAATAAATGAAAGTTAGCAAATAGAAATAAAGTAAGAATTGCAAATAAAGGGACTATGACCCAAATTTTATTAATAGAATGGTAGTCCGCAAATGGCGTAACTCCATGGATCATTAAAAAGTTTTAAAAATGGTAAATACATGGAAAGGGTTACATTGAAATACAAATTCCAACGTTCTCAAAACTTCCGCCGAGAACGGTTGAAAGAGAATCGTTGCCAGACAATGTTGCTTCAAAGGATCAAAACTGGTCAGATGCAGTTACTTGCCACAATCCCTAACTTTTTCCTAGATTGGTTTTCAATATACCAGGATGATTATTTCTGTTTTTGTCTCTAATTTTTTCCTGGACCGCCCTTTCGGGTTTTCAGTCCACCGAGACACTCATTTTTGCCTAAGCCGCCCTTTTGGGTTTTCAACTTATCGAGTTATTCCTTTTTTTTGGGCGAAGTATTTCTTGACTCCATCGGCATTCACAGGACGAGTGAAATCTTCACCATCCATAGTTGTAAGAATTAATGCACCACCAGAGAAGGCCCTCTTGACAACATATGAGCCTTCATAATTAAGAGTTCACTTGCCCCTAGAATCAGTGGTAAAAGTTGAGATCTTTTTGGGCACGAGGTTGCCTTCTCTGAACACATGAGGTCGAATCTTCTTATCAAAAGCTTTCTTCATTCTCTATTGATATAACTGGCCATGACACACGACCATTATTCTTTTCTCTTCAATCAAATTCAACTGATCGTATCTACTCTGACACCATTCAGCCTCAGACAATTCAACTTCCATCAAAACTCTCATAGAATGAATTTCAACTTCTATTGGGAGCACTGCTTCCATACCATAAATAAGAGAGAAAGAGGTTGCTCCTGTTGAAGTGCGGACAAATGTAAAATACTCATGCAGAGCAAAAAAGAGCATCTAATGCCAATCCTTATATGTAACAACCATCTTCAGAAGGATCTTCTTAATGTTCTTATTAGCAGCTTCAACAACCCCATTCATCTTAGGTCTGTAAGGAGAAGAATTATGATGCTCAATCTTAAACTCATCGCATAATTCCTTCATCATCTTGTTGTTCAGATTCGACCCATTATTAGTGATAATCTTGCTAGGAACACCATACGACAAATGATTTGGTTCTTGATAAACCGAACCACTACTTACTTGGTCACATTGGCATATGATGCCACTTCAAACCACTTGGTAAAATAGTCAATAACCACCAATATGAAACAGTGTCCATTTGATACTTTAGGCTCAATCATTCCAATCATATCAATGCCCCACATGGAGAAAGGCCATGGAAAAGAGATAACATTGAGAGGAGTTGGAGACATATGAATTTTTTCAGCATAAATCTGGCACTTATGGCACTTCTTCACATATTTACAACAGTGAGATTCCATTGTCAGCCAATAGTAACATGTCCTTAACATTTTCTTAGCCATTGCATGTCCATTGGCATGGGTACCAAAGGATCTTTCATGAATTTCTTTCATTAACATGTCTGCTTCGTGTCTATCCACGCATCTGAGCAAGACTATGTGATCATTTCTCTTATACAACATATCATCATTCAAGAAGAAACTACCAACCAATCTTCTCAATGTTTTCTTATCCTTCTTGGATGCCCCATTAGGTACTCTTGATTCTGAAGAAAGCATTTAATATCATTATACCAAGGTTTATCATCAACAACTTCTTCAACTGCAAACACATGAGTTGGTCTATCAAGATGCATAACATCGATCTTCAGCACATTATTCCAACGATTCACCACAATCATGGAGGATAGAGTTGCTAAAGCATCTGCCATTCGATTCTCTTCTCTGGGTATATGGTGAAACTCAACCTTATTGAAGAAAGCTGACAACCTTCTTGCCTAATCTTGATAAGGAATCAAATCAGGTTGACGTGTCTCCTATTACCCTTTAATCTGATTAATCACCAGGGCTGAATCTCCGTATACATCAAGAATCTTGATTCTTAAATCAACGGCTTCTTCCAAGCCCATAATACACGCTTCATACTCTGCCGCATTATTTGTGCAAGTGAACATCAACCTTGCAGTGAAAGGAATATGAGAACCATGAGGAGTAACAATTATTGCCCCAATACCATTGCCATACTCATTAACAACTCCATCAAAAATCAAACCCTATTGGGATCCAGGCTCAGGCCCTTCTTCAGGTAATGGTTCCTCACAATCTTTAACCTTTAGATACATCACATCATCATCAGGAAAATCAAACCCGATAGGTTGATAAACATTAATTGGCTGGTGTGCCAAATGGTCAGCCAAAACACTTCCTTTTATCGTTTTTTTGAGTTCGGTACTCGATATCATATTCGAACAAAAACATTTGCCAACGAGCAATCCTCCCAATTAAAGCAGGCTTTTAGAAGATATACTTGATTGGGTCCATTTTGGATATAAACCAAGTTGTATGATTCAACATATACTGGTGGAGGCGCTTTGCAGCCCAAGCTAAAGTACAACATGTCTTTTAAAGCATTGAGTATTGAGACTCATAATCGGTGAACTTCTTACTCAGGTAATAAATGGCAAATTCTTTTTGACCAAATTCATCTTGTTGACCCAGAGCACAACTCATAGACTCTTCCAACACAGTCAAATACATAATCAGATGTCTTCCTTCCACGGAAGGAGACAAAATCGGAGGTTCAAGCAGATATTCTTTAATACTATCAAAATTTTTATGACAATCCTCTGTCCATACACAACCCTAATCTTTACGGAGAAGCTTGAAGATCGGCGCACATGTGGCAGTCATACTGGATATAAATCGGGAGATATAATTCAAACGTCCCAAGAATCCTCTTTCTTGTTTTTCTATTTTAGGAGCATGCATTTCCTGAATAGCTCTAACTTTACCAAGATCAACTTCAATGCCTTTCTGGCTGGCAATAAAGCCCAACAATTTTCTAGAACGGACACCAAAAGTGCACTTATTAGGATTCAAACGGAGTTTAAACTTTCTCAAACGTTAAAATAGCTTCGACAAATAATAAATATGATCTTCTTCAGTCTTTGACTTATAAATCATATCATCCACATAGACCTCAATTTCCTTATGCATAATATCATGGAACAGAGTAGTCATAGATCTCTGGTACGTTGCACCAGTATTTTTCAAACCGAAGGGCATCACTCTATAACAGAATGTTCCTTAGGGTGTAATGAATGTTTTTTTCCATATCCTCAGGTGCCATCTTTATTTGATTATAAATGGAAAATCCATCCATAAAGGAAACGATATTGAACTTAGCAGTATTATCTACCAACATATCAATGTGCGGTAATGGAATATCATCTTTCGAACATACTTTATTCAAATCTCTATAGTCAACGTACATTAGGACTTTTCCATCTTTCTTTGGAGCAGGCACAATATTGGCCACTCATTGAGGATACTCAGCAGTCACAAGAAAACCAGCATCAATCTGCTTATGAACCTCCTCTTTATTCTTAACAACCATGTCGGGATGAGTTCTTCTCAATTTTTGTTTAGCTGGCAAACATTCAGGCTTCAGCGAAAATCTATGCTCCACAACATATTCTCTAAGAAACTCTACTATCCTCTTCTTAACATCTGACTGAAGCAGTGCCCCAATCTTGACTTCTTTTCTATTTTCCTCTGAACCTAAATTAACCAATTCCATCGGATCTTCATGAGGCTGAATGGCTTTTTCCTCGTGCTCAAGCAACCGAGAAATTTCATCTGGAATCTCCTCAATATCCTCTTCTTCTGCTCCAAACACAGGGAACTTAAAGTTGGGAGAGGGCATAGGGTCATTGTTTTCAATGGGTTTAACAATTAATCTGCACAATGATTTATGTTTGATTTTAGAATATGAACAAGAAGTGCAAGTATTATGCAGATAAAAGTGATTATCACATTATTATTATTTTCAGTTTTTTATGTTATCATTTTTCAGAAATAAAGCAAAAAGGAAAAAACATAACATGGATAAACAAAATAACATTTTATTGATGATGATAAAAGTTGAAACAAAGCCCTTACAAATTCACTTTCACCTTGGGCAGAGTGAAAGGATTTTTTGAAAGAAACAAAAAAAAAATACTTTGAAATATGAATAACAGTGGGAACATCAACAACTATCCAATTCTGGAAGATCTGTTCATGTGTCACAAAATTGGGGAATTCTTCCTCTTCGCCATCTTCAATGATGGCACTGACTTCATATTCAGGTTCTTTAAGCCTCGTTCAAGGAGAATAAAAGGGTACATATGCATCTTCCGTCTCAGAAGAGTATCCTGGATCATCAAGGTATGGCTCCCATTCATGAGGATCAATTTCATATTCATGGTCGTCTTCAATGAATGTAGTAGTGGAATGATCTTTGTTGATGAATCCGGTGTCGTGAAAGGCCTCATTAATACACTTCAAATATCTTTTAATTGTACCAGGCGCAAAGCCTAAACCAGTTCTGTCTTTATTATTAACCACATCAATCTCGGCCCCAACCGTCAGACCGATCAGTCTCTAATACATGCAGGGAATCTTTCAAAGAAGACATGGGCAGCCCATTCTTCTTAACAGCTTTATCATCGACAGAAATAGCTTGGAACGGAGTTCCAACAGTTTCGTCGGTATCAACATACGAAAAGGATGAAAGATGGCTCACCAATAACGCTTGTTCACCTCCAACAATTATCAGTTTGTCATTCTTAACAAATTTCAATTTCCGATGAAGAGTCGAGGCCGCTGCCCCAGCTTCATGAATCCAAGGTCGGCCAAGCAGACAACTATAAGCATATCCATTACTTGAAAAGTAATTTGGAAGAAACATGGTCCTATTTTGATTGGAAGATCAACCTCTCCAATAACAGTTTTTCTAGATCCATCAAAAGCTTTAACCACAACCCCACTATACCTCATGGGAGCACCTTGGTATGAAAGCTTCGATGAAGTAGAGTTTGGCAACACATTCAAGGAAGAGCATGTATCAACCATCACATTGGAAGGTGCATCTTCTTGACAGTTCATAGAAATATGTAAAGCCAAATTTTGATTTCTCCCTTTCTCGGGTAACTCTTCATCACAAAAACTCAAATTATTGCATGCTGTGAGGTTGGCAACAATGTCATCAAACTGATTAACAGTCACATCATACTTAACATACGCTTGTTCCAGCACTTTCTGCAAAGACTCTCTATGAGCCTCAAAACTCATCAATAAGGACAACACTGAAATCTTAGACGGGGTATGCAAAAGTTAATCTACCACACTGTGGACTCACTCTTCTTGATCAATTTCAATACCTCATCCTCATTAGTCTTCTTATTCAAACCACTTGACTGTCCGAAAATATCAACAACATTCTCAATTTGAGGTTGTTTCCCAATATCAACATTCTCTACCTTCTTTGGAGGCTCAGAAGCATAGACACGACCACTCCAGGCTACTCTACTAACATCAGTGATGCTTACCACAGAATACAAAGAAGGAATAGGCACTTCCTTACCATATTCTACCATGGTAGCATTGTATTTATACGAAACAACCTTCTCGGATTCATATGGTACTGCACCGGGTAATCGAATAACCAAAGGTGTGACAGCAGACTCCCGACTATCATAAGAGATAATAACTCGTTCAGGGATATTAAAGTGTGACACAATAACATTCACCTCATTCTTATATTCATCTCTCTTTGCAGTGACCTCAATAAAATTCTGATCCATCATCTCTTGAATGTCCCTTTTTACTATCACACAACCACGCGGGTTCACACAATAGATGCAACAAGCTGCATAATCATGATCAATATCATGGTATTCGCTCAAAAGTGCATGCATTTCCACAAGCGATCTTCGAATCCAACGAGTATCTTAAATCTTGAATGTACCAGGACAACCTTAAACCATATTAACAGACGCCTTACCATGATTGGGTAACAGGTTCGATTGCACATTAGGATTGGTGTCTTCGAAAGTCAAAATACCACTTCTGACCAATCTTTGCAATTCCATCTTTAATGGATAACAATAGGGGTGGAAATATGGGTCGGGCCAGCTAGGTTGGCCCGTTTGACCCGCCATTTTTGGCGGGCTGGGCTGAGGTTTTCGGATCGGTACTTTAAGTTGGCCCGTCCCGCCTAACCCGCTTGAAAAAGCGGGCCAAGGAGGGGCGGGGCGAGTTTTGTCCGCAGGCTTTTTGTTAAAGCTTCTTATTTTTTTACTTAGAATTAAAACAACTTTAACTATAAAAACAACACTCTTCTCTTAGGATCATGTTGATTAAATTATATTATAAATTATTATACAAACAAATTAAATTATAATTGTAACGTTCTTTCTGTAACTTTCTAATACATGTGTTGATTGGAAAACCTTGAAATAAAAGAACAATTGTATGGCATGCTGAATTATTAAGTTGTCAAACATTAGCTCACATGTTTTGTTTTTAGAAATAAATGTTGATTTTAAGAAAAGGAAAGATTTAATTAGCGTATACGTGTGATAAATTTAGGATTTAACTATTAATGAATCAATCAAAATAAGAGTCTATATGATGTAAATAGTGAGAAAATCAGGTGTTGATATTTTATGCACTGTGATGTTTTATGTAGTGTATTATTTATTTAGTTTTTGAATATAATTAGGATGGTATGTATTATTTAGTTTTAGTCAGGTGTTGATATTTTATGCACTGTGATCTTTTAGTAGTTAATTTTTGAATATAATTAGGATGGTATGTATTATTTATTTATTTTTTTGTAATTGGTCTTTATTTATTTTATTTTTTGAACTATTTGGACTTAAGACATGTCAAAGTTCTATTATGAGTTGTTAAAAAAATCTTTTGCCTGCCTCTTTGGTAATAAATAATTTTTTTGTAAATTATGTAATAAATAAAATTGTAAAATAAAAAATAAATAATAAATAATTAGAGGGCCGGCCCACCAACCCGCCAACTCGTTAGTAAACGGGGCAGACTTGACTTTTGAGCTCGGACGCCTAAGTTGGCCCGTCCCGCTTTTGGACGGGATTAAACGGGACGTGGCTAAATGGGGCGGGTCGCCCACTTTGCCAGCCCTAGATAACAATTCTAAGTGTCATGCCCAGCTCCTTCCTGATTGAAAGCACAATGAGCCTCAAGCTTATACCACCATGGCGAATCTTTCAGAGCATCAGGTGGTGCACGGGTTTGAAACAGGTTCTTTTGAATCAGACCAGGAAGCAATTCTGAGTACGTCATCGTAATGGGATCAAAGTCCTTTTGAAAACAGCCCGTTGAATGTTATGTTGGTGAGAGCGTTGTTGGGCAAGAGTTGCTTGAACAACAAGATTTAAATTGAAAACAGGCGTAACAGATGCAACATGTTGTTGATGACTGTTTCTATTGCTATGTTTTCTATATTTCTCTCGAGAACGACATTGATCTCTCCTTCTTTCTTCTTGGCAAATCCTCCACAGTTGTACCCCAAAATTTTCCCTTAGATCCATTGATCTTCTGCATATCATAATAGGTAAATCATGTTGCATGACTAACCCTTTTTATCAGGTTTTGTTTGTGTTTGTTTCTTTTTATCAGGTTTATCTTGATGAGATTCAAGGAGTGATTGATCAAGGTTTTTTTGATGGAGCATTGAATCAAGCAAGTCTCTAAGAGATGCCTCCATAACCCTAACCCCACCATAACCAAATTTCTACCCACTTTATCTACTCTCAATTGCCACCTTCATTTTCTAAACCTATTTCATTAACCTTTTCATTTAACCAATTTTATTCAATTTGTTCAATTTAATTCTCCTAAACCACATTTAATCCTAATCAATTGCCAAATCATCCATTATTATTTATTTTTCCTAATCACCTTTATTTACAACAAGAAAGCCAAAACCATTTTATTTCCTAAGCCCACATTGCATAAGCCCATCGTGACCAAAAAAGAAAGGAATATGTTGCATTATTGGAGTTATTTTCATTGTTAAATAACCAATAGAAATCAAGTATGGCTATGTTGACTTTTCAAACCAATTATCAACCAGTGGAGAAATGACATGTGGCGTATGGCAAAACCAAATTAACCAAGTTGCTTCTCTTCTCCCTCGTCCTTGCTCACGAACTCAGAAGGGAAGAAGGAAAATTCAAGCAAGTTCACTCTCAAATCCTCAACCTTTGGCGCAAATTTTCAATTGGTTTCTCCCAAAACTTTCCCGGTTAAGCTTCTTCATCCGGTTTCATCAAAAGCAGTTATCGGGAGTTACCATTCTCATCATCCACTCTGATTCACTCTGCATCACCCTGCAAGATTGTCATGGCACTGTCCCCATCAATTTCTCTTTCAAAGCCTTCCTGTGTGGCAATAGAGTTTTGTTTCAGAGGCAATACACCAAACGAGCATTTGACCCTGCATCTCTGAGCCATTTGTGCAGCAAGGGAGCGTCTGTCTCCCAAGGATGAACAACATTTGAATTCAAATGTTAAACCCTAGCCCTTACCTTGCCCACCAAGTGTTTGAGATTCAACCCGGCCCATCAAGTTAGCCTATATAAGGAGCTCAATCTTAACACTTGAGGACATCAACAACTTCTCTCACAAATACACAACATTCCTGAATTTTCAAGTATCATGAGCAATAGTGGAAGAGGTTGGCTTTCCTGGAGCTTTGATTCAGAAGAGTGAGGTTTATCACCAGCTGAAGGTGCAGTGGATATTACTCCACTTGGTAACATCCTTTCCCTTTTAATTTTCATGTTCATTTGATATCCATGTCATATGTTTTGTATTGTTCATTTACTCATGTAAATTACCAATATATGATTGAGTATGTTTGACTGTTTACCCTTTGGTTTGATATCCTGAACTGAGTTTGGTTGTTTGTTGATACTTTGAGAGGAATGTATATGCTGTCTATTCTTGGGTTTCAATCAATAGGTTTAAGAGACCATCATGATTGATTTGTTAAGTGAATGAAGGTTTATAGGCTGGATGTCGTATTGTTTTAGTAGTTGAAATTGTTACTTGCTCATATTGAAGGTCTCTTTGAATTTTGGTTCCCTTGCTCATCTCTGATGCTCAGTGAATCATGTCTATCTATGCTGGTTTAGACTTTTTGCTTGCATGAAATATCATTTGCATTCTATCTGTCATGTCTGAGATGTTGAGGTTTGAAGTTGTTTTGAGTTACTCTACTTAGAGTTTAGGTTTGGTATGTCCACAAGCATATGCAACTCTATCCATGGTCTAATCTCTTCCATTTGATTCATATGTTTAAGTTTGACAGTTGAACTCATGTTGGTTTTGCTTAATGTCTGTTTCATTTACTATATACTGATTCAAGTTTGAGTTTTTTAATTATGTGAGTTGTGCACTACACTTTACTTGTCACTTAACCTTGCCATCTTGGCCTCTAACCAGATGTGTATATGTACTTCTCAGTTAATGTTTAATGTTATACCCTGTTTTGGTCTGTTTTTTTTTTTTGTTTGCTTAAAGCTTGTTGAGTATAGAAATGGGTTCTGTTATACAAGTTGTCTCTTTTCTGCTGGTGTGAAATAAGTGTTACCTATTATGCCCTGTTGTTAATACAATGTATGAACCATTTCTGGCATCATGAGTATGTGTGAAATGTTTAGTTGTTGTTAACTTGTTAGTGTTTGAAAATAGGCAAGATCTTAGTTGGCTCACGTAGGCTTAAAGTTTGTCATGACAATATCTTCTTATGTGATCCATTCTTGGTAATCTAAACTCTTTGCACCTGTTGAGACAATTCACTCATTTGTACTTGTCTTTGTTGACTGGCTGTTGGACCCTTTGTTTTGAATTAAGTGACATTGCTAAATGTTTGAAATGCTAACTTTGAATTCTTAAAAACTGACTGTGTGAGGAATGCTAATCTGCACTTTACCACATGTCCAGGTCGGCCTAAGTTTTTGGCACACTATTTGTTTAAAATCAACTTGAATTTCTGACTGTTTGACCTGCTTTTTATTTGGTTGGTTTGTTGTCACTAAATTTCTTTTGCTTGTTAAGTTCCACAAGTTATTATGCTCATCAATATGTAATATGTCTTTGAGCTTCGCATTTGGTCCTACACAAGGTTCATGCCTCTATGCTGCTAGTCTGTCAACTGTATGCACCCAATTTTTAATCTTTGGCAAATTTATGTTGTTGTGTTAACCTGACCTGTTTATTTTAATGTATGTGTATATGTTCATGACTTGTTCTCAAGCCTTTGTGATACCTCTTCTTTGTAGCATATGTGTGTATCGTATGTTAAGTTTTAGCTTAAATGAATGACACTATTGTATTGCTTGTTTTTTGCTGATTAATTTAGACCTTTGCTTTATGTAATTTGGTTGTATTTTGACTGAGTTATGGAGGTTTGAACTTTGGCTGGGTACGAGGAATTATGGTTGGATCCTGAGTGTATGCGCAGCGTATGATACGCGTATTGCCTTGGTTGGGATTTATGACTTGTTTTGCTTTATATTATTCTTGAGTTATATTATGTTTGGATGAGAGCGTAGCACCGCTGGTCCAGGAGGAGGGTTATAAGTGTTATCCATGCCAAGGACTGGGGTTCGAATCCCCTCGCCCCAGTCTTTTAATTATTTTGCTGAATTTCCCTTGTTTTATAATATATATTTGTGTTTTCATTATGTGTTCAAACGCGCGTGTTGGCCTGTTGGTAATGGTTTTAGGCTGCATGTGAAATGTCCTGAGTTCAAGTCCTAGAAATGCCATTTCCTAATTTTTTTTATCACTTGTTAATTTTATAATTTTTAAGTTGATGCTTCAATCTTCAAAATATCATAACTTACTTAATTTTAATCCTTTTCCTTCTCTTCTTTTTGCTATATTCACCTTATTGAATCTATTTTTCAAATGTAAAAAGAAATTAGTAAAAATATTTATTTTTGAGGCCTTTATGCATGATTTAGTTCATAAATGTTTATTAGGGTTTTGTTGCACTTTCTTATTCATCATGCCATATTATGTCTATATGTCATGCTTGATCTTTGTCTAATATACATGATTCTACTTTGTATGACTTCATGAACTTTATTAAATATCATTATCTTATTCATGTATTATTGCATCATCATATTTGTATTTTAATCTTGTTATCTTTGGGTAATTTTATAATTATTATCTCCCCCCCCCCCCCCCCCCCCCCCCCAATTCCAAAGGGAGATCACCTTAAATTGACTCTTGAAGTCACCTCACCCTTCTAGGTTTACCCTTATTTCTTGGCTATCGTGAGCCAATGAAATCATAACTTAGAAATAGGTTGGAGTTTCTAAACTCCATGTGATTCTCATCATCATGAGAACTCACTTTCCCCTATAATATAGACTTAGAGAGTTATCGTGAACTCTAAAATGAGCTTATACTCATTTCCCCTTGGAACTTTGGCCATAGTCAATGGTTCCTATCCCTCACCCTTAGATCGGTGAACTACGGATACTCTAGTTCCACTCCCGTAAGGATACGTAGGCGCAAAGTGCGATGCTTTGTCGAGTATACTTAGAAATAAACCCCTAGGGTTTCAACCTCAACATAGCACCCTTAGCAAACGAGTAAGATATAACAAGTTAAAACAAGAGGTTCCCATAAAGTACTACGGACGTTTAGGGTGCTAATACCTTCCCTAGGCGTAACCAACCCCCGAACCTTAGATCTCCCCCCTTTTAGGTTTTTCTCGATCTTGAACCTTTCCTTTGGATAAATTAAAGTCGGTTGTAAAAGAAATATGATGCAAGTTAATTAATAGCTTGTTATCCGATTTTCACCGCAACAGAAATGGCGACTTCACTGGGGACGAAGGTTTATTTTTGAGGGTTAAACCCACCTTGTTTTACTTGTGTTATTTATGTTTGATTGCTATACATGTACATATCTGTATATATCTGTATATGCTTTGCTTGATTATCCTTTGGCTTGGTTCTTGAATGGTGAGATAAATCCTATACCCGGATTTGAGCGTACACTTATGATAGGACGATGGTATTCAAGGAGGCTTTGAGGGAGTCGAATCCTGAAAAGTTGAATTGAGAACACCATCACTCAGTTGAGGCCCTCTTGAGAGTCTAGTTATGTTGAACGAATCCGTTCGTGAAAGCGTGCTACTCTCGACCTAGGAGCCCGTGATATTGAGAACCGTAGTTACCAAACCCCACTTAAGCCTTTAGGATGTAGTGCGGTGACCATGATGGAGTCTATTTCTGAATTGGTTGTCATGCGATACTATACTCAGACGAGATTCTCTTGAGGATTTTATTGATTACCAAGTCATCTGGGAAATCGTTAAAATCCGAAAGATGGGTCGTCGACTCTGAGAACTTCTTAGAACCCCGTTCAGCAGGTGAAAACCAATAGAACATACCAATGGGAAGGGTGAACCCTTGGCTCCATGCTCAACCTATCCCCCTTTGCCTTTGTTTGTGTGTGCTCTGGGTGTGCTTTTGCATTCATACATCATAAGCATTCATGTTGCATCTGTTTCATGGAACTCAGACTTCTTTTCTTATATCAGAGGGATATCATGGATAGCTCAAGAAGAAACACCATCAAATACACTTTCAAGAGTCCCAAATTGGATGACCTAAGGAAATTGGGAGATTTGCTAACAGACCCTGAAGGATTCATAAGCAGATATGGGAAGTTATGGGTGTTGTTAAAGAAGACCATTGATGAAGGACTCCTCTTAACCCTGCTTCAGTTTTATGATCCAAAATATCACTGTTTCACGTTTCCTGACTATCAGCTCTTACCCACCCTTGAGGAATACTCTCAGATAATTGGTTTTCCCATCAAGGATGAGTCCCCATTTCCTATCTTCGAGAAGGATCCTAAAGAGGAAGAAATAGCCAAGGAAACCCATCTGGAGTTAGTTGACATCAAAAGTAATTTAATCTCTAAGGGAGGAATTTTTGGGTTAACTGCTAAGTTCTTGTTTGAAAAGGCTCGTTATTTTGCTAAAAATTCCAACAGGGATGCCTTTGAAGCTATTTTTGCATTGCTTATCTATGGACTTTTCTTGTTTCCAAACATAGACAACTTTGTGGATCTAAATGCAATCAAAATCTTCTTGAAACAAAATCTCGTACCTACCCTGCTTGCTGAAGCCTATCACTCAGTCCATACAAGAAACGCTCATAAAAATGGACAGATTACCTGTTGTGTCCTAATACTGTATAGATGGTTTATTTCTCATCTGCCAAAGGCAGGTGCATTCTGGGATTCCAAGAAAGGATGGTGGTCTCAGAAAGTTATGGCGTTCTCCCATGCAGACATTGACTGGTATAATAGGGTGTATGATGGAATCCTGATTATAGATAGCTGTGGAAATTATGGCAATGTGCCTCTTCTTGGCATTAAAGGTGGTATCAGTTATAACCCCGTATTGGTACGACGCCAATTAGGGTATCCTTTGGAGGACAAACCTCTCAATGTTTATGTGGAAAGTATTTACTTTGAAACATATGACAAGAACGAAGAACAGAAGAAATTGATCTTGAACGCTTGGGGTAGCAAGCACAAAAGAGGAAGAAGTTCTTTAGGAAGACCTAACTGTGTGTCCTTGGAGCCCTATCTCCAATGGGTTAGAAGAAGAGCTATATAGCTAAAGATGCCCTACAAAAGGCAAGAACCAATTACTTTGAAGAAAGAGCCTGTTTTGTACTTCATGTCAAGAGAAGAAGAGTTGGATATTTCTTTAAGACAAGCCCAAAGGTCAGAAGAAGCCTGGAAGCTCAAGTATCAAGTGGTTGTTGAAGAGAATCTGGAACTCCAGAAGCAGCTACAGACCAAGAATGAAGAGTTACTCTCATGCAAGAAGAGAAAGGCCTTGGAAGATCCTAGTTCCTCTAACAGCCAGCCTCCCGCTTGGAAATCTATTCTTGACAACCTCGTCGCAGAAAGGGATCAGATGGAGAAAGAAATCAGAAGACTCAACACAAGGCTCTTAGGAGAATTTCCTTAGGACTTTCTAGCTTTTATTTAGCTTTATGTTTAGGGCTTTTGAAAGTGTATCAACTATTGTAGTTCACCTTTTATTTAATGAAGATGAGGTCTTTTGATATCTCTTGATATTTTGCAAATGTCTGAATTCCATGAAACTTTGCATTGCATTTTGCATTCCTGCTAAACTATCAAGTTACTAATCTTGTTTTGCAGATTTTGTAGAAATGGATGCTACAGGGAAGAGAGCCTGGCCTTATTTCTTCGAACTACAGGAGGTGGAGCATCTGTTGTGGTTAGGAGAGATGATTGAAGATCTGTCAGCCTTCGCTGACAGATATGGATACGTCATTCCACTGATGAAGACACCAGTAACTATAGGGCCTCTTGAAGTGTTAGTCCAGCTGTATCATCCGACATACCGCTGTTTCGTGTTCCCTGAATTCCAGTTGGTGCCAACCCTGGAGGAGTTCTCAGCCATGATAGGAATTCCAGTCAGAGAAGCTCCTATCTTTTCTGGGATTAAGGAAATGCCTTCTGCCAGAGACATCGCCAGAGTAACCAGAATCAGACTATCTTACATCCAGGCTAACCTGACTAACAAGGGAGGAAAGCGTGGATTTCCTGCCCAGTTCTTGATGGAAAAGGCTCTGTACTTCAAAAATAGAGGAAACGAAGCTTTGTTTGAATCAACTCTAGCTCTGATGATATATGGATTGTTTATGTTCCCAAATGCCAAGAACTTTGTGGACACCCAAGCCATCCAGCTTTTTGCAGTCAACAATCCAGTCCCAACACTGCTAGCTGACGTTTACCATTCCATACAGACCAGATACACAAGAGGCTGTGGGCCAATTGCTTGCTGCGTTGCCCTCTTTTACAAGTGGTTCGTTTCTTATCTGCCGAAGACTCCGACTTTCTGGGAGGTCGAAGACTGTAAGATTTGGTCTAAGAAGCTGATGGATTTGAAGCATACCGACATCGAATGGTATGATTCAACTGAAGAAGGAATTGTCATAATCCATAGCTGTGGGGATTGCCCCAATGTACCTCTCATGGAAGGGAACGGTTGTATCAATTACAACCCTGTCCTTGCACGCCGTCAGTTGGGTCATCTGAAGGAAGGAATTCCAGATAACGAAGATATGCAGATGATGTTTTATGATGAAAGAGGAGGGTTTGAAATGAAGATGCGATTGGAGCGCGCTTGGCGCCAGATTAACAGACAATTATGGAAGGCTGAATGCCCAGTCACAGAGGCTCACTTGCAATGGTCTCGTGACATAGCTCGTTTAATGATGAAGCCACATCCTTACCATGAATCACCTACCAAGACAAAGCAGAAGATGATGGAGGAGTTAGGAGAATTGGTTCTCGCAAAAGAGGAAACAAAGGAGCGTATCATCAAAATAATGAGAGTAATCAATAGAGGAGAAGGATCATCAACCAGTGGAATTAATCCTTAGTATTACTATTGTTATCTCTCTTGCTAATGTTCCTTTTCATTTTAATGTATTTCTATTTATGTACTTGGAGTATGGGATGCACTGCTCCTGATGTAATGTTCACCAGACTCTTGAATGAAGAAGTTTGTTTTATCAAGAATCTATTATCTATATTATTTGCAAAATTGCTTTGGTGTCTTGATAGTTTAGCTTGCATTTGCATGTGCATCCTCATTTGCATCTTCATATGCATTTCTTTCCTTGTCTTTGTCTTATGTCGCCGTGTTCTCTTCAGAATCGTCACACTGAATCCCCGCCACAACTACAACACCCGGGCCCGAGCTCGATTCAGGATGTCAGAGGCTTACAGAGAAATGGACAGAGCCAACAATGAGCTGAATGAGATAAGAGGAGGAATGGGATAAATCCTCGAGGCAATTAATGTTATGAAAGCAAAGATGGACACTCAGGCCACCGTGGTCTCTGAAATCGTCACCACAACGGTAGAACCTCCTATCATCCCTGTCATCCCTACTCTGGGCATGCCAGAAGATTTTATCCGTGCTACAACTCCTTTGACAACACAGCAAGTAGTTCCTTTGGCCAATGAGACTTTTCAGGCTATTCCTAGTTATGCTCCACCAGCAGTGCAAACGCAAGTGCATCTGGTTTTCCATAACCACCAGCCCTACGACTACATTGATGTGTCGGAAGAAGGAGATGATAGACACGAGAAGTTAAGAGAAAGTGTTGAAACGATGCAGAGGAAAATGAAGGCAATGGAGATAAGTAATACTTTCAGTACTGACATCAAAGACATGTGTTTGGTTTCGGATTTGGTAATTCCACCCAAGTTTAAGTTACCAAGTTTTGAGTTGTACTCAGGGGCCACATGTCCCAAATCCCACTTGATTATGTACTACCGAAGAATGGCCGCGCACGTACGCAATGACAAGCTAATGATCCACTGTTTCCAGGACAGTTTGAAAGGGGCTGCTGCCAAGTGGTACTTAAGTTTAGACCAGTCCCAGATCCGCTGTTTCCAGGATGTCACTGATGCTTTTGTGAAACACTATAAGTATAATATGGATTTGGCTCCTGACCGTAGGCAGTTACTAAGTATGGCCCAGAAGGGTACTGAGACTTTCAAAGAATACGCACAACGTTGGAGAGAGACCGCTTCCCAGGTCGAACCACCATTTACTGAGAAAGAATTGGCTGATTGGTTTGTAGACACAGTAAAGCCTGAATTTTATGAGAGAATGATTAGCAGTGTCAGTGCTAATTTCGCTGATATTGTCGCCATTGGTGTGAAGGTAGAGGCAGGATTAAAAAGTGGAAAAGTGATTGGTTCTCTGAGTAGTTCAGCCGGTGTCAGTACTAAGAAGTCTCCTAGTCATTCTCATAAGAAGAAGGAAGGAGAAACTAATGCCATTATGGCAGGGAAGACCCAGAGCCTTCGATGGAAGCAACCAATGTACCAGCAACAGCAGAGACCAAATTTTTTATAGCATCCAATTTACTAGATGCAGTATGCTCAACAACCCTACGTAGCTGCAGTTACGCCTATATTCAATCACCAAGCAGCGCAGCAGGCGCCAGCATATCAATAGACAACTTATCAGCAATGGCCTAAAAACCAAAATTATCAGCAACCAAGACCACAGGTTCCATAGCAGAATTCTCCTCACAAGAAACAAGGAGGAAAGCCAGCATTTCCACCTATACCGATGTCATATACAGAGCTTTACCCTTCCTTAGTGGAGCAAGGGTTAATTGTTACTAGACCTCTGGGACCACCGACAGAGAAATCTATGCCTTTCTTCAACCCAAATGTAACTTGTGCTTTTCATCAAGGAGGCGCTGGTCATGACTTAGAGGGCAGTTTAGCATTGAAGAACGTAGTGAAGGGTTTGATGGAGAAGAATATCCTTTCATTTGCTGATAATCAACCAAATGTGAAGAACAATCCTTTGCCTAACCATGGAACAACTAATGCCATAGAAGATGAGAAAGATGAGGTCTTAGTTTTGGATGCAACTAAGATCAAGACCCCTATCAAAACTTTTCATACTAAGCTGTTCAAAGCCGGGTTAGTTAAAGTTTGCCATGATGACTATGAAGAATGTAATGTCAGTACCAAGGGCTGCCATTTGGTCCATAATGATGTTCAATATTTAATCAGTGAAGGGTTCCTACAGGTGTTCAGTAGAGAAAAGGAAAACAAAGTTGCAGCAATTGAGCCTGTGTTTAACCTGCCAAAGCCAAAAGGGGAGGTATCCAAGTCCAACGCACCCAAATCTGGGTCTGTGATTCCTGTATTTAACAAACCAGTGCCAATTTTCAACAATCCTGAAGCGATTAATGCTTCCACCATTAGTCATCCCAAGCAATGCAACATCAGACAACCTGTTCCATTTAGGTTCCGAGGGACCAAGGCTGTGCCATGGGTCTATGAGAATGTTATGGGTAGTAGGAGGCGAGAAGTCGTGATTCCAAGGTAAGAGGTGGGAATCACTATTGAAGACGTAGTTCCAAGGAAAGAGGTGGGAACTACTGTTGAATATGTGACCAATATAGTGGGAACTGGGAAGATGACGCGAAGTGGAAGGGTCTACACTCCTTCTTTCAAGGAAACTACACCCAAGGAGACTGTTGCCCCCATCCCAGCTAGAGATAAGGGAAATGAGGTAATTTCTCAAGAAGTAGATGAAGAGTTCCTAAGAACTATCAAGAGGAGTGATTACAAAGTGATAGATCAGCTCCGTCAGACACCGTCCAAGATTTCGATCTTGTCTCTGTTAGTTAATTCACCAGTTCATAGATCAGCTTTGCAGAAAGTACTAGCCCAGGCACATGTAGCTCAAGACATAAAAACTGGACAGTTTGACCACGTCGTCGCCAACATTACAGCCTGTAATACTCTTAGCTTCAGTGATGAGGAGTTACCCCGAGTTGGAAGGAATCATAATCTTGCTTTACATATATCAGTGAAATGTCAGGAGGATACAATGGCTAGGGTTCTCGTAGATACCGGTTCATCCTTGAATGTTTCTCCGAAAAGAACTCTTGATAAATTGTCTTACCAAGGAGCCATAATGAGACCCACCTCTCTTATTGTCAAAGCTTTTAATGGTTCAAGAAGATCGGTGATGGGAGAAATTGAGCTACCTGTTTTGATTGGCCCTCAAACATTCAACATCCTTTTTCAGATCTTGGATATCAACCCTGCCTACAGTTGTTTACTAGGTAGACCTTGGATCCACGAAGCTGGTGCTGTAACCTCTACCTTACATCAGAAGATGAAGTTCGTGGCCGATGAGAAGTTGGTTATCATACATGGTGAAGAGGACCTGATGGTTAGTAACTTGTCCTCGTTTTGTTACATTGAAGTGGATGAAGATGCTTTGGAAACTTCTTTCCAGGCTCTTGAAATAGCCAATGCCATTTTGCTTGACGACAAGGAACCAGTTACCTCTGATGGTCCATCTTTTGCTTCTTTCAAAAGCATTCAATCTGCTCTGCGAGGAGGAGTACCTGAAGGCTGGGGCAAGATCGTCGAAGTTCCAGAAAGAGAGAAATACCAAGGGTTGGGTTACAAACCAACTCTTGAGGGAAAAGCTGCTTCAACGAAGGGAAGACTAAGGACCATTCAAGAAGTGTTCGTCAGTGGAGGGCAGCAAGTCCATGCAATTATTGAAGATACTGAAGACGTAGATATCGATCACTTGGTGTTTCGGTGTGACGCTGCTTTAAGCAACTGGGAAGCCATTGAGATACCTACTTTGTACCCGTTGACAGAGTAATTTGTTTGTTAGCTTTGATGTTTTCAATTCCGCAGCCTTGCCCAAGGCTTTCGGATTATTTTGTATGGGCCACCGCTTTTAAATCCTATCAATAAAAGTGTTTGTTTTGTTAAATTCTTTGTCTTTATTCCTGTTTCCGTTTTAAGAAAAATGACAATCTTTTCAAAACTGCATTTTCTTTTTCCTTCTTGCGTTCATGTTTGTGCATTCTTAACAAAATAAATCCATCCATCGTGCATAATGATTCCCAAACCCATTGTATTCAATAACCCTACTCTCACTATCGACTTTGATTCACCTATTTATCAAGCTGAGGAAGGGGAGGATTATGAGGTCCCCGATGATTTGGCAGAAATGTGCGAGTATCAGTACACAGATCTTCAGCCACACGAAGAAAGAGTTGACATCATCAACCTTGGAACTGAAGAAAAGAGGAAAGAGGTCAAGATTGGGGCAATGCTTGAGGCAGAGATCAGACAACGTTTAGTCTTGCTGTTGGAAGAATATGTAGACGTGTTTGCTTGGTCTTATCAAGACATGCCTGGATTGGATATTGATATAGTAGTTCATAAACTACCGCTCAAGCCTGATTGTCCACCCGTGAAGCAAAAACTCCGTAGAAGTAGGCCTGATATGGCCCTCCAAATCAGGGATGAGGTAAAGAAGCAATTGGATGCAGGATTCTTGGCAGTTTCAAAATATCCAGAATGGGTAGCCAACATCATGCCAGTCATGAAGAAAAATGGTAAAGTGAGAATGTGCGTAGATTACAGGGATCTTAACAAAGCTAGTCCCAAATTCGATTTCCCACTACCACATATTGACACTCTTGTGGATAACAGGGCTAAGTTTGTAGTTTTCTCCTTCATGGATGGTTTTTCCGGTTACAACCAGATTAGAATGGACCCAGCTGACATGGACAAGACTACATTTATCACCCCGTGGGGAACCTACTGTTACAAAGTTATGCCCTTTGGATAAAAGAATGCAGGGGTAACCTACCAGAGAGCTATGGTAACTTTGTTCCATGATATGATCCATAAGGAAATTGAAGTGTACGTGGATGACATGATTGATAAATCCCGAAGCGAGGAAGAACATTTGGATCATCTTTTGAAGTTGTTTAAAAGACTCCGGAAGTATCAGTTAAAGTTGAATCCAGCCAAATGTACCTTTGGTGTCAGGTCAGGGAAGTTGCTTGGTTTTATCGTCAGCCAGAAAGGAATCGAAGTAGATCCTGACAAAGTGCGAGCTATCCAAGAAATGCCAGCTCCACAAACGGAATCACAAGTGAGAGGATTTCTGGGTCGTTTGAACTATATATCCAGATTTATCTCCAACATGACTCCAATTTGTGAACCGATCCTCAAACTGCTCCGTAAAGACCAAACTGTAGAATGGAATGCTGATTGCCAACAGGCTTTTGAGAAGCTCAAAAGCTATTTGCAAGAACCACCTATTCTGATTCCTCCTATTCTTGGAAGACCTCTTATCATGTACATGACTGTTCTAGAGGGATCCATGGGCTGTGTATTGGGCCAACGTGATGAAACCGGTCGCAAAGAACATGCCATTTATTACTTGAGTAAGAAGTTCGTTGGTAGTGAAAGCCGTTATTCATTACTTGAGAAAACCTGTTGTGCCTTAGCATGGGCCGCTAAACGCCTGAGGCAGTATCTGGTATGCCACACTACTTTGTTGATCTCAAAAATGGATCCAATAAAGTACATCTTTGAGAAGCCTGCTCAGACAGGAAGACTTGCCCGTTGGCATATGCTGTTGTCAGAATATGATATCCAGTATGTACCTCAGAAGGCTATTAAAGGGAGTGTATTATCAGAATACCTCGCAGATCAGCCTATTGAAGATTATGAACCGCTTAAGTTCGAATTCCCGGATGAAGACATTATGATAGTAAAGGATTGTGAAGGATCTGGTCCTAATGAAGGCTTTGAGACTAGTTATAGATGGAAGATGATGTTTGACGGTTCTTCTAATTTCAAAGGACATGGCGTAGGTGTTGTGTTGATAAACCCCGATGGTGGTTACACCCCTTTCACAGCAAGGCTGGATTTTGAATGCACAAACAATATTGCTGAGTACGAAGCATGTATTTTGGGTCTAGAAGCTGCTATTGATCTTGGAATCAATGTTCTTGAGGTTATGGGTGATTCTGCTTTGGTCATTTATCAAGTCAGGGGTGAATGGGAAACCAAAGATAAAAAGCTCATTCCATATCGTGCTTACATTATGGAATTGATTAAGTGTTTTGATGAGATCACTTTCTGTCATGTTCCTCGTACTGAAAATCACATGGCTGATTCCCTAGCTATGTTAGCTTCAATGTGGCAAGTCAGGTTTCACGATGAAGCACCTCTCATCAGTATCGAGCGCAAGACCGGGCCCGCTTAATGCCAGGCAGTTGAAGAAGAGGTGGATGGGAAACCTTAGTTCCACGACATCATGAATTATCTAAAAACTCAAGAATACCCTGTAAATGCTTCCAATCTGGATAAGAAGACTTTGTGAAGATTGTCATCCAAATTCTTTCTCAGTAACAATGTGCTCTACAAGAGGAATCATGATATGGTGTTACTAAGATGTGTTGATAAACGAGAAGCATACCTATTGATTCACGACATTCACGAAGGAGCCTTTGGCACTCACGCCAACGGACATGCCATGGTTAAGAAAATTTTGAGGGCTGAATATTATTGGTTAACTATTGAGGCTGATTGCATTCAATACACCAGGAAATGTCATAAGTGCTAGATCTACGCGGATAAAATGCACGTTCCTCCTACCTTGCTGAATGTTCTGTCATCCCCTTGGCCTTTCTCTATGTGGGGCATTGACATGATTGGAGTTATTGAGCTGAAGGCTTCCAATGGTCATCGTTTCATTTTAGTGGCCATTGACTATTTCACTAAATGGGTCGAAGCTGATTCCTTTGCCAATGTGACTAAGCAAGTAGTTGCTCGTTTCATTAAGAATAACATCATTTGCCGTTACGGGATTCCCAACAAGATCATCACTGACAACGGAACAAATCTGAACAACAAGATGATGAAAGAGTTATGTGATAGTTTCAAGATTGAGCATCACAATTCCTCACCTTACCGTCCCAAGATGAATGGAGCTGTCGAGGCTGCCAACAAAAACATCAAGAAGATCCTGCAGAAAATGGTCAAAACTTATAAGGATTGGCACGAGATGTTACCATTTGCTCTGCACGGATACAGAACTTCGGTTCGAACCTCGACAGGGGCAACCCCTTTTTCCCTTGTACATGGAATGGATGCAGTACTCCCCATTGAAGTGGAAATACCATCTCTGAGAATCCTGATGGAAACTAAGCTTGATGAAGCTGAATGGGTTAGAGAAAGATATGACCAACTAAACCTTATTGACGAGAAGCGGATGACTGCTATGTGTCATGGTTATCTGTATCAGAAAAGAATGAAGAGGGCGTTCGACAAGAAGGTCCGTGTCCCGAAATTTTGAGAAGAAGAGCTTGTACTCAAGAAGATTCTGCCATCTCAAAGGGATGCTCGTGGAAAGTGGGCACCTAATTATGAAGGCCCATTTGTGGTAAAGACTGTATTTTCGAGAGGCTCTTTATTCCTCGCAACAATGGATGGTGAACAACTCACACACCCTGTGAATGCTGACTCTGTACGGAAATATTATGCTTGAAAAGAATTCTAGAATTTTAGTCAGTAGGGAGTAGGTCATTGAATATGATGTAATCCTTTCCTTTTTTCATTTTTCAATTGTAATGATACAGGGAACTTCGCTATTGGCAAGTTACCATTCTAATGAAATCAGTTTTTTGAGCCACTTCTTTGTTTGATATTTATCATTACTCTGATATTTTTCATTGTTATGCAAAACTTCACTTATTTATTAATAATGATTTTAAAAGCGGAATGTTTTGAAAAGAACTCTAAGCTCTAAAGAAGTTTGGCAATGTCTCCCTAACTTAAATGCTTTAACAATGGCTAACTACTAAGGGCGTCTCACTGGTATCTATGCAAGATGTTTGAAGAAATTTGTTTCCCCAGTAAATTAGGGATGTATCCATGATTGACTTTGAAGACTGACTATCTGCTCAGATTTCAGTGTGATTCTTTGTGGTGGACGCGGTGTTCTTGTTTTCTTTTTGGCTATCTCCGATCTGTCGTTTCTTGCATATCATTGAGCATTCGCATCACACCATAGCATTGAGCATCTTTGCATTTGGGTGTCTTGTGTGCGTGATTTTGTTTTGCTTTCCTTTCCCCTTTGGTGGGTCTTTGGTTCTTTGTCTTTGCTTTGCTTGTGTCCGGTTTCTTTGCCTTTGTGCGCCAGGTTTTGACCATTTGTGCGGTATTCCCCAGGAAGTCTAACCTGTGACCTGTTATTACCTTTATCACCCCATTTGGGAAATTTTGCGAATCCAGTAGCAGTTCAGATTATCGTGAATCTGCATTTCCGGTTATCGTGAACCGTTTGCTTATTTATTCCTGGTTATCGCGAACCAGTTGTTTATTTCTGGTTATCGTGAACCACTTTCTTTGAAATCAGGTTATCGTGAATCTGTATTTCTGGTTATCGTGAACAACTTTCTTTGAAATTAGATTATCGTGAATCTGTATTTCTGGTTATCGTGAACCATTTGTTTATTTATTTTTGGTTATCGTGAACCATTTTCTTTGAAATCAGATTATTGTGAATCTGTATTTCTGGTTATCGTGAACCGCTTTGTTTGAAATCAGATTATTATGAATCTGTATTTCTGGTTATCATGAACAATTTTGCCTTGTATTTCAGGCTATCGTGAACCTGTACCTCTGGTTATTGTGAACCAGTTGTTCTTTTTCAGTTATCGTGAACCATTTGCTTATTTCAGGTTATCGTGAACCTGTATTGCTTAAATCTGGTCAAATATAAACCTAAACCCAAATTACCAATCCTGCTCATACTGGTAAAGTAATTATTTGTTATTTCAACAAACTCTTTTGAATACCAGAGTCTTTTCTTGGCTTATTAGCCTTATTATCTTTTGAATTCCAGGTGTTTTTATCTGGCGCGCAGAGTTCGTCTCTGTCTTTTCTGGCTTTTCTTGAATATCCCGTTTGAACTCTTCAGCAAAAGAAATCCCCAGAAAATCTTTCTTCGGATGTCTTTCCTTTTGTTTCAACTGATCTCTTGTGGAGATCATGTCTTCTTTCTGGTTTCTTGCCCAGTAAGATTGTGCCTTTTCCCCAGTGTCGTTCGGTCATGTTTGAACCTGTCGTCCATCTCCCTGGATCTGTCCCCAGTGGAGAATCCCTTTTGTTTTCTATCCCCGGTGTTTCCTCGGAGTCTCCCCAGTGTGTCTCTTTTGTTGGTTAGCCTGCATCCCCAAGGAGTTTCTTCCTTGTGGATACTAACTTTCTTTTTGCTTCCCCAGTGAAGCTTTCCTCCGTGTTGGCAGCTTTTCTTTCTTTGGTGTCCTGTTTTGTCTGCATTTTTGCATCTTGCATGGCATCATATCATCATATTAGTAGCATTGCACGTCTTTGTATCTAAGGGCAAAATTTTCGGTTTGCTATATTTAAATGCATTTCACCTTGACGTCCCGAGGATCGTCGTTCCTCGTGCCATCTGGTGAAGCTATTTAAATAGGGGCAACTGTTGTACCCCAAAATTTTCCCTTAGATCCATTGATCTTCTGCATATCATAATAGGTCAATAATGCTGCATGACTAACCCTTTTTATCAGGTTTTGTTTGTGTTTGTTTCTTTTTATCAGGTTTATCTTGATGAGATTCAAGGAGTGATTGATCAAGGTTTTTTTGATGGAGCATTGAATCAAGCAAGTCTCTAAGAGATGCCTCCATAACCCTAACCCCACCATAACCAAATTTCTACCCACTTTATCTACCCTCAATTGTCACCTTCATTTTCTAAACCTATTTCATTAACCTTTTCATTTAACCAATTTTATTCAATTTGTTCAATTTAATTCTCCTAAACCACATTTAATCCTAATCAATTGCCAAATCATCCATTATTATTTATTTTTCCTAATCACCTTTATTTACAACAAGAATGCCAAAACCATTTTATTTCCTAAGCCCACATTGCATAAGCCCATCGTGACCAAAAAAGAAAGGAATATGTTGCATTATTAGAGTTATTTTCATTGTCAAATAACCAATAGAAATCAAGTATGGCTATGTTGACTTTTTAAACCAATTATCAACCAGTGGAGAAATGACATGTGGCGTATGGCAAAACCAAATTAACCAAGTTGCTTCTCTTCTCCCTCGTCCTTGCTCACGAACAGAAGGGAAGAAGGAAAATTCAAGCAAGTTCACTCTCAAATCCTCAACCTTTGGCGCAAATTTTCAATTGGTTTCTCCCAAAACTTTCCCGGTTAAGCTTCTTCATCTGGTTTCATCAAAAGCAGTTATGGGGAATTACCATTCTCATCATCCACTCTGATTCACTCTGCATCACCCTGCAAGATTGTCATGGCACTGTCCCCATCAATTTCTCTTTCAAAGCCTTCCTGTGTGGCAACAGAGTTTTGTTTCAGAGGCAATTCACCAAACGAGCATTTGACCCTGCATCTCTGAGCCATTTGTGCAGCAAGGGAGCGTCTGTCTCCCAAGGATGAACAACATTTGAATTCAAATGTTAAACCCTGGCCCTTACCTTGCCCACTAAGTGTTTGAGATTCAACCCGGCCCATAAAGTTAGCCTATATAAGGAGCTCAATCTTAACACTTGAGGACATCAACAACTTCTCTCACAAATACACAAAATTCCTGAATTTTCAAGTATCACGAGCAATAGAGGAAGAGGTTGGCTTTCCTGGAGCTTTGATTCAGAAGAGTGAGGTTTATCACCAGTTGAAGGTCCAGTGGATATTACTCCACTTGGTAACATCCTTTCCCTTTTAATTTTCATGTTCATTTGATATCCATGTCATATGTTTTGTATTGTTCATTTACTCATGTAAATTGCCAATATATGATTGAGTATGTTTGACTGTTTGCCCTTTGGTTTGATATCCTGAACTGAGTTTGGTTGTTTGTTGATACTTTGAGAGGAATGTATATGCTGTCTATTCTTGGGTTTCAATCAATAGGTTTAAGACACCATCATGATTGATTTGTTAAGTGAATGAAGGTTTATAGGATGGATGTCGTACTGTTTTAGTAGTTGAAATTGTTACTTGCTCATATTGAAGGTTTCTTTGAATTTTGGTTCCCTTGCTCATCTCTGATGCTCAGTGAATCATGTCTATCTATGCTGGTTTAGACTTTTTGCTTGCATGAAATATCATTTGCATTCTATCTGTCATGTCTGAGATGTTGAGGTTTGAAGTTATTTTGAGTTAGTCTACTATAGAGTTTAGGTTTGGTATGTCCACAAGCATATGCAACTCTATCCATGGTCTAATCTCTTCCTTTTGATTCATATGTTTAAGTTTGACAGTTGAACTCATGTTGGTTTTGCTTAATGTCTGTTTCATTTACTATATACTGATTCAAGTTTGAGTTTTTTAATTATGTGAGTTGTGCACTACACTTTACTTGTCACTTAACCTTGCCATCTTGGCCTCTAACCAGATGTGTGTATGTACTTCTCAGTTAATGTTTAATGTTATACCCTGTTTTGGTCTGTTTATTTTGTTTGCTTAAAGCTTGTTGAGTATAGAAATGGGTTCTGTTGTACAAGTTGTCTTTTTTCTGCTGGTGTGAAATAAGTGTTACCTATTATGCCCTGTTGTTAATACAATGTATGAACCATTTCTGGCATCATGAGTATGTGTGAAATGTTTAGTTGTTGTTAACTTGTTAGTGTTTGAAAATAGGCAAGATCTTAGTTAGCTCACGTAGGCTTAAAGTTTGTCATTACAATATCTTCTTATGTGATCCATTCTTGGTATTCTAAACTCTTTGCACTTGTTGAGATAATTCACTCATTTGTACTTGTCTTTGTTGACTGGACGTTGGACCCTTTGTTTTGAATTAAGTGACATTGCTAAATGTTTGAAATGCTAACTTTGAATTCTTAAAAACTGACTGTGTGAGGAATGCTAATCTGCACTTTACCACATGTCCAGGTCGGCCTAAGTTTTTGGCACACTATTTGTTTAAAATCAACTTGAATTTCTGACTGTTTGACCTGCTTTTTATTTGGTTGGTTTGTTGTCACTAAATTTCTTTTGCTTGTTAAGTTCCACAAGTTATTATGCTCATCAATATGTAATATGTCTTTGAGCTTCGCATTTGGTCCTACACAAGGTTCATGCCTCTATGCTGCTAGTCTGTCAACTGTATGCACCCAATTTTTAATCTTTGGCAAATTTATGTTGTTGTGTTAACCTGACCTGTTTCTTTTAATGTATGTGTATATGTTCATGACTTGTTCTCAAGCCTTTGTGATACCTCTTCTTTGTAGCATATGTGTGTATCGTATGTTAAGTTTTAGCTTAAATGAATGACACTATTGTATTCCTTGTTTTTTGTTGATTAATTTAGACCTTTGCTTTATGTAATTTGGTTGTATTTTGACTGAGTTATGGAGGTTTGAACTTTGGCTGGGTACGAGGAATTATGGTTGGATCCTGAGTGTATGCGCAGCGTATGATACGCGTATTGCCTTGGTTGGGATTTATGACTTGTTTTGCTTTATATTATTCTTGAGTTATATTATGTTTGGATGAGAGCGTAGCACCGCTGGTCCAGGAGGAGGGTTATAAGTGTTATCCATGCCAAGGACTGGGGTTCGAATCCCCTCGCCCAGTCTTTTAATTATTTTGCTGAATTTCGCTTGTTTTATAATATATATTTGTGTTTTCATTATGTGTTCAAACGCGCGTGTTGGCCTGTTGGTAATGGTTTTAGGCTGCATGCGAAATGTCCTGAGTTCAAGTCCTAGAAATGCCATTTCCTAATTTTTTTATCACTTGTTAATTTTATCATTTTTAAGTTGATGCTTCAATCTTCAAAATATCATAACTTACTTAATTTTTATCCTTTTCCTTCTCTTCTTTTTGCTATATTTACCTTATTGAATCTATTTTCCAAATGTAAAAAGAAATTAGTAAAAATATTTATTTTTGAGGCCTTTATGCATGATTTAGTTCATAAATGTTTATTAGGGTTTTGTTGCACTTTCTTATTCATCATGCCATATTATGTCTATATGTCATGCTTGATCTTTGTCTAATATACATGATTCTACTTTGTATGACTTCATGAACTTTATTAAATATCATTATCTTATTCATGTATTATTGCATCATCTTATTTGCATTTTAATCTTGTTATCTTTGGGTAATTTTATAATTATTATCTCCCCCCCCCCTAATTCCAAAGGGAGATCACCTTAAATTGACTCTTGAAGTCACCTCACCCTTCTAGGTTTACCCTTATTTCTTGGCTATCGTGAGGCAATGAAATCATAACTTAGAAATAGGTTGGAGTTTCTAAACTCCATGTGATTCTCATCATCATGAGAACTCACTTTCCCCTATAACATAGACTTAGAGAGTTATCGTGAACTCTAAAATGAGCTTATACTCATTTCCCCTTGGAACTTTGGCTATAGTCAATGGTTCCTATCCCTCACCCTTAGATCGGTGAACTACGGATACTCTGATTCCACTCCCGTAAGGATACGTAGGCGCAAAGTGTGATGCTTTGTCGAGTATACTTAGAAACAAACCCCTAGGGTTTCAACCTCAGCATAGCACCCTTAGCAAGCGAGTAAGATATAACAAGTTAAAACAAGAGGTTCCCGCAGAGTACTACGGACGTTTAGGGTGCTAATACCTTCCCTAGGCGTAACCAACCCCCGAACCTTAGATCTCCCCCCTTTTAGGATTTTCTCGATCTTGAACCTTTCCTTTGGATAAATCAAAGTCGGTTGTAAAAGAAATATGATGCAAGTTAATTAATAGCTTGTTATCCGATTTTCACCGTAACATCCACCATATTTCTTGGGACTTCCAGTAGAATTACCATCTTTTGACAAATTTCCTTCACAGACACCCTCTTCTAATCTCATCCCCGTATTCACCGTCTCAGTGAAAACACTCGGGAAACTAGCAATCATACGCTCATAAATAAAAGGACTCAGAGTTTTCAAGATTTTGGTCATCTCTTTTTCTTCCGAAGGAGGATTCATCTGAGCAGCAATCTCGCGTCGCCTCTGCGTGTATTCTTTGAATGTTTCTTTATCTTTCTGTGCCATTGCTCAAAGCTAATCATGATCAGGAGCCATATCCACATTATACTTATACTGCTTTACAAAAGCCTCACCCAAATCTTCAAAAGTGCGAATTTGAGTGCTGTCGAGTCCAATGTACCATTTCAAGGCTGCACCAGACAAACTATCTTGGAAGTAGTGAATGAGAAGCTGATGATTATCTGTCCGAGTCGACATCTTGTGAGCATACATAGTCAAATGGCTCAACGAACAAGAGTTACCATTATACTTTTCAAAGTCAGGGACCTTGAACTTATGTGGGATCTTCAGATTAGGAACCAGGCATAACTCATGGGCATTCTTCCCAAACAGTTCTTTACCCCTCAAAGCTTTAATTTCTTTTTGTATTTCAGCAAATTGATCTTGAATCTCTTCTATTTTCTCATAAGTACTAACATTCTCACTCTGGGCGGTGTGGAATATCTGTTCTTCACCAAAAGGAACGATGTGAACCACAGGCAGTGGTACGGACATCACATGATGGATGATGGGAACAACTGGAACTTCAGGAGGTGGTGGTGGTTGATAACCTTCAGGAACAAATTTATGAGGCATGCCCCAAGGAAATCCAGGAGGCATGGAATGTTGACGAACACTAGCAGGCGCCACAGAGACGGGCATAGAAAAAATCTCAAAAATGACTGTCCTTTGCACAGGAGTCATAGACGGAGGAAAAGGGGGTGGCTGATTTTGAGCAGCCACCAATGCTTCCATCATAGCAGTGAGTCTTTCCAAGATATCTTTCAAAGTTGTCACTTCCTCACGAAGCTCACGGTTTTCTTGTTGCAATTGATCCATCTTTTTCTTCAAATTAGCTCGAGTATTATATTGGTGCGACAACTTGGCTGAATGAAGACCAAAGGGAAACATAAGATACCTGAAAAAGGCAAAACACAATGCACAATGATGCCAATGCAAATGCAAAATGCAAATGTTTCATTCAGCTTTCAAGGATCTTTAAAATATAAAGCAATTGCAAACATCGTAAAGAAAGAACACTTTTTGACATACTGAAAAACATCTCATTTTATTGAATATTGGAAAGAGCTACACTTGGAAGTACAAGTTACAAAGGATCAAAATACAATAAGAAAAAGCTAGATCCTAAATATCCTAAGGAGCATCTGATGACGATCCAAGCTGATACTTCCTTCGGAGTTTCTTAATCTCTCTCATAGTTGTCCTTCATGGCGGTGTTCTCTAACACGAGCTGGTCCATAATACCCTTCCAAGCACCTGAAGTAGGAGGATGCTATGATGAAGTAGTAGAGGAAAATAAACCCTCTCCATGTCTCTTCACAGAATGCCGCTTAAGCAACCCAATCAAGTAATCTTTCTCCTTCATTTACTTTTGTAACTCTAACTTCTCAAGGTTTCAAGCGCGAAACATGGATTCCCAAAGATCTTTTTCTTCCTTCATCTTGGACAAAGCATCTTGAAGAGTCTTCACATCATTAGAAGGAATAGGGAGCGGTATAGCGACCATTGTAGACATGAGTTTCTCGAAAGGATAATGCATTTTGAGCTCCTTAGATCTCTCCTTCACCCAAAGCGTATAAGGTTCCAAAGTAATGCAAACTTGGTTCCCAAGCTGTCCTCTACCCATCCTGTGAATCTTAGTCCAAGTGTGAGCCATTCTTCCTCTCAAACCAAGAGAGTCATCCCCTCGGAAAAACAAACCCTCTAATAGAATATTTGTAGGCTTATCCTTCAACATATAACCAAGCTAATGTCGAGCTAAACTTGGGTTGTAGTTAAGTCCACCGCGTGTGTCATACCCTAAATTTTGACCCTAATATTTCACATCATTCTGCATATCATATGAATATACTTTCATGCATCACTAACCTATTACAAGTACAAGATATGTGCGATTACTTGCTTCGCAGGTTAGGTGACCCCCCTAAAGCTCAAGCAGATGAATAATCAAGGAATAAGTATCATATTCAACACCAAAAGTCTATATATCATCCATGAAGATCAAGAACTTTCACTCATCAATAATCAAGTGCAAAATTGCATCATGACATGCCCATCAAGACTCAAGACCCTCAGCGCACCAAAGTTAGGGTTTTGACCTAATTCAATCCCTGGGATGACTTGTGGAGCAAGGCATGATCCAAGACCTCAAGATATGTTTCAAGGAACTTAAATACATCATATTAGTACATTCATATGATTGTATTGATTCAAATAACTTGATTCACAAACTATGCAAGAATTCAAATTCATCTGAGCCACAAACTAAGGTTTTGATGAAAAGTCAACCATATCTTTGACTTTTGGCCAAGACATGATCTCCAACCTTGGGATATGATTCAAGACACTCAAATATACCCTTGAAGTCCATTCATAAGTGTAAAATCACCTTGGGATATTCATTCATTGAAAATCAAGAATTAAGGTTTCTCTACACAAATTTCATCTGATACACAAAGTCAAAGTTTGAATTTTTGGGAAAAATTAATCATCAAAGTCTATTATTCAAGGAAATATGATCCATAGTTTCATTTAATCAAGGATTGATCAAGAAATCAAGGTTACTTGCAAAAGAATCAAAATTGGAAGAATTGAAAAATTCACTAAGTTATGGAAATTCATGTTCAAGTACCTAACTTTACAAGGCCATAACTTATGATCCAAGCAACCATTTTTTGTACTCCAAAGCTCAAATGATAGATCTTCTTCCATACAACAAGATTGATGGGCTGAACCATCCCAAAAAAATGCATATATTTTGAGATATAAGGCCATGAAGTTGGGGTTTCATGGTATTTTGAACTTCGACACTTAGAATTTTTTTAGGCAAAATCTGTTTCATGTTTTTGCCAACTTTGAAGACATTTTTCACCATGATTCAAGAAGATTCAATACCAAATGCAAACATCAAAGTTAAAGTAGGATATCTCAGTTTTCTAAAGAATACAAGAACATCCATTGATTCTATTTGAGCAAGGAGATATGATCCTCACAACATGCCATGATCAAACTGATTTTTCAAGACAATTTTCATGATTACTTGCATCACACGATTGTCATCTTCAAATTTGGTGACTTTACAAGCCTTGTCATCCCCCAAGATCAGAAGGAATCTTGTTGAATCACACAATATCTTCAACTTTGGACCATAAGTCAAGGATCCCATCTATTGGCATGTGAAAAACCATCATTACATAGCCTTGAATTCAAGTTTGTCATTTGGCATTTAAGTGAAGCATTGAATTGGCATGAAATGAGCCACACTAGTTCAGATCAATTAAAAAATAATGAGTGTTCAAACCTGCAAAATGCCAATTGAGTCAAGATTCTATTCATGCTAAGGAAGACTTTGGTACTTTAGTCTTTAAGTAAGAGCTACATGACAATATCCATTGGATAATGGCATGATCCCTCATCCAACACTATTCATCCAAAACAAACCAGTTCTCCTATAAATAGAGATCATTTTGCATCAATTCAAATACACCAAAACAATACCAAAGACATGTTTTCACATTCTCCCTCTTTATTTCAAGTTTTCAAAGTTCCAAAGAGCAAACTTGGAATTTTCAAAACCAGAGCCTAAAATTCTCAAACAACCATCCAAACACATCACAAATCATCTATTGGAGGTGTTCAAACCCTTATCTTAATCTCAAATCACCAAAATCAGAAAGTCAACCATCAAAACCTCATATTTTGACTTTTTTTGCATTTTTCTAGCCATGTCTTGATCCTGTCCATTTCAAAACCAAACAACACTCCAAACACTCTCTAAATAACACCCCTAAACTGTTCTAGAGGTTTCCCTTTGATTCCAAGCATCCAAGGAGCTTTTATAAGGTGTATTGGTGGTGTCCAAAGCATTGGTTTACTTCTGCAACAAGGTTCTTGCAAATTGACAAGTGAGTTCCAAGAGGTAAGCTTCCTAAAAACTTGAACTTTGAGAAAAATGCTTTGCTTTGATGTACATTGATCATGATCATATCATACATGTCTTATTTGTTGTCTTTGAACTGTTTTATCATGCTATTATTGATTGTATAGAGTTGTAGCATAGAACTTGCAAATTTGAAGCCTTTTTGAAACCACTATCGGGTTTTAAAATGTAGGCACTTTTAAAAAAATCTAACACCACCATTGAGTTCCTAACGAAATTCTAGGCAAGTTTCATCTTTATTTCACCTGATTTCATTAAGAAATGAATGAGTTAGGGTAGGTTTTGCAAATGGACCAAACTTGAAAAACATTGGGAAAGCCAGCCATGATGCCCTTGGTCTGGCCACTAGGACACCTCCAACCTTATCAATTAATGGCTGGGGTTTGATACACGGATGTATCACCACCCCATTGGTTTAACATGCGCGCCTTGTGTCCTTTGAACCTTTAGAACTGGGGTTCGAATCCCCCTCACCCCAGTTCTTTTTATTTTTCTAGATTTTTTCAGTGAATAACACATATAATACTCATCTTCTACCCTTTAGTCACCACACACGTGTGGTTGGACTGGTTAGTGTTTTGGTTGGTAGGCGAGATTTAAGGTGCGAGAAAGACACAAGAAAGGGGGGGGGTTTAAATTGTGTATTTGCTCTTTCAACTACTTTTCGTTTCTTATCGTTGAATCACTTAGGATTACATCAGAGTTCGTTGAGGGACTCTGACTGGCGAAGTTACATTCAGACTTGCTAAGCATGAGACTTCAGAACTAACAGGAGTCTGAACATAAGATTCATTTCTCAGAACTTGCAGTGCGGAAGCTTATCAGAGTTAAGCTGCAAGGTTCTGACTTACTTGTGCAAGTTTTTGATACTCTATATAGAAAGATAAACAAAGACATTAAGCATAAGAGTAAAGAACACACGATATATCCTGGTTCACTAAAAAGGCTAATCCATTCCACCCTCCTCAGGTGATTTCGTCTTGAACACAAGGTCTTAATACACTATAATAAATCTCGATTACAGATGCATGGGCAACAGCCGGTGACTAACCACTTGCACAACCGCACTGTGACTAACATACAATGAACCGTTCAGGGATTCAACTTAATGAATATAACAAACGTTGACCTGCAGGTTCCAATCTCGCAAGATCTACTGCTAGGCTTTCACAGCTAGACGTTCAGGGATTCATCGCAATGAATATAACGCTACTGATCCTATTTCAGGCTTTTCCCACAATGACATCTCGCCATTGTCTTCTCAAGTCTCCGGTCACACTGACCACTTAAGGAATCCTAATTCACCAAGAATTAGTTATACAGGAGATTACAAAGATGCTTCTTAACAAGCAGATTACTCCTAAGTTTAAGTACAAAGAACACACAAGTGTTCAAGCAAGATGTGAGCAAAATTTCCTTGCTATTCTAAGAAACTACAGAGATGTATAATGATTTGATAGTTATTGACATCTTGTAGATCTTCTTCTTCTTCATCTTCGGGGTGAGCAAGCTTTGAGTAACAACTCCTTGCTTCAGATCTTTAATGTAGCGCTGACGAGAAGGTGGTTGATGACTTGACTGATTTGCAATGTTGTCTTCTTCATTAACAACTTCTATACCAATTCATTATTGTTGTATTGAATGATGCTCTTTAAGCTTCAACAACAATGGCCATGTACAAATGGTGATAGCTTTGGATATTCTAAGTGTTACAACGAGAACTCATCGTTGTTGCTATCTTCACACAATGACTTGATCAATTCCCCATTCATGGCTGAATCGATCTGTGGATTGTGTCGTCAATTAGAAGCGAATACTCTTTCCTTTAAATAGCCCGGTAGAAATATAGCCATTTGAAATATTGTTGGCCGTTGGAAAAGAGACGTTGTGTAATAACTCGCTGTACTGACACATCTCCTTTTTGCTATGGGAGAAGTGATAGATCTTTCTTGGGCGACGTGTACAGTTATTCACAACGGTAACATTTGACTTCTAAACTTCAGAGGCTACTGATGGTTAATTGATGAAGCATGAGTAGAGTCTTCTTAATCAGGATATCTGATACGTCAAGTCTTCAGTCAATTAAAGAACTCCATTAGGAATCAGTCTTCAGAACTTCACCACTTGTCTTAAAGCTCGTTATCCTTTACTTATTCAAGTTTTCCGAAACTTCAGAACTTGTCCATTTGGAATCTGTCTTCAGAGTCTTCAATACTTGATCTTCAGAACCTTAATCTTCAGAACACATAAGTCTTCAGAGTCTTTCTGCACTTGGTCTTCAGAGCCTTTCGCCTTCAGAACTTCAAGTCATGAGAGTCTTCAGCACTTCGGTTCTCTTCTTCAGAAGCTTCGCAATCTTCAGAATCTCGACCACTTTCAGAGAGCATCCACAAGAGCATTGCATCAGCAATATCGGCATCCTTGGATCTGACTGAGCATGATCAGATACAGAAGTGTTCTTGCTTCTTGCGACTTGTGTCACACATAGTAACTTCGCATATTATCAATTATGCTCATCTGGCTGGTGCTTGTTGGATCTGATATATTCTATAATTATGATCTGCACACAAAACACGTTAGACCATAAAATGGTTTTTTCACAAATACGTATTGTTATCATCAAAACATAGATCGACTTGTAGAGACAAATCTTGCTCTCACAGAGATGTCATGGGTTTAACACCCATGGGGACCATTCCCTTTTTTTTATCACTTCATTTTCTTACTTTTCTTCACATTTTCAAACTATCACAACTTTCTCATTTTTAATCATTTTGAACCTATTCTTTTTGCAATTGTTCATAATAATGTCTATTTTCTAATTAAAAAAAGAAAATACCAAAAATAATTATTTTTCTCATAGTTATTAGTGTTCAAAGTATGTGATATTTTTAGGGTTTCTTAAAGAAATTCTTGATTCTTTTGAATAATTCCTTGTCTTTCCTTGCTCACAATGACTTGTTTGAACCATACACATTTTGTATGAACCTTAAATGATTTTGTGAATTTGTACATCCTTATCCTTACTTGATTTTAATTCACTTTTAAGCGTATGTTTATATGTGAAAGAATGATGAACTTTCAAACATACCATTGAATTTTTGCTTAAACCTTTACCTTTACATGTTGATTTTATTCCATGATTACATGATTTCAATATGTTTATGTGCCCTTGTGTTAATCATACCATGTCTATATACTCCTAAAACATTTGGACTTTGCCTTGAAAATGTTTTCATATGCATGTTTATTTGTATGAACTGTGTAATGTTTCCACTTTATCCAAACCCATGTTTAAACCCTAACATGAATGCTTGATTGTTATCAACTTGTCTGAACATTTTAATTGATATCCTTGCTTCAATGTTCAAGTTTTTATTTCATAGAATTTCACCATGATAAAACATCTCTTTAAAATACACATCATCTTTCAAATGAACTTTCAAAATCAACTTTTGATTTCGAAACTCTTGGGCCTTTATCCAGAGTGTAAGTCTGACTCCCTCCACTTCTTTCAAAATCATCTATAAATTTCAAGTCTTGGGCCTCTATTAGAGTGTAAGTCCCTCCCCTCATTTTCAAAACTCTCTTCAATTTCTCAAAGCTTTCAATCTTTCAAATCTCCATCTTCAACTCTCACAACCCTAGTGGCATCACAATTTCAAGTCTTGGGCCTCTGCTTAGAGTGTAAGACCCATCACCCTTGTACATAGAATAAATCTTGGGTCTATATCAAGAGTGTAAGACCCACCACCTTTTCTTTTATTTTCAATAAATCTTGGGCCTCTATCAATAGTGTAAGACCTACCACCTTTTCTTTTCTTTTCAATAAGTCACGGGCATCTGCTTAGAGTGTAAGACCCAACACCTTTGTGAATAGAATAAAACACACAAATCATTCAACACATCAAACCATAAATATATAAAATCTTCCATGAATTAAAACATGTCATATCAATGTCTATACTTGTTAATCTTCAATCATGTTTGCTCATATTTTGTTAAGTTTCTCTTGACATTTATATCATCCTTAGTTTAGACATAGGTCAAACAATAGGATCCCTTCAATCACAACTTAGTTAAAACAACTAGTTCCCTGGCCTCCTCTTGGGCCTTATACAAGCATCATTGCATCCTCTTGGGCATCATACAAAGGATCTCGCCAGCAAGATAGCCTCCCCTTGGGCTTCATACAAAAAGACTTAGGAAGTTTCACATAATCATCGCAACCTCCTATTAGGCTTCATCCAAGCATCATAGCTTCCTCTTGGGCTTTATACAAGGACCCTCAGGCTTCTTAAAAGCACAAGTAAAATCTTTTAGCCTCACCATCCTGGGATTTGTACAGGATAAAATAAACTCCTTTAGCCTCATTCATCCTGGGCTTTGTACAGGATACAAATAAAATCCTCAAAAGAGTCAATCAAATCCTCAGTATTGAGCCAGTCTCTTTACACAAATAAACTTCCTCAGTCAGTCAGCCTCAATCTTGGGCTTTGTACAAGACAGTTAAAACTCCCTAGTTGAGCCAGTTTTAAATCTTTTAGCTTCATATCTCGGGCTTCAATCAAGATACCCAAACAAATTCATCTCCTCAGAGATAAGACCTTGAGCCATCTCTGAAGGAGGATATATTCTCTGATCACCGCAATTCAAGTCAAACCATCAAAAAACTGTTTTCCAGATAATTGCTGTAAGTGGCACACTTGTTGATTCAAGATCCAAGCTGGAGTCCCTCCTTTATCATGGTCCAAAAACTTTTCTTTCATCTAACTGCTGTAAGTGGCACACTTGTTGATTCTATATCCAAGTTAAGGTCCCTCTTTTACTTTGTAAAGAATATAAAAGAAAAAGTGGCATTGCTTAACACAATAAGTTTAAAACTCTTTCCCTTATGACCCCACTCTCAAATGACTGTAGTGAATAGGTGAGATATCTCCCTTGAAGATGACAATTTGTCAAATCTTTCAAACATTCTTTTAGCTTCATCATCTTGGGCTTTGAACAAGATACAAAACAAGTTTTTTTCCTCCCATAGATTAGGAGGAACTACGAACGCTCTAATTTCCCCAAGTCTCTTTATCGGAATACGTAGGCATAAGATTGCGAAATCTTAGAGAGCACACTAATCAAAAACCTTAGGTCTAGCACCTTCCCAAAAACAATAGAAAACCATAAAAACAACAAAAACATTTCCTCAATTTTCACAAAGGAGAAACTTTCCCAATTTAACAGCAAACAAACTTAAGCAACCAAGTAATTCAACAGTAAAAATGTATACAATAAAGGTTCCTATAGATTACTATAGATACTCAGGGCGGTAATAGCTTCCCTCAGTATAACCAACCCCCAATTCCAGATCTCTTAGCATTTGTAAGAAAAACATTTGCAAGCAGGGTTAGTTTAAGGTATCTTCCCTTTCCTTTTATGCATCATAGGATAAATATTAGAAATGAGAAAGTAGCACTAAATGCGGTAGTGGTCGCGTCACGAAAATCGGAGCTACAACGTGTACCAAGAAGAGGAACATTGGAGAATTCCCCACAACTATCAATAAACTGGAGATTCTCATAAAGAAAAGAAGACCAAGTAATGTTAGCATGAGTAAGGGACATGATCCTCTAAGACCACCTTAAACAACTCTTGTTCTCCTTGAAAGCAGATGATTGTGGCAAGTGCAAAATAAACCACTTGTACAACAGAGGTGTGCAACAAACAGTGGCACCATTCCCCTTAGAAGTCCTATGATGGATAGAGAAGTAAGTATCACCAAGTAAAGTGGGAACATGGTTCCCAATCAAGAAAATCCTAATAGTGTTAACATCCACAAAGTTGTCAACGTTAGGGAATAAGACTAGTCCGTAGATAAGCAAAGCAAATATACCCTCAAACGCCAATGTGCTACCAGGATTAGCAAATAAAGTGGCTTTCCCAATCAAGAATTTAGGAGTCAAATCCTTGATGCCTCTCTTAACCATAAGGTTAGCATCTATTTCAGATTTCGTCAAATGGGTGGCTGCAGCAATATCTTGGGGCTTAAGAACTTCCTCCAAACCGGTATAAGGAACCTTATCAGAAATTGGCATACCCAACAAATACGCATACTCCTCCAAAGTTGGCATGAGCTAATAATCAAGAAAAGTAAAGCATTGGTAGACTAGATCATAGAATTGCACAAGGGTGTCCAGAATTCCATCTTCAATGTTGGTAGAAAGAACAGATAGAAGTCTCCCATGACGAGATCTGAAGTCTGTACGATCAACTACCAAGGGCGCTACCTTTTTCAAATCACTAAGATTAGGAGCTCGGAAACCATACTTCTGAGTATTTCTCCTTCCAATGTCCATGATCACAATATCTGCAATGTTTGCAAAGGAAAATCTCTAAGATCCTTGAGAACTGATTGAAACAAAATGTCTATGAATGCATGAGTGCATGATGCAGCAACCACAAACAAGATCACACAAAGCACACGGGTTCAAAGGTTTGGCGCGAGCATGTAGTCAAGGGTGAGAACCAACCCACAATGGTATGTACTAAGGTTATATCAGCACCTGTAGAAATAGGTTCTAAAAAGTTCCCAGAGTCATAATTCCATCTTTTAGATATTATCGGCTTAAACGACTACTCGTCAGCCAACAATATTCTCAAGAGAAACTCGTCTAAGTGTGGTATCGTGTAACAAATGATTCAAGTATACACCTGAACAACCACTGCACCACGTCCTAATAAGGCCAAGATGGGTTAAAGGGTTCTAAGATCCTTGGCTTCTCAGACTCCCAGGTTGGAAAAAGTAATGCCAAATACGACTACTCGTATGACATCAGTAATCCCAATGGGGCCTCCACTGAGCGAGGGATCTCAAGTCATCTTAGTAAGGACTACTCCACGTAAGCCGAACAAGACTATACCACCCTTCTATCATAAGTGCACTCAAGTCCGAATATATGACTTATCACACTACACAGATCACCAAGCACCCAAATAGAACAAGCAATAACAAACAAAACAAACAAATAAGCAATAAATAAATCAAAGTAGGCTGAACCCACTAAGAACCAGAGTCCCCAGAAGAGTCGCCACTTTTTTGTAGCGGGGAAATTTGTGAGTGTAAGCTATTGGTTAACTTAACTAAAAAATGCAAGAGTCGCCACCACACTTTTATTTCATCCAAACGGAAAGGAAAAAGAGCAAACAAAACCTAAACAAGGTCTAAAACAAGAACAGACAACGAATGGGTAAGGGGATTAATTACGCAAAGAAGGTGTTGTTGGAAGCGGTATAGCGGCAAGCGACAAAAGTTTTGGAAGTATTTTTCTGGGAATTTATCGTGTCCACAGAGATCGGTGCTACTGAACTGCCGTTCGACAATTTAAATGTTAATGAGTTTGGGTTTAGAATTGGTTGAAACATAAAAACAGAAAACTAAATATTAACACAAGAAAATTCATTCGTCAAAGAGAAAAGACTTATCAAGCATGTATATATTCCACTCGTCACAAACTTAAACTTACCGACCAGTTATACTCAACCTACAATACTCCTCAATATCATCCAACATCGCTCTCAATAATGTTCATCTCTGACACACTGAGCTGAGAGAAAAACCATATTACTCTCGTCGACACTCTCGCACTCGACTCAAATAACACGGAGGCATTAAGCTTCGACACCCAAATAGATTGTTAGCTCTAAATCTATCTCTAGCATCCAGAAACTAACAGATAATCATCCCTAATGAAGGTTTGCGATGTTTATTTCTAACACAAACCAAACCCCGCGCATTAAGCAAAAATCAGAGACAATCTTCGATAAAGATTTGTAAAGCAAATTAAATATAACGCCATGGGCGATAAATATACATAAGATCAAAGTAAAAACATATACAAACCCAACAAAGAAGAAAGACATGAAGAAAACCAGAAATGAACCAAACACTTCGCGGGTTGTCAGAGCCGATCGATGAGAAATTCACCCCGAATCATCCAACTGCAAGCTTCCATGATGTTTTCTAAGCTAATCTACTAAAAAAATGAAGTATGATGGAGTGGGAGCAAAAATCACCCAAACCATCCCTAAAAAATGTGTTTTTACCCATATTTATTGCTGTCATCATCGCAGACCGCGCTAAGACCGGTTTTGGCGCTAAGCGCGCCCTTATTAATGCTAAACCGCCTTAAAAGCGCGCTAAGCCCAGTCAGCACGGGAATGAAAAAATTATGCACTTGTTTTCTTCATAACTTTTGCACCGTAACTCCGTTTTTCGCCCGGTTCGAAGCGTTGGAAAGCTTATTCAATGATCTATCTAACAATGCTCCAATATCAATGCTTTAATACCTACAAAAGTAAATGGAAAACAATTAAACTCAATGATATTTGCATGATAACGCAATACATACACTATAAAGTAAAGTAAACGTATTTACAAACAAAGCGGAGTTTATTCGAACGATTTTAACAAAAAGTATCGATAAGTGCAACAAAACTTATATACAAAAATAGCTACAATTTGCACTTATCAACTCTCCCCAACTTACATAATTGTTTGTCCTCAAACAAAGCCAACATCAAAAGGAACAAAAGCGACATCCAAGAAATCACGCAACAACAAGTTTTTACAAACAAAAACAAATACAATGGTTCAATCGAAAATGGTACACACAAAGTATATACTTACCACTAAACTTCAATGATAACATAATCACGAAACAAATGCTAAATACAAAAGTCATGCCAAATATTCTAAAACAACACAAGTTCAAATGTGAATCACACCTAGCAAAAACAATCATCTGTAGATGAAAAACATAAAATGAGGGATTTTTCACTCACACAACAATCTTGCAAACAAAAGACTAAATTATGCAATTATCCAAAAATCATGCTGAAAACACAAAAGCAAGAATCAAAAGGACTCTCGGGGCTGTAATGTGGTCGGGTGAACAAACAAGGAATAATTCCTAAAGCTAATCGAAACAAAAACTTTCCTAAACCTAAGGGAGTGATCAACTCACAAAAGTTCAAAAACAAAATTTCAATCAAACTTCTTCCAAATCCCAAGTGTTACACCAAACACATATAACTTATTAGCACAACATTATTATACTCTTTTTGTTTTTCTTTTTCAAAGCTTTTTCAATTTTTTTTCTTTCTTTTTCTTTTCTTTTCTTTTCTTTTTTTTTCTTCTTATTTTTCTCCTTTTTCTTTTCTTTTTCAACCTCATAGCAACCAATAACATAAGTGAGGAAACATTGCTCTCCCCAACTTGAATTCAACCATATCATCATGTGAATACTCCCTACTTTCTAAGGCAAGGTAAAAATTCATACATCAACACAAAGTTGAGGGTTCAAGAAAAAAAACAACAATCAAGATCCACACAAAAAATGAATTTGAAACTCATAGACAAGAATCAAACTCAAACAACATGGATAATGACCAAAGGCTCAAAGGGTTTACAAACGATCACACACTCACAAGGTGAATTGACTATTTGGCTAAGGTAGTTGTGCTCAAAATGAAACAAGTGCCTTAATCCTTTTCATGCTTTCAAATAATCAACACAAACAAAATATTAAGCATAATAAAATCCAGTTAAAACAAGAATATTGGTACTCCGAGCATATATGAACAATGGAAGGCTTCCTCACAAAAAGGGTGGGAACTAAAGTGATTCACATACGAACAAGTATATAAAAGAATGAATGGCATAGAAGTTGTAAAAAGCCTAAGTATCAAGAATATGCTAAAGTCTAGAAAGCGATAAACACATACCTTGAACGTGTACAAAACTTTAAACACTATCATTACCACGCATTCGCAAGTTGAAACACTCAAAATCGGAAAATCACCGAATGCGACTTCAAGCTATCGAACCAAAATTTGAGTCCAAACAACAACAAAAGAATTAGTTATACTACGGTTATGTACTATCTAAATCCTAGGAGAAAGTGGGAAAAAGGAAGGCAAGTGAAACAAAAAGAATTCACTGGCTCATCTCAGCAAAGCGCGCTAAGCGAGCACACCCGCGCTAAGCACGCTACACCAGAAGCAGAAAAACAGGACAACAAAAATGCATTTCATGCTACCTCCACTATCGCCTACAGAACTCAATTACAAAACATACAATATTTACACATACAAACTTCCTCAAGTTAAACACGACAAGCTTGAGAAAAACAAAACTTAACACCTTAACACGAACTACCATAAACATACTAAAAGAATGGGAGAAAAAAACATTAGAAACTAACAATAATAAAACATGCTTGTTTTACGTCATAAGTTCGACGCCTATTATTTACAAACCAACACGTTGCTTCGGAAGAGCCAAATGCTTTCACTCCCACCTTTGCTCTCATCTCTTCGAGCTCTAACCGGAACTACACATCTAACCACACTTTTGGCAAACATGAAGAGAAACAAATATATACACTATATTCACAATTATCCAAAACATGTAAAATTCATAAATATGATAAACATATACAAGTATCAATATAAACAAGTGAAAATAGAGAATATATACGATATCTACAAAACTAAAAAATAAAGAAACTATTGCAATGCGATCCAATAAAAACACCAATCCCCGGCAACGGCGCCATTTTGTTGGAAGCAGTATAGCGGCAAACAACAAAAGTTTTGGAAGTATTTTTCCAGGAATTTATCGTGTCCACAGAGATCGGTGCTACTGAACTGCCGTTCGACAATTTAAATGTTAATGAGTTTGGGTTTAGAATTGGTTGAAACATAAAAACAGAAAAGTAAATATTAACACAAGAAAATTCATTCGTCAAAGAGAAAAGACTTATCAAGCATGTATATATTCCACTCGTCACAAACTTAAACTTACCAACCAGTTTTACTCAACCTACAATACTCCTCAATATCATCCAGCATCGCTCTCAATATTTTTCATCTCTGACACACCGAGCTAAGAGAAAAACCGTATTACTCTCGTCGACACTCGACTCAAATAACACGGAGGCATTAAGCTTCGACACCCAAATAGATTGTTAGCTCTAAATCTATCTCTAGCATCCAGAAACTAACAGATAATCATCCCTAATGAAGGTTTGCGATGTTTATCTCTAACACAACCCAAACCCCGCGCATAAAGCAAAAATTAGAGACAATCATCGATAAAGATTTGTAAAGCAAATTAAATATAATGCCATGGACGATAAATATACATAAGATCAAAGTAAAAACATATATAAACCCAACAAAGAAGAAAGACATGAAGAAAATAAGAAATGAACCAAACACTTCGCGGGTTGTCAGAGCCGATCGATGAGAAATCCACCCCGGATCATCCAAATGCAAGCTTCCATGATGTTTTCTAAGCTAATCTACTAAAGAAATGAAGTATGATGGAGCGGGAGCAAAAATCACCCAAACCATCCCTAAAAAATGTGTTTTTACCCATATTTATTGCTGTCATCATCGCAGACCGCGCTAAGCCCGGTTTTGGCGCTAAGCGCGCCCTTATTAATGTTAAACAGCCTTAAAAGCGCCCTAAGCACGCTAAGCCCGGTCAGCACGAGAATGAAAAAATTCTGCACTTGTTTTCTTCATAACTTTTGAACCGTAACTCCGTTTTTCGCCCGGTTCGAAGCGTTGGAAAGCTTATTCAATGCTTTATCTAACAATGCTCCAATATCAATGCTTTAATACTTACAAAATTAAATGGAAAACAATTAAACTCAATGATATTTACACGATAACGCAATACATACACTATAAAGTAAAGTAAACGTATTTACAAACAAAGCGGGGTTTATTAGAACGATTTTAACAAAAAGTATCGATAAGTGCAACAAAACTCATATACAAAAATAACTACAATTTGCACTTATCAGGTGTTAGTACCCAAAATGTCTATAGTACTCTATAAGATCCCTTTGAACTTTTTACGCTTTTTGGTTTGAAAAGTTTTGTTTGAAAAGAGATTGGGAAGGTGAGAAGAGAAATATTTTTTAGATTTGCCTCATGCCTATGTACCCACAAAGTGGAATATATGATAAAAACCTCGTAGTTCATGGTATAAATAACAAAGATAGTTTGTTATAATTGATTTTAAATATAAAGACAAGTCGTCATTTTAAGGAGAAAACTACGACGAGTCGCCCACAAGTATAAGAAAATAACATTTGCATCACCTTAAGATGAAGGATTTTTTCTTGGATTAAAAATCAACAAGTCTACCACTCAACATCTAAGTGGAAAATGTAAACATCTTAAATATGACGGGGAATAGCATAATTACATCTCAACTATGAAAATGAATTATGTCTAAACTTTTTAAAAAGTTTTAAAAGAAAAAGTGCACAAAGGCACAAAAGGTTTGAATGAGTTTTTGTATTTTTTAAGTCTTTTTGAAATTAGTCAAAGTATGATTAACATTGATTGACATTTATTTAAGAAAACAAAGTTTGAAAATCACTTGACCAAAGTCATGGTTTTATTATGAAAGCGGTTTATGCTTTGAAAACAAGAAGGTTTTGAAAAAGAGAGAAGATTTTGAAAATTGAAGAAGGGGTGGAGAAGAAGTGACTATTCTTAAGCAATAAGATAAAAGATAAGGATAAGAACGGTCCAACCACACAAGTAAGATCCATAACATAAGCATTCTTTCCTTTATATTAGGCCTTGATCAAGGTAGGTCTTCAAAAGAGAAACTCCAAGTGTCCAAAAATCCAAAGTTTATCATCACGAACTTCCAAGCATAGGTTGAGATCCTAGTTCTAAGTCCAACGTTCCATGTCCAATGCAAAGGATAGTAACCATAGTCCACCATTAAGAGAACAAATTTTTTAGGGGTTTAAACCTTTATTAATGTTTTTGGTCCAAATGGACAAAAGAAAAAGAGCATAAACATAAACAAATGGTCCAAGTGGACAAAGGAAAAAATGGCGGAAACATAAACAAATAATATGATGTGATATGATAACATAAAGCATAAAAAAAATAAAGAGAGATAGGGAGCAAGAAGGAAGCATAAACATAACACAATTAATATAACAATATAGCGCAATGGTGATCCAAAATGAGAGAACAAGTTTTGTTGTTTTTCGGAAATGCTCAACTAGTCATCCATGAGAATGAAAACATGGTCTCATACATTACCATGGGGAGGGCTCCAACTCGGATAAAATCAACGAGTATGTCAACTAACCCCCACAGGTAACAAGATAAATCCAATCTATTTCAAACTACGACATGGAAAAGTAGGAAACTGATAATTCACTTACAAAACATAACGATTTTCTGATTTCGGGTCCAATTTAGCGCTATGTTAAGCAATCGTAATTGGACTTATATAAAAGCCACGACTATCTGAGGTCGGTCAATAACAATGTTAGTGCTAATGCATTCTAGAAAAGTGATATGTAGATCACTCTCCGAAAGCAATACCGCACGAAAAGAAAAGAGGTAATGATCTCATCTTCATCAAGAACTTAAAATAAGTTCCAATGATATTGAAAACTTTCATTGATCAAAAGAAAAAAAAGGGAGAAGGGAAGCCGAATTGAATCACAATTTTAAAATCATTCCATTTTTAAGTTCAACCACTCATCTTGGTGGATTAAAGCACTACACATATCACTCACTCAAAGCACCTTAAATGAATTGAACAATTCACTTTAAAGATAGATTTAAATTAGTGAATGTTTATCCAACTTCATCGACACCATAAATCCATTGAATTTAAAGAGAAATAGGACCTTTAAAATTGAAAACCAAGGCAAAGATCAAAAGGAAATGGAAGAAGGAGGAAAAGAACTCAAAACAGTCCTAAAACAAGACAAAACACACATTCTGGAATGTGTTAATCGATTAACTTCCTCGTGTTAATCGGTTAACACAGTGAAAACAACAATCCCAGAACGCAGAAATAGGTGTTAATCAATTAACACCAGGAGGTTAATCGAGTACACCCGCTAAAACAACAAAAAATCAATTTGAAAAATGCAAAATCCTTGATCAATCATTTCTTCAAACACCTCATGATCAAGAATGCAATTGTGCACGAAAATTCAAGTAAAACAACAGTAAACAACACCAATGGAACACAATTTACAAGATCCAAAGATCAAGCAATGAGAATCAACAAGAGATCACATTGTGGAAGATGAATCAAGCACAACAATGGTGGAATAAGTGAGTTACCACTTCAAATCTGAAAATGCTTCAAATCAACTTCAAGAACCACACTCTAAAGCTTTGATCTACAGAAATTGATGATGAAAAAGTGTTTTGATGGAGGTTTAGCTCAAAGATTAGTAAGCTTCAATGAAAAGCTTACTAACTTTTAATGGAAGAAAGAGCTTTGGTGAATTGGGTAGATGAAGAAAAATGGGAATGGGGAAAAATTTTGACAAGGTGAATTTGGATATCAAAAGCTTGTAGAATGAATGAAATGAGGCCTCTATTTATAGAATTTAGGCTTGGGAATTTTTGTGGCTTGGAGCTTGGTTTAGAGACAAAATTAGGCTTGGAATTTAAATTTGGAGGCAAAATCAAGATCAAGTGGTGATTAATGAGGGTGTATGGTGGTAATTGAATGTGGTTATGTAGGGGAATTAAAATGAGGTGATCTAGAATATTCTCATGATGAAACAAGTGAAAATTTGGTGCCAAATGCTGTAGAATTTGAATTTGGCTCATTTTCACAATTCTGCGTGTGGTTAATCGATTAACCATATAGTGTTAATCGATTAACATAACAAAAATTGAGAAAATTTGCCTTTTTGTTGCACTGCTGTGGCTTTGGCTCGATTATTTTTGCTTGTCAAAGAAGGCATGGAAATAAACACATGAACCTTGGAGTCTCATGAATAATAGTCAATCAAATCTTGGGAAACTCTTGATCAAATGATTTTGAATTATTTGCATATCAACTTTGACTTTGTTCGGATGAATTTCATTCTAGCCGAGTGTCGCTCCCAGGATTTTCATCCAGGTACAAACGCGAGAGTGACGCGGAAAACAGAGTCGCCAGCCGTGTAAATTTATCACAAGAGGGGGAAAGGGAACACCGCATAAACCTGAAGAAGAGGGAAAGGAATGGTCATCGTAACCATAGCCTGGGTTCGGGAGTCGGTTACGCGAGGGGAAGGTGCTAGCACCCCACGCGTCCATCGTACTCGATGGGATCCACGCTTGTTGTATATTCTAAGGGTGAGTTATCCTATCATCTATGGCTGTACTAAAACGGGAGAGGGGAAAACAAAGACAGACTCGGTAGGACGTCGACATCCTAGGCCTACGTACCCCCTTTGTGCAATGGGGAATTCAGAGTCAACGTAGTTCGGACCAAGTTCTTTTTGTGTTTTTTATGAGCGACGTTAAGTTCGCGTCCGGCAGTTAGGGTCGATGCCTGTTTGCGACTCAGAGGGAAAGTAGCGTGCCCTTTTTAAAAATAGCCTTTAGTTTGACAATCCTGAAGGACAAAAAGGTTTGAAGTTTGTTTGTATTTTTTAGGACAGAAGTGACTTGAGTTAGTTCATAACTTGCATTGCACCAAAGTCTAGGGCACAGGGACGAATACTTAACGAATCGTCCCAAGACAGGACGCTCGCTAAGCACTCTAGAAAGATGAGAGGAAGCCCTTCATTTCTCATTCCCCACGCTTAAGGTTCGTGCGCAATACAATTTATCCTTATGAAGTGTTTTCAAGAAGTTTTGAGATGGGAAGAGAGAAGACACAAAGGAAACTCTAAAGGGAACTAAGAGTCCTAATGTTATCATGCATGGGTGACCTACGGTTAGTGAGGTTTGACGACAACCTAAGCCTAAAGAAAAGAAAAGATGAGAGACAGGAAAAGTGAGAGTGGACATGGATAACTATCCACACCCTTAAATAACTTACCTCAGCCCCTGCATAAAAGGTTAGTACAAACAGATGTAAGTGACAATGAAACTCAAACAATGACATATAATAGTGATTAAATGACCTATCACAATTCAAACATGCATTAAGGAATCAAAGAAACAAACCCTCAAGCAATGGCACAAGTGCCCTTTCAAACAAATAATCAGACATGATTAAGGATGCATACAAGAAAGACCTCAAACAAAAGCAATCAAACAATTAGAAAAACATCTTCTAAAATCACCAAATTAATTATCAACATATCTCAACCAGAAACAAACAACATATCAGAAACTCATGAAAGAATTCAAGATATAAGTCACTCAAACAATTATGCAAATCCAGATGAAAAATATGGTTCAACAGGCAAAAGGAAAGGACTAAAATGCAATATGAGATGGTTTTAAAAATGATAGAAAAATATTTTAATGCAATTCAATGTATTGGTGAATGAATGCAAAAAGAATGAGTTCAAAAGGTTTTGTATGCCATGAGAACAAAATTCTACAAGTTTAGGTATGCATGATATGAATAATTCAAAAGAAAATAAACCAAATAATTATTTCAGATGCTAAAAATAAAATAAAATAATAAAATAAAATTTGATAAAATTTTATGAAATGTAAAATGTGATGCATGAATTTTTTGGGAATTTTTTAATGCAATTAACTATTTTAAAAAATTAAAATGAAATGTAATGATTAAATAAAAATAAATAAAAAAAGAAATAAACAAATGGGGGTGCATTCAGTAAATAATTCAATTTGAAAGAGAACATGGGCTGAAAGGGAGGGGGTGCAGATAGAAAGCCCAGCTCACAAAGTCCAACAAGCGAAAGTCAATGGAACACAATACAACCAGTCAATGCTCAGGTTCAATAAGGGTCACATGATTCATCAGACGCTCAAAAACAAGTCAACATAATCAACCAGTCATTATGATCAAAGGCCATGATTAGCAAGTACACCATAATTATCAAACACGCACGCACACACAACCACCCAGCATACCATGCACAAGCCACGCGAGTCTCACATGCTCTCATTAATTTGTTGTCACAATATCAGCCACACAAATCATCCAACGCATGGGATCAGTCAAACAAAATAAAAAGTACACAAGATAAGAGGACAAGATCAGAGGGTACATGGCAACAAGTATAGGAAGACACACATGGAACCATTAAATAAAACTCAGAAAAAAAGAAAAAAAACAACATGTGGCCAGCTGTGGACCACACGATCAACCACATCAACGGCTGAGGACTCGTCTTCTTCATTGAAACCCTTGGTCGGCCGGAACTTCCACCAGTCGCCGGAGCCCTAGCTCCGGCCGCCACCCACGACCACCTGCAACTTAAAAAACCCAGAAAACGCAAAGGCATATACCATTTTGTCCAGAATTTCGCCAGGATCACGAATATCCTATTATTTTCCACAAAAGATCAACACAAAGAGCAAATCGAATGAAGAAAAGTGTGGGTCCAAAACTTTAAATCAACATTACACGCAAATCATACGTCCAAACTTCAAACAAAATAGATCAGAGTGATCAGTGAACATCACACACCATTATGCGCATCAAAGAGAGGAGTTTTATGATCATGAAAAAAACCACTAACCTGAGATTGTGCAACCTATTCTCTTGCTATTAGCTTCAAACGAGGGATGGTTTGTACTCTATGGATCACACGGGTTTTGATGGTGAAAGAATTTTTGGAAAAGCTCCTCTTGATTGAGAGATACGAATGATCCAAGTTTTAGGGTTCAAGCTTCTTTTCTCCTCCAATATCACGTGTCCTCTTTCAACCCTAGCATGAGTAAGTTTAAATAGATTAGGTCATCCCACTGATAATGATTTGGGCCTTGGTAATTCTCCACTTAATGAGTTTTTGACAAATTTGGAAATTTGAATAATGTGAAATACACCCTCCTCCATGCATGGATATCCAAATATTTCATGATGGATCACTTAAGTTTCAATTGCTAATCACACCTGAATTTGATTTGGGCCTTAAGATGTCTTGGTTCATGAGATTTCAATACTTTGGCAATTTTGCACAATGAAAAATAAGTAATGAATAAACCATGGATCCACTTGATTTAAAGGCCAACAATGCTCCTTAGGGAATGTCCTTTGATGTTGGAATATGTCTTGAAGCAATGGAATTAATTATAGGTCACCATGTCCCAAAATACAAAAGTTGTGAAAATGGAACCCTAAAAACCACTTTGCCTTCTTTTGGTCATAACTTGAGTTTCACAAATGATATGGAGACCCACTAGTACTTGTTGGAAAGAGGAGAAAAAGATATTCAACTTTCATGTTTGAGGAAAATTCATTTGAAGCTTTCTTGATGATGAAAAGTCAAGTTGAATGTAGTGTAAGGACTTGCCCAAAAAGGAAACTTTCAAATTATAGGTCATTTCCATATTTAGTAACTTTTGCACCAACCCTTGATTCTTGATAAATGGTATGAAATTTGACCCTTGAAGACCATATGAGGATGTGAGATGAAGAGAACCTCAAAATTTCATAGTTGACTTCCGCTCTCACTGTTGACTTTTACCCAATTCACTTGATTCACAATCCATTGGCCAATTGAACTTCTCCTTAACCAAACTGATGGGAAATCTTCCATTCCTAGATACTTAGGGACCCAAGGAATACCATGGAATCAAGTCTTGCCCAAAAAATCAGAAATAAACTGACTTTATGGCAAACCCTAATTTTGGTACCCTCAGTCTAGGAGGAAATAACACAGTCTCCAAATCCAAATTCCTCTGAATATGATGTGTATCCTCTCCAACAAAGATAAGATATGCCATTTGGTGATGATGAAAACCCAAGAAGCTTGCCTATTGAAGCAATAAACCCAAGAATCTCAAAACCCTAATTTCTGCACTGGTTAGGAGAGAGTGATCCACTTGAGCTCTCTTGCTTGACGCTTTGAAGAACATCTTCTCCTCTTGAACTTGCCTCAGGCACCTTGACCCTATGCTAAGAACCAATGATATGCACACATGATAATGCAAAAATGAAATGAAACATAAGCCAGTTAGTATTAAAGTAAGGAGAGCAAATTTTGGGGTGCTACACCGAGGAACTGATATTTGTTATTCTTTATTCCAATCTCTTCCTGAAAAAGTTAGTAAAGGGAAAAAAAACATATTTTTGGATTTTTAATTAAGCGTTAGTAAACATAAACATAAAAAAATATAAAACAAAAAAGAAAATAGGGGTGCTTGGTGATTTCTCTCAAAATCAAACCTACAAAGGAAGGCAAGAGAACCAAAGCTTGTGATCTTGTTTGTGGTATGAGATGAAAATGATATATGGAATCTTAGGGATAAAAATTAGGGTATTGCACTTAGCTTGTGAGATAAATAAGCCATCACTAGAAGATAAAACCTCAAGTTCCAGAAAGTAACTTAATATTATAAGATCTTGCATCTCAAAGTGCTCACACAAGACTTTCTTGAGCTCCTGAATTTAAACAGAGTCATCGCTAGTGATAATCATGTCAGCAGGAGTTGCAAGTGCATGCCTTAAAGACTTGGGACATGGTTTATTTCTATTCTAATAAGAATATGGAAGATGAGTGAGATAGTTTTGAATTAAGTATCCAAGTGTCTTGCAGTATCGACATCAATTTAAAGCAATATGACATTTTTTTCATGCAATTATGATATTAAACCATGGGACAATCAAAAAAAGAATGATCAGACTTACGATAATGACAAAAAAATTTGGTAGGCTTATTTGTAAATGCAAAGGCATGATCAACTTGTTGGCAAAATCTAGTTTCTTTAGACTTGAGACAAGGAATATCATTATCTAGTGTAGGAAAAAGGCTTCGGTGCAACAAGGAAGCTCGAATTGGCTCATATGTTTTTTTGGTCAGTAGAATCTTTCAGAGAAGGCTCATATGAGGCTAACTGATTCCAAATAACTTCCACCTATGCTAAAAACTCATAAATAGGTTGACCACATTGTTGTTTCAAATTACTAAGATCTTTCAATAATTGATATTGATGAGATAAATCAAAGATAATATAACATTATTTTAAATGATCCCATACATCTTTGGAATTCTCGAATATTCCAAATTGTATATGAATACTCAGAATAAAGGTATTCTGAAACTAAGTAATGATTTGATGATTCTTTTTGTTCCATTCCTCTAGTTTATCGACATAAGCCTTTAATGTTTGAGCATTAATTCTCGCCGAACACTTATTATTCCCTTGTCATGTATCGCCAAAGTCAACGACGTTTTATGAGTCTGCTTATTGCTTCAGTCCAATGATTATAATTTGAGCCATCGAGACCGCCCTAAAAGAAGAGTCGACGAAAGGTCGCCCAGGGGGAGGTATTTCCTCGCCCTTGAGTTTTCCCTCGCCCATATGTTGATTTCTTTATTTAACGACGGGAAAATGCGTCATTTTTAACTTGAGGCTTTCTGCATAACACTTTTCGGTGATCTCTTGATCTCATCAAACAACCCCTACTCATCCATTGGAGAGTGGACATTTCATGCACAAATACAAAGTAGCTAAAGCGGATCCCAGTTGGTTAAGGGTTGGCCGCCCAATAATTATATTATACGAAGAGAAGGTGTCAATGAATATATACTTAAACTTTATTTTTTTTTGCTTGGTCCTGTTCTCCAAACGTGATTCTCAGGGTTATGTACACTTTTACCCGTACATGTTCTCCTGAAAAATCTGATCAGTGATCCCTTGAAAGGCTTCAGGTCTTCGGGGTCGAGAAACAATATCTCGAAGACGTCCCAATACAGTATGTCGAAAAAGATTCCCTGATCTAGCATAATCCTTTTAATCTCTCAGTCTTTGCATTTGAATGAGATGACCATGGGTTCATCATTGTAAGGATGGATGTCAGACACATCCTTCTCTGAGAAGACAATCGCGCTTTCTAGTGGTTCCATGCTCATGACCTTACAAAGGTTTTCTACGTTCAGAATTTGGACGACATATCTTTTGCGGGCGGAGCTAGTTTTTCTGCCTCCAGTGAGTCCTCCTGCTATGGTGTTGAGTGTGTGATGTGCCGCTTTGTTGCCCTTTCCCTAATATGCCTATTTGGCTTTGTTTGACTTGAGGCTTCCAGCGCCTTCCGTCGGGTTAGAGGGGTTTCCCTTCACATATTTCTTGAGGTGCCCCTTATGTATCGACTTTTCTATTTCCTTCTAGTTTGTAGCAGTCCTCGGTATGATTTTCATTGACTCTATGGAACTTGTACCACCTTCCGGGCTTAGATCCCATCACCTCGGCCTTGGGAGTATGCGTGTTAGGATGTTGTGTAGGTGGAGTAGCTCGTGTCAGATTTGTTCTATGAGGGTATTAAGGGGTGTGAAACTTTCTGCTGCATTCCCCATTTTTTGAACATTGACTTGTCCTTCATGTGCGATGAGTAATTGTTTTTCCTCAGAGGATGTGAGCTATCGGCGTCGAGAAGACACTTCTTGAAGTCGTGAGCTTTTTTTTTGGCGTTTCTTTCCTCGCCTTTGATGTAGCACTCAGCCCTAGTGACCACCTCGGCCGTTGTGAGTGTTGACTTTTAGGGAAGGGACTCATTGAAGTGTCTTTCCTTAAGTCCATTTTGGAATGTCCCTATGAACATTTCTTGGTTCAGAGAGACGAACTTAATATTTGCTTCGTTGAAGTGGGATACGTAGTCCCTCAGCGATTCTGTTGGGCCTTGGAAAATGTTAAACAAGCTAGAGGTGGACATCTTCCTATGGTAACTAATGGTGAATTTGGTGTACCAACTATCTTACCAATTCCTGGTAGCTATTAATGAAAGCACGAGGAAGACCCATGTACCATTTGAGGGTGGCATCTCTGAAAGTTCCTAATACCAGCTTGCATTTTAGAGAGTCTGAAGCTTCTTGTTATGGCCACTTGCGTATTGATGGGGGCTAAGTGCTCATAAGGATTGTTGCGTCCATCAAACTTGGCCAAGGAGGAAGTTTTGAAACCCTTAGGCACAGACGCCCCCCATATTTCGCCTGAGAGTGACTTAGAATCAGCAATTAAACCTCTTCTAGGGGTTCAACCTTTTTCCGGTGCTATCTAATGTTATGGACTTCATCTTGCAACATCCAGTTATGGCGACGTAATTCGTCCATGGCGGCGCGCATCTCCGTCGCGGCATCAGCATCACCGCTACCGCTGGTGCTTTCTAGCGTAGGGGATGAAGCTCTCCTAGCAACCATAGTTGGGGGTGGCTAAATGGAGGAATGAATGGTCTCAACGGGAAGGATGATGGTGATAAGAGAAGATGTGATCCAAGTTAGTTTTATCGGTGCACCACGGTTATCGTCACCGTACTGGTCAAAAAGTACAAGTATGTGTGTTCCCCCTGCAAGGGCAGAGAGACTTAGAGGCCTTGGTATGCGTATTACATGTTTTGGTGGTGTGGACTTTCTTACGATGGTGAGAAGCCCTGTACGGTGGTGTTTAATGCTATTAGAGAGACCAACTCACATGAGGTAAGAGGCCTTGTTGGTGACCAAAGCTACTAGGATTGTAGGCAGGCAGTTTGGTTGATCACAAGTGTTACGGTAGTAACAAGCGCGGTGCTCTTTGAGTTACGGAGAGTGTGTATGACTTAGAGTCTATCTTTTTCCCCGTGAGAGGTGACATATTTATAGAGATATCCAGGACCTAGGGTTTCCACCTCTTTCGTGGTCTTAATTGCTTCTCTCTTACTAAGGGAGGTTATTGATGTTGGAGAGTCCGGGAGAGTCGGGAGCACCAATGAGATTAATGTTCCAGGACCACAAGAGATGGAAACACCACATCTCAACCAAAAAACATTAAGGTGTTTGGTAAATGGGTACTCTCTGTTATAAATCTAACATTCCACCATTCACATGCGATGTGGGATTTTAACCATTCACAATTGCACCCAACATTCTCCCCACAAATGTGAGTCCCCCACATCTTATAACAGGATCTAACATCGGATCTAGCTCCTGCTCCCCCACCAAGTCGACCCACGACTCTGATACCACTGTTGGGTCTTCATGAGGAGCATCCACATTAGATCAAGAGCAACACACAAGAGAGAGGCTTAACTTGAATATGTGTTGTCTCTCTCACTTGTGTGTTGCTCTTGACCCAATGTGGATGCTCCTCACGATGACCCAATAATTGATCACCTATCTTCTAAGAGTCACGGGAGACTTTCTTTTCCTTGACTCCCACGTTTGTTGTAACACCCCATTTTTACCCGGCAGATAATAGTAAAATCAGAGTTATAAAATTTCAACAAACAATAGGATGCTACACTTTCATCTTAAAAACAACTTCGATTAATTTCATATGAACGGATACATAACACTTTGATCGGATGAAACGATAACAACAAAATTCATATATACCTTCTTTTCAAAGCAAAACAACTTCAAGATATAAATATTCAACTTTGATTCACCTAACATTTTTGTTCGACTAAAACAACTTCAAAACAACATAATACTTAATAAATTCAACTTAAAAATTCAGCAACATAAAACATATTCAACAATAAACAACAAGCGTCCATCCCCCAAGTGTTACGTATCAGAGCGACATCACCGACTCAAACTAGTAAGGATAAACGAGCTTCATCTTTACTAACCTGCACGTTACCAACATAGGGGTAACATTCAAACAGAAGGGGTGAGATATCGAATAATATAAACAAGAGTATGATAATCAATACATTAGATTAAAATCATACAATTTCACTACTTTACAACAACAACAAACAAAGATCATCAACAACTCAACAACAACTTTATCAACATAATACAACAACAACTTTATCAACATAATACAACAAAAACTTCATCAACATAAGTAATGCAACACCAAAATGCGACTCAACTATGCGTATGCATGTGGTACCATTGGAGCAAAACTCCCAACTTAAAAACTGCCAGTTTATCGAGGCATCAAGGCATAAGCCCTCAACTTTCAACTTGTGCCAATCCAGGCCAACGTGGTGTGAGCATCGGCTCCGACATAATAATGCAAGTATGTTATATGGCATGTACGACTCAACAACGTAAACAACGTAACAACGTCAACAACATAAGCAACTTATACAACATGAACAACTTAGTCAACTTTGGCCATTAAGCCTTCAACTTAAAATTTATCCGTATATCGGAACGAAACAACACAATCAGCTGTACCTGCAAATCAACTTTTCTGACATAATTTCAACAAAAAAATTTAACAAAAATCACCTACTAAATTACCCGACTTACCCCGACAATTTTCGTTAAATTCCGGGCAGCTAAATTTTCCACTTAATTCTACTTAATTCGGCTAAATCAATACTGTCTTACATGTTATGATCACTACGGATTTATTTTTACTGATGCTAAAAATTTTCAACTTACCGATACAAGCACAGTTATGTTATCACTCCTACTGTCATCAAAATTTCAACTTTGATAAAAATACCAGTATCTGCTAAATTCTCCTTTCCTGCTAAAACTCCCATTTTCTGCTAAAACTGCTAATACTATTTTTTTCTGTTTCTCAGACAAAACTGCTACCACTAATTTTCTCATTTTATGTCAAAAAACTCGTTATGTTAATTTACTGGTATTGTCACCTATTAATTCTGCTAATAAGTTAATTTTTCAAAACACACACACTAGCAGTATTTTATTAGAATTAAGAAAATATGTTAATTCACCAAAACACACACTCCTAGGAATTTAAGGTGGCTCGCGCCACCAATTAATCCCCTCCAAGAGGTGGCTTGCGCCACCCATATGCTCAAAAGATGTGGCTTGCACCATCCTCCTTATGTGTTACAGGGGTGGCTTGCGCCACCCATTAATTGTCACACAGGGGTGGCCTGCGCCATCCCCCTATTATATATATATATATATATATATATATATATTGTTCTGGACTGGACCAATGGCTAAAATCGGCCCAATCCACCTCTGCTCCAGAGCAGCCCAAATTGCCTAAGCCAACCCACAGAGGGGCAAAAGTGACATTTCTGCCCCTCCAAGCGGGCAAGGAACGCAACGTCCCTCCCCGGCTCTAATGCCCGTTACACACGGCTTCTTCGCTGCCCGAACGGCAATGGGCAGGTGCCCGCAACTGCGTCTATGCCCGACATAACGGCTAGTTCAGGGCACCCTGCCCGATATAACGACTAGTTTGGGCGGTTACCTATTCTTTGGGAAAAATGGCTAGTTCGCCCCGAAAATAGGACCGTTGACCACGCGATGGGGGTTCTATATAAACCCTCTCACTTGAGAGGGTCAGGTATCACATTTTCACCCTAAGAATACACTTTGTACTTGCCCCTTTTTCTCTGACCCTTTCTTACTTGAGCGTCGGAGTACCTTTCAGGTACACCACCTCCTCTCCTCATTCTCAAGCCGAGCACGTTGCACGCCTTACGACCAGCCATCATCCGGGCACCTCACCTTCTGTCGACCAGCTCGCGTGGACCAGTTCGAATACATCGGATCAGTGGCGCCGTCTGTGGGAAACTCCTTGTTCTCCCCTTCTTTCTTTCCTCCTCGGAAACGAAAAGATCAAAACATACTTTCTTTGATCCGCCCACACATGGCCGCTCAGAACTCCGCAAAAGGTGCTGACGCTACGGTTCTTATCCCCGTCAACAAGATGGACGTTAATGGCAGTTCGTTGTTACTTTTTGATCCCCGTTTCCTTCGAGACGGGGCCACTGCGTCTCCAACTTCTCCTCCCACCGAGCAAGGAGGAAAATAGTCACCGTTGGGGGAACGACCAATTCCTGGCCCCCCCAACGCTGATCTGGCCGTTGCAGCCCTCCTAGATGATGTCAACCACACGAACCTCCTTATCTTGCAGCAAGGAGAAAGGATAGGAGCCCTCGAAGAAGCAGCTCTTCCAAGATCTTCTCCTCCCAAGAGGAAACACCAGAAATCAAGAAGCCCGCCACCTAGGCGTCGGGAAGACCGTATGACGAGGCGTGATCCTGAACCATTACGCATTCGCAAACGTGACCAGATCTCCCCGCGGGATCAGTCACCACCAAGACACAAGAGAACGAGGCAAGACGGGCATTCTCCACCTGTCAGACCTCGTGACCGGCCACGATCGCCCTCACCTTGAAGAGACCGCCGCCGCGAGCGCAGACAACGGTCACCGTCGACTTCAAGTTCAGACAGCGACGACGAGCCTCGTGGCCCGTTGTCCCGCAGGATCCTGGCCACCCGTCTTCCCAAAGGACTAGAGAAGCCTCCGTCTCTAGGGACTTATGATGGAACCACGAACCCAGACGAGCACATAGAAAACATAGATGCTCTTCTGGACTACAGAGGTGTATGAGGAGCCATCAAATGCCGCCTGTTCCCAACCACGCTCTGGAAGGGACCTTCTGGACGGTTCCATGACTATACCCCCCTCACTACCTCGAGGGAGAAAATCTTGTCCGAATGTGCCAACTCAGAGTTCAAACAGGCGGGAGTACGTTTCCCCAAACAGCTACCGACCAGGCCAGGTGTAGATAAATCCAAGTATTGCCGCTTCCACAAAAGCCACGGCCATACGACGGAGGAATGTATCCACCTCAGAGATGCCATAGAGATCCTCATTCGCGACGGCCACCTGAAGCAGTTTGCGAAGAAGAAAGAGGCTCCCCGACAAGAAACCCAGGAAAGCAAGAAGGCTGCAGAAGAGACTCCGCCCTCCGAGGACACCAACGTACAGGTCGCTTTGTCCATAACCCGGCCAGAGGACTTCCGTATCCCTGATGGTCTACCCGCCTCCACATTCCTCGGCGCTCATAGCCCGTGGGAGACCTTCCCATCGGCCATGGTCATCTCCGGTGGTGGATTCAACAAAATCACGGTCGGTTCAGTCAAAAGGAAATTTGAGCAACTGATCAGCAAAAGCTCCAACGAAGTCACCACGCTGGATACCACTCACAAAGGATCATCTCCCATTTCCTTCTACAAGGAGGAACTCCTCGGCGGGTCACCAATCTCAAGCATCCCCCTTCTCATCCGGGCAAGGATGGCGAACTTCGACGTTCGCAGGATACTCGTAGACCAGGGCAGTTCGGTTGACATAATGTACAACCACCTGTTCGAGACATTGCAGCTGGACGACTCTCACCTTACTCCATACGTTGGATCCGACCTACAGGGATTCAACGGAGCAGTAACAAGGCCCCGAGGTTACGTAGAGCTCATAGTAACCTTCGGTTCAGGAAAGACAACCCGAGCAATCAAAGCACAGTTTCTGGTAATCGACTGCCCGTCACTATATCAGTGTATTTTTGGAAGGCTAACCCTGGCGGAGTTGATTGCAGTGCCTTCTACCGTACATCTCAAGATGAAGTACTACACTTCTGAAGGGATGGTCGCCACCCTCCACGGCGACATCGAAGCTGCCCGTCGATGCTTTGAAGCAGCATCAAAAGGACCGAGCACCATCTCAGCGAAGCCAAGGGTATCTGGTCGTCCTCCTTTGCCCAGCAGCTCCGAGCAGCCAAAGCCACTCCCCCAGGTCGAATCCATCGATTTGGACAGCCGTTTCAGCGAGGAGGATCACGCTAAAGACCTGACGACTTCGGGCAGCCAGTCCCACAACAGTGGCCATCTCCTACGCCCCATCCCAGATGGCAACTTCGAGATCGTTCCATTCGGAGAAGACCCCCAGCGGGGAGTGAAGATCGGAGCAGACCTCCCCGACCTGGCCAAGAGACAGCTAAAAGCGTGCCTCCGGGAGAACTCAGACTTATTCGCATGGAGCGCTGCTGAAATGCCAGGATTGGACCCCTCCGTCGCTTTCCACCAGCTTACAATTGATCCGACCGTCAAAGCCGTTGCCCAGCGCAGAAGGAAATAGTCCCTGGAGAATATGGAAGCCGCGGAGAAAGCTGTTAAAGACCTTCTAGAAGCTAGGTTTATTTCTGAGGCCAAATACACTACATGGCTCTCAAATGTTGTACTTTTAAGAAAAAATAATGGCAAATGGAGAATGTGCGTTGATTATACCGATGTTAATAAGGCCTGTCCGAAGGACGCCTACCCCCTCCCCAATATAGATAAACTCGTAGATAACTCCGCAGGTTTTAAACTTTTATTGTTCCTCGACGCCTACTCGGGCTATAACCAAATCCCAATGGCCGCGAGCGATAAAACTTACACGGCCTTCATGACCGAATCAGGCAACTATTACTACAACGTAATGCCCTTCGGACTGAAGAACGCCGGCGCTACGTACCAACGAACGATGAACAAAGTCTTCCAAGGACAAATAGGCGACATGCTCGAGGTATACATGGACGACATGATCGTCAAGTCCCACGAGGAGCTGGACCACGTCGCCCACCTTCGCCAAATTTTCGAGCAAGCGAGAAAATATCAAATGCGTTTTAACCCAGAGAAGTGCACGTTCGGAGTACGGGCAGGTAAATTCCTTGATTTCTACTTGACGGAACGAGGAATAGAGGCTAATCCCGAAAAATGCCGGGCATTCTCTGAGTTCCCAACGCCCACGTCTAAGAAGAACATCCAGTCCCTCAACGGGGGTACTCACCTCGTTGTCCCGCTTCGTCGCAAAATCCACCCAACACGCCCTTCCTTTCTTCAAGCTCTTGAGAAAAGAAGCCGCGTTTGAATGGACCAAAGAATGCGAGGCATCCCTCCTTCACTTAAAGCAAGCCCTGTCGAACCGCCCGTGTTATCGCGACCAGATACCGGGGAAGTTTTGTTCCTATACCTCGCCGTCACTGCCGAGGCCGTGAGCGCCGTTCTCATTCGCGAAAATACTGTCGGGCAAAAACTAGTATACTTCACGAGCAAAGCGTTGCAAGACGCGGAGTTGCGATACCAACAGATAGAAAAGGTAGCATTGGCCCTCATCAACACTGCCAGACGACTGAGGCACTATTTCTTGGCCCATACGATCGTGGTAAGGACGGATCAACCCATCAAGCAATTGCTGGGCCGGCCAGACATGGCCGGTCGAATGCTCAAGTGGTCGTTGGAGCTGTCCGAATTTGAAGTCCGGTACGAAAGCAGAAAAGCTCTCAAAGCACAGGCCCTGGACGATTTTGTGGCGGAAGTAACCTTCTCAGACTCCTCGCCCCACATAGCAAACAGATGGACCATCTACGTGGACGGAGCATCCAGCTCGAGCGGCAGCCGGGCAGGAGTAATTCTTGAAAACGACGAAGGGACCATAGTAGAGGCGTCTCTCACTTTGTCCTTCCCCATGTCGAACAACCAGGCTGAGTATGAGGCCTTCCTCGCTGGGTTGCGCCTAGTCAAAGACCTAGGGGCAGAAGAAATCGTCATCTTCACGGACTCTCAGCTCGTAGCCCACCAGATCTCCGGGCAGTATCAGGCCAAAAACGACAGTCTATCTGAATACCTCTCCCTAGTCAAGGAAAAGATGTCGAAGTTCAGGACAGTAGCAGTAAGACATGTTCCCCGCGAACACAACGTGCGAGCAGGCGTCCTGTCCAAACTAGCGAGCACCAAGAGGAAAGGCGGAAACAGGTCAGTCGTCCAAGAGATACTTCCCCAGCCCAGCATCGATAAGGGGTCCTCGACCCTACACGTGCACGCGATCGGAGACAGGGACTGCTGGATGACGCCCGTGTACAACTACCTCACCAGGGACGAACTTCCGGATGACCCCAAGGAAGCCAGCACCATCAGACGAAGAGCTTGCTCGTACGTCATCCTCGAGAATAAACTTTACCGAAGGGGCTTCTCCATCCCACTACTAAAGTGCATAGAGGAGGAGATTGTCCCCCACGTGTTACGAGAAATCCACGAAGGCATTAACGCCCAGCACCTGGGAGGAAGGTCCCTTGCCCGCAAGGCACTCCGGGCAGGATATTATTGGCCAACTATGCAGCAAGACGCCAAGGAGCATGTGAAGAAATGCGACAAATGCCAACGGCACGGGGATATACACCTAGCTCCACCTAACGAGCTGAAAAGCTTGGCATCCCCGTGGCCATTCGCCTAGTGGGGCCTAGACATCCTAGGACCCTTCATGACGGGGTCCAGCCAAAACAAATACCTGATAGTGGGCGTAGATTATTTCACAAAATGGATAGAAGCAGAAGCCTTAGCGAAGATAACAGTACTTAACATTCTACGCTTCTACAAGCGGAATATCCTTGCCCGTTTTGGGATTCCCCAAGCAATCGTCACGGACAATGGGACACAATTCACGGACAAGAAGTTCCAAGACTTCGTCACCCACCTCGGAACAAAGCAACACTTCGCTTCGGTAGAGCACCCCCAGACCAACGGGCAGGCGGAAATGGCTAACCGCGTCATCCTTCGTGGCCTCAAACGAAGACTGGATGAAACGAAGAAAGCCTGGGTCGAGGAGCTCCACAGCGTCTTATGGGCATATCGCACTACTCCCCAGTCCACCACCGGGGAAACGCCTTTCCGCTTAGCATATGGCATGGAGGCTGTTTTACCCATCGAAATCCACGTGCCGTCCAGGAGGACCGAATCACCTCTAGACGAGGAAATGAATAACGAAGCAATGAGAAAAGAGCTCGACCTCGTCGAGGAAATCCGAACAGGAGCAGCCCTCCGCGAAGCGTCCCTTAAGCAAAAAATGGCAATCAGGCACAACGCCAAAGTCTTACGACGAGAGTTCGATATGGGCAGCCTTGTCCTGCGAAGAAACCACAAGGACTCTCGCGAAGGCAAACTAGAGGCCAACTGGGAAGGGCCATACAGAGTCCGTGCCAAAACGGGAAATGGTGCATACTTCCTCGAAAACCTCAACGGGGAGGCACTCCCTCGACTATGGAACGCTGAGAAACTTAAGCAATACTACAGCTAAAGTAACCTTAGGCTTCCTCGTATCCAGAGACCGCCTAGCGATCATCATGCTCGCCCAGGTACAAGCGACACATGCACACAAAGTAGAATCCCGCTCAAACAAACAAGCCGGAACTCTGCTCGTCGGCGGTCCTCAACCGAGCACCGCCTTCGCCCAAGTACCATGATTGGCAGAACCCCAGCTCGCGATAGGACGTTCACGCCGCGACCTCAGGCCTCAATCGTGACCTGAGATCCGCAACCTCGCCAGGGACTTCCCCGGCTGTTCGCCCAATTCCCCGCACTGGCAAATTCACACGCAGCGAGCTACCTTTCAAAAGATAACTCTACTAACAGACACACCCTCCGACGGGCAGTCATACACGCACAACTAAGATAAAGTACAGCAATAATGTAAAGTACAACAAAAATTGTATAAATGTACCGGGCATTAAATAAAAAGGCCACAAGGGCCAAAAGACTGTGCGTATTACATAAAAAAGGGGGCCATTCCCCCCCAAAACCAAATAAATTACAAGTTAATCGACGGCACGCAGGCCGGACAAAACACAACAACATCAAAACAACATGAATCCTCATCCTTCCACATGCTCGGTCACCTCTGACTCGGGCTCCTGCTCCTCCGCTGGCTGATCTTCGGTTTGAGCTTCGGGGGTGTCGAGAACCAGGCCTGCGGGCAAGACGATGCGACCATCCTCCACTCGTGCAAGGTAGCGGATACCATCGGTCGAAATGTCGAGCCCGGGGTTCACCACCCGCAACTGGGCCACGACACTTTCAAAAGACTCCGACGCCACATCAATGCCATCCTCCTCGGCTTGCAGTATCCTGGTGACCAGCTCAGGCCTAGTTTTCAGCACCTTTATCTCATCCGGTTCATCAGCACCCGGGGCACTGGCCGTCATCAGCTCCTTGTTCAAGTCCTCCGCAGCCTTCTTCTCCGCCTTCAGCCTGGTTACCTCCTCCTTCAGCTTATCCGTCTCCTCCTCGGCCTTCCTCCTAGCCTCGCGAGCACCCTTGACCTCTTCCTTTAGGGACACCTCGGAGGCCCGGGCAGTAGTGAGTTCAGCCTCAAGCACAGAGTCCCCTTCCGCATAAACGGCCGCCATTTCCAGCATCCTCACCATGGCAGAAGCATCCTGGGCCACCATCACCCTCTTGCTCGCTCGGTCCATGCTTTCGAGGTTGAGTGACACACGGAGGAAGCTCAAACTTCCCTTTCTCGGGCGCCCGAGTCAGGTCCACGGCATCCGATGACCTTTGCCGCTTCGCTCGCCCAGCCAGAGCCAATGGAGAGTCCCGGGGAGCTGGAGTAGGAGAAGCAGAGGTTTCCACCGCAGCTTAAGCAAGGGGAAGAGCACGAGCACCACCAACAGGACGGGCCTTGGGAGGAGCCGCTCCAGCCTTGCCCCACGCCATGGCGTTCCTCACCACACGATCACGAGCACTGAGGGCCACGGGCACATTGAGACAATCTTCCTCGTCTCTTTACGACGACTCTGCGCGACTCCCCCGGTCGACGAGCAGTCCTTAAGTCATCACTCCCATGCTCGGGAGCAACGACTTGGGGGGCTCCTGTTCTGGACTGGACCAATGGCTAGAATCGGCCCAATCCACCTCTGCTCCAGAGCGGCCCAAATTGCCTAAGCCAACCCACAGAGGGGCAAAAGTGACATTTCTGCCCCTCCAAACGGGCAAGGAACGCAATGTCCCTACCCGGCTCTAATGCCCGTTACGCACGACTTCCTCGCTGCCCGAACGGCAATGGGCAGGTGCCCGCAACTGCGTCTATGCCCGACATAACGGCTAGTTCAGGGCACCCTGCCCGACATAATGGCTAGTTTGGGCGGTTACCTATTCTTTGGGAAAAACGGCTAGTTCGCCCCGAAAATAGGACCGTTGGCCACGCGCTGGGGGCTCTATATAAACCCTCTCACTTGAGAGGGTCAGGTATCACATTTTCACCCTAAGAATACACTTTGTACTTGCCCCTTTTTCTCTGACCCTTTCTTAATTGAGCGTCGGAGTACCTTGCAGGTACACCCCCTCCTCTCCTCATTCTCAAGCCGAGCACGTTGCACGCCTTACGACCAGCCATCATCCGGGCACCTCACCTTCTGACGACCAGCTCGCGTGGACCAGTTCGAATACATCGGATCATATATATATATATTTTTCATCCATGATCATTACCGAATACCAGTTCACCAAATCAACCACAAACATATACCACAGAATAATCAAATTCCACAAAACAAGAACAATTCATCCATATAGTTCAACACATTCACAGTAGAAAAATCCTACAAATCCCAATCCCACGTATTAACATCATATACCCGGTTATAAAATTCGAACCCCACCCTTACCTTGGATTAAAGGTTGCTCTCTAATAATTTCTGGTCGAATTCCGATTAAACCTTGCTTTGCCTCTTTTGCACGATCAATCCTCCATGACTCTTTTTCCTCTTTTCAGCAACTCCTGTAACCTCCAGCAAAACCCTCGTTCACTTTCTGTAACTTCCTTTTCTTACTGCCACTTCTATTATTTTATTTTCCAAATAATCTAATAATAATAATACCATTATTTACTCTATTTGGGCTTCACTTCATACACCTCCAAATTGCTATTTATCACACAACAACCAAATCCAATTTAATTAAATAATAGTCCAATATAATAATATTATTTCTAATATTATTTCTCCGATTAAACCGACTAATTACTCGACTACCCACCGAACAACTCAAACAACATAATACTCTAACTTCTCCTCTTAGAATAATACCGACAAATTCTCAACTTCGACAATTTCGAATAATTAAATCCTTAATTAATTTAATTAACTAATTAATTAAATTCGGGGCGTTACAACTCTCCCCCACTTAGGATATTTTCGTCCTCGAAAATTTACTCGATGCACCACACTCCAACTAGGTTATCTCAGCTAACAAATCAACTTCCCATCATAGGAATTAGCTACTCGCACTCGGACCATCACTCTAGGTAACGAGGCAACAACAAGGATAAGAGCACAAAAACCCAAAGCACAACATCAACATAATCAAACTATCGACATCGTGGTTACCCACATAAGAACCAACCGCTCTGCACCGCGCTTTCACTGCGCACTCTGATTAATTGTAACCATCAAATCTACCAAGTTCACATCAATTTCCGACCATCAAAGCAGACATAAAAAAAAGGCTTTCGACTTAACTCATCGGTAATTCAAACCAAACAGGCTTCTACACTTTGATGACTAACCACTTCGAACTTAGATCCGTAAATAATACCTCCGAATATCCAACACAACTACAACTGCAGCCAATTTCAAATCTTGAATAGGATAGATACTTTCAAGAATTCCCAATTATCGTCAACATAAGCTACAACTTCACCACCTTGTACTAACACGTCATCAAAATTCATCTCAACGCATGACAACATTACCACAGCATAAGGATACATGTGTCCAATTAATCTCAACAAGAAAAAAATCATCTTCCAAACAGAGCTTAACACCCAATAGCCATAGATTTAGCCTCAATAACCTACACTTAACATGGCATATTAACCAAACCAATCACACAAACTAATTCATCAAGTCCTACTCATACTAGCACAATTCTTCAAAATCCCTCATCCGAACTAACACAACCACTCAACTTCATCTTTACAAATCATAATTCACACCTTGCTAACTCAGTATATAGCTTCACTTCTTTCAATACTTGCAACTCAACTCTCAAATACTCTACGCGCTCTTCTTCTGATTTTATAAAACATCAGAATATCCGCAACGAACACCAGTTCTAACTTATCCAAACAAGTATGGAAAATACCATTCGTATTTCCATATATACACTTTAAGGCATACCATCCACTACCCTTCTCGATCCGACATCCTCGGTCAAATCATAGTCTTACATTACCATTTACTTCCTACTTGGTTTATCTCTACAATTCTTCAAGTCTCATGTCAGTCGAATTCTCGATCCACCACAAACCAAAACCCAAGTTATCCGGAACACGACTGTGAGTTTCCAAACTACTCACTGATCAACTCGCAACCTCATACTAACATCCTCAAGTCCGCCTCATTTCCCCTATATAGGAATCCGCATCGACAACTCAAACAATTCATATGCACTTGGGTCAACCCCAGACAATTCACTGTGCATACTATTCTAGTTGGCAAGACACGTCTACTCCATCCAACATGATTCCGTCGACTATCAACAAGAGATTAAGGGTGATCAGTTCCTCAATTTGTCAATAGACAGCCGACAACCATAATGGTGGCATAAATCATCATTACCCACCTAAAATAGTGTCTTCTTCCTCGTACTCAAAGTTATCTAAGCATACTGCTCTACCATTTCTCTAAGGCTTACAAACGTTTTCTTAAATTCCTTATTTCCAAGAGCGCACAAAATCCAACGCATATATTCTTATACACACTTGTTGCACAACCTGATTATCGAATATCCTTCTGATACATCAAGTACAATCCAAATTGGCCCACTTCAAACGAAACATTTATCCAAGTCCAAAACTTTTGACAACCCTAACCAATCCTTCGTCTTTCTTTTTAATCTCACAACTTCAATGATCCGTATAGTTTCACACTTGATTCTCATTCCAATCATAATCTCAATAATACCCTATCATCATCGGGTTGGTGATATAACTTCCAAAAATTTCTGACTCATGCCGACACATCTCGCCAACAACACACAATCCACTTTACTATTTAACATTCCTCAAAGATTTCTATACTTTAATCATTCTCAACTATCATACGCCGCACTTCCACGCGCTTCTCCGATATTCTTCTTCTTATTACTAAACATTTCATACTTGACTTCATCTTACTATTTCCAGCAAGAATTATCCAACTTCAAACACGATTATCTTCTTCAATACAGACCTCCCAGACACAAAATTATATTCCAAAATGAAGGGAATTTCGTGTAGATTCCAGAACTTCAAGAATCGCTCAAATCTGAATTACGAGTAAAAAGTTATCGTCCTTGCAATGGGACTGGTCAAGAAATCCCGTATACAAACTTCCACCAACAAAATCAGCATCAGACCCAACTCTTCAAACGCGTCTTTATCTCTCCTCAAAAACATGCCGAAGACAAAATTTATATGCAAACTATAGGGAATTTCGTAAACTTTCCGAAAAGTCCAGAATCGCTTTCAACGGAGTTACAAGTAGAAAATTATGCTTCTATTACTGAAGGTTGTTCCATAAATACGAAAATAAAAACCGAGATTAGTGAACATGAGTTCTACCTCTTTCTCTTGCTCCCAAGATCTTCCAACTATCCTTGCTCTGCGCCCAACTCTGGAAATCATCCGATTTCACTCCAGATATTCTCCACTTGCATATCACTATTCGTCACATTGCCCTCTCTTCTCCGAGAAGCAAACATCAATCATACTAACTCGTCCTCCTTCAAATGACTCAACTGGACTGGCAGATAAAATCATGATTCCATACTTTCGTCGATTCGCAACAACACAGTTCTGACAACACTTGCACTCCTGCAATCAATATCACCTTGATTCAACTTCACATACTACAAACATCTCTGAGAAGTAAACTTCTCCCCCACTTGTTTCAAACCAACTCCTGCATACCATCGATTAGGAAAACAAACAAGTACCGATAGTGTTCCACACACTTGTCGTGTACTAAGGGATAAACAATGTTAGACAACTTGGCCGGACAGACCGACCTGCTCTGATACCACTTATGTAACACCACATTTCTACCCGGCAGATAATAGTAAAATCAGAGTTATAAAATTTCAACAAACAATAGGATGCTACACTTTCATCTTAAAAACAACTTCGATTAATTTCATATGAACGGATACATAACACTTTGATTGGATGAAACGATAACAACAAAATTCATATATACCTTCTTTTCAAAGAAAAACAACTTCAAGATATAAATATTCAACTTTGATTCACCTAACATTTTTGTTTGACTAAAACAACTTCAAAACAACATAAAATACTTAATAAATTCAACTTAAAAATTCAGCAACATAAAACATATTCAACAATAAACAACAAGCGTCCATCCCCCGAGTGTTACGTATCAGAGCGACATCACCGACTCAAACTAGTAAGGATAAACGAGCTTCATCTTTGCTAACCTGCACGTTATCAACATAGGGGTAACATTCAAACAGAAGGGGTGAGATATCGAATAATATAAACAAGAGTATGATAATCAATACATTAGATTAAAATCATACAATTTCACTACTTTACAACAACAACAAACAACGATCATCAACAACTCAACAACAACTTTATCAACATAATACAACAACAACTTTATCAACATAATACAACAACAACTTCATCAACATAAGTAATGCAACACCAAAATGTGACTCAACTATGCGTATGCATGTGGTACCATTGGAGCAAAACTCCCAACTTAAAAACTGCCAGTTTATCGAGGCATCAAGGCATAAGCCTTCAACTTTCAACTTGTGCCAATCCAGGCCAACGTGGTGTGAGCATCGGCTCCGACATAATAATGCAAGTATGCTATATGGCATGTACGACTCAACACCGTAAACAACGCAACAACATCAACAACATAAGCAACTTATACAACATGAACAACTTAGTCAACTTTGGCCATTAAGCCTTCAACTTAAAATTTGTCCGTATATCGGAACGAAACAACACAATCAGCTGTACCTGCAAATCAACTTTTTCGACATAATTTCAACAAAACAATTCAACAAAAATCACCTACTAAATTACTCGACTTACCCCGACAATTTTCGTTAAATTCCGGGCAGCTAAATTTTCCACTTAATTCTACTTAATTCGGCTAAATCGATAATGTCTTACATGTTATGATCACTACGGATTTATTTTTACTGATGCTAAAAATTTTCAACTTACCGATACAAGCACAGTTATGTTATCACTCCTACTGTCATCAAAATTTCAACTTTGATAAAAATACCAGTATCTGCTAAATTCTCCTTTCCTGCTAAAACTCCCATTTTCTGCTAAAACTGCTAATACTATTTTTTTCTGTTTCTCGAACAAAACTGCTACCACTATTTTTCTCATTTTATGTCAAAAAACCCGTTATGTTAATTTACTGGTATTGTCACCTATTAATTCTGCTAATAAGTTAATTTTTCAAAACACACACACTAGCAGTATTTTATTAGAATTAAGAAAATATGTTAATTCACCAAAACACACACTCCCAGGAATTTAAGGTGGCTCGCGCCACCAATTAATCCCCTTCAGGAGGTGGCTTGCGCCACCCATATGCTCAAAAGAGGTGGCTTGCGCCATCCTCATTATGTGTTACAGGGGTGGCTTGCGCCACCCATTAATTGTCACACAGGGGTGGCCTGCGCCATCCCCCTATTATATATATATATATATTTTTTTTTTTTCATCCATGATCATTACCGAATATCAGTTCACCAAATCAACCACAAACATATACCACAGAATAATCAAATTCCACAAAACAAGAACAATTCATCCATATAGTTCAACACATTCACAGTAGAAAAATCCTACAAATCCCAATCCCACGTATTAACATCATATACCCGGTTATAAAATTCGAACCCCACCCTTACCTTGGATTGAAGGTTGCTCTCTAATAATTTCTTGTCGAATTCCGATTAAACCTTGCTTTGCCTCTTTTGCACGATCAATCCTCCATGACTCTTTTTCCTCTTTTCAGCAACTTCTGTAACCTCCAGCAAAACCCTCGTGCACTTTCTGTAACTTCCTTTTCTTACTGCCACTTCTATTCTTTTATTTTCCAAATAATCTAATAATAATAATACTATTATTTACTCTATTTGGGCTTCACTTCATACACCTCCAAATTGTTATTTATCACACAACAACCAAATCCAATTTAATTAAATAATAGTCCAATATAATAATATTATTTCTATTATTTCTCCGATTAAACCGACTAATTACTCGACTACCCACCGAACAACTCAAACAACATAATACTCTAACTTCTCCTCTTAGAATAATACCGACAAATTCTCAACTTCGACAATTTCGAATAATTAAATCCTTAACTAATTTAATTAACTAATTAATTAAATTCGGGGCGTTACATTTGTGGACGGCATTGGACGAGTCTCGTAGATTTCGTCTGGGCGACACGGTTGTTGGGGGGGGGGGGGGGGGGTGTTATTTTAAGACCCCTACAAATATAACACTAACACTAGATGCGAGTAACCTCAAATTTCTCTATTATAGCACAACAAAGTATAACAAAAAACAAAATAAAAATACAAGTGATTAGTGATAAAGTTGTAATCTAGTATAGGATAAGGAAGAATGAGTTATCAAGCGGAAGCGGCAGAAAGATTGTTATCGAAAAAGAAAAAAATCAAAAGGAGAAAGGGGTTAAAGAACCTAAACTCTTTGATACCATGTAGAAATTTAGAAAGATATGAATAATACTTGTGTATTTATTGTGTTTCAAGTACAATAAAAAACTCCTATTTATAATATAAAATTGCAGAAAAATAAAATAAAATAATTAAACCTAACATAAACCTATCATAATTATAATAATAAGAGAATCATAACAGATCGTAACAAGTAGTGTGTTATAATTTCTACTGTTAGTAAGAGATTGTATGAAACTACTCTGACAATGCAATACGATGATAGCTTTAATTCTAGCAAATATCTCCTACGACAATTCAATCAAAGAAATTCTATATATCAAAGGATTTTTTTAGAAACAAAAATACTTTTGCACATAGAATTATTTTTGAGAAATCTTGTACTTGACACAATCTACTCAAAATCAGTGATGCACTTAAACCTTACTTAAGCATTTTAGTGTCACCGATTTCAACTAAAATGATCATTTTCTGATATGATGAACGCTGGCAAATGGACTGTAGTTTCCTTTTCTTCATGGCAGTGGTCCTAAGTAGAACAATGTTGAGAATTTTTTTTTGCACAGTGTTGAGAAGTCTTCCTTAATTATGTTACTTTTGACTTCTAATCTGTCATGTTTTTTTGCCGGTGGTTACCCTTCCTTTGTCAAGACGGCTACTCACTGTAGTCAGCTATTATAATTTGATTCACACATTTTTTTTGAAAAAATGAGTGAACTCTAGCTAGATTTTCTTTATATGTATTGTAGTTATGAACTCACAGGAATGCAATTTGATTTCTTGCTTAGTCATCACGTTTTTATATCTGCGGGCAAAAATCTTTGTTTGGAGTTTATGTTAAACTAATTCCTAGATGATGTCACAAAATTCAAGTGTTAGCAGTTGCTCTATATTGGTTTGAAATGGACTACATTTTTTTACTCAAAATCGATTACATAACAACAGAATTACTACATTATTTACAGTAGTTAATTATATTTATTGGTTATATAAGATTTATTTTACCTTAATCAACAATTCTCATTTTTTTAAAAAAAATAACCATGTTTAAAAAAAAAATCAAAATAAATAAATAAATCAAAGTAACCCTGTTTCAAAAAATAAAAAAGCCGCATACAAGAGGAGGAGTAGCCAGAGGATATGGCGCATGCATTTATATTTCGTACATAGGCATAGATAAAAATCTAATTACCGTAGGTATAACCCTAAATACTTATATCTATGGAATTTATCATAGGAAAAAGTCTATTTTTGTAACATATAATTTGTTATATTTACGATAAATTGTCGTAGGTATAACTATTTGGGCTATTCCTACTATAAATAGACTTTTACCTACAACTTTTGATTATCACTATAAACATGCGCCATCATTCACGACACTATGTACAAAAATAAATGCATGTGTTATACTCTCTGACTACTCATCCTCTTGTGTGCAACTTTGGTATTTTTTTTTTGAAAATATAGTTATTTTAGATTTTATTTTTCGTGAAACATGATTATTTTTTTAAAAAATTCACAATTCTCACTACCAATCTAATTTATTACTCCTTTGGTTCTTTTTGCAAATGTCCATTCATTCTTTATATTCATCTGCTAATTAATATATTTAAATTATATATAGACTATATTTATTTATTTTTGAAAAATAGTTATTATGATTTATTTTGATCAAATATAATAAAAAGTTCACTTTTATTTTATATATATATATATATATATATATATATATATATATATATATATATATATATATATTAATGTCAATTGTTTTTTATAAAAAATATCGGAGATAATATATTATGATTTTTGATAGAAGTTTTGATAAAAAATATAAAATAAAAGTTATGTATAATCTTTTATAACAATATATAAAGGCAAACCACACTTTTAGGTGTAGCATTTTTTATTTTCAATTTTGTCTCTAATAAATTGATTCTATTACATTTTTATTTAGTTAGTTATTATTTCTCATCTTTCATAACTTATATGCGGTTTCTAAACCAATAAATCTCCTCTCCCCATTTTATATTCTACCCATTAGATATAGAAAGAACAAGAGAGAAAAAAACTTTGGAGAAGCAAATGGAAGATATGGAAGAAAGAAGACAAAGATGAAAATGAAAGAGAAAGATAATAATGGTAACTGCTATCTTTTCTATTGTATTTCTCTAATTTAACTTTAATTTTTCTGTTATGTTCTTTTGGCAACCCTTATTAATTTTTCGTTAATTAGTCTGAAGGCAGTGAAGTGGAAAAAAGTTGTTAACATAAAAATAGAGATTTTTTTTCATGGAGAAGAGGTTATTTTTCCAGTTTTCATACAATCTTTTTTTTAATTTTAATGTTCTCACTAATTTTTTAAAAAAGGAGTCAAATTTCTTTATGTGCTTATTATAAATTCATATTTTTGGTGTAGTTTCTTTGATATCCACTAGTAACAGACCCGTGCGTTCGCACGGGTGTTTGTAGTTAGGTTTAAAATGAAAAAATATAAATTGAGATATTACATAATTATGAGGAAAGTATGCGATATAGTATTAGACATATTAATAGCTAAATTATGTTTAAATGCACATTAAAAATAATATTTATGCATACTTTTTTGTTTTGATTTAACTGATTGTATCCCGAGTCATTTTATGAAGTATTTCAATCACATATTAAATATTACAATGAAAAGATTGAAATACATAATAATCAAATTTTTAAACTTTTCATTTTTAAGACCAATATTTGAGCATGTCATAAATATTTCGATAGAAATTATATATATATATATATATATATATATATATATATATATATATTTCAAGTTGCAAGAATGACCAATATATTCCATCTCAGCAAGACTAATCAAAGACTAATGACTAACCTGATATAATAAGGCTATATATTACTATAAAATTACAACATCAAGCATATATCAATTAAGTGCATAAGTGAATTATATAAATCAATTGATTTTCAATTTTTCCATTCACTATAACTGTGTAAATGTATATGTATGTATTATTGAGGTGGAAAACACCAGACTCCTTCATTGTTGGCATCAAAGTAGATTATCACAGGTTTTGTATTATCACTCAATACCATCTCACTTTTCTAACATTCATAGTTCCTCAAACTCTTCATCGGTACATCTAAACATTCAAGAATATTGACTTATCAGAGGCATTCCTTATTCTACAAAGGAATTAAAAACTAAATCGCATATAATATGAAAAGATAAAGTTAGTTATATAGATAGAGCCCTCATAATATAAATTATAGAATGAATAAATTAGAAAGTCTGTGTGTTGAAATCACTGTAACGTATATCGTGCCACCAACAACATGCTTCCTTAAATCAACTACAGGCAAACTGAAACAGCGGCGCCTAGGCTCCACCATGGTCTTTACCAAAGTGTCGGTAACAAGTTTAACCTGAAAGAACGGTATATACTGTTAGCATGAAACATCATATGATACAACATGTAAAAATTCAGAGAGAAACCTAGAAAAATGTCACTTGAAACATCAGGGAAAGTTCAAAGAATAAATGAGCATATATTGCTAAATATGAAATGGACACAATTTTTTATAGACAGTAGTTCCAAATTCACTTTTTTCAGATGACACCAAAATTTAGTCATCAAACAGGAAAAAACAGTATGATATGAAAAGTCTGAATTCCATTTACATCGCTGCCATCGAACATTGCTTCGTTCCTATGCTTGCATGAAAAGTCCGAATGCTCTGTAAATCTAGCCACATACTACAAAAGCTCAGTCAAAACAAATCAAATGGAGACATGTTCGTTCAAATTGTGTAACCAAAACAAATCAAATGTTCTGAAGTAAAAAAAGTTTTGCACGTCTCACGCGTAGTTAAGTCAAATATGTATTTCTTTTTACACCACTCGTACTATTGAAAGGTCTTTTACTCAAGCATAATACTGAGTAAGTGTTTACTATAAGAAAACTAAATCACTGCAGTGTGAAAATAGACTTATTAGCAATAATAACACGGAGACATGTTCGTTCCAACATCAATAACAATCAGTAGTCAATGTTAATTTCCCAAAAATAATCAGATTCATAAACCCATCTAACCATGGGTTTATGCTCAAAGTTGCCTTGCAAATTACCATACATAAACTTACTGGCGAGGATGATACTTGATCAACTCAAGAATACTTCAATTCCCCTGGATAAAAAGGTAATATTTTTTTGAAAACTTTTAATGTGGTTTTTGCATAATGCTTACAATTAGAAGTAGTCTTCTTCCACTTTTGTCCACCAACCAAGTAGTGATTCCGGTAACTATGACCTATAGAAGAAAATATTTGATTAAGAGAATCTAAATTTTTGTATTTTTGATTTTTTTTAAAGAAAGAATGTGGATATTATCGAACCTGAATAACACCGAGTCCAACTGTAGCAACATTGCTAGATGAAACTCCTATTACAAAACGGAAGTCAAGACCTAAATGGAATCAGTATCTTATGATACAAGTCACACGTACAGTAAGATACCGATTATCATGTGACAATTAACAACAGATACGCATGATCTATTAATAACCTATTAATAACCTGCATTTAGAAAGATTGTACTTGAATAAAACAACACTACATTGGTTCCACTCAATTGCTGGAGTACAAGTAATCCAATCCCTACCTGCAAGATCTCAGCCAAAAGTAGTGTTTTTTTATCTCGATTTTCTGCCACTTAAAATGCGCAACTATAGTACATAGTTGGAACCAGTTTTTTTATAGCTTACCATTCAAGGAAACCAGTACTTTTTCATCTTAAGATCTGCAAATTGGATTGTAACACCTTTACCTATTGATTCAACCGAGCTCTACACGCAAACGAAAATGTAAAAAAAAAAGAGTAATTAGTGCATATGACATGGGCACATGACTTGTATGATACCTTAATTTCATGTACTTCAAGTGATATATCAGTATTAAATCCTCGTAACACTTGCAAAGAAGCCTCAAACTCATCTATCATTATCATCTTCGCCTAATTTTCGGACAACCCAAGAAGAGATTAAAAACACTAATCACAAGAAAGAAAAATAAACTTCATATTTAGTAATTCAGAAAAAGTGAACCATACCAACCATCTTGGTGATTCTGGTATGAAAAATAATCCAGGTATTAATATTAAACATGGAAAAGTTCCTGAAAATGAAACATCACACATATTTATGTTATTACTTGATTGCAGAAACTAAGTAATGCTATAATCAGTGGAAATTTTATTACCTAGAACTGCAAGTACTCTCCCGTTAACAAAAAGGCCTAACAAATAAGCCAACAACACTCCAATTGTGATAGATAGCTGGTTAACTGATCCAAGTGTACCTCTCATATTTTGAGGAGAAATCTCAGCTATATAAACAGGCACCTAAACAGAAGAAAACAAGCATAATCAACTAAACTATCCTCAATATAATTTACCATCAAACAAAATCGAGTTTAAGATTACCAACCACATAAGAGATTATTCCAATGCCAAAACCTTCCAAAAACCTCCCCATAAACAAAAACGCCGAGTCTTACATAAACTAAGAAAATTATTACATGTACATTGAAAATAATATGTAATTGTCGGTAAGGTCTAGTTCAACTGATAATACCAATATTATTAGGTTGAACGTCATCACTCAGGTTCAAATTCAGAATCTCACGGCTGTGTGTAAGTTTTATACGTCAAAAAATTCTAAAACTTACTTTGGCAAAGGAGATGGCCAACCATCCTACTATGCAAAACTCCTCAGGAGATCTCTGCAACAAATCCATAGCAGTTTGACCAGTGCACCATGCTAAAACTTTTGCGCTCTTATCTGCAAGGATAATTTTCAAATGCTTTTGTTTCACAGCCTCTGAATCAGACATTATATGACATGAAATGTCATGCAACACCGTCTAATATGAATTGAATCAACCAAGTCAGGAAACAAATCATAAAAAATAAAATAAAACAAAAACTTCAGAAATCGGCACATGAATGTGGTTCGTGCCTCTGTTAATTTAGCAGCAGCGCCGAGTAATTCAGCATATGGTATTGCAGGACCAATAACCCTGGAGAGAAAAAAAGAGTTAACTAATTATTTAGCGATAAAAAGAACGAAACTTCAAAAACAAATGTCAAAAAAATAACTAAACAGAATGACAACCTTTTTCTATGACCAACAAAATGATCCTCAGAAGCTTTTGTTGAACGACATCTTCCATCTGTTATGTCGAAACCAAACATGTTTCAAGCAATGCAGCAGAAGTATCAACTCGATTATTCATGAGATGTATATAAGATTGAATTAGAGGGCCAACAACATCTAAAGTAGGGGGATTTAGAAGGCAGTAAAAAAACTCTATCCCCATTTTCCTTTAAAAATTCACAGATAAGATATAACCAACCTTGCGAAAACGACTCTGAAACTTCTGCTCCACCAACTCGCAAAACATTTTATTTTAAATCAATTATAGACTGCAGACACACATGAGGCACATTGATAAGAATAACTAACAGTTTGGTGTAATTTCTGATAGTGACACAATATACAAGATTGTAACTGAGGATGATACCTGATGCTTTTGGAGAATATCCAGCCCAAAGAGAAACTCCATGTAAGAATGACGAACAGTGAAGCAGTTAAACAAAAGCAGTACGGACTATAAGAATGACAAACCCCGTCTATACCGACTATGTGAATCAATGTTGGAGGAGCGGTGTTATCCTCTTTGATATACTTGCCAAGTTAACGAATGTGAACACTCAGAAAGTCATCCCCGGGGGCTAAGGTAATAGATAACAGATAGAGCAAAACTGGAACAGCAAGATACATCCATGTCTGAAAATAAAAAATCAAGGGATCAAATAACTAAACACCTTAAACAATGCATTTCACAAAGATATGACCACTCTTTGTTGCTTGAACTGAGATGAAGAAAAGTAATGATACAACTAAAATTGACTATAAATATATAGAACCCATTTTGATAAAAACAATGTCTTACAAAAAGAATGTTAATTTTCACTTCATTCATCAAGCAACATGTGAAGTCACCTACTATCAAGCTATATAAAACTTCTAACATAAAACCAACCTCAATTATCCAATTTAGAAACATATATGAGAGCCAAGGATCCATCCAAACCAGAAACAAAACCTGAGTGGCTCCAACCAGCAGAGACATGGATTATGAAGTAAGTTTTAATAGGATGCAGTTTCTCTCCAGTCATTGATGCACGCATATGCAGTGAAGTAAGAATCCTGAAGAAGTGAAAGTAGGTGTCTTTGGATCATAAAACTTAAACAGTGGGCTCTGCAAGAGTAGCATATATTACAAATATTGTTAGCTTCATGATAGGATGATATTTGTAATTACTCAATATCTTGATTCTTCAACCTACCTCATTACATACATCAAGCTCATCAGTTTATCAATTCTCAGAACACACGTTTTGTATGGGAGCTTACTGTACTCCACTTCAATATCCAATTGAATGATATCATCATATTCAGCTATTTCTCTCTTAAGCGCAGACATCTTCGACCTATCATTTGTTCTACCAATAACAAACCTAAAAGCCATACCAGTGGCTTCTTCCAATCTGCAAGAAATAACTCAAAATGAGCATAATTAAATTATATCATTTTTAGACCCTAAATTGCATCAGTAACAAAAGTACATCAAATAGAAAATACTTAATCAAACATGACATTTCAAATTAAACCCCAATGCTACAATATAAATAATCACATCACAGTATCCTAATATCATGTTCTTAAATATTTGGTTTGTTTGTTATTTTGAAATAGATCGCAACATCAAAATAAGGCTTCGGCAATGCTGCGCTTCGCAACATCAGAATATTGCAGCAGAGACTTCAGACATTCATTCTGGTGAAATTTCTAGTACACTATAAAATAAGATGAAATTACAAGCATCCTTCAAATAGAGTTATTAAATTCACCAATGAAATAAGATAAAGTTACAAGCATCCTTCACGGGCATTCTTTGGACCTCTAAGGACCTGCATCCGTAAATTACATAAATGAATAATTCCCAATAACCTCAGCAACAACATAGCCTGACTTGTTTTAAGGAACTATAGACAACAATATGTACCCAAACAGCATGCAAAAATAGCATCATGAGGCTACAGAGAAAACAAATTCTATTGTTGAAGAAATTTAATTAAAAAGATGTTCAATAACAATGAACAACATAACTAATTGAATAAATGTTGATGTCGGTGAATATTATGGTACCAGATTCAGACCTTCCAAACTCATTTTCTAAAGATGATAGTTTACAATCTGAATCGGACAAAAACCATCCATCAATTCGTGCAAAATCTTGCAGGCAAAGCCGTTGAAATAACACAGACGCTCCTTTGCGAATATTCTCAATTACGTCCATAGGAAATCGAGGTGGAGTGTGATAAGCAACCTGTGGAGAATAAATGCTTCAGTACTGGGTAAGAAAGAAATTATCACCTGTTGTCTCCAACGTTTATAGGCTTTAAGGGCTTTAATAGCTTCATGTCTTGGTATCTCAAAAAAATACAGGTAAATTCACTTTCCAACCTAAATAGTGAAATCTCAATAGGATGCCATACAGTAAAGCCAAAACCCGCACCAAGCATCATGTTATTACCACTTCCATGATGTCGGTAACCACTACGAAAAGAGATCAAGCAGAAAGCAACAACACCGGAAAGCGTCAAAGAACAACACAAACGGTTATCAGTTCAAATTTCAAACATCAATATCACTTACAAAGAGGATTCATTCACAAACGATCAAGAGAGGGAGCTTCAATCCTAAAAACCAAAGACAACCTGGCACAAATAGAGAAGTCAGGTACAGGGAGCTTCCATCAAATCCGAACACCGATATCTCTTTCTTGTAATTGATACTTTAAATCCTATAGATCAAAGTTATAGTATGCATAGTGTTAAAATACTAATGTAAATACAATCTTCAATAAAACTCTGTAAAAAGAGAACATTACCCATGCTAAGACACAAATCTTCAATACAATCTTCAATAAAACTCTTCAATAAAACACAAATAGAAAACTCTGTAAAAAGCATGCTAAGAAATCTTGCAAGATTCTGAAATCTTCCAGCAAGTACTGATGAGAACATTACTTGGAAACTCTCTATCTGTGGAGAGTTAGACAAAAAAGATATGTTTAGGTATATAACAGATGGATATATCTTAACGAAATCTGTTTAGAAGACATACTTGGTAGTGACTCTTCTCTCCCTGTAATATCCCACTCCCTCCATGGTGCCACAATGTTTAGCTTCGGGTTCAGCGCAAAGAAAGTGAGCTCAAATCGAACCTAAAAGTTTATTATAAAAATGTGAGATTATTATAATCTGCATGACATAGTAATGTAGTTATAATAGTTAGACTTGCCTGATCATTTCCTTTCCCTGTACACCCATGGGCGACAACATCAGCTCCAACTTCTTTGGCAACATCAACCATGGCCTACCAGTCAACATGCATCAATCAGTAAGCAATAACGCGTACAGAGACACGACACATAGAATTATTTGAAGAATGCAAAGTCCGACACTGATTCATGTCAAACACGCCTTTAATAATGAAGTGTGGGTGCGACATATTTGATACAACTTTAAGCAAAAGTACCTTTGCAATTACAGGATGGGCCATTGAGGTCCCAAGCAAATATTTTCTCTCATAAATGGCACCGGCACGCAGGCAAGGAAATACATAATCTTTAACAAATTCCTCCTGCAAGTCCTTTACAACTAATTGAGAAGCTCCGCTGGCTTTGGCTTTGGCTTCTAAACCGTCCAATTCATTTATATCATGTGAAAATAATTTTGTTAATTGACAAACTCTCCTAGTCGGATGATTACAATCTTAAAATACCTCATCCAATAAACAACTTAGAAAACAATAATATTGATCACAAAACATGAATTCTAAAAGTCACTACCTGTCGTACCTCGAAAAATACGATCCTCACGATGGACGCGGAAAAAACTGTTCGAAACAGAGTCGCCACCGAACTTTATTTATCCCAAGAGAGGGAAAGGAAAATATCGAGAAAACCTTTGAAAGGAGATAAGAATATGGTCGTCGCAACCAAATTCAGGTTCGGGAGTCGGTTACGCAAGAGGGAAGGTATTAGCACCCTCTACGTCCGTTGTACTCAACGGGAACCTCTTGATTCGATTCGTGAGAAAGTTAGATCAGTCAGTTTGTTTTCTTCTAAGGTAGGTATTGCTTTCTAAGGGGAAATTGGTGGTTTTTTATTAGGGTGCTCGGCAAAGATGAAGATCCTTGTGCCTACGTATTCCCTCGTGCAATGGGAAAGTCAGAGCATTCGTAGTTCGTGGGACTACGATTGGTTGGTGTTTTTTATAGGCGCCAATTGTTCACACACGAGTAAGTGAACTCGCACCCAAACAATTATGGAGAAAGGTCAAAGGCTTGACCCCCCTCTTTTACACCTTGTAAGAAAGTTGTTAGAATATGTTGTTAAGTATATTAAGAGCTTTAATTGAGAAAAGGATTTGATTTCGCGTGTGTTTTAAGGTTTCGATTGGTTTGAGGTGAACGAGGGTTTAGGTCGCGTTCTAACTGCTAAACGTTGGATTGTCTGCTCGTCATGGGAGGCTGAAGCACTAGTTCATATGCGCGGAAGAATGGACTAAACAATGTTCTTTTTGTGAAAGTTGTTTGAGTATGAATTAAGTGTATTAGAGATTTGATTGAGAAAAAGGTTTGATTTGGACGTGTTTTAGGCGAACGAGAGTTTAGGTTGCATTCTAACTGCTAAACGTTGGCTTGGTGTTGAAGGTAGAACGAGGAGAGGTTTGAAGGAGGGTTTCAGATGACGAGTTGTTGTTGAAGGTTGTGAAAAAAAATGAAAGCTTCTGGAGGTTGGGTGATCTGGTTTGAGGTCGAAGAGAAAGGTTGAGGATTGTTGAGGTCTGTGAGGAAGATAAAACCGGAGACGGCGGATGAAAAACAAGAAAAAGGTGGATTGGCCAGCGAGGAAACACGGCGGCGGGAGTGAGGTGGTTGTAGGAAAAAGTGTTTTACAAGTTCGTCTCTTTTCCTTCTGTCACAACATGAAGAGAAGAGAGGGGAGTTATGGCTTGCTGTTCCTGAAGGCTTTGTATGGTGGTTTCAGAAGTGAAAGTGAAGGAGTATGTACGCGTTTTCGCAGGGGAGATAGGATACCCGGGTGAGCTTATTTACATGAGCAGAGCATGTGTGTAATGTATGTTTCTACTCCTCTTTTGTTGAGCTGATGGATTTTTGTTTTTGCATCTTCTTTTTATTTGAGCGAGGTTTGCTCATGATGCTGTCAAGTGTGTTGAAAGTTGTGGTGATTTAATGGGTTTTCAAAGTTGATGAGATTGTGGTTATGGTGATGATGTTGGCAAGAAGGTGGAAAGAATGTTGTTGATGGTTTTTTGGTTCCGAATGAAAGGGTTAAAAATGGTTTTATGGAGGTGATTCGAGAAGAAAAAGCAGAGGGAGTGGCTCGGTTGTGTTGAAGAGGATGAAAGGGTGCGTTGGAGGAGGACGTTCAAGCTTGAGTGTCGAGATAAAGGCTCTCAAAAGGGTTAGTTATTTTTTCTTTCCTCTATCTTTTTTTAGAGTTTTATTTCTTGCTTTTATGGCCCCCCTCTCACTGCTGTGTGACTCCCTCCTTTAAAAATAAATCAAACTTACTGATTAAGTTTTCGAGTAGAAAGAGTTTGTCTTATTGTTGATGATGAGTCCTTTGCCTCTGTTGTTGATGTTGATATCACAGGGTGCAGGCTGTTGTTGTTGGTTGGTGGTAGCAGAATTTTGTTGTTTTCATTGCAGTGTGTTTTGGTGCAGTGTGCGTGTCGTACAGTTCGGATGGGCATTGAAAGTTGGTGGCTTGGCAGCGTGTTTTCATTTGCAGGGCTTTTGGTACTTTGGTAAAGATGTGAACGAAATGAGTTTTTGTGACATAGGACTTGTATTATTTTCTTTAGGAACTTGGTTTTTTTTTGGTAAAAGTGTAATAATATGGACATGTAATTTATTTGTGATGGATAGAAAACAATGAGTTTGAACTCATGGAATTTGTGGTGGACTATTTTGTATTTTTGTAATTTGTTTTGGTAAAAACTCTAAAAAAAATGATAATAATGATAAATTAATTGAAAATGTTTATTGGATTAAACTAAATTTGAAAATGAACATGGATAAGGGAATTTTGGATTTAGAAAAAAAAAAGGATTTGGATATGAGATGGAAAAACATTGAAAAATGGATATGGATCAAATTGGAAATGGTATTTGGATATTACATGATGGATTTGGTTAATGAAATGGACATGAAAATGAATAGTCGAAAATTGGATTGAAAAATGGGTAAATAACAAAATGGTTACGGGAATGGATATGGATAACGGTAATGTGCATCCACCTTTTATCAACGCTCAAAACCTCTGACAAACGAAACTTGCATACCACAATTATTGAATTAAGTCGAAGAAGATCCTCCTTGAATAAACTTCTAATTAATGACACCACAACCTCGAATCCGTCTTAATATGGTCTTGATTGAACTATAAATCTGACGAATCCTGGATCAATGACAAAGAACCTGGACCACAAAATCAGTGCTTGTACACAACTTGATAATTTGATCCACACACGGATAATCTGAATTGGCACAAAAACCATGACTGAAACTTCAGACACAAACACCTGAATCAATCACACCCAGGCCTTGGTCTTGAAACAAACTTTGTCTAACTGAACCAAAGCGACATATTTTTTGGATGTTTTGAATATGGTTAATGGATGGATGTATAAATGAAGATTATATACAGGTAGGACAAATTTGGGGTATGACAGATGCCCCTATCTAATTGGCTTGGACCTAGAGAATGAACTGCTGCATGGCGTTCATTTTTAGGGTAGAAGGCAATTAGATATAAGAAGACCCCAAAATTTGTCTGACAAAAGGTAAAGTGTAAGTGCTAACAGAATGAGGTAACGGGGTTCGAACTGAACAAAAATAACTTGAGATCCTCTGGGTGGTCGAAGCAGTCCCTTATCCATATAAGGTTCTCCGATGATACCAAAATTGTATTTTTGGAAGCAGAAGATTCTCTGGAACATTGAAGCAGTACCTTATCCGTTAAGGTTCCTCAACGATACCAAAGCAGTATCTTTGGAAGCAGAAGATTCTCTGGGACATTGAAGCAGTACTTTATCCGTTAAAGTTCCTCAACGATACCAAAGCAGTATCTTTGGAAGGAGAAGATTCTCTGGAACATTGAAGCAGTACCTTATCCGTTAAGGTTCTTCGATGATACCAAAGCAGTATCTCTGAAGGCAGACGATTCTCTGGGTTGTCGAAGCAGTCCCTTATCCATTAAGGTTCTTCGATGATACCAAAGCAGTATCTCTGAAGGCAGACGATTCTCTGGGTTGTCGAAGCAGTCCCTTATCCATTAAGGTTCCTCGATGATACCAAAGCAGTATCTCTGAAGGAAGACGATTCTCTGCGTCGTCGAAATAGTCCCTTATCCATTAAGGTTCCTCGATGATACCAAAGCAGTATCTCTGAAGGCAGACGATTCTCTGGGTCGTCGAAGCAGTCCCTTATCCCTTAAGGTTCCTCGATGATACCAAAGCAGTATCTCTGAAGGCAGACAATTCTCTGGGTCGTCGAAGCAGTCCCTTATCCATTAAGGTTCCTCGATGATACCAAAGCAGTATCTCTGAAGGCAGACAATTCTCTGGGTCGTCGAAGCAGTACCTTATCCGTTAAGGTTCCTCGATAATACCCAAGCAGTATCTCTGAAGGTAGACGATTCTCTGGGTCGTCAAAGCAGTCCCTTGTCCATTAAGGTTCCTCGATGATACCAAAGCAGTATCTCTGAAGGCAGACGATTCTCTGGGTCGTCGAAGCAGTCCCTTATTCGTTAAGGTTCCTCGATGATACCAAAGCAGTATCTCTGAAGTAAATTTGCTGGGGGAATAATCGAGCAAGATTCCTGTCGGAGGAGATGCACTGGCTCTGTAGGGGAAAACTCATAAGAAACTTTCTAGAATATCGTCTGCTTGGGGAGTAAGAATAGCAACAGCTGTTGGGGATCGTCAATATCAACTGCCTGGCTGAAGAATGGCTTGCTGGGGAATAGAATTCCTTGAGCACGTGTGGGGTATCAACTCTTTTTAGAGGAATACTGCCGACTTTGATGGAGGACTGGCCAAGATGCCTACGAACTGATCCTGGATCCTGCTATGCTATGCTGGGGATGGATATGCCATGAATTGCAAATGCACTGAAACACATGCTAAGATGCAACTTCTGAGGAATCTAATGCACGTATGATATGATAGTGCTTGATATGATTATGTAATGTTATGCTAGCATGTTATGCACATGATGATGCAAATGATCAGGCGCGCTGGGGATAAGTTTCCTTGTCGAGGGTAACACCAGGGATTGGATTTGGTAGTTGCCAAATGAAATTGGACTTTGGTAATTTTGGTGTTTGCCAATAAATTAGACTTTAGGTTAACCTTTCAGACTAAAACCGGGTTGGAGTATAGATTACCAGATGAGAACTGGTGTGAAGAGGGTATTCGCCAGACGAGAACTAGGCCTTAAATAATTTTCCAGACGAGAACTGGGCCTTAAAAAATGTTTGCTAGATGAGAACTGGGCCTTAAAATGATTTACCAGACGAGAACTGGGCCTTAAATAATTTTCCAGACGGGAACTGGACTTTGGATTGGTTTGCCAGACGAGAACTGGACCTTGAATTGGTTTTCCAGACGAGAACTGGACCTTAAAAGATTTTCCAGACGGGAACTGGGCCTTAAAGTGATTTGCCAGACGGGAACTGGGCCTTTAAATGATTTTCCAGACGGGAACTGGACTTTAGACTGCCAAGCTAAGTTGGACTTTAGGTTGCCAAGCTAAATTGGACTTTGGATTGCCAAGCTAAGTTGGACTTTGGATATGTGCCAAATGAAATTGGACTTTAGGTTGCCAATCTAAGTTGGACTTTGGTGTCAAGTCTAACGATACCAGGCTTTGAGATGTCAAATCTTGTTGGAAGGTTAGGCTTGAGGTATGATACTAATGCATATGAGCGATTTATGCAATGATATGAAGGTTTCCAAAGATGTCCAGTAGAGGATAATGGATGAATAGGTTCCTTTGCAGCAAGGTTTCTTGTCAGAAGGAAGGCAAAAGGTTATTTGGTGGGGTGATAGCATGATTCCCCGACACCCATCTTAAACTCAAAGGTCATTTGATGGTGTTCGCTTGAGCAGATTGAAAGCAATGGAGAGGTTTGCCCCTGTGTAGCTCATCTTGCCCCAGTCTGGGCCTATGAAGAATTTTCCTTGACAGGAAATTGGAAACAACTGTACCATGAGATGATCTCGAGATGACTTGCCCCAGAATTCCAAATTGTGAAAGGCTTCGTCTTTGAAAGGAAGTTGGAAGCAGATGTACCATGAGATGAACTCGATATGGCTTGCCACAGAATTCCAAGTCATGAAAGGATTTGTCCTTGAAAAGAAGTTGGAAATAGATGTACCATGAGATGAACTCGAGATGGCTTGCCCCAGAATTCCAAGTCGTGAAATAATTTGTCCTTGATTGACTGGCTCTTGGAGTATTTGGCTTCGAAGTACCCTTGAGGTAGCTTGCCCCAGAATGAGCGTTGGAGCGACTTGACTTGTGTTGATTGAACATTGGAGATGCTTTCCTTTAATCAAAAGAACCCCTGGGTGGCCTGCCCCTGGTTGGTAGAGTCTTGGGATGATTCACCATGTTCAACCTGTTCTTGAATTATTTGCCCCATCATCAACTAATGCTTCGGGAACTTGCTTTAAACTGACTGATTCCATAATCATTGGATGTCAATGCCCCTGTTCTATAGGGTTATGAGGTGTTGTCAATTCCAGCCAACATCGTTGAATGACCTAGCTTTCTTTGATTGCTCCTTATTGGAATTTCTTTGATGTCAAACACTGACTTGCAGTCAAAATTGCTCGCTCACAAATGGTAATTTTAATGCGATGCTCATGCAAGTTTTGAAAATCAGTCATTATTGGAATGATGTGATAGTGTGTGATGGATGGACCATTAGTCCAAACGTGGTGCTGATTTAGCTGGTGTGAAAGATATAGCAAGAATATGACACCAAAACAAGTGATTAGCAAATCTCTAGGAGTCAGTTTACGCAACCTTGCTGTAGTATGCTTTCAGAATAAACCCCGCCTCAATTAGGTCTTTTGAGGGTTGTAACGCGGTCTGGTTCACGGTTATAGAAACAAAGGACATAAAGCTCAAAGTGTGTTTTGTACCCACCCTTTCTTCGTGATGTTCTCCAGTCCTACGTTCAGGTAAATTGACACACATTTATCTCCTAAGAGAGCTTGACGGTATAATAGTGAAGACAAGGATTCAAGGTCTTCTTGAGATGGCAATCACTTTATTTTCTTTTGATGGATGTCAGCGACCTTTTGGTTTTTGATATGGTGTCACTGAATCTTATTTTGTTTTTTGCTGAGGATTTGAGGGCCTCTTTTGCTTTTTTGATCCTTATATTTTGCATGGACTGATTTTGCTTTTCGAGTCCATCAGGGTTGCCTTGATTTTTGCCTAAGTCTTCTTCTGAGGTGTTCGACTTAGCAGACTTTTGATTTTTGTTTTTTTGATTTTTTTGGTTCAGAGGATTGTGACTGCCAAGTCATGGGTAATTGATGAATAACCATCATGTTTTTGGGTTTTGTTTTTGTGAACTGAGTGTGCAATCAGGTTAACTGAACACTACCCTGCCCTAGGTTGAGTGTAAGGGTTTGAATACCCGAAGGAAACTGCTACTTCTAGGCTCGAAGTGGTTAACTAGGGACTAACTCCTTATCTCTCTAGTGTTTGGGGGATTGAAACAATGCCTTTACATCCTTGGCAGGATTCTATCCGAAAGCATACCATCAATAATTATGGGTATCTTGTTTTCGTCATCCTCCCTCCAAACTTTGCTAAAACAGCAGCTTGATAAAGAAAGTGGACAAGAAGTATATGGAAGAATTTTTTTTGTTTTTTTTGTTTTTGTTTTTGTTTTTGTTTTTATATATATAAGTGAAGAAAGATGAGTGAATGCGACATGATTAATTCAGAAAACGCATGATCACATCATTAATTTTACCATTCAAAACAACAATATTCAAAAGCAAGTAGTGTTTAACATAACGAAATTACAAATGCAAATGATAAATGTCCAATGGTTGCCAGTATCTGAGGAAGTCTTCCTGTCTGAACCACTGGCTTTAGGGGATGCCCCTTGAAGTTTTGGAACTCATTTGGGCGAGAAACTGACGTGTACAACCAAGCTTCCTTCTGGAAATGATATCTGCTTTTTGTCAATCAACTGTTGCACCTTGGCTTGAAAAGCTTTGCAATCTTCAGTCGAATGCCCCATTGACCCAGCATGATATCCACAATGTGCATTGGGGTCATACCCAGGCGGGTATGGTTTTGGCAATGGCTTGATAGCTTTGGGCTCTACCAGTGAGTTTCAGACCAGATGCGGCAAAAGCTGACTGTACGACATAGGAACTGGGTGAAGTGGAGCAGTCCTTCTTTCCAAGTTGTTTCAAGGCCTATGCTGATTCTGATGATGATTCTGATATCCTCGACCACGGGTTCGTTGATTTGCACGAGGAGAAATCATGGGTTTCTGGTATGATACCCTAGGATTGACAGGTTGCCCATAAGGATGATATGGCGCTGACAATGATAATTGCCGGGAAGCTGAAGGGCCATAAAGTCTTGCTGGTGTACCCTGAGAATACTCAACATTTGCCATGACTGCATCAATTTCATTATCCTCCTCCTCTTGGGAATTGCTGAAGGATTCGGTCTCACTAGCTTGATTACTCGAGGCATCTCGAACTCGTTTAGCTTTGAAGTAACTCTCGAAGCATTCTCCTACTATTATAAGGTCAGAGAAGCTTCAAGATAGGTGGCATGCAAACTGTCCAAGAACATGTCAACCAATTCTTTGTCCAAGAGTGATGGTTGTACCTTAGCTGCCAACTCTCTCCACCGTTGTGCATAAGTCTTAATAGATTCACCGCTCTTCTAAGATAGGCTTTGCAACTGCACGCGACTGGGAGCCATGTCCAAATTGTACTCATATTGCTTCAGGAAAGCGTTGGATAAGTTTTTCCATGATTGGATACAGCTTCTTTCTAAATCTATGTACCAATTCAAAGATGCACCACTTAAATTGTCTTGGAAACAGTAAATCATCAACTTGTCGTCGCGGACATGAGAAGTCATCTTTCGGCAGAACATCACCAAATGACGCTTCGGGCAACTGATACCAGCGTACTTCTCGAAGTTGGGTACTTCGAATTTCGGAGAAATTACCAGGTCTGGCACTAGGCACATATCAACAACATCGAGCCCAAAAATACCGCGCGCTTTCATAGCTTAAACTTTCTCTTCGAGGGCACAAAACCTTTTCTCCATGGAATCAGTCAACGACATCATCTAAGACTGAGCAGGGATGTTCACTCGTGGAGGATGATCACCAGGTAGACGATCATACAGTGGGTTAGTCGACACAGTAAAACCCGATGGGGGTCAAAATCCTTCATCCCAATATGTTGAAAGCTATCCTCTGACGTAGCCATTATAAATTTCAAACTGTCTATGCTCCTCTTATCTCCGCTTGAACTTGCTTTAAATGCTTTGCGGCTACCACAGGTTCAGTATGAGCGTCGGGAAATCAGCTGGCAGGAAATCGACAGAGGATCGGATGAGTTTGTTGGAAGGGTATGCCATGCAAATGAGATGCAAATGCAATGCAGACAGATCCAGGATCAAAACAACATCTGATTATGAGGAAGGAGTTAGACACAGGATATCTCTGGTCATAGGACCCCATAGGTAGGCTCTAAATGGGTAGGTGCCTAGAGTTATGGATATCTTTCAAAGACATTATAGCCATGACGAAGGAACATCAGACGATAATATCCTTGAAAGGATCTCGTCTAGGTGAGGTTTTCGTTTCTTCCCCACGAGAAAGACTCCTCGGAGGCGCCCACTACACAACCATCGACACACGGGTTTAGGGTTCTCAGAATCCTAGATCGAGGTCGAAAATAATACTTCAGGAAGTAATACGTTCGAGGGATCTCATCTGATTGGGGCGTTCGCGTCAACTCACATAGAATTAACACTACTAACCGCCATGGGTAAATTAGGTTTTGGTCCTTGGTATCAACAATTCAGGCTCGAAAATATTACCGTCATGGCAAAGTTTCACCACAGCAATAATATATCCAAGGGAACCTGCTCCAAGCGGGGTCTTCGCTTCAACTCACGTGGAAGAAACCACGCAAGCCTACGCTACACAACCACCAATGTCATATCTAGGGTTATACTCGGACTCGGGTGTAGAGCCATCTCACAAAGCACCAATGATTAGAGGACCCCAACAGTGTCATACAAGATAATAATAGGATATAATAACAATAAGTAAGCAAGTAGATAATAGATAATCAACAAGCAAGTAAACAAATAAGAGAAGATAAACAAACAAGCGAATCTAACACTCACAAATCGAGTCAAGTTAGGCTTGACTCTCTCTAGCATAGGGTAATGCAATATCCCCAGCAGAGTCGCCATCTGTCGTACCTTGAAAAATACGATCCTCACGATGGACGCGGAAAAAACTGTTCAAAATAGAGTCGCCACCGAACTTTATTTATCCCAAGAGAGGGAAAGGAAAATATCGAGAAAACCTTTAAAAGGAGATAAGAATATGGTCGTCGCAACCAAATTCGGGTTCGGGAGTCGGTTACGCAAGAGGGAAGGTATTAGCACCCTCTACGTCCGTTGTACTCAACGGGAACCTCTTGATTCGATTCGTGAGAAAGTTTGATCGGTTTGTTTGTTTTCTTCTAAGGTAGGTATTGCTTTCTAAGGGGAAATGGGTGGTTTTTTATTAGGGTGCTCGGCAAGGATGAAGATCCTTGTGCCTACGTATTACCTCGTGCAACGGGAAAGTCAGAGCATTCGTAGTTCGTGGGACTACGGTTGGTTGGTGTTTTTTATAGGCGCCAATTGTTCACACACAAGTAAGTGAACTCGCACCCAAACAATTGGGGAGAAAGGTCAAAGGCTTGACCCCCCTCTTTTACACCTTGTAAGAAAGTTGTTAGAATATGTTGTTAAGTATATTAAGAGCTTTAATTGAGAAAAGGATTTGATTTCGCGTGTGTTTTAAGGTTTCGATTGGTTTGAGGTGAACGAGGGTTTAGGTCGCGTTCTAACTGTTAAACGTTGGCTTGTATGCTCGTCATGGGAGGCTGAAGCACTAGTTCATATGCGCGGAAGAATGGACTAAACAATGTTCTTTTTGTGAAAGTTGTTTGAGTATGAATTAAGTGTATTAGAGATTTGATTGAGAAAAAGGTTTGATTTGGACGTGTTTTAGGCGAACGAGAGTTTAGGTTGCATTCTAACTGCTAAACGTTGGCTTGGTGTTGAAGGTAGAACAAGGAGAGGTTTGAAGGAGGGTTTCAGATGACGAGTTGTTATTGAAGGTTGTGAAAAAAAATGAAAGCTTCTGGAGGTTGGGTGATCTGGTTTGAGGTCGAAGAGAAAGGTTGAGGATTGTTGAGGTCTGTGAGGAAGATAAAACCGGAGACGGCGGATGAAAAACAAGAAAAAGGTGGATTGGCCTGCGAGGAAGCACATCGGCGGGAGTGAGGTGGTTGTAGGAAAAAGTGTTTTACAGGTTTGTCTCTTTTCCTTCTGTCACAACATAAAGAGAAGAGAGGGGAGTTATGGCTTGTTGTTCCTGAAGGCTTTGTATGGTGGTTTCACAAGTGAAAGTGAAGGAGTACGTACGCGTTTTCGCAGGGGAGATAGGATACCCGGGTGAGCTTATTTACATGAGCAGAGCATGTGTGTAATGTATGTTTCTACTCCTCTTTTGTTGAGCTGATGGAGTTTTGTTTTTGCATTTTCTTTTTATTTGAGCGAGGTTTGCTCATGATGCTGTCAAGTGTGTTGAAAGTGTGTTGAAAGTTATGGTGATTTAATGGGTTTTCAAAGTTGATGAAATTATGGTTATGGTGATGATGTTGGCAAGAAGGTGGAAAGAATGTTGTTGATGGTTTTTTGGTTCCGAATGAAAAGGTTAAGAATGGTTTTATGGAGGTGATTCGAGAAGAAAAAGCAGAGGGAGTGGCTCGGTTGTGTTGAAGAGGATGAAAGGGTGCGTTGGAGGAGGACGTTCAAGCTTGAGTGTCGAGATAAAGGCTCTCAAAAGGGTTAGTTATTTTTTCTTTCCTCTATCTTTTTTTAGAGTTTTATTTATTGCTTTTATGGCCCCCCCCTCTCACTGCTGTGTGACTCCCTCCTTTAAAAATAAATCAAACTTACTGATTAAGTTTTCGAGTACAAAGAGTTTGTCTTATTGTTGATGATGAGTCATTTGCCTCTGTTGTTGATGTTGATATCACAGGGTGCAGGCTGTTGTTGTTGGTTGGTGGTAGCAGAATTTTGTTGTTTTCATTGCAGTGTGTTTTGGTGCAGTGTGCGTGTCGTACAGTTCGGATGGGCATTGAAAGTTGGTGGCTTGGCAGCGTGTTTTCATTTGCAGGGCTTTTGGTACTTTGGTAAAGATGTGAACGAAATGAGTTTTTGTGACATAGGACTTGTATTATTTTCTTTAGGAACTTGGTTTTTTTTTGGTAAAAGTGTAATAATATGGACTTGTAATTTATTTGTGATGGATAGAAAACAATGAGTTTGAACTCATGGAATTTGTGGTGGACTATTTTGTATTTTTGTAATTTGTTTTGGTAAAAACTCTAAAAAAAATGATAATAATGATAAATTAATTGAAAATGTTTATTGGATTAAACTAAATTTGAAAATGAACATGGATAAGGGAATTTTGGATTTAGAAAAAAAAAAGGATTTGGATATGAGATGGAAAAACATTGAAAAATGGATATGGATCAAATTGGAAATGGTATTTGGATATTACATGATGGATTTGGTTAATGAAATGGACATGAAAATGAATAGTCAAAAATTGGATTGAAAAATGGGTAAATAACAAAATGGTTACGGGAATGGATATGGATAACGGTAATGTGCATCCACCTTTGATCAACGCTCAAAACCTCTGACAAACGAAACTTGCATACCACAATTATTGAATTAAGTCGAAGAAGATCCTCCTTGAATAAAATTCTAATTAATGACACCACAACCTCGAATCTGTCTTAATATGGTCTTGATTGAACTATAAATCTGACGAATCCTGGATCAATGACAAAGAACCTGGACCACAAAATCAGTGCTTGTACACAACTTGATAATTTGATCCACACACGGATAATCTGAATTGGCACAAAAACCATGACTGAAACTTCAGACACAAACACCTGAATCAATCACACCCAGGCCTTGGTCTTGAAACAAACTTTGTCTAACTGAACCAAAGCGACTTATTTTTTGGATTTTTTGAATATGGTTAGTGGATGGATGTATTAATGAAGATTATATACAGGTAGGACAAATTTGGGGTATGACATACCTTCTTGAAGAATCTGGTATAATGTAATAATACTGCAAAAACAATCAAACCAAAGAAAATATTAAATGTAGATGACATGCCTTTAGCTTGACAGAGGCAACATTTTCTTTCTACATCACGAGTTTCACACACACTCTACAAACCCAGGAATGCTTCCAGCAATAAAACATGATAACAATACTTTCAAAATCAACAACACCATTTACAGATTTACAGCAACATCAACAAAACCTCAACACACAATAGCAACCACAACACGGAACCATAACAACACACGATTCCATGTTTCCAGTAACAACAACAACACCATTTTCGGTGAAAAATAACAAAAACAACAATACACGACAACATATCATTTTTAACGGAAAAATACAAGTTCAAGGTAAAAGGAATCAATATTTACATGATTGAATCACTGAGCTCAGCGCCTTCAGTCTCTTAGCCGGAGTTTACGACGAGTTCTCTCGAATAAAAAATCTACTGGTATCATTAGAAAGCCAGTGAGATGAGGAATATAAATATGATTTTGGTTTTTCAGTTAGAGGTGGTGGTGGTCGGAGATAGTACCGGCGGCGCTAGGGTTTTAATGGAAAAGAGAAAGGAAAAGAAAGGAAATGGGAGACGAGAAAGAGAGAGAGACGGAGAATGAGGGAGAATGAGGGAAAAGAAAAAGTGAGGGAAGTGGATTGTTTTGCATTTGAAAATAAGTTGCCATGTGTACAAAACATGAATTGTGATTGGTTGTGGATGATTGAATATATAAATTACCAAAATGGGCAAAGCACAGTATAAAGTTAATAATCAAGAAAGGGCAATTTAGGGAGATCATTAGCATCTTCCAATCTTAGTTAGGTAGTTGATGAATTTAAATTGAGTATTGGTATATTTAATACAAATTGTTTTAAAATTTTAATTTATTTTAAAATAAATTAAAATAAAAAGTAATGTCACATGAAATCATATTATTTAATTAATTGAGAGCACCGTTGTTCGATTAAATTCAATGTACCATATTGTTCATCATAAAATTATGTAATTGATTTTCTATTGTGTTTAATAGATCATTCTTCCATTCTTTTTTACGATTTTTCAATGCATTTATATTTATGTCTACTCATAAACCGATCAAATTAGTTATAGAAAGATCAAGAAAATAGAAAATTGTAAAAAAAGTAAAAAAGATATATTTTAGGCAAAACAGCACCAGATGTCCTTTAAGTTATTTAATGCTACCACTTAAGTCCTTTAAGATTTTTTTGTAACGGTTGGGTCCTTAACGTTTTAAAAAGTTTGCACCGTCACCATTTTTTGAAATTTTCATTAAAAAAGGCATATGTGGCAAAAACGAAGCTTAGGTGGCATTTATGTGGCATTTTATTTTATTATTTATTTATTTATTTATTAATTCCACGTGGATTTTAATTAAATTTTTATTTTAATTTAATTTTTTTTAGTTTTTTTAATTGTTTTTTATTTTTTTTTTATAATTTTTTTTATAATTTATTTTTATTTATTTATTAATTTATTTTTATTTTTTTTTAATTTTTATTTATTTGTACACCAGTTAAGACTGAAAGAACCTGATTGTTACATTTTAAAAATATATGGGACGTGAGTGTTACACTATTTTTTTTAATGCAAGTTACAAAATGTGATGACATTATAAAAACCAGTTTGGAGCAGCGGAAAATCCATCCCTCCTTGTACCATATTATTGTGCATATGGTAAAAAAATTCTTGACATATAAAAAAATTATTTTTCAAATTAATTGAAGAATATGTGTATTTTGATTATACCTAGTTTATCAATGAATTTACATTTTTTTTTTATATTAAAGATTAAAAGTAATTTTTTTATATTAAAGATTAAAAGGAAAACTACCTTAGTCCTATTATTTATTTAATAATTAATATATTTATCTATTATACAATCCAAATACATTATATTAGATATTCAATAACTCAAAAAAGTATAAACTTCTTCTTATATATAGAACTAAAGGGAGTATTATTCCCATGTTAATTAAAATTAATTTTATTTTAATATTAACTATTTTTTAATTCTAGTATTTCAGTATACTATTTGCTTCAGTGTCAACTTCAAAATTTAATTTGACCAAAATTTTAATAAATATATTTTCCTCTCTATTATTTATATTTCTAATTTATTAAATTAATCAATTGATAATATAAATGAATTTCAATGATTTTCTCATAATGCTTTTAAACTAGACTACAAGCATTCAATATTAAAAGTATTTATATAAGTTTAATTAACTGTAGTTAACTCCTTTAACAATTCTCTTAACACTTAACTAACATATAATATAAATTTTCAAAAAGTAAAAAGAAGATCTACACAACAACGAATAAAGGTTTTCATTCATTCTTACTTGCTTTCCGCTGCTCCAAACTGGTTTTTATAATGTCATCACATTTTATAACTTGCATTAAAAAAAATAGTGTAACACTCACGTCCCATATGTTTTTAAAATGTAACAATCAGGTCCTTCCAATCTTAACTGGTGTAAAAATAAATAAAAATTAAAAAATAATTTTAAAAATAATTTTTTTTTTTAAAAAAAATTTAAAAAAAAATTTAAAAAAAAATTTAAAAATAAATAAAAAAATTAAAAATTAAATTAAAATCCACGTGGAATTAATAAATAAATAAAAAATAAAATAAAATGCCACATAACTGCCACCTAAGCTTCGTTTTTGCCACATATGCATTTTTTTAATGAAAATTCCAAAAAAGGGTGACGGTGCAAACTTTTTAAAACGTTAAGGACCCAACCGTTACAAAAAAATCTTAAAGGACTTAAGTGGTAGCATTAAATAACTTAAAGGACTAAAAGTGCTGTTTTGCCTATATTTTATATGTTTGTATTTTTTTTATATTTTTAATTATAAAAACTTAAATATTTACAAAATAAGTAGTCAGACGGCACAAGAGAGAAAAGTTAAAAGATATTTCATGCAGCTAAAGAAATATTAAAATAATAAAAAAAGAAAAATAAATATTTTCTATTAAATATTTCATATTGCATTTTAATTTAACTTGACAAATATATTATGAAAAAATGATATTTTAGAATGTCTTCGGTGTGCATACTAAAAATACATACAAGCAAAAATGAGAGTGAATGTCACATAGTTTATTATATATATAATTTAAATTAAAATCAAAATAAAAAAATATCCATTTATTTTTTAGCGCCTAAGCATATTATAAAAAATGGACAAACGTGCACGGGAGTGCCCGGCTAGTATTAATAATGATAATGATATTTTTTTTATTATTTAAAGGGAGTCTTATTATATAAGATGACGTCGAGTCTTATTATATTTTCTTAAATAAGAATAGCTAATTACTTGAGAGAATATGAGATGACGTCGAGTCTTATTATATTTTCTTAACAATCTTTCTAGTATTTTAATAATATTTTAGTTAATATTGCATTAAACAGAGTAAAGCATGACAATATTCCATATATTATGGAAAATTAGAATTTAAATAAAAAATCGGCGATGTTTACATAGTGGAAATTACGCAAATAAAGAGTGGAGGCGAGACTTACACACAAAATTTGAAAAAAAATAAGAAAATTGAAGAAGCCTCCAAATTGTATCACAAATACTATGGCGTGCGATACGATTTCTAAAGGCTATCAACATTGGAAGCCCCTAACAATATCACAATGCATCTGCATATCAAACGCAACACACTTTGAGTTATAACGTGTCTGGCATGTCAGCATAAAACATGGCTAAACACAATGATTCTTAAATTTAGGTAGAGATTAGTCTGGAGAGATTTTGGGGAGTTAGCAACAATTTTTTAGCATTAAAGTTTCATCATTCAAATGAATAATTTATGATTTGCTCTCTTAAACTCTATGTTATTGTTAAATTTTATTATAGGTAGCGAAACTCCCACTTATTAGGGATGAGTTATTGTACTTACGACATAACTTTGTACCTTTGTTATGTCAATGGGTAATTTTTTTTATTTATCTAATATTTGTTCGTAATAATTTTTATTGTTTGATCATCAATTGGAACTTATTTGCTATTTATCTTGTGAAACTACTCGTGAAATAGGTAAATGCTTTACATTAGGTATTTTTGTCGGTCGTCCACCTAACATTAGGTTGAGACTATGAAACTCTTAGAGCATCTCCAATGATGATATTTATTTATCTAATCATTTAATTTTTCACTCCAACACTACAACTCTAAAGAACTCATATTGAATTCCATTAATTTATCTTATATATTAATATTTTATTCATATTTATTTTATTTTAATTTATAATACTTATATTATGTACTATTATTATATACTTTTATTATTTTATATGCAATGCAACCGTTGCATTGTAGTGCAACGTTTGACAGTCTGGCAAACTCCATCGGATATATATACATATGCAATGGCAAGAATATGCAATGCATTGTCAGGTGGTGAATATGAGAAAAAAACTAGCTGCTGGAGATGCTCTTAGGTTCTTGATAAACTAGTTTTTAGACTTAGATTGTGACTTACTAAATTGAGTGGTTCGTCTAAATGAATAAATGTTAAATCACTAAATATTTTGGATTAAATAATCTAAAAAATGAGTAATCAAAGATAACAACTACATCAGCTTGAGAGATCATATAAGGTTTGCATTGAAAATTTTATGTTGGGGTCTCCCTAATGATATTTTATTATTAAATATCTAAGCGTTTATTTTCTTGTTATTTAAACACCTAGACAAACATAACAAAACTTTCTTATTTAACAAGTATAAGATTAAAGTCGACACTGATTTTAGTCTTCATGTTCAATATTTTGTAGTACTCATCATATTATTACTTACAACGGTCTAGTATATTTGACATATCGTCGATCAAGTTTTTTGGCACTGTTGTTGAGGACTACTAAATTTTATTGAATTTAAATAATTAAAACTTTTTTTCTTCTGTAGTAAAAAATTCTTATTTTTGTTTTCAATTTTATTTTGTTATTATAAATAAAAAAAATTGTATTTAACCTTGTATGCGAGGTAAAACTTCAGTTGAATTTATTTTTGACTTAGCAATAAAAAAACGCTAGGCAATTCGAAAGGAAAAATGTTCAACATTTAAAGATAAGAGGAAGAAAGCAGAAAGGAGTTAGACACAAAAATAATTAAAGCTAGCTAACGAAATGGATGATCACAATAAAAAATAATTAAAGTTAGCTAACGAAATGGATGAACATGTAGAGCAACCAATAGTTTCGAGACCTGAAAGACTATTCGGAGAATATGGAGAACACACACCCAAAGGTAATAGATTGACCAATGTGAATCAACACTTAACAACAACTAAGTTCAAGTTAAATTATGTGTTAATATCTAACTCGAGAAAAAGAAATTTTAGGGAATGAAGGACGAAGATAGAAACAAACATTTAAAGTATTTTCTCCCCATGTGCACAACTGTTAAGGTAGAAGACTATACTCAAGAAGGTAAAAGACTATGACCAAATGATACTAGATAACATAACTATTTTGCATGCGATGGAGAATGAATTACTAAAGAAGTATTTTCACACATCTCTTTCTATTCAAATGATGTATGATATATCCACTTTCAAAAAAAAGTATGGAGAATGACTCAATGAAGCTTACAAGAGTCTTAACAGATTCTTGACACCGTGTCCAACACAAGGATTAAATCTCACATATCAGCTACAAATCTTTTGCAATGGATTAAATCTCAAGATGAAGCAATTGCTAGATACAACAACATGTTGCTCCCTAAATTCCAAAAATGTCACCTAAATTATAAGATTAATAGAAACTGTTGCTGCTAACAAACATTACAGGTTTTATACTACTAAATACTGTTGAGTTGATCTAAAGCTGGTGGAGGACATCAACAAACATATTAAATCAAAGATATCAGCTAAAGTGGCTAAAAGTTTGTCGCATTAAAGATGCCAATTACACAAGTCCAAAAAGTAGGATATGAACTATGTGAAGGAACTCACTTCATAAAGAACTGTGAATCCTCTCCATCTATTTGAGGACACGTAAGAGTAATGAATTACCTCAACAATCAAGATGGTCGTCAACAAGGTAATCCTTACGCAAAGACATACATGTAGAACTATGTTTTGCAGGTTAGTTATCAAATCAAACAAGATCTCATGAATATGAATATGCTTTTGATGATGACAAATTGTCCTTGATGATAACAACTAGAGTGCAAAGATTCTGAGGACTGATGGTGGTGGAGAGTATGTGTCGAAAGATTTCGATGCATTATGTGAGAAAGAAGGGATTGTGCATGAGGTGGTGCCACCCTACACTCCACAACAGAATGGAATTGCAGAAAGGAAGAATAGAACCGTCGTGAATATAATGAGAAGTATATTGAAAGGCAAGCATATACCTAAAGAGTTATAGGGAGAAGCTGTGTCGAATGCAACATACATCTTGAACAAATGTCCGACGAAAATGATAAATGGAATTACGCCAGAAGAATGTTGGTCTAGTGCCAAGCCTAGCCTAAGTCATTTGAAGGTGTTTGGATCTATAGCACATAGACATGTGTCATATCAGTTGAGAAGAAAACTTGATGACAAGTCGAGTCAAATGATCTTGATAGGATATCATTCGACTAGAGGATACAAGTTGTTAGACCCAGTGAGCAAGAAAGTAGTGATCAGCAGGGACGTGATCTTAGATGAGCTTAAGGAATGAGATTGGACTAGGAATGTTAAGAAGGATTCAGTGAGAATCTAATGTGAAGAACCAGCTAGTACAGTCGAAAGAGAAGTTTGACAAGAAGAAGTTAGAGGTGAAGCAGACCCAAGCAGACCTCAACGAACAAGACATATGCATGCAAGGTTGCAAGAATGTGTGATTACATCAGATGATGTGGTCAATGAAGAAGGTGAGCTAGTACACTATGCTTTCTACGCAGATGTCGAACCAGTCAATGCAGTTGAGGCATTAAAAGATTCAAAGTGGGTGAAAGCAATGAATGAGAAACTATAGTCCATCGAAGTTAACAACATTTGGTCACTTGTCGAATTGACTCAAGGCAAGAAGTCAATTGATGTGAAGTGGGTATATAAGGTGAAGCTGAATCCTAAAGGAGAAGTAATGCGACACAAGGAGAGACTTGTGGCGAAAGGATTTCTTCAGAAAGAAGGAATCGACTTCGACAAAGTTTTGCACCAGTTACTAGGATCGAAATAATTAGGTTAGTTGTTGGTCTAGCAAACATGAACAACTGGCATGTATGTCAGATGGATGTGAAATGTGCATTCCTGAATGGCCCCTTTAATGAAGAAGTTTATGTCGGACAACCTGCTGGATTTGTGAAACAAGGCGAAGAAAGAAAGGTGTATAGGTTGCATAAATAAGAAGATAGATAGTTTTCTAAGGGAGAAGGAATTTGTGAAGTGCACAAATGAGCATGAAGTATATGTAAGAAGAAACAAGAGTGAATTGTTAATACTATGTCTCTATGTCGATGACCTGGTGATAACAGGAAGTTGTAAGAAGGAAATCGAAGATTTCAAACATGACCTAAGTGAGGAGTTTGAAATGTCAGACTTGGGAAATCTCTCATATTTCCTTGGCTTCGAATTCTACAAGAGTATTATAGGCTTGATGATGCATCAAAGAAGATATGCAAGTGAAATTCTCAAGATATTTGACATGGAAGAATGCAACTCGACTTCGACACCTGCGAAACCAAGAGTGTAATTGTCGAAAGATTTAGATGAAGATGATGTCGACCCAACCCAATATAGAAGACTTATTGGGTCACTAAGATACCTTTGTCACACAAGGCCTGACTTAGCATACATTGTAGGTATGGTAAATAAATTCATACAGAAGCAAAAGGTATCACACTTAGCAGTGACGAAGAGGATACTAAGGTATCTGAAAGGAACTCTCGACTATGACATTTTGTTTTCTGCAACTGATGAAGGAAAAGAATGCAAGTTAGTGGGAAGAGATTACAGGGAAGAGTCATGGAACAATTACCGGGAAGATCGACAGCATGTCAGCTATCAATCTGGCAAGGAATCCGATAGCACATGGACGAAGCAAGCACATCGAGATGAGGTTCCACTATCTTTGAGAGCAGGTAGGAGAAGGGAAGATGAACTTGGAACACCGCGGAACTGAGAATCAGATTGCAGATATCATGACAAAAGGAGTGCAAGTCGAAGTCTTCAAGAAGCTAAATTCTATGATGAATATAGATAGCTTAGACACAATGAATTATGTGGTGTGTTGAGTTTTTAATTCCTTGTGTTGAAACAGGTAGTGCTCGACAGAAACAAAGATGTGTCGAAACTTGTAATGTGTGTCGAGTTGTGTTAGATGTCGAAGTGTCGAAGCAAGTTGCTTGACACGGGATTTCGACTTAGACCAAAATAGAAATTTTGGGCTTTTGTAATTTTAGGCTTTACCTTAGGGAGCAATCTAACTCAATTATAAATAGAGAGTAACCCTATTATGAATTGTAACACACAACAGAAAGTGCAGTTGCACAGTTGAATACTATTTTCTCAGTTTGAGAGCAGAAAGTTACTCTGCAGAAATCATCCTCCTCTTCCCCTATTTTGTCAAACCTTAATCTTCTTCCTTATTCAATTTTCTTTCTTCTTCATTAACAATTGTTGTGCAGAATCATTCTTGCAATCAAGGTGTGATTGATTCACTCAAGTGAAAAGTGAAGAACAAGGGATTTCGATCGGTTGATTGAATCTTGTTCATCAAGATTGATTCAGAATTACTCAAAGTTTTGGGTTAATTCCAACACACAGGAGTTTCAGTTTCAGCAAGTTTGCGAGCCATGTAATTAATCTTTGCATTTGTCCTTCTTTGAGTTATGGCATGAGCTTGTTGGTTTTGAATGAGGGTGTTGAGGAGAGTTTCAATGGGAGGAGTTTAAGGGATCTCATAATCAAAATTCTCCATATTTTAAAGTTTTATCTGCTTCAGTGCTTCATGCTGAGCCGAGGCTTGTTGTCTCTAAAAACATCCCCTTCCGTTGGTGCCTATTTGCAATAGAACTTCATTGTTGTGATCATATTGCATCTGTTAGAGGCAATAATTTCCTATTTTGATTGTATTTTCACCGGTTCATCTTCTTCTAAATCAAATCCAAAATCCAAAATATTTCAAAATTTTCGTAATCAAGTAACTGCATGGCATCCACACATTCTTCTTTATTCGTCTCTTACCATATGATATATCACTCTGTTAGCCCAATTAATTTTAACTTTATTAATTAACAACCAAGTCAAAACAACATCTATTTTTGAGACTTGTTCAAAATTAAATTTTCTTAAAATGAGAATACGCGTTGTCATATAATATATGAGACGAATCTCTGGACACATAAATTCAGCAGAGAGGGAAAATCTTTGACCCTCATCTAAATTTGATAGAAGACATCAAGGCGGTAAGAAAATTTGTGACTCTTAACATTTTACTGCGCCTTTATTTTTCACTTGATGGACAAAATTAGAATTTTTTACCTATATAACCACCTTTCCCAATATTAATTTCCAATCTACCCATGTTTCCAACAAAATTGCCAAAATACCCAAGTTTTAAAAAAAAAGGAACGTTGAAGGGGGGCGCCATTTGGTTTGGCGACCCCTTTGTAATTTAAGAGGTGGCGCCATCTGGTATGGAGTCACCATTAAAACGATTTTTTTTCAATATTTTTTCTATATTTCTTAATTAACATATTAAATAATAATAAAATAATAATTATTAACTATTTCTTTTAATAATAAGTGAGTACATAGACGAAACATAGTACATTAATTTCTACGACGAGGTCGAGCGAAATGTCCGTCGGTACCGCATCCTCATGTACGTATGCTTCTCGGTTGTCTTTGTGGTGGCGTTGGGTCCATAGGGGCCGATGGTTGTGTTGGGTTTTCTTCAAGAAATTGGATCATTTGTGCCCATGAAGACGAGTCGATATTACTCAAGTCATCCAGATCAAAGGTATTTCCCATGCCTGCATAATTATGTTGGGGTGGTTGGCTCGATGAGGCTATGTCAGGACGATAACCTGCTTGGTCGTAAGGTGACATGGGTGTAAATGACTGGGTGGGTAAAGTTTGGTTGGGTATTTGATACTCCGTGTTAAATTGGTTTGTAGTATCATGGGAGTATGATTGATATTGTGGTGGGTTTTCCTGGTATTGGGACTGGGAATAACTCTGTTGGAATGGGGTGGATTGGTAAGGGGTATGTTCATGGAGTTGTGGTTGTGTGAGTGGGGGTTGGGTTAGTTGTTGGCTTGGATGATGGGTCCGCTGTTGGGTCCGTGATGATGTGGCTTGCTGGCGTGGGTCAACCAAATATCTAGGATGAGAAATGAAACCAATGGTAACCGACCTATACCAATTCATGTATTGGATAGACGGTTTTTTCTCAAATGGCAAAACAATGTCGGTCAAAACAAAATGGTTACGATACTTCCATTCTCGACACTCATATTTTGCATAGTTTTTCCGTGGCTTATAGTTCCATAGGTCAGAGAATTTACTTGTGTGATATTTCTCTTCGATGCATTTTAGTGGACCTGGAATATCTTGTAGCATTCAAAACCGAAGCTTGACACGATCACTGTTGTGCATTTCCACTGTTGTGAAGTGGATAATTGGTACCTTTGCACTTCACAAAACAAAGTCGTGTCCGTTAACTTCATGAATAACTTCTAGACCATGATATGGCCGTCAAATAAGCTGTAGGAGAAAAAAATAATATTTAGTATATGTAAATAATATGTTAATATTAAATGTGACTCTATTCTAAATAGGTAGGTTAGTGACAGTACATCATCTTGACCCAAATGATCCAGAAGATTTCGGTACTAGGTGATGCTGTAATGGGGACAATTGTCATAATTCATCCCAAGTGCAGACCGTGTTTAAATTGTGGTAGATAGATGAAATAAATTGTTAAAGATGATACATTCATTGCCATGCAGAAAAATAAATGAAGTAGATGAAATTAAAGATGAATTGTCACACTTGGCAGATTGCATGCATGCAAGATTCCATATTCTGATGCATTAATGGGGTGACTCCATTTCAAATGGCGTCCCCCTTTTAGTTTGAATGCTGGCTACATTTCATTTGGCGCCATGGTTATATTTCGAATGAAAAGGCTCCAAACCATATGGCGCCTGCCTTATAATTTAATGAAGGGGCCCCAAACCATATGGCGCCTCCCTTGTAAATAATAATATTATTTTATTCTAATTCGTTTATTATATGTATATTACACATTAGAGAAGGTAAGTATCATCTAAACTACATTTTAAAATCTTGAATTATGTCTAGAACAACAAATTATATTGTTCTATGATATTTCCGGTTTCGGGTTTCAAAATACTGATGTTACCCGATTAACAATGAGGAGGAAGTCCAATTTCTTGCATTTCAAAGAGCGAATAGAGTCAAAGTTGTTGTCAGGTCCAATATCTTAAATCATATATAGAAGTCCCGTTATTTTTAAAATAGTCAGGTCAAGTATTTTCAAGAGAATATAGAGGACAATGACGATGTTCAACGCATGTTTGATAGCCATGAAAACTCTGGGTTTGACTACATTGAGTTGTATTTATTACTCTGCCAGACTCAATAATCCCAAGTGTTTGGTGAATCTCAGGTAATAGATTAGTCACAGTCATTGGAACAAGACGAAGTTGATGCAGTTGATGAGGAGGAAGAAGAACCCGAGGCCATTGTTGGTCAAATGGTGAATTTGTTTAGGACTGGGGACTACACCGCGATCACTCCACTTGAAGACGTAGATGAAAAGGCATTACCATTAAATCATGTCTATTGTCCTCCCCAGCACATGACTAACTTGCAATTGAGTGGAGACGAGCCATCCTCGGAACTGTTCTACAACCCTTCTCAACAAATCAAAGGTGTCTTGAAAGTGGGGAACCAATACCGCACAAAAGCAGAATGCATGCAAGCTATAATAAGGTTTCACATGGAAAATTTTGTCGATTTTGAAGTAAACCGCAATGACTCAAAGCGATATGTCGTAGTTTGTCGAAACAAACTTTGCAAGTTTCGGTTAGCAGTGTCCTATCGGAAGAGAAGTGATTGTTGGGAGATAGGTTCAATTGATCCACGTCACACTTGTACAACCAACATTAATCGGCAAGATCATGGTAAACTAAGCTCCCAATTAATATGCTAAGAGATTTTGCATCTTGTGGGAGTAGATCCATCTTTGAAGGTGAGCACGATTATCTCTCATGTCGTTGCACGGTTCAACTATACTCCATCGTACCGAAAATCTTGGATTGTAATAATTAAAGCGGTTGAGCATGTATATGGGAATTGGGAAAAATCTTACAATCAACTTCCACGGTATTTGCTAGCACTTCAAAAATATGTTCCTGGTACAGTTGTAATATTGGAATCGCTTCCAGCATACAATCCCGATGAAACATGTGTTGATGGATATAGGATATTCTCTCGCTTCTTCTGGGCATTTCAACCGTGCATCAAAGGTTTTGCTTTCTGCAAACCTGTTATTCAAGTGGATGACACATGGTTGTATGGAAAATATAAAGGAACATTGCTGATGGCGGTTGCACAAGACGGAAATAAAAATATATTTCGAATTGCATTTGCTCTGGTCGAAGGTGAGACAGGTGAAACTTGGAGTTTCTTCCTCAAAAATCTCAGAACACATGTAGCCCCGCAACCCAACTTATGTATGATTTCCGACAGACATGCCTCTATTGTGTGCGCTTATAATAATCCTGCTAATGGTTGACATATTCCTCCTTCTGTCTATGTCTACTGCATAAGACACATTGCTCAGAATTTTATGCAGGAAATTAAAGACAAAAAACTCCGTACAAAAGTTGTGAACGCGGGGTATGCATTAAACCAACCATCATTCATGTATTACCGCAAAGAAATAAGATTGTCAAATGCGGAAGCATTAAGTTGGGTGGATAACATTCTAATGGAGACGTTGACAAGGGCATTTGATGGAGGATTTTGATGGGGTCACATGACCAGAAACCTTGTGGAATCCCTGAACGGCGTATTTAAGGGAACTAGAAACCTCCTCATCACGGCGTTGGTAAGAGCAACTTATTATAGGCTGGGGTCACTATTTGCAACAAGAGGCAAAAAATGGCGCGTTGTTTTGGAATCAGGGCAATTATTCAGTGAAAGCTGCATGAAATATATGAAGGAGGAAACTGTTAAAGCGGCCTCACATCGAGTTATATCATTTGATCGTCACGGTTACAGTTTCATTGTTGAAGAGACAAAGAATCACAATGAGGGTCGGCCAATGAGACACTATAGGGTGGAAATTCATAAAAATTGGTGTGACTGCGGAAAGTATCAAACCTTCCGTATGCCTTGTTCACATGTCATTACAGTATGTTCTAGTGCTCGTCAGGATCCATTCTTGCAACTATCAGAAGTTTACAAGGCCGTGAACTTATTCGGTATCTACAATAACAGCTTTCCAGTGGTAACTAGTGATGACTATTGGCCAACCTATCATGGGGACACAATTTACCACAACGAAAACATGAGAAGAAATAAAAAGGGCCGCCCCAAAAGCACGCGAATTAGAATTGAAATGGACACAACTGAGAAAATGGAAAGACTGTGTGGAATATGTCGTCTTCCCGGGCATACACGCAAACGTTGTCCAAATGTTGGAACAAGTTCTAGATAGATTTACTTTTGTCATTAGAAAAGTTGTAACCTTCGAATTTAATATTTATAACAACTTCTGGTTACAGGAAAACAAATTGAAATACTTCTAAAGCAACACACAAACCATTAAAGATATCAAGATTAATACAACATAAACTAAGAAATAACAACAATCAAAACAATATCACCAGTTCCAAACATCATAGACCTAACGTCGTTGTCATCTTTAATTCGTAGCCACTCACGTTGTATATTGCCATCTGCAATCGAGAAGTAAGAAACAAGTCTTTCAATACTTTTAATTCTTTCACCATCTAGAATGTCTCCTTCTAACCAGCGATTCAAACTCCTTCGTAGTTGCTCTAAACTTTGGATGTTCCAGAACATCATACTTATCGGAGGCTTGATTCTTAAAAAAATAACATGGTCGTATCTTCTGAGATACATGATTGAATCTGCTAAAATTGTAAGAAACAATGACAATTTAAGTGTGAACAAATGTACAAGAGTAACATCTATTTATACAAGAAAAATTTCAAATAAAATAATAATTAATACTATAATAATATATAATATTATGAATTAATAAAAATTAATTATTTTATCACAACTAAAGTGACTACAAAGCAGATGACGCCCCCTTTATAATTTAAGAGATGACTTCAAACCATTTGGCACCCCCTCCTAAATTGTAAATGAGACTACATCTCAGATGGTGTCACCTCATAATTTTTCAAGGAAGAGCCAAACCAAATAGTGTCTCCCTTATAGAAAAATATTTTTTTTTAAAGTAAGGTAGATTAATTTTGTTGAATAGTTGGATAGATTGAAATATATTATAGATAAAGTTGGTTATATGGGTAAAAAAATTCACAAAATTATGGATGATGACAAATAAACATAGCCGTGTTTGACACTACTCTTATACTTTTTTATCTCACCAGGAGCAACAGCAACAACAACAGGTTTTAGGTAGCAAATAGGAGATTGATGGTTACATAAAGATTGGAATTTAATTGAAAACCGTGAATGATGTTACACGTTCGAATTCTACCTTATTATAGTAAACAAATTGTCATTACATTCTTAATTATGAAAACCACTAGTTGCTGTCTTTGACTTTGTTTGACTCAATACTGTTTATAACAATGATAAATGAGTTTTTTTTAGGGTACACTTAGCGAATTGTAAATAATTTACTTATTTGCAAATTTATTCATGTAATTTATTTTTTATTAGTTTTTAGATGAATAATCTAAAAAATATTAAAGATAAGTAAATACTCGAATATTGAAATATAAATTAAGCATATTTTTTATACATGAAACAAAAAAGCTTACATCACATATATTGCTTTATTTGAACTATTATTTTGTTTCCAAAGGCAGTGTGGATTTCACTAGTTTTTTGGTTTATGTTGAGTATAGATATAATCAAGATGTGCCATTAGTGTCCTTCTTGTCAAACATTCTTGTTCTTCTTCAATTCCTTCACAACCCTCATCATCCAAATCTACACTTGATACCTTGTTACCAACAATATCCTAATTCAATTCAAACATGATAATTAATTCTCCAAGATTAGGACGAGAGGCATAAGAATATGATCAAATAAGATAAACTCAATTGAGAATAAAATATACCTCATGCAGAGAAGAGAGAGCTTTAAATCCAAGATTAGGACGAGAGGCATAAGTTAAACTCAAGGTTAATAGAAGAGTTAAGGTGAAGAGGGTGCTTAGTTTTGACATAGTGATGAGTTCACTATTTTTATTCTTATCACTTAGATTTTTTGGGTTGAGTGGAAGACAAAGTGTGGACTCTTTTATCTTTTATATGCACAGAAATTGAGAGCTGTTTGAGATTCAAAGAGTGTGTTACAAGTGTGTGAATGTCACAAACAATGTGTTCAAACTTCAAAGCTTAAATTCTCATGTTCATATTTTGTTGACTTTTGTTGCCACGGTTTTGTACATATCCCAAGTGTATAAAATTTGATGTCGATCCCCTGTATACTTTAGTGATGAGTGAATGTATGTCACATATTCATTTTATGGATTTTTTTAATTTAAAAATATTTCTATTAAACTGAGTATTGAAAGGAAAATGAGAAAGCTCTTTTACTTAAGTTTTAGGACATGTTTATTTTAGTTTTAAAAAAATAGATTTTCTTTTATATTTTTAAAAATAGATTTTATATAACTGTTTTTTAAAATATTACAAATTTTTTTAAATTTATTTTTTCTAAATTAAAAGATTAATTTTGACATCATATAATATAAACATATATTATTGAAGATCAACACATAGTCAAAATTGCAATTTTAAAAAAAATATATATCTCAATTTTTTTTTTATAAAAACTATTTGAAATAGCTTTAAAATTAAATATTTTTTGAAATTTTGATATAAAAAAAATCAATGAAATAATATAATATATCTAATATAACATTTTAAAAATAATTATTCAAATTAAATTTTCATTTAAATTTTTTATGAAAATATTTTTATAATTTTTTTTAATTTTACATAAAATTATGTAAGATTATAAAAATCATAAAAAAAAAGCCAAAAAAAAATCTTATCCTTAATACACTCATTGTGTTGCTAGTTAGATGTATTTTGTTGATTGATGTCCTTCGGGGTTGTTATACAACTTGTTTGGGGCTATAAGCAAATCCATTATTTAATATGTAACATATTTTCCTCTATCACTAGCCATGTTGTTTCATAATTGTTCTCCTAAAATTTATAATTGCTTACTATGTAATAACAAGTTATATTTTTGTCTTGCTGATTTTTCATTCCTAAGTTTTGTTGTTTTTGGGGTTTTCCGTTTTCCCTATCTTGACAGTTTCATTCACCAGGAGTTTTGGCAATTGGAAGTAGCATGCAAGGCAAAACTCGGACTCACATCACTTGTTATAACACCTTAAAATGTGCCCTCTTATTTTTTCTCAATAAGTGGCTTATGTTTCACCTTTTCATATGTATTTAGGTCATAAGCATCACACATACATCATTTTCCCAGGGCATGAGATTAGAGGTTTTCATGATATGAATTGATTAAAGCAAAGATAATGAGGCTCCTCAAGGTCAAGACATCTCATTTTGATTCACAATTTTATTCAGAAGGATTTCAATTAGTCAGATAGTTGAAAAACAAACAAATCAAAAAAAGTCAACTGATAAAGGAAAAAATCAACTCTCGACTTTTTAGGTCAAACTCATGTTCATCATGTCAAATATGGTCCTTAAGTGGAATTTGGTCAATAATTATCAACGGAATAAAGAAAAATCAAGAATTATGGAAAATTGTCATTTTTGAAAAGCAAGGGTTTTAGAACTTTCCATTTTGGGAAATTTTTGCATGCCATGCAACCAACTTTATGGCCATTTTTCTCTATGATCCAAGCCTCATTTGGAAATTTTTTTGGAGATAAAAATTGTAGCATGAATTCCAAGATTTTCAACCATATAAAAAATGTTCCATTTGAATTTCTAGATCAAGAGTTATGATCAATCAAAGATGGGATTATTAAGTTGTTCAATGAAAAAATGCAGAATTTTTCTAAGTCCCAAAATTCAGTTTTATGATCATGTTTTCAACAATATTTTTCATGGTGTTCCAGACCTCAAATCCAATTCTTTTTGACATCAACTATGTTCTATCAAATACCATCTTTCCAATGAAATCAAAACCATGCAAATTGATTCATTATCCTTCAAGAAATTCATCCATAAAGTCACCTTCATGAACACTTTTTCATACCATAAACAATAAAAATTCCATTTTTTCAAGTTACAAAATTTGGTAAGCAAATTGTGTTGGCTACACTAAAAATCATCATACACCATTATTACCATCATAAAGCACTCCATGGTAACAAAAATACACCACCCACATAGTAAAATTCATACACCACCATAAACCTTCATTTTTCCAACTTTCACTAAACCACCTCTAACTAACTTTTAACCATGCTTAAGCTTTTAACCATACTCTAACCCACCATATAAATTCTCATTCACCTTCTAAAAAAAAATAGTTACACCATTAAACACCAAATAGATCAAAAAACGAATTTCACACCCACAACTTTCATCTCCAAGATCTCTCTCATCTTGAGGTTATTTTCTGAGATTCTTTCATCATCTTCATCATCTTATGGAGTAGAAACTACTGTTTGCATTCATTCTCAACTGTAACCATTGAATCATCACCTACTAGTTCATCTTCCTCCATTATCAATTTGCAATTTTTTCAAGATTTGAAGAGGTTAAGCATTTATTTTGCTTAAGGGAGATTCCAAGACCTTGCATCGAATTTTTCCGGGTTTCTTAATTGCGAAGCTTCCCAAGAAGCGGTGGACTTTCTCTACTAGGTAAGGATCTCTAAAAATTTCATGGCTCTCATTCTTAGATTTACATGATTTAGGGTGTTAAAATCTTATTCATACATTGCATCTGGAAGTCCTGAAATGATGGCACACCATGAATCTTGAAATTTAAGTTTATGTGTTCTTGATTTTATGATTTTCAATTTGAATCCGTGACTTTCGTGACAATTTTCACTATGTTAGAGCTGTTATTTTGGGAAAATAATGATGTATTGTTGTTCTACGTTTCGTGGGTTTCAATTTGGTATATTATTTTGCATGATTTGGTGGAATATTAATTGAGTTGTAAGTTGCTAAAAAATGGTGTTTGCACCATAGTTTCATGCGCATGGTATAGTATTCATGGCGGGAGAGAAAATCACGTTGCTGCATGGTTGGGGGAGGAAGACGACACGTGTCGTCTTGTCGTCTTCCTAGAGGGCCAGCGACTAGTTTTGTTTTTTCTTCATTTAAAGAGAAATTGACCAATTGATGTATAAGTGTACACATGCACGTTGCTTTTTCCTTTAAGTTGTGCTGCAAGTGTTAACAAGTACACCTATAATAATAATAGCCTCATATAATAATAGTATTCATTAGCATGATGGCGGGCCCCACCACACACACATAGCCACGTTTTCTCTCTCATTTTACTGCATAATACTCCCTCCGTCTCAAATTATAAGACGTTTGGGCATTTTCACACAAATTAAGAAACTTAATTATTACTTTATAGGAAAGACAAATTATGTATAACTTTACAGTAATGACCCTCATAATTATATAGGAGAGAGAAATTAAAAGAGTTGAAAGAATAAATAATAATAAATATTTGAGGGTATATTGGGGAATATGTCATTTATATTGCATTGGAAATGTAAGGTGACTTATAATTTGGGACAAATTTTTTTGGCAAAGTGACTTATAATTTGGGACGGAGGGAGTAGTAATATAAATACTAGTAAACATATAACAATAATGGCATTTGATGATAGTAAGAAACTAGACCCCACATAGCCTAATCCTAGCGCCACTCTCTTTATTTTTTTTCTCAACTAGTGGGATACCCGTGCGTTCGCACGGGTACTGGTATGGTACGCGTATTTTTTTTAAAATATAAGAAAAATGATATTAAAAAAATTAAATTGTTTAACTAAACAGATATTATTTTTAAAAGATATAAGAAATCAGTGTAAGAACGAAGAAATTTGAATCAACAATATATTATATTTTATATAAATATTATTGTTGTTTGGACGTTATTTTAAAAAATATTAAAATCTATATTATGACAATGATATTTTTTCCGTATATATAAATAAAGTAATCAACAACGAACTTGATCCCGTATATAAATATTAAGTTTGTTTTGACATTAGATATATATTTAAATTTCTATAAAAAAAATTTGAATCAAAAATGTATTTTTTGCCCGTAACTAATATTATTTTGTTCAATGACATAAAAAATATTTTTGCCCGTAAAAAATTTGAATCAAGAAGGTATTTTTGCCCGTAATTAATCAACAACGAACTTGATCTCGTATATAAATATTATGTTTGTTTTGACATTAGATATATATTTGAATTTGTATAAAAAAAATTGAATCAAGAATGTATTTTTGCCCATAACTAAAAATTAGATTTATATTTTGTATTAGTTAAATATCCCAATTATCATTGTCATTGGATCACCTGTATATTTTTCGTGTATAATTTTTTTTTTAATTTTCACATTATTCATAGATGTATTATAAATGTATTTGGATTTTTTCCGTATATAAAAACTATTTATCTCATATATTTTATTATATTATCAATAACAAATAAATGTTATCATGACATATTAAGTAAATTCTTCAAAAAAAAAGTTCTCCCATTAAATTTATTTATTTCATTTTTTAATATTTGATAAAAAAAAGAAATCATAAATATATAGATTCATTATAAGTGAAATCATAAATTTTAATGGTATAAATATTGTTATAAATTTATAAATGTATAATAATAATAATAATAATAATAATAATAATAATAATAATAATAATTAATTAGTGTTTATTTTATAATAATGCCCATTAATTAATATTTAAAGTTTGTAATTGATGAATTGGTTAAAACATATCATATTAAAGGTCATATTAGACCATTATTTATACGATCATTATTTGATATTTATAAATAAGATTTTAAATATATTATATAATTCAATAATTAATTAGTGTTTATTTTATAATAATGCCCATTAATTAATATTTAAAGTTTGTAATTGATCAATTGTTTAAATTAGATTTTATTAAAGGTCATATTAGACTTTTAATTAATATTTAAAGTTTGTAATTGATGAATTGGTTAAAACATATCATATTAAAGGTCATATTAGACCATTATTTATACGATCATTATTTGATATTTATAAATATGATTTTAAATATATTATATAATTCAATAATTAATTAGTGTTTATTTTATAATAATGTCCATTAATTAATATTTAAAGTTTGTAATTGATCAATTGTTTAAATTAGATCTTATTAAAGGTCATATTAGACTATTATTTATACGATCATTATTTGATATTTATAAATGTGATTTTAAATATATTATATAATTCAATTGATTACAACAAATTTGTGTAAAATCAAATTTAGAATTGTTTACTTCGATACATTTAAAGGTTAAAAATGTGTTTGAAAAAATAAAAATTACATTAAATGAAAATGGATCAAAATTGAAAAAAATAAAAATTACATTAAATGAAAATGGATCAAAATTGAATTTTATTAATTATACATCCAAATTTAAGGGAGAAAAAGACAATCTCATTTTAAGATGCCCGTAAATCCATATTTTGAATCTATATATAAATATTTGAATCTACATTGAATTTTTACCCGTAAATAAATATATATTTAAACTGTATTGCAATGGTTTCAAGATTTGTTAGAAATTTAATGCAACACTTTAGTTTGCAAAACAAAACAGTATAAATTTTCACCCATACTTTTGTTTGTTATTTTATGTATATCACATATATATAAAATAGTAAATAATTTGTTTGGGAGGCCTCTGGTGTTCATCATTGTTGGCCTCTGGTGTTCTCATTTTGATAGTGTTTTTCGTTTAGTGGTATGTATTTAGATTGGATGCTTATTGTACATTCCATTCAGCACTTCTTGTGCAGTTTTAATAAAGTTTGGCCTTTTCAAAAAAAAAATTGTTTGGGAGGCGTACAAAATCTGATTTTTAAGCGGGAAGGGATTAGCTACCTTTCCTATCGCATGACTTTGTAACTTTGATTATATAAATGTCTTAACTTTCTTTTTCATCTAAGTATTATTTTAATAATATGTTTATCTTCTATTAAAGACTTAAGGTACCAAAGGTACCTAATAGTAAAGATAGCTTATCCTAGTTCCTTTTAAGCTTTTATCATCTACAATGCTACACTTTTTTGAAGCAATTGAGCAAGAATAATCGGGAGGTGTGCTGCTGAATATTTTTACTTGATTGCAACATATTTTTTATTCTTTCTCTATCTACTACAATTGTTTATTAAAGGACATGAGAGTACTGTCAGTTAATATATATTATACTTGAAACAATGTCTATTTTATATCAAACCAAATGTTACAATAGTCTCATTAAGCAATGCTATGATACAACCATAAGGTAATTAATGATACACCATTAATTTCCTCAATTATAAAAAAATATTTTAATGCAATTCTATAATATAATAAAGGATTGCTGACTATATGAAACCATGAATAGATATTTACTTTAGAAAAATCTACATACTGTCTGAGAAAAGACAAAAATTTGGATTACCAATGCACTTCTGCAACACTTATAGGCATAATTCTATGTAACACAGTTATCAAATGACTTATTATAACATAATATAATATAATCAACACTCCTATCATGCTGATGGCTTTACCAAATGCATGTCAATAAATAAGTTTATACCAAGTGAAATAAATAAATAAAAAACTATTAAAATAAATAAATAGGTTTAAATAAAAAGCAAGGGAAAATAAATCATATTTAATATCAGAATCATATATATGATTTTTTATTCAAGTAAAAGCTTTTATATACATTTGCAAAAAAAAAAAAAAAAGCTTTTATACCAAGTGAGGAGATTTTCAAAATTTAATCATGTTTTATAAAAAATTTATAATCACAATTTTTTATTCACATATTCATTTTCCGAAGTTACATATCAGTTAACATACTCTTGAATCATTTACCTAAATTACCTCAATTTAAAAAGAAAAAAAAAATGTAAAATTAAGACATCTTATTATGTCAAAGAGTTAAAACATTCTGGAAACATTTGTCTTGAAAAACATATTAAATCATACACAATAAAATAAAATTTTAGTAAAATGTACATTAAGTGATGCACTATGTTCCACTAATCACATAGATCTAACCTTATAAATTATTATTATTTTAAATTATTTCTTTTATAGATAAATCAACAAATAAATAATGCAGTATATTTTTCATTTTTTTTAAATTCCATACTTCTCATAATATAGTTTTAAGATGACTTTTTAATATGCTTCCAACACTAACATAATAATAATAATAATAAAAAAACATATCAAAATGATTCTAAAGAAATTTTATCTCTAAATGACAACTTTGAATAACACAACTCTATTTTTTAGAAGACATTTTGAAATCATGATATTAATTGGTTTTATTAAGAGGAAACTCATACCTATTGGTGCAAGGAAAATAGGAAATCCAATGTACTAATGAGAGGAAATGGTGTTATGTGTGTTCTGCAAAGAAGAAAAGAAGAAGTGGAAATAGGACTATTGTTTTGTGTGTTCTGCAGAGAATAAGTAGAAATAGAGAAAGAGAAGTAGAAATAGGTAAAACTCAAACATGCAGAGAGAGAGAGAGGTTTTGAATAGTGTTACATGTCCTTCATTTTTTAAAATTGTTTAATCTACCTAGGAAGAACCACTTCTACAGCATGTGCTGTCTCACTTCCAGCGCAGACTTGGGAACCTGCTAACGTCAATCACAACAGCGTCACCCCAATGTTTACCCTTTTAACTATTGTTGCCAACTTTTTAATACCATTCAGTTTCATTTTGCCACAATTTAGTGTTAGTATTGCAATTAGTCTAGTTAGTATTGAATTAGATATTGATTTGGTTGAAAATTGTTGGATTAAGACTCAATTTGCCCCTAATTTGATGAGTTGTCAAGAAAAGATCAAAGGTTAAAAATGTGTTATCCACAACACATGAATTTCTTATATTATAGATACCTGCTGTAACACTAAGGCAAATAATAACAATAATAATTCATTGTTTTTTTTGCATAATGAGCCCAAATTCATTCTGATATCAACACCCCCAATTTTGGGCCCAAGGTTTTTTGAACCAGACTCTTACTAATCCAGCACCCTCCCTTATTTCCATGTGATTTTATTTCTTTCTTTTTCACACGTATTAAAACGAATTATTAAAAATACTAAAAAGTTCTTAAAAATTCTGAAAACATTCATGTATTTTCCTGGACGTTTTACTTAATTTTTCATGATTTTAATTTCATTTTTGGGCTGTTTAGATTTTTTATGGGATTTTTGAAAGAGATGTGTGCATATGGATACCCCTTGTGATACAAGGCTTAAAAAATGACTTTCTCTTAATAGTTGTGATCCAGCTTTTTGTGTGTATTTAGACCCTTCATGGTAGGATCTTTACATGTTAAATTCATGCCTTGATCATGTTTTTTAGGTCACTTGTTAAGTACTTTTTGTGACTTGTGTTTGTATGATCATTAAGTGGAAAATGCCTAATGTTTGCAATTAATTGAGCACTTTTGGTGCATGATTTGGATCCAATCTTTTGCATGTGATTACCTACTAGACTTAACATGAAGTGGTTGTTTGTTCATAATTTTCAAAGGTCATTTGCTATTTTTCACTAATTTTCCAATGTGAACATATCATATGTAAACATGCTAGAACTAGGTTAAGTTTATTGCCAATGTGTGAGCTCCTTAAAACCAATTTTGAGAGCATGTTTGATCCTATATACAATGACATTTTAGGTGCCTTTTTTATCCTTAAATGTTGCTTTTTGATCATGACCTATGTAACGACCCGATAATTAATCATTTAATTATTTATTTAATTAATTTAGAAGGAATTAAGAGATTTTTCGGTAATTTGGAGAATTATGGATTAAAAGAGTATTTTTAAATAATTTTAATAAAGTGAATAATCATGTATTATTTAGATTATTACTATTATTAAAAATAATAAGAAAAGGGCAAGGTGGTCATAAAGGAAAAGGAGCAAGGGTAGAGTTGGGAGTTCATAAACTGGGATAATGTAACTAAGGAAGGAAGATCGATCAATTTTCTAACTGATCGTATTTTTGTGAAGAGCGATGAAGAAGAGAAGAGGAGGAGAAAACCAAGGGTTTTGAAGGATTGCTAGGAGAATCTTGGAGAAAGAAGGAAAAAGCTTCGGATTACTCTAAGGTATGGGGAGATTTCATAATTTCTTATAGTTATTTAGGACATGGTGATGAATAGATTAGGTATTTCATGAATTGTGTATAATTATGGTGAATGTTGATGTAGAATGAATGATTTGATGAGAATAGGATGAAATTGAGTGGTATGTGTTGATGTATGTGTATTATGTGAGCTTTTTGATCGAATTTTCGTGGGAAAAACTGATTTTTGGGGTAATCGAAGTCAAAAACGCAGAAAATTACTTTTCGGGAAAAGTTGGGTTTTTTCGCATCCTGACACGGGCCGTGTCACACAACACGGGCACCCGTGTCAGCTTTCTGTTTGGGGTAAACAAATTTTTTTGTCACCAAGCTCCTAACACGGGCCGTGTCAGGCCACTGTTTCTGCTGAAATTTTTCTGTTTTGGGTTTTTCGTACAGGCCTCCTGACATGGGCCGTGTCACAGGACACGGGCGGCCGTGTCAGGCAACTGAATTTTTCCATTTTTGTTGTTTTGACGTTTTCTCGTGCTGATTTCTGCTGTCTTATTGTTTTGCCGCTGTATGGATAATAAAACATGATTGTATGATGATTACTTGTTTAATATGAAATGAATGATGCACACGTTGATAATTGATGAGTTGAGGAGAATTAACATCATTGCATTTCATAGCATTTTATGTTGGGGCTTCGGCCTATTGGTAGCTTCAATCCCATTGTACGGATTGAAGTGATATGTTGTTATTTTGTGCTCCCTTGTGGAAGGTTGATGGCCAGTGTCCATTAAATGGAGAAATCGGTACCACATGCATTCCGTGCATTTCATTATATTCGACATTGCATTTTATGAAGTATTTATGATGGTGTTGCGAAGGATTTGATGATGATACGATGTTGTTGTTACTTATTCTGTTTATTTTCCAAGTCTTTATACTACTATAATGAATTATGGTTTCTCACCCTGCCTGCTTGGAAATGTTGCCTCTTATGTGGGTAACTTGCAGATAACCAAGAGTAGATTCGCGACGAGGGAGGATGTAGCCTTGAAGTGTGTCATTATCGCTGTTTAGTTTAGAGGTGTCCTGCTCTGTGTCATGTAACATCGGGTTGGGATTTGTTGTGAACCTCACGTTCTTTTGTTTTATGTTGAATTTTTACATTGTTGGTGATGATTTAATTTGGATACATTTAGTATGAAGTGTTTTATTGAATTGGCATAAAAAAGTTAATTTCCGCTGCGTAGTTGTTGATTTTATTATTAAGAATGTGTAACCCGTGTTACGGGACAGGATAATGATTACTAAATGATGTTTTGAATATATATGTGGCACCTTTCTCATTGATGTTACTCTGATAATATGAATTATCTTTCTAAAATTGCTTGTGGGGTAGAAGGGTGTTACATAAGTGGTATCAGAGCAGGTCGGTCTGTCCGGCCAAGTTTTGTGTTGTCAGTCTGTTGTCAGTCGTTACTTGTTAACGATTATTTGTTTTTTTTTCTGATATGGTGAATGTTGTACATAATGGCTGGAAACAACACACGTGCTCTTGCTGATGCTATTGCAGCTCTTGCTCAGAACAATGCTCCAGATGAGTTTCGTGCGTTAGAGAAGTTTCAGAGGAACAACTCACCGAAGTTTGAAGGAACTCATGACCCGGCGAACGCACAAAAGTGGCTCAAGGCGATTGAGAAGATTTTTAGAGTGATGGGGTGCTCTGATGCGCAGCAAGTGCAGTTCGAAACTCATATGCTGGAAGAAGAGGCCGAGGACTAGTGGGATAACACCCGTCAGAGGCTGGAAGATGTTGGCACTGCGGTGACTTGGAATGTGTTCAAGCAAGAATTTCTGGGCAAGTATTTTCCTAAAGATGCTCGTGGTAAGATGGAAGTGGAATTCATTGAATTGAAACAAGGAAATATGACTGTGGCAGAGTATGCTGCCAAATTTGAGAGGCTTGTGAAGTTTTGTCCTCATTACAACCGTGCAGATGCTGAACTTTCTAAGTGTCTCAAGTTTGAGAATGGGCTGAGACCAGAGATTAAGCAGGGGATTGGATGCCAACAGATTCACAGATATGCGGAACTAGTGGATAAGAGTAGGATCTATGATGAAGATAGCCGAGCTCGATCTACTCACTACAAGCAGCTAAGTGAAAGGAAAGATAAGGGTCAGTTTAGAGGGAAACCTTATGCGACCCCAAGTGATAAAGGGAAACAGAGGGTATCAGACAAGAAGAAGTCAAGTAGGGGAGCCGTTAATGCACCTACTAAGTGCTATAAGTGTGGAGAGTCATGTCACAAAGCTGATGTGTGTACTAACAAAGTTCTGAGATGTTACCGTTATGGTAAGACTGGGCATAGAATTGGTGATTGTCCGAATGAGGGTCCGACCTGTTTCAACTGTGGTGAACAGGGGCATATCAGTACTCAATTCCAGAAACCAAAGAAGACTGCTACTGCTGCCCAGACTACTGGAAGAGTGTTCGCTTTGGCTGGCTCAGAAGTTTCCAAGAAGGACAACTTGATTCAAGGTATATGTTTTATTAACAATGTTGAGTTGATTGCTATTATTGATACTGGAGCTACGCATTCATTTATCTCTCTTGAGTGTGCTACTAGATTGGGTTTGAATTTGTCTAACATGAATGGTAGTATGATAATAGAGACTCCGGCTAATGGTTCTGTGACTACCATGCTTGTTTGTTTGAAGTGTCCTTTGACAATCTTTGAGAAGAATTTTGTGATGGATTTGGTGTGCTTACCTTTGCACCAAATCGATGTTATCCTTGGTATGAACTGGTTGGAGTTCAACTATGTTCATATTAATTGTTATAGTAAGACTGTGAGGTTTCCGGAGTTAGGTGAGGATGGTGAACTGATGTTCTTATCTGCTAAGCAAGTTAATGAACTTTTATTAGATGAAGCGTTGATGTTCGCAGTGTTTGCATCGTTGCAAGTTGATGGTGAAGCCATCAGTGTTGAGTTGCCTGTGGTTTGTGAGTTTCAAGATGTGTTTCCTGGGGATATAAGTGATTTACCTCCGGAACGTGAAATTAAGTTTGCTGTGGACTTAATACCAGGTACGAGTCCAGTGTCTATGGCTCCTTATCGAATGTCTGCTTCGAAATTGAGTGAGCTGAAGAAACAACTAGAAGAATTGTTAGAAAAAAAGTTCATTCGACCTAGTGTTTCTCCATGGGGTGCTCCGGTGTTGCTCGTTAAGAAGAAAGATGGTGGTATGAGATTGTGTGTCAATTATCAGCAGTTGAATAAGATGACCATCAAGAATAAGTATCCGCTTCCGAGAATCGACGATTTGATGGATCAACTCGTAGGTGCTTGTGTGTTCAGTAAGATTGATCTGAGGTCTGGTTATCATCAGATTAGAGTTAAAGCTGATGATATTCCGAAAACAGCTTTCAGAACGAGGTATGGTCATTATGAATATACGGTGATGCCATTTGGAGTTTCTAATGCGCCTGGTGTGTTCATGGAGTATATGAACAGGATCTTTCATGAATATCTTGATAAGTTTGTGGTGGTTTTCATAGATGACATCTTGGTATATTCTAAATCAGAAGAAGAACATGCAGAACATTTGAAGATTGTATTACAAGTGTTGAGGGAAAAGAAATTGTATGCTAAGTTGTCAAAGTGTGAGTTCTGGTTGAAGGAAGTGAGTTTCCTAGGCCATGTGATTTCAAGTGGTGGAATTTCCGTGGATCCCTCAAAGATTGATGTGGTTTTGCAGTGGGAGACTCCAAAGTCTGCTACGGAGATTCGTAGTTTTCTTGGATTGGCTGGTTATTATCGTAAATTCATTGAAGGTTTTTCTAAGTTGGCTTTTCCGTTGATGCAATTGACTCGAAAGGGGCAATCGTATGTATGGGATGTTGCTTGTGAGGAAAGTTTTGTGGAACTAAAGAAAAAGTTGACAACTGCTCCGGTGTTGGTTTTGCCAGACCCGAATGAGTCCTTTGTGGTTTATTATGATGCTTTAAAGATGGGCCTTGGTGGAGTTTTGATGCAAAATGGTAAAGTGGTCGCTTATGCTTCTAGGCAGTTAAGAGTCCATGAGAGGAATTACCCTACACACGACTTAGAGTTGGCTGCTGTAGTATTTGTGCTGAAGATTTGGAGGCATTATCTTTTTGGTTTGAAATTTGAAGTATTCAGTGATCATAAAAGTTTGAAATACTTGTTCGATCAGAAAGAGTTAAATATGAGGTAGAGAAGGTGGCTAGAATTGTTAAAGGATTTTGAGTTCGATTTGAATTATCATCCCGGTAAAGCAAATGTAGTGGTCGATGCTTTGAGTAGAAAGTCATTGCATATTTTGATGCTTATGGTGAGAGAACTTGAACCGATTGAGCAATTCAGAGACATGAGTTTGTTGTGTGAGACGATCGCTGATAGTGTGAAATTGGGCATGCTAAAGCTAACTAGTGGAATTTTGGAGGAAATTCGGGAAGGTCAGAAATCTGATTTGAAATTAGTTGACCAGTTAACGAAGATTAATCAAGGTAATGGAGGTGAGTTCCGAATTAATGAAGATGGAGTTTTGAGATTTCGAGATAGAGTATGTATTCCGGATATTTCTGGAATCAAAAAGAGTATTTTGGAGGAAGGGCATAGAAGTCGTTTGAGTATTCATCCTGGTGCTATGAAGATGTATCAAGACCTGCGTAGATTGTTTTGGTGGCCAGATATGAAAAGAGATATTGCTGAATTTGTGTATGCATGTTTGACTTGCCAGAAGTCCAAGATTGAACATCAGAAGCCTTCAGGTATGATGCAGCCGTTGAATATTCCTGAATGGAAATGGGATAGCATTTCCATAGATTTTGTGACAGGGTTACCGAAGACTACAAGAGGTAATGACTCGATATGGGTGATTGTGGATAGGTTAACTAAGTCGGCGCATTTCTTGCCGATGAGAATTAATTATTCTATGCAGAAGTTAGCTGAGATTTATATTGATGAAATTGTGAAGTTGCATGGAACACCTTCGAGTATTGTATCGGATAGAGATCCACGGTTTACGTCAAGGTTTTGGAAGATTCTACAGGATGCTTTGGGTACTAAGTTGAGGATGAGTTTTGCTTATCACCCGCAGACAGATGGTCAGACGGAAAGAACAATCCAATCTTTAAAAGATTTGTTGAGAGCTTGTGTGCTGGAGCAAGGAGGATCTTGGGATAGTCACTTGCCATTGATCGAGTTTACATACAACAACAGTTTTCATGCTAGTATTGGGATGGCTCCATATGAGGCGTTGTATGGTAGACGTTGTCGAACTCCATTGTGTTGGTATGAGTCGGGAGAGAGTTCTGTACTTGGACCTGAGATTGTTCAAGAGACAACGGAGAAGATTAAAATGATTCGGGATAAAATGAAGACGTCGCAGAGTCGTCAGAAGAGTTACCATGATAAGAGAAGAAAATCACTTGAATTCCAAGAGGGAGACCACGTGTTTTTAAGAGTTACTTCGATGACTGGTGTGTGACGAGCTTTGAAGTCTAGAAAGCTCACTTCGCGCTTTGTTGGTCCGTATCAGATTATGCAGAGGATAGGAGAGGTTGCGTATCGGGTGGCTTTACCACCGTCGCTTGCAAATTTGCACGATGTGTTTCATGTGTCGCAGTTGAGGAATTATATTCCGGATCTGTTGCATGTGATTCAAATGGATGATGTTCAGGTGAGAGATAACCTGACAGTAGAAGCTTTGCCTGTGAGGATTGATGGTCGAGAATTGAAGCAACTGCGAGGTAAAGAGATTGCTTTAGTGAAAGTATTGTGGGGCGGACCAGCTGGTGATAGTTGGACTTGGGAGCGTGAAGATCAGATAAGAGAGTCGTATCCGACTCTGTTTACTTCAGGAAATTTTCGAGGACGAAAATTCTTAAAGTAGGGGAGAGTTGTAACGACCCGAAAATCTAAACTAATCATTTAATTATTTATTTAATTAATTTAGAAGGAATTAAGAGATTTTTCGGTAATTTGGAGAATTATGGATTAAAAGAGTATTTTTAAATAATTTTAATAAAGTGAATAATCATGTATTATTTAGATTATTACTATTATTAAAAATAATAAGGAAAGGGCAAGGTGGTCATAAAGGAAAAGGAGCAAGGGTAGAGTTGGGAGTTCATAAACTGGGATAATGTAACTAAGGAAGGAAGATCGATCAATTTTCTAACTGATTGTATTTTTGTGAAGAGCGATGAAGAAGAGAAGAGGAGGAGAAAACCAAGCGTTTTGAAGGATTGCTAGGAGAATCTTGGAGAAAGAAGGAAAAAGCTTCGGATTACTCTAAAGTATGGGGAGATTTCATAATTTCTTATAGTTATTTAGGACATGGTGATGAATAGATTAGGTATTTCATGAATTGTGTATAATTGTGGTGAATGTTGATGTAGAATGAATGATTTGATGAGAATAGGATGAAATTGAGTGGTATGTGTTGATGTATGTGTATTATGTGAGCTTTTTGATCGAATTTTCGTGGGAAAAACTGATTTTTGGGGTAATCGAAATCAAAAACGCAGAAAATCACTTTTTGGGAAAAGTTGGGTTTTGTCGCATCCTGACACGGGCCGTGTCACACAACACGGGCACCCGTGTCAGCTTTCTGTTTGGGGTAAACAAAATTTTTTGTTACAAAGCTCCTGACACGGGCCGTGTCACGGGACATGGACGGCCGTGTCAGGCCATTGTTTCTGCTGAAAATTTTCTATTTTGGGTTTTTCGTGTAGGCCTCCTGACACGGGCCGTGTCACAAGACACGGGCGGCCGTGTCAGGCAACTGAATTTTTCCATTTTTGTTGTTTTGACGTTTTCTCGTGCTGATTTTTGTTGTCTTGTTGTTTTGCCGCTGTATGGATGATAAAACATGATTGTATGATGATTACTTGTTAAATATGAAATAAATGATGCACACGTTGATAATTGATGAGTTGAGGAGAATTAGCATCATTGCATTTTATAGCATTTTATGTTGGGGCTTTGGCCTATTGGTAGCTTCAATCCCATTATGCGGATTGAAGTGATATGTTGTTATGTTGTGCTCCCTTGTGGAGGGTTGATGGCCAGTGTCCATCAAATGGAGAAATCGGTACCATATGCATTCCGTACATTTCATTATATTCGACATTGCATTTTATGAAGTATTTGTGATGGTGTTGCGAAGGATTTGATGATGATATGATGTTGTTGTTACTTATTCTGTTTATTTTCCAAGTCTTTATACTACTATAATGAATTATGGTTTCTCACCCTGCCTGCTTGGAAATGTTGCCTCTTATGTGGGTAACTTGCCGATAACCAAGAGTAGATTCGCGACGAGGGAGGATGTAGCCTTGAAGTGTGTCATTATCGCTGTTTAGTTTAGAGGTGTCCTGCTCTGTGTCATGTAACATCGGGTTGGGATTTGTTGTGAACCTCGCGTTCTTTTGTTTTATGTTGAATTTTTACATTGTTGGTGATGATTTGATTTGGATACATTTAGTATGAAGTGTTTTATTGAATTGGCATAAAAAGTTAATTTCCGCTGCGTAGTTGTTGATTTTATTATTAAGAATGTGTAACCCGTGTTACGGGACAGGATAATGATTACTAAATGATGTTTTGAATATATATGTGGCACCTTTCTCATTGATGTTACTCTGATAATATGAATTATCTTTCTAAAATTGCTTGTGGGGTAGAAGGGTGTTACAACCTACGTGATTCTTTTTTAACTCTAAGTTGTTTATTCGGTTATGCTTGATGTTTGCTTAGGTGTTTTAGGTTAATGATGTATTTGTGATATCCTCTTTAGGATATTTTTGTTGTACATCATGTAACATATGGTTTAACATGAATCATAACCTGCCCTCATGAATTTATGTCATTTCATGTGATTCTAATTGGTATTGTGCTTCCATAAGTTGAACATGAATGGAAAGTTAACTTTGTTGTTTTCACTTGGACTTAGAATTTTCCATGTTTTTACAAAGTTTTTGACATTTAAATGTATCATTCCACCCGTCATTTGCTACTGCCCCTTCTATGGTATGTACCCCTAGGGTTCCCCTTTCATTGCTTATGGTCTAATTTTTCTCCTAAGGTAGAATTAGAGCACTTCCTAGTGCATTAGGACATAGTTTTGTGACTTTGCTTTCGACTACTTGATAGTTGAGCTTGGCATGGAGATGGTAAGTTACTTGTAATACTTTGAATGCTATTTTATACTTACATGATTCTCTTTCGTCTCACTTTTCTTTTACTTCTCTCTTTTGTGATTGTTTAGAATAATGTTTACTTGTGGTTATTCACATGATCCCTTAGGATTCCTAGCTCAACTTAATTTCCGATTAAGTTTGAGGTAGGAGAGACATTAGGATAGCAATCCATGTATGCTAACATTAGGTAGACTTCCATTTCTTACCTCAACCATAGGGCCATCATTGTATGATAACATTAGGACCTAGTTTCCCCTTAGCATTTTTTTCCAACTTTGAGTCTCTCTTCTCTCCCTCAAAGAAAAGCTAAAACACTTAATGAATAAAGATGTGATGTGTGTGCCATGAGCCTTAAGTACATAGTATGCTTTGTCGCGCGAGGCGTGTGACTCGTTACGCAAAGTGTTCACTATGTCATAAACTTTAACACTTTGCATATCGCAAACAAAACAATCAAAACACTTTCTTCTAAAAAACATAAAATAAACATCCGTCTTCCTTCAGTATTCTCTTCTCATCTTACTCACTCTCATCGTAAAGGATATGTCATTTCCATTCTACCGCAAACAGGTAAACGCGTAAGACTCCATACAACGAGCAGCTACACCTAAACTGCTGGAACGCGAACGTTGGCATCTTCCACTAAAAAAACACAAAACAATAAGACTTGTTAGGCCGAACTACGACGCTCTAATTCTCGCGTGCGAGCGAGATACGTAGGCACAGGTGCGACGCCTGGCGAGCACAATCCCTATTCGTTCTTGAACTGCGTTGGCTCTGATTCTCATTGAGATACGTAGGCACGAGACGGCGATGTCTTGGCAAGAAAACTCCCCCCACAAATCCGTAGTCCGTCGAACTACGTCGACTCTGATTCTTCGTTCGTCCACGAAGATACGTATGCATAGGATCGCGATGATCCTTGCGAGTCCTCTTTTGGTTTTCACCTTCCCTTTCCTTTCCCCGTTTCTGTTTAGCATTAGAGCTTTAGATAACCTACACCCTTTGATCGATAACAACAAGCGTGGATCCCATCGAGTACGTTGGACGCGAGGGGGTGCTAATACCTTCCTCTCGCGTAACCGACTCCCGAACCCAGGCTATGGTTGCGATGACCATTCCTTTCCCTTTGTTGAGGTTTTCTTCGATCGTTTCCTTTCCCTGCGTCGGGATAAATAACTTTCGGTGGCGACTCTTCTATTCTTTTCTGCCGGTTGATTTTCGCAGATACGACACGTGTTAGAGGGGATTTATGTCACGGCTCACGCATGACTACATTAGAAATCCTAATATTGGTCTTGAGCGTCAATGGGTGAGGTATAGTTTTCTCTTGAAGAAGGTTTGGAAAAATTTTGCAAAGGGTCGTCGTTCTGAGAAATTCCTGGTTAGTAATAGTCTTATTTATCTTGATAATTTGATGGTAATGATTTATAGATACTAATCATATTTTCACTATGTTTATAACAGACTAAAAGTCAAGGAATTCAAAATAAAGCGAAAAACATTTACCCCCATAGATTATCTCGTGGGGGTTACAGAAAACTGGAGGAAAAAACAACAAATGGGAGATGGGGACTCCATTAGTCGTGATCGCAACCCATCTCTACCGTCAAGGCATGAGAAGTGGAAGAGGGCTCGACTAAGACCAAATGGTAAAAGTATGATGTAAGTATGATGTGTTGTTCATATGTTATGTGTTATTTAAATGTTTTGGTAATTACAATATTAATATTAGCATGCATGTTGTGTATGTTGTGTTGGTTGAGAAGACCCGTGGAGGCTCATTTGTTCTAGAACCACGATATGATATACTAGTCGAGGCTATTGGAACAGATGAGCATGGTGGGCGTGTTCGTGGTGTTGGAGAAGGCGCCAGAATTAGATTATTCTTTGGTCCAACCAAAAAGAGCGCTAACAATGTCGAATTATAAGAGCATAGAGAAAACCTTGCTATTATTGAGAAGGAGTTTAAAGAGCAGAGGAATATATTAGAAGCCGAGCGGAAAAGTCGGAAGAAATACATAGAAAAGTTAGAAGAGTTATATACGGTAAAAGTTTTATCTAAAATGCTAGTGGTTTATGTGAAATGTGTGATATATTCTGTTTAATCTGAAAAGTTAGAAAAGATAGAAATGTGTTTATTATGTATTGATATATTGTCGCATAGAATAAGTGGATCCTTACCATAATGCACAAATGAAAATGATAATAATAATGTTGATGATTAAGTTCCCCAAACACAAGGTGTACGTCATGCTAGCACCAAAGGAAGCTATTGTCCATCCGTCCCCGCTAAAGAGGTTAATGCGTTATTGGATCATTCCGTAAATGAAATTGTCACGTTATACGTTTTGGTTACAGAAAGTGATGAACCGTATCCTCTTTCTCTAGAGCATTATCCATCGGTAGAGCTCTTTTATGTTTATCCTAGTGACATTCGAGATTTTATCTATGGTGGTAATTGGCTGGACGTAGGGATATTGCAACTTTGGTGCACGTAAGTATATACTTGAACATGCATGTCATTATAGTACATTATCATTTTTGTATTTCCTTTAATTATTTTTTGAATTTTGTTTAATTATTTAGGTACACTCATCGTGTATGTATAAAGTTAAATAAATACAATATTTATGGCATCTTGGATCCATTTAGTGAGATTTTGGGTCAAACTCTAGCTCAGTCAAGGAATTACTTTCATGTGTTTCGACAGGAGACAAGCATGAAGTCGAAGGTGGGTCACATGTTGATGTCGAAGGATTGCATACTGTAGTCGAAGTTAGTTCTAGTATGTAATGTCGAAATATATATTATTGACTTATTATGTCGAATTGGGCTTTGTGTTAAGGATCCAATTGTTTAGTTAGCTTGTATTGTAAGTTAGCTAGTTAGCCTATAAATAGGCTAGATCACGCAGATTATTGAGTGAGGCCAATTATGATATTCATTTGTAATTATTTGTAAACCCTTACGAGAAAGTAAATAGTAAATAATTTGCCATAATCCCTTTCCTTCTTTCTTCTTTATCCTTTCTTCTTTCTCTCTTTGTTCTAACTGTTTTCATTGTTCACCCAAAAACTCTATTTCTTAATCTTTATTTGTTGAAAGGTATCGTGTGTGATCACAACAAACTAGTGCGGTAAGTCTGGAGAAGATTCCGTCAAAAAGTTTGAAATTGAAAAGTTCACCGGAGTTAATGATTTCGGTTTATGGCGTTTGAAGATGTGAGCCCTTCTTGTTCAACGGGGCTTGCTAGATGCGTTAAAGGGAGGAGATGCCATGAATGCTACATTGACGGAGAAGGAAAAGACAACGATGATCGAGAAAGCCCACAGTGCAATTATTCTGAGTCTTGGTGATAAGGTTCTCAAGGAGGTTTCGAAGGAGACGCCGACAACTGGTGTTTGGCTGAAACTCAAAGGATTGTATATGACAAAATCCTTGGTGAATCATTTGTACTTGAACAAGCTTTGTATTCATTCAAGATGACTGAAGATAGAGCGTTGACGGAGCAGCTAGATGTATTCAGCAAGCTGATTCTTGATCTTGAAAATATTGATGTTTCCATCAATGATGAAGATCAAGCGTTGTTATTGTTGTGTTCTTTACCTAAGTCACATGCTCACTTCAAAGAAACCCTCTTGTATGGAAGAGAGTCCCTGACCTTTGAAGAAGTTCAAGCGACCTTGTATTCGAAGGATTTGAATGAAAGGAATGAGCATAAACCATCATCATTAGTTGGCGAAGGGTTGTCCGTGAAGGGGAAATCCACGAAGAGAGATGGTAGGTTTGAGAAGAAGAAAGGTAAAACTCAGCAGAAGTCTTATGGTGGTGATATGTCTGGGATTAAGTGTTATCACTGTAAGAAGGATGATCACACAAGAAATATGTGCCCTGAACGCCTGAATAATCATGGAGGTAAGGACAATGACAATGCAGCTATTGTGCAAGATGATTATGAATCATCTGATGTCCTTGTGGTGTCGAGCAACAACTCTTGCAAAGAGTGGATTCTGGATTCTGGATGTACTTGGCATATGACTCCAAACAAGAAAGTGTTGGAAGAATTATGTGATCAAGATGGTGGATCAGTGCTGCTGAGGAACAATAAAGCTTGCAAGATTGCAAGTATTGGATCTGTTAAATTCAATCTCCATGATGAGTCAATAAGGCCATTGACTGGGGTTAGGTATGTACCTAACCTTAAGAGGAATTTAATTTCTCTTGGTGAATTCGACAAGAAAGGATATGTCTTCAAAGGAGAGCAAGGTATCCTAAAAGTCCTGAAGGGGTCGAAGGAAGTCTTGAGAGGCGTGAAGAAACATGGCTTGTATACTCTTGAGGCTGAGGTTGTAAGTGGTTCAACATATTTTGCATCCACGAAACCAGTGTCGAAGACAAAATTATGGCACATGAGATTGGACCATGTCAGCAAAAGAGGTCGGGTCGAATTGGGGAAATAGAACCTATTAGGTGGTGACAAAGTTGAGAAGTTGGAGTTTTGTGAACCTTATGTATTTGGAAAATCCTGTAGGGCGAAGTTTAACAAAGGTAAAAAAAGAACACATGGATCCCTTGATTACATCCATCCTGATCTTTGGGGGCCTGCAAGGAATCCTTCATATAACCCAATATAGATTCAGATGAAGCTGATGTCGACCTAACCCAATATAGAAGACTTATTGGGTCACTAAGATACCTTTGTCAAACAAGGCCTGACTTAGCATACATTGTAGGTATGGTAAGTAGATACATGCAGAAGCAAACGGTATCACACCTAGTAGTGACGAAGAGAATACTAAGGTATCTGAAAGGAACTCTCGACTATGGCATTATTTTTCTGCAACTGATGAAGGAAAAGAATGCAAGTCAGTGGGATACACCAACTCAAGTTAGTGTAGTGATGCTGAGGATAGAAAATTCACAACGGGTTATGTATTTATGCTAAGTGGTGCACCAGTTGCTTGGAGTTTGAGAAAGGAGCCAGTAGTGACATTTTCGTCGTGCGAAGCAGAGTACATAAATGCTTCTCTTTGTGCATGTCAAGCAAAATGGATGGTAAACCTGGTCGAAGAGATTACCGGGAAGAGTCATGGAACAATTACCGTGAAGAACGACAGCATGTCAGCTATTAATCTGCAAGGAATGCAATAGCACATGGACAAAGCAAGCACATCGAAATGAGGTTCCATTATCTTCGAGAGCAGGTAGGAGAAGGGAAAATAAACTTGAAACACTGCAGAACTGAGAATCAGATTGCAGATATAATGACAAAAGGAGTGCAAGTCGAAGTCTTCAAGAAGCTAAAGTCTATGATGAATATAAATAGTTTAGACACAATGAATTAGGTGGTGTGTTGAGTTTGTAATTCCTTGTGTCAAAACAGGTAGTGCTCGAAGAAACAAGGATGTGTCGAAACTTGTAGTGTGTGTCGAGTTGTGTTAGATGTCGAAGTGTCGAAGCAGGTTGCTTGACACAAGATTTCGACTTAGAGCAAAATAGAAATTTTGGGCTTTACCTTAGGGAGCAAGCTAGCTCAATTATAAATAGGGAGTAACCCTATTATGAATTGTAACACACAACTGAAAGTGAAGTTGCACGGTTGAATATTATTTTTCTCAATTTGAGAGCAGAAAGTTACTCTGCAGAAATCATCCTCCTCTTCCCCTATTTTGTCAAACCCTAATCTTCTTCCTTATTCAATTTTCTTTTTTCTTCATTAACAATTGCTGCGCAGAATCATTCTTGCAGTCAATGTGTGATTGATTCACTCAAGTGAATAGTGAAGAACAAGGGATTTAGATCGGTTTATTGAATCTTGTTCATCAAGATTGATTCAGAATTACTCAAAGTTTTGGGTTAATTCCAACACACAGGAGTTTCAGTTTCAGCGAGCTTGCTAGCCATGTAATTAATCTTTGCATTTGTCCTTCTTTGAGTTATGGCATGAGCTTGTTGGTTCTGAATGAGGGTGTTGAGGATAGCTTCAGTGGGAGGAGTTTGAGGGATCTCATAATCAAAATTCTCCAAATTTTAAAATTTTATCTGCTTCAGTGCTTCATGTTGAGCCGAAGCTTGTTGTCTCTAAGCACATCCTCTTCCGCTGGTGCCTATTTGCAATAGAACTTCCTTACTGTGATCATATTGCATCTGTTAGAGGCAATAATTTCCTATTTTGATTGTATTTTCAGCGGCTCTTCTTCTTCTAAATGAAATCCAAAATCTAAAATATTTTAGAATTTTCGTAATCAAGTGACTGCATGGCATCCACACATTCTTCTTTATTCGTCTCTCATATTATAGATCACTCTACTAGCCCAATTAATTTTAGGAGGTTTCATATCACACCACCCAAGTTTCTTAAACACCACGTGAAATTTCATTTTTGCCCCCGAAAACACTGATGTGTTCTGGATGTGCACATTCAGAAACATAGTATAACTTTATTTTTTAAAATTCCTGATCTGCAGATCTGGAAAATAATATAACTTTATTTTTTTTTAAATTGGTTTTGTCGGTTGGTCGCATATGCTAATATATCATCGCAAGTTAATATACATTCAAATAAGGGGAGGGAGAAGGTCTTGACAGCATGATGAAGATCTTGAGTCAAGGGATTAGGTTTCCCGCCAATAGAAAACTTTGTTCTTCATATCTCTCCAATAGAAAACTTTGTTCTCGTATCTCTTCAATGTGTTGTTTCGGTGTGGCCATTAATCTTCAGTCAATGTCAATGAGGGGAGGGAGAAGGTCTTGACAGCATGATGAAGATCTTGAGTCAAGGGATTAGGTTTCCCGCCAATAAAAAATTTTGTTCTTCGTATCTCTCCAATAGAAAACTTTGTTCTTCGTATCTCTTCAATGTGTTGTTTTGGTGTAGCCATTAATCTTCAGTCAATGTCAATGAGGGGAGGGAGAAGGTCTTGACAACATGATGAAGATCTTGAGTCAAGGGATTAGGTTTCCCGCCAATAGAAAACTTTGTTCTTCGTATCTCTTCAATGTGTTGTTTCGGTGTAGCCATTAATCTTCAGTCAATGTCAATGAAGTAAACATGCATTACAGAGTGAAACGTTGATGAATAAAAAAAAGTTTGTATACATAAAAAAATGCATTATTATTTACCTGTAAGGGCACAGAGCACCGAAAAGACTGAGCTTTGTGGAGAAGAAAGGTTAAGAATGAGAGTAGTTACTAACGTACACGATACAAGAAAAGTGTTTGAATGCATAAATAATTCATTATTATTTACCATTTTGGTTTTCAGGGAGTGGGTGTGGCTTTCTATAAATCAACTGGGTTTAAACCTAAAAAGATTATATTTTACAGGTTCGAAGATTGTAGGACAAATGAAGATCAATAGTAAAATATTACTTCTTTGACGTTATCCAAGATAAATGACAGCAGAGTCGACACAAAGTTGGTGGTACTCCTATTACCACTTGCAGAACCAGAATCAGAATTTTTGACTTCACTTATGTAGTATCGAGCGCGGAAAGCTATCAAGTGTTCCCCGGTTTTAAAGCAAAACTGACTGAACTGACCCTCACTTACTTCATATACATAAATATACATCAACATGTATCAATTAGGCACCACGCTCGATACTACATAAGTGAAGTCGAAAATTCTAATTCTGGTTCTGCATGTGGTAATAGAAGTACCACCAACTTTGTGTCGACTCTGCTGCCATTTATCTTGGATAACGTCAATGAAGTAATGTTTTATTGTTAATCTTCCTTTGTCCTACAATCTTCGAGGATAGATTTGGGAGTTCGGATATTCACAATGCCTTTTTTGGATATATAACTTATGGTTACAGAGGTCATGTTTGTCACCATAGGTGGATGACCGTTATTTTGTTTAAATATGGGTTAGAACTACTAAACAGCTTTGGGATACGGAACAAGTGGCCATCATGCGTTTTGATAAATATTTTGAAGTTATCATTAAAGAATGTCTGCCATATTCGTTCCTCTAACCTTCTATTAAAATACATATTATTATTTGTTCTAGACTGGACCAATGGCTAGACATGACCCAATCCACCTCTGCTCCCAGAATGGCCTAATTGCCTAAGTCCAATCCACAAAGGGGCAAAAGTTACCTTTCTGCCCCTCCAACCGGGCAAGGACTGTATCGCTCCTCCCCGAAAATGCTTCCCGTTCCGCACGGCTTCTGCACTCCCCGAATAGCCAGGGGCATGTGCCAGACACTACGCCTATGCCCGACATAACGGCTAGTTTTGGGCACCCTGCCCGACATAATGACTATTTTTGGGTAGTTACCTATTCTTTGGGAAAACGGTTATTTCCCCTTGAAAATAGGACCGTTGGCCACGCGCTTGGGGGCATTATATAAACCCTCTCACTTGAGAGGGTCAGGTATCAAATATTCACCCTACGAACTAATACTTTGTACTTGCCCCTTTTCTCTGAACTTTTCTTACTTGAGCGTCGGAATGCCTTGCAGGTACACCCCCTCCTCCTCTCCATACGCCCAGCATCTCAGACGTTCTTAGTGGCCCACTTCAACAGGATCTGATCCAGCCTTCACGATCAGTGGCGCCGTTTGTGGGAATCATTGTTCTCCCCATCTTTTTTTCCCTGATACCGAAGATCAAAGAAAATTTTCAAGATCATCATCATGGCCTCTCAAGATCACGCCAAAGTTGCTCTCTAAACCGCTGTCCTCCCTGTCAACAAGACTGACGTTGACGGCTCGTCATCTCTTCTCCGAGATGCCCGTTTTCTGAGGGACGAGGCCACAGCTTCTCCTTCCCCTACCCCTGCTGACCGCGACAACGATCAGCCTTTGCTGGACATCCAACCCATTCCTGTTCCGCCCAACGCCGACCCGGCCGTGGCGGCCCTCCTGGAGACGATCAACAAAACCAACACCCTGATCCTGCAGCAGAACAAAAGGATTGGAGCGCTAGAAGAGTCTAACCGTCCAAGATCCCCTCCTCCGAGGAGGAACCAATGACGATCAAGGAGCCCGCAGCCCCGAAGATATATCGACCGAAGACTGCGCCAAGAACCAGACTCTCGCGCCGTTCGGAAGCGTGACCAAGTTTCCCCGCATAACAAACACTCTCCCGCTCACAAGAGGACCCGACGGGACGAGCAGTCACCCCCGGTCAAGTCTAAAGGTTGGGCCCGATCACCTTCTCCCCGAAGGAACCGCTCACATTCTCCTCGAAGGAACCGTCGCCGCGAGCGTACCCTTCGGTCCCCGTCATTCACCAGTTCCAGCAGCGACGATGAGACTCGCGGCCCATTGTCCCAGGAAATCTTGGCAACCCGTCTCCCTAAGGTCTTGGAGAAGCCCCCGTCACTGGGCACATACGATGGGACTACTGACCCCGACGAGCACATCAAGAACATCAATGCACTATTGGACTACCGCAGCGTCCGGGGCGCAATCAAGTGTCGGCTATTTCTGACCACGCTCCGAAAAAGGGCGATGACGTGGTACAAGCAGCTGCCCGAAGAATCCATTACCTCATGGAGGAAACTGAGCAGAATATTCTCACGGCATTTCACAGCTTCTCGCCGTCACCCCAAGACGGAGGCCTCCCTTGGAGCCATAATCCAAGGAAAGGAAGAACCTCTCCGCGCATATATCGAGAGGTTCAATAATGAGGCAATACAGGTCCCTACAACGGACAAGATGAAAAAGTTTCTGCTCGAGCAAGGACTCCGCCCGGGCTCCAAATTTTCTAAAGTCGTCGGCCTCGCACCTCCGAGGAACCTATATACCCTCCTCCTCAAAGCCCAATCGCACATTCAGTACGAGGAGAAGGTTGCGGCCAGCAACGTCCGGGCATCACGCCATCAGGAGAACGCTCAGGCCTCCAGAGGTGAGGAAACCTCAACATCTCGTTGAGGCGAAAGGAGGCGCAAGGACCATCCTCGGGACTCCCACGACAGCAAGGGACCCTTCGGGCGATTCCACGACTATACCCCCCTGACTGTTTCCAGGGAGAAGATACTGTCTAAATGTGCAAATTCAGAATTCAAGCAAGCAGGGGTCCGCTTCCCCAAACAACTGCCGGCCAAACCCAATGCCGACAAATTGAAGTATTGTCATTTCCACAAGAGTCACGACCACACTACTGAAGACTGCATCCATCTGAAGGATGTTATCGAGATACTGATCAGGGACGACCACCTGAAATAGTTCGTGAAGAAGAAAGACACTCCTCGGAAGGACGCCCAGGAGTCCAAGAAAATAGAGGAAGAGGTACCCTCCTTAGAAGAGGCCAACATCCAGGTCGCTATGTCCGTATCGCGACCAGAGGATTTCTACGTCTCGGACAATATCAGCGCCCCTGCTTATTTCGCGGCCCACAACACGTGGGAGACATTTCCCTCTGCCATGGTTATCTCTGGCGGAGGTTTCAATAAAGTCACGGTGGGCTCTGTGAAACGAAAATTCGAGCATCTGATCAACACAAGCTCCAATAAGGTGACCACGCTCGATCAGGCCCAGAAGGGATCTATCCCCATCTCCTTCTATCGGGAAGAGCTCCTCGGGGGATCTCCAAACTCGATCATACCTTTGCTCGCCAGAGCCCGAATGGCGAACTTTGACGTCACAGAATCCTCGTCGACCAGGGCAGCTCGGTCGACATTATGTACTCCCAGTTGTTTTCAACACTTCAGCTGGACGAATCACACCTTACCCCCTACGTGGTGTCTGATTTGCAGGGGTTCAACAGATCAGTGACCAAGCCTTGGGGATACGTCGAACTGATCGTAACCTTTGGATCAGCTGAGCGGCCAGATCCGTCAAAGTATAATTTCTGGTAATCGACTGCCCGTCGTTGTACCAGTGCATATTCGGAAGACCAACTCTGGCCGACTTAGTAGTTGTGCCTTCAACAGTCCACCTCAAGATGAAGTACTTTCAAAGGGGATGGTCGCCACCCTCCACGGCGACATCGAAGCTGCACGACGGTGTTTCGAAGCAGCCACGAAAGGGCTCAACACCATTGCGTCAAAGCCAAAGGCATCGAGTAAGCCAACATTTCCCAGCAGCTCTGAGGAAGCCAAGCCCCTGCCTTAGGTCGACTCCATCGACCTCGACAGCCGCTTCCCCGAAGAAGACCAACAGGAGGACCAAGCAGCTTCAGCCAGCTCGTCTACCTTGTCTAGCAGCAGCTCCCATCCGATGCGCCTAATCCCGGATAGCAACTTCGAGCTCGTTTTGTTCGGCGAAGACCTTTAGCAGGGAGTGAAGATTGGAGCAGACCTGCCCGACATCGCGAGGAAGCAGCTCAAAGCATGTCTCCGTGAGAACGCTGACCTCTTCGCCTGAAGCGCCGCCGAGATGCCCGACTTGGACCCGTCTGTCGCCTGCCATCAACTCACAATTGACCCGGCCGTCAAAGCAGTAGCACAACTTAGGAGAAAGCAGTCTCCGAAGAAAACAGAGGTTGCAGAAAAAGCTGTAAAGGACCTCCTCGAGGCCAAATTTATCTCGGAGGCCAAGTACACCACTTGGCTGTCCAACGTTGTACTTGTGAAAAAATCTAATGGCAAATGGCGAATGTGCATTGACTACACCGATCTTAATAAGGCATGCCCGAAGGATGCCTACCCCCTCCCCAATATTGATAAACTTGTTGATAATTCTGCCGATTTTAAACTTTTATCATTCATGGACGCCTACTCGGGCTATAATAAAATTCCAATGGCAATGAGCGATAAGAAATACACGGCTTTCATGACCGAATCGGGCAACTATTACTACAACGTAATGCCCTTCGGCCTAAAGAACGTCGACGCGGCCTATCAAAGAATGATGAACAAGGTCTTCCAGGGAGAGATAGGCGACATGCTCGAAGTCTATATGGACGACATGATGGAAAAATCCCACGAGGAAACCGATCACACTGCCCATCTAAGGAAGGTCTTCGAACAGGCCAGGAAATACAGATTGCGTTTCAACCCGGAGAAGTGCACGTTCGGTGTCCGGGCAGGCAAGTTCCTCGGCTTCTACTTAACGAAACGAGGAATATAGGCCAACCCCGATAAGTGCTGAGCATTCTCCGAGTTTCCAACACCCAAGTCAAAGAAATCCATCTAGTCCCTCAACGGGATGCTCGCGTCATTGTCACGTTTCATGGCCAAGTCTGCCCAACACGCCTTACCATTTTTCAAACTCCTCCGCAAGGAGGCAGCATTCGAATGGACCGAGGAATGTGACAAGGTTCTTCTCCCCCTGAAACGGGCACTCTCGAAACCACCCATCCTCTCTCTCCCAAACAACGACGAAACGTTATACCTATACCTCGCCGTAGCAACCGAAGCGGTAAGTGCTGCTCTCATCCGCGAGACACCTGAAGGGCAGAAGCCCATATACTTCATGAGCAAAGCACTGCAAGGACCAGAGTTAAGGTACCAACAGATAGAGAAAGTTGCCCTGGCCCTCATCAACGCAGCCAGAAGATTAAGACACTACTTCCTAGCCCACACGATCATGGTTCAAACAGATCAACCCATAAAGCAGCTGCTGGGACAGCCAGACATGGTCGGTTGAATGCTCAAATGGTCACTTGAACTGTCTGAATTTGACATCCAGTATGGAAGCAGGAAAGCCCTCAAGGCCCAGGCTCTGGCCGACTTCGTCGTAGAAATGACGTTCGCAGACTCCCTCGTGAGCAAGGCACACAAATGGACCATTTTCGTGGACGGTGCCTCTAGCTCAGCAGGAAGCGGTGCGGGCATCATACTGGAAAGCAACGAAGGAATCATCGTCGAAGTATCCCTCACCCTGTCCTTTCTAACCTCTAATAACCTGGCTGAGTATGAAGCCTTCCTCGCCGGATTACGTCTAGCCAAGGACCTGGGCACAGAAGAAGTCGTCATTTGCACAGATTCACAACTCGTGGCCCTTTAGGTCCGGGAAGAATATCAAGCCAAAAATGACAACTTAACCGAATACTTAGACCTAGTCAAAAAGGAAATGGCGAAGTTCACAACGGTAGAAGTGAAACATGTTCCCCGCGAACACATTGTCCGAGCAGATGTTTTGTCCAAACTGGCCAGTACAAAGAAGAAAGGCAGAAACAAGTCCGTCATACAGGAGGTTCTACCTCGACCCAGCATCGAGAAGGCTCCCCGGACCCTCGACGTACACGTGATCGGCGACAATAATTGTTGGATGACCCCTGTTTACAACTACCTCGCCAAGGATGAACTCCCGTCCGACGCCAAGGAGGCCAGCGTGGTTAGGCGAAGAGCCTGCTCTTACGTCTTGGTCGAAGATAAACTCTACCGGTGAGGATTTTCCATTCCACTGCTCAAATGCGTCGAGGAAGAAATGGTCGCTCACATCTTGCGTGAAATCCACAAAGGAATCAACGCCCAACATCTCGGTGGAAAGTCCCTTGCCCGAAAGGTCCTCCGAGCAGGATATTACTGGCCAACCATGCAGCACGACGCTAAAGAACACGTGAAGAAATGCGATAAATGCCAACGGCACGGGGATATGCACTTGGCTCCACCTAACGAGCTTAAGGCTATGTCCTCCCCGTGGCCATTTGCCTGGTGGGGCCTAGACATCCTAGGACCCTTCGTGGTAGGATCAAATCAGAACAAATACCTAATAGTGGGCGAGACTACTTCACAAAATGGATAGAAGCAAAGGCTCTGGCCAAAATAACTACCCTTAACATACTACATTTCTACAAACGAAACATCCTCGCACGTTTCGGCATCCCCCAAGCGATAGTAACGGACAATGGGACACAGAAGCACGTTTAGGCACGAAGCAACACTTCGCGTCCGTCGAGCACCCTCAAACAAACGGGTAGGCTGAAGCACCTAACCGGGTCATCCTTCGAGGCCTCAAACGAAGGCTGGACGAAACAAAGAAGGCTTGGGTCGAGGAGCTATACAGTGTCTTATGGGCATACCGCACAACTCCACACTCTACAACCGGCGAAACACCTTTTTGTCTAGCATACGGGACCGAGGCTGTAATCCCCGTCGAAGTTCACGTACCCTCCAGGCGGACAGAGTCGCCCTTAGACGAGGAGATGAACGACGAATCATTAAGAGAGGAACTCGACCTTGTCGAGGAAATCCGAACTGGGGAAGCCCTTCGCTAAGCCTCATTAAAAAAAAAATTACCATCAGGCACAACGCCAAGTTGATACGACGAGAGTTCGACGTGGGAAACCTCGTCTTAAGAAGAAACCACAAAGACTCTCGCGAGGGCAAACTAGCCGCCAACTGGGAAGGACCATATCGTGTCCAAGCAAAAACGGAGAATAGGGCCTATTACCCAGAACACCTCAACGGGGAAGAACTTGCTCAACCATGGAACGTCGAAAAGCTAAAACAATACCATAGCTAAGGCCCTAATTCCCATTTCAACCCGTCGCGACGACGAATGTCAGCTACCGACCATTATGCACGCCTAGGTACAAGCGTCGCATACCAATAAAATAGAACCCCGCTCAGTAACAAGCCGAGTATCTGCTCGACAACGGTCCTCAATCGAGCATCGCCGTCGTCAAAGTACCATGACTGGCAGAACCCTAGCTCGCGATGGGACGTTCACGCCGCGAACTCAGGCCTCAAACGCGACCTGAGCTCCGCATCCCCGCCAGGACATTCCCCGGTCGTTCGACCAGTACCCCTCACTGCCGGACACATCTACAACGAGCAATCCCCTGAAACTTCACATAAGTCAAATACTCCCTATCACGGGCAGACATACATTCACAACGAGCATGAGCACAATACTTAGCAGAAAATAAAAGCAAGAAAAACCATGCGAATAGCAAAACCGGCCACTAGGACCGGACACATAATTTAAGTATGAGAAATGGCCACTAGGACCATGATTGTACTGGATTGCATGAACCGGGGGCCATGCCCCCAAAATAGGTTACAACAAATACACAACACGCAGGCCGGACAAATTACAACAACAACAAGAAAACCCGCCACTCGTCCATCCGGTCGGTCTGCTCAGAGTTAGGCTGAGGCTCCTGGTTCTCCGCGGCCCGATCCTCGGCATGCTCTGCAAGGAGGGCGTCAGGCAAGATGATCTGACCATCTTCAACACGCGCTAGGTAGTGGGTACTGTAATACAACAAATTTTGACCACTTAGATTTCCCATCATTGTGAAAATCATCATCACAATATGGATGTACCTTTATGCTTCATCAGTCTCCCCAGAGATGGGTGAGCATCTAATACAATCAAAATTAGGGTTTCAAGCCCTCTCTGAGCTTTAGACAAAGGATCAATCAAGAAATGACATGATCTTCAACTTGTCTAATCTCTTAAATATCCACAATGGATCAAAAAGGACTCCCACTTCAAGGATTAAGCACATGGCTGCTCCCTTCTAGGTGGATCGAGTCTCAAGATCGACAGTGTCACCAAATTAGGGTTTTGGTCGACCAGGGCCTCCAGATGGAAATTTTCATCTGGGCACAAGCCATTGATCTAAAACATAACCTAATATACTTCATGGAACCTCATGAACCCATGCATCAAGTCAATTTTTCCTCAGGGGATGCATTCATAAAAAATCAGGAATTAGGGTTTCTTGACCTAATTCACCCCTAAGTTGACTTTTGGGACAAACCATGAGCCAAGACCTCAAGAGATGATTTGAGGGTCTCTAATACACCATGTTGATCCATTTGGAACAATGGATTGATACAAGAAGTTTGAGCAACAAGTCTCAATTTCATCTGCACCACAATTAGGATTTTAAGAGAAAAGTAAACTGTAACTTTGACTTTTGACCAAGGCATGCTCCCAAACCCTAATACATGATTAAATATACCCTATGACACCCATGGAACATGTCCATCAAGTTTTATTTAGGTCAAGGACATGATTTCCTGAAGAATTGCACAGTTTGGAATTCATCTGATAAAAAGTCAACTGTGCACAAAAGTCAACTTTGACTTTTTGAGATTTTTCACCAAAATGGATTTTTAACCCTAAAATGATGTTAATGTATGATTTGAATCATCATTCATCAAGAAAAATCAAGAAAAGTGAGATAACTTGTAAAAGGGGTAACCATAAAACTTAGAAAATTTTCTAAGTTAAAAATAAAGTGGCAAAGGTACCAACTTTGGAGGACCATAACTCCTAAACCACAAGGCCATTTTTTCTCATCCAAAGATGGATTTGTAGCCCTCACTATCACCTACAAAAACTTCAACTACAAGTCATTCCAATTCATTAAGGATTTTGAGTTATGGAGTGATCAAAGTGGCTGAAAAGTGAAAAAGTCACTTTTTCCAACACTTAGTGAAATTTTCACTAAGTCAGAATTCTGCTTAACTTTTTACCAAATGTAGGGGGATTTTTCACTTGGAATCAAAAGAGATCAAAACCAAACTTGTTCAAACAGTTGTTGTATCATGTTAGGGCTTTCCAAAATGGCCAAGAACATTGCCAAATTCAACCTACATCATGTGATACAACATTGGCAAGTTGCCTTGCTGAAATCTGTCAAGGCAAGGCAGAATTTGCATTTTGGCTCGATTTACCAAAATCAGCCAATTGCAATTGCTCCAATCCACTTGGACACCTCAGAGGATTAAATCCAAAGGGGACAATCATTGAGCCAAGCCTCCAAGGTCCAAGGAACAAGGAATAGCATGTTGAACCTAGAGTTGCCAAAGTAGGGACAAGACTTCAAATTTGGAATGAGGCATTCAATGGAACCATCAAGGTGGCATGGACTGAGCCATTCTCATCTGAAATCAGTCAAGACTTATCCAAGACCAAGGGGACCAAAGCTCTGTGCCCTAACCTCTAGTTAATGGCTAGAGGAGACTTTCATTTCCATTGGCCAACATTGAGGAAACCTACTTACCAGCTGCCATGCACTATTCCTTGCAAAACAAACTTGCTCTACTATAAATAGAGCTCAATTGTGGTCAGTTTAAGTACACCAAAGCCATCTAACAGATGCTTTCCTCAAAATCTCTTTCTCTTGGCAAAAATGCCTTTCTTAGCAAGGTAGCTATCGGGTTTTGAGTTTGAGAGCAATTCTGCACAAACCAATCACTCACACACCTCACATACATCACATATGAGCTAATCAAACACTCACATAACATCTGGAACATCAAAATCTCAAAATCACTTGCCATCCACACAAGTTTGAAGTGAAGTTGCAGCTGAGATGCCATAAACTGATCCAGTCCATTTCAATTCAATCCAAGTGTTCAAACACACTCCATATGGTGTAGGGAAGCTGTTCAGATCATCACAACTCATCTGTAACACCTCCAACCCAGAATTTGATTTGCTCTTGCTGTCACGACTTGGAGGTAAGCCTAAACTTGGTCATCTCTCAATCTATGCATATTTCCTCGCACAATAATTTTGCCATATGTTCATAATCATGCATGGAATGTTTTCCCTCAATTAATTGCATTGTTTGAATCGTGTATCAAAAATCCTAGCCTTCATGCAGAAATTAGGGTTCTTGAGGTCTCTTCGTGATTTCTTGTTGTATGTTTAATTTAAATGAAATTAAAGTACATAGACATGATCGTGAGGTTGAGGCGAGCATAATGATATGTGGATTGCATGATATGGTTACGTATTCATGAAGATTGGATAGAAAATACAAATCTGGGCAAACTGAAAAACGCGCGTGTTCTTGGTGTTGTTCTTGGCGCCATTTTCATATATTTGAATTTTTGAATTTTGTGATTTTGTTTAATTGATTCAAAAATTAATTTCTCTCTGAGTTTTAATGATTTTGAGTTGATTCTTTTTTTAATAATTCACAAAAATGTTAAAATATTTTATTTTCCCAAAAAATCCCAAAAATATTATTTATTTCATATAATTGATATTTTTGCAAAGAATTAATATTTTGATTGTTTTTGGCATTTTAAATATTTTTTCTACATTGATTTTGCAACTTTTAATGCTTTCTAATTATTTTGTAGGTCAATACTTAATTTTTGAAGCATTAATCCAAGATCACAATTTGTTTTCCATGTGTTAAACAATTTTTGATCATTTTAATTGAATTTTTATTCAATTAAATACATTTTTGAAAACAAATTAGGGTTTTGGATTAATTCAACCCTCATAAATCATTTTCAAAACACTTTGGGCCTCTATTAGAGTGTAAGACCCAATCCTTTTTTTGACCAAAACTTTTTGGGCCTCACTTATTGTATAAGTCCCGATACCGTCAAAAAACAAACGGCGCGATCGTCGCCTTTTCAAAAATCATCTGGGCCTACCCTCGAGTACTACGACCCATTTATTTTTATTTAAACCTTTTTGGGCCTCTTGAGAGAGTGTAAGACCCATCCCCCCTTGTACAAAAAACTTTTTGGGCCTCACTCATTGTATAAGTCCCTCTGTGTATAAGTAAACGGCGCGATCGTCGCCCGTTTAAAATTAAAACCATCTGGGCCTACCCTCGTGTTATAAGCCCCTCTCTTTTCTTTAAACCTTTTTGGGCCTCTTGAGAGAGTGTAAGACCCATCCCTTTGTACAGAAAACCATTTTGGGCCCCAGTCACTTGTATAAGTCCCGCTGTACAAATTCAAACAGTGCGTTCACTGATAAAACCCTGGGCCTCTCCTTGAGCTGTAAGCCCCAAATATTTCTTTTTCAAGCCACTTTCTCCTTTGATTTTGAATATACTGTTGTTTTTATCTTTCTTTGTTGAACAACTAACCAAACAGCATGGAAGCACTACAACCGAGTAAGTGGTTATCGCTTTCATTTACTGCTTTCATATTATAAACTGTATTGTGGGGCTGCTCACTGTAAGTCTCCTTTCATAAACTCATATCTACTGTGTAATAATAGTATAGATATTTCGAGTTTCCCCGGCTACTACGTCTAGAACTAGGTGACGCCGTTTCACTTATTCGTAGAAATAGATGCCTAGATCCCCAATAGGAGCACTAGATACAGTCTTCTCTTCGGCTGTCCTCCTTAGGAATCGTCAAGAAATTCTATTCCCCAGAGATGAATTATTCTCGGTGAAACTTCTCTTGAATTTCTTCAAACCTCCAAACTGTTCAAACTCTCTTGAAAAGATAAAAGTTGCTGGATAGTAAACCTCGCACGTTTACCAGTGGTTTTATCTTTAAAAGAGTTTTCTTGAACTTTTCTTTGGTTTGGGACCCACGGGCTTCTTAAAAGCATCGACCTCCTCTTGGGTATCGTACAAGGACCCACAGGCTTCCTATAAGCAACCCGGCCTCCTCTTGGGCATTATTCAAGGACCCTACGGCTTCTTAGAAGTATTCAAAGCCTCCTCTTAGGCTTCGTATAATGATTTCTTCCTCCGGGAATGATAGCCTTCTCTTGGGCTTCGTACAAGGACCCGTCGGCTTCTTAAAAGATTCCAGCCTCCTCTTGGGCTTCGTACAAATTGTCCCGACGACCTCCTAGAGGTATAGGAACAGAACCTAGTCATCCTCATAGAACAGTCCTTTCATAGAGTCTACTACTGTTTCTCGAAGCATAGTACAAAAGATAAAACTCTAGACTTGGACAGTCTAACTTCCTTGAGTCTCAAAGACATTCTCAAGCACCCTTCGTTAAATAGGAAGGAAACCCGCAGACTCGGATAGTCTCAATACCCTTTGGATTTCCCGTTTCCTCAAAGAAAAGGAAATATCCCTGATCCTCAAATTAAATCCCTGTGTACAGTGTTACTCATATAAGAACTGATTTTCTCTTTTAAATCAGTATATTGGATCTGTCACTCAACTGAAACAGTTACAATAGCCTCCATCTCGGGCTTCGTACGAGATACCAAAATTCTCCCCAGTGGAGTCAAAACAACCTTTTAGCCTCTCTCTCAGGCTTTGTATGAGACACAAAAGATTCCCTCGTAGAGTCAATCACCCTTTTTTTGCCTCCATCTCGGGCCTCGTACGAGATATAAATCCCTTAAGCAAGAGTCAAACTCTTTGCTAGCCTCCTCTTAGGCTTTGTATAACGATATGCCCCACTGGGTCAAAAACCTTTAGCCTCTCTCTCGGGCTTTGTACGAGACACAAAATAGCCTCCTCTTAGGCTTTGTATAATGATTTTCCTAGCGGAAATTAGCCTCCTCTTAGGCTTTGTATAAGAAAACCATTGGTTGATCCAATCGACCTTTTAGCATCAAAGATGTGCCTCGTTCACAGTACACAAACATCAACAACTCCTTTCCTTTCATCTAATCGCTGTAAGCGGCAAGCCTCTGGATCATCTATATCCATGCCACTGTCCCTCTTTTAGCATGAGAAATTCCTAAGGAAAGATGGCATTGCTCTACACTGAGTTAAAGTCTTCTCCTTCAGGTTAAAACCCTTTCTTCGGAAATTATGGCATTGCTCGGATCCGCGTATCCCAGTTAAAGTAATTCTCCTTCTCCCCTCTTTAGAGATGACAAATTCTCTCTACAGTCGAGGTCTTTTAGCTTCACGTCTTGGGCTTTGAACAAGACACAAATAGACCTTTCAGCTTCACATCTTGGGCTTTGAACAAGATACAAATCACCTTTCGCTTCACGTCTTGGGCTTTGAACAAGACACCAAAAACCAATTTCCTCCCATAGAATAGGAGGAACTACGAACGCTCTGATTTCCCTGTTTCGGTAAACGGGAATACGTAGGCATAAGATCGAAAGAAAAGATCTTAGCGAGCGCAATCAACAAAAAACCCAAATCTCATATCTCCATCAATTAAAAGCAGTAATTCAAAAGCGTCAGTCCTAACATCCTAATCCTTGTTCCCCACCAGAAACCTTTTGCCCAAGTCCTAGAAAGAAAGAACCTGTATTGGCGAAATACGAATAACCAGTACAAAGGTCCCCCACATTGATAGCATCCGTAACCTAACAGACCGCTGTTTAAACTCAGTATGCAAAGCAGGGTTAATTGGAGACATCTATTTCCCTTCCTTATTCAGCTCACAATAGGATAAAAAATGAATCGACCTGTAGTTTTAAGCTCAAACCGCAGAGAGCGACCAGCGCTTAAGAACCGCGTCCAAAATTGCTCGCTACAGGTACCCTCGGTGGAAAATTCAAGTTCGGCATTCACCACCCGCAGTTGAGACACGACATTCCCGAAGGATTCGTCTGCAATGACGATGTTGTCATCCTCGGCCGCAACATACGGGCAACCAGTTCAGACCTTGTCTTCAATTCCTTCACATCCTCGGGTTCATCCTCGCTCGGAGCATTGACCGCCCTCAGCTGTTAAACCAACTCCTCAGCCGCTGTCTTCTCCGCTGCCAGCGTAGAATTCTCTTTCTTCAGCCTGGCCACCTCTTCGACAGTCGTCTTTCGAGCATCATCAGCACTCTTCAACTCTTCCTTGAGGGACGCCACGGTAGCCCGAGCAACCTTGAGTTCAACCTCAGTTGCAGAGTCACCTTCAGCATATATGGCCGCCATCTCCAGAACTTTGACCAGTGCAGAGGAATCCTGGGCCACCAACGCCCTCTTGCTCGGGTGATCCATGCTTTCCAGCCGAAGGGATTCTGCCCGCGGCACGACCAAGGAATTCCCCTCAAAGAATCTTCTATCAAGTACGCAAGGAGGAAGCTCGAACTTCCCTTTCTCTGGGGCCCGACTGAGATCCACAACGTCGTTGGCCCTCGGCCGCTTGGTTCGTGAGGTCAAAGTCAGGGGGGATCCCCGGGGAGCAGGAGTAGGAGAAGAGGTCCCCGCAGCAGACTGAACAGGAGTGGGAGCATGCGCGTTGGCAAATTGAGACTTGGGAGGGGCCGTTCCGGGCTTGTTCCTCGCAAGAGCATTCTTCACCATCCTCTCATGAGCCTAAGGCATCTCACCTGCACAAACAGAATACGAGCATGTTAGATACAAGAAAAGAGAATAGTTCAGGCAAATTAAAATAACTAAGACTACCGAGTAGCTTCTGGACTTCCGCAGGAGTCTTGCACTCCAGGAGTGCCTTGGTATTAATAAAGTGGTACTCAACCCTCTGGCTACCATCCGCCTCGAAGATCGGATCACCCTTCTTCGTCCAGCACTCAGCGAGCAGGAAGGAGTTAACGTACTTCACCAGCGTCTCGTACGCAACGACATCCTGCCCGTGTAACTCGTGCGGCTGAAGAACGTAATCGCCAGGCTTCTTGGTGAAATGGCCAGGTCCCCAGTGGATGGGGAACTTGTACACTCTCTCCCGTATAAACTTCCCGACCTCGTCACGCAGCTCATTTCCCTCCTCGTCAACCTCGATCTCCCAGAGATAAGTGCTATCCTGGGCAGCTTCCGATACGGGCTCAATAATATAATACCTCTCCTTGAATGTCCGTATAGATTCGAAAAAAGGCTTGAACAACTTGCGAGGTTGTTTCAGCAACCGTACTTCCTCTTGTCGTTGATGGTGGATGACTGTGAAGAACAAGGGAAGAGTAGCCCCTATCTTCAAGAAATCACAGGTCAGCTCAAACGCCCGTATAAAAGCCAACGAGTTCGGATCCAGCTGCGTATGGGCCAACTTCAAGTGCACAAACACTGACTACTGAAAATCAGTGAACGGCAATCTCAATCCCATCTCTTTAAAGGCATATTCGTACATAATGAAGCGGTCCCCGAAATCCGTGCAGACCCGATCATCCTCGGAGGGAAAGTGAACCTTTCACTCCCCCTCTGGCCCGACTTCCGTAAAAACATCCCCTAAGTACGTCGCAAAGGTGGACCCGTGCTCGGCCGGTTCGGCCACCTCATACTCCTCCGCGGAATCCTCGACGGCATCCTCTTCCATATCTTCCATTTCCTCTTCCTCCCCGACCTCGCTGGGGATACTTGAAGTCGTCGAACTACTGCTGTCCGAGGAACTTGCTTCTTCCTCGGACGAGTCCAGGATAATTTCTCCATCTGGCCCCGTCGCTATATCGATCACCTGAAAAGCAGAGAAAAAAGTGAATTCGACGATAGATCAAATCCACCCTTCCACCGCTAGTCAAGTGAAAGGGCGCGCAAAAGGCTGAGAACGACGTCCCCGGCCTAAGCCCTAACATTGAACAAAAACTCTAAGAGTCTCTCACCAGGAGACGCCCGAAGCAAGCTGCTTCCGTACGAGGAACTTCCTCAAGCCACTTCCCAGTTTCCGTTTGAAGCTCCGCCGAAAACTGCAAAGCTTCACCGGAAACCGCAGAGGCTCGCCGGAAACTTCATCGCTACTCCTGAACCCAAACGATCGCAGCGGTTAAGCATGCATCATCATCGCAATGACGCCGGAAACCGCCCGATTCACCAGAATATCCTAACACCTAACGGTCTCATCGGCGGCGGAAAATGGCACAACCACCGTCCACCACCAACAATCACCGAAAACTAATCTATTTCATCTTCTTAACCTAAGCCTAACCGCATGCAAGACTACAAACAACCGTCAAATGGGTAAAAGTGCAAAAAATAGGCTACCCAGAAGTTGATGCGGTGGCCGGAATAGCAGACGACGGTGACGAGCAGGAATTCTGGAGAAGACGAAGAGAAATAAGAGCGAAAAGTTCAGAATGGAACGAGTTTCCCCTTTTTATACAAAGGGGCACATGCGATGTCACGCCCTTGAAGGTCATGATGGCTATTAACTAGCCATCATTGCCTAGCAACTGCTGCACATAACTCTATGCACACGTGGCGCCCTAACGTTTCCAATTCCTTCCAACCGTTAGCCTCCCCGTACGACGGGCAACTCACTCACGGTCAGGAACATCACGGGCACCAAAGGCGACGGGCACCACGAGACAAACCTCCCACGTCGCCAAGCGACGACCCTATGTTAGCTCCCCGAAGCCACGAGCTGTCCTTAAGTCATCACTCCCATGCTCGGGAGCAACGACTTGGGAGGCTCCTGTTCTGGACTGGACCAATGGCTAGACATGGCCCAATCCACCTATGTTCCCTGAACGGCCCAATTGCCTAAGTCCAATCCACAAAGGGGTAAAAGTTACCTTTATGTCCCTCCAACCGGGCAAGGACTGCATCGCTCCTTCCCAGAAATGCTGCCCGTTCCGCACGGCTTCTACACTCCCCGAACAGCTAGGGGCATGTGCCCGACACTACGCCTATGCCCGACATAACGGCTAGTTTTGGGCACCCTGCCCGACATAACGGCTTGTTTTGGGCAGTTACCTATTCTTCGAGAAAACGATTATTTCGCTCCGAAAATAGGACCGTTGGCCACGCGTTTGGGGGCATTATATAAACCCTCTCACTTGAGAGGGTCAGGTATCAAATATTCACCATACGAACTAATACTTTGTACTTACCCCTTTTCTCTGACCCTTTCTTACTTGAACGTCGGAGTGCCTTGCAGGTACACCACCTCCTCCTCTCCATACGTCCAGCATCTCAGACGTTCTTGGTGGCCCACTTCAACAGGATCTGATCCAGCCTTCACGATCATTATTATTTCTTAAAATAAATATATATTTTAAGTTTCAGCCATTTTTCTGGATGTGCACATCCGGATTACGCGTAACTTGTCATTCCAAATTTGCACATCCGGAACAAAATAACATTTTTAAAAAAAACTGTGCGTTCGGATGTACACATTCGAAACTGGGCGACAAAAACGAAATTTCACATGGTGTATAAGAAACATGAATAGTGTGTTAAGAAATCATCTAATTTTAACTTTATTAACAAACAACCAAGTCAAAACAACATCTATTTTTTAGACTTCTCCAAAATTAAATTTTCTTAAAATGAGAATACGCGTTGTCATATAATATATGAGACGAATCTCTGGACACATATATTCAGCAGAGAGGGAAAATTTTTTACCCTCATCTAAATTTGATAGAAGACATCAAGGCGGTAAGAAAATTTGTGACTCTTAACATTTTATTGCGCCTTTGATTTTTCACTTGATGGACAAAATTATGGATGATGACAAATAAACATAGCCGTGTTTGACACTACTCTTAAGACTTCTTTATCTCACCAGGAGCAACAGCAACAGGATTTAGGTAGCAAACAGGAGATTGATGGTTACATAAAGGTTGGAATTTAATTGAAAACCGTGATTGATGTTACACGTTAGAATTCTTACCTTATTATAGTAAACAAGTTGCCATTATATTCTTAATTATGAAAACCACTAGTGGCTGTCTTTGACTTTGTTTGACACAAAAATGTTGTTGTAGTGCATGCATGGATACACGATTGAAGGGTTAGACCGCATTTAAAGGGTTCTCTTGAAAATCAGAAGCTACACTTTGTAGTTTCTATGCTACCGTGATTTTTTATGTTCATGTTAAATGAATTTTTTAAGTTATATTTAATTATGTGTTATGCTTGTTTTTATCAAAGAATTTTCTCATTTAAAAAATTGTAAATAATTTAATTAATTGTTAATATAAATGATTCACGTGAATAAATTTGTAAATAGAGTAAAAAATTAGTTTGCAGATGTTATTTGCAAATTTATTCATGTAATTTATTTTTTATTAGTTTTAGATATATAATCTAAAAAATATCAAAGATAAGTATATACTCGTACGCACATGTATATATTGAAATATAAATTAAGCATATTTTTTATACATGAAACAAAAAAGCTTAACATTACATATTGCTTTAGTTGAACTATTATTTTGTTTCCAAAGGGTGGATTTCACTAGTTTTTGGGTTTATGTTGAGTATAGATATAATCAAGTTGTGCCATTAGTGTCCTTCTTGTCAAACATTCTTGTTCTTCTTCAATTCCTTCACAACCCTCATCATCCAAATCTACACTTGATACCTTGTGATAGCGAGTATCAAGTTATATTTTAATATTTTATCTTAGTATTTTAATTTAATCAGAATTATTAATTTAAGGTTTTATATTAGTTTGTATTTTAGTTTAATTGTTATTGAATTGGGCTTCCACTAGTATTTGGGTATTTTAGTCATTGGCTCATTAGTATCATTATATATGTAGTGTCTTTGACACATTAAAAATCAATCAATGAAAAATCCAATTTATCTTTATCTCTATTTTTCTTAGTTTTTCTCTTAGATTCATAGTTGTTTCATACCTTGTTAGGGTTAGCATTTTTTTGCTTCCTAACAATTGGTGCTTTCATCCTTGAACACCAAAACCTCCCATGGCATACCAATATCATCCATGGAGTATTCCAACTCCTACCACACCTTCATTTCCATCTTTTCCATGGGAACTCTTTTCACCCTATTACACAAATCCATGTGTTACAACCCCATATTTGTATTTTAATCATGGGTATACACCACCCCCATCTAACTCATATTCATCTTATTCACCATCCTATTCTTCATACTATTATCATAATTATCATCAACCAAACACCTCTTCCATGATTACTCATAAATACCAAATTCATGCTACTACTAGAAGAGATTTTGAGAAGCAATTACAAGTGTCTCATCCCTCTTTTAAAAAAAATGTAAATCTGCTCAATCCCGTTTCTCCCATTCTCATTTCTCACTACAAAGTAGTAAAACTTATCCAACCCAATCCTCTCAACCCTCCGTAAACCCTAGCCTCCATTTTCTCCCAAATTCAATTCCATTTCCATTTCCTCAAGCCATGGCATCTTGCAACCTCTCCTCATGCAACCTTTCTTCCTCCGCTTTAATTTCTTCATTCCCCTCTAATGCCGCCCGCAGAAGAACTTCCAACACTGTCGCTCTCACCCGGAAGAACCGGAACCTTAAAGACTCCGCCATGGCCAAGGAATTGCATTTCAACAAAGATGGCTCGGCTATTACGGAAGCTTCTAATGATTCTGTTGATGAAACGAAGAAAGTTGATGTCGTTGAACAGGAAGGAGAGATTCTTCATAACGGTTTGGGATCTGAGTGTGAAGATCAAGCTTTGCCTTTACCTTCCATGGCGGATGCACATCAGGTGTTTGAGGTATTGTCTGTTAGTGATGTTGTGTGTGTAGCAAGTATAGTTGATGGTGTTCTTAATGATGTTAACGGGGTTGAGTGTTTGAAGCAAATTAAGGCTAATAGTTTGGTTAAAGGGTTGAATAATGATGAGCTTGAAGCTAGGTTGAAGATGTCGCAGCCAGGGCCAAGGCCATACGAGTGTGTGAGAAGAGCTTGGCACAGCGAGCGTCACCAACCCATTAGAGGTTCTATCATTCAACAGATTTTCAGGGTTGTCACTGAAGCTCACACTTCCGTTACTAAAAAAACAAGGAATGGCAAGAGAAACTTCCTGTTGTTGTTCTCAAAGCTGAAGAAATCATGTGTTCTAAAGCTAATTCCGAGGCTGAGTATTTGAACCTTGATACACTATGGGACCATCTTAATGATGTTGTTAACACTATTATACGGAGAGATGAGACAACTGAAACTGGAGACATTTTGCCCCCATGTGTTGAAGCTGCACTTAATCTGGGTTGCAAACCTGTTAGAACTTCAGGAAGTGATCGGCATAATAACCCTAGGACATACCTTGGTCCAAGACCTCAACAGGTTCCTTCAGGGTCTCCTAAACCTGTTGTTGGAAATCCGTTAAACTACGGAAAAGTGACAACTTATGCTCTTGCGCAGAATCCTGTAGCAGATTCTAACCAGCATGGCAATCATAATAGTAAGCTGAGTGGTTCTGGTAACTATCCTTACAGTTTCCCATCTGGTCATCACCAGCCATTGACAATGGAAGCTAAGCCCTCATTGAACATGGGTTCGGTTTACCCTCTGTACTACGGTAGCGAAGTCAGAGAGCCTCAAGTAAGGAGAACAACAGGTGATAATACCTCTTCCGACACGATCTTTGTTGGCAGACCAGTCATTGCTCCGGTACCCGAGCCTTATGGAATTGGTCTTTTAGAAAACTCCTATGGTAGATTTCAACATGCTGCTAACAGAATTGTACAAGAAACGGCTTTAGGCTCTCAGGAGTTACAGGGCAGGGAATGTGATTTATCTTTGAGGTTGGGTCAGTGTTTGCAAACTTCTTCGAGCGGAAAAAGTAGTTCAGTATTTGAAATAGATGGTATTGGAAAAACTATAATCACCGGTAGCAAAAGTGTTGGAGGAGGAACCACGAATTTTCGTTCTTCCACAGCTGTTGTTGTTGCTGAAATGGATGAATTGAAACCTGTTTCTAATGCTAAGGTTTTTGTAAGAGACTTTGTGCCAAGTGCTTTGGCTTTTCTGATGAGTAAGGGTCATGACATTGTTAAAAACTTTCTGGAAATGACTCTTCTGCTTCAATCGCGGGAGAAGATTATTGATCGGTTTTGCCTATCAGCAGGCGTAATGCCAGCTAGTTTCAAAGTCCTTCATGATGCAGTTAGGAAAACAGATACTCTTATTGCAGATTTTGGTGAAAGTGCAATTGGAAGAGTAGCTCCTGTTGACTCTGGATTCTGGTGGATCATTTTACTTCGTGCTTACACAAAATCTACTGGGGATTTAACTCTATCTGAATCTGATAGTTGTCAAAAAGGAATGAAACTTATATTGACTCTATGCCTTTCAGAGGGGTTTGACACATTCCCAACTCTGCTTTGTGCTGATGGATGCAGCATGATTGATCGAAGAATGGGTGTTTATGGATATCCTATAGAGATTCAAGCACTTTTCTTCATGGCATTGAGATGCGCTTTGTCAATGCTCAAGCAAGATACCGCTGATGGAAAGGAGTGTGCAGAGCGTGTTGTGAAGCGCTTGCATGCCCTAAGTTTTCACATGAGAAGCTACTTTTGGCTTGACTTCCAGCAACTAAATGACATTTATCGGTACAAGACAGAAGAGTACTCACATACTGCAGTAAATAAGTTTAATGTTATTCCGGATTCAATTCCAGATTGGGTGTTTGACTTTATGCCAACACGAGGTGGCTACTTTATTGGAAATGTCAGTCCGACTCGAATGGATTTTCGATGGTTTGCTCTAGGCAATTGTGTTGCAATTCTTTCTTCTTTAGCAACTCCAGATCAGTCAATGGCAATCATGGATCTTATTGAAGCTCGTTGGGATGATTTGGTCGGTGAAATGCCACTAAAAATTAGTTACCCTGCAATAGAGAGTCATGAGTGGCGAATTGTTATCGGTTGTGATCCCAAAAATACCAGATGGAGTTATCATAATGGAGGATCTTGGCCAGTGCTCCTGTGGCTAATTACAGTTGCTTGCATCAAGACAGGGCGACCGCAAATAGCAAGACGTGCAATTGAACTTGCTGAGAGTCGTTTGCTGAAGGATGGATGGCCTGAATATTATGATGATAAACTTGGAAGATATGTTGGCAAACAGGCGAGGAAATACCAAACATGGTCTATTGCAGGTTATCTGGTGGCCAAGATGATGTTGGATGATCCATCACATTTGCGTATGGTGGCTTTTGAGGAAGATGATATTGCTCCCACTTGCTTGGATAATATACGAAGAGATGACTTGGAGATAGTGCTTGTTGTAGGACCAAGGATTGTTCAGTTTAAGCAATGGGACCCGGAGTAGGTTTAGAACCTTGAGGACAAGGTTCAAGTGAACCCCGCGGCAATGATAGAGAGTATCAAATTATATTTTAGTATTTTATCTTAGTATTTTAGTTTAATCAGAATTATTAATTTAAGGTTTTATATTAGTTGGTATTTTAGTTTAATTGTTATTGAATTGAGCTTCCACTAGTATTTGGGTATTTTAGTCATTGGCCCATTAGTATCATTATATATGTAGTGTCTTTGACACATTAAAAATCAATCAATGAAAAATCCAATTTATCTTTATCTCTATTTTTCTTAGTTTTTCTCTTAAATTCATAGTTGTTTCATACTTTCTTAGGGTTATATTTTTTTCTCCTAACACCTTGCTACCAACAATATTATCCTAATTCAATTCAAACATGATAATTAATTCTCAAAACCCAAATCAAATAATAAACAACATAAGAATATGATCAAATAAGATAAACTCAATTGAGAATAAAATATACCTCATGTAGAGAAGAGAGAGCTTTAAATCCAAGATTAGGACGAGAGGCATAAGTTAAAGTCAAGGTTAATAGAAGAGTTAAGGTGAAGAATGTGCTTAATTTTGACATAGTGACGAGTTCACTATTTTTATTCTTATCACTTAGATTTTTTGGGTTGAGTGGAAGACAGAGTGTGGACTCTTTTATATGCACAGAAATTGAGAGCTGTTTGAGATTCAAAGAGTATGTTACAAGTGTGTAAATGCGACAAACAATGTGTTCAAACTTCAGAGGTTAAATTCTCATCTTTCACATTTTGTTGACTTTTATTGCCACGGTTTTGTATATATCCCAAGTGTATAAAATTTGATGTCGATTCCCTGTATACTTTAGTGATGAGTGAATGTATGTCACATATTATTTTATGGATTTTTTTAATTTAAAAATATTTCTATTAAACTGAGTATTGAAAGGAAAATGAGAAAGATCTTTTACTTAAGTTTTAGGACATGTTTATTTTAGTTTTAAAAAAATAGATTTTATTTTATATTTTTAAAAATAGATTTTATAAAACTGTTTTTTAAAATATTATAAATTTTTTAAATTTTTATTTTTTAAATTAAAATATTAATTTTGACATCATATAATATAAATATATATTATTGAAGATCAACACAGTCGAAATTACAATTTTTTCAAAAAATTATATCTCAATTTTTTTTAGATAAAAAACTATTTGAAATAGTTTTAAAATTAAATATTTTTTTAAAATTTTGATATAAAAAAATCAATGAAATAATATAATATATCTAATATAACATTTTAAAAATAATTATTCAAATTAAATTTTTATTTAAAATTTTTATGAAAATTTTTTTATAATTTTTTTTATAATTTTACATAAAATTATGTAAGATTATAAAAATCATTAAATAAAGGCAAAAACAAACTTATCCTTAATCCTTAATGTACTCATTGTGTTGCTAGTTAGATGTATTTTGTTGATTGATGTCCTTCGGGGTTGTTATACAACTTGTTTGGGGCTATAAGCAAATCCATTATTTAATATTTAACATATTTTCCTCTATCACTAGCCATGTTGTTTCATAATTCTTCTCCTAAAATTTATAATTGCTTACTAGGTATATACAAGTTATATTTTTTGTCTTGCTGATTATTCTTTCCTAAGTTTTGTTGTTTTTGGGTTTTCCTTTTTCCTTATCTTGACAGTTTCATTCATAAAAGGCAAAACTCGTACTTACATCACTTGGACTCATAATCTAGCAAGGCAAAACTCGGACTCACATCACTTGGACTCAAACAATCTAGCAAGGCAACGCAAAACTCTCAATAAATTTATATATTAATTGACATGGAATTGAATTTCTAAACAAATAGTTAAAATGTCTAAGTAACTAACAACAATAGCAATGCAGACTCAGTTATACAGTTTATTTCTCAACGAGGCTTGAAATTTTTTACTGAAGTAGCAGGCCCCGAATACTAGGCCTTAAAAGGTGCATGGACCTAGCTAGGGCTGTTTACCATCACCATTGCATGACTTATATCTTCTCTTGTTAGGAATACATAAAGGGCTGGACATGGTTTGGATCGGATCGGTTTCGGTTCAGAAATGTTCAACCATGGCTAACCGACGGATGAAAATTTCCAACCCATTTTCGCCCAGTTGTGTTATCGGATAACTCGGTTTACAGATCATTCGGGTGGCGGTTAACTCGGTTGGGTTACTGCGGATTAAAATATCACCATAAATATTTTCTTTGAAAGTATGAACTGGTGTTCTAGAAAATTAAACAGAATGATTATTCTAAATAAATTGAAAAAATAAACATTCAGAAAAGAAGAAGAAATTGACATCTAAAAAGATGAATGGAGTGGAGTAAGATTTGGTGAAAACACTTTGGTTAACTTCTTCATTGTTGTGCATCATGAAACATGTTTTAAATCTACTATATACAGTTGTTTTCTCTAAGTCAAAGGAGTTCTTCTTTTCTCTCGCAGCTAAATCTTAAAGCCATAAGTTAGTCTAGCACCTCCACTTCTTTTCTTGATTTTATTCTTTTTTTTTTTATATTTATTTATGCAAGAAACTTTGCATCACAAGATCTTCTTAAATCTTTTTTTTTTCTCTTTTAATATATATTTTATTTAACTCTGTGTAAAAGAAGGATGTGGAATAGTAGGTTAGAAACTTGAGAAGACATTTGTGTCAGAGATTTAATTAAAATAACATTAAACAACCATTTAAAAAACATACTACTAATATTCATGTGTATTTTCAAAAGACTTTTATTGATACGTTATCAAAAAAATCCTGTAGGTGTTAATTACCTATAAAAAAAGCTATATAAAAAAGCTACATAGATGTAGTAATGAACTTTGATTACAGCAACAACATGCACACATCGGGCGGGTATGGGTTCCGATGATTTTGAAGTTACAAACCGCACCGACTCTTACTAACACATCTAGAACTGTATTTTTCATTCACCAACCCGTGTGACCGACCCGACCCAACCGATTGTGGTCAGTTTCATGTGGATTACTCGGTTGTCGGACGGATCCGGTTTTTTGTCCACCCCTACATAAAATCAAATGCACATTTTTCATTAAATCAAAATAACACAATTACCCTGTAAACAAAGGGTTTTTCTCAAAATAAATCAAAAAGCCTTCACATGGCAGCGGAAGTCAAAATTCTCAAATGAAAGGTTTTTCAACAACCGTCATAATAATCAAAATAAAATCATATCATCAAATGACAACAAAAATAAGAAAACAACATAGTTCGACTCAAAGGACCACAACCCGATGTTACATTATCAGAGCAAGACCCTCTAAATCGACCAAAAGCAAATAAACTTCAAGGTCCTCGAAAGCATCCACGGCTAAACCTGATCACCTGCACGTTACCCACATGGAGGCAACATTCAAACAGGCAGGGTGACTAATCACAATTCATAATAATCATTATAAAACAAGATATACATAAAATGACATTATCTTCATAAACGACATCATCAAGGTCATCATCAAGGAAAACATCAGGAAACACCATATCACAAATTCATCAATGCCACATAAGATGCAATGCATAACAAGACTCATGCATGTGGTATCAATCGTCATAATAGATGGACACTAGGCCATCAATCCTCCAAAGATCCCCGTCAATAGGATCGATCCCGCATTTGGAACCGGAGCACGTCATAATTACCTCATATCCGCACAATGGGAATGAAGCGTCGTCACAGAGTATGCATATGAATGTATGATACACAACATCACTAATCATCATCATCAAAATAAACTTCATAATGTGTATCATCATTCATCATTTCTCATATACGTCATGTCATCACATATTCGTCAAATAATCACCAAAACATCATCATATAATCATCAGTAACATCATGGAAAATCATCATAAAAATCACGGCAACAAAACATTACAACAGCACAACACATAACCCAAAATCGCGAAGCAGCAGCAGTTCGCTCAAGGGTTCACCTAGCGAACCTGTTCACTGTGGTCTTCGCCTAGCGAAGCGGCCAGCGAACCTCACAGACACCACCCTCAACACCAGAAACACAACCATCTGTCATACTCGCTGGTGAACTCGCCTAGCGAACCCACTCGCTGATTCCTTCGCTTAGAGAAACTCCCAGCGAAATCCACCTCTCCTCTCCAGAATCATCTCAGTACTCCTCCCACATTATCGCGCATTCGCTGCGCTGCTCGCCTAGCGAGCCTTGGCGAACATTCGCCTAGCGAAGCAATGGTTCGCCTAGCGAACCTGCGATTACAGCAAATCGCTGCTACGCATCAGTAGCTCTACAACCACCAAAGTACCTGCGATAACAACCCCAAACGACCCAAAATCATCCCTACAACAGTCCTAACACATCACAAAATTTAAAGGCGTAAAATCTACGTCTGTTAGGTCGATTCAGGACACTACGGGAAACCTTAATTTCCCTAAACCTACAAAACCCTCAAGCTTCATATAAACTCTATAGATCCTTCGCCACAAGGTTAAAACTACAATAACGAGGAAATCTGCCCCAAAGGTCTATTTTACCGATTAAATTCAACTCTTATCAATCGATCTCACAACACGCCCTCAAAGTCATCAGTTTACCTCCAAACCTATAAACCCTCAAAAACCCCCACAATCCACTTCAATCAATCGAATCCTATAATGAAAACAATGAAAGATAATTACTCTCCATACCTTAGATTGTCGATCCGATGAGTTCTCTCTTGAGCCTTTGGAAACCTTCACGAAAATCCTCGCCTTCTCCTTTTTTCCTCAGAGCTCTGCACTTTCTCCTTATTTTCAGGATCTCCACAAATGAATCCTAATTCTCCTCAATTCCTCCTTTTTGGTTAACTTAACTCTTGGACCTCAAATATGGACTTTCTCCATAATACCCTCACTAATACTCCTAAAATGTCCATCTTACCCTTAATTCTCCTAATATTATTTTAAAATAATAATAATACTAATATATTTATATTATATACTATTATTTAATTAAAATAACCAAACTTTACCAAAAATACCGACATCGACACCAACCACCAAAAATTCACAGAAAACCACGAATATAATATTTAAATAAATTAAATAAATATTCTTACGAAATTTGGGATGTTACACTTAACACTTAAAACGTGTCTTGTTAATCTTTTTTGTCTAATTAACGACGAATTTAGTGATCGATTTTTTAATTTTTCCATCGCTAATTAGACAAAAAAGACTAACATGACACGTTTTAAGAGTTAAGAGACCAATCTGACAAGAAAAAAAATTAAGAGACCAATCTGAACTCAATGGTATAGTTAAGGGACTAAAAAATATATTTTGTCAATCAAATATTAATTTGAATTTTTTTAATAAGCAAGAAATGTATTGATAATGAGTAAAAGGGATATTCTTCCCACGCACAATTCAGCAATCTACAATAATTGATCTAATGGACGTTTGATCCAATCATAAAAGCTATACTTTCTATTCTTACTAGAGTCAAGTATCAGCCATAACCAAGAAATGACTTGAACATTAAATAGTATAACAAAAACATCACATTTCTCTTTCTAAAAAATGCATTGATTCCTCATCCTCCACAAGCTCCAAATTGTTGCCAATCATATCGTACACTCCATATTTTTCCGCGTTTTTCCTTTGTAAGCTTGAAAGAACAACAACAGAGAATGCAAGGGTTCTCCACCATACACCACCTTCTATCCATCCACTGCATTACCTGCTGCCAAACAGAGATCAAACCATGACAATGGAAGAAAAGATGAAGAATGTCTTCATCCTGTTCAGAACAGAATGTGCACTTGGTGGTTTCAGAGAATGAAAAAATTGATCTTTTAATTAGCTAGACCCTTGTTGGCAGTCTACCCAAAATGAATCTCCACGCGAAAACCTTGACCTTGGAAGGAACCTTGGCCTCCCGGATAACTTCAAGTGAAGCTATTCCACTTTGACCTAAGAGTGGAACATCCTCAAACTGCATCATAAGCTTGTAACACGATTGCACCGTAAAAATTTTACCTGCACAACCACACCACACAAACTTGTTCCTTTTTATCTTCATAAGGATGAATATTTTCTAGAATATTATTCAAACAACCAGCCTTTACATTTATCATATCTTTAGTACCTTCCCTGCCCTGATTCAGTTGTATATCCTACACCCACCTATCATCCCTCCAAAAAAACATATTATTTCATTGACCCCTCCTTATTGATTGCCAACTCAAAAAGCTCAGGAAACTGGCTCGCTAGAGGTCCTGACCCAAGCCATTTCCATTCCAGAAGGAGATGTGAGCTATATCCTTAAGTTTGCAAGATATTGCCTTGGTAAACCAGTCCTCCTCATTACCTTCCACCTGGCCAGCCAACCCTAAATCCCTCCACCAAATTGAGTCTTTTGCCTTCTGTTTTTTTGACCTTCATCCTACCTCAACACTGCTCAGGTCCCCATATCTATGTTTCATAATGCCAGCCCAAATTTCCTCCTTGTTTTCAATATCCTCCATTTCCATTTGCATAGCAATGCCTTATTGAACAACCCCGCATCTTTAATACTTAGACCCTCTCTCATTCTCCAAGCACATTGTCTTCCAGCTCACCCAAGATACTCCTCTCCTATTATCTTTGCCATCCCAAATGAACCTCCTTTGTATGCTTCTAATGGACTACAAATTCTTGAGAGAAGCTCTAAAGAATGATAATTTATAAATGGGAAGATTACAAAGCACTGAGTTTACCAAAGTCACCCTACCACGAATTGATAAGTGTATTTCATTCCACTTGGACAATTTACTCCTAAAATGCTGCAACACTACATCCCATACCTCTAATCTTCAGGGATTGCAACCCACGTGAATACCAAGAGACTTAAAGGGAACCTTATCCCTCTTATTACACCTTAGGAATATAAAAACTGCCTGCATGAATTGTTCTCTGATCCCTATTTCATATAAATTGCTCTTCATCATGTTTATACTCAATCCTGAAACAATCTCATAGCCTCTTAAGATTGCTTTGATGGTACACAAAGTTTCCCAAGAAGTTTCACATATTTATAATGTGTCATCTGTGAATTGTAGCAAACTGTACATAACTTGATTATTGATCTTCAACCCTTTAAACAAATTTAGTCTGATTACATTCCTCGTCAACCCATTTAGAACTTCAGCTGCTATAACAAAAAGAAAATGTGAGAGTGGATCCCCTTGTCTTAATCCCCTCTTCACCTGAAAGTCCTTGGTCGGGCTCCCGTTAACCAATACAGACATGCTGCTTTCAAATACTAGAGCTTTCATCCACTTACACCAGCTTGAGCCAAAACCTAATCTTCTTAACACATACCTCAAGAAACTCCAGCTGGCACAATCATATGCTTGATAGAAGTTTACCTTAAGAAGCAAACATTCTCTTTTCTCCCTCTTGGCTAAGTCCAGGATCTCATTAATAACCAATACTCGATCAAGGATTTGTCCGCCAGGAATGAATGTAGTTTGTGTAACCGAAATCACTGAGCCTATTACTCTCTTCAATATTTTTGCTAAAATCTTTGCAATCAGTTTGTGCATATTTGTTACAAGGAATATTGGTCTGAATTCCACTAAGCTTTGAGGGCTCAACACTTTGGGATTCAAAGCTAAAAATGATGCAGTCATTGCTTTTGGGAGCCTGTCACACCTATGGAATTCAAAAAAAAAAATCACTAAGTCTTCTTTGATTATCCACCAGCGCTTGTTTAGGAATGCAAAGTTGTATCCATCATGGCCAAAGCTGCTATCTCCTTCACTCTTCCAAATGACTTATTTGATTTCATCTAAAGTTAACTCCTCTTCTAGACTTTTACTTTCTTCTCTAGGTAATTGCTTGAACTCCACACCTTCCAACAAAGGTCTCCCAAACGCTTTCTCCTTAAATTTTTCTTTAAAGTACCTCTTCACTTCCCCTTTTATCTCATCAACCCCTTCCACTTTTTGCCCTTCCATATTAGTAATAGTAGCCAATGAATTCCTCCTGTACCTATCAATCATAGACTTATGGAAAAACTTAGTGTTCAAGTCACCTTCTCTAAGCCACCTATTCCTTGACTTCTGCTTCAAGATGTTTTCTCTTTAATGAATTCTGTTCCACACCATCTTGGAGATTTCCTTTCTGTTTGACCTCAAAATTGTGCCATTTGTATTGACACAAGATGCCTCAACATTATTTATTATGTTCAGTTCACCGACAACTTCCTCAACTCTCGAATCCACCCAGCCAAAAACTTCTTTATTCCACCACTAAAGCATATCCTTCAACCTCTTAAATTTTTCTTTTAAGATAAAGGTCTTCCTTCCATTAACCAATATCTAATCTCATTCCTTATTCACAAAAATTGCAAAGTCTTGATGCTTTAACCAACAATATAGAACTCTAAAAGGACTTAGACCCCAGTCTGAATTCCCAGACCAAATCTAAGTGGGGATATGGTTTGATACATCCTTGTGACCCACAACTTGACTAGTCAGCATTCACTAGTTGCAAATATTTTCAGGCAGTAATATTCTGTCTGACATGCTCCTTGCAAATAGATGAAAGAGTTTGTTGTTGCTGTTGTTGAATGTGTATGTGATAATCTTTGAAAGAGTCTATTGTTGTTGTTGTTGTTGTTGAATGTGTATATGATAATAGATGAAAGAGTTTGTTGTTGTTGTTGATGTTGAATGTGTATAAGATAATAGATGAAAGAGTTTGTTGTTGTTGTTGATGTTGAATGTGTATAAGATAATAGATGAAAGAGTTTGTTGTTGTTGTTGTTGTTGTTGAGGTTGTTGTTGTTTTTGAAAATAGATGTCGACTTCGGCATATTCTTCATCTAGTGGCGAGGAAACTATGAAAGTGATACTCAAATAAAAAAGAAAAGATCACCAAGAGGTGCCACTATGCTTACCAAAGCAACAAAAGTCCACAAATCTGGTATCAAATTGCATATCGCGTTTTATTCGTATAATAGAGTAGTTGATGGTGAATACTCTTCTCTTTTTAAGAGTTATGTTGCGTTCCTTGTTAGTTGATGGTGAATACTCTTCTCTTATTGATTTAAATGTTGTTGACTTTTGAGTTTACGGATGGTGATAAACACTTAAAAAAAGAGTGGTTAACTCATGCTGGTACGTGTTGGAGGGGCTATAAGTCATGGCTCACGCGTGACTAGATTAGGAATCCTAAGATTGGTCTTGAGTGTCAATTGGTGAGGTATAGTTTTCTCTCGAAGATGGTTTGGAAAAAGTTTACAAAGGGTCGTCGTTCTGAGAAATTCCTGGTTAGTAATAGTCTTATTTATCTTGGTAATTTGATGGTAATGATTTATAGATACTAATCATATTTTCACTATGTTAATAATAGACTAAAAGTCAAGCAGGAATTTAAAATAAAGCGAAAAACATTTACCCCTATAGATTATCTTGTGGGGGTTACAGAAAACTAGAGAAAAAAATTGTGAGATTTTGGGTCGAACTCTAGCTCAGTCGAGGAATAACTTTCATGTGTTTCGACAAGAGACAAGCATGAAGTCGAAGCTGAGTCACATGCTGATGTCAAAGGGTTGCATACTGTAGTCGAAGCTAGTTCTAGTATGTAATGTCGAAATATATGTTGTTGACTTATTATGTCAAATTGGGCCTTGTGTTAAGGATCCAATTGTTTAGTTAGCTTGTAATGTAAGTTAGCTAGTTAGTCTATAAATAGGCTAGATCACTCAGTTTGTTGAGTGAGGCCAATTGTGATATTTATTTGTAATCATTTGTAAACCCTTATGAGAAAGTGAATAGTAAACAATTTTCCCTAATTCTTCTCCTTCTTTCTTCTTTATCCTTTCTTTTTTCTCTCTTTGTTCTAACTGTTTTCGTTGTTCACCCAACAACTCCGTTTTTCTCAATCTTTATTTGTTGAAAGGCATCGTTTGTGATAACAACAAGTGGTGCTGTGAGCATGGAGAAGATGCCGTCAACAAAGTTTGAAATTGAGAAGTTCACCGAAGTTAATGATTTCGGTTTATGGCATTTGAAGATGCAAGCCCTTCTTGTTCAACAGGGTTTGCTAGAAGCGTTAAAGGGAGGAGATGCCATGGATGATGCATTGATGGAGAAGGAAAAGACAACGATGAACGAGAAAGCCCACAATGCAATTATTCTGAGTCTTGGTGATAAGGTTCTCATGCATGTTTCGAAGGAGACGGCAGCAGCGGGTGTTTGGCTGAAACTCGAAGTATTGTATACGACAAAATCCTTGGTGAATCATTTGTACTTCAAGAAAGCTTTGTATTCATTCAAGATGACTGAAGATAAAACGTTGACGGAGCAATTGGATGTGTTCAGCAAGCTGATTCTTGATCTTGAAAATATTGATGTTACCATCAATGATGAAGATCAGCGTTGTTATTGTTGTGTTCTTTACCTCAGTCACATGCTCACTTTAAAGAAACCTTCTTGTATGGAAGAGAGTCTCTGACCTCTGAAGAAGTTCAAGCAGCCTTGTATTCAAAGGATTTGAACGAAAGAAATGAGCAGAAACCATCATCATCAGTTGGCGAAGGGTTATCCGTGAAGGGGAAACCCTCGAAGAGAGATGATAGGTTTGAGAAGAAGAAAGGTAAAACTCAGCAGAAGTCTTATGGTGGTGATACTTCTGGGATTAAGTGTTATCACTGTAAGAATGAGGGACACACAAGAAAGATGTGCCCTGAGCACCTGAATAATCATGGAGGTAAGGACAATGGCAATGCAGCTATTGTGCAAGATGATTATGAATCATTGGATGTCTTTGTGGTGTCAAGAAGCAACTCTTGCAAAGAGTGGATTATGGATTCTGGATGTACTTGGCATATGACTCCAAACTAGAATGTGTTTGAAGAATTATGTGATCAAGATGATGGATTAGTGTTGCTGGGAAACAATAAAGCTTGCAAGATTGCAGGCATTGGATCTGTAAGATTCAAGCTCCATGATGAGTCAATAAGGCTATTGACTAGGGTTAGGTATGTACCTGACCTTAAGAGGAATTTAATTTCTCTTGGTGAATTCGACAAGAAAGGATATGTCTTTAAAGGAGAGCAAGGTATCCTGAAAGTCATGAAGGGGTCGAAGGAAGTCTTGAGAGGCGTGAAGTAACAGGGCTTGTATACCCTTGAGGCTGAGGTTGTAAGTGGTTCAGCAGATGTTGCATCCACGAAACATGTGTCGAAGACAGAATTATGGCACATGAGATTGGGCTATGTCAGCAAAAGAAGCTTGGTCGAATTGGGGAAATAGAACCTGTTAGGTGGTGACAAAATCGAAAAGTTGGAGTTCTGTGAACCTTGTGTATTTGGCAAATCCTGTAGGGCGAAGTTTAACAAAGGTAAACAAAGAACACATGGATCCCTTGATTACATCCATGTTGATATTTGAGGGCCTGCAAGGAATCCTTCACATGCACGTGCAAGGTATTTTCTATCCGTAGTTGATGACTATTCCAGAAAATTATGGGTATTCATTCAAAAGACTAAGGATGAAAATTTGAGAATTTCAAAAGTTAGAAGGTTCTGGTTGAAACTCAAACTGGCAGAAAGGTTAACAGGTTGAGAACCGACAATGGCCTTGAGTTCTGCAATAAAGCTTTTGACAATTACTGTGTTGAGTCTGGGATTGCAAGGCATAAGACTGTAGCATGTACTCCTTAACAAAAAGGCTTAGCTGAGATATTCAATCGAAAAATCCTTGACAGGGTTAGATGCATGTTGGTTAGTGTTGGATTGAAGAATGTGTTTTGGACAGAGGCTGTTTCAACAACAGCTTATCTGATAAATAGATTTCCCTCGGCTGCCTTGGGAATGAAGACACCTTAAGAAGTTTGGTCGAGTCAACAACCAGATCTTGACAAACTGAGAGTATTTGACTGTTTAGCCTATGCTCACATTAGGCAAGACAAGGTCGAACCTAAAGCTTTGAGATGCATGTTCCTTGGATATCCTAAGGGAGTCAAGGGTTATAGGCTTTGGTGCCAAGAACCAGGTCACAGAAGATGTATCACAAGTCGTGATGTAGTTTTCAACGAAGTTGAAATGGAGTTCAAGAAAACTGGTGATGCTGGTCAAAGTGCAGAAATCTCTGAAGAGGAGCTGGAACAGGTAGAGATTCCTGTTGAGGTGAAGCATAGTGATGCTGAAGTGCATAACCCAGATGAAGACGAAGAAGAAGAGCAAGATGCTAAAGAGATTGAGGAAACTATCGATGAGTACCTACTGGCAAGAGATAGGTCAAGAAGAGTCCTAAAGCTACCTCAGAGACTTGGTTATGCAGATCTTATAGCTTTTGCCTTAATCTCTGCAAGTGAGGTGCTTGAGGAAGAACCTAGAGATTACAAGGAAGCTATGAGGAGTCGAAATCAGACTGAATGGAGAAAAGCCATGGATGACGAGATGAAATCTCTTCATGATAATAAAACTTGGGAGCTGATTGAGAAACCTAGAGGAGCAAGGTTAGTCAGTTGTAAGTGGCTTTTCAAGGTTAAGGAAGGAATCGAAAGAGTGATGTCGAAGCTCTTTAAGGCAAGGCTGGTTGCTAAGGGGTTCACTCAGAAAGAAGGTGTCGAATTTAATGATGTGTTCTCACCTATTGTAAAGCATAGATCCATTAGAATGTTGTTAGCCTTGGTGGCGAAGTTCAACTTGGAACTTGAGAAAATGGATGAGAAGACAAAATTTGTGTATGGTAACCTAGACGAAACGATCCTGATGCGTCAACCTGAAGGGTATGCAGAAAAGCATAAGGAAGATTAGGTGTGCCAGCTGAATAGGTCTTTGAAACAATCTCCTCGACAGTGGAATAGAAGATTCGACAAGTTCATGGCACACATTGGTTTCACTAAGAGCCAGTTCGACTGTAAGGCCCCGATTTCGACAGCGCTGAAGGATTCTGAGTTTTCGCAGGTTCGCCTAGCGAACTAATCAGCGAAGGGTAGCGAAGGTTCGCTACGGGTATTCGCCTAGCGAAGGCATGAGCGAAGGTTCGCTAGAGTGTTCGCCTAGCGAACTTTGGGTGTTTTTGGCTCTGTTTGGTTCTGACTTGGTTCGCCAAGTGCTCGCCTAGCGAACTTTGTGTCTGTTTTTAGCTAACAGTTGGTTCGCTGGAACATTCGCCTAGCGAAGGAGCTAGCGAATGCTCGCGAGGGAGGTTCGCCCAGCGAACAGTGCTGTTCGTGTAATTTTGTTTTCTGCATAACTTTTGATCCGTAACTCGGATCGGGACGTTCTTTATATCGTTGGAAAGCTAATGAAAAGTTCTTTCTTGTAAAAATGGTTTTGGGATTAGTGGCTGATTTATTTAAGTCGTGGTTTTGGAAACGTGTCGTTTTGTCGACTTTTCCCGTCGTATTGGTGTGCGATTGATGTGGTATCATGTTATATGCTTTTGTTATATAACGTATAGCTTGTGTGCTGTTATATGATGTGAATACATGTAATGACATGTTGTGATGATGGTTTGTGGCCTTATGGCAAGTATGTACATTGTTTAAGTAAGTATCAATGTATGTGGTTTCGAGTGTATGATTAATGTATGATATGGCGGCCTCTGTGGCGTAGATCCACAGCAAGATGAATGGTAAGGTATTGATTATCATGGGATTGCTATAATAGTAATATTTGGTGTGTGGAATGGGTTCCAATTGTGTTAGAATACTCATTGGGGTAGAATGGCTTATATGTCATTCCTAGTGAGGTATTACGTTTTGGTCGAACACATTAGGGTAGAATGACTGTATGTTGTTCCTAGTGTTGTTGTTGTACTCATTAGGGTAGAATGACTTTATGTCATTCCTAGTGAAGTGCGAGTGTGTCGTTGGGTCCATTGGGGTAGAACGATTATATGTCGTTCCTGGTGGAGTACTCATTAGGGTAGAATGAGTATATGTCGTTCCTAGTGATGTACAATTGAGATGTCGTGTCCACTGGGGTAGAATGACTATGTTGTCGTTCCTAGTGGGATATTCATTGGGGTAGAATGACTATGTTGTCATTCCTAATGAGGTGTGCACTGGGGTAGAATGACGTTGATGTCGTTCCTAGTGTGGTGTCCACTAGGGTAGAATGACTATGTTGTCATTCCTAGTGGGATATTCATTGGGGTAGAATGATGATGTTGTCATTCCTAATGAGAGGTGCACTAGGGTAGAATGACTATGTTGTCATTCCTAGTGAGGTATGTATTGGGGTAGAATGACTATGCTGTCATTCCCAGTTATGTGATGTGTGGTATTGTCGGGTCTTGATTGGATTGGTGAATTACGCATGATGTATATGTTGTTGTGGAGTGAGTAGAATTGTGCAGGTGTGCAGGTGTGCATGGATGGATAAACATGAATATGTGTGTTTGTGTTGAATGATAAGCATTATGAGGAATATGCTTGGTTTTATATATATATATGCCTTGCGATGTATATTGAGTGAGATGTGATGATTGTGACATAGTAAACATAATATGTATGTTTATGTGGTATGATGGAATGGTGAGAATATGTGGTATATGTGTATTTTTATGTTTATATATATATAATTATATGCATTGGTATTATGATAATATTTCTCACCCTTCTGCTGTTTTATGATGCTCTATGAGGCATTGCAGAGTAGGTATACTGGAGGCCTTTTTGTGAAGCGTGTCTTCATTCTTTTGGTCGGTTGGCTCTGATATGTAGCACCGGGTAGCTAGGACGTTTTGATCTTTTTGTGATACATTTGCACATGTATCTTGATGATGAATTTGTGTATATAAACATGATGTTGCTTGTGATTCATACTGGATGATGTATATATATGTTGATGTATATATGTGGTTGTTATTCAATATTTTAGATGTTTCCACTTTTATTCTAAATATTGAGATGTGGGTGTAAGGACTGAGTTCCTACGTTGAAAGTTACCCCGCTGTTGCATATCAATATTTTGAGTAGGTGTTGTATGGTTTAATTTAACGTATGATGTGACATGCCTCTTTTATACTATGTTTTAATCGTACTCTGGCGAATTGATTTTATATGTGCCTAAATGATTTATGTGATTATTTGGGGGTATAGAAAGGGGGTGTTACATTAAGTGGTATCAGAGCCAGTGTTGAGTCAGTTTGTGTCTGTCTTGTTGTTGTTGTTGGTTGAACTATTGTTTAACATTATTGTTCTATAGGAAGTAATCAGAATATGGCTGGTAGAAACGATGCTGCGATGGCTGCTGCTATGGAAGCAATGGCTAGGGCTGTGCAGGGTGCACCGAATGTGAGTGCTAACGAAGAGTTCAGGAAGAATCAACCACCGGTTTTCAAAGGGAGATTTGATCCCGAGGGTGCTCAACTTTGGTTGAAAGAGATTGAAAGGATCTTCAGAGTTATGGATTGTGCGGAGGAGAATAAGGTGAGGCTTGGATCTCACATGCTGAGGGAAGAAACCGACGATTGGTGGGTCGGTATGCGTGAAATTCTTGAGGTGGATAATGAAGAGGTAACTTGGGAATTGTTTCGTACCGAGTTTTTGCTGAAGTATTACCCTGAAAGTGTGAAAGGGAAGAAAGAGATGGAATTCCTGGAATTAAAACAAGGTGGTATGTCAGTGGTGGACTATACTGCTAAGTTTGTTGAGTTGGTACAATTTCATTCTCATTATGCTGCAATTACAGCTGAGTTCTCAAAGTGTATTAAGTATGAGAATGGTTTGCGTCCCGAGATTAAACAAGCTGTGGGATATCAAAGGATAAGAAGGTTTTCGGATTTGACGGAATGTTGTAGAATCTTCGAGGAAGATAGCAAGGCTCGTTCTACGTATTACAAAAGTGTGAATGAGAGGAAAGGTAAGCAGCAGGCTAGGAGTGGACCTTATGTGACACCCGTTGATGAGGGCGGGCATAAGGGAAACTTTGAAAAGAGATCTGGAGGAGGTTCCGGTTCCGTTAAGTGTTTCAAATGTGGTGGGCTTGGTCATCGTTCATTTGAGTGTAGAACTGATGTGAAAAAATGTGTAAAGTGTGGAAGGATGGGGCATGTGACGGCTGATTGTAAGGACCGTGAGGTTATTTGTTTTAAATGTGGTGAACCTGGCCACATTAGTCCTTATTGTCAGAAACCGAAGCAAACTTAGGAAAAGAGGTTGCATGGGCAGAATTCCAGCCTACCAGTGCGGATCGTTTGATAAAAGGTATATGTTTTATTAATAGTACGCCTTTAATTGCTATTATGGATATGGGAGCGACTTATACTTTTATTTCTCATGTGTGTACAAAGTGTTTGAATTTGTTTATGACTTGTTGGACAAGAGATTGGTAATGCCAAGTTGTTGAGTCTGTGTGGCATGGCAGTTGTATATTGTCGATGTTGTTTATTCACTAGTACGTGATAAGTGTGTAGAACACTATCAGTGCTTCCTGGTTTTTCTAATCCTTTGTCTTCAGGATTGAGAATGTTATAAGTGGGGGAGAAGCTGGTACTTCTCCAAGTGGCTTCAGGTGAGGAGCGTTGGCTCAGGGTGCCGTTGTTTGACCGATTGTAAGTGTTGTTTGGACAGTGTGGTTTTCGATTCCAAAGGGAATACGGAGGTAAGGTTCATGTCAAGTAAGGATTGGTGCCTTAGGTGGTTTTGTGCACAAGATGCAAGGAATGTTGTTATGGCTTGGTATAGATGGTTTATGCCCCATCATGATTGTCGACTGTCTATTGACAAATTGAGGAACTGATCACCCTTAATCTCTTGTTGATAGTAGACGGAAATTGTGTTGGAAGGAATAGACGTGTTTATCCAACTTAGTTGGTATGTTCGGCGAATGGTTGTGGAGTATGGGAATTATATCTTCATACTTATTTGGATAAGTTTGTAGTGGTGTCCTTTAAGGATATTTTGATCGATTATTAAATCAGAGGAAGAACATGTAGGGCGTTGAAGATTGAGTCGCAAGTGTTGAAAAGAGATGAAGCTTTAAGTTAATTGTCAAGAGTGGATTTTGGGTTAATAAAGACGAGTTTTCTTGGTCGAGAGGAATAAGTATGAGACAACATTGATGGTTGGGATTCCAAAACGAGTTATAAATTTGAATTGGATTATTCTTTGAGAAGAATTAATGTCGTGCCGAATGAGTTAAGTTGAAGGCCTTTGCATATGTATGTTTGGATGGTGAGAGAATTAGAATTGTTTGAGCAATTCAGAGGCTTGTGTCCGGTGTGTAAGCTACTGCAGAATAGTGTGAGGTTGTGTATATAACCAGTGAACTGTGACTTTCTGGTGAATAGTAGGAAGAGTCAAATGTTGAATATGAATTGGTGGTTTTGTTAGTCGCGAGTAATCGGAGTGCGCAACGGAAGTGTGGAATTGTTGTATTGGTTATTGTGAGACAGGGATGTAGGTATTCTGGTTTTGTGGATGTTGTTGAGGCGGAGTTGTGTCATAGAGCTTATGTTCTTGTCTGGTTGTTGCCTTGTTTCCATTGTGATGGTTTGAGTACGAGTAGCTAATTCTTATGTTTGGAGATTAGAAGAGTGTTACCTATGGTGTTGGTAACGATCTTGTTGTGTTCCGGTTCAAGAGTGAACCTGGGTGTTTGTATCTTGGTTATCCTTTGAATTGTGAGTTGGTCGTCAAGTGCATTGTATGGGCATTGCATCTTGTCGTGGTTGTTGTCGTCGTTGGCGTGTCGTTGTTGTTGTGGTTAGTGTACTGGTTTGTTGGTTGTGTTATTCGTGGTGTACCTTTGGTTGGCATGATAGTGGTTGGTCGGACGCGAGAGTCGTATCCGAGGTTGCTTGTACTTAGCCTATTTTCGAGGACAAAAATGTCTAAGTGGGGGAGAGTTGTAACGCCCCGATTTCGAATATTCCTATTTGGGTTGAGTCTTTTATTTAAATTGAGTAATAATGATTTCATTTGTGAAATGATGTGTTAATATGTTATGTTCGCATATTATGTGATTTTACCGTTTTGAGAGTTTGCGGGGAAAATTAGAATAGAGGGTATTATGAGATATTTATGTTAAGTAGATAGTTTGTGTTTGTGAGGAAAGAAATAGAGAGGATAGAAACAGAATGGAAAGAAAAGAGAGAAAAAGTATAAATAGAGAGAGATAGTAAGAGAATGAAAAAGAAAGAGAAGAGAAAGAAAGAGGAAGAGAAGAACAAGGAGAAAAGTGTGGAAAATCACCAAAATCAATCTTTCGGAGTCGATTTAATCGGGTAAGGGTGTGAAATCTTATTATCTCATCAATGTGTATGATTATGTATGTGTGTATTGGATTGTTTGTTGTGTTTTCGTAGTTTTCCATTTTAGGTCGATAATGAGAAATCGATATTTTCGCGGTTGGAAATCGACGTAAATGTGGTAGAATGCTTGTTGCCATGATTAGATTGAGTTCTGATGGATGTATGTTGTTTTGAAAATGTTTTGGGTTGAAAAATAGGTTTTTTGGGTTTTCAACAGCGCTGAAGGATTCTGAGTTTTCGCAGGTTCGCCTAGCGAACCAATCAGCGAAGGGTAGCGAAGGTTCGCTACGGGTATTCGCCTAGCGAAGGCATGAGCGAAGGTTCGATAGAGTGTTCGCCTAGCGAACTTTGGGTGTTTTTGGCTCTGTTTGGTTCTGACTTGGTTCGCCAAGTGCTCACCTAGCGAACTTTGTGTCTGTTTTTAGCTAACAGTTGGTTCGCTGGAACATTCGCCTAGCGAAGGAGCTAGCGAATGCTCGCGAGGGAGGTTCGCCCAGCGAACAGTGCTGTTCGTGTAATTTTGTTTTCTGCATAACTTTTGATCCGTAACTCGGATCGGGACGTTCTTTATATCGTTGGAAAGCTAATGAAAAGTTCTTTCTTGTAAAAATGGTTTTGGGATTAGTGGCTGATTTATTTAAGTCGTGGTTTTGGAAACGTGTCGTTTTGTCGACTTTTCCCGTCGTATTGGTGTGCGATTGATGTGGTATCATGTTATATGCTTTTGTTATATAACGTATAGCTTGTGTGCTGTTATATGATGTGAATACATGTAATGACATGTTGTGATGATGGTTTGTGGCCTTATGGCAAGTATGTACATTGTTTAAGTAAGTATCAATGTATGTGGTTTCGAGTGTATGATTAATGTATGATATGGCGGCCTCTGTGGCGTAGATCCACAGCAAGATGAATGGTAAGGTATTGATTATCATGGGATTGCTATAATAGTAATATTTGGTGTGTGGAATGGGTTCCAATTGTGTTAGAATACTCATTGGGGTAGAATGGCTTATATGTCATTCCTAGTGAGGTATTACGTTTTGGTCGAACACATTAGGGTAGAATGACTGTATGTTGTTCCTAGTGTTGTTGTTGTACTCATTAGGGTAGAATGACTTTATGTCATTCCTAGTGAAGTGCGAGTGTGTCGTTGGGTCCATTGGGGTAGAACGATTATATGTCGTTCCTGGTGGAGTACTCATTAGGGTAGAATGACTATATGTCGTTCCTAGTGATGTACAATTGAGATGTCGTGTCCACTGGGGTAGAATGACTATGTTGTCGTTCCTAGTGGGATATTCATTGGGGTAGAATGACTATGTTGTCATTCCTAATGAGGTGTGCACTGGGGTAGAATGACGTTGATGTCGTTCCTAGTGTGGTGTCCACTAGGGTAGAATGACTATGTTGTCATTCCTAGTGGGATATTCATTGGGGTAGAATGATGATGTTGTCATTCCTAATGAGAGGTGCACTAGGGTAGAATGACTATGTTGTCGTTCCTAGTGAGGTATGTATTGGGGTAGAATGACTATGCTGTCATTCCCAGTTATGTGATGTGTGATATTGTCGGGTCTTGATTGGATTGGTGAATTACGTATGATGTATATGTTGTTGTGGAGTGAGTAGAATTGTGCAGGTGTGCAGGTGTGCATGGATGGATAAACATGAATATGTGTGTTTGTGTTGAATGATAAGCATTATGAGGAATATGCTTGGTTTTATATATATATGCCTTGCGATGTATATTGAGTGAGATGTGATGATTGTGACATAGTAAACATAATATGTATGTTTATGTGGTATGATGGAATGGTGAGAATATGTGGTATATGTGTATTTTTATGTTTATATATATATAATTATATGCATTGGTATTATGATAATATTTCTCACCCTTCTGCTGTTTTATGATGCTCTATGAGGCATTGCAGAGTAGGTATACTGGAGGCCTTTTTGTGAAGCGTGTCTTCATTCTTTTGGTCGGTTGGCTCTGATATGTAGCACCGGGTAGCTAGGACGTTTTGATCTTTTTGTGATACATTTGCACATGTATCTTGATGATGAATTTGTGTATATAAACATGATGTTGCTTGTGATTCATACTGGATGATGTATATATATGTTGATGTATATATGTGGTTGTTATTCAATATTTTAGATGTTTCCGCTTTTATTCTAAATATTGAGATGTGGGTGTAAGGACTGAGTTCCTACGTTGAAAGTTACCCCGCTGTTGCATATCAATATTTTGAGCAGGTGTTGTATGGTTTAATTTAACGTATGATGTGACATGCCTCTTTTATACTATGTTTTAATCGTACTCTGGCAAATTGATTTTATATGTGCCTAAATGATTTATGTGATTATTTGGGGGTATAGAAAGGGGGTGTTACATCGACCACTGTGTTTACTTTAGATTTTGACCTGGAAACTCACTTGTTATTTTGTTGCTTTATGTGGATGATATCCTTATAGCTAGCAACAATGTCGAGGATGTGATAGAGGTGAAGGTTGAACTCAGTAAGGAGTTCGAAATAAAGGATCTGGGAGCTGCCACCAGGATTCATGGATTGACATCCGGAGAGATAGAAGCAGTCGAAGTTGTGCTTATCTCAAGAGACATACATACGTAAGCTTCTCGACAAGTTTAGTATGTCGAATTCAAAGCCTGTTGTAACTTCAAAAAATCCTCAATTTAAGCTTAGTACAACTCAAAGTTCGAGTACTGAAACTAAAAGAATCTATATGAGTAGCATCACATATGCTAATGTGGTAGGTTCTTTGATGTATGCTTAGGTCTATACGAGGCCACACATAGCTTATGGTGTGAGCCTTATAAGAAGGTATATGGCCAATCCTGGAAATGAGCACTGGTAAGCTTTGAAGTGGATTCTCAGGTACATAAATGGGTCTCTGAAAAGAGTCTTGATTTATGGTGGAGCCTGTGGTGATGATAGCAAAGTCGAAATCGAAGGATTTGTTGAATCTGATTATGTAGGTTGTATGGATTCCAGAAAGTCTATTTCTAGATATGTGTTCACTATGTTCGGCACAACAATAAGTTGTAAAGAAACACCTCAGAAGGTTATTGCCTTATCAACCACTGAAGCATAATATATTGCCCTCACTGAAGTTGTGAAAGAAGCATTGTGGCTTGAAGGTTTTGCAAATGAGCTGAAACTTCAAGGTCGAAGTATCACTGTTAAATGTGATAGTCAAAGTGCAATACATCTGTCGAATAATTTAGCCTATCATGAGAAAGCAAAGCACATTGATGTGAGGTTGCACTTCGTCAGAGAGACAATCGAGCGTGGTGAAGTCCAGGTGCTGAAGGTTTCGACTGATGACAATGCTGCTGATATGATCACCAAGACGTTGCCAACTTGCAAGTTTTTCCAGTGTATGCAGTTGATAAAGTTGCATGATGAAAGCTAGTTTGTTCCATGTCATTTATAGAGTTAGATCCAAGGTGGAGATTTGTGATATTTTGGGTCGAACTCTAGCTTAGTCGAGGAATAACTTTCATGTGTTTCGACAGGAGACAAGCATTAAGTCGAAGTTGGGTCACATGCTGATGTCAAAGGGTTACATATTGTTGGCAAAGCTAGTTCTAGTATGTAATGCCGATATATATATTGTTGGCTTATTATGTTGAATTGGGCCTTGTGTTAAGGATCCAATTGTTTAGTTAGATTGTAATGTAAGTTAGCTAGTTAGTCTATAAATATGCTAGATCACTCAGTTTGTTGAGTGATGCTAATTGTGATATTAATTTGTAATCAGTTGTAAACCCTTATGAGAAAGTGAATAGTAAACAATTTTCCCTAATCCTTCTTTTTCTTTCTTATTTATCCTTTCTTCTTTCTCTCTTTATTCTAATTGTTTTCATTGTTCACCAAAGAACTCCGTTTTTCTTAATCTTTATTTGTTGAAAGGTATCGTTTGTGATCACAACAAAATGATGGAGGAAAAAAATAACAAATGGGAAATGTGCACTCCATTAGTCGTGATCGCAACCCATCTCCACCGTCAAGGCATGAGAAGTGGAAGAGGGCTCGACTAAGACCAAATAGAGAGTACACCTCAGATGCTTCAAGAGCAGTTGCTGACAAAATTGTAAGAATGATTTGTTGTTCGTATGTTATGTGTTATTTAAATGTTGTGGTAATTACAATATTAATATTATCATGCATGTTGTGTATGATGTGTTAGTTGAGGAGACCCATGGAGGCTCATTTATTCTAGAACCACGACATGATATACTAGTCGAGGCTATTGGAACAGATGAGCATGGTGGGCACGTTCGTGGTGTTGGAGAAGGCGTCAGAATTAGATTATTCTTTGGTTCAACCAAAAAAAGATCTGACAATGCCGAATTACAAGAGCATAGAGAAAAGATTGCTCTTGTTTAGAAGGAGTTAGAAGAGCAGAGGAAGATGTTAGAAGCCGGGCGGTAAAGTCGGAAGAAAGACATAGAAAAGTTAGAAGAGTTATATGTCGTAAGTGTTTTATCGGAAATGCTAGTGTTTTATATGAAATGTGTGATATATTGTGTTTAATCTGAAAAGTTAGAAAAGACAGAAATGTGTTTATTATGTATTGATATATTGTCACAGAGAATAAGTGGATCCTTACCACAATGCACAGATGAAAATGATAATAATAATGTTGATGATTAAGTTCCCCAAACACACGGTGCATGTCATGCTAGCACCAATGGAAGCAATTGTCCAGCCGCCCCCGCTAAAGAGGTTAATGAGTTATTGGATCCTTCCACAAATGAAATTGCCACGTTATACGTTTTGGTTGTGAAAAGTGATGAACTGTATCCTCTTTCTCTAAAGCATTATCCATCAATATATCTCTTTTATGTTTGTCCTAGTGACATTCGAGATTTTCTCCATGGTCGTAATTGGATGGACATAGGGATATTGCAACCACGGGCGGATACACGTTGTGGCATTATGTGGCTAAAGCCACACCAAAATTCTATCTATGTTTTATCTTGTAATGAGTCAGCATCATTGGCTACCAATATTTCCTCTTAATATAATATCTATTTGTTAGCAACCACTAATCGATCCAAATAAGAAGACACTATATAATGAATATAATGATTAGTTGGTCAAAGTAATGAATCAACAAAACAAATGATAGTGTTATTCTTCTCAATGTGTGACAATATATTATTATTTTTCCTTTATGCCAAAATCATAAAGCAATGAATGAATTTTGTATTTATCAAACACTAACCAAGGATTGGCTTTCTACTATGGAACTTTTTGTATAAATAGATCAAATTATGTATCTTTATTTGAATTTAATTATTTTGAAAATAAAATAAAATACTATTTAAAACTAAAAGAGTGTTTATAAATTATTACCTTTTAATGAAAGTCAAAATTAAGCTATAAAAATTTGATCCAGAAATTTGGTATCTCCATCGTCAATCAATCACGAGAACTTCATTGGATCATCTTTTCTTGTATTATATTTGTCTTTACATTTATTGTTCTCACTAACATTTTCGAGAATTTTTATTTGTATGATCGTCTTAGAATTTTAGGTCACAAACGTAATATGCAAATATTGCATATGTTAGGACCATTATTTAATTAGGAAAAACTGCAGTGGTCTAATTAATATTAAATATGTGGCTAAAAGCATAAATGTCATGAAATATGAGATTATTGTGTAAATACCATAAGTCAATATTTAATTTGATGAGGCGCCAAATTAGAATATTGAAAACTGAGAAATAATTCTAAGGTTATTTATAGGACTTATGGTCCCCATTTGTAGCGCGATTGAAAAATACGGCTTATCAAAAAAATTCACTCTCCATCTCCATCAGAGGAGATTCAAGGAGCCATAAGAAACTGTACAATTGAAAGATCACATACTTGGTAATCTTCAACGATTTTCAATGGCAAACTCAAATACGCTTTCGTTTTTATTCTCATAATTGTATTCGGATATGGGTTTAAAGGATACAAGTTGATGGGTTATCTACTCATAGGAATTAGTTTAAAGTTTTGTTCTTGATTTCTATATCAATAGAAATCATAAGGTTATGAATAGATCTAACATACATTGCTGAGACCCATATGCTCTACCTCTTAGGTTAGAAATGTTCGATGTGACCTAAAATTTGCGAAGTTAAAATGACTTTATGATCTTTATGCAAAACTTGTAGAAACAAATAAGTGCAACACATTTGATATGAGTTATAAGCTTTTAAAGTTGGCTTTAGTCTTGCCAGTAGCATTTGCAAGCGTGAGACATATTTTTTTAACTATGAAGTTTGTGAATACTCAGCTATGTAACAAAATGAGTGATTACTGGTTAAATGATTGTTTTGTAACTTTTATAGAAAGAGATGTTCTTGGAACAATTAACAATCATGTTATTTTAGCTCATTTTCGAGAAATAGATGTAGATAATTTTCATTGTAAATGAATTGCATTAAACAATATTATTTCTTATTTTCAATAAAATTTAGTTCATAGTTTCTATTATGTTTAGCCACACTAATATTCAATGTCTGGATCCGCCCCTGATTGCAACTTTGGTGCACGTGAGTATATACTTGAACATGCATGTCATTATAGTCCATTATCATTTTTGTATTTCCTTTAATTATTTTTTGAATTTTGTTTAACTATTTTGGTACATTCATCGTGTATGTATATAGTTAAATAAATCCAATATTTATGGCATCTTGGATCCATTTAGTATTCAATGGACAAATAATAATCCAAAAGATATTGAGACCTACATTTCGGGATGATTAGGTCAAGGGGGAAAAGAATATTACTTCGCACTATTTCTCAATGCGTAAGTAATTTTGAAATTGTGGTTTATCTTTTATAGTTAGTTTTGTTTTAGAAAATACTAATTATAAATATATACTCGTGTTTATTCAGTGATCATTGGAAATTGATCATCATATCGCTTAAGACGAATACGATAACGTCATTATGTTCATTACATCAACCACTCGAACTTAAAATGAAGCAAATTATTAATCAGTAAGTTTATGTTTATATGAAATTTTCAGTTATACATATTTTCTTTGACTTTGTAATTGGTTTAATTGGTTTAACCCGTAAAATATTTTCAATGTACAATGTTGTGCAGCGACACAATATGTTGAACAATATTAGGAAAAAACCAACATTTATCTTGCCTAATGTAAGTGGCTATATTACTTGTGACATTCATTTATATATATTGTTACATGTATGTGTGTTTATAACATTCATGAAATTAATGTTTATTTTTGTAGACGAGGAAACAACCAAAGAGATTCGAGTGTGGTTATTATATAATGAAACACATGTTAAACATTGTCTTCGCCGACATTGTTGATAAATGGGATTAGATATATATTATATATGTAATGAATTGTTTACAACGCGCTTATGGATCCTCAATAATGAGCTTAATCTTGTATATTTTATGCAGGCTTTTAACGACGAAACACCATTCATATGCGAAGACTTTCTAGAGATTCGTAAACATTGGGCGTATATGTTCAATGTGCTTAATGAATCTCAAACATGAAATTCATCTATAATATATATATATATATATATATATATATATATATATATATATATATATATATATGTGTGTGTGTGTGTGTGTGTGTGTATGTGTGTGTGTTGTGTGTGTGTGTGTGTGTTTGATGTACATTTGAGTTTGAGTGTTGTAAATAATATTTTTTATTTGATGAAATAAATAAGTATTTGAGTTTGAGTGTTGGTAATATACATCTTCAATTGATGTTTCTGTTATGTTACAGTTTGATGTACATTTGAGTTTGAGTGTTGTAAATAACATTTTTGATTTGATGAGATGAATAAGTATTTGAGATTGAGTGTTTTAATATGCATATTAAATTGTTGTTTTTGTTACAGTTCAAACAATACAGGTTATAAAATAGAAAATTTTCAAAATGCATAAATTTATTTTTTAAAAAAGCATATATTTTAACGACGATTTTTAATTATGACAGTGGTTGTATAGTGAAGAATATATAATATAACTGTTCTGGACTGGGCCGGAGCCTGCCATTCAGACAGGCAGGCCCAACCCACACGGCCTGGGACGGCCCAACAAGGCTCGCATGCAATACCTGCGTCGAGCACGTGTCACCCTTCAGCAGTGTCAGACACGTGCAACAGAGACCGTCGAACAGAGACGTCAAGCCTCACAGGGCTTGGCGTCTCTCCCCGACACACAAGGGCTCCTTCCCGCGAGGACATGTTCTCTTGTAACCTCCCACCTCCGAAGGATTCGGTCTGCCCACCTTCCGGAGATCTCGAGACCGTTACCCCAGGGTGAAGACCACGCACTGGTCTTCACTACGCCACGTAAGCCCTGGCAGTTACTTGGATTGGGCCCTGTAATCCAGCCCAGTGCAAGTAACCGTTGGCCCCACGTTGGGGGCTCTCTATAAATACCCTCTCTCTTGAGAGGGTTAGGTTACTTCATATTCTAACTCTCACTTATATTATGTACTTGCTCACTCCTCTTACCTGACTTTGGCATCGGAGTACCTTGCAGGTACACCCCCTCGCCATATCATCATCACCAGAGCTGAAGATTTCACGACGCTGCTGGCCACTGTCATACTGTCTGATCCAGGTACGATCAATAACCATGGTTGTTATAGAAGACCAATGTTATATACTTAAAATGCGCTGGGATTTGAACATGGAACCTTTTATATATGACAATGGTTTAGTTATTAATTATGATAATATATCGCGCACGTTCAGATTTTCCACAACGGTCATAAGATCGTGATTGTAAGTAGCGCATATACAACAACACCCTACATAACAACGACAGGTCACGCATGATGTTATCCCTTTTCCAACCATTGTTGTATATATTTTCCGTAGTAGTAACATCACCAAATTGTGTCTTTCCCCATCGTGAGTGAGCCCTAACCACCCTTAACTTCAAAAGTCTCTGAGTATCCCATACCCGCATAGGGAAACAAAACATGATGCTATAATAAAAATATAATCATGTGAAACCTTTGAATAAAACTCCATATATTATGTATGTTTGGGTGGGGGAACAATGCTAGTTGTGTTCGATTATGCCTTGTTTGCAAATTACATGTTAGCAAGGGTTCAATTTAAAATGAAATCAATAATTAAAACCATTGAACATATAAAAAGGGTAAATATTTAAATTACATTTTTAATTTGTATAAATAAATGTTGTTATCAAAATTAAATTGATTACAATCTTTACATGAACGACGCCAGCTCTAGTAATTCCACACAAACACAATTTGAAACGAGATAACATTTAATTTATAGTGCTAGCTAAACTCTAAGTAACTTTTAAAAAATGAATTGTTTTAAATTATAAATTATTTTCAAAAACAATAAAATATTGATATTTGTTTTTCTATAATATTATTTGCTATTTAATACTACCCGTGTCTCAAATAATGAGTAATTTTTTAAAGAAAATAAAGACTCCCATATAATGAATAACCACATGTATCAGGCGTCGATATAAACATCTGACTTATCCGCAAAGAATGTACATGTTACTAGGTGTAGCATGTAAACCGTAGCGGTAACCTCATACATATGTGCCGTAACAAGCTCCTCGTACCTATCCCGAAGCCAAGACATACGAAGGTGAACTCCTCTCTTAAAGTCAAACTCCTCTAACACAACCTCCTCGGAAACTCTCAAATCTTGTACAACAGTCAGACATGTAAGCGACGAGCTAATAACAGGAGCCGTAAAGAATCTACCGCGTAAGGATACAAAACATGATGCTACAACAAAAATATGATCTTGAGAAATATTTTAATAAAACTCCATATATTATGTCTATTTGGGTGGGGAACAATGCTAGTTGTGTTCGATTATGCCTTGTTTGCAAATTACATGTTAACAAAGGTTAGATTTAAATGGAAATCAATAATTAAAACCATTGAACATATAAAAAGGATAAATATTTAAATTACATTTTCAATTTGTATAAAGAAATGTTGTTATCAAAATTTAAATTGATCACAATCGTTACATGAATGACGTTGACTCTAGTAAGTCCACACAAACACAAATTTCAAACGAAATAACGTTTAGTCTGTAGTGCTAGATAAACTCTAAGTAACTTTTAAAAAATGAATTGTTTTAAATTATAAATAATTTTTCAAAAATAATAAAATATTGATATTTGTTTTTCTATAATATTATTTGCTATTTAATACTATCCGAGTCTCAAATAAATAACGAGTAGTTGTACAAAGAAAATAGAGACTCATAAATTAATTATATATGATTTATTTACTTTTTAGGACTCTCTATCTTATTCCAATTGTTTTAAATATATTTTCTCATAAAGAAAAGAATAAATTTTAAAAGTAAAATATTTCTCAATACAAAATTAATTAAAATTATAAATTTGTGTGAAATTGAAAAAATAAATTGTTTTATTAAGTGCATAAATGTTGTAGTTACAACAAGAGGCAGAGTATTAGTTTATTTTTTGAATGAAGAAATAATAAAGGGTGAGTATTAATGAAATAGGAATTTGAACCTGAAAAAATGACTAATTCAATTATGTCAGTATCTGAAAATATAAAATTCAATGAGAAAAAGAAGCCCAAATAATGAATGCACCATAAAATAAACGTAGCTTAATTATTGATGTAAACTAAAAACAGAATTTTCGCAACTGAGTCGTTGTAGTATAGTGGTAAGTATTCCCGCCTGTCACGCGGGTGACCCGGGTTCGATCCCCGGCAACGGCGCGTTTTTCATTTTATTTTCGTTTCGTTTTACCAATTGATATATGATTCATATTTTTGTTGGGCTTTCTGTTTTGTGATTGGGCGGGCCCTCATCAAGTATTCACAACCATTTGCTCTTGTATTGTACCCCTCTAATTCTAAGCATGGATGGATTAATGAGAGTTATAGAGTATTTTCTTATTATATCAATTTCTTTTTCAATTTACGAAATACAATACCACTCATTTTCGTTCCAAACAACTCAATGCTTTTAATTAACTTATTTTTTATGCCTTCACCTTAAATATTTGTTCTTAGTGCATGTAGAAATAAATTTATTTTAGCGAATACAATTTTGTATATATATTCAAGTAATAATAATAGTTTAATCATTCTAGCCATCAACAACATAAATATAAATATATCATTATTAAAATTGTTAAATACAAATATATTTTAAATATATTCAAGTAATAATATATGATTATTAAAATTGTTAAATACAAATATCTAATAATTTAATAAATTAATAAACTAAAGTCGGGGTGTTATAACTCTCCCACACTTAAAAGGATTTTCGCCCACGAAAATACCTTCGTATAAGACTCCCTCATCCGATCCTCAATCTGCATGGGTGATGCCTCAACAGTTAAATTATCTCTTACTTGTACATCATCCATTTGGATCACATGTGACAGATCATGAACATACTTCCGAAACTGAGACACATGGAAAACATCATGGAGGTTCGATAGAGATGGAAGTAAGGCCACTCGGTAGGCAACAACTCCAACTCTCTAGGTAATCTAATAAGGACCAATGAAGCGATGTGTAAGCTTTTTAGACTTCAGCGCACGAGCAACACCAACCATAAGAGTGACTCTAAAAAACACATGGTCACCCTCCCGGAACTTAAGGGTCTTCCTCTGTAACACACTAATCCCCGACTCGACATTTAAATGAAATAGTTTGGAAAAAAATCATATATTAGAGTGTCACCAAAGCATAAAACTTCAAAATATAATAGTCATGCAAAATTAGCAGCGGAAATTAAACAAACTCATAACTAAAGTCTTATATCAACTCCAACAAAACAAAATAAAATATCACATATTAATGGGAGACATTTCATCTCCAATGCTACATATCAGAGCAACTATCTAAAACCCAGTGATAAAGTTAAAAGGGGCATATACGTCATCCCCTACTCAGCAGCTACTCATATACCTGATTGTCTTTACTCCTGAGGAGCCCAGCAGCTACAACAACAAACAGGGGGTGAGAATACCTCTAACAATTATTAATAATGAATAACAACAAGACCAGATAGTAGTACTGAATATAAAAGTACTCTCAATCACACTCAAACTACAATCAAAAAATTATAATTCAAATGCAATGCAAAGCCATTATCTCCATCTCAAATGTATGTGGTACCAAACTCACTGGGATCACATGTATGTTACTGGTAATGTCATTTCTCTGGTCCCTCTCTGGATTACTAACCCTAAACGTCATTCAAGGTCATCACTGTAATCTCTCTCTAGATTACTATGTTAGAATTTTGGGTCACAAATGTAACATTTAAGGTGTTAGTGCCATTATTTTAATTAGTCAAGACTTAAAGGGGTCTAAATAATATAATATTAAGTTTGTGGCTAAAAGCATAAATGCCATGAAAGGTCGGGTTATTGTGTAGATACCGTAAGTTAATATCTAATTTGATGAGGGCCAAATTAGAAATTGAAAACTAAGAAATAATCTTAGGGTTATTTAAATGGGTTATGGTCCCCATTTGTAGAGGACGAACAAAATAATGTTTATGAGGTTTTCTCTCTTCATCCCCATCAGAGGAGATTCAAGGAACCCTAAGGAACTCTATAAATCGGAAGATCACATACCTGGAACCTTCAACGATTTCAATGACAAATTTAGGTACGCTTCCGCCTTCATTCTCATAATTGTATTTCGATATGGGTTTAAAGGATACAAGTTGATGTTATATCGACTTATAGGAATTATTTTAGAGTTCTGTTCTTGATTTTTATATTGGTAAAAATCATAAGATTTTGAACGGATCTAACAAATGGTATCAGAGCTATTGATATCCGATTCAATTTGAATTTGAATTTTTTTTATATTAAGGTTTCAAAATTAGGATCTTTATTATCTTTCAATTTTTGTAAAAAGTATGTTGTTATGCTATAAATCATAAAAATTATGCTTGATTTTGTTTATTTATTTGAATCATTAGTTTTAATAAATAAATAATTGCAATTTTATTTTGTTAAAATCGCTGTGATACTTAAATTGAAATTTGAATTGTGGTTGGGGTTGTTTCAATTTCAATTTGAATCATGTTTTCGTTCCTTATTGATTTCGTTAAATCTTCAAAACCACAAGAGCGCTAACAAAACAGTAATTGATCGTACCTGGATCAGACAGTTTCTGTGGCCAACAACGTCGTCTGGACTTCGCTCCGGTGAGGTTGAAAGACGACCGGGGGGGTGTACCTGCAAGGTACTCCGACGCTCAAGTAAGGTAACTGTCAGAGAATAGCAAGTACAGAGATGAGAGTAAAAAAAGTGAGTGTAACCTAACCCTCTCAAGTGAGAGGGTATTTATAGAGAGCCCCCAGTACGGGGCCAACGATTACTTGCATTGGGCTGGATTGCCAGGCCCAATCCAAGTAACTGCCAGGGCTTACGTGGCGTAGTGAAGACCAGCACGTGGTCTTCGCCCTGGGGTAACTGTTCCTAGATCTCCGGAATTAGGGCAGACCGATTCCTTCGGGAGTGGGGCAGTTACATGAGAACGTGTCCTCGTGGGGAGGAGTCTTGTGTGTCGGGGAGAGATGTGTCCTCGCGAGGAGGACTTGCTTGTGGACGGAGATGGATCCTCGCGGGGAGGAGCACATGAGAGTCAAGAAGAGGCGAGCCCGGGGGCTCGATGCTCGACGAACTCCGCTGATCCCGACCATGTAAAGGTGTGGCACGTGCCCGACGCTGTTGGGGTGCGTATGTGCCCAACAATGGTCTTGTAAAGAGGTCCTTGTTGGGCCATCTCATGTCATGTGGGTTGGGCCTTCTCGACTGAGGGGCAGACCCTGGCCCAGTCCAGAACAGGAGCCCCCCAAGTTATTGCTCCGAAGTGTCGGAGCAATGACTTAAGGGCCAACAAGCATGTCGGGGAAGTATCGATCGCGTGACCGCAAGGAGGGGAACTTGGTCGGGATCCACTGGTCGTATCGTCGAAGAGAGCAGTAGGGGCGGACTCGAGCGTGGTAGTTTGCGGATGGTCGACTTGTCGGGGATGCGAGAAGTTTGATCTCTGGTGTTGGAGAAAATGGAGAGACGCGCGTGTTGGGGAGCGAACAGTCGCATGTACGCCACGTGTCAGTCGCCATCATTGCCTAGGGCGGCTAGGCTAGGGTAGTGTACTCTAGTAGTCTAGACTCTTCGAATTCCTTGAGGATCCTATAAATAGGCCTCACCTCGTTCCATTTTCACCTTTTGCTCTTTTCCTCTCAGACTCTCTCTCTCTCTTCTTCTTCATTCTTCCGCCGCTACCCTCCACCGTTCTCCACCGACCATCGCCGTGTCAGAAACCCAAAAGCGTATTTCAAGTAAGTTCCTTTCTTCTTTTTCCTCTTTCCGTTTGCATTTGTAGGGCGAATCTTGTGGTGAACTGGTGAAGTTCCCATGGAATTCGTGAAATATCCGACGAAAACGGTGGAATTTCATAGTTTAGTCGTTGAATCTGCGGGGAGAGATGATGAAATCTCCGAGGACATGAAGAATATCCCGAGGTCCTGAGATGAACGTTTCTTAGTTCGTTTGCTGAATGTCCCGGGGAATAAGGAAGGGATCCCAGGGGAACCGAAGTTTGTCTCGGGGACATGGGTCGAATATCTCGGGGTCCCACCCAACCTCACTCCCCGCGGGATCGGGGATGGTCGCGGGTTCGTGTTCCCTGACATTCCATCCTCGCCCTTTCACTTGATCAGCGGTGGAGGGTGGATTTGATACGGGTCATCGAATTCACCATTTCCTTCTACTTTTCAGGTAGATGGACGTATTGCCCGTGGCTGAGGGATCTTTGGACGTCGACGACCAACCCAACTCTCCAATGGCGCCAATCGTAAGGGTCGAGGAACGTCCCCTCGAGGAGTGGGTCAGCGATGAGCCGTTGAACATTGCTTCCCATTTTGTCGACGAGGACGAGGACACTATTTTTTGTACCGTCGAGCATCAAGTGGTGGGTTCCTTAAAGTCGTGGAAGGTGTTCCGACCTCAAGCCCACCATCGCATATGCTCGACGTACCGAGGGATGAGGTTCCCTCCTTATGAGTTCATGTTCGACAAGGCGGGCTGGCGTCTACCCTTTACAGATTTTCAACAGGTTGTTTTCGTTTGGTTGCGCCTGGCGCCTTCACAGCTCCACCCTAACTCCCTCGCTTTCATCCGAGCTTTCGAGCTCGTCTGCAAATACCTCCGAATCGGGGCAACCGTGCCTCTCTTCTTCTTTCTCCTCCTCATCGGGGAGGGGAGTCTTCTTCTTTGTGGCCGTGGGGGCCTTCTTTGCACCTCGATTCAAGGGCAATTTGCGCTGCCTCTGACTCCTCGAGCTCGATGTACGACTGCGCCCGTTGGAGGAGATCCTCGAGACGGTGGGGTCTGCGGAGGCCCACGGACTTGGAAAATTCGGATCCAAAGCGTAGCCCGTGGATGATCAAATACTTCTTCATGTCGTCGGTCGTATGGACCTCGACAGCTTCTCTGTTGAATCTCTCAATGTAGTTTCGGAGAGATTTGTTCTTCCACTGAAAGATACTTTCTAGGGCAGCTTCCGTCTTCGGATGTCGACGAGAGGCGGTAAAGTGTTTGGTGAAGCATTGCCTTAGTTGCTTCCAGGATGTGATCGACCCGGGTGCCAGACCTTTGTACCAAGTCATGGCGCCTTTCCTCAAGGTGGTGGGGAAAAGCCTGCACTTGATGGCTCCCCTGATGTTTTTGAAGTCGAGCATGGCTTCGAAACTTTCGACGTGGTCGTCAGGGTCGGATAGGCCGTCGTAGTTTCCCAGTTGCGGAGGTTTCTCCATGCCAGCAGAAATTGGGGCGTTCATGATCTCCCACGACAGAGGGGTCCTCTGGTCGTCGTCGTCACTTCCTGTCGGGGACACCGAAGGGGATCGCTGATGTCGTGGAGGGGAATTCCTCGAGTGGTGCCTCAGCCTCTCCTCGGTCTGCTTGGACTTCTTGGTAGTGGTGGAGGCACTGGGTTCCTTCCAAGGCGGGGAACGAGGGCGTTTCTGGGAGATCGTCGGCTGGGGTCGCTCAAGACGTAGCCGACGACCCTCGCGTACCGGAGAGGGGGTCCGAGATTCGTCTGAAGGAGTCCTTCGCGGGGAAAGGGAACGACGAGGCGACGGTGGACGACGATGTCTTCGCGGGGAAGATCTTCGTGCCTGCCCCTGCTCCAGTGCTTCAATTCTAGTATTCTGGTGCGTGATCAGCTGATTGGTCTAATTGATCAAGGCGAACAGGGCCACGGTGCTCGCGTCTGCATTAGCTGGCGGAGCAACTGGCTGAAAAACGGCCGGCTGATCATCTTGGTGGGCGGAGTTGTAAGCCACGTCTTGGGAGTCTGGGGAGGCGGTTTGCCCGTCTCTCACGTCACCTTCTTCGACGTGGAGGGCAGCAGCGTCTTCGCGGTGGTTCCCGTTCTCGAGTTGCGCGAGGACGGTGTCCAGAGCTTTGGTAGCGAACGGATTGCCGGCCATGATGGTGATGAATGAGAGTTGCTTTTGTTTAACGGAGGAAAAACAGGGAAGCAAAGGTTCCCCACGGTCGGCGCCACTGATCGTACCTAGATCAGACAGTTTCTGTGGCCAACGACGTCGTCTGAACTTTAGCTCCGGTGGGGTTGAAAGACGGCGAGGGGGGGTGTACCTGCAAGGTACTCCGACGCTCAAGTAAGGTAACTGTCAGAGAATAGCAAGTACAGAGATGAGAGTAAAAAAGTGAGTGTAACCTGACCCTCTCAAGTGAGAGGGTATTTATAGAGAGCCCCCAACGCGGGGCCAACGGTTACTTGCATTGGGCTAGATTGCCAGGCCCAATCCAAGTAACTGCCAGGGCTTACGTGGCGTAGTGAAGACCAGCACGTGGTCTTCGCCCTGGGGTAACCGTTCCTAGATCTCCAGAATTAGGGCAGACCGATTCCTTCGGGAGTGGGGCGGTTACATGAGAACGTGTCCTCACGGGGAGGAGTCTTGTGTGTCGGGGAGAGACGTGTCCTCGCGAGGAGGACTTGATTGTGGACGGAGATGACTCCTTGCGGGGAGGAGCACATGAGAGTCGAGGAGAGGCGAGCCCGGGGGCTCGATGCTCGACGAACTCCGTTGAGCCCGACCATGTAAAGGTGTGGCACGTGCCTGACGCTGTTGAGGCGCATATGTGCCCGACAATGGTCTTATAAAGAGGTCCTTTTTGGGCCATCTCATGTCATGTGGGTTGGGCCTTCTCGACTGAGGGGCAGACCCTGGCCAAGTCCAAAACAGTAATCATGCTTAAAAATAAAAGACCTTTATGTATTCATGCTAGTTGATCGTAATCCATATGCTTACCTGTTTCCAGCGGTAAGACTAAATGCCAGTAATATATATTTAAAGGTTAATTGTGATTTACCCCCCTGACATATGAGCGAGTTTTGATTTACCCCCCTACATGCCTTTAGGCAACGGTTTTTTTGAAAAAATCGTTGCCAAAACCTGCCTATGGCAACGGTGGGGGGGTAAACCAAAACACGCTCATATGTCAGGGGGGGTAAATCACAATTAACCCTATATTTAAAGTAATTAATTATTTCATTCCAATTTTCTATATATTAATATTATATGAAATTGCTTTGTTTTTTATGGACTCAATAAATATATAGTTCCATAAAATAATGTTTCTTTTCCTATACAATTAGCAGTCGTTACATTTCCGTAAAAGTTTTACACAATAAAATATGTGTTTTTTTTTTATATTTAGAATCTATAATATAAGAAAAGAAACTGTTCTGATTAATACATTTATAACCCTTCTTAATCTTTCTTCAAAACACAAAATTGAGGGTAAATGATGTCCAAAATCACAAAAATCTAATTAATTAGGCTGAGAATTATAACCTAACTGCTAATAATTACTTTGGTTACATGCTTATGGACTTGAAAGGGTAAAAAAAACACCCAATTGGTTGAAAAGTCTTGGGAAACAAGTACAATAACTTTTGTTATCCAACTATATGTCTTGGGAATAAAAAACGGATATTATTACAACTTTTTATTCTCTCTTTTTTCTCTTTCTACTCTCTCATGCTTTCTTCTTTCTCTCAACGTACTTTCACTCTCTTTATTCTTCATGTTCTTCATTCTTTCTCTGTTTCTTCCTTCTCAACTTACCCATCTCAAATCCAATCTCTGTCTCTCACTAAGAAAAAAACCCGATTTAGTTTCTCTCAACCAATTTTACTGCAACCAACTCCATTCTCCCATTCATCAACGAAACCCTAACCATTTCATCACCACTCAAGAGCATTCCAAACTCATGCAATGGAAACTCACCCGTGGCAAATGGAGGTAGGTACGTAAATTCCTCATCATTTGTTGGATTTTTGTTATTTTATTTTATTCAACCGATTTGTTTTGCTTTTTTTTAGGCCGTGATTGTTTGATTTTGTTTGTTCTATAGAGGACGATGTTGTGAAACGTGCTTCTGAGAAAGCATTTGAGAGTCTTCCTGATGTGGAGAAAGCGGTTTCTGAGTTAAGCGCCTTGCAAATGGAAAAACATTGTTTATATGTGGAAAATCGGTTTCTGAGAAAGCATTGTTTATGGATCAGTTCGTTTATAGATTGAATTTTTATATTTGGGTATGTATTATTGATTTGAATTAGTTTATATTTGTTCCAGAATCTGTCAATATTTTTATTTTCTGGAATAATCGGATCTAGGGTTTTGTTTTCCTGTTAGTTCTCCGTTGAAGAAGAAAATCTATCGGAGATGGCGGCGAATCAGCAAAATCTTGAGAAAATGCAACTCCGACAAACCGATCTCTCGAGAACTATCCAGGCAGATACTCCATGTAAGCACACTGCTACTGTTAATGTCACTCACCAATTTTCTGTTAATGTCTTGTAATTGTAATTACTCATTTCGTTTGTGAAATTGAATTCTCCGCAGATTGTTATTTCGCACTGTGGTGGTATGTGATCTGAAACTTTCTCTTGTTGTAGTTGAGCAAATTAATTCATATGTTGTTGTTTTAGATCTTATCATGATTTATTTTCACTCTGTGATTTTGTTTTGAATTTTATTTTTCTGTTTCTACTATTTTAATTGATGATTCTGGATTTTAGATATTGAATATGCATTGACCATTTTGATTTTGATTTGTTTCTAAATGTAAATTTGCTGGTGTTGACCATATTTATGGTGTTATATATAGAATCTGGATTGAGTGCTTATGCACAGGATCCACGGCAGGCAGAAGAATCTCTTATTTTTCTTTTGGATAAAGCAGAAAGTGTCGTTCCTATGGAGTATCACCCTATGACACCCGTTAGAGTTGGGGTGTCTATAGTTTATATACATTTTTATCTGTACATATTTCTATTCATCTGAAATATATGTATCCTAACTATGCTCTATTTGTGATTATGTGATTATGAATAGATATCTCTATTTTTAGTTGAAATAGCTCTTTCCATGTGATTTGTAATCAAGTGCCAACAGATATTTAAGCTGCAAAGTCATTTTGCGAGAAGCTTTACAACTTTGATACGAGATCTAAAATTGGAAAACTCGCTCTTTGATGGAAATCCATCACCTCGACTTACAATTTGCGACTTCGGTTACTCCAAGGTTAATACTATTTCACCTAATTGAGGATTTCTGGCAATATATCATATATTGTATCTTATATTATATCCGAGGTTAATAGTATTTGTTTATGTTTCCCAAAGTCAACAGTTGGAACTCCCGCATACATTGCTCCAGAGGTTCTGTCACGAAAGGAACACGAAGGAATACGAAGTAGTCTGTGAACTTTCTTTGATGTTTTCATCATTTTGTGAGTTGGTTACACAATTAACTTGATTGGTAGCCAACACTCTTATTTGGTCACATTTAGCTTACATTGTTCTTATGCATCCTGTTGTTGCAGCTCATTTGGGTCATGCACAAAGGGGAAAACAAAGTTATCTACATTCCGGTTGTTTTAGCTGTAAGTTCTCAAACTGAGTTTTTATCTTGTGGATACACTCAGTTTCTAGGCTTGCTTTGTTCTGCTCATGGACTGGTTAGAAATGTTTCTTGGTTAAATATGCATAGATAAACATGAATGTTTGGTACCGGCAAATTATGATATTCCTGATGGAGTGGATGACCAGAAGTTATTTAAATCATAAAGCTTAGGAATTACAGATTTTGGTTGCTCATATGGAGCAAACACATTTTTGTGATTGCAGAAGCAATCAAAGATTTCTTTGAGAAATTTTATTGGACATGTTTGGTTTAATCCTTTGTATTTTCAGAACTCCCTTAAGCTATGCATTATTGCATGAGGAAAAGATTTGTAATATAACTTACTCTGCCGTTCTGTCTTAATCGTATTGGCTTTAATGTTATGGTGTCAATCTGAATAATGGTTTCTGTATGGAAATGTTTGTTTTATAAGGTGGATTAATGATGTATGTGGCCACTATATACTTAACGCTTTAAGTGATTTATACATTGCTCACAGGGCTAGATGTTTGTTAATAACAATGTTTTGGATGATTGCTTGATAGATCTAACCCATTTTTATTTTATTTTAAAAACGAGTGATTTTTGTTGTATTTGCTTTCATAATGCAAGGCTTACAGTGTATGTGAATGGTGATTGAGGGTTATGCATGTTACTACGTTCGTTTATCCTTATGAATCTCTCTTGCAAGTACCTTGTGTAACATGCTCTAATGGATAATTTGGTGTAGGGTTCAATGTGGAAACATTGGAATATATGAATATCAGCTTCACTGTCAAGGATATCGGGGGTCAGGACAAGATAATTTTCTCACTGCATCTTTTATGGTGTGCTAGACTGCAGATTAAAATACTTATTTATGGTTTAGCATACTACGCAAAATGCTTTTGTGGATGTTATAACATAGAAATTGGCTTAAACTCTCCTTGAGCCACTATGTTTGTGTTAGAATTGGTATCTATTATAATAATACTATGAAAAAAAAACAGAATTATGAGTAAGAATCATACTGCAGGTTTGATATGTTAAGAAATTCGTATTTAAAGAGTGGTAGATAATGTATGTGTTAAGATATACATCAGGGAAATGACATAGTCCTTATCCTTGGTACTGTCATTATTTATATTTAGGAAGAATACTTGTGTTTTGTGTTTAATATATGTGATGATTTTTTTAGTTTTCTTTATTAAATTCTTGACATGTTCTGCCAATTTATTTTTCTAGATTTTGCTTAATTATCTTAAAAATTACAACTCAATGAAGAAATAAAAAGCATGATGATATTAAAACCCTTTTCTTTGTAACTTGGTTCATATGTTCATTCAATATGTTTTCTTGGCATAGCGTGCATTTCTTCATTGACAATTTGATAGCACCTAAAGTCTTGTCATAAAGATATGAGTATTGTAAGCATTAGAAAAATTGATTATATTGACCAAGTGCTTTATGATACATTTGTTTGATACCACAGGGACTACTAAATTGAAAAACTTTGAAAACAATATTGGATCTTTGAATGTGAAGCTTACAAAAGAACAGTTAATGGAAATTTCTAATGCAGTCCCTGTTAAGGAAATTGTTGGTAAACGAAACTTCTCATAATTTATGTGAAGTCTTTCATAAAAATACCATTATGCATGGGGAAAATAAGCTTTTCATTGACCTGAAATCTACAGTACTTAGTGTCTTTTCTTTTATGCCCTTGATGTTGATTTATATATTTTATCTTTGGTGATTACAAACTTGCAAAGTGCCGTGTGGCTTATGGTTGAAAACTTCACATTTGGAATATGCTTTTTTGTTATATAGATATTACAGGCGAGGTGCTGCTCATCTTGGGTTAGAAAAATTCAAGGAAGCACTGAAAGATTTTCAGCAGGTAACTAACATATTTGTAATCAGTTGCAATGCATTATTGAAGAACATTGATATATCGGTGTTCATAGCCCTTTCATTAGGCATATAAATAAAATTAATACCAAAGAGAATCTCATAGAATGTCTAAACTAAATTGTTTAGAATATTTTATAAAACTTTGTTAATTTTAGCAATTTAGAGAAACTAACAATAATGATAGGGACTTATGTGACAAGAAATAGGTATAATTCATTGAAAATATGTTCGGTAGTTTTTCCTGGTCTAATATCAGTCAAAAGGGTTACAACTACTCTTAATGATGAAAAATAAAGAACAACGAAAGAAAGAGAGATATTGCAGGCAATGTTTTTCAAAAGTGTCATTTTTCTGTAAAATGGTTGTGCTGCTGTTTCAATTCAAAAGGCAATGGTTGTGCTGTTGCCCTTTGATATAGTTCTTCAAACTGCAATTTAATGGAAATTCAAATAGATATTGATTTGATATAACTAAATATTTTCAGGCTGCAAAAGTTTATGTCAAGTTGTATGTTAACACTGCATTTTCTTATGTAATGCAAAAATGTACAAAATGTTATGCAGGGGTATTCAGACTTGACACCTGGGTTGAGTTCTCTGATTTCTGATGCCGGTTGATAAAACAATGTTAGTTTGCTTGAAATGAAGTTCAACTTGTAAGTAGCAGGAGTCAAAAGTGATGTGTAATTCTGAGTTTTATTGTAGATTGTTAAGAAATATATGAATATATGAGAATTCAATTCTAAACTGTCAATGTGTTGAAATTTCTCTAATACATGTCAAATATATTTTATCTGTTTTATTTTGACTGAAAACATCTCATTATATCAAGCCAAAAAGAGGGAAAGTGAACAAAATATTTTAACAAAAAACGTGATTTTAAATTTAGGATTATGATTTTTATCCAAATGAAATATTGCCTGTAAAATATGTAAAAAAAACTTATTTTAAAATGGAATATTTTTAATTAAAAATGGAATTAACAGTGTTTGGATATAGGTTGGAAGACATTCTCACGTGGTTGCGTTGTCATTGTGATTTTACCAAAAACAATTATTGCAATGAAAAATGAATCGATTATAAAGTTTTTTACAAGTCATCAATATCATAACATATCAGAGGTTGTAGAATAATAGGATATAGTGACTAATTTTAATATCATAAAATAATAATATTAAATATGTTTAAATTGTGATTAATTATTTTAATTTGATGAGTGATTCATCATTTTAAATTATAATTTAATAGCATTAAATAATAGTATTAAGTATGTTTTATATTTTATATACAATAAGTTTCTTTCTTAATTTATTTAAAAGTTTCTTTAAAATATCGATACTCTATAGAACAATTATATTACATGTTATGTACAATTATATTATATGTTATTAATAATCTTTTATAGTACAATTATATTTATCAATCAATTTTTAGTACAATTATATATATGTTATTAATAATCTCGTATAAATTAAAATAAAGACTTTAGAAATATGTTTCATATATTTATTAATCAATTTTAAATATGTTAGTTTCAATAATTTATAATTATTAGTTTTAAAAGTGGTACATTTCTTTTTATTTGATTTTTAATTTTTAAATTAATGATCTATTTATTCGATTACATTTAATAATGCACGGATATTTAGACCAAAATTCATGCGAACACACGGGTTATTATATTTTTTATCAAATAAAAAAAAATAAAAGTAATGTCAAAACAAAATTAATATTTACATATGGAAATATACGGCTGATATATATATATATATATATATATATATATATATATATATATATATATATATATATATATATATATATATATATATATATATATGAAAAATAAATGCGCTAACACACCCGTACCCGTGTTTTTTAATTCTTATTTAATGTTTCTTTTAAAATATATATTTACACTAACTACCATTTTAAATAATATTACCTATTATAATATAATAAGTTTTATTAAATTTTAAATTTATATTACTATTATTTTGTATTTTTATACTACACATTCATTATTATAATATAAAAAATTATAGTTATTTTTTTCTTTTGTTACAGTTTGACATTTAAAATATAATTACAATGATTTTATGTTTGACAAAATAATTCAAAATGTTATTTATAAAATAATAAGTGTGTTTTTTAAAATAATTTTGCTAATAATATTTTTAATTTAAAATACAATATTTTTAAGAAAATAATAATAACATTTTAGTTTAAAGAACTCATAATTTTTTTATCAAAATAAATTAAAAAATATAAGTATAAGTGTATGTTATTGAACAAAATAATATTTACCTACGGGCAAAAATATATTGTTGATTCAAATATATAAGTAATGTCAAAACAAAAATAATATTTATATACAGGAAAAAATACATTGCTGATTAAATTATTTGTATATACGGAAAAATATTATTGTTATAACCGAGAACAACTTTAATTGTTCCAAATATTTTGCACTATAAATTTATCGATCATTTTTTCAAATATGTGAAAAGATTAATTAAAAAAATACTATTGTTATAAACAGAAATAACCTTATTACACAAAAAATTAAAACAATTATAACATGAACATAAAGTTACTAATCAAAATATTGAATAATAATGGGAAAATGTTCACTATTGGTTCTAATTTTGTTGTAAATAATGTCAAAATAAAAATAATATTTATATAAATAAACTTATATGGTTGATTCAAATATTTTTATACATAGAAAGAATTATATGCACTGATTTATTATCTCTTTTAAATAAAAATAATTTTTTGGTTGAATAATTGAAATTTTTAAATATCATTTTTATTATATTTTAAAATAAATGCGCGTACCATACCAGTACCCGTGCGAATGCACGGGTATCCCACTAGTTGTTTTAAAATTGATAACTGTTTAAATGACTCAATTAAAGAATAATGTTGTTACATTTTTGTAACAGTTCTTCGTTAATATATAATAATCATATTATTTATTATTATAATTAATGATATAAGGATTTAATATCAATTTTATTTTTCTATGGTTCAATTTTGTTTCAAATTTGACTACGGATTGTATTTTTATACAATACTTTAACATTTTTAAGTGAGTAGTTGAAATGAAAATAGTCACTAAAGTGACATCTTTTATGGAAATTGCTTATGAGAAAAATGGTTAAATATATTTTTGGTTGTGCGTATGTTTGTCCATGCGAGTATCAATTGGCCCAAAGGGCAATTGGTGGTTGGCCAGTTTTCATACGCGCCTGTGATGGTAAACATGTGATAATTATAAGGTTTCACATGTGAATGATAAATCAATCCAAAGAAGGGTTTATTATTCTACATGTTTTTATTATCAATGTTTGATCGTTACGACAAGAGTACCACTAGCAGTCGATATCACTGTCCAAAGACTTGTTATTGGTGGTGCACAGGGTGTCTTGAGATAGGTTATGCCTTTATTTGAACATCATTGATGATTCGATTTTAATTTATGTGAGTATATTTAAAATGTTTGCTTTTTGTTCTTTTTTCAGCTACAATTGCTTCAATATTTGCTAATATGAATAAGGTTCAAGTCCTGAATGTGATAGATTTTAAGGATTGGAATGAGAACATGGAAATTTTTCTTGGCTGCATAGATATTGACCTTGCATTAAGGATTAAGCAACCTCATTCTCATATGGAATTTGATACCTCTGAACAGAGGAAAGATTATGAGAAGTGGGATCTCTCCAATCGCATGAGTCATGGTTTGGTTTGTTCTTAGGTCAATTTAGCTTTAGTATCTGGAAACACATGGTGGTTAGACTCTGGTGCAACTACTAACATCAGTGTTTCAATGAGGGGTTGCATGAACTATCGGAAGCCAAATGATATTGAAAGATACATCTATGTTGGAGATGGCAAGTCGGTGGAGGTGGAAGCTATATGACATTTTAGATTATTAATGTGTACAGGATTTTATTTGGATTTGAAAGACACTTTTGTGGTTCCATCATTTAGACGGAATTTGATTTCAGTTTCTTATTTGGACAAATCAGGTTATTTTTGTTCATTTGGAAATAATATGTCCAAGCTGTCTTTCAATTCAAATATTGTTGGGACTGGTTCACTTATGGGTCATGATAATCTATATTTGCTTGACACAATAGCTACCTATGGTGAATCCTTGAATGTGGAATCACGTGGTACTAAGCGTAAAATTGACGATAACAATTCAGGAGCATTATTGCAAAAACGCCTAGGTCACATCTCTAAATATAGAGTAGAGTGACTAGTGTCAGATGGAATTTTGGATTTCATTGACTTGACAAACTTTGATGTTTGTGTTGAATGCGTTAAAGGAAAACAGACCAAAACAAAGAAATTTGGTGCATATAGAGCTACGAATGTCTTAGAATTGATACATACAGATATTTGTGGACCATTTCCGACGCCTTCTTAGAATGGTCAACAATATTTTATATCATTCCTAGTTATTAAGGAAAGGGTACAAAGTAGACAAATTTCCATAGAACACTTGGGGACAAACTCCATGATAGCAGATCCTCTTACAAAAGGTCTTCCAGCTAAGATCTTTCATGAACACACTGCTCGAATGGGTGTTTTATCGTTAGAGTCGTCTTTGGTTTAGTGGGAGTTAGTCGATTATGAATTTTATGTTCTGTGTTTGGTATTATGTATGCATACTATGATTTTGGATATTTTCCAATTAATAAAGTTTGATATTCAGTAATTTACATTTTGTACAATAAAGTTATTGAATGATCTCACTACAGTAAAGTAAAACCAGTTGAAAATTGACATATAAAGACCAATTTCATGCGATTTTCATGCTACACATTTCATGATGGATCTATGTCATTTAGATTTGTCACTATCGGTGATCATTGATGGGTTTAGTTATGATTGATATAATGAAAATCACCTTTGATTCTGTATATTGGAATGACTAATGGACGAGATACTTTGGATATACTTAAAGAATATAATGGAAAATTTTGAGCTCGTAAAGTCTAACACATGTGTAAAGTTACATATGTGATCAGCGGGAGATTGTTAGAGTTTTGGGTCACAAAGGTAACATTTAAGGTGTTAGTGCCATTATTTTAATTAGTCAAGACTTAGAGGGGTCAAATTAATATAATATTAAGTTTGCGGCTAAAAGCATAAATGCCATGAAAGGTCAGGTTATTGTGTAGATACCGTAAGTCAATATCTAATTTGATGAGGGGGCAAATTAGAATATTAAAAACTAAGAAATAACCCTAGGGTTATTTAAATGGGTTATGGTCCCCATTTGTAGAGGACGAACAAAATAAGATTTATGAGGTTTTCTCTCTTCATTTCCATCAGAGGAGATTCAAGGAACCCTAAGGAACTCTACAAATCAGAAGATCACATACCAGGAACCTCCAACAATTTCAATGGCAAATTTAAGCATGCTTCCGCCTTCATTTTCATAATTGTATTCGAATATGGGTTTAAGGGATACAAGTTGATGCTATATAGACTTATAAGAATTATTTTACAGTTCTGTTCTTAATTTCTATATCGGTAGAAATCATAAGATTTTGAACGGATTTAACACACTATATTTTAAATGCCATTCAAGGCCATCATAGTAATCCTCTCTAGATTACTATACTCAAAATTTATTTTCAAAGACAAATTATTTGTTTATCCCAAAAGATAAAGTTATATTATTACCAATTGTCCTCAACTCAACACATTGCTCAAAATACTGAAAAAGTCCCAAGGACCCACAATTTCTCAAAAAATTATTATTTTCTTAAAAACTCTAAAATATTATATTTCCTTAAAAACTCTCAAAATTTCTTTATTATTTTGATGTCAGACCCTCAATAGAGTAAGCACGAACGTTTTCCTTAATTTACTCAAAAATAACCCTATAAATATAATATTGTTTTATTTAACAAAATCCTAGAGTAGGATGTCCGTCACCTACAAGCAAATAGCATATATTTAGAATCAATTTATTATTACAATGTTTAAGAACGCATTGATTAAGAAAATATATAATAACAAATAAAACAAATTTTAAAATTTAGGTCAAATTTAACTCCCTTTCAAAAGTGGAGGGATTTAGGAAGTGGGATATTATTTATTTAGAATATAAATTAATTTTTTTTATGAGATAACTAAACTTCACACTTTAAATAAAATATATCTTCCACAAATTTCGTATGATATAAGGTTTTCTTTTGTGTTTGTATCTCTCATAGTCATACGGTACGTACATGGTCGGACCAACAAATTTTAAGGTTTGAGACGAAATTTTAAATTATACATTTTTTATATAGTAATTTTTTTAAATTAATGTATTTTTTATTTTAAAATTTTTAAAATGTAAAATCATTACATTATTATAATCAATTTCATTAAACATTTAATTTTTAATTGCTAAACATTCTTCTCATCATTTAAAACAATCATTATAGAAAATATATTGTCAAAATCCCTAACAAAAATTTAAATATCAAGTATTTTATGAAAAAAACATAGAAGTTTATTCCATAAGTGTGGTTTTTAAATTAAACAATCATACGATATACATAATAAATAGTTATTTTTATATTTTTTTAAATAGGTTTTATTATTTAATTTGCATAAAAACTAATTTGGAAAATAAATTTTTGTATATAAAAAAATTGATTATAACTATACTATAAATATAATTTTAAAAAAATTGAGGTCATAGTTTTGGTGGCCTACCCTTAGAATCGGCCCTAGTAAAGTATGTATTAATGATGAATTTTTAAAGATGTAAACCTAATATATTGTAAAATTGTCAGAGTCATGATTAAGTGTAGAGGTGTAAGGTAAAAAAAAATCTAATTTTCTATATTAAATTTGTTCAAAATTAGGTCTCAAATTAATTGATTTCTATATATTACGCATAATAGTTAATCAAAATTTTCATGTATCAACCATACAATAACTTTGTTTTTTTGTAAGTGTTTTTATTTTTACTCATTTTATCTAAAATATATTATTTAAAAATTAAAATTATTGTCCACAAATCTTAACTCAATTGATAAATGTCAATATTTATAGGTTGTACATTATCTTACATGTGAGAACTTCTAGTGATTACTATCACTTTATTTAAAAACGACCTAAAAACACACCATTATTCATCTATGAACATATAATTTAAGATTATCGTAAAAAAAAAATTGTGAACGCCTTAATACATACAATATTGGTTAAATGGAGGCCTCTTGTTTGGACTCAAAATGTTTAAAATTTTAGGGCCAAAGTTCTAGCTTTAGTGGCCTTAGGCTTAGGTGGACCATGATTTTGACAAATATTATTTAAAAGCATGGTTAGTTTAGGAGGTTTTAACTTGCCACCTCCACACTTGTACTTGATATCCATCATAATTTCATAATTCTATAATTGTTCCTGACAAAAATTTGAAATATATTTGCGTACAAAATTTCTGGCAGACAATTCAAAATTTTCCTTACCACCTAAATTTTTGGTAGTGTATTTAGAATTTTCGGTATACCGGAATTTCTAAAATTTCCGTGAGTTTGTAATATTACCGGAAATGCTAAAAAGTATCATGTTATACCGGAAATTTCAATCAAAGTGGAATTTTTGGTAGTTTAATTTGTTTAAAACTTCAAACGCTCGGGATTTGGCCAACAGTTTTGGAAAGTTGTGATTGCATAGACTGTTTTATGTGGTCAAGAATAAATGCAAAGTTGTATAAATATGTGTCACATGTTGTTTGAGAAAAACTTCTAAAAATGCCTCTTCCTCAATTTTTGATTAAGCCAGAAGCGTACTTCAACGGAGTTTCACCTCCCGTAGAGTTCTGACTTTTGGATGGCACCACATCTATCGTCGCCTTGACATCTAAATTGAATAAATTGTTGCCTGATACTGACAACGGAAAGATGAGAAAGATCGAGTTTCATGAAGATTAGATTGATATTAATGGAAGGGTGAAATACAACCTTATAGAGTTGAAGACCGATGAAGATGTGATGGTTATGTGGAGATCATTTCGCCATAGGTTAACAAAGGGGCCGATCGAGTTAGATGCTAAGATTTCAAGATCTGCCGATGACATAATTAAGATGATGAAACGTCTAGAATCATCTGGTAGTGTCTAGGTTTTCTTATTTATTATTGTTTTCTTAAGTTATGTTTAAGTTATGCAATCCTTTGTCAATTGTTAAATTATGTTCATCTTGCATCAATGGAAGATTAAAAACATTATCTAATAAAAACTTTTGTGCAAATATCTGAGTAATGTTACATGTAATATACAAATGATATACAAATAATACATAAAAATAACAATAATGTGTAAATAGGTCCCTCGCGGGCTATGTGTGGAGCCCATGATAATCCAGTAAAAACCTCACCATCTGGGTTTACCAAACGCACGTGGTTATCCATAATAACTGCAATCATCTAGAGAGGTACCCCAGCATCGACATCAACTGTTGGTCATCGACATCATATAACTACAATCATCTAGAGACACAGTTAGTCATCGGCATCAGCTGGAGGCGGCGACGACACATTATCGACAAGTACCCCAGCATCGGAAGGCCCAACATCATCTTTATGCTCAATAGGTGAGATGATACAAGTGTGTGATACAGTGAGGTACCACTCCAAGTAAACATCCCCACACAGTGATTCGTGCTGAACCCTCATTACGTGATCTCTAATGACAAAACCAAAGCTGACGATGTTACTCTTGAACCAACAGTCAATTCCCGTATATGGAATATCCGGTACTGGTTGTGAGATTCCCTAGACATAACCATATTGTCCCAGACACCTCTTAGGCAAGTGTCTAATTACTAAACTCTCCCACCGCATATAACCAGAATATAAAGAAGAGTCATCAAACTCACGTTGGACTATATGATCAGTGTATCTAGCCTCCTTCAGTACTCCGCAACACCACCGGGACGTGCCTGTCTGACTTTCCATTTCCTCGCTCGTTTATCCAACACTTATATCAGAACACAAACACAACAAATAATAATTAATAAATGTTATTCGTCACAATGAAATAAGAACTAAACAACAAATAATAATTTCAAGTATACCTGTAATAAACTCAAATAACCAGCAAGATGTGGTCTCAAAGGCTGTCACAACTCCAAGTGCTGAATATAGGATGGCAGCGCAACGCACCCCTAAACTCAACTAGTATCGTCAAGGCTACTGAACAACCACATGTATCATGCGTCGATATAAACACCTGACTTGTCCGCAAAGAATGTGCATGTTACTAGGTGTAGCATGTAAACCGTAGCGGTAACTTCAAATATATGTGCTGTAGCAAGCTCCTCGTACCTATCCCGAAGCCAAAACATACGAAGGTGAGCTCCTCTCTTAAAGTCAAACTCCTGTAGCACAACCTCCTCAGAAACTCCCAAATCTCGTACAACAGTCAAACATGTAAGCGACGAGCTAATAACAGGAGCCGTAAAGAATCTACCGCGTAAGGATACAAAACATGATGCTACAACAAAAGTATGATCTTGAGAAATATTTTAATAAAACTCCATATATTATGTCTATTTGGGTGGGGGAACAATGCTAGTTGTGTTCGATTATGCCTTGTTTGCAAATTACATGTTAGCAAGGGTTCAATTTAAATGGAAATCAATAATTAAAACCATTGAACATATAAAAAGGATAAATATTTAAATTACATTTTCAATTTGTATAAAGAAATGTTGTTATCAAAATTTAAATTGATCACAATCGTTACATGAATGACGTCGACTCTAGTAAGTCCACACAAACACAAATTTCAAACGAGATAACGTTTAGTCTGTAGTGCTAGATAAACTCCAAGTAACTTTTAAAAAATGAATTGTTTTAAATTATAAATAATTTTTCAAAAATAATAAAATATTGATATTTGTTTTTCTATAATATTATTTGCTATTTAATACTATCCGAGTCTCAAATAAATAACGAGTAGTTGTACAAAGAAAATAGAGACTCATAAATTAATTATATATGAGTTATTTACTTTTTAGGACTCTCTATCTTATTCCAATTGTTTTAAATATATTTTCTCATAAAGAAAAGAATAAATTTTAAAAGTAAAATATTTCTCAATACAAAATTAATTAAAATTATAAATTTGTGTGAAATTGAAAAAATAAATTGTTTTATTAAGTGCATAAATGTTGTAGTTACAACAAGAGGCAGAGTATTAGTTTATTTTTTGAATGAAGAAATAATAAAGGGTGAGTATTAATGAAATAGGAATTTGAACCTGAAAAAATGACTAATTCAATTATGTCAGTATCTGAAAATATAAAATTCAATGAGAAAAAGAAGCCCAAATAATGAATGCACCATAAAATAAACGTAGCTTAATTATTGATGTAAACTAAAAACAGAATTTTCGCAACTGAGTCGTTGTAGTATAGTGGTAAGTATTCCCGCCTGTCACGCGGGTGACCCGGGTTCGATCCCCGGCAACGGCGCGTTTTTCATTTTATTTTCGTTTCGTTTTACCAATTGATATATGATTCATATTTTTGTTGGGCTTTCTGTTTTGTGATTGGGCGGGCCCTCATCAAGTATTCACAACCATTTGCTCTTGTATTGTACCCCTCTAATTCTAAGCATGGATGGATTAATGAGAGTTATAGAGTATTTTCTTATTATATCAATTTCTTTTTCAATTTACGAAATACAATACCACTCATTTTCGTTCCAAACAACTCAATGCTTTTAATTAACTTATTTTTTATGCCTTCACCTTAAATATTTGTTCTTAGTGCATGTAGAAATAAATTTATTTTAGCGAATACAATTTTGTATATATATTCAAGTAATAATAATAGTTTAATCATTCTAGCCATCAACAACATAAATATAAATATATCATTATTAAAATTGTTAAATACAAATATATTTTAAATATATTTGAAATACGCTAAACCGCTCCGACCCGCAGTCCTACGTATGTCGTGGCCCCGCCGGCTCTTCTAGAATAAACTTTTTTAAATTAATAAACCAAATTAAAAAATTTAAATTACACAACAACTATAAAATATTTATTTTTTATTAAATATGATAAGTTTTTTAATTATTTTTTAATGATTAAAATATTTCCGCTTTCAATAATCTATATTCCTATTGTTTATTAAATTATTAAAATATCCTTAAATCTCATGAAACACATAATAACAAATAATCAACAATTCAAGCAGAACATATATATTCACTCAATTAAATCTAATAATTTAATAAATTAATAAACTAAAGTCGGGGTGTTGTAACTCTCCCACATTTAAAAGGATTTTCGCCCACGAAAATACCTTCGGATAAGACTCTCTCATCCGATCCTCAATCTGCATGGGTGATGCCTCAACAGTTAAATTATCTCTTACTTGTACATCACCCATTTAGATCACATGTGACAGATCATGAACATACTTCCGAAACTGAGACACATGGAAAACATCATGGAGGTTCGATAGAGATGGAAGTAAGGCCACTCGGTAGGCAACAACTCCAACTCTCTAGGTAATCTAATAAGGACCAATGAAGCGACGTGTAAGCTTTTTAGACTTCAGCGCACGAGCAACACCAATCATAAGAGTGACTCTAAAAAACACATGGTCACCCTCCCGGAACTTAAGGGCCTTCCTCTGTAACACACTAATCCCCGATTCGACATTTAAATGAAATAGTTTGAAAAAAAAATCATATATTAGAGTGTCACCAAAGCATAAAACTTCAAAATATAATAGTCATGCAAAATTAGCAGCGGAAATTAAACAAAGTCATAACTAAAGTCTCATATCAACTCCAACAAAACAAAATAAAATATCACACAATAATGAAAGACATTTCATCCCCAATGCTACATATCAGAGCAAATATCTAAAACCCAGTGATAAAGTTAAAGGGGGCATATACGTCATCCCCTACTCAGCAGCTACTCATATACCTGATTGTCTTTACTCCTGAGGAGCCCAACAGCTACAACAACAAACAAGGGGTGAAAATACCTCTAACAATTATTAAAAATGAATAACAACAAGACAAGATAATACTAATGGATATAAAAGTACTCTCAATCACACTCAAAATACAATCAACATATTATAATGCAAATGCAATGTGAAATGAGCTGACATGAAGTGAAATGACATGAATGATTAATATGATGATATTTTTTATTTTACTTTTCTTCTATCTTTCTTTTCTTTCTTTTTGTTACTGCGTTGTCTCACATGAAGTGAAATGATTAATATGATGTATTTCTAATAATGATGCTATGATGGAGTGTGACTGATTATGAGGGATATACTATGGCGATTACATGAATGATGATGCAAATTTGACTAGTTGTGGTCGTGTTTATTGTGACGTGTTGCATCATGCATTCATAGCATATGTTAGGACTTCGGTCCAGTGACTATGTTAGGACTTCGGTCCAGTGACGATGTTAGAACTTCGGTCCAGTGACGATGTTAGGACTCTGGTCCAGTGGTGGCCTCAATCCCATTGTGTGAATTGAGTGTGTTTTATGATGTGCTCCATTTCCGAGTGGGAATCGATCCTATGGTGGGGATCTTTGGAGGGAGATGACCATGTGTTCATCAAAGTGTTGGTACCACATGCATGATGGATATATGAAGTATGGATAATTATTGTTGTAACTACTATATATATTCCTTATACCTTTTGTAATGATTTGTGATTACTCACCCTGCCTGTTTGAATGTTACCTCTACGTGGGTAACGTGCAGGTGATCAAGGTTAGCTTGTTGACGTGTGAAGATTTAGCTTTGGAGTCAATTTTTCTTATTTCCATGAATTAAGAGGCTCTTGCTCTGATACGTAACAATGGGGTTTGGGAACGTTTGGTTTTCTGAAGTCGTTATTGATTTAAAAACATGTTTTTGAGAGTTTGTTACGCGATGATTTGTTTTTAAGAGTTTGTTACCCCCTGATTGTCTTTATTCCCGGGGAGCCCAACAACTACAACAACAAACAGGGGGTGAGAATACCTCTAACAATTATTAACAATGAATAACAGCAAGACAAGATAATACTAATGGATATAAAAGTACTCTTAATCAGACTCAAAATACAATCAACAGATTATAATGCAAATGCAATGTAATGCCATTATATCCATCTCAAATGTATGTGGAACCAAAATCACTAGGATCACATGTATGTTACGGGTATTGTCATTTCTCTGGTTCCTCTTTGAACCACGCCATCATTGGACCATAGTCATACCTATCTCCGAAATACATGAATGCATGATCACCACAACACAACATACAACAAAATTATCATATCAAAATTTTAACAAAACACAAGTCTCAATCATTCGCAAAAGGTTCCACTCTTGAACCTATAATTCACCATACTTGGCCATCACTGTAATCTCTTTCTAGATTACTAACTCCAAACGCCATTCAAGGTCTTCATTGTAATCCCTCTCTGGATTACTAACTTCAAACGCCATTCAAGGCCATCACTATAATATCTCTCTAGATTACTATTCTTCAAATGCCATTCAAGGCCATCATTGTAATCCCTCTCTAGATTATTATACTCTAAATTTATTTTCAAAGACAAATTATTTATTTATCACAAAAGGTAAAGTTATATTATTACCAATTGTCCTCAACTCAACACACTGCTCAAAATACTGAAAAAGTCCCAAGGACCCACAATTTCTCAAAAATTCATTATTTTATCAAAAACTCTAAAATATTATATTTCCTCAAAAACTCTCAAAATCTCTTTATTATTATGGTGTCAGATGTAACACCCCGATATTTATATTTTAATATTTGTTAAATTATTTGTGATTATCGGTGAATTTTGGTGAATTATTATGCATGGTGTGTTCTTGTTGTGTGTTGTGGGGTGATGATGAGTTAAGGGAATAATAGGATTGTTTAGAAACTAAATAATTAATTAGAATTATTATAGAGTTAATTATAAAAGAATAATATAGATTATGTTATTTAGACTATTATTATTAATTAAAATAAAATGAGTGGAAACATCGAGGTCAAGATGGTCATTATAGAAGTATTAGTGAGGGTAAATTGGGAAAGGCATATTAGGGGTCCTAAGGGAAAGTTTGGCAAAAGGGAAAATAGAAGTGGAGAAGTTCATTCTGAACGATCAGTGTTTTGGAGAAACAACACTGACGAAAAAGGTAGAAGAGGCTAGGGCTCTAAGGGATTGATGTAGAACTCAAGTAAAAGGATCAGAACTAAGAATCTAAGGTATGAGGAGTATTACTTTTCATTATAATTGATATAGGGTTTAGATGTATGTAGGTGGTTTTGGGGTTTTAGGGAAAATGTAGTAATATGATGGTAATGTGATGATTCATGACGAAATAAGTGATAGAATGATGTTGTAGTGATATTAGATGATGTATATGATGCCTATTATGAAGTGTTGTTGTTGTATTGTGATATCTTGTGAATTATGTGCGTTTTCGGATTGAATAATATTGGAATCGTAAGAGTTTTGGGGTTTGGACTGTGCAGAAAACGCTATTGCAGGGTTGCTGTTCTCGCGCTTTTGTTGGGCGAGTCATATGCTTCGTCAGGCGAAGCTACTTCGCTCAGGAAGCGCCGAACGAAAGGAGAGGCGAAGGAAGGATGAAAAAGAGGTGCTCCTGGAATTTTGTATGGGAAGGTGTTTCGACCCTGCTTCGCCGGGCGAGCAGGAGCTGAAATTTTTTTTATTTTACTTTTCTTCTATTTTTCTTTTCTTTCTTTTTGTTGTTGCGTTGTCTCACATGAAGTGAAATGATTAATATGATGTATTTCTAATAATGATGCTATGATGGAGTGTGATTGATTATGAGTGATATACTATGACGATTACATGAATGATGATGCAAATTTGACTAGCCGTGGTCGTGTTTATTGTGACGTGTTGCATCATGCATTTATAGCATATATTAGGACTTCGGTCCAGTGACGATGTTAGGACTTAGGTCTAGTGACGATGTTAGGACTTCGGTCCAGTGACGATGTTAGGACTTCGGTCTAGTGACGATGTTAGGACTTTGGTCCTGTGACGATGTTAGGACTCCGGTCCAATGGTGGCCTCAATCCCATTGTGTGGATTGGGTGCGTTTTATGATGTGCTCCGGTTCCGAGTGGGAATCGATCCTATGGTGGGGATCTTTGGAGGGAGATAACCATGTGTTCATCAAAGTGTTGGTACCACATGCATGAGTCATTTTGTTGCATTACATACTAAGTGACATTGCATAACTATGAGTTAATAGATGTTTTGATGATGTTGAGACATAAGTGATGTTTTGACGATGATGATTTATTGATGATGTAATGATGTTGTGAATGACTTAACAAAGTGACAGTGTGAGTATGTGTGTGATGTTTGATGGATATATAAAGTATGGATAATTATTGTTGTAACTACTATATCTATTTCTTATACTTTTTGTAGTAATTTGTGATTACTCACCCTGCCTGTTTGAATGTTACCTCTACGTGTGTAACGTGCAGGAGATCAAGGTTAGCTCGTTGACACGTGAAGATTTAGCTTTGGAGTCAATTTATCTTATTTTCGTGAATTAAGACGGTCTTGCTCTGATACGTAACATCAGGGTTTGGGAACGTTTGGTTTTCTGAAGTCGTTATTGATTTAAGAACATGTTTTTAAGAGTTTGTTACACGATGATTTGTTTTATGTTGATTTTTTATTATGATCAAAGGCCTTGAAGTCCTTTGATGAAAATTATGAAGTCATGTTGATACTAAGATTTCGCTCTATAATCCCTCTCTAGATTACTAACTCCAAACGGTGTTCAAGGCCTTCACTGTAATCCCTCTCTGGATTACTAACTCTAAACGTCATTTAAGGTCATCACTGTAATCTCTCTCTAGATTACTATGTTAGAATTTTGGGTCACAAATATAACATTTAAGGTGTTAGTTCCATTATTTTAATTAGTCAAGACTTAAAGGGGTCTAAATAATATAATATTAAGTTTGTGGCTAAAAGCATAAATGCCATGAAAGGTCGGGTTATTGTGTAGATACCGTAAGTCAATATCTAATTTGATGAGGTCCAAATTAGAAATTGAAAACTAAGAAATAATCCTAGGGTTAATTAAATAGGATTTCTTATCACACCACCCTTGTTTCTTAGGCACCATCTGAATTTCCGGTTTTGCCCCCTGATTCTGAATGTGCACATCCGGACGCACCATTTTTTAAAAAAATGTTGATGTAACACCTATATATAAAACTCATACATCAAAGCATAAATGTTATATATGAATCCAAGTGTTTGGTACTGAAACACCATAAGCTCCTAGTTAACACATTATATACATTACATGCCCCAAAATACAACAACTAAAAGTTCTAAAGGCATAATATACATAAGATGTTCAAAAGATAAAAACTAAGAACTAGATAAACAATGATCTCAAAATAAACTCCGCTACGGAAGTTAGCCATCAATAAGCAAGGAAAAGATCACACGACCTTATCCTTACCCTTCTCGAAACCTGAAGCACCTGAAATACATCAACAACGTGGGGTGAGATACATCAAATCTCAGTGAGTTCCCTATCTTATGGGTTCTCTCGGATTAACAAGGTTCTAACCATCCTAACTCAAGTCCGGGGAAAAGGGAAAGGACTCTTGAGTTTACACTTTATAATTCTCACACTATATGGAAACATGACATGAGTTCATTAACTCACAACATCACTAATCGATAACCATACCAAGACATATCTTCTTCCCGTCCGCTTCTACATCTAGAAGGCGACCCGAGTCATAGATCCTTGTAGTTACTTGGCATACGAATTGGATTCGGGATCATCGGCCTGTTAACCGTGAACTGTCACTTCTCATGGTCTGTTAACCATCACAAGTCTCTCTACCCATAGCATAGGCTCCAATCATACTACACGTAGAGAATTCAAACCTACCAAGTAATTGTGTACCCATTTCAAAGGAGCTCGAGACCCATGAAACTACACTCAAAATATACCGGTTACGATTACATGATCACATACAACAATACGATTGTATTCGACAATCACAAGGCTATAATGCCATAAGGCCTCTCTTGCCTTTTCAAACCACAAAGGTTAACCACATGTTCCATACTAGTGTTTCACTCTCAACTAGGCCAATACTCGACAATGATGTATCTTCCAATAACACGTGCCCGAGCATCGCCCTCTAGAGTTGTCTACAATTTCTAGCTCTTACTAGATTCTCCTATAGTTCAAGTTGAGGTTTCCTCACTCTTCCTATCTCATTTTCATATTAACATGCATACTCTATTACAATCATGCTAAACAATATTAGGATAGGCAAGACATGTCATAATTGCATAGTAGAATAATATATAACAATTAAAACATAAATATATCACTTTCAGAACTTTCTCGATTATTTAATCGGTCGGTAAAATCGACATATTTCATCTCCATTGCATAGAATATCTTCTCGGCTTTACATCGATATAAAGAATGTTCGATTCCGATAAACGAATCAAAAGTTATGAATTTTCTCGTTTTGGAGGAAAAACTTTAAGTCCCAGGTCACGCTAAGCGCACCCCTGAGCGCGCTAAGCGCGCAACTCTCTGCCTTTTGGGGTTGCAGGATTTCAACTGCGCGCTGAGCGGGCTTCTACGCGCTAAGTGTGCTCTGCGAAACTCAGAAAAATGCTTCAGCAAAACAGAAATCTCCTACACCTCAAAACCTCTTCCCAACCACAGATAACAACCAACAGAGAAACAATAACTTGGTTATAGTATAGTTTGAGCAACAACATTCCAAAAACATGGTTTTACTCAAGAACACAATTTCTACCAAACCTAACATTACCAATCAAACCAAAACCAACCAAAACATCAAAACAATCAACGATATATGTTTCTATAAGTATATTGGTCATTCATTTCGATTTATATTAATTTCCAACCGTTAAAACATTTTTTTCAACATTCTAACCTAAAAACTCATATTATCCAAAAACCTAAAATGAGGTTTCTAACTAGAACCCACCATGAGATGATCAAGATGAAGATGATGAGAAGATTGGATGAAGCTTGGATCAATGGATGATGATCTTGCTCTTGGATTTTCTTCAAAACCTTTTTCTCCTCTTTTTCTCCTTCATTTCCTTTCCTTTTCTTTCTTTCTTCTTTCCTTCTTACTATCTTTCTCTTTTGTGTTTGGAAAGTGGGAGGAAAAGAATAAGTAGTAAACTTAGTATTAGAAATAATACTACTAAATATCCAAAAAGTCTCTTAAGTCCAAAAATAAAATACCTCCGAGTCAGATGATATTAATTGGATTTATTCTAAGTTCCACAGTTACTCTAATTATTTTATCAAATAATTTCTCAGAGTACATTGGACTCAGTCGATCACAATATAATATTATCCGGAGTAATAAAAAAAATACGGGGTATTACATCCCCCCCCCCCCCTTAAATAGAAATTCGTCCTCGAATTTAAAGATTACCTGAACAGATGAGGGTAAGCATCTCGCATTTCCGATTCAAGTTCCCAAGTTGCATCACCTGGATGCGTTACATCCCACTGCACCTTAACGAGAGAAATGTCCTTGTTCCTTAATACTTTCGTTTCTCTTCTCACAATGCGGCTCGGTTGAGGTTTAAACGTTAAGTCTGCTTCTATTTCAACAGTATTCGGTAGAATCGGTTGAAGAGGATCTGGAACAAACCTCCGAAGTTGAGATACATGGAAAACATCGTGCATTTCTGACAGAGAAGGCGGTAAGGCCAATCTGCAAGCTACTTCACCAATCTTTTCTAAGATCTGATACGGTCCCACGTATCTCGGGCTCAACTTGCGTGACTTAAACGGTCATTTCAATCTCAATCTAGGAGTGACTTTCAAAAACACATGGTCACCTTCTTCAAATTCTAAAGGTCTCCTTCGATTGTCCGCATAACTCTTTTGTCGATCTTGTGTTTGCTTAATTTTCTCGCGGATCATTCGAATCTTTTCTGTAGTCTCTTGGATGATATCGGGTTCTAAGATTCTATCTTCCCCAACTTCTGCCCAACACAAAGATGTCCTACACTTTCTTCCATACAAAGCTTCATAAGGAGCCATTCCGATGCTCGTATGGTAACTATTGTTATAAGAAAACTCAATCAATGGTAGTAGTTCTTTCCAATTACCTTTACTTTCTAGTACACAAGCTCTCAACATATCTTCCATTGTTTGTATTGTTCGTTCAGTTTGACCATCCGTCTGAGGATGATTAGACGTGCTCAAACGCAACTCCGTACCCATAGCTTGTTGAAAAACTTTCCAAAACCTTGAAGTAAACTTCGGATCTCTATCCGACACAATATTAGAGGGAATACCGTGCAATCTTACAATTTCCGCAATAAACAACCTCGCAAGATGACTTGCCTTGAAAGTAGTCTTCACGGCTAAGAAATGCGCAGATTTCGTAGGCGATCCATAATCACCCAAATCGAATCATAACCACCTTGCGTACGGGGTAAACCTATTGCAAAGTCCATAGAAATACTGTCTCACTTCCACACTGGAATGTCTAAAGGTTGCAACAACCCACCCGGTCTTTGATGTTCAATCTTAACTTGTTGGCACACAACACATTCTGACACGAAGACCGCAATATCTCTTTTCATACCGAACCACCAATAGTCCTTCTTTAAATCTTGATACATCTTTGAAGAACCCGGATGTATAGTAAAAGTACCTTTATACGCTTCTTCCAAAATCCTTCTTTTCAATGCCACATCATTCAGAACACAAATTCTTTGGTCGAACATAATAATTCCATCGGTAGCCTGAACAAAACCCGGTAGAAGTAACACTTCTTGTAACTTCTCATCCAACGTTTGACCTTGTTGAATCTCAACTCTTAGAGTAGAATTTACATTCAAATTTCCCATAATTACACCATCTTGAGTCCACACAAACTGAAGATTAAGATCTAAAATTCTCCAACAAAGCATATTCCAATACCATCAATTTCGCACTATGAACTACTTTCCGACTTAAACCATCTACTACCTTATTCGCTTTTCCTGGATGATACTTCAATTCTAAATCATAATCCTTTAAGTACTCCATCCACCTTCGTTGTCGCGTGTTTAACTCCGTTTGGTCAAATAAATACTTCAAACTCTTATGGTCACTGAACATTTCGAAACGTACACCATACAAATAATGCCGCCACACCTTCAGTGTAAACACAACCGCCACCAATTCCAAATCATGAGTTAGATAATTCTGTTCATGAATTTTCAATTGTCGGGAGGCATAAGCTACTACCTGACCGCCTTGCATCAGAACACCCCCCAATCCCATCTTAGAAGCATCACAAAACACTTCGTAAGAGTTGTTAGGATCATGTATGATTAACACAGGAGTCGTTGTCAATCTTTCCTTCAACTTCATGAAACTTTGCTCACAACTCGAATCCCACTCAAAAGCAAAATCTTTACGGGTAAGTTTCGTCATTGGTAAAGCCAACTGAGAGAAACCCTCGATGAACCTTCTATAATAACCCGCCAATCCTAAGAAACTTATGACTTCCGAAGCATTCCTCGGCCTCTCCCAATTTATCACTGGTTCTACCTTTGACGGATCCACTGCTACACCACCTTGTGATATAACGTGACCAAGAAACTTAACTTCCGCCATCCAAAATTCACACTTGCTTAACTTAGCAAAAAGTTATTTCTCTTGCAACACGGATAAAACAATTCTCAGATGCTCTTCATGCTCTTGTGAAGTACGAGAGTAAAGAAGAATATCATCAATGAAGATTACAACAAACTGGTCCAAGTAAGCTTGAAATATACGGTTCATGTAGTCCATAAAAATAGTTAGGGCATTAGTTACACCGAAAGGCATCACTAAGAATTCGTAATGACCATAACGGGTCCTAAATGCAGTCTTAGGTACATCGGAACTCTTCACTCGAATCTGGTGATAACCTGACCTCAAATCAATCTTCAAGAACACACAGGCTCCTTTCAATTGATCTAATAGGTCGTCTATCCTGGGTAAGGGATACTTGTTCTTAATGGTGACTTTATTCAGCTGACGATAGTCGATACACAACCGTATCCCACCGTCATTCTTCTTTACTAACAATACTGGAGCTCCCCACGGTGAGACGCTAGGTCTAACAAAATACTTTGCCATAAGCTCTTCCAATTGTTCCTTCAGTTCTCTCAATTCAAGCGGTGCCATCCGATACGGAGAAACGGATATAGGAGCCGTTCCCGGTACCAGGTCAATAGAAAATTCCACTTCCCTCACCGGAGGAAGAGAAGTGACATCTTCGGGGAAAACTTCGGAAAACTCACAAACTACTGGAATATCCAAAACTTGAAGGTCGCTACTCCCTTCCTTAGTGAGAACCAAAAGAACAGATTTCTCTTCTTTGAACAAGAAATTATTCATTCCAACCGTACCTTCTAGAATAGTTGTTAAGACATCTTTTGGGGTAGCATCAATAGATGGAATGATGATGAGCTTTTCTTCACACCCAATAAACACCGAATTAGCAGAAAGCCAATCCATTCCCAAAACGACATCAACTTTCTTAAGCGGTAGACAAATAAGATCAATCTGAAAAACTCTACCGTCCACAGACAAAACACAGTTTTCACACATCAACGGTGTCTCAACTATTTCATCCATGGCGGTAGTGACCACCATAGGAGGAGACAAAGGAACAGACTGCAACCCAAGTCGCTTCATACATTGCATCGATACAAAAGAGTGTGTAGCCTCGCAATCAAATAAAACAAAGCAAGGAAATCCGTTAACGAAGCACGTACCAGCAATTAAGGAATTGTCACTCTTCTTCTTCCTTGCATCTAAGGTATAAACCCTTCCTTGTGTCTGAGTCCTATTCCGAGGATAATCTCTTTTCAGATGACCCGCCTTCTGACATTGGAAACACTTCACCCCTTCAAAACTACATCTTCAAGAATGATTCTTACCACAAGTGCGACACACAGGAGGTGTACTCGCCCTTGAATCTTGAACTTGTTTCCCTTTGAAGGATTGTTGCCTAGGCCTGAATTGTTGGTTGGATCTTCCGCGATCCCCTTGATTCACTCTACTCACAACACCTTCAGCTTGGACTTTCTTCAAACTATGCTCGGCCACATAGCATTGCCTTAAAACTTCAGCATATGTAGCGAACTCCCTCTGAGATACACTATGAGATATTTCAGCTTTTAGTCCAAACAGAAACTGGTCTATTTTCCACCTTTCATCAGGAGCATACATAGCCTGCCTAGAATAAGCAGCCATGTCCTCAAACTTCTCAGCATAACTGGCCACAGTCATACTACCTTGTCTTAATTGTTAAAATTCAAATTCTTTCTGAGTCCTCAATGAGCTCAGAAAATACTTCTCCATGAAAATAACTTTGAACTGTTCCCAAACCTTAGGCACTTCCTGAATAGCCATCAAGGCCGAAGCGCTCTCCCACCATCTCATAGCGGGACCCTTCAGTGAATGAGAAGCGAACAACACCTTGTTCTCTTCGCTGAATTGGACTATCAAGAAAAACCTCTCCATACCAGAAATCCATTCGTGAGCCTTCACGGGATCTAATCCACCATGAAATTCCGGGGGATTCATGCGGATAAAATCCCGGAATTTCCCACCTTCAGCTTCTGGAACAACTACTGTAGGATGCAAACCTCCATTCCTTTGTTGCACCATTTGCAGCATGAATAGATTCTATTGCTACTGCATCTGCTGCATAAACTGATACAGAGGAGTATTACCATCGCCGCCTGACAGATTCGTCCCTCTAGGAGTCATACGGGGTCTACCACGAGTGTTTCTACATCCCTTAGCCATGTTCCTAAAGGTCATACAAATAGGATTAAGTTGATCAGGCTCAATGCCATAAATATAACACTTAAGACCAATGGCGACACGACGTATATGAAACGGAAAGAAATACTTATACTATTTCATGGCTAGGTCGAGGATACGACCTGCTCTGATACCAACTGTAACACCCATATATAAAACTCATACATCAAAGCATAAATGTTATATATGAATCCATGTGTTTAGTACTGAAACACCATAAGCTCCTAGTTAACACATTATATACATTACATGCCCCAAAATACAACAACTAAAAGTTCTAAAGGCATAATATACATAAGATGTTCAAAAGATAAAAACTAAGAACTAGATCAACAATGATCTCAAAATAAACTCCGCTACGAAAGCTAGCCATCAACAAGCAAGGAAAAGATCACACGACCTTATCCTTACCCTTCTCGGAACCTGAAGCACCTGAAATACATCAACAACGTGGGGTGAGATACATCAAATCTCAGTGAGTTCTTATGGGTTCTCTCGGATTAACAAGGTTCTAACCATCCTAACTCAAGTCCGGGGAAAAGGGAAAGGACTCTTGAGTTCACACTTTATAATTCTCACACTCTATGGAAACATGACATAAGTTCATTAACTCACAACATCACTAATCGATAACCATACCAAGACATCTCTTCTTCCCATCCGCTTCTACGTCTAGAAGGCGACCCGAGTCATAGATCCTTGTAGTTACTTGGCATACGAATTGGATTCGGGATCATCGGCCTGTTAACCGTGAACCGTCACTTCTCATGGCCTGTTAACCATCACAAGTCTCTACCCATAGCATAAGCTCCAATCGTACTACACGTAGGGAGTTCAAACCTACCAAGTAATTGTGTACCCGTTTCAGAGGAGCTCGAGACCCATGAAACTACACTCAACATATACCGGTTACGATTACATGATCACATACAACAATACGATTGTATTCGATAATCACAAGGCTATAATGCCTTAAGGCCTCTCTTGCCTTTTCAAAACCACAAAGGTTAACCACATTTTCCATACTAGTGTTTCACTCTCAACTAGACCAATACTCGGCAAGGATGTATCTTCCAACAACATGTGCCCGAGCATCGCCCTCTAGAGTTGTCTACAATTTCTAGCTCTTACTAGATTCTCCTATAGTTCAAGTTGAGGTTTCCTCACTCTTCCTATCTCATTTTCATATTAACATGCATACTCTATTACAATCATGTTAAACAATATTAGGATAGGCAAAACATGTCATAATTGCATAGTAGAATAATATATAGCAATTAAAACATAAATATATCACTTTTGGAACTTTCTCGATTATTTAATCGGTCGGTAAAATCGACATATTTCATCTCCATTGCATAGAATATCTTATCGGCTTTACATCGATATAAAGAATGTACGATTCCGATAAACGAATTAAAAGTTATGAATTTTCTCGTTTTGGAGGAAAAACTTTAAGTCCCAGGTCGCGCTAAGCGCACCCCTGACCGCGCAAAGCACGCAACTCTCTGCCTTCTGGGGTTGCAGGATTTCAACTGCGCACTGAGCGGGCTTCTATGCGCTAAGCGCGCTCTGCGAAACTCAGAAAAATGCTTCAGCAAAACAGAAATCTCCTACACCTCAAAACCTCTTCCCAACCACAAATAACAACCAACAGAGAAACAATAACCTGGTTATAGTATGGTTTGAGCAACAACATTCCAAAAACATGGTTTTACTCAAGAACACAAGTTCTACCAAACCTAACATTTCCAATCAAACCAAAACCAACCAAAACATCAAAACAATCAACGATATATGTTTCTATAAGTATATTGGTCATTCATTTCGATTTATATCAATTTCCAACCGTTAAAACATTTTTTTCAACATTCTAACCTAAAAACTCATATTATCCAAAAACCTAAAATGAGGTTTCTAACTAGAACGCACCTTGAGATGAGCAAGATGAAGATGATGAGAATATTGGATGAAGCTTGGATCAATGGATGATGATCTTGCTCTTGGATTTTCTTTAAAACCTTTTTCTCCTCTTTTTCTCCTTCCTTTCCTTTTCTTTCTTTCTTTCTTCTTTCCTTCTTACTATCTTTCTCTTTTGTGTTTGAAAAGTGGGAGGAAAAGAATAAGTAGTAAACTTAGTATTAGAAATAATACTACTAAATGTCCAAAAAGTCTCTTAAGTCCAAAAATAAAATACCTCCGAGTAAGATAATATTAATTGGATTTATTCTAAGTTCCACAGTTACTCTAATTATTTTATCAAATTATTTCTCAGAGTACACCGGACTCAGTCAATCACAATATAATATTATCCAGAGTAATAAAAAAAATACGGGGTATTACAGCTGATGCGTTCCGGAAGTGCACATCCGGAAACATTCCGGATCTGCAGATCCAGAAAACAGCAGAACTTTATTTTTTTTTAAATCGGTTTTTTTGCTTGGTCGCATATGTTAATAAATCGTCGCAACTTAATATACATTTGACAACATCCATATATAAAATTATATATATATATATATATATATATATATATATATATATATATATATATATATATATATATATATATATATATATATATATATAGGCAAAAAGACACTTTTAGTCCTTTAAGTTATTTTATGTTACCACTTAGGTCCTTTACGTTTTTTTTGTAACGTTTAGGTCCTTTAACTTTAAAAAGGTTTGCAAAGTTAACCTTTTTTGGAAATTCCGTTAGAAAAAGTATATGTGGCTTTGACGGTGCTGAGTTGGCAGTTAAGTGAGATGACAAGGCTTTGTGGTTAGTATTTTCACAGTTGTGTCTTTTCTTCTCCAACTCTAATTATTTTATCCAACCCTAATTCTCGTCTTCTCTTCTCGACAACTAATTTTCGTCTTATCTTCTCCAGCCCTAAATCTTTTCTACAACATTCTCGTCTTCTCTTCTCCATCCAATCGGTTGTCGGTGAAATTTCTGAACTTCTCTGTAGAACGCAATTACATTGAAGGTGGAGAAAGCATTGTATCAGGTTCATACGCTTCTTCGCCATTGTTGTTTCAGTTTTTAAAATAGTTATGTCTGTAAGTAGATAGAAAATAGGTTACTTATGGTTTAGGTGATTTAAACAGGAACAACATGGTTATGGATGAATTTTTTGTTGACTTTCACCATGGAGGGTATTTCGAAGGTGACAAATATATTGGGGGTGAAGTCTCAAACTGGAAATGTGATGGTGACAGGTGGAGTTACTTTCAAATATTGGGGGTTGTTAAAGAGATGAATTATCGAGGAGTGCAAGAGATGTGGTATGACTTTGCTGGAACCCTGAAGGCATTGGAAGATGATTTTGGGAAGTAATGACAATTGTGTTTTGTGATGACAATTGTGTTTTGTAATGACAACTGTGTTTTGAAATAGTTATGGACTATGTAATTCTCAATGCAGGAATATGTTAATGTTCACATTTGTGTTTGCAATTAGTTTTAGTTTTGTTTTGAAATGTAACACATTGGTCCTACACGATTTTAATTTGTAACAATCACATCCTCCATGTTTTAAAATGTAACAATATAGTCCCATATGTTTTTAAAATGTTACAACTTAGTCCTATATGTTTTTAAAATGTAACATAGCCCTTCCTTGTTAACAATAACTGAACTTCATTGAAAACAAAACACACAGAGGCAACAATTTGACAGAATGCAACACAAAGAAGTTTCATTAAGTGCTGTCAACAAAAGATACATAGCAATCACTCAACATCCCTTTCTTTGTTACAAATTACATCAACCAAAACAAAATAACACATAACACTAACAAAATAAGACCTAACAACACAATGACATATCCTAACATCTTCAACATCTTCACTATGATCTTCATAACCTCCTTAGTGTATCCCTCTTCATTATCAATGTTCTTTCTGAGCAACTTAATTTCAACATCCTTTTCTTCACATTTGGGACATTTTGAAATAAGTGGGGATGTAACTCTTGATTGACTTCATCACTGACATTGTGTTCATACCATTCATATGTTGTTGTTTTAGATTTGATCATGATTTATTTTCTCTCTGTGATTTTGTTTTGAATTTTATTTTTCTGTTTCTACTATTTTAATTGATGATTTTGGATTTTAGATATTGAATATGCATTGACCATTTTGATTTTGATTTATTTCTAATTGTAAATTTGCTGGTGTTGACCATTTTTATGGTGTTACAGATAGAACCTAGATTGAGTGCTTATGCACAGGATCCACGACAAGTGTCTGTGTTGGACTGTGAACGATGTCAGTGCATCTCTGAGAACAATATAGAACCATAGATAAAGATCATCTGAATACAATAGGATGAATTCTCCTTTTGTGCAATGATAACAGAAAACCGGGTATATATGAGGTTATGGTTACCTGCAAACCTGTAAACAACCCGCCCTTCCCACGTGTGGGTACTAAGATCCTCAGTATCCCGGGCTCTCAGGTCGAGAAATGATGATACGTTCACCATTTCTGGTTTGGCAACATCATTAATCGAGGAGGCCTCAACTGATTCACAAAAACGAAAGATCCTCAGCTTCAAGCACTGAGGTCGAGAAGCAATAGTACATTCATCCCTCGGGGTACAGTACTATCGCCAATCGAGGAGTGCCTCCACTGATTCTCTTTCAAAAAGGACATCCTATAGCAAGTTCCCAGCATTGGGTCCTCGGATCGAGAATATGCAATGGGTTTGCCACATAACGTGGTCTGCCACTGTCACATCTCGGGAGGAGTGCCACAACTGAGTCCTCGGGAATGGTCACCAGAGTCGACAGTTCCTCAAGAGAATAACTACTGGCCTGCATAACATGCAGTAGCAGAAAGCTCCTGATAGAACCTCGTCTGGTTGTGGGTCTCATGAACAACAATACGTGGTCACCACCACGCAAGCGTCATGACTATCCACTCTAATACCTAGGTGTGTACTCAAGCCTGGGTAGTGGGCTTATCTCTCAGAACACCCTGCCCTCCAAACAGAAAACAATAACACAGTCCAACATAATAATGATACGTAATGCAGTAAATGGGATAAATATAGTAAAGTACAGTAAAGCGGTAATACAGTAAATAGCAATACAATACAATAGTAAATACAGTAAAACACAGCACCACGGTAAACACCCAATGAAAGAAAACACACAAGCGCTAGGACTGACTCGCTAAGGAAACCAGAGATTCTAGGTTCGGTCCCCAGCAGAGTCGCCAGTTGTCGCTCCCGGGATTTTCATCCAAGTACAAACGCGAAAGTGGCACTGAAATAGAGTCGCCAGTAATGTGTATTTATCCCAAGAGAGGGAAAGGAAACACTGCGTAAACCTGGGAGAAAGGAAAGAGCATGGTCTTGCGACCAAGAGAACTGGGTTCGGGAGTCGGTTACGCGTGAGGAAGGTATTAGCACCCCCACGCGTCCATCGTACCCGATGGGATCCACGCTTGCTGCTTCAATCAAAGGGTGTAAGGAAAGGATGCTGGAAAAGGAACTGCTAGCTGGAGAACTGGAAAAAGAAAGGAGAGAGAAAGAGAAACAAATGTAGGGAAAATAAAAGAAGTGCTCGCATGGGCCCTACCCCACTACCTACGTATCTCATCGGGAACATGAGAATCAGAGCGACGTAGTTCCCCTCACCTAAGGGAAAGTTGTTTGTGTTTTTTAGTGGAATACATCAACGTTCGCGTCCTAGCAGTTTAGGTGTTGCAGCTCGCTGTATGGAGACTTAGGCGTTACCTGTTTGCGGTAGAACGGAAATGACGCGTCCTTAAGGAATGAGTGAATGAGATGAGGAGAGAAATTCCCGAAGGAAAGACGTTATTGTTTGTTTTTGTCTTTTAAGAAGAAGTGTTTTGATTGTTTTTGTTTTTATAACGCATATTGCATTCAAGTCTATCGTATAAGATCGAATGCATCGTATGGTCGTCCTAACAGGCCGTATGCTAAACACTCTAGGAAGGTGGAGAGAAACCCCCCTCCTTCCATTTCCCATACTTTAGGTTTAAGTGCAATACATGTTATGCCATCATTAAGTGTTTTTTACTTTTGTTTTGAGATGAGAAAAATGGAGACTCAAATGGAGCAAAAGGTGAAAACTAAAGGGGCCTAAGACTCACCCTAATGTTATCATATAGGGATGTTCCTATGGTTGATGTGGTTTAAGAAATCTAATCCTAAAATAAAGGAGAAGAAGAACAAAAGAAGCAACTTACTTCCAAGATGGAAGTCAAGTTGATCTTAAAAGGGAATGAAGAAAAAGTTATTCAAGGAAAGCATGTACATGCTTATCAAATTCATAATTGAATGATTAAAAGCAATAAGAGAAGATGAAAGGAAAAAGTGTATGTGGAAATATGTCCACACACTTACTTACCATGTGCACCTACATGAAAAGGTTAGTTCACACGAATTACAAGTAGTGAAAGATGGAAAGTATAACAAACAATGATTAGACATATTAAAATCCAATGAATTAAGATCCTAAGAGTTAAGAATCATTCAAGGTCATAACCTAAATCTAAAGGTGCTCTCTAATGTTAAGGTATCAAACACATACTAACTATGCACAATTAAATGTCCTAAACACCAAAGAAGTGAATCATGGAAGAAATAAATGAAGAAAAAGTGAATATGCAAAGTAATCATGCATTAATGCTTCATACAAGACCAAAGTCATAACCATATATCATTTATCCATGTCCTAACATGCACATGAATTATCATACCAATCATGGATGCAATGATGCAAATGGAAGATGTAAGAAGAAGTAGAAGTAAGGAGAAGTGAAACATGTTTCAATATATGCACAGATTGACATGTTAGAGATGCATAACATGTAACATGATTAAATAATGCATATGGGCAGTGGCATACTATTAATGAGATGCAAATGTAATGCATAAGAGGGCATACCAAAAATGCATACATGCAACACATAGAGCATAAGAAAAAAAGTGGGAGATGAAAGCATGTCAAAGTTCAAATTATAACACACAAACTCATATCAAATTAAAACATAAGTTAAAGTGACCTATAATGAAACTAAGATGACCTATAATATCATGCAAATGACCTATAAAGCATGTACAATCAATCACAAAAAAAGTTGCACAAATGCTTCACCAAAACATGCTAGAATGAAGTGGAAGAAAGGGCCCAAAAGTAACTTCAATTACAAGGCATCAAAACAACATCCAAGCACATATGAAAATTATGCAAATATGATGCTAATCAACCTAAGTCAGAGGCTAAACACTTATTACTAACTCATACCAAAATTCAAGATAAAAGTGTCACAAAGAAATGCACAAAGTCATATTGAAATGCCACAAAAAGAAGTGTAAAGATGATCATACAAACATCATAAAAGGTGACTTTAAAAATCAAGAAAAAAATATTTTTAGACACTTTTAGATACTATATAACCAATGCAAAAAGAATGAGCTAAAGATGATGCGTGAAATGAGAGAAAGAAATCATACAAGTTCAAGTGTCCATAAGAAGGATCAATCAAAAGGAAATTGAAAAGAAAATATGGAATAATAGGCAAAAACTCATAAAAACAGAATAAAAAAAATATAAAACTACCTAAATGTGTTAAGAACACGTGTGAATTAATTTGGAATTTTCTGTTGAGCTTTAGTATTTTTATTAAAATGAAATTGAAACTATATGTGAAAGAAAATGAAACAATAAAAGGAAGGGAAAAGGGGGTGCAGCGTTAGTACGCTTCCAGTTCAAGAATAGCATTGGGCTTAACATGGGGGTGTGAAAAACACATTTAATCCAGTCCAGCAAGGGCTTGTGTAATCGTGTGGTGACGGTGCACAATCAGTTCCATGTAAATTCAATCCAATCCACACGATCAGGTCATGATGATCAAGTAACAAGAGTACACTTGATCAACGGATCACAACGCACGCACACACAACTCACTACGCACGCGCACACACTTGAACAGCTGAAGAGATAACATAAATCACGTGAGGAAATTAGTGGTACTCATTAATGCGATGTTGCGTTCTCATTGGCCAGCGGCAAAAGGGAATGGTTGCACCAATCGCGTGGCCACACGCGTCTTTCTCTCTCACCATCATTCATCCATCATTATTTAATCATTGATTAATCATTAAAAACGCAAGAACATGGCCAATGATATTCTGACACCTCATTATCTTCATAATTAGTTCATGCAAAGTGGATTAAAACTCATACACAACAAAAAAAAAACGCAGAATTTTATACTAACTTCTACATCAAATATCTTCATCAATTCTTAACGAAAATTAACAAAATAAAATACCAAATTGAAGCCCAAACTTCATAGATCATGAATATGCTAATTAAATCTCAAAAAGATCATTCTAACATCAAGAAAAATGGCACGAAAGTGACATATTCAACATAAATTTCACAAAATCATAAAATCACATAAACTCCAAATTGAACAATCAAAGGTGTGCCATCATTTCAGGACTTCCAGATGCAATGCATGATTACTAATTTCACATTATAAATCCCTAAAATCATGATGAAATAAAGCAAAAGTTTCAAGATCCCTAACCTTGTGAGATGCTAATTTGTGTTTTAGAAATCCAAGAACTTCTTGCAAGATCTTCAAGTCAACACTTTGAGCCAAATAAAGGCTAAAACCAGATCCAATACTTGATTGGAGTAGAAATTTGGAGTGATGAGTGAAACTTGAGATTTATTCAATGGTGGATTCAAGCAAATCTAATGTATACAGTAGAAAGAGGAGGTTATGGAGGTGATGCTGCTCAAAGAATCTTCGAAAATGATGGAGAAATGAGAGCAAAATCCTGATCTGAACTCTTGAGAGTGAGAGAGAAACTTGAGATTTCTTGAGAGAGATTGTGATGAAAACGTGAGAAATGTGTGAGATCAGAGAGAGAATGGAGAGAAAACTTGAGAATGATTTCTGAGGATGTGAAAACTGAGAGAGAGAGAGTGGAATTGTGTGTGAATTTTCTTATATAGGTTGAGTTAAATGGTAACCATGGTGGTTAATTGAGTTGGTTAAATGAGATGGAGTTGGGTTAACTGAGTCCAACCTAACTAACTGAGTTGAGTTAGTTAGGGGGTGAGTTGTGAAGGGTTGGTTAAGGTGTGGGTGAGTTCATAAAGTGTATGGTGAGGTTTGAAGTGGATGGTGGTGATGTAAGGGAATGTTTAGCTTAATGAAGTAAAAGGTGGACTGGTATGTAAGGAACTACATTGGTCTTAATGAAATAAGGAATGGTTGGTGTGAATGTTTGAATTAGCCCAACAACATCAATGTTAGAACACTCTTGACAGCATGAAAGTATGGAAGTTTGTGGATGGAATTCTCTCATGTTAGTGCATGAAATGATAAGCTTTTTGTGTCATTAGAAAGAGGAACTATGATAGAACATGATTGGTGTTGGAAATTGGATTAAATAGAGCTTGCAAGAGGATAAAAAACAACTCTAAACATCAAGGTTCAACTCTGATCTTCATGGGCGCGTGACCTGGTGTATGCATGGCAACATGACTTGAAAAATTTCAGCATGAACACATCAACTTTGGACCCTTATAACCCCATCATAACTTGCTCAAATGGAACAATGTCCAACATCAAAGTTGAAGAGGACATTGAGATGAACAACTTTGATGTTCAACATTTTTTCATTTAAGGCTTCCTTAAGTGAGAAAACTAGCTTAACATTTGGCACACCAAGTGTTTGACAAAATTATGGCGCATGGGCCTGAACTTGCCTTGCCATGACTTGGTTTTTGACCTAGTTTTGTCAAACTTTGATGGATCATAACTCCCTCAATTTTGATCCAATGGAAGAGTTCTTTATATGGATTTGAAGCTTAGAACATGAACTTTAATTGGCTCAACTTGGGCCTGAAGTTTGGAGCTTTTATCTTGAAGAGAGAGAGCCTCAAAGTGTGGTGCAAAATGGTCTAAACTTGCCATTTTTGGGCACCCTAAGTTTCTAAAAATGGCAACTTTGCACATTTCTTGATTTTCCATGATTCCTCCATCATTTCTTGATCAAATCTTGTCCAATGAACATATGTAACTTAAATTTCATGATTTTGACCTCAAAAAGTCAGCAGTTGACTTTTTCCCCTGCATGGTTGACTTTTTCCCAATTCTCCTGATTTTGAATCCTCTAACCAATTGAAACCTTTCTGAAACCAATTGATGAGCCATTTTCCATCCATATACACTTAGGAACACAAGGAATACCATGAAATCAAGTTTTGTCCAAAAGATCAGAAATAAACTGATTTTATGTCAAACCCTAATTTGGTACCCTCTGATTAGGAGGAAATATCACATCTTCCAAATCCAAATTCCTCTGAATATGATGTATATCCTATCTAAAAAAGATTAGATATGACATTTGGAGGTGATAAAAACCCAAAGAGCTTGCCCATTTGAGGGTCAGATCCCAATTTTAGACTGTTTTATGTAGGAGATGATGCACTATCCAATCTTCTAGATGAATTCCCATCTTCTAATGACTTGGGGGATCAATTGAGATGACATATGATATAAGAGACCCTTGAGGCTTGTTTGAAGACCTTTGGCTCTTTTTTCTCTTGCTTTTCTCTGGCTTTCCATTATTCCCACCTTGAAGCACTAGATACCATGCCTTGCAACCAATGATATGCAACTTATGACCTACTATGGAATGCAAGTGAGTAAAGCATAGACCAATTTATTGAGAAAACATGAGGGCAAATTTTGAGGTACTACAGGGTGTCTATAGTATATATACATTATTATCTGTACGTATTTCTATTCATCTGAATTATATGTATTCTAACTATGCTCTATTTGTGATTATGTGATTATGAATAGATATCTCTATTTTTAGTTGAAATAGATCTTTCGATGTGATTTGTAATCAAGTGCCAGTAGATATTTAAGCTGCAGAGTCATTTTGCGAGAAGCTTTACAACTTCGATACGAGATCTGAAATTGGAAAACTCGCTCTTGGATGGAAATCCATCACCTCAACTTACAATTTGCGACTTCGGTTACTCCAAGGTTAATACTATTTCACCTAATTGAGGATTTCTGAAAATATATCATATATTGTATCTTATATTATATCTGAGGTTAATAGTATTTGTTTATGTTTCCCAAAGTCAATAGTTGGAACTCCCGCATACATTGCTCCAGAGGTTCTGTCACGAAAGGAATACGAAGTAGTCTGTGAACTTTCTTTGATGTTTTCATCATTTTATGAGTTGGTTACGCAATTAACTTGATTGGTAGCCAACACACTTATTTGGTCACATTTAGCTTACATTGTTCTTATGCATCCTGTTGTTGCTGCTCATTTGGGTCATGCACAAAGGGGAAAACAAAGTTATCTGCATTTTGGTTGTTTTAGTTGTAAGTTCTCAAACTGAGTTTTTATCTTGTGGATACACTCAGCTTCTAGGCTTGCTTTGTTCTGCTCATGGACTGGTTAGAAATGTTTCTTGGTTAAATATGCATAGATAAACATGAATGTTTGGTACCGGCAAATTATGATATTCCTGATGGAGTGGATGACCAGAAGTTATTTAAATCAAAAAGCTTAGGAATTACAGATTTTAGTTGCTCATATGGAGCAAACACTTTTTTGTGATTGCATAAGCAATCAAAGATTTCTTTGAGAAATTTTATTGGACATGTTTGGTTTAATCCTTTGTATTTTCAGAACTCCCTTAAGTTATGCATTATTGCATGGGGAAAAGATTTGTAATATAACTTACTCTGCCGTTCTGTCTTAATCGTAGTGGCTTTAATGTTATGGTGTCAATCTGAATAATGGTTTCTGTATGGAAATGTTTGTTTTATAAGGTGGATTAATGATGTATGTGCCCACTATATACTTAACGCTTTAAGTGATTTATACATTGCTCACAGGGCTATATGTTTGTTAATAACAATGTTTTGGATGATTGCTTGATAGATCTAACCTATTTTTATTTTATTTTAAAACTAAGTGATTTTTGTTGTATTTGCTTTCATAATGCAAGGCTTACAGTGTATGCAAATGGTGATTGAGGGTTATGCATGTTACTACGTTTGTTTATTCTTATGAATCTCTCTTGTAAGTACCTTGTGTAACATGTTCTAATGGATAATTTGGTGTAGGGTTCAATGTGGAAACATTGGAATATATGAATATCAGCTTCACTGTCAAGGATATCGGGGGTCAGGACAAGGTAATTTTCTCACTGCATCTTCTATGGTGTGCTAGATGTCGCACCCTAATTTTTGACCCTAAGATCCACATCTTGTTCTTTGCATAGCATCCTTAGGTCATGCAACATTGTGTGCATCTTTATTGTGACTAACCAGCTTGTGCAGGAGCGTCGACTTCAAATGCTCATTCTCTAAGTCGAGTACCTCAAGACATACCAAACTCAAGTTAGACCACTTAAATTATCAAGGATATCCTTTTTGGTGCTTACTACCACATAATTGGGGTTTATTTCTTGATTACGTGACTTCCGAGGTTTTAAATGTGAAGAATATGCGTCAGCACATCAGTTCATTACAAGTATTGCTCAAGTGTCCACGCATCCAAACTCCATTAAATTACAAAGGGCATGGTTATGAGTTCATTCGAATTTATGTCAAGGTCCTGATAAAAGATGTCTCCAGGAAATTACTTAAAGTCCAGGGCATGACTCATTAATTTTTAAATCACAATGCAAATGGATTTACATTCCAAATCTTTTTGTCAAGTGATTTTCTAGAAGTGCAAGTGGTCCGAGCCTATCTTGAATCGAAAATCTAATTGGTGGTCATCAATGTTTCAATTATGTTAGAGTTGTTGATTTCTTGTAGAGATCAAGCGCATTTATTTATTTTGCAAGCAGCTCGCCTAACATCGTACAAACTCTTCTTGATCAAACACAGCATGATGAAGTGCAGATTTTAAGATGCTAAGATGATGGAAAAATTTATTCTCAAAATGATAATTTCACTAGGCTTTATCAATGAGCCTATGGGAGATGTCGTTTGCATACAAAATATGGGTTAGGAAGGTACCATTGTACGACACGTTCTAGAATCCCTATTATGTTATTTTCTCCAGATCACGGGTTGCTGTACCTTTTTCGCTAAACATGTAGTCTATAATTAAAAATGCTGGACACAATACACACATGTTGCTATCCATTTTAGCTAAGCCCCTTGATCTTGAGAATGTCTTAAAAGAATCCTAATATAATGATGTTACTACCTACCTCGCTCAACAAACAAAGTTCAGCAGTCCGGCTGTAATACACTCCTTTATGGATGATTCAAACTTAAGGCATGATTTTAATACCGCAAATCAACCAAGAAAATTAATTGCAGAGAAAGAACATTTAGTACATGATGATACCGAAATTGACGGTAAATGGTTGAAGTTAAAATGGAGGAAATTTGATCGTCGGGTACGTGTGACATCTCATTGATGTTTGGTATTATAAACAAATATTGTTATCCTAATTCAATCCTGTTGTTAGCAAGCTAGAAGTTATATACTACGAATGAGTTCTACACTGCAATTACACTCTCTTTCGGTTCTGAATGATGAGTCGTCATCCTCAAGGATAAATTCTTATTCTGTCAAGAAACTCACGGGACTTCACCTTCAAAAGTCGTCTTCGTCCAAGTCTCAGCCCAAAACCCGATTCAACGTCTGCTTTGTCTTTGCCGACACCATACTTGTTAAGAAACTCTGGCACCTTCTACGTAATTTGGTTGATCAAGCGAACTTAAGTTTTGTTAGCATAATATTTGCAACTTTGGAGAAGTTCGCACAATTAGCTGTAACTCTTCATGAGCAGCAGACCCACTTTGGAAGGTCTATGAGCACGCCTGTAAAATGAAACAGACACAAGCGCAAATGGAGTATAAATCATATCAAATTCAATCCATATAATTAAATTTTCAGATTGGATCGAAGAAGGAAAAGGAAAGCTTTAGAAGCATAAATACCTGAGCACTCTCCATACAAATGTTTCAGCTAGACTTCAAGTGTTCCAAAAACATTACAGTAAGACTCCACCGTGCGCTTCTCGTCAACCATACACCCAGCAGCCATATGAAAACGGAAATCATTATCAACAACCTTCAAACACAACCGAACTCAGGGATCACGGGAAGCATAGATATTGTAAGTGGAAACAGAATTCTAGGCAATTCAAGGCCCAAATAATTGATTCACTAACAGGTGGAATCTAACAACCCACTAACTCAAAGCAATTTCAAACTACCTTTACATGAATACCAAGAGCTTGGCAAAGTGAAATTCAAGGAGGAAACAGGCTCACCATTATGGAGGATCCTATACTCGTCGCCGATTCGTACCCTTTTCAAATTGCCTATTACCAAACCACAAGCGAGTCCATGATTATTCATACCAAATTGACATTAAGCTTGAAAGTAAGAATGGAATAAACAGGTTTTTTAACCTCACCTGAACGAACATAAAATGCAGATACCTATCAACAAGAAGAAACCAAGAACACAAATAACTAATTACTACAAGCACTTCCAATGGAATGTGTCAAGGCCTCGGCTAGAGAGCAAGAGTTTACACACGGACAATCATCTGCATACCTACATCAAACAATCCTCATAATTGAAAGATGACACTAGAGTTCTTCTTGAAATCAACCCCACGTCAATAACAGGGTGCAAGCAATTTCCTTTTAACTCCTTCGATTAAAAGAAACTAAGAAAGGGGAATTGGTTTACTTACTTAATACAAGCGCGAAGCTAAGGATCGGTTGAGCGCAGCAGCCCATTGGTTTTGCCAACTTCTAAACTTTCTCCTCATTGAACCTGCGTTATTAAGAGGAGACGAGTTAATTTTCATTTGATTTCGAATATTATGCAGAAACATGACAAGGTACCAAACAAGGATTCCAAAACATGATAGCAGACATTGCCAAGATCAGGACAACATAAGACCTTTCAAATACGATTGCCAAGAGTCACCCTACATCAATGAGAATTCATTTCAAAAGCTGCAGCAAGATGTTTGAAGTCAATTAAAAAGCCACACTATTTGTTTCGAATGATGATAAGGAGGTTATTCTATTCCCAGCCATCAACAAGATCTCTGCATCAAAAGTCGTAAAAGAGTGACGTTAAGAAAACAAACAAGATATTTTGAAGATTCAAATGAGCAACTAAGACTCGATCAAATATGATAATTCACAAAGGAAAGTTCCTTCATCACGTATTCATGGCAAGGAAATTCGAGCGTGGAAGTTAATTCAAGAGGAAAAACACGTCTCGTACAATAATTAAGAAAATTCACTTATTTCCAAAATAACCTTAACGTGCTCCAACTTGCTCAAATCAGAATAGAAAGTTTTCATCATCATTAAGCCCTTCCAAAACCAATTTCCCAACATTTATTCTTTCAAAATCTTAAAAGGTTTGGCCTCAGAGATATTTTTGAATCAGAGAGATTTCATCATCTTCAAAATTAAGAATTGAGGGCAACATCGTAAAGACGCCGCCAACTTCAATTCTTTCCAATTGGGATTAATCTAAGATTTTCAAATCATTTGATTGCAAGAAATCGCACCTAAAACAGAGATTATCTTTTCAAATATTTCAGATCAAAACTTTCCAAAACCATTCACTAAAGACACGTTGGAAAACAGTCAGCAACAGGGCATCAGAAATTCAAATCACAGTCCGATCGTATCAGGCCATTCAATATTTCAAAAACCTTCTCAATCCAACCAAATCAGATCAAATCATTTAACACGTTATCAATCAGCATTCAAGACTTTCAAGTTCCCTAATTCATCATCGGCCTATAAAAAGGGACTCAGTCCACCAGCGAAAGGAGAAAAAAAAATCATCATATCAAAGAATGGCACCAAAATACACTCACGGCGTCAGACAAAAATCAGAGAGAGAAAGGTGATAACGGAGGCGACCATCACAGAGTCCACCATCAAACCCGCAAGCGAAGGAGCACAGAGATTCAAAACATAATTGCTACCTCAAACCAGAGGAGAAAGACGAGAGCCAGGAACTTCAAATAACAACAAAAATCAAAAAGGTAAATAGAAAGAGAACTTCCCTGATCGGAGCGCCGTCATCCACCACCTATTTTATCGCATTTTGCGCATTGTAATGTGTAATCATCATAATATAGTGAAATGGGGTATTAGGGGGTCGTGTGGGGTGGGGATTTATCGTTTGATTGATTGTTTCGCTGTTGCAAGTCGTGAGAGATGAGAGAAATGAGAACGAGCGGCGCCGTTAGGGTTTAACCCTAATTTCCATTTCGTTGAGAGACGAAGGTGAGAGACGAGAGGAAAGTGAGAGACGATTGAAAGACAGGGCGCCCCTTGGGTTTTTTTTTTCCTTTTTGTTTTTTTTTAGTTAAAATTAAAACCCTTTTCTTTTTTTTATATAATCAAAACAAAAAAAAATTTATTTTAAGTTAATAATCTTTTGTTAATTAGGAGTAAAACCTTTTTATTAGTAATTTAATTTAAGACGGTTATAATGATTTAATTTAAAACCCCTTTTTTTATAATAATTAATTTAAACCTTTTATAATAATTAATCTAATTTTCTTTTATAATAAAATTAAACTTTATTTTTAATAATTAATCGAAAACCCTTTTTTATGATAATGATTAAAATCAAACTTTTTTTTAATATTTAATTAAAACTTTTATTAGTAATTAATTTTAACGTTTTATAATAATAATTCCTAGCATAATTTCCTAATTTAAATAAGTTTAAAACTCAACCTTTAAACCGCTCCCCGTTAGAATCTCTCGCGCCCGAGTGAAACGCTTGTTTGTTTATCTTATCCTGATATCATATCTTTGTATGTTTACTCTTGCTTCTTGTTATTATTTCTGCTCTAAACCCTTTCAAAAATATAAAAATTTCTCGATCCAACGTCGAGCCCATTTTCTACCCATATAAGTCGACCGCCTTAGGGCATCACATTCGACCTATTGATCACAAGACACAAGTCTAACATCACTTTGCTAGCACCCTCGCCTAAATAACATAATTAATCGCATTAATATCCAAGGGAAAATCCCATGCATGATAATCAAATTATTGTGCATGGTGCATTTCATTTGCATCATACCTCCCTATAGGTTTTACACCCTTAAGATAAGTTTATTAGACAACTTAGGATAGATTTCCTAGGTTAGTCCCCCCACAATTTTGATTCTTTAATCAAACTTTAGCCCACCTAATTCTCCACACAAGAGAATTAGATGGTAATCATCTCAAAGAAAGGGACATACAATCCCATACCCCACAAAAATACAAACATTTTCAAAACTGTGGTGGTCCTTCTTAAGATGATGACTCATCTTCCTCTCCTAAACCTTTAAACATTTAGTATCCTTAAATTAGGAACTACAAGTGCTCTGATTCCCTCCTGACAGGATATGTAGGCACAAGATGCGATATCTTGTCGGGCACACTTAGGATTAAAATAATAAATCACCTACCCTTAAAACCTTAGCAAAACAGATAACAGATAAGATAAAATAAATCAAGAGGTTCCTGTAGAGTACTACAGATATCTAGAATGCTAACACCTTCCCTAGGTATAACCAACCCCAGAACTTAGAATCTTAGTGCATTTGCATTGCATTGTGGGAATTCGGTTTTTCTCCCTTCCCTTGGATAAAATCAAAGACCGGTGGTGACATTAAAAAATGTGATCCTAGTTAACAAATAACTATGGTATCCAATTTTCACCGCGACACTAGACTGCAGATTAAAATACTTATTTATGGTTTAGCATACTACACAAAATGCTGTTGTGGATGTTATAACATAGAAATTGGCCGAAACTCTCCTTGAGCCACTATGTTTGTGTTAGAATTGGTATCAATTATAATAATACTATGGAAAAAAACAGAGTTATGAGTAAGAATCATACTGCAGGTTTGGTATGTTAAGATATTCGTATTTAAGGATTGGTAGATAATGTATGTGTTAAGATAAACATCAGGGAAATGACATAGTCCTTATCCTTGGTACTGTCATTATTTATATTTAGGAAGAATACTTGTGTTTTGTGTTTAATATATGTGATGATTTTTTTTAGCTTTCTTTATTAAATTCTTGACATGTTTTGCCAATTTATTTTTCTAGATTTTGCTTAATTATCTTAAAAATTACAACTCAATGAAGAAATAAAAAGCATGATGATATTAAAACCCTTTTCTTTGTAACTTGGTTCATATGTTCATTCAATATGTTTTATTGGCATAGCGTGCATTTCTTCATTGACAATTTGATAGCACCTAAAGTCTTGTCATAAAGATATGAGTATTGTAAGCATTAGAAAAATTGATTATATTGACCAAGTGCTTTATGATATATTTGTTTGTTACTACAGGGACTACTAAATTGAAAAACTTTGAAAACAATATTGGATCTTTTTAGCAAGTAACTAACATATTTGTAATCAGTTGCAATGCATTATTGAAGAACATTGATAGATCGGTGTTCATAGCCCTTTCATTAGGCGTAAAAATAAAAGTAATACCAAAGAGAATCTCATAGAATGTCTAAACTAAATTGTTTAGAATATTTTATAAAACTTTGTTAATTTTAGCAATTTAGAGAAACTAACAATAATGATAGGGATTTATGTGACAAGAAATAGGTATAATTCATTGAAAATATGTTCGGTAGTTTTTCCTGGTCTAATATCAGTCAAAAGGGTTACAGCTACCATTAATGGTGAAAAATAAAGAACAACGAAAGATAGAGAGATATTGCAGGCAATGTTTCTCAAAAGTGTCATTTTTCTGTAAAATGGTTGTGCTGCTGTTTCAATTCAAAAGGCAATGGTTGTGTTGTTTCCCTTTGATATAGTTCTTCAAACTGCAATTTAATGGAAATTAAAATAGATATTGATTTGATATAACTAAATATTTTCAGGCTGCAAAAGTTTATGTCAAGTTGCATGTTAACACTGCATTTTCTTATGTAATGCAAAAATGTACAAAATGTTATGCAGGGGTATTCAGACTTGACACCTGGGGTTAAGTTCTCTGATTTCTGATGCCTGTTGATAAACCAATGTTTGTTTGCTTGAAATGAAGTTCAACTTGTAAGTAGCAGGAGTCAAAAGTGATGTGTAATTCTGAGTTTTATTGTAGACTGTTAAGAAGAAATATATGAATATATGAGAATTCAATTCTAAACTGTCAAATGTGTTGAAATTTCTCTAATACATGTCAAATCTATTTTATCTGTTTTATTTTGACTGAAAACATCTCATTATATCAAGCCAAAAAGAGGGAAAGTGAACAAAATATTTTACAAAAAACGTGATTTTAAATTTAGGATTATGATTTTTATCCAAATGAATTATTGCCTGTATATTATGTAAATAAAATTTATTTTAAAATGGAATATTTTTAATAAAAAATGGAATTAACAATGTTTAGATATAGGTTGGAAGACATTCTCACGTGGCTGCGTTGTCATTGTGATTTTACCAAAAACAATTATCGTAATGAAAAATGAATCCATTATAAAGTATTTTACAAGTCATCAATATCATAACATATCAGAGGTTGTAGAATAATAGGATATAGTGACTAATTTTAATATTATTAAATAATAATATTAAATATGTTTAAATTGTGATTGATCATTTTAATTTGATGAGTGATTCATCATTTTAAATTATAATGTAATAGCATTAAATAATAGTATTAAGTATGTTTTATATTTTATATACAATAAGTTTCTTTCTTAATTTATTTAAAAGTTTCTTTAAAATATCGATACTATATAGAACAATTATATTATATGTTATGTACAATTATATTATATGTTATTAATAATCTTTTATAGTACAATTATATTTATCAATCAATTTTTAGTACAATTATATATATGTTATTAATAATCTCGTATAAATTAAAATAAAGACTTTAGAAATATGTTTCATATATATTAATCAATTTTAAATATGTTAGTTTCAATAATTTATAATTATTAGTTTTAAAAGTGGTACATTTCTTTTTATTTGATTTTTAATTTTTAAATTAATGATCTATTTATTCGATTATATTTAATAATGCACGGATATTTAGACCAAAATTCGTGCAAACACACGGGTTATTATATTTTTTGTCAAATCAAAGAAAATAAAAGTAATGTCAAAACAAAATTAATATTTACATATGAAAATATACGGCTGATATATATATATATATATATATATATATATATATATATATATATATATATATATATATATATATATATATATATATATATATATATATATATTTATGAAGAAAAATAATTTATGTGTTTTTTCAAATTCTAAATTTTTTTGGTTAAATAATTTTGTTTTTTTTTTTTTTCATTCTTATTAGCTTTTGAGAAATAAATGCGCTAACACACCAGTACCCGTGTTTTTTCATTCTTTTTTAATGTTTCTTTTAAAATATATATTTACACTAACTACCATTTTAAATAATAATACCTATTATAATATATTAAGTTTTATTAAATTTTAAATTTATATTACTATTATTTTGTATTTTTATACTATACATTCATTATTATAATATAAAAAATTATAGTTATTTTTTTCTTTTGTTACAGTTTAACATTTAAAATATAATTACAATGATTTTATGTTTGACAAAATAATTCAAAATGTTATTTATAAAATAATAAGTGTGTTTTTTTAAAATAATTTTGTTAATAATATTTTTAATTTAAAATACAATATTTTTAAGAAAATAATATTAACTTTTTAGTTTAAAGAACTCATAAATTTTTTATCAAAATAAATTATAAAATATAAGCATAAGTGTATGTTATTGAACAAAATAATATTTACCTACGGACAAAAATACAGTGTTGATTCAAATATATATAAGTAATGTCAAAACAAAAATAATATTTATATACAGAAAAAAATACATTGCTGATTAAATTATTTATATATACGGAAAAATATTATTGTTATAAACGAGAACAACTTTAATTGTTCCAAATATTATGCACTATAAATTTATCGATCATTTTTTCAAATATTTGAAAAGATTAATTAAAAAATACTATTGTTATAAACGGAAATAACCTTATTACACAAAAATAAAACAATTATAACATGAACATAAAGTTACTGATCAAAATATTGAATAATAATGGAAAAATGTTCACTATTGGTTCTAATTTTTTTGTAAATAATGTCAAAATAAAAATAATATTTATATAAATAAATTTATATGGTTGATTCAAATATTTTTATACATAGAAAGAATTATATGCACTGATTTATTATCTCTTTTAAATAAAAATAATTTTTTGGTTGAACAATTGAAATTTTTAAATATCATTTTTATTATATTTTAAAATAAATGCGCGTACCATACCAGTACCCGTGCGAATGCACGGGTATCTCACTAGTTGTTTTAAAATTGATAACTGTTTAAATGACTCAATTAAAGAATAATGTTGTTACATTTTTGTAACAGTTCTTCGTTAATATATAATAATCATATTATTTATTATTATAATTAATGATATAAGGATTTAATTTCAATTTTATTTTTCTATGGTTCAATTTTGTTTCAAATTTGACTACAGGTTGTATTTTTATACAATACTTTAACATTTTTAAGTGAGTAGTTGAAATGAAAATAGTCGCTAAAGTGACCTCTTTTATGGAAATTGCTTATGAAAAAAATGGTTAAATATATTTTTTGTTGTGCGTATGTTTGTCCATGCGAGTATCAATTGGCCCAAAGGGCAATTGGTGGTTGGCCAGTTTTCATACGCGCCTGTGATGGTAAGCATGTGATAATTATAAGGTTTCACATGTGAATGATAAATCAATCCAAAGAAGGGTTTATTATTCGACATGTTTTTATTATCAATGTTTGATCGTTACGACAAGAGTACCACTAGCAGCCGATATCACTCTCCAAAGACTTGATATTGGTGGTGCACAGGGTATCTTGAGATAGGTTATGCCTTTATTTGAACAACATTGATGATTCGATTTTAATTTATGTGAGTATATTTAAAATGTTTGCTTTTTGTTCTTTTTTCAGCTACAATTGCTTCAATATCTGCTAATATGAATAAGGTTCAAGTCCTGAATGTGATAGATTTTAAGGATTGGAATGAGACCATGGATATTTTTCTTGGATGCATAGATATTGACCTTGCATTAAGGATTAAGCAACCTCCTTCTCATTTGGAATTTGATACCTCTGAACAGAGGAAAGATTATGAGAAGTGGGATCTCTCCAATCGCATGAGTCATGGTTTGGTTTGTTCTGAGGTCAACTTAGCTTTAGTACCTGGAAACACTTGGTGGTTAGACTCTGGTGCAACTACTAACATCAGTGTTTCAATGAGGGGTTGCATGAACTACCAGAAGCCAAATGATGTTGAAAGATACATCTATGTTGGAGATGACAAGTCAGTGGAGGTGGAAGCTATATGGAATTTTAGATTATTAATGTGTATCGGATTTTATTTGGATTTGAAAGACACTTTTGTGGTTCCGTCATTTAGACGGAATTTGATTTCAGTTTCTTATAAGGACAAATCAGGTTATTTTTGTTCATTTGGAAATAATATGTTCAAGCTGTCTTTCAATTCAAATATTGTTGGGACTGGTTCACTTATGGGTCATGATAATCTATATTTGCTTGACACAACAACTACCTATGGTGAATCCTTGAATGTGGAATCACGTGGTACTAAGCGTATAATTGAGGATAACAATTCAGGAGCATTATTGCAAAAATGCCTAGGTCACATCTCTAAAAATAGAGTAGAGTGACTAGTGTCAAATGGAATTTTGGATTTCATTGACTTGACAAACTTTGATGTTTGTGTTGAATGCGTTAAAGGAAAACAGACCAAAACAAAGAAATTTGGTGCATATAGAGCTACGAATGTCTTAGAATTGATACATACAGATATTTGTGGACCATTTCCGACACTTTCTTGGAATGGTCAACAATATTTTATATCATTCCTAGTTATTAAGAAAAGGGTACAAAGTAGACAGATTTCCATAGAACACTTGGGGACAAACTCCATGATAGCAGATCCTCTTACAAAAGGTCTTCCAGCTAAGATCTTTCATGAACACACTGCTCGAATGGGTGTTTTATCGTGAGAGTCGTCTTTGGTTTAGTGGGAGTTAGTCGATTATGAATTTTATGTTCTGTGTTTGGTATTATGTATGCATACTATGATTTTGGATATTTTCCAATTAATAAAGTTTTATATTTAGTAATTTACATTTTGTACAATAAAGTTATTGAATAATCTCACTACAGTAAAGTAGAACCAGTTGAAAATCGACATATAAGGACCAATTTCATGCGATTTTCATGCTACACATTTCATGATGGATCTATGTCATTTAGTTGTGTCACTATCGGTGATCATTGATGGGTTTAGTTATGATTAATATAATGAAAATCACCTTGATTCTGTATATTGGAATGACTAATGGACGAGATACTTTGGATATACTTGAAGAATATAATGGCAAATTTTGAGCTCGTAAAGTCTAACACATGTGTAAAGTTACATATGTGATCAGTGGAGATTGTTAGAATTTTGGGTCACAAAGGTAACATTGAAGGTGTTAGTGCCATTATTTTAATTAGTCAAGACTTAGAGGGGTCAAATTAATATAATATTAAGTTTGTGGCTAAAAGCATAAATGCCATGAATGGTCAGGTTATTATGTAGATACCGTAAGTTAATATCTAATTTGATGAGGGGGCAAATTAGAATATTGAAAACTAAGAAATAACCCTAGGGTTATTTAAATGGGTTATGGTCCCCATTTGTAGAGGACGAACAAAATAAGGTTTATGAAGTTTTCTCTCTTCATCTTCATCAGAGGAGATTCAAGGAACCCTAAGGAACTCTACAAATCGGAAGATCACATACCAGGAACCTCCAACAATTGCAATGACAAATTTAAGTATGCTTCCGCCTTCATTCTCATAATTGTATTCGGATATGGGTTTAAGGGATACAAGTTGATGCTATATAGACTTATAGGAATTATTTTAGAGTTCTGTTCTTAATTTCTATATCGGTAGAAATCATAAGATTTTGAACGGATTTAACACACTATATTTTAAATGCCATCCAGGGCCATCATTGTAATCCATCTCTAGATTACTATACTCAAAATTTATTTTCAAAGATAAATTATTTGTTTATCACAAAAAGTAAAGTTATATTATTATCAATTGTCTTCAACTCAACACATTGCTCAAAATACTGAAAAAGACCCAAGGACCCACAATTTCTCAAAAATTTATTATTTTCTTAAAAACTCTAAAATATTATATTTCCTTAAAAACTCTCGAAATCTCTTTATTATTTTGGTGTCAGACCCTCAATAGAATAAGAACGAACGTTTTTCTTAATTTACTAAAAAATGATCCTATAAATATAATATTGTTTTATTTAGCAAAATCCTAGAGTAGGATGTCTGTCACCTACAAGCAAATAGCATATATTTAGAATCAATTTATTATTACAATGTTTAAGAATGCATTGATTAAGAAAATATATAATAACAAATAAAACAAAATTTTAAATTTAGGTCAAATTTAACTCCCTTTCAAAAGTGGAGGGATTTAGGAAGTGGGATATTATTTATTTAGAATATAAATTTATTTTTTTTATGAGATAACTAAACTTCACACTTTAAATAAAATATATCTTCCACAAATTTCGTATGATATAAGGTTTTCTTTTGTGTTGGTATCTCTCATAGTCATACGGTACGTACATGGCCGGACCAACAAATTTTAAGGTTTGAGACGAAATTTTAAATTATACATTTTTTATATAGTAATTTTTTTAAATTAATGTATTTTTTTATTTTAAAATTTTTAAAATGTAAAATCATTACATTATTATAATCAATTTCATTTAACATTTAATTTTCAATTGCTAAACATTCTTCTCATCATTTAAAACAATCATTATAGAAAATATATTGTCAAAATCCCTAACAAAAATCTAAATATCAAGTATTCTATGAAAAAAACATAGAAGTTTATTCCATAAGTGCGATTTTTAAATTAAACAATCATAAGATATACATAATAAATAGTTATTTTTATATATTTTTTAAAATAGGTTTTATTATTTAATTTGCATAAAAACTAATTTGGAAAATAAATTTTTGTAAATAAAAAAATTGATTATAACTATACTATAAATATAATTTAAAAAAAATTGAGGTCATAGTTTTGGTGGTCTACCCTTAGGATCGACCCTAGTAAAGTATGTATTAATGATTAATTTCTAAAGAAGTAAATCTAGTATATTGTAAAATTGTCAGAGTCATGATTAAGTGTAGAGGTGTAAGGTAAAAAAAATCTAATTTTCTATATTAAATTTGTTCAAAATTAGGTCTCAAATTAATTGATTTCTATATATTACGCATAATAGTTAATCAAAATTTTCATGCATCAACCATACAATAACTTTTTTTTGTAAGTGTTTTTATTTTTACTCATTTTATCTAAAATATATTATTTAAAAATTAAAATTATTGTCCACAAATCCTAACTCAATTGATAAATGTCAATATTTATAGGTTGTACATTATCTTACATGTGAGAACTTCTAGTGATTATTATCCCTTTGTTTAAAAACAACCTAAAAACACACCATTCTTCATCTATGAACATATAATTTACTATTATCGTAAAAAAAAATTGTGAACGCCTTAATACATACAATATTGGTTAAATGGAGGCCTCTTGTTTGGACTCAAAATGTTTAAAATTTTGGGGCCAAAGTTCTAACTTTAGTGGCCTTAGGCTTAGGCGGACCATGATTTTGACAAATATTATTTAAAAGCATGGTTAGTTTAGGAGGTTTTAACTTGCCACATTCACACTTGTACTTGATTTCCATCATAATTTCATAATTTTATAATTGTTCCCGACAAAAATGTGAAACATATTTGCGTACAAAATTTCTGGTAGACAATTCAAAATTTTCGTTACCACCTAAATTATCGGTAGTGTATTTAGAATTTTCGGTATACCGGAATTTCTAAAATTTTCGTGAGTTTGTAATATTACCGGAAATGCTAAAAAGTATCATGTTATACCGGAAATTTCAATCAAAGTGGAATTTTCGGTAGTTTAATTTGTTTAAAACTTCAAACGCTCGGGATTTTGCCAACAGTTTTGGAAAGTTGTGATTGCATAGACCGTTTTATGTGGTCAAGAATAAATGCAAAGTTGTATAAATATGGGTCACATGGTGTTTGAGAAAAACTTCTAAAAATGCCTCTTCCTCAATTTTTGATTAAGGCAGAAGTGTACTTCAACGGAGCTTCACCTCCTGTAGAGTTCTGACTTTTGGATGGCACCACATCTATCGTCGCCTTGACATCTAAATTGAATGAATTGTTGCCTGATACTGACAACAGAAATATGAGAAATATCGAGTTTCGTGAAGATTAGATTGATATTAATGGAAGGGTGAAATACAACCTTATTGAGTTGAAGACCGACGAAGATGTGATGGTTACGTGGAGATCATTTCGCCATAGGTTAACAAAGGGGCCGGTCGAGTTAGATGCGAAGATTTCAAGATCTGCCGATGACATAATTAAGATGATGAAACGTCTAGAATCATCTGGTAGTGTCTAGGTTTTCTTATTTATTATTGTTTTCTTAAGTTATGTTCAAGTTATGCAATCCTTTGTCAATTGTTAAATTATGTTCATCTTGCATCAATGGAAGATTAAAAACATTATCTAATAAAAACTTTTGTGCAAATATATGAGTAATGTTCCAGGACATACGAGCAGGCTCTTCGTCTGATCGTGCTGGTCTCCTTTGCGTCGGACGGGAGTTCGTCTTTGGCGAGATAGTTGTAGACTGGGGTCATCCAGCAGTAGTTGTCGCCGATCACCTGCACGTCGAGTGTCGGGGAGGCCTTCTAGATGCTGGGTCGAGGAAGCACTTCCTGTATGACGGATTTGTTTCCGCCTTTCTTCTTTGTGCTGGCCAGTTTAGACAGCACGTCTGCTCGTACGTTATGTTCGCGGGGAACGTGTTTCACTTCCACTTTTGTGAATTTCGCCATTTCCTTCTTTACCAGGGCCAAATATTCGGTCAGGTTGTCGTTTTTGGCTTGGTATTCACCCCGGACCTGGAGGGCCACGAGCTGTGAGTCTGTGCAAATGACGACTTCTTGTACGCCCAGGTCCTCGGCAAGGCGTAGCCCAGCGAGGAAGGCTTCGTATTCTGCCTGGTTATTGGAGGTTGGGAAAGACAGTGTGAGTGATACCTCGACGATAATTCCTTCGTCGCTTTCCAGTATGATCCCTGCGTTGCTTCCTGCCGAGCTTGAGGCACCGTCGACGAAGATGGTCCACTTGCACGCTTCGCTCGCAGGGGAGTCTGCGAATGTCATCTCCGCGACAAAGTCAGCCAGGGCTTGGGCCTTGAGGGCTTTTCGGCCTTCGTATTGGATGTCAAATTCAGACAGATCCAGCGACCATTTGAGCATTCGGCCGGCCATATCTGGTCGTCCGAGCAGCTACTTTATAGGCTGATCTGCTCGAACCACGATCGTGTGAGCCAGGAAGTAGTGTCTTAATATTCTGGTTGCATTGATGAGGGCCAATGCCACTTTCTCTATCTGCTGGTATCTTAACTCTGGTCCTTGCAACGCTTTGCATGTGAAGTAAATGGGTTTCTGCCCGTCAGGCGTCTCGCGGATGAGAGCGGCACTCACTGCTTCGGTCGCAACGGCCAGATATAAGTATAGCGTTCCGCCGTTGTCCGGTCGAGAGAGGACCGATGGCTCTGAGAGTGCCTGTTTCAGATGGAGAAGGGCCTTGACGCACTCCTCGGTCCATTCGAATGCTGCCTCTTTGTGGAGGAGTTTGAAGAATGGCAGGGCGTGCTGGGCGGACTTGGCCACAAAACGAGATAGTGACGCGAGCATCCCGTTGAGGGACTGGATGGATTTTTTGGACTTGGGCGTAGGAAACTCGGAGAATGCCCGGCATTTGTCGGGATTGGCTTCGATTCCTCGTTCCGTTAAGTAGAAGCCGAGGAATTTGCCTGCCCGGACACCGAACGTGCACTTCTCCGGGTTAAAATGCATTTTGTATTTCCTGGCCTGTTCGAAGACCTTTCGTAAGTGGGCAGTATGATCGGTTTCCTCGTGGGACTTAACGATCATGTCGTCCATGTATACTTTGGGCATGTCGCCTATTTCTCCCTGAAATACTTTGTTCATCATTCGTTGGTACGTTGCTCCGGCGTTCTTCAGGCCGAGGGCATTACGTTGTAGTAATAGTTTCCCGTTTCGGTCATGAAGGTCGTATATTTTTTGTCGAACATTGCCATTGGGATTTGATTGTAGCCCGAGTAGGCGTCCATGAACGATAAAAGTTTAAAACCAGCAGAATTATCAACAAGTTTATCAATATTGGGGAGGGGGTAGGCATCCTTCGAGCATGCCTTATTGAGATCGGTATAATCAATGCACATGCGCCATTTTCCATTAGATTTTTTAACCAATACAACTTTAGACAGCCAAGTGGTGTACTTGGCCTCCGAAATAAATTTGGCCTCGAGGAGGTCCTTCACAGCTTTTTCAGCAGCCTCCGTTTTCTCTGGAGACTGCTTTCTCCTACGTTGTGCTACGACCTTGATGGTCGGGTCAATGGTCAGCTGGTGACATGCGATGGATGGATCCTAGCCGGGCATTTCCGCGACACTCCATGCGAAAAGGCCGACATTCTCTCGGAGGCACGCTTTGAGCTGCTTCCTCGCGATGTCAGGTAGGTCTGCTCCGATCTTCACTCCCCGTTAGGGGTCTTCGCCGAACAGGACTAGCTCGAAGTTGCCATCTGGGATTGGGCGCATCGGATGGGAGATGCTGCTGGATGACGCGGATGGGCCGGCTGAAGCTGCTCGTTCCTCCTGTTGGTCCTTGGGGAAGCGACTGTCGAGGTCGATAGAGTCGACCTGGGGCAGAGGCTTGGCCTCCTCGGAGCTGCTCGGTATTGCTGGCTTGCTCGACGTTTTAGGCTTGGGCGTGATGGCGTTGAGCCCCTTTGTAGCTGCTTCAAAACACCGTCGGGCAGCTTCTATATCACCGTGGAGGGTGGCGACCATTCCTTTCGAAGTGTAATACTTCATCTTCAGGTGGACGGTCGATGGTACTGCTACCAACTCGGCTAGAGTTGGCCTTCCGAAAATGCATTGGTAAAGCGACGGGCAGTCGATTACCAGAAATTGCACCTTGATGGATCTGGCCATTTCAGCTGCTCTGAAGGTCACGATCAACTTAACGTAACCCCACGGCTTGGTCACAGACCCGTTGAATCCCTTTAAATCGGACCCTACGTAGGGGGTAAGGTGCGATTCGTCCAGCTGCAGCGTTGAGAACAGCTGGGAGTACATGATGTCAACCGAGCTGCCTTGGTAGACAAGTATTCTGCGAACGTCGAAGTTCGCCATCCGGGCTCTGACGAGAAGAGGTATGCTAGAGTTCGGGGAGCCGCCGAGGAGTTCCTCTTTGTAAAAGGAGATGGGGACGGAGCCCTTCTGGGCCTGATCAAACGTGGTCACTTTGTTGGAGCTGGTGTTGATCAGGTGGTCGAACTTCTGTTTCACGGAACCCACAGTGACTTTGTTGAAACCCCCGCCAAAGATGACCATGGCGGAGGGAAAGGTCTTCCACGGGCTGTGGGCCACGAAATATGCAGGGGCGCTGAGCCCGTCAGGGACGTTGAAGTCCTCGGGTCGCGATATGGACATAGCGACCTGTATGTTGGCGTCTTCCGAGGAGGGTACCTCCTCCTCGACCTTCTTGGACTCCTGGGCGTCCTGCCGAGGAGTGTCCTTCTTCTTCGAGAACTGCTTCAGGCGGCCGTCCCTGATCAGAATCTCTATGGCATCCTTCAGATGGATGCAGTCCTCCGTAGTATGGCCGTGACTTTTGTGGAAGCGGCAGTACTTTGACTGGTCCACGTTTGGTCTGTTCGGCAGCTGTTTGGGGAAACGGACCCTGGCTTGTTTGAACTCCGAATTGGCACATTCGGTCAAGATCTTTGCCCTGGAAACGGTTAGAGGAGTGTAATCGTGGAAACGCCCGGAGGGCCCTTTGTTGTCACGGGAGTCGCGGGGACGGTCCTCGTGCCTTCGTTCACCCCGACGAGACGTCGAGGCTTCTTCTCCTTTGGAAGCCCAGGCGTTCTCCTGGCGGCGAGACGCTCGGACGTTACTGGGCGCAATCTTCTCCTCATACTGGATATGAGATTGGGCTTTGAGGAGGAAGGCGTCTAAGTTCCTCGGTGGCGCGAGGCCAATGGCTTTAGCGAACTCGGAGTCCGGGCGGACCCCTTGTTCGAGCAGGAACTTCTTCATCTTATCTGTCGTCGGGACCTGCATAACTTCCTTGTTGAACCTCTCGATATATGCACGGAGAGGTTCGTCTTTACCCTGGATTATGGCTCCGAGGGAGGCTTCAGTTTTGGGATGGCGGCGAGATGTTGTGAAGTGCCGCGAGAACATCCTGCCCAGTTGTTTCCACGAGGTGATGGACTTCTCGGGCAGTTGTTTATACCATGTCATTGCTCCCTTCCGAAGCGTGGTCGGGAACAGTCTGCATTTAATGGCGCCCCGTACACCGCGGTAGTCTAGCAGCGCATCGATGTTCTCGATGTGCTCGTCGGGGTCGGTGGTCCGTCGTATGTGCCAAGTGACGGGGGTTTCTCCAAGCCCTTTGGGAGACGGGTGGCCAGGATCTCCTGGGACAACGGGTCGCGAGGCTCGTCGTCGTCACTAGAACTCGTGTATGATGGTGACCGGACGGGTTGCTCGCGTTGGCGGTTCCTTCGCGGAGAAGGTGATCGGTTCCTTCGAGGAGAAGGTGAGCGGTTTCTTCGAGGAGAAGGTGAGCGTGCCCGTCCTTTGGACTTGATCGGAGATTCCTCGTTCCTTCGAGTCCTTTTGTGGTCATGAGCGTGCTGGTCACGCGGGGAGATCTGGTCGCGCTTTCGGGCTACGCGGGGATCGTGCTCTTGGCACAGTCTTCGGTCGATATCTTTCCGTGGCTGCGGGCTTCTAGATCGTCGCTGGTTCCTCCGCGTAGGAGGGGATCTTGGATGGCGAGACTCTTCCAGTGCCCCGATCCTCTCGTTCTGCTGCAGGATCAGGGTGTTGGTTTTGTTGAGGGCCTCCAGGAGGGCTGCCATGGCCGGGTCGGCGCTGGGCGGAACAGGAACGGGCTGAAGGTCAAGAGACGGTTGAACGTTGTTGCGATCAGCAGGGGTAGGGGAAGGAGAAGCAGTGGCTCTATCCCTAAGGAAACGGGCATCTCGGAGGAGAGATGATTGGCCGTCAACGTCAAATTTGTTGACGGGGAGGATGGTGGAATGAAGAGCATCCTGGGTGCGATCTTGGGAGGCCATAATCGTGATGATGTTCGAAAGTTGTTTTGATCTTCGGTTAAAGAAAGAAGGGGAGAACAAAAATTCCCACAGACGGCGCCACTGATCGTGAAGGCTGGATCAGATCCTGTAGAATCAGGCCGCCAAGTACGTCAGGTATGCTGGTCGTATGGAGAGGAGGGGGGTGTACCTGTAAGGCACTCCGACGCTCAAGTAAGAAAGGGTCAGAGAAGAGGGGCAAGTACAAAGTATGAATTCTTAGGGTGAATATTGGATACCTGACCCTCTCAAGCGAGAGGCTTTATATAGAGCCCCCAGCGCGTGGCCGACGGTCCAATTTTCGGGGCGAAATAACTGTTTTTCCCAAAGAATAGGTAACTGCCCAAACTAGCCGTTATGCCGGGCAGGGTGCCCGAAACTAGCCGTTATGTCGGGCATGAACGCAGTTCCGGGCACCTGTCCTTTGCTGTTCAGGCAGCGAGGAAGCTGTGCATAACGGGCATCAACGCCGGGGAGGAACGTTGCATTCCTTGCCCGGTTGGAGGGGCAGAAAGGTCATTTTGCCCCTCTGTGGATTGGACTTAGGCAATTTGGGCCGCTCTGGAGCAGAGGCGGATTGGGCCAATTCTAGCCATTGGTCCAGTCCAGAACATGTATCATGCGTCGATATAAACACCTGACTTGTCCGCAAAGAATGTGCATGTTACTAGGTGTAGCATGTAAACCGTAGCGGTAACTTCAAATATATGTGCTGTAACAAGCTCCTCGTACCTATCCCGAAGCCAAAACATACGAAGGTGAGCTCCTCTCTTAAAGTCAAACTCCTGTAGCACAACCTCCTCAGAAACTCCCAAATCTCGTACAACAGTCAAACATGTAAGCGACGAGCTAATAACAGGAGCCGTAAAGAATCTACCGCGTAAGGATACAAAACATGATGCTACAACAAAAGTATGATCTTGAGAAATATTTTAATAAAACTCCATATATTATGTCTATTTGGGTGGGGGAACAATGCTAGTTGTGTTCGATTATGCCTTGTTTGCAAATTACATGTTAGCAAGGGTTCAATTTAAATGGAAATCAATAATTAAAACCATTGAACATATAAAAAGGATAAATATTTAAATTACATTTTCAATTTGTATAAAGAAATGTTGTTATCAAAATTTAAATTGATCACAATCGTTACATGAATGACGTCGACTCTAGTAAGTCCACACAAACACAAATTTCAAACGAGATAACGTTTAGTCTGTAGTGCTAGATAAACTCCAAGTAACTTTTAAAAAATGAATTGTTTTAAATTATAAATAATTTTTCAAAAATAATAAAATATTGATATTTGTTTTTCTATAATATTATTTGCTATTTAATACTATCCGAGTCTCAAATAAATAACGAGTAGTTGTACAAAGAAAATAGAGACTCATAAATTAATTATATATGAGTTATTTACTTTTTAGGACTCTCTATCTTATTCCAATTGTTTTAAATATATTTTCTCATAAAGAAAAGAATAAATTTTAAAAGTAAAATATTTCTCAATACAAAATTAATTAAAATTATAAATTTGTGTGAAATTGAAAAAATAAATTGTTTTATTAAGTGCATAAATGTTGTAGTTACAACAAGAGGCAGAGTATTAGTTTATTTTTTGAATGAAGAAATAATAAAGGGTGAGTATTAATGAAATAGGAATTTGAACCTGAAAAAATGACTAATTCAATTATGTCAGTATCTGAAAATATAAAATTCAATGAGAAAAAGAAGCCCAAATAATGAATGCACCATAAAATAAACGTAGCTTAATTATTGATGTAAACTAAAAACAGAATTTTCGCAACTGAGTCGTTGTAGTATAGTGGTAAGTATTCCCGCCTGTCACGCGGGTGACCCGGGTTCGATCCCCGGCAACGGCGCGTTTTTCATTTTATTTTCGTTTCGTTTTACCAATTGATATATGATTCATATTTTTGTTGGGCTTTCTGTTTTGTGATTGGGCGGGCCCTCATCAAGTATTCACAACCATTTGCTCTTGTATTGTACCCCTCTAATTCTAAGCATGGATGGATTAATGAGAGTTATAGAGTATTTTCTTATTATATCAATTTCTTTTTCAATTTACGAAATACAATACCACTCATTTTCGTTCCAAACAACTCAATGCTTTTAATTAACTTATTTTTTATGCCTTCACCTTAAATATTTGTTCTTAGTGCATGTAGAAATAAATTTATTTTAGCGAATACAATTTTGTATATATATTCAAGTAATAATAATAGTTTAATCATTCTAGCCATCAACAACATAAATATAAATATATCATTATTAAAATTGTTAAATACAAATATATTTTAAATATATTCAAGTAATAATATATGATTATTAAAATTGTTAAATACAAATATCTAATAATTTAATAAATTAATAAACTAAAGTCGGGGTGTTATAACTCTCCCACACTTAAAAGGATTTTCGCCCACGAAAATACCTTCGGATAAGACTCCCTCATCCGATCCTCAATCTGCATGGGTGATGCCTCAACAGTTAAATTATCTCTTACTTGTACATCACCCATTTAGATCACATGTGACAGATCATGAACATACTTCCGAAACTGAGACACATGGAAAACATCATGGAGGTTCGATAGAGATGGAAGTAAGGCCACTCGGTAGGCAACAACTCCAACTCTCTAGGTAATCTAATAAGGACCAATGAAGCGACGTGTAAGCTTTTTAGACTTCAGCGCACGAGCAACACCAATCATAAGAGTGACTCTAAAAAACACATGGTCACCCTCCCGGAACTTAAGGGCCTTCCTCTGTAACACACTAATCCCCGATTCGACATTTAAATGAAATAGTTTGAAAAAAAAATCATATATTAGAGTGTCACCAAAGCATAAAACTTCAAAATATAATAGTCATGCAAAATTAGCAGCGGAAATTAAACAAAGTCATAACTAAAGTCTCATATCAACTCCAACAAAACAAAATAAAATATCACACAATAATGAAAGACATTTCATCCCCAATGCTACATATCAGAGCAAATATCTAAAACCCAGTGATAAAGTTAAAGGGGGCATATACGTCATCCCCTACTCAGCAGCTACTCATATACCTGATTGTCTTTACTCCTGAGGAGCCCAACAGCTACAACAACAAACAAGGGGTGAGAATACCTCTAACAATTATTAAAAATGAATAGCAGTTACTCATATCCCTAGGAGTGCCAAAGCGGTTGCCCTGCCCCGTTTATGTCCACCCCATTTAAGCCTGTCCAAAAGCGGGGCGGGACGAGACAGTCCAACTTAGGCGTCCGAGCTCAAAAGTCAAGCTCGCACCTTGTACTAACGAGTTGGCAGGTTGGTGGGCCAGCCTGCCAATTTTTTTTTACAATTCGATTTACTATATAATATACAAAATTGTTAATCATTACCAAAGATACCGACAAATTTTAACAACGCATAGTAAAACTTTAACAAGTCTTAATGTAAATGGCATATTCTTCAACATAAATACAAAGCGTAACTATAATACAAAAAACATAAAACTAACACACTAAAATCCCAAAATGATCCTTTTGGTTCAAAAAAATATTGTTTTAATTCCAAGTAAAAAAATTTTTTTTTAACAAAAAGCCTGTGGGCTAAACACGCCTCGCCCCGCCCTCTGCCCGTTTTAAAAGTGGGTTAGGCGGGACGGGCCAACTTAAGACACCGAGGCAAAAACCTCACCCTAGCCCGCCAAAAATGGTGGGTTAAACGAGCGGGCCCGACGGGCCAAACCCGTTTTACCACCCCTACATATATCTGATTGTCTGTGCTCCCGAGGAGCCCAACAACTACAACAACAAATAGGGGGTGAGAATACATCTAACAATTATTAACAATGAATAACAGCAAGACAAGATAGTAATAATGGATATAACAGTACTTTCAATCACACTCGAAATACAATCAAATGATTATAATGCAAATGCAATGCAATATCATTATCTCCATCTCAAATGAATATGGTACCAAAATCACTGGGATCAGAGGTATGTTACTGATATTGTCCTATATCTGGTTCCTCTCTGAACCACACTATCATTGGACCAAAGTCATAACAATTCAAGAGCATTATTGCAAAAACGCCTAGGTCACATCTCTAAAAATAGAGTAGAGTGACTAGTGTCAGATGGAATTTTGGATTTCATTGACTTGACAAACTTTGATGTTTGTGTTGAATGCGTTAAAGGAAAACAGACCAAAACAAAGAAATTTGGTGCATATAGAGCTACGAATGTCTTAGAATTGATACATACAGATATTTGTGGACCATTTCCGACACCTTCTTGGAATAGTCAACAATATTTTATATTATTCCTAGTTATTAAGGAAAGGGTACAAAGTAGACATATTTCCATAGAACACTTGGGGATAAAATCCATGATAGCAGATCCTCTTACAAAAGGTCTTCCAGCCAAGATCTTTCATGAACACGCTGCTCGAATGGGTGTTTTATCGTTAGAGTCGTCTTTGGTTTAGTGGGAGTTAGTCGATTATGAATTTTATGGTCTGTGTTTGATATTATGTATGCATACTATGATTTTGGATATTTTCCAATTAATAAAGTTTAATATTCAGTAATTTACATTTTGTACAATAAAGTTATTGAATGATCTGACTACAGTAAAGTAGAACCAGTTGAAAATCGACATATACAGACCAATTTCATGCGATTTTCATGCTACACATTTCATGATGGATCTATGTCATTTAGTTGTGTCACTATCGGTGATCATTGATGGGTTTAGTTATGATTGATATAATGAAAATCACCTTGATTCTGTATATTGGAATGACTAATGGACGGGATACTTTGGATATACTTAAAGAATATAATGGCAAATTTTGAGCTCGTAAAGTTTAACACATGTGTAAAGTTACATATGTGATCAGTGGGAGATTGTTAGAATTTTGGGTCACAAAGGTAACATTTAAGGTGTTAGTGCCATTATTTTAATTAGTCAAAACTTAGAGGGGTCAAATTAATATAATATTAAGTTTGTGGCTAAAAGCATAAATGTCATGAAAGGTCAAGTTATTGTGTAGATACCGTAAGTCAATATCTAATTTGATGAGGGGGAAAATTAGAATATTGAAAACTAAGAAATAACCCTAGGGTTATTTAAATGGGTTATGGTCCCCATTTGTAGAGGACGAACAAAATATGGTTTATGAGGTTTTCTCTCTTCATCTCCATCAGAGGAGATTCAAGGAACCCTAAGGAACTCTACAAATCAGAAGATCACATACCCGGAACCTCCAACAATTTAAATGGAAAATTTAAGTACGTTTCCGCCTTCATTCTCATAATTGTATTCGGATATGGGTTTAAGGGATACAAGTTGATGCTATATAGACTTATAGGAATTATTTTACAGTTCTGTTCTTAATTTCTATATCGGTAGAAATCATAAGATTTTGAACGGATTTAACACACTATATTTTAAATGCCATTCAAGGCCATCATTGTAATCCATTTCTAGATTACTATACTCGAAATTTATTTTCAAAGACAAATTATTTGTTTATCACAAAAGGTAAAGTTATATTATTACCAATTGTCCTCAACTTAACACATTGCTCAAAATACTGAAAAAGTCCCAAGGACCCACAATTTCTCAAAAATTTATATTTTCTCAAAAACTCTAAAATATTATATTTCCTTAAAAACTCTCAAAATCTCTTTATTATTTTGGTGTCAGACCCTCAATAGAGTAAGAACGAACGTTTTCCTTAATTTACTAAAAAATGACCCTATAAATATAGTATTGTTTTATTTAACAAAATCCTAGAGTAGTGTAATACCCCATATTATTTAAATGCTCAATTGGATATCAGATGAGATCAGATGAGCATCTATGTGCTCTATCTTTGGTAAATTGGATTAACGGAATCCTCTAAGTGATTTAAGTATGGTCAATTGGGATCGATAGAGCAAATGGTAAACTCTTAAGAGACAGATTGGTATTTATTAGTACGAGAGAGATAACTCTAATAATTGATCAATTGGGCTGAGATGACAAAATATCAATAAGTTATATATATATATATATATATATATATATATATATGAAGAAAAAGATAGTAAGAAGAAGAAGAAAGAAGAAAGAAGAAATGGAGAGAAAGAAGAGAAAGTTGGAGCATTGGATCATCATCTTCTTCAAACTCCTCTTCGGTTATCAGGTGAGTTCTAGTTAGATGCTCTAAGTTCTAGAATTAAGGATTTAGAACTTAGGTTAGAGTTGAGAGAAAATGATTTAACGGATAAATCAATGAAATCTAACGGATGAAATTCGATATAAATGCATGAGAATACTTGTTGTTTATGTTGGAACATGTTTTGGGTGTTTTGGTATGAATTTGAAGTGTTTGGGTGGAAGAAATGATGGATTTTGGCCCAAAATGACCCATAACAGCGCTGCTGCGAATTTCTGGGTTCACGGGTTCGCATTGCGAACCCAAAGCGAAGGGAAGGCGAATGTTCGCCTAGAAGTTTGCATTGTGAACTTTATGCCTTTTTTTTTCTGCCATGGTTCGCTGGGGGTTCGCATTGCGAATTGGAAAGCCAACGTGACAGATTTCCCATTTTATTTCCTCCATAACTTTTGATCCGTAACTCGAATTGACGCACAGTCGGATGCGTTGGAAAGCTATTTCAATGCTCTTTATGATAGTGAAATAGAATCAAATGTTTATGCCTTGGATTGATAAGAAAAATATGGAAAAGTAATGTATGTATGGAAAGTGTGGTTTATGTTTCCACCGGAAATTCATGAATCGGGAAGCCGATTGATATGGGACTTAAAGCCTTGGAAAGAGAATCCAATATGCTATTAAATGGTATGTGAGACCATGATTTAACCAAGGATGCTTGGTAGAGGATAGTAGTGGCTTGTATGCCTTGAAATATGTGTGAACTACTACGTGAAAAGTGATGTTTTATGTGATGTGTGATTATATGTGTTTACTTGTAATATTTGTGTTATGCAATGTCTATCTAATTGTGAATTGTGGACGAAAGAAATATGCATGTTAAAATGAATTAGAAAGAGTGAGGAAACTTTACCCCAAAATAAATGGCATAGTTAATATTTGTTATAATTTTAGGCTGTGAATAGATTTGTGATAAACTCTGGATGGCGACGCTCGTGCATTCATTGACGAGTTCTGGCCTAGAGTAGATAACTTAGTGACAACGCTCGTGCATGCGGGGCCGAGACGTGTGTCTGACAACGCTCGTGCGTGAGGGACCGAGGCGTGTATCCATTTCCGAAATGACAACGATCGTGCGTGAGGGGCCAATGCGTGTGTCCATTTCCGAAATGGTATAGAAAAGAGTGAACACTTGTATGGAACATGTGTATTAACCATTGTGGTTTTGTGAAAAGACAAAAGAGCTCTTAAGGCGAATGTGTCCTTGTGATTGTCGAATACAACCACGTTTGTGTGTGTGATCATGTCATCGTAACCAGTTCTTTGAGTTACAGTTTCATGAGTCTCGAGCTCCTCTGAAACAAGGCATGGTACTTGGCAGGTTTAATTCTCGTGTGTAGTACGAATGGAACCTAAGGGTATAGACTTGTGATGGTTAACAGGCCATGTGAAGTGACGGTTCACGGCTAATAGGCTGATGTTCCCGAATCCATTTCGTATGCCAAGTAAATTACAAGGATCCATGACTCGGGCCGACTTCTAGACATAGAAGAGGACGGGAAAAGGGGATGCCTTGGTACGGTTATTGATTAGTGATAAAACTGTGAGTTAACAGACTCATGGCATATTTCCATATAGTGTGAGATTGTGAGATTGTGAGTTTGTGAACTCAAAGTCATTTCCCTTCCCCTTGACTTAAGTTAGGATTTGATAGAACCTTGTAAAGCCGAGAGAATCCATAAGATAGGGAACTCACTGAGATTTGATGTATCTCGCCCCACTATTGTTGATTATTTTCAGGAAGCATTTGCAGGTTTGATTTACAAGTGGAGCTATGCTTGGATGTTTCAAGAGAAGCTTAGTTGAGCTTATTTTCCGTTGTGTATTTGTTGTATACAATTGAAGATATTGTATATTGATCTTAGTTTTTTATATTTTTTGGCTAATTTCCATAGCTTGTACCTTAGTTTGTATTTGTGTTTTAGAATGGTCAAGTATGTGAATTATGCCATTAGGCACTTATGATGGTGTCAGTACCAAATAAAACACTTATGGTATTATTCTAGATAAATATTATACAAGGCGTTACAAGTAGGATGTCCGTCACCTACAAGCAAATTGCATATATTTAGAATCAATTTATTATTACAATGTTTAAGAATGCATTGATTAAGAAAATATATAATAACAAATAAAACAAATTTTTAAATTTAGGTCAAATTTAACTCCCTTTCAAAAGTAGAGGGATTTAGGAAGTGTGATATTATTTATTTAAAATATAAATTAATTTTTTTTATGAGATAACTAAACTTCACACTTTAAATAAAATATATCTTTCACAAATTTCGTATGATATAAGGTTTTCTTTTGTGTTTGTATATATAGTAATTTTTTAAAATTAATGTATTTTTTATTTTAAAATTTTTAAAATGTAAAATCATTACATTATTATAATCAATTTCATTTAACATTTAATTTTCAATTGCTAAACATTCTTCTCATCATTTAAAACAATCATTATAGAAAATATATTGTCAAAATCCCTAACAAAAATTTAAATATCAAGTATTCTATGAAAAAAAACATAGAAGTTTATTCCATAAGTGTGGTTTTTAAATTAAACAATCATACGATATACATAATAAATAGTTATTTTTATATTTTTTTTAAATAGGTTTTATTATTTAATTTGCATAAAAATTAATTTGGAAAATAAATTTTTGTAAATAAAAAAATTGATTATAACAATACTATAAATATAATTTTAAAAAAATTGAGGTCATAGTTTTGGTGGCCTACCCTTAGGATCGGCCCTAGTAAAATATGTATTAATGATGAATTTTTAAAGAAGTAAATCTAATATATTGTAAAATTGTCAGAGTCATGATTAAGTGTAGAGGTGTAAGGTTAAAAAAATCTAATTTTCTATATTAAATTTGTTCAAAATTAGGTCTCAAATTAATTGATTTCTATATATTACGCATAATAGTTAATCAAAATTTTCATGCATCAACCATACAATAACTTTGTTTTTTTTTTGTAAGTGTTTTTATTTTTACTCATTTTATATAAAATATATTATTTAAAAATTAAAATTATTGTCCACAAATCCTAACTCAATTGATAAATGTCAATATTTATAGGTTGTACATTATCTTACATGTGAGAACTTCTAGTGATTATTATCACTTTATTTAAAAACAACCTAAAAAAACACTATTATTCATCTATGAACATATAATTTAAGATTATCGTAAAAAATATTGGTTAAATGGAGGCCTTTTGTTTGGACTCAAAATGTTTAAAATACTAAGGCCTAAAGTTCTAGCTTTAGTGGCCTTAGGCTTAGGCGGACCATGATTTTGACAAATATTATTTAAAAGCATGGTTAGTTTAGGAGGTTTTAACTTGCAACCCCCACAATTGTACTTGATATCCATCATAATTTCATAATTCTATAATTGCGCTGACCGTTTTATGTGGTCAAGAATAAATGCAAAGTTGTATAAATATGGGTCACATGTTGTTTGAGAAAAACTTCTAAAAATGCCTCTTCCTCAATTTTTGATTAAGACAGAAGTGTACTTCAACGGAGCTTCACCTCCCGTAGAGTTCTGACTTCTAGATGAGTCCACATCTATCGTCGCCTTGACATCTAAATTGAATGAATTATTGCCTGATACTGACAACGGAAAGATGAGAAAGATCGAGTTTCGTGAAGATTAGATTGATATTAATGGAAGGGTGAAATACAACCTTATTGAGTTGAAGACCGATGAAGATGTGATGGTTATGTGGAGATCATTTCGCGATAGGTTAACAAAAGGGCCAGTCGAGTTAGATGCGAAGATTTCAAGATCTGTCGATGACATAATTAAGATGATGAAACATCTAGAATCATCTGGTAGTGTCTAGGTTTTCTTATTTATTATCGTTTTCTTGAGTTATGTTTAAGTTATGCAATTCTTTGTCAATTGTTAAATTATGTTCATCTTGCATTAATGGAAGATTAAAAACATTATATAATAAAAAGTTTTGTGCAAATATCTGAGTAATGTTACGTGTAATATACAAATAATACATAAAAATAACAATAATATCTAAATAGGTCCCCCACGGGCTATGTGTGGAGCCCAAGATAATCCAGTAAAAACCTCACCATCTAGGTTTACCAAACGCACGAGGTTATCCATAATAACTGCAATCATCCAGAGACGTTGTTGGTCATTGGCATCAGCTGGAGGCAACGACGACACATTATCGACAAGTACGCCAGCATCGAAAGACCCAACATCATTTGTATGCTCAACAGGTGGGATGATACGAGTGTGAGATACAGTGAGGTACCACCCCAAGTAAACATCCCCACACTGTGATTCTTGCTGAACCCTCATTACGTGATCTCTTATGGCAAAACCAGAGCTGATGATGTTACTTTGGAACAAATTGTTAATGGTCGTAGATGAAATATCCAGAACTGGTTGTCGGATGCCCTAGACATAACCATATTGTCCCATACACCTCTTGGGCAAGTGTCTAACGACTAAACTCTCTCACTGCATATAACCAGAATATAAAGAAGAGTCATCAAACTCACGTTGGACTCTTTGATTAGTGTATGATGTCCATATGATATCATCTACAATCAGCGCATCTAACCTTCTCCAGTACTCCACAACACCACTGGGATGTGCCTGCCTGATGACCTTCCATTTCCTCGCTCGTTTATCCAACACTTATATCAGAACACAAACACAACAAATAGTAATTAATAAATGTTATTCGTAACAATGAAATAAGAACTAAACAACAAATAATAATTTCAAATATACCTGTAATAGACTCAAATAACCAGCAAGATGTCTGGTCTCAAAGGCTGTCACAACTCCAAATGTTAAATATAAGAACGAGCGTTATCCTTAATTTATTAAAAAATGACCCTATACATATAGTATTGTTTTATTTAACAAAATTCTAGAGTAGGATGCCCATCACCTACAAGCAAATAGTATATATCTAGAATCAATTTATTATTACAATATTTAAGAATGCATTGATTAAGAAAACATATAATAACAAATAAAACAAATTTTTAAATTTAGGTCAAATTTAACTCCCTTTCAAAAGTGGAGGGATTTAGGAAGTGAGATATTATTTATTTAAAATATAAATTAATTTTTTTATGAGATAACTAAACTTCACACTTTAAATAAAATATATCTTTCATAAATTTCGTACAATATAAGGTTATCTTTTGTGTTTGTATCTCTCATAGTCATACGGTACGATATATGGCCAGACCAACAAATTTCAAGGTTTGAGACGAAATTTTAAATTAAATATTTTTTATATAGTAATTTTTTTAAAATTAATATATTTTTTAAAATGTAAAATCATTACATTATTATAATCAATTTCATTTAGCATTTAATTTTCAATTGCTAAACATTCTTCTCATCATACTCACTTTGTCCTCTCACTTGAATTTCCTTGGTGAGAACTAAAACAACAATATTCTTGGTTCGACAAAAGGTAGATTCCGTATATTCCAATTATTCACAAATACAGAAGTTTCTCTATACTTGAAAATAAATCGGGGTAATGCATCCTCTTGAAGAACCCTTCCATCACTTCGTACACATTAACCGGGATTCCTTGCCCCCTCACTATCCATTACCCATCACACTTACACCAAATTACTTAGTGGAAGATTCGCAACCAACAATTCTCATCAACTATTTACAAAACTCTTCTGGTATAAATCGTTCCATGATTTACACTTAGTCCGTAATAAGTCCTGATTTTCGTCTCATTGTTTTACCGCAATCTTACTTCTTAGAACACAATGCTCACTGTTCCACAAAATACGTTCCTTCACACTTGTCTCAAGACTAGAAGTCCATCACGTACACTTGTTACCATGGTGCTACCACTACGCTCATTCTTAATACCAAAGTGTAACTTTTCTCATTCCACGTCATACTATTAGGGTCCTCGTTGGTGAGCCATCCTTGATTACACTTCCTTAACTATAGATTCATCAACACCTTCGAAATTCCATTGCACACTAGTCCAAAATACATTCCGTTGTCATTTCCTCATAATATACTGTTGATACCATTTTCTACATCTTGCTTACTTTCGCTCTCCATTATAATCCTCTTAGGTCCGAATATCAAACCACCATACTTACATTTCCTCAAGTCCAAGGTACTTACTCTGTTTCTTAATACAACTTATTCCGGTTCGTATCACTACACTTTCTAGTATTAAATGAAGTTCATTCTTTCTCCTACACAATACCTTATACGGTTCCTTGGGTAATTTTACAAATTCCAAATTCCAAATTGGTCTCTTACCGACAACAGAAAGCTTAAAGTATTAACCTGAACTTGATCTCCCTTCATAACTGAAGATACGCAATTCATCTCCTACTCTTCGTCTGACACACACTTATTTCACTTGAAGTATGTAAACACATCCTTGTGTTCCTTCACACACTTCTCTACTACTTTAGATTCCCATAAAAGTCGAACATCCTTGACCCTCAACTTTTAACCAGTCGGAAGATATTTCTCCGAACACATTCCTTAAGGTACTCTCATTCATTCAAAATACCATAGTGGCCTTAGAAACTGAAACACCAATACATATCTCACTTCCGGACCTTACGTCACATGTTCCACAAAACAACTCTTCTTTCCCACAGAATGAGATTACTTGAAATCCTTGTCCAAATAAGCTGCCAATCCCGCCTTACTAGCAATTTTACATATTCCTCAATACCTTAACCAATCGTCCGCTAGAGATCCTTAACTTTCGGACTCCATCCATTCCAACGGATTGCTTAACAACATACCACTCTTTAATTTCCATGCTACCCAAGCACAACTTCTACTAAGATCTCAACTGAGCTAACCAAAACCCCTCACTACTAACTCTTGGCTTGAGCCTTCCCTCACAGCACAAGTTTCGTCAACACTTTGGAGTCCTCATGGTCGCTCAACCATGATTCTACCTATCACATACATAGCATTAGGTTGATCAGGCCCAACACTACATAGTATGACATTAAGTTTTATGCTGGCAAGACACACTTAAGAGGCAGGAATAGATTTACTTATGATGTTTCAAGGCTAGGTCGATGACACGACCTGCTTTGATACCAACTGTAACGCCCTGTATAATATTCATCTAGAATAATATCATACAAGTGTTTTGTTTGGTACTGATACATCAAAAGTGCCTAATGACATAGTTCACTTACTTGTCCATTTCTAAAATATAAAATAATCTATGGAAACTAGCCAAAAAAGTAAAAACTAAGAGTATTATACAATATTCCTCATTGTACAAGAAAAATAATACCCAGCAAAATAAGCTTTACTAAGCTTCTCGTGAAACACCCAAGCATAGCTCCACTTGTAAAACAAACCTATACTCAATACCTGAAAATAATCAACAATAGTGGGGTGAGATACATCAAATCTCAGTGAGTTCCCTATCTTATGGATTCTCTCGGCTTTATAAGGTTCTATCCATCCTAACTCAAGTCAAGGGGAAGGGAAATGACTTTGAGTACACAATCTCACAATTTCACAATCTCACACTATATGGAAACACGTTAAGAGTCTCTTAACTCGAAAGTTTATCACTAATCGATAACTGTGTCAAGGCATCCCCTTTCTCCCGACCTCTTCTATGTCTAGAAGTCGGCCCGAGTCATGGACCCTCATAGATTTCTTGGCATACGAAATGGATTCGGGATCATCGGCCCGTACACCGTGATCCGTCACTTCACACGGCCCGTACACCGTCACAAGTCTCTTTACCCGTAGGCTCCATTCGTACTATAACATTGGGAATCAAACCTACCAAGAAATCATGCATCATTCTAGAGGAGCTTGTTACTCAATAGACGACACATAACAGAATAATGGTCACGATTTCGTGATTTCACATACAACCATAATTGTATTTAACATTCTAGGCCACATTAGCCTTTAGGCCTCTTTTGCCTTTATCAAATAAAACATAACAAAATACATGTGTTCCATACTAGTGTTCACTCTCTCATAGGCCAATACTCGTCACTGATGCACCGTTATACATCAAGTGCCCGAGCATCGCCAACTAGGTTATCTACTCCAGGCCAGAACTCGTCAGTGAATGCACGATCGTCGCCATCCAGAGTTTCTATAACAATTCTATTCAAAACCTAGAAATATAACAATCTTAACTATGCCATTTGTTTTGGGGTAAAGTTTCCTCACTCTTCCTAAATCATATTTTAAACATGCATATTTCTTTCAATCAAGTTAAACAACAATATTAGATAGATATGTCATAACACGAATATTACAAGTAAATACATATAATCACACATCATATACAACATCACTTTCGGTTCCCTCCGATTTATTTAATCGGGTATCTAAATCAATACTTTTCACTTTTATCCTGTAGGATATTTCCACAGCTTCGCATCGGCTATAACTATGCCGCGATCGGACTTATGATCCAAAAGATATGGATTTAAACATGTCATATAACATTGTTTTCATTCATTTTCCACTAAATAATTCATCCCACACCATACTCAATATTTCCACTTCTTATTGGGTAGAGGGATGTCATAGCTTTCCAACGATATAAAGAACGTTTAAATCGGAACTACGGTTCGGAAGTTATGAATTTTTAAAGAAAATAAATTATTTGGAAACTCCCAGGAGCGCCCGGCGGTACCAGTTTCGCCCGGCGGTGCCCCCTTTGCCTCTGCTTTGCCCAGCGAAGCAGCGGCGTCCAAAAACCCAACCAAACCTCAAAAGAGTCAGGAGCGTGACATGCTGCACCTCTTGGGCATCGCCCGGCGGAGCAGCGGCGCAACTCCTGCGTCGCCCGGCGCTCAAAGCGCCGCCCGACGATGCGTATCAGATGCAGAAATTTTCTGCTGTGCTCTAAGGGTTCCAACCGCCCCAAAATCCATTCTTTCCCAACCAAATCATTCCCAAACATCAAAACAAGTATCAACAATTAATCACATGCATTACACGACTACTCTACGCAATTTATATCGAATTTCATCCGTTAGATTTCATTTTTCTCTCAAATCTAACCTAAGTCCAAAACCTATATTTCTAGACTTAAAGTGTCTAACTAGAACCCACCTCATAACCGAATAGGAGTTTGAAGAAGATGATGATACAATGCTCCAACTTTCTCTTCTTCTTCCTGGAGCTTCGTCTCTTTTTCTCTCCATTTCCTCTTTTCTTCTTTCTTCTTCTTCTTTTCCTTTCTATCTTTTTCTTTCTCTTTTCTTAATATATATATATATATATATATATATATATATATATATATATATATATCCAATTAATATTTTATCGTCTCAACCCAATTGATCAATTATTAGAGTTATCTTAAAATACTCTCTCGTACTAATAAACACCAATCTGTCTCTTCAGAGTTCACCTATTGTTCTATTGATCCCAATTGACCATACTTAAATCACTTAGAGGATTCCGTTATCCAATTTACCAAAGATAGAGCACATAGATGCTCATCTGATCTCATATGATATCCAATTGAGCATTTAAATAATATGGGGTATTACAGTTCTTATCATTGTCGATTACTCTTTAATATAACAATATGCTATAATTTATATTTATTTGATTCTATTAAACTTATCAATTGGTATCAGAGCATGGTTAGGTACATTTTATAGTTATTATTAACGGATGTTTCAATCATTGTAATTATCGTATGTATGTAATTGTTTCGATTAATTTTATATGCAATCATATTCAATCAAATCACTTGTTGAAAGCATAAGTTATTATCATTTACATGGACAGTTTACATGAATAAATTATATTATATGAATAATCAGCAACTTATGTTGAAAATTCAAAGCCAATTTAACGAGTTGAAAATTTTGGTATCACTCTTGTCCGCTTGACCCATCTCTTTTCTTCTATGATTTTGTGTTTTTGGATACGTTTTTTTTTGTTTGAATGCTTCCAATTCTAAGGTTTATGCGTTAGGTTTTGTGAATTTATCTGATTACATGTTTCTTACTTAAGTTTCCGTCACTTTTCGTATCATGTGTTTGCTAAATTGATAACTAAATTGTTTATTGTATCGAAATTCAATTTCCATTATGATTTGGAATAGTATATGTAACTAGTATATTTCAGAGATTTATTCAAATTTGATGGCGTTGGATTTGGATCTTACTACCGTCACTGGAATTGAACTATTTTTGCTAAAAAATTGGGATTCTTAGTAGATGATATCAAATCAGGAGTATTTCTAGTCCTAATACTTTTATAATATTTTATCATTTATTAGTTAATTATTACTCTTATTATTTTGGCTCATAGTTAATTTTATAATTGTCTGTTATTGGATTCGTGCATAAGCCTTTCAATGTTGACATTACAACAAACTTTAGCAAAATTAATATCAAAAGCCTAAATGTAAGGCTTTTACCAATGAAATTAAAATTTTGTGAAAACCTGATATGTATAATTGTGTTATTATATTGACGACACAAATTTATATAGTATTTTTAGGCTCACATTGCGCATTTTTAGTTCGTATTTTTATCGAGTCTTACTGTTCTTACTTTGTTTTTATTGTGTTTTATGTTTGTAGGAATAATAATCGAGATTCCGGAAGAATCGGAGAAAAGAAACAAAAGGAAGAAAAAAATCCAGCAAAGCAGAAAATTGTGCAGTCCCAGTTGATATGGCGTTTGCCATGCCCCCATGGCGTTTGCCGTACAGACCCGGGAGCAGTTCTCCACTGCATAATCCGTTTCTGGAAGTTTTGGGGAGTTTTCTAACTCCCTTTTCCCTCCAGAATTCAAACCTGGAAATTGTTAAGTCTGACCCTCTATATATAGGACCCTTTGGAGCAGATTTTAGTGTCGAAAATAGTATGCGGAAGCGCTTGCGAAATTGTATTAGAATTCTAAGCATAAATTACTCTAAAAGCAACAATAACTCGCATTGAGGGATTGTTGCAAATTGTATTCTCTTATACTTTTGCTGTACCGTTTCGGATCGAAGATTTAATTCAAGTTCATTTCCTTTCCGTAAGATTTACGTTACCGCACTTTATTTTCAGATTTATTTACTTTACCGCATACTTACTTTAATTGTCATTTTTAAATCGCTTAAGATGTTAATTTTAGATTCTATATGTTTAAAAATGGTAGACTTAGGATTAACTATGTCTGAGTAAACAATTGGAGACCGTTATGTGAGGACCGTCGTATTTGGCGGGACTCCGTAGAAATAATAGGTGCGATATTAAGAATGTATGTTATTTTGATTTTGATTTCCAAGTTTAATTTAAGTGGCCTTGTCACGAGAGTGAGAGGTTGTTTAAAATTGCTTTGTCACGAGAGTGAGAAGCATATTAAGGTTCAAGCCGAGATCCGCGAGAGCGTGAGGAGTGAACCAGATAGTGGAAATTAGGCAGCACATCTAAATACAGCGAGAGCGCTTTAGATGTTGTTTAGGATAATATCGGTTTCCAAACTGTGTTTCTTAGTTACCGGGCGAGCGAGAGCAAAATCTCGGGATTAGGAAGCATGACTCTTGTCGATACCGCGAGAGCCTGAGGCGGAGCCTTTAAGTCAGTTTATCCTACGGATTGGCAGCATAGTTATAGTTAGCACCTGTTTTCTATAAGTCCCGTCAGTGCACAAGAATCGCATTTCGGGCTCGTTTTAGTATTAAATTTCAGTTTCCAATTTCCGTCCTTATTCCCCATTAAATTCCTGTTTCCATCCAGCCTTAGCTTTGCACGGCAACCTTGGATAACATTAGTTTGACAAATCTGTCCCTGTGGGTTCAACAACCTTTTTAAGACTACACGATTAACTGTATACTTGCAGATTTATCTGTCAGTGTTGACTGATCAAGTTTTTGGTGCTGTTGTCAGGGACCTATTTAGTTAATATTGTGAATCTTTCGTTGTGCAGTATAGACTAAGGCAACTATTCTATCTTTTAATTTGTCAATTGTATGCCAAGCACTCGCTCACAAGGAGAAGAGTTGGAGCAACCAATCAACAAAATCGAACGTTATATAAGTCTGAGACGTCGAATTATCGAATTCCTTATTAGATATAACATTCCAGACCCTATTATTCCCTACTCAGATTCGGAAACCGAATCAGAAGCAGAACGAATCATGGCCGAAGGACCGAGAGGACGTCCTCTGAAGTATTATGATGTTCCATCACAAGAAGAACCACATAACATCATTGCTACCCCTGCTATTAACCGAAATGATTTCGATCTAAAACCTTTGCTGATATCAGCAGTTCAACAAAACCAATTTTCAGGCAATGCTATGGACGATCCAAATCTGCATTTGTCAATTTTTGTGCAATACGCAGACACCGTGAAAGCAAACGGTGTTAGCCCTGAAGCGATAAGATTAAGACTTTTTCCATTTTCCTTGAGAGAGAGAGAGCTAGAGCTTGGCTCCAGTCTCTGCCATCAAACTCAGTAACGACATGGGATGAGTTAAAGAAAGTCTTCTTAGCCCGATATTTCCCACCAAGCAAGACAACAATGTTAAGAGCTCAAATCAACGGATTTAAGCAAAAAGATAACGAATCTCTTTTCGATGCTTAGGAGAGATACAAGGACATGATGAGGCTTTGCCCACACCATGGACTTGAAGAATGGCTGATAATCCCTACCTTTTACAATGGTCTGCTGTACAATACCAAAATGAATCTGAGCACAGCCGCTGGCGGTGCTCTAATGGACAAGCCGTATGAGGAAGCCTACAAACTTATTGAGACTATGGCTCAAAACCATTTCCAATGGGGAAGTGAATACGCTGGTGTAGAGAAGTCAACTCCAAAAGGGGGAATGTATGAAGTCAATGGTTTAGACCGTGTCAATGCCAAAGTGGATGCACTTACACAGAAAATCGAAAGTTTAGCAATAGCACCACCCACAGCTACCGTAGCTGCAGTTACACCCAATTGTGAAATATGTGGAACCCCTGGGCACACAAATGTTGAATGTCAAGTGTTGGCTGGTACTCCTACCGACCAAGTGAACTATGCTCAAGGAAACTCGTATTCAAACACTTACAATCCTGGCTGGAGAAATCACCCAAATTTTTCATACAAAAACAACAATGCTATACACCCACCAAACCCAGCACCTGTTATTCCTCCTGGTTACCAGAAACAACCATCGTCTGCACCGCAACCACCTAGGAAATCAAATCTGGAAATCATGATGGAAAACTTTATAAATGCTCAAGTTCAACAAAACAAAGAATTCACGAATCAAAACGCTTATACAAGCGAATTGATGAAACAAATGTCGAGTAAACTTGATGCTATGGCTACTCACAACAAAATGCTGGAAACTCAAATCTCTCAAGTAGCCCAACAACAATCAACTATAGCAGCCCCCGCTGGAGCATTTCCTGGCCTGCCACAAACAAATCCAAAAGGTCATGCTAATGCTATAACTTTGCGAACCGGAACAGAATACGATGGACCCGTTGACCCAAGATTCCAAAATTCAGCCATGCACGAAAATTTATCAAAGGGAACCGAAAAAGTGAAAGAACCACAAAGCAATAAGGAAGATAAAAGCGAAGAGGCCGCAGAAAAAAGAAACACCTTACGTGCCTCCGCCACCATACAAGCCACCTGTACCTTATCCTCAAAGACTTTCCAAATCCAAAAATGAAGGGCAATTTAAGAAATTCGTAGAACTTCTAAAGCAATTGAACATAACCATACCTTTTACAGAAGCTATTACACAAATGCCCTCATATGCAAAATTCCTCAAAGAGATCTTGTAGAATAAGAAAAAGCTCGAGGATAATGAAACTGTTATGCTCACTGCTGAGTGTAGCGCTATACTTCAAAATAATATGCCTCCTAAGCTGAAAGACCCGGGCAATTTTTCCATACCTTGCGTAATCAGAAAATATATCATAGACAAAGCGCTATGCGATTTAGGAGCCAGTGTTAGCTTAATGCCATTATCTACATGCAAGAAACTTGACTTAGGGGAACTAAGGCCGACAAAAATGTCATTATAACTAGCGAACCGTTCTGTTAAATATCCTGTTGGTATGCTAGAGCACGTGCCCGTTCGTATAGGTCAGTTCTATATCCCTACTGATTTTGTGATAATGGACATTAAAGAGACATACCCATTATTTTAGGAAGACCGTTTTTAGCAACAGCTGGAGCCATCATCGATGTTAAGAAAGGAAAACTAACTTTTGAAGTTGGGGAAGAGAAAGTTGAATTTATCTTGGCCCAATTCCAAAAGCTCCAGCTATTGATGATTCATGTTGTTTCCTAGATGTTATCGACGAATGCGTTAGAGAAATGGAGAAGGAACCGACTAAGTGTACTAAAGTACTAAAGATTCCTGCACCTCCAATAGTCGAAGACGATAATTGGCGCGAGCCATACGAAGATGACAGTCTAAAGGAATGCCTAGCACTAACACCCAATCCAATTCCATTCCCAAAGAAACCCTTTATAGAACTCAAAATGCTACCGAAAGATTTAAGGTGTGAATTCCTAGACACTGAGCTAGAGCGACCAGTAATAGTCAATGCGGACTTAGGACAAATAGAGACAGAAAAACTGTTACATGTCTTAAGAAAGTATCCCGCAGCCTTAGGTTACAACATCTCAGATCTAAAAGGAATAAGCCCCTCTATATGTATGCATCACTTTATGCTAGAAGAGGACTGTAAAACCTCTAGAGAGCATCAGAGGAGATTAAACCCCATCTTAAGTGATGTAGTAAAAAAGGAGGTGCAAAAATTATTAGAGGCAGGAATTATATACCCGATATTTGACAGTAATTGGGTCAGCCCTGTGCATGTCGTACCGAAGAAGGGAGGTGTTACAGTTGTTAGCAACGAGAAAGGCGAATCCGTAGCAAAGCGAATTCAAGCTGGTTGGAGAATGTGTATAGATTATAGGAAGCTAAACAAAACCACTCGTAAAGACCACTTTCCTTTACCTTTCATAGATCAAATGCTTGAACGGCTAGCTAAACACTCATATTTTTGTTATCTTGACGGACACTCAGGATTCTTTCAAATCCCTATTCACCCCGATGACCAAGAAAATACTACATTCACCTGTCCCTATGGTACATTTGCATATTGACGAATGCCGTTTGGATTGTGTAACGCTCCCGCAACATTCCAGAGATGCATGATGTCGATCTTTGCGGATTTCATAGACGGCATAATGGAAGTTTTCATGGACGATTTCTTTGTATGTGGGGGAAGTTTCGAAAATTGCTTATCAAACCTTGAGATGGTGCTTGAACGATGTGTTAAAGTAAACTTAGTGCTTAAATGGCAGAAATGCCATTTCATGGTAAGGCATGGAATAGTTCTTGGACATGTAGTATCCGACAGAGGTATTGAAGTAGATAAAGCAAAAATAGAGATTATAGAGAACCTTCAACCTCTGAAAACAGTTATAGAAATTCGTAGTTTCTTAGGACACGCCGGATTTTACCGGCGATTCATTAAAGATTTCTCTAAAATCACAAAGCCACTGACTGAGCTGTTAATGAAAGATGTCGAGTTCATCTTTAATGAGGATTGCTTGAAAGCATTCGAACACCTGAAAAACGCTCTTATTACGACACCAATCATGCAACCACCTGATTGGAGTATACCATTTGAGATTATGTCTGACGCCAGTGATTACGCTGTAGGCGCTGTCTTAGGACAAAGGAAAGATAAGAAGCTTCATGCTATCTACTATGCAAGTAGAACCTTGGACAATGCACAGATGAACTACGCCACCAACGAAAAAGAACTCATTGCAGTTGTGTTCGCTTTAGATAAATTTCGTTCCTACCTAGTGGGCGCAAAAATTATTGTTTATACCGATCACACTGCCATTAGATATATGTTGACTAAGAAAGATGCGAAACCAAGACTCTTGAGATGGATTTTTCTCTTACAAGAATTCGATTTAGAAATCAAAGATGAGAAAGGTACCGAAAACATGGTAGCAGATCATCTCTCTAGGATTGAGGATCTGAGACCCGAAGAAGTACCAATTAATGATGAATTCCCTTATGACAGACTAGTAGCCCAGTTAGAAAGCGAAAGCGAAACAATTGAATACTCCTTGATATTTAATGACGCGGAAACTAATGAAGTAGTAGAATCAATATGCACCAAGACCACACTGCCATGGTATGCGGACTTTTTCAACTACCTAGCAGCTGGGGTGCTTCCACCAGACTTAATGTACCAACAAAAGAAAAAGTTTTTCCATGATCTTAAACACTACTATTGGGATGAACCCCTAATTTTCAAGAGAGGCGCCGATGGAATATTTTTTCGATGCGTCCTTGAATCAAAAGTAGCTGAGGTCATATATCCTTGTCATGCTGTACCTTATGGAGGGCATGCAAGTACCTCTAAAATATGTGCAAAGATCCTGCAATCTGGTCTCTTCTGGCCAAATCTTTGGAAGGATGTCAATATCACCGTTATAAACTGTGACCGGTGTCAATGCACTAGAAACATCTCTAGACGTGATGAAATGCCACAGAAGGGAATTTAAGAAGTGGAAGTCTTTGACGTATGGGGTATAGATTTCATGGGACCTTTTCCGTCTTCTTTTGGTAATAAGTACATACTCGTTGCAGTCGACTACGTGTCAAAATGGATTGAGGCAGTAGCTTCTCCTACGAATGATGCACGAGCGGTGATTAAGCTCTTTAAAAACATAATCTTTCCTAGGTTCGGTGTACCAAGAATTGTCATTAGCGATGACGGCTCTCATTTCATTTCCAATGTCTTTGGGAAGCTTTTGCTCAAATATGGAGTCCGACACCGAGTAGCAACACCCTATCATCCTCAAACCAGTGGACAAGTTGAGGTGTCAAATAGGGAGGTCAAACAAATCTTAGAAAAAATCGTCGTAAATTCCAGGAAAGATTGGTCTACTAAACTTCATGAGGCTTTATGGGCTTATAGGATAACTTACAAAACCCCGATAGGAACCACACCGTTTAAAATGATTTATGGAAAGTCTTGCCTCCTACCTGTAGAACTAGAGCATAAAGCATATTGGGCCATTAAGACCCTAAACATGAATAATGCAGCGGCAGGGGAGAAAAGAATTTTAGATATCCATGAACTCGAGGAACTTAGACTGGATGCCTACGAAAATTCCCGAATCTATAAAGAGAGAACCAAGAGATGGCATGATAAGCGAATAGCAAAGAGGGAGTTCAATGAAGGAGACGTAGTTCTTCTCTTTAACTCTCGACCGAAGCATTTCCCAAGTAAGTTACGTTCCCGATGGTCTGGCCCCTTTGAGGTTGTGAGAGTTTTCCAAAGTGGAGTAATAGAAATTCAAGGTCAAACAAACGAAACATTCATTGTGAACGGGCAGCGACTTAAGCACTACCACATCGTAGAGAACAAGGAATTTTTCACTAGCTACAAGTTAGAAGAGCTGCCCGCTCCTCCCAATGAATGATTTTTCTTCCTAGATCAATGTCGAGCTCCCGACATTAAACGAAGCGCTTCGTGGAGGCAGCCCACGATCTTTGTTTGTTATTGTTTTATTGATGTTTTTATACTTTCACTTATATTAGTTGTTAACTTTTATGCATGCTTACATTTACATTACTATTATTATTATTACTATCGTAGTTATTATTATTATTATTATTATTATTATTATTATTATTACTATTGTTATTATTATTATTATTATTATTATTATTATTATTTCTCACTAACCTATGTTTATGGTACAACTTGACTAATAGGAAATCATTGTCTATTTCAGGCTAGCCCGTCTTAGGATGACACTTAACTCTAGGAGAATGCAGCCTTTTGAGAACCATGAAGTTACCTTTAGGAACGAAGTCCAGAGGCGGCATTTTGAGGCCCTGTCACAAAGAGACTATGCTGTGTCTATCTATCCTGAAAACCCAGGTATGACCACCCTTGGTATCCGTGATAGTATCATCTACCTGCTTAATCAGTTAGGGTGGGATGATTTCGCTATTCGAAAGAGATTTAGCACTTACCATAACCTGACAATGGAGTTCTTGAGCTCGTTATACTATGATCCTACCAGAGGTTTCGGTTTTGGCCGTGGGTTGGCTACATTTAGTTTGTTTGGCAACAAATACCGTTTTACTCATCATGAGTTTGCTGACTTATTAGGATTTCCTAATGGGCCTGATGCCATAACCAAGACCCCTGAGGATGCCTTTACTGCTTATGATCTGAACCAATTTTGGGGTACTCTGACCGGTAATTCCAATCCTGAGCCGAATGGCATGTTCTCTGAGAGTATCCATAATCCTGGTATAAGGTAATTCCACAAGACATTGGCCTACACCTTTTTTGGTAAGGAAGAGAATGTGACTTCTGTCTCTAAGGACGAGCTTTACATTATGTTTTGTGCCTCTCAAGACAAACCGGTTAATGCAGCCCCTTACATGCTGGCTAACTTTGCTAAGATCTCTCGTGAGCCTTTTGGTGCTATCATTGTTAGTGGCCTAATTACCATGATTACTGACGCTATTGGATTACGGTACCACTTGAACCGTACCCGTGTTTTGGGTAGTTATCGCCCCATGAATATTAATTTCTGTTTCAACCGTGGAATTATTGTTAATCTTGGCCCAGTTGAATTTGAGCTTCTGATTGACAATGTTGTTGTCCATCACTTTACCTTGCCAAATCATGAGAAAACTAGTGTGCATAACAAAGATAATTGGCTCTACAACTTGGAAGGTCAGAACGAGTCTCTAACTCCATCTGACTCTCCACAAGCTTATGAGAACTTAGAAGCCGATATGACTGATGCTGGTACTCTTGGCTCTGTTATCCACCCGGTTGTTCCACCTATTGACATTGTTACTGCTATTCATGCTCTACAGACTGAAGTAGATTTCCTCCGTGGAGAGATGACATCTCTTCGTGTGGATTTCTTGGGATTTATGGATGTAGTTCATGAGCAATTTGATCATCTTTTTCAGATCGTTTATTCACTCCGTCGTCTTGCTGAACCTCAGATGAGGCGTCACCATGGATTGTCCCAGTTGTACTCATTTCCCTATTTTTCTTAGATTAGGATTTTGCTTTAATGTATCAGTGTTTCATTCTAGTATTGTTCGTTCTTTTCAATTCTGTTGTACACCGTCGGTATGCCGACAACAAACTATGTATGTACTTCTACTATTTCAATTAATGAAATTTCCCCTTTTCCGTAACTTTGTGTTGTTGATATTTAGCAAGTTTTTCATTTTTCATAGCTTGTTAAGTGTTTATGTTAGTACTTTCAGTAGAATCAAAGCAAAAACAAAAAGAAAAAAAATATGTATAGCAGGTTTTGTCTTTTGTTCCAGACCTGCAGCGAAAAATCGCATTTTTAACATAATGGCGTTCGCCATCAGTTCAAATTTCCTGATCTTTTCCATTCGCAACACATGGCGTTCGCCATTGCGTTGGAACCTACAGTCTGTGCAGAATTCAAATTCCTGCGCGTTTTCCCTAAAGATTCCATATAATCACCTTTTTACACTTCCAAAACACCCTTCTAACTACCTCATTAACCCATCATTAATCCATCATAACCATCAACCATCCACATTCCACAAATTTGCATATAAATCCGTCAAACCCATCACCATCCTCACACCCATCACTCACACTCTTCACTCATAAACTTTTCCAATTATTCTCATTACCATAATTCTGCTAATATGCCTCCTAGACTTTTGGCAAAAAATTACTAATAAGACTTCCGACACTTGGGAAGGTCTTAAAGCCACCTTCATCCACAACACAGCTATCCGGTATTTCCATCGAATCCTTGCTAGCACTATCTTTGGACAGGAGAACACAAGAAATGTGAACTCCAAAGATTTATTCTTCATTCATTGTGCACTTTCCAAAACCAAGGTTAACCTGACACCGTTTTTACTTGCACACCTCCTATCTGCCAGCGGTAGAGTGGGCGGTTCCATTTATGTCGGAGGGATCATTACCTCCATAGCCTTAGCCTTAGGATTGCATAGAGAGTTGGAGCCCCTTGAGCCCTTGTCGGCTTTATTTGCTGATCTTACCCATTGCCATGCCATGCGCCTAGTTAAGAATTTGTCCAATGGAAAATATCACTTGATGATAGGCAACAGGGAAGTTAAGGGAGTCACATTGCCTTGTCCTAATGATATTAATTTGTGTGTTAGCACTAATTGGATAGTTGATACCGAGGCCCCTAATCTTGAGGAGGAGAGAGCTGAGAGATAACACTAGGATGTTATGGGATTTACTACACCTTAGCCCCACATTCGTACTCGTGGTACCGATACACCCGGACCTAGCGGCCGTTCATGCACAACATATTTTTCTACTGACTCTTTTGCTGGTACACATCAGTCCCAGGAGGAATATGATTACATGGCCATCCAGAGCTCTTTGGATGATATTCTGTCCGAGCTTATGCATCGGAATGACATGGAGGTCGAACGTGATCTTTTACTCTGTAGCATGCAAAGGCAGCAGGAAGAGCTTAGAGTCACTGTTGATTAGATTGGCCAGCAACAACCAGATTTCGCAGAGAGGACTCAGCAAGACATGGCTAACCTGATTGAGCAAATGAACAGGGTGCGCTTAGAGACGGCTGATTTGAGAGACTTTATCAGACATGTGCCACAATCAGAGTGGGGTAGAGCAGGGCGTCACAGAGGCAGAGCATCTATGCACAGAGGTCGTGCACCTCGCCCTTGACCAGGTTTTATCATTCCTTTCTTTCACCTTGTGCTAAAACATTGGGGATAATGTTTAGTTCAAGTGTGAGGGGAGGATCTTTACTGTTTTATTTCCCGTTGTTTATGTTTTTCAGTTTTTACTTTTTAGTTTGTCCAGTTTATCGAGTCATATGCGTTGTTGAGTCCTATTTTACGTTATTTTATTTGCTTATCTGAAAACTCCTTTATTTTTTTACCCCAACGAAATTTTTTTTTAGTTTTCTGGATTCATTGGCATGACACCTTGTGTATAGGTTGCTTTTCATCATTAGGCTATGTTAGATAGACTTGGGAAAGTTTTGTAAATATCGGTATCGTTCCTACACCCTAGATTCTCTAAATATGTGATATTGATTTAAATAGGTATTATGTCGAGACTTTATGCCTAGTTTCTTAGTAGTAACCTCTTGATTAATTTATACACGCAGTCAACACCATCCTTATGTACAAACTAAGTAACGAACTGATGCAAATATCTGTTGATCTCAAAAATTTGAATAATGTGATTTTTATAGAAAAAAAAGCGAATGAAATACATGTTCCCGCTAAGTTAGGTGGTCCTCACCCGACCATTTAGCCTAAAGGTTCGGACTCTTGAAATTCGTAAGCAAAAGAAAGCATAATGTGTGAAAAAGAAAAATTTTGAATAATGAGATCATATAACACAAACAGGTTCGATTACCATGTAAGTATAAAGGATAATGGGCTTAATGTGATTGCGCGAGAATGAAAAAGAGGTGAAATAGAATGAAGGATATAGGTTGAGATATAATGTCATAATTTAAATTGGTATTGCATAGGAAGGGAGTCTTTGTCCGCAAATATGGATTTGTGTCGTTACGATATCCTTGTTTTCACTATTAGTACCAATCCGTTTAACATTAGCCTAGCAACCTTGCGCCTTAGTTGTTTTCAGTCGCGCTTTTTGAATCCGAAACTGCACTCATTGTTTTAAATTCTGTTGGAGTTTGCTTGAGAACAAGCAATGGTCTTAGTGTGGGGGAGTTTGACTACACAAATTTATATCGTATTTTTAGGCTCACATTGTGCATTTTTAGTTCGTATTTATATCGAGTCTTGTTGTTTTTACTTTGTTTTTATTGTGTTTTATGTTTGCAGGAATAATAATCGAGATCCTGGAAGAATCGGAGAAAAGAAGCAAAAGGAAGAGAAAAATCCAGCAAAGCAGAAAATTGTGCAGTCCCAGCTGATATGGCGTTCGCCATGCCCCCGTGGTGTTCGCCATTGCTTCCTGATGGCGCTCCTTATTGATTCCAGAGCATGGCGTTCGCCATTCCCCCATGGCGTTCGCCGTACAGACGTGGGAGCAGTTCTCCACTGCAGAATCCGTGTCTGGCAGTTTTGGGGAGTTTTCTAACTCCTTTTTCCCTCCAGAATTCGAACCTGTCAGTTGTTAAGTCTGACCCTCTATATATAGGACCCTTTGGAGCAGATTTTAGTGCCGGAAATAGTACGCGGAAGCGCTGGCGAAATTGTATTAAAATTCTAAGCATAAATTACTCTAAAAGCAAACAATAACTCGCATTGAGGGATTGTTGCAAATTGTATTCTCTTATACTTTTGCTGTACCATTTCGGATCGAAGATTTAATTCAAGTTCATTTCCTTTCCGTAAGATTTACGTTAACACACTTTATTTTTAGATTTATTTACTTTACCACATACTTACTTTAATTGTCATTTTTAAATCGCTTAACATGTTAACTTCAGATTCTATATGTTTAAAAATGGTAGACTTAGGATTAACTATGTCCGAGTAAACAATTGGAGACCGTTATGTGAGGACCGTCGTATTTGGCGGGACTCCGTAGAAATAATAGGTGCGATATTAAGAATTTATGTTATTTTGGTCTTAATTTCCAAGTTTAATTTAAGTGGCCTTGTTACGAGAGTGAGAGGTTGTTTAACATTGATTTGTCACGAGAGTGAGAAGCATATTAAGGTTCAAGCCAAGATCCGCGAGATCGTGAGGAGTGAACCAGATAGTGGGAATTAGGCAGCACATCTAAATAAAACGAGAGCGTTTTAGATGTTGTTTAGGATAATATCAGTTTCCAAACTGTGTTTCTTAGTTACCGGGCGAGCGAGAGCAAAATCTTGGGATTAGGAAGCATGACTCTTGTCGAGACCGCAAGAGCCTGAGGCGGAGCCTTTAAGTCAGTTTATCCTACGGATTGGCAGCATAGTCATAGTTAGCACATGTTTTCTATAAGTCCCGTCAGTGCACGAGAATCGCATTTCGGGCTCGTTTTAGTATTAAATTTCAGTTTCCAATTTCCGTCCTTATTTCCCGTTAAATTCCTGTTTCCATCCAGCCTTAGCTTTGCACAACAACCTTGGATAACATTAGTTTGACAAATCTGTCCCTGTGGATTTGACAACCTTTTTAAGACTACACGATCAACTGTATACTTGCAGATTTATCCGTCAGTGTTGACCGATCATATATATATAGTGAATTTTGGTATTAAAATATTTGAGAATTATACATAATATTAAGTGATATATTCTCAATTTTGTTAATTCATGCTCACTTGCAAAAATAATTATTTCTTGTATTGGACATTTATATCAAACTAAAATATTATTTCATATATTGATAAAATAATTTACTGTTAATTTATGAGTTTTGAGATGCCATTGTAATATTCTATAAGTTATCAAAGATTCAAAGACTCTACAAAATGATGTAAGTCAAATTCTTTGAGGTAAGTCATTATTTGATTATTATTTTTTAATCTTTTATGATCTATTATATACTTGTATATATGGATAAATTTGTTTACAATATTATTATTATCCTCCTTTAAAAAAAAATTGTACAATTATATATAAATTAAAGTTATTATTTTTCATAATACTCTAAAATTAAAACTAGTGTTATGTGTATATTAGAAATCTTATTATTTAAGAGTTGTATTCTGGATTATACGATCCCCCTGGCATTAGAGCGAGATTTGGTTTTGCCCCCTAAAGTATTTTTTTTTAATGCCCCCTCACCAAACCAATATTCTATTTTCACTCTCCCTTGTGCTGACTGAGCGAAGGAATCCGCACATGTGGCGACGAAATCTGCACATGTGACATTTGCTGATTGGATAATTTTTTTATATATTTTTTAATATTTTTTATTATTATTTTATTTTATTTATTTTTATTTTTATTTTTTTATATTTTTTTAAATATTTTTTTCCGTATTTTTTTAATTAAAAAAATTAAAAAATTAAAAAAAATTAAGAAAAATAAATAAAAAAAAAATTAAAAAAAAAATTATCCAGTCGGCAAATGCCACATGTGCAGATTCCTTCGCCACATGTGCAGATTCCATCGTCCAATCAGCACAAGGGGAGTGAAAATATAATCTTGGTTAGGTGAGGGAGCGTTCAACAAAAAAATATTTCAGGGGGGGGGGGGGGGGGGGGGAGGGGGCAAAACCAAAACTCGCTACATTGGCAGGGGTTGAAGTATATTTAACCCTTAAATATAATAATTTTTAATTTGTATAACTGTAATTCCACCTATCCTGGATACAAATATATAAATTTTTCTATTTTTGATAAAATATAAGTATTGTTAATTCGTATAGTTGTAACTCATATCGTGGGTATAATTATACAAATTTTGTTTAATAAAATAATTAAATTTTTTTAATTATAATAAATATTATATTGATAATAATTATACTCTATCAGTGTGTTATTATTTGTATAATTTATTTTGTTCAATGTACTTATGATTTATGATTATGCAAATTATTGTTCGAGTACCTTATCGGTATCAAAACTTTCAGTGACCTAATATTCGTACATTATTTTATTTCTTATTTAAAATTGTTGAAAGTATTATTTCTGAAATAATAAATTATTTTAAAGACATGTAATACTTTATTAAATCCAATCATTTTTATTCAATTTTTTTCTTTTTAAAATGGATTTCAATTATCTTTATACTATGTAAGTGATGGACATACCCTATCAGTGTGACGTTACTTGACATAACTATTGTGTGACAGAGAAAATAGTTGAATATTTGTTTAAAATTTTTCAAAACTCTTAATCTTAGTTCAACTATTATTCTCTATCAAAGTGGAAGAATTTAACATGTCAATTGTATAAAATTGAGAAATAAATATTATTTATTTATTATTTTATAGAGACTTATGATGAAAATATTATATTCTTGTGTTAGTAATAAAGTTTATGACTATTTGTGTTATATCCTCAATAATAGTTAAATTTAAAGTCTCATATTTTTCCGTTGTTTATAACATAATATGTTTCTCAAATGTGTGTAGCTATATTTGTAGCATTTGAATTTTGAGTGAGTTATTAAGATGTTATGTATAATCATATATTATGGGTTTGATCTCACTCAGTTGATGGTAAATCTTTTATATGACCATCTTATTTTTTCATGTGAAATTATCAAAATAATGATATATTCCATTTACGTGCAAACTATGTGGCTGAAATGAAGTTATATTATACAACCACTTCTCTGTATAGTTTTGTTTTAAATCACGGCCTTCAACATACTGCGTTTTTACAAGAGGAACATCCTCACCCGATTCGGCGTGCCTCAAGTTATTGTCATCGACAACGGAACACAGTTCACCGACAAGAACTTCAAAGACTTCGTCTCCAAGCTAGGCACGAAGCAGCACTTCACGTCGGTCGAGTACCCTCAAACGAACGGATAGGCTGAGGCAGCGAACAGAGTAATCCTACGAGGACCGAAATGTCGACTAGGCGACGCCAAACAACGGTGGGTCGAGGAGCTACACAGCGTCCTCTGGGCCTACCGAACGACCCCACATTCCACGACCGGGGAGACCCCTTTCCGTCTGACCTACGGAACGGAAGCGGTTATCCCCGTGGAAATCAGGGAACCCTCGAGGAGGACAGAAGCCCCCCTTGACGGGGACGCGAACGACGAAGCCCTGAGAGAAGAACTCGATTTCGTCGAGGAGACACGTTCGGGCGCTTCTCTCCGAGAAGCTTCACTTAAGCAGAAAATAACACTACGTTATAACGACAAAGTTATCAAACGTGATTTTCAGGTGGGCACCCTCGTCCTACGAAGGAACCAGAAAGACTCGCGAGAAGGCAAACTCGCCGCGAACTGGGAGGGCCCGTACCGCGTCCGCGCGAAAACGGGGACAAGAGCCTACTTCCTCGAAAATCTGCACGGGGAAGAACTTTCTCGACCATGGAATGCTGAGAAGCTCAAACAGTACTACAGTTAACCACCGCCTGTGACTCACTAACACCGCGATTACGGGGACGCACTAAGGTACGAGCGCGACACCCCTATACAGAACACGATGATCAAAGGCAGCGTCGTGTGTGCGTGAGGACTTTTGATCCGACGGGGATACCTCGATCGAGCTCCGCCGTTGTTGTACCAATTAGGAAGAACACCCAGCTCGCGATGGGAAGTTCACGCCACGAAGCTAAGATCTCGATCGAGCTCTTAGCCTCGTTGAAGGTCGGAATACGTCTCCGACCACCCGACCAGCTCTCCACGCGGTCAGGGACTATCAAGGTCGAGCAAATCCCAAAGTCTTTATTAATTAGACAAAAATAAAATAAAAAATGCTATAACATCACACACAGCATAAACAATACAAACAGCACACGAGCAGATAAGCAAAATTGCATTAAAGTGGGCAGAAGCCCATTGTACAAATATTACAAACAAGTATCAAAAGCCCCTGGCATGCGGGCCGAGCATACGTATTAAAAAATAAATAAACCGGCTCGTAGGCCGAACAAAACGAAGAAGAAAAGCCTACTCAGCGACAGTCCCTTCGGGCTCCTCACGTTCATGAACCTCGTCCACCCGCATCGGCTGCACGATTTGACCATCGACCACCTCGGAGTCGGGGTCAATCCCTTCGGTTGTGAGGTCGGGGTTGAGAACCTGAAGCTGCTGCACGGCGTTTCTGAATCCTATGTCGGCCGCTTCGAGGTTGTCCTCCTCGGATTCCCGGAGCTTCGCTATGAGCGCTGCCCGCGAGGTCAGCAACCTATCTTCCTCGGTTTCCTCATCAGCGGGGCGGACAGCCTCCTCCAACTCGGCATTCCTCGCCAAGAGACGACCCCTCTCCTCTTCAATCCCGACGAGACATCTCCGCTCTTCCTCAGCATTCTTCAACTTCTCCTCCAACTTCCCTTGGAGCTTGACCTGGGCCTAGTTTTGGCTTTTGCAGTCGAACAGCTCCTTGTCCACCTTCTCCATTTCGGCTGAGATAGACTGGAAACTCTCGCGCAACCTGTTCAGTTCGCCTTCTGGGCACGCCTCGTCATTTAGAACTAGGGCAGCCGCACAAACCCGCATCACAGCGGACATATCCTCCACCAGCGCCTTTCTCCGAGAGACCTTGTCGACGCCTAAGATGGCCTGAGCTTCAGGGGCACCCACACAAAGGGAATTATTCCCCATGAAAAAGTTCGGCCTCGAGTGACAAGGCGGGAGCACGAATTTTACAGCGGGGGGACCCTCGTTCTCAGTAAGGTCGATGGCCACTGTGTCCGCAACCCGCTGCCTCTTCTAGGAGACCTGGGGGCTGGGAGAATCACTATCCTGGTGAGATCCAGAAGAACCCCCGGTTGTCTGAGTGGGAACGGGTTCCTGTGCTCGGATCTGCTCGAGGCAGCTTTTGCCTCCCTTCTTCATAGCGCGGTTAGCCTTCAACTTTTTAAGATGCTCCTCGGCATTCGACATCTTACCTGCACAGAAAACAAAGAGGTCAGTAATTCGAAAAGAAAGACGAAGGAAAGGCAGGTCGGGGAGGCCACCCCACCTAACAGCTCGAGAGCCTCTTCGTCAGAAAACGTCTCGAGGAGAGCCCTGGTGTTGATCGAACGACGCTTCGTTAAGATCTCCCCGTCGTCGCCCAGAAGGAAGTCCCCGTTCGGCGTCATGAACTTGGCTTTATTAAACCCGTTAACGAAAGTGACTATTCTCTCATAAGCCAGACGATCCCCCTCGTCCAAACGTACAGGACTGACTTTGTAGTTGTCCGCCCCCTTTTTGAAGTACTCTTCTGTCCAGAACAAGGGGAATCTTGGCTCGAGGACCTCCTCCGTTCGCCCGTCCGCTTCATGGGTGACTCGGGAATACACCGAATTCACAGCTTCAAGAGTGACCGGCCTCACGATATAATACCGTTGTTTAAAGTCACGAACGGAATCCAAGTAGGTATGGAAGAGACTACTCGTTTGTTTGAAAAACAACCAGCCGTGTCTGCCATCGGAGGCCTGCCGCTGGAGATGGAAGATGCGAAAGAAGAGAGGCACGGTTGCCCCGATTCAGAGATATTTGCAGATGAGCTCGAAAGCTCGGATGAAAGCGAGGGAGTTGGGGTGGAGCTGCGAAGGCGCCAGGCGCAGCCAAACGAATACCGTCTATTGAAAATCTGTAAAGGACAGACGCCACCCCGCCTTGTCGAACATGAACTCGTAAAGCGGGAACCTCATTCCTCGGTACGTCGAGCATATGCGATGGTGTGCTTGAGGTCGGAACACCTTCCACGACTTTGAGGAACCCACCAGCTGGTGCTCGATTGGGCAAAAAATAGTGTCCTCGTCCTCTTCAACAAAATGGGAAGCAGTGTTCAACGGCTCATCGCTGACCCACTCCTCGAGGGGACGTTCCTCGATCCTAGTGATTGGCGCCATTGGAGAGTCGGGTTGGTCGTCGACGTCCAAAGATCCCTCAGCCATGGGCAATACGTCCATTTACCTGAAAAGCAGAAGGAAATGGTGAATTCGATGACCCATATCAAATCCACCCCTACCACCGCTGATCAAGTGAAAGGGCGAGGAGGGAACGTCGGGGAACGTGAACCCGCGACCATCCTCAGGTCCGTTGGGAAGAAATTGGGCGGGACCCCGGGGTATTCGACCCATATCCCCGAGATAAACGTTGGCTCCCCGGGGATTCCGTCCTTGATCCCCAGAATGCTCAACAAAGAGCTGAGAAACTTTCATCTCATGACCCCGGGATATTCTTCGTGTCCTCGGGGATTTCATCGCCTCTCCCCGCGAGATTCAACAACTAAACTATGAAATTCCACCATTTTCGCCAGATATTTCCTGATTTCCATGGGAACTTCATCAGTTCACCATAAGATTCACCCTACAAATGCAGACGAAAGGAGAAAAAAGAAAGAAACTTACTTATGCTTTTTAGGGTTCCGGCACGGCGATCGTCGGTGGAGAGCGGCGGAGAACGGTGGAAGGCAGCGGCGGAAAAATGGAGAAGAATAGAGGGAGAGTCTGAGAGGAAAAGAGAAAATGGTGCAAATGAAATGAGGTGAGGCCTATTTATAGGATCCTCACGGAATTCGAAGAGTTTTAGACTACTAGAGTACACTACCCTAGCCTAGTCGCCCTTAGGCAATGATGGCGTCTGACACGTGGCATACATGCGACCGTTCGCTCCCCAACACGCGTCTCTCCATTTGCTTCAACACCCAAGTTCAAACTTTGCGTATCCCCGCTTATTCGACCATCCACGAACTCCCACGCTCGAGCCTGCTCTCTGATTTCTACCCAACGAACATTTGGCTCCCCGACGACACGGCTAGTGGATCTTAAACAAGTTCCCCTCACCGCGGTCACGCGATCAATACTTCCCCGACATACTTGTTGGCCCTTAAGTCATTACTCCAACACTTCGGAGCAACGACTTGGGGGGCTCCTGTTCTGGACTGGGCCAGGGTCTGCCCCTCAGTCGAGAAGGCCCAACCCACAGGACATGAGATGGCCCAACAAGGACCTCTTTACAAGACCATTGTCGGGCACAAACACGCCCCAACAGAGTCGGGCACGTGCCACCCCTCAACATCGTCAGGCTCAGCAGAGTCCGTTGAGCAGATGCATCAAGCCCCTCAGGGCTCGCTCTTCCTCGACACGCAAAACTCCTCCCCACGAGGACACGTTCTCACGTAACCACCCACTCCCGATGGAATCGGTCTACCCTAATTCCGAAGATCTAGGAACGGTTACCCCAGGGCGAAGACCACGTGCTGGTCTTCACTACACCACGTAAGCCCTGACAGTTACTTGGATTGGGCCTGGCAATCCAGCCCAATGCAAGTAACCGTTGGCCCCGCATTGGGGGCTCTCTATAAATACCCTCTCACTTGAGAGGGTCAGGTTACACACACATTTTCTTACTCTAACTTTGTACTTGTTTTTACTTGTGACCCTTGCCTTACTTGAGCGTCCCCCCCCCCCCTGCCGTCTTCCAACCTCACCGGAGCTGAAGTCCAGGCGACGTTGTTTGCCACCAGATACTGTCTGATCCAGGTACAATCAGTATCACATTGTTCAATCAGAGTATTTAATATTAGTGGACTCTGATAAATCTTTATCCTATTAGATCAGTGGGAGTGCATGTGTACACAATCATATAATCTGAAAAAATTTAGATTATTATTCTCATTGTATCATATATTCTTGCGCGCACTGTAAATATGACATATTCTAAAAAGACTTCAAAATATGAAATAATTATAAGAACTCTTATTCTGTTATACTGAGATATATATTATTCTCTTAATCTCAGGAAACATCATAATTTGATGTTTAGGTCGATATTGAAAAGACACAATAACTATTTAGCATGCAATAATGTTGTGTTATTCTATCTTCAATAGTCCACATTTGTCAGGTCATAATATAAAAGTACAAGAAAATATCAATACTCCTATCGAGTATGGTATTGTGTTATGAAAGTACTTATGATTAAATATAATTACTCTCGTAATAGGTTATCCATATATGTAATTACTATTCTTAGACCTATGTGGATATTCTATGACCTATAATTTAAAACTCATTAGTATAATCACTAACCATAGACTTATATACATGAGTAAGTCTTATGATACTTTGGTTTAGTGAGAGTTTGTCAATAGCATTTTCATATGCTTGAGTCATTCTTTATAACACATTACACTAAAGTTAAATATGTTACTCTAAAGTCATCATTCTTTATAAAAAAATTGTGAGTTTTAACATATATGATTTGTCTTCCCTATCGGATACAATTTCTACAGCGTTGAAATTTACTTCTTTTGATTGATTAGTATTTTGATCATTATTGATATTATAATATTAAAATCAATATTTTTAATAATTAATTATTGTCATCTAAGTGGGAGATTGTAAGATTAATTATTTAATTAATCAAATATGGATTGACATAATTAATTATATTATGGTCTATTGTTATTAAACACTAAATAGATGAATTGTTTGATTAGGTTTTGTGTCTGAATGGACCGTGATGGATTACACCATTCAGTTAAGCCTAATGAGAGGTTCCCGCCCTCATCCGTTTAGCTATTTAAGTGTCTCCCCATTAGACAATTAACACATTCTGAAAACCCTAAACGGGAATGAGGGTAGTAATTCTCTCATCCTCACTCTTCCGACAGCTGTCTCTCAAATCCTACAAGGTACACCGTCCTTATCATTGTCGATTATTCTTTAATATAACAATATGCTATAATTTATATCTATTCGATTCTATTAAACTTATCATGCATTCCTTTAAGATTTTACCTCGATTGTAGATCCCTTAGGCAGTGTGGCAGATGCGGCATGGTGGGAAGGTGAGGTTTGGAGATGGAAGATTCAACCCAATTTATACAATCAACCAGAAGCATATAGTTTGTTGATAGAGGAAATCCAAATTCTGTTGTCGGACATAGTACCAGTGTTGTCGGTAATTGAAAAATTATGTTGGACAGATGGTGATAATGGCGTTTTCATTGTAAAATCTTGTTATGTTGTCTTAGATTCAAGGATTCATGAGATAGTGGCGACGAATGACTTAAAAGCAGCGTTGAAAATTCTTTGGAATTTAAAGGTTCCTTTAAATATTCAAATGTTCTATTGGAGGATGATTCTCGATAAATTACCAACAAGATATCAATTATCTCATAGAGAAATTGTGGTTGATGATAGAGAAAAATGGTATATTCTTTGTGTTCAACAAGAGGAAAATAATGTTCATTTGTTCAAAATGTGTGAATTGATCAGAAAGCTTTGGACTGTAGTAGATAAATGGTCGGGCATCTAAGTAGATTTAAATCATGAATGTCTCTTAAGTTTTATTATGCACAGTCATCTGGTGAAGGATGAGGATAATCACAACAAAATTAGTGTCATTTGGTTAGCTACTAACTAGAATATCTGGTTGATGTGTAATGTTATTATGTTCCAAAGTAGTATCTTTAATTTTAAAGGGTTGTTTGTTGACTATTAAACTTTTGTCTTGAAAGTGGACAGGTTTGTGATGTAAATTGTAGCTTTTATGATTGATATACCACGCCTTTGGATTTTCTTAGAAATAGAGGATAACCTTTGTTGTATTGTGACGGGTTAGAGTACCCTTTATATTCTCTTAACTTGGAATGAATTCATTGCTTATTTAAAATAAAATAAAATAAAACTATACATTAATCTCAATAGAAAATGACATTTTCTAAATGAGATATATGAACATCATTCGTTTTTATAATTTACCTATCTTTCACAACTGAGTTCTAAATTTTTTGCCCCTGCCTCTTTTCCCGATAGATGTATCATAACAAACAGTAACTGTAACAATCTCATGTTGCCGTTTAATACTTTCTTCCCATAATAATATTTTTTCTGATATAAAAATATCTATAAAAGAAACATTCGAATTCTTTCAACGAAGAAGTTTTTACAATTCAAATGGTCAATGTGTCAATCTTAATTAAACATACTTATGTAATGATGAACGCCTTTGTAAAGACCTCGGGAACTCCACACATTTTAATTCCATTTTATTCTATAATTGTAAGTAATAAAAGCTCATTTAAAAGGCTACCACGTATCTCACCTTTTTCTACCGCATTTTTTTTAAGATCTCTTACCTTTTTTTTTAATGTTTACTGAAATTTGAACATTAAATTTTAGAGAGAGAAAAAACTGTAAAATGTTTTTGATCGTGAAGGCTGGATCAGATCCTGTAGAATCAGGCCGCCAAGTGCGTCAGGGATGCTGGCGTATGGAGAGGAGGGGGTGTACCTGCAAGGTACTCCGACGCTTAAGTAAGAAAGGGTCAGAGAAAAGGGGCAAGTACAAAGTATGAATTCTTAGGGTGAATCTTGGATACCTGGCCCTCTCAAGCGAGAGGCTTTATATAGAGCCCCCAGCGCGTGGCCAACGGTCCTATTTTCAGGGCGAAATAACTGTTTTCCCCAAAGAATATGTAACTACCCAAACTAGCCGTTATGTCGGGCAGGGTGCCCAAAACTAGTCGTTATGTCGGGCATAAGCGTGGTTTCGGGCACCTGCCCTTAGCTGTTCGGGGAGCAATGAAGTTGTGCGTAACGGGCAGTAATTCCAGGGAGGAACGTTGCATTCCTTTCCCAGTTGGAGGGGCAGAAATGTAACTTTTGCCCCTCTGTGGATTGGACTTAGGCAATTTGGGCCGCTCTGGAGCAGAGGCGGATTGGGCCATGTCTAGCCATTGGTCCAGTCCAGAACAGGAGCCCCCCAAGTCGTTGCTCCCGAGCATGGGAGTGATGACTTAAGGACTGCTCGTTGCTCTGTGGAGCCAATACAGAGTCGTCGTTTGAAGACGAGGAGGATTGTCTCAAAGTGCTCGTGGCTCCCGGTGTCCGTGAGATACGTGGTCGTGACCTTGTTGCCTGGTGTTCAGGGAGACTAAGGGTCAGATAGCATTGGAAACGTTGGGATGCCACGTGTACCTAGAGCTCTGTGTAGCAGTTAATAGGCAATGATGGCTAGTGGATAGCCATTATGGCCTACGAGCGCGTGTTAGCACGTGCCCCTTTGTATAAAAAGGGGAAAATCGTTCCATTTGGAACTTTTTGCTCTGATTTCTCTCCGCTTCCTTCAGTACTCTTGCCCGTAACCGCCTTTCTCCTACTCCGACCACCGTGTCAGGCTTCGAGCAGCTTCTTTTTCTACTTAAATTAAGTAAGTTTTCTGATTCTTTGCCTGTTCTGCTTCTGTTTGTTGTTAATGGTAGATTGCATGTGGTTAGGGTTAGTTTTGGAGGACGAAATGGGTGAATCTCCGGCGATTATTGGTGGTGGACGGTGGTTGTGCCATTTTTATACCCTAACATGTCGCCAGAGTTAGTAGTACATTTTGGCGAGGAGGGTGGTTCTCGGAGACGTCGTGGTAGCTATGAATGCGTGACCGCCATGTCCGTTCATCTTCTGAGTGGGTGATGAGTTTTTCGGTAGAACATTCCCAGATTTCAGTGAAGCTTTGCGATTTCCGGAGAAGCTTCAAACAGAAACTGGGTGTGAGTGCGGGGAAGCTCCTCGCTCGGGGATGATTAGTTTCGAGCGCCTCCTCGTGGGGAGGATTCAGCTTTTCCTTTGATGTTAGGGCTTAGGCCGGGGACGTTGTCCTCAGCCCTTTGCGCGCCCTTTCAATTGACTTAGCAATGGAAGGGTGGATTTGATTTGCTGTCGAATTCACTTTCTTCTCTGCTTTTTAGGTGACTGTAATGGCAACGGGGCCAGAAATAGAAGTTATTATAGATACATTCAAGGAGGAAACGGGCTCTGAAGATAACAACAGCTCTACGGCTTCGAGTCCGGCAACTTCGAGTTCTTCCAGCAATGTCGGGGAGGAGGAAGAGGTGGACGACATGGACGAGGATGTCGACGGGTTCTCCACGGAGGAGTGGGAGGTGGCCGAACCTACCGGGCATGTGTTTTCTTTCGCAAAATCTTTGGTGGATGTTTTCACAGAGGTAGGACCGGAGGGAGAGTGGAAGGAACACTTCCCTTCCTTGAACGAGCGGGTCTGCACGAGCTTCGGGGACTGCTTCACGATGTACGAGTATGCCTTTAAAGAGTTGGGCCTGAGGTTGCCTTTTACTGATTTTCAATAATCCATGTTCGTTCATTTGAAGTTAGCTCCTACACAACTGCATCCTAATTCGTTGGCCTTCATCTGGGCCTTCGAGTTGGTATGCGAGCATCTCTCCTTGGGGGCTACTCTCCCTCTGTTCTTCACTGTTTTCCATCTCCAAAGGCAGCTGACAGGGAGGAAGTACGGCTGGGTTTCTTTGAAGCAGCCCCGCAAGCTGTTCAAGCCGTTTTCGGAGTTAATCTGGACATTCAATGAACGGTATTACGTCGTTGAGCCCGTGTCCGAGGCTGCCCAGGATAGTACGTATGTATGGGAGATTGAAGTTGATGAGGATGGGAACGAGATGCACGACGAGGAGGAGAGGTATATTGGGCGGAGACTTTACAAGTTCCCCCTCCACTGGGCACCCGACCATTTTGCCAAGAAGCCCAGCGACTATGTCTTCCAACCGAGGGATCTACGCGGGCAGGACGCCGTGGCGTACGAGGCGCTAGTGAAGTGGGTCAACTCCTTCCGGCTTGCTGAGTGCTGGACAAGCAAGGGCAACCCGATCTTCGAGGAAGATGGGAGTCAGAGGGTCGAGTGTTGATTCATCAACGTTAAGGCACTGCTGGAGTGCAAGACTCCCGCGGACGCTGAGAAGCTGCTCGGTAGTCTTAGTTATTTAGATTTTGTTCATGTTATTTCTTTTCCTCGTATCTAACGTGTTCGCGTTTTGTTTGTGCAGGTGAGATGCCTCAGGCGCATGACAGGGTCGTAAGGAACGCTCTCGCGAGGAGTAAGGCCGGGGCGGCTCCTCCGAAATCCCGGTTTATTGGTGCTCGTGCTCCTCCTCCTGTTCAAACTGCTACGGGGACCTCTTCTTCTCCTACTTCTGCTCCCCGGGGGTCTCCTCTTTCTTTGACCAGTCGACCCAAGCGGCCAAGGTTTAATGATGTTGTGGACCTTACCCGGGTGCCGGAGAAAGGGAAGTTCGAGCTTCCTCCCTGTATCCTTGACAGGAGGTTTTTCGAAGGCAACTCTTTAGTCGTTCCCCGGGCGGAATCTCTTCGCTTGGAAGGTATGGATCGCCTGAGCAAGAGGGCGCTGGTGGCCCAAGACGCTTCTGCCTTAGTCAGGATGCTAGAGATGTCGGTTGTTTATGCTAAAGGGGACTCTGCAACTGAGTCCGAACTCAATGTTGTCCGGGCTTCGGTGGCATCCCTCAAGGAAGAAGCCAAAAGTGTCGGCGAGGCTCGAAAGAAGGCTGAAGAAGAGGCGGTTAGGCTGAAGGAGGAGAACTCCAAGCTGGAGGCGGAGAAGAAAGCTGTTGAGGAGCTAATCAGGGAGCTGAGGGAGGTCAATGCCCCGGGTGTCGATGAGCCGGATGATGTGAAAGAATTGAAGACTAGATCCGAGCTGGTTGCTCGCATGCTGCTGGCCGAAGACGATGGTATTGTCATCGCGGAGGAGTCTTTCAAAAATGTCGTGGCTCAATTACGGGTGGTGAACCCTGAGCTCGATTTTTCTGTCGAGGGTACTCACTACCTGGCGCATGTAGAGAACGGCCGTATTGTCGTGCCCGACGGCCTCCTTGAAGGTACCCCCGAGGATCAGCCCGCAGAGGACCAGGGACCCCAGCCAGAGCCTGTCGAGCATGCGGATGAGTGAGGAATTTGTTTTTTTTTATGTTGTTGTAATCTGTCCGGCCTGCGTGTCGTGGAATTGCGTGTAATTTATTTCTTGGGGGCGTGGCCCCCGTTTCATGTAACAAAGTACAATCGTGGCCCTTGCGGCCACTTATTATGTTAACTTATCACATGTTTAATTCTGTTGTTTGTATGAATTTACTTGCTTTTATTTTTAGCTAAGTATCGTATTCATGCTCGTTGCAAGTGTATATTTGCCCGTGATTGGGAGTATTTGACTTGCACAAATATTTTAGGGGAATCGCTCGTTGCAGATGTGTTCGACAGTGAGGAGAACTGGTCGAACTGCCGGGGAATGTCCTGGCGGGGTGCGGAGCTCAGGTCGCATTTGAGGCCTGAGTTCGCAGCGTGAACGTCCCATCGCGAGCTGGGGTTCTGCCAGTCATGGTACTTTGACGACAACGATGCTCGATCGAGGACCGTCGTCGAGCAGTGGCCCGACTCGTTACTGAGCGAGGTTCTGCTTTATTCGTATGCGACACTTGTACCTAGACGGGCATAGTGGTCGGTAGCTGACGTTCGTCATTGCGACGGGTAGAATCAAGGATTTAGCTGTAGTATTGTTTTAGGTTTTCAGCGTTCCATGGTCGAGCAAGTTCTTCCCCAGAGAGATGTTCTAGGTAGTAGGCCCCATTTTCCGTTTTTGCTCGCACACGATAGGGTCCTTCCAAGTTGGCTGCTAGTTTTTCTTCGCGAGAGTCTTTGTGGTTTCTTCTTAGAACAAGGCTTCCCATGTCGAACTCTCGCCGTATCACCTTGGCGTTGTGCCTGATGGTAATTTTTTGTTTTAGTGAGGCTTCTCGAAGGGCTGCCCCGGTTCGAATTTCCTCGACGAGGTCTAGCTCTTCTCTCAACGATTAGTCGTTCATCTCCTCGTCTAGGGGTGACTCTGTCCTCCTAGAGGGCACGTGAACTTCGACGGGAATTATAGTCTCGGTCCCGTATGCTAAACAGAAAGGTGTTTCCCCGGTCGTTGAGTGCGGAGTTGTGCGGTATGCCTACAGTACGCTGTGCAGTTCCTCGACCCATGCCTTCTTTGTTTCGTCCAGCCTTCGCTTGAGGCCTCGAAGGATGACTCGGTTGGCTGCTTCAGCCTGCCCGTTTGTTTGAGGGTGTTCCACGGATGCGAAGTGCTGCTTCGTGCCCAGTTGGGCGACAAAGTCTTGGAACTTCCTATCCGTGAATTGTGTCCCGTTGTCCGTTACTATCACTTGGGGAATACCGAAACGTGCAAGGATGTTTTGTTTGTATAAATGCAGGATGTAGAGGGCAGTTATTTTGGCTAGAGCTTCTGCCTCTATCCATTTTGTGAAATAGTCCACGACCACTATGAAATATTTGTTCTGACTTGATCCTACCACGAAGGGTCCTAGGATGTCTAGGCCCCACCAGGCGAATGGCCACGGGGAGGACATAACCTTAAGCTCTTTAGGCGGAGCCAGGTGCATGTCCCCGTTCGTTGGCATTTGTCGCATTTCTTCATGTGTTCTTTCGCGTCGTTTTGCATGGTCGGCCAGTAGTAGCCTGCCCGAAGATCCTTTCGAGGAAGGGACCTTCCGCCAAGATGTTGGTCGTTGATTCCCTCGTGGATTTCGCGCAGGATGTGTGCGACCATTTCCTCCTCGACACATTTGAGCAGCGGAATGGAGAATCCCCATCTGTAGAGTTTGTCTTCGACCAAGACGTAAGAGCAGGCTCTTCGCCTGACTACGCTGGCCTCCTTTGGGTCGGATGGGAGTTCGTCTTTGGCGAGATAGTTGTAGACTGGGGTCATCCAGCAGTTGTTGTCGCCGATCACCTGTACGTCGAGTGTCGGGGAGACCTTCTCAATACTGGGTCGAGGAAGTACCTCCTGTATGATGGATTTGTTTCTGCCTTTCTTCTTCGTGCTGGCTAATTTAGACAACACGTCTGCTCGTACGTTATGTTCGCGGGGAACGTGTTTCACTTCCACTATTGTGAACTTCGCCATTTCCTTCTTTACCAGGGCCAAGTATTCGGTCAGGTTGTTGTTTTTGGCTTGGTATTCTCCCCGGATCTGGAGGGCCACGAGCTGTGAATCTGTGCAAATGACGACTTCCTCTGCGCCTAGGTCCTCGGCAAGGCGTAGCCCAGTGAGGAAGGCTTCGTATTCATCCTAGATATTGGAGGTTGGGAAAGACAGTGTGAGTGATACCTCGATGATAATTTCTTCGTCGCTCTCCAGTATGATGCCCGTGCCGCTTCCTGCAGAGCTTGAGGCACCGTCGACGAAGATGGTCCATTTGCGTGCTTCGCTCGTGGGGGAGTCTGCGAACGTCATCTCCGCGATGAAGTCGGCCAGAGCTTGGGCCTTGAGGGCTTTTCTGCCTTCGTATTGGATGTCAAATTCGGATAGTTCCATCGACCATTTGAGCATTCGGCCGGCCATATCTGGTCGTCCGAGCAGCTGCTTTATGGGCTGATCTGTTCGAACCACGATCGTGTGAGCCAGGAAGTAGTGTCTTAATCTTCTGGATATGTTGATGAGGGCCAGTGCCACCTTCTCTATCTGTTGGTATCTTAACTCTGGTCCTTGCAGCACTTTGCTCGTGAAATAAATGGTCTTCTGCCCGTTAAGTGTCTCGCAGATGAGGGCGACACTTACTGCTTCGGTTGCTACGGCCAGGTATAGGTACAACGTCTCGCCATTGTCCGGGTGAGAGAGGACCGATGGCTTTGAGAGTGCTCGTTTCAGATGGAGAAGGGCCTTGTCGCACTGCTCGGTCCATTCGAATGCTGCCTCTTTGCAGAGGAGTTTGAAGAATGGTAGGGCGTGCTGGGCGGACTTGGCGTCGAAACGAGATAGTGACGCGAGCATCCCGTTGAGGGACTGGATGGACTTTTTGGACTTGGGCGTAGGAAACTCGGAGAATGCCCGACATTTGTCGGGATTGGCTTCGATTCCTCGTTCAGTTAAGTAGAAGCCGAGGAATTTGCCTGCTCGGACACCGAACGTGCACTTCCCCAGATTAAAACGCATTTTGTATTTCCTGGCCTGTTCGAATACCTTTCTCAAATGGGCAGTATGATCGGTTTCCTCGTGGGATTTTACGATCATGTCATCCATGTAGACTTCGATCATGTCGCTTATTTCTCCCCGAAACACTTTGTTCATCATTCGTTGGTACGTTGCTCCGGCGTTCTTCAGGCCGAAGGGCATTATGTTGTAGTAATAGTTTTCCGATTCGGTCATGAAGGCGGTATATTTTTTGTTGGACATTGCCATTGGGATTTGATTGTAGCCCGAGTAGGCGTCCATGAACGATAAAAGTTTAAAACCAGCAGAATTATCAACAAGTTTATCAATATTGGGGAGGGGTAGGCATCCTTCGGGCATGCCTTATTGAGATTGGTGTAATCAATGCACATGCGCCATTTTCCATTAGATTTTTTAACTAATACAACGTTGGATAGCCAAGTGGTGTACTTGGCTTCCAAAATAAATTTGGCCTCGAGGAGGTCCTTTACAGCTTTTTCAGCAGCCTCCGTTTTCTCCGGAGACTGCTTTCTTCTACGTTGTGCTATGGCCTTGACGGTCGGGTCGATGGTCAGCTGGTGACAGGCGATGGATGGATCCAATCTGGGCATTTCCGTGGCGCTCCATGCGAAGAGGTCGGCATTCTCTCGGAGGCATGCTTTGAGCTGCTTCCTCGCGATGTCAGGCAGGTCTGATCCGATCATCACTCCCCGTTGGGGGTCTTCGCCGAACAGAACTATCTCGAAGTTGCCATCCGGGATTGGGCACATCAGATGGGAGCTGCTGCTGGATGACGTGGACGGGCTGGCTAAAGCTGTTCGTTCTTGCTGTTGGTCCTCGGGGAAGCGACTGTCGAGGTCGATAGAGTCAACCTGGGGCAGAGGCTTGGCCTCCTCGGAGCTGCTTGGCGGTGCTGGCTTGCTCGACACCTTAGGTTTGGGCGCAATGGCGTTGATTCCCTTTGTAGCTGCTTCGAAACACCGTCGGGCAGCTTCTATATCGCCGTGGAGGGTGGCGCCCATCCCTTTCGAAGTGTAATACTTCATCTTCAGGTGGACTATTGAGGGCACTGCTACCAACTCGGCCAGAGTTGGCCTTCCGAAAATGCATTGGTAAAGCGACGGGCAGTCAATTACCAGAAATTGCACCTTGATGGATCTGGCTGTTTCAGCTGATCCGAAGGTCACGATCAGCTTGACGTATCCCCACGGCTTAGTCACAGACCCATTGAATCCCTGTAAATCGGACCCTACGTAGGGGGTAAGGTGCGATTCGTCCAGCTGAAGTGTTGAAAACACCTGGGAGTACATGATGTCGACCGAGCTACCCTGGTCGACAAGTATTCTGCGAACGTCGAAGTTCGCCATCCGGGCTCTGACGAGCAAAGGTATGCTTGAGTTCGGGGATCCGCCAAGGAGTTCCTCCCGGTAGAAGGAGATGGGGACGGAGCCCTTCTGTGCCCGATCAAGCGTGGTAACTTTGCTGGAGCTTGTGTTGATCAGGTGTTTGAACTTCTGTTTCACGGAGCCCACAGTGATTTTGTTGAAACCCTCGCCAGAGATGACCATGGCGGAGGGAAATGTCTCCCACGGGCTGTGGGCTGCGAAATATGTAGGGCGCTGAGCCCGTCCGGGACGTTGAAGTCCTCTGGTCGGGATATGGACATAGCGACCTGTACATTGGCGTCTTCCGAGGAGGGTACCTCCTCCTCGACCTTCTTGGACTCCTGGGCGTCCTGTCGAGGAGTGTCCTTCTTCTTCACGAACTGTTTCAGGTGGCTGTCCCTGATCAGTATCTCAATGGCATCCTTCAGATGGATGCAGTCCTCCGTAGTATGGCCGTGACTATTGTGGAAATGGCAATATTTTGATTTGTCCACGTTTGGTCTGTTCGGAAGTTGTTTGGGAAAGCGGACCCCAGCCTGTTTGAACTCCGAATTGGCACATTCGGACAAAATCTTTTCCCTGGAAACGGTCAGGGGAGTGTAGTCATGGAAGCGCCCGGAGGGTCCCTTGCTGTCGCGGGAGTCCCTCGGACGGTCCTCGTGCCTCCGTTCACCCCGACGAGATATCGAGGCTTCTTCTCCTTTAGAGGCCCGAGCGTTCTCCTGGCGGCGTGATGCTCGGACGTTGCAGGCCGCAATCTTCTCTTCATACTGAATATGAGATTGGGCTTTGAGGATGAGGGCGTCTAAGTTCCTCGGTGGCGCGAGGCCAATGGCTTTAGAGAACTCGGAGTCCGAGCGGACCCCTTGTTCGAGCAGAAACTTCTTCATTTTATCTGTCGTTGGGACCTGCACTACTTCCTTGTTGAACCTCTCGATGTATGTGCGGAGAGGTTCATCTTTCCCCTGGATTATGGCTCCCAGAGAGGCCTCAGTTTTGGGGTGGCGGCGAGATGCTGTGAATTGCCGCGAGAACATCCTGCTCAGCTGTCTCCACGAGGTAATGGACTCCTCGGGCAGTTGCTTATACCATGTCATCGCTCCTTTTCGGAGCGTGGTCGGGAACAGTCTGCATTTGATGGCGCCCCATACGCCTCGGTAGTCTAACAGCGCATCGATGTTCTCGATGTGCTCGTCGGGGTCGGTGGTCCCGTCATACGTGCCAAGTGACGGGGGTTTCTCCAAGCCTTTTGGGAGACGGGTAATCAAGATCTCCTGGGACAACGGGACGCGAGGCTCGTCGTCGCTGCTAGAACTGGTGTATGATGGGGACCGAACGGGATGCTCGCGACGCCGGTTCCTTCGCAGAGAAGGTGAGCGGTTCCTTCGCGGGGAAGGTGAGCGGTTCCTTCGGGGAGAAGGTGAGCGGACCCGTCCTTTAGACTTGATCGGTGGAGATTGCTCTTTCCTCCGAGTACTTTTGTGGTAATGAGCGTGTTGGTCACGCGGGGAGATCTGGTCGCGCTTCCGGGCTGCTCGAGGCTCAGGCTCTTGGCACAATCTTCGGTCAATTTCTCTCCGGGGCTGCGGACTCCTTGATCGTCACTGGTTCCTCCGTGTAGGATGAGATCTAGGACGGTGGGACTCCTCCAACGCCCCGATCCTCTCGTTTTGCTGCAGGATCAGGGTGTTGGTTTTGTTGATCGCCTCCAGGAGGGCTGCCACGACCGGGTCGGCGTTGGGCGGAACAGGAACGGGCTGGTCGTCAAGTGAAGGTTGATCGTTGTTGTGATCAGCAGGGGTAGGGGAAGGAGAAGCAGTGCCTCCATCCCTGAGGAAACGGACATCTCGGAGGAGAGATGACTGGCCGTCAACGTCAAATTTGTTGACGGGGAGGATGGTGGTTTGGAGAGCATCCTTGGTGCGATCTTGGGAGGCCATGATCATGATGATATTTGAGAATTATTTTGATCTTCGGTTTCTGAGGAAAGAAAGATGGGGAGAAAAAAGGTTCTCACAGACGGCGCCACTGATCGTGAAGGCTGGATCAGATCCTGTAGAATCAGGCCGCCAAGTGCGTTAGGGATGCTGGTCGTATGGAGAGGAGGGGGTGTACCTACAAGGTACTCCGACGCTCAAGTAAGAAAGGGTCAGAGAAAAGGGGCAAGTACAAAGTATGAATTCTTAGGGTGAATCTTGGATACCTGACCCTCTCAAGCGAGAGGGTTTATATAGAGCCCCCAACGCGTGGCCAACGGTCCTATTTTCGGGGCGAAATAACCGTTTTCCCCAAAGAATATGTAACTACCCAAACTAGCTGTTATGTCGGGCAGGGTGCCCAAAACTAGCCGTTATGTCAGGCATAAGCGTGGTTTCGGGCACCTGCCCTTAGCTGTTCGGGGAACCATGAAGCCGTGCGTAACGGGCAGTAATTTCGGGGAGGAACGTTGCATTCCTTGCCCGGTTAGAGGGGCAGAAAGGTAACTTTTGCCCCTCTGTGGATTGGACTTAGACAATTTGGGCCGCTCTGGAGCAGAGGCGGATTGGGCCATGTCTAGCCATTGGTCCAGTCCAGAACAATTTTAATGATGAAGTTTTAAATAAGTAAATTTAATATATTGTAAAATTTTCAGAGTGTCACGCTTTTAAGTGTAGAGGTGTAAGGTAAAAAAAAAAAACTCTAGTTTTCTATATTAAATTTGTTCAAAATTAGGCCTCAAATTAATTGATTTCTATATATTACGCATAATAGTTAATCAAAATTTTCATGCATCAACCATACAATAACTTTGTTTTTTTTGTAAGTGTTTTTATTTTACTCATTTTATCTAAAATATATTACTTAAAAATTAAAATTATTGTCCACAAATCCTAACTCAATTGATAAATGTCAATATTTGTATGTTGTACATTATATTACATGTGAGAACTTCTAGTGATTATTATCACTTTATTTAAAAAACAAAACTCCATTATTCATCTATAAACATATAATTTAGGGTTAGTACATATTTTAGTCTCTGCCATTTAGGGCGAATTCGAAAAAGGATTCTGTAAAAAAACACATATTTCGTTGTTGCCTTTTTTATTTTTATTTTTATTTTTTTTAATGTGACGTATCAGTTTTGTTGGATTTTTATATTTATTTTCTTTTTATTTCAATTATACACGTGGCCTTTTTATTATTATTTTATTGTTAAAATGTTAAAATAACTAAACATAAAAATTTTATTTCTCACTAGTGTTAAATCCATGACCTTTTGGTTACAAGGAGACACCTCTTCCACTAGGCTAGCATTTCTTTCTTGTCAATTAGTTTGCTTCAAATATATATATTACAACATGTAATGAATATGTTACATGTAATATGTAATGAATATGTAATATATTTATTTGTTTGTTCCAATTTAATTAATATTTATATAATTAATATTAACATATAATTAAAAAATAATTAAAAATAATTAAAAAAACTAAAATTTATATTAAAAATTAAAATTTATAATAAAATATTAAAAAATTACATTACTAATGTATTATAATGTTAAATAATTAATATTAATTAAAATTTATTTTTTAAACTATATTATTAAATATAAATATAATAAATATATATATTAGCGTTTATATAAAATATAAAATAAATTATTTCAAACTAAATTAATAAAATGTTAATTATAAATATAACAAATATTAATATGAAATTAAATGAAATAAATAAATAAAATATTTATTTAAATATATTATTAACATATTATAATATTAATATTAATATTTTATAATATGTTAATTATTTCATTTTAATATGTTAGTTACTTCATCACAATACGTTAATATTAATTTATTATAGTTTAGTTAAAATGTTAATATTAATTTAGTTTAGTTTTTTTATTAATAACAATTAAGTTAAAACATTAAAAAATATTAATTTAGTTTAATTTAGTTTATATTAATACTATTTTAGTTCAAACATTAATATTAATTTAATTTAGTTTATGAAACAATAATATTAATTTATAAATAAAATACTAAAATAAAATTAAGTTTATTAAAACATTTGAAATGATGTAGTTAAATAAAATTTAATTTAGTTTATATTAAATATTAAATATTAAATATTAAATAAATAAACTGAAAGTATTAAATATTAAATATTAATTATGTATATTAAAAATATTTTAGTTTAGTTTAGATCAGTTTATATTAAATATTAAATATGTTAATTAACATTAATTATGTATATTATAAATATTTTAATATAAACTTAAAGTATTAATTAAAATAGATAGTAGTAAACTGAAAGTAGCAAACTAGAAAATTAAGTAGTAAACTAGTACCAAAAAAAAATTAAGTAGTAAACTGAAAGTATTTAATTAGCATTAATATTTATTGCATACTATAAATAGTAAACTGAACGTATAATATAAGTATTTGTTACAAAAATTTAATAAAAGAAACAATTAGCTTAGTGGAAGAGAGTGACACTTGCAAGTAAAATGACATGTGTTCAATACTTGGTGTTGACAAACTTCTAAATTTTTAGTCATTTAACATTTCAACATACAAATAATAAAATAATAATAAAACGCCATGCGTGTATTTAAAATAAAAAAATTATATAAAAATCCAACAAAGCTGACACGTTACATGAAAAAAAATAAAAAATAAAACCAAAAAAAAAAAAAAAAAGCCAACAAAAAAATAAAATAAAAAACCAACAAAACAGCGCCACATCACCAGATTCTGCGGACTGTGTCGACTGAGAGGCCAAAATGAAAGAATCTTCAAATGGCAGAGATGGAATCTGTGTTTTTTTTTACAGGGTCCTTTTTCAAATTCGTCCTAAATGACAGGGGCTAAAATGTGTATTAACCTTATATTATACAACCACTTCTCTATATAGTTTTGTTTTAAATAGTATCACATTGTTCAATCGGAGTATTTAATATTAGTGGACTCTGATAAATCTTTATCCTATTTGATCAGTGGGTGTAATATCCTATTGGGTTCCGCTGTGCTCTGAGAAATTATCTGTTAAGATGATTAGAGTAACCGATGAGCTCAGAACACATCAAATTAATATTATCTGACCCTGAGGTTTTATCAATTGATACTTTAGAGACAAATTGGACATTTAGGTTAGTGTTACTAACTAAATGATATCTCTGCATATCATATTCATTTCCTTTCCTCTTCATTTGGTGACAAGTTAGAAAGAAAATTAGTAAGAGGTAGAGAGGAGGAGGAGCAAAAGGGAGAAAGAAGAGAAACCTATAAAAAGAAGAGCAAAGAGCTTGGATCATCACCTCTTCTTCATCAAATCATCCCAACATCTTCTTCATCTTCTTCATAGGTGAGTTTTAGTTAGAACCCTAAGTGTAGAAACTTAGGTTAGAACTTTAATTTGGATTAATTATGTTAAATGTTGTTTCTATGGTTGATATATGAAATAGAATGCATAACATGATTAGGTTGTGTGATAAATTGCTGAATAATCCTTGTTATGGTGATGGATCATGTTTTGAATGGTTTTGGTTTGAGTTTACACCATTAAAAACAGGTTTTTATGCTTCTGGTTCAGTGGTAACCGGTTACTCACTTTGAAGTAACCGGTTACATGCAGGAAAAATTGAGGTCCTACGTGAAAAATGAACGAAGTAATCGGTTACTCACTTTGAGGTAACCGGTTACCAAAATGTGTCTCTAACTCTCATTTTGATTATGTTTTGAACAGTGCAGCTTGAGTAACCAGTTACTCATTTTGAGGTAACCGGTTACCACTGTTATGATTTTTGAAAAATGTTTAAAAATTGATATCTTTTGGATCGTAATTCCGATCGATGCATAATGATAGCCGTTGGAAAGCTATGAAAATATCCTACGTGATAAAAGTGAAAAATATCGATTTCGATACCCGATTAAATAAATCGGAGGGAACCCAAGAGTTATGTTAACTTTGTAATTGAACTATTATATGTAATTTGATTATACAATTGTATTATGCTTTGTCTAATCTATTGTTGTTAAGCATGTTTGAGAGGGTATGCATGTTTAAAATATGGAATAGGAAGAGTGAGGAACCCTTGTCATGAATCTATATTAAAACCTAGTAATGTGGCTAGGAAATTGATAGATAACCTAAATGACGACGCTCGAGCACGCAAGACCGAGGCGTGTATCCAAATACCGAACAATATAGAAAGAATAAGACACTAGTATGGAACACGTGTAAACCATGGTAATCATTGAGAAAAGGAAAATGAGGCCTAAAGGCAAGTGTGGCCTAGAATTGTTGGCTACAATCACGGTTGTATGTGAAATCACGTAATCGTAACCTTTTCCCCAATATGTGTCGTTTCATGAGTAACGAGCTCCTCTGGAATGAATGCACGATTACTTGGTAGGTTTGATTCCCGAGTATAGTACGAATATAACCTATATGGTAAAGAGACTTGTGACGGTGTACTGACCGTGTGAAGTGACGAATTAAGGTGATAATGTGTCCCTTAGTTCCGAATCCATCTCGTATGCCAAATAATCTACGAGGATCCATGACTTGTTCCGACTTCTAGACGTAGAAGAGGATGGGAAAAGGGGATGTATTGACAAGGTTGTCGATTAGTGCTAATTTTGAGTTAACAGACTCATAAACATGTTTTCATATAGTGTGAGATTTTGAACTCAAGGTCACTTCCCTCCCCTTTTGACTTGAGTTAGGGTGATAGAACCTTGTAAAGCTGAGAGAATCTATAAGATAGGGAACTCACTGAGATTTAATATCTCACCCCATGTTGTTGATTATATTGCAGATACTTCAGGTTTCGCGAAGGGTAAGGATAAGGTCGTTTGATTATCCTTACATATCTTGGCTTTTTGGGATGGCATGACTTTAGTTGTGGAGATTTAGTTTAAGATCATTGTTTTGATCTAGTTCTTAGTGCTTTGGAACATCTTGTATACATTATGCCATAGTTTTAGTTCCTTTGTATTTTGGGCATGTAATTTATACAATGTGTTAACTAGGAACTTATGGTATTTCAATATCAAAACTTGGATTCATGTATAATATATATGCTTTGATGTATGTTATTATATATGGGTGTTACAGTGGGAGTGCTTGTGTACACAATCATATAATCTGAAAAAATTTAGATTATTATTCTCATTGTGTCATATATTCTTACGCACACTATAAATATGACATATTCTAGAAAGACTTCAAAATATGAAATAATTATAACAAGTCTTATTCTGTTATACTGAGATATATTATTCTCTTAATCTCAGAAAACATCATAATTTGATGTTTAGGTCGATATTGAAAAGACACAATAATTCTTTAGCATGCAATAATATTGTGTTATTCTATCTTCAATATCGATTATTCTTTAATATAACAATATGCTATAATTTATATTTATTCGATTCTATTAAACTTATCATGCATTCCTTTAAGATTTTGCCTCGATTGTAGATCCCTTAGGCAGTGTGATAGATGTGGGATGGTGGGAAGGTGAGGTTTGGAGATGGAAGATTCAACCCAATTTATAGAATCAACCAGAAGCATATAGTTTGTTGGCAGAGGAAATCCAAATTCTATTGTCGGACATAGTACCAGTGTCGTCGGTAATTGAAAAATTATGTTGGACAGATGGTGATAATGGCGTTTTCATTGTAAAATCTTGTTATGTTGTCTTAGATTCAAGGATTCATGAGGTGGTGGTGACGAATGACTTGAAAGCAGCGTTGAAAATTCTTTGGAATTTAAAGGTTCCTTTAAATATTCAAATGTTCTATTGGAGGATGATTCTCGATAAATTACCAACAAGATATCAATTATCTCATAGAGAAATTGTGGTTGATGATAGAGACAAGTGGTATGGTCTTTGTTTTCAACAAGAGGAAAATAATGTTCATTTGTTCAAAATGTGTGAATTAATCAGAAAGCATTGGACTGCAGTAGATAAATGGTCGGGCATCCAAATAGATTTAAATCATGAATGTCTCTCAAGTTTTATTATGCACAGTCATCTGGTGAGGGATGAGGATAATCACAACAAAATTAGTGTCATTTGGTTAGCTACTAACTAGAATATCTGGTTGATGTGTAATGTTATTATGTTCCAAAGTAGTATCTTTAATTTGAAGGGTTGTTTATTGACTATTAAACTTTTGTCTTGAAAGTGGATAGATTTGTGATGTAAATTGTAGCTTTTATGATTGATATACCTCGCCTTTGGATTTTCTTAGGAAGAGAGGATAACCTTTGTTGTATTGTGATGGGTTAGAGTACCCCTTATACTCTTTTAACTTTGAATGAATTCATTGCTTATTTAAAATAAAATAAAATAAAATAATACATTAATCTCAATAGAAAATGACATTTGCTAAATGAGACATATAAACATCATTTGTTTTTATAATTTACCTATCTTTCACAACTGAGTTCTAAATTTTTCGCCCCTGCCTCTTTTCCCAATAGATGTATCATAACAACCAGTACCTATAACAATCTCATGTTGCCGTTTAATATTTTCTTCCCATAATAATATTTTTTCTGATATAAAAATATCTATAAAAGAAACATTCGAATTCTTTTAACGAAGAAGTAATTAAACATACTTATGCAATGATGAATGCCTCTGTAAAGACCTCGGGAGCTCCACACATTTTAATTCCATTTTATTTATAATGGTAAGTAATAAAAGCTCATTTAAAAGGCTACCACATATCTCACCTTTTTCTACCACGTTTTTCAAGGTCTCTTACCTTTTTTTTAAATGTTTAGTGAAGTTTGAACATTAAATTTTAGAGAGAGAAAAAAATGTAAAATGTTTTAATGATGAACTTTTAAAGAAGTAAATCTAATATATTGTAAAATTTTCAGAGTGTCACGATTAAGTGTAGAGGTGTAAGGTAAAAAAAAAACTCTAGTTTGCTATATTAAATTTGTTCAAAATTAATTGATTTCTATATATTACGTATAATAGTTAATCAAAATTTTCATGCATCAACCATACAATAATTTTGTTTTTTTTAAGTGTTTTTATTTTACTCTTTTTTTTTTAAATATATTATTTAAAAATTAAAATTATTGTCCACAAATCCGAATAGTGTTGTACCCATGACCGTTTGCTTACAAGGAGGCACATCTTCCACTAGGCTAGCATTTCTTTCTTGTCAATTAGTTTGCTTCAAATATATATATATATATATATATATATATATATATATATATATATATATATATATATATGAGAAATGCTAACATACACCCAAAAGTGGTGGACCCCACACAAAAATACATTACATATATTTTCTTTCTATTTTTTTCTTCATCTTTCTAATATGGGTCCCACCTAAAATTGGTGGGCCACACACAAAAATACACTAAGGTGTATGTTGCTAATGCACACCTACATGGGTGTGCATTAGCATAACCATATATATATATATATATATATATATATATATATATATATATATATATCAAATCTATGACAACCCTCTACCCAATAAAAAGTGAAAATATTGAGTATGTTGTGGGATTAATTATTTTAGTGGAAAATGAATGAGAAGAATGTTATGTTATTATATGTGTTGCTTGTAATATTTGTGATTATACCATGTCTATCTAATTGTGAATTGCGAGTGAAAGAAATATGCATGTTAAAATGAATTAGGAAGAGTGAGGAAACTTTACCCCAAAACAAATGGCATAGTTAAGATTGTTATAATTCTAGGTTGTGACTAGTAGTGTGATAGAAACTCTGGATGGCGACGCTCGTGCATTCATTGACGAGTTATGGTCTAGAGTAGATAATATAGATGACAACGCTCGTGCAGAAGAAGCTGAGGCGTGTGTCCATCACCGAATGGTATAAGAAAGAGTGAAACACTAGTATGGAACATGTGTGTGAACCTTGTATTCTTTGTGAAAGGCGAACGTGGCCTTAAGGCATTGTGGCCTTGTGATTGTCGAATGCAATCACGTTGTGTGTGAGATCACGTAATCGTAACCGATTATCTTGTGAGTGCGTTTCATGGGTCTCGAGCTCCTCTGAAACATGTGCACAACTACTTGGCAGGTTTGATTCCCGCGTGCAGTACGAATCGCGCTCTGGGAGCGTATGCTTCTGACGATATAAGGCCCGTGTAAAGTGACGGTTCATAACGGTAAAAGGACCGTAGAACCCGAATCCATTCGTATGTCAAGTAGGTTACTAGGATCCATGACTCGAGTCGACTTCTAGACGTAGAAGCGGACGGGAAAAGGGGATGCTTAGGTGTGGTTATCTATTAGTGATATTTTGAGTTGATGAACTCATGACATGTTTCCGTATAGTGTGAGATTGTGAGATTGTGTACTCGAGGTCATTTTTTTCCCTTCCCCTTGACTTGAGTTAGGATTGGTAGAAGATTGTAAAGCCGAGAGAATCTATAAGATAGGGAACTCACTGAGATTTGATGTATCTCACCCCACTATGGTTGCTTTATTTCAGGCGTGATTTGCAGGTTTGATTTACAAGTGGAGCGATGCTTGGATGTTTCAAGAGAAGCTTGACTTTAGTATTTTCCGCTGTGTATCATTTTGTTGTATACAATTGAGGATATTGTATATTATTCTTAAATTTTTATTTTTGGCTAGTTTCCATGTCTTGTGCCATAGATTGTGTTTATGTTTTAGAAATGGGCAAGTATGTGAATTACGCCATTAGGCACTTATGATGGTGTCAGTACCAAATAAAATGCTTGTACTGTATTATTCTAGATATATATTATACAGGGCGTTACAGTTGGTATCAGAGCAGGTCGTGTCCTCGACCTAGCCTTGAAACATCATAAGTAAATCTATTCCTGCCTTTTAAGTGTGTCTTGCCATCATGAAACTTAATATCATACTATGTAGTGTTGGGCCTGATCAACCTAATACTATGTATGTGATAGGTATAATCATGTTTGAGCGACCACGAGGACTCCGAAGTGTTTTCGAAACTTGTGTTGTGAGGGTAGGCTCAAGCCGAGAGTTAGTAGTAAGGAGTTGGTCAGCTCAGCGAGGTTTTAGTAGAAGTTGTGCTTGGGTAGCATGGAAGTTAAAGAGTGGTGTGTTGTTCAAGCAATCCTTTGGAATGGATGGAGTCCGAAAGTTAAGGATCTCTATTGGACGATTGGTTAAGGTATTAAGGAATACGTAAAATTGCTAGTAGAGATGGATTGGCCACTAGTATGGATTAGGATTTCAAGTAATCTCATTCCGTGAAAAGGAAAAGTTGTTTGTGGAACGTGTGACGTAAGGTCTGGAAGTGAGATAAATTTTGGTGCTTCAGTCTCTAAGGTCACTATGGTATTTTGAATGGACGAGAGTATCTTAAGAAATGTGTTCAGAGCAATGTCTTCCAACCGGCTAAAGGTAAAGAGTTAAGGACGTTCGGCTTTTATGAGAACCTAAAGTAGTAGGGAAGTGTGAGAAGGAACACAAGGATGTGTTTACATACTTCAAGTGAAACAAGTGTGTACCGGATGAAGAGTGGGAGATGAATTGTGTATATTCAGTTATGTAGAGAGATTAAGTTTGATATATTAAATTAATGTTTTCTGTTTTCAAGTAAGAGACCACTTTGGAATTTGGAATTTGTTAAGTTACCCAAGGAACAGTATACGGTATTGTGTCGGAGAAAGTTTGGACTTGAGTTAGTAACAAAAAGTGTTGTGATACGGACCAGAAAAAGTGTGTGTTAAGGAATAGAGTAAGTATCTGGGATTTTAAGGAATTTTTAGTAAGATGGTTTGTATTTGGACCTAAGAGGATTACAAAGGAAAGCGAAGTAACGCGGTGTGAAAAGCGTTATCGATGGTATGTTATGAGGAAGTGTAATCACGGATGGCTCACCCGTGAGGACCCTAATAGTATGACGTGGAATGAGAAAGTTACACCTTGGTATTAAGAACAAGCGTAGTAGTAGCACCTTGGTCACAAGTATACGTGATGGATCCTTATTCTTGAGACAAGTGTGAAGAGACGTACTTTGTGGAACAATGAATATTGTATTTTAAGAAGTAAGACTGTGGTAAGACAACGAAAAGCAAATCAGGACTTACTACGGACTAAGCGTAAATCATGGAACGATTTATACCGGAAGGGTTTTGTGAATAGTTGACGAGAATTGTCGGTTGCGAGTATTTCATTAAGTAATTTGGTGTAAGTGGGATGTGAAATTCTGGCCTATATATCAGATGTCCTATCGAGACGTCGAGACACTGATATATGACAACAATGAACAAGTTCAATACAATAGTGTGCAGAATATGTAAAGAACACCAGAAATTGTTAACCCAGTTCGGATCTAACTATCCTACATCTGGGGGCTACCAAGCCAGGGATGAAATCAATATTCGATAGTATCAATTCACTGATAACCACACCCAGTTCAATCAGCTCACTTAATCACTACCCTTCCTATGACTTCTACCTAAGACTCCCCTAGGTATGAGGCCCTCCTCAAATCCCTCTTCAATCACAACCCGTGACTGGTTCCTTACAAGACAAGTAACAATGGTCGAAACACAAATTCTCAATACTTCACAGCTTATGAGAATTAACACACAGCCACTCAATGCTTAAAAGCTTATGAGCAACCTTACACAACTTACACTACAGTCCTTATACTGTTATCATAAGATACCAGTTAGGCTCACAAAATACAAGAACACAACCCTAAAAATACATGTAAGTTCGACACCTAAAACTAGGTTTACATCAGTCAATATATAGCAATTAATCTGGACTGAATTGGGCTTCAAAAACGCAGCAAATAGACTGCTCACAAATCTGCAAAATTAACTCCAACAAAATAGGTCTTAAATCCAAAGTTTCCTATTATGTCTCCATAATAAACAGCAGCAAATCCAAAAACCACCAAATAAACACAATCCAAAAATGCTTTGGATGCCACATAGGATAACCAAATATTCACAAAATATTCAGTAACAAATCATAGTAACAGAATTTGCATTAAAACTGACTTCACAGCGCGATGTCCTATGAGCTGCCATGGAACATCTTCATTCGACATATTGAAAGCAGCCACTTAGAACATTATGATTCAACATCTTGCTGCTATAATAGTTTTAGCAAAATAAATGCCAACCACAAAAGCACAGAAATAACAATCTCCCCCTTTGGCTTATTTTGGCTAAAACTACACACACACAAACAAACTTTCAAAGAAGCACAAACAAACTATCCAAATATCAGACAGCAGCGAAAACACCAAAAAAAATGACTGCATAGCAGCATCCCCCTTCAGCTGCAAACAAACACTCAGTCCAGCAAACAACTCATCATAGCAAACGAGCAAAAACTCCCCCTCAACAGCAGCAACAATCCACATTCTCCCCCTCAACAACTGCAGCAGCACACCATCTACCTGCAGCACACATAATCTACCTGCAGCACACACACTCCCCCTCAACAGCACAAGCACATAACAATGTTGCTCCCCTTCACATACCAATAACACAGCTCCCCCTCACACTTACTACTCCCCCTTTTTAGCCACAAATATGACAAAGAGAGGTCACAGACAAATGTAAACATATTACATAGCAATATATTGTTCAAAACCAAAATAGAATTAATTTATCCTAAAAGAAAAAACAAAAACAGAAAATAAACTTGCAGATAGCCTATAGCTATTCAGCACTGTCCTCTTCATCAGCAACCTTATCACTTTCACCTTCAGATTCAGAAGCACCATTCTCAGAACCATAATCATCCGACTGCTGGACACTCCTTCTATCAGACTCAGTAGATTCACCTTGTCCATCATCTTCAGTCAGCTCTTGATCTTTAGCAGCATTTCTCTTTTCAACCAAGGCTTTAATCAGCTGCTCGAGCTTTGCCTTCCTTGTTGTATCTCTCCTGATAGATTCTTCCAGCTCTTTGCAAGTTTCTTGCATCTGTGCAATGGCTTCATCATCAAGAGTGGCATGACTTAAAGTTGAGGAGGATGTCCCAACAACATCAGACACATGAACTCCACCTAGCAGCCTATAATGCAAAGTCATTGGAGGTTTTCTCTTGCTGACTTTGTCACTTCTTACTAAGCAATCAGGAAATTGGTCCAGGATCATTCCACAGATTAAGGATGGAAAACATATGGGTAGCTTAACAGCATATGAGCTAGCTTGCTTCAAAACTTGTTCAAAGATATATGCTCCAAAGTTGAAAAGGACCTTCTTTCCAATAGCATAGATGAATTTTCCAAGCATGGATGAGATGGTGGAAGTATGGTTGGTAGAAACCCAGTTTACCACTGCAATTCTGTGAAGGATAGCATATTTGACACTTAGCTTCCCAGAAGAGAGCTTTCCTTCATTTGGCCAAACTTTAATGCAACCACCTGTTATCTCCTCACAGATTTCATCATCTGTTGCTCCTAACTCAGCCTGATGGTCCGTAGGTCTCCCCAGAAAGTTATTAATCACTTTGGGAGAAAATTTCACAGCTTTGCCTCTTACATAGACTTCTCAGAGTTTGCTATTACAGTCTTCAGGGATACTCACAACAAACTCCTTAAGCAACTTCTCATAACATGGTCCTATGTCAGACACAGTCTTCATCAACCCAGCAACTTCAATAAGATCAACCACTTCCTTATACTTGTTGAAGTCTTTTCCCAGTTCTCTCTCTAAAGCTACTCTTCTTTGGCTGACAATTTTCCACCTATCAGTTTGCCTCTGAGACCTGACAGTTTGATCCTCCCTTCTCCCACTGATGTCCTGGACATCAGTTCCAACATTTGACTCATTCAGGCCTGTGACCCTCCTTTTCTTGATTAGAACCACAACTTTACTCCATTGCTTAGAGGGACCTGCTCTAGCCTTTCTTTTGTTACTCCCCACATTAGCAGATTTCCTAATCATTTCTGCATCCTTTGAATTCTCAGCCATAATGGTATTCTCTTTTCTACTCTTAATTCTTTGTAGTATGTCAGCTATTGGTTCCTCATCAGAGTTTTTCTCAGCAACATTACTACACATCTCAGCCCTCTTCTTGCTTCTTCTTTCCCTAGCCACCTGAACTGGTATACAACTCTCAGTCCTATCAGTAGGACTATTATTTGTATTTCCATCCATGGATGTTGGGACATCAGACCCGACATCTTTATCAGCTTCACTAACAGAAATGGTGGCAAATCTTCTAAGACTCTGATCTCTACTGAAAACATTATCATCAAGAGTCCTACTATCATTCTTAGTTTCATCCACCCTCCTATATGAATTCTTATCAGTAACATTTTTTCTAGAGCTTATCTTATCAGAATAAAACCTAGTAATCATTTTGTCTTTCTTCCTAGATGAAAGGGGTTTAGACTTCTTACTTGACATACTTTCATTCACAGAGTGGGAAACTGGTTGCTCACCTCTAGTGTCAGCAGGAACAACATTCAACGGGGCGATATCAAGAACAAGGTCTGTGAGTTTGATCATTCGGTGAGGATCATAGTCTTCATCATTGACTTGAGAAGTTCTTGAATCAGCAGGAGAATCATGATGTTGAGACATTTTTTGTTGCTCACAAAATGCAGTATTGAAGAGAGTAAGAGCAAACCCTAGCGGAGAAGAGTCTTGAAAGAATAGGTCAGATGAAGTTTTTGCACTGTAGGATTGAAGTTGGAATGTGTTAGCTGGGCTATTTATAAGTTTTGTAAACGGGTCCTTATACACGTGCCATTCACAAGTTCTTTGGTTTAACACTTCCACAATAGTACTTTCATCTTTCCACAAATAGCAATTCTCTGAGGTTCTTTCACCTCTCATAACAACAGAATTCTTTTCATCCATTATTAAACATTCGTAGTTTGTAAAGATGACCCTAAGACCTTGATCACACAACTGGCTTATGCTTATTAGGTTAGTATCTAATCCTTCAACAAGCAATACTTCTTCCAGAATTGGCTGTCCTGGACAATCCACTCTTCCAACACCAAGCACTTTTCCTTTTGATCCATTACCAAAACTCACCTCATTAGGTGCATGATACTTAACATCTGACATATATCTACTAACACCAGTCATATGTCGAGAACATCCACTATCAAAGAACCATTTTTCATCGGTAGAGACTCTGAAAGACTTGTAGTCCCTATGTTCTTTTACAATATCCTTTGAAGTCCATATCCTTTTGTTTCAACCCTGCTCTTTTTTCTAATATACTGTTGCATGGGTTTGGGATAACCATGTAGCTTGTAGCAAAAAGCTTTTATATGACCAAACTTCCCACAATGGTAGCATGTCCATCTTTGATTCTTTTTCTTTATGAACTTCTTCTGATGTCTGGGAGGATGTTGCAACATGTTATTCAACATCTTCAAACTTCTCTTATCTTGAACGGGTACTTCCTCAGATTTCTTTCCTTCATCTAATTCATTTGTACCTTCAAATCCAATACCACTGACATTTCTAGCATCTCTTCCTGACTTCAAAATTTCATCAAGTACATCAGAACTCCCATTTAACATTCTGACATTTTTGATCATGTTGTCCAGTTTTGAATTCAAAACATTTACTTCACTTTGTAGATCAGCTATAGTAGACACATGCTCAGTATTCTCAGCTTTTAAATAAACAATAACACATGCTTGTTCTTCTTTCGGCTGACATACTTCTTCATGTTCAATGCACAACTTCTTATAAGAGATAGCCAGCTCTTCAAAAGTAAGCTCTTCTTCATCTGATTCACATACTCCTGTTAATGCTGTCACCAACTTTGCAGATTTCTCATCAGCTTCAGTTTCAGAATCATCTTCTGACCATGTCACAGATAATCCCTTCTTCTGTCTTTTGAGATAAGTGGGACACTCAGTTTTTACGTGCCCAAATCCTTCACATTCATAGCATTGAACTCTCTTCCCTTCGAGAGACTTATTTTGAACATTTTCTCTTGACTTCCAGTCCATCCTTTTCAACACTTTATTAAATTGTCTTCCAATCAACACTAGCTCTTTGGACACATCTTCATCTTTGACCAGTTTTCCTTCATCATCTGAGTCATCAGCATTCGACACAAATGTTATACTCTTCTTCTTTTCAGCTTTTTCACTGAATCCTAACTCAAAAGTTTGGAGTGATCCCATAAGCTCATCCACCTTTATCTTGTCAATGTCCTGAGGTTCCTCTATAGCAGTGACCTTCATATCAAATCTCTTAGGTAGAGACCTGAGAATCTTCCTGACCAGCTTGTCGTCAGACATCTTTTCTCCTAAAGCACTTGAGGCATTTGCTATCTCAATGATATTCATGTGGAAGTCATGAATACTCTCATCTTCCTTCATCTTCAGATTTTCAAACTTGGAAGTGATGAGTTGAAGCTTTGACAACTTCACCTTTGAGGTTCCTTCATGTGTGACTTTCAAGACCTGCCAAGCCTCTTTGGCAATAGTACAGTGCTCAATCAGCCTGAAGATATTTTTGTTGACACCATTGAACAATGCATTCATAGCTTTAGAATTTCCAACAGACCCTTTGTAGTCAGCATCATCCCAGTCCTCTTCTTCCTTTAGAACATCAGTAAGATTTCCTTCTCCATCTCTTACCTTTGGAGGCTCCCAACCTTTGAGAACAGCTTTCCATGCTTGATCATCCATGGACTTTATGAAAGCTATCATCCTAGGTTTCCAATACTCATAGTTTGAACCATCCAGCAGAGGTGGTTTATTCAGAGCTCCTCCATCCTTGTCCATTGTACCAGAAAGTACCTTCCCTGAATCTCACCCAGAAATAACTAAGGGTGCCTGCTCTTGATGCCAATTGAAATTCTGGCCTATATATCAGATGTCCTATCGAGATGTCGAGACACTGATATACGACAACAATGAACAAGTTTAATACAATAGTGTGCAGAAAATGTAAAGAACACCAGAAATTGTTAACTCAGTTCGGATCTAACTATCCTACATCTGGGGGCTACCAAGCCAGGGATGAAATCAATATTCGATAGTATCAGTTCACTGATAACCACACCCGATTCAATTAGCTCACTTAATCACTACCCTTCCTATGACTTCTACCTAAGACTCCCCTAGGTATGAGGCCCTCCTCAAATCCCTCTTCAATCACAACCCGTGATTGGTTCCTTACAAGACAAGTAACAATGGTCGAAACACAAATTCTCAATACTTCACAGCTTATGAGAATTAACACACAGCCACTCAATGCTTAAAAGCTTATGAGCAACCTTACACAACTTACACTACAGTCCTTATACTGTTATCATAAGATACCAGTTAGGCTCACAAAATACAAGCACACAACCCTAAAAATGCATGTAAGTTCGACACCTAAAACTAGGTTTACATCAGTCAATATATAGCAATTAATCTGGACTGAATTGGGCTTCAAAAACGCAACAAATAGACTGCTCACAAATCTGCAAAATTAACTCCAACAAAATAGGTCTTAAATCCAAAGTTTCCTATTATGTCTCCATAATTAGAAACAGCAGCAAATCCGAAAACCACCAAATAAACACAATCCAAAAATGCTTTGGATGCCACATAGGATAACCAAATATTCACAGAATATTCAGTAACAAATCATAGTAACAGAATATGCATTAAAACTGACTTCACAACGCGATGTCCTATGAGCTGCCATGGAACATCTTCATTCGACATGTTGAAAGCAGCCACTTAGAACATTATGATTCAACATCTTGCTGCTATAATAGTTTTAGCAAAATAAATGCCAACCACAAAAGCATAGAAATAACAATCTCCCCCTTTGGCTTATTTTGGCTAAAACTACACACACACAAACAAACTTTCAAAGAAGCACAAACAAACTATCCAAATATCAGACAGCAGCGAAAACACCAAAAAAAAATTACTGCATAGCAGCATCCCCCTTCAGCTGCAAACAAACACTCAGTCCAGCAAATAACTCATCATAGCAAACGAGCAAAAACTCCCCCTCAACAACAGCAACAATCCACATTCTCCCCCTCAACAACTGCAGCAGCACACCCTCTACCTGCAGCACACATAATCTACCTGCAGCACACGCACTCCCCCTCAACAGCACAAGCACATAACAATGCTGCCCCCCTTCACATACCAATAACACAGCTCCCCCTCACACTTACTACTCCTCCTTTTTAGCCACAAATATGACAAAGAGAGGTCATAGACAAATGTAAACATATTACATAGCAATATATTGTTCAAAACCAAAATAGAATTAATTTGTCCTAAAAGAAAAAACAAAAACAGAAAATAAACTTGCAGATAGCCTATAGCTATTCAGCACTGTCCTCTTCATCAGCAACCTTATCACTTTGACCTTCAGATTCAGAAGCACCATTCTCAGAACCAGAATCATCCGACTGCTGGACACTCCTTCTATCAGACTCAGTAGATTCACCTTGTCCATCATCTTCAGTCAGCTCTTGATCTTTAGCAGCATTTCTCTTTTCAACCAAGGCTTTAATCAGATGCTCGAGCTTTGCCTTCCTTGCTGTATCTCTCCTGATAGATTCTTCCAGCTCTTTACAAGTTTCTTGCATCTGTGCAATGGCTTCATCATCAAGAGTGGCATGACTTGAAGTTGAGGAGGATGTCCCAACAACATCAGACACATGAACTCCACCTAGCAGCCTATAATGCAAAGTCATTGGAGGTTTTCTCTTGCTGACTTTGTCACTTCTTACTAAGCAGTCAGGAAATTGGTCCAGGATCATTCCACAGATTAAGGATGGAAAACATATGGGTAGCTTAACAGCAGATGAGCTAGCTTGCTTCAAAACTTGTTCAAAGATATATGCTCCAAAGTTAAAAGGGACCTTTTTTCCAATAGCATAGATGAATTTTCCAAGCATGGATGAGATGGTGGAAGTATGGTTGGTAGAAACCCAGTTTACCACTGCAATTCTGTGAAGGATAGCATATTTTACACTTAGCTTCCCAGAAGAGAGCTTTCCTTCATTTGGCCAAACTTTGATGTAACCACCTGTTATCTCCTCACAGATTTCATCATCTGTTGCTCCTAACTCAGCCTGATGGTCCGTAGGTCTCCCCAGAAAGTTATTAATCACTTTGGGAGAAAATTTCACAGCTTTGCCTCTTACATAGACTTCTCTAAGTTTGCTATTACAGTCTTCAGGGATACTCACAACAAACTCCTTAAGCAACTTCTCATAACATGGTCCTATGTCAGACACAGTCTTCATCAACCCAACAGCTTCAATAAGATCAACCACTTCCTTATACTTGTTGAAGTCTTTTCCCAGTTCTCTCTCTAAAGCTACTCTTCTTTGGCTGACAATTTTCCACCTATCAGTTTGCCTCTGAGACCTGACAGTTTGATCCTCCCTTCTCCCACTGATGTCCTGGACATCAGTTCCAGCATTTGACTCATTCAGGCCTGTGACCCTCCTTTTCTTGATTAGAACCATAACTTTACTCCATTGCTTAGAGGGACCTGCTCCAGCCTTTCTCTTGTTACTCCCCACATTAGCAGATTTCCTAATCATTTCTGCATCCTTTGAATTCTCAGCCACAATGGTATTCTCTTTTCTACTCTTGATTCTTTGTAGTATGTCAGCTATTGGTTCCTCATCAGAGTTTTTCTCAGCAACATTACTACACATCTCAGCCCTCTTCTTGCTTCTTCTTTCCCTAGCCACCTGAACTGGTATACAACTCTCAGTCCTATCAGTAGGACTATTATTTGTATTTCCAGCCATGGATGTTGGGACATCAGACCCGACATCTTTATCAGCTTCACTAACAGCAATGGTATTACCTGGAGTTGATCATGGTTGGTCAAGGTTATACAAGTTAAGAAGCCGCGAGTGAGAATAATATTTCAAGATAGAACAAGCTGGATTGATGGTTTTGAGTTGCAATGACTTTTGAATTTTGAGGAGTTAACCGATTAATCTCAGACGGGTAATCGATTAACATGTGTGCAAATTGTGAAATCCCTTAGGAACCATCATCTGTGTTTTGTTACCTTATGTTTCCCCGAGTGGAGAGTATTACGTGAATGTAACGGGATTGCAAGTAAGTGAAAGACGGAATTGTGTTTTGAAATCGGAACTTGTGGAAAGGTGTTGCGTAGTTGGCCATTTTTTCAGACAACAAGGGAGTTGACTTTGGGGAATAATCTTGTGAACTGTGTTGAGTATGAGAAAGCCTTAAGTGTATTACCGTTGAAAGACTTGAGGACGAAGTTAGAGAATACTCACGACATATTGATCTTGTAAAGATCGTCTCAGTAAGTTAACTATTGGTGTTAGTAAGATATGAGCGATTGGTCAGAATTTGTAATTGCTATCTTCCGTGAGTTCATGGTTTTGGATTTAGACTCCGTGAGAGTGGTACCAGTTGTGTGCAGCTGTGTTTGACCCAGAGAAGGAATTTAAAAGTTATCTTTCCAAGTACGAGTAAGAATTGGACATTCCGAAGTTAAGCATGTAACTTGGAATCGTTTATGAAACGGAACGAGTGAGAGAAGTTGATTCAATTGAGAAGCGTGGCATGTCCTTTGGGGATATGTGTACGTGTAGAGTGATGTATGTGAATTGGTGAGTAGTATGGAAACTCACAATTGTGCTTGGGACGATTTAAGTTTTGATAAGTGGTGACTCGCATATGATTGAAGTTCTACGTTGGTGTTACGCTGTTATTGCTTGAGATCTCGAATCAGCAAGGAACCTTGAGTAAGTCGGAAAGCCGTAAGAATAATTGATATGGAATGTGGTAACCAGAACCAGAGGTTGTTAAACTATTTAGGATATATTATTTCGAGTTTAGAATGAATTTGGAGTTGTATATGTTATGGTTGTAGCAGTGTAACTCCTGTGCTTTATCGTCTAGAGAGTATTGGACAGATGTTAAGATATTGTGTATTGGCGAAGAAATTGTTCTACTATAAGACGTCAACAAGTTTCTTGTACCGTTGATTAGTAGGGATCCCAGTGGATAAGTGTGTTTCTTCGTGGACTATCCGCTACTTGGTAGTGCTTGAGAAATCGTGGTGTTCCACTGTTAGAATTTGGATTGCGCAGTGGAAGGGGATAGATGAAAGAGTTGGTCAGAATAGTAAGGATTTGAAATTGTCGCTTATAAGTATGAAAATAAGATGATCTTGTTCTAAAAGTGTGTTACCTTTGGTGTGATACGAAAGAGATAAATTATCGGATGTAATGGTTACAATGCTTAGTATCCGACCAGACGGAACTGGTAAAGAAGTTGTTTGACAAATTTTGAAATGGTTTTGGATGTTGAAGGATTTATGAAAGGATAGTTGCCAGTAATTGTAGGAAGTTAAGAAATCGCTGTTTTACCTCGCGAGGGTTTGATGAGTGTTTGTTATCCTAAACCACGATAAGGTATTATGGTTTTGTGTTGTGACTCAGTAGAAGAGTATAGAATGGTGTATTCTACCGAAGGTAAGATGTGACAAAGTCTTTTGTATGGAACAACAGATGAATTACGGAAAAAGGAAACTTTGAAGTTAACCCAATATTGGAATAAGAGTATGTTTAAGGACGCGAAGTTTGATGAATTGTTAAAACAAGGATTTTGGTCTGTGTAGTCAAGTTGGAATTGATTACGTCAGAAGTTCTAACGGAAGTAAAGTTGAGTGTGGAATCGAGACAATGATACAAAGGGTGGTTATTGTCGAGTAGAAGAAATTCGGGGGCGAATTTCAATTTAAGGGGGGGAGAGTGTAATACCCCATATTATTTAAACGCCCAATTGGATATCAGATGAGATCAGATGAGTATCTATGTGCTCTATCTTTGGTAAATTGGATTAATGGAATCCTCTAAGTACTTTAAGTATTGACATTTGGGATCAATAGAGCAACTAATAAACTCGGAAGAGATCAATTATTTTATTAAAGAGACGGATTAATATTTATTAATCCGAGAAAGTAATTTTATGGTAACTCTAATAATTGATCAATTGGGTTGAGATGACAAAACAATTAGAGATATTTTACCCTGTTGGATTATATTATATAATATTGGTTTATATATATATATATATATATATATATATATATATATATATTGTAAGTTCCTGGATTGGCTGGAATTTTGGTAAAACAACAAGGTGTTCGATGCTGATGTCATGGTGTTGATGTTGCAGCATTGAGTCTTAGTACTGGGCTATACTAAGTTGTGAAGGTTAACTATGTTTGATGTCATGGGCTTGATGTCATAACATTGCACTTAACACTGGGCTGTGTTAAGGTTGCTAGTTGCTGAAGTGGATGTGTGATGTCACATAGGTGATGTTGTAACATCAGACCTGCAGAACTGAAGCTAATGACAGCATGGGCTTGTTGTTATTAGGGTCGCGTATTAGCTGGAATTGTGGAGAATGTTGACTCGTTGGATGAGAATATCTTGGGCTAGATATTTTCTGTTACATGGGAGATTTGATTGCAGGTTTGTTGGAGAATTAAAAGGTGGAAGATTTAAAAAGATTTTGGGGATAAAATCTGTTTTAAAAGATTCAGTTTTTAATTAACAAATCTGATCAAATATTGTGACAAATCCAATCCAAATTCAAGGAGCTATATAAAGCGCACAAGACCAAGGAAGAAGGTACAGAAAACAGATTGAAGATCAAGAGCTGGAGGCTTAGAGTCTAGGGTTTGTTTAGAGTACTTGTAATCACACTATTCTAGGTTTGAATAGGTGTTGAATTTTCTGTCCTCTCTAGAAGTTGTGAAGCAATAGAGAGTTGTTGATTGATCGAAGCTAGGAAGCAAGATCAAGGGATCTCAAAGAGGTTGTTCTTTGAGTGTTTTAGGGGATTGAGTAGTGTTCTCATATCTAAGTGGTTTCTTAGGTAGAAAGTCACTAGTAGAGTATAAGTTTAGGTGATTGTCAACTGGTGTGTTGAGTCTGTAAATTATATCTACAAGTAGTGAATTTCATCCCTGGCTTGGTAACCCCCAGACGTAGGTAGTTAGACCGAACTGGGTGAACAATTCCTTGTGTTTTTCCTGTTGCTTATTCTGTCCATTATTGCAGAGTGTGTTGTTGTGACATCGCACCTTAACATCACACGTCTGGTACCAGAATTTCAATTGGTATCAGAGCAGGCATCCTGTCTGTCTCTGGGTGAGATCTAGGGAAGTACTTTCTGGTGAAAGATGGACAAAGAGGTTGGAGGATTTGTCAACAGACCCCCTATCTTGGATGGCTCAAACTATGAGTATTGGAAGCCTAGAATGACTACTTTTTTAAAGTCATTAGACAGCAGAGCTTGGAAGGCTGTCATTAAAGAGTGGAAAGCTCCAGAGGTATGTGAGAAAGATGAGGCTGGCAAGGATAAAGAAGGCACCTCAAAGCCTAAGCCTGAAGAAGAATGGACCAAGGAAGAAGATGAGCTTGCCCTAGGGAATTCAAAAGCCCTAAATGCTATCTTCAATGGGGTTGACAAGAACATATTCAGGCTGATCAACTCATGTGAAACTGCTAAGGCTGCTTGGGATATTTTGAAGGCTACTCATGAAGGCACATCTAGAGTTAAGATGTCTAGACTTCAGCTTCTAACATCTAAGTTTGAAAGCTTGAAGATGAAGGAAGATGAGACTATTCATGACTTCCACATGAGTGTTCTTGAGCTGTCAAATGCATCCAGTGCTCTTGGTGAGAAGATGACAGAAGAGAAGCTGGTAAGAAAGATTCTTAGGTCCCTCCCTAAGAAGTATAAGATGAAGGTAACAGCCATTGAAGAATCTCAAGACATCAGCAAGATGAGAGTTGATGAGCTTATTGGATCTCTTCAAACATTTGAACTTGGGCTGACTGAGGAAGAACCAGAAAAGAAGCCCAAGAGTATAGCCTTAGTCTCCACTCCTGCAGCAGCTAAAGATGATGAGTCCCAGGAGGATTTGCCTCAGGCTATAGTTATGTTAGGAAGACAGTTCAACAAAGTGTTCAAGAAGATGAACTATAACTACAGGCCTAATGTCAAGAACATCTCCTCTGACATCAGCAAGTCAAAAGAGAAAGATGAAGAGAAGACTGTCCAAGATAAAGGTGTTCAGTGCTTTGAATGTGAAGGGTATGGACATGTCAAGAAAGAGTGTCCCACATTCTTGAAGAAGCAGAATAAAGGCTTGACAATTTCCTGGTCTGACACTGATAGCGAAGATTAAAGTGAGTCAGCAAAGCATGTTACAGCTTTGACAGGAATTGTTGAATCTGATGATGATAGTGATGAAGAAGTCACCTATGATGAGCTAGCTTCAACCTACAGAGAGCTGTGTTTTAAAAGTGCTGAGATTTGTCAAGAGAACAAGTGTCACAAGGAACAGATTGCTCAGCTTGAGAATGAAAAAGTTGATCTGGAAAATGAAGTGGTGCTAGTAAGAGCTCATCTTGATCAAATGACCAAGTCTGTTAGGATGCTGAACAGTGGTACAGACACTCTTGACAAGATTCTTCAGACGGAAAGGATAGCTGGAGACAGGACTGGATTAGGATTTGTGGTTGAGGGAAAAGTATCTACTGAAGCAAGCACTTCAGGAACCAAAGTGGAGATGTCTCAACCATTGTCTCAACATCAGCCAAAGGTGCAGGATCCTACTCCTAAGAAAGCTGAGGTTTCACAACCTAAGAGGATTGAGAAGAAGACTGGTCCTTATCAAAAGAGAAAGCAGCCACAAAGAGCTAGTCAGTATATGCCCCCACAATACCATAAGAGCATGCAAGCTGCTAGGTTCAAACAGGGCATGTCACATCAGATGTCTCAACATCGGGTCAACGGGTATAGTCATGGCTTTAGATTTAACAATGATGTGCCGTATAATTATGGAAGAAGGAAGCCTCATCACCATGGAAGACAGCCTAGAAGACAGCATCCTCAGTTCAAACAGCACGTGTCTAAACATCAGGGGTATGGTTACACTAATGATGTGTCTCATTATGGAAGGAGAAAGTCCCACCATCATGGGAGACAATCCAGGAAAAAGCATTCTCAGCTTCCTTATGGATACCAGCATAATAGAAGGCAGGCAAGCAATGTTAGGAGAAGACCACATTATGGATGGCAACCTATGCAGTCTCATCAAGGCAGAAGAATCAGAGAAGAAAGGGTGAGATGCTTCTATTGTGGAAGGTATGGACACATGCAGTACTCTTGTTACAAGCTGCATGGATACCCTCAGCCTCAAAACAGAGGGAGAAAGCACAAGCCCAAAGTTGTTAAACAATGGGTACCTAAGGAGAAGATGAAATGCTTATTGGCTCACCTGACTGACAAAGAAGCTAAAGAAGAAACATGGTATTTTGACAGTGGGTGTTCCAAACATATGTCTGGATATAGATCCATGTTTGCTGAATGTAGACCGTGTCCTTCTCTTGAAGTGGTGTTTGGTAAAGGGAATAACGGAATTGTAGAAGGTATTGGAAAAGTAAGAGGACCTGAACTTGACAATGTCTATCTTGTCAATGGTTTGAATGCTAATCTGATAAGCATCAGCCAATTATGTGATGAAGGTTATTTAGTCAGCTACACCAAATACAAATATGTTGTAACGAATGAGAAGGGTGAGGCTGTAATGACTGGTGCAAGATCCAAAGACAATTGTTATCAGTTGATTCCTCAAACTGAAAGCCATTCTGGTGATGATAAAGAAGATATCAGGTGTAGACATCAGAATGATGAAGGTTCCCTCAAGTTGATGAAGGTCAGAAGAAAAGATGATCTGAAATTAGTCAAGGGCAAATGTTACACATCAGTCCTCACCATTGATGGAAGGATTAAAGGTTCTCAGGAGCTGAATAGAGCAACATCTCTCGAGAGGAAAGATGCTGATGTCTTGACATCTGAACGAATCATCAGTGGCCTGACTGTGAGTAAGTCTAAAAGGCTAGAGATTGAAGAACTCACTGAAGTTATGGGAGATACCAGTGGTAACTATAAAAAATTCTATCATCAAGATCTGAAGAAGATCGATGTCTCAGAAGAAAACCTCCCCTGGATGAATAGCTCTGTGTCGAAAGATACAGATGTCAGAGCAGATGCTGAAACATCTCAAGACAAGAAGAGTGTTTCTAGCCTCAAGAAGGATGATGAGCAAAGTGCAAAAATGATTCAGAATAGACTAGAGTCTAAGACTGATCCCAATATGAAAATTGACATGCAGAGGACCTCTGATATTGGGTCTATCAGATCCTGGATTAAAATGTCAAGAATAAATACACATCCTCTAGGATGGAATCATGCTGTTCAAAAGATACAAACTGATCTTGGAAGACTAAGAAGAATAAAGAGGGGCAAAATCAGATTAGTTCTCCGATCTAAGAAGAAGAACAGTCGTAGATCAGTGTTATGTGGAAAGAACTCATGCTATCAACTCTTGTGGAAGAAACGACTGGTGGGCAATCACCATGTCAAGAAAGATGTTACAACATTGCAGAATGTTACTCATCAACGAGTTGATGAGCAGGTTGATAGAAAAGATCTGGTTAAATACTCAGATTATTCGGTAAATAAAGAGAAATTAGATGATGAGGTCATGTATGCTAACCAATTTGAGAGCTTAAAATTGGGGAGCGTATTACTTCAAAATTAATTGAAAGATGTTTTATGGTGCGGTTGGCCTATAAGATAATGGTTATTCAACTGCAGATAGTATGTACAAATTTCAGCAGTTTAGAATAGTACTGTAAAGTGTTTGGCATGGCAACTGAAAAATCTAAAAATAGAATTTTATTCAATAGTTGAAAATACAAGATTAGACTACATCCTCATGCCAATCTCCTGCATCCAGAAAAGCCTTCCAATCTGCATCCCATTCATCTTCTGAAGGCTGTTGTTGAGCATAATGGTTCTTACCAGGCTTCATAGTGGTCACTGAAGTCCTGCCAGTTTTTGTTGCTCCTGTAGAAGGACCTGATGTCGTCTGAGATTTGATCTTCTTCTTCAAAGGGTCTGGTTGGGTATCCTCATGCTTGAGGTTCTTGGAGCTTGATTGACTCATGCTTTATTGGTGTGTTGTGCTGAGCATAGGAGAAAGAGTGGTTTTATAATGGTTTGTTCAATTGCTTGGGTTGTATCGCCCGACCAGTCAAGGGGTTGGAAGTTGTTTTTGACTGTGTCATTAATAATGTCAGAACATTGTGCTTGGAGACTACATAGGGACCAGTATTATGTCACCTTGTAGGGCATTTGATTTGGGATAGTTGTCTAATTATGGCTAAAAAGGGGGAGAGTTAAAAATTGCCATGAGGAGAAGAGTAGTTGCTGCTAAAAGAATAAAAATAAAAGGTGTTTAGTTGAAAAGTAATGATGCAGCTGTGGAGGGGGAGTATAGACAGCATAGTTGTAGAGCTGCTAGTGAAGAAGTCATAGCAATTGGAGAGTGCATCAAAGCAGACATCAAGGGGGAGATGTGCTGCACATTGTGAGCTACTGAACAGCTGTGATGCTGGTTCGAGTTTTTGAGGGGGAGCACCAATTGGCTGTTGTCAATAATGAAGATGGTGCTGCAGCAGATCAAGTAATGAAGACTATATGAAGATTGTCAAACTCCTGCAAGTTAAAGTTTCAAAATATTGAAGATATTCCGCTGCTGAAGTCTCTGAAGATGCAGAGATTGTTTTAGCCAAAATTAGCCAAAGGGGGAGATTGTAAGTTCCTGGATTGGCTGGAATTTTGGTAAAACAACAAGGTGTTCAATGCTGATGTCATGGTGTTGATGTTGCAGCATTGAGTCTTAGTACTGGGCTGTACTAAGTTGTGAAGGTTAACTATGTTTGATGTCATGGGCTTGATGTCATAACATTGCACTTAACACTGGGCTGTGTTAAGGTTGCTAGTTGCTGAAGTGGATGTCTGATGTCGCATAGGTGATGTTGTAACATCAGACCTGCAGAACTGAAGCTAATGACAGCATGGGCTTGTTGTTATTAGGGTCGCGTATTAGCTGGAATTGTGGAGAGTGTTGACTCGTTGGATGAGAATATCTTGGGCTAGATATTTTCTGTTACATGGGAGATTTGATTACAGGTTTGTTGGAGAATTAAAAGGTGGAAGATTTAAAAAGATTTTGGGGATAAAATCTATTTTAAAAGATTCAGTTTTTAATTAACAAATCTGATCAAATATTGTGACAAATCCAATCCAAATTCAAGGAGCTATATAAAGCGCACAAGACCAAGGAAGAAGGTACAGAAAACAGATTGAAGATCAAGAGCTGGAGGCTTAGAGTCTAGGGTTTGTTTAGAGTACTTGTAATCACACTATTCTAGGTTTGAATAGGTGTTGAATTTTCTGTCCTCTCTAGAAGCTGTGAAGCAATAGAGAGTTGTTGATTGATCGAAGCTAGGAAGCAAGATCAAGGGATCTCAAAGAGGTTGTTCTTTGAGTGTTTTAGGGGATTGAGTAGTGTTCTCATATCTAAGTGGTTTCTTAGGTAGAAAGTCACTAGTAGAGTATAAGTTTAGGAGATTGTCAACTGGTGTGTTGAGTCTGTAAATTATATCTACAAGTAGTGAATTTCATCCCTGGCTTGGTAGCCCCCAGACGTAGGTAGTTAGACCGAACTGGGTGAACAATTCCTTGTGTTTTTCCTGTTGCTTATTCTGTCCATTATTGCAGAGTGTGTTGTTGTGACATCGCACCTTAACATCACACGTCTGGTACTAGAATTTCATATATATATATATATAGTTGGAAAGAGAAAAGAAAGAAAGAAGAATAAGTTAGTAAGGAGAAGAAGAAAAGAGAAAGAAGAGGAAAGGAAGAGAAATGGAGAAAGAGGAAAAAGAGAGAAAACCCATGGATCATCGCCATCACCATCTTCTTCAAACTCCTCTTTGATTATCAGGTGGGTCCTAGTTAGAAACTTTAAGCTCTAGAAATGGATGTTTGGAACTTAGGTTAAACATGAGAGAAAATGGTAAATTGCTGAATCAATGAAATTTAACGGTTGAAATGTGATATAAATCGTGTAGCATGATCATTATACATGTAGAAACATCTATTGATAATTGTTATGAAGTTTGGATTGGTTTGTGTTGGTTGAAAATCTTAGGGTTTTGTGTAGAATAATGTGTTAATGTTGGGAATCTTGTTTTATGAAGTTGTTGGATAAACCATGATAGAACCATGATAGAATACATCTATTGGTTGTTTGGGTATGGTATTAAGGATGAATCTGCAGGTGGGAAGCTGCTGTCATAGAGGTTTATTTTTCTGCATAACGCAGAGCGCGCTTAGCGCGGGTCTGCGCGCTTAACGCTGTCTTGAGAATTCTCGCCTCCATTAGGCCGAGAGGAGCGCGCTTAGCGCGGGGTGGGGCCCGCTTAGGGCGACCTGGAACAAAAATATTTTCAAAAAATTCATATCTTTTGACTCGGGTGTCTGATTTAAGCGTTCTTTATATCTTTGGAAAGCTATTACAAGGAGGCACATCTTCCACTAGGCTAGCATTTCTTTCTTGTCAATTAGTTTGCTTCAAATATATATATATATATATATATATATATATATATATATATATATATATATATATATATATATATATATATATATATTACAAATCTATGACAACCCTCTACCCAATAAAAAGTGAAAATATTGAGTATGTTGTGGGATTAATTATTTTAGTGGAAAATAAATGAGAAGAATGTTATGTTATTATATGTGTTGCTTGTAATATTTGTGATTATACCATGTCTATCTAATTGTGAATTGCGAATGAAAGAAATATGCATGTTAAAATGAATTAGGAAGAGTGAGGAAACTTTACCCCAAAACAAATGGCATAGTTAAGATTGTTATAATTCTAGGTTGTGACTAGTAGTGTGATAGAAACTCTGGATGGCGACACTCATGCATTCATTGACGAGTTATGGTCTAGAGTAGATAATATAGATGACAACGCTCGTGCAGAAGAAGCCGAGGCGTGTGTCCATCACCGAATGGTATAGGAAAGAGTGAAACACTAGTATGGAACATGTGTGTGAACTTTGTATTTTTTGTGAAAGGCGAACGTAGCCTTAAGGCATTGTGGCCTTATGATTGTCGAATACAATCACGTTGTGTGTGAGATCACGTAATCGTAACCGGTTATCTTGTGAGTGTGTTTCATGGGTCTCGAGCTCCTCTGAAACATGTGCACAACTACTTGGCAGGTTTGATTCCCGCGTGCAGTACGAATGGCGCTCTGGGAGCGTATGCTTCTGACGGTATAAGGCCCGTGTAAAGTGATGGTTCATAATGGTAAAAGGCTCGTAGAACCCGAATCCATTCGTATATCAAGTAGGTTACCAGGATCTATGACTCGGGTCGACTTTTAGGCGTAGAAGCGGACGGGAAAAGGGGATGCTTGGGTGTGGTTATCGATTAGTGATATTTTGAGTTAATGAACTCATGACATGTTTCCATATAGTGTGAGATTGTGAGATTGTGTACTCGAGGTCATTTTTTTCCCTTCCCCTTGACTTGAGTTAGGATTGGTAGAACCTTGTAAAGCCGAGAGAATCTATAAGATAGGGAACTCACTGAGATTTGATGTATCTCACCCCACTATAGTTGCTTTATTTCAGGTGTGGTTTGCAGGTTTGATTTACAAGTGGAGCGATGCTTGGATGTTTCAAGAGAAGCTTGACTTTAGTATTTTCCGCTGTGTATCATTTTGTTGTATACAATTGAGGATATTGTATATTATTCTTAGATTTTTATTTTTGGCTAGTTTCCATGTCTTGTGCCATAGATTGTGTTTATGTTTTAGAAATGGGCAAGTATGTGAATTACGCCATTAGGCACTTATGATGGTGTCAGTACCAAATAAAATGCTTGTATTGTATTATTCTAGATATATATTATACAGGGTGTTACAGACTTCGTGGCAGAAATGACCCTCCCGGAACCTTCGACCAACGGATCCCAAAAGTGGACGATCTACGTCGACGGGGCATCCAGCTCGAAGGGTAGTGGGGCGGGCACCATCCTCGAAAACGAGGAAGGAACCCTGATCGAAGTTTCTCTTAAATTGTCCTTCCCGACGTCGAACAACCAGGCTGAATACGAGGCTTTCCTCGCAGGGCTACGGTTGGCTGAGAACCTCGGCGCCAAAGAAGTCAAAATCTTCACCGACTCCCAGCTCGTGGCTTCCCAGGTCCGAGGAGAGTACCAATCCAAGAACGACAACCTCATCGAATACTTGACCCTGGTGAAGGAAAAGATGAGAAACTTCACCGCAACGGAAGTAACCCACATCTCGCACTAACACAACACTCGAGCTGATGTCTTATCGAAACTAGCGAGCGCAAAGAAGAAAGGTGGGAATAAATCCGTCATACAGGAAGTGCTTTCGCGACCGAGCATCGACAAACCCATCCCCGCAACAGACGTGGACGCCATCGGGGACAGCAACTGTTGGATGACGCCGGTATACGAGTATCTCACCACTGGAAAGCTGGCCGATGATCCTAAGGAGGCCAGAGTGGTCAAGTGACGGGCATGCTCTTATACAATTATCGAAGACAAACTGTACCGACGTGGCTTCTCGATCCCTCTTCTCAGGTGTATCGAAGAGTCCAAGGTCCACGGCATACTACAAGAAATGCATGAGGGGATCAATGCACAACACCTCGGCGGATGGTCATTAGCCCGGAAGGCGTTACGAGCACGATACTACTGGCCCACCATGCAACAAGACGCCAAGGAACACGTCAAGAAGTGCGACAGATGCCAACAACACGGGGACATGCACCTGGCCCCGCCCAGTGAGCTCAAAACACTATCGTCCCTGTGGCCATTCGTGTGGTGGGGAATGGACATCCTCGGGCCCTTCGTCGTGGGGTCATACCAAAACAAGTACCTAATCGTCAGCGTGGATTATTTCATGAAGTGGATCGAGGCGGAAGCCCTGGCCAAAATCACGGCTCACAACATACTACATTTCTTCAAGAGGAACATACTCACCCAATTCGGTGTCCCCTAAGCGATTGTCACCGACAACGGGACACAATTCACTGACAAGAACTTCCAAGGCTTCGTCGCCAAGCTGGGTACGAAGCAACACTTCACGTCGGTAGAGCATCCCCAGACAAACGGTCAAGCTGAAGCGGCGAACAGAGTGATCCTGCGAGGACTGAAACACCGACTAGGCGACGCGCATAAAAGGTTGGTCGAGGAGCTGCACCGCGTCCTCTAGGCCTACCGAACAACCCCACATTCCACGATCGGGGAAACCCCCTTCCGCTTGACTTACGGGACAGAAGCGGTGATCCTCGTGGAAATAAGGGAACCCTCAAGGAGAACGGAATCTCCCCTCGACGAGGAGACGAATGACGAGGCCCTAAGGGAGCAGCTCTACTTTGTCGAGGAGATAAGGTCGGGCACGTCCCTCCGAGAAGCCTCACTTAAGAAGAAAATAACTCTACATTATAACACAAAGTTATTAAATGTGATTTGCAAATCTGTCATATTTTGGGGTTATCGAACGCATTTGGGTGTTTGATTATGAGAAGTTTCAGATTCCTATATTTCGTTGCAAGTGGGTTGAAAATAATAATGGCGTACGAATGGATAAGTCAGGATTTTTGCAAGTGGATCTTAATAGGGTGGGATACAAAGATGAGCCTTTTATTCTAGCCTCTCAAGCTAAACAAGTGTTGTATGTCACTGATCCGACAAGTACAAAATGGTCTATAGTGCTTTTATCTAACAAAGTAATTGATGAAAACGTTGGAGATCAAGGTGATATTGATGTTGATATTGAATCATTTACTAGAAATGATCAAGATGAAAATATTATAGCGAATGAATCATATACTAGAAATGATCATAATGAGGGTATTTGGATCAATCCAACCGTCCGTGTTGTTAAGAGACGAGTAGAACATACTCCAAACAAGAAAAGAAAGAGACGTTAGTGAAAAAGGTACTAGTTGTAAAATTATAGCTTATATCATTCAATATAGCTTATATCATTCAATAGATTAGGATTATGGATTTTTATATTTGTCATTTAATTTCTGTTTTTTTCTTTCTTACAGGTTAAATGTCTAGTAACCAGGAAGATACACACGAGTAGCACAGGCTAGAGCAACCAATATTACATGGGTCAAAGTGGAGATTCCTTCAAATGGGACAATTGGTGATTTCTATCACGGTATGCATGGTTTTATAACTTATGATTTATTTTAATATTTATCGGATATGTCATATATATAATTTATTACTTTTAACTAAATAATGCGTATTTTGTTTTGTTATGTAGTATTTCGATGATATGGCGTGTCCTTATTACACGAGGAAACAATTGCAAGATACTAAGGAGGAATTGTGCAAATTTTTTATTGCAAGAAGAATTCTTTCTTGATTGTATAGTTTTGTGAATGTAAATTCTAGTTTATTGAAATGTAAATTCTATACTGGTTTATTGATGGAAATGGTAAATTCTATACTGGTTTCTAGTTAATGTAAATTCTAGTTTTGAAATAGAATTTGTTTATGGAAATGCATATCCATACTGGTTTATTGAAATGTGAATTATACAGGTTTATGGAAATGTGAATTATACAGGTTTCTGCATAAAAAAAATGGTTAAAATGGGATTTTTAAAAAAAATCTTCAAAATTTTACGTAGACAAAAGACAGCGCTTTTAATAAAAAAGCGCTGTCTAAGGTTATACATTAGACAGCGCTTTTGAAAGCGCTGTCTAAAGTCCAGCTTTAGAGAGCGCTTTTAATGAAAAAGCGCTCTCTAAAAGTATATAAGAAAATCAATATACGTATACATTAGATAGCGCTTTCTAAAGCGCTGTCTAAAAGCACCTTTAGAGAGCACTTTTGAAGGAAAAAGCGCTTTCTAAAGTTTATAAAAGAAATTTTTTAAATTTTTAACGTATACTTTAGACAGCGCTTTTAAAAGCGCTGTCTAACGTCCCCTTTTAGAGAGCGCTTTTTCATAAATAAAAAAACACTGTCTTTACCTACGACAGCGCTGGCTTAGATAGCGCTTTTAAGCGCTGTCATAGGCCAAAAAAAGCGCCCTCTTTTCCCTTGTTTGGCGTAGTGTTAACTAAGCTTCTCTTGAAACACCTCTGCATTGCTCCACTTGTAACCAAACCTGCACCTGAAATATAGCACATATAGTGGGGTGAGATACATCAAATCTCAGTGAGTTCCCTATCTTATAGGTCCTCTCGGCTTTACAAGGTTCTATCAATCCTATCTCAAGTCAAGGGGAAGGGAAAATGACTTTGAGTGCACAAATTCACAATCTTACACTATATAGAAACATGTCATGAGTTTGTTAACTCATGAATATCACACGGAAGGAATTACGTCCTGAGTCTGTTAACTCAAGATTCCTTACGAATCGATAATCGTACCAAGGCATCCCTTTTTCCCGTCCGCTTCTACGTCTAGAAGTCGACCCGAGTCATGGATCCTTGTAGTTACTTGGCATACGAAATGGATTCGGGATCATCGGCCTGTTAACCGTGAACCGTCACTTCTCATGGCATGTTAACCATCACAAGTCTCTTTACCATATAGGCTTCATTCGTACTACACGCGGGAATCAAACCTGCCAAGTAATTGTGCATACGTTTCAGAGGAGGAGCTCGAGTCTCATGAAACTACACCTCAAGATAAATGGTTAGATTACGTGTTCATATACATAAACGTGATTGTATTCGACAATCACCAGGCCACATTAGCCTTTAGGCCTCTCATGCCTTTAACAATAAAACATAATAATTACACATGTTCCATACTAGTGTTTCACTCATTTCTATACCATTTGGTTTGGGGTAAAGTTTCCTCACTCTTCCTAATTCATATTTTAACATGCATATACGTTCAATCAAGTTTAATATCAATTAGGAAAAGCATATGACAATTGCACATTTTGAATTACATAAGATAATTCCATCACAAGCTATACAAAGACATATTACAATTGTATAATAGAATCACGCATAACGATTCATCACATAAAACACCCCTTTTGGGTTCCCTCTGATTCATTTAATCGGGTACGAAAATCAATACATTTCACTTTTATCCCGTAGGGTATTTCCACAGCTTTACGTCGGCTATAAATATGCCTCGATCGAATTTACGATCCAAAAGATATGGAATTCAACATATCACATAAGTTACGGCATCGGACGCGAAATCGGGAAAGAGATCGCGAAATGATAAAATTCTGCAATCGCTCTGGCCATACGCGTATTGCCCTGAGCCATACGCGTATTGCCTTACTCACTCGCCCATCCATACACGTATTGCCCAAAGTGATACGCGTATGGACAGAGACCAAAACTCCCTAAAAATTTCACTAACAAACCAATACGCGTATTGCCTCACTCCATACGCGTATTGTCCACTCCCATACGCGTAATGCCTATAATCCTTCCTTGCCATACGCGTATTGCCCAACCCAATACGCGTATTGCCTTGCCTGATACGCGTATGGGCAGCGAAACCAAGAATTTTTCCTGCATTGTTCCTGTTACGAATTTCACCCCAAAACCTCTCCAATTCTCATCTAACCACTTCCAAATCACAATATATCAATCCAAATATGTTCCAACACAATTAACATGTATGCTACGCAGTTTATATCAAATTTCATCAGTTAGATTCATGATTTTAGCAAGATTAAATCGTTTTCTCACAATATCCACCTAACTCTAAAATTCATGAAACTCTACAACTAAAGTCTCTATCTAGAACCCACCTGATAATCGAAGAGGAGTTTGAAGAATATGATGATCCAGCTTCTCACTCTTCTTCCTCTTCCTCCACTTTCTCTCTTTTCTTCTTTTCTTCTACTTTCTTGTTTTCTTCTTTTTCTTATATATATACATAATCATTAATATATAATATAAATCCAACAGGGTAAAATATCTCCAATTGATATTTTGTCGTCTCAACCCAATTGATCAATTATTAGAATTACCATAAAATTACTTTCTCGGATTAATAAATATTAATCCGTCTCTTTAATAAAATAATTGATCTCTTTAGAGTTCACTATTTGCTCTGTTGATCCCAATTGATAATACTTAAAATACTTAGAATATTCCATTAATCCAATTTACCAAAATAGAGCACATAGATACTCATCTGATCTCATCTAATATCCAATTGAGCATTTAGATAATACGGGGTATTACAAAACCTCACCATCTGGGTTTACCAAACGCACGTGGTTATCCATAATAACTGCAATCATCTAGAGAGGTACCCCAGCATCAACATCAACTGTTGGTCATCGACATCATAATAACTGCAATCATCTAGAGACGCAGTTAGTCATTGGCATTAGCTGGAGGCGGCGACGACACATTATCGACAGGTACCCCAACATCGGAAGGCCCAACATCATCTTTATGCTCAATAGGTGGGATGATACGAGTGTGTGATACAGTGAAGTACCACTCCAAGTAAACATCCCCACACAGTGATTCGTGTTGAACCCTCATTACGTGATCTCTAATGGCCAGACGAAAGCTGACGATGTTACTCTGGAACCAACAGTCAATTCCCGTAGATGGAATATTCGGTACTGGTTGTGGGATTCCCTAGACATAACCATATTATCCCAGACACCTCTTAGGCAAGTGTCTAATTACTAAAGTCTCCCACCGCATATAACCATAATATAAAGAAGAGTCATCAAACTCACGTTGGACTATATGATCAATGTATCTAGCCTCCTTCAGTACTCCGCAACACCACCGGGATGTGCCTGTCTGACTTTCCATTTCCTCGCTCGTTTATCCAACTCTTATATCAGAACACAAACACAACAAATAATAATTAATAAATGTTATTCGTCACAATGAAATAAGAACTAAACAACAAATAATAATTTCAAGTATACCTGTAATAGACTCAAATAACCAGCAAGATGTGGTCTCAAAGGCTGTCACAACTCCAAGTGCTGAATATAGGATGGCAACGCAATGCACCCCTAAACCCAAATAGTATCGTCAAGGCTACTGAACAACCACATGTATCATGCGTCGATATAAACACCTGACTTGTCCGCAAAGAATGTGCATGTTACTAAGTGTAGCATGTAAACCGTAGCGGTAACTTCAAATATATGTGCTGTAACAAGCTCCTCGTACCTATCCCGAAGCCAAAACATAAGAAGGTGAGCTCCTCTCTTAAAGTCAAACTCCTGTAGCACAACCTCCTCAGAAACTCTCAAATCTGGTACAACAGTCAAACATGTAAGCGACGAGCTAATGACAAGAGCCGTAAAGAATCTACCACGTAAGGATACAAAACATGATGCTACAACAAAAATATGATCTTGAGAAATCTTTTAATAAAACTCCATATATTATATATTATGTCTATTTGGGTGGGGGAACAATGCTAGTTGTGTTCGATTATGCCTTGTTTGCAAATTACATGTTAACAAAGTTAGATTTAAATGGAAATCAATAATTAATTACATGTTAAAGAATCTATCACGTAAGGATACAAAACATGACACAGTTTGAAGAATGGCAGGGCGTGCTGGGCGGACTTGGCCACAAAACGAGATAGTGACGCGAGCATCCCGTTGAGGGACTGGATGGATTTTTTGGACTTGGGCGTAGGAAACTCGGAGAATGCCCGACATTTGTCGGGATTGGCTTCGATTCCTCGTTCCGTTAAGTAGAAGCTGAGGAATTTGCCTGCCCGGACACCGAACGTGCACTTCTCCGGGTTAAAATGCATTTTGTATTTCCTGGCCTGTTCGAAGACCTTTCGTAAGTGGGCAGTATGATCGATTTCCTCGTGGGACTTAACGATCATGTCGTCCATGTATACTTCGAGCATGTCGCCTATTTCTCCCCGAAATACTTTGTTCATCATTCGTTGGTACGTTGCTCCGGTGTTCTTCAGGCCGAGGGCATTACGTTGTAGTAATAGTTTCCCGATTCGGTCATGAAGGCCGTATATTTTTTGTCGAACATTGCCATTGGGATTTGATTGTAGCCCGAGTAGGCGTCCATGAACGATAAAAGTTTAAAACCAGCAGAATTATCAACAAGTTTATCAATATTGGGGAGGGGGTAGGCATCCTTCGGGCATGCCTTATTGAGATCGGTATAATCAATGCACATGCACCATTTTCCATTAGATTTTTTAACCAATACAACTTTAGACAGCCAAGTTGTGTACTTGGCCTCCGAAATAAATTTGGCCTCGAGGAGGTCCTTTACAGCTTTTTCAGCAGCCTCCGTTTTCTCCGGAGACTGCTTTCTCCTACGTTGTGCTACGGCCTTGATGGTCGGGTCAATGGTCAGCTGATGACATGCGATGTATGGATCCTAGCCGGGCATTTCCGCGACACTCCACGCGAAAAGGTCGACATTCTCTTGGAGGCACGCTTTGAGCTGCTTCCTCGCGATGTCAGGTAGGTCTGCTCTGATCTTCACTCCCCGTTGGGGGTCTTCGCCGAACAGGACTAGCTCGAAGTTGCCATCCAGGATTGGGCGCATCGGATGGGAGCTGCTGCTGGATGACGCGGATGGGCCGGCTGAAGCTGCTCGTTCCTCCTGTTGGTCCTCGGGGAAGCGACAGTCGAGGTCGATAGAGTCGACCTGGGGCAGAGGCTTGGCCTCCTCGGAGCTGCTCGGTAGTGTTGGCATGCTCGACGCTTTAGGCTTGGGCGTGATGGCATTGAGCCCCTTTGTAGCTGCTTCAAAACACCGTCGGGCAACTTCTATATCACCGTGGAGGGTGGCGACCATTCCTTTCGAAGTGTAATACTTCATCTTCAGGTGGACGGTCGATGGTAGTGCTACCAACTCGGCTAGAGTTGGCCTTCTGAAAATGCATTGGTAAAGCGACGGGTAGTTGATTACCAGAAATTGCACCTTGATGGATCTGGTCGTTTCAGCTGCTCTGAAGGTCACGATCAACTCGACGTAACCCCACGGCTTGGTCACAGACCCGTTGAATCCCTATAAATAGGACCCTACGTAGGGGGTAAGGTGCGATTCGTCCAGCTGCAGCGTTGAGAACAGCTGGGAGTACATGATGTCGACCGAGCTGCCTTGGTCGACAAGTATTCTGCGAACGTCGAAGTTCGCCATCCGGGCTTTGACGAGCAGAGGTATGCTGGAGTTCGGGGAGCCGCCGAGGAGTTCCTCTTTGTAAAAAGAGATGGGGACGGAGCCCTTCTGGGCCTGATCAAGCGTGGTCACTTTGTTGGAGCTGGTGTTGATCAGGTGGTCGAACTTCCGTTTCACGGAACCCACAGTGACTTTGTTGAAACCCCCGCCAAAGATGACCATGGCGGAGGGAAAGGACTCCCACGGGCTGTGGGCCACGAAATATGCAGGGGCGCTGAGCCCGTCAGGGACGTTGAAGTCCTCGGGTCGCGATATGGACATAGCGACCTGTATGTTGGCGTCTTCCGAGGAGAGTACCTCCTCCTCGACCTTCTTGGACTCCTGGGCGTCTTGTCGAGGAGTGTCCTTCTTCTTCGAGAACTGCTTCAGGTGGCCGTCCCTGATCAGAATCTCTATGGCATCCTTCAGATGGATGCAGTCCTCCGTAGTATGGCCGTGACTTTTGTGGAAGCGGCAGTACTTTGACTTGTCCACGTTTGGTCTGTTCAGTAGCTGTTTGGGGAAACGGACCTTGGCTTGTTTGAACTCCGAATTGGCACATTCGGTCAAGATCTTTGCCCTGGAAACGGTCAGAGGAGTGTAATCGTGGAAACGCCCGGAGGGCCCTTTGTTGTCACGGGAGTCGCGGGGACGGTCCTCGTGCCTTCGTTCACCCCGACGAGACGTCGAGGCTTCTTCTCCTTTGGAAGCCCAAGCGTTCTCCTGGCGGCGAGATGCTCGGACGTTACTGGCCGCAATCTTCTCCTCATACTGGATATGAGATTGGGCTTTGAGGAGGAAGGCGTCTAAGTTCCTTGGTGGCGCGAGGCCAATGGCTTTAGCGAACTCGGAGTCCGGGCGGACCCCTCGTTCGAGCAGGAACTTCTTCATCTTATCTGTCGTCGGGACCTGCACAATTTCCTTGTTGAACCTCTCGATATATGCGCGGAGAGGTTCGTCTTTACCCTGGATTATGGCTCCGAGGGAGGCTTCAGTTTTGGGATGGCGGCGAGATGCTGTGAAGTGCCGCGAGAACATCCTGCCCAGTTGTTTCCACGAGGTGATGGACTTCTCGGGCAGTTGTTTATACCATGTCATTGCTCCCTTCCGAAGCGTGGTCGGGAACAGTCTACATTTGATGGCGCCCCGTACACCGCGGTAGTCTAGCAGCGCATCGATGTTCTCGATGTGCTCGTCGGGGTCGGTGGTCCCGTCGTATGTGCCAAGTGACGGGGGTTTCTCCAAGCCCTTTGGGAGACGGGTGGCCAAGATCTCCTGGGACAACGGGCCGCGAGGCTCGTCGTCGTCACTAGAACTCGTGTATGATGGTGACCGGACGGGTTGCTCGCGTTGGCGGTTCCTTCGCGGAGAAGGTGATCGGTTCCTTCGAGGAGAAGGTGAGCGGATCCTTCGAGGAGAAGGTGAGTGGTTCCTTCGAGGAGAAGGTGAGTGTGCCCGTCCTTTGGACTTGATCGGAGATTCCTCGTTCCTTCGAGTCCTTTTGTGGTCATGAGCGTGCTGGTCACGCGGGGAGATCTGGTCGCGCTTTCGGGCTACGTGGGGATCGTGCTCTTGGCGCAATCTTCGGTCGATATCTTTCCGTGGCTGCGGACTTCTAGATCGTCGCTGGTTCCTCTGCGTAGGAGGGGATCTTGGACGGCGAGACTCTTCCAGTGCCCCGATCCTCTCGTTCTGCTGCAGGATCAGGGTGTTGGTTTTGTTGAGGGCCTCCAGGAGGGCTGCCATGGCCGGGTCGGCGCTGGACGGAACAGGAACGGGCTGGAGGTCGAGAGACGGTTGAACGTTGTTGCGATCAGCAGGGGTAGGGGAAGGAGAAGCAGTGGCTCTATCCCTAAGGAAACGGGCATCTCGGAGGAGAGATGATTGGCCGTCAACGTCAAATTTATTGACGGGGAGGATGGTGGAATGAAGAGCATCCTGGGTGCGATCTTGGGAGGCCATGATCGTGATGATGTTCGAAAGTTGTTTTGATCTTCGGTTAAAGAAAGAAGGGGAGAACAAAAATTCCCACAGACGGCGCCACTGATCGTGAAGGCTGGATCAGATCCTGTAGAATCAGGCCGCCAAGTACGTCAGGTATGCTGGTCGTATGGAGATGAGGGGGGTGTACCTGTAAGGCACTCCGACGCTCAAGTAAGAAAGGGTCAGAGAAGAGGGGCAAGTACAAAGTATGAATTCTTAGGGTGAATATTGGATACCTGACCCTCTCAAGCGAGAGGCTTTATATAGAGCCCCCAGCGCGTGGCCAACGGTCCTATTTTCGGGGCGAAATAACCGTTTTCCCCAAAGAATAGGTAACTGCCCAAACTAGCTGTTATGTCGGGCAGGGTGCCCGAAACTAGCCGTTATGTCGGGCATGAACGCAGTTCCGGGCACCTGTCCTTTGCTGTTCAGGCAGCGAGGAAACTGTGCATAACGGGCATCAACGCTGGGGAGGAACATTGCATTCCTTGCCCGGTTGGAGGGGCAGAAAGGTCATTTTGCCCCTCTATGGATTGGACTTAGGCAATTTGGGCCGCTCTGGAGCAGAGGCGGATTGGGCCAATTCTAGCCATTGGTCCAGTCCAGAACATGTATCATGCGTCGATATAAACACCTGACTTGTCCGCAAAGAATGTGCATGTTACTAGGTGTAGCATGTAAACCGTAGCGGTAACTTCAAATATATGTGCTGTAGCAAGCTCCTCGTACCTATCCCGAAGCCAAAACATACGAAGGTGAGCTCCTCTCTTAAAGTCAAACTCCTGTAGCACAACCTCCTCAAAAACTCCCAAATCTCGTACAACAGTCAAACATGTAAGCGACGAGCTAATAACAGGAGCCGTAAAGAATCTACCGCGTAAGGATACAAAACATGATGCTACAACAAAAGTATGATCTTGAGAAATATTTTAATAAAACTCCATATATTATGTCTATTTGGGTGGGGGAACAATGCTAGTTGTGTTCGATTATGCCTTGTTTGCAAATTACATGTTAGCAAGGGTTCAATTTAAATGGAAATCAATAATTAAAACCATTGAACATATAAAAAGGATAAATATTTAAATTACATTTTCAATTTGTATAAAGAAATGTTGTTATCAAAATTTAAATTGATCACAATCGTTACATGAATGACGTCGACTCTAGTAAGTCCACACAAACACAAATTTCAAACGAGATAACGTTTAGTCTGTAGTGCTAGATAAACTCCAAGTAACTTTTAAAAAATGAATTGTTTTAAATTATAAATAATTTTTCAAAAATAATAAAATATTGATATTTGTTTTTCTATAATATTATTTGCTATTTAATACTATCCGAGTCTCAAATAAATAACGAGTAGTTGTACAAAGAAAATAGAGACTCATAAATTAATTATATATGAGTTATTTACTTTTTAGGACTCTCTATCTTATTCCAATTGTTTTAAATATATTTTCTCATAAAGAAAAGAATAAATTTTAAAAGTAAAATATTTCTCAATACAAAATTAATTAAAATTATAAATTTGTGTGAAATTGAAAAAATAAATTGTTTTATTAAGTGCATAAATGTTGTAGTTACAACAAGAGGCAGAGTATTAGTTTATTTTTTGAATGAAGAAATAATAAAGGGTGAGTATTAATGAAATAGGAATTTGAACCTGAAAAAATGACTAATTCAATTATGTCAGTATCTGAAAATATAAAATTCAATGAGAAAAAGAAGCCCAAATAATGAATGCACCATAAAATAAACGTAGCTTAATTATTGATGTAAACTAAAAACAGAATTTTCGCAACTGAGTCGTTGTAGTATAGTGGTAAGTATTCCCGCCTGTCACGCGGGTGACCCGGGTTCGATCCCCGGCAACGGCGCGTTTTTCATTTTATTTTCGTTTCGTTTTACCAATTGATATATGATTCATATTTTTGTTGGGCTTTCTGTTTTGTGATTGGGCGGGCCCTCATCAAGTATTCACAACCATTTGCTCTTGTATTGTACCCCTCTAATTCTAAGCATGGATGGATTAATGAGAGTTATAGAGTATTTTCTTATTATATCAATTTCTTTTTCAATTTACGAAATACAATACCACTCATTTTCGTTCCAAACAACTCAATGCTTTTAATTAACTTATTTTTTATGCCTTCACCTTAAATATTTGTTCTTAGTGCATGTAGAAATAAATTTATTTTAGCGAATACAATTTTGTATATATATTCAAGTAATAATAATAGTTTAATCATTCTAGCCATCAACAACATAAATATAAATATATCATTATTAAAATTGTTAAATACAAATATATTTTAAATATATTTGAAATACGCTAAACCGCTCCGACCCGCAGTCCTACGTATGTCGTGGCCCCGCCGGCTCTTCTAGAATAAACTTTTTTAAATTAATAAACCAAATTAAAAAATTTAAATTACACAACAACTATAAAATATTTATTTTTTATTAAATATGATAAGTTTTTTAATTATTTTTTAATGATTAAAATATTTCCGCTTTCAATAATCTATATTCCTATTGTTTATTAAATTATTAAAATATCCTTAAATCTCATGAAACACATAATAACAAATAATCAACAATTCAAGCAGAACATATATATTCACTCAATTAAATCTAATAATTTAATAAATTAATAAACGGGGTGTTGTAACTCTCCCACATTTAAAAGGATTTTCGCCCACGAAAATACCTTCGGATAAGACTCCCTCATCCGATCCTCAATCTGCATGGGTGATGCCTCAATAGTTAAATTATCTCTTACTTGTACATCACCCATTTAGATCACATGTGACAGATCATGAACATACTTCCGAAACTGAGACACATGGAAAACATCATGGAGGTTCGATAGAGATGGAAGTAAGGCCACTCGGTAGGCAACAACTCCAACTCTCTAGGTAATCTAATAAGGACCAATGAAGCGACGTGTAAGCTTTTTAGACTTCAGCGCACGAGCAACACCAATCATAAGAGTGACTCTAAAAAACACATGGTCACCCTCCCGGAACTTAAGGGCCTTCCTCTGTAACACACTAATCCCCGATTCGACATTTAAATGAAATAGTTTGAAAAAAAAATCATATATTAGAGTGTCACCAAAGCATAAAACTTCAAAATATAATAGTCATGCAAAATTAGCAGCGGAAATTAAACAAAGTCATAACTAAAGTCTCATATCAACTCCAACAAAACAAAATAAAATATCACACAATAATGAAAGACATTTCATCCCCAATGCTACATATCAGAGCAAATATCTAAAACCCAGTGATAAAGTTAAAGGGGGCATATACGTCATCCCCTACTCAGCAGCTACTCATATACCTGATTGTCTTTACTCCTGAGGAGCCCAACAGCTACAACAACAAACAAGGGGTGAGAATACCTCTAACAATTATTAAAAATGAATAGCAGCTACTCATATCCCTAGGAGTGCCAAAGCGGTTGCCCTGCCCCGTTTATGTCCACCCCATTTAAGCCTGTCCAAAAGCGGGGCGGGACGAGACAGTCCAACTTAGGCGTCCGAGCTCAAAAGTCAAGCTCGCACCTTGTACTAACCCACCAACCTGCCAATTTTTTTTTACAATTCGATTTACTATATAATATACAAAATTGTTAATCATTACCAAAGATACCGACAAATTTTAACAACGCATAGTAAAACTTTAACAAGTCTTAATGTAAATGGCATATTCTTCAACATAAATAAAAAGCGTAACTATAATACAAAAAACATAAAACTAACACACTAAAATCCCAAAATGATCCTTTTGGTTCAAAAAAATATTGTTTTAATTCCAAGTAAAAAAAATTTTTTTTAACAAAAAGCCTGTGGGCTAAACACGCCTCGCCCCGCCCTCTGCCTGTTTTAAAAGTGGGTTAGGCGGGACGGGCCAACTTAAGACACCGAGGCAAAAACCTCACCCTAGCCCGCCAAAAATGGTGGGTTAAACGAGCGGGCCCGACGGGCCAAACCCGTTTTGCCACCCCTACATATATCTGATTGTCTGTGCTCCCGAGGAGCCCAACAACTACAACAACAAATAGGGGGTGAGAATACATCTAACAATTATTAACAATGAATAACAGCAAGACAAGATAGTAATAATGGATATAACAGTACTTTCAATCACACTCGAAATACAATCAAATGATTATAATGCAAATGCAATGCAATATCATTATCTCCATCTCAAATGCATATGGTACCAAAATCACTGGGATCAGAGGTATGTTACTGATATTGTCCTATATCTGGTTCCTCTCTGAACCACACTATCATTGGACCAAAGTCATACCTATCTCTGAAATATATGAATGCATGATCACCACAACACAACATACAACAAAATCATCATATCAAAATTTTAACAAAACACAAGTCTTAATCTGAACCTATAATTCACCATACTCCGCCATCACTGTAATCCCTCTCCGGATTACTAACTCTAAACTCCATACTCGGCCATCACTGTAATCCCTCTCTGGATTACTAACTCCAAACACCATTCAAGGCCATCATTGTAATCTCTCTCTAGATTACTATACTCCAAACGCCATTTAAGGCCATCATTGTAATCTCTTTCTAGATTACTATACTCAAAAATTATTTTCAAAAACAAATTATTTGTTTATCACAAAAGGTAAAATTATATTATTACCAATTGTCCTCAACTCAACACACTGCTCAAAATACTCAAAAAGTCCAAAGGATCCACAATTTCTCAAAATTCATTATTTTCTCAATAACTCTAAAATACTATATTTCCTTAAAAAATATCAAAATCTCTTTATTATTATGGTGTCAGACCCTCAATAGGTTAAGGACGAGCATTTTTCTTAATTTACTCAAAAATGACCCAAAAGTCACTAAAAAGACTCTAATGTCACGAGTTGCTCCAAAATATTCTCGAAGGCACCCAAACTCCAAAAATTCCAAGAAATGCTAAAAAAACATGAAAAACACCAAAAATGTCCGAAAAGTTAGGAAAACCCAAAATTGCCTGAAAAGTCAGGAAAATGGAAATCTCTAAAAAATCAGGACCGACCAAAATTGGTCGTCGCCGGTCGGCCGCTGTCGCATCACAACTGCCTCCAAGGCGCGGCGTGGCTCCTGGTGTGACTCGTCGCCATGCGGCTCTCCTACTGTCGCCCTTGAAGTGCGACACGACTCCCCGGCAGCTGCCTAACGGCACGACTGCAATCTCGTGATCGCCGGCCTCCGCCATTCTGAAGCCGATCACGCAACGCGGCTCCCCCACCCTCCTTTGGCGGCACTATTTTTATGAAATTTTCCAAAAGTTTGATTTTTCAAAAAAAAAAAAATTTTCCTGTTTGAGGTTTTCGCCAAAAAGTGATTTTTCTTATAAAACAACTTAAAAAATAAGTTCTAGAATTTTGGGGAAATTTCAAATAAAATGGCCGACTCAGAAAAAGACAAATAGGAACAAAGTTCAGATCCAAAAAATGCAATTTTGGGAAATCAAACGACCCTATCATATTCGTACGAATCCCCGAGGGCAAGGTCCAACACAACAGTAATCAATAAACAAAACAACCAATTAATCATGTAATTAAGTCATATCATAAGGTTATCACCTCAAACAATAAGGTATAGAGACCTGAGGGGATTTATCCCAAATCCCCTACTAGGTCTACGAACAAACACGGAAAAGCCATCCAACACACACAACTCAATATGCATGAAAACATCGTAACTCATATTTCACAGAAAGGAAAATTAGGAAAAACCCATCAAAATCCCTAACGGCACTGATCGGAGGGTAAGGAATCTCATTATCCTGTAAGCCTGAAACGACCTAAGTGTAAACAATTCCCCCTTACCTTAAATTTGTCGTAAGGTTGATCTCCCTAAAAATTCTCGAATCCTTGTTCCCAAAACCTTAACGATCCCAGAAACCCTCTACTTCTTTCACGTTTTGATAAAATTAGATTATAACCTAATTTTGTCACAACTTTTAGTATTATATGGGCTCATTTTTCGAAATTATGATTTTTGCCCAAATAAATTTAATTCTCTCTCCTTCTACCTTCCACTTTCCATTAATCACAAAATTACCCATTTCTTTAATTTAATTAATTAAATAATTATTTAAGCACAATTCTCCACTTCGTATTATTTTATTTTATTACTGAAAATCAAGTAATTATTAAAATAATACTATTTACATACTCTCACAACTCTTAAACCTGATAATTAATAAATTACCAAATTACCTCTACACTCCGAAAATACCACAATTCTTATATAAAGGTCGAATCAACAAACAATTAAATAAAATATTTAAATAATAAGTTAGGGTATTACAACTCTCCTCCACTTAAAGAATTTTCGTCCTCGAAAATTACCTAGCGAGAATAAATCTGGATAAGACTCACTCCTCCGGCTCTCCAGCTCCCAAGTCAGACTAACCAGAGCTGCTTCACTTCTCAATCCTCAATTCTGATAGGCAATGCTACCACTATCAGATTCTCTCTGACTTGAACATCGTCTATCTGGATAATATGCGACGGATTGAGAATATACTTCCGAGGGTGAGGCACACGAAAAACGTTATGCAGATTCAAAAGAAACAGTGGCAGGGCCACCCTATAAGCAACAAATTCAATCCTCTAGGAAATCTGATAGGGACCAATAAAATAAGGGTTGAGCTTCTTAGACTTCATGGCCCTTCCAACGCCAGTCACAGGGGTTACTCTCAGAAACACATGATCTCCCTCAGGAAATTCAAAAACCTTCTTCCGGTTATCATGATATCTCTCCAGCTTACTCTGAGATGCCTTCATCTTTTCTCGGATCATCTTCATTTTTTTGTAGTCTACTGAACAATCTCTGGTCCAAGAATAGTACTCTCTCCTGACTCATACCAACAAAGAGGAGTCATACACCTCATATTATAGAAGGCTTCGTAAGGTGCCATTCCAATACTTGAATGATAGTTGTTATTATAAGTAAACTCAATCAGTGGCAGAAAACCGTCCGAAGCAACTCGCTGCTCTAATTCAAAAACCCTCAAATGATCTTCCAAAAATTGAATAGTCCTCTCAGTCTGACCATCAGTTTGTGGATGATAGGTCGAACATAACTTCAACTTAGTACCAAGAGCTCCCTGTAAGCTCTCCCAAAACTTGGAAGTGAACCTCATATCTTTATTTGACACAATACTAATTGGAATACCATGAAGCTTCACAATAAGTACAATATAAATTTTATGATTCAAATTAGATAAAAGTCATGTTATCAAAGTGAGTCATTAAAATGGTTAGAGAAAAGCTACATGTGCCACTTGATCCATGAATGAAGGGAATGAAGTTAACAATAAATATTCTCTTAACCTTCTATAAAAGGGAGCTTTGATTGGAAACAAAGGATGAAAGAAAATTGATGAAATCTCTCCTCTTTCTCTTTGGTACTCTCTTGTAGAGTAATAGTTTAAGTGTTGCAGTTAACTTTCTTCTATCTTAATAGTATTTCTATTCTCTAAATGAATTGATTCCATCTTACTTTAAATCCAGATTTTACTTGTAAGTCCATACTCTTGAATCTAAACTATATAGTACTCATTTATTTATTATTGTAATGTTCATTTTGGGTTGCTTATAAGATCACAACCCTTACATTGGTGCTTTCATTGTCACCATAGCAGAGTATGCATGGGTTCTTGCCAAAGTTTATCAATATGGGCATAGGGAAGTAGAGCATAACGCTTGATGGTCACAACTGGCATATTTATACAGACATGGTTACACAGTTTCTAATCGTATTGAAGCTAAATTAGATTTACAAATACAATATTTTTCAAAAATCTCTTCCCTGGTGTTCAGAACTCGCCTACTTCAACCCTAGGACAACTGTTTGAGAGCTCTTTCCATGGTGTTAAGAACTCAATTCAAGACAATATCATATATTCTAGGGTTGAATTGAACCGACAATCCAAGTTACGTATGGATGAATATGCATGCGAAAACCGAGAGTCTTGTGCAAGAATTCTCGAGTTGTTGCAAGATGAGATTGACGCTACCAAATTAACAAATGATGGGCCTCCGACTTTGGAAAAAACTCTTTTGTCCATGGAACTAATCGATGATTTGGATTCGTTGATTGAATCTTTGAAAGACCCAATTTCAGCCCCAATCGATGTAGCATTTACAAGACATATGAAAATGGAATACGATGTCGCTGGTATAACTTTTCTGTTTTCTCAGTGTTACAACTCACTCTTTCATTGCAGATGTGTCACTCTTGTAAACCTATCCATATTACCCTGGATCAGAAGACTCACCACCATTAACCAATGTAAGCTACCCTAATTATTATTTCCAATTTGAACGTGAGGGATTGATATTAACCCTTTCTCAATATATTAATTCTCTATTGATTTCCGTGTTGGTGATAAACACAGTTCGAATTGCAAGATTTGCTAGTTGTGTGTTTTATTTCCCAATTTTTGTGTGTGTTATATTGCTTCCTTTATTTAGTGTTGGAGTATATTATAGGTTTGAAACATGTGCATCAGATACATTTTCCAACATGAAGTTCTTCTATGATGTCCACCAACTGTTTGTTAAAAGGCCCCTCAAAACCATATTCTCTTATAACATGGTTCTCTTTCAAGACATGAAAACAATATTTGCACGGTTTCAAACTTTACAAATGATCAAGCTCACTTTGGGTGGTGTTCTATTTGCTTATACCAAATTTGAAAGCTTTTTATTGAGTATATTGTTGGAACTATGTTCCAAGAAAGATGAATGTTTGAGAGAAAGAAGAAGACGAAGGAGAGAGAAGAAAAGGAATTAGGGTTTTCAAAACTTTCTAAACTTTATTGTGTTAAATGCTGTGTGTAATTACAAATTACAAAGCCCTTTATATAGGCTATCAAAGCCAAGGTCCAAACAAACATTTCGACTAACTCCTTAACAGTTATATTCGACTTTGTCTAATACAGCTGACTATACAACACTACAACTAATTCGACATCGACAATAAACCTATAAAGACTCTGACTTCGACTTCAACAAAGAACTTGAATTACTTCTAACACACCACCTAATTCATGTTCTCGAGACTTCTCATCCCAATGCTCTTCTTTAACTCGTCGAATCTGACTTTCTTCAAAGATTTGGTAAGTATGTCGGCTAGTTGAAATTCAATCTTGCAATATTCAAGATCAAGCTTCCCTCTGTTCACTTGATCCCTGAGAAAATGATACCTTCTTTCTATGTGCTTACTTCGACCATGACACATAGGATGATTGGCAAGATCAATAGCTGACTTGTTGTCTACAAACAACTTCATCTTCCCAGGTTCCTTGATCTTGAGTTCTTCGAGCAACATATCTATCCATGCTGCCTGACATGCTGCATACGGTGCAACTACGTACTCAGCTTCACATGATGACAAAGCCACAATGCTTTGTTTTCTCGAACTCCAAGAGATTGGATCTCCTTCTATCATGAAAATGTAGCCTGCAGTACTCTTCTTCTCATCTTGGTCTCCACTGAAATCTGAATCAGTGTAACCATATACCTCCACATCTTTCGACTTAGACCTATTTCGACATGGCATCAGCACACCATGATCAATCGTACCCTTAATGTATCTTAGTACTCTCTTTACTGCAATGAGATGACATTCTTGGGGTTTCTCCATGAATCGACTTAACAATACGACACTCTGACAAATGTCCGGCCTTGTATTGCAAAGATACCTCAAGGATCCAATAATTTGTTTGTACAGTGTCGAACTTACAAACTCATCATCAGTTACCTTCTTCAACTTTGCTCTTGTTTCCAATGGAGTTGTTGCAGCTTTACAGTCAGTCATCTTGAACCTCTTCAAGATGTCTTGAGCATACTTCTTCTGGTGCAGGAACGCACCTTCAGTTGTGTCTTTGAATTCCATCCCTAAGAAATATGACAAATTCCTTAGGTCGGACATTTCGAACTCTTGCATTAGCTTCGACTTAACTTTTTTTATCTCAGCTTCATTTGCACCTGTAATTAGCAAATCATCGACATACAGGCATAAAATGATTCGACTATCATTGTCGACATCATTTACATAAACTCCATGCTCAGACACACACTTTGTGAAACCTGCTTCGATTAGGAAACTATCTATTCTTTTGTTCCAAGCCCTCGGGGCTTGCTTCAATCCATAGAGAGCCTTCCTCAATTTGTACACCTTCGACTCATGCCCTTTGATCTCAAATCCTGGTGGTTGACTGACATAAACTTCTTCCTCCAAAGGTCCATTCAAAAATGCTGATTTTACATCCAACTGATGTATCTTCCATCCTCTATATGCTACTGTCGAAACAACAATCCTGATTGTTTCCACCCTAGCCACTGGCGCATAGACTTCGTCGAAATCAATACCAGGTTTCTGCAGAAAACCTCTTGCCACTAGTCTTACCTTATGCTTGGCAATTTCACCATTTGGCCTTCGTTTCAGCTTGTAAACCCATTTCACATTAATAGGCTTCTTGCTGGCTTTTTCGAAAAGTTCCCAGGTATTGTTCTTCTCGATTGCCCTGAGTTCTTCCTTCATGGCTTCACACCAATTCGAATCATTCATGGCTTCATCCAAGTTAATTGGTTCTGTTTCAGCCATCATCATTACTTCTTCTATTAAGTCACCATCTGCATCAATTGTATTATCTAGAAATCTCTCATATCTAGCTAACCTTGTCGACTCATCTCTTGTTCTAGTTGATCTTCTGACATTCTGCTCAAGAGGTTCTTCATTTCGAATTGTCTTGGCCTCAGTTTGTCGGTCTTCTTCAAATACCATCGGAACTGTCTCTTCCATCTGTCGACCCGTTTCCTGTCGAACTGACCCATGACTCCACTCCCATTTTTTATTTTCATCTACCAGAACATCTCGACTTATCACAGATTTATCATCTTCTGGTGAATATAGTCGATATGCACTAGTTGAATGATAACCTATGAGCACCATGGTTTGACTTCGATCATCTAGTTTTGTTCTCAATTGCTCAAGAACACGCCTAAAACATATTGATCCAAAAACTCTAAGATGACTTACATTTGGCTTCTCACCTGTCCATGCTTCATAAGGATTCTTCTCGACTAGCTTCTTCGTTGGACATCTATTCAGAATGTATACTGCTGTCGAAGCTGCTTCAGCCCAAAATCTCTTTGGCACCTCTTTAGCCTTCAACATACTTCTCGTCATATTCAGTATACTTCTATTCTTCCGCTCAGCTATTCCATTATGTTGAGGTGTATTGGGTGCAATAACCTCATGCTCTATACCTTCCTCTTCACAAAATCTAGCAAACTCTCGAGAGATGTATTCACCACCACCATCAGTTCTCAGTTTCTTTAGCTTGAAGCCACTTTGCTTTTCGACAAGCAACTTAAACTTCTTGAACTTTGTGAATACTTCACTCTTACTTTCGATCATATAAATCCACATATATCTGGTGAATTCATCGATGAAAGTTAAGAAGTAACGCTTGCCACCATTCGACCTAACTTCAAAAGGTCCACATACGTCAGAATGAACAAGCTCCAACTTTCCTTTTGACTTAATTGGCAGATCATGCTTGAATGCTTTTCTAGCCTGCTTTGCTTTGCAGCATTCTTTACACACATGATTTGGTTCCTTCACCTGAGGTAAACCATAAACCATCTTCTTCTGATTGAGCATACCCAAACTCCTGAAGTTTAGATGCCCATATCTATGATGCCATGGCCAATTCTTTTCCTCTTCTGTAGTTGACGCAAGACATTGATGATCAATCATGTTAATCTGAACTTTAAAGGTCTTGTTATCAGCCAATGGTGCTTTTAGTACCAACCTACCATCAGCATGATACACCTTCATTTGGTTCTTCTCCAGCTTCATATTATGTCCTTTGGCAAGTAATTGACCTATACTTATCAAGTTACTTGTCATAGAAGGCACATACAACACATCAGTAATGCTGGCTTTTCTACCATCTCTTCTCATTACAGATATGTTTCCTCTTCCACCTGATGTGATATGTCTACCATCTGCAAACTTTATCACCTTCTTAACTGATTCATCAAGCTTGGTGAACCAGTTCTTGTTACCGGTCATGTGGTTATTGCAACTTGAATCAAGATACCACAAATATGTTTCATCAGCGTTTGACTGAGTATCTGCCATTAGTAGCACATCATCAGAATCACTATCTTCTGCTTGTGCATACTGCGCTTTGTCACTTTCTTTTGCTCGTGCTTCCTTCTTCTTTCGACAGTCTCGAGCATAGTGACCAAAACCTTGACAATTGTAACACTGCACGTCTTTCATGTCAACTTTCTTCCCAGAATACTTGTTGCCCATGCCTTTCTTTATTAAATCATCATGATTCTTTGAACTCTTGCTTGACTTCTCATCACTAGCAAGATTCCTTCCCTGCTTCACCTTCCCAGACTTCTTGGTGAATTTCGCTTGTAGTGCTTGCTCTGATACCTTTTCTCTTTCTGAATCTCTTTGCTTCAATCTAATCTCATGAGCTTCCAAAGAAGCCTGTAGTTATTTAACCTTCATCTCAGCAAGATTCTTGGACTCTTCAATGGACACTACAATGTAATCAAAATTTGCAGTCAGAGATCTTAGTACCTTCTCAATTTTCTGCAAATCTGTGATTGTTTCTCCACAAGACTTCATCTGGTTCGACAACATCACCAATCTTGAAAAGAACTCCGAAACTGATTCATCTTCCTTCATTTGATCATTTCGTATTGTTTTCTCAAGGTTTACAGCTTCACCCTCTTCAGTTTCTCATCACCTCCATACAAGTTCTTTAACTTGTCCCACGCTCCTTTTGCAGATTCTTCTTCAATAATTTTCTCAAACACATTCGGATCCACACACTGGTGAATCAAGAGCAACGCTTTGCCATCTTTCTTCTGTTGATCCTTGTACACAGCTTTTTGTTCATCAGTCGCATTCGCCCCCAATTCAGTTACACCATCATTCATGATTTCAACCACATCTTGAAATCTGAAAATAACCCTCATCTGCGCAACCCACCGTTGGTAGTTTTCCCCTTTGAAAACCGGTAGATTTGCTGGAAATTGTGTGGACGTTGTTGTTCCGTTTTCCATTAGATTCTCTCTGAATCGTAACTGTGCTCTGTTATACCAATTGTTGGAACTATGTTCCAAGAAAGATGAATGTTTGAGAGAAAGAAGAAGAAGAAGGAGAGAGAGAAGAAAAGGAATTAGGGTTTTCAAAACTTTCTAAACTTTATTGTGTTAAATGTTGTGTGTAATTACAAATTACAAAGCCCTTCATATAGGCTATCAAAGCCCAGGCCCAAACAAATATTTCGACTAACTCCTTAACAGTTATATTCGACTCTGTCTAATACAGCTGACTATACAACACTACAACTAATTCGACATCGACAAAAAACCTATAAAGACTCTGACTTCGACTTCAACAGAGAACTTGAATTACTTCTAACATATATAAGGACTTCCATATTTGGTACAAAATTTTAGTGAAATCTTGTAGAGATACATGAAACTTTTTCATGGATATTTCATTGGCTTTGCACTTGAACTTTCTGTTTTTTTCCCTCAGCTTAAGCTTCTTAATAATGAAGTTTGTATTTCTAAGCAAGTCATGGAGAAAATTGGGAGCCTCACTGTTGGTTGCTGCAAATCAATCATGCAATATTTGCAAGTGTTTTTGTCTTCCTGTGTTAACTTTTGTTTTAACATGGGTTTGCTTGTTTACAACCCAACAAATGGGGTTGAGTGAGAAAGTAGTTCATGAAACTTCCATGCACATGGCTTTAATTTTTATGATATAAACAAGTTGGGATATTTGGTGTCTTACACTCATTTGGTTACTTGTGTTTCATTGGTTAGATTAGAGGTTGATAGTTGTTGGATGCTAATCCCATTAGAGCTTTTACTCTATATCATAATGGTGTTGGAAAATTTATTAACTAATAAAGCTCAATTACTTACACATTTGGATATTTTCTTGTCTATGAGATATAAACATGTAACCTAGAAGAACTTACTTCATGTTGGTGACTATGTTGCACATTCCATAGCAAATTTAATAAGTAATGGTTGTACTTTTGCTTTTATGAGGTTGGAATATATTTATAACTACAAAAGTTAGCACCTGAACCATATAATATTCAATCTTTGAGTTACATGCATGATCTTTCTCATGATGGTGCTATGGAAGTTGTGAATTTTATTTTTATTTTTGCTGCAATATGTGTTTTTGCTGTTACTGAAAGCTTACAATTAGCAACAACTATGAGCAAAGTCATTAATACTCAAAATCCATACTCCAATGCAGTACTGAAAAGTGGTTGTTTTGTCCATACAAAAGTATCCTCACAATTCAATCAATGGGATCCGGTTGGATGTTTAATTGCCTTAGCTTCAAACTTGAGGACAACGATGATTTTAATGGGGGAGGTAATGTCATGAATCAAATTAGAGAAATGTCATTTCATCAAAGCGAGTCATTAAAATGGTTAGAGAAAAGCTACGCGTGTCACTTGATCCATGAATTAAGGGAATTAAGTTAACAAGAAATATTCTTTTAACCTTTTATAAGAGAGAGCTTTGATTGGAAACAAAGGATGGAAGAAAATTGATGACGTCTCTCCTCTTTCTCTTTGGTAATCTCTTGTAGAGTAATAGTTTAAGTCTTGCACTTAGCTTTCTTCTATCTTACTAGTATTACCATTCTCTAAATGGATTGATTCCATTTTACTTTAAATTCTGATTTTACTTATAATTCCATACTCTTGAATCAAAACTATATAGTACTCATCCATTTATTATTATAATGTTCATTTTGGGTTGCTCATAAAATCACAACCCTTATAATAAATCTCCTACAACCGCTACAAAGGAAAAATTATCTTAATCAGAATAAAGTGTGCCGATTTAGAAGCATTAAAGATCAGAGATATGGAGAATTAGTACATCTCTATTGACATTGAATTTGATTTAGTTAAGCGTAATTTCTAGATTTGTCGAATCTTCTCTTTTGAAGTTGAAGAGGATTCCACACTAGAAAATCGAACGAGGAGATAGAGAATCGTAGGGTACGCGGAAATCAAGAGTAGATTCCCATGGACGACGCCACTGTTCCGTCCTAGAACTAGAAATATGTAGAGTTGCGAAAATTGTGATGGATGAGAGTTTTCGATGCAACAGAGCGAGGGTTGTATCTTCAAGGTTAGCACTCTAACAATCAAAGTTAGCATTATGTGGGAGCTAGAGAGTCGGATGAGGGAGTCTTATCCGAAGTTATTTTCGTCAGGTAATTTTTGTGGGTGAAAATTCTTTTAAGTGTGGGAGAGTTATAACACCCCGACTTTAGTTTATTAATTTATTTAAATTATTAGATTTAATTGAGCAAATATATATGTCCTTCCTAAATTGTTGATTATTTGTTATTATGTGTTTCATGAGATTTAAGGATATTTAAATAATTTAATAAACAATAGGAATATAGATTATTGAGAGCGGAAAAATAAAATAGAACTATTTAATTTAAAAAATAATTAAATATTTTAATTATTAAAAAATAATTAATGAAATTATCATATTTAATAAAAAATAAATATTTTATAGTTGTTATGTAATTTAAATTTTTTATTTTGGTTTATCAACTTAAAAAAGTTTATTCTAGAAGACCAGCACGATGGCGGGGCCACGACAGACGTACGACTGCGGGTCCGAGCGGTTTAACGTATTTTAAATATATTTACAAATCATTACAAAAGGTATAATAAATATATATAGTAGTTACAACAACAATTATCCATACTTCATATATCCATCACACATCACACACATACTCACACTATCACTTCGTTAAGTCATTCACAACGTCATTACGTCATCAATAAATCATCATTGTCAAAACATCAATTATGACACAACATCATCAAAACATTTATTAACTCATAGTTATGCAATGTCACTTGGTATGTAATGCAACAAAATGACTCATGCATGTGGTACCAACACTTTGATGAACACATGGTCATCTCTCTCCAAAGATCCCCACCATAAGATCGATTCCCACTCGGAACCGGAGCACATCATAAAACGCACTCAATCCACACAATGAGATTGAGGTCACCACTAGACCGAAGTTCTAACATCGTCACTGAACCGAATTCCAAACAACGTCACTGGATCGAAGTCCTAACATCGTCACTGGACCGACATCCTAACATCGTAACTGGACTGAAGTCCTAACATATGTTATGAATGCATGACGCAACACGTCACAATAAACACGATCACGGCTAGTCAAATTTGCATCATCATTTATGTAACCGTCATAGTATATCCCTCATAATCAGTCACACTCCATCATAGCATCATTATTAAAAATACATCATATTAATCATTTCACTTCATGTGAGACCACGCAACAATAAAAAGAAAGAAAAGAAAGATAGAAGAAAAGTAAAATAAAAAAAATGTCAGCTTCTGCTCGCCTGGTGCTCGCCCGGCGAAGTAGGGGCGAAATGCCTTCCTCACACAAAATTCCAGGAGCACCTATTTTATATCCTTCCTTTGTCTCTCATTTCACCCTGTGCTTCCTGAACAAAGTAGCTTCGCCCGGTGAAGCATATGACTCGCCCAGCGAAGGCGCGAAAACAGCAACCCTGCAGTTGCATTTTCTGCATAGTCCAAACCCCAAAACTCTTGTGATTCCAATATCGTTCAATCCGAACACACATAATTCACAATATATCACAATACAACAACAACACTTTATAATATGCATCATATACATCATCTAATAGTACTACAAGATCATTCTATCATTTATTTCGTCATGAATTATCACATTACCATCATATTACTACATTTTCCCTAAAACCCCAAAACCACCTACATACATCTAAACCCTATATCAATTATAATGAAAAGTAATACTCCCAATTCCTTAGATTCTTAGTTCAGATCCTTTTACTTGAGTTCTACATCAATCTCTTAGAGCCCTAGCCTCTTCTACCTTTTTCCTCAGTGTCGTTTCTCCAAAACACGATCATTTAGAATTAACTTCTCCACTTCTGTTTTCCCTTTTGTCAAACTTACCCTTAGAACCCCTAATATGCCTTTCCCAACTTACCCTCACTAATACTTCTATAATGACCATCTTGCCCTCGATGTTTCCACTCATTTTATTTTAATTAATAATAATAGTCTAAATAACATAATCTATATTATTCTATTATTATTAACTCTGAAATAATTCTAATTAATTGTTTAATTTCTAAACAATCATATTATTCCCTTAACTCATCATCACCCCACAACACACAACAAGAACACACCATGCATAATAATTCACCAAAATTCACCGATAATCACAAACAATTTAACAAATATTAAAATATAAATACCGGGGCGTTACATCTAACACCATAATAATAAAGAGATTTTGAGAGTTTTTGAGGAAATATAATATTTTAGAGTTTTTGAGAAAATAATGAATTTTTGAGAAATTGTGGGTCCTTGGGACTTTTTCAGTATTTTGAGCAGTGTGTTGAGTTGAGGACAATTGATAATAATATAAATTTACCTTTTATGATAAACAAATAATTTGTCTTTGAAAATAAATTTTGAGTATAATAATCTAGAGGGGGATTACAATGATGCCTTGAATGGCATTTGAAGTATAGTAATCTAGAAAGAGATTACAGTGATGGTCTGCCTTTAATGGCGTTTGGAGTTAGTAATCCAGAGAGGGATTACAATGAAGACCTTGAATGGCGTTTATAGTTAGTAATCTAGAAAGGGATTACAGTGATGGCCAAGTATGGTGAATTATAGGTTTAAGATTGGAACCTTTTGTGAATGATTGAGACCTGTGTTTTGTTAAAATTTTGATATGATGATTTTGTTGTATGTTGTACTGTGGTGATCATGCATTCATGTATTTTGGAGATAGGTATGACTGTGGTCCAATGATGGTGTGGTTCAGAGATGAACCAGAGAAATGACAATACCAGTAACATACCTGTGATCCTAGTGATTTTGGTACCACATGCATTTGAGATGGAGATAATGGCATTGCATTGCATTTGCATTATAATCTGTTGATTGTATTTTGAGTGTGATTGAGAGTACTTTTATATCCATTAGTATTATCTTGTCTTGCTGTTATTCATTGTTAATAATTGTTAGAGGTATTCTCACCCCCTGTATGTTGTTGTAGCTGCTGGGCTCCTCAGGAGTAAAGAACAATACAACAACAACACTTCATAATAGGCATCATATACATCATCTAATAGTACTACAACATCATTCTATCATTTATTTCGTCACAAATCATCACATTACCATCATATTACTACATTTTCCCTAAAACCCCAAAACCACCTACATACATCTAAACCCTATATCAATTATAATGAAAAGTAATACTCCTCATACCTTAGATTCTTAGTTCTGATCCTTTTACTTGAGTTCTACATCAATCTCTTAGAGCCCTAGCCTCTTCTACCTTTTTCCTCAGTGTTGTTTCTCCAAAACACTGATCGTTCAGAATGAACTTCTCCACTTCTATTTTCCCTTTTGCCAAACTTGCCCTTAGGACCCCTAATATGCCTTTCCCAATTTACCCTCACTAATACTTCTATAATGACCATCTTGCCCTCGATGTTTCCACTCATTTTATTTTAATTAATAATAATAGTCTAAATAACATAATCTATATTATTCTTTTATAATTAACTCTAAAATAATTCTAATTAATTATTTAATTTCTAAACAATCCTATTATTCCCTTAACTCATCATCACCCCACAACACACAACAAGAACACACCATGCATAATAATTCACCAAAATTCACCGATAATCACAAATAATTTAACAAATATTAAAATATAAATATCGGGGTGTTACATCTAACACCATAATAATAAAGAGATTTTGAGAGTTTTTGAGGAAATATAATATTTTAGAGTTTTTGAGAAAATAATGAATTTTTGAGAAATTGTGGGTCCTTGGGACTTTTTCAGTATTTTGAGCAGTGTGTTGAGTTGAGGACAATTGGTAATAATATAACTTTACCTCTTGTGATAAACAAATAATTTGTCTTTGAAAATAAATTTAGAGTATAATAATCTAGAGAGGGATTACAATGATGGCCTTGAATGGCATTTGAAGTATAGTAATCTAGAGAGATATTACAGTGATGGCCTTGAATGGTGTTTGAAGTTAGTAATCCTGAGAGGGATTACAATGAAGACCTTGAATGGCGTTTGGAGTTAGTAATCTAGAAAGAGATTACAGTGATGGCCAAGTATGGTGAATTATAGGTTCAAGAGTGGAACCTTTTGTGAATGATTGAGACTTGTGTTTTGTTAAAATTTTGATATGATGATTTTGTTGTATGTTGTGCTGTGGTGATCATGCATTCATGTATTTCGGAGATAGGTATGACTATGGTCCAATGATGGCGTGGTTCAAAGAGGAACCAGAGAAATGACAATACCCGTAACATACATGTGATCCTAGTGATTTTGGTTCCACATACATTTGAGATGGATATAATGGCATTACATTGCATTTGCATTATAATCTGTTGATTGTATTTTGAGTCTGATTAAGAGTACTTTTATATCCATTAGTACTATCTTGTCTTGCTGTTATTCATTGTTAATAATTGTTAGAGGTATTCTCACCCCCTGTTTGTTGTTGTAGTTGCTTGGCTCCCCGGGAATAAAGACAATCAGGGGGTAACAAACTCTTAAAAACAAATCATCGCGTAACAAACTCTCAAAAATATGTTTTTAAATCAATAACGACTTCAGAAAACCAAACGTTCCCAAACCCCAATGTTACGTATCAGAGCACGGCCCTCTTAATTCACGGAAATAAGAAAAATTGACTCCAAAGCTAAATCTTCACACGTCAACGAGCTAACCTTGATCACCTGCACGTTACCCACGTAGAGGTAACATTCAAACAGGCAGGGTGAGTAATCACAAATCATTACAAAAGGTATAAGGAATAGATATAGTAGTTACAACAACAATTATCCATACTTCATATATCCATCATGCATGTGGTACCAACACTTTGATGAACACATGGTCATCTCCCTCCAAAGATCCCCACCATAGGATCTGAAATTCTGGTATCAGACGTGTGATGTCACAACAACACACTCTGCACAATGGACAACAATAACAATAAAATAACACCAAGAATTGTTGACCCAGTTCGGTTACAACCAACCTACTCTGGGGGCTACCAAGCCAGGGATGGAATTCACTACTTGTAGATATAATTTATAGACTCAACAACCCGTTGACAATCTGCTAAACTTATACTCTACTAATGACTTCCTACCTAAGAAACCACTTAGATATGAGAACACCACTCAATCCCTTACAAACACTCAAAGAAACCACTTTGAGTACCCTTGATCTTACTTCACAGCTTCGATCAAATCACACAACTCTCTTTGCTTCACAGATTTAGAGAGGACAGAAACTCAACACCTATTCAAACCCTAGAATAGTGCAAATACAAGCACTTTAAACATCCTGATGTCATAGTCTGATGTTATAACATCAACTAGAACATTACTAGTTGAATCTCCTTCAAGAGTGGTCCACTGATAACAGTTGTCATTGGTTCTGGCACCCTTCATAACAATCTGATTATGCTCATCAGACACTACACACTCATGCTTAGTGTAGTTTACCTCGTAACCTTCATCACACAACTGGCTTATGCTGATCAAATTTGTACTTAAGCCATTGACAAACATAACATTGTCAAGTTCAGGTCTACCATCACCTTGCACTTTCCCAACTCCTGCAACAACACCTTTTTCTCCATTGCCAAATATGACCTCATGAGAGGGGCAAGGTCTAAGATTATCAATCATGGATCTACATCCAGACATGTGCTTGGAGCACCCACTGTCAAAATACCATGTTCCTTCTCTATCACCCATGTGAGCCAATAAGCACTTCACCTTCTCCTTAGGTACCCATTGTTTAACAACTTTGGGCCTGTGCTCTCTCCATCTGTTTTGAGGTTGAGGGTATCCATGTAGTTTGTAGCAAGAGTACTGCATATGTCCAAACCTTCCACAGTAATAGCATCTCACCCTTTCATCTCTGAATCTTCTGCCATGATGCGATTGCTTATGCTGCCATCCATAATGTGGTCTCCTCCTACCATAACTGCCCTGCCATCTATTATGTTGATGTCTTCTCCCATAAGACGGCTGAGAATGCTGTTTCCTGGATTGTCTCCCATGATGGTGTGGCTTTCTTCTTCCATATATATAAGGAACAACATTGGTGTATCCATACCCATAACCATACCAGTTGTCCTGATGTTGAGACATCTGATGAGACATGTGCTGTTTGAACTGAGCAGCTTGCATGCTCTAATGGTATTGTGGGGGCATATATTGACTAGCTCCTTGTGGCTGCTTTCTCTTCTGATATGGACCAGTCTTCTTCTCAATCTTCTTAGGTTGGGAAACATCAGCTTTCTTAGGGGTAGGATCCTGCTTCTTTGGCTGATGTTGAGATGAAAGTTGTGACACTTCCTTCTTTGAACCTGAAGTGCTTCCTTCTGAAGTTCCCTTATCCTTAGCCACATAACCTATCCCAGCTTTGTCTCCAGCAGCTTTTTCTGACTGAAGAATCTTGTCAAGTGTGTCTGTGCCACAACTCAGCATCCTAACCGACTTGGTCATTTGATCTAGGTGAGCTCTAACTAGCACCACTTCATTTTCAAGATCAGTCTTTTCATTCTCTAGCTGAGCAATCTGTTGCTTGTGGCACTTGTTCTCTTGACAAATTTCAGTACTCTTTAAACACAGCTCTTGATAGGTGGATGCCAACTCCTCATAAGTTACTTCTCAATCACTAGAATCATCATCAGAAATCACAGCTCCTGTTAAAGCTCTCACATGCTTTGCTGACTCGCCTTCACTTTCACTATCAGAGTCAGACCAGGAAACTGTCATGCCCTTCTTCTGCTTTTTCAAGAAGGTGGGACATTCTTTCTTGACATGTCCATACCCTTCACACTCAAAGCACTGCACTCCTTTATCTTGGGCAGTTTTCTCTTCATCCTTCTTGCTGGTGTCAGAAGTCATGTTCTTGACATTAGGCCTGGAGTTATTATTCATTCTCTTGAATACTTTGGTGAACTGTCTTCCCAACATCACTATGGCCTGAGACAGATCCTCCTGGGATTCAGATTTCTTCCCTTTCTCTTCTTCACCATTTGTCACCAGGGTTATACTCTTTGGCTTCTTTTCTGGTTCTTCCTCATTCAACCCAAGCTCAAAGGTTTGAAGAGATCCAATGAGCTCATCTACTCTCATCTTGCTGATGTCTTGTGATTCTTCAATGGCAGTAACCTTCATCTTATACTTCTTAGGTATGGACCTAAGGATCTTCCTCACAAGCTTTTCATCTGACATCTTCTCTCCAAGAGCACTAGATGCATTGGCCAGCTCAAGAACACTCATGTGGAAATCATGAATAGTCTCATCTTCCTTCATCTTCAGGCTTTCAAATTTTGATGTTAAAATCTGAAGTCGTGACATCTTGACTCTAGATGTTCCTTCATGAGTAGCCTGCAAGATATCCCACGCTTCTTTAGCAACTTCACAGGTATTGATTAACCTGAAGATGTTCTTATCCACTCCATTGAAGATAGCATTCAGAGCTTTGGAATTTCCAAGGGCAAGCTCATCTTCCTCCTTGGTCCACTCTTCTTCAGGCTTTAGCTTAGAGGTGCCTTCTTTATCTTTGTCAGCATCATCCTTCTCACACATGACAGGTGCTTTCCACTCTTTAATAACAGCCTTCCAAGCCCTACTGTCCAAGGATTTTAAGAAGGTGGTCATCCTTGGCTTCCAATAGTCATAATTGGATCCATCCAAAATAGGGGGTCTGTTGACGAATCCTCCAACTTCTTTGTCCATCTTTTCACCAGAAAGTAACTTCCCTAGATCTCACCCAGAGACAGACAGGATGCCTGCTTTGATACCAATTGAAATTCTGGTATCAGACGTGTGATGTTAAGGTGTGATGTCACAACAACACACTCTGCACAATGGACAGCAATAACAATAAAATAACACCAAGAATTGTTGACCCAGTTCGGTTATAACCAACCTACTCTGGGGGCTACCAAGCCAGGGATGGAATTCACTACTTGTAGATATAATTTACAGACTCAACAACCCTTTGATAATCTCCTAAACTTATACTCTACTAATGACTTCCTACCTAAGAAACCACTTAGATATGAGAGCACCACTCAATCCCTTACAAACACTCAAAGAAACCACTTTGAGTACCCTTGATCTTACTTCACAGCTTCGATCAAATCACACAACTCTCTTTGCTTCACAGCTTTAGAGAGGACAGAAACTCAACACCTATTCAAACCCTAGAATAGTGTAAATACAAGCACTTTAAACAAACTCTAGACACTAAGCACTTTATCCCCAAAATCTTTTTAAATCTTCAACCTTTTAATTCTCCAACAGATCTGTAATCAAATCTCCCATGTAACAGAAAATATTTATCCCAAGATATTCTCATCCAATGAGTCAACCACTCTCCACAATTCCAGCTAATACGCGTGCCCTAATAACATATCCTGCTGTTATTAATTCTGCAGGTCTGATGTTACAACATCACCTGTGTGACATCAGACATCCAACTTCAGCATTTAACAACTTAACACAACCCAGTGTTAAGACTTCAATGTTACAACATCAACACCTTGACATCAACATTGAATATACTTTGTTTTACCAAAATTCCAGCCAATCCAGGAACTATCAGGATCGATTCCCACTTGGAACTGGAGCACATCATAAGACACACTCAATTCACACAATGGGATTGAGGCCACCACTGGACCGGAGTCCTAACATCGTCACTGGACCGAAGTTCTAACATCGTCACTGGACCGAAGTCCTAACATAATCATTGGACCGAAGTCCTAACATATGCTATGAATGCATGATGCAACACGTCACAATAAACACGACCACAACTAGTCAAATTTGCATCATCATTCATGTAATCGCCATAGTATATCCCTCATAATCAGTCACACTCCATCATAGCATCATTATTAGAAATACATCATATTAATCATTAAACTTCATGTGAGACAACGCAGTAACAAAAAGAAAGAAAAGAAAGATAGAAGAAAAGTAAAATAAAAAATATCATCATATTAATCATTCATGTCAATTCACTTCATGTCAGCTCATTTCACATTGCATTTGCATTATAATCTGTTGATTGTATTTTGAGTGTGATTGAGAGCACTTTTATATCCATCAGTATTATCTTGTCTTGTTGTTATTCATTGTTAATAATTATTAGAGGTATTCTCACCCCCTGTTTGTTGTTGTAGCTGATGAGCTCCTCAGGAGTAAAGACAATCAGGTATATGAGTAGCTGCTGAGTAGGGGATGACGTATATGCCCCCTTTAACTTTATCACTGGGTTTTAGATATTTGCTCTGATATGTAGCATTGGGGATGAAATGTCTTCCATTATTGTGTGATATTTTATTTTGTTTTGTTGGAGTTGATATGAGACTTTAGTTATGACTTTGTTTAATTTCCGCTGCTAATTTTGCACGACTATTATATTTTGAAGTTTTATGCTTTGGTGACACTCTAATATATGATTTTTTTTTCCAAACTATTTCATTTAAATGTCTAGTCGGGGATTAGTGTGTTACAGAGGAATGCCCTTAAGTTCCGGGAGGGTGACCATGTGTTTTTTAGAGTCACTCTTATGACTGGTGTTGCTCGTGCGCTGAAGTCTAAAAAGCTTACACATCGCTTCATTGGTCCTTATTAGATTACCTAGAGAGTTGGAGTTGTTGCCTACCGAGTGGCCTTACTTCCATCTCTATCGAACCTCCATGATGTTTTCCATGTGTCTCAGTTTCGGAAGTATGTTCATGATCTGTCACATGTGATCCAAATGGATTATGTACAAGTAAGAGATAATTTAACTGTTGAGGCATCACCCATGCTGATTGAGGATCGGATGAGGGAGTCTTATCCGAAGGTATTTTCGTGGGCGAAAATCCTTTTAAGTGTGGGAGAGTTATAACACCCCGACTTTAGTTTATTAATTTATTAAATTATTAGATTTATTTGAGTGAATATATATGTTCTGCTTGAATTGTTGATTATTTGTTATTATGTGTTTCATGAGATTTAAGGATATTTTAATAATTTAATAAACAATAGGAATATAGATTATTGAAAGCGGAAATATTTTAATCATTAAAAAATAATTAAAAAACTTATCATATTTAATAAAAAATAAATATTTTATAGTTGTTGTGTAATTTAAATTTTTTAATTTGGTTTATTAATTTAAAAAAGTTTATTCTAGAAGAGCCGGCGGGGCCACGACATACGTAGGACTGCGGGTCGGAGCGGTTTAGCGTATTTCAAATATATTTAAAATATATTTGTATTTAACAATTTTAATAATGATATATTTATATTTATGTTGTTGATGGCTAGAATGATTAAACTATTATTATTACTTGAATATATATACAAAATTGTATTCGCTAAAATAAATTTATTTCTACATGCACTAAGAACAAATATTTAAGGTGAAGGCATAAAAAATAAGTTAATTAAAAGCATTGAGTTGTTTGGAACGAAAATGAGTGGTATTGTATTTCGTAAATTGAAAAAGAAATTGATATAATAAGAAAATACTCTATAACTCTCATTAATCCATCCATGCTTAGAATTAGAGGGGTACAATACAAGAGCAAATGGTTGTGAATACTTGATGAGGGCCCGCCCAATCACAAAACAGAAAGCCCAACAAAAATATGAATCATATATCAATTGGTAAAACGAAACGAAAATAACATGAAAAACGCGCCGTTGCCGGGGATCGAACCCGGGTCACCCGCGTGACAGGCGGGAATACTTACCACTATACTACAACGACTTAATTGTGAAAATTCTGTTTTCCGAATATATCACTAATTAAATTACATTTATTTTATGCTGCATTAATTCATGAGTGTTGTGTTGTGATGCATTTCAATTTTATACTTTCAGATACTGTTTATGTCTTTCTACTTTACATATTCGTTCATAATTGTAAATCTACTAATTTTTTAATTCCTTATTTCTTAATTATGCCTTCCTTGCACTTAATAAAACTATTTATTTCTTCCCATTCAAGTTATTATTATTTTATCAATTTCACACAAAATTAAAAATATAGTTAGTTTTTTATATTGAAAATGAAAAATTATTTTTTTTACTTTTTCTTCATTACTTTACGAGAAAAAATATTTAAACGAATTATAATAAGATTGAGAATAATAACAAGTAAATAAATAATATATAATCTATGTTTTATTCATTATTATTGTAATGTGAAATATAATTTCATAGTTGTTATTTTCTTTGCAAAATTTCTAATAATTTGGGACAGATATAGTAATAATAGCGAATAACATTTCTGAAAAATAAATTTTAATATTTTATTGTTTTTGAAAAATGATTTATAATTTAAGACAATTTATTTTTTAAAAATTACTTATAATTTAGGTAGCACTATAAAATAATAGTTATCTCACTTTGAATTGTGTTCGTGTGCATTTAGTAGGAATGATGTCGTTCATATAAATGATGACAACAAAAATTCCAAAGACTCGCATAAAGGAGATTCATAGATTACAACGGATTTTTATCTCGGGAGATAGAAACAATAAGTGGAATTACCATGCAGTTGGTTGAAAAATGTTACTAAGTCAAAAGAAAATGATGGATTAGGTTTGAAAGAGTTGGATATCATGAATCAAGCTTGCATATCTAAGCTCAAGAGAGAAACACACAAAAACATAAAACATATGCTCGTCTTGTTTTTGTAAGAAGGTTGAGAACCCTTTGTTCTCCTATTTATATGATCCTTGCTTATAAAAATAAAAAATAAAACATAAAAAAAAGACTACCTTAATTATTTAAAATTTAAGGAATGAACGTATTTATTTAGTCATAAGCCTAGAGATCTTCCTTGTGTTGGTAGCTTTTGACATTTTCTTTTTGTGACCATTTTCTTGATTATATAAACTTCTCTTCCTTTGGACTCGTCTTGACAAAATGTTGAAATAAATGACGTAACATGAGTGGTTCTAGGTTCACACAGATAATTCATCGCCTTGGCTTTCCTATTCTTTAGCAGTATTAACGTTGTCTTTTGGAACTCTTCTAATACATATTCAAGTTCATATGGTGCTTGTTTTTCTATAGCATATGTTGGAGCATGTGTCTTCTATAGTGCCCCTGATAGGGGTGGTTGGAAAGTGGGAAGGGAGCCGAAACTTTATTTATTGGACTTTGAGCAAGTGATATAACATTTTTCTTTTCATTGTTGGCTTCTACCTCCTAGTGTAGATTTATAACAAGTTCTTTAACACTTTGTGTTATTTCGCGACTCTAGTCATTTGGAGGATCGGGAAAGTCCAATATTGTATCTTGGATCAGACTCAGTGATCACTTTAAATTCGATGAACTGCCCCAAAAGAAAACCCAATTAGTTGAACTAGATAATTCCAATAAAAACCATTGGGTGGGTGTTGAAGTGATAGGGGCCCTCTCCATTTTGAACACTAATATGGCTATAACCAGTGCTAATATTATGGTCGGCAACCTATCAGATTGGTCGGTTCTTCCATCAGATCTGGCGGAGAGGATATGCAGATCTTTTGAGGGCTGCTTAATTCCACTGTATGAGTGCCTCTTTACCAAGTTGGGAATATGTTTTTCCATTTCAGAATTCGAGGTAGTTGTGATGAACCGTCTGACAGTTGCCCCTCACAACTTCACCCTATAGCTTGGGCTTATATAAAGGTGTTCCAACTATGTGCAGAGCATAAATCTTAGAAACCTTTTCTTAAACTCTCTTTTTATCTTTTTTATGCGGCTCACACCTCTCGAGATGACACCCGAGATCAGGAATTGATCTTCATTCATCCTATAGTCTTAATTTGAATCTCTTACTAAGGATTGGGATAATTTTCTTAAATGTTTAATGCTGGTGAAACTTATTACTCATGAGGCTCACTTTGAATTCTTCCTTTCCTCGACCCTAGTTAGATTTACTCGCTTTTGCAATAATGGTTTTTTCAAGTACTGGTCTCGAGTTCACTTTCGTCGGTCCCTTTCTTCTTATCACACGTGGCTAAGTCCTCTATCCTCCAAGGAGGTTAAAATAAAGGAGGATTTGTATGCTTGGTATAAAGGGATAGACTATGGACAAGGTTTTGGTCCTGGAAAAGTGCCTCTTACTCAGCAAAAGAAAAAACATATTGATACTCACACGATTATCAGTGCGTCTGACCATACAGAGAGGCAAGAACTCTTTGGTGAGGATTGGAACCTGAGGCGCCTCTTTTTTAAACAAGTGTAGCTTGTATCTTGCAAATAACATGAATCGGTTGTAGAAGCTTATCGTGCTTGCCAAGGACGGGGTCTTATGACCGACTCATCGAGTAGTAGGGTGAAGACTTTTGCTGTAGTGATGGCTTTGTTACGATTTTTTTGACTTGGTCCAAAAATCAGTTTGGAACTGTTTTAGAGCTTTACAGTTTGTACTTGAGGGTTCTTTGATTTGAAATAGTTTTTTTTTTAACAAATTTATTTACATATTATCTTAAAACAAATCTTGGGTTATGAATAATTTAAAACAAATTTTAATTATGTCTTTTTTTCAATATTCTCTTCTACCTCTCTCGTATATGAATGTGTGGGCATGTACACAGTATAGACAATATGCGAAAAATTTATTCTGAATAAAACTTGTGTAATGTTCTTAATAGAAAAAGTGTTAGTAATAACTAAGGATGAATCCAATGATGGGTAAAACTTTTAATAATCATATATTATTACTTGAATATATTTAAAATATATTTGTATTTAACAATTTTAATAATGATATATTTATATTTATGTTGTTGATGGCTAGAATGATTAAACTATTATTATTACTTGAATATATATACAAAATTGTATTCGCTAAAATAAATTTATTTCTACATGCACTAAGAACAAATATTTAAGGTGAAGGCATAAAAAATAAGTTAATTAAAAGCATTGAGTTGTTTGGAACGAAAATGAGTGGTATTGTATTTCGTAAATTGAAAAAGAAATTGATATAATAAGAAAATACTCTATAACTCTCATTAATCCATCCATGCTTAGAATTAGAGGGGTACAATACAAGAGCAAATGGTTGTGAATACTTGATGAGGGCCCGCCCAATCACAAAACAGAAAGCCCAACAAAAATATGAATCATATATCAATTGGTAAAACGAAACGAAAATAAAATGAAAAACGCGCCGTTGCCGGGGATCGAACCCGGGTCACCCGCGTGACAGGCGGGAATACTTACCACTATACTACAACGACTCAGTTGCGAAAATTCTGTTTTTAGTTTACATCAATAATTAAGCTACGTTTATTTTATGGTGCATTCATTATTTGGGCTTCTTTTTCTCATTGAATTTTATATTTTCAGATACTGACATAATTGAATTAGTCATTTTTTCAGGTTCAAATTCCTATTTCATTAATACTCACCCTTTATTATTTCTTCATTCAAAAAATAAACTAATACTCTGCCTCTTGTTGTAACTACAACATTTATGCACTTAATAAAACAATTTATTTTTTCAATTTCACACAAATTTATAATTTTAATTAATTTTGTATTGAGAAATATTTTACTTTTAAAATTTATTCTTTTCTTTATGAGAAAATATATTTAAAACAATTGGAATAAGATAGAGAGTCCTAAAAAGTAAATAAATCATATATAATTAATTTATGAGTCTCTATTTTCTTTGTATAACTACTCGTTATTTATTTGAGACTCGGATAGTATTAAATAGCAAATAATATTATAGAAAAACAAATATCAATATTTTATTATTTTTGAAAAATTATTTATAATTTAAAACAATTCATTTTTTAAAAGTTACTTGGAGTTTATCTAGCACTACAGACTAAACGTTATCTCGTTTGTGTGAACATGTTGCATTAGAAATTGTGATGCTGCAAGAGTTGTGTTGTCATGAGTTATACGATTAGGGTTTGTGATGGGACAAGAGTTGTGTCTTTAAGATTTGCAAAAAGTATCAAGTATTGATTCAAAAAATGGAATCGATTCACAATGAATTATTCATTAAGAATTAGTTTTAGGGGAACTGCTCCAAAAACCCTAAGAGAGCTGATGCCCCCTGACCCAGCGGTACCCCAGATAAATCTGTGTAGTGTGTTCAATCACACAAATTTAATTTTAATACAATCTGAGCGGTTAGGTATTGATTTTTATTTTATTTTGTGTTGGGATTTTTAAATATGATATGTGTGTCGCGCCTTTGTCTTTACTCTATAAATGTAACTTATTTTCTCATTCCAATCTCTTGTATGTAAAACAAGTATTCTTTTATATAATATAATGAAGAATGAAAAGAAGACAAGATAAAAGGAGGACAACCATGAAGGTTTGGCTTGGAGAAGCATAAATCATTCTTAGGTTTAGCTTATTTTCTCTCACTGACTTAAGAGAACAATCGCACTAGGGGTCATAACCTTATCATTTTATTTGATATGTAATTTAATGCATATGTATGTATGTTGATGCATATGAGAGACGATTTAGATCATAAATAAGTTGATGAGATCAAATTAATTACAAGCCGGAGCAGAGCATGGAGCAGATGAAACAAATGTCTTAGGGGTGGCACCTCCTCTTCATTCACAAGCTAGACGTCTCTGGCCACTTTGAATAAGCCCAACCGCTCAAAATATTGGTCTGAAGTTTCTAACAAATCTTCCTTAAGGGCGATCAGTTCTTCATCCAGCTTCTTCTTAGAATGAAAGGCAGTCTCGAGGGACTTCTTCAGGATTTTCTCTGAAAAGGCGAGCACTTTGGCCTTTGATTCCATCTTTTTAGGATCTCTTTGAGCATGGCCTCTGGCCGCTCTATCTTATTCCTCTCTTTAACCAATTTCTTCACTATCTCCTGCCCTTGGGTAAAGGATTTTTTGGAAGAAGTGAGTTTAACGTTCAAGTCATTCCATCATTAGTCCCTTAAGCATATGGTTATCCACCATGTCAGAAAAATTCTCACTTGTCGTCCAAAGGATTTCCTAGAATTCGTCGGGGAAGCCTTCATGGAAGGATTATACTTCCTTGCATCAAACGATGAATTAGTCCATATCAAAGATTATTGGGGCGGGTCATCTCGAATTGGCGAACTTGTGCGTTGTTCGCCCTCTTCTCTCCCTTCAAGGTCTACAATGACCTTCTGTTCTAGGGAGGGGTTTTCTTCGTGCCTTTTTGGCTTCAAGAGTTTGGTAGGGAGAGTTTCAATGGTGCTTCCCTCAGTGCCATTTTTGCCCCCTTTAATGTTGAGATCGCTCATATGGCTTTTTGGTCTATCAACCCATTACTCCTTACGATTCGCTTTCTTCCTAGCCAGTTGAGCCTTCCTCTTAGTAATTGGGATGAATATCATATTTTCTCCAAAAGAGAAAAAAGAAATTTGTAAATAACTAGGCGGGTAAATAATCCTAAAAAATTGGGAATAACTAGAACTACAAACTTACGCAACTATTCGTTGATCTCACTATCTTTTCCTTGATCTAATTCAATTATTTTCAGGAGCTCATAAATTTAAATCCATCCAAAAAAAAGCCACATCCCTCTCAGTATGGGTAAGATAATCAAAATTAAATCTAGTGATCACCATTAGGTATTCCTTCCAAGACACAGGAATGTGAGGAGCACCGTTCTCCCCATTGGTGACCATGGAGGCGTCATATCGCCCCTTACTATAACGAACCTATCCCCCAAATTCTTTTAGTGGTTAGAATAAGGCTTGGACAATGTTCTCATAGGTATGACATACAAAGTAAAAAACACTCTCCTCACAAGTATAAATGGCCTTGAAACCCTCGACGCTCGTGTATTTGGGATTAGTGCAATCATTAGTTACTTGGAGTTTTCTCGAAAGAACGGGAAGAAAGATAGTCAATATCACTTGTAGAAGTACTAGTGCTCTCGTAACTCCCAAAAATATTTCTAAGAGCCTATAGTCGATTTAGCCATCCGCTGGTTTAGTATTCATCGTGAAACAAAGATAAATTTCTAACCAGTCTTTACTGTTTAAAGGCTCAATCACCTTACTACTCTCATATAAATCCTAGTGTTTGCCATTGAAGAAGTGTAGCGTTATATTTGTAAATGACCCAATACGGACGAGAGCTTTGCCCCTAGGAGGGGCGACAACCATATGTCTCCCTTCAGGAGGTATCGCCTTGCCCCAAATAAATTTTACTCGCCTAGTCATGGGAAATATGAGAATAAATGTTTCTTTGTTAGAGAGATGTCAGGGTCAATGGTTGATCAATATATCCCTAGGAAATAGGGAGTCATCGGTCCACCGTTGACTAAGAGGGAGGTGACCCTTTATAAATACTTATCCCTTTAGGCCCAAAGGCCATTATAAATACTTCTCCCCTAACGGGAAAAAAGGAGATCATTCATACCCTAAGCAAAACACTTACATACAGAGCATCTCACCTCACATGAGCTGGCCCTCTAAACCACCATAAATGATTTAACACCATCATACAGAGCATCTCACTGATGCGGGTAAGCACTCACCACCCTAAATTGTTATAAATCTACTAAGGCCACTGAGTATCCCTTACCCTTTTAGGGATACTACACACACCTGTACTTTTTGACCAGTACAATAACGCCTACCATGGAGCCCTGGTAAAACTAACCTAGGTCACACCTCTTTCATTCTCACTCCTTCCAACTTCCTTGTGAGGATGGCCGATAAAACTTTACTCTCTAATATAGACACCATAGCCGAAGGTTTCACTGGTGGAGGAAGTTCCAACTCCTCTTAAAGGAAATACACAAGTTTGGTGATTGTTGCAAATGTGATATCTCCTGGTTTCCCTAGGGGATAATGAGAGGAAAGAAGGGTTAACATCACCTTTTCTAACAGGGATGCCATCAGAGTCAACCTTTATGATAATGACCATATGATCATCATTGTGCAACATGGAAACTGGGATATCAAACGAGTTTTTAAGATCCTAGGAGTTCTATATTGGGGTGTTTTTTAGAAGCGTTAGCTCAATCCCAACGATGTCAAAGTTTTAAAGGGCTTGTTAATAGGATTGTCAGGAGAACAATGATGTTTAGTAATCAAAAGTAAGTATTTTTGTATCGTATCCAGAGGGACTGGTGAAATATCAATGTCGTTCAACAATTAATAGGGTTTTAAGTGAAGGGTTTCTAAATAATCGATTGTGTAAACTAAAGGAATTGAAAAATGGTAGATGTTTGGGAAAATAACAAAAATATAAGCTTGTCGGGATTAGATTTCATTAACTTATATCGCATGTATTCTCTTGATCGATTGTATGAATTCTAATTATTAATCGTTATTATCATGTATCGCTCACCGACATTGTTTATGTCTAAACAATGGTGAGGGTTCTACTGTATTGTTTAATCGAAGATCTCTCGGTCTATTAATTAATACGGTAGCATTAAGAATCAATACAAGAAGTGAATATCAAATCCAAATCTATGTCTATAATTTAGCTTTTAATAGATGATGGTCTTAAGTCGGGATTCAAAAAGTATTTCTCAACAGCGATTCAAATCCATAGAAATAACATGTAAATGAAGATAACATCAATATTGATTCGTAACTAAGTTCATAAAAAATGATCAGAAGAAATACATACGAATATGGTCAACTACATGTAATCCTAACAAGAGAGGAGTTACCTACTCATGGTAGCTTGATACAAGTGAGAAGAAAAGAGATGAATCAACATCAATCTTGATTTCTCGATGATCTCTATGTCTCCACCTTCGATTCTTCAAGTTCTCACTTTTTCTCCTCAAGCAATCTCTCTCTCTCTCTCTCTCTCTCTCTCTCTCTCTCTCCAAATTGATGTAAAAATGTAACTGAAGTGATAAGATACCCATTTTTGAAGTTCTCAATGGCTTATATACTAGACAAGAAATTACATCCGTGCTAAGCCCCAAAAATGTGCGCTAAGCGCCACACCCTTACTTCACCATGAAATAATCTGACATGTCAGCACGGTTAAACCGCCTTGCCTCTCTTAGCCCCAGAAAGCTAGGATAAGCGAGCTCTCGCTACAACCACGCTCAGTGCTAGGGGTGAAAATAAGCCAGACCGACTAACAGGGGCATACAACCTAGCCTACATAGGCTCAGGCCACACTAGGCCTTTTTTAAATAGAAAAGACCTATGCTTTTTTATAAGCATATTTAGTTAAAAAGACCAGGCCTCGGGCCATAAAAAAAGCCTTTTAAGCCTATCAGGACGACATTTTTAAATAAATATAAATATTTTTTTATTATCATAATGTAATGCTCTGTACTTTGAATTAAAATACATAAATAAAACTTTGTTATCGTGTAGAACTTATGAAAATAAGATGAAAACACCTTATGAACAATGTCATAAGTTATTTTCATAAGTTCTCTTAAACAAATAGTATCACAAAACTTATGCTAATCGGTAAGTTAAAATAAGTTAATGCAAACAAACTTTTAGTCTCATTGGTATTTTAGTTTGTTAGTCTATTTAAACAATATTTGAATTGTTTATTTACATATGTCTAAAATAAATAGGTTTTTATGTAGGCTAACAGGCTAACCACACCTTCGAAAAGGTCAGGCTCAGGCCTAAAAATAAGCCTATGATAGGCTATATGCCAGACTTAGGCTTCAGTTTTTTTGGCAGACCGGGCTTAGGCTTGGCAAAGCCTAGCTCGACCCAACCTATTTCCACCCCTACTCAGCGCGCTAGGATTTTTCGGACTTAGAATATTTTTATTCCTTTCTCTCGCTTCAAGCATGCGTGAAGCATAAATGTCTGGATTCTTCCCATTCTCTCACTTGAAGTGCGCTAGAAGCGAAACTCTCTGGAATTTCCTTTTTTGCTCGTTTCAAGCATGCTACAAGCTCCATTTTTGCATTATTCTTTTCCTCTCTTGCTACAAACTCGTTTAGCGTACATGCTAAATCTTGTCTTCTTTGATTTTCCTTTCATGTTTTGCCTTCCACTCTCTTGCTTGGATAAGTACCTACACAATGAGTTGAAATTAAGTGAAAATTTCATCATTCAACTGTTATCCTATCAGACCCAGTAATTACATCAAATATGGGGGTTTTCATACTCTTAACTTGTAAAATAAGTTAATAAGGGCAACTATTTTCCAAGTGTAATGCACCATATTTTGCCACTTGTCAAACATGTACACATAATGGTCGACGTGACCCTAGAGAAAACATGTAGCGAGGGAGCAGACACCAAGGCAATTTAAGTCAGTTACCTTATCGTGGCTGCTCTGCCGCCTTACAATATCAGCCTAGGATGACCCAACATCAATGTATTAGGGGTGATTATTTCCATCCGATACCTGGTCCTGAAGTACCCGCTGCCTGGCGGGTGAGTTAGTACGATTCGAGGAGACCATCAGATCGCTCAAGAATGTTATGAGAATAGCCTGGCGATAGAGAGGGAAAAGTTTGACCTTGTGGGCGCCCCTTCCCTGAAGCCCCCGGATGCAAACATCAATTGTTGGGATCCTAGGTTGGGCACAGACAAAGAGATACTCACGCCCATAAAAGACCTGAACAAATTCAAAATAGGCCCCTCAGCTCAGTAGGTGACGAAGATAGGTAGTTAGTTGACCGAGGAATAATAACACGATATGGACGAACAACTCATTAAAAACGTTGACTTATTTGCCTGGGATCCCTCTGATATGCTTGGGAGAGATATCAAAGTGGTGAGCCACTTCCTCGCCATTGACTGTTCTGCCAAGATAGTGGCGCAGAGGAATTGAAAAGTTGGCAAGGAGAAGAGACTAGCCATTGATGAGGATGTAGGCAAGCTATCCAACATCGTGTTTATTAGAGAAATGAAATATCATGCCTAGTTGGCCAATGTGGTGTTGGTGAGGAAGACAATGAACATATGGTGCATGTGCATGGACTTTACTAATTTGAATGTTGTATATCCCGAGGACCCGTACCCACTACCGAATATTGATCGTCTTATCGATGGATCCTCAATTTACCGCATGTTGAGTTTCTTGGATGCCTACTTGGGGTACAACCAGATTCGTATGGATCTCCGGGACTCCCAAAAAACAGGCTTCATGTCTAATCACGACAATTACTACTACAATGTCATGCCATTCAGCCTCAAGAATGCTAGCACCAGATACCAACAACTCATGGACTATGTGTTCTCCCACCAAATAGGGCAGAACCTAGAGGTATATGTTGAAGACATAATAGTGAAAACTACTGAAGGGCACAACCACGCCAGAGATTTGGAGGATGTCCTGCAGTTAGTAGGGAAGTATGATTTGTGTTATGTTGATGGTATAATGATTTTTGATTGCTATGAGAGAGAGAGAGATAAGTGGAGGCAACTTTTTCGGGCCAGTCAAAGGACCAAATAACTAAGGCCCAATCTGCCTCAAATCCGTTCCACTTAGCTCAAGGTATAAAGTCAGTACTCACAAGATACAAGGTACATTCAATGATCTCCACTTTCACGTAATAATCATCTTGAATCTTGAACTAACTTGAGCCTTAGAGTGCTAACCATGCAGGTTCAAGAAATCCTATGCCGCCATTATAGAGATCAACACCATTGGTTCAAGAAATCTAGTTCACCAACTGTATCCATTTCTGGTTCCAGAATGAAACATATTCATTAAAATCAAAGATGAGCCTTGTGTTTATAAGAAGGTTAGAGAGGGAATAATCATATTTTTGATATTATATGTAGATGTCATATTACTCTTTGGACACGATGTCCATGCCTTGATGTAAGTAAAAACATGGCTAGGGAAATGATTTTCTATGAAGGACTCAAGTAAAGAAACATACATATTAGGAATAAATATCTATAGAGAGAGATCATAAAAAAATTCTTGGCCTAAGTCATATTTCATACATAGACAAACTGTTTAGACGCTTTAATATACATGATTCTAAGAAAAGTTTCATACATGTTCAAATTGGCTTATGTATCAAAAACACATTTCCCTTTAACTATGGAAGAAATGGATCCTATGAATAAGATCCCATATGCATTTACAATAGGATATATCATGTATTCCATGTTATGTACTTGACCTCATGTCTCGTATTCCTTAACTACGATGAGTAGGTACCAGACTAATCCTGGTGATGCTCATTGGATTGCTGTCAAAGATATCCTTGATTACTTTAGAAGGACTAAGGTCTCATTTGGATATATGGAGGTCATGAAGAGCTTGCTGTAAATGATTACACTGATGCTTGATTCCACACAGATAATATGACTTTAGATCACAATGTGGTTATGTGTTTTTCTTAAACGGTAGCGTTTTTAGCTTGAAATTAGTCAAATATAATTGTTGATTCTACAATCGAGTTCGAGTATATTGTTGCCTCAAATGCAGCAAAGGAAGTTGTTTGGAGCAAGAAACTCATTAGCGAACTTGGCATAGTCCTTGGCATCCCATTTATCTCTATTATGATAACAATGATGCTTTCTTACAAGCTTAAAAGCTTATAACTCACCAAAGATCCAAGCACATACTTAGGAGATATCATTATGGAACTATGTGCTTGTAGGTTTAATCAAAAAGGGATCAAAATCTAAAGCAAGTCATGACTATCATGATTTGGTCTTGATGATGACAACCTATGAAGACACAACCTTTGATGACAACTTGTGGATATATAATCTAACCTTGAAGCATAAAGATAAGAAAGTATGCCAATCATTCAAAGATGCACAAGACAGTTTGTTCAAAGCTCTTCCTTTGAATAAAGCAGAAGAGTTAGGGTTTAATGACTACCGATGATGGTATACAACTTGAGCCTATCTCAAGCATCATATCCAAGAATACTCAAACAAGTTCTTGTATGATTGGTATATATATTCATCAAAGTCTTGAAGCTTCAGAGTATGACTAAATCACACACTCGCTAAAACCTTTTTAAAGTCTCCATTTCTTAAAGAAAATAACCTAATGTTTTTTTAACCTAGCCAGATAAATTAAGAGTTGTCTGAATGATTAAGACATATTCTTTGAACTGCCCAATTGATTGGAGCATATTCCCAATCAATTGAACTGCCATTATCTTTTTATTTTCCACATATTTTTCTTTATGGATTTTTCATTTCTACATTCAAACATTTTCTTAAAAGTATTTTTAAACTCTGAAATAGAAAATAAATTTATTTTAATTTGTCGTTTTTCAAACCCCCATAATTCACCCCCTCTTGTGTGTGGAGCCACATGTTTAACAAGTGGCATCAAAGCCTAAATTTTATTCAAATATTAATCATCTCAGGAGGAGGATGAATTCCAACACTATTTATAACAAGAGAACTTCTTAAACACACCTACATCATTTGATAGTGATATGTTTTAACTATAGAAAGATAAATTTATAATCTTCATTCAAAATTTTGATTTAGAATTGTGGAAAACAACAATCAAGGGTTCATTTATCCATATTCACCCCATAAATGGAGAAATAGTATATAAACCCGGTTTTTTTTAACCACATAGGAAAAGAGAAAGTTTGAGATTGATTTCAAAACTAATAACTTTTTTGTCATGTATTTAGATCTAATTAACTTCTTTATGTTTATAATTGCAAATCCGCCAAGGAAATGTGAGATACTCTTGAGATAATATATGGAGGCAAAGAAGATGAATTTTTCATTCATAAGTGCCTCTCTAAATTTAGAAATGTTAGAAATAATGTTATAACATTTGTTACTAGCAAATATCTAAGACTTAAGAATTGGAATAAAAAATCTAATCCAATTCTTAAATGAAGAAACGAGAGTATTTATGAATTTTAGAAAAAATAAAATAAGGAAGAAATTATAGAGAAATTGAACAAATTAGTTCAATGCCTTAAAAATGAAAGCATAAGCTCAGAACTTATAATCCACATAAACTTACAAGATAACTCATGGGGTTTCCTTCGAAAGAACATACTCAACAATTGAACGATCTTTGAGGAATTCAACATCAAATAAAGGAACTTCATATGTAAGAGAATTTTAAGAAGAAAAAGTCATATCTAGTGGAATCTTCGAGAAAATAAGTGAGAATAAAACCCTTGCAAATGATGAAGAATCAACCTCAAGAAGAACCCTCGAATAATTTTCTTCAAACAAAGAAGATGAAGTCTGCTTGAAAGTATCTCACGAAGAAAATGACCATTGGTAACAAAACTATCCTACAAGAAGTTGTTTATATTAAGTTCTAAGTTAAATGAGGAAAATAATAATATTAAAAATAGTAACTTAGACCTTAATGATTACCTTGAGTTTCTAGAAACGAGTAATGAAACACTTAAGTTCCAAATAGCTAATATTAGAAACTCATTTGAAACATGTGGGGCTTGTGTCTCAATGAAAAAAGAAGTAACAGACTTGCGCGAAACTCTAAGTAAATTTACTTAGGTGTGAGAAAATATTAACTTGATTCTTTCAAGTCAAAAGCCTTCCTTAAATAAAACAGGATTATGCTTTAAATCTGATAGAGCATATAGTAAATGTTGGAATTAAACCCAAAACATTTTGATAATTCCTAATCAATCTTGATGAACAAGAAAGATTACACGCAACAATTTTAATGGAAGAAGTGTTGCACCCAAAAATTTGCCCTCACATCTTTGAGACATATTGATTCAAGAAGCTTCCTCACACTCCTAGGAGTCTCAAAAGCTCAAGGCTACTCAAGGATTGACCATACAAGCTCTCCTCCTAAACAATCAACCTACAACTAGGGTTTTATTTTTCTTGAAAGGAATTGAGCTCTCAATACCTCAGATGGATTTCATGGTTCTCTATGTGCTCTAGGGTATCCTCATGTCAAGTCTCAAGCCTTGCTTCACAAGTTTGCTCAGTCAATTGCTCAAATGATCAACAGTTGATTGTATTGGACCAAAAGTCAACTTTGACCAATTTACAGTCAAACGTCATCATTTCTTGCCAACAACAAGATTTTGAAGTCCCATTCATCATTTGATCAAGGGTTGATCATGATTCCTCAAGAAAATCAAGATTTACTCAAAAGTCAAAAATTGCCAAATTAGGGTTTTCTTAAGGAAAAGTCAACTAAAATTTGACCATGCACAACTTTCACATACTTCATTAGAAATTCCTCAACCAAAGCTCATTTTGAAGGAAATTCAATTCTCTACAACTTTGTCTCTCTAAGCTCAAGGCCAAAAATGCCTCGTTTGAGAGATATGGACCAAAACTTTACAGGTCATTTTAAAAGTCAACAAAAAGACACTTTTTTCGTCAAAGCAATTTACACAAAAATAAAGACTTCAAATGAAAAAGTGATCAACACGAAAGTTGTAGGGGACATCTTGAGGGTTCCAAAAAGTCCATGATCACCTTCATATGACAAAAATTGAGAGAGTTACGATTGGTGCAAGTTGAGCAAAATTTGAGAAACGCATGAAACCTACATTGAACATTTTTGAGCTTTTGGACCAATGAGCTTATCTTTTAAGGTTGAATCATGTCTATGACATATTCAAGGACCTCAAAGTTCACTTTGGTATTATTTTTATTTTTATTTTATTTTGTTTTGATTTTATTCAAAGAAATAAACAAAATTAAATAAAACAAAATAAATCAAATAATGGTGGGCACATGGATCCTTTTAATGGAGTTTCTAGAAGATTAAAACATGTCATTCAAGGCCATCAAAACCCAAATAAAACCGTGGGAGAGAGTGAAGGAAACATGGTTTTCAAAAAATTAAAATGGTTGGAAACATGTTCCTTGATCCTAGCTCTTCAATGATTCTTTGTCTACCATGTTTCTCCTATAAATACAAGGCTCAAACACAAGAGAAGGGCGGCAAGAGGCTTCACAAAGGAAGGCTTCCAAACCACAAAATTCTTGAAAAAAAAGTGAAAATTCAAAACTCCATTTCCAATCATTCTCAATCCAAACCAAGGATTAAATACTCATCCTGAAGGTTCGATTCTCACCCCATGCAATTACTTTTTAACTATTTTCTAATCCCTTTCTTTTATCATATTTCAAGTAATTTATTTATTTCTTTTCAATTAAGTTAAAACAACAACAAAAAATCATAAAACCGTTAAAAGAATAAAAAATATAGTTTAGGTTATGTAATCATTTTTTTTGACTTAGATTATTTTTATTAAAATTAATTTTTTAGACTTAGGCTTATAATTAATTAATTTTTGTACAAATGAATTAGAAATTAGGTTTATTTATTTTAAAATTATTTCTCAAAAAAAAAAAAAAAACGAATATTGACTTAGATATTTAGGACATTTAACTTGACTTTTAATATGTAATTGCTTTTCGTTTATCATTTATTTTCTTAGAATAAAAGTATAGGTTTGTGCATAAATTGTAATAGTGTAGTTTACATTTCTTGTACGATTATATTATGTAACTGTTCATAAGCCTTGTAATAGTGTAGTTTACATTTCTCGCACGATTATATTATGTAACTGTCCATAAGCCTTGTAATAGTCTATGTTACATTCTCGCACAATTATATCATGTAACTGCCCATAAGCCATGTAATAGTGTAGGTATTTATTTTTTCGCACTTATATTTTATTTGCTAGATAAATAGGCATGTATGGAAAGATCTAAAATCAAACGTTAGAATAACCTATAACTCAAGATAATATAATTGAATCAACGCACATTGCACACATTCACCTCTAGGGTAGCCTCTCTCTGTTGCCTTACGATTAAAATGGTCATGTCCCTCGAAAGTAGGGGTACTTTAGCAAAATACGCTTACGAATAATATCATCATAGTTCCTTCGATATAAAGATCATAGTCCCTCGATGACCCTTCGAGCTGCCTACAAAAAGATGATCTTGTCCCTCGACGACCCTATGGAAAAATGATGATAGTCCCTTCGCATTGCTAAGGTATCCTTACATGTTGCCTTCTATGACCATTCGATGACCCTTCCCTGTCCCTCAACATCCAATAGACAATACTACCTACACACTAATGGTATGTATAATACTATCTCTCAAGGAAAACGATAAGTACAAGAAAGACCTTACAAATTAGGGGTAAGTAACTTTTAAATGCTTGCTCACAACTCAAAAACAAATACTTTTCATATCTCACTCTTCCAAAAATATTTTCAAAAAAGAAAAACAAACACTTTGTATACATTCTTACACGAATTATTACAAAGTCAAACTTTTATAAAATATTTTCAAAACGTTCACACACATTCAAAAAGTAAGTAAAAAAGGTGAGCTAAGCATTTAAGAGCCCATGGATAACCATGGATACAAAGGGTGCTAATACCTTCCCTTTGTATAACTTACCCCCCGAACTCAAAATCTATCAAGGTCTTTCTTGTTCTTTTCAGCCTTTCCTTATTGGATAAAAGAAAAGTCGGTGGCAACTCTTGCTAACCGCAACATGTTTTGCGAAAACAAAACAAAAAAAAAGTCAGTTCTCCCACCATGTTACAGAACTGGCGACTTCACTGGGGATGTACAATAAAAAGAGGGGTTACCTTAGAGTTAGATCACTTTACTACTTGCTTAAAATTGTTTGACTTGTGTGCTTTATTTTTAATGGGTTTTGTTTTGGGGTTACTTGTGTGAAAGGTCCTACACCCGGACCTAGTGATTCCTTAGGTAAGTGACAATAGATCATGGAGACTGTACAACATGTACCGATATGGTTGATATGATGGTCACAGTCTTTAGAACCCTAGTTAACTCATCTTTGGCCATTAGAACGTAGTGAGATGGCCGACTTTGGATTTAGACCAAAGTTGGTTGATACTCGAGGCTACGCTCATTGAGATCAGACTTTCGGGATGTTTTGGTCGGCCACTCGAGTGTCGCACTAAAATAAAGCCTTCGAGAAAGATCCATGATATGAGTCCTTTAGAACCTGGTTACTATTCTAGGATAGGTTGAGCCAACTAAACCTCAGTGGGGAAGGGCACTTTACCTTTGGACTTCATACAAGCCTTTAAACCTAAGGCTCTTGTATGACTTGTTTGTGTGTGCTACTTATTTACTATTAACATGTACATGACATCATAACATCATAACATATCATTTTCACTAACTATTTCAAGGACCAAGGAATTTATCTTTATTCGTCATTGCAGGCCATGGCTTCCGTTCCTAGAAATTTCATCCGAGTCAACTTTGTAAGGGTTCCTTCCCAGCTTAAAGGATTGGTCTTAAGGGTTCCCGATGGCTCTCGATTCACCAAAAGGCATGGTTTTCTACTCAACTTGGTTACCTCAGGTTTTTAAGAAGACATGATGAGAGTCCTATTCCAGTTCTTTGATCCTAAGCACCACTATTTCACCTTCCCAGATTACCAATTGGTGCCCACGATGGAGGAGTTCTCTAAGCTACTTGGAATACCTATTCTCGATCAGATACCTTTTACCGGTCTAGAAGTCGTTCCAAAGCCTGAAGTCATTGCAGCTGCTTTACATCTGAAGAGGTCAGACATTGTGTCCAATTGGGAAACAAGGAGTGGAGTCAAGGGTTTTTTTGCTAAGTTCCTGATTGAGAAGGCTCAATTGTTCCTAAGCGCTATGAGTTACCATGCTTTTGAGGAAGTATTGGCTTTGTTGATCTATGGGTTGGTGTTGTTCCCTAATCCAGACCAACTCATAGACGTGCACGCTATCAAAATATTTCTGACTCATAACCCGGTACCTACCTTGCTCGGAGATATTATGTACTCGCTTCACACTCGTACTATCAAGGAACGAGGGACTCTCATGTGTTGCGTACCCTTACTATCCAGGTGGTTTATTTCGCACCTTCCCTGGTCAGTGTTGAAGAATGAACAAAGGTTGCAGTAGTCTCGAAGGATAATGTCACTCTCCTATTCAGATATCTATTGGTGTGCCCGATCTCTTGAAGACTTCACTCTTATTGATCATTGCGGGGAATTCCCTAATGTGCCACTCCTTGGCATTAGGGGAGGCATCACCTATAATCATTCGCTAGCTTTGCGCCAGTTTCGTTATGCTCGAAGGGATGGTCCTCAGATATGCTTATTCAGGGTATTGTGTTCGATTATGAAGATGATCCTCAAGGTTACCGTCAAAGGTTTATACGCGTGTGGAATAAGGTGTATAAGATCGAAAGCAAGACCTTGGGACAGAAGAACTCTATTCCTCTGGAGTCTTACCTCAGATGGGTGCGCACTCGTGCTCGAGATCTTATTATGCCATATCCAGCTGTCAGACCAGTGATTGTTGAACCTGAGTTTGAAGGAGATGTTCCTCAAGTCATTCTCCATCCAGATATGCCTACCGATCTTGAAGAGCTGCAGAAGTCTTGGGTTCAGATGAAAGAAGAAAGGGACACCTTTGAGACTCAGTTCTATGCTAGTGAGAAGAAGGTGTTCGAGTTGACGAAATTACTTCATGAGTGTCGCTCCCGAAAGATTTGCATCCAACGGTACAAACGCGAGAGTGGCACAGAAAACACAAAGTCGCCAGCAATGTGTATTTATCCAGAGAGAGGGAAAGGAAACACTGCATAAACCTGAAGAGAAAGGGGGAAAGACATGGCCATCACAACCATAGTCCAGGTTCGGGAGTCGATTATGCGAGGGAAAGGTGTTAGCACCCCACGCATCCATCGTACTCGATGGGATCCACGCTTGTTGTCTAAACGGAGGGTGAGCTGTCCTACTATCTATAGCTGTACAAAAGAAAATGGGGATGGGGGTGACTAAGACGGACTCGGTAGGACATATTCGATGCCCTAGGCCTACATACTCCCTCAATGCAATGGGAAAGTCAGAGGCAACGTAGTTCGGACGGGAACTGTGGGGGAAGGTTGCTCGCCAAGACAATCGCTGTCTTGTGCCTACATATCCTCAATCGGACAAGAGAGAGGAATCAGAGCTAATGTAGTTCGTGGGTACGACCACGGATGGGTAAGTGTTTTTTACGTGTGCGACGAGCTTTTTTCTGAAAATGAAATTTGAAACCCAACAATCCCGAAGGATAAAAAGATTTGAATTTGTTTTTGTGTTTTTTAGACAGAAGTGTTTTCTTTTTAAGTTGGTTCATAACTTGCATTGCACCAAAGTCTAGGGCACATGGACGAATACTTAACGAATCGTCCCAAGACAGGACGCCCGCTAAGCACTCTAGAAAGATGAGAGGGAGCCCCTCATTTCTCATTCCCCACGCTTAAGGCTCGTGCGCAATACACTTTATCTTTATTAAGTGTTTTCAAGAAGTTTTGAGATGAGAAGAGAGAAGACCCAAAGGAAACTCTAAAGGGAAACTAAGAGTCCTAATGTTATCATGCATGGGTGACCTATGGTTAGTGAGGCTTAGGAGGGACAACTACCTAAAACCTAATGCTAATCCTACTCCAAGCTTAATAAAAAATTAAGTTGGACTAGGTAGCTCTAAAGGGAGAGAATCCAAGACTTAAACAAGTCTTGAGATTCATGGGAGAAAGAGAGTGAAAGAGAAGAATGAGAAAGAGAAGGATGAGATAAGAAACAAGATAGGGAAGCAAGCACATCATATCAAGTATATCCAACTTACATCAATAAACAAGTCTCAAAGATCATGCAAAACATCTCAAGTAAGCATGCAAAGGTAATCATGAAAGAATGCAAGCATACTTATATGAAATGCACAATTAAGCACCAATGAACATCATATCAAGATGAAATGAGAAAAATAATATGAAGATGAAAGCAAGTCAGAATCAAGATCATATCATCATCAACAATTCTCATGTGCAAGAGAAGATCAAAACATGAAACATTATGCACCAAAGAAAGTCCACAAAAGGAAGTCAAAGTACAAGCACTTAAAGCATACCCAAACATGATCCACAAATTGCAAAATTTGGTAATAAGGGACCTCAACCAGGGGTAAACATCATATCAAATACTCATGCAAAGAATCCAGAAGAAATTCAAACAATTAGACATGGCAAAACAATTAGGGTTAAGAGATGTCAAGAGATGATCATGCATAATTCACTTAAGCACAAATAATCAAACATATATCAAATGACATTCAAAAATTGTGGAATTAAAACCCAAGTGACCTAAGTTAGAAGCTAGCAACATGCCAAAAGATCACACAAAAATTCACAGGTCAAGTACCTCAAACAATACTTCAAAGTTGCGTAAGAACAAAGAAGAACAATGCACAAATAGAGGGACTAAAATGCAATATGAAAAGAGTTTAAAAATATGAGAAAAATGTTTTTAGGAACCTCAAAGTTTCCTCTGAAGTATACAAAAAGAATGGGATGTAAACTATGTACCAATGATGAGAAATAAAATCAACAAGATCAAGTGTGCACAAGTGAAGAAATTCACAAAGAAATTCATCAAACAATTAATTCAGGTGCGAAAAATAGAAGAAAAAAGGAAAATAAAATTTGAAAAAATTTTATAAAATCCTAAAGATGATCCATGAATTTTTTCATAATTTTCTGATGCATTAAACTAATTTTAAAAATTAAAATGCAAAATGTATCAATCAAATAAAATGAAAATAAAATGAAAATAAGCAGAGGGGTGCCACAAGCAAGAAAATCATGTTAAAAACTGGGCTGGACCAAAGGAGGGGGGTGTGAATAGAAAGAAGCCCAAAGCGCTTCCTACCATAGGCTCTAAGTCAACAATATTGACTCAATCATTGCCACAGGATTGATCCAAAGATCCACACGTAGTCAATAATCCAAAAGTACACATGATTAAAGGCTCAGATCTATGCACACACGTTAACAATGATGAGCAAGCAAGCATGATGATTAACCTGGCCTCCATAGAAAGTCACGTGAACAGCACATGTTTTTAATGCGTTGGCAAAATCAACACCATTAGATCCAATCAACGTGTACAAATGAGTCAACAAATCACAAAATCAAGCAAGATGAGTGGTCAGATCTGTGTGCGCATAATAACAACCATGGAATATACACACACAATCAATAAAACACGTGAAAATTTTAAATGATCTGGCAGAACGTGAACCATCAGATCTGAACCACCAACGGTCCAGATTTCATCTTCTTCCTTTAAACCCTCACCGGCCTGAAACATGACCTGACGCCGGAGCCCTAGCTCCGGTCGTCTTCTCTGGCGACCTCAACATCAAAATTTCTCAGAAATTCACAACTCCACCACCATTCAACTCAGAATTCAATAAGGATCATGAATATCACACTCAAATCAATAGAACATGCATAGATTAAACAAATCGAAAACAAAAAGTTTGAACTCAAAAACTTCAGATCCACGATTCAGCCATAATACACGTCCAAAGTCAAAATAAATCACATCAGGATGATCAGCAAAGCATGAGGAACATTATGCACACAAGGGAATCAAGTTATAAGATCATGAAATTCACACTAACCTGAAACTTGAAACAAGCAAAATACTCCTAGAAACCCAGTGTAAGAGTGCAGATCTTCCTCTTTTGAGCTCTATTTGCAAAATAAATGCAAATAGAAGCTTGAATCAGGCTGGATCTTGAGATTTGATGACGAGCAACTCAAACTCGAATCTGGTGAAAACCTCACTCTAAGCTTGAATCAATGGTGGATTCTTACTCTATTCTCTTCACTGATCAAGAATATGCAAAGAATTCTCAAGGAAACCTTGTGAGGAGAGAGTTTCGAAGGAGAGAAAGTTTGAGTGAAAATTTGAAATCTAAGCAAATGAGAGTGCATGAGGTGTGAATGAACGTGTGAATCTTCTTATATAGACTTGGTTAGCTCTCTGATCATGATTAAAGCTTTGTTAAACCCTTGATTTAGGCTATTGAAAGTGTTTTGTAAAATTGCAAATTGTGATGTACACACTTAATCACACGTGCCAAGGTCATGGTAAAAGCATGATTCACTCACATTTCTTCTACTGATCACAAATAGAATGGACTTGGGTTTTGTAATGACTTGATTTATGAGATATGGTCCATCTTGCCATTTTGCATATTGTGAAAAAGTGAGGTATATGGCATGAAATGAATTGATTCAAAGGCCAAATCTGGTCCTCATGGAGTGTACTTGAATATGGCAATGTGACTTGAGTCATTAGAAACAATTACAAGTCATTTTGAACCAAAATGCAAAAGGTGGAAAAATGGATACATGTGAAAACCCTAAAAAGCACCTTGCCTTCTTTTGGTTATATCTTGAGTTTCACAAATGGTATGGAGATAATCTAGTACTTTTTGGAAAGGGGAGAGAGAGATCTTCAACTTTTATGTTTAAGCAAAATTCATTTGAAGCTTCTTTGATGATGAAAAGTCAAGTTGAAGATGGTTTGAAAAGTTGCCAAAAATGGAAGTTTCACATTATAGGTAATTTTCCAAAAATAGTAACTTTTGCACAAACTCTTGACTCTTGATGAATGGTATGAATCCTACCCTTTGAGGACCATATGAGGGCATAAGACCTTAAAAATCATGAAGAGGACCTCAAAATTCCATGGTTGACTTTCCCCCTTACAGTTGACTTTTCTTGGTCCACAAGCAACTGATCCACTGAACATCTTCCACAATGAACCACTAGCCAAGCCCTCCTCTATGAGTGTTTGGGAGCATATGGAACCCATGAGAGCATGCTTGAATCCACAAAGTTTTCTCAAGAAGCTCTTTGAACCCAAGAGCCCTAATTTGGTCCCTCTGGTTAGGAGGGAAAGATTCACTTGAAATCCTTTGCCATTCTTGATCTTATGAAGATATGGTGACCTCCACAAAACACCTTGAGGCTTGAGACTCCTTTGAGATGAACCAAGTACCTTGATCCCATGCTTAGAACCAATGCTATGTACAAATGCTAATGCAAGAAATGCAAAGAAACATAAGCCAGTTAGCTTCAAAACAAAAGAGCAAATTTTGGGGTGTTACAGCTGCCCCTATTCAATCAACTTGGTCCTGAAGGTATGATTGCAACGGCTGTCATGCGTTCAAAGGATTCACAGAGATTGAATACCAAAAGAAAGCTGAAATTTTCAATCCTCAAAGAGGGACGACCCCGCTGGGGAACAAGCAATAAATGCTGCACTGTCACAACACGGACGAGTGTTAGCTATGCTGGGGATAAACACGGACGGGTGTCAAGGAATCAAAGATATCAGATACGGACGGGTATCGAAAAGATACACGGACGGGTGTAAAAGGGTTTAATATGGACGGGTATCGAAAAGATACACAGACGGGTGTAAAGAGTTTCAATACGGACGGGTATCAAAAAAATACACGGACAGGTGTAAAAAGGGTTCAATACGGACGGGTATCGAAAAGATACACGGACGGGTGTAAAAAGGTTCAATACGGACGGGTATCGAAAGGATACACGGACGGGTGTAAAAGGGTTCAATACGGACGGGTATCGAAAAGATACACGGACGGGTGTAAAAAGGGTTCAATACGGACGGGTATCGAAAAGATACACGGACGGGTGTAAAAAGGGTTCAATACGGACGGGTATCAAAAAGATACACGGACGGGTGTAAAGAGTTTCAATACGGATGGGTATCGAAAATATACACGGACGGGTGTAAAGAGTTTCAATACGGACGGGTATCGAAAAGATACATGGACGGGTGTAAAGAGTTCAATACGGACGGGTATCGAAAAGATACACAGACGAGTGTAAAAGGGTTCAATATGGACCGGTATCGAAAAGATACACGGACGGGTGTAAAAAGGTTCAATACGGACGGGTATCGAAAAGATACACGGACGGGTGTAAAAGGGTTCAATATGGACGGGTATCGAAAAGATACACGGACGGGTGTAAAAAGGTTCAATACGGACGGGTATCGAAAAGATACACGGACGGGTGTAAAAAGGTTCAATACGGACGGGTATCGAAAAGATACACTGACGGGTGTAAAGAGGTTCAATACAGACGGGTATCGAAAAGATACACGGACGGGTGTAAAAAGGTTCAATACGGACGAGTATCGAAAAGATACACGGACGGGTGTAAAAAGGTTCAATACGGACGGGTATCAAAAAGATACACGGACGGGTGTAAAGAGGTTCAATACGGACGGGTATCGAAAAGATACACAGACGGGTGTCAAGGTAAAAACCTTGAAGGGATGAATCAAAAGACCACCTGGACGAAAGGGGTGAAAAGAGATCATGGGTTCACAATCCTAGCAAAACACTCTGCCGTGGGACTGTCAAATATTTCTTTGAATGACTAAACCCAACACTTGTGGAGTAAAGTCGAATGATATTTTCCTGAAATCCGGTTTTCCTGACGAAGGAAAACTCAAACCTGGCTTATGCTTCGGATGCATATGTTTGAATTTTGTCGTAATGCTCCACACGAAGTGGAAATGCTACGCATTTAGGAGGATGCCATGCAAACAATGCTTATGCAATGCAAAAAGACCGTCCCAGCGAAATAAATGTTGAGAACAGAAGCAGCTCCACTGAGGACGACAAACTACATTGTCATCAAACCGAAGAAATCATGTTGAGGAAAACTTCACCCTGCTGGGGAAGATCACAATCACCAATTCTGCTGGAGATGGATGAATCTCTGAGAGAAAACCCACTCTATCGGGGAGGAACTGAAAACTGAAGATGGAAACTCCTCCGCCGGGGATGACCAAATGTTTCAGAACCTGGATTCAAAACCTGCTGGGGATACTAACTGCCAACAAACTCTGCTTGGGGATAAACTGAAAGAAACTTTGAGGAAAATAGATTACCCCATGCTCAGTGGGGAAACACTGTCTTTAATCAACGAGGACACTCCATCAGACTCTTGCAGGAGAGGCTGTAAAAATAACAACTTCTGGCTACCTGCTGAGGAAAGATGAGCCAAATCACAACTCTGGCTGGGGGTAAACCTCTTATATCCTGCTGAGGGGGACGATCCTCAACGGCTCCGCTTGGGGAATTACTTCTTTATACTCTGTTGAGGAAGACGATCCTCGATACTCTGACTGGGGAGAGCAGCAAACTGCTGAGGATGATCAGACTTCAAAGTTGGGGAGCAAATCTACTGGAGAAGTACACCTGTCATTCTGCAAAACCAACAGAAAGGTCTACGTGCAAAAATGATTACTTTGATTATCATCATAGTGACTGTCGTCTAAGCAATTGCCACTGTTTTCCAACTTGTTTCACAAAGCTCAACATTTTAGCATGTAATGTTTATAAAAAATATCGGACATTTTCACAAACAAAATAGGTAAAACAATAAACAAAAGCTTTTTGACTAAAATACAAACTTTATTGAATGATCAGCCTGTAAATAGGCCTTTACATTTGGAAGCAATCCCTGAAAAGAGGTAATTGCGCAAAAAGTAAAAGAAAATACACATGTCGGCAATGTGGGGAATAGGCATCCACCATGACTCGACTCAGCTATAACCCATATGACTTGTTTATCCGCAGATGCTTTGGCCTTTGAAGATGACTGACTGGACTGATTCCTTTCCTTCGAATTTTCCAAGTGTGAATAGTGATCACAGATCGGACGCGGATCGTAGTCTTTGCTTTTAAATCCCTAACTTTTGCCTGGATCGCCCTTTTCAGGTTTTCAATCCACCGGGATACCCATTTTTGCCAAAGTTGCCTTTTCAGGTTTTCAACCTTGCGGGTTTATTTCTTCTTCCTTTTTATCCCTAATTTTTTCCCGAACCTTTTCTTTTTATGGTTCGCCAGGATGCCCCATTTTTGCCTGAACCTTCTTTTTATGTCCAGCGGGTCTTTTTTATGCAAAGTATTTTTTGACTACATCCGCGTTCACAGGGGACGTAAAATCTTCGCCATCCATAATTGAGAGTAATAAGGCTCCACCAGAGAAAACCTGTCTTACTACATATGGCTCTTCGTAATTCGGAGTCCACTTGCCCCTGTGATCTGTTTGAGGAGGAGTGATCCTTTTCAGGACTAATTCACCAGTTTGGAAACACCGAGGACGCACTTTCTGATCAAATGCTTTTTTCATCCTGCTTTGATACAACCGGCCATGCGCAATGGCTTTCAATCTCTTCTCTTCAATGAGGTTCAGTTCATTCAGCCGGGAACGCACCCACTCAGCTTCATCAAGCTTCACGTCTGTCAGAATTCTCAAAGAAGGAATCTCAACTTCTAATGGCAGAACTGCTTCCATACCATACACCAGTGAGAAAGGGGTTGCCCCAGTTGATGTGCGTATCGAAGTACGATATCCGTGCAAAGCGTAAGGAAACATCTCATGCCAGTCCTTGTATGTCACTACCATCTTCTGCACAATCTTCTTTATGTTCTTATTAGCCGCTTCAACAGCCCCATTCATCTTCGGGCGATAGGGAGAAGAATTGTGATGTTCAATCTTAAAGCTCTGGCATAGCTCCTTCATCATCTTATTGTTCAAATTTGAACCATTGTCAGTAATGATCCTCTCCAGGACTCCATACCGGCAGATGATGTCCTTCTTAATAAACCGGGCTACCACTTATCTGGTGACGCTGGCATACGATGCTGCTTCCACCCACTTCGTGAAATAATCAATAGCCACCAGGATAAAACGATGTCCATTCGAAGCAGTCGGCTCGATCTTCCAAATCATGTCAATGCCCCACATGAAAAAAGGCCAAGGTGACGACAAAACATTCAGAGGAGTAGGCGGTACGTGCACCTTATCAGCATAAATCTGGCATTTATGACATTTCCGGGCGTATTTAAAACAATCAGACTCCATAGTCATCCAATAATACCCTGCTCTTAACAATTTTCTTGCCATAGCATGCCCATTAGCATGATTACCAAAGGAACCTTCATGAACTTCTTCCATTAACAGGCCTGCATCGTGTTCATCAACACAACGTAGCAAGACCATGTCAAAGTTTCTCTTGTATAACACATCGTCTTTATTCAAAAAGAAGTTTCCTGATAACCTCCTCAATGTCTTCTTATCCTTGGAAGATGCCCCAGCTGGGTATTCCTGACTCTTCAAAAAGACTTTGATATCATGATACCAAGGCTTGCCATCTGATACACCCTCAACCGCAAATACAAAAGCAGGTCTGTCCAAGCGCATGATTCTGATTGAAGGAGTTTCATTCCAACGATTCACTTGATACATCGATGACAACGTCGCCAACGCATCAGCCATCTGATTCTCTATCCGGGGAATGTGATGGAAGTCCACTCTGTCAAAGAAAGGTAACAACCTTCTGGCATAGTTGTTATACGGAACAAGATTTGCTTGACGAGTCTCCCATTCACCTGTAATCTGATTAACCACCAACGCAGAATCACCAAAAACATCGAGGTTCTTGATTCTCAAATCAATCGCTTCTTCTAACCCCATGATGCATGCTTCATATTCTGCCTTGTTGTTGGTGCATACGAATGCCAATCGGGCAGTGAAGGGTATATGAGAGCCCTTTGGAGTCGTAATGATTGCCCCAATTCCATTACGATATGAATTAACAGCTCCATCAAAAACCAACTTCCACTGAGATCCAATCTCAGGTCCTTCATCAGGCAAAGGCTCTTCACAATCCTTCATCTTCAGATACATGATATGCTCATCCGGAAATTCAAACTTCATCGGTTGATAATCCTCAATTGGCTGTTCGGCAAGATATTCTGACAAAACACTTCCCTTAATGGCCTTTTGGGAAACATACTGAATATCGTATTCCGTCAGAACCATCTGCCAAGGGCTATTCTGCCAGAAAGTGCTTGCTTCTCAAACACATACTTGATCGGATCCATCTTTGAAATCAAGAGGGTTGTGTGGTTTAACATATACTGCCTCAAACGCTTAGCGGCCCAAGCGAGTGCACAACATGTTTTCTCCAGCATCGAGTACCTTGACTCGCAATCAGTAAACTTTTTACTCAGGTAGTAGATGGTGTACTCCTTTCTACCTGACTCGTCTTGTTGACCGAGCACACAACCCATTGAATTCTCAAGAACCATGAGATACATAATCAAAGGTCATCCTGGCACTGGTGGTATAAGGACAAGAGGTTCCTGCAAGTATTCTTTAATCTTTTCAAACGCCTTTTGACAATTTTCATTCCACCTGACCGCTTGATCTTTTCTTAGCAACTTGAAGATTGGTTCACACGTGGCTGTGAGATGCGAGATGAACCTAGCAATGTAGTTTAATCTCCCCAAGAAACCACGAACCTCTTTTTCTATTTTCGGCACAGGCATTTCTTCTATGGCTTTTACCTTTGTAGGATCAACCTCAATGCCTTTTTCACTAACAATAAACCCCAGCAATTTTCCTGATTTCACCCCGAAGGTGCATTTGTTTGGATTCAACCTCAGTCTGAATTTTTTCAATCTTTCAAATAGCTTCTGAAGATTCACCAGATGTTCTTCCTCCGTCTGTGACTTCGCAATCATGTCATCAACATAGACCTCAATCTCTTTGTGAATCATATCATGAAAGAGAGTCACCATCGCTCGCTGATAGGTTGCCCCTGCATTTTTCAATCCAAAGGGTATCACTTTGTAGCAGAATATTCCCCACGGTGTTATGAATGTTGTTTTCTCCATGTCCTCTGGGGCCATCTTGATTTGGTTATACCCAGAGAAGCCATCCATGAAGGAAAACACCGAATACTGAGCAGTATTGTCAACTAACACGTCAATGTGAGGGAGCGGGAAATCGTCCTTTGGGCTTGCTCTGTTCAAATCCCTGTAATCAACACACATCCTGACATTCCCATCCTTCTTAGGTACAGGCACGATGTTAGCAACCTATGGAGGATAATTTGTTACGGCAAGAAAACCGACATCTAGCTGTTTCTGAACCTCTTCCTTAATTTTGACAGACATCTCCGGTTTAGTTCTTCTCAACTTTTGTTTGACCGGAGCACAACCTTATTTAAGTGGTAGCCGGTGTACAACAATATCAGCATCGAGCCCAGGCATGTCTTGGTAAGACCAGGCGAAGATGTCCACATACTCACAGAGCATTTCAATCAATCTTCCCTTGACACTGTCTTCCAATGCAGCCCCTATCCTTACTTCCTTTCTGGCGTCCTCGGTTCCCAGATTCACAATCTCAATTTCCTCCTGATGAGGTAGGATGACCTTCTCCTCTTGCTTTAACAATCTGGCCAACTCTTCGGGCAGTTCACAATCTTCGTCAGTCTCTTCTTCAGCCTGATAGATTGGATTGTCAAAGTCATACCGAGCTATAGCTGAGTCATGATCGGTGTCATCTGGACAAAGAGACCTGCATGATTGATGAGGTATGTTTTATTATGTATTCAACAAAAGAAACACATTGCCATTTTGATGTGGGTTTTTACTGCATAAAAATAAAACAGAAAGACAGAGATCAAAATATTTGAGTGTGAAAAGTCCTTTATTGATGATAAAGCAAAACATACAACAGTTAAAAGCCCTACAAATAAAATCACTACGTCTTGGGCAGAACGCAGGATTAACATAATAGGAAAACAAAGCAATTACTCGAAGCTAGTCACTTGAATGACTTTTTCAGATGACCAGTTGCACAGACTTTCTCCTGGGACGCAAGGGCGGATCCAGCTATCCATATCACAATCACTGTCCCCTTCTTCCTCAATGGCATTAACTCTGTTGAAGAAAACACCGGCACTGGTGAAACGGACTGGGCCATAGAATTTGGGAGGATCCCTGGCTCTCCTGGGTGACTTGTATCCCAATCCATAGGTATTCCCTTTCGGCTGAACTTTAATCACTTGGCCCTACTTCTGTGAGCTACCAGCTTCGACTATAGCCTTGGTGTCCTTAAACGAAGACATAGAAACCTCAGGTTGATCTGCCACTGCGGGCTGCTCTGTGGTCTCGGATTGATCCTCAAACTGAATAACCTCTTCAGACACCTTCACTTTTTCAAACCCCTGACACGGCGTCTCATGGATTTCACCATCCACTTCCACGTATTTAAAGGTTGACAGCTGACTAATCATTATGTCCTCCTCTCCGCACACTGTCACCACGTGACCATCTACCATGTATTTCAGCTTTTGATGCAAAGTGGAGGTTACAGCGCCTGCACCATGGATCCAAGGACGACCCAACAGACAGCTGTATGCTGGATGAATATCCATTATATAAAATGTTGCATCAAAGACTTCCGGCCCAACCTTGATCGGAAGCACAATCTCACCAAAGACAGATCTCTTCGAGCCATCAAAAGCTCGCACCACCAAGTCGCTTGGTGTACAAATAAGTCCCCTGGTATCTAACTTCATTAATGCTTTCTTTGGCAATACATTCAACGACGATCCAGTATCAACCAACACATGTGACATCAATGAACCACAGCACTCAATCAAAATATGCAGGGCATTGTTATGATTCCTCCCAGTGGGAGTTAAATCAAGATCCGTAAAGCCCAAGCCATTACCCGCATTCACGTGCGCTACAACCCCTTCAAGTTGATTAACAGAAATCTCTTGAGGAACATAGGCCACACTCAAGACCTTCAGAAGCGCATTTCTGTGAGCTTCAGAACATAACAACAAAGACAAAATGGAAATCTTTGAAGGGGTTTGATGTAGTTGGTCCACGATCTTGTAATCACTCTTTCGGATGAGCCTCATAAACTCCTATACATTTTCAGAAAAAGCATCATCAACCGGCTTTACTGTAGAATCAATAATCACTGGAGGCTGCACAGAACCATCAGCTACCTGTTTTCCCCTATCTTGCCTAGAAGTATCGGGTTGATCATTAACAGGAGTAAGCACTCTACCACTTCTTGTTATAGCATCGGTTTCAACCTTAACCTCAGGACTAGAACTCACTGATGAAGTTGCCATCAATTCTTGCTTTTGCCCATTGACAAACACCTCTGCACCATAATTCTAGGGAATAGCCTTAGTACTTTCATACGGAATGGGTCCTGCTCTTGTGATAATAACTGGTGGTGGTCTTGCCGGACCTGAAATAGTAATCGTCTTGAAAGGAATGTGATGGTAGCAACCTTATCACTGACGACTTCTTCTTGTTGATTACACCGATCAAACTGTAAACAACCTTTATTAATCAGATTCTGGATACCCATCTTCAATGAACCACAACCATTATCCTTCGTCAAACAATCTGAACAATTCTCATCATAACCCAGATAGACGCCACCCTTTAGTAACCTGTTTTTAACCACAGCCAGCGGAGTCTTCAGCTCCTCAACATCCATGATCAAATTCAAAGCTTCACATTCCTTAATTATCGCATTCACCCTCGGCCCGTTGTGATCAGGCATTGGGTTTTGAATAACATTGGGCCCATCATTCGAGAAATTGATAGCCTTGGAGTCTACAAGGTCTTGCACCTTGTGATGAAACGCCCTACATTTCTCCACAGTATGCCCCGGAGCACCAGAGTGAAAATCGCAATGTGCGTTAGCATCGTAGCCTCGTGGGAGTTCCCCTGTTGGTGGAGCCAGGGTACGGAGCTCAACTAGACGCAACTGCAGCAAATGTTGCAACAACTGTGCATACGAAATCGGTGGTTGCTCAAAATGCCTCTCTGCATTTCTTTGTCTATTCTGATACTAGCCCTGCTACCTGTTCTGATTAACATTATTCCTTTATTGCTGTGGTGGAGGTAACGTTGCTGGGATAGTTACCGATGCTACTTGTTGATTATTGCTCTGGCGTTGTTTCCCTTTTCCCTTGTAAGATGATACAGCATTGGCCTCTCCTTTCTTCTTATAACCATCAAATGGCTTCTTTCCATGCCCGGAGGACGATCCGTCACCACTAGAAACTTTTCCAGCCTTAATTCCAACCTCTACCTTCTGTCCGATCGCAATCACATCTGGAAACTTGCCTAGTGAACAAGGCAATAGCTTTTCATAATAGTGCTTAGGCAGTGTGTCCATAAACATATCCAACATCTCCTTCTCCAGCATTGGTGGTTGTACCCTAGCCGCCAATTCACGCCACCTTTGCGCGTATTCTTTGAAACTTTCATCATTTTTATGGGACATGCTCAATAGCTGAGTTCTGTTGGGAGCCATGTCTGTGTTGTATTGGTAATGCTTGATAAAAGCTACAGCTAGCTCTCTCCAAGTACGAACATCTCTACTTTCCAGCGCCATATACCATTCCAAAGACGCGTCGGACAGGCTGTCTTGGAAAAAGTGCATCATTAGCTTTTCGTCCTTGGCATGGGCAGCCATCTTCCTGGTATACGCCTTTACATGAGTTCTCGAGCAGGTAGAACCATTATACTTCTCCAGTGTAGGAATCTGAATCTTGTGCGGAATGACAATATCAGGGACCAACCCTAGGTCGTCCAAATCTATTCCCAGATCATCCTACTTCACAACCCCTTTCAGTTGCACCTCGATTAAACGGATCCTCTCATCACTGACCATAGGAGGGCCAGCGTCCAAGCTTCTGACTGAAAAAACATCATCCTGTTGATCATCAAAACGATGGCCATGGATAGCTCGAATAATGCTTCCTTCTCCAACCACTGAAGGAATCCCACCCTGTTCACCAGCACCAGGGATAGAAATGTTGGTACCAACACCACCTCCGCCCGGAGGAATAACACGATTAAGAAGACCACCATGTAAGATACCATTTTCATCAACCTGCGCCACCAAAGGTTGAACTAGAGTTTTGAATTCATTCTGGCTCTGCACCACACCTTGCATCATCTCCATGAATTGATCGACGCGAGCTTGCATAGCTGCCATGTCTGCCTGAACTTTGTCCATCACTTTGATTTGATTAAGCTTGGTAGAATACCGATGAGCTGGTTGATCAATCCTGACTGTCAAAAAGAGAGAGCATAAGAAATCCAGAGAATCCGAGATAACCTGCTATGCAAAATGAGATGATTATACAAATGCAAATGCAAACATGTATGAACATTATCAAGGCGATCTATCCCTTGATTCCAGTTTTAACAACAGAAGAGAACTGAATTCCTGATCAATAAAGAGAATAAGCATCTGTTACAACACAAGTCTGAATAAGCATAAACAAAGACCCCGACCAACAAGCCTGGCGGTGATCCCGGAAATACAAAGAAAACAGCAGCAAGGAAACTAAGGCATATCATCAAGACTCAGTCGTGCTAGAATTCCCCATTCGTCATTCTTTTTGCACCAATTCTGCACTTCCTTGAGAAGCTTCTTGGTATTAGGATGCTCTGGTCTCTGAATCAACTCCTGAATCAAAAGATCCCTCCTGTGCAAGATCCCTGTTAAATAACGACTATGCAATTCCCAATCATCTTCTCCAGAAGCTCCGCCTGAACTTGGACCTTCGCTTCTGGCTCTTTTCACTTCGGCTTGGATCTTCAGTTGTTCCTTATCTGCCATGGTTTCCTTGAGCTTTTCCTCAATTGCTCTCCTCTCAAAGATCCCTAATAAAATCTCCTTATTCTTTTTCCGAAGCTTTGTCTTCAAACATTCAATCTGCTCCAGATACTTGTCCTCTTTCAACCTGTTGGCAGTAATTGTTGTATTCCGACGGTCACGGAACCTGTGAATTCTTGACATAGCATAAGCCAACTCTTTCTTTTTGGACGAAAGAACCTTGCTAACACTTTTCAACGCTTGAGCCACTTTCTCTCTGGCTGTGGCTTCTTTAGACAATTCTTTCTCCTTCACAGCCAAAAGTTCTGATTTCATCCTGGCAACATGGATAGCTTCGCCTTTTTCATGCTTCAACTGACCAACCTCTCTGCCCAGCTCACGATTCTCCTCTCGGATTTTTTCCTTCTCGGCCCATAAATTATCATACTTCTCTACATCAACAGTCGTGGGAGCCTTGATCATCAAAGGATACAAAGGTAGCTCCACCGGGAAAGGAAGAAGCTCCTCTTCTGCTTTTTTTTAATCCACTCTTCATAGGAAGGAAAAGCCCGGTTATTACATTTCCCGAATGAAGTTTTTCCCTTCCTGGTCCCCTGCTTCCAAGCATTCACAATCTTCCTTATCATCTCTTGATCCCCAGTACCATTGAAGAATAAGGACTCTCTGATATCTCGCTCTTCGGGTGGACCTCTCAAAGGATAACCAAACTGCCTGATAACAAGGGAAGGATTATAGTTAATTCCACCTTTTCTCCCTATCAAGGGTACATTAGGGAATTCTCCGCACTTGCAAATAATCTCCATCCCTAGCAAGTCATGGTTGAACCAAACAATGTTGTCAGCAGTCAAGCCCATTAACCTCTTTGACCACTTCAGAGAATCTCTCGTGTCAACGAAAGCGCCAGCTTCGGGGAGATGACTCAGAAACCAAGTAGATAAGAGTGGTGCACAATAACTCACAGTTTTTCCACGCCTATTTTCATTCTTGTAGTGAACTGAGTGATACACATCACCTAGCAAGGTAGGTATAGGATTCTTTAAAATAAAGATTCTGACAGCATGCATATCCACCAGACCAGGAACATTGGGAAATAGGACAATCCCATAGATGCACATAGCCAAAATAGCTTGGAAAGCAGTCCAATTCCTCTCCTTAACATGTATGCAAGCTTGATCAAACAAGAACTTCAATAAGAAGCCCTTAGCTCCTTGTTTCTCCGTAATATTACTGCTCAGAGCAGATTCACCAATATGAAGAGCAATGGCCATTTCTTCTATCCCGGGACATTCTTCAGAAAAGAATACTATGTCATGCCTGATGGGGATTCCCAAAATAAATGAGAACTCCTCCAACGTTGGAGCCAAGATATAGTCTGGGAAAGTGAAGCAACGTAAAGACGGATCATAGAACTGAAGAAGTGTATGAATGGCATCCTTTTCATACTTGGAGATATTGTAGACAAACTTCAGAAGTCTCCCATACTCTCCACCGAACTCTGTACGAACTCCGGGACCAGCCATACTAATCAGCTTGTGAATCAACGTCAAGGTCGAGTCTGGGAACGAATAAGCAACAGTCTTCTTTCTCTGGACATCCATGTTAAGGCGACCTCAGAAAACCATAATCAAGAGTAAGATGCAAGCCCTGAAAAATGTCAAACATGTTAGAATGCAAGAAAAATGATATGCACATGCAAGCATGGGATCAAGGCATCACTGCTGGACGTGTTGTGCTGTTAACTGAACGAGAACCACAACCCAGAAAACCAGAATTCTAGAATACCGAACCACTGAGATAACCAAAAACCCAGATAATCAAACACTGATGAGAAATCCAGAAAACCGGGTAGGTTGAAGGTGTCGGTTACCTGCAGACCTGCAAACACCCATCTCTTCTCACATGTGGGTTCTAGAAAGGCGAGGATCCTCAATATCACGGACTCTCAGATCAAGAAATGATGATACGTTCACCATTTCAGTTTTGGCATCATCATCAATCGAGGAGGCCTCAACTGATTCCCCTAAAAAATACGGTCATCCTATGCGAGTCCCTCAGCATTGGGTCCTCGGATCGACAAGTGTAATGGGTTTGCCATTTCTGGTCTGCCATTATCACATGTTGGGAGGAGAGGCGCAACTGAGGTATCGGAGAAACGGTCACCAGAGTCGACAACTCTCTAGATCGACACCCTGAAATGCGCAAGACACACACGTCAGAATATCTCCCAAGATAGCCTCGTCTGGATGTGAATTTCGTGAACACACAAATGCAACAAGATGGCACGTAGGTCCCACTACTCTCCACTCTAGTCCTAGGGTGTACTCAATCCTGGGTATTGGGCTTATCTCTCAGAACAACCCAACCTGCCAAACAGAAACCAGCCAACACAGCACAGCAATATCCGGTATGACAGTAATAAAATGAAATGCAATGCAATAAAAGATGTAAAACAGTAATATACAACATAATAAAGCACAACAAATAAACACCCAACGAAAAAAACAAACAAGCGCTAGGATCGACTCGCTAAAGGGGATGGACCAGCAAGAGGTCAACCAGAGCTCCCCAGCAGAGTCGCCAGCTGTCGCTCCCGAAAGATTCGCATCCAACGGTACAAACGCGAGAGTGGCGCAAAAAACACAGAGTCGTCAGCAATGTGTATTTATCCCGAGAGAGGGAAAGGAAACATTGCATAAACCTGAAGAGAAAGGGGGAAAGACATGGTCATCGTAACCATAGTCCAGGTTCGGGAGTCGGTTATGCGAGGGGAAGGTGTTAGCACCCCACGCATCCATCGTACTCGATGGGATCCACGCTTGTTGTCTAAACGGAGGGTGAGCTGTCCTACAATCAATAGCTGTACAAAAGAAAACGGGGATGGGGGTGACTAAGACGGACTCGGTAGGACATATTCGATGCCCTAGGCCTACGTACTCCCTCAGTGCAATGGGAAAGTCAGAGTCAACGTAGCTCGGACGGGAACTGTGGGGGAAGGTTCCTCTCCAAGACAATCGCTGTCTTGTGCCTACATATCCTCAATCGGACGAGAGAGAGGAATCAGAGCTAATGTAGTTCGTGGGTACGACCACGGATGGGTAAGTGTTTTTTACGTGAGCGACGAGCTCTTTTCTGAAAATGAAATTTGAAACCCAACAATCCCGAAGGATATAAAGATTTGAATTTGTTTTTGTGTTTTTTAGACATAAGTGTTTTCTTTTTAAGTTAGTTCATAACTTGCATTGCACCAAAGTCTAGGGCACAGGGACGAATACTTAACGAATCATCCCAAGACAGGACGCCCGCTAAGCACTCTAGAAAGATGAGAGGAAGCCCCTCATTTCTCATTCCCCACGCTTAAGGCTCGTGCGCAATACACTTTATCTTTATTAAGTGTTTTCAAGAAGTTTTGAGATGAGAAGAGAGAAGACCCAAAGGAAACTCTAAAGGGAAACTAAGAGTCCTAATGTTATCATGCATGGGTGACCTATGGTTAGTGAGGCTTAGGAGGGATAACTACCTAAAACCTAATGCTAATCCTACTCCAAGCTTAATAAAAAATTAAGTTGGACTAGGTAGCTCTAAAGGGAGAGAATCCAAGACTTAAACAAGTCTTGAGATTTATGGGAGAAAGAGAAGAATGAGAAAGAGAAGGATGAGATAAGAAACAAGATAGGGAAGCAAGCACATCATATCAAGTATATCCAACTTACATCAATAAACAAGTCTCAAAGATCATGCAAAACATCTCAAGTAAGCATGCAAAGGTAATCATGAAAGAATGCAAGCATACTTATATGAAATGCACAATTTAAGCACCAATGAACTTCATATCAAGATGAAATGAGAAAAATAAGATGAAGATGAAAGCAAGTCAGAATCAAGATCATATCATCATCAGCAATTCTCATGTGCAAGAGAAGATCAAAACATGAAACATTATGCACCAAAGAAAGTCCACAAAAGGAAGTCAAAGTACAAGCACTTAAAGCATACCCAAACATGATCCACAAATTGCAAAATTTGGTCATAAGGGACCTCAACTAGGGGTAAACATCATATCAAATACTCATGCAAAGAATCCAGAAGAAATTCAAACAATTAGGCATGGCAAAACAATTAGGGTTAAGAGATGTCAAGAGATGATCATGCATAATTCACTTAAGCACAAATAATCAAACATATATCAAATGACATTCAAAATTTGTGGAATTAAAACCCAAGTGACCTAAGTCAGAATCTAGCAACATGCCAAAAGATCACACAAAAATTCACAGGTCAAGTACCTCAAACAATGCTTCAAAGTTGCATAAGAACAAAGAAGAACAATGAAAAAATATAGGGACTAATATGCAATATGAGAAGAGTTTAAAAATATGACAAAAATGTTTTTAGGAACCTCAAAGTGTCCACTGAAGTATACAAAATGAATGGGATGCAAACTATGTACCAATGATGAGAAATAAAATCAACAAGATCAAGTGTGCACAAGTGAAGAAATTCACAAAGAAATTCATTAAACAATTAATTCAGGTGCGAAAAATAGAATAAAAATGGAAAATAAAATTTGAAATTTTTTTATAAAATCCTAAATATGATCCCTGAATTTTTTCATAATTTTCTGATCCATTAAACTAATTTTAAAAATTAAAATGCAAAATGTATCAATCAAATAAAATGAAAATAAAATGAAAATAAGCAGAGGGGTGCCACAAGCAAGAAAATCATGTTAAAAACTGGGTTGGACCAAAGGAGGGGTGTGAATAGAAAGAAGCCCAAAGCGCTTCCTACCATAGGCTCTGAGTCAACAATATTGACTCAATCATTGCCACAGGATTGATCCAAAGATCCACACGGAGTCAATAATCCAAAAGTACACATGATTAAAGGCTCAGATCTATGCACACACGTTAACAATGATGAGCAAGCAAGCATGATGATTAACCTGACCTCCATAGAAAGTCACGTGAACAACACATGTTTTTAATGCGTTGGCAAAATCAACACCATCAGATCCAATCAACGTGTACAAATGAGTCAACAAATCAAAAAATCAAGCAAGATGAGTGGTCAGATATGTGTGTGCATAATAACAACCATGGAATATACACACACAATCAATAAAACACGTGAAAATTTTAAATGATCTGGCTAAACGTGAACCATCAGATCTGAACCACCAACGGTCCAGATTTCATCTTCTTCCTTTAAACCCTCACCGGCCTGAAACATGACCAGACGCCGGAGCCCTAGCTCTGGTCGTCTTCTCCAGCGACCTCAACATCAAAATTTCTCAGAAATTCACAACTCCACCACCATTCAACTCAGAATTCAACAAGGATCGTGAATATCACACTCAAATCAACAGATCATGCATAGATTAAACAAATCGAAGACAAAAAGTTTGAACTCAAAAACTTCATATCCACGATTCAGCCATAATACACGTCCAAAATCAAAACAAATCACATCAGGATGATCAACAAAGCATGAGGAACATTATGCACACAAGAGAATCAAGTTATAAGATCATGAAATTCACACTAACCTGAAACTTGAAACAAGCAAAATACTCCTAGAAACCCAGTGTAAGAGTGCAGATCTTCCTCTTTTGAGCTCTATTTGCAAAATAAATGCAAATAGAAGCTTGAATCAGGCTGGATCTTGAGATTTGATGATGAGAAACTCAAACTCGAATCTGGTGAAAACCTCACTCTAAGCTTGAATCAATGGTGGATTCTTACTCTATTCTCTTCACTGATCAAGAATATGCAAAGAATTCTCAAGGAAACCTTGTGAGGAGAGAGTTTCGAAGGAGAGAAAGTTTGAGTGAAAATTTGAAATCTGAGCAAATGAGAGTGCATGAGGTGTGAATGAACGTGTGAATCTTCTTATATAAACTTGGTTAGCCCTCTGATCATGATTAAAGCTTTGTTAAACCCTTGATTTAGGCTATTGAAAGTGTTTTGCAAAATTGCAAATTGTGATGTACACACTTAATCACACGTGCCAAGGTCATGGTAAAAGCATGACTCACTCACATTTCTTTTGCTGATCACAAATAGAATGGACTTGGGCTTTGTAATGACTTGATTTATGAGATATGATCCATCTTGCCATTTTGCACATTGTGAAAAAAGTGAGGTAAATGGTATGAAATGAATTGATTCAAAGGCTAAATATGGTCCTCATGGAGTGTACTTGAATATGGCAATGTGACTTGAGTCATTAGAAACAATTACAAGTCATTTTGAACCAAAATGTAAAAGGTGGAAAAATGGATACATGTGAAAACCCTAAAAAGCACCTTGCCTTCTTTTGGTCATATCTTGAGTTTCACAAATGGTATGGAGATAATCTAGTACTTTTTGGAAAGGGGAGAGAGAGATATTTAACTTTCATGTTTGAGGAAAATTCATTTGAAGCTTCTTTGATGATGAAAAGTCAAGTTGAAGATGGTTTGAAAAGTTGCCAAAAATGGAAGTTTCACATTATAGGTCATTTTCCAAAAATAGTAACTTTTGCACAAACTCTTGAATCTTGATGAATGGTATGAATCCTAGTCTTTGAGGACCATATGAGGGCATAAGACCTTAAAAATCATGAAGAGGACCTCAAAATTCCATGGTTGACTTTCCCCCTTACAGTTGACTTTTCTTGGTTCACAAGCAACTGATCCACTGAACATCTTCCACAATGAACCACTAGCCAAGCCCTCCTCTATGAGTGTTTGGGAGCATATGGAACCCATGAGAGCATGCTTGAATCCACAAAGTTTTCTCAAGAAGCTCTTTGAACCCAAGAGCTCTAATTTGGTCCCTCTGGTTAGGAGGGAAAGATTCACTTGAAATCCTTCGCCATTCTTGATCTTATGAAGATATGGTGACCTCCACAAAACACCTTGAGGCTTGAGACTCCTTTGAGATGAACCAAGTACCTTGATCCCATGCTAAGAACCAATGCTATGCACAAATTCTAATGCAAGAAATGTAAAGAAACATAAGCCAGTTAGCTTCAAAACAAAAGAGCAAATTTTGGGGTGTTACAATGAGGAGCAGAGCATCAATGCTTACATCGGCACAAAGAGGAAGCGCCCGTGGGAGACTTGAGTCTTGAGTCCTGGGTCTTAGGCGTTTTTGAATTTGCTTTTTGAAATTTCCTTTCATTGTAGCCCAAGAGGCATGAAAGAAAAAATAAGGAATTTTGAGTTTACTAATAAAAGTTTTCCTTTTGTTTCTGTTTGTTTGCAAAGATAAACTCTAAAGTCCTTGAAATCATTGCATATGCATCTACATCTCATAATCATTGCATAGCAGGTTTCTAAGACAGGTTTCTCATCTTCTCGCTGTTTATTTCAGAAGAAATGGCTCTCGAGCAAACCGTCAAAGATCTCCAGGCCCAGAACGCCCAGTTCCAAGAGCTGATCCTAAACTTGTCCAAGGGGCAAGAAGAACTGAAAGCACTTCTGACCAAGAAGAAAAAGAAAGCAAGAAAATCAACTGGCGTCATCAACATGGGGAGGAGATTCAAAGGTCCGACTAAACAAGTCAAGGAAATTGGGATCCCAGTAGACCAAGATGATGAACTGGATGATAACTATGAAAGTGACAAACATAAGGAAAATAGTAACCACGACACTGATGGACACTCTGAAGAGGAAGATGATTATCTGGATGATCAGTATCCCCCTATTGATGAGAAATACAAATTACTTAAAGAACGTCTGATGGCCATGGAGGTTCAGAAAGTACCTGGTTTAGATTTTGAGGACTTGGACTTAGTTTTAGGAGTTGTCATTCCTCCTAGGTTCAAAATTCCCACGTTTGCTCAATATGACGGTGTGTCTTGCCCGAAGCTGCATTTGAGATCTTATGTCCGAAAGATTCAGCCACGTACTACTGACAAAAAGTTGTGGATGTATTTTTTCCAAGAGAGTTTGTCTGGAGCTCAACTGGAGTGGTATTATCAACTTGAGAGTGCCAATATTCGTACCTGGAATAATTTGGCTGAAGCTTTCTACCGGCAATACCAATATAACTCTGATTTGGCGCCAACTCGAATGCAACTCCAAAGCATGTCCATGGGCCCTAATGAAAGTTTCAAAGAGTACACCCAGAAATGGAGAGATCTTGCAGGCAGGGTTCAGCCTCCTTTAGCTGACAGAGAGTTGGTTGACATGTTCATGAGCACACTAACCGGTCCTTTCTATAGTCATCTACTTGGAAGCTCGTCATCCGGTTTCACCGAGCTGATATTGACAGGAGAACGTGTTGAAAGTGGAATTTAAAGTGGTAAAATACAAGTGGCTACATCTTCAAACACTACAAAGAAGCCACATAATGGGAAGAAGGAGTCTAATGTTGTGTACGGCCAGAAGGGTCGTAATAAGAATGACCACAACCAATCTGTTGGGGCAGTTATGATCTCTGCACCGGTGCCACAACAACAACAGGGTAGTCAGCGTAAGCAGGATGCACCCTGGAGACAGTTTACAAAAATCAACATGTCATTGGCTTAGGCGTTACAGCATATGTTGAAGGCATAATTGATTACTTTGAGAGATCCTCCTAGGAATCCTAATACTTCCGCTCCTAGCTATAATCCTAATGCAAGGTGTTCATACCATTCTAATAGTCCTAGACATGATACGAGCAGCTGTTGGGCACTGAAGAACAAGATTCAAGACATGATTGACGCTAAGGAGATTGATTTTGATCCCCCTGAGACTCCTAATGTGATTACCGCTCCTATGTCGAATCATGACACGATCGTTAATGCTATTGACGATGGTTCTTGTGTTTCTACCGTGGTTGACTTGATTGTTCCTCTATCAATTGTTAAGAAGAAGCTGTTGCAAGCTGGTTTATTTCCGGGCTGCGTTAAAAACTGTTATTATTGGGCATCTCAATCCAATGGTTGTGTGAAGCTGAAAGAAGGCATTCAGCGTTTGATGGACGACCTTACTATATTGTTTGAGAAGATTCCTTCTATGGAGAGCTTATGTGAAAATTTGTCCCGGTGTTTGAAGTTTGAGGACGTATCTGTGGTTACTAATTCCAAAACTCCAGTGAGGATCACCTCTAAAGGTCCTGTGAAGATTACTGCCGAGCCTAGAGTGGCTCCCCTGATTATTACTACGCCCGGTCCGATTCCATATTCCTCTAGCAAGGCAATCCCTTGTAATTATGGTGTTGATGTTTACATTCATGGTGTCAAGCAAGAGCCTTTGACTGATGGAACTGCTGAAGTTACTAATCCCGATGTCGACAATATCGTTGGGACTAGTAAGGTTACCCGAAGTGGAAGGATCTTCTCCCCAGAAATCTCCCCGAAGACTGTTACTACTCCAATTCGTATCTCTGCCTCCGAGCCAATTACTGAGACTTGAGGCAAAGAACCAATGATTGAGCCTGCCCAGATGGAGGCCCCGGGTGAAACTGCTATCGAAGATTCCTCCAAGCAAGAAATGGAGGAAGTGCTGAAAATTAGCCGCAAGAGTGATTACAATGTTGTTGAATAGTTGGGGCACACCCCCTCTAAGATCTCTATTCTATCTCCGTTGTTGTGCTCCGAGGCCCATGCTAAAGCTTTGGTGAAGTTTTTGAAATCTGCTCACGTGTCGCAAGAAATATCTGTTGACCAGCTTGAAAATTGTGTCGCTAGCCTGACAACTGATAATGGTCTAGGCTTTTCTGATGCTGATATGATTCCCGCCAGAAGGAACCACAATAAGGCCCTGCACGTCTCTATTGAGTGTAGGGGCACTACCCTATCTCATGTATTGTTGGACAATGGTTCCTCATTGAATGTGTTGCTAAAGGCTGTTCTAGACAAACTCGACTATGAAGGGGTTGTGCTGAAACCTAGTGACATCGTGGTAAGAGCCTTTGATGGTTCGAAGAGAATGGTGCATGGAGAGGTTTATCTCCCGATCAGAGTGGGTTCTCAAGTCTTTGATTCTACTTTCTATGTAATGGATATTCGTCTTGCCTATTCCTGTTTGCTTGGGCGCCCTTGGATACATGGGGCAGGCGCTGTGACTTCTACCTTACATCAGAAGTTGAAGTATCCCGCGAAAGGCAAGATTGTCACCGTCTATGGTGAAGAAGAGTACATGGTTAGTCATTTGAATACCTTCAAGTATGTTGAGATGGATGGTGAATTCCTCAAGACTCCTTGTCAAACATTTGAATTGGCTCCTCAGACTGTTCCTATTGCTAAACCAGTTCCTACTGTTCCCAAGGTTACTAGAGTGCCTCCTACAATGGCTTCCCTAAAGGATGCTAGAGCTATGGTTGAAGAAGGTGGTTGTACCATTTGGGGTCAGCTTCCTGACATTCCTTACAAGTCTGACAAATTTGGTTTGGGCTTCACTTTAGAGGCTCAGAGAGTTGTACGTCATGCTCGTGCTATTCGTATCACCAACAAAGGAGTTCATAAAGATCAGGTCAACGTTGTGGAAGATGTTGATAGTGACTGTGACCTAGACAGTTGGATCTTTCCTACCACTGGCAGTGGGCTCAACAATTGGAAGACTGAAGACATTATTTCTATCTCCTTTAGTCAGGAGTAAGTGCTATTTTCTGTTTTTCTTATTTTCAAAGTTTGGTTTTGTAATTTGAACAATAAAACTTTTTAGCCTTATGCCTTGCCCAGGGCACAGTGGCCCATTTGTTAGGGTTGTCATTTCAACGCATATTTTCATTCAATAAATCAATGGATGTTTTGCATTCAAATTTTGCGCTCTTTGTCTTTTCTTTTACTTTATCTTCATCAAAATAGCTATGTGTTCTTACACACACCCACGCGACAAACTGCAGATCCACGTCCACTCTGGATCCCATTGATAACGGTTCTGCTATTATCAATTATGACTTCGAAAATCTGATCTACCAAGCCGAGGACGAAGGTGAGGAAGATTGTGAAGTGCCTAGAGAGCTTGCTAGACTATTAGAGCAAGAAGAAAAAACCATACAACCGCACGAAGAGCCAGTCGAGGTCGTAAATCTAGGTACTGAGGAGGATATGAAAGAAATCAAGATATGCTGAGATTTTCGCTTGGTCTTATGAAGATATGCCAGGACTTGATACCGATATCGTGGTTCACCGTTTACCGATGAAGGGAGGTTGTCCTCCGATAAAGCAGAAAGTTCGTCGTATGCGCCCTGAGATGTCTGAAAAGATCAAAGCTGAGGTTATGAAGCAGTTCAATGCAGGTTTTATATCTGTCACATCATATCCTCAGTGGGTTGCAAATGTGGTACTAGTGCCTAAGAAGGATGGTAAAGTTCGTATGTGTGTGGACTACAGGGATCTGAACAGGGCAATCCCCAAAGATGACTTTCCTCTCCCACATATTGATGTACTGGTAGACAACACTGCTCAGCACAAGGTATTCTCATTCATGGATGGTTTCTCAGGTTATAATCAAATCAAGATGGCACCTGAAGAAGACTACGTTCATTACACAGTGGGGCACCTTTTGTTACAAGGTAATGCCATTTGGTTTGAAGAACGCAGGGGCAATATACCAGCGCGCTATGGTTGGTTGATTCCATGATATGATCCATCACGAGATAGAGGTATACGTTGATGATATGATAGCCAAGTTTCAGAATGAATAAGAGCACCTTGACCACCTACACAAGCTGTTTGAGAGGTTGAAGAAGTACAAGTTGAGATTAAATCCAAACAAATGCACCTTTGGGGTTAGATCCGGTAAACTTTTGGGTTTCGTCGTCAGTGGTAAAGGTATTGAAGTCGACCCTGCAAAGGTAAAAGCTATACAAGATATGCCCGCTCCCCGTATTGAGAGAGAATTCAGAGGTTTCTTGGGACGTTTGAACTATATTGCCAGATTTATCTCCCATTTGACCGCTACTTGTGAGCCAATCTTCAAATTACTGAGGAAAGATCAAGTAGTGAAGTGGAACGACGAATGTTAGATAGCTTTTGATAAAATCAAGGAGTATCTCCAAGAACCTCCGATTCTGATGCCACCAGTTGAAGGAAGACCTCTAATCATGTACTTAACAGTGCTAGAGAATTCAATGGGGTGTGTGTTGGGGCAACATGACGAGTCTGTTTGAAAAGAGCATGCGATATACTACCTTAGCAAAAAGTTCACCGATTGTGAAACAAGATATTCATTGCTTGAGAAAACTTGTTGCGCTTTGGCATGGGCTGCTCGCCGACTAAGACAGTATATGTTGACTCATACCACTTTATTGATCTCTAAGATGGATCCTATCAAATACATATTTGAGAAACCTGCTTTCTCCGGACGAATAGCAAGATGGCAGATGGTCTTGACAGAATACGACATCCAGTACACTACACAAAAAGCAATCAAAGGAAGTGTACTAGCTGATCATTTGGCTCATCAAGCGGTGGATGACTATCAGTCTATGAATTTTGAGTTCCCAGATGAGAATATTATGCTTGTTACTGATTATGAAGAACCTGGACCATATGAAAGACCTGAACTGGGATCCCGATGGACTATGGTTTTTGATGGAGCTTCTAACGCACTTGGCAATGGTATTGGTGCTGTAATTATCTCTCCTAAGGGTTGCCATACGCCGTTTACTGCTAGACTTTTCTTTGACTGTACCATCAATATGGCTGAATATGAAGCATGCATCATGGGTATCAAAGTTGCCATTGATATGGGGATCAAATTCTTGAATGTATATGGGGACTCAGCCCTAGTGATCAGTCAGATTAAAGGAGAATGGGACACGAAGCATCCAAATCTCATTCCTTACCAAGAACATGTGTTGACTTTGATTCCATACTTTGAAGAAATCACTTTTGAGCATATTCCACGAGAAGAGAATCAGTTGGCAGACGCGTTAGCCACCATGCCATCTACGTTCAAAGTTAGATGGGACAACGAGGCTCCTAGGATTACTATTAACAGACTAAACGAGCCGGTATACTGTTATGAAGTTGATACCGATGGGGTAGAAGAGAAACCTTGGTTCCACGAAGTGAAAAGATATCTCGAAACTTAGGAATATCCTGAAGGGGCATCTATCAATGACAAGAAGTTTCTAAGGAGGTTCTCTGCCAAGTTCTTTCTGAGTAACGGAATTTTGTACAAACGCAACCAAGATTCAACCTTGCTTCGTTGTGTAGACAAGAAGGAAGAAGAAAAGATTATGGAAGAGATGCATGACGGAATCTTTGGCACTCACTCCAGTGGGCATACAATGGTTAAGAAGATTTTGAGAGCAGGTTACTACTGGTCTACCATGGAAACTGATTGCCATCATCACTCTAGAACTTGTCACAAGTGCCAGATCTATGCTGACAAAGTACATGTACCTCCGGTTCCGTTGAATGTTCTGACTGCTTCTTGGCCTTTTGCAATGTGGGGCATTGATATGATAGGAGAGATTAAACCTACCGCTTCCAATGGACATCATTTCATCCTTGTTGCTATCGATTACTTTACGAAGTGGGTGGAAGCAGCCTCGTTCGCTTCTGTTACCAAGAATGTTGTAGCTCGGTTCATCAAGCATAATCTTATCTGTCGGTATGGCATCCCTGAAAGGATTATCACAGACAATGGTACTAATCTGCATGCAGTTCAAGATTAAGCATCACAATTCTTCTCCATATCGACCAAAGATGAATGGCGCAGTGGAAGCCGCCAATAAGAATATTAAGAAGATCTTGCAAAAGATGACGGTGACATACAAAGATTGGCATGAGATGTTACCATTTGCTCTTCATGTTTATTGCACCTCAGTATGTACCTCAACAGGGGCAACCCCTTTCTCTTTAGTCTATGGTATGGAGGCAGTTTTACCTGCTGAAGTTCAGATTCCTTCCCTAAGGATTATGAAAGATGCAGACTTAGACGAAGACGAATGGGTTCAGACTCGACTTGATCAGATAAATTTGATTGATGAGAAGAGGCTCGTGGCTGTCTGTCATGGCTAGATGTATCAGAAGCGTATGATCAAGGCCTTTAATAAGAAAATCAAGCACCAAGTGTACCAGGCCGGTGATTTGGTAATAAAAAGTATCATACTACCACAGGGTGATCCCAGGGGCAAATGGACTCCCACGAATGAAGGTCCATTTGTAATCAAGAAAATATTTTCTGGCGGCGCTATGATGCTTACTACTATGGACGGTGAAGATTTCCCGCACCCTATGAACGCGGACATAGTCAAAAGATACTACGCATAAAAAGAGACCTGCTAGGTTAACTGGCCTAGGCAAAAATAAGGGCATCCCGACGAACCAAAAGGGTTCGGGCAAAAATTAGGGATATATATACAAAAGAACTGTACACCCGGCAAGTCGAAAACCTAAAAAGGCGGCTTGGGAAAAAAAAGGGTATCCCGGTGGACTGAAACCTGAAAAAGGGGATCCAGGCAAAAGTTAGGGATTAAAGCGTACGTCTATGTCCCGTTGGATCACTTATCTACTTCCAGCTTAGTTTTGTTTGAACGGCGCAGATCAATCCAGTCATCTTTCTTCCGACAGCAAGGGATGAGATGCTTGAAGATATAGTGGCAATAGCAGTGTTGAAACTCAATGGGATCATTTCCATATAGCTGTTTTTCTTTGTTTATCACTTTGTACCTTTTCAATTTTACGACAATTTCCTCTTACTAGGATTTCTGTTTCCTTGTACAAAAATGCATGTTTATATGCCAATTTAAAAATCAATACAAGTCTACTTTCAAATTCAAAATTGTTTTTACTTGCCCTGTTTTGTTTGCATAAACGTCCAATGGGTACTTTGAATGAGCATATGCACTTGAATATGATTGAAGTTTACCAAAAATATATGTGAAAACAGGAATAACATTTACTAAGGACTCTAGGAGTTGGGATAATGTTCAAGATGTCCACGAACCCCCATAGAGCCAGTTTCGTGGAAATATCCCCACAGAGCGATCTCCGCGGAACTATCTCTATAGAGCTATCTTCACAAGCTCATCCCAAACAGAGATATATTCCCCGACAGAATTAGTATGCCTTCAGACAGAAATTAGGGCATCTTCCAGCGGTTCACTTCTATATATTTGATGGACAACTTGGCATGATCATCTTCCCCAATGAATCCCCTAGCAGATAAGGAAGTTGATCATTTCCCCAGCATACAGCAGAAATTTCCTCAGCGCAGCCTATGAAATTCTAATCCCCATCAGAGATTATTCCCTCTTTGTAGTATACATAATTCAATTCCCCAGCTGAGTTTATTCCTCTAACACTATAAATTCACCAACAGAATTCTCTCCCCCAGCATAGTTAACGCTCATATCTGGAACCCGTGCAGATATTGCATCGGAGGATTATCCATCTCGTTATCCCCAGTCAGGGTACATGCAGCCAAACTCTCCTTGAACGCTTTTATCTCCAAGCAGAAGTCAAAGATCCCCAACGGAGTATTCCCAAACAGAAAATCGGGAATTCCCAGTACAGACATTCCAAACAAAAGATGAAGAGTGATATTCTTCATTCCCAACAACATACATGGATTTATTTTCCCCAGCCAGACGTTACTATTCAAAGCCACCGCTATCGTCAGCAACATTGACATCCATGCATCATGTACATAATATCATAGCATATACATACAAAACATATAACATTCTCATTTATCTTGAGAGCATCATTACGCAATGCATTACATACATCATGACATTGCATAAAACTAACTTTGCCTTTTTCAGGTGAGTTCACAATCAGACAAACATTATCATCTTCTAGATACGGTGCGGAGATAATCGAGACAACGATTTAATTCTGACACTGATTCAAAGACAGATTTAATTCTGGTACTTCAACAATTCAGAAATAATCAAGACAGATAATTTAATTCTGATACTTCAGCAGTTCAGAAATAATCAAGACAGGTGATTTAATTCTGATACTTCAACAGTTCAGAGATAATCAAGACAAATGATTAAATTCGGACACTTAAACAATTCAGAGATAATCAACCCAGAGATTTAATTCTGATACTTAAACAGTTCAGAGATAATCAACCCAAAGATTTAATTCTGATACTTCAACAGCTCAAAGATAATCAACCCAGAGATTTAATTCTAATACTCCAACAGTTCAGAGATAATCAGGACAGAGATTTAATTCTAACACTTATCCCAGAAGATTTTCCAAAAAAATGGTTCAGAGATGATCGAGACGAAGATTTAATTCTTATACTTATTCCAGAATATGTTCCAGATTCAGTTCAGAGATGGTCAAGTATATTTTCCAGATACGGTTCAGATACGATCTAGATATATATTTCATTCTAATACTCATTCCAATACATCCTCAGATATAATCAAGGCGTAGATTCATCCTGGCATTCCTCAGCACATCTGCTAGATACAGTTGGACACAGACTCATTCTAGTATACTCCTCAGATACAGTCAAACCTAGACTCCTTCTGATACTCCTATCAACAGTTACTTTGGATGGCATCTATAAGCCCATCTCTATCCTGTCATCTTTCTGAATGGCATCTTTAAGCCCATTTAAGCAATACAATCAACCAACAGCGTTACTTCATGCACCCGTGAGTGCAAATTTCTGGGCACTTAAGTGTTCAATCCTCTTCCACCTTTAGATCACGAATGGCGGATGCGCCAATCTAACTCTTCAGGTTTAAGAAAATTGAACAGGGACAGCTGTTGCACCCCAAAATTTGCCCTCACATCTTTGAGACAGGTTGATTCAAGAAGCTTCCTCACACTCCTAGGAGTCTCAAAAGCTCAAGACTACTCAAGGATTGACTATACAAGCTCTCCTCCTAAACAATCAACCTACAACTAGGGTTTTATTTTTCTCGAAAGGAATTGAGCTCTCAATACCTCAGATGGACTTCATGGTTCTCTATGTGCTCTAGGGTATCCTCATGTCAAGTCTCAAGCCTTGCTTCACAAGTTTGCTCAGTCAATTGCTCAAATGATCAACAGTCGATTGTATTGGACCAAAAGTCAACTTTGACCAATTTACAGTCAAACGTCATCATTTCTTGCCAACAACAAGATTTTGAAGTCCCATTCATCATTTGATTAAGGGCTGATCATGATTCCTCAAGAAAATCAAGATTTACTCAAAAGTCAAAAATTGCCAAATTAGGGTTTTCTTAAGGAAAAGTCAACTGAACTTTGACCATACACAACTTTCACATACTTCATCATAAATTCCTCAACCAAAGCTCATTTTGAAGGAAATTCAATTCTCTACAACTTTGTCTCTCTAAGCTTAAGGCAAAAATGCATCGTTTGAGAGATATGGACCAAAACTTTACAGGTCATTTTGAAAGTCAACAAAAAGACACTTTTTTCGTCAAAGCAATTTACACAAAAATAAAGACTTCAAATGAAAAAGTGATCAACACGAAAGTTGTTGGGGACATCTTGAAGGTTCCAAAAAGTCCAAGATCACCTTCATATGACAAAAATTGAGAGAGTTACGATTGGTGCAAGTTGAGAAAAAATTGAGAAACACATGAAACCTACATTGAACATTTTTGAGCTTTTGGACCAATGGGCCTATCTTTTAAGGTTGAATCATGTTTATGACATATTCAAGGACCTCAAAGTTCACTTTGGTATTATTTTGATTTTTATTTTATTTTATTTTGATTTTATTCAAAGAAATAAACAAAATTAAATAAAACAAAATAAATCAAATAATGGTGGGCACATGGATCCTTTTAATGGAGTTTCTAGAAGATTAAAACATGTCATTCAAGGCCATCAAAACCCAAATAAAACCGTGGGAGAGAGTGAAGGAAACATGGTTTTCAAAAAATTAAAATGGTTGGAAACATGTTCCTTGATCCTAGCTCTTCAATGATTATTTGTCTACCATATTTCTCCTATAAATACAAGGCTCAAACACAAGAGAAGGGGGGCAAGAGGCTTCACAAAGGAGGGCTTCCAAACCACAAAATTCTTGGAAAAAAAAGTGAAAATTCAAAACTCCATTTCCAATCATTCTCAATCCAAACCAAGGATTAATTACTCATCCTGAATGTTCGATTCCCACCCCATGCAATTACTTTTTAACTATTTTCTAATCCCTTTCTTTTATCATATTTCAAGTAATTTATTTATTTCTTTTCAGTTAAGTTAAAACAACAACAAAAAATCATAAAACCGTTAAAAGAATAAAAAATATAATTTAGGTTATGTAATCATTTTTTTAGACTTAGATTATTTTTATTAAAATTAATTTTTTAGACTTAGGCTTATAATTAATTAATTTTTGTACAAATGAATTAGAAATTAGGTTTATTTATTTTAAAATTATTTCTCAAAAATTAAAAAAAAAACGAATATTGACTTAGATATTTAGGACATTTAACTTGACTTTTAATATGTAATTGCTTTTCGTTTATCATTTATTTTCTTAGAATAAATGTATAGGTTTGTGCATAAATTGTAATAATGTAGTTTACATTTCTTGTACGATTATATTATGTAACTGTTCATAAGCCTTGTAATAGTGTAGTTTACATTTCTCACACGATTATATTATGTAACTGTCCATAAGCCTTGTAATAGTCTATGTTACATTCTCGCACGATTATATCATGTAACTGCCCATAAGCCATGTAATAGTGTAGGTATTTATTTTTTCGCACTTATATTTTATTTGCTAGATAAATAGGCATGTATGGCAAGATCTAAAATCAAACGTTAGAATAACCTATAACTCAAGATAATATAATTGAATCAACGCACATTACACACATTCACCTCTAGGGTAGCCTCTCTCGGTTGCCTTACGATTAAAACAATCATGTCCCTCGAAAGTAGGGGTACTTTAGCAAAAGACGCTTACGAATAATATCATCATAGTTCCTTCGATATAAAGATCATAGTCCCTCGATGACCCTTCGAGCTTCCTACAAAAAGATGATCTTGTCCCTCGACGACCCTATGGAAAAATGATGATAGTCCCTTCGCATTGCTAAGGTATCCTTACATGTTGCCTTCTATGACCATTCGATGACCCTTCGCTGTCCCTCAACATCCAATAGACAATACTACCTGCCCACTAATAGTATGGATAGTACTATCTCTCAAGGAAAACGATAAGTACAAGAAAGACCTTACAAATTAGGGGTAAGTAACTTTTAAATGCTTGCTCACAACTCAAAAACAAATACTTTTCATATCTCACTCTTCCAAAAATATTTTCAAAAAAAAAAAAACAAACACTTTGTATACATTCTTACATTAATTATTACAAAGTCAAACTTTTACAAAATATTTTCAAAACGTTCACACACATTCAAAAAGTAAGTAAAAAATGTGAGCTAAGCATTTAAGAGCCCATGGATAACCATGGATACAAAGGGTGCTAATACCTTCCCTTTGTATAACTTACCCCCCGAACTCAAAATCTATCAAGGTATTTCCTGTTCTTTTCAGCCTTTCCTTATTGGATAAAAGAAAAGTCGGTGGCGACTCTTGCTAACCGCAACATGTTATGCGAAAACAAAACAAAAAAAAGTCAGTTCTCCCACCGTGTTACAAGAAGAAAGAAAGAAGATTAAACTAATGTTTTAAAAATCGGACCGGTCATCAAACCGGTGAAGGTACTGGGTCGCTGGTTTATTGGTCGAACTACTGGGTCACTAGTCGAACCGCATGACTAAACCGGATTAAACCGGATAACTCGGCTGAATAAACTGGTATCTATAAAAAAACTATATATTTAATAAATCGGTCGAACCAGATGACTCGGTCTCTAAAAAATATCTTGACACCTACAAAATTTCAAAAAATCATAATTTCACAAGTTCATTCTTTAAATTCAAACTCTTGACGTAGTCATCATGCATGACAAAATAATGCAAAATACAAATCCAAATAAATTTTGAACAATATCTGATTAGAAACGAAGAAAAATTATTCCAAATAAATTTTGAATAAAGTCTACTAATATTTTAATTTTATTTAAAAAAATAAATTATTAAAACAACGTCGTTATTATGAAAAAAATGACATGCATTTAAACCGTCGGTTCACTGGTTTTTAGCGGTTTTGGCCGGTTCTGACCGGTTCTCACTGGTTCAATAGCATATTCGATCCAGCAATCAGACTAGACCGATAACCTTTCCGGTTCCCGGTTCTACTGGTCCGATCGGCCTGTTCGGTCTGGTTTTTAAAACACTGGATTAAACAAGAAAGATGATTAGGGCAATACGAAAATAAGAGAAAAGAATTTTCTGCAGAGCTTCTCTCTGCTTCCAAACTGGAAATTTCTTATTCACTTTGCAACTACAAAAATTGTGAATTCAAGTTATTACAAAATAGGGGTTACTCCCTCTATTCATAGTTAAGAAAACCCAAAAACACAAAAGCCTAAAAATTACTATTTTTGGTCTAAGTCAAAATTCTATGTCAAGCAACCTGCTTCAACACTTCAACATCTAAACAACTCGACACACATACACACACACACATTAGGCTAATTCGACTAATCCTTGTTTCTGTCAGCTACACTGCTTCGACACAAGGAATTACAATTTCAACACACCACCTAATTCATTGTGTCTAAGTTATCTACATTCATCATAAACCTTAGCTTCTTGAACACTTTGACTTGCATTCCCTTCGTCATGATATCTGCAATCTGATTCTCAGTTCTGCAATGTTCCAAGTTCATATTCCCTTCTGCTACTTGCTCTCGAAGATAATGGAACCTCATTTCAATGTGCTTGCTTTGTCCATGTGCTATTGGATTATTTTCCAGATTGATAGCTGACATATTGTCGATCTTCATGGTAATTGCTCCATGACTCTTCCCTGTAATCTCTTTGACCAGGTTCACCATCCATGTTGCTTGACATGCGCAAAGAGAAGCAACTATGTATTCTGCTTCGCATGACGACAATGCCACTACTGGCTCATTTCTCGAACTTCATGCAACTGGTGCACCACCTAGCATAAACACATAGCCAGTTATGGATTTTCTATCCTCCGCATCACTACACCAATTTGAGTCAGTGTATCCCACTAACTTGCATTCTTTTACTTCATCAGTTGCAGGAAACAAAATGTCGTAGTGGAGAGTTCCCTTCAGATGCCTTAGTACCCTCTTCGTCACTGCTAGGTGTGATACCTTTGGGTGCTGCATGAATCTACTTCCCATACCCATACTGTATGCTAAGTTAGGTCTTATGTGACAAAGGTGTCGAAGTGACCCAATAAGTCTTCTATATTGGATTGGGTCGACATCATCTTCATCTGAATCTTTCGACAATTGCATATTGGGCTCAGCTGGAGTCGAAGTTGGGTTGCAATCTTGTATCTCAAATCTCTTGAGTATTTTGCATGCATGTCTTCTTTGGTGCATCATCAAACCTCTACCACTTTTGTATAATTCGATGCCAAGGAAATATCAGAGATTTCCCAAGTCTGACATTTCAAACTCCTCACTTAGGTCATGTTTGAAGTCTTCAATCTCCTTCTTACAACTTCCTGTTATCAACAGGTCATCGACGTAGAGACATAGTATAAGAAATTCATTATTGCTTCTCCTTACATATACTTTATGCTCAGTTGTGCACTTCACAAATTCTTTCTCCCTTAGAAAGTTATCGATCTTCTTATTCCAAGCCCTCGGAGCTTGCTTAAGTCCATACAGGGCTTTATGCAACATGTACACCTTTCTTTCTTCGCCTTGTTTCACAAACCCAACTGGTTGTACAACATAAACTTCTTCATCCAAGGGGCCATTCAGGAATGCACATTTCATATCCATGTGACATACTTGCCAGTTTTTTATGTTTGCTAGACCAACAACCAACCTGATTGTTTCGATCCTAGCAACGGGTGCAAAAACTTCACCGAAGTCGATTCCTTCTTTCTAAAGAAATACTTTCGCTACAAGTCTTGCCTTGTGTCGAGTTACTTCTCCTTTGGGATTCAACTTCACCTTGTATAGCTACTTCACATCGATTGCCTTCTTGCCTTGAGGCAATTCGATAAGTGACCAAGTGTTGTTGACTTTGATGGACTCTAGTTCCTCATTCATTGCTTTCACCCACTTTAAATCTTTCAATGCTTCAGCTGCATTGACTGGTTCGACATCTGCGTAGAAAGCATGATGTACCACCTCACCTTCTTCATTGACCATATCATCTGATGTGATCACACATTCTTGCAACCTTGCAAGCACGTGATTTGTTCGTTGAGGTCTGCTTGGGCCTGCTTCACCTCAGACTTCTTCCTGACAAACTTCTCTTTCGACTTCACTAGCCGGTTTTTCACATAAGATTCTCACTTAATCCTTCTTAACATTATCACTCCAATCCCATTCCTTAAGCTCATATATGATCACGTCCCTGATGATCACTACTTGCTTGTTCACTGGGTTGAACAACTTGTATCCTCCAGTTGAATCCACCTGGATATGACCACATACATCAGAGTATATGACTTCAAGAATTGCCTTCGACTTGCTTCCTGTATCCTTGCTGAAGCTATTCTTGTGTTGTTTCGCTTGAACACATTCTTCACACACTTCGCTTGGAATATCGATTTCTGGTTATCCTGAAACCATATTTCTTCTCTTCAAATCTCTGATGTATTTGAAGTTGAGATGCCCAAGTTGATAAGGTTATATCCATTCATCTCTACTGGATGCAGTTGCAAGGCACTTATGCTCCATCACATTAAGTTCAATCTTGAAGGTTCTATTTTGAGACATTGGAGCCTTCAACATTAACCTACCACCTGAGTCGAGAACTCTCAACATCGTGTCTTTGATCGACACTTTGTAGTTCTTTTTGACCAACTGCCATATGCTGAACAAATTACTCTTCATGCCTGGTATGTACAACACATTGGAAATTACTGACCTCTTGCCATCTTTCCTCATAATTAGAACATCACCAATACCTTCAGCTGCTAGAGTATTGTCATTTGCAAATTTCACCATATTCTTCATTTAGGGCTTCATGTTAACAAACCAATCTTTCCTTCAAGTCATGTGTAATAAGCATTTTGAGTCCAAGTACCATTGGTCTTGAAATCTTTCTTCATTTCTTGTTGTGACCATCAACAGCATCTCTTCTTCTTCATGTTTCACCAACTTTGCATCAATTTCTTGATTCTTCCTCTTTTCAGGACAATCACTAAAATAGTGACCATACTTCTGACAATTGTAATACCGAATGTAACTTTTGTCAGGTTTTCGACCATCACATCTTCCTTTACCAGCAACACCACCTATTTGGTTGCCTTGGTTCTAGGGTTTTCTCTAATTTGACTAGTTTCCTTCTTGCTGATTTCGACCAATCGAATTGTTATAGCTCCCTCTGCCTCTGTTGCCATTCCGGCTTCCTTTGCCTATCTTTTCTTTTTCTGACTGCGTCTGCAAAGTCATATCACTCTTCGACTTTCCTGTAGCTCTTTCAGCCATCCTCTGTTCATGAGACACAAGCGTCCCTTGAAGCTCTTCCTTTGTTAATGCTAACAAGTCTTTTGACTCTTCTATGGCTACTACCATGTGGTCGAACTTTGGAGCCAATGACCTCAAGATCTTTGCAATAATTGATCTTGATGTCAACACTTCTCCATATACCTTGATTTGATTCACCAGTTTAATAACTCTAGTGAAGAAATTAGTTATGCTTTCACTTTCTTCCATCTTAGGGATGACAACGGGTCGGGTGCGGGTTTCACACTACACAAACCCGCACCCGAAATCACCACTCGAACCCGAACCCAAAGGCTATTCGGGTGGCAAAATAGCACCCACGCCCACACCCGTTAGGTTCGGGTTTTTTCACCCAAACACGAACCCGTAGCAAAAACTCAAAAAAAAAAAAAAAAAAAAAAAAAAAAAAAAATATATATATATATATATATATATATATATATATATATATATATATATATATATATATATATATATATATATATATATATATATATATATATATATATATATATATATATATATATATATATATATATAGCAAGTGTGGTTTCAGGTTTCGGACACGGGTTTTACACTACCCAAACCCGCACCCGAAATATCGGGTGGCACCCGAACCCAGTCAACTCGGGTTTTCACCCGTTTACTCGGGTTCGGGTGAGGGTGGGCCCCGCGGGTTTAGGTCTGCCTGCCATCCCTATTCCATCTGAAGCAATTCATACATCCTTTTGTGTGTTTGTAACCTCACCTTTTTCACTTTCTATGCGCCTCCAAACGATTTCTCCAAGATTTCCCACGCTTCGTTCGCTGATTCTACATCACTAACATTTTCAAAGTTATCTGGATCAACACATTGATGAATTATAAAGAGAGCTTTATAATCTTTCTTCTTCAATTCTTTGTATGAAATTTTTTCTTGATCCGTCGCGATTTCTGGAAGCGGTGCTACTCCTCCCTTCACAAGATCCCAAAGATCTTGATAACAGAAAACCACCTTTATCTGCTTGCATCAATTCTCATAATTATTGTTCTTGAGAATTGGAAGGTTCGCCAAAAAATGCCTGTTTGGATGATTCAGCGCCATCGTGACTTTATTCCCTCGAATCACAACCGGAGCTCTAGATACCAGATGTTGGAATTAAATCCAAAACCTTTTGAGAATTCCTAATCAATCTTGATGAACAAGAAAGATTACACGCAACAATTTTAATGGAAGAAGAAAGAAAAAAGATTAAACAAGAAAGATGATTAGGGCAAGACTAGAATAAGATAAGAGAATTTTATGCAGAGCTTCTCTCTGCTTCCAAACTGGAAATTTCTTATTTGCAACTGCAAAAAATGTGAATTCAAGTTATTACAAATTAGGGGTTACTCCCTCTATTTATATTTAGAAAGCCCAAAAACACAAAAGCCCAAAAACTACTATTTTTGGTCTAAGTCGAAATTCTGTGTTAAACAACCTGCTTTGACACTTCGACATCTAAAAAACTCGACACACACACACACATTAGGCTAATTTGACTAATACTTGTTTCGGTCGAGCTACACTGTTTCGACACAAGGAATTACAATTTCAACAGAAAAATGACTAAATAGGAAGAAAGTGAAACGATCTATTTATAAATTCTCTCACTATAATATATATAATTACTTAAAGCCTTTTTGTTTTAATAAATTAAAAAAATCTACCTGCAGTAACCCTAAACTTTCTCGAACTACTAACGTATTTTTCCTTTCTCTTTCTTCTCACTAAGATGTTTGTAGTGAGCCGATCGAGCTCTGCTATCCTCATCATAGATCCTACTCTTATCTACCAGCTCAATATACCTACGAATCTGTTGGTATCCAATACCCTGTTTGATCTCTGGTCTCAGCCCATTCTCAAACTTGAGACATTTAGAAATCTCAGCATCAACACGATTGTAATGTGGACAAAACTTCACCAGCGCCTCAAACTTTGTAGCATACTCTGCCACAGTCATGTTTCCTTGCTTCAATTAAAGGAACTCTATCTCCTTCATGTAATCGCCATAGTATATCCCTCATAATCAGTCACACTCCATCATAGCATCATTATTAGAAATACATCATATTAATCATTTCACTTCATGTGAGACAACGCAGTAACAAAAATAAAGGAAAGAAAGATAGAAGAAAAGTAAAATAAAAAATGTCATCATATTAATCATTCATGTCATTTCACTTCATGTCAGCTCATTTCACATTGCATTTGCATTATAATCCGTTGATTGTATTTTGAGTGTGATTGAGAGTACTTTTATATCCATTAGTATTATCTTGTCTTGTTGTTATTCATTGTTAATAATTGTTAGAGGTATTCTCACCCCCTGTTTGTTGTTGTAGCTGCTGGGCTCCTCAGGAGTAAAGACAATAAGGTATATGAGTAGCTGCTGAGTAGGGGATGACGTATATGCCCCCTTTAACTTTATCACTGGGTTTTAGATAGTTGCTCTGATATGTAGCATTGGAGATGAAATGTCTCCCATTAATATGTGATATTTTATTTTGTTTTGTTGGAGTTGATATGAGACTTTAGTTATGACTTTTTTTAATTTCCGCTGCTAATTTTGCATGACTATTATGTTTTGAAGTTTTATGCTTTGGTGACACTCTAATATATGATTTTTTATTTCCAAACCATTTCATGTAAATGTCTAGTCGGGGACTAGAGCGTTATAGAGGAATGCCCTTGAGTTTCGGGAGCGTGACCATGTGTTTTTTAGAGTCACTCTTGTGACTGGTGTTGCTCGTGCGCTGAAGTCTAAAAAGCTTACACATCGCTTCATTGGTCCTTATTAGATTACCTAGAGAGTTGGAGTTGTTGCCTACCGAGTGGCCTTACTTCCATCTCTATCGAACCTCCATGATGTTTTCCATGTGTCTCAGTTTCGGAAGTATGTTCATGATCTGTCACATGTGATCCAAATGGATGATGTACAAGTAAGAGATAATTTAACTGTTGAGGCATCACCCATGCAGATTGAGGATCGGATGAGGGAGTCTTATCCGAAGGTATTTTCGTGGGCGAAAATCCTTTTAAGTGTGGGAGAGTTATAACACCCCGACTTTAGTTTATTAATTTATTAAATTATTAGATATTTGTATTTAACAATTTTAATAATCATATATTATTACTTGAATATATTTAAAATATATTTGTATTTAACAATTTTAATAATGATATATTTATATTTATGTTGTTGATGGCTAGAATGATTAAACTATTATTATTACTTGAATATATATACAAAATTGTATTCGCTAAAATAAATTTATTTCTACATGCACTAAGAACAAATATTTAAGGTGAAGGCATAAAAAATAAGTTAATTAAAAGCATTGAGTTGTTTGGAACGAAAATGAGTGGTATTGTATTTCGTAAATTGAAAAAGAAATTGATATAATAAGAAAATACTCTATAACTCTCATTAATCCATCCATGCTTAGAATTAGAGGGGTACAATACAAGAGCAAATGGTTGTGAATACTTGATGAGGGCCCGCCCAATCACAAAACAGAAAGCCCAACAAAAATATGAATCATATATCAATTGGTAAAACGAAACGAAAATAAAATGAAAAACGCGCCGTTGCCGGGGATCGAACCCGGGTCACCCGCGTGACAGGCGGGAATACTTACCACTATACTACAACGACTCAGTTGCGAAAATTCTGTTTTTAGTTTACATCAATAATTAAGCTACGTTTATTTTATGGTGCATTCATTATTTGGGCTTCTTTTTCTCATTGAATTTTATATTTTCAGATACTGACATAATTGAATTAGTCATTTTTTCAGGTTCAAATTCCTATTTCATTAATACTCACCCTTTATTATTTCTTCATTCAAAAAATAAACTAATACTCTGCCTCTTGTTGTAACTACAACATTTATGCACTTAATAAAACAATTTATTTTTTCAATTTCACACAAATTTATAATTTTAATTAATTTTGTATTGAGAAATATTTTACTTTTAAAATTTATTCTTTTCTTTATGAGAAAATATATTTAAAACAATTGGAATAAGATAGAGAGTCCTAAAAAGTAAATAAATCATATATAATTAATTTATGAGTCTCTATTTTCTTTGTATAACTACTCGTTATTTATTTGAGACTCGGATAGTATTAAATAGCAAATAATATTATAGAAAAACAAATATCAATATTTTATTATTTTTGAAAAATTATTTATAATTTAAAACAATTCATTTTTTAAAAGTTACTTAGAGTTTATCTAGCACTACAGACTAAACGTTATCTCGTTTCAAATTTGTGTTACTTTCAGTTTATTCCATGTCATAATGGAATTTGACAATAAGGTTTATAACCATGCTCTGGTTCTTCCCCTTAGGAAAATGGGAATGTCTTAACCGAATCGCTTCTTGTCACATTCCATTCATTTTAGAGTGTCAATGAATTCGACAAAAATAGGAAGATGTAAGTTTAGGTCATCTGCCAACGAACTGGAAAACTGGTTCGACTGTACCATAGACAACATAGACGATTTCAACTTGAAGTTATTTTCCTCCACAACAGGATGCATGATGTTGGAATGAGGTTTCTCATTCGTAGAGGTTATGTTGTTTATAATTATTTACTTCTTTCATGCAAATATCATTTGATTTTATCAATCGGTTCAACAAGGTTCCCAAGGCTTCAGGTTCTTCGTATTCAATTTAATTAAAACAAAAATGATTAATAAAATAAATAAAAATAAAATTAAAGAGTGTCTTAGTCTAATTTGTGAAATTAGAAACATTCGTTATCAAAAAGGTCTCCAACAACGACGCCAAAACTTGACAGGCAGCAAGACGCTCAAGCATTTGGTCTATCAATGGGAGTGGGAAGTGGTACTTCCTTGTGGCTTTATTCATGTTTCTGTAGTCTATGCACATGTGCCACCCTATTACTGTTCGTGTAGCTACATACTCACTCTTTTTATTCTTCGTTATAGTCATCCCTCCTTTCTTAGGCACCACTTGCATCAGGCTAACCCACTTGTTATCTGGGATGGGATATCTTATCCCAACATCCAGCAGTTTCAATACTTCATTCTTTACCATCTCACTCATATTTGGGTTCAACCTTCTTTGGTGTTCTCTCTGTGAGTGCACTAGTCTCTTAGATATGGTTTGAATGATGTCAAAACTAGGTTCACTTAGTTCTTTGTGTATATTGGACCTTACTGTCTATGTCTAGATGTGCATCATCATAGTATGTTATTTAAAAACATATTAGATTAGCCATTATAATTAAAAATTATGATTTGTCATGCAAAAAAAGGTTATGAGTCAACACATTTAATCTATGAGTCAATGCATAATGAAGTATGGTAAAAAACACCTGCCTGCCATGTTTGAGTTGATATAAGTTATGCATGACTCGACTCATTCTGAAAATTTTTTCAAGCAAAATGATTATGCTTATCTCGGCCTTGTATGTATCGATACAAAGGTAACTTGAGTCGATACATGTTGTGATTGAGTCGACTCATCTTGTATTGCAGTCGACTCCAACTGAAAGGGTTTCTCAAAATTATGTCCCTGCATCTCTTGTATCGATACAAAATAATATATGGGTCAATACAAGCGTAGATTGAGTCGCCTCATCCTTACTTGAAGTCGACTCATACAAAAGAAATTTTTAATGCATATTTTTTTGCTCTTGATGCATTGACTCATTGGGGCTTCATATTGACTCATTAGCTTTATGTATTGATTCATTCTAGTTCTGAGTCAATACATTCTATTCCAACTTTCAAAATTTGCACTTTGGCTAAAAATTTGTTTTGCTCATTTCTTTCTACACACACACACACATACATATAAATATGCATTCATGCGTCATTTTTCAACATTGAAACCGATAACACACTTAGAAATTTTTCATCATCTTCAACCTTTCTTTGCATGCATTCAACAAATACACATAATCATTTTTGTTGTTTGTTATCAAGACAAGATTGATAAGGTCCAATTGAGGTTGGTGTTATTAAATTAGTTTGAGTTTTTCTTCGGGGGTCTCATTGATAAGACCTTTTGGGTTTTCCTCCAAGATCAAGGGTTGATTTAGGGGTTTTTACATAAGTCTTTGCTACTTAGACTCAACCGAGTGAAAGCTTTGAAGAACAAGGGTTCTTGCAAAGGAGTAGCAGTAACCGAAGGATCAATTGAATGACTTGGGTCAAGATTTTGTAATTTGGATTCAATTGAGTGAAAGCTTTTGATCGTACCTGGATCAGACAGTTTGAAGATGGCCAACGACGTCTGGACTTGTTGCTACTTTAATGATGATGAAAGACGGCGGGAGGGGTGTACCTGCAGGGCACTCCGATGCTTAAGTCAGTGAGGGCACAGCAAATATAGAGAAAGTGAGTGAGAGTAAGAAGTTAACTATCCTAACCCTCTCAAGTGAGAGGGTATTTATAGGAGACCTCCAGCGCGTGGCCAACGGTTACTTACAACGGGTGGGACCAACGCGTGACCCGTTCCAAGTAACTGCTAGGGCTTACGTGTAGTAATAATGACCAGCTCGTGGTCAACACCCTAGTGTAACCGTCCCTTTAATGCCATTAGTAGACAGTTACATGAAACGTATCTGTGTAGATAAGACCGTTAGTATACTCCTCGGGGAGAGTTTACAATGTCGAGGAAATATGGTGGTCGTGGTCTGGACACGACCTAACGGAGGAGAACCATGTTTGTCGAGGACCTATGAGTCAACGAGATTAGGAGTATTCTCGCGGGGAGAAGTTAATCTGTCGAGGAGGTCCATTTCATCAGGGTGTGATGTCTTTCTTTCCTGTTTGTCCTCAGATGTTCGACACTGTCAAGGTGCCAGGTGCTCGACATACCTTTGGCCTCGCGTATGGCAGTCATGAGTCCTTCTCTAGGACTTTATTGGGCTTCTTCAAGTTGTATGGATTGGGCCTGTTTGATTGTAGGAAACTATGGCCCAGTCCAGAACAGGAGCCCCCCCAAGTCGTTGCTTTGAGGTATCAGAGTAATGACTTGAGGGTTAATAATCGTGTCGGGGAAATGCCAAGGTATGATCTGAGGAGGATATCAGCATAGTCGAAATTTCCATGATTGTCATGACGTCGGGCATTGATAGCTTGCGAGCAACGAAGAGTTGCATCTGGTTGAAATGTTGGGGAGATGAGAAGTTTCTGTTTTGAAACGATGGGATGACGAAAGGACACGCGTGGATTTTTGACCGGTGCAAGTGTGTCACGTGTCACTTGTCATCATTGCATAGGGTGGCTGCCTAGGGTAGAGTACTCGAGTGCCCCAGGCTTCTCAAGTTCTGTGATTTGTCTATAAATACTCTCTCTTCCCTTCATTTCTCATTTTTCGCTCTTTCGTTCAAGAATCGTTTCCTCTTCCTTCTTCGTTTTCTCATCCTCCGTTCGCCACCATCAACCACCGCAAGTCCGCCGTGAACCGCCGTGCTACGCCGTGCCGGAACCCTATTTCACCATCTACAAGGTATTTTCTTTAAAACTGTTGTTTTTCTGGCATTTCCTTTAAGTTTAACTTGCTTGAAATCGTTTCTCTGATGAACTGATGAAGTTCTCATGAGAAATGGAAGGATTCCTGGCGAATACGGCAGAGATCTTTGGCTGTTTTAAGAGAAAGAGTGTATGAATTTTTCTCTGTTTCCGTTTCTGTTGAATAAAACCGAGGAACTGGATGAATATTCCGGGGACTTGTAGAAAATTTCCGGGGAGAGTGATGAACATCGCGTGGACCTGATAACGTTTTGGGTACCCAACAATTACTCTTTTTCGTTGATTTCACGGGAAAAAGGGGCAAGAATTTCCGGGGAAGCGATGAGTTTCCGGGGACATCCGTTATTCGTCTCCGACCGGCTAGTTTGGTATGACTCGTCGAATTCACCCGTTCTCTTCTGCTTTTCAGGTTGATGGACAGATTGGCTGCTGAAGTGGCCGTAGGTGAATTCGAAGAGGATAACCAACTCGAAATTCCGATGGCCCATATGGCTTTTAGACAAGAGCGTCCGCTTGAGGACTGGGTGTGTGAGGAGGCCCTCACTATGTCGTCCGTCTTCACATTCCTCGACGAAGATGGGTTTTGTACTGTCGAGCATAGGTTGCTCGGTTCTGAGCAATCCTGGAAAGTGTTCTGCCCCAACGAGGACCATCGTATATGTACACCTTACATGGGAATGCGTTTCCCGGTGTATGAGTTTATGTTTCAGGAGGCGGGGTGGAGGCTCCCCTTCACAGACTTTCAAGAGGGGGTCTTCAAATGGTTAAAATTGGCTCCATCACAAATCCATCCGAACTCATTGGCCTTCCTCCGGGCTTTTGAGCTCGTCTGCAAACACTTGGATATCCAGGCAACAGTGTCCCTTTTCTTCCAAATTTTTCATCTGCAGCGGTCTACAACCGATGGTCGACACGGCTGGGTGTCGTTCAAACAAAATAAAGCTTTATTTCACACCTACTTGGACTCTGTTCGGGATTTCAAGTGGCGTTACTATTTTGTGAAGCCGGTCACTCCCGAGGCCATTAATTAGATATATGAAAGGGTGACTCAAGAAGTGGATGGGCTGTCTATAGAAGTGATGGTGTCAAAATCCCCCCTCTTCTGGATAGAAGAGCATTACAAAGAGTGGGTAGACAAATATAAAGTAAGACATAATAAGCTCAATGTCGAGGATTGCGAGGCTTATGACAAGATAGTCGAGTACGTGAAGAGTTTGAATAAAACCCCAAGCGTACCCGAGGGCGGAGAGACCTCGATAGGTGGTAATAAGCAGGTGACGAAGACCCGTCGCCTGATTAATACTCGTGTTCTGCTAGAGACTTTCTCCGACGAGGAGGCTGTTGAGCTCTTAGGTGGTGCAAAGATCCTTGACTTAGATTTCTCTCATGTTCGTGTATCTTGTTTTACTAATATTTTTCTTTCTTTTTGTAGGGAAAATGGTCAAAGCTGCAGAAAGATACTCGAGGCTAAAGGCAAAAAGGGCTAGGGAAGAACAATCCCGTCCAACCGAACAAAGTACCCCTCAACATATCTCTTCAACGACAGTGCCTGAGAGTACTCCCTCTACTGCAGTGCCCGAGGGTTCCGAGCAATCTCATGCTGTGTTAACTGCAACCGTGACCTCTGAGAATCAGTCCCCGGGGGTCCAAAGGACATTTAAGCGGGCAAAGACTACTGGGTCGACCATTGATGATGTGGATGGTAGTCGCCCTCTTCCTCCTGCAAGCTACGAGATTCCTCCGTGTTATCTCCAGCGTCGCTACTTCTCCGAGGTTATTTGTCCTCGTGTCGCCCCTGCTGAAGCCCAGGCTTTGTTGGGGAGTGCTTCAGAAGCGAGAAGGAAAATAATTATCGAGGATATGTCTGCCATCATGCGGCTCTGTTCGGCTGCCCTCGTTCTGAATGACGAGAGTTGCTCTGCTGCTGAGCTTTCTCGACTGAAAGATAGACTTCAGATTTTGGAGGTTGAATTGCTCGGCGTGCAGAAAAACTTGAAGGATTGCAGGGAGCTGAACAGAAAACAAAGCGAACATCAAGAATAGTCGGAGAAGAAATTGAAGGAAGCTGAGGATGCGGCGAAGGACCACCTTGCTCGGGTCACTGCGTTGGAAGGGGAAGAGCAGCGTCTCAAGGACAGGATAGTTGAACTGGAAGAGGCTATTCGGCCAGTCGAAAATGAAACTGAGGAGGACAAACTATTAACCTCTCGAGCAGCCCTGATAGCCAAGCTCAGGGAAGTCGAGAAGGATCTTTGGTTGGCTGAAGATGATGCTCTAGAGTTTGCAGATGCCGGGTTCCAGAACGCTGTGGCGCAGCTTAAACTCCTGAATCCGGACCCTGTAACCGGTGGAGCTGATTCCAAGTTTGAGGTGGTCGACGGTAAGATTGTGTTGCCCGGACAAACAGTAAATGCTGATGGGGGAAACGGGGAGCAGGAGAATCCTGAGGCAGCTAATGCTGCTGCGGAGTGATAGTGTAGTCCGTTTGGCCTGCGTGCCAATTTTTTGTATTGACTGGCCTGCGTGCCATACTTGCTGATTTGCCCGGCCTAAGAGCCAGGGCTTTATGTAATATTTTTACAATGGGCTTGCCCGACTTAGTATTTCCATTTTGCCTCTTTATCTGCTATGTGTGTGGTATTTTACTTATTTTTACCTAAGTTATTTTGAAATGGCTGGATATTTGGGAGTTTGCTCGACTCTAGTGATCCTCGACTGTGAAGAGAGCTGGTCGAGCAGTCAGGGGTTGTACCCCGACCTTCAACAAAGCTAAGAGGTCGATCGAGGTCTTAGTTTCATGGTGTGAACTTCCCATCGCGAGCTGGGTGTTCTGCCTACAAGGTACGTCGACGACGGAGCTCGATAGAGTACTCCTCGTCGGGCCAAAAGTTCAACGCACACACAACATGACTTTTGAACTTTGTTAGCATATAGAGGTGTCGTGCCTGTACCATGGCACGCTCCCCGTAACGGCAAGTTTTGTATAGTTGCATGCAGTGTTCAACTGTAATATTGTTTAAGCTTCTCAGTATTCCACGGTCGAGCAAGTTGTTCACCTTGGAGGTTTTCGAGGAAATAAGCACCTGTCCCCGTCTTTGTAATGACGCGGTAGGGGCCCTCCCAGTTTGCGGCCAGCTTTCCTTCACGTGAATTTTTCTGATTTCTTCGTAAGACAAGACTGCCTACTTGGAAATCTCGTTTGATGACTTTGTCATTATAACGCAAAGTTATTTTTTGTTTTAAAGAGGCTTCTCGGAGGGATGCACCCGTCCTTATTTCTTCGACCAGGTCGAGTTCCTCGCGAAGGGCTTCATTGTTCACTTCTTTATCAAGAGGAGCTTCTGTCCTTCTCGAAGGTTCCCTGATTTCCACGGGAATTACTGCCTCGGTTCCATATGTTAACCGGAACGGGGTCTCCCCGGTCGTGGAATGAGGGGTAGTTCGATATGCCCAGAGAACGCTGTGTAACTCCTCGACCCACCGTTGTTTGGCTTCTCCGAGTCTTCGTTTGAGTCCTCAGAGTATTACTCTGTTCGTTGCTTCAGCTTGCCCGTTGGGTTGTGGGTGTTCGACCGACGTAAAATGTTGTTTCGTACCCAGTTTGGCAACGAAGTCTTGGAAGTTTCCGTCGGTGAACTGCGTCCCGTTGTCTGTGACAATGGCCTGAGGCACGCCGAATCGGGCGAGTATGTTTCTCTTGTAGAAACGTAATATATTGAAAGCAGTGATCTTGGCTAATGCTTCCTCCTCGATCCACTTTGTGAAGTAATCTACCCCGACGATGAGGTACTTATTTTGGTACAATCCTACGACGAAAGGTCTGAGGATATCCATTCCCCACCATGCAAAGGGCCACGGGGATGACAATGATTTAAGCTCGTTTGGAGGAGCGAGGTGCATGTCCCCATGCCTCTGACAACGGTCGCACTTTTTGACGTGTTCCTTTGCGTCTTGTTGCATAGTGGGCCAGTTATATCCTGCTCGGAGAGCTTTTCGAGCCAAAGATCTTCCGCCTAGATGTTGCGCGTTGATTCCTTCATATATTTCCTGGAGAATCTCTGAAACTTTATTTTCCTCGACGCACCGGAGTAGAGGGATGGAGAATCCTCGGCGATATAGTTTACCTTCGACTATGGTGTATGCACATGCCCGCCTCTTAACTATCCCAGCTTCTTTAGGATCGTCGGGCAGTATGCCCGTCATCAGGTATTCGTAAATTGGAGTCATCCAACAGTTTGCGTCCCCGATAACGTTCACCTCTGTGGTCGAGGTAAGTTTGTTGATGCTCGGATGGGTCAGTATCTCTTGGATCCCTGATTTGTTCCCTCCTTTCTTCTTTGTGCTAGCTAGCTTGGAGAGCACGTCTGCTCGAGTGTTATGCTCGCGCGGGATGTGAGCCACCTCCGCGGAGACAAATTTCTTCAACTTTTCTTATACCAAGGTTAGGTATTCAATGAGACTATCATTTTTGGCCTGAAATTCTCCCCGAACTTGTGATGCTACGAGCTGAGAGTCTGTAAAGATTTTGACTTCTTTTGCGCCAAGGTCTTCTACAAGTCGAAGTCTTGCGAGGAATGCCTCATACTCGGCTTAGTTATTTGATGTTTTGAAAGATAGCTCTAGTGAGACTTCTATCAAGATGCCCTCCTTGTTTTCAAAGATAATGCCTGCCCTGCTGCCCTTTGCACTAGAGGCTCCGTCGACGTAAATTGTCCATTTTTGGGAGCCATTGGTCAAGGATTCGGGGACTGTCATTTCAGCTACGAATTCGGCCAGTACCTGAACTTTCAAGGCTTTTCTTCCTTCGTATCGAACGTCGAACTCGGATAGCTCGAGAGACCACCGGAGCATTCTCCCACCATATCTGGCCAACTAAGGAGCTGTCTGATAGGCTGCTCAGTTCTTACCACAATTGTGTGGGCCAGGAAGTAATGGCGTAGTCTTCTGGTTGCAGTTACGAGGGCCAAGGCGACCTTTTCGATCTATTAATATCTGAGCTCGGGACCCTGAAGAGCTTTGCTCGTGAAATAAATTGGTTTCTGTCCGTCGGGGATCTCCCGTATGAGGGCAGCACTTACCGCTTCGCCGGTGATGGCCAGGTACAAGAAAAGTGTTTCCCCGTTATCTGGTCGGGACAGGACCGGGGGTTGTGATAAGACTTGTTTTAGATGGAGGAGGGCTTGTTCGCATTCTTCACTCCATTCAAATGTTGCTTTCTGTCGAAGGAGTTTGAAAAATGGGAGCTCGTATTGGGAAGATTTAGCGACAAAACGAGAGAGGGCAGTTAGCATCCCGTTAAGTGACTGTATCGACTTCTTTGACTTCGGAGTAGGAATCTCGGAAAAGGCCTTACATTTGTCGGGATTCGCTTCAATTCCTCTCTCTGTAAGGTAAAAGCCGAGGAATTTCCCTGCTCGAACACCGAAAGTGCACTTGTCGGGGTTGAATCTCATGCGACATTTCCTCGCCGTGTCGAACACCTTTTTAAGATGAGCAGCGTGGTCGGCTTCTTCTGCGGATTTGACGATCATGTCGTCCATATAGACTTCGAGCATGTCACCAATTTCTACTCGGAAGACTTTGTTCATCATTCGTTGGTAGGTGGCGCCAGCATTCTTCAGACCAAAGGGCATTACATTATAATAGTAATTGCCCGACTCAGTCATAAAAGTTGTATGCTTTCTGTCGGCCCATCCATGGGAATTTGGTTATATCCCGAATAAGCGTCCATGAAAGACAATAGTTTAAATCCTGCAGAGTTGTCGACCAGTCGGTCGATGTTAGGCAATGGGTAAGAGTCTTTCGGGCATGCCCGATTAAGATCTGTGTAGTCAATGCACATCCTCCATTTTCCATTAGATTTTTTAACAAGTACAACATTGGACAACCAAGTGGTGTACTTGGCCTCCGAAATAAAGTTTGCCTCTAGGAGGTCTTTTACAGCTTTTTCAGCAGCCTCCATTTTTCTGGAGACTGCCTACGCCTACGTTGAGCTATAGCCTTAGCATTTGGATCTATAGTCAGCTGGTGACAAGCCACTTGAGGATCTAATCCGGGCATCTCCAAAGCATTCCAAGCGAACAAATCTGCATTCTCTCGGAGACATGCCTTCAGCTGCCTCCTTGCCAGGTCGGGGAGTCCATGGCCAATTTTCACAGTTCGCTCTGGGTCGTCGCCAAGAGGGATCAGCTCGAAATCTCCGTCTGGGATGGGGCGTGTTGGGTAGAGAGGCTGCCCGTTGACTTCAACTGGGGGGTCTTTGCCTGAAACTTCTTCCTGTTCCTCGGTTAACCTGCTATCAAGGTCGACCGCGCTGACCGGCGGTAGTGGAACCTGTGCGACATCTGAAGTTTCTCTTCTTGGGTGGACGCCACCGACAACACTTAGACCTTTGATCGCTGCATCGAAACATCTTCTAGCTGCTTCAATATCCCCGTGGAGGGTAACCACACGTCCTCGTGTCGTATAATACTTCATTTTTAGGTGGACAGTGGATGGTACAGCTGTTATTTCAGCCAAAGTGGTCCTTCCCAAGATGCAGTTGTAGAGGGAAGGACAATCAACTACTAGGAAACGCGTCTTTGCCGGTCGAGCTGTTTCACCTGCTTCGAATGTGACCAACAATTCTACATAACCTCGAGGTCTAGTAGACGTGCCATTGAAGCCTTGTAGATCAGATCCCACATATGGGGATAGGTGATGCTTTGTCAGCTGGAGAGTGTCGAAGAGGTGAGTGTACATGATGTCCACCGAGCTTCCCTGATCGACCAAAATCCGATGCACATCAAAGTTGGCCATTTGTGCCCGAATTAGGAGGGGTATATTAGCATTCGGGGATCCACCTGATAATTCCTCGAGATAGAAGCTTATAAGGCATGATTTTCCACGAGATAAGCTGAGAGTTGGGTCTCGAGGAGTGGATGTCCTTAGCTCGTCGAACTTCCTCTTTATTGAACCGACGGTCACTCGTTCAGGGTCTCCGCCCGATATGACTAGGGCTTGGGGGAAGCTTTCCGAGGTACTGCGAACACTTACTAGTTCTTCCGCCGGGAAGCTCTTCCATATGTTTCGAACAGCTTCGGCATCGCTAACATTTCCTTTGAAACCGAAGTCTTCAAGTCGTGTGATGCTTAAGGCAACTTGCAGTTTTCCAGTGTTCGGCTGGTTTGACTCCTCGGTATTTAGAGCTTCTTGGCCGGTGGGACGAGGAGCCTCGTCTTGTTTGGCGTACTTTTTTAGGTAGCCCTCTTTAATCAACGTTTCGATTGCGTCCTTAAGGTGGATGCAATCCTCAGTAACATGCCCGTGACTGCGATGGAACCGGCAGTACTTGGATTTATCCGTATTTGGTTTGGGAGCTGTTGGTTTTGGGAAGCGGTCCCCCCTTTCACGAACTCCGAATTTGCACATTCACTAAAAATGCGTGCACGGGACACGTTAAGTGGAGTGTAGTCTTTGAAAAGACCGGCAGGTCCCCGAGATTTGCAGGAGTCTTTATTCCGATTTTCTTTTATCCTCTCCCCGCCTCGCTTAGGTAGAGGGGAATCTTCTCTTCTCCTATCCCCTCCTTGCCTAGGTGGAGGGGAGTCTTCCCTGTTCCGGCCGCGAGGGAATTATCTGCTTCTTAAATCAAGGGCAATCTGGGCTGCTTCTGCTTCCTCGAACTCAATGTGTGATTGGGCTCGTTCGAGGAAACCTTCGAAGCTGCGAGGGCGGTGTAATCCGACAGATTCTGCGAACTTGGAACCAACCCGCAGTCCTTGATGATGAGATATAATTTTATATGGTCGGTCGTGTGGACCTCGACCGCTTCTTTGTTGAATCTCTCTATGTAGCTCCGGAGAGATTCTTTCTTTTCTTGGAAGATGGCCTCCAAGGAGGATATAGTTTTTGGATGTCTTCGAGAGGCTGTAAAATGCTTCCTGAAATGTTCCCTCAGAGTTTTCCACGATGCTATTGATTCAGGTGCCAGGTTTTTATACCAAGCCATGGCCCCTTTCTGAAGAGTCGTAGGGAATAATCGACATTTGATAGCGCCGGAGACGTTTCTAAAGTCGAGAAGAGCCTCGAAGCTCTCGACATGGTCGTTCGGATCAGACGTTCCATCGTAAGTCCCCAAGGATGGAGGTCTCTCCAAGCCTTTAGGAATAGGAGCTTCCATTATTTGTCTGGATAGAGGAGTCCGGTAATCGTCATCATCGCTGCCTCCCGAGGATACAGAAGGAGAATTATGACCACGAACATAGTGACGTCTCGGGGAGTTTTCCTTATGACGGCCTCTTGGCTCCTCGACATCAGGCTTACTCTTCTTAGTCTTCAAGGGACGAGTGGGCCCTTTTGGTGGCGGGGAGCGGTGACGCTTCTGTGGATGCTCGGTCTGGTTACGCTCCAAACGTGGCCTGCGACCTCTATTCACTGGGGAGGGGCTACGAGATTCCACTGGAGATTGTGAATGTCCGGGATAAGGAGGTGGTCGGTGTCTTCGCGGGGAAGTTAGACCACGGCCTTTTTCTAGCTTCTCGATCCGTAAGCTTTGGTTGAAGATCATTTGATTGGTTTGATTGACCAACGCAAACAAGGCAGCAGTGTTCGGATCTGCATTTGGTGGTGGATCCACAGAATGGTAGGTGGGCTGGAAAATTGCTTCCTGTCCATCTTGTTGAGCAGTCTCGTATTCTACCTCATCGGAAGATGGGGAGGCGGTGATTCCATCATTGACATCATTCTCCATGACAGGCTGAAGAGCATTGTTATCGCCATGGGTGTTACCACCAAGTTGTGTGATGACATTGTCTATAGCTTGATTCTCCGACGGGTTGACCATTGCTGGTAGTTGAATGAGGAAAGTTTGGTTTATCGCGAGGAAAACAGGGAAACTTATGAATTCCCACAGACGGCGCCACTGATCGTACCTGGATCAGACAGTTTAAAGATAGCCAACGACGTCTGGACTTGTTGCTACTTTAATGATGATGAAAGACGGCGGGAGGGGTGTACCTGCAGGGCACTCCGATGCTTAAGTCAGTGAGGGCACAACAAATACAGAGAAAGTGAGTGAGAGTAAGAAGTTAACTATCCTGACCCTCTCAAGTGAGAGGGTATTTATAGGACAACCATAGTGTCGAGGACCTATGAGTCAACGAGATTAGGAGTATTCTCGCGGGGAGAAGTTAATCTGTCGAGGAGGTCCATTTCATCAGGGTGTGATGTCTTCTTTTCCTGTTTGTCCTCAGATGTTCGACACTGTCAAGGTGCCAGGTGCTCGACATACCTTTGGCCTCGCGTATGGCAGTCACGAGTCCTTCTCTAGGACTTTATTGGGCTTCTTCAAGTTGTATGGATTGGGCCTGTTTGATTGTAGGAAACTACGACCCAGTCCAGAACAGCTTTGAAGAACGGAGGTTCCATAAAAGGAGTAGTGATAATCGGAGGATCAAATTAGAGGTCTTGTGTGACTTAATCTTGCTAAGATCAAGGGAAGAGAAGAAGCTATGATCAACATAAAACACAGGGTTTAGGAGTTTGAATAATGACTAATTTTCTTGTAAACTGATATTGCAAAGTTTTATCACAATATCTCAATTCGATTTTGAATTGAGGAAAGATGTACCCATAGTGAAGACCATTGGGGAACTGCCTAAACAAATCTTGGGGTTCTCTCTGTCTCTCTCTCTCTCTCTCTCTCTCTCTATCTATCTATCTATCTATCTATCTATCTATCTATCTATCTATATATCTATCTATCTATCTATCTATCTATCTCTCTCTCTCTCTCTCTCTCTCTCTCTCTCTCTCTCTTACACACACACACACACACACACACATTCACACATACACTCACTCTTTATATTTTGATAAAACTTAGTGTGTAATTTGAATTGCTAAAAATTCTAGTTGTGTTGAAGTGTCTTAAGCTATTTTGTGAAACAATTGCAATTCATTTTTTACACCTTTAACACAAAGAGAATTAAGCTTGGTGTATTGCACAACAAGCGTTTGATATTTTGACTGCACATTAAGTGTTCGATAAATTTCTTGAGTCAAGTTTATTTTTACTTTTCATTTGAAATCGTTTATCATTGTGTGGTTTATATTCAAACACATTATATAGAACATATTAGTTTGCTTTTCTCATATTTATCATATGTTATACTACAGTTTATACACATATCCGATTCTACCAATAATGGTTTGGATAGACAAGAGGCGATCCGGATTCGCTTCCGCTTGCCATAGAAAAATATTTTTCAAAATAGAATATTTAATAAGAAAAATTTTATTTGGCGATATATTCAACCCCTCCCCCCTTCTAGATCGTTGCCCTCATCTAACAAGTGGTATCACTAGCACTGGGTTATCTTGTGCTTAAAATTCGCTTATTAGATTATGGCTTCCGAGCCAAAAAGGGCATATAATATAGCACCGGTTTTCAATGGCGAGAACTATGGTTATTGGAAGGATTGTATGCATATCCATATCAATTCTATTGATAGAAAAGTATGGAGCACCATCCAAAATGGTCCATTTGAAATTACTATGACGAATGTGGATGGTGTTGTTGTACCTAAACCGGAAGATGAGAAAAAGTGGTCTAATGATTGGAAAGCAAGGAATATTCTAATCTCCGCTTTAGGAGTTGATGAATATTACTGTGTTTCTCATTGCGAAACCGTTAAAGCTATGTGGTACACATTATAATTTGCCCGTGAGGGTACAAATGAAGTCAAACAAGCTAGAATCAATACTTTGAATTAAGAGTTTGAACTCTTTCATATGAAACATGGTGAAACCATTGCTGATATGCAAAAGAGATACACTCATCTTGTAAACCGTTTGAATGCACTTGGTAAGCCGATTTCCAATGATATTGCTACTAATGTTTTTGAGATGTCTTAATAGGGAATGACAACCTAAGGTCACCGCCATCAAGGAAGCTAACAACCTATTGACTTTGGACAATACTACTTTGTTTGGTAAGCTTGAAGAACATGAGAAAGAGCTCATTAGCTTAGAGAAGCATGACAAAAAAGTTAAGAAAGAGAATAACAAAGAAAAAAAGGTGGAAAAAATTCAATTTCTCTTGTGGCTTCTAGTTCCAAGTCCTCAACAAAAGATCACGATGAAAGTGGATCTAGTGATATTGAGAAGTAGGATGATGAAGAAATGGAGTTGTTTGTTAAACGGTATCATAAATACATAAAGAGAAATGGAATAAAGCACTCTGACAACAATCTCGTCACCTTTAAAAGACAACTTGACTCCTCAAAACATTATGAGAATAAGAAGGGAAAGTCTAAGGGTTCATGTTTTAATTATGGTAAAGTCGGACAATACAAGTCGGATTGACCACAACTTAAGAAGGATTAAGATAAGGGTCAATACAAGAAGTATAGCAATACTAGAAGAGCATACATAGCTTGTGAAAGTGATAGTGAATCCTCAAGTGAAGGTAGCTCAAGTGAAAGTGACGAAGAGGAAAATCTTTGTTTCATGGACCATCATTATAAGAAGAGAAATGTAACTCGTTCTAAACATGAACCAATTGATGAACGGTCTCATCATGAATTACAAACTACTTTTGAGAATCTATATGGTGAAGCTGTAGATGCTTTTAAAAGGCTGGCTTCAAATAAGAGAATATTTTCATATTATGAAGCTAAAATTTTATAAACAAAAAAATGGAAGCTTTTAAGCAAACCATGTTATATGCTCAAAAATATAAGATTGAAGATGAGAAATCTTCTTGGTTTGGTTGTGAAACTTGTCACATTTGGAAAAAAGAGGTTAATACTCTAAAAGCCAAATTAGACAGGAACTAGAACCAAAGGTCACCTTCGTTATTAATTCTAAAAAAATTCAAAAGATCTTTAAATGTGTCGTACAAGAAGTACAATTATGTGGAAAGGGAATCTAATAGTGAAACTCTCTCTCATCGTCACTTGACCTGTCACTATTGTTGTAAGAAAGACCATGCCATTGCTAAATGCAAATTTAGGATATTTTTGGTTCCTAAAGGTGTATTTCAATGGTTTCCCAAGTGCAACAATATTTTCACTCACCCTTAAGGACCCAATGAAAATTGGGTACCTATCACTCTTATTTGATTTTGTAGGTTGAATATCTTGGCTCCATAGAGAGAATATGGTTTCTTGATAGTGGATGCTCAAGGCACATGACAGGTGACATTTTCCTATTCATTAACTTCAAGCTAAAGAAGAAAGGATTTGTGGCCTACGGAGATAACAACAAGTGTGCAATACTTGGTAAAGGTAGTGTAGGTAACCCCTCTTCTACTACTATCTCCGATGTAATACTTGTTGAAGGTCTTAAACATAATTTGCTTAGCATTAGTCAACTATGTGACAAAGGATATAAAATAAATTTTACAAATAATTGTTGAATAATTGAACACAATGAAAAGTTATATTGTTTGTTTAAGGGCTTGAAGGTTAACAACACCTATATGCTTAACTTGGATGATGTATCTGTAACAAGTACTAAGTGTTTAGTAACCATGAGTAAAGACTCTTGGTTATAGAATAGACGCTTAGCACATGTTAACTTTGATCTACTCAATAAAGTGGTCTCAAAAGATCATGGCATCGGTGTACCGAAAATTAAAATTTCAAAAGACCACTTATGTGATGCATGCCAAATGGGAAAGCAAGCAAGGGTCTCCATTAAATCCAAAAATATTGTTTCAACTTCTAGACCTCTTGAGCTTCGCCATATGAATCTTTTTGGTCCTTCTAGGACAAAAAGCTTAGGTGGAAATTACTATGGTTTTTCTATAGTAGACGATTACTCTAGGTTTTGTTGGACTATCTTTTTGCGTAGTAAAGATGAGACTTTTTCAGCTTTGACATCTTTTGCAAAGTTATCTCAAAATAAAGCAAGTTCAAATATAGTTGCTATTCAAAGCAATCATGGAGGTGAATTTAAAAACCACCTCTTTGAGGATTATTGTGATAAAGATGGTATTAAACATAATTTTTCAGCTCCAAGAACTCCACAACAAAATGGTGTTGTGGAGCACAAAAACAAAATTTTAAAGGAGTTGGCAAGAACTATGATCAACGAGAGTAGTCTACCAAAATATTTTTGAGCTGATGCTATTAGAACGACGTGTTATGTTTTAAATATGATACTTATTCGTCTTATTTTTAACAAAACACCTTATGAGCTTTTAAAAGGTAGAAATCCAAATTTATCACATCTTCATGTCTTTGGATGCAAATGTTTTGATGCAAAAGCTGATGAATGTATCTTTCTTGGATACTCTCAGACAAGTCAAACTTATAGGGTGTCTAATAAGAGATTACTTATTATTGAAGAGTCGGTTTATGTCACGTTTGATGAATATTATCTGAAAAATGTCGGAAAAGATATTTTTTTTCAAGATGTAGATGTATCTTCAAAAGACATACTCACTGACAAAAAAAAAAGGAATTGATAAACCTGAAGTGCTAAAACCTGAGGAGGAGGAAGATGACAATCTTGAAAAGGATTAGGATGAGAGTCCAACTAAACTGGACAATCTTCCTTTGGCTTGGAAATCTTCCAAGGACCATTGAATCAACAACATTCTTGGGGATATCACCAAAGGTGTGACCACACACTCTAAGCTATGTAATTTCTGTTATCACTTTACATTCGTTTCACAAATTGAACCTAAAAATGAAAAAAAATGCCTTGATTGATGAGCATTTGTTAATGGCCATTCGAAATGAGTTAAATCAGTTTAAAAGAAATGATGTGTGGGGCCATGTCTCACCTCCGCGAGATCATCAAGTCATTGACACTAAGTGAGTTTTTAGAAATAAACTAGATGAAAACAGAGTGATGACTCGGAAAAAGCCCGACTAATGGCTTAAGGTTATAACCAAGAGGAAGATCTCATACCCCAAATTTTACCCTTAGATTCTTTGATCTTTTGCATATCACGTAAGTCAATCATCCATGTATGGCTAGCCAATTTATTAGACTTTGTTTTGTTTGGTTTCATTTGTGAAATTAGGTCTGTTGCAAGGTTCAAAGGTTATGAGGCCATTGTTCTTAATTTCAGAAGGTTCTTGTAAGGGTGCTTTGGTTTCAAGAAGAGATGAAAGAGATTGTGCCTTTATACTTATGGTCAAGCAGTCATGACATGATCAACTGCCCAAGTTATATGATTGGATCCATTTCAAGGCATGATCATTTGTTTTAAAGTGGTTTTTGAAGGCTATTTCAACAAGATTCCAAGTCTTGCATCGATGTATTCTTTAAACCATGCCCCAAGATTGACACTAAGATCATATGGTTGATCAAGCAAAACCGTGGCTAGATTTGTTGCGAGTTGGTTCAGGGAGTGACCATTCCTACTCTAAGGAAAGTATATTTCATCCTTGAGTCATGATTAATTTTTTGGTTCCAAGATTAATAGATGTTTTTGAGAAGTTCATTGCATAAATTTGTGACCAAGGTGTATGTTTAACTCATATCATGTTGGAAATGAGTTTTCAAGTCATGTTTTAAGTTAATTCATGAACATGGTTCTACTTAAATTTCTTTTTCAAGATTCGTTTCAAGTTTGATTCCAACCATGTTTAGAAATGGGCTCAAGTTATGATCATTCATGTTTCAAGACATAGTCAAGTTATTCTCAAGCCATGCTTGAATTTGTTTCAAGTTTCAAGCTATGTTTAGTTTTAAGATCAATTGGTAGGAAATTTTGACTTAAAATTGCTTTCAATTTGCGACCAAATTAGCCAAGTCATGATTCAATTTGTTTCAAGAGGATTTTAAGGTCATATTTCAAGTCAGGTTCCAAGTGGTTCAAGTCTAGTTACAAGCCATTTTTATAAGTGGTTTCTCATGTATTTTTCAAGCCATGAAGGGTCTCAAATTATGTGCAAGATATGCTACAAGCCCATGTTACAAAATATCCATTTACAACAAGTGAATGATACCATGTTCCCACGCATTACAATATACCATCCACGCATCCACAATGAAGCCAACAATTCTTATATACAATCCCGCCAATTCATAAACCCAACCCCACAATACCAAACAAAATCTTCTGTTAGCAAGACTATGACCTGTCCACAATGTTCAAAAGCATGTCCCATAAAGCTGTATAATACGTACGCCTAGCCCCACCAATTAGCCACACCAGACCACAACCAAGTAACCACTGCACACTCCAAGACAAATTCTGTGTAAAGCATTCACCAAAATGGATTCTTGTATTTTCCTGCAGAACAAAAAAACAGCATCAGAATTCCTCTACAAGACCGTGGACCCTCCCTTTCATTTGAAGGAGAAAAACTTGATTCAAAACGACCTTTATTGGTCCCATTTTTTTCGTAAAAACCTTCATCCAAAATCTGCAAGGTTCATCACCAACAAATCACCCAATCTTTTCAAACCTGCCTCAAAAAAATCTCTCGACACTCAAAAACCTCTGTCAATCTTATTCTCTGTAAAACAACAACAACCACACCCTAAACCCATTATATATCCATCCTTCTTCATCCAAACAACAAGAACCTAAAACCTTTTCATCCCCAAACTCCATCTTCAACATAACTTTAACCTCCACAGCTTTCAAATATCAAACCAAACCCAATCAAAACCTCACTAATCTGACAAACCCAACCCCAAATCATCCCGATCAAACAAATCCAGAAACAGGGAATCAGAAAGTAGAGATGAAGTGAGAATGAGGCGAAACGAAACGAAAACAAGTCCAAACAACATGACCTTAATGATTTGAAACGCACCTGAACGAGCGAATAAGAGAGGGATCCGACGAAATAGGGGCGAGGCGGACGAGCATGACAAGGTTACGCAGATAAAGGTTGAGACGCGATTTTGTTGTGCTTTGTTTCGTTTCCTCCTCTTAAATTTCCTTAGTTGGTTCGATTTACAAAAGAACTTGAGGTGAACTGCTTCTGTTTTGACCACATTTGGTATCCACCGTGCCAACGTTTTTCCCTTTGAAGATAGATGTTGTTGTTTGACCACTTTGGTCATTTTTTTCTTCTTTTCTTTGGACCGTGTAATAGGATTTGTGTTGGGCTTTGTCAAGCCCATGAGGCCACTCCATACACACACACACATCTATCTTTATTGTAGCACCCCACCCCATTCCTCTCTTAAACTCTTCTTGTTTTTTTTTTCTTGTTTTTGTTTTCCTTAAGTTTTTCATAGAAATTTTATTTGTTTAGTTTTTTTTAAGATCTTAATTTCACATGTCTTGATCTACCATCCTGATTTGTTTCAATTTCATTCTATTTTATTTTTATTTTTAATTTTATTTCCATTTCAATTTTATTTTAGTCGATGATATAACAAAAGATCTCGATTCAAAATCTTGATCAATATGAGACTATTTTTTATTTTATTGGTCAATGAAAGTCTAAAATCATAGATTATCAATTTATCGATTTAAATCTTGATTAAGACGAGACCATTTCGATTCCCTTTCGATTTTCATTTTGCATTATCTTCTTCTATTTCTATTTCATTTTCGATCGATGAAGTCTTTCTATTCACGAATGTTGATTATTAAAGCGATTACCCTTCATTATTTCAAATTTGTAGTGAGTGATCATCGAGATCACTTTCTAAACTTTGGGATCGTGATAGGTTACCTTCGATTAATCGGCGAAAGTTTGTGATTAAGACGAGACCGTCACCTTTTCTTTTCGTGTGGCACAATTTCTTTGGAGAATGATTCACAATATCATTTCTCTATCGTGTTTTAGCACAAAAATCAATTGCGCGACCTCCGGTAGTGTGATCTTCACCATAGATCGTTGTACGATGGTTTAGCACTACATTGGACCCGATTCATCCGATTAATTAATCACTAACCACTAACTTTAATTTCTGTATATATATCACTGTTCATATTATTATCATTGTTTATACTCTTACTGTCATCTTGTTTATCTCATTCAAAAACACAAAAACATCATAAAAATATCGAAACCCTAAAAGACTGTTAATTGGTGGATTGTGGTTACTGTCTCGAGCTTTGGACTGTGGACTTAGATCTAGGATCCTTGCCTTGTGCTCTTGGAGTTGAGATTGGGAGACCTTGGACCTGTTGAGTTGCTTTGTCTGTATTGGGGAATTTTTTGTGTGTAGGATATTTTGTTGTTGGTTATTGCGTGGCTTGTTGTTGGCACACTAGTCCAAGAGAGGGGAATGCTTGTCATGCACTATCTTTTTGGTTAGATATTTCCATCTCTTATTAGTTGTTTGATGTCATGTTCTTGATTACTTGATGTTCGCTTTCATGATACTTGTGATGTTTGACATGAGTTTATACCTCATTTGTTTCATTTGATACTTGTGTTGATGCCTGATTGACACCGTTCTTGAGCATTTTGGCATGTTGAGCATGATATGATGTAATTGCTGCCATTCTTGTCTTGTCATTACATTTGAATCATTTGGCTTGATACTTTGATTGTTATCATCTTCATCTTAAAACTTCTCTTTCCAATACTTTTTTTACAAGTAGTTTGTACCTCATTCCAAAGGAAAGTTTCATTGTTGACTCATAAGTCACCTTCTAGGTTGGTTTAGTCCTTCCCTCTTTCTTTGCCTTTACCTTATTAGGATCATCACCTTTGGCCTTATTAGAGCCTTTCTTCTCCTTCTAACCTAGTTTTAGGTTAGGTTTTTTGAACCCTATGTGAGTACTATCATTATAGATACTTACTTTTCCTTCTTGGCCTTATTAGAGCCACTTTGTTTTACAACTTAGAGCTTGGTTTGGAGTTCTTGAACTCTATGTGGATACCATTATGATGTGTATTCACTTCCCCTTTTGACTTTGTTTAAAGTCAACTTAGGTTAGTTTTTCAACTTAGACTTAGAGAGTTCTTTAACTCTACGTGAGTATCATGATCAAGAATACTCATTCCCCCTTGGAACCTTGACCATAGTCAAGAGTTCCTCAACCCTAGTTAGGCGAACTACGGAGGCTCTAATTCCTCTTTCCTAGTTAGGATATGTAGGCACAAGATGTGATATCTTGTCGAGCTAATTTGCCTTACAACCTAGACTTAGAGAGTTTTTTTTTAACTCTATGTGAGTATCATGATTATGAATACTCATTTCCCCTTAGAACTTTGATCATTATCAAGAGTTCCTCAACCGTAGTTAGGTGAACTACGAATGCTCTGATTCCATCCTCATTAGGATACGTAGGCACGAGATGCGACGTCTTGGCGAGCATACTTAGTGTATATACCCCTAGGTCTTTACCTTAGCACAGTTCCCTTAGCAAGCAAACAATAGCATAACACAAATACTAACAAGAGGCTCCTGTAGAGTACTATAGATATCTAGGATGCTAACACCTTCCCTAGGTATAACCAACCCCTGAACCTTAAATTCTCATAGCTTTGTTGTTACATAGCGCAATTAGGGTTTCCGATCTTTCCCCTTTCCTTTGGATAAATCAAAGCTCAGTGGTGAATGTCAAAGATGTGTGATTCAAGTTAATTAATAGCTTGATATCTGATTCTCACCGCAACATAAAGCATAAATTATGAGGAAACGTTTTCTCCGATTGCTTGCCTCGAGGCTATATGCCTTTTACTAGCCTTTGAATGCTCCAAAAACTTCAAATTATTTCAAATGGATGTGAAAAGTGTTTTCATGGTTACATAAATGAGGAAGTGTATGTTTCCCAACCTTCCAACTTTGAAAACATGAGTATCCTAATCATGTTTGTAATCTAAAACTAGCTTTGTATGGTCTCAAACAAGCCCATGGGGCTTGATATGAGCAACTTAGTAAATTCTTACTTGATCAAGGATACTCTAGAGGGAAGGTATATATTACACTTTTCATTAAACATCAAGGAAACCATCTTCTTCTAGTTCAAATTTATGTTGAGAATATAATGTTTGGTTCTACTAACATGAAACTAGTCAAAGAGTTTTCTAAGCTTATGAAGGGTGAATTTGAGATAAGTCTAATTGGGGAGTTAAATTACTTTTTAGGACTTCAAATCTGAAGGTGAGAAAAGTACACAGGAAGGGGGGGGGGGTTGAATTGTGTTTTCAGTTTTCTTAATTTGCATCTGATCAGAGTTCAGAATCTAAACTGGTGTTCAGATTCTGATTATACTTACTAACAGATGTTAACAGAAGCAAATAAATAATAGCAGAAGACACAAACATTTATATTGGTTCCTCCCAACTGAGAGTAGTCCAGTCCCCTTGCTTCACAAGAGATTTTCACTATAACCAAATCATGATTACAATCGCTTATGCATTCTGCATAAGTCTTTTACATTGCTCTGACCCTAGGTCTAAGATTTCTTGCTCAATTCCTACAAACTCAAGACTTCTGCTTTATATTCCATGGAACTAGCCTCCCTGCTCAAACCCCTCAGGTTTAAGACTTCTGCTCCAAGTTCCACAAATCGAGCCATCATGCTCAAGCCACACTAGCCCAAGACTTCTTCTCCAAGTTCCATGAAACGAGCCTTCCTGCTCCAAGTTTCACAAACCGAGCTACCTTGCTCAATTAATCTACTTGATTAAAACTTTCATTGCTTAAGCACATAGCATGAGACTTACATGGCTTAAGCATCTTGGCGAGAGATTTCCTTGCTTGTATCCCAATGATACAAGACTTCTGCTCAATCAATCCATTTGATTAAGACTTTCATTGCTTAAACACATAACATAAGACTTACATGGCTCAAGCATCATGGCGAAACACTTCCTTTCTTGTATCCCAATGATACAAGACTTCTGCTCAATCAATCTACTTGATTAAGACTTTCATTGCTCAAGCACATATCATGAGACTTACATGGCTTAAGCATCTTGGCGAGAGACTTAATCTAAACTGCTAAACAAGTTCAACAGAATAGAGAACAAGGTGTACTTGATACTAATATCAAAGGTACGAGAAATCACCATAACAAAAACCTAAAACTCTTAAGATTTCTAAGATATTCAACGTATAAGAAATCTTAAGGCTTTTACAATTACAACCTACAACAGAAAATCTGCATATACAATAGAGTTGATAATTGTTGATCTTGTTACTTCTTCTTCTGGTTAATGCTTGTTGAAGATTTAGTTTGAACCTTTTGCCACTTATATAGTAGTTGCAGCAGACTAGCTGTTGGAAGAGATAACTTGATCAAGTGTCTTTGATTTACTCCATAGTACAAGATCTGTTGCTAGAACATATACCTTCGACATTACTAAGTGTGACAAAATATTTGATATGTTAGTTGCAGACGAAAAAATCGTTTAACCCAAAGGGACTAAAGTTCCACCATTAAAACAGAGAAAGAAAAAAGGTTTTTGTAAATTTCACAACTTTTTGGTTCATAACACCTCACAATGTGTACTTTTCAAGGACCTGGTGCAAAATGCTCTCAAGGATGGTAGACTCAAGTTTGTTGACAAGCAGAAACCACGCCTAGAAGGGGAAATTGAAACAAAAGTCGAGGCTCTCTTTGTAGAGCTAGTGGACATCATGGTCCTCGACACTCTCAATGGTGTTGGAGCTGAAGATAGCAAACGAAATCACGAGGATCAAACAGTAAAGGCCTATACCAAAGCTGAAGAGGAGCTGGTCGATTTTCTGAATTGTTGCAGGTTAAAAGATTCAGAGATAATGTTGTGTCCCAAATGCAGGTCTGTGTTTGACAAAGAGGCTGCTAAAGAGCTGGAGATGACAAAGCCTTACCCAACCAAAAAGTTTGTCTGACATGATAAATCTAAGGAACCTTTCTCTAACCAAGGAAAGAGTCCAGCGAAATTCCAAGGAATGACTTATGTCCCTACTACAGACGCACCTCCTTAAGAATGGTTACACCCTTCTCCGAAATCAGAAGCTGGTGGGGGCAAATGGAAAGTTGTGAATGTTAATTCTGGTTCCTCATATAGAGACAACTCTCAGGCTTCAAAGAAATATGCATATGTCTCACAGAACTAGATGGGGAAAATCCCATGATCAGGACTCAATAGAGGAGACACTAGAGAAACAAGAAAGCTGCTCGAGAGGATGGAAGCTCTAGTGGATCTGATAGCATTCGATCTGTCGATGAAGGCCGAACTAGTCGACGACCAGTCAAGCAAAGGTTATTTCCCCCTCTATCACCCATAAAAGAGGAGAGGGCAAAAAAGGACAAGGCAACCAAAGACACTGATAAGGAGACAAATAACTTCGATTTAGGGTCTGAACCGGAGTTAGATATCATCTGTAATATGATATTTGTGCTACCTTTAGAGTATAACACAATCACAAAAGTGGTTGAGGAGGAAGGGCTCGATAACGAACTAACCACTCACAAACCTATGTGTTATTACGTATTGAATGACGGTTGAGTGAATGGAGACTGTGCCATTTTTGAAAGGCCATACATGGCAATGCAACATTACCTGAAGTTTTTGTATATAAGGGTCAAAGTAAATGGTATGGGGATTAACAAAGTCGTTATCGACTGTGGAGCATGTGTCAATGTTATGCTCCAGTCCCTCTTGGGAAAAATAGACAAGTTTACCACATATTTAGCTTGTAAAAACATGGTATTGCCCAACTATGAGGGCAAGACCAGTAAACCCTTAAGGGTCATCTAAGTCAACGTAGTGGTGGGAACCACCATGAGGCCAACACTATTCATGGTGGTACCGATTAAAGCAAACTACAATCTGCTACTAGGTAGAGAATGGTTGCATTAAGTGGGATGCATACCCTCGTTGATGCATCAGAGGATCATCATCTGGAAGCCTGATGGAATTTTCGAAACCATCAAAGAGGATTAAAGTTTTTTCAGAGCAGATGTCAATCACATTGACAAGCTCAACTTTGACCGGAAATTGGCTAACATTTCTCCATGCAAGCCTATCGGGGGAGGGTATAACTTCGAAGGATGCGAGGTATGTTACACGATGAACCTACACCCTTAATACCAGTTTACTTGGGAGTACAAAACTTTTGGAGGATATAAACGATGGTCTGAATCTGATGGTTGGACCTATTTGTCCTACAATTTTAGTGCACGTAAGTATATTTTTTTAAAGTGGTGTCAATTTATATTTATTATCTCAATTCTTTTAATGTGATGTCTCATTAAATTTTGACTTTTGTTCTAATATTTAGGTACTTGCATCATCTTTGTAGAGAAAAAATAAGTCTAATTTGTAAGGATTTTATGACCCCCTACAATATTCAATATTGAATAAAGTTTGTTATTTAATATCTTTTCTCAATGGGAACCATTTTACTTGTTCTTTGCACGAATGGTGTTACTATCTAAAGATTACTTGTAAAAGAGGAAAAATAAGTTTTAAATTAGTGTGCTCGCCAAGGATTCGAACCCTCGTGCCTACGTATTCTCACAGTGCAATGAGAAAATCAGAGCTCCGTATTTCATGGTAGAAAATATGGATTTGTTGGTTTTTTTAGGGAACAATTATAATCGTATCCTAGAAGTGTGTAGATTTTAGCTTATTTGATCCTAGGTCGAATGCTTCAAGCTTTTAGTCTAACTGCTAAGGAACGAATTATAACCGTTCTTCTATGAAAAGAAAGGAAATTATTTTGAAAAAGACTCGTGTGTTAAAAGAAAAGAAAGAGTTGATTGAATACAACCAAAGAAAAAAAGAGTTTGCTTGAATATGGAAAGTGTTGTTTGAATCCATAGGGTAGGAATAAGAGTGGTGTTTAAACCGGATAGGAATAAAAGTGGTGACAAACCAAACAAGGGATAAAAGTGATGTTTAAACTAAACAAGGAACAAAGGTGGTGCTTAAACCAAAGGGGAGATTAAAGTGGTATTTAAACCAAAAAGTTGGTGTTTAAACCAAGAGAGTGGTGTTTAAACCAAGAGAGCGTTGTTTAAACCAAGAGAGTGGTGTTCAAACCAAGAGAGCGGTGTTTAAACCAAGAGAGTGGTGCTCAAACTAATAGAGTGGTGTTTAAATCAAGAGAGTAATGTCTAAGCCAAAGAGTGATGTTTAAACCAAGAGAGTGGTGTTTAAACCAAAGAGTGATGTTTAAACCAAGAGAGTGGTGTTTAAACCAAAGAAGGAATAAGAGTGGTCTTTAAACTAAGAAAGTGGTGTTTTAACCAAGAGAGTGGTGTTTAAACCAAAAGAGTGGTGTTTAAACCAAAGAAGGAATAATAGTGGTGTTTAAACCAAGAAAAGAAGTGGTGTTTAAACCAAGAGAGTGGTGTTTAAACTAAGAGAGAGGTGTTTAAACCAATAAAAGACATGGTGTTAGTGTGGCATTTAACCAAAACTGGTGATTAGATAAAGAAGAAACAAAAGTTGTGTTTAAAACAAAGAAGTGTGATTTAAAGATGAATGTTTTAACCATAAGAAGATGACTAACCCATATAGGATTTGATTTACCAAGAGAAGATGATTAACCTCAAGAGTGTATGAATGTCAAAAGAGTGATGTTTTCTCCATAGAGAAGAGTATTGTTGATGTGAATTGTTATAGTGTTGTCTTTAGGGAACATGACTCGATGGTTATTTGATTTGAATCACACTAAAGCCTATGAATGAAGGCGAATACTTTGAATTACTAGGTCCTATGTCCCTTATACAAAGATACTCATAACAAGGATATGAATAATCCTTCTCATCCTTCTCCGTTGCTTAAGGCTCATGGCGCACAATTCGCATCATAACTGACAAGTGTATGAAGGGATATAAGAGTCTTTTTTTTTGTGTTTGAATGAAGAAACTCAGCAGTGATAAAGATCTTGATGTCCAGAGTCTTCAGAGTCTTGCATATGAAGCTTAACTTGACTTGAGATCATATGCAGTGCAAGTGTAGAGGGCTAGTCCCATCAAGTGATCAAGAGGCTTATGATCCCTTGACTGGATAGGGAAACATATAAATGTCAAGTGATTAGTTGATTGAAGAAGACTTTGATCAACTCATCAATCGGGGATATGATCAAGACTTGAAATTACAAGCACATGAATTTTATTAAGTCTAGAATCATAAAAGAAATTAAAGTGTTAACATGCATGGGGGGGGGGGGGGGGTGCATGGGTTTGAAAGTGGTGCGCAGGAAAAGCAAGAGCCCTAACAAGTGCTACAAAAAGGCCCAATGGTTTGTGGTCAGAAAAAAAAAGGTTTGTGGTCATCAGATCTGGCGAAGTCATCTCGGAGGAAGCGAGGGTGCATATGGGTCGTCTGATGGTATCACATAAGATCTGATGGTTGCTGGTCATGAGCGTATGATGCACTTTCTATGTGGGATTAACATTTTGTCTTATTCTATTTTTGTCTTATCTGTTTTGCATGGGCCAGTGGTAATGCGCCACATGGCGTAGAGAGAAAATGGAAAAAAATCAGCAGGACACGTGGCGTGATATTGTAGGTTTGTTAAGTGCAAATTTTGACTTAAATTGAACCATCTTTCTTGGTACTTTTCAACTCAATTATCATGTTTTCATAGATTTAATTCATGTTCTTGTGTGATTCTTCAATATTATTGCAAATGCCTTTGGATTCTTTGATTTGTGTGTTATTGTGCAGAAAAAGGCATTAAGTCATCAAAGAAGTAAGACACAAGAAAAGAGATGCAAGTTGCCAAACGAAATAAAGGAAATGAAAACACTTTAGAAAGTTTGCATTGCAAACTTTCTAGTGAATGTTCTCTTTGCGAATAAAAGTTCGCATTGCGAACTTATGCAGAATCGCAGAGGCGGTTTAACTGTTCCTGAGGCACATCAGGTGCCTAATTTGGTGTTCGCTGGGCGAATAATTTGTTCGCAGTGCGAAGATGACAGATTTTGAATGTATTGTATAAGTACTTTTCATCATTTTTTAGAAATAACTTGTAATTTTAGGATCAGAACTTTATCTCTCTTCAAATCCAAATATATTCTAGTGAGAGAAACTCAAACCCTAAGAGGGAAAAGGTAAGATCTTTGATCTCTTGTTGCGGTTTGGATGTAATCTTTTGATACCTTATGTATTTCATCTAATGTATGTTTGTGAACTAGTTTTGATCCTCTATTTTTGATTGTCTTTGATTGCTTATTTGTGGGTCTTGACAAAACCTATTTCAAATCCTTGATCTTGGATTTTCATCTATCAATGAGTAAACTTTTGACATAGTTTTGTGAGTTGATATCCATTGTATCTTTTGTTGTATTGTGTTGATTAGTAGCATGAATAGCACGAGTAGGATCGATGCGGTATTGCGAGGATGCGTGATAATAGTGATGAAGAACGATATTCACATACATTTGGCCAATTAGTTGAATGCATGTAAAAAGGGTTAATCATATGTACGCATTCTGATCATAGCTTTGTATATGAATTACTCATTAGTTTGATATGGATGTTATATTAATATTTGTTGGGTCTAGATGCCAGAAATGGATGTAGGCTTAAATTCATGTAGGTTTTAAATACTTTGTATTGATTGGTAATGTGCGAGAGCAATTATTGATCAGTACAAAATCACTCACAACATGCGGGGACCGAGAGGATATGTATGTCGTGAGTGATACGTGAGGATATTAGACGAATAATTGATTTGTGTTTACTTGATTAGAAGAATGCATGTGTTATCAATTGATGAGATCCAATCCCAACAAGGCTCCGTTTATAATTCAGTCTTTACTTTATATTTTCAGTCTTTATATTTTATGCCTTTAATTTTGGTGCCTTAAATATTTTCAACCAAAACTTTCGCACCACAAGCTTAGAAATGTAGAGACCGTTGAACGACATTCTTTCTCACACCGATCTTTGTGGAGACGACAAAACTGGGTACTTAATTAATATTTGCTTGCTGCTTTACCGCTTCAACAAAATGGTGCCGTTGGCGGGGATTGGTGTTTGGATATTGAATCGCATTGCGATAGTTTCTATATTTTTGGGCTTTGTACATTTGTTTATATTGTATATATTTGTTTTCTTTTATGTTTTTTCTAGTGTGACTAGGAATGATGAGAACTCCTTCTAGATTGGATGCTATTTGTATAAAAGTATTCAATGAAGCTTCAACCGAGTCTGGATGGTGATGATAGGATGGTGAGCATTGAAAGTATGCGAGGTAACTTGTACCACTTTATAGAATGCTAGATTGATTTAAGAATTTTGTGCTTTGTGCAAATGTGTATTCTTGTTTCATTTTGCAACTTGTTTGAATGCTAGTTTCACTTAGGTCGAAAAGCCATAAATTGTGAGAAACCTCCATTGTTTACTATATGCTAGGATGACTGATAACTTTGTTTAATTCGTTTAATTCATGCTTTATCTTTTGATTATTGTGATTTTGTGGAAGCATTAGAAATGATCAAGGCATTTATTTATATTGAGCACAACCTTATCCAAAAGTATCTTACCCGTGAGTAGTGAGAATTCGTTAACCCCTTTGAGCCTAAACAGTTTAGATCTCATTTTAGTGATGAACTTGGTTTATGTACATAATTTGAAAGTATAGTTCATCATTGAATTTTGTGAGGTTCTAAAAATTTCTTCTTGAACCTTTGAACATTGTTTTAATTTAATTTCCTTGCCATAAAAAGCAAGGAACATTCACTTGAGGTTTGGTTGAATTCAAGTTGGGGAGAATGAAAAAGAAGAATGGTAGGTTGCTATAAAATTTTGAAAAATTTCAAACAAGCATGAAAAGAAAAAGGTGTGAATATGAATGTGAAAAACAAAAGAAAAAGAATGCTTGTTTGAATAAGAAAAATAGAGAATGAAATAATTGTGCGTAAGGAAGCTTGAGAAGGTTTGTGATAGAGAAATGGAAGTGGTGAATGAAGTTGAGATGTGTGAATACCTTGTATAGTGAATGTTCTTTTGCATCATAAATTTCGATTCAATGGCCTTTAAAAATGTCCCTTTATTGTTAACCCGACCAAGCTACAACCTTTAAAGCCCTTAGTGGTCTTTCTGCTTCCATGATTTCATTTTTTGATCGTTTAGATATTGTATGAATTGGTTTGTATTAGCATTGTTTGTTAGGTGAGTGAACTTGCCCTGCGGTTGCAAACGCGTTAATTTATTCATTCTTATTCTGAAGAGGAGTGTTAGAGTGATTCAAGTATGAAAATTTAGTTGTTATTTGAAACATTCTATGATATTTGTTTAAGAACTTAATTCTTTGTCATTGTTCGATTCTATTGAGTGGTGAACGTTACTTGTGCGCATTTTCATGCTTGACTAAATCCTCTTATTTGATAAAATTTCTCTTGTTTGAAGTTGAACCATTAATCTTTTCTTGGTTGAATATTATTCTTGAGAAAATCCTCTTGTTTTCATGAGGGGTATACTTTGCTTGAGGACAAGCAAAAATCTAGTTGGGGAGAGTTTGTTAAGTGCAAATTTTGACTTAAATTGAACCATCTTTCATGGCACTTTTCAACTCAATTCTCATGTTTTCATAGATTTAATTCATGTTCTTGTGTGATTCTTCAATATTATTGCAAATGCCTTTGGATTCTTTGATTTGTGTGTTATTGTGCAGAAAAAGGCATTAAGTCATCAAAGAAGTAAGACACAAGAAAAGAGATGCAAGTTGCCAAAGGAAATGAAAGAACTTCAGAAAGTTCGCATTGCAAACTTTCCAGCAAATGTCCGCTTTGCGAATAAAAGTTCGCATTGCGAACTTATGCAGAATCGTAGAGGCGGTTTAACTGTTCCTGAGGCACATCAGGTGCCTAATTTGGTGTTCGTTGGGCGAATAATTTGTTCGCAGTGCGAACATGACAGATTTTGAATGTATTATATAAGTACTTTTCATCATTTTTTTAGAAATAACTTGTAATTTTAGGATCAGAACTTTATCTCTCTTCAAATCCAAATATATTCTAGTGAGAGAAACTCAAACCCTAAGAGGGAGAAGGTAAGATCTTTGATATCTTGTTGGGGTTTGGATGTAATCTTTTGATACCTTATGTATTTCATCTAATGTATGTTTATGAACTAGTTTTGATACTCTATTTTTTATTGTCTTTGATTGCTTATTTGTGGGTCTTGACAAAACCTATTTCAAATCCTTTATCTTGGATTTTCATCTATCAATGAGTTAACTTTTGACATGGTTTTGTGAGTTGATATTCATTGTATCTTTTGTTGTATTGTGTTGATTAGTAGCATGAATAGCATGAGTAGGATCAATGCGGTATTGCGAGGATGCGTGATAATAGTGATGAAGAACGATATTCACATACATTTGGCCAATTAGTTGAATGCATGTAAAAAGGGTTAATCATATGTACATATTCTGTTCATAGCTTTGTATATGAATTACTCATTAGTTTGATATGGATGTTATAGTAATATTTGTTGGGTCTAGATGCCAGAAATGGATGTAGGCTTAACATTCATGTAGGTTTTAAATACTTTGTATTGATTGGTAATGTGCCAATGCAATTATTGATCGCTACAAAATCACTCACAACATGCGGGGACCGAGAGGATATGTATGTCGTGAGTGATACGTGAGGATATTAGACGAATGATTGATTTGTGTTTACTTGATTAGAAGAATGCATGTGTTATCAATTGATGAGATCCAATCCCAACAAGGCTCCGTTTATAATTCAGTCTTTACTTTATATTTCCAGTCTTTATATTTTATGCCTTTAATTTTGGTGCCTTAAATCTTTTTAACCAAAACTTTCGCACTACAAGCTTAGAAATGTAGAGACCGTTGAACGACATTCTTTCTCACACCGATCTCTGTGGAGACGACAAAACTGGGTACTTAATTAATTTTTGCTTGCTGCTTTACCGCTTCAACAAGGTTCTACATATTTTCATTAATGTTCTTCATTTGTTCATCATTTCTCACACATTATTAAATCATAGAAACAATATACAAATTATATATCACCGGACTCAATTTTTCGCAAGGAATCCAAATATGAGATCAAATTTTACAAATGAGCCACAAATTTTGAAGAATCAGGCAAAAAGGTGAAGAAAAAAGTATACAAGAATCGATCGATTCACATTCGTTATAATGATTCGTGAACAAATAGTCATATATTCAGAGTTGTGATAAAAATTTTCTTTTAATGATATATTCATACGTAATTAATGGTTAAGAATTAAAAAAATCACTATTTTATAGTTTATGTGTTACATGCCAAAATAAGTGATTATCCAATAAGCAATCTCAAAATAGTAGCTTAAATTAATCAAAAGGCAAATATCCAATAATTCATGGCAAGAGTGTGGAAGAGATGAAGGATTATCGACGGAGCAGAGGTTTGCTCCGGTTAGTGTTAAAAATCACAGTGTCGAAGAGAAATACAGAAAACTTCAAGAATAAGCTCCTTTAATCCAATTAACTTCCAAACTTGATGATTATTTTTGATGATGCATGAATGTAGAAGATGAATCTTGAATGTACAATATTGATGAATAAGCTTGAATTGATGACCTTTAGATGATGATTATTGATGATAACGTAGAAGTTGTTAATGAATGATTTGTTGAAATTTGATTGTAGCTAAGTTCCACCATTTTAGAACTTTAATGCGACGTTCTAAATGGTGATGAAGATGAACGTTCCTGTTGGTGAGAGGGAAGATGAATTGAGAGAGAGAATTTGAGAAGAAAAAAAATGTGGGAAAATAATAACTCTATTAGTTATGTTAGTTAACCCCCCAAAATGTGAGAAATGATGTGTTTATATAGACTTTGCAAATGAATGAACACCCTTGGATTGTGATCCAAGTAATGGGTTTCTCAATGGTTAGAAATTAATTTAATCCCTAGTTACGGATCACCAAATTCAACCATTGGAATAATTGTTAAGAATGGTTAGGATTGAAAGAAAAAATGGAAGTTGGGATTTGTGTTTGTTTGGTAGTTTTTATGTTAGTTTAGTGGTTATGGTGGTTAAGGGTTAATTGGGTAATTGAATGATTTTGAGGAATGAGGTAGTTAGAGACCAATGGTGTTTGGGTTTAGCAAAAGTACCATGTTGAGATGTAAGGTAAAGAGTCACTAGTAATTAACTTGAATTTGAATGCTTTTGCCTTGATTTTTCTACCACTTTTGGCTGGAATTTTTAGTGAATAATCCCATGTTTTTAAGTGCTTTTGGGAAGTAATTTTGTGTTGAAAATAAACACTTTTGAATGGTGTAAACTCATGGATCAAATTCTAAATTTTTGGGCTTGAAATAATGTTGGAAAGTGTTGAAAAACAAACCATGGAAGTGAAGTTTGATGGAAGATAGAATTTGTTGGAAATTAGCACTTGACATAATCATGACGCAAGTCATTTGTGATGAATGATGATGAATCCCTTGATAAAATGCTTGTAGAATAGGTTTAGGAAAATTCAGGATTCAAAACCGATTCAATAGTCGACTGTTGACCAAAACTCAACATAACCCAAAATATGTAATTTTTTACCCTCTTTCTTTGTAATCCATTTTTTTGATTTGTATATCAAGAAATATGTATTGTACCGTGAATTTCCAATAAATAAATGAAATCTTTCTTTTATTTCAACTTTTCCCTTTCTTTGAATTCAAGCAAACCTCCTAATTAAGTTACAATCATTCCAATCTCCCAACTAACCTTGAAAAGAGATGATCTGCACCACAAGCAATATGGGAAATAACTCGAATAATTACCAAATAACCCAAACATTTGGCCTGAACTTGTTGCCATATGCAAATATCGATGAATGGCCTAAATGCATGATCAAATAGACAAATGTATGCAAATGAACAAAACCATAAATAAGGAAAATTGAAAAACAAGTAGGGAAAATTTTGGGGTATGACAATAAGGACATTCAATATCAAGAATATAAAGATTATCATTCAAAGAACCAAAACCAACAACATTTGAATCATTTGAGAGATTACGTTATTATTTCTAAACGGACAAGCATAACCCGAGTTGTCCCAAATAGAAATAGAAATTAGATTGCATCTAATAGACGGTGCAACAAAAGTATTAACGAAATCCAAATGAAAACTAATCTTTAATAACAATCTAAAAGTCGCTATAGCCTCTACTGCAACTTTATTTCCATCACCCATATATATGAATCTTTCAACATCACGTAGCGGACGGCTCCACAGACAACTTTGCATGGACATACTTATATGAGTAGTATTACCAGAATCAACCCACACAATATCCATAGATACAAAAAATAAATTAATTTCAAAACAAAGAAAAGTGAGAAAATCACTCTACTTTTCACACCATGTGGCGTACTTGGAACATCCTTTCTTCATGTGTACAGTCTTCTTGCAAAAGAATTAAGTGGGCTCCTTAGGTTGTTCCTTTGCCTTATTATTTTGAGAAAAATTTCCAACATCATTCTTCCTTTTTATTTTGAGAGCTATTAGCCGAGTGAGAACTTTCAGTCTTCTCTCTCTTTAGTTTTTCTTCTTCATGCACACAATGATATATAAGCTCATTGAGAGATCATTTGTCCTCCTGAGTATTATAATTCACTTTGAATTGCCCAAAGTGTGTCGAGAGAGAGGTCAAAACCAAGTGCACAATCAAATCCTCAGTAAATTATAACTTTAGTGCCTTGAGTTTGGATGCGAGATTAGACATCTCTATGATGTCCTCCCTTATATTCCCTTTACCTTTATAACTCATTAAAATGAGTTTGGATAAGGTACTATTTTTCTCAGCCTTATCATTTTTAGAAAAGAATTTCTCCACAGTTTCGAGGATCCTCTTGGTGCTTTCACTCTAAAAAATAGAACCCCTAATCATTTCAGGTATGGATCTTTTTATCATCATGAGACACATCTGGTTAGATCGATCCCATTTTTCTATTTTAGTTTTATTTGGGTTCTTAACAGTAGTGGTGAGACGTTCTTCCCTCAGGGATAAGTCTAAGTCATGCATCCAAGAACGATTCTGACGTATTCTTTCGAAGACTTGAAGTTCATCCCACCCATCATATGAATAGAGTTAATATGAGCAACAAAATTTAGAGTAGTAGAAGCGACAACTAAATCGATTGAAAAGAACAATAAAATACATCAACATTAGTAGGCATGTCAAACAACCATATAAACATGCACACTATTCTTTATATACAAATTAAATAAGACCAAGACAAGATACCAAAAACACCATCAATTCCCAATCTTTGATTGTGAGAATTAACTATAAGTGGTACTCTCACAGAATAATCAAATATTAGTAATAAGTACTGTCAATTAATGGATGTATTTGACATCAATCATTAACCACGTGGATAAACTTAATAATGGCTACATATTTACCATCACTGACATGCAATTATTCAGGCAAAATGTGTCTTCCTTTTGGCAGATATAACGGTTCACATGAACAATTACATAATACATTTTGTGATTCTGATCTAACAAATTTACACAACAGAGGTTAATTTTAAAACTTATTGTTTCAACCAACTCAATAAAAATCACTAGGAATTTTTAGTTTAATTTAATAAATTAAATGGGAAGGTCTTAAAATTCACATAAACATTACCTAAAAATGTAATGTCAAAATTGTATTTTTATTTGGTTGTTTAATAATCAAATGACTATTAAACTATCCTAATTATACAAGAAAACACTCTCATGATTTAAGCTGGGAAATTAAACACATAATTGTATATATGGAGGGGTGTTCAAAACTCGACCGACCCAATAGAAAACCTTAAATCGAACCAAACCAAATCGAAAACCGCAAAAAACGCATTTGGTTTGGTTGTGTTTGGGCCATTTTTCAATAAAGCTGCGCGGTTCGGTTCGTTTTACGGTTTTTATTTTGAAAACCGAACCAAACCGAATCAAACTGCATTATGTTACAACCCAGACTTCACTTAACCCACATCCAACCAAAACCCTAACCTATTATGCATTATCCTTACGATTACGAACAATGTTCTTGTTCCTCACACTTAGGGTTTTAGTTTCAACCTTCTAAAATATCTTCCAGTAGTACCACACATTCTTCGCCAGGTACATCTCGCTTCTTCTTCTCTAATCTCCACTCTCTTATATTCTGTCTTATTTATCTTCTCATTTTATGCTACTTTTCTCTTCCAATTTCGTTTTTATCGCACATCTTCTTCTCTAATCTCTCTCCTCCTCTATTTTTTTTCCTTTCATTATAATATTTTTTATATTGTTTTATGCTATTATTTTATGTTTATTATTCCACTTTTTTTTTAATCTAATTTTTATAAATTAAATGAGAAGTTATTGTCAAAATATGATGAGTTTTGTTATTATTTTGTAATGTATGAATGACTAAATGAAAAGTTAAGTTGTCCTCTATATGTGTATACATAGCTCAATACTTTTTAATAAACCAAACCAATTGAACTAAACCAAACTGCATTGGTTTGGTTTGGTTTTATTTTTAAAATCAACCGAATCAAACCAAACCGCACACTTTTTTCTCTTGCGGTTCAGATGATTTTTAGCGTCAAAACTGCACCACGAACACCCATAAATCAATAAAATAAACCGGTTGTATTCAAAGGATAAAAAATGTAATAAAATAAAATAAACACATTTAATTGTGCTCATGTGTGTATAATTAGTATAAAAAAAATTCAATTTAAATTATAAATATTTATTGCAATTATGATAAAACTCATCAAGTACTGAAAGCATTATTTTGGCATAAAATTATAAACAAATTATTATATTAATGTAATATAATTCCCTCGTTTGAAACATTCAATCACAACAATGGAAAGATTGATATTTCATAAAAAAATTATAGGATTGCATTCAATCAATCTCGTATCTTTTTTATATAAGCAAATTTGTATTAAATTAAAAGTACAAAGGGTACTCAAACATACAATAGAGAAGAAATACAATAAATGTCAACTGAATCAAAGGCTAAAACAAATAAGTCAATGATTCACAAGGCAATCCACTGGGTTTGAACACCAGTCATCTCAACAAAAATCCCCTGCACCTTTGGTTCTAGCAACAAACCAATTCAAAGCCAAAACTTTTGCTCTATCAACAATGTCAACAACACGTACGACCGATCCATGAAAAACAATATCATTTCTGCTTAGCCATACAGCCTAGCAGACCACGAGCCATACCACCAACCTAACATTCTTTTATGCTCTACCTTTGAGCAAAAAAGAGAAGTTGTTGTAGTTAGTACCAGAGGCGTCCACGTCGAATTAGGACGAAAAATCCAGCCACTTGTAAATACGTTCCCAAACCTGCAAAACTATTGAGCAATCGAGGAATAGATGGGCCAGCGTTTGTTTAGTTATAAAACATAAATAACACGCTAAATTTTCATTACCATTAATGATCCCCCTCTTCACTAAAGCAGTACGTGTCGGCAACCGATTCAAAAGTAGCCTCCACCTGAAGACAAGTATTTTACTAGACACATTTGCAATCCAAAGCAAATCTAAGAGCTGAAAAAATAGTTGAATTTACCTTCACGTCAGAGTGAAGCACTGCTTGAACAACATGATAACTTTTTTTGACTGAGGAACCATGTTTGCTCCTCCACCACACAAAAGAATCTTCCACTAGTCAGTTCAGTCGAACATCTTGCAAAATGAACAAAAGGGATTCTAATTCAGATTCCTCGTCCGCCTATAATGGCCTATCACACTTAATCTTCACATCCTAAATCCAACCGTTATCGACCCGCTCCCCCATGTTTAAAACCTTGAGCTTTTGGTCAGCAACTCTTGCAAAAATTAGTGGGAACAAAATGTCAAGAGAAGGAGAGCCCAACCAATTGTTTCTCCAACACACAATAGTATAACCATTGCCTATTTTACAAGAAATATTGTTTGCAAATCAGTTATAGTCGCCCGCCTCCACGACACCTACAAGATTCAAGTCTCTCCACCATAGAGATTCAAACCTATTAACCAATGGTTTAGCCACTTCGAGCATTATAGATTTGATATCACCATATCTCATTGACAATAGGTCCGACCACAAAACATTATTTTCATTAAGAATATGCCATTTCCATTTGCTCAAGAGAGAAATATTAAACAATTCGCAATGTTTTACTCATAATCCACCTTGATCCTTCGGTTTTCACATGAGATCCCACCTAATCCACACCACTTTCCTTTTCTCTGAATCACCACCCCAAAGGAATTCACGTTGAATATTAATGATGTCTTGGATAACGCACTTGGGAGCCTTGTAGAAGAAGAAGAAGAAGTAGATTGGAATGGAATTAAGAACAAAGTTCAATAAGGTCACATGACCACCAATTAAGAGATGTTTCCCATGACATTTGAATTATCGGTTTTTGAGTTTATCCAAAAGCGAACTCCAAGTACTCCGTCACCTCAGATTTGCTTCTATTGAAATGACAAGGAATCGAAGGGGAACCTGATGTCACAAGCCAGAAATGTCGAAGCTGCCTCCAAGAAACCTTGTTTAAGGTTGAAGCCTATGACTGTGTTCTTACTAAAATTGACCGACAAACCCGACGCCATTTCAAAACCCTCAAGCACTACTTTGATAGTCCATAGATTAAACCAAGAACCTTCCCCAAAAATTAACGTATCATCCGTGAATTATAATAATTCAAAGCTTAAGTCATTTGAAACCTTGAATGGACGAAACAAGCCTAATCATTTCGCATTCAGCATCAGCCCTGTTAGTCCTTCAGCCACATGCAAGAAAAGAAAAGGTGACAATGGATCTCATTGTCGTAAACCCTTTTCCACCTTGAAATCTTTGGTTGGACTTCCATTTACCAAAATCAACATTGAACTTGAGAACACACATGCTTCCATCCACTTTATCCATCTACCACCAAAGCCCATTTTACTCATCACATCTCTAAAATAGTCTCATGTCATGCAATCATACGCCTTTTTGAAATCGACTTTAAAGAGCAGACAATCCTTCTTCTTCCTCTTGGCCAAATCCACAAGTTCATTAATTACCAACACCCCATCTAACATTTTCCTGCCCTGAATGAAATTCAATTGACATGACGAAACCAAGCCACCTATAACCTCTTTCAGTCTATCCGCCAACAATTTCGCTAAGATTCTGTAGATACTACCAATCAGATAAATAGGACAATAGTTGTTCAATAGTTGGGTAGAATGGAATTCCAATAAAATTCCATGACACAGTCAAATAGGGATGGCAACGGGTAGGGTCGGGTGCGGGTTTTGCACTACCCAAACCCACACCCGAAATTATCACCCGCACCCGAACCCGAACCCAAATGCTTTTCGGGTGGCAAAATGACACCCGCGCCCACACCCGTTGGGTTCGGGTTTTTTCACCCAAACCCGAACCCATAGCAAAAACACAAAAATACAACATTAAATTGAAATTTGAATTAAATTTCAAGATCTTAAGTTTTTTTTTTGAATCAGCTAAAAGATTTTTATTAACTTGGCACAAGATAAATTGCAAATAAACATAAAATTAAAATACAACATTAAATTGATATTTGAATTAAGTTTCAACTTTCAAGATCTTAAGTTAATATTACAATTAAAATACGACATTAACATATATTATCTGTTTGCCAAGAAAATTCCAACAACATGGTAATGCTAGCAAATTCCAAATTCCAGTAACATGCAAGTTAATTCCAAAACAGACAGCAACATCAACATTCCAAAAGAGACCGCGAATTCTCCATTCTCCAACAGACAGCAACATGGCTCAGAAGTTCCTATACTTGTTCTCATCATTTGAGTCACTGCCATCTGACATAAAAACCAACATAGACTATAAAAACAACCATCCACATAAAACCAGCACAGACTATAAAAACAATTATACCAAATTTCGAACATCAAAACACTATAAAACCTAATTTCGAACATCAATATTTATCAGTTTGGAATCAAAAAATATTATCAGAGGTAAAGATCATTCTCATATGCAACATTGTTTTCCATCTTCCAATTGAAAACATGCTAAAGAAAGCCCATATAAAGATCATTCTCATATGCAAATAATTGTTATATAGAAAGGTTTTCTTCATTAAATAATTGGAAACTTTCAAATAAAACTACATGGACAATTATAAAGCATATCAGGTATATTAAAACTATATTAGAAACATTAATTCTTCATTATATACTATCCATATTTACAGCAGTATTGGCAGCAACATGGTTTAAGCAGATTACTTCTTGTGATATTTCTATCACTATTAGTTTTTAAAGCATCGGGCACTTAGTTTTTACAATCTTGTGATATTTCTATCACTATTAGTTTTTACAATCTTGCACATAATTTTCAAGCAGATTTAATATCAAACTGTTACAAATATCTCTTGCAGCCCATAGCCATTTTGCCAATGTTTCAATTATTTAATCTAGTGTATTACAGCATCGGACATTTAAAAGTGACAAATTACAAATTCTACAACTTCTTGACCATGTATTACATCATCTATTTTTTGGCAATTTTAATTAGATATGGCAAAAGAAAAAGAGAAACAATGTTCCAAACAACATGAATGGCAAGGGAACTCATCAATTTAAGAAATAAAGCAAAGACATAGGCAAATACCAAACATAAAACAGAATTAAATACCAATATGCAATCCAGATTACTACACGCTTATGCAATCCTCCTACTCATTTGCCTGTCCAACAGAATCTAAATGTTGATACTTAATTTTGACAACTCTGATTTTAATGAAGTACATCAACAGAAGAGTGGAGTTTTCGAGTTTTCTGAATCACTATTGTGCCATTAAAGGTCTGACAGAATGAATCACATATCATAGCAAGTGCTTTGTTTGAAAATATTTTATCTGACTGAACATTACGAATCGGCTTTGCATGATTTGTATCTACATTAATCTACATTATTCAGAGATCAGATTTGTGAATAGGCAGCTAAGATCTTTCCAAAACAAATTCCCGACATGTTCAGAACCGCATTGATTCGTTTCTAAGACAAGAGTTCATATTGAAATCATGACAATTAATAAGCATAGAAACTAAAAACAGAAAATAATGATCCAACTCATGTACTGAAGCATAGAAACTAAAAACAGAAAATATACTCACCATGTTATAGCATAGAAACTACAACTTCTAATCTTCAAAATGGTAACCCAAACAACTTTCCATCAACTCAGCTGTATTAAGAAGTAAACTGAAGTTAAATAAAACACCATTTTATTCAACACTTTTACACTAAATGAAGTACAAAATACCTTCATCGTCCGACTCCATTTCGTTCAACACAGTAGCAAATTCTCCTGCAACTCTAGAAGTTCCTATACATCACAAGTAGAATAACAAAGCATAATTAGTTCACAATATGTAAAGATTATTAGACATACATTACAATATTGAATTAATAGCTTAAAAAGTTACCATTATTCTCAGCAGCCCATAGCCAACTCCTAGCACACATCAAAGCCTCTACAGTACTCCAATTAAGTCGGCTACGATGAGGACTCAATATTCGACCACTATTGCTAAAGGCCGATTCAGAAGCTACTGTAGAGATAGGAATAGCCAAGACATCTCTTGCAATTGCTTGAAGTGTTGGATACACAACTCCATTTACCTTCCACCAATTCAAAATGTCAAAATCTGGAGTTTTTTTTATTACTGGCTCCTTCAAATAATGATCCAACTCATACTTAACACTTGAACTTGAGTTTTCGGCAATCGTCTCAATGTATGCATCAAATTCAGCCTCGTCATCAACAACAACAGTTGTACCAATGGATGGAGTGGTAGGTTGTGCATCTCTAAGTCTAATCTGTTGATAATCATTGAGCAATTCATAACACATCTCCTTGATTCTACTAACTTGTGCACTTGAATCTTGGCCATACAACTTAGGAAACCAGAAATCAAGTACAGCCATCTTCTTCCTAGGGTCCAATACTGCAGCAACTCCCATCATATCATGAACACCACTCCAATAATTTTGAAATTTTTCCATCATTTTTGTGGCCATCATCTCAATAATTGAATTCGAGGACTTCTTCCATTCCTCTATTGCCAACTTAATCTTACAAATCTTAGGAAAATACAAGTTGGCAGTTGGATATTTTGTACCAGAAATCAACTCAGTTACTTCATTAAACAACTTCAAGCACCGGCAAACATCTTTAGCAAATTGCCACTGTGAATTAGTTGGCAAACAAGTGTATAAAGACTCACGTTGCTTCAACCGAATAAATACATCCTTGTACTCTATGGCAATATCAAGCATCTTATATGTGCTATTCCATCTTGTTGGACAATCTAGAGCTAACTTTCTAGTACAAACAATTCTCAATTGTCTAGCGGTATCTTCGAATTTTTCATGCCTTTTAGGTGTAGCGCTCCAAAAGGCAACACTATCCCGGATATTTTCTACCCCATCCTTAAGCACTTGTAGCCCCTCCTGAACAATTAAATTTAGGATGTGCGCACAACAACGCATATGTAACAAAGACCCATCTCTTATCAAACTTTCCAACGGCAACTTATCCTTAATTTTCCTAATCATGGAGTCATTTGTGCTACAATTATCTAAAGTAACAGTACAAAGCTTTGAATCAATGTTCCAGTCCATTAAACAATTAACAAGTGCTTCAGCAAGTCTTTCACTAGTGTGAGGGGCTGGAACATAAATGAACCTAATATAATGATACAATCAATCACACTCAAACAACATAATATATACATAAATAATACAATTCCGTTATAAAATATAAACTTTGTTACCTCAAGATTCGACTCTGTAAAGTCCACGAGCCATCAATATAGTGAGCCGTAACCGCCATATAACCTTTTTTTTGGTTGCTTGAAGTCCACATATCTGTGGTAATCGCCACTCTTCCTTCATGGCTATCTAACATCTTCATAGCACATTTTTTCTCAAAATCATAAACTTTCAATACCTCCTTCTTGATTGTGTTTCGAGTAGGAACTTTAAACAATGGTTGGAGAGAGACAAAGACTCTTCTAAGACCAACGTGATCCACAATTGATAATGGATAGTCGTGCATAATAATAGCTTCAGCAATCAACTTCTTCACATTATCTGGATTATAAGTTCCAATTCCCAACTCTTCCTTTCCTTCTGAGATAGTAGGCATGAGAAATGGTTGTCCTTTGTCATGGCTTTTATTCTTAATCTTTTTTTGAATACAACTCAAGAGATGTCCTTTCAAGTGATTTGTTCCATTCTTTGAAGTGCCACTTAGTTGGTTTTTACACCAGATGCATTCAGCCTTTTCTTTCCCATTCACTTTCATTTTTTTAAATTCTTGCCACACATTACTTCTTAGTTTCTTTGATGGAGGTTCTAAGCTTGTGTCAATTTCTTCTTGTTGCCCAACATTAGGTGTCGGACTCGGATTAGAAGATACCTCCTGATGTGTTGGTGGACATGTACTTTCTTGTGTAGGATTAGATGTTCCTTCCGGTTCCGGGGTAACCGGGGTTGTGTTCGCTTGATCCATTTGACCTATTAAACAGAAAATTAATCATTAAAACATAACCAAAAGTTGAAACATGAAGCACTGCAGCTGGCACATTAATAATAGAAATACACAGAAAAAGTTTCCTCTATCAAAGTCATTATGTATATGCATCAGTTTTGTTTTTGCACAATGTGTGATACAGTTTACAATGTTGTTCCTTCATTTTCCAAATATAGTAAGCTTAATTACCAAAAGCAATTTGAGTGCCGCCTTAAAAAATATTTTAACTGCTGTTCAACTACCAATTGCTGCGAAAACCAGTAAACAAAATCTTAAAAAGAACTAAAGAAGTAATGTGAAAAGGACCATGCTTTCAATCTAGTCTTAAGAGTTGAACTTATTACTGCTGAACAATTAAAGAGCTCGCAGATGGCTTGCATTTCCTTAAATTAATACTCTGACAGATTACACTTAGTTGATACATAAAGCTATCTCTCTAAAGAGTAGTTAATTCCTATTAGAGAAAATGTTTAATTCTATGAGCCTGTTTGAATTGTGGCTTATTTGAGCTTATTTACTGATAAATTTCATGAGACTATTTTGGAGAACTTATAACATTGTTTGCCGGTTGTTTTCGGTTTATTTTCACAAGTTCTCAAAAATAATAATGAAAATAGAAATACTTTTAACTTTTATTTTATCTTTTGCTATAAAAATAGTTTATGCTTAGAATAGTATTGAACTTTTGTCAAACATTTCATGTGCAGTTTGCATTTGTTGCTTCTTTGTTTTGAATTTGATATCAGTAAAAGTGAAGAATAGGAGCAGTAAGACAAAAGTTAAAAGCTGTGACTCACACACCCAAAAGCTGTGACTCACACACCGAAACCGAGCCAAAACAAGAAAGAGAGATGAAATGAGGAATCGAAACCTCAAATGAAAGTTACCTGGAATCAAAATTGAGAATCAACGGAGGTGATTGAAACGAAACGAACCCACACGGGACTAAAACGAATCGCGCGAGCCCACTTTTACTGAAGAATAAAATCATAATTAAAGTAAATATATAAAACACAATCCCAAAATGAGAAGGAAATAGAGAATACCAAAAGGGAATTTGAGACTGTAGTGCAACCGAACCGAAAGCAAAAAGCTGAAAGCAGATCGTCGTTAGTGTTGCCGCGAAACTACGCTCTTGGAACAAGAATGGTGGAAACGGTACAGTCGTATGATGAGGTCAGCGGTGTTGTGTCGTCTTCGGATGGTTTTGTTTCTCGTCGGCGAACGGTTTATGAGGTGGGGGAAAGGTGAGTTGATGCCTTGATGGTTTAAAGGTAGAGAAGAACAGAGATAAAGATGAGGTTGGAGAAAGGAAAAGTGCATCAACAGTAGTGAAGATGGAGTGAAAGACTGAACCCTAATTTGTTTTACAATTATATGTATATAGGGACACTTTAGTAATTTTATGGCTAAGCGGGTGTGATTTCGGGTTTCGGGCGCGGGTTTTACACTACCCAAACCCGCACCCGAAATTTCGGGTGGCACCCGAACCCGAACCCGAACCCAGTCAACTCGGGTTTTCACCCGTTGACTCGGGTTCGGGTGCGGGTGGACCCCGCGGGTTTGGGTCTGCCTGCCATCCCTACAGTCAAATAAATCGTCTTTAATGTCCTCCCAACACTTCTTATAAAACCCCATATTAAAGTCATCAAGACCCGGACTTTTCTCACATTCAGAAGTTGCATTGATGTTTCATATAATTAAAAAAAAAATTTAAAATCGTACAACAAAACAAGTAATTTTACTAAATTAATAAAGTTAACTCATAACATACAAGTAATTGTTACGACACTGTAACAATATTATTAGGTAACCAAAACTATACAGAATCATAACATATAGGCAATTGCAAAGAAAAACACTGATATAAGCAAGAAATGGAGTATAATACAATTTGTTAGAACTTGGAGCCACAATACTGGTGAATGATGGACAAAATTAGAGTGTGGAGAGGGAAAGAGGAAATTGAGAGAGAGAGATAATTGAGGATGAGAATATTTTATTAGCAATTAATGATGGTTCATCTAAGGCATATATACAGGTATGACATAATGATTGTGAAACAATTTACATAATCTAAATAATTGAAAAACTGAAAAACTCATACATGTAAAGGGTTACACTAAACATGTAACCGGTTACAGCTGATACAAAATTAATTCCCTTTTAGTGGTAACCAGTTACGTGATTACGTTAACCAGTTACACCCACAATTTTTTCCCTATTTCTTCAGCTCAGAAGTGACTTTTGCCTTGCTATAACCGGTTACACCCCCCGTGTTAATCGATTACAACACTTGAATTACCAAAAATACTTTTAACACACCACCTTAATTCAAGTGCTCCAAGTCTTCCATGCCTATGTTCATCTTCAACCTCTTGAACACATTATTTGTGACTCTCTTAGTCAACAAATCAGCCACTTGGTATTTACTTCTACAATATCCCAATCTTAACTTTCCTTCACTAACAAGCTCCCTCAAGAAGTGAAACCTCATCTCAATGTGATTGCTCCTCCCATGTGCAATTGGGTTCTTAGCAAGATTAATCACAGAAACATTGTCAACTAGAAGTGTAACAACTTCGCCCTCATTACTGCCTAACTACTTTAATAGATTCATAAGTCATACGGCTTGGCACACACATAACGAAGCAGCAATATACTCGACCTCACAAGACAAGAGTGCAACTACCGGTTCTTTCTTTGAACAACATGAGATTGGTGTTCCACCCAACATAAATATGTATCCAGCTGTAGAATTTCGATCATGTTTATCTCAACACCAATTGGAATAAGTAAAACCGAGCAAATTGCATTTTCTGCCCATATTCGCTGCGGGAAAGAGAATTCTATAGCCAATCAATCCTTTGATGTATCTTAGGACCCTCTTGACTACTGCCAAGTGAGACACCTTCGGTCTGCCCATGAATCTTATTACAATACCGACACTAAACGCCAAGTCTGGTCGCATATTGCACAAATAGCGTAAGGATCCAATCAGCCTCCTATACTAAGTTGGATCAACATCTTTCTCATCCTCATTCTTCGACAACTGTAGCCTCGGTTCAGTTGGAGTAATGGCAGCATTACAATGCTCCATTTCAAACTTCTTCGATATCTTTAACACATACCTTCTTTGGTGCATGAGCAGTCCCTTTTTGGACTTGTGGAACTCAATGTCAAGGAAGTATGTCATGAGGCCAAGGTTGGTCATCTCAAATTATTTCATAAGTTCACTATTGAACTTAGAAATAATCTTTCCGTTGCTGCCCGTTATCAACAAATGGTCTACATATAGACAAAGGATAATCACTCTTTCACTTCTATCCGTCTTCGTATACATGCCATGCTCGGATACACATTTCTTGAAGCCAACTTCCTTTAGGAAACCATCTATTCTTTTGTTCCAAGCTCTTGGAGCTTGCTTCAAACCATATAACACTTTCTTCAACTTGTAGAACTTTAACTCTTGGTTTCTCACAACAAAACCAGAGGGTTGTTTTACACACACATCTTCTTCAAGCAGTCCACTCAAAAACGTAGATTTGACATCCATTTGGTAGATATGCCAATAGTTGTTATTTGCAATACCAACAACTAGCCTAATGTTTTCAATCCTAGTAACCAGTGTGAATACCTCTTCAAAGTCTATTCTTTCTCTTTGCAAGAATCCCTTTGCAACTAATCGAGCCTTATGCTTGATTACTTCACCCTTGGGATTTGCATTCACTTTGAACACCCATCTCACACCAATTGGCTTCTTTCTGTTCGGTAGATCAACTAACTTCTAAGTATTGTTCTTCTAAATAGATTCGATCTCCTCCTTCATAGCACAAATCCATTTTGGATCACTTAAAGCCTTTCCTATTTTAACAGGTTTGGATTCGTCCATAAGTGCAAAATGGACGAAATCACCATCATCATTAACTTTGTTGTCTCGGAACAACTCACAATATTGGAGTCTTTGAGGAAAACCTCTTTGCCTAGTTGATCTTCTCACATTCTCTTCAATTCGGGCTTTGACAACGAGTGTTTCTGCACTTCCCGTATCTGCAGAATATGAATTTTCAAAGCTGTAACCGGTTACAACGTTTACATAACCGATTATAGGCTACTGCATCTCCTTGATTTTGTCGACCATGACGTCTTGGCTGATCACAACCCTCCTATTTGCTACATCAAATAACTTGTAACCACAGGTAGAATGATACCCTACAAGTATCATCAACTCTCCTTTATCATCCAACATCTTTCTAAGTTGCCCCGAAACATGTCGATATGCTACGGACCAAAAACTCTTAAATGGTTCATATTTAGTTTGAATCCTAACCATGCTTCCTCCGGTGTTACCTTCTGAATCTTCTTTGTTGAACACCTATTCAACAAATAGGCAGCTGTGGATACCACATCTCCCCATAACTCTTTTGGCAAGTTCTTCTCCTTTAACATGTTTCTTACTATGTTCATGATCGATCAATTCTTCCTTTCAGTAACACCGTTTTACTGCAGTGTATAAGGTGGTTCAACCTCATGTACAATCCCTTCTTGATCACAAAACCTCTCCAAGTCTTTTGAGACATATTCACTTCCACCACCTGTTTTGAGAACTTTGAGCTTGTGACCGTTTCGCCTCTCAACCATGGACGTGAACTTCTTAAAAACTTCAAATACCTTATCCTTTATCTTAATTAGGTATTTTCATAGCTTTCTACTATGATCGTTGATGAATGTGACAAAATATCTATTGCCACCAATGGAATCTACTTGCACTGGTTCAAACACATCCGAATACACCACCTCAAGGCGATTCTTGGTTCTATAACCTGCATCCTTGTTGAATTTACCCTTATTTTTCTTTGCTTGCACACATTATTCACAAATTTTAGCTGGTATGTTGATCAATGGCAACCCTGTTACCATTATTTTCTTTTGCAAGTCTTTGAGATCTCAGAAATTGAGATACCCAAGACGATAGTGCCATATCCACTCTTCCTGGCTTGCCGTTGTAGCAATACATCTATGTTCCATAACCTTTTGCTCAATCTTAAAGGTTCTATTGACAACCATAGGAGCTTTACGGACCAAAACCTCATTTTCATCAATAACGCACAACCCCTTGTTTTCCATGTGAATCTTGTAACTCTTCTCAACCAATTGGCCAATACTTAGAAGGTTACATTTGATTCCTAGAATGTACAATAAATCTTTGATTAAGAAATTTCTACCATCCCTTCTCATGATCAAAACATCACCGATCCCATCGACCGGAGTGGTTTCATCTGTGAACTTTACTTTGTTCTTCATGGCACAATTGATTTTAATAAACCAATTCTTCCTCCTCGTCCTATGAGTAGAAGTCCCAGAATCCAAATATTATTTTTCGCTACACTGGACTCCTTCTCTAACAGTCACCATGACATTTTCTTCTACATGTAACCGGTTACATCTTTCGCGTAACCAGTTATAGCCTATTTTTGCAGCATTCTCAGAGTTGTTATTGCTGCTCCTGTATCCTCCTTCTGTGATCATGACCAAGAGTGTATCTCCTTATCAAACTCTTGTCTTGCAACCTTTGCTTCATCTCCTTGAGGTTCCTTCTTGTTCGCATTGCACTCTCTTGCAAAATGACCAAACCTTTGACACTTAAAGCATTGCTCCTTGCTTTTTTCAAACCTCTTATTTTCACCTCTAAAGTTGCCTTGAACACCATTATTGTTGCAGCTTCTCTCACCCCTTTGACAAGTAGAATTCTTGAAACTTTGGGACTCTCTTCCACCAAAATTCTAAAAATTCCCTTTACTCTTCATGGTCCATTTTCCTTTCGATCTCTTGTCTTTCTTGTTGAAGCGAGCTTGTAAAGTGATCTCCGCCTTTGCCTTATCATTATATCTCTCCTCCATCCTTTGCTTATGAGACTCAACAGAGCTTTACAACTCCTCTTTGCTCATTGTCACAATATCTTTTGATTCCTCAATCCCTACAACCACATTGTGAAATCTCGGTGTTAAAGGACACAAGATTTTTCGCGACAACATACTGCTCCGTGACTGTTTCTCCACACGCCTTCACTTGATTCACTAATTGAGTTATTCTTGTTGTGAAATCATTGGTTATCTCCTTTTCCTCAATTTAAGTCAATTCAATTTGACCCTTGTGAGTTTGTAACCTCACCACCTTCGCCTTTCCATCCCCAGTGTATCCCTTCTCTAATATTTCCCATGCTTGCTTTGATGATTCGCAATCACCAACTTTCTAAAAATTGTCGCCATCCACACATTAATAGAGCAAAAATAGCGCCTTGAAATCTTTCTTCTTATCTTACTTATATGTTTCTGGATGTGCATCAGTTGCACCTTCGATAAGAGGATTCACCACGTTCTTGATCACATCAAGAACATCTTGGTAGCCAAACAACACTTTTATTTGTTTGCACCATTTGTCGTAATTCTTCACATCAAGGATGGGTAGGTTTGCAGGGATTCTTTCATGAGAGACAAAATTCATGTTGAATACTAGGCGTTTTGTGGATCTGAACAATGCTCTTGATGCCAAATGTTAGAACTTGGAACCATAAGATTGGTGAATGATGGAGAAAATTAGAGTGTGGACAAGGAAAAAGAAAATTTTATGTGTGTGTGTGTGAAAGAGAGAGAGTGAGAGAGAGAGATGTCATACCCCAAATTTTGACCACTAAGATTTCCCATCATTGTGCAAATCGTCATCACAATATGGATGAACCATCATGCCTCACTAATCTCCTCAAAGAGGGGTGAGCATTCACTACAATCAGAATTAGGGTTTTAAACCCTCTTAGAGCACTTAGAAAAAGGATCAATCAAGAAATGACATGATCTTCAACTTGTCTAACCTCTCAAACACCCATAAGGGATCAAGAGGACTCCCACATTAAGAATCAAGCACAAAGTTGCAACATTCCAAGTGGATTAAGCCTCACGATCGCCAGTGTCACCAAATTAGGGTTTTGGTCGACCAGGGCCTCCAGTTGGAAATTTTCCTCTGGGCATGAGCCAATGCTTCAAAGCATAACCTAAGATACTCCATGGGACCTCATGGACCTAATCATCAAGTCAATTTAACCTCAGAGGATGCATTCACCAAAAATCAGGAATTAGGGTTTCTTGACCTAATTCACCCCTAAGTTGACTTATGGGAAAAAGCATGAGCCAAGACCTCAAGACATGATTTGAGGGTCTCCAATACATCATATTGATCCATTTGCAACAATGGATTGATCCAAGAAGCTTGATCTACAAGCTTCAATTTCATCTGGACCACAATTAGGGTTTTGAGGAAAAAGTCAATTGTGCCTTTGACTTTTGACCAAAGCGTGCTCCCAAACCTTGGGACCTGATTCAATACACCCTACAACACCTATGGAATCCATCTATTAAGTTTGATTTAGGTCAAGGACTTGATTTCATAGAGGATCGCACAATTTGGAATTCATCTGATAAAAAGTCAACTGTGCACAAAAGTCAAAGTTTGACTTTTTGAGATTTTTCACAATTATGGTTACTTAACCCTAAAATGATGTTAATGTGTGAGTGGAATCATCATTCATCAAGAAAAATCAAAGAAAGTGGGATAACTTGTAAAAGGGGTAACCATAAAAACTTAGAATTTTTCTAAGTTATGAAACAAAGTGGCTAGGGTACCAACTTCCAAGAATCATAACTTGAGATCCAAGCAACCATTTTGAATGATCCAAAGATGGATTTGTAGCTCTCATGGCATACTTTAAAAGTTTCAACTACACCTCATTCCAATTCCTCATGGATTTTTAGTTATGGAGTGACCAAAATGACAAAAATATGAAAATGCCACTTTTTCCAACACTTAGTGAAATTTTCACTAAGTCAGAATCTATTTCACTTTTTTCAAAATGTAGGGGCATTTTTCACTTGGATCCAAAAAGTGTCAAGTCAAACTATGATCACACATATGTTGTATTATATGAGAGCTTTCCAAAATGGCCAAGAACTCCATCAAACTCCATCTGAGCTAGGAGTTATGACAGCTGCAACATGCCTTGCTGCAAATTATCTTGGCAAGGCAGATTTGTGCATTGGCTCGATATGATCAATTTGTACAAATGACAAATAAGTTTATCCATCTGCACACCTCGGGGGGAGACCAAGGAGGAACAAACACTGATCCATAAGCCTCCCAAGTCTTTGGAACTACATATAGGTTTGGCACCCCTAAAAGCTAAAGATGCTTCAAGACTCCAATTTTGTTGTGGAGCATTCAATGGATGCTTAGAGGTGGCATGTATTAGAGCAAGAATGAACACTTCAGTCAAGCCTTATCCTTGAATCAAAGAACCATAGGCCTGTGCTCTAACCTCTAGTCAATGGCTAGAGGAGACTTGAGATTCCAAAGTGATCCAATTGGCCAACAGCCTGCTGCAGCCACCATTCACTATTGCTTGCAAAAAAAACTTGCTCTACTATAAATAGAGCTCATTTGTGCTCAGTTTAAGTACACCAAAGCAACCAAACTGATGCTTTCCTCAAAATCACCTCTTTCACTCCAAATTTGCCTTCTAACTCAAGTCACTATCGGGTTTTGAGTTTGAGAGCAATTCCAACCAAACCAATCACACACACACCTCATAAACATCATATAGAAGTGATCCAAACACTTAAACAACATCTGGAACACCAATTTCACAAAATCACCAGCCAATTACTCAAGTTTTCAACCAAGTTGCAGTTGAGGTGCCATAATCTGTTCCAGTCCATTTCAAATCACTCCAAGCATTCAAACACATTCCATATGGTGTAGGGAAGCTGTTCAGATCATCACAACTCATCTGTAACACCTCCAACTCAAAAATCAAATTTCTCTTGCTGCCACGACCTTCAAGTAAGCCTAAACTTGATCATCTCTTAATCTATGCATATTTCCTCGCACAATACTTTTGCCAAATGTTCATAATCATGCATATAATCTTTCTCCTCAATTAATTGCTTTGTATGAATCGTGTATCAAAATTCCCAGCCTTCATACAGAATTTAGGGTTCTTGGGGTTTTGTCTTGATTTCTTATTCCATGCTTAAAATAAATGAAATTAAAGACCATAGACATGATCGTGAGGTGAAAACGAGTAGATTGGTATGTGGATTGTGTGATTTCATCAAGTATTCAGTGAGATTGAGGGGAAAACGCAAATCTGAGGAAACAGAGGGCGCGGGCAAGAACTTGGTGTTCTTGGCATCCTTTTTTGAATTTTTAAATATTTGAATTTTTGTGATTTTATTTAATTGATTCAAAAATTAATTTCTCTCTGGTTTTTAATAATTTTGAGTTGATTCTTTTTTTAATAATTCACAAAAATGTTAAAATATTTTATTCTACAATAATTTCCCAAAAATATTATTTATTTCATATATTTGATATTTTTGCAAAGAATTAATTTTTATTTGTTTTTAACATTTAAAATATTCTTTCTTTCTTGATTTTCCAAACTTAATTGATTTCCAATCATTTTGTGGATAAAAACATGATTTTTCAAACATTAATCCAAGATCACAACTTGTTTTTCACACATGTTTGATAATTTTGATCATTTTAATCAAATTTTTATTTAATTAAAATACATCTTGAAATTAATTTAGGGTTTTGATCTTAATCACCCTAAACAAATATTTTTCACACTCATGGGTCTCTAATAGAGTGTAAGACCCAACCCCTTTTGAAAACCAAAACTTTTTGGGCCTCGGTCATCGTATAAGACCCACTGTGTTTTCAAACCTCGGCGCGATCGCCATTTTTCAAACAAATAATCATCTGGGCCTCTCCTTGAGCTATAAGTCCCATTCCTTTTCTTAAAAAATATTATGGGCCTCTAATAGAGTGTAAGACCCAACCCCTTTGTAAATAATACCTTTTGGGCCTCACACATTGTATAAGTCCCTCTGTATATATATTTTCAAACGTTCGGCGAGATCGTCGCCTTCTTAACAAAATCAACTGGGCTTCTCCTTGAGCTATAAGACCCATCTTTATTCATTTTCAAACTCTTTGGGCCTCTCCTTGAGGTGTAAGACCCAATCCCCTTTGACCAAAACTTTTTGGGCCTCAGTCGTTGTATAAGTCCCGATACAAAACAACAGTGCCATCACTGTTAAAATTTGGGCCTCTCCCTGAGCTGTAAGCCCCGATCTCTGTTCAAAATAATTTCTCCTTTGATTTTGAATCCAAATGTATAGTTGCTATCAAAACTTTCTTTAATTTCTTTGTTGAACAACTAACAAAACAGCATGGAAGCTCTACAACGGGTAAGTGTTTATCCGCTTTCTTTTATATGCTTTCATATACATAACTGTATTGTGGGAAGCTGCGCATGGTTAGTCTTCTTTCATACTCTTTTAAATACTCGTCATATATCAACTGTATATATACTAGTATAGATATTTAGAGTTTTCCCCGGCAACTACGTCTAGAACTAGGTAAAGCCCCGTTGGTCACTCTTAAATAAAAAAAACTAGATCCCCATAGGATTTCCAGATACAGTCTTCCCTTCTCTTGGGGTTAATCAATACGGAACAAAGAGAAAGGTCGTATTCTCGGTGAACCTTTTCTCAGACTGTCACCCTTAGAAATTGTCAAAGAAATTCTACTCCCCAGAGTTGATCTATTCTCCGTGAATAACATCTCTTGAGTTTCTTCCAAATACTCGAGCTTTCCTGAAATGATCTATTCTCTGTGAATTGCATTTCTTGAACTTTTCTTGGTTTGGGGACCCACAGGCTTTCTAAAAGCATCCCCGTCTCCTCTTGGGCTTTGTACAAGGACCCTTCGGCTTCTTAGAAGTTCTCATGCCTTCTCTTGGGCTTAATACAAGGACCTTAACGACCTCTTAAAGGTATAAGACAGAACTTAGTCATCCTTTGCTAGAGCAGTCTTTCCAGTGTCAAACCTCAAGCCACTTTAGGGTTGATTCTCATCCCTTGAGGCCCTTGCCCTCTTTTGGGCATCCTACAAAAGATAAAACTCTTCAACATCAGTAGACTTGGACAGTCTAAAACCCCTTTGAGTCTCAAAGACATTCTCAAGTTCCTTTCAAACATAGGAAAAAACACCGATCACTCTGGATAAATTTCCAGCAGAAACCCGGTCTCTCTCATGAGAGTTCCCCATCCTTGGGCCTGCCTATGGATCTAATCCTCATCAGTAAGATAGCCTTCTCTTAGGCTTTTATAATGATTTTTCCTCAACACAGTCAGCCTCCTCTTGAGCTTTGTACAATGATCCTCCCCTAGCGGAGCTAACCTTTTCAGACTCTCTTGTTGAGTCAATCACTTTTCAAGACTCTCTTGTTGGGTCAATCTCCTTTTAGCCTCAATCTCGGGCTTTGTACGAGACAACAAATCACTCTTTTGTTGAGTATAAAAGACTCTCTTGTTGGGTCAATCACTTTTGCAAGACTCTCTTGTTGAGTCAACTCCTTTAGCTTCCGTCTTGGGCTTTGTACAAGACATATAAAAGACTCTCTTGTTGAGTCAACTCCTTTAGCCTCCGTCTTGGGCTTTGTACAAGACATATAAAAGCACTTTCTTGTTGAGTCAACTCCTTTAGCCTCCATCTTGGGCCTTGTACAAGACATATAAAATCACTCTCTTGTTGAGACAAACTCATTTCAGCCTCCATCTTGGGCTTTGTACAAGACACATATAAACCTCCCCAACGGAGTCAAAAATCCTTTTTTAGCCTCAATCTTGGGTTTTGTACAAGACAGAAAGAACATTTTCTCCGGAAAAGTCAAACTGTTAGCCTCCTATTAGGCTTTATATAATGATATCCCCAAAGAGTCAGTCGCTTTTTTACCTCAATATTGGGCCTGGTACAAGACATATACACTCTCTTGTTGAGTCGATCTTATTTAGCCTCCTCTTAGGCTTCATATAAGGAAATCCCTAGCTGAGTCAACCAACCTTTTAGCTTCAACCTTGGGCTTATCAAGGCACATAAAATCAACCATCCCCCTTTAGAGATGACAAATTCTCTCTCAGTCAAACCCTTTAGCTTCATATCTTAGGCTTTGAACAAGATATAAATCCCTTTTAGCTTCAATCTTGAGCTTTAAACAAGACACAAATACTCCATTTAGCCTCTATCTTGGGCTTTGAACGAGACACCAAAACATCTTTTTCCTCCCTTAGAATAGGAGGAACTACGATTGCTCTGATTTCCCTGTTTCGTTTAAACGGGAATACGTAGGCATAAGATTGCGAAATCTTAGCGAGCATACCAAATCAAACACTCTAGGTCCAGCACCTTCACACATCAATCAAACTTAGGTCCAGTACCTTACCAAAAACATCGGGAAAACCCGAACATTAACATCAACTCACTCTCTCTCTCTCTCTCTCTCGTATTTCTCGAGAAACTTTTCCAACCCATTAACAGATAAACACCATAAAGTATAAAGCAAAACCTAAAGCTAATATCCTGTGGATAACCACATATAGGATGGGTAATTGACAACTGCCCATTGTATAACCTGACCCCGAACCCCCCAATCTCTTTAAGCGTTTGTCCTGTTAGACATTCGCGTGCAAGGTTAGTTTTAGATACCTTCCCTTTCCCTTCTAGCTTCATGGGATAAATAAGAAATCAGAAAGTAGCACCCCTTCCTACCATTGCGGTGAGGAAAACCCAGCGATAAGGTGGTCGCGTCACCGACAAAAATCGCTCGCTACAAAAGAGAGAGAGAGAGAGAGAGAGAGAGAGAGAGAATTAAGGATGAGATTATTTCATTAGCAATTAATGAGGATGCCTCTAAGGCATATATACAAGTATTACACAATGATTGAGACATAATTTACATAATTTAAATAACTGAAAAAATTAAAAACTCGTACCTGTAACCTCTTACACTAAACCTATAACCGATTACAACTAATACAAATTTAATTCCCTTTCAGTGGTAACCGGTTACATGATTACGTTAATTGGTTACACCCACGATGCTTTCCATGTTTCTTCAGCTAAGAAGTGACTTTTGCCTTACTGTAACCGGTTACATCACTTGAATTACCAAAAATACTTTTAACACAATTACGACACTAGTAGGAAACAAAATGAAAGAGGCGGACACTTACGGATAAATAAAATTTCCTTAAAAAGTTCAGAATTGAATACCAATATTGTAATAATAATTTTAAAATCGACTATAATACCATTTGTTAGAATTAAAACGATAACGACCACTTAAATATACATGCTCAACAAGGTATATCATATAATTTAGTACGGAAATCAGATAGTCATATAAACATGCATATAATTAAAGGACCAACACGTCGATTTTAGGAATACATGGATCCATTGAGAAAGTTCCTCTTGGAGGTAATCTTGCAGGTTAGACGACAAATAACGAATACCCCGTGACTTATGTGCTTCTTCCTCAAATGGTACTCCTGAATGCCTTGAATACTCTTCAAATAGGGAGAAGAGATAAACTGCTTGCATATGATATATTGGGGACCGTAACCTATTTATAGAGTGATGACCATTGACCAATTAGCGTTTTCATTATTCTAAAATGGGCTATTCTAACATCCACTCATATTTGAGCTCATACTCAATTAATTAATTTTAAATGAAATATAATTAGCCTTTTAACTTTATTTGATCACTTAATTGTTTAAGACACTTAATTTGATAAAATAACTAATATAATTAAAATATATATGCCTACATAATAATTATTGAAATATTAAAATACTATTAAGATATATTCAAACAAATAGTTCTAGAAATAAAAAGCATAGTTTGATTATCCCTAAAATAAGTGGTCTTAATTGTGACATACATTTACATCTATAATAACTTGTGTTTTTTTGTGTGTATTATTACTCACAATATTAAATTTATTTGTAGACGAGACAACAATCATCGGGTCATGAATGTGTATATTATGTGATGGAACATATGTTGAACATTGTTTTTGTCAGTATTGTTGATTCATGAAAGTGGATAATATATTTATAATTAGTTATATTAATGATTTTTAGCGAATAATAATTTGTTATTATTTTAAGTGATTTTACAACAATACTTATATGTATTTAACAATCAAACATCATTCATTGAAGAAGACTTATGACTCACTCTGATTTACGGTAGGTTGGATTTGAACCATTTGATGTGTATAACTTTTGTTTTAAAAAATAAATATGCATGATTAAGTACTCTATCTTGTGTATCTGATGTAACTATGTATAATTATTGGTTTGCCCGTATAGCCATTTAAATATATGGTACGAATTTGTATACCCGATTTAAATATATATTAGTTTTTGTTTTGACCATGTAGCCATTTAAATATATTGTATGAATTTATGTATCCAATGTAAATATATAGTTTTTGTTGTAAATTATTAACAATTAATAATCTTGTGTGTGTTTCAAAATAACAAGAAAATGTTCAAGTGAAAATTAATTTTTGAATTCAGAAATAGGCAACACATGTGAATATTGCAGTAGGTTTGAATTCAGAAATAGGCAACACTTCGTGTAGTGTTGCAGAATGCAAAACAATGCAACCTTTGAAAATTATTGTTGTAGGCGAAGCAGTGCAACATTTGGTAAAAATATTGTTGTAGGTGAAAAAATGCAACATTTGAAAAGTAATGTTGTAGATGAAACAATGCAACATTTTGATTCAAAATGTTGCCGAAAGTATGTGTTTCAGCAAGGGTCGCAACCTTATGAAACAACACCACTTTGTTCTATAAATTAAGCATTTCGGATTCAGAAAAATACATGAAAAAAGATTATCCTCTTCATACAAAATTCCGGATTTTACCTCTCCTACATTCGAGTTTTCATCGGTCTTGTGCAAACTCGAGTATAAGCTGAATTATCTTGGGTATTCATGTGTAGAAACTATAAGACAATTTGAGAATGCTTGAAATATTATAAGAAAAGTGATTCATTCACGATTCTAACTTCGATCTATTTGATTAAATTATTTTTTCTAACAATCTTATAGAATTTGAAATAATAGCAACGGAGACTTTGTTTCAAGCATCAAAGAAGAAATTGTCACGTGAGAGACATACTCTGAACACACGAAGAAACTATTATAAATCTGGTATGTATTTATCGTTTCTCATAAAAATTAGAGAAGTGTAAAAATCATAATATTAAAATCCTAAACAAAATTAACCTAACAGTTGATATCGAAACGGGTTATCGATAGTGTGATTCTGAATAATGATTAATAGATACGATCCGTAAGTTAAATTAAACATTGTTCATGTACAAACATCATGCTTTAGATAGTGATATTTTAAAGTTCCCTAATAACAATTGCAGTGTATATTATATCTTGTTATGCAATCTTCCGTAATGAATTCATTTTTGCCTTCCTTTGTAATAGCAACTAGTGGGATACCCGTGCATTCGCATGGATACTGATATGGTACGCGAATTTATTTTAAAATATAATAAAAATGATATTTAAAAATTTAAATTGTTCAACCAAAAAAGTTATTATTTTAAAAGATTAAATAAAGTAATGTCTATAATTCATTCCATAGAAAAAAATATTTTAATCAACAATTTATAATTTTTATATAAATATTATTTTTGTTATGACATTATTTAAAAAAAAATATTAGAACCAATAATAAACTTTTTCCCATTAATATTTTCACATATTTGAAAAAATGATTGATACATTATATTATTCACTATTTGTAAAAATTAAAATTGTTCTCGTTTATAACAATGATATTTTTCCCCCATATATAAATAAATTAATCAACAACAAATTTGATCTCGTATATTTTGACACGAATTAGATCAACAACAAATTTGATCCCGTATATTTTGACAACGAATTTAATCAACAACGAATTTAATCCCGTATATTAGACACAGTAGACATTCCATTTATTTATTAACCCGTAATAAAATTGTTTTATATATATTTTAAATATTCTTAGTATTTTTTAACATTTATCAATGAGACAAATTTGTCTCTTAATTTATTTATTTTTGTATTTTTCTAATATAAATGTGTCAGTTATTATTAAAAGAAATAATGCTTTTTTTAAAGAGTACTAAAATTTATCAATATTGTAATGACTATATGGTATAAATAACACCAAATAATAGTAACATAAAATTCAAATTTAATACAGATTATGAATATATTTTTCTTAAAAAATGATTATTTTGTATTTCCATTTAATGTATCTTAAATGTAAATTAACAATCATTTATAATGGAATATTATATAAAAAAATGAATGAATTCAATTAATTATTTGTATATGATTTCTTACAATTTATTTTGTGATAGACAGAAGTGTTAAAATATAAATAATATTAGTAGTTGTATGTATGGATGAGTTAAAATGGAAGAGTATATTGACATTCTCGAAAATAATAATAAAGTGTTTACATTGCAATGCCAAAGTGTCAAAAATATATTTTTTCCTGTTTATAAAAATAACACTGTTTATTAAAATATTTGGATCAACAATACATTTTTTTTTTACCTATATAAAAATTAATTTTGTTTTAACTCCTGTATTTTAAAATATTTATATCAACAATCTATTTTTTTTATGTAGATACAAATAAAGTTGTTTTTGTTATATATTTGTATGAAATGTCAATAATACACTTTTTTCAGTATATAAACTAACACTCATATTTGAAATTCACTTTAAAATTTCAAGTATAAATATTTGAATCATTTTTAGAATGAATTGTTGAGTTTGTTATTCTTTTTCATAGATATTTTAATACAAAATAAAATGTATTTAATGAGAGTAATTAATGTCATGAATAAGACAATTAAAAATAAAATTTATTTAATGATATATTAAAAAATCATTAATTTTAGTTTTTTTATAAATAAAGTAATAATTTTATAATAGAGAGTACCATTATAATATTTTCCAATAAATAGTCTCAGTAAAATATTTCCCATTTATCAAGTGGTAATTATGAATTGTTGATATATCTTACAATTTTAATATTATCCTGGAATATCCAGTTCAATTCCAACAGCATAAATTTGAAAGAAGAAAATGAAAATTTTCCCAGCACAACCAAACGACCCCCTTCAACTAATTCTTCTGCACGACACTTGAGAAAGAAAGAAAAATCACTTTTATATTGTTCAAGGTAAGCTTTAAAAACATTTGGAGGACTTGTCTTAGCCAAGTAAACACTGCCTTTATTGTTGTCTACACCATCAGGAACCAAGGAACAATCACCAATCAACAAACTTCAACTACATTTCACAAATCAATATGATTAACGAAAAATAGAATACAACCATAAATAAACAAACCTTGGATAGAAACTGAAGACTATATGAATAATGAACAAAATGCAAACTTTTATTAGGAAAAAGCTTATTATAAAAGGAACCATGAACTCCAAAGAAATATAAAGGATCCATTTGATTTTTCACTTCACTAATAAGATTTTTTTTAAGACCTAAACACATTGTTGAAGTCATTCCCGGGTAGATCATTTAAAAATACTTTATATTCTGGAGATTTTTGTTTCTGTTCTTGACAAAACTTTTCCACAGCTTTGATTGCTTCTGCAATCACAAAAAAGTGTTTGCTCCATATGAGTAACAAAAATCTGTAATTCCTAAGCTTTATGATTTAAATAACTTCTGGTCATCCACTCCATCAGGAATATCATGATTTGCCGGTACCAAACATTCATCTTTATCTATGAATATTTAACCAAGAAACATTTCTAACCAGTCCATGAGCAGAACAAAGCAAGCCTAGAAACTGAGTGTATCCTCAAGATAAAAACTCAATTTGAGAACTTACAGCTAAAACAACCGGAATGCAGATAACTTTGTTTTCCCCTTTGTGCATGACCAAATGAGCTGCCACAACAGGATGCATAAGAACAATGTAAGCTAAATGTGACCAAATAAGACTGTTGGCTACCAATCAAATTAATTGCGTAACCAACTCACAAAATGATGAAAACATCAAAGAAAGTTCACAGACTACTTTGCATTCCTTCGTATTCCTTTCGTGACAGAACCTCTGGAGCAATGTATGCGGGAGTTCCAACTGTTGACTTTGGGAAACATAAACAAATACTATTAACCTCAGATATAATATAAGATATATCGCCAGAAATCCTCAATTAGGTGAAATAGTATTAACCTTGGAGTAATCAAAGTTGCAAATTGTAAGTCGAGGTGATGGATTTCCATCCAAGAGCGAGTTTTCCAATTTCAGATCTCGTATCGAAGTTGTAAAGCTTCTTGCAAAATGACTCTGCAGCTCAAATATCTACTGGCACTTGATTGCAAATCACATAGAAAGAGCTTTTTCAACTAAAAATAGAGATATTTATTCATAATCACATAATCACAAATAGAGCATAGTTAGGATACATATAATTCAGATGAATAGAAATATGTACAGATAAAAATGTATATAAACTATAGACACCCCAACTCTAACGGGTGTCATAGGGCGATACTCCATAGGAACGACACTTTCTACTTTATCCAAAAGAAAAATAAGATATTCTTCTGCCTGCTGTGGATCATGTGTATAAGCACTCAATCCAGGTTCTATCTGTAACACCAATAAAATGGTCACAACCAGTAAATTTACATTTAGAAACAAATCAAAATCAAAATGGTCAATGCATATTCAATATCTAAAATCCAGAATCATCAATTAAAACAGTAGAAACAGAAAAATAAAATTCAAAACAAAATCACAGAGTGAAAATAAATCATGATCAGATCTAAAACAACAACATATGAATTAATTTTCTCAACTACAGTAAGAGAAAGTTTCAGATCACATACCACCACAGTGCGAAATAGCAATCTGCGGAGAATTCAATTTCACAAACGAAATGAGTAATTACAATTACAAGACATTAACAGAAAATAGGAGAGTGACATTAACAGTAGCAGTGTGCTTACATGGAGTATCTGCCTGGATAGTTCTCGAGAGATCAGAGATCGGTGTGCCGGAGTTGCATTTTCTCAAGATTTTGCTGATTCGCCGCCATCTCCTATAGATTTTCTTCTTCAACGGAGAACTAACAGGAAAACAAAACCCTAGATCAATTATTCCAAAAAATAAAAATATTGACAGATCCTGGAACAAATATAAACTAATTCAAATCAATAATACATACCCAAATATAAAAATTCAATCTAGAAACGAACTGACCCATAAACAATGCTTTCTCAGAAACCGATTTTCCACATATAAACAATGTTTTTTCATTTGCAAGGCGCTTAACTCAGAAACCGCTTTCTCCACATCAGGAAGACTCTCAAATGCTTTCTCAGAAGCACGTTTCACAACATCATCCCCTATAGAACAAAAAAAATCAAACAATCACGACCTAAAAAAAGCAAAACAAATCGGTTGAATAAAATAAAATAACAAAAATCCAACAAATGATGATGAATTTAGGTAGCTACCTCCATTTGCCACGGGTGAGTTTCCATTGCATGAGTTTGGAAAGCTATTGAGTGGTGATGAAAGGGTTAGGGTTTCGTTGATGAATGAGAGAAGGGAGTTGGTTGCAGTAAAATTGGTTGAGAGAAACTAAATCGGTTTTTTTCTTAGTGAGAGACAGAGATTAGATTTAAGATGGGTAAGTTGAGAAGGAAGAAAGAGAGAAAGAATGAAGAACAGGAAGAATAAAGAGAGTGAAAGTACGTCGAGAGAGAGAAGAAAGCGTGAGAGAGTAGAAAGAGAAGAAAGAGACAATAAAAAATTGTAATAATATCAGTTTTTTATTCCCAAGACATATAGTTGGATAACAAAAGTTATTGTACTTGTTTCCCAAGACTTTTCAACCAATTAGGTGTTTTTTTACCCTTCCAAGTCCATAAGTGTGTAACCAAAGTAATTATTAGTGGTTAAGTTATAATTCTCAGCTTAATTGATTGGATTTTTGTGATTTTGGACATCATTTGCCCTCAATTTTGTGTTTTGGAGAAATATTAAGAAGGGTTAGAAATGTATTAACCAGAACAGTTTCTTTTCTTATATTATAGATAATGTATATTATAATTTGTTATTTACAGTACTGTATTAATTTTGGCTTTATAAAAATGTTGTAAATAAAAAGAGAAGGCATGATGCAGATATGAAAGAAAATTGTTAAATAAATGAAACGAGATATATATGCTCACCTGTTATATTCTTTAAAAGATAAAACAATTAAACTGTATCATTAACAGTAGCATATCCTGTGAAACGCATCACCATGCACTGCACATATATCCTTATGACATAAAATAAGAACATTTCTTAACACACCATCCATGTTTCTTATACACCATATGAAATTTCTTTTTTACCCCCAGATTCCAGATGTGCACATCCGGACGCACCGTTTTTTTCAAAAAACGTTGATTTGTTCCGGATGTGCACATCCGGAAGCATAGAATAGCTTTATTTTTAACAAATACCAGATCTGCAGATCCGGAAAAAAGTGTAACTTAATTTTTTTTCTTAAAAATCGGTTTTGCCGGTTGGTCGCAAACGTTAATATATCAACGCAAGTTAATATACATTTGAATAGAAAACTTTGTTCTTCGTATCTCTACAATAGAAAATGTTGTTCTCCGTATCTCTACAATAGAAAACTTTGTTCTCCGTATCTCTTCAATAGAAAACTTTCTCTCCAGTGTAACCACTGCTCCTGTTATCTTTCTTTGTTGATCGTCCAACACTACAGATGGAGAGATTCTTACCATTTTTAATTGTTGAAATAACTTATCCATGCTTTGAAATGTTAATTTGTATTCATGATTAAGTGTTGTCAAAACTTATCCTCTTTTGTTTTGTATTCATGATTAAGTGGTGTTATTAAACCTAAAGCATGCTTTACCTTTTCCAAGATAAATGGCAGCATAGTCGACACAAAGTTGGTGGTACTTCTATTACCACTTGCAGAACTAGAATCAGAATGTTCTACTTAACTCATTAATATACAAGTTATAATATATGAGAGTTTCTTATCACACCATGGTGTATTAAGAAATCATCTAATATATACATATACATCAATAGACATCAGCAAGTGTGCATAATAAGCAATGACCTGAGTAGAACCAATTGACTGACTTTGGGTCACAAGATACAGAGGAATTGTTTCCCTTATAAGGATCCACTGTTATTTTAAAGAGATCTTGAATTATCTCCTCGCAATGAACCTGAGCAGAACCAATGGACTGACTTTGGCTCATTGCTTATTATGCACACTTGCTGATGTCTATTGATGTATATGTATATATTATAACTTGTATATTAATGATACAGTTCCTCCTACTTATTATGCACACTTGCTAGATTTCCGCGCTCGATACTACATGAGTGAAGTAGAACATTCTGATTTTGGTTCTGCAAGTGGTACTAGGAGTGCCACCAACTTTGTGTTGACTCTGCTGCCATTTATGTTGGATAGCATCAAAGAAGTAATGTTTTACTGTTGATCTTGATTTGTCCTACAATCTTCATCACGCTATCAAGAATCTCTAGACTGAACTTTATTCTAAAGATGTTTATTTTCTCATGGAGCTTATTCAAGTACATTTAACCTTTCATGATGCATTCATGATGTTAAATGATAGTTGTTTATATTCATGACCGTAAATCCGTTTTCTATTAAATACATTACTGCTACTGATAGACATACATAGACATACTTTTTCTATTGAAGACATACGAAGAACAAAGTTTTCTATTGGACTCTAGGGTTGGACTATCTCTGTCAATATAATGGTTGTCTTTGGCATTTCAATAAGTAATGTGGCTGGTGCACCAGTAGCAGTAATGTCATCAGAAGTTATAACAAACTCTAGGGTTGGAGTCTCTCCGTCAATATAATGGTTGTCTTCGACATTTCAATAAGTAATGTGGCTGTAATGTCATCAGAAGTTATAACAAACTCTAGGGTTGGAGTCTCTCAGTCAATATAATGGTTGTCTTCGGCATTTCAATAAGTAATGTGGCTGGTGCACCAGTAGCAGTAATGTCATCAGAAGTTATAACAAACTCTAGGGTTGGAGTCTCTCCGTCAATATAATGGTTGTCTTCGGCATTTCAATAAGTAATGTGGCTGGTGCACCAGTAGCAGTAATGTCATCAGAAGTTATAACAAACTCTATGGTTGGAGTCTCTCCGTCAATATAATGGTTGTCTTCAGCATTTCAATAAGTAATGTGGCTGGTGCAACAGTAGTAGTAATGTCATCAGAAGTTATAACAAACTCTAGGGTTAACAACAAATTTACACGTGCACTACGCCAAACAAGACCTTAGACATCGCTTTTTTTGGCCTTAGACAGCGCTTTTAAGCGCTGTCCAAACCTGCGCTGCTAAAGGTTTAGACAGCGCTTTGGGTAATACCAAAAGCGCTGTCTAAAGGGGGGTATATTTTCACAAAAAGCGCTGTCTAAGACCCACCTTTTTGAACTTTTTAGGTATACCTTAGACAGCGCTTTTGGTGAAAGCGCTTTCTAAGCCCCACCTTTTTGAACTTTTTTAGGCATACCTTAGACAGCGCTTTTGGTGAAAGCGTTTTCTAAGCCCCACCTTAGACAGCGCTTTTAGTGTAAAGCGCTGTCTAAGGTATACGAAAATTTTTATATAAATTTTTTTAAACCACAATTTTTACCAGTTTTTTCAACCAGAATTTGACCTGTTTTTCAACCATTTTTTTTCCAGAAAAATACCACAATTTGGAGATTCAAATCAATCCAATTTGGCCTATTTAAATGTACCAATTTACACCAAAATTATATATCCAAAACAATTGGCAATTCAAACCAATATATATATATATATATATATATATATATAAACAAATGTACATATTACTTATACTAGTACTTTTGCATCCAACCAAAGCATTGCTTCAAATCTACATAGGTCCTGAAAGAACACAAAGATTGTAATTCAATTAAAAGAATACATCAACAATGTCTATAGTTAGAAAGTTACACATATTTAAATTCTCATCAATTAAAGTAAGAGTACAATATTATACCTGATAAAACTCCGAGCTCCATAATGTATTGACACCAATCCTCTTTAATTTCATCCAATTGAGAAATTGAGTAATGAGCACACTTGCATTCTTCAAAGTACTACATAATAATATAACATAGTTTGATTTAGTTTTAACTATTTCATTATATGAGAGATATGTGTTAAATATTAAAATAACTCATAAGTTAGAAATACATACATCGGATGGAATCTCTATTCGATCCAAACTTAGAGTGTCTCTCATAAACCTCAACATGAAATATCTGCAATCAATTTCATTACGTTACCGAGGACACTACAAATGAAAAGAAAATATGGATAAATCCTAAGTTTTATCAAGTAGCATCACTAATATATAATAAAACATGTGATAATTAATATACCTTCACTCTATTCCATGTAATGGGGTTGACTCTCCTCTTTGGTACTTGGCCATCTCGTAGTGCTCGGAAAGCTTGTATAACGCTAATAAAATATAAATGAATATTTAGAACAATTCACATAAATAAATAAACAAACAAATAAATATACACATTCATATTTAGAACAATCTCACTTACATGTCAATACATTTCTTCATATCCGGGTATGTTGTCCAATCATTTCCTATCGAATCCAGATAATACACCACTTCTCTGCTAGGATTAATTGCGACCAACAACCAATGTCCACTGTAAGATTAAACAAGTGTTAGATGGAAACTTTCTACACGACGTCAAAATACAAAAAAACTATAATAGATGAATTTAGAATGAAAATCTAACCCAGTATTAAACGGTAAAAGGAACAACTTTTCCGTTTCTTGGTTGTCCATAAAGACGTCGCGTACATACGCCAGGACCTCATCTGGTTTATTTATTATTAAGGATAAGTTGACAGACGCGGGGCATAAGAATGCAAATCTTTGCTGCAATCCACGTGGGCGCATAACTTTGTCATACAAAAACCTTAAATAAAAACATCATTAACATTAGACTATTCATTTGAAACATAAAGTAAATAAGTTGTTCAATTAATATACCAAAGTAGATCGGATATATACCTCACGTATGTATTGACAGCACTGACGCCCAATTCTTCATGATTGAAAACTTGCTCGAAGTCTTCATTACCAATATTTTGTTCATGTTCAAAGCCATATATACCTTTCTCCATATGTATAAGACGAACACCTCCGGTCGGAATATCTGTCAATTGTAGAAACGTCTGAAGGCACGACCTAAACTTGGAGATAGGTTGTTTTCTAGCCCTGTTCTTCTTAGCACCAACATTTTTCTGTGTTGAAACGTTGCTAATCTCTTTACCAGGCAGCTATATATCATATAATTTGTTAGATGAAGTATAAGATATCCAATTTAACATTTTCCATGCATAAATATCATATAATTGTGATGTACCTCTTTTTTTGAGACAACGGACTCGGTATGCTCCGGAATCCCCTTATCCTTTGTTTTGGATCTTGTTGGAGTCTAAATAACATTACCATGTAAAAAATGAAAATAAAATGCTCGTAAAATCTTTGAATCTACACATTAAGGTTAACAAAGGTTCATAACGGTTTTAAGCATACCTCATATCCTACGAGTATGAGGTTTGACGGCCATGCAACATACGATCCTATAGCATCTCCCACCAATGTTGCATCCGAAACATCGTCAGGATAGGGTAATAATGCACCCGCCTCTGTAGCAATATCAACCGATACTTTCATGCATCCAGTAGGGAGTGGGTTATTGTGAAGTAATTCTACCGAAGTGTTATACACTTTTCCCTTGCCAACCTTCCGATAAGTTGGTGAAGATAAGAAGAGCTGACAATGGGAAACGCCCTAAAACCAAAAATAAATATGACATTGTTAATGTGTATATATGTCATTTAAATAATTTAAGCTACTAATTTAATTTCATAAAAATATATATAATTACCTCTGGAATATTCGGTCGAAAGCTGCAGTTGATACTATCTTTCTCCGATCCATCTCTAAAACCTGAAGCGTTATCCCTTTCTTTCTCCTTTCTTAATTCCCGAACTTCAGCTTCCAGTGCTTCCAATTTAGCTTGAAGTTCTGTATTACTAGGAGCCTTTACTTTTTTAATATTCAAGGAGGTCGGAGTGATCCCAAATCCCTTACCCCTCACCCGACCAGAATACTCAGGGACATCTAATGCCCGACTAAGTATGCTCCTGGAATCATCTAGAGATACAGACTGAGATAACGCCTCCTGAAAGTCAGATAAATATCGAATATTTGTCAAATATTTGTTAATAAAGTTTTGATTTAATTAAATAAATATTGTTATACTTACACATTTCTCAAATACTTGTAGAACCTCTTCTGCAACAACTCCAGACTTGCCCACACGGGCTTCCTTCCACAAGACATGTGCAGGAAGAGATGTTTCAGAGCTATTCGCCTTTTGTAACTACATATAAAGCCAAATAATATGATCAAATATAACTCATGATGAACAATTATTATATCATTGCAATTTATTGATACTTACCAAAGATTGCTCCAAACGTCCATATCCAACACGTCCTTTCCTGTATCGATACTGGGGAGCTGATGCTCTTTCCCGATTAATTGCACTTAAACTCTTAAATGTTGGGGTTTGTCGTTTGGCTTTAAACGTTACCCATTCTTGTGGTGAAATCAAACTTGCATATTTAGATTGATACTCTGCATCAACAAAGTTACCTTCAGCGTCCTTAAGAAAGGTGCAGTTTAAATATGTCCTAAACCCTCTTAGGAGCTTCCCTGCCAATCTCATCAAATAAGCTTTTCTTTCTTCCTCAACGTTGAAGCACCTCTAAAAAAACCATACACATTGGTTAGTACAAATAATTTAAAATACATGATTAGTTGGCATAATTAAAGACATAATTATGGTACCTTTATCTCATTCCAAATTTTTTCTTTGACTTCCTTCAACTGTTTGTTTCTCCAATCATCACAAGTAATAGGAATCACATTCCTTACAAGTGCACCAATGAAACTTGTCAAGGTATGACTGTTAGGCTCAACAAGAGTGCCTGAAGGGCTCCAATGCACATCTAAAATGATGCCTTGATCTCTAGCACGGATCACTTTCTTCATAACGGTTATTCCTCTTTTAATCTCTTCTTCCATAGATTTTTGACTTTCATCCTGAATAGGATCATCATCATGTGGGTAATCATCATCATGTGGGTGATCATCATCATGTGGGTGATCATCGTTAGTAGCCATCTAACCTGTAATAAAGAAATCAAGGATAACAAATATATTATATAACAAATATAATATGACATAATATATAACAAATATAATAAAGAAATCAAGGAAATCAAGGATATCAAATATAATATGACATAATATATAACATTGAATGAGCAATATTAACACTAACACTAACACTAACCTAAACTAACCTAAACTAAACTAACACATTATATAGCAATAACAATTATTAATTTCCATTAGTAATTAATAGAAATCAAAACCAAAAGGAGGAAAGTTATGACTTAAGGATTTACAATATATTTCTTTAGAACAACAACCTCAAGGATTTACAATATTAAAATAATGAGAAATATTAACACTAACACTAACACTAACCTAAACTAAACTAACACATTATATAGCAATAACAATGTAGAGCAACATTAACACTAACCTAAACTACAATAACACTAACCTAAACTAACCTAAGTCATAACAAAACCTAACAGAAAAATATGAAACTCACTTCTAACATAAAAAGAAAAACTCTTACCGAAACAGTGGAGCACGGTGGAGTACAGTGGAGGATGGTGGAGGACAATGTAGGAAGGACGACGGCCGGACGGACGACGGGAGAAAGGACGGACGACGGCTGTGAAAGGACGGGCGACGAGTGGTTTCAGCTGGTTCGTTTTTGTTCGCAGAAAGAGAGGGAAAAAGGGAAAGAATGAAATGAAAATTGAAACGGTATCAGTATTAATACTGATACCGTTTCAATTTTTATTTTAATTAAAAAGACCTTAGACAGCGCTTTGAATGAAAGCGCTGTCTAAGGTGGGCCTTAGACAGCGCTTTTGATTTTATTTTTTTTAATTTATAAGACCTTAGACAACGTTTTTGAGTAAAGCGCTGTCTAATATTTTACTTTAACTTTTTTTTTAATTTATAAGACCTTAGAAAGCGCTTTCCTCAAAAGCGCTGTCTCAGGTCTTATATATTTTTTTTAATTTATAAGACTTTAGACAGCGCTTTTAAGGAAAGCGCTGTCTAATATTTTCCTTTAATTTTTTTTTTTAAATTTATAAGACCTTAGAAAGCGCTTTCCTCAAAAGCGCTGTCTAAGGTCTTATATTTAGACGCGATTTTATTTTTCTAAGTGAACAGTTTCCGTGTTTTCTAAATTTTTTTAACTTATAGCGGCGCTTTTGTAATAAAGCGATGCCTATGTAGTGCTGCCAAAGAGTGATTTTGGCGTAGTGGTGGTGTCTCTCCCTCATTCGAACGTATACCCCCTTGCGTTGATATATTAACGTTTGCGACCAACCGACAAAACAAATTTTTTTTAAAAAAAAATTTACGCTTTTTCCGGATCTGCAGATTCGGAATTTAAAAAAATAAAGTTATAATATGCTTCCGGATGTGCACATCCGGAACACATCAGCGTTGCAGATCCGAAATTTTAAAAAATAATGCTATAATATGCTTCCGGATGTGCACATCCGGAACATATCAGCGTTTTTTAAGAAAACGGTGCGTTCAGATGTGTACATCCGGAATCTGGGGGCAAAACAGAAATTTCACGTGGTGTATAAGAAACATGGCTGGTGTATTAAAAAACACTCTAAAATAATTGTTGCATTATTATGAATGAGAAATTTGTATGGTAGTGACTTGTTTGTATGATAAAGGATTTATTTGTTATTAATATTTAAATAAATAAATGATAATTATAAAATTATTTATTAAATTAAGATAATTTGTTAATCATTAAAGTGTTCAAATGTATAAAAAAAATTAATTATAAATTTTTAATTGAATTTGATTATAAATTTCAATTTGTTATTTAATTTTGAATTGAAAAGTGTATGAAATTATTTGAGTTATAAATTTATTAATTACCAAAGTGATAAAATTTATTAAAGTTCATGATTTCAAATAATGCAATTGAAGTTTGATTTGAATTCTACGTGAATAAATTGTTTGTGTTCAAAAAGATATATTATTATAAGACATATAAAGATCATCTAAAGATGGATCATGACTTATATAAATTTTTTAATTTGAAGTCTAATGTAATTATTGAATCATGAGATGTGGAATTTTGAGAACCTTTCATGAAGGATATGGAATTTGAAATTTTCACATTTAAAGAACATTGTGAGAAAGGTTCTCAACGGATTGTTGAAACACAAATAGAAAGTTTGTCACTGATTGTTGTAAAACAACTCGAACTTAGAATAAGCAAGAGAGTCTGAAAGGATAAGAATCTAAGACCGAACAAAATTGATAATCAATTTATTCTTTTTCTAGTAGAAAGAAATAATGAGAATTTTGTCCGTAAGATTCCTATTATTCTTCAAGTGGAAGATGATCCTAAGATTTACAAGGAAGAATTAACTTCAAGGGACTTCTCTTGGAATGATTCTATCCAAGACGAAATGGGTTTAATAATGTTAAACCACACTTAGGAACTTGCCGCTCTACCTAAAGGATCAAGACACATCATTGGATGCAAGTGCGTGTTTAGAAGAAAGTATCACAGTGATGATACACTAAACACCTACAAGGATAGATTAGTAACCAAGGGTTTTAGAAAAAAGTAAGACGTTAATTATTTCAACACATATGCACTAGTAATAAGCACAACGAAAATTTATGTTTCGTTTGCATTAGCTTTCTTGCATGACCTTATAGTTCACCAAATGTATGTCAAAACATCATCTGCAAGTAGATATCTGGATGAGGAGATTTACATGGAGCAACCGAAGATTATGTGCTTCCTGGTAATGAACAAAAGGTGTTCAAACTTATCAAATCCTTATATGGATTAAAACAAGGACCGAAACAATGACGTTAAAAGTTTGATTTTGTAATTGCAAGATTCACCAATTAAAAAGGAGACACACAAGTTAAGGGGGGACTTTTGAATCATTATCAAAATAAGAATTCAAAATATTTTGTCATCATCAAAAAGGGGGATTTTGAAGAATATATTTTATATCTAATTCAACTTTGATGAAGACAAAAATTATCAAAGAAGAAAAGGATCAAAAGTGTCATGTACATCAATAATGAAGCTGATCAAGAAGGTTGAACATAGAAATTCAAGTGAAGTTTTGAGACAAGTGAACATAAATAAGGTGCTCATTATAATTTATATTATACTACTTTAAATTACTCATAATTTTATCTAAAAACCTTCTTACATCTTCATACATGATTATCTAAAAACTTTCTTCATCTAATTCTTGTTAAAAGTGTTTGTACACAAAATTGTGTCAGAATATTGTGATATTCCTTTGTCTCTATGTTGATTACATGTTGATCATTAGCAACGAGATGAATAAAATTTTAGAAACAAAGAGGTTTCTAACTTCCACATTTCAAGATGAACGATCTTTGACTAGTTGACACACTATTGGGGATCAAAGTAAAGTACTTGATAAGTTCAAACACTTACATTTCAAGAAAGTGAGTACTCCATTTGATCCTAGTGTCAAACTTTAAAAGAATGATGGAAGAGTTGTGGCTCAATTGGAATATGCAAGTGCATGTAATGTACTAGACCCAACATAGCATTTGCAATTCGTTAAATGAGTAGATTTTACTAGAAATCCAAATGGTGAGCACTAGAAGGCCATCATTAGAATTTCCAGCTATCTTATGAAAACTAAAAATCCTAGTCTCCATTATGGTAGATTTCCTGCCATATTAGAAGGATATACCGATGCGAGTTGGATATTGAGTGTTGAATATCTTAAATTTGCATTTGGGTGGAAATTGACACTATCTGGGGTGCAATTTCTCAGAAGAGCAAGAAACAAATGTGGATCACTCTCTCAACCATAGAATTAGAGTTCAAGGCTCTTGATTTCGCTGGTGAAGAAGCTGAATGGTTAAGGGACCTTCTGTTGGAAGTTCCATTGGCTAAAGAAAATGTTTCAAACGTGTTGATACATTGCGCTAGTCAAGCCACTTTACTTAGAGCATACAAAAAGTGTATAACATAAAGTATAGGAAAGTAGGACTTAGACATTCTTTCGTGAAAAAATTGATTAAAGATGTAATCATCTCATTCACATATATACGATCGAGCTATAATTTGCTTGATCCATTTACTAAACCACTGGCCAGAGATTTAGTAAAGACTACCTTGAGAGGTATGAGATTGAAACTCTTTGAATAAGGGTTTCGACAAAGGTAGAAACCCAGAAGTTAATAAACATTAACCTAAGATTCAATGGGTAACAACAAGTCGTTGATTTGGATGTTTGTTCAACATTCTGTGACAATGTTGACTATTACATATTGAGGGTTGAGTTTTTTCAAACTCTTAATGAAGTTCTACATCGAGGATATGTATCTCAAGAAATAGATACAAAATGAGATTCACCTATATGAATTTCGAGATGGTGTCATCTTAAAGTTAGAGTTGGAGTTTCTCTCCTGAAAAATTTACGAAAACAGGAAAAACACATGGCCATAAATAGTGCTAGGCGAGAGATGTAGGCGAAGAACCACTAAAGAGTGTGTGTAAGGTAACGCCAATTTAATCACAAGGGATAACATTTCAAAGTATTTCTACCTAACATTCCGATTAGACTTTGCGTTATCCTTACTAAGGTTAAGCTCAAATCAAATGATACTTAACTGTATTAACATTTTTTCTTCTCTTTTTCTGAAATTGGTCTTGTCATTATTAGAACAAGTGGGATGTAAATTATTAACAATTAATAATCTTGTGTGTGTTCCAAAATGACAAAAAAATATTCAAGTGAAGATTAAGTTTTGAATTCAGAAATAGGAAACACTTGTGAAGTGTTGCAGTAGGTTTGAATTCAGAAATATGCAACACTTGTGAAGTGTTGAAGTAGGTTTGAATTCGAAAATAGGCAACACTTCGTGAAATATTGTAGAATGCGAAACAATACAACATTTGAAAACTGTTGTTGTAGGCAAAATAGTGCAACATTTGGTAAAAGTGTTGTTGTAGGTGAAACAGTGCAACGTTTGAAAAGTAATGCTGTAGACGAAACAATGCAACATTTTGAAAAAGTGTTGCTGAAAGTGTGTTTCATCGAGGGTCACAACCTTATGAAACAACACCACTTTGGCCTATAAATTAAGCATTCCGGATTCAGAAAAATATATGAAAAAAACCTATCCTCTTCACACAAAATTCTAGATTTCATCTCCCCTACATTCGAGTTTTTATCGGTTTTGTGCAAACTCGAGTATAGGTTGAATTATCTTAAGTATTCATGCATAGAAACTCTAAGACATTTTAAGAGTGCTTGAAATACTATAAGGAGAGTGATTCATTCACGATTCTAGCCTTGACCTATTTGATTAAATAAATTTTTCTAACCGTTTTTATTTTTGACGTGTAGCCATGTAAATATATATCTTATGTACCCGATCTAAATATATATAGTTATTGATTTACCTATATATCCGTGTATATATATATATATATATATATATATATATATATATATATATATATATATATACCCATAAAGATTGAAATCAAATATGAAATATAAACTTCACAATATTATCAATAAATTTGATAGCCTTATAACGGGTAATAGAACGAAAAGAATTAAATGAACAAATCATTTCAATGGAGTGACATAAATCAAACCAAAACATACGGGAAACAATAATATAAATATTGATATAATAAGCAAATGTTGATATATTTATTTAATTTCTTTATTGAAGAATTATTTGGTTTTAAAAGGCATGTGTAGATAGTGCCAATTATTAATTTTTTGGGTCACTGTAGGGATCTGACTGGTTAGTGTAGATATAATCAAGATGTGCCTCTAGAGTCCTTCTTGTCAAACATTCTTGTTCTTCTTTCACTCCTTCACAACTGTCTCCCTTCAAATCCACAGCCGAATCATCCTTCAACTCAAACATAAAAATTCTCAAAACCCTAATTAAATATCAAGTAAACAAAAGAATATACGATATACCATACAAAATTAATATATAAAACACATTAACTTGAGTAGATGAAAATTGAGATGAAACAAACCTTGTGTGTGGAAGAGACAATGTTGAGTCCAACATTAGGACGAGTGGCATGGATTAAACTAAAGCTCAATAGAAAAGCCAATGCAATGATAGTGGTAAGTTTTGACATTTTGTGTTTTCTTTTATTTTTCTGTTAGGTTAAAAGACGCATAGCTAAGTTCTATACATTTGTTATTATATAGTGAAAATAGAGGGCATGTTTGTGATTGGGATTGATATTTTGCAAAGCCATATTCAATGTATTCAAACTTATATTATGTATTAAATGTTACTCATTTTGATATAATGGGTATTTCCAAATAGGAAATAATATGAAAGATATTTTTTTTTATAAGCAATTAAGATTAAATGGGAGAAAAAGGGATTCTCCAACCCATTACAAAAAACCTATCAATCAAGGAGAAAAACGGAAACCTATAAATTACAAGTGATCTATAGGATGTTTCATCCAATCATAAAAATTACATCTTCTACGACCAATCTCCAACCATTTCCAAGAGAGAGTAACAACATTATTGAAAATGGTCTCCGCATCAAAAATAACATCGTTGAAGATAATGTTGTTTCTTGTGTTCCATAAACACCAAGAAGCAAAGATCCAAACATAACAACTCATATCCTCCTTACCCTTATCATACAACGTCAAAAACCAACGTAAAGCATGATCGGTGATAGCATTAGACGACACCAGCGAATAGCCAAGCCAACCCGCGATTTTATTCCAAAGCTGGAGCGTTTTAGGGCAATTAAGGAATAAATGTGCGACGTCCTCATCGTCATGGAAGCACAAAACACAGACTTTCTCATGGGAGGTGTAGCGTGAATTTTTGGACGTGGTTGCGAAGCACTATCGCCTTTTGGGTACTACAGTTCGATTCATTTTTTATCCTATTGAAGCTGATGAAGGAAGGGAAATAGATGTATCTAATTAACCCTGCTTGCATACTGAGTTTAAACAGATAACTGTTGGTTTACAGATGCTATTGAGATTGTGGGTCTCTCTTAAGTTATTTTGTTAAAATAGTGCCTGGGTGATTGGTGGGAGTTTAAGACTGATGCTTTTCAATTGGTATGTGAGGGTATGGGATTTGGGTTTTGGATTAGTGTGCTCGCTAAGATATTTCTTTCAATCTTATGCCTACGTATTCCCGTTTACCGAAACAGGGAAATCAGAGCGATCGTAGTTCCTCCTATTCTATGGGAGGAAATGGTGTTTTGGTGTCTTGTTCAAAGCCCAAGACGTGAAGCTGAAAAGGTGGTTTATATCTTGTTCAAAGCCCAAGATGTGAAGCTGAAAAGGTGGTTTATATCTTGTTCAATGCCCAAGATGTGAAGCTAAAAAGATGTTGTCTTTAGAGAGAATTTGTCATCGCTAAAGGGGGTCTGTGTGTCACAGCTGTTGGGTGACTGACTATAAAGGAGGATTACTTTAACCGGGATATGTGAATCCTAGCAATGCCATAATTTCCTTTATAGGGGGTTTTAACCTGAAGGATAAGATTTTAACTCAGTGTAGAGCAATGCCATCTTTCCTTAGGAATTTCTCATGCTAAAAGAGGGACAGTGGCGTGGATGTAAATAATCCAGAGGCTTGCCGCTTACAGCAATTAGATGAAAGGAGTTGTTGATGTTTGTATCCTGTGAACGAGGCACAATTTTGATGCTAAAAGGTTGATTGACTCAACAGGGGTTTTTCTTATACAAAGCCTAAGAGGAGGCTATTGGCCCAACAAGAGGGTGTTTTTATGTGTCTCGTACGAAGCCCGGGAGAGAGGCTAAAAGGGTTTGACTCAACAAGAGAGTGCTTTTAGATGTGTCTTGTACGAAGCCCAAGACAGAGGCTAAAGGTTGACTCAACAAGAGAGTGTTTTTGTATCTCGTACGAAGCCCGAGATGGAGGCTAAAGGGAGATTGACTCAACAAGAGAGTCTTTTTCTATCTCGTACGAAGCCCGAGATAGAGGCGAAAATGATTGCTGTTTTAGTTGAGTGACAGGTCCAGTAGGTTGGTTAAAAGAGAAAATCAGTTCTTATAAAGAGACTGATTAAAGGTAAGGCTATGCTTTGGGGTTGATCAGAGGATCAGGGTTATTTCCTGTTCTTTAAGGAAATGGGGAATCCAGAGGGTTTCTAGACTATCCAAGTCTATGGGTGTTTTTCCCTACTTGAGAATGCCTTCGAGGCTCAAAGAGATTTAGACTGTCCAAATCTAGAGTTTTATCTTTTGTACTATGCTTAAAGCAACAGTAGTAGTACGTTTACGGTAGAAAGATCTAGACTCTTTGAAAGACTGTTCTATTAAGATGATTAATTTCGGTTCCTATACCTCTAGGAGGTCGTTGGGGCAATTTGTACGAAGCCCAAGAGGAGGCTGGAAACTTTTAAGAAGCCGATGGACAATTTGTACGAAGCCCAAGAGGAGGCTCTCTTCCCGAAGGAATAATCCTTATACGAAGCCTAAGAGGAGGCTGTGTGTAACGCCCCGATTTTGAATATTTCCCAATTATGTGGAGTCTTTTATTTTAATTGGATGATAAATTATTTTAATTGTGAATTTGGTGTGTTAAATGTTATTTTACCATTTTGAGAGTTATCGGGGAAATTAGAATGAAGAGTATTTTAGACTTTTCTCAATTAATGATAAATTAGAAATTAAGTGGAATTAGAATTTGTGAGAAACATGAATTAATTGATTGTTTGGAAAATGAGAGAAAGAAATAGAAAAGAAAGAAATAGAAAGAAAAGAGATAGAAACGAAAAATAGAAGGAAAAAAAATAGTAAGAAAATGGAATTAGAGAAAAGAAGAAGAAAAAGAAAGAGGAGGAAGAGAAAAGAAGAGGAAAAGAGGAAAACTAGGAAAATTCATCAAGATCAATCACAAAGCAAGTTGGAATCCGGGTAAGGGTGTGAAATCTTGTTATCTTAGCAATGTGTATGATTATGTATGATTGTATTGTTGATTTTGTTGATTTTCATGAGTTTTGGGGTATAAACCCATTTGAGTAGAAAATGGTAGAAATCGATGTTTTCGCGGATAGAAATCGATATAATTTGTGTTGTATAATCTCCCTATGTTTATGAATCATTGCTATGAATTGTTTTGCTGTTGGAAGTGATTTGGGGGAGAAAATGGAGATTTTGGGGGTTTTGGAACAGTGAAAACGAAGCAGAATTTCTACTTCTGGTGCAGAGCGCCGGGCGAAAGGCCCAGAGCGCCGGGCGGTTCGAGTCTTCGCCGGGCGAAATTGAGAGGCGTGAGGGTGCCAAGCTACTGGTTTGGTTCAGGTTTGGGGGAATTTCCTTCGCCCCTTCTTCGCCGGGCGAAGCGAAGGCGAAAATGAAGCGTCGCCGGGCGAAACTTTCCTGTCGCCGGGCGCTTTCGTTTTTTTTATAATTTTCGTTTCTTTTAAAGATTCGTAATTCTCGAACCGTAACTCCGATTTAGGCGTTCTTTATATCGTTAGAAAGCTATTGAGCTGTACTTTGTGATTATGATGGTGTGGAAACTGTTGGCCGATTTTATTATGTCGGAAAGTGTGGAATAGTGCTTTTTAGCGACTTTTACCGTTTTGACGGTGTGTTTGAATATGAATCATACAATAGTGCATTGATGTGAATGTATATAGATTGTATGTGATTGTATGAGATGAATGCATGAATATATTGTGAATATGTATGCATTTCAAGAATGTCTTGAGTCATTTTGCATGTGAAGCATAATGAGTACATTCTTGTGTCGAGCGATTCTAATGAGAATCCGTGGTAACATCGTGTGATTATGTGAGGTGTGAGCGATGATTATGAACGATTGTGTGCCTATGTGAGGTGTGAGCAATCGGATTGTGTGCCTAGGTGAGGTGTGAGCAATCAGATCGTGTGCCCGCGTGTGGGGTGTGAGCGATCGGGTCGTGTGCCTAGGTGGGGTGTGAGCGATCCATAAACATTGTGTTCCCATGTGGGGTGTGAGCAATGGGTGAACATCGTAGGCCCGACGGGGAGTTACTTTGGTAACGAGCGATGGTTCCAGTAGAAGTTCCTGAGTGAACTTGAGATGATTGCGTCGGTACCGCATTGCATTTGCATAGAGTCGTGAGTCGGTCTCTATGATTTGCATTTATCATCTTTATAATGATGTGTTGTTGAGTAAACATATTTGTGTATGTTTATGTGGAATGATTGGGAATCGTGAAATTATGCATGATGAATATGCTTGGTTGATATATATATATACATTGTGATGTATACGGGTGAGTTATGGTGAATTGTGGTGAGAATGATGAATATGTGTATTTTTATGCTAAGATATATATAATTCTAGGCATTGTTATTATGATAATATTTCTCACCCTTCTGCTGTTTTATAATGCTCTATGAGGCATTGCAGAGTAGGTATACTGGAGGTCTTTTTGTGGAGCGTGTCTTCATTCTTTTGGTCGGTTGGCTCTGATATGTAGCACCGGGTAGCTAGGATGTATATTATTCTTTTGTGATACATTTGTATATGTATATTGTGGATAAATGTTGATGGAAACATGAATTATGTTGGTGGATAATACTTGGTGAAGTATATATCCCTGTATATATGTTTGAATGTGGTTCAATGTTTAGATTTTCCGCTTTTATTCTAAATATTGAAATGTGGGTGTAAGGACAAAGTTCCTCTGTTGCAAAGTTACCCCACTGTTGCATATCAATGTTTCGAGCAGGTGTTGTATGTTGTAAAATTGTGTATGATGTGACATGCCTCTTCTATGCCATGTTATAATTATACTCTGACGAAATTTTTAATATGTGCCTAAATGATTATTTGATTATTTGGGGGTATAGAAAGGGGGTGTTACATTAAGTGGTATCAGAGCCAGAGTTAAGTCAGTTGTGTCTGTCTTTTTGTCGTATTGTTTGAATCATTGTTTAACTTTGTTGTTATTTTTGGGAATGATTAGAATATGGCTGGTAGAAACGACAATGCGATGGCTGCTGCTTTGGAAGCAATGGCTAGGGCGGTGCAAGGTGCGCCGAATGTGAATGCTAACGACGAGTTCAGGAAGAATCAACCACCGGTTTTCAAAGGGAGATTTGATCCCGATGGTGCTCAACTTTGGTTGAAAGAGATTGAAAGGATCTTCAGAGTCATGGACTGTGAGGAAGAGAATAAAGTGAGGCTTGGGTCTCACATGCTGAAGGAAGAAGCCGACGATTGGTGGGTCGGTATGCGTCAAATTCTTGAGGTGGATGATGAAGAGTTAACTTGGGATTTATTTCGTACTGAGTTCTTAAGGAAGTATTACCCTGAAAGTGTGAAAGGGAAGAAGGAGATGGAGTTCCTTGAATTGAAACAAGGTAGTATGTCCGTGGTGGACTATACTGCTAAGTTCGTGGAGTTGGTTCAATTCCATCCTCACTATGCTGCAATCACTGCTGAGTTCTCAAAGTGTATTAAATATGAGAATGGTTTGCGTCCTGAGATTAAATAGGCTGTGGGATATCAAAGGATAAGAAGGTTTTCAGATTTGACGGAATGTTGTAGAATCTTCGAGGAAGATAGCAGGGCTCGTTCTACACATTACAAAAGTTTGAATGAGAGGAAGGGAAAGCAACAAGTTAGAAGTGGACCTTATGTGACACCTGTTGATAAGGGCAAGCATAGGGGAAACTTTGGGAAGAGATCTGGAGGAGGAGGTTCGGGTCCCATTAAGTGTTATAAGTGTGGGGAAATAGGTCATAAATCATTTGAGTGTGGGAAGCCAGTGGTGAAATGTTCTAATTGTGGAGGTACTGGGCATGCTGCTATAGATTGTAGAAGGAATATGGTGAAGTGCTATAATTGTGGAGAAGTGGGTCACATTAGTACTAAGTGTACTAAGCCGAAACAAGCTCAAGCGGGCGGAAAGGTGTTTGCGTTGGCGGGGACTCAAACTACTAACGCAGACCGTTTGATTAAAGGTACATGCTTTATTAATAGTACGCCTTTAGTTGCTATTATTGATACGGGAGCGACTCATTCGTTTGTTTCGTCTGAGTGCGCGAAGCGTTTGAATCTTGTATTGTCTGTGATGGATGGTAAGATGGTTATTGACACTCCAGCGATGGGGTCAGTAACTACTTCTTTGGTTTGTGTGAGTTGTCCTTTGACCATTTATGGTAAAGACTTCGAGATGGATTTAGTGTGTTTGCCGTTGGAAGGTTTAGACGTAATCTTGGGTATGAACTGGTTGCGATTTAATCGAGTTCATATAGATTGCTATCACAAGTTAGTAAGGTTTCCTTCTTTGGAAGATGATGAATTTGAGAGTTTCCTCTCCACTAAAGAATTGAAGAAACTTTTAGCGGACGAAGCTCAATTGTTCGGTTTGTTTGCATCATTGTCTGTGGATAGTCAAGTGTCCCTTGATGTGTTTCCTGTTGTGTGTGATTTTCCTGAGGTGTTTCCTGAGGACATTAAGGATGTACCGCCGGAGAGAGAAGTTGAGTTTTCTATTGATCTAGTTCCGGGTACGAGACCGATTTCGATGGCACCGTATCGTATATCGGCATCGGAGTTGGTAGAATTAAAGAGGCAATTGAATGACTTGTTGGACAAGAGATTTGTAAGACCAAGTGTTTCTCCGTGGGGTGCTCCGGTATTGTTGGTAAAGAAAAAGGATGGAAGTATGTGGTTGTGCATTGATTATCGACAATTGAACAAGGTGACAATTAAGAACAAGTATCCGCTTCCAAGGATCGATGATTTGATGGACCAATTGGTTGGTGCGCGTGTTTTTAGCAAGATTGATTTGAGATCGGGATATCACCAGATTCGTGTGAAAGAAGAGGATATTCAAAAGACGGCCTTTAGGACACGGTATGGCCATTACGAATATTCCGTGATGCCATTCGGGGTTTCTAATGCGCCGGGTGTGTTCATGGAATACATGAATCGTATCTTTCATGAACAGTTAGATCGTTTTGTGGTTGTGTTCATCGATGATATTTTGATTTATTCTAAGTCTCAAGAGGAGCATGAAGAGCATTTGAGAATTGTGTTGCAAATCTTGAAAGAGAAACAATTGTATGCTAAGTTGTCAAAATGTAAATTTTGGTTGTCGGAAGTAAGTTTCCTCGGACATGTTATTTCCGGTAGTGGTATTAGTGTTGATCCATCCAAGATTGATGCGGTGATGCAATGGGAGGCTCCTAGATCGGTTACGGAGATTCGAAGCTTTTTAGGCTTGGCGGGTTATTATCGGAGGTTTATTGAGGGATTTTCAAAGTTGCCACTTCCGTTAACGCAATTGACTTGTAAGGAAAAGGCTTTCATTTGGGATATTCATTGTGAAGAGAGTTTCAATGAGTTAAAAAGAAGGTTGACAACGGCTCCGATCTTGATTTTGCCAAATCCTACGGAACCATTTGTTGTGTATTGTGATGCTTCATTGGTTGGTTTAGGTGGTGTTTTGATGCAAGATGGAAGAGTTGTGGCTTATGCTTCAAGACAATTGAGAGTGCATGAAAAGAATTATCCTACGCATGACTTGGAGTTGGCGGCCGTGGTGTTTGTTTTGAAAATTTGGAGACACTATCTTTATGGTGCAAGATTTGAAGTTTTTAGTGATCACAAGAGCTTGAAATATTTATTTGATCAAAAAGAGTTGAACATGAGACAAAGAAGGTGGTTGGAGCTTTTGAAGGATTATGATTTTGGTTTGAATTACCATCCGGGCAAGGCAAACGTGGTGGCCGATGCTTTGAGTCGGAAGTCGTTACATATGTCTGCATTGATGGCGAGAGAATGGGAACTTTTGGAGAATTTTAGAGACTTGAGTTTAATTTGTGAAATGACGCCGAGAAGTGTGAAACTTGGTATGCTACATGTTACGAATGATTTTCTTGCAACGGTAGGTGAAAAGCAAAAGTTGGACTTGAAATTCGTTGATTTGATGTTGAATGAGAATGAAGATTTCAAGGTTGATAATTTTGGAGTTTTGAGATTCCGTGGTCGTATTTGTATTCCCGATGACGTAGAGTTGAAAAAGATGATATTGGAAGAAGGGCACCGAAGTAACTTAGGTATTCATCCGGGAGCGAATAAAATGTATCAAGATTTGAAGAGAATCTTTTGGTGGTCCGGGTTAAAGAGAGATGTGGCTCAATTTGTGTATGCGTGCTTAACTTGTCAAAAGTCGAAGGTAGAACATCAAAAGCCTAGTGGATTGATGCAACCGTTGGACATTCCGGAGTGGAAATGGGATAGTATATCGATGGATTTTGTTACGGGATTTCCGAATACGCAAAGAGGTCATAATGCTATTTGGGTAATTGTTGATAGGCTTACTAAATCTGCTCACTTCATTCCTTTGGAGAGGTTAGCCGAGATTTATGTTCTTGTGGTTGTGAAGTTGCATGGGGTTCCTAAGAGTATTGTATCGGATAGAGATCCTAGATTCACATCGAGGTTTTGGGAGAGTCTACAAAAGGCTTTGGGTTCTAAGCTAAGATTGAGTTCGGCTTATCATCCGCAAACGGATGGTCAAACCGAGAGGACAATTTAATCGTTGGAGGATTTATTGCGTGCTTGTGTGCTCGAGCAAGGTGGTGCTTGGGATAATTATTTGGCGTTGATTGAATTCACCTACAATAACAGTTTTCATTCAAGTATAGGTATGGCACCGTTTGAGGCTTTGTATGGTCGTAGGTGTCGAACACCTTTGTGTTGGCATGAAACGGGTGTGAGGGCGATAGTTGGACCAGAGATGGTACAACAAACGACGGAGAAAGTGAAGTTTATCCGTGAGAAGATGAAAGCTTCTCAGAGTAGACAAAAGAGTTATCCTGACAAGAGAAGAAAAGATCTTGAGTTTCAGGAAGGCGACCATGTATTTTTGAGAGTTACGCCGATTACGGGTGTGGGTCGTGCTTTGAAATCGAAGAAGTTGACTTCTCGTTTTATTGGTCCGTATCAGATTTCTGCACGAGTTGGTGTTGTGGCTTACCGTGTGGCGTTGCCTCCGAATCTTTCGAATTTGCATGACGTTTTCCATGTTTCGCAACTTCGGAAGTATGTTCCGGATCCGTCACATGTTATTCCTATGGACGAGGTTGAAGTGAGAGATAACCTTACGGTTGAAGCTTTACCGATTAGGATTTTGGATTGTGAAGTTAAGAAGCTAAGAGGCAAGGATATTGCGCTCGTGAAAGTAGCGTGGGGAGGCGCTGCAGAAGGCGATATGACTTGGGAGCTAGAGAGTAGGATGCGAGAGTCGTATCCGAAGTTGTTTGAATCAGGTATTATTTTCGAGGACGGAAAATTTCTAAAGTGGGGGAGAGTTGTAACGCCCCGATTTTGAATATTTCCCAATTATGTGGAGTCTTTTATTTTAATTGGATGATAAATTATTTTAATTGTGAATTTGGTGTGTTAAATGTTATTTTACCGTTTTGAGAATTATCGGGGAAATTAGAATGGAGAGTATTTTAGACTTTTCTCAATTAATGATAAATTAGAAATTAAGTGGAATTAGAATTTGTGAGAAACATGAATTAATTGATTGTTTGGAAAATGAGAGAAAGAAATAGAAAAGAAAGAAATAGAAAGAAAAGAGATAGAAATGAAAAATAGAAGGAAAAAAAATAGTAAGAAAAGGGAATTAGAGAAAAGAAGAAGAAAAAGAAAGAGGAGGAAGAGAAAAGAAGAGGAAAAGAGGAAAACTAGGAAAATTCATCAAGATCAATCACAGAGCAAGTTGGAATCCGGGTAAGGGTGTGAAATCTTGTTATCTTAGCAATGTGTATGATTATGTATGATTGTATTGTTGATTTTGTTGATTTTCATGAGTTTTGGGGTATAAACCCATTTGAGTAGAAAATGGTAGAAATCGATGTTTTCGCGGATAGAAATCGATATAATTTGTGTTGTATAATCTCCCTATGTTTATGAATCATTGCTATGAATTATTTTGCTGTTGGAAGTGATTTGGGGGAGAAAATGGAGATTTTGGGGGTTTTGGAATAGTGAAAACGAAGCAGAATTTCTGCTTCTGGTGCAGAGCGCCGGGCGAAAGGCCCAGAGCGCCGGGCGGTTCGAGTCTTCGCCGGGAAAAATTGAGAGGCGTGAGGGTGCCAAGCTACTGGTTTGGTTCAGGTTTGGGGGAATTTCCTTCGCCCCTTCTTCGCCGGGCGAAGCGAAGGCGAAAATGAAGCGTCGCCGGGCGAAACTTTCCTGTCGCCGGGCGCTTTCGTTTTTTTTTATAATTTTCGTTTCTTTTAAAGATTCGTAATTCACGAACCGTAACTCCGATTTAGGCGTTCTTTATATCGTTAGAAAGCTATTGAGCTGTACTTTGTGATTATGATGGTGTGGAAACTGTTGGCCGATTTTATTATGTCGGAAAGTCGGGAATAGTGCTTTTTAGCGACTTTTACCGTTTTGACGGTGTGTTTGAATATGAATCATACAATAGTGCATTGATGTGAATGTATATAGATTGTATGTGATTGTATGAGATGAATGCATGGATATCTTGTGAATATGTATGCATTTCAAGAATGTCTTGAGTCATTTTGCATGTGAAGCATAATGAGTACATTCTTGTGTCGAGCGATTCTAATGAGAATCCGTGGTAACATCGTGTGCCTATGTGAGGTGTGAGCGATGATTACAAACGATTGTGTGCCTATGTGAGGTGTGAGCAATCGGATTGTGTGCCTAGGTGAGGTGTGAGCAATCAGATCGTGTGCCCGCGTGTGGGGTGTGAGCGATCGGGTCGTGTGCCCAGGTGGGGTGTGAGCGATCCATAAACATTGTGTGCCCATGTGGGGTGTGAGCAATGGGTGAACATCGTAGGCTCGACGGGGAGTTACTTTGGTAACGAGCGATGGTTCCAGTAGAAGTTCCTGAGTGAACTTGAGATGATTGCGTCGGTACCGCATTGCATTTGCATAGAGTCGTGAGTCGGTCTCTATGATTTGCATTTATCATCTTTATAATGATGTGTTGTTGAGTAAACATATTTGTGTATGTTTATGTGGAATGATTGGGAATCGTGAAATTATGCATGATGAATATGCTTGGTTGATATATATATATATATATATACATTGTGATGTATACGGGTGAGTTATGGTGAATTGTGGTGAGAATGATGAATATGTGTATTTTTATACTAAGATATATATAATTCTAGGCATTGTTATTATGATAATATTTCTCACCCTTCTGCTGTTTTATAATGCTCTATGAGGCATTGTAGAGTAGGTATGCTGGAGGTCTTTTTGTAGAGCGTGTCTTCATTCTTTTGGCCGGTTGGCTCTGATATGTAGCACCGGGCAGCTAGGATGTATATTATTCTTTTGTGATACATTTGTACATGTATCTTGTGGATAAATGTTGATGGAAACATGAATTATGTTGGTGGATAATACTTGGTGAAGTATATATCCCTGTATATATGTTTGAATGTGGTTCAATGTTTAGATTTTCCGCTTTTATTCTAAATATTGAAATGTGGGTGTAAGGACAAAGTTCCTCTGTTGCAAAGTTACCCCACTGTTGCATATCAATGTTTCGAGCAGGTGTTGTATGTTGTAAAATTGTGTATGATGTGACATGCCTCTTCTATGCCATGTTATAATTATACTCTGACGAAATTTTTAATATGTGCCTAAATGATTATTTGATTATTTGGGGGTATAGAAAGGGGGTGTAACACTGTGAATACTTCTAAGAAGCTGTAGGGTCGTTGTACAACGCCCAAGAGGAGGCGGGGATGCTTTTAGGAAGCCTGTGGGTCCCCAAACCCCGAGAAATTCAAGACAGGCTATTCACAGAGAATAGATCAAGCCAAGAAAGTTCGAGAATTTGGAAGAAACTCAAGAGATGCCATTCACGGAGAAAAGATCATCTCTGGGGAGTAGAGTTTCTTTGACGATTTCTAAGGGTGACAGTCTGAGAAAGGGTTCACCGAGAATGCTGCCTTTCACGTCTCCATATTGTTTAACCCAAGAGGAGGGAAGACTGTATCTGGTAATCCTATGGGGGATCTAGTTTTGTCTATTTAAGAGTGATCAACAGGGCTTGGTGCTAGACGTAGTTGCCGGGGAAACTCTAAATATCTATACTAGTATTACACAGTTGATATGAGTTTATGAAAGAAGACTTACAGTGAAACAGCCCCACAATACAGTTATATGTATATGAAAACGGATAAAGAAAGCATATAAACACTTACTCGATTGTAGAGCTTCCATGCTGTTTGGTTAGTTGTTCAACAAAGAAAGATTGAAAACAACAGTATATTCAAAATTTAAAGGAGAAAGTATTTTGAAAAGATGTTGGGGCTTACAGCTCAAGGAGAGGCCCAAGGTTTATCAGTGATCGCACTGTCGTTTTGTACAGAGGGACTTATACAAGTGACTGAGGCCCAAAAAGTTTTCTGTACAAGGGGATGGGTCTTACACTCTCTCAAGAGGCCCAAAAGATTTATTTTTATACAAGTGCTGGGGCTTACATCATTTGTTTGAAAATGGCGATCGCGCCGAGATTTTCGAAAACACGGTGGGTCTTATACAATGCATTGAGGCCCAAAATGGTTTGGTTTTCAAAGGGGGTTGGGTCTTACACTCTAATAGAGGCCTAAAATATTTTAAATGGGTCTTATAGCTCGAGGAGAGGACCAAAGTTTGTTTTTCAACAGACGATGATCGCGTCGAAGTATTTGAAATACAACGGGACTTATACAATAAGTGAGGCCCAAAAAGTTTTGTATTTACAAAGAATTGGGTCTTACAGTCTATTAGAGGCCCAAAAGTGTTTGAAATTGTTTGATGAGGTTGAAAATCAAAGAAACCCTAATTTGTTATTCTTTAAAAGTAAATATTTAAAGAAAATCAAATAAAATATCAAATAAGTTTGAATAAACTATTTGTGATTTTTGTTTAAGGTTTGAGAAATGAGGGATTAATCACAAGGTTAATTAAAACTCATTTGGTTTTGATTTTCAAAGTAAATATTCACTTTTAAAATGTTTAAAAACATAAAAAAGGAATTTATTCACAAAAATACAAATTATATTAAATAAATTATATAAACTTAATTTTTTTGTGGAATAAAATATTTCAATATTTTTGTGATTTTTTCCAAAAAGAACCAATAAAAAATAATTAAAATTGAAAGAGTTATTAATTTTCCAATTAATTAATAAAACATAAAAATATTGGAAAATAGAAAAAATGTGAGAAAACACAAAATGGCATGGGTGGGGTTTGAACCCACGACCTCAAGGTTATAGGGCGCGCGCCTTACCACTGGGGTGGTGATACATCCATTGCTTGAAGTGAAGCCACAAATATACAAGGCATGCCTAGTTTTCTAGGCCTGACCAAGGCAAGGCAAGGCAAGTTTTGCCAAGAAACGGGAAGGTCCATAACTTTCTCATTTCTCAATGTTTGGGGACAAAATTTATATGCATCTGGCTTAGAATTTCACAAAGAATCCAATGGTGGTGGTATTTTTTACAGATCATACTCCCTTCTCAAAACCCGATAGTGGTTTTGAAAAAGGCCTATAATTGTTTTCTATGCTACACTTTGATACAGGCATGAATTACATGATGAATTGGTTCAAACACAACATATATAACATGTATGAGGTGTGTATGATCAGTGGACTTCAAAGCAATGCATATTTTGGAAAGTTCAAGTCATGATGCTTACCTCTTTTTGAACCTTTGGAGTTTTCGGTGCAATCTGCCAAACTTCTTCTTCGAGAAATGGTTTGATGCTTTGGACACTCTCAAATGATCCCTTAGAAGCTTTGAGGATGGTTGGAATCAGCTGGAACATACAAAAACACAAACTGGCCCTTTCTTGCAAAAGGGGTTAAAATGACCAAAATAGCAACTCTCTCAAATGGTGTTCCAGATGGGGGGAACCATTTGGGACAGTTCAAGGATGTTATTTGGAGTGTGTTTGAGGTTTTATCTAGTTTGGGAAGTGACTGAATCAAGACATGGCTTGAAAAATGCACAAAAGGCCTATTTTGAGGTTTTGAGATGTGACTTTGTAATTTTGGTGTTACAGGTCACTTTTGATAGTTTGGATCACCTACATATGATGTTTATGAGGTGTTAGGATCATGAGTTGTGGTGGAAATGCTCTCTAACTCAAAAACTCAGAGTTACCTTGCTAAAGAAGGCATTTTTGCCTAAAGAAAGGGATTTTGAGGAAAGCATCTGTTTGATGGCTTTGGTGTACTCAAACTGAGCACAAATGAGCTCTATTTATAGTAGAGCAAGTTTGTTTTGGGATCAATAGTGAATGGCAACTGCAGCAGAGGTTTGGCCAATGGTTGCACTTTGGAATCCAAGTCTCCTCTAGCCATTGACTAGAGGTTAGGGCACAGGGCTGTGGTTCCCTTGGTTTTGGATAAGTCTTGACTGAATTCAGTTGCAAATGGCTCAGTCCATGCCACCTTGGTGTATGCATTGAATGCTCCAATCCAAAATTGGAGTCTTGTCCCTCTTTTAGGCAATTCTAGGTTTGGCATGCTACTTCTTGTTCCAAGGACTTTGGAGGCTTGGCTCAGTGTTTGTCCCCTTTAGATTTGATCCTCAGATGTGTCCAAGATGATGGCAAGGTTTGGAATTATCTGATTTTTCCAAATCAAGCAAAAATGCAAAATTCTGCCTAGCCTTGGCAGTTTTTAGCAAGGCATATTGCCCTTGTCATATCTCATGGCTCAAGTGGAATTTGGTGATGTTCTTGGCCATTTTGGAAAGCCCTCATATGATACAACAACTGTTTGATCATATTTGGTTTTGATACCTTTTGGATCCAAGTAAAAAATCCCCCTACATTTGAAAAAAAGTGAAGGCAGATTCTGACTTAGTGAAAATTTCACTAAGTGTTGGAAAAAAAGTGACATTTTCACTTTTTGTGATTTTGATAATTCCATAACTCAAAATCCATGAGGAATTTGGAGGGGGGTCAGTTTTAAGCTTTTGTAGAGGGTAATGAGATCTACAAATCAAGATTTGGATGGGGAAAAATGGCTTTGTGGTTTAGGAGTTATGATCCTCCAAAGTTGGTACCCTTGCCACTTTGTTCATAACTTAGAAATTTTTCTAAGTTTTTATGGTTACCCCTTTTACAAGTTATCCCACTTTTCTTGATTTTTCTTGATGAATGATTATTCAAATCATACATTAACATCATTTTAGGGTTAAAAACCATTTTTGTGAAAAATCTCAAAAAGTCAAAGTTGACTTTTGTGCACAGTTGACTTTTTATCAGATGAATTCCAAACTGTGCGATCCTCTATGAAATCAAGTCCTTGACCTAAATCAAACTTGATGGATTGATTTCATAGGTATTATAGGGTGTATTGAATCATGTCCTAGGTTTGGGAGTATGTCTTGGTCAAAAGTCAAAGCTACATATGACTTTTCCCTCAAAACCCTAACTGGGGTACTGATGAAATTGAGACTTGCTGCTCAAGCTTCTTGGATCAATCCATTATTAAAAATGGATCAATGTGGTATGTTGGAGACCCTCAAATCCTCTCTTGAGGTCTTGGCTCATGATTTGTCCCAAAAGTCAACTTAGGGGTGAATTAGGTCAAGAAACCCTAATTCCTGATTTTTGATGTATGCATCCCCTAAGGTCAAATTGACTTGATGGATGGGCCCATGAGGTTCCATGGAGTATTTTAGGATAGGATTTGAAGCATTGGCTCATGCTCAGAAGAAAATTTTCATCTGGAGACCCTGGTCGACCAAACCCTAATTTGGTGACACTAGCGATCTTGAGGCTTGATCCACTTGGAATGGAGCAGCCTTGTGCTTAATCCTTGAAGTGGGAGTCCTCTTGATCCCTTGTGGATATTTGAGAGGCTAGACAAGTTGAAGATCATGTCATTTCTTGATTGATCCTTTGTCTAAGAACTCTGAGATGGCTGGAAACCCTAAATTTGATTGTAGTGGATGCTCACCCATCTTTGGGGAGACTACTGAGGTATGATGGTTCCTCCATATTGTGATGATGATTTTCACAATGATGGGAAATCTTAGTGGTCAAAATTTGGGGTATGACAGATGCCCCTATTTAATCTTCTTGGACCCGAAGGTGTGAATGGCGAAGGTATTCGGGCATTCGGGGTGCAAGAGGATTAAATATCGGAATACCCGAAATTTTGATGGCGGTTATGAATGGTAGCTTACGCATTCATCTTCTTTTGCTGAGCAATGATGCTTAGAAAAGGTAAAAAAACTTCCCCTCGATCCTGGTTTCCTACCAAGGAACTGGTCTTAGTTTCTGATGTAAACTTCCCCTCGATCTTGGTTTCCTACCAAGGAACTAGTCTTAGTTTCTTTTGTCAATAAACTTTCTTGACAAGGGACGCTATTTGTAGCGGATTTCCTTCAAACTTCTCGCCGAATTTTCCTGGAGAGATGCCATTTGATAGAAAAAGTTTTGATGTCAGAGTTGCTGGGGAACCCAGTCGTCTGAGTTGTAGAGGTGTATAAACTTCTCTGTTTGGAGATGCCATTTGCCGACTCTACTGGGGAAAATGAGTCTCTTGAGTGACTGCTTCCGCGCTTGGGGATATTGCATCATACTTTTCTCGGGATCTTCTCGGAGAAACGCCATATGATGTGATCCAATTTTGAGGTGCTGATGACCTTTTCATCAGCGGTTTTTTCCAGAGAAAAACTACTGTATTGCCGAATCTCTGCTTAAGAGGCTTCCTCTAGGGATTTTCCTTAATCCGGGAAATCAAAAATATCATCTTCAATGTCGAAGAGTGACATCGGTTGAAGGTTCTCTGGTATTTCAGAGGTTCAAGTTATCAAAGTGGCCAAGGGCCAATTCTGATCCAAAAATAAACTGGAGGAGAGAGATTGTTCAGACGCAACCTTTCTTGACGAGGAAAGAACTGACAACTCGATTGAGAGGACTGTTATCACTAGGGAACAAGACCGACGGGAGTGGTAGTGATGCAATATAAATGTGAATGCAAATCAATAATGCATGATGTATGTATGTTTATGCTGACAAAACTGATGCGCCATACAGACTAATAGATAAACATGATGGGATACTCGGCCATCGCGGGGCGAAGAAGTATCGCTGGTTCAAGATAGCAATTCTGCCTTGCTTAGGAGAAACGGTCACTGTTGGGAGCGACGCTGGTCGGGCTTAGGAGATGGGAACTCGGTCGAAGAGGTCAGATGGAGCATTCGCATCCGACATAGCTGATCCTTCATTCAGGCATACTGGTTTAGAATGAGTACTTTGATTCTGTACTTTGAAGCTTAACTGCCTTTGGGAGAAGCCATCGATATTCTTTCGATGTTCAACAGTCAAAAGAAATTGCCATCTTTATTAAAAGCATAAAAATTTTACAAGTAAATTCATTTTTGTTTTGTTTCAAGAATCGTTGATCATGTCACAATGTCGTTCTGTAAAGCTAAAACAAATATGAATTGCAAATAAAAGCACAAGGGCTCAAATTTTATTGATAGGATGGAAATCATCCAAACGCGTAATTCCATAGAGCATTTACAAAGTTTGGAAAATGGTAATTTATAGGGAAAAGGGCTACGTTGAAACATAACGACCACTATCCTTCTACCAACTTTGAATTCTGGGCATCCTGAGCTTCCGTTGAAGATGACCTTGACTGGAGTTTTTCTGATGGACGACGTAACTGTTGTTGAGGGACTTGCCTCTGTTGGACATAGTTACTTGCCATTATCCCTAACTTTTTCCTGGATTGTACTTTGAGATTTCCAATCCACCGGGATGATTTTTGATCATGTCTTTAATTTTTGCCTGGACCGCCCTTTTGGGTTTTCAATCCACCGAGATGTTTTTTTTTATATTTAGGCGAAGTATTTCTTGACTACATCAACATTTGTGGGGTAGGCAAATTCTTCTCCGTCCATGGTTGCAAGTCTCAAGGCACCACCTGAGAAAGCTTTCTTGACCACGTAGGGGCCGTCATAATTCGGAGTCCATTTCCCCCGCGAATCAGTGAGAAATGATTGTATCTTTTTTAGCACAAGGTCTCCTTTCCTGAAGACTCGAGGTCGAACCTTTTTGTCAAACGCCTTCTTCATTCTCTATTGATACAACTGACCATGGCATAGAGCCGTAATTCGCTTTTCTTCGATCAGATTTAGTTTGTCATGTCGACTTTGACACCATTCAGCTTATGTAAGCTTAGCTTCCATAAATACCCGGATTAATGGGATCTCTACTTCTATGGGGAGTACTTCTTCCATGCCATACACTATAGAGAAAGGGGTTGCCCCTGTTTAAGTGCGGACAGATATGCGGTAACCGTGAAGAGCAAAGGGTAGCATCTCGTGCCAGTCTTTGTAGGTTACAACCATCTTTTGAACTATCTTTTTGATATTCTTGTTAGTTGCTTCTACCGCTCCATTCATCATTGGTCAGTAGGGAGATGAGTTATGGTGTTCGATCTTGAACTCTGCACATAACTCTTTCATCATCTTGTTGTTCAAGTTAGATCCATTATCTGTAATGATCTGGCTCGAAACACTATAACGGCAGATAATATTGTTTTTGATAAATCGGACCACCACTTGTCAGGTTACATTAGCGTACGACGCTGCTTCGACCCACTTGGTGAAGTAATCAATGGCTACCAGGATGAACCGATGTCCGTTTGAAGCTTTGGGCTCAATCAAGCCAATCACGTTGATTCCCCATATGGAAAAAGGCCATGGGGAAGAAAGAACTTTGAGATGCGTTGGCGGTACATGAATTTTGTCGGAGTATATCTGACACTTGTGACACCTCCTCATGTACTTGTTGCAGTCGGATTCCATGGTCAACCAGTAGTACCCTGCTCTCAGAATTTTTCTCGCCATTGTATGCCCGTTGGCATGAGTGCCAAAGGACCCTTCGTGAATTTCTTTTATCAGCATGTCTGCTTCTGGTCTGTCTACGCATCAGAGCAAGACCATGTCAAAATTTATCTTATAGAGAGTATCACCGCTTAGGAAGAAACTGCCTGCCAGCCTTCTGAGGGTTTTCCTGTCCTTCCTTAGTGCCTCAGGTGGGTACTCTTGTTTCTGAAGGAAGCATTTGATATCGTGATACCAAGGTTTGTCATCTATGACTGCTTCAATCGCGAAGATGTAAGCGGGCCGCTCAAGGCGCATTATGTCAATCTTTGGTAGGTTATTCCATTGACCTACACTAATCATGGAAGAGAGAGTGGCTAAGGCATCAGCCATGTGATTCTCCTCACGAGGGATATGATGAAACTCGACTCTGTTGAAGAATGGTAACAACCTTCTTGCGTAGTCTTTGTAAGGAATCAATCCTGATTGGTACGTGTTCCAATCTCCTTTAATCTAATTGATAACCAGGGTTGAGTCGCCATATACGTCCAAGTTTTTGATCCTCAAATCAATCGCTTCCTCGAGACTGTCGTACCTCGAAAAATATGATCCTCGCGATGGACGCGAAAAGAACTGTTCGAAACAGAGTCGCCACCGAACTTTATTCATTCCAAGGAAGGAATAGGAAAATATCGATAAAACCTTTAAAAGGGATAAGAAAATGGTCATCGCAACCAAATTCGGGTTCGGGAGTCGATTACGCAGAGGGAAGGTATTAGCACCCTCTACGTCCGTTGTACTCAACGGGAACCTCTTGATTCGATTCATGAGAAGGGTTAGCTTGGTTTGTTTGTTTTCTTCTAAGGTAGATATTGTTTTCTAGGGGGAAATGGGTGGTTTTTTATTAGTGTGCTCGGCAAGGATTAAGAATCCTTGGGCCTACGTATTCCCTTGTGCAATGGGAAAGTCAGAGCATTCGTAGTTCGTGGGACTACGGTTGGTTTGTGTTTTTTAGGCGAACGAGTGTTTAATTCGCATTCTAACTGCTAAACGTTGGCTTATCTGCTCGTCATGGGAGGCTGAAGCACTAGTTCATATGCGCGGAAGAATGGACTAAACAATGTTCTTTTTTATGAAATTTATTTGAGTATAAATTAAGTGTATTAGAGATTTGATTGAGAAAAAGGTTTGATTTGGATGTGTTTTAGGCGAACGAGAGTTTAGGTTGCATTCTAACTGCTAAACATTGGCTTGTCTGCTCGTCATGGGAGGCTGAAGCACGAGTTCATATGCGCGAAAGAATGACTTAAACAATGTTCTTTGGGAAAGGTGTTCGCGTCGTGGATTAAGTGTATTAGGGTTTCGGTTGCGTGGGAAGTGTTTGGTTTGTTAAGTATTTTAGAGGAAGAACGACGACTATTCGATAAACGAGACGTCGGCCTCGCAATCAATTAATCGGGGAATTACTGAGATGCTAGATCTCAACGACACCTTTTTCATTCTATTGATTATGAAATTGTTTGATAATGATTAAATGTTTTAAGACGAAAGGTTGTATGAACAACAACCCAAGGGCGTGCCTCAAGCGCCATTCATTCGAAGATCCAAGGAATGCTAGACTCCAAAAATCTCCTCCTTTCGTTAGTTGATTAAGAAATCGTTTGAAATAGATTGAATCGGATTGGTTACGAAAAGAAGTGAGGACCGATACTAGTCCCTAGGGGTGCTCCTAGTAGCGAAACCTCGAGATGTGCAAGTATGCGTGTGATGGCGAGGCGAAGGCGCTCGACTCACGATTGGGCTCGATGGCGAATCGAGGACTAGTTTGGAAATGATTTAGTTGAAAAAGGTCGAAAGATTGAATGAATGACAACCCAAGGGGCGTGCCTCGAGAGCCATTCATTCGAAGATCCAAGGAATGCTAGATTCCAAAAATCTTCTCCTTTCGAAAGTTCGATTAAAAATAAAAGGTCTCCAATTTAGTGTATTTAGATTAAGAATATGAACAAAGAAAATTGTTAGATGAATATGCATATGATATGAACAATATGAATAGTATAAAAATATAGTCGAGATAATGATTAATCAGGTGAATCGGGAAATAAAAGGTGACGACCTCGTCTTAATCAAGAACTCTAAAAAAGGTTCCATGATGTTTAAGACCTTCATTGATCGGAAATGAAAAGAATATAGTGCAAAGTAAAATGTGAAATAAAATCGAAATCGAAGAGAAGTCTCATCTTAACCGACAAAATTTGGTTTTAGATGTTCATCGACCCATAAAAAATGAAAAGTGAATAAAAGAATAAAATCGGTCTCGTCTTAATCAAGATCTTTAATCTTAGATCGATAAGCTATGATTTTTTTACTTTCATTGACCGATAAAAAATAAAAAAAGGTGGCCTCATATAAATCAAGATTTTGAATCGATTTCAATAAATCAACTTAATCAAGATTTTTCCATATCATTGGCCCTAAAATAAATAAAAAGAAATTATCTATGAATAGGTAAGAATAATTAAACTAAACACGTTTGAGAGCTAACCAACTTTAAAGTTTAAAAATATATATATATATATATATATATATTAAAAGATTTTTAACAAATCGATTTTTTTAACGAAAATCAAAAGATAGGGGGGTATTGGAAAAAGACAGGGGCTAGAATTTAAAAAAGAGGAATCATCTGGGCTTGAAGCCCATCATCCTCATAACAGCTAGAAAACACGGTTACAAGAATCAAAAGCCATCTTATTTTCCTTTTTGAAATAAAGCAAAATAAAATATGATATGGTCAAAGCCACGTCATCAACGACCAAAATCAGGTTTTTCAAAACAACATCTAGTAGCTTTTCTCTCATTATTCTCTTTATTTAAAAAAAAACAAAAAAAGGAAGCAAACAAATGGAGTTAGAAAATGACGGAGAAGCAAAGGCCAAAGAGGAAAAACGGAGACAAAACAAATCAACAAAGATCACGATCTCGTCTCCAACCTTGCGATCCGTCTCAAACAGTTCCGCGACTCAGTTCTCCAGACTCGTTTCTCTTTTCTTTCCCAGATTTATTTACGGTTTGTGTCTGATTTCGTCCCAATCTCTCACTTTCATCTCTTGTTCTGATCGATTCGACGTGATGGGTTTCTGCTGACAATTTTGTTTCAATCTCTCTTTCACGTCTTCGTTTGCTTCAACTGGTTTGGAATGGCTTTTTGTGTTTCGCTTAAGGTTCGAGTTCGTTTTGCCTTTGCGTTTGAATCTCTCTCTTAATCTTCTCTGGTTTTTTGGGTTGTTTATGGTTGAGAGGGTGTTTCGGAAGTTTGAAGGGTACAGGATGATGGAGGTGAGTTCTGTGTTCGCGAAATAGGGTCGTGGTTGTTGGTTCTACGAGTTCGCGTTCTTGATTGAGAAACGAGAACGTTGAAATGGTTTTGATTGTGATTTCTAGGTTATGTATTTCTGAAGTGGGTTATTGAAGGTTGATGAGTGTTGGAGGTTCGTGTTGATTTTGGAGGCGGTCCGAGGGTTATGAAGAAGAGTGGCGGAGGGAGGTGATGGTGGTGAAGCTGTTTGTGGTTGTGATTGGAAACGTATGTGTGCTCTTGTGATGTTACTGAGGGTGAGGTTGTGAGAGAAGTTGATGAAACCGGTTGAATAAGGGTTGCGGTTAGGTGATGGACGGTGGCGGATGCTATGGAGAATTTGTGAGCAAAGTTTTTTTGTGGAGCAGAGTGTTTGGTATTCTATGGATGTTATGTGAGGTATTCTCCTTTTTCAAATCAATCTTCCGCCTTCTCTCTTGTATATTGTGTGTGACCCATTGTTTTCACGGTAACTTATTTGGTATGGTTGTTGTTGTTCTTTCAAAATGGTAGGACATGTTGTGATACTGCAGTGTTTTTCTTGGAGCCTTTCGCAGCTTTATTTTTTACAGGTTTGATACAGTTTTACTCTGCTTGTTGCAGGATACAACAGGTGTATGGAGATGTCACAACATATGATTTGTGGAGGAAAGTTGCTTGGAGTTTGGCTGAAATTGTTGTATTGCTTTGCAGGTACCAGTCGGTTTGCATCTTGGAATTGTTTGAAAGTGATGCGTTGCGTTTCACAGGTGGGGTCACCTGTAACCTTTGGCAGCTGGAGATTAGTGAAAATCATGAAGGAAAAGAAAGTTAGTGCGTGGAATTGCCTAAGGCGCCTCGTGGCGTTTCGTCTTGTATTGCAAAGTGGGGTCAGGTTTTGCTTATGGTCTTGCAAGGTACTACTGATGCAGTGAATTGGGAAGGGCGTGGTGATGCGTGAGATGGCTTTTCTTGTACTATCTTAAAGGTCTCTTGTGATCATGGACCTTAGTCTCTTTTTTGGTTCAATTATTGGTGTATGACTTGTGTAAATGGGCCTTGTAGAAATAGTATATTTTTTTGAAAATTCATGGAAGAAAAATGACAATAAAATGGGTTTGGATATTTGAAGTGGATAATGTATTTTTGAAATGGATATGGATTAATAAGTGGATAATGAAAATGATGGATTCTCTGAATGGTTAATTGAGAAAAAGTGTGAATAAATGTTAAATGGAAGGTGAAAATGGATTAAAATTAAAATGGATATGGTTTTGGATAATGAATTGAATAAAAATGGATTTTGAATCTTGATGGATTTGCTTATTGAAATGTGGATAAAAATGGTTATTGAATGAATATTAAAAATGGATAATGATGGATTATAAATGGATTTTTGAAATGGATATTGAAATGAATGAGTAAAATATGGATAATTGAATTGGATTGTATTAGAATATGAATGAAATGGATTAAGAAAAATGATTTTAAGAAAAGGTTATGGAAAATATGGATTTGAAAAGTGGGAATGACTATGGATGAAAAATGGAAATGGATAATAATGGAGAGTGGGTATTTATGGACATTAAAAATGAAGTGGATTAAGGTAAATGGATTTAATGGATGGAAAAAGGAATATGATTTTTTTGTAATGAGAATTTAGAAGAAGAACTTAAAATGGATAGATGGATATTGGATGGATGTATAAATAAAGATTATATACAGGTAGGACAAATTTTGGGTATGACATAGACCCATAATACAAGCTTCGTATTCGGCCTCGTTGTTTGTGCACTTGAATGTAAGTCTGGCGGTGAAAGGGATGTGTGTACCCTGAGGTGTTATGATGATTGCCCCAATTCCGTTTCCGTAATGATTGACAGCTCCGTCAAAGATTAGTCTCCATTGGGAACCTGGTTCTGGCCCTTAACTGGGTAGCGGTTCATCGCAATCTTTCATTTTTAAATACATGACATCTTCGTCTGGGAAGTCAAACCCGACTAATTCTTGATCGTCAATCGGTTGATGAGCCAAATAATCGGCTAAAAGACTTCCCTTAACGGCTTTTTGAGCATGGTATTCTATGTCATATTCTGATAACAACATCTGCAAATGGGCAATCCTTCCCGTGAGAGCATGCTTTTCAAAGGCGTACTTGATCGGATCCATTTCTGAGATTAACCAAGTAGTATGACGAATCATGTACTGGCGAAGACGTTTGGCTGCCCAAGCCAAAGCGCAGTAAGTTTTTTCAAGCATAGTGTACCGAGTCTCGCAGTAGGTGAATTTCTTGCTCAAATAGTAGATGGCAGACTCTTTCCGTTTGGTTTCGTCTTGTTGGCCAAGTACACATCCCATTGAGTCCTTTAGGACGGTGAGGTAGATAACCAGTGGCCTTCCTTCCACTGGAGGTGATAAAATCGGAGTGTTCAATAGGTATTCCTTAATACTGTCGAAGGCGATTTGGCAATCTTCTGTCCAAACACAATCCTGATTCTTTTTTAGTAATTTGAAAATCGGCGTACATGTCGCGGTCATGAGGAATATGAATCTGGAGATGTAGTTCAAACGTCCCAGGAATCCTCTGACTTGTTTTTCAGTTTTCGGAGAAGGCATTTCTCGAATGGCCTTAACCTTGTCAGGATCAACCTCAATTCCTTTCTGGCTGATGATGAACCCTAACAGTTTCCCTGAACGGACACCAAAGGTGGATTTGTTGGGATTCATGCGGAGTTTGTACTTTCTCAACCGCTCGAATAGTTTTGACAGATGGGTCACATGCTCTTCTTCTGTCTTAGATTTTGCAATCATGTCATCGACATATACCTCGATTTCCTTGTGTATCATGTCATGAAACAGAGTAGTCATGGCCCTTTGATAGGTTTCCCGGGCGTTCTTCAAACCGAACGGCATTACCTTGTAACAAAAGGTACCCCATGGGGTAATGAACGAAGTTTTCTCCATGTCTTTCGGCGCCATTTTGATCTGATTATAGCCCGAGAATCCATCCATGAATGAGAAAACTTTGAACTTTGATGTACTGTCAACCAACATGTCAGTGTGTGGTAAAGAAAAGTCGTCCTTTGGACTAGCCTTGTTTAGATCTCTGTAATCTACACACATTCTAACTTTTCCATCCTTTTTTGGAACGGGTACGATGTTGGCTAACCATTGAGGATATTCTGATGTGGCGAGGAAACCCGCGTCAATCTGTTTCTGTACCTCCTCTTTGATTTTGATGGCCCTGTCCGGGTGAGCCCGTCTCAACCTCTGTTTTACTGGCGGATATTCTGATCTCAACGGTAAATGATGTTCCACGATGTGGGTATCCAACCCTGGCATATCCTGATAGGACCAAGCAAATACATCGGGGAATTCTTTGAGAAGCTTTACCAAACCCTATCTGGAAGTTAGACTGAGCAGTGCCCCAATCCTGATTTCTTTTCTCTCTTTTTTTGAAACTAAGTTTACCGTTTCCAACGGCTCTTTATGAGGTTCGATGGACCTTTCCTCCTGTCTGAGTAATCGGGAGATCTCTTCTGGAATTTCGTCGTCATTCTCTTCTTCAGCCCCAAATACCGGGAGCTCAAAGTTGGGAGAAGGCATCGGATCGTATATTTCAACGGGGTTTAAAATAAGCAATTTGTATGATGTGATGATTTGTGTTTAGAAGAGATAGAGAAAATGCAAGGGTGTGTGCAGTGTATTTCTTTGAAAAACTGCTTGTTTATTATTATTGATTTGTTTTTTAGGATTACCATTTTCTGAAAAAACAAAAAGAGAAAACAACAATTAATGCGGAAATTACATAACGACGTTATTTTATTCATGAACAAGTCGATTCTTGAAACTACAGTCCTATAAAACAAAACTCTGTGGCTTTGGGCGAAGCGAAAAGGGAAATTTACAGAAAGTGAGCCCTATCAAAACATCTGTTTCACCTGGGTAGGGTGAAAGGTTAAAGTAAAGACGGCAATTACTTTGACTTATGAACAATCTTTGGAACATCGACAGCAACCCATTGGCGGCGAACTCCTCGGTGAATCACAAAGTCTGGCACCTTCCTTGATTTGTCTTCAGAAATAACGTTGATTTCTGGTGGAGCAGGATCATTGGAATCTGTCTCCCAGGCAGAGTTGTCATAGGAAGATTCATCTGTTGCATTTAGCATAACATTGGTGCTCTCAGACAAATCTCCCCATCCAGTTGGCTGGATGTCTTCGAACCTGATACGAGAGCTTTCGGGAGCAGTGTACTTGACCAGATAGTCGTATTTTCCACTCGGTTGTCCCAAGGTGTCCCACACTTCTTCGGAACTGGAGAAGTCATCTCTTTCGATGACGTTGACCTCTGGAAAAGCATAGTTAATGAGTTCTAGTCCTGCAAATGTTGCAAATTCATCGTCGCACTGGACGTTTTCTGAATGACCTAATTGTTGATCCCATGACATGGTGGGGACGCAGGTATTATTTTCAATGACGCTCAGCTGATTTTCATTATTCGGCTGACTCTCTTGCCCCAAGTTTCCTGGGTACGGCTGCCACATTGGCAGGCCATCCATCGGGCCATAATAGTTGTGGTCAAAGTTGTCCTTCATCAGAGTGTCCTCCTCTAATGAGTTTGGTGGAGCACGGCATCCTTCAGGATCACAATCTCCGTATATCATTTCGACATCTGACCTCGGTATAAATCTCAGACTCTGTGTAGGAAAGCAAAAGAGCATAGGCACCTCTTCCTGAGACATATAACCGTCCTTGTTAAGATAGGACTCTCATTCTTCCTCCATATCAGAGGAATCATCTTTATTGATGGTATACACTTCTTGAGGCACTGGGTGAAGGAAACCTCCACTTTGGAAGAATTCTTGAATGGGATGAAGACTTTCATCGGTGGTAGTAGCTGTCTGGGTACAGGTTGCAGAAAAACCAAGACCCTTCCTTGTTTTATTGTCAGTAGGAATGACTAGCTGTCCCCATCCTGTTGTATTGGTACTCTTGACCGCTTTGATAGCATCTTTGTATGAGGAAATGGAAGTTCCCTCTTCGGATTGATTATCCTTGCTCACCGACAGTGCTTGGAACTGAGTTCCAATAACCTCCCCGGGTTCTATACCAGTAGATGATGATAAGTTACTCATGAGCAAGACTTGTTCTCCACAGACCGTGACGAGCTGGTTGTTCTGGACGAACTTTAACTTTTGGTGGAGGGTTGAGGTGACCACCCTAGCCTGATGTATCCAACGTCTTCCTAATAAACAACTGTGCGTTGCCCGAATGTCCATGACCTGGAAAGCGGCTTGGAAAGTGTGAGGACCAATAGTTATGGGAAGGTCGACCTCGCAGATAACCGTTTTCCTGGACCCGTCAAATGCTTTGACCACGACCTCACTGGTTCTCATCGGGGGTCCTTTGAAGGATAATTGCATCAAAGTGGACTTTGGCATAACATTCAGGGCTGACCCTGAGTCTACCAGTACGCTGGCTAAAGCATCGCCCTGGCAGCTGACCGTGATATTGAGCGCCATGTTATGACGGCGACCCTCTTCAGGTAACTCCTCATCACTAAATCCCAAGTTATTACAGGAAGTGATGTTAGAGACAATGCTATCGAACTGTCTGATTGTTACATCCTGTTCTACAAAGGCTTGCTCCAAGACTTTCTGTAGAGCCTCCCTGTGCGCTTCTGAACTGAGTAAAAGTGACAGCACATAGATCTTTGAAGGAGTTTGCAATAGCGGATCAACAATGTTGTATTCACTCCTTTGGACGAGCTTCAACATCTCATCGTTGTTTTTTGAAAGGTCGGGATTACTGGATTGACCGACCGGTGGATTGGGAACTCCTGTCTGAGGTTCATTTTCTTTGTTAAGTTCTCCAACTCCTCGGTTGAAGATTCGACCACTCCGTGTTACTCGAATGATGTCTACAATATTCACGACGGAGGGTAATGGAATTTCCTTTCCATTCTCGACTGTTGTTGCACCGTATTTGTAAGGGATAACCTTAGTTGATTCATATGGTAATGGTCCTGGTAGATAGATGACTATGAGAGCCTTCTGATTTTTCTGACCATCGTAAGCAATTTCGATCCGTTCCTGGTTGGAAACTCTCGATTCGTCAAGCAGAGGAATGATGGTACAAACAACCCTAGCCTTCTGATGATCAGAGATTACGACAACATCCTCAATTTGATCAGCGAGGTAGTCCGTCGCCCAGTTGATGGGTCTGGAACCCGGATATGGGCGAATCTCTCTATGATCCACCTGACCCTGAAGAGCTGCTTGCACAAGGTAACATTCTTGGTTACTTTCCGAACAGACTCTACAACGTTCATAGTTGTGTGGTGGCACCTGGCCACGCCTGCTTTGAATACAATGTAACCTCACTAGGTCAGTTTCCATAGATCGAACGTCCCAACTTTGATGCCGAGTAGGGTTCCCGTTGGTAATACTAATTTGCTGGGTGTCTTCATCCATATAGATTGGAAGCCACCAGTGGTTCAACAAGTGCTGAAGGGTTTCCTGGACAAGGGCATAGCCTTGATCATTTTCGCAACCCGCCCTACAGCTCTGATAATCATGTGATACCAGGAATCTGAGCCAGACCTATTTAGCATGTAACTCCACCAGGCTGGTATTCATCAAGCGAATATCAAAGATTTGAATCATGTTGATCTGATAGGGATTCCTATCATGGTAGTCCTGGATCCATCCAAGATCCATCTGATGCTGGAGGGCCTCTTGTATAAAAGAGCATCCCTGTTTGTATACCGAGCAAGTCAGACAGGAACTGTAATCGTACCACAGCAGATTATGATATTGGCTTTGCCTGGAATGCATCGCCACCAAGTTGACATTCATTACACGGATGTCGTGGTTCTGAATGATGTTAGAATTCGTGTAAACCATGTTAACTCCACGAAATTGGTGCTCTTGGATCCATCCGGGATCCATTTGTTCCTGTAGAGCTGATTGCACCACAGAACATCCTCGATTGCTTTTAGAGCAGATATCACACTGGTGATAGTTATGAGGTGGCACCTGGCCATATCCACTATGTCTGCAATGCATCTTGACCAAGTTGGCCCTTAATAAGAGTACATCATGAATTTGATAGACGTTGTTAGTCTCTCCCTCTATCAAATTGATTGTAGCTTTCTCGTGTTGAGGCAGCAGGTTTGTGAGAACATTAGGATTCGTATCCTTGAAAGATAAGACCTCGCTCCTAACAAGCTTTTGCATGTCGGGTTTGAAATTGAGACAGTTCTCTATGTTATGCCCCGATCCTCCTTGATGGTAAGGGCAAGTCTGATCCACCTTAAACCAAAAAGGCGGATTTTCCGGTACTGTAAGAGGGGACTTAGTCTAGACATGCCCCTTAGCCAGTAGTAACGGAAATAGTTCTGCGTACGATACGGGTATAGGATCAAATCCTGGTGGCCGCGTTGTACGGTTGTTATTGTATGGAGGACGAGCCTGCTGAAGAGGTTGTTGAGTCCTTTGCTGATTAGGTTGGCTCTGCGCAACCTGAGGTTGATACGTAGAAATAGGCGCAGGATTAATAGCAGGAGTCACAGCCGCTACCGGCTGATAACGTCGCCTTTGCTTTCTGAGAGAGATATTCCCAATATCTTGCTCTTTTTTCTTAGGGAGAGAACTACCGTATCGTTTTGTGCTACTTGATGATCCAGTGTCTTTCACTAGACGTCCTTCTCAGACGGCTTCCTCAAGACGAACTCCCATACCGACCATCTCGGTGAAGTCACTGGGTGCACTGGCAACCATTCTGTCATAATAAAACGAGCTTAAGGTCTTTAAGAAGATCTTTGTCATCTCTTTTTCCTCAAGAGGTGGACAAATTTGAGCGGCAATTTCACACCATCTCTGAGCGTATTCCTTAAAGGTTTCTTTGTCCTTTTGTGACATTGATCTGAGTTGATCTCTGTCGGGTGCCATGTCCAGATTGTATTTATATTGTTAGACGAAGGCAGTGCCAAGATCTCTGAAAGTGATAATCGTAGCACGGTTTAAACCCATGTACCATTTTAGGGCGACACCGGTTAAACTATCCTGAAAGTAGTGAATCAGTAAATCCTGATTCTCTGTCTGAGCTGACATTCGCCGAGCGTACATCACCAAGTGACTCTGGGGGCAAGAGTTACCCTTGTATTTTTCAAAGTCGGGCACCTGGAATTTGTGCGGGACTTTCACATTAGGGACCAAACAGAGGTCCGCTGCGTCATTTCCAAATAAATCCTGACCGCGAAGGGCCTGCAGTTCTTTCTGCATTCCCAGGAACTGTTCCTGAAACTCATTCATTCTTTCGAACACGTTATCGTTTCCACCAGAAGGTATCTGTGGAATCTGTCCTTCCGGGACAGTGTGTACCACGGGTGGTGGTATAGTCATTATGGCCGAGACTCTCGGTGCCTCCCGAAGTTTGTAACCTTTAGGAATTACTGTCATGCCCCTGGCATCTTCGCTTTCCCGAAGTTTCTAACCTTCAAGCCCAGCGGTTCCTGCTGCGGTTCCCCGATCCTCATTGATCGGCAGAACATATCCTTCCGGGATATAGTTAAGTGGCATGCCCTAGGGACGATCTTTTGGAATTTTGTGCCTAGGATCGGACTTCTCCACTATGGGCGTTGAGTTGATCTCCGAGATCACAGTCCTTTGTAGGTGAGCTTCTGCCATGGCTTGCATGTCGTTATGAAGCTTTCTCATATCCTCTCTTAGAGCATCGATCTCTTCTCTCAACTCTCTATTCTCTTCCTCAAGATCATCCATCTTTTTCTGACGATTGACCCGAGTGCTGTACGAATGAGACAGTTTGACTCTAGAACCGAGACACAAACGTGAGATTCGTAGGTAAGAAGAATACGTGACGTGAGAATGATGAATGCAATGATTATATTAATTATTTTTTTGTTTAATCAAAATAAACTTCGACAATTAGATTGTAAATATAAAATAGTGGGGAAACCCTGTTTTATTGAATTCAAAGGATTGCGAAAATAGAAATACAGTAGATTACAAGGTGCGGAAACAAAAATCTAAGCTAAGGGGTCCCGAGTCCTCTCTGGGGAGAAACCGGGTGCTGATTCTGGTACTTTCCTTTTCTTGGACCGGGGCTCTTGGGTCGTTGTCGGGTTGTCATTCCTTTGCCAAGTGAAAGGAACGAGCAAATTCCTTTGGTCATCCTGATTTTCTACAGCATGTTACTCTAAAATCTCAATCAGAGCATCCTTATCTTTTAGCAGTCGCTGTATTTTGGTACACTCTACATTGAGGGTGCGGTACTTGTTCTTCCAAGACCTCCTCTCCTGTTGAACTTTGTTGAGAGTAACCTGAAGTTTTTCCGTTTCAGTCATGAAGTACATGACATATTCCCTCGGCGGAAGAACTCCGTGACGAGGATAAGGCATCTTTAGCTTGAGCGCTCTAGTTTGTACCCAGTGGAGATAAGGCTCCACCGAGACACAGTCCGGTTTTCCTAGAGACTCTCGTCCTTTCTTATGAACATGTTTCCAAGCGTGCACTATTTCCATCTTTAGTGCTCTTTCATTCTCTCCTTCTTTGAAGAAAAGACCTTCCAGATGAGCATTACGCGGGACATGCCTCATCAGATATCCAAATTGACGACAAACCAATACTGGATGGTAGTTGATTCCTCCCTTAGTTCCTATGAGGGGTACGTTGGGGAAGTTTCCACAATGATCAATGATCTTGATCCCGTCATAAATCCTATTGCACCAATCTATATCAGAGTTGGTGAGGGACATGATTTTTTGTGACCAACGTAAGGCATTCTTATGATCCCAAAACGCAGCAGACTTAGGCAAATGGGAGATAAACCATTTATATAACAGGGGTACACAGCACGTGATCGTCCCTCTGCTGTACAAATTTCCTAAGTGTACAGAATGATACGCGTCCGTGAGCAAAGTTGGCACAGGGTTTCCAATGAGAAAAACCTTAATGGCGTTGATATCGACGAAGCTATTAATGTTGGGAAACAGAAATAACCCGTAGGTGAGTAAGACAAAGATGCTTTCAAAAGCAGTCATGTTCCCTATACTAGCAAAGTACAGAGCCTTCTTTGTCAGGAACTGGGCTGGCAAACCTGGGAGCCCACCCTTGGTGGTCATGTGAGTCTTGATTTCTGACTCATCCAAATAGATTGCTCTTGCAATGGTCTGATCCTTTGGAATTTCTTCCAGTCCAGAAAAAGGAGCTCGATCAGTAATATGTAAATCGGTTAAGTGAGAATACTCCTCCAGCGTTGGTGCGAGCTGGTAATCCGGGAATCTGAAACAGTGATAGACCGGATCGTAAAACTGAATGAGTGCCTCCACGATTCCTTCAATCATATGGACTCTTAACAGAGGTAACAGACCTCCGTACTTGGCTCTGAAAGCTTCAGGGTTAGTGATCATCATCACTAATCCTCTCAAACCCTCTAGTTTTGGAACCCTGAAGGTATACTTATGAGTTCTCTTTCTACCGAAGTCCATGAGCGCAAACTTTTTCTATGACATTTGCAATCATTGTCTTAGTTTAATTTGAAAAATAGAGACTAGAAGAGAAGTTTTTCTTTGATGTAATGTTTTTTAGATGAATGCATGAATGCAGCACACAAAAACATATAAAAAATATGGGGTCAAAGGGTCGGTGTCATGAAGTCAAGGCTCTACCCCCCCCCCCCCCCCCCAAAGGTTTATACTAGTGATTTTTGTACCTGTCTCTCAAAATCATCAGTTCTTGTCGAGAAAACAACAGCGGGCCGGGAACCGTGCTAGGTGATGTTTTTCGAAGAACCATCAGAAGAGGGTGGTATCGCGTGACAACCATTTCCAATAGTTTCCGCACCACTAAAAGAGGTTTTTCCTAGGTGTATACTCAATCTTTCCACATGCGGCATCACACGCATTCCCATTAGCAGAAAAATAAACACAGATATCAATTAGAAAAAGCAGTATATATATTTGTCCTAAAGTCCTAGACTTTAAAGAGCTATGAATCATATGTTCCTGATAAAAATGGCTCCCCGGCAGAGTCGCCATTCTGTGGTACCTTCCCAACTTTAAAGGTTTTGACCTAAGATCCTAGTGAAGTCAACAAAAATCCTATCCTAGCGAAATCCCCAAAGAAAGAAAGGAAAGAAAAGAGCCCCACGGTGGGCGCTACTTTTCTGTGGCACTTTTTAAGGTTTCTTCTTAAGAGATGGGAAGAGAACAAGATCTTGTTGTATAAACTTGTTGATTTCCACTCCCCAGTGAAGTTTCCATTTTTCTGTGGAAAATGGTGACGAATGATGACTAAGGTGAGATAGATCCTAATGACACTTCCCCAGTGAAGTCGCCATTTTTTCTGTAGCGCGAATTTTTGGACGTGGTTGCGAAGCACTATCGCCTTTTGGGTACTACAGTTCGATTCAATTTTTATCCTATTGAAGCTGATGAAGGAAGGGAAATAGATGTCTCCAATTAACCCTGCTTGCATACTGAGTTTAAACAGATGACTGTTGGTTTACATATGCTATTGAGATTGTGGGTCTCTCTTAAGTTATTTTGTTAAAATAGTGCCTGGGTGATTGGTGGGAGTTTAAGACTGATGCTTTTCAATTGGTATGTGAGGGTATGGGATTTGGGTTTTGGATTAGTGTGCTCGCTAAGATCTTTCTTTCAATCTTATGCCTACGTATTCCCGTTTACCGAAACAGGGAAATCAGAGCGATCGTAGTTCCTCCTATTCTATGGGAGGAAATGGTGTTTTGGTGTCTTGTTCAAAGCCCAAGACGTGAAGCTGAAAAGGTGGTTTATATCTTGTTCAAAGCCCAAGATGTGAAGTTGAAAAGGTGGTTTATATCTTGTTCAAAGCCCAATATGTGAAGCTAAAAAGGTGTTGTCTTTAGAGAGAATTTGTCATCTCTAAAGGGGGTTTGTGTATCACAGTTGTTGGGTGACTGACTATAAAGGAGGATTACTTTAACCGGGATATGTGAATCCTAGCAATGACATAATTTCCTTTATAAGGGGTTTTAACCTGAAGGAGAGACTTTAACTCAGTGTAGAGCAATGTCATCTTTCCTTAGGAATTTCTCATGCTAAAAGAGGGACAGTGGCGTGGATGTAAATAATCTAGAGGCTTGTCGCTTACAGCAATTAGATGAAAGGAGTTGTTGATGTTTGTATCCTGTGAACGAGGTGTGACGCCCCCAATCTATACCCCCAATTAATTAAAGCAGTAAAAGAAAATTCAAAATTTCATCAGAGTATATTTAAATTATCATGGCATAGACGGGGAGAATCACATTATATTGAAACAAATCATACAACACCTGCTCATAAAGATATGCAACAGTGGGGTAGCAATCAACAGAGGAACTCAATTCCTTACACCCACATTTCAGATTTTAGAATAAAAGCGGAAAATATAAAATTGAATATCATATATATATATATATATATATATATATAAATATATATATATATATATATATATATATATATATATATATATATATATCACTTAAAAAGTTTGTCATACATCAAGTTATACATGCACAAGCCAAAAGATATATATACATAATACACAATAATCACAAACGGCCTCCCTAACTACCCGGTGTCACATATCAGAGCCGACCGACAAAAGAATGAAGTCCTAAGCTTCACAAAAAGACCTCCAGCAACTCTAATCTGCAATGCCTCATAGAGCATTATAAAACAGCAGAAGGGTGAGAAAGACAATCATCATATAATTGCATATAATTATATATAACACCAAAAATACACATATATACGGTTCTCACCACAACTCACGTCATAATTCAAACACAATACAACACAATGTATAATTCATATTTCCTTCACCACGGTATACCAACCATGCACAATACAAGTATCACCAACACATATCCATATATCAATTTATCAATTTTATCCACAATTCCACACATAAACAAACCATTAATGATTTATGCAAAGCAAGAGACCGACACAACAACTCTATGCATATGCACATGCGGTACCGTCTTCCAATGTTTCTCATCACTAGTTCACTCAGGAACTCTACTGGAATCATCGCTCGTTACATCACTGTAACTCCCCGTCGGGCATACGATGTTCCCCGTTGCTCACACCCCATACGGGCACACGACGTTTATGGATCGCTCACACCCCACACGGGCACACGACCCGATCGCTCACACCCCACATGGGCACACGATCGTCTATAATCATCGCTCACACCCCACACGGGCACACAACATTATAGCGGATTCCCTCTGGAACCAAACCGTCACTCAGGACATCACAACAGTGCATATCATGATGCTTGGCATACAAGGACTCATGACATTCAACTACACATATAAATGCATTCATCTCCATCAACAAAATCACACTTGCACTTAAGCCCAAAACAATGCATTTAATTGCCATATGGCCACAAATCATCACCATGCCATCTAAACACATGCATTTACATCATACAACAGCACCTTGCATGATACACATCAATTACTCACGATTACAACGACAAAAGTCGACACTCCGACACTATTCCAAATTCCCGACATAATTAAATCGGCTAATAATTTCCAAATCATCATAATAAGAAAGTACAGCTCAAAAGTTTTCCAACGATACCAAGAATATAAAAATAGGATAAACGGAACCCAAGTTACGAAAGAAAAACGAAAACGATATTTTGAAAAGTCCCATTTTACAATTTTTCCTGGCCATACGCGTACGGCCCCTTGTCATACGCGTACGGAAGAACCTCATACGCGTACTATACGCATCTCACCAGAAGGCCGGGAAAAGTGACATCTCATACGCGTACTGGCTCCAAAACTCGCCAATGATACGCGTATCGCCAAGGCCCATACGCGTATGAACATGCCTCATACGCGTATGATCTGGGCAAAACCATAAATTCTGCAGGTTTTTGCCGTTACGGGTTTCACACCCAAAATCCTCCAAATCATCATCCAAATTCAGAAAAACACCAATTTAAGGTACAACAATACATATCCAACATGTATGAACAACAAGGAACACAACTACATGAGTTTAAACACATTTGAAATCAATTTTTTCCAATTTCTAAACATTATGATTTTTACTATAATCTCCATTTTAATCCAATAACAATCAACAAACACACATACATAATCATGCACAAGCATATAATAATCGAGTTTCGCACCCTTACCCGATTTAATCGCGTTTAGAAAAGTCGGGAGATCGATTCCTTGATTTCCATGTTTTTCTCACTATTTCTTCTCTTCTTCTCTTTTCTTTCCCTTTTCCTTTTTCTCTTTTTCTTTCTCTCTATTTTTCTCTCTTTCTATTTTCTATTCTTTCTAACTTAAGGAAAATATCATGAAATGACCAAAATACCCCCACACTCAATTATCTCGCAAACGTTCCCGAAACGCGATAAAATATCACAACATTGAAAAATAACATATTTCCAAATAAAAGTCGAAAATAAAATAAAATAATCAAAACGACTCAATTAAATAAAAATACTAAAACTGCGGCGTTACAACTCTCCCCCACTTAGAAATTTTCGTCCTCGAAAATATACCTGAGACGAACAACTCTGGATACGACTCCCGCATCCGACTCTCTAACTCCCAAGTCAAATTGCCCTCAGCAGCGCCTCCCCATGCCACTTTCACAAGCGCAATATCCTTGCCTCTTAACCGCTTCACCTCGCGATCCAAAATCCTAACTAGTAATGCCTCAACCGTAAGGTTCTCCCTTACCTCAACCTCATCCATCGGAATCACATGCGACGGATCCAAAACATACTTCCGAAGCTGTGAAACATGGAACACATCGTGAAAATTCGACAGATTCGGCGGCAACGCCACACGATAAGCCACAGCACCAACTCTCGCGAATATCTGGTACGGACCAATAAACCGAGAAGTAAGTTTCTTCGACTTCAATGCACGACCCACACCCATTACTGGTGTAACTCTCATAAATACATGATCGCCCTCTTGGAACTCAAGATCCTTCCTTCTCCGATCATGATAACTGTTTTGTCTGCTCTGAGAAGCCTTCATTTTCTCACGAATAAACTTCACTTTTTCCGTAGTCTGCTGCACCAACTCCGGTCCAACCACCGTTCTCTCACCATATTCGTGCCAACACAACGGTGTTCGACATCTCCGTCCATATAACGCTTCAAACGGTGCCATTCCAATACTTGAATGAAAACTGTTATTATACGTAAACTCAATCAATGCAAGATAACTATCCCACGCACCACCTTGTTCAAGAACACACGCTCGCAACAAATCTTCCAATGACTAAATCGTCCTCTCCGTCTAACCATCCGTCTGCGGATGATAAGCCGAACTCAATCTCAATTTAGAACCCAACGCCTTCTGTAAACTTTCCCAAAATCTCGAGGTAAACCTAGGATCTCGATCCAAAATAATACTCAACGGAACCCCATGCAACTTCACAATCACACTGACGTAAATCCCAGCCAACCTCTCCAAAGAAAAACTGATGTCAATCGGAATGAAATGAGCCAATTTAGTCAGCCTATCTACAACCACCCAAATAGCATTATGCCCTCGCTGTGTATTCGGAAACCCTGTTACAAAATCCATCGAAATGCTATCCCATTTCCACTCAGGAATATCCAACGGTTGCAACAAACCACTAGGCCTCAGATGTTCTACCTTCGATTTCTGACAAGTCAAACATGCATAAACAAACTGAGCCACATCTCTTTTCAATCCAGACCACCAGAAAATCTTCTTCAAATCCTGATACATCTTATTCGCTCCCGGATGTATACTCAAATTACTCCGGTGTCCTTCCTCCAAAATCATCTTTTTCAACTCCGCATCATCAGGAATACAAATTCTACCTCGGAACCTCAAAACATCATTAATATCCACTTTAAAATCACTATTCGCATCTTTTTCTCCCACCAACATCAAATCCACAAATTTCACATCCAGCTTTTGTTTCTCACTAACAGTCATCAGAAATTCATTAGTAATCGTTAGCATCCCAAGCCTTACGCTATCCGACGTCACTTCACAACCCAAACTCAAGTCTCTAAACGATTCCAAAAGTTCCCACTCCTTAACCATTAAAGCGGACATATGTAACGATTTCCGACACAACGCATCGGCTACCACATTAGCTTTACCAGGATGGTAATTCAAGCCAAAGTCGTAGTCCTTAAAAAATTCCAACCATCTCCGTTGCCTCATATTCAATTCCTTCTGATCAAACAAATATTTTAAACTTTTATGATCACTAAAGACTTCAAACCTTGCACCGTAGAGATAATGCCTCCAGATCTTCAACACAAAAACCACAGCCGCTAATTCAAGATCATGAGTAGGATAATTCTTCTCATGCACTCTCAATTGTCTTGAAGCATAAGCCACCACCTTACCTTCTTGCATTAGAACACCACCTAGACCAATCAAAGACGCATCACAATAAACCACAAATGGTTCATTAGGATTCGGCAAAATTAAAATCGGAGCTGTCGTCAATCTTCTCTTCAGCTCATTAAAACTTTCTTCACACCGAATATCCCAAATGAACGCTTGCCCTTTACAAGTCAACTGGGTCAAAGGAAGTGCTAGCTTAGAAAAACCTTCAATAAACCTTCGATAATACCCAGCCAAACCCAAAAAGCTTCGAATTTCAGTAACATATCTCGGAGCCTCCCATTGTAGAACTGCTTCTACTTTAGATGGATCCACAGCAATACCATTACCTGAAATTACGTGCCCAAGAAAACTCACTTCCGACAACCAGAATTCACACTTGGACAATTTGGCAAAAAGCTTTCTTTCTTTCAAAACTTGCAAAACAATACGCAAATGCTCCGCGTGCTCTTCCCGAGACTTAGAATAAATCAAAATGTCATCAATAAACACCACCACAAAACGATCCAACTGCTCGTGGAAAATACGATTCATGTACTCCATGAACACACCTGGCGCATTAGAAACCCCGAACGGCATCACAGAATATTCATAATGACCGTATCGTGTCCTAAAAGCCGTCTTCTGAATATCTTCCTCCTTCACCCTAATATGATGATACCCTGACCTCAATTCAATCTTACTAAACACACAAGCCCCAACCAACTGATCCATCAGATCATCAATTATTGGAAGAGGATACTTATTCTTAATCGTCACCTTATTCAACTGGCGATAATCAATACACAACCGCATACTTCCATCCTTCTTTTTCACCAATAAAACTGGAGCACCCCAAGGAGAAACACTAGGTATTACAAACCTCTTTTCCAACAATTCATTCAACTGCTTCTTTAACTCAACCAACTCAGATGCCAACATACGATAAGGTGCCATAGAAACAGGTCTAGTACCAGGAACTAGATCTATAGAAAACTCCACCTCTCTCTCTGGCGGCAAGTCTGAAATATCCTCAGGAAACACTTCAGGAAAATCACACACAACAGGAAACACATCAAGTAAAACTTGACTATCCACAGTCAAAGATGAAAACAACCCAAACAACTGAGCTTCATCCGCCAAAAGTCTCTTCAACTCTTTGGTAGATAAGAAACTCGAGTCTTCGTCTTCCTCAAGAGAAGGAAACCTTACCAACTTATGATAGCAATCAATATGAACCCTATTGAATTGCAACCAATTCATACCCAGAACCACATTAAAACCCTCCAACGGCAAACACACTAAATCCATTTCAAAGTCTTTACCATAAATGGTCAAAGGACAACTCAAACAAACCAAAGAAGTAGTTACTAACCCCATTGCTGGAGTATCAATAACCATCTCACCATCCATTAAAGACAACACAAGATTCAGACGCTTCACGCACTCAGACGAAATAAACGAATGAGTCGCTCCAGTATCAATAATAGCAACTAAAGGAGTACTATTAATAAAACAAGTACCTCTGATCAGACGATCTGGACTTGAAGTCTAAGTTCCCGCCAATGCAAACATTTTCCCACTAGCTGGAGCTTGCTTTGGTTTCGGACACTTCGTACTAATGTGACTAGGTTCCCCACAGTTGTAACATTTCACCACATTTTTCCTGGCACAATCAGCTGCAACATGTCCTACACCTCCACAATTAGTACACTTCCTCATATCCTTCCTGCACTCAAACTGACGATACCCCAACTCACCACATTTATAACATCTCAGAGGACCTGACATTCCTCCTCCACTTGACCTTTTCTCAAAATTTCCCCTTTGTTTACCCTTATCAGCTGGTGTTACATACGGACCACCACGGAACTGTTGCTTCCCTTTCCTCTCGCTCACACTCTTGTAATGAGTAGAACGAGCCTTACTATCCTCCTCATAAATCCTACAACAATCCACCAAATCAGAAAACCTCTGAATCCTTTGATAACCAATTGCCTGCTTTATCTCAGGACGCAATCCGTTCTCAAACTTTACACACTTAGAAAATTCCGCAGTCGCTTCAGCATAATGAGGATAAAACTGCACAAGTTCCAAAAACTTAGCAGTATAATCAACAATAGACATATTACCTTTTTCAGTTCCAAGAACTCGATTTCCTTATTTCCTCTTACATCTTCAGGAAAATACCTCCTCAGAAACTCAGTGTTAAACACAGCCCAAGTAATCTCTTCCTCTACAGCTTCCAACACATGACGTGTACTAACCCACCAATCATCAGCTTCTTCCAGTAACATGTGAGTACCCAGTCTCACCTTCTGATCCTCAGCACAATCCATCACTCAGAAAATCCTTTCAATCTCTTTCAACCAAATCTGTGCACTGTCAGGATCATATCTTCCCTTGAAGACAGGCGGTTTGTTCTTCCTAAACTCATCATTACCCGCAGCATTAGGTTCACCCTGCACAGCACGTGCCATAGCTTGCATAGCAGCAGCCAAAGCAGCATCATTCCTACCCACCATATTCTGTTCATTTCCAATAACAGCAACTATGGTTAAACAAACAGCTCACCCAAACACAACGACCAACAAGGACTGACACGAACTGGCTCTGATACCACTTAATGTGACGCCCCCAATCTATACCCCTAATTAATTAAAGCAGTAAAATAAAATTCAAAATTTCATCAGAGTATATTTAAATTATCATGGCATAGACGGGGAGAATCACATTATATTGAAACAAATCATACAACACCTGCTCATAAAGATATGCAACAGTGGGGTAGCAATCAACAGAGGAACTAGTTCCTTACACCCACATTTCAGATTTTAGAATAAAAGCGGAAAATCTAAAACTGAATATCATATATATATATATATATATATATATATATATATATATATATATATATATATATATATATATATATATATATCACTTGAAAAGTTTGTCATACATCAAGTTATACATGCACAAGCCAAAAGATATATATACATAATACACAATAATCACAAACGGCCTCCCTAACTACCCGGTATCACATATCAGAGCCGACCGACAAAAGAATGAAGTCCTAAGCTTCACAAAAAGACCTCCAGCAACTCTAATCTGCAATGCCTCATAGAGCATTATAAAACAGCAGAAGGGTGAGAAAGACAATCATCATATAATTGCATACAATTATATATAACACCAAAAATACACATATATACGGTTCTCACCACAACTCAAGCCATAATTCAAACACAATACAACACAATGTATAATTCATATTTCCTTCACCACAGTATACCAACCATGCACAATACAAGTATCACCAACACATATCCATATATCAATTTATCAATTTTATCCATAATTCCACACATAAACAAACCATTAATGATTTATGCAATGCAAGAGACCGACACAACAACTCTAGGCATATGCACATGCGGTACCGTATTCCAATGTTTCTCGTCACTAGTTCACTCAGGAACTCTACTGGAATCATCGCTCGTTACATCACTGTAACTCCCCGTCTGGCATACAATGTTCACCGTCGCTCACACCCCACACGGGCACACGACCCGATCACTCACACCCCACATGGACACACGATCGTCTATAATCATCGCTTACACCCCACACGGGCACACGACGTTATAACGGATTCCCTCTGGAACCAAACCGTCACTCAGGATGTCACAACAATGCATATCATGATGCTTGGCATACAAGGACTCATGACATTCAACTACACATATAAATGCATTCATCTCCATCAATAAAATCTCACTTGCACTTAAGCCCAAAACAATGCATTTAATTTCTATACGGCCACAAATCATCACCACGCCATCTAAACACATGCATTTACATCATACAACAGCACCTTGCATGATACACATAAATTACTCACGATTACAACGACAAAAGTCGACACTCCGACACTATTCCAAATTCCCGACATAATTAAATTGGCTAACAATTTCCAAATCATCATAATAAGAAAGTACAGCTCAATAGCTTTCCAACGATACCAAGAATATAAAAATCGGATAAACGGAACCCAAGTTACGAAAGAAAAACGAAAACGATATTTTGAAAAGTCCCATTTTACAATTTTCCTGACCATACGCGTACGGCCCCTTGTCATACGCGTACGGCAGAACCTCATACGCGTACTATATGCATCTCACCAGAAGGCCGGGAAAAGTGACATCTCATACGCGTACTGGCTCCAAAACTCGCCAATGATACGCGTATCGCCAAGGCCCATACGCGTATGATCATGCCCCATACGCGTATGATCTGGGCAAAACCAAAAATTCTGCAGGTTTTTGCTGTTACGGGTTTCACACCCAAAATCCTCCAAATCATCATCCAAATTCAGAAAAACACCAATTTAAGGTACAACAATACATATCCAACATGTATGAACAACAAGGAACACAACTACATGAGTTTAAACACATTTGAAATCGATTTTTACCAATTTCTAAACATTATGATTTTTACTATAATCTCCATTTTAATCCAATAACAATCAACAAACACACATACATAATCATACACAAGCATATAATAATCGAGTTTCGCACCCTTACCCGATTTAATCGCGTTTAGAAAAGTCAGGAGATCGATTCCTTGATTTCCAAGTTTTTCTCACTATTTCTTCTCTTCTTCTCTTTTCTTTCCCTTTTCCTTCTTCTCTTTTTCTTTCTCTCTATTTTTCTCTCTTTTCTATTTTCTATTCTTTCTAACTTAAGGAAAATATCATGAAATGACCAAAATACCCCCACGCTCAATTATCTCGCAAACGTTCCCGAAACGCGATAAAATATCACAACATTGAAAAATAACATATTTCCAAATAAAAGTCGAAAATAAAATAAAATAATCATAAAATAATCAAAACGACTCAATTAAATAAAAATACTAAAAATGGGGCGTTACACGAGGAACAATTTTGATGCTAAATGGTTGATTGACTCAACCAGGGTTTTTCTTATACAAAGCCTAATAGGAGGCTATTGGCCCAACAAGAGGGTGTTTTTATGTGTCTCGTACGAAGCCCGAGAGAGAGGCTAAAAGGGTTTGACTCAACAACAGAGTGCTTTTAGATGTGTCTTGTACGAAGCCCAAGACGGAGGCTAAAGGTTGACTCAACAAGAGAGTGTTTTTGTATCTCGTACGAAGCACGAGATGGAGGCTAAAGGGGGATTGACTCAACAAGAGAGTCTTTTTGTATCTCGTACGAAGCCCGAGATAGAGGCGAAAAGGATTGTTGTTTCAGTTAAGTGACAGGTCCAGTAGGTTAGTTAAAAGAGAAAATCAGTTCTTATAAAGAGACTGATTAAAGGTAAGGCTATGATTTGGGGTTGATCAGATCAGGGTTATTTCCTGTTCTTTAAGGAAATGGGGAATCCAGAGGGTTTATAGACTATCCAAGTCTATGGGTGTTTTTCCCTACTTGAGAATGCCTTCGAGGCTCAAAGAGATTTAGACTGTCCAAGTCTGGAGTTTTATCTTTTGTACTATGCTTAAAGAAATAGTAGTAGTACATTTACGGTAGAAAGATCTAGACTCTTCGAAAGACTATTCTATTAAGATGACTAATTTATGTTCCTATACCTCTAGGAGGTCGTCGGGACAATTTGTACGAAGCCCAAGAGGAGGCTGGAAACTTTTAAGAAGCCGAGGGATAATTTGTACGAAGCCCAAGAGGAGGCTCTCTTCCCGAAGGAAGAATCCTTATACGAAGCCTAAGAGGAGGCTGTGAATACTTCTAAGAAGCCGTAGGGTCCTTGTACAACGCCCAAGACGAGGCGGGGATGCTTTTAGAAAGCCTGTGGGTCCCCAAACCCCGAGAAATTCAAGACAGGCTATTCACAGAGAATAGATCAAGCCAGGAAAGTTCGAGAATTTGGAAGAAACTCAAGAGATGCCATTCACGGAGAAAAGATAATCTCTGGGGAGTAGAGTTTCTTTGACGATTTCTAAGGGTGACAGTCTGAGAAAGGGTTCACCGAGAATGCTGTCTTTCACGTCTCCATATTGTTTAACCCCAAGAGGAGGGAAGACTGTATCTGGTAATCCTATGGGGGATTTAGTTTTATCTATTTAAGAGTGATCAACAGGGCTTAGTGCTAGACGTAGTTGCCGGGGAAACTCTAAATATCTATACTAGTATTACACAGTTGATATGAGTTTATGAAAGAAGACTTACAGTGAAACAGCCCCACAATACAGTTATATGTATATGAAAGCGAATAAAGAAAGCATATAAACATTTACTCGGTTGTAGAGCTTCCATGCTGTTTGGTTAGTTGCTCAACAAAGAAAGATTGAAAACAACAGTATATTTAAAATTTAAAGGAGAAAGTATTTTGAAAAGATGTTGGGGCTTACAGCTCAAGGAGAGGCCCAAGGTTTATCAGTGATCGCACTGTCGTTTTGTACAAAGGGACTTATACAAGTGACTGAGGCCCAAAACATTTTCTGTACAAGGGGATGGGTCTTACACTCTCTCAATAGGCCCAAAAGATTTATTTTTGTACAAGTGGCGGGGCTTATAGCTCAAGGAGAGGCCCAGGGTCATTTGTTTGAAAATGGCGATCGCGCCGAGATTTTCGAAAACGCGTTAGGTCTTATACAATGCATTGAGGCCCAAAATGGTTTGGTTTTCAAAGGGGGTTGGTTCTTACACTCTAATAGAGGCCCAAAATATTTTAAATGGGTCTTATAGCTCGAGGAGAGGCCCAAAGTTTGTTTTTCAACGGACGATGATCGCGTCGAACTTTTTGAAATACAACGGGACTTATACAATAAGTGAGGCCCAAAAAGTTTTGTATTTACAAAGGATTGGGTCTTACACTCTATTAGAGGCCCAAAAGTGTTTGAAATTGTTTGATGAGGGTGAAAATCAAAGAAACCCTAATTTGTTATTCTTTAAAAGTAAATATTTAAAGAAAATCAAATAAAATACCAATTAAGTTTGAATAAACCATTTGTGATTTCTGTTTAAGGTTTGAGAAATGAGGGATTAATCACAAGGTTAATTAAAACTCATTTGGTTTTGATTTTCAAAGTAAATATTCACTTTTAAAATGTTTAAAAACATAAAAAAGGAATTTATTCACAAAAATACTAATTATATTAAATAATTAATTTAAACTTAATTTTTTTGTGGAATAAAATATTTCAATATTTTTGTGATTTTTTGCAAAAAGAACCAATCAAAAATAATTAAAATTGAAAGAGTTATTAATTTTCCAATTAATTAATAAAACATAAAAATATTGGAAAAATAGCAAAAATGTGAGAAAACACAAAATGGCATGGGTGGGGTTTGAATCCACGACCTCAAGGTTATAGGGCGCGCGTCTTACCACTGGGGTGGTGATACATCCATTGCTTGAAGTGAAACCACAAATATACAAGGCATGTCTTGTTTTCTAGGCCTGGCCAAGGCAAGGCAAGACAAGTTTTGCCAAGAAACGGGAAGGTCCATAACTTTCTCATTTCTCAATGTTTGGGGACAAAATTTATATGCATCTGGCCTAGAATTTCACAAAGAATCCAATGGTGGTGGTATTTTTTCAGATCATACTCCCTCCTCAAAACTCGATAGTGGTTTTGAAAAAGGCCTATAATTGCATTTTCTATGCTACACTTTGATACAGGCATGAATTACATGATGAATTGGTTCAAACACAACATATATAACATGTATGAGGTGTGTATGATCACTGGACTTCAAAGTAAGGATGGCAATTTGGCCCATCCCCATTGGGTACCCAGAAAATTACCCACAAAGGGTAGGGTAAAAACCCGCAAAAATGGGTACGGGTACGGGCTCGGGTAATTACCCACTTAAATAAGGGGGGATTGGTGCGGGGATGGGCACCTTAGTACCCAGCCCGCCTCATACCCGCACAATATATATTTATATATTTTAATTTATATTATTATATAAAAGTAAATATTTATAAAATTAAAAAAAAAACATTAATTTTAAATTACTACATATATAATATACATGATCATTTATTTCATAATTCAACAATAAAATTTTTTAAAAACTTTTTAATATTTTTAAAAGCTTAAAATATTATGATATTTTATACTTGATATATTTATTTCTATTAGAAATGCGGGTAACGGGTACGGGTACGAGCACTTATATACCCATAGGGTACGGGGACGGGTGCCAATTTTGATACCCAAGCGGGTATGGGCTCGGGTACGGGGATTTTTTTCATGTCATTTCTTGATTAATCCTTTGTCTAAGAACTCTGAGAGGGCTGGAAACCCTAAATTTAATTGTAGTGGATGCTCACCCATCTTTGGGCAGACTACTGAGGTATGATGGTTCCTCCATATTGTGATGATGATTTTCACAATGATGGGAAATCTTAGTGGTCAAAATTTGGGGTATGACAGGAGGATACTGTTATACATTTAAGAGCGAGACTATCGCGAGAAGGGAGTCTGTTACAAATCATTCTCCAACAGAAAATTTTAATTTTCAAGGGAACATGAATTTTCCAGACAACCTTTAAGAGCAGCACTTCAGAAGCTTGAAATTCAAATCTTGGTAAATCGGTGATCAACATATCGTAACAGGAATGAACAGAGAAAAATTCTGTAGAGTCCAACTTCCTAACCCACACGTTCATCACTTCCCTCTTCGGCTGAACATGCAACAAGCAATTATGCAACAAGTTGGTCGAAACAGAATCAACCTCGTCTCTCCAGCAATTGGCAAAGTCCCAAACCCACTTGTCTTGATCCCAAAAACCATAATCAGCAACCGCTCCATTTTCATCAATAGCTGCATTAAAAAGACCAGGAAAATAATCCTTCAACAGTCGCTCCCCGCACCAGTACGATTTCCAGAACAGTAAACGAGTACCGCTGCCGAGCACAGTATTAGTAGCATTATGGAAGCTGTAAGAAGAACCTATGGATTTGGTGCCAAGAACATCATGCATCCAAAGAGATGCACCAGCAGGGAATGCGTCTGAGTCAGAGAGAGTTGCCCAGTAAGGGAGGCTGCCATAACGACGAGTCAAGAAATCCCGCCATAATTCGTTACCACCATCAACAAATTTCTAAAGCCATTTGGACATAAGTGCTTTATTGAGCAATCCAATGTGCTTGATTCCAAGGCCGCCCTTCTCAATGGAATTGCACATCTTTTTCCAACTAATCCAAGCGACGCTACTTTTACCCGCCGAACCGGACCAAAGGAATCTCCGTTGGATCGCAATAATTTCTCTGATTACTTTCGCATGAGCCTTGAAAAAAGACAAGTAATGTATAGGTAAATTGACAAGCACAGAGTTAAGTAAAGTCAATCTACCGCTGATTGACAGGTTTCTTCCAACCCAAGTGTTTAGGCGTACTTTTAACGAGTCCAAAACCGGATTCCAAAATGAAACTTTCCTATGATTCCCACCTATCGTAACACCAAGAAATATGAAAGGTATAGCGCCCGAACTACAAAATAAAAAAGATTCAGCGGCTTTAAGGAAAGAAGGTTCAAGCCCAATTCCGAAAATACGGCTTTTGGAGAAGTTGATTTTTAAGCTGGAAACAGCTTCAAATCCTCTAAGAATAACTTTCAAGGCCCAGATATTGTTATACCCTTCATCACAAAACAACAAAGTGTCATCGGCGAATTGCAATGAAAGATATTATTTACAGTGTATGTTTTTTTTCACCACAATATCCATTTTCTTAAATTGATTAATCCGATTCAAGTCTTGCCATCAATAAATCCAGTTCCCTCCTAATTATAATTGTGGGAATCAATCTGTAATCCTCCCTATCAAATTTCGCGTTAATCATCATTAAACCAATTAACGATTGATAGTATATATTTATTTTAAAATATAAAAAATTGTATCAACTAAAGTTAAAATTTATATTTAATTAATCATTTAAAGAGATAATTAATTTATATTTACATAATTAATTATATTTCTTAAAACAAAGCATATTTAAACTTTTTCTTGCTGATTTTCGGTCGAATTCAAGAAATATGTAAAGAGGAAGAAGATCTATTTAATACTCTTATTTTGTCCAAGAAATTAAACAATATGTAAACTTTGTAATTTAGTTTATTGTATTTTTGTCATTTAAAAGAATTTAAAAATATATAAAAATTTGTTTTTATTTCTAATTTGATTCATTGTTTTTCTTACCATCCTTTTCGTTTTAGTGTAATCATAAAATCTAAAATAAAGTTTAATTATTAATATTTAAAAAAAGTGTGAATTTAAAAAGTTATAATAATTTTATTTTTGACTACAAATTTGCCATTATTATTATTATTATTATTATTATTATTATTATTATTATTATTTTAAAATCTTAAAAAATCATTTATTTTAATTTTACTCTTTGATAACAAAAAAACTATAAAAAATAGAATTAAAAATATAGACAAATTCTAGAATTTTATCACCATTTCAAACAAAAGATAAATAAAAAATACAAAGTGAATATACAAAAAATTTGGATATTAACTTTTTTTTTATTGTTTGTCATCTTTCTTTTTCTTTTAAAAAAAATCCAAAAATAATAATGAAAGTAAAGGGTTTACTTATTTAGTCAATTAATTGACTATATATATATATATATATATATATATATATATATATAAAAGGATTTTTATTTTATTTTGTTTACCAATCTTATTTATTTTCTTTTTTTTTTTAACTCTAAACAATATTTCTTTTGAAAAAAAACTTTATTCTAATTAAGAACTTTTAGCTTTAACAAAACAAAAAGAAAAAAAAAAAAGAAAAAACAAATAGATTTAGCAAGTTTTTTTTTTTTCATTTTGAAAACAATTTGCTTAGCTCATTAATTGGGCCTATGGCCTTGATCATACACAATATTGTCCTTCTCACTAATGTTTTCTTGAGTTTAGTCTGTCTCATTCTCTACTCTACTGGATTTAATGTTAAAATTCATTTGGGCCTAAATGCAAGGGGGAATTATTCGATCCACACAATATTTGTTGAAACCTTGGCGCTATTGGAGAATTCTACCTGCCACCCCCCAATTAAACCTGACACCCCCATTTGTAGCGAAATACCGTATTTACCCTTTTGAAAATTATGAATTTTGGGGGATGGACCAGAAAATTTGAAAAATACCAGCAATTTCGAAATTACCAATAAAAATTACCGGGGATTTCGAAATTACCGGTAAAACTCCAGAAATTTTTGAAATTTTTTACACTACCGGAGATTTCAAATACTCCGAAATTTACAGAAAATTTCTGGGAATTTGAAACCCCCGGTAGTGTAAAAATTTTCAAAACAAAAAAAAGTGTAAATTTTTATACTACCGGTAATTTCAAATTCCCCAAAATTTCACTCAATACCGAAAATTTGAAAATTCCCGGTAGACAAATTTTTTTCACTTTCCACCTAAATTTTTCAGGGGCAATGTTGAAATTTTGATAGTTTGGGAGATTCCAGGTTTTATTGGGGGTGGGGGTTGGCAGGTAGAATTCTCGCGCTATATTGACTATGAGATGCACCATTTCATTTGCTCTTTTGCTAATATACTAGATTTGGATTTTTTTATCCAAATGCCACTATATTAAAAATATAGTACCAAAATGCCACAACTAAAATTTTTTTTTCTTTTAAAATGTCAATTTTTATGTATGTGCTCGGTCAACCATTGGACGATCCAATGGACTGACCCACGTGTAACACAAACTCGGTCATTCATTGGCCGAGTCAATGAAGGTTTTTTTTAATGTTTAAATTGTATAAAAATAATTTAATTTATATTATAAGATAATAAATATTATAAATGATATAATTTTTATTATATAAATTATATTAAATTGTTTAAAAATAATTTATTTAATATTATAATATTATAAATAAAATTAATTAATTTTTTTAATTAATATTGTAATATAATAAAATATTTCAATTTTCTTAGTAGTTAATATAATTTTATAATAAATATTTGTATAAAATATTATTAAAATTTAATTCATATTATCAAATAATACAATTTTAATCTTTTATTTATATTATTTATTTATTTATTTTTATCAATTACACATCAATAATTGCATGAAGATAAATTTTTTATATATAGCCTTGTGTGGGAACCTCTAGTTCTCATATCATTTACACCTATTTAATCATTTCACTCTGAAATATTTCTTCAAAAATGGAGTATTTTGCCAAACCAAATACTCTTCTTATCAAAAGAGATGCTCAATTGTGTTTTCGGCAATAAAGCATCCACTGAAGATCCAACTATGGAACACAATGACATTCGAGCATTTTCAGAGAAGCCTGGTGAATTGGTTAGATGGAGAAATTGGTGAACGTGAAAAGATTAAAAGAATTGAAAGGTTTGTTAAAGATGGAGAAACTCGGTCCTGGAAAGCTGTTAAAAACGACAATGATGTTGTTTTGATGATGTATGGACAAACTGATATTGTCTTGATGGCTGTAATCTCCTAGGTATGTTTAGATGTATAATCGTTATATTGTTTATCGCCTTGTTTTTTTAGGTGCGGTTTCTTTATTTTGTTGTTGCTGAAACTTGTCTTGATTATTAACTGAAAGTTGAATGACACAGGCATGTAATGAAATCTAAAACCTTGATGAAATGATAAATTAAAAAAACAAGCAAGATCATCTAGACGAGTCGGTTAGACGGGCTGACTACATTTGGACATTTTCTACGCATATGGCCTATTTCGCGACAAATCTCACACCTTCTTTTTCTTTTTCAACATCGTCCATTTCGGTTCTAATTCGAGTACTATTTGGACGCCCTTTCTTTTTCCTTCGCATTGTCTCATCATGGCAAAGAGTGTATCCTTCATATGTTGGCCAATTTTCTTGGTGTGGAAATCTAAGAAAGTTTTCCTTGTAGACTTTAAAAACACTCAGAATCTTGAAAACATCTGGTATGTGCATGGTGTGGTCCTGACGTATACTAGCACATGTTGCGGTTACATGGGAGCAAGGTAAATGAAATGCTTGAAATTTCCCACAATCGCACCACCCCTTCCTAAGATCAACGTTGAAAGTACCTAATGGTCAGCCATCGTTTTGATTAATTTTTCGGCCACCATAAAATAGAATCTCTCGCGATCAAATTGGATGACATTATGGCTGCTAGACTTACTCGCTTCTTCACCCATTCCTTTATTACAGTTATCCGTGAAAGATTGACCAGACGCCAGCATATTTGTCCAATCATGGCATCGTTTACCAAACAGCGATCCCAGCCGATAGTATGTAGATTTTACAAATGCAGTAATTGGAAGGTTTCGGGTAGCCTTAAGTACCAAGTTCATTGCTTCGGCCAAGTTAGTTGTCATGTGTCCCCACGGTTTTCCTCTATCATACGCCTTTGCCCACTTTAAATTTAAGTGAAACGTCGGTGTTAACGAGATCCCGAATGATGTGACTAATAATTTCTGAATCAAATTTTCTATGATCCTGTGACATAGAAGACGTTGTGCAAGTATGGGATCCGCTTATGGTAGCAATTTCCCATATTGAGCTCTTCTTACGCATTGCAGCTCTACATGTGAAATTTCATTGTAGGTTCTTACATTTGATTATATATCTTACAAAATCAGATTTATACATTTGATTATATATACCAATTTTGCAAGGTAAAAACACACGCTTCCTTACTTTCAAACTCCATTCCTACCTCCAAGTTGTCACTAATATAGTTTGGTGTGTAGTTCCCAAAAATAGAGATAAGTTGAGAAGCTTTCAGACATATGTTTGACATGTGAACTGGTGGATTGTACAAATTAATAGGTTGAGCATTTGTTACTTGGGAAGGCACGTGGACAAGATCCCCATCTTCACTGTACTCACCAACCTTTTCATTCGGTATGAGAGGTTCATTATTTTGTGTAATTTCTTCATCAATTATTTGGCTCATTCCATACTGATGTGAATGTGATGATTGTGTCGGATATGCTTCGTCATCAAGGCAAACATATAACTTAATCGTGTTCATATGAGCAACTGTGTAATGACACCAGAACATTGATTTGACCGAATCGTCGATATCTATCTACTTCATGACGTAAAACACACTACCATCATCTCCATTAAGTAATGGTTGTCGGTAGATAATTTTAAGAACAGGACGTTGCACTTTTTTTAAATGTTCTTTCAGATGATAAAGATCATAATTGCTATGAAGTTTGAACATCATGATTTCTGTACTGTTGAATGAGAAGCCGACATTAAGATCGGTGAAAATGGAACCATTATAGTGCATGGTTACTAGTGTATTTCTCTCTGTCGTTGTTACAATAAATGTTTTGAAAAGCAAGATTGTTGAAGTAGATTGTGAAAGATGGATGTCAGCCTAATTTCTTGAACGAATATAATGGGTGAACACATGTGTTGGCTGCAGAATGCACTCATCCATCAAAAGGACGATCCAAAGAAGAAAATGTGATGGCTCGTCCATCAAAAGAATGATCTGCAAAGGATGACATGTGGGCTCGTCCTTCCCAAGGCCGAGCTGCTGCAGAATCAATGTGTAGTCATATCTTGGCAGGCTGGATGCATAGTATTGGAATCCTTCATAATAGAATCATAGCATGGAGAGTAGAAGCTACACTTAAAGCATGCAGAGTATAGTAGTTGTGCCGCTACAATTTTTTTACCAATGGGTAATAGCATGCATGTTGAAGCTAGAATAACAGCAAGAAAAAAATATATAAGTAACTCAGTTTTTTCGTATCCACAGGGATCAGTGCGAGGGAAAGAATGTCATTCGACGCTATCTATATTTCTAAGCTTATGGTTCAAAAGTTTTGGTTTAAGACGGAACCAAAAGCAAATGCGGAAAATGTAAAGACGGAAATTATAAAATAAAGACTGAATTATAAACGGAGCCTTGTTGGAATTGGATCTCATCAATTGATAACACATGCATTCTTCTGATCAATTTCATACATAAATCAAACATTTGCCTTATATCATCATGTATCACTCACACATACATATCCTCTCGGTCCCCGCATATGTGAATGATTTTATACCGATCAATAATTGCTCTCGCACATCACTAATCAATACAAAGCATTTAAAGCCTACATGAATGTTAAGCCTAATCCATCTCTGGAATCAAAACTCAACAGATATTACTATAACATCAATATCAAACCAACGAGTAATCCATATACAAAGCCAATGATCAAAATACTTACACATGTTTAACCCTTTTTTACATGCATTCAACTAACTTGCCAAATGAATGTGAATGTCGGTTTTCATCAATATTCTCACGCACCCTCACGATACCGTTTGTCAAGAGATAGCGCGGTCTCTTATTGCATTAGTTACTAGAAGCTATTCAAACTAACAATCAACACAATGCTAAAAAGCTGACATGCAAATGAATATCAAATCACAAAACATTGTCAAAATCTTACTCAATAATAAATGAACATCTAAGATTGAAGATTTGAAATAGGTTTTGTCAAGACCAACAAATAAACCAAAGACAACAAAAAATAGAGAATCCAAACTAATTCACAAACATAGATTAGATGAAATACAATAGGTATCAAAAGATTACATCCTTTCCCAATAAGAAATCAAAGATCCTACCTTTTCTCCCTTGAAATGAAGAGATGCAAAGTTCTGATCTTTAAATTACAAGTTTCTCTATCTCCAAAATTAAAACATAATCTCAAAAAGTGTGAAAATTCTATTTATACACATTCAGAAATTTTCATGTTCGCAAAGCGAACCAATTATTCGCACAGGGAATGAAGAAAAATGGCACTTCAGGTGCCTTGGAATAGTTAAACCGCCCCATAAATTCTCGTGAGTTCGCAATGCGAAGGATCACTCGCAAAGCGAACACTCGCTTTCCCGTTCGCAAAGCAAACTTTAGTGCCTTTTGCCCCTGCCAAATTCTAGGACCATTCGCTAGAGACCTCGCCAGAGTTCGCAAAGTGAACCTTCGCTGACACTCGCTTTCAAGTTCGCAAAGCGAACTTACTGATGTCTTCCTCTGCTCTTTGGCAGCTTGCACCACTTTCTTGTGTCTTACAACTTTGATCATTTATGCCTTTTACTGCACAATAACACAAATATTACAAGCACCAAAGGTATATTCTCTATGTTAGAAGAATAACAATAATCATTAGCAAAACCAATGAAAACATGAGAAAAAAGTGGAAAAAGTGCAAGGAAAGATAGTTCATTTTTAGGTCAAATCTGCACCTAACAATGCACCCCATAAATTCACTCAGATTAATACTCTATAAATACCATGGTTGTACATGCATATTCATCATCAACACACTTCTTCATCAATAGTTTTCAAAATATATTTTTCATCAGTAAACTTATATCAAGTGGCATTGTTGTGGATGGCAGAAAATCATCGGGGAACACCGAAAAACGTTGTTGTATTCGTAAGTTTTTTATATCGTACTTAATTATTTTTATGCAATATTATTACATATTTAGACTTTTTATTTTTGTTGAACATCATATTGATTTTTCTATATTTAAAACAGGCCGAAGATAGATTTAGACTTCATTCGCATTCTATTGATGCACCAAGTCCGATAATAATACTCCCCCCGTTCCACAATGAGTGACCCAGTTGACTTTTCACACAGATTAAGAAAAAAGAATAAATCAAGGAGAGAGAATGATATTTTTGCTAAAGTACCCTTATGATGTATTGAGACTGATGAAAGTAATATTAATTAGAGGGTAAAATAGGAAAAGTTGCATTGGAAATTGAAATGGGACATACATTTTGGGACACCATTTTATTCCAAATGAGTCACTCATTGTGGGACAGAGGGAGTACCATATTTGGAACGAGCTGGGTTTGCAAATGTTGCAAAAATAAGCAATATCAAGGTTGATTCAAAACTTGTTGTTTCTTTTTTAGAAAAATAGAGACATGAAACACATACTTTTCATCTTCCATCTAGTGAATGTACCATAATGTTGGAGGATGTAAGTATGTTGTTTGGTCTCTGTGTAAATGGTAGGGTTGTTAATGGTCCTACTCAAGTAGGAGTGATGTATATATGGAACATTTAGGTCTAAAATCTTTAACTTCAGATAAACATAAAGCTTATGTTAAAATTGTTTGGCTACAAAGTATATTAGGAGAATTAAAACAAAAGGTTGCACCAACCGAAGAGGATAATATTCTCCATGTAAAAATTTATATATTACTACTCATAGCAAAAATTTTAATGCCAGACAAGAGTCATAACTTATTACATTCTTCTTGGATACCCCCAGTAGGAGATTTAGATAAATGTAATAGATATAGTTAGGGTTTTACTTGTTTAGCTACATTATATAGACATATGTGTAAAGCATGCAAGGTAGGAGTAAAAAGTATTGGAGGATGCGCTCTCCTACTCACCGTTTGGGCATATTGTCATATACCACTAATTGCTCCTGAGAGTTCTGTCGTGTCATCTCATCCGTATGGAAAAAGGTAAATATAAGTTAGACTTTCTTTTTTATACGCATATATATTTATGCCGATAAATTTATTACATTTCTTTATTTTGAAATTGCAAGATTTGTTCAACGAGGAATGACTTACCAAAATAATTCTCGTTTTCACCTACATGGATATCGATTCACACTAGATAGATTGAGGTCGAATGGTGTAAGTTTGTTACTAGTACAATCTCTGAATAGTTTCAAAGATCTGTATTTGTACTCTAACCATTAAATTTTGTGTAACAGTTTATTTGGAGGCCATACACGAACTACCCACCTTGTGTTCCTGATGATAGCCAAATTTGGAGTGCGAAAACATCAATCATTAGATTTTATATTGTTGAAATGCATCAAGCTGATAGAGTCAAATTTTAGTTTGGATATGAACAAGAAATCCCTACTCAGCCAAGATGTCTAGCTGAACATCATGAAACTGAAATGCCCAATACATGGGGAGGTCATTGGCGCAATTTGAATAAAGATGAGAACAACGAGTGGAAAAATAGAATAAATTTTACTTTGAAGGAAAACATGGTAAATGGTGACTATGTGCATAGTGATGCATATATGCAATGGTTTTATCAATTCCATTTATGCATGTTTCTCAAGCACAGTTTCTAGACGACCCCCGTCAATATGAAAAGTTGTCAATACATCACATCAGGATGAAAAGTTGTCTTCCGACTCTACTCCATCTCCTCAAAGACAACAAACCCAAGACTTAGATAGGGTGAAGCGCAAAAAAAAAGTACACTGTGTGGAACTGGCGGTCATTTACTTAGACCCACTTAATGTATCTTATCTTTTCAATAATATTAATAAAATTGCATTTTGTTACATATTATTTAATACAAGAATAATATTAATTAATTAATTAATTAATGATTTAATTAAATATTAAATATTATATAAGAAATTTAATTACATACAATTAAAAAAATATTTTCTGAGTATATTCAAATAATAAGAAAAATAAAATATTACTTAAAATATTTTTTATAATATAATATTAATTAAAATATTTATTTATTAATATTTAAAATAAAAAATTATTATTAATTTTTAAAAATCATTTCAATATTAAAAAGTTAAATAAAATGTCTTAAAATAAACTAGAAAACATTAAAAAAAGCCTTCAATGCCTCGGCCAATGGATGGCCGAGCTTGCACTGCACGTGGGCCAGTCCATTAGGTCGTCCAATGGTTGGCCGAGCCCATGCATAAAACGTGGCATTTTTGAATTTTTTTTTTCAAGTTGTGGCATTTTGGTACTATATTTTCAATATAGTGGCATTTGGGTAAAAAAAATCCACCTACTGATTCCAAAATGACTTTCAGAAAACAACATTCCATCACCATCTCAATAGCATTGTTCAAAGACATAGTCTCCTCCCTAATAGGATTTTTTTCTCCATCAAGCCCCTTGGTATTGGCTGTCATAATTTCTCCTTTATCATTCAATAAGATGAAACCAATACCTCATTTGTCGTTGTTAAGTGCCAAATTGTGCATATTTTAGATAGTATTTTGTGGCCCTTTTCAATGGTTTCCTTGATATTTTAGTAGTAAATCTATTAGTTTTAGTATAAATATGCAAGTTTCCGATTTTATTGTAAATATTGTGAATATTGATCATTTTGACGCTCTTTGACAAGTCTTCTTGCTTATATTTGATGATAGGAACAATTAGTGAAGGAAAAAAGGCCAAAAAGTTGATTTTTGAGAAATCGTGTCGATAACTCGCGCTAAGCGAGCTTTTCAGCGTGCATTTTCTTGACCGCGCTTAGCGCGGGCAGGACCGTGCTTAGCGCGCTTTAAGGCGGTTTAAGTGTATATTAGGTGAGATCGCGCTTAGCGCGATTTGAGTGTACTTAGCGCGGTTGTAATAAAATTTAATTCTTTCTAATTTTAATTTATCTCCTTTTTATAGGTATTCAAGCAAGGATATTTTGTCATTGTTGTATAGATCATTGAATAAGCTTTCCATCGCTTCCGACCGTGCGTCAATCGGAGTTACGGTTCGAAAGTTATGAAGAAAATAAGAATTGTGGTTTTGCTGATGGCGCTAAGCACCCTCATAGCATGCTTAGCGCCCTCATAGCGCAGTTCGCGCCTTTTCAGCCCCTATTTAAGTCACTTTTCAGCATTTTTAGGGATTGATTTGGGTATTCTTTGCTCCCACTCCATCAAACATCATTTTTCAGTAGGATTAGCTTAGAAAACAACATTGGAGCTTGCACACGGATGATCCGGGGTGGATTTCTCATCGACCGGGGCCGACAAACCGCGAGATGTTTGGTTTATTTCTCTTCTTCTTTGTGTATTTCTTCTTTGTTGGGTTGTTGTATATGTATTTACTTTGAACTCATGTATATTTGTTGCCCAAGGCATTATATTTAATCTGCTTTACAAATCTTTATCGGTGATTGTCCTTGATTTTTACTTTATGCTCGGGGTTTGGGTTATTTTAGAGATAAACATCACAAACTTTGATTAGGGATGATTATCTGTTAGTTTCTGGATGTTAGAGATAGATTTAGAGCTAACAATCTTTATGGGTGTCGAAATTTAATGCCTCTGTATCTCGAGTCGGGTGCGAGAGTGTCAACGAGGGTAACACGGTTGTTCTCTCAGTTCAGTGTGTCAGAGATGGACACTGTTGTGAGCGATGCTGGATGATATTGAGGAGTATTGTAGGTTGAGTATAACTGGTCGGTAAGTTTAAGTTTGTGAGGAGTGGATTATATGCATGCCAGATAAGTTTCTTCTCTCTGAAGAATGAATTCTTTTTAAGTTGATATTTACTTTTCTGCTTTTATTTTAACCAATTTTAAACCAAACTCAATAACATTTAAATTGTCGAACGACAGTTCAATATCACCGATCTCTGTGGACACGATAAATTCCCGGAAAAATACTTTCAAATCATTTTGTTGCTTTCCGTTTTACCGCTTCAGCAGTCGTTTATCAAGACCCGCGTATATGTTGCACTTGATCCATCCAGGATCTGGGGTTTTCCATCTTGCATGCATGTTGCTTTCGTTGTTCTTCATGCCTTTTGTTCCATATTCGGTATAATCCCTTTACTTTGAGTTACCAAGGTTAGATAAATCTTCCATATTTTCTATTCTGTTACTCCTATTATATCTATCTTCTTCTATCCTAATTTTACATATCTCTGTGATCCCATGTTGGAAAGAATTAAGGTTGTTGGTTGTTCTCGATTCATAATCATTAATGGTTACGCTTAGGCTCTTGTTATGAAGAAGATAAATGTTTGTTTTGTTTTGTTATGCATTTTATTTCTCATATTTATATAGCTCTGACTTCTAGTAGATGTATTTTCTCCACAAGATCAAAATTGTTGTGAGTTATTATGTTATCCTCTTCACGCATCTTGCTATCATATTGCTTGTGCTTTTAGAGGTGAGTGTTTACCAGTTGTATGTTATGCACTTTATTTTTTTTCTCTTGTATTCATCAACCTTTTTTTTTGTATATGGTTGTGGTTTGGGCTAATTTTGAGCTCTTAATCACCTATCATTCTCTTGAGGTTCTCATACCAATCATTATTCAGGTAAGTTTTATCCATTTGCTTTATCTCCTTGTCATTGTCATTTTGCAATATGAGTTCTTACTATTGTTGAACAAGTGACTTCAAGCACAATAAGGGGTGAATTGCGTTATTCAAAATTCGTGATTAATTTTATCCTTTCTTGATTAAGATCATAGTAGTAATTTTAAGTAAGTAATCGCAGCGAAAATAAAATGATTAAAATTAAATTGCATAAAATAAAAGGATAGGGTTAGAAAGATTGCACCAAATATTTATACAAGTTTGGCCGAACGTTGGCTTAGTCCTATTCCCAAGAGGTCTTCTTGAGAGTTTCACTATAGACTTTGAGCTTTTGAAGGTTAAGCCCATAAAACTTAAAACAATCTGATCTTTGAGATTTTAAAAGACTTATCCCCAACCAAATAACTGAAGGTGCGAGAAAGACACAAGAAAGGGGGTTTGAATTGTGTATTTACTCTTTTTGTAACTTTTCGCATCTTGTTAGTTTGACGCTCAAGAACCTTCAATGTTCGTTGAGAGATTCTGATCTATTAACTATAGAGTATGAGAACCGTATAGGTTCTTGATCCGAAGTATTCGAACTGGTCCACGTAAGCTGGTCGTCAGAAGGTGAGGTGCTCGGATGATTGCTGGCCGTCAGGCGTGCAACGTGCTCGGCTTGAGAATGAGGAGAGGAGGGGGTGTACCTGCAAGGCACTCCGACGCTCAAGTAAGAAAGGGTCAAAGAAAAGGGGCAAGTACAAAGTGTATTCTTAGGGTAAAAAATGTGATACCTGACCCTCTCAAGTGAGAGGGTTTAAATAGAGCCCCAAGCGCGTGGCCAACGGTCCTATTTTCGGGGCGAACTAGCCGTTTTTCCCAAAGAATAGGCAACTGCCCAAACTAGCCGTTATGTCGGGCAGGGTGCCATGAACTAGCCGTTATGTCGGGCATAGACGCAGTTGTGGACACCTGCCCATCGCTGTTCGGTCAGTGAGGAAGTCGTGCGTAACGGGCATCAGAGCCGGGGACGGACGTTGCGTTCCTTGCCCGGTTTGAGGGGCAGAAATGTCACTTTTGCCCCTCTGTGGATTGGGCTTAGGCAATTTGGGCCGCTCTGGAGTAGAAGTGGATTGGGCCAATTCTAGCCATTGGTCCAGTCCAGAACAGTTCTGATCATAAGATACGATACTTAGAACTTGCAGTGCGAAAGCTTATCAGAGATAGGTGTAGCACCCCAAAATTTGCTCTCCTTACTTTAGTATTAACTGGCTTATGTTTCATTTAATTTTTGCATTATCATGTGTGCATATCATTGGTTCTTAGCATGGGGTCAAGGTGCCTGAGGCAGTTCAAGAGGAGAAGATGTTCTTCAAGCAAGAGTCCTTATATTGTCCAAGAGAGCTCAAGTGGATCACTCTCTCCTAACCAATGCAGAGATTAGGGTTTTGAGATTCTTGGGTTTATTGCCCCAATGGGCAAGCTTCTTGGGTTTTTATCATCACCAAATGACATATCTTATCTTTGTTGGAGAGGATACACATCATATTCAGAGGAATTTGGATTTGGAGACTGTGCTATTTCCTCCTAGACTGAGGGTACCAAAATTAGGGTTTACTATAAAGTCAGTTTATTTCTGATTTTTTGGGCAAGACTTGATTCCATGGTATTCCTTGGGTCTCTAAGTACCTAGGAATGGAATATTGTCCATCAGTTTGGTTCATGAGAAGTTCAATTGGCCAATGGATTGGGAATCAGGAGAATTGGGGAAAAGTCAACAGTGAGAGGGGAAGTCAACTGTGAAATTTTGAGGTTCTCTTCAAGGTTGTCAAGGTCTCACATCCTCACATGGTCTTCAAGAGTCAAGTTTCATACCATCTATCAATAATCAAGGGTTGGTACAAAAGTTACTAAATATGGAAATGACCTATAATTTGAAAGTTTCCATTTTGGGCAAGTTCTTACACTACATTCAACTTGACTTTTCACCATCAAAGAAGCTTCAAGTGAATTTTCCTCAAACATGAAAGTTGAATATCTTTTTCTCCCCTTTCCAACAAGTACTAGATGGTCTCCATATCATTTGTGAAACTCAAGTTATGATCAAAAGAAGGCAAGGTGGTTTTTAGGGTTTTCTCATGGTTCCATTTTCACTTTGGGACATAGTGACCTATATTTGGTTCCATTGCTTCAAGGCATATTCTAACATCAAAGAACAATCCATAAGGATCATTTTTGACCTTTGAATCAAGTGGATCGATGGTTTATTCATCACTTATTTTCCATTATGCAAAATTGCAAGATCATTGAAAACTCATGAACCAAGACATCTCAAGGCCCAAAATCCAATTCAGGCGTGATTAGCAATTGTTAAATAAGTGATCCATCATCAAGGGCTTGGGTGTACATGCATGGAGGAGGGTGTATTTCACATTATGCAAATTTCCAAAATCACCCAAAGCTCATTAAGTGAGGAATTAACAAGGCCCAAGTGATTATCAGTGGATTAACCCTAAGTATTTAAGCTAACTCATGCACTGGTTAGAAGGAGAACACGTTATTTTTGTGAGATCTCAAGAGTGAACCCTAAAACTTCTCTCCTTCAAATCTCTCAATCCACAAGAGCTTTTCGAAAAATTCTTTCGCAACATTAATCCTTGGGATCCATAGAACGCAAATCATCCATCGTTTGAAGCTAACAGCAAGGATAAGGATTGCTTGATCTCAGGTTGGTGATAATTTGCATGCTCTTAAAACTCCTCTTTTTGATGCGCATAATAATCTATGACCTTCACTGATAATTCTGGTATATTTTTTTTTGAGTTTGGACGCATGGTTTGGTTGTTTCGTGAGTTTGAAATTTTTGAACCCTAGCTTATTTCATTCGGTTTGGTTTATGTGTTGATTATTTGCGATTTTTAATGTGATATTATTGTTCCTGGTGAAATTCTGGTCAGAATAGTGTATTCGTGTGCGTGTTCTAGGAATTTTTTTGTTGCAGGTGACCGGAGAGGGTGGCCGGCACCCTAGCTCCGGTGGCTGGTTCAGTTTCCGGCCGGTGAAGGGGTTGGAGGAAGAAGATGAAGTTACAGCCGTTGATGGCTTTGATCTAACGGTTCACTATGCTGCCACGTCGTTTAAAATTGTGTTTTATTTTATGGGTTGTGTGCGTGACATCCTATGATAACCACCATGTTCCACAGATTTAAGCCATTCCTTTTATTTAATTTTTTGATTTGATGGATTGTTTGTGTACGTTGATTGAATCTGATGGCCATAATAATGCCAACACATTAAAGATACGGTGTGCCTTATCACGTGCCATTTTTTATTTCATTTATTTTCTGAATACTTGCGTGTGTGAATGTGCACCATTATTAAGATGGGCGTGCCAATCTATACCCTTTATCATTATTACTTGGACTTTGGTTGACCAATTGCGTGACGTTAGATTGATCCCATGGCTGATGGTAAGTCCTAGGGTTGACTGGGTTCTAAGTGTTCCTTCCTTTTTTTTTTTCGCTGTTGGGCTTTGTGGTGTGGGCTTGATATCCACACCCCCTCTGCTTGATCCATGTTGTTTTTCAACGTATTTGGGCTGCTGAACACCCCCCTATATTTATTTCAAGTTATTTATTTCATTTAGTTGCATTGTTTCATTTTAATTATTTAAAAAATAGATATTTGCATCCAAAAATCACCAAAAAAATCATGAATCATATTTATAGTTATATAAAATTTTCCCAAATTTTATTTTATTTTTAGCATCTGAAATAATTATTTGAATAATTTCTTTTTGAATTTATTTCATATATGCATACCATGATTGTTTATTTTATTTCTCATCATCCATAAAACCTTTTGAGTTCATTCTTTTTGCATTGTTTCACCAACACATTGAATTGCATTAAAACATTTTTCTCTAATTTTTAAAATCATTTCATATTGCATTTTAGTTATGTTCTTCTGCATATTGAACCATAATTCTCATTTGACTTTGCATAATTGTTTGAGTGACCTATCTGGGGAATTTTGGCATGAGCTTTTGACATGTTGTTTGCCACTGGCTGAGGTGTGTTAAGTTTTAATCAGGTAATTTTAGAAGATGTTTTGCTAATTATGAGATTGCTCTTTGTTTGAGGTCTTCTTTTATGCACATCCTTGATCATGTCTGATTACTTGTTTGAGAAGGCACTTGTGCCATCATTTGGGTTTGCTTCTTTGACTTCATAATTCATGTTTAAGTCATCCACATTATGTCTTGGTTGAGTTCCATTTGGTTTATAACCATCTCTCTTTGGTTTGTGATTTGTTTGAGTTTCATTTGTCTTATTGTCACTTATATCCGTTTGTACTAACCTTTTATGCAGGGGCTGAGGTAAGTTATTTGAGGGTGTGGATAGCTATCCATGTCCACTCTCACTATTTCTTCCTCTCATCTTTTCTTTTCTTTAGGGTTAGTTTGTTGTCAAACTTCCCCTTAGGGCCACCTTTGCATGATAACATTAGGACTAAATTCCGTAGGATAGTCCTCCTCCAAACTTCCCTTTAGGGCCATCTTTGCATGATAACATTAGGATAGAATCCCCTTAGTATTTTTATTTTTCTCTTGAGTCCCTCTTCTCATCTCATAACATCTCTAAGATACTTAATAAGGTCAACTTGCCTTTCACTCAAGCCTTAAACATGGGAAGTGAAGATTGAGGGGTGCCCCTTCTCTCTTCTAGAGTGTTGAGCATATGTCCCATTGGGGACGACCATGCGACGCATTCGCTCCCGTGTCATAGACTTTGGTTCAAGGTGAGTTATAAACTAACTTAAGTCACTTCTGTCCTAAAAAATACAAACAAACTTCAAACTTTTTTATCCTTCGGGATTGTCAAACTAAAGGCTATTTTCAAAAAAGGCACGTTACTTTCCGTCTGAGATGAAAACAGGCATCGACCCTAACTGCCGGACGCGAACTTAACGTCGCTCATAAAAAACAGAAAAAGAACTTGGTCCGAACTACGTTGACTCTGAATTCCCCATTGCACAAAGGGGGTACGTAGGCCTAGGACGTCGACGTCCTACCGAGTCTGTCTTTGTTTTCCCCTCCCCCGTTTTAGTGTAGCCATAGATTTTAGGATAACTCACCCTTAGAAAAGACAACAAGCGTGGATCCCATCGAGTACGATGGACGCGTGGGGTGCTAGCACCTTCCCCTTGCGTAACCGACTCCCGAACCCAGGCTATGGTTGCGATGACCATTCCTTTCCCTCTTCCTCAGGTTTATGCGGTGTTCCCTTTCCCTCTCTTGGGATAAATTTACACGGCTGGCGACTCTGTTTTCCGTGCCACTCTCGCGTTTGTACCTGGATGAAAATCCTAGGAGCGACCATAGGCTGCAAGGTTCTGACTTTGCTTAATATGAGGTTCTGATATTCAATGCTGAAACATAAATAGAGATATTAAGCAAGAGAGTAAAGGACACACGATATATCCTGGTTCACCACGCGGGCTAATCCAGTCCACCCTCCTCAGGTGATTTCGCCTTGAACACAAGGACTTAATCCACTATAACCAATTCATGATTACACTTGCACAGGCAACAGCCGATGACTAACCATTTGCACAGCCGCACTGTGATTAACAACACAATGAACTGTTTAGGGATCTAATAGGATATAACGTTCATTGACCGAGCAAACCCACTGCTGGGATTTCACAGCTAGCCGTTCAGGGATTCATCACAATGAATATAACGCTACTGACCATATTTCAGTATTTTCCACAATGACCCTCAGCCATTGCCATCTAAAGTATCTAATCACCACGTGATCTACTAAGGACCTCAACTCACAGCTGAACCGTTTAGGGATCCCATCAGGATATAACGTTCACTTGAGGAGTCTCAATTCATCTAGTTGAATTGGAAAACTGGAGATTACAAATTGTGCTTCTTAATAAGCAAGTTTCTCCTAGGTTTAAGTACAAAGAACACACACATGTGTTCAAGCAAGTTTTGAGCTACAAAGATGTATTTGATATTATGATTGTAGACATCTTGTAGATCTTCTTCTTCTTCGTCTTCTGGTTGAGCAAGCTTTAAGCAGCAACTCCTTGCTTCAGATCTTCAATGTAGCTTTGACGAGAAGGTAGGTTGATGACTTGACTGATCTTCAATGTTGTCTTTTTCATCAACAACTTCTGTTTGATTGTTGTTGTTGTATTGATTTGTTCTTTGGAGATTCAAAAACAATTGCCATGAGTGAAATAATGACAACTTTGAATATTGTAAGTGTTACAACGAGAAGTCATCGTTGTTACTATCTTCACACAATGACTTGGTCAATTTTGCAGATGAACTTTCAGTTCGTAATTCTACAAGTGATCAACACATCAGAAGTAAAAACTCTTTCCATTAAATAGCCAGTAGAAATATAGCCGTTAGAGAATACTGTTAGCTGTTTGGAAAAGAGACGTTGTGATATAATGAGTTGTACTCACACATCTTCTTTTTGCAGAGGAGGAAGTGACCAGACATCTTTTCTTGGGCAGTGTGTACATTTAACTCACAACAGTAATATTTAGACTTCGAAACTTCAGTGGCTTCTGATGTTAATTGGATGAAGCATGAGTGGAGTCTCTATAGCAGAATATCTGATGCTTCAAGTCTTCCGTTAATTGAAGAAGTCCATTAGGAATCAATCTTTAGAACTTCAGCACTTGGTCGTTAAGAGCATTATCCTTTTCTGCTTTAAGTCTTCCGAATCTTCAGAGCCTGTCTTCAGAGTCTTTAGAACTTCTTGTTTGAAACCTTGATCTTCAGAACTCCTCAATCTTTAGATTCTTTCTGCACTTGGTCTTCAGCGCCTTCAGCCATCAGAACTTCAAGTCATAGGAGTCTTCAGAACTTTGGTTCTTTCTGAGTGTACTTCTTCAGAAGCTTCGCTATCTTCAGAATCTTAATCACTTTCAGAGAGCATCCACAAGAGCATTGCAACAGCAATCTTGGCATCCTTGAATCTGGCTGATCATGACTAGATAAACAAGCGTTCTTGCTTCTCGCGACTTTAGTCACACATAGTAACTTCGCATATATATATATATATATATATATATATATATATATATATATATATATATATATATATATATATATATATATTTAATCATAGTACATCTAGCTGGTGTATGTTGGTTCTGATGTCTTTAGTTCTTATGATCTGCACACAACACACGTTAGACCATAAAATGGTTCTTTCACAAATACTTATTGTTATCATCAAAACATAGATTGACTTGTAGAGACAATTATTGCTCTCACAATCTCCCCCTTTTTTATGATGACAAAACTAAGTATTTTGATTGAACATTTTATACAAGGTAATCACCAAAGCAAACAAATTCAGAGTATGGAACAACAGCTCCCCCTGAATGAGTTATCCTCAAAGCTTTATCTGAGATCATCTAAGATTTTATATAATCCAAAGATATACAGAGTAACAACTTGAGTTGCCAAAACAGAAAATAGAAAAGAGTTACTTTTCTATCTTGTCCTTAGGAAAACGAAGAGTCTTTAGCATTTGGACTAGTTCAACGGAACTTCCATCTTCAGATCTTCAGCACTCAGTTTCCTTTGTTGTCATATCAGAGCTTGTTATCTTCAGAGTCGTCTGAAGCATTTCTACTTTTCAGTAGATTCAATTGAGCACAGAATTAGAGCAGTTCTTCGACTGATAAACATAGCTTCGCTGTATATCAGAAACTGTCTTTTGAGACACTCCCCCTGAGTTTCAGGCTATATGAAGATTTTAGACTTTGCATTTTAGTCTTCTGGGTAATCTCCCCCTAATTTCCATAAGTCAGATATTGGGATCTTTCAGAATCGAAATTCAGAGTTTCTAAATTTAATCACCAGTGTTGATCATGACTTTTTAGAGTTTGACTTTGAACACATGTTTATTTCAGACCTTGTTATTGTCACAACTCAGTTAAATTATCAAAGCCTGATTTTTGATCAGATACCAATTGAAGGTTAAAACTTGTGATCAATCAACGCTTGATTCTGAATCCGGTACATCTTGTTTTAGTCTGATGTAAAAATGATGTGCTGACTCTTATACCAGAGTTTGTTGATTCTGATGTTGAAGGAGTTCTTTTGATATTATTTTGAAGAGTATTTCCTTTGTGTGCTGATAGGATACCAATGAAGGTACTTTGACAGTAATCCACAGCTTTGCTTTGATTGAGAGTCTGATACTAATCTTTGTGTACTGAATCTGATTTAGTCTGATACCAAATCGTCTTTAATTCAAATGGTTCCTGATAAACATCAGAATGGTTTCTTGCTTGGATCTTTAATCCAGATCTTCAGACAGTTCTTGACTTCTGATTTGCACAGAACTTCCGAGTGAGCATCTTGAAATGTAGACTTTGCCTTGATTGCTTTCAGAGTTTTCTTACTTAATCTGATTCTTTATTCTATGATCGTAGTTCTTCTTCTTATCCTGTCTTTAGAATGCCTAGTGAACTTGTTTAGATTTCCTCGGATAACATCAAACAACAAATGTTAGTAGTAACGCATTTTATAAGAATACTTTGTTTGAGTTCTGCATTCTTTCAGATTTCCTTCTTTCAATCAAAATCAATCAATATATTTCTCCCCCTTTTTGACATCATCAAAAAGTGTAAGAACATAATCATATATTAACACCATCATGTATATACTGGATATGTTAATCAACTTAGAACCATAGAGCCAGCATTTGAGCAGTTAAGAGCAATCCAAGTCTTTTAGAGATAACCATCTTTAACCATAATAGATTCATTTGAAGAACTTTTTAGACGGAATCATCCGATTACTAATTGAAGGTTTTAGTTCATCTGTAGTGATTAATTTCAGCATTTCATTTGTGAACAACCAGATAGATGCATCAACATAAAATAGTTTTAAAATGCAGAGCATGGGTTGATTCTTAATCTAGAAAAGTTCAAGATAATCAAAACATAGATATTTCATTTGATAATCTTAATAAGAGTACATAGAGTAGGAAATAGCATATCAAGACATAAATCTTATACTTTAATTTCTATTTTTCCTTAGGGATATCCAGATAGATTTGTAAGATCCATGGGTGAGCATTCAGTGGTTTCTCCTAAGTGGTTTAGCCTGGTAACCACATCTTGAATTTCTAGGACTCGGGATATGACTCTTCCATACGGGATGCTGAGAGAGGGTTTGTTTTTAGACAACAAAATTTGTTCTTTCAAATGATTGAACATAGTTAGGGGAAGGTTTATTTTCCTTCTGTAGATCAGACAGAAGATGAACAATCTATCTGAATGAGTTAGCACTTGTTCTCCTACTTCTCTAGGTCGAAGGTTTGTTTCCATTATTCTATGCCAGACCTTAGCTGAGGGTTTGAGTGTGGAGACGCAGTTGGAGGCACCATTTCTACGATGAATATTGTAGATGAGATCATTGAAGATTTTCCTTTCCCTGTAGTCTTCAGTGGTGTCACCGTTTTCATCGTACTTGATTGCTTCCGCAATGACAGAGGGTTTAATTACTACTGGAATTTTAGAGACAGCTGATTGAATGATGTGCTGGTTGTATTCGTTAGAAAACACATCAGCATTTGCCCAGAATTCTTTAACAAGATTTGTGTAAATGAGACCTGGAATCATTTCAAGATAACTTTCCCAGTTCTGACATCTTAATTCGGAAGAAGTTCTAGTGAAGCCAAGTTCTTTGAGAGAATTGGTGTTCACGGAGAATTCATTCAGAACACTTAACTTAGCTATTTCACAAATAGTAGGTTTAGGACGAGAGGTGGATATCCTGGAGAAGGTGCTAAGGGAGGGTACTGACTGGGATGGTTTGAAATGATGAATAGAGGAGAGAACGAGGTGCCTTAAGTAGGCACCGAATGGGGAGTCAATTAAATGCTCGTGACTACAATCATTAGGTTTGTCAATTCCTAGACGTCTTAGGTTGTGAATTAGGATTAGCACAGAGTCTAACAGATTACCAGTCTTAAAAAAAAAGAGACAAGAGATCACACGTAGGATACTCTGATTGATTTTTGACGGAGTCAAAGATTTTTAATAAATGCGTATCTGAGAGTATTAACATTTTCTAGTGATGAAAGCATATTTTCTTCTTTCAAGATATTTGTCTTATATGTTTTGTAAGTGCACTTATATAGGAGTAGACATAAAGAAATGACGTAATACATACTTCATTAGTTTAATGTGCAGTTACAGAATGAGCATGTGATCTTGATAAACTATTACATACTAATAACTTAGCCTAAGTATGACAAATAGTCTTCTAGTTTTATGAGAACCATCTGCTGTCGAAGGTTTCACAAAAATTCCTATTTAGAGCATTGTCTGGTCCATACCGAATTCTACAAATCGTTTGCACGATACCAACTTTGAAGAGAACTTCATACAGGACTCTTCCGTAGGGAATGAATGAATTATCCATTGTTCTTGATATAAGAATTGATTCCTTTAGATGATCAAAGATTATTTGAGATAGATCAATAGGAATTGGCCTAAGGAGGCACATGATGAGGAGCTTATCATCATGGTACAGGAAGTTTTTGTTTGAGTTGCGAGGCTTGATATTAGTTAAGATGAATTTGAACCATCCTTTGGCAATTGGCACAAGTTTTTCAGGATTTGTAGGTTCAAGGACGATCCTTTATCAAACATGTATTGTATTTCAACATCAGAGGTACATCGAATGGATGCATGGTTGTGAGTGACACCTCCTAGTAGACAGTTAACAGCTTCAGAGATTTTTGTGACGTTGATGGTGACTGGAAGGCCATAAATGCTAGAGGAGATAGTCATACCATTTCTGTTAATGGAGGCATTAATCCAAAAGGATTTTAAGAGGGTAGGATAAATTGAGCCTCCAAGCATATGAATGTATCTATTCCATTTTTGGAAGTGGATACTAAGATGAAAGTCACTATTAGTATCTATTGGATTTGGTCGTTTTTCATTGATGACTTTAAGAAGATCATCATTGCCATAAAATGTTCTTGGAGTCATTTTAGATTGAGGATAAAAGGAAGGTTAGGACTAAGGGATAGTGATGAATTTTTCCAGAACAGCTATGGTTTTAAATAGACAAGTGGAGAAGTTTGAGCAGGATAAGTCAGTAGCTAAGAATGACTTAAGAAGATTGGAATACTTAGGAGAAGTCTAAAGAGTGAGGACAGCTAAGTAGTTTGTAATTCTAGGGGAGATCAAAAAGATATATATGCACTTTATTCTTAGCAGGAGTTAGGTGGATGCAGTAACTGTTTTATGAGGTCATTAATTCTAGACGACACGCTTTCGAATTTCAAGGTATGAAAGGCGTATAGTTGAGAATGCAGACAAACGGGGTTTTCTACTGTTCCCAATACTTACGGGGAATCCTGACTTGTCAGAGCATAATTATTCTGGATTAAGATCAGTGGCTTAGGTGAGGAGCTATTTTGGTCAAGGTAGCATGTTTCCCTATTTCGAGACTAAACATACATCATTCAATGTGAGTAAACCAAGGAGATTTAGATGGATGCAGAAGTGTGCAGCCATTTAAATGAACATTTAGGTTTCATAGACTAATTAGGTCAGATAAAGGGGCTCTAGGAGAGAGAGAGAGAGAGAGAGAGAGAGAGAGGGAGAGAGAGAGAGAGAGAGTTAGGTCTGGAACAGGAGTACTAGTTGGAGTGTACTAGTGGGTTAAAAAAATAAGCAGGGTGAATGACATGATGCGGAGAGTCTTACATGTGTGGCGGTTTATACTATAGCATTTTCTAGGCAGACATATAAAAAGAATTTCTAATTACTTTATCAAAACTTAACACCTCATAATCAAGGGGGTTTGATAGAGTGATTTTGCTTGTTATTATGAAAGTAAGTCATAAGTGAGGGAAAGATAGTACCTGGAATTTTTTACAGACTAATCTGAATGCATTCTCATCTTGACTCTGATCTTTCCTTTTCTGAGTGACCTACTGAGGGTTCTTGGATTTTTCAAGATACGCTTGTGTTCTGACTTCTGAAGAAAAAGAATATTGTCTTGGAAAGTGATCCTGATTGAACTACGACTTTCTCTCTTTTCTAGTTCAACCTTGTCCATCAGTTCTCTAGGTTATAATGACCTAGATTAAGACTTGGCATGATTAGAGTGACCATTTTATTTGAACTTAGCCAATTCCATGCAATCGTTTTTTATAAGACAACACTCATATGCGTGGGAGCAATACTGAGTGAATCAGTAAATTTCATTTGATGACCCCATTCATAAATAACAGATTACATCTGTTTTGAATGTTTCTCACTTCTCATTTCCTTGATCCATAGAACCTGTTTAGTTTCAATACAGTTCCTAAGATATGGATATGAATCTTAAACGACAAACTTTGAGAATTGGTTGAGTTCTCCTTTCATAGCCAGAATTCAGTTTGCGTTTGTGAGAGTTTATTTTCTTTGTGAGATGACTGATTTCATTAGTTCAGTGAGAACCTTTGAGAGTTTATACGAGGAGGAATTATCATATCAGCATCTGACTTGTTCCTCAAGGTTGTTTTAGAACTTGTTCAGAACCAAAACATCATCATGCCCCATGTGTACATTACTAGACATGATTTGCATGAACCTCTTGTTCTTACAATGATGATCAGCTTATTTGGGGTTGTTCACACATATATATGAGTTTACTAATTTCTTCAAACGAACATCATTAACGTCATCTTAGTTGGAGAACTTAGATACCTGAAATGATAGCATCTAATTTCATAGCACAAGTGGTTCTGAGAACACTTGATCTGTTGAAAATCAGATTATCAACATTTGATCTTTATTAGGATGATTTCAGGTTGTTGGAGCTTGATCACTGAACCAGTTAAGATCTTAAAAGTTCGTTCGGAATCAAGTAATTACTGAATCTTTGGGATTCAGTTCTTCATTGAATCTTTTGATCATTCCAGATTTTGACATTGAATCATTTCTAATCATTTGAATTTTTCAGATTCTGAGTTTAACATATTTATTTCTAAAATTCAAAGTCTTAGAACAGCAATCTTCCTTCTTTACATGAAGAGATCCAGAATGAGTTTTTTAAACGAGAAAGTCAAGGGTGGACCTAATCCATTTCTTGAAAACATCTCAAAAAATCATAAAGAATTAATCTTCAGCAAACAAGATTTATTTCTTTCTGATGATTCATCTTTTAATCATATACATAGTTTTATCCACACGTATTTTCCAAAATGAGCATTCAACAGATACTGCGTTTTATCTGATGATTTTATCTTATCAACTGATTCTTCAATCTTTAGTGAGGCTTCATCTAGAATTAGTGAATTGCTTACAAAGTAATCAGATTAATTACAATTTTGTATACAGTTAACTGCTGAACTATTACAATAATTGTAAGTGAATTTCAATCTCACCAAGAGTACTTCTACGCACCACATCTAGATCTTTTTCTGACACTGTTAAGTGTTTGATGTAAATCAATAACAAAACCGGAGCTCTGATACCAATTGAAGGTGCGAGAAAGACACAAGAAAGGGGGGGTTTGAATTGTGTATTTAATCTTTTTGTAACTTTTCGCATCTTGTTAGTTTGACGCTCAAGAACCTTTAATGTTCGTTGAGAGATTCTGATCTATTAACTATAGAGTATGAGAACCGTATAGGTTCTGATCATAAGATACGATACTTAGAACTTGCAGTGCGGAAGCTTATCAGAGATAAGCTGCAAGGTTCTGACTTTGCTTAATATGAGGTTCTGATATTCAATGCTAAAACATAAATAGAGATACTAAGCAAGAGAGTAAAGGACACACGATATATAATGGTTCACCACGCGAGCTAATCCAGTCCACCCTTCTCAGGTGATTTCTCCTTGAACACAAGGACTTAATCCACTATAACCAATTCATGATTACACTTGCACGGGCAACAGCTGGTGACTAACCATTTGCACAGCCGTACTGTGACTAACAACACAATGACCCATTCAGGGATCCACCAGGATATAACGTTCATTGACCGAGCAGACCCATTGTTGGGATTTCACAGCTAGCCGTTCAGGGATTCATCACAATGAATATAACGCTACTGTCCATATTTCAGGATTTTCCACAATGACCCTCAGCCATTGTCATCTCAAGTATCTGATCACCACGTGATCTACTCAAGGGCCTCAACTCACAGCTGAACCGTTCAGGGATCCCATCAGGATATAACGTTCACTTGAGGAGTCTCAATTCATCTAGTTGAATTGGAAAACTGGAGATTACAAATTGTGCTTCTTAATAAGCAAGTTTCTCGTAGGTTTAAGTACAAAGAACACACACATGTGTTCAAGCAAGTTTTGAGCAATCAGCCCCTTGCTTTCCTAAGAAACTACAAAGATGTATTTGATATTATGATTGTAGACATCTTATAGATCTTCTTCTTCTTCGTCTTCTGGTTGAGCAAGCTTTGAGCAGCAACTCCTTGCTTCAGATCTTCAATGTAGCTTTGACGAGAAGGTAGGTTGATGACTTGACTGATCTTCAATGTTGTCTTTTTCATCAACAACTTCTGTTTGATTGTTGTTGTTGTATTGATTTGTTCTTTGGAGATTCAACAACAATTACCATGAGTGAAATAATGACAGCTTTGAATATTCTAAGTGTTACAACGAGAACTCATCGTTGTTGCTATCTTCACACAATGACTTGGTCAATTTTGTAGATGAATATTCAGTTCGTAATTCTACAAGTGATCGACACATCAGAAGCAAAATTTTTTTCCATTAAATAGCCAGTAGAAATATAGCCGTTAGAGAATATTGTTGGCTATTTGGAAAAGAGACGTTGTGATATAATGAGTTGTGCTGACACATCTTCTTTTTGCAGAGGAGGAAGTAACCATACATCTTTTCTTGGTCAGTGTGTACATTTAACTCACAACGGTAATATTTAGACTTCGAAACTTCAGTGGCTTCTGATGTTAATTTGATGAAGTATGAGTGGAGTCTTTATAGAAGAATATCTGATGCTTCAAGTCTTCCGTTAATTGAAGAAGTCCATTAGGAACCAGTCTTCAGAACTTCAGCACTTGGTCGTTAAGAGCGTTATCCTTTTCTGCTTTAAGTCTTCCGAATCTTCAGAGCCTGTCTTCAGAGTCTTCAGAACTTCTTGTTTGAAACCTTGATCTTCAGAACTCCTCAGTCTTCAGATTCTTTCTGCACTTGGTCTTCAGCGCCTTCAGCCATCAGAACTTCAAGTCATAGGAGTCTTCAGAACTTTGGTTCTTTCTGAGTGTACTTCTTCAGAAGCTTCGCTATCTTCAGAATCTTAATCACTTTCAGAGAGCATCCACAAGAGCATTGCAACATCAATCTTGGCATCCTTGGATCTGGCTGATCATGACTAGATAAACAAGCGTTCTTGCTTCTCGCGACTTTAGTCACACATAGTAACTTCGCATATATATATATATTCAATCATAGTACATCTAGCTGGTGTATGTTGGTTCTGATGTCTTTAGTTCTTATGATCTGCACACAACACACGTTAGACCACAAAATGGTTCTTTCACAAATACTTATTGTTATCATCAAAACATAGATTGACTTGTAGAGACAATTCTTGCTCTCACAATAACAACTTTTACCCTAGGCTAAACTATCAAACCATCTAGAGATTTATGGTTGATCTCAATAACCAAAACAATGCCTTTTTTTTGGGAAAAACTTAATAAACCAAAAAGAAAGATTTTATGACAGGTTTATCTCAAGTACCAAACTCAATATCTGAAAGGTATCACACCCTTAAGAATATAAATGACCAACACGACCACTTACAAAAAATATCTTCCTTACAAGTAATGCTCCACTTAGTAAGACTAAGGAAATTTAAAGTGAATAGAAATATTTTCTAATGGGAGAGAAATAATTTCCAAAGAAATATGAAAACTTTGGAAAATGGCGAGGTTTTAAGTAAGGAAGAACATCTCTTATGTAGTAGTTGGAATAACCAAAAAAGAAAATGATCCATGGGCCGAAATGAATTTCCAATCGGATGAAAAAATGCTCCAACCGATTAGACAACTCAAATACATTCAATTGTAAGACCTAAAATGGAAAGTTTGGATATATATCCATTGTAAGGCTTTAATGTGTTATCTTTATTGACTTTACAATCAATTGTCATAGTGTCACAATCGATTGACTGGTTTTAAAATTTTGCCAATCGATTGACACATTTTTCCAATCGATTAGAAGTTTTAAAAAAGTTTTGAACAACTTTTTAATCACTTGGTTTTGGTTTATGAAAATATTTTAAGCGTGTGTGTGAGTTGCCTTAGTACTCTTAAGCTACCGCGTTACTTTTATAGTACTTGATCCACTCAGACTGACTGACTGACAAGTCCTGGTGAGCTTTCACATCTTTCTCCAAAGGAGATTCAAGACTTGTGCTAGATAGTATCTGATTGCATAGGTACTTGATCTTGAGCCCTATTTCTGATGAGTCTAAGATGCTTTGGTTATCATTAGGGTTGAAAGCTATGACATGCGTTGTTGTCATCAAAATTTCAGATGCAGATCTTTATCATCTGCACGCACATATATCCACACTTCCTTTTTTTTATGATGACATCACGTCTCTCACAGGAGATGGTAACAAAAATATATACAAGTATTTTGGAGTCATTAAACTCCCCCTCAATTAAGCAGACATTATACTCTGCCCCCCTGAGAGTATAATTCTTCCCCTTTGTCATCATAAGAAAGACGTAAAATAATCAAAGCACATAAATCCCATGTAAAAGGAATGAGTTACCTTATAGAGATGGACAATAGTAGTCCAGAGTAAGGCATAGGATCTAAAAGATTATTTCTCCCCACAGAAGATAACATTCATCTTTGAAATCAACTAATAAGTAAACTTTCAAGAAATTCTTCCCCTTGATTCTTTCTCGAACATAACACAAAAGTATTTGAAGCTTTCTAAACTGATAGGTTATTCTATTGTCTACTTCTTTCTTGCTTGGATTTCTACAAAAGACAATTGTTTCCTCTTATGAGTGTTTAGGACAACCTCTTTTTAGTCTCCTAGGCCTCAGACTAGTGTTGGGCTCTAGGTGTTTAACACAAATTTTCTCCGCAAACACTCAAGGTCTCAAGGTAACTTGATAAACTTTAGATTTACAAATGATAATCTATTTTCCTTCTCTATGAATCATTTGATATGAAAGTTGGTCCAACCATAAGACTGATAATCCATTACACATTAATCACTTTAAACTCTCGTGATCAGTATCATCATTTTGATTAATTGTATTGGAAGACACAATCAGCGTCTTGGTTAAATCCATCAAGGTGGCCAATTACTTTTTCTTGTGCTCTTAAAGGATATTTCCCATATTTTAATATGCATCATATCATAAACATTCTTGCACAAGGTTTTGTTAGTAGCATCGAATCGACAAAAAATTATGCACAAGAAAAGTATGTTCGGTTTGAAAAAGATTTGTATCATTCTTCTTTGAAATTTGTTTTCAACCAGAAATTTTTTGAGACTATTAAACCAATCTCTCTGAGCTTGTCTTAGATCGTAGAGACCCATTTTCATTTTGAAAACACGAGTAAGAAGAGTTTTATAAAATCATGAGAATGATCAACATGCACTTCCTTTGGATGTAACAGTTCAAAATGCATTCTTTACATTCATTTGAAAGATTTTACAAGAATTCATGTGAAGTCAAGAATCATCACTATGCCTTCTAGATGAGGTACACGAGCATAAGTATTATTGATATTTATGCTTTGATTGTGATCTTTTGTAACGAGTCTTGTTTAAAACCAAGATTTATATCAAGCTTGTTACAAAAGATTCCATAAGGTTCAAATAACTCAACTAGCTTTTTGAATGAGTTCCCAACCATTGTTTCTCTCAAATTGATTCAATATTTCTTGCATAGCAAGAGACAAATGTTCTTTGATGATAAATTCATCAATTTTCTTTGTCTAGATTTGTGAAACAAAATCCATATGGTTACATACCTTGCTAGGGGAGTGTTGAGATGCAATTCCCTTAAATGTTTTCCCAATTAACATTTTGATTGAAGTGGTCCTTAATGATCGTCCATTCTTAAGATATAATTTCTTTAGTTGATTTCTCTAAATTGAAATTTTATATCTAGAATTTAGACTTCCTATTGTCTTTGATATTTTTATTTCCATTTATTGTCATTTTCCTATGATGCTCTCTAAGGGATGCCAACAAAAGTAACAACCTCTACTTCTAACTACTAAGGGTTAGTTCACCAAAGGTAATATGTATGAGTTATTCCATAGTCATGGTACTTTCAAAAATAGGTTTTAAAAGGATTTCATATTAATATTTTTATTTACCATGCATATAGAGGAACTAAACATACTTTATTACCTTTGGTACACAACTTACTTAATATTAAGTAACTTTTGCAATAACGCTATAGTTAATCAGGACAACTAAAGGGTGTGATTAGGGATCTTACCAAGACTCAAAGATCCGATGAATTTGCCTTGTTGTTATTTGGAAAATGAATTTCTTCCCTCGTAGGAGAGGAATAATATAACGTATTTATTTCTTCAGTTGAAGAGTAACTATCGGTATCATCATCTGCATCACAATTTGACTTTTCTACCTTTGGTACCCATATATTTTGGGTCCTTTGATGTTAGTGAAATGCATATTATGAGAAGACATCTTTTGGTTTTTATGTTCATAATGTTCTTTATAAATGTATGAAGGAGGATGTATTTCTTTGCTCTCATGACTCTTTTTTATAAGGCAAAATATGGCAATATGATCGTCTTTATTACAATAATTACATTTTATGGTTTTGCATTTAGATGTTTGTGACCGCTTTGCCTCTCAACCATAGACTTGAACTTCTTAAAAACTTCAAATGCCTTATCATTTCTCTTGATTAGTTATGTCCATAGCTTTCTACTATGATCGTCAATGAACGTGACAAAGTATTTATTGCCACCAATGGATTCTACTTGCATCGATCCACACGCATTTGAATACCTCAAGGTGATTCTTGGTTCTACAACATGCATTCTTGCTAAATTTACCCTTATGTTGCTTCTCTTGCACATATTCTTCACAAGTTTCAGACGATATATTGATCAATGGCAACCCCGTTACCATTCTGTTCTTTTGCAAGTCTTTGAAATCTTGGAAATTGAGATGCCCAAGACGATAATGTCATATCCACTCTTCTCGACTTGCAGCTGTAGCAAGGAATCTATGCTCCATAACCTTTAAATCAACCTTGAAGGTTCTTTTGGCAGCCATATGAGCTTTAAGGACCAAAATCTCGTTTGCATCTATAACGCGCAACCCCTTGTTTTCCATGTGAATCCAATAACCCTTCTCAAGTAATTGGCCAATACTTAGAAGGTTACATTTGATTCTTGGAATCACTACAAGAAATTTGCAAATTGCGACGGTTCATTTTGGTACATTACGACGGTTCTAACCATCGTAATTTGAACTTTACGACGGTTTTAGAACTGTCGCAGAAATGTGGGTCGCGAGGGCAATTTCCGACGGTTATGTAAACCGTCATGCAAACTGTCGTAATTTTTATGACGGGTATCTAACTGACATAACTTAGATATTGTGACGGTTTCCAACCGTCTTAAATTGCTTACTGATTATTGTTGTCTTTGTTAATTGTGACGGTTACAACCGTCGTAATTTTCAGTGTGATAGAGGATTATGTCACTGATTGCGACGGTTATAACGGTCGTTATTTTCCTATTATTATTTTGTTTTTATTGTTGATTACGACAGTTATAACCGTCGTAAATTTCATATTGATTATTATTTTTATTGTTGATTACGACGGTTTCCAACCGTCATAACTGTGTATAATATTATGTTATTTATATTTTTTTAATTTTAATTATTATATATTAAAATATTTTTAAATATAATATTATATTTTTCAATATTATTTACTTTATTTAAATTATTTCCACATAAATATTTTTATTTATGGTATTTTTTTAATACTTCATTACTTTTTTTATATGATTTTCTATATTAAATTTTAAATGGTAAAATTAAATCCAATCATAAACATGTAATATCCATAACAATAATCATGTCATATTATATAATCATGTAATATCCATAAAACATCTAATATATCCATAATCATAAAATCCTAATCTTATAATAATAAGCATCATAATGCCAAAAATACATTAAAAAAAGTTCATAAGAACGTATCCTATCATCAGGTCACTAAAAAAGTACATAGAAAACACATATCAAAGTCTAATTTTCTCCTTCTTGATGATCCATTATCTGCAAATCGGTAGCTAGACTCAGAAGAACGTCTACCATCAATAGGCGACTCCAATCCCTGTGAAAAAAATATTAAACTTAGAAGAACGTCTTCCACTAGAATGAACTATCAATTTTAAACTTATGTATTTTAACGTTAATAATATATTTCATGAAAATCATATCTGTCTTCCACTAGAATTTTGCATTTGCATTAAGAATTCAATTTCTTCTTTCCTAGCATTGTCAATTTCCTTTAAGAACGTGATTGCATTCATCAAGTCATCAATTTTTGAATTTTGTTCTTTAAGCGCATCAATTTCTTCTTGCATTTTCTTAATTTTTTCATTTTCTTCAAAAGAAGACGACGATCTCGTAGATCTATTAATCTGAGATGGTGTAACTCCAAGTCCCATAAAACGAACATATCCAGGATGTTCTTTTCCAAATACTTTCTGAAATGCCTCATTTTCAGACACGGAATCCTTAATTGCAGCTTGTAATTTTTCCTGCACAATTAAAATTCATCCAAAATCTATTTTCAAAACATAGTGGCACACACTAAACAGGTTGTAACTTTGACTATTAGCAAATGGGAATCAATATTTCATCATCTCTTATACAATTATATCACATTGATAGACTACTGTGTCAAGGATGGTTTGTAATTTTCATAAACTACTGTGTCATACCAACACTCACAAGCACATTTAGTTGAATATTCATAAACTAGTGCAAACCAGCATCAAAGAAAACCATTTTCATACATTATAACATAAATGTATTAAAAACAATGTGTAAAATATCTGGCAAAAGTCAAATTTCTTCTTTTGAATTGACACATTGAATGTCTTCATCTTAACATGTGTGATTGATTCTACTGATTAACAATGCATTAATTGAAGATATTTTTAGACCGGATGAAATGACCAATAATGCAGTGTTGTTAAATAGCAGTTATAATGGTGCTATATGTAACGCCCCGGTTTTGTCTTATTTATTTAATTGAGTCGATTTAATTATTTTTGTTTTATATTATTTTATTTTTTACTTTTATTTGACAATATATTATTTTTCATCGCTGTTTATGTTTTATCACATTTTGAGAGCGTTTGCGAGATATTTGAGCTGAGGGGTAAAATGGTCTTTTAGGGGTTTAGATATTTATATAAATAGAAAGTGGAGAGAAAAAAGAGAGAAAAGAAAAGGAAAGAAAAAGAAGAGAAAGAAAAGGAGAAGAAAGAAAGAGAAAAAGAGGAGAAAGAGGAAAATCGCGGGAACTCCGTTTCGAGCGCGATTAATCGGGTAAGGGTGAGAAGTTTCAATTATATCTTGCTTGTGTATGTATATGTGTTGTTTGTTGTAAATGTTTTGGTTGTTTCGCAACTTTTCGTATCGATCGGAATTAGGAGCAATTGATAGAAATCGATGTTTTCGCGGATGAAATTCGATATAAACTGAGTAGAATACTTGTTGTTAGGTTTGGATCATGTTTTGGTTGTTATAGTATGTTTTGGAAGTGTTTGGGTGGAAGACATGATGGATTTTGACCCCAAATGACCTATGTTATCGCTGCTGGAATTTTTTGGTTTTCGCATTGCGAGCCAAAGCGAAGGAAACAACGAACGTTCGCTAGCTGTTCGCATTGCGAACTTTGGGTCTTTTTGCTTCTGCCACAGTTCGCTGGGAGCTTCGCATTGCGAACGTGACAGATTTTTAGTTTTTGTTTTCTTCATAACTTTTGATCCGTAAATCGGATTGAGGCACAGTCGGATGCGTTGGAAAGCTATTTCAATGCTATTTATGATAGTAGAATAGAAACATATGTTTATTCCTTGGATTGATAAGAAAATATGGAAAAGTGATGTATGTGTGAAAAGTGTGGTTTATGTTTCCACCATAACTCCCGAATCGCGAGTCCGATTGATGTGGGACTTGAGGCATTAGATAGATAACCTAAGATGCTATTAAATGGTGATGTTAGACCATAATTTAACCAAGAATATTTGGTAGAGGATTATTAGGGGTTTGTAGGTTTTGTTGTGTTTGTTTGTGTTTACGACGATATGTTATCGTCCTATAAATGTGGGGCTTTTGTGCTATTTACATGATGCTGATGCATGTGATAATGATGTTGTTATGATGTTGTTGTGGGTAGCCTTTGTGGCATGGATCCTAGTGTTGTGAGTATCATTGTATGATTGTGGGATTGTTGTGGTTGATGGTGAGTAATTCTTGATGTGCATTGATATGAGTGTATGTGCTAAAATGCTAATTGTTGTGGTTTGTGGATTATGATGAAATGCATTGTTTATGTGAAATTCAATGTATGTTGTTTGGTGGCCTTTATGGTTTGAAATGCATTGTTTGAATTGATTTGCAATGCATGAATGTGATGATGTTGATTAATTCATATGGTTGAATTATGTATGTGCATTTGATCGTCATGAGTGATTGTATGCCATGAATCATGATATGCACAATGTGATGTCGTGTGCCCTAGTGGGTGTGAGCGACGAAACGGTTCCAGAGGGAATCCGCTATAACATCGTGTGCCTTAAAAAAATAAGAGGACCTAAAGTGATGATTATAGACGATCGCGTGCCTTATACAAAGAGGACCTAAAGCGATCGGACCGTGTGCCTTATACAAAGAGGACCTAAAGCGATCCATAAATGTCGTGTGCCTTAAAAAAATAAGAGGACCTAAAGCGACGGGGAACATCGTTTTCCCGACGGGGTGTTACATGAGTAATCCTAAGTAACAAGCGATGATTCCAATAGTTCTTGAGTGAACTAGTGATGAGATTGATGGATGGATGGTACCGCATATGCATTGCATAGAGTCATTGTGTCGGTCTCTGTGCATTTGCATAAATCATGAATGGATTGATTATGTGTGAGAATTGTGAATGGATGCATTATGTGTGAGAATTGTGAATGGATGCATTATGCGTGAGAATTGTGAATTGATTGAGCATGTGTTGAGATTTATGTTTGAATTGGTGAATTGATGTGCATATGTGATAAATGCATTGGTTGTGGATAATATGTTTTATGCATAAATATATGATATGTGACGTGGTGGGGTGTTTCCATATGTTATGACTATGGTGTGCCTTATGTGTGAATATGTGATTATGTTGGTATAGTTGATATATGCTATGTGGTAGGATTATTAGAAAAATGTTATGCATCTGTGGCGTGCTATATGTATTGGTATGCGATGTTTGTGGTGAGAATAACTATGTATGTGAATTTATATGTTTTGCATATTATTATGCAATCTTGATTTAGTTGTTATTTCTCACCCTTTTGCCGTGGTTTGTTGCTCTATGAGGCAATTGCAGATTTGTAGTCTTGGAGGCGATTGTGAAGATTAGCCCTCCGTTCTTTTGTCGGTCCATGTGTCTGCTTTGATACTTAGCACGGGAGTCGGGGAACGATTATGTGATATATGTATACCTATGTTAGATTTATTTTGTATTACCTTTGTAGGTATATTTTGATGTTATAAAACAAAACAATTCAGTTATGGATCTTCCGCTTTATTCCATAATTGACCTTTCCTTTTGTATGGAAAAAGTTCCCCATCAGACTTTTTATGCGAAATTGCATACGTTTCTCCTCTACTGTATGATCGCCCATCCCTCGATTCCTACAAATAAGAACGAATATTAATTATTTGTACTATCAAGCATAAAACCAAGAATATATAGATTTAGACATACCAACTCATGTTGCTTCCTTGCAAACGACTTAGATCCAAGTGTATGCGGAATCTTCAATTTTCCTCTATTTTTGGGCATTTTGTTTTGCTAATCTCTACATTGGTAACAAAAAAAACACGCGTTATAGATAGGAATAAGATACAATGCATTACTTATATATTAAAAATAAAATTATATGAGTAAAACACTAATATTACCTGTGTTTTTTCTTTCCGCCTATATTGAACAAAAACAGCCCAATCTTTTTCTTCAATGCCTTTGCATTTTGGATAATTTTGAAGATTTTCCTCCAAAGTGAGATCCCATTTATAAATTTTTTGAAATAATTAACAACGAACATCCTTCCATTTCTTTGCAGCAGAACCAAGTATGTAATCTTTGTCACGCCCATCATCAACATTAAAATGGAGCTAACCATACGAATAAAAATGGGTTAATAAAACAAATGATAGGCACGATAAAATTAATTTACAAAATATGTAATTGGTTATTAATGATACATTTATCTTTGAATCATAAAACAATGTTTTTTTATCCATTGGAATACTCCTCCAACTCTCGAACATTATGGGAAAGTCTTTAAACATTCTAATAAGTACACCCAAATACCCTGCTAACAAACCAGCCGCCGGTCCTACTGCACGATGCGTCTTATCCCATTCAAGTATTATCCATGTTCCATCAGACTCTGATTTCGCAACCAAATCTTTCACACATAAACGTGTTTTTGAAACATAACCCTCCACATCTATCACATAAAAAAGTAAACAAATTAATGTCATAACTCAACTATGTAAAAAATTAAATTACTTACAGATAATTTAACCTTAAATTGCTTACTAATAACATTTACATCCCAATACTCAGAACTAGCCACTCGAACAACATCTTTAGTCCCATCTTCTACCACAACATCTTCAGCCTCGTCTCCTACCACAACATCTTCAGCCTTGTCTCCTACCACAACATTTTCGGTCTCATCTTCTACCACAACATCTCCATCCTCATCTTCTACCACAATGTCTTCAATTGTAGTTTGGATTGGCAGAGGGATTATTGTAGTTTGGATTGGGGGAGGGGTTATTGTAGTTTCGATTGGCGGAGGTGTTATTGTAGTTTGGAATGGCGGAGAGGTTATTGATGATTTTTGAGATGTCGTTGAACGTAGGCGCTTCTTATTTACTTCAAGCTCTCCAGGTTGTACAAACCTCGGACGACCCTTCACAGACTAAATAAAATGCATCAGAGAATATCAGTCAACAATCAATATAATTAATTAGTTTTGAAACATTATTGATATTATTAGTTATATGAGAATATATTACTAACCGATGATGGTTTTGAAGAAGACGAAGATGATTTGTAAAGGGATTGAGAGAGTTTAGTAAGATTGAGAGCCCGCATCTTTTTTTGATTCTTTTTAATAGTTTTGCGGCAAATATCATCATATGATGGATTCATTATTTCACAACAGATTTCAACTACAAGTATAGGTGATAAACAAGTCAGTACACTAAAAGATAAATTATGACTACAACTTTAATCAATATAACATAATCACAAAGAGTAACATCAATCATGACTATAAATTTAATAAACATAATATAAACACTATAAATTAAAAGATAAATTATGCAATAAAACATAGAGTAACAATGTCATACATTGGTACTTCATTTTATAACGATGAGTCAACTAAAAAAGTAAGAATCTCATACATTAATTGGGGATAAGAAACAAAAAACATAAGTCTCACACGAGTTACAAACAAGCTAGACTTCTTATCAATAAAAAAAATATATCTTAATTATTGGCATCATTTTCCGCTGAAGTTCCAGGATCATCATTAGAAAAATTTTGTTCCAAATTTTGTGATGGATATGGCTCAATGGGTGTCATAATTTCATCATTTCCACCTATGTCATACAAGTCTCTTGACTTCAAATGAACAGGTATGCTCCATCCTTGTTCACTCTCATCATCTACATAAAAAACCATCTGAGCTTCTGACGCTTGAATGTATGGCTCATTATCTTCATGTTCCCCAGTATGTAATAGTTTTGCAAAGTTTATAGAGGTAAAACCCAACTTATCTATCTTAATGCCTCTTGGGTTTGTGGTATTAGCCCATTCACATTTAAACATGGGCACTGTGAAGCCATCATACGAAATCACAATAATGTCTATCAATCTTCCATAGTAAGGGACCCCTCCAAATCTCATTTGGGTATCACTATTGCTTGAATAACTTCGTGTCCCAAACATGCCAAAAACCCCACTATTTTGAGTTTTTAAATGATTGTCTCGTTCCAACATTCAAAACTTGAACCCATTGACATTGAACGTGGTAAACCTTTTAACTTTATCAAAAGGGCCATGAGCAAGACTAATGATAACATCTTTATCTGGTCCATCAATGCTGTCAAGATTGTTGCAAATCTATACCCAATACAACATCCAATTAGTCTTGTTATTGTCAAAAGTAAATTCAATACAAACATATATTTTTGTATGAAAACTCACACGATTGCGGAACCAATGAGGAAACTCTCTATGAACCTTCTTGTCTATCTCAGCAGCACTTCTTTGACCACGCCTCATTTGTTTCTGAGTAATACTTTGGAACTGCCTATTTGGTTATTCGATATTAGATGTAAAAAAACATTAATAGCGTAGAGGAAACTACTTAAATGGAATAAAACTACTTACTTTAGATAGTCGTCAACTATTGGACAATTTGTTAAAACGTGTCTATGAGCTTGCAACTTTTCAATTGGTGTTAGAGTGTAATATGAAGATCCACCCACATGTTTTCCAACTCTAGGAAATAATTCTGCCACACGTGAACCTATTTGCATATCACCAATAGGATCATCATCTACACGTCCAGGTTGATTCCATCTAGTCTCAATGTTGTCTAGATATCTTGAACAAAATGTAAGAATCTCTTCGAAACGGTATCCTTCCGCAATAGACCCTTCTGGTTTTGCCTTATTACGTACATGTGATTTAAGTTTTCCCAAGTACCTATTATTAAACCACATTAGTATCAGTTAAAAAAAATTCTACTTTCTAATTTAGTCTCATTATAACAAAATCACATAGTTTACCTTTCAATAGGATACATCTATCGATAATGAACAGGACCTCCAAGTTTAACTTCTTCAACAAGGTGAACAACCAAGTGAACCATAACAGTGAAGAACGAGGGAGGAAATATCATTTCCATGTGGCATTAAGTGAGGACAATTTGGTTCTGTAATTTTTCCAATTCTTCGATTTTAATTACCTTACCACACAATTGTCTAAAGAATGAGCACAACTCAATCAATACTGCTGAAATCTCATGACGTAATGTTGTGCGAATGGCTAATGGTAGAAATTGTTCCATTAATATATGACAATCATGACTCTTCATCATTCCATTCACCTTGAGATTTACCATGTCAATGCATCTAGAAATGTTGCTTGAATAACCATCAGGCACCCTAATATTCTTTAAAATTGATAAAAAAAATTCTTTTGTCTTTACCCGTTAGACTAAAGATCAGGTCTTATGCCCATATTTTGAAGGTCTTCTCTAGTTTTAAAATGATCTTTACTCTTTTGCCTATCATTTAGTAAAGTAAATATGACATTATCACACACATTTTTCTCAATATGCATCAGATCAAGATTATGGCGCAGAAGATTATCCTTCCAGTATGGAAGTTCAAAAAATATGCTTTTCTTTTTCCATTGTTGAGGATGACCTTGTGTAGGACACGTTGTGTACTAGAACCTTCTATAGGTTGTCCCTCACGTGTTCTTTTTACTGATTTTTCTTTCACTGGCTTTTTACCAAACATGACTTCAACATCTTTAACCTGCTCAAAAACTTCATGTCCAGATAATGTTCTCGGTGGACTCCGCATTTCTTGTTCACCGTTAAACCGAATCCTGTTCAATCTAAACCTGTGTCTACGATCAAGGAAACAACGATGACCCATAAAACACCATTTACGACTAGCTGTGAGACAGATAGATGTAGTTTGAAAGTTACACGATGGACAAGCAAGTCCTGTGTATGTGTTCCACCCAGAAAGTGCACCCAAACCTGGAAAGTCACTAATCGTCCACATCAAATTTGCATGCAACATGAACATCTCTTTCTTGAAAGAATCGTATGTATCCACACCATTTGTCCATAAATCCTTTAGCTCTTTGACTAAGGGTTGTAAGTAGACATCGATATTATTTCCTGGTGCTTCTTTACCGGGAATTATCATTGACATTATAAACGATGTATGCTTCATGCAAACCCATGGAGGAGTGTTATATGGAATGATAACAACTGGCCAAATACTAATGTTTGCACTCATCACACCAAAAGGATTAAAAACATCACTAGCCAATGCAAGACGCACATTTCGCGGATCTGATGAAAACCAAGTATGTGTCGAGTCAAATTTCTTCCAAGCTTCTGAATCTCTAGGATGCCTCAACATTCCATCATTGTTAGTATCTGTTGCATGCCACCTCATATCCTCGGCCGTCTTTGATGACAAAAATAATCTCTGTAATCGAGGTTTTAATGGAAAATAATGAAGAACCTTGGCAGGAATTTTCTTCATTTTCTTGTTAACACGGACCTCTTCATCTATTTTCCACTTTGAAGTGTTGCAAGTTTTGCAAGACTCCCTCTCTTCATCTTCTCCCTAATAAAGCATACAACCGTTTGGACATGCGGGTATCTTTACATAATTTAAACCAAGTTTTGTGATTGATTTCTTGGCTTCATAAAATGAACTTGGAATGTTTGCATATTCAAATGCATCTTTTATTAACTCTAGAATCATTGTCATTGCCTTCTCACTCAATCCACATAAACACATTATATGGTACAACTTTACCAAAAAAGATAGTCTTGAATATTGTCTTCACCCTTCATATAAAGGTTGTTCTCCTTCTCTAGCCAATTCATAGTACTCTTTGGCTTCGTTTCTTTCCTGAGTTGCATTTGGCATCACATAATCTTCTTCGTCAATCTCCAAATTTGATGCAGATGGTATATCATTAGCATGATTCCTATCAACTCCAAATGCATCGTCGATCATGTTCTGAATTCGATCTTCGACAATGATAGCATCTTCAACCATATTTGGAGTAGTACTTGGGGAGATAGAACTAGGTAGGTCAAAAGACTCTCCACGATGAATCCACATAGTGTATCCCTTCGGAAATGGTGACCATATTAAGTGGTCGAACATTTCACTCCTACTCTTTGATTTTCTAAAATCGCAGCATTTACAAGGGCATATTACTACGTCATTTTCTTTTGCACCTTTAAATGCAAAATCAATAAATTCTTTTATCCCTTGTTGATACGCGATCGATGATTGTGGCTTTGTAATCCATGACTTATCCATTTCTTTAAAAAAAGCATGGTCAAGTTTTAATCCAGCCAAACAAAAACAATTTGAATCAAATATCTTTAAAAATGTATAACAAATAAGCCAAAAGGAAGGTAGATGAAGTACTTACGAAGCGGAAAAAAACCAGCACCGTTAAAGCACAAACACCTCCAAGTAGGATATGAAGACCACTTCTTGCAATTTCACTACAAAAACCATAACAAAAATTAAATGAGAAAGAAAGAAAGAAAGTAGGAAGGGTAGCAATATGGTAGAAATATGAATATTTACTAAAATTATAATGAAAACACAACATTGATATTTAGGTATCTTTTATTTTTTTTAATATAAAATAAAATATAGTTTTTGTAATTTCCAAATCTTTAATAATTATATTATTACTATTTTATTACTTATCACTGTTATATATATTTTTATTCCATATTCTGAGTCTGTTAGAACTAAGTAGGTTGAGAGGGTTGAATTATGCTATGTTGAGTTTGAGGTTTTAAAAGTTGTGGTTGAGGTTTTCTCTAAAATGTTTTTAGGGTGCGCCGCAAACCTGAATGACTCAAGAGTATAGTCACCAGGTTTTAACATACATCTAAAATAACAACAACCACAACTAAGCTGTATCTCACTAAGTGGAGTCGGCTACATGCATCAATCTATATAAAGCATCAATTCAAATAAAATGACTTGTAACCATGTAAAAACTAAGGTTTTCCCAAAAAGAAATTGTCTACTTAGGGTTTCTCATTCATATTTCAAAACTGCATCATTTTAATTATTCAAAATTTCAAATTAACAGTGGAAAACAAACCTTGAGAACATTTTAGCATATAACATTCTTAAATACTAGAAATTGCTAAGACAGTAGAGAGCTTGCACATAATCAAAGTGTAACAATTTACTATAGTAAATATGTAGAATGCTGAAAGAATTCTAAAGACACAATTGTGATTTGAAAGCAACAAAACATGCCTTCAGTTTGCAATCACTAGTTAATTATAACAAAACAGTGAGTTCAGCAAAATCACATTGTTCCACCTAGCAGAGTTTAATTTACTATTAAAAAGTAAAAAACAAACAAGCTATCAAAGGCAATCATAATTGTTATCACACAAATTGTTTCTGCAATCAACAGAGAATCAAATCAATGACAACATATTCTTTGCATCAATCAAAACAACAAATTAAATTATCTCATGACCTGTTCAACATATTATATTTCTATTGTAACAGAAATCAACTACTCTCTATATGAATAAGAAACATTAGAAATATTACAAAGAATAATGTATTGATTGGAATAAAAGACTCAGAATATGGGTGGTGATATAACAGGATGGTCAGCAAGGTCAATTGTATAGCTTTATTGATCTGAGTGGTTTATATTCATGTTAATCTGTGTTAAGGATCTTAAAATCCCTATATAGGAATTCAGACTACAGTAGTGTGATAGAGATCTATCTATTATAATGTATTGATTGGCTGAAGAAAGTTATGTGATGATCAACAAAGCCTATAAAGGAGAAAATGGATAGTCAAACATTTTGTAAACTGATTTTCACGAGTTTTAATGTCATTTTCTAGCAGAGCTATTTTTTTTTTGTTCATGCTTATTCTATATGCGGTTTGCTCAATACACTTAGTATTTCTTCTAAATCTTATGAAATTTTAAAATTACCCCTTTCGCCTCATTTGGATGATACAATCAAGACGTACTAATTATATAGTTCACACCATTGGTTGTGTCTAATACACATCAAATATTAAAATGAGCGAGTTCAGATATTAACAGATTGAAATATAAGCCCTTGTGTTTCAGGTGTCTTGGAGACGCAAGGTCAGGATAAAGAGAATAGAAAGAGGATAGAAATGAAACAAAAAGAGACTGCAAAAAGACTGCACAAAGAAGCTAAGTTCATAGCCCAAACGTTTGGACATTACGGACTGGTTGTATTGGTCACTATGGTCGCAATGGCCTATGCACTTATCCTTCTAAATTTGCCTTCCACAACACAAGGCTTCCACAACATAGGATTACTTTATTAATTTCTCCACTTCTTAGTTGCTTCATCTATGTTTAAGGCTTTTAATTACAAAATTATGTCATGATTAATGTTCTAAGCCTATAAAAGGCCTTATAAACTTCACAATTGAACCCCTTACATTCCCAGAGTTCCATTTTTCTCACAACAGGTGGAACTGTGAACCTACATGAGCGAGATTTGGATAGAAACCATAGTCCTAAATCTTCTCTAAGAAATATTTTAAATAAACAAAAATCAAGAGATATATCATTTTAATAAAAGTAATGCTTTTGCAGAGAAAAGTAAACTATATGTTTGGGGAGACCAGAAATTTATTGTCCCCTACATGTCCTATATATATGCCTTTTCTTATATATCACTCTCACATCCACTAACTCACCATCACAAAAATGAAAATTCACTTCATCTTCTTGTTCTTATTCTTCTCACTCTCTTTTTTCCATGTAAGAAACATTCCACAAAAATGCATAATAATCATATATATTTACTTCACTAAACTGCATTATATGTTTACTTTTCCTTTGCTAACTTTGTTATTGTATGAATGCAAGGCTCTATAGCAACCATTGGTAACAAAGGAATCACTCAAACACAAGAATATTCTTTCAAACAAAAGACAAACCCTTTCACTCCCAAAGCCTCACTCATTTGTTACTGGAACAAACGAATCCCTAACAAACTTCCAAACCCAATCCATAATTTCTTTCTCTCCAAAGCTTCCCCTCACACACCGCAAAACTACGCAAACTTAGTAAATCTCCTTCAACAAAAACCCTTATCTACAAATTTCCATAATTCCCTCTACTCCACACCATACTTATTCTGCTCCTTCGACCACCCAAGCGAATATTACCAATCCAAAAAAGAATGGGAAAAGCAGTTTATGAGGAAAAAAGGATTCTATGATTTATTGAATGGAAGATGAACTGACCTGTTAGTTTTCGGCAGCAGCAGCGTTTTGAAGAATGGAAGATGAATAGTGGAAACAAGAGAATCAAGGGTTCCGGCAGCAGCAACGTTTTGTGGAAACAAGGGTTCCGGCAGCAGCGTTGCTTTGTGACAATAGGTTGGCACGATTACAAATTTTTCAAGTCCCAGATTTCCAATTGGGCCAAAAATGAAGGCGGTTGGGCTCAACCGTCGCAGCCCAATAAGCGCTTCGCCATTTTATGAAGCCATATATTGTTTTGTGAAAATAGGTTGTCGCTTCGCCATATAAGGACGGTTAACAACTGTCGCAAACCAAAAATTACTGCGGTTGGAAACAGAACCGTCGTAATGTGTATTTTTTTTCAAAAATTAAGGGCGGTTTCCAACAACCGTCGTAATGTGTAATTTTTTTTTCAAATGTTACTGGCGGTTTCCTAAAACCGTAGTAATATCTCATTTTTTTTTCAAAATTTAAGGGTGGTTTCAAAACACCGCCGTAATGTACATATATGGACGGTTATCAATAAACCGTAGCAACCTAAGTGTCGTAAAATGGCATTTTTCTTGTAGTGAATGTACAATACATATTTGATCAAGCAATGCCCACCATCCCTTCTCATGATCAAAACATCACCGATCTCATCGGCCGCTAGAGTTGTATCATCCGCGAACTTCACTTTGTTTTTCATGGCACGATTTATTTTAACAAACCAATCCTTCATCCCCGTCATATGAGTAGAGAATTGCAAATCCAAATACCATTTTTCGCTGCACTGGACTCATTCTCTCAAGTTCACCATGACGTTTTCTTCTGCATGTAACCAGTTATAGTCAGTTTTTGCAGCATTCCCATAATTGCCACTACTGTAGTCTCGTAGCTTGCTCATGCTCCATTGTCCTTCTATGATCATGACCAAGAGTGTATTCTCTTCATCAAAATCTTATCTTGCAACCTTTGCTTCTTCTCCTTGAGGTTTCTTCTTGTTTGCATTTCACTCTTTTGCAAAATGACCAAACCTTTGACACCTAAAACACTGCTTCTTGGTTTTGTGAAACCTTTTATTTTCACCTCTAAGGTTACCTTGACCACCATTTTTGTTGCAGCTTCTCTCACCCTTTTGACAAGTCAAATTCTTGGAATTTTGGGACTCTCTTCCACCAAAATTATGAAAATTCCCTTTACTTTTCATGGGCTATTTTCCTTTCGATCTCTTGTCATTCTCGTTGAAGTGAGCTTGCAAGGCGATCTCCACCTTTGACTTATCATTATTTCTCTCCTCCATCCTATGCTCATGAGCCTCAAGAGAGTTTTGCAGCTCCTCTTTGCTTATCGCCGCAAGATCCTTAAATTCCTCAATTGCTACAACCACATTGCCAAATCTTGGTGTTAAAGAACACAAGATTTTAGCGACAACATACTGTTCCGTGACTCTTTCTCCACATGCCTTCACTTGATTCACCAACCGAGTGATTCTCGTTGTGTAATCGTTCATTGTCTTCTTTTCTTCCATTTGAATCAATTCAAGTTGATGCTTGTGAGTTTGTAACCTCATCACCTTCGCCTTGTCAGCCCCTGCATATTCTTTCTCTAAGATCTCCCTCGTTTGTTTTGACGATTCGCAATCACAAACTTTCTCAAAGTTGTCACCATTCACACATTGATGGATCAAAAATAGTGCCTTGAAACCTTTCTTCTTCTCTTCCTTTTGTGTTGCTCGTTGTGCATCTGTTGCACCTTCGACAAGAGGATTCACCCTGTTCTTGATCACTTCAAGAACATCTTGGTAGCCAAACAAAACTTTCACTTGTTTGTACCATTTATCGTAATTCTTCGCATCAATGATGAGTAGGTTTGCAGGGATTCTTTCATTGGAAACAAAATTCATGCTGTACACTAGGTGTTTGTGGATCAAAACGAGACTCTGATACCAAATGTTGGAACTTGAAACCATAAGATTGGTGAATTATTGAGAAAATTAGAGTGTGAAGAGAGAGAGAGAGAGAGAGAGAGAGAGAGAAAGAGAGAGAGAGAGAACGAGAGAAAAGAATATTATCATTCACATACAACATTGCATAAGATGAGGATGCCTCCAATGCATTTTATACAAGTGTTATAAAAGTGACTGGGACACACTACATGCAATTACATAATAGAAAAATTGAAAAACTCAGACTTGTAATTGGTTAAACTAAACGTGTAATCAATTAGAGCTGACATTTAAAATAAAACACTTTCAATGGTAATCAATTACACTGAGATGTTAACCAATTGCAGTTGCGAAGTTTTCACTTTTTCTATAACTCAGAAGTGCTTTTGGCATTACTGTAATCGATTATACCCTCATATTAACCGGTTACAACACTTGAATTACTAAAATCACTTTTAATAGTTAAGAGACTCAAATAATTTTTTTAAATAAGAGACCAAAATAATCTTGAATATACGGGACACAAATTTAATTAAAAAAAAGTTAATTATTTTAATTTGTAATACAAATATTTATAATAAAAAAAGTAAATTCTTAGATACTCATAAATTTAAGTTGGGTATTACTACTGTTATGGACTGGGCCGAGGCTGCCCAACAGTCGAGCAGGCCCAACCCATATAGCATGAGGAGGCCCAATAAGACCCTTCCGCGGGTCACTTGACTACTGCGAGCATACCACCGGTTCCTCCGGGCACTTTACAGTGTCGGGCACTTGGGCCAGCAGGACAGGAGAACCTCGCCCCCCGGCGGAGAGGTACCTCCTCGACATACCAGCTTCTCCCCGCGAGGATGACACATATCACTCCTCGACAGACATGTCACCTCTGTACTTGCTTTTCTCTGACAACCACCTTACTTGAGCGTCGGAGTGCCTTGCAGGTACCCCCCCCCCCCCCCCGCCGTCCTTCAACCTCACCGGAGCCGGAGTTCGACGGATGTCGTTGGCCACCAGTAACTGTCTGATCCAGGTACGATCAACTACCTTTAGTGCAAATTATAATAAAATTTTAATTTATTTTAAAAAATAAAAATATGGCATTGAATTATAATGTTTGATTGGTTAAAAATACTGATACTCAATTAAGTTAAAAAATACTGAAGTGTTCACCTAAACAAAATTTCTTTTTTAAATAATTAAAGAGTGCGTGAATCGTTACGCTTAACGCTTCCCTTAATATTATCATGTATTTTATTATTAAATGTATTGTTCCGTAATCTAACGATTTAGAACTTGCATATGTTCCTTTCTCGTTTTCGTGCTAACCTTGTGTTGGATTAAACTATTTGTATATGTAGTCAAAGTCTATCATTATTTATAATGAACAATATATTATTAAAATATTTAGATTATAACATATGTTCCATTTGAAATCAAATATAATAACTTACACTCCTTTTAGAATCAAATATATATAAAAATTGTTTTAAAGTTACTTTGAAAGCCAGTTATATTTTGTATTAAATTTGACCTTTTAATTCTTTTTTAATTACTTTCTTATTTATATTTAATTATTAAAAAATATTATTCCAAACAGATTTCATACATCGAGTGGGATGTGTATATAATCCACACATCCCGATTTTAAGGGGTGAAAATATATAATCAAAGAAAACATTGCTAAAGATTTTTACATGTAGAAATTGTGTTTTCAAAGGCATGATATAACCTATTAAAAATAATAATAATAATAATAATAATAATAATAATAATAATAATAATAATAATTATTATTATTATTATTATTATTATTATTATTATTATTATTATTAAATCATCTAAAATTTAGGTGTTTCAACATTGTTAACTTTGGAGGAAAATATTCTTTTTGCTCCTAATATTCAACATGAGCATAAACCTACAAGTATTAGATTTAAAGATGAGTAAAATGTAGAAATTATATAACGCAACCACTTAATTTATTAATTCACCATATTACAATTCAAATGGTGGAACCTTACAATATAATTATTATAATATAAGAATAATTGTAACAATTTAAGGACAACAATAGCAGTCACAAGAATTGTCGTCGTCACATTTTCCCCTGGCACGTATATTTTTGCATGCCCCTTTGCAATATAGTTTGCAAACAAAAACCTCCCAAAATCTACGACAGAAACCAGGTCGGTATATAAAACAGTCTTTTGGCTCTGCCATCATCATCTGATTTCCTACAATAAATAGTACAGTTCAATCAAACATAAACTTTGTTAGTTAAAGAACCATTAACTCATACAATTTTTGTTATAAAAACCTCAATATTATTATTCATACCAAAATTCATGGAGAGAACAAGGAAAAGAATGGGAAAAAAGAAGACGGATTTCATGTTTTTGAATTTAGGAAAATTGTGCAACTTTCAAAGGTGTGATTGCCACTTTTATATATATATATATATATATATATATATATATATATATATGTGTGTGTATGTGGGATAATTAACCGTCAAAATACATTTAATAAGGATATCGGTGATACTATAATAGTTTGACCAAAAAGTATTCATGGAATTGAATTCATTATTAATCATAAATATATTTATTTCTTGATTTTTTAAAAGTTAAATTATAACTTTATTTTTATAAAAATTCAAATAGAATAAAAAAAAGGAAGAAAAAGGTGGAGGACTCAACCAATACCCACTTAAACATCATAAAATTTAAAGTTGGATAAACCTAACTTGTCATGATACAATGAGAGAAGAAGAAAGTTGGGAGAAGTACATTAAATTAGAGAAGGGGTCGAGGTTGAGGTTTTGGAGACGAGAATGTCTGCATAATGATTGTCTTTCCTATAAATATAGAGGGTTTTTTAATGCACCACCCAAGTTTCTTAGGCACCACGTAAAATTATTTTTTTACCCCTCTATTCCGGATGTGCACATCCGGACGCACCAAATCTGTTAAAAACGCAGAGATTTTCCGGATGTACATATCCGGGAATAATTCTGATGTGCACATCCGGAAGGATTTCTTCTTAATTCGCGCCAGACCTTCTCCCCCCTCATTATTCACATTTTCATTTCCAAAACCTTACAAATTCTCTCAAACTCTCAATTTCTCATTCCCACAAATCCCGACTTTTTCCACTCGAGTTCTGCGCAGAGCAACTGCTACAACGATCAACACATTCCAAATCCGCCGTATCACATTTTAATCGGTAAGTTTTCAAATTTTAGAGTTTCGGAGTAATTTTCGAGTAATTGATTTAGAGTAGACATTTAGGTGTAGAAATTGTTAGGTTGTATGAATAACATAGGTTATAGACAATGTAGGTCAATTTTACTGCTTCAAACGGATCATCAGGGCATAAAAATGCCCTTCTGGTTGGGACAGTGGCCATGGCTGGCGTTTTAAACCTTCAAAATACGTACCGGATGTACAGATCCGGAAATACCCAACGTTCAAAGTTCTACTTCCTTCCGGATGTGCACATCCGGTAACACCTAACGTTAAAATGCTGAATACTTCCGGATGTGCACATCCGGTAACACGTAACGTTAAAAATGCTGAATACTTCCGGATGTGCACATCCGGAAGACTATTTTTTTATTTCCTTTTATAATTTTCCTTGTTTTTTTGTTTTTGTTTAATTATTTTTAATAAAAATTTAATTTATTTATTATGCTTTGCAGATTAGATGGCTGACAGAGACGATCGTACCATACATGGACGGACAACTCAGCACGCATCTGTCCGACGTGAGCGGTTGCAGTCTACAGCCGAGGCTTCCGGCGCAGAGGGAGTTGTGGTAGCCCCTACAGCTGAGGGACATCCTACACCACATCCTACACCACAGCCATCCACATCACAGGTTCAGGCCACTCCCTCGTCAGCCGCCGATTCTACATCTCGGAGGCGTCGGGATTCTACTGCTAGTTCATCAGGGTCCCAGCCTGCACGCAGGCGTCGTCGGGAGACTCCAGCTCCATCAGCTACTCCTCCTCGTTCCCCTGTTTCTGTTCCTGTTCCAGAGGGTGATCACCCAGCACATGAGGGTGTTGACGCTGATGACGATTTCGATGAGCTGGGCGGTTACCCTGGGGGACCGTCTGATATGTCCCTACTCGCGGGGTACTCTGAGCATACGGCCAGATTTGTCTGGCTAGGACAGGTAACCTTTCTTGGTTTATTTATAGAATTGTATTCGTTGAAAATATGTTCATTTGTAACATTGTTTTATTTGGAAATTTTCAGGATAAGGCTTCACAGAAGTTCTATAACCATGGGGGTAAGGTTATGGACACGATTGAGATGCTGCCAGAAGCTGAGTGGTTCACGTCTGCACTTGCGCAGTCTGGTCTTGGAGGCTTGTCTAGGATTGGGTATCCCCAGATCCAGTACGGTATCCTGATGGCATTTGTTGAGAGATGGCACCCTGAGACATCCTCATTCCATCTACCGTACGGCGAGATCACGATCACGCTGGACGACATCCCGTGCCTCTTACATCTACCGATCACCGGTACCCTTCTCCGTCACGGTAGGATGACGAAGGCGGACGGCATAGAGTTGCTGGTTACAGAGCTTGGTGCTAGCCCAGAGAAGGCACATGCGGAGGTGCACCAGTTGAGGGGCGCACACGTCCGGTTCTCGTTTCTGATGGGTAGATTTACTGAGGCGCTTGCAGAGGCAGGACAGGCAGATGGTGATCCAGCTGAGGTGGCGTTCCACAGGACGCGTGCCCTGAGATGCTACTACTTATTTTTGCTGGGCACGCAGGTGTTTGTGGACACCAGCGCCTATTATGTTGATATCGTCTACCTCAGGTACCTTTCGGATCAGACAGAGATCCATCGGTACAACTGGGGGGCGGCTGCGCTGGCATTCACCTATTCCAGGCTCTCTGATGGTTGCCGCTGGGCAGCCAAGACTGTGGCAGGCAGCTGTACGCTATACGTGGTAACAATCTAATATTCTAAGTGATTTTTTCTTTTCTTTTCTTTCTGTATTCATTATAATGTTTGACACCCATGTTATGTTTTCCATTTCAGGCGTGGATTTTACAGCACTTTCCCTATATTACTGGTTGGGGGAGTGCCCAGGGGTACACTGAGGCTATGCCACGTGCTGCTGCATTTGTCCTGCTCAGAGGGAACCAGGCGCCGGACCCCTTCAGAGTGTATCTAGATCGGATCGCTGCTGAGGACGTTTTGTATTGCCCATATGCCGAGCACCGTGTGACGCGCCCGTTCGATGACGTTTGTTTGTTCTCAGGATGGTTGGCATGCAGTTCGACCGTTACTGCCCGATACCTGCCAGAGCGCGTCTTGCGTCAGTTCGGTTACACGCAGACGATCCCCAGGATGCCTCATGAGTCTGCTCCTCTAGGCTTGACCCGCAGGGAGATAGATGAGCTATATGCTGACTACCAGTCCCACTTGGTACCGGAGGAGGCTCGGGCGACCAGAGCGGATACAGACTGGAGTGTTGCCGCCGGGTACATCGTGTGGTTCTACACCTTCTCACACCCATGCATGGTGCCCACTGCTGAGGGATCGCCCCCCAGACCCGCTCATCAGGAGATATTAGAGGAGCGGCAGTCTCAGCTGGACCACACTCAGGATGTCCTACCACGTTGTCGTCAGATAGAGCAGATAGCGAGGCAGGCCATTGCGGACGGTCACCTCCCCGAGGGCTCTGGTGCCAGAGTTGCCGTGGACAGGATTATTGCGATTGCTCAGGGGGCACTTCAGTACCGCAGACATCGGTCCAGGATGGCGGGTAGGGGCAGAGGAGCAGGGGAGCCAGGACAGATCCTTCTCCATACGCAGTAGTTTTTTGTTTGATGTATTATATTTATATTATATGTATGTGCTGTATTTTGACAGAGATTTATTATATATATTGATGTCTTCAAATGTATATTAAATTGCGACGATTTATTAACATATGCGACCAAACAAAAAAACCGATTTTTAAAAAAAAAATAATGTTCTGCCTTTTTCCGGATCTGCAGATCAGGAAAGTTTCCGGATGTGCACATCCGAAAAGAATCTACGTTTTTAAAAAAATTGGTGCGTCCGGATGTGCACATCCGGAATCAGGGGGCAAAACCGGAAATTCAGTTGGTGCCTAAGAAACAAGGGTGGTGTAATAAGAAATCCTCTAAATATAAGTGAAGTGAAAATGCATTGATCTAGCTCTCACCATAGCATTGAGCCACCTGGTAAGAATGGCCCAATGAATAATTTTGGAGTCTTGATTAGCAAGAATGACCTACTATGAATTTGTTTCCTATTAAAGCTTAGACCAACTGATTTGATAGGCATACTCAATTGCTTTCATATCACAAAAAAGCTCTGGTTGAAGAGATGAATTCCCCTCAACCAGCTCATAGAAGCCAAATAAAAAATCACCATTATTATGAAAGTATCTTGATTCCAGAGATTACCACTCCAACCAAGCAAAGGTCTATCTTGCAATTTATGAAAGTATGCATCCTTAAGAGACAATTCTTCATTAGTAGAGTGAGGCCAGATTCTGCAGTCATCCCTGTGGTCCAAAGGAAGCAAAATATACAGGACTTTAGTTTGGATATCAGGCACCAAGTCAGAGATATAATTAGGGAAGAGCCAAGTACCATGGTCAATGAAATTTGAAACTAACAAGTTTGTGTTAACATTAGGAGTTTTCTGCATCAAGTTGATAAGAAGATCACCAAACCAATGATCCAACCAGAAATTAGTAGCTTTTCCATCTCCAATGATAACTTTGGAGTATTGAATCAAAGCATTAAAATCTTTTGTGATACTGCACCAGATAAAAGAGCTGATGTGATGGGAAATAGGCCTTTCTTTCTTCAGGGTTCTAGCTTTTAAGATCATGGCCCATGGCTTCTTCGAGTTGATAATGTCCTAGTAGATCTTATGTTGGGTAAGAATATGGAGTAGAGAAACGGTCTAGAGGGGGAGAATAAACTCTAATTAAAAAAATCGACCGATTTTCCAAAAATGGAATATCAAAGGTTTTTCAAAATTGCGCGCGGAAGTCTTAAAGCGGAATTTGAGATCTTATGCTTATATTAAAATTCAACAAGTTAACAATTATACAATTCACAAATTTCTAGATTATTCAAAGACAATGATTAATTGAGTAATTGTAGATTACACAAGGTGTGTCATGTTCGATGATTCAATTAATATCGAATTCTAGAAAAACTAGTTTTCCCAAATTTAATCAGTAGTAAAGCTCAATTAGGTACCAATTCTAACAAAACCTAACCTTATGTAATAAATCGCTACCAATTGAAATGAATGATAAACTATGCTAAGAATTGAAAATCTAAGCATGCAATTGTCCAAAGAAACTTAAAATGCAATTGTGTGTGCGTGTTTGTGTGTGCACGCGTGTGTGTATGTGTGTGTGTGTATGTGAGAGAGAGAGAGAAAGATAATGTGTGTGAGTGTGAGTGTGTGTGTGTGTGTGTGTGTGTGTGTGTGTGTGTGTGTGTGTGTGAGAGAGAGAGAGAGAGAGAGAGAGAGAGAGAGAGAGAGAGTACATAAGGATATATAGTGGTTCAGATCTATCATCCTCACAGGAGGCTAATCCATTCTTCAATGGTTTCCTATTGGAACCTATTTTGTTCCACTATGTTTTGACAATTATTGCAAGAGTTCATATAATCACCAATCCACAATAATGTTGAGAAAAAAATAAATCTCCTATTTTGATCTTGACTTGTATACAACCATATGTTAAACTCTTCTGCAAAATTTTTACTCGATTCTCTCTTCTTGAACCTTCCAGCTTCACCAATCTTTATAGTCTTCGTGTGTGGCAATCATCCCTTGATCCTACAAATTTCTTTAGCGGTGAACAATATGAAGATTGACAAGAACTCCACATTGCCCTTAGCCTTCCACACAGTCACTACTGAGGTCAGTTTGAGAGAAGAATCTCCTTTTTTTCATTGGAATTTGTCACCACAAATGACAACAACCTTAATCTTGCAAGCTTCCTGAAAAACCTTACCAAACCTTCAAGAACGATTAGTTTCAAGATAATGTCTCCCTCAATTAATTAGAAATATATCATTATCAAGATCTGAAATTAAAACTAGTGGTTGAAGATGAAAGAATTTTTGTTTGCAATAATTTTTTAGTTTTAAAAAATAAGAGGGTGTTGATTTCACAAAATCACAATGTAGATTATGAAATTGTCTATTTTAAAATAAGATAACAAAATGAATTTATATGTGCTTGAGATTAAGCATAAAATGGATGGAAAAAGTTAGTTAGATTTGAGTGAAGAACATTTCATGATTTGAGTCAAATGAGCAAGTGAAGTGGAATAAGAAAGCATAAAGAATTTTACCCATTTCTTATGTGATTCATATCACCTTATAACTCTGATTCGAAGATTCATGATTTTCAAAATACTTCATAATTTTCCTTTCAACCTAACTTGAATCAACAACATATATGGTTCTTATTCCACTAACTCAACCAATTAACTAAAATTACCACGATCAAACTCGAATATAACAATTGAATTATGCATGCCAAAATAACGAATTGATTCAAAATTTGATTCAGAGATGTGCAATCATGAAGGAGACTCAATAAACAATAATAAGCGAAATGAAAACAACAAGATAAGCATCAAAACCATATTAGGGTTCTCTATAAGATCTATTCATAACCTTATGATTTCTACCGATGTAATACCCCGTATTTTTAATTACTCTGGATAATATTAGTTGTGATCTACTGAGTTCCAGTGTACTCTAAGAAATTATCTGCAAAGATAATTAGAGTAACGGTTGAGCTCAGAGCAAATCTAATTAATATTATCTGACTCTGAGATTTTAATTGTTGGAGCTTTAGAGACTACTTGGATAATTAGTAGTGTTACTAATTGACGATATCTTACTATATCATTTACTTTCCACCCTTTTTCCACTTAGAAACAAATAAAGGAAAAGATAGAAGAAGTTGGAGAGAAAGGAAAGGAAAGGAGAGGAAAAAGCTCAAGAACACAAATTCTTCAACCATCATCCATTCTTCATCAAATCATCTTCCAATCTTCATCATCATCATCATCTATTCAAGGTGGGTTCTAGATAGATACCTTAGTTGTAGAAATTCATGAGTTTTAGAGTTAGGTTGAAATTGTGAGAAAATGAGTAATTGTGCTAAAATCATGAATCTAACGGATGAAATGCAATATAAATGTTGTTTAATACTTGTTGTTATGATTATACTGTGTTTTGATTGTTATGTTAAGGATTGGAGGTGTTTTGAATGGGAAAACTATTGATTTTTGATGAAGAACAGTGTTGTTGGGAAGTTGGGTTTCCCAGGGTTCGCCTAGCGAACCTGGGGCAAGTCACAGCGAACAAACTTTCGAGGGTTCGCCTAGCGAACCCGGCAGTGAAGGTTAGCGAAGGTTAGCGAAGGTTCGCCAATGACGTTCAGCTAGCGAACTTTGTGCCTTTTCAGTGCTGGTTGGTTCTGCCTTGCTTCGCCATGGAGTTCGCGAAGCGAAGGGCGAGGAGAATATTCGCCAGGGAGTTCGCGAAGCGAACTTTAGATCTGTTTTGTTCTGTTTGTTCATTCTCCTGGAGCTTCGCCTAGCGAAGGAGGAAGCGAATGCTCGCTGGGAGGTTCGCTAGCGAACATGACAAATCCTCCCACTTGTTTCTTTCATAACTTTTGACTCGTTTATCCGATTTAAGAGTTCTTTATATTGATGTGAAGCTACAAAAATACTCTAGATAATGGAAGTGGAAAATACTGATTTTGATGTCGATTAAATAAATCGGGGGGAGCCGTGAATTAGTGTAATTTGGGGTACGTTGAATTATGTGTTTCCATTATGTGATAGATGACTATTTGACTATGCTCTTATTGTTTAACATGTTTGAGTATGTATGCATGCTAAGTATGAAATAAGTAGAGTGAGGATTATTACCGTAAACAATGTCGGAAAGTGTGGAATGACATAATGACAACGATCGTGCGTGCGGTGCCGAGGTGTGTGTCAGATACTAATGTCATGGAATGAATAAACACTAGTATGGAACATGTGTGTTAACCTTTGTGGTTATGCTAAGGCGTTATGGCCTTGTGATCGTCGAATACGATCACGTTTGTGAGTGTGATCACGTAATCGTAACCGGTTATATTATGAGTGCGTTTCATGGGTCTCGAGCTCCTCTGAAACATGTGCACAACTACTTGGCAGGTTTGATTCCCGCGTGCAGTACGAATGGCGCTCTGTGAGCGTATGCTTGTGATGGTTAATGGCCCGTGTGAAGTGACAGTTCATAACAGTTAATGGCCCGTAGAACCCGAATCCATTCGTATGTCAAGTAGGTTACCAGGATCCATGACTCGGGTCAACTTCTAGACGTAGAAGCGGACGGAAAAAGGGGATGCCTTGGTGTAGTTACCAATTAGTGATATATAGTGTGAGTTGATGAACTCATGACATGTTTCCATATAGTGTGTGTGTGTGTACTCAAAGTCATCCCCCTTCCCTTTTGACTTGACTTAGGTTTGTTAGAACCTTGTAGAGCCGAGAGGACTATAAGATAGTGAACTCACTGAGATTTGATGTATCTCACCTCACGTTGTTGTTTACATCACAGGTACTACAGGTTCGGCGAAGGGTAAGAACAAAGTGGTTAGACTTTTCCTTACGGATCTTAGCTTTTGAGATGACATGGCTTCCGCTTATGGGTGGAAATAGGCTGGGTCGAGCTAGGCTTTGCCAAGCCTAAGTCTGGCCTACCAAAATAACTGAAGCCTAAGGCTGGCCTGTAGCCTGTCATAGGCTTATTTTTAGGCCTAGGCCTGGCCTTTTCTAAGGCCTTGTTAGCCTGTTAGCCTACATAAAAGCCTATTATTTTTAGCATATGTAAATAAGCAATTAAAATAATGTTTAAATAGACTAACAAACTAAAAAACCAATGAGGCTAAAAGTTTGTTTAGATTGACTTATTTTAACTTACCTATTAGCATATGTTTTGTGAGACTATTTGTTCAAGATAACTTATGAAAACAACTTATAACATTATTCATAAGGTGTTTTCATCTTATTTTCATAAGTTATCCAAAATAACCAATATTTATTTATGTATTTTAACTTAAAGTACAAAACATAACATACCGATAATAAAAAAAATTATTCATATTTATTTAAATAGGTCGGCCTGTTAGGCTTAAAAGGCTTTTTTATGGCCTGAGGCCTAGCCTTTTTAACTAAATAGGCTTATAAAAAAGCCTAGGCCTTTTCTATTAAAAAAAATAGCTTGGCCTGGCCTGAGCCTGTGTAGGCTAGCCTATAGGCCCCTGTTATCGGCCTGGCCTATTTCCACTCCTACTTCCGCTATGGCGTTTTATTTTGAGGTCCTTGTATTGATCTAGTTCTTAGTGTATTTTGGGACATCTTGTATATGTTATGTCGTAGACTTTAGAACTTTGTATTTAGGGCATTTAATGTATATAATGTGTTAACTAGGAACTTATGGTATTTCAGTACCAAATACTTGGATTCGTGTATAATATATATGCTTTGATGTATGTTGTTATATATGGGTGTTACAGTTGGTATCAGAGCAGGTCGTATCCTCGACCTAGCCATGAAATAGTATAAGTATTTCTTTCCGTTTCATATGTGTTGTGTCGCCATTGGTCTTACGTGTTATATTTATGGTATTGAGCCTGATCAACTTAATCCTATCTGAATGACATTTAGGAATATGGCCGACGGGCGCAGAAACAACCGTGGTAGACCGAGAACTACTCCAGCAGGGACAAATCCGCCAGGGGACAAAGGGAATGCCCCTTTGTATCAATTCATGCAGCAGATGCAGCAACAACAGAATCAGTTTGTGCAACAAATGGTACAACAAATGGCTGGTGGCGTGCATCCTCCAGTGGTTGTTCCCGAAGCTGCAGGGGGAACCTTTAGGGATTTCATTCGTATGAATCCTCCGGAGTTTCAGGGAGGGTTAGATCCAGTAAAGGCTCATGAATGGATATCCGGTATGGAGCGGATTTTCTTGATAGTTCAGTGCAGTGAGGGAAATAAGGTTGTTTTCGCTTCTCACTTGTTGAAGGGTCCTGCCATGAGGTGGTGGGAGAGTGCTTCGGCCTTAATGACAATTCAAGAGGTGCCAAAGGTATGGGAGCAGTTTAAGATAAATTTTATGGAGAAGTATTTCCCAAGTTCCTTAAGGTCTCAGAAGGAATTTGAGTTTCAATAGTTGAGACAAGGCAACTTGACTGTGGCTTCTTATGATGAAAAGTTTGAGGTTATGGCTGCTTATTCTCGGCAGGCTATGTATGCTCCTGATGAGAGGTGGAAGATTGATCAGTTTCTTTTTGGTTTGAGGGCCGAAATTTTGTATAGCGTGTCACAGAGGGAATTCACTAACTATGCCGAATTGTTACGACAGTGTTATGTGGCGGAGCATAGCCTAAAGAAAGTGCAAGCAGAAGGAGAGTTGAGTAGGGTGAATCAAAGTGATCGTGGGAGATCGAATCAATAATTTAGACTAAGCCAACAATCTTTCAAAGGGAAGCAAGTTCAGAGTTCTAGGACTAATGCACCTCCTGTATGTCGTCTTTGTGGTAGGAATCATCAGGGAAGGTGTGGTATCGAAGGTGTGAGGTGTTATCAGTGTCAGAAAGTGGGCCACTTAGCGAGGGATTGTCCTCAGAGGAGGAATCAAATGCAAGAGAAGCATACCGGGCGAGTGTATACCTTGGATGCGAGGAAAGCAAAGGGTGATAACTCTTTGATTGCTGGTACGTGTTTTGTGAATGGAAATCCTTGCTTTGTTTTATTTGATTGTGGAGCTACACACTCTTTTGTATCGATGCAATGTGTAAAGTGGCTTGGGTTGCAAGCGGTTGCGTTGTCTCCACCCATGGTGGTTACTACTGCCATGGATGAGATGGTTGAAACACCTTTAATGTGTGAAAATTGTGTTTTATCGGTGGATGGAAGAGTTTTCCAGATTGATTTGATTTGTTTACCACTTAAGAAAGTGGATGTTGTTCTGGGAATGGATTGGCTTTCAGCTAATTCGGTATTTATCGGGTGTGAAGAAAAACTAATCATTATTCTATCTACTGAAGCTACTCCGAAGGATGTTTTGTCAACTATTTTAGAAGGTACGGTTGGAATGATAAATTTCTTGTTTGAGGAGGAAAAATTCGTTCTTTTGATTCTTACTAAGGAGGCGAGTAGTAACCTTCAAGTTTTGAGTATTCCGGTAGTTTGTGAGTTTCCTGAAGTTTTCCCCGAGGATATCACTTCTCTTTCTCAGGGGAGGGAAGTGGAATTCTCTATTGATCTGATACCGGGAACGACTCTAATATACGTTTCTCTGTATCGGATGGCACCACTTGAATTAAGAGAATTAAAGGATCAATTGGAAGAGTTGTTAGCTAAGCATTTTGTTCGACCCAGTGTTTCGCCCTGGGGAGCTCCAGTGTTGTTGGTAAAGAAAAAGGATGGTGGAATGCGGTTGTGTATCGATTACCGTCAGTTGAATAAGGTCACCGTCAAGAATAAATACCCACTACCAAGATAGACGATCTGTTAGATCAATTGAAAGGCGCCTGTGTGTTCTCGAAGATTGATTTACGGTCGGGTTATCATCAGATTCATGTGAAGAGTTCAGATGTACCAAAGACTGCGTTTAGAACCCGTTATGGTCATTATGAATTTTTGGTGATGCCTTTCGGTGTGACGAATGCTCCGGCAGTTTTCATGTATTATATGAATCGGATATTTCAACCTTATTTGGACCAATTTGTGGTGATTTTCATTGATGACATTCTTATCTATTCTCGTGATCCTCAAGAGCACAGAGAACACCTAAGAATCGTTTTATCCATCTTAAAAGAGAGACAACTTTTTCCCAAGCTAAGCAAGTGTGAGTTTTGGATGTCGGAGGTAAATTTTCTTGGTCACGTCATATCTCAAGGAGGTGTGGCGGTTGATCCATCAAAAGTTGAGGCGATGATTAATTGGGAGAGACCGAAGAACGTTGCAGAAGTTAGGAGTTTCTTGGGGTTAGCAGGTTATTATAGAAGGTTTATTAAAGGTTTTTCCCAACTGGCTTTACCAATGACGAGACTTACTCGGAAGGATTATTCGTATGAATGAGATTCGGCTTGTGAGCAAAGTTTTATGAGCTTGAAAGAGAGATTGACGACCGCTCCTGTTTTGGTTATTCCTGATCCTAGCAAGCCGTATGGGGTATATTGTGATGCATCGAAGAGGGGATTAGGAGGTGTGTTAATGCAAGATGGACATGTAGTGGCTTATGCTTCTCGACAGTTGAAATTCCATGAAGAGAATTATCCAACCCATAATTTAGAATTGGCGGCAGTTGTATTTACTTTGAAAGTATGGTGTCACTATTTGTATGGTGTACGTTTTGAGATGTTTAGCGACCACATGAGCTTAAAGTACCTCTTTGATTAGAAAGAGTTGAACATGCGTCAAAGGAGGTGGATGGAGTATTTGAAAGATTATGATTTGGGGTTAAAATACCATCCGGGCAAAGCAAATAAAGTGGCGGATGCATTGAGCAGGAAGGTGTTGCATAATGCCGAGTTGATGATGCTAGAGTATACTTTATTGGAAAAATTTCGAGATCTAAATGTCCAATTTGTTTGGACTCCTAATGGTGTGATTATGGGAAATTTGAATATCAATTCTACTATTAGGGAAGAAATCCAACAAGAGCAAGGGTTAGATGAGAAGTTACAAGAAGTGTTAGTACAACCAGGTTTTGTGCGAGCTGCCGACGGAATTATTTTATTTAACCAAAGGATTTGTGTTCCGGATAACACGGAGTTAAAAAGGAGGATTTTGGAAGAAGCGCATAAGGGTGCTTCTACTATACATCCGGGGTCTTCAAAGATGTATCAAGATCTAAAGAGGGACTATTGGTGGTCCGGGATGAAAAAGGATATTGTGGTGTATGTGTCGGAATGTGCGGTGTGCCAACAAATGAAGATCGAACACCAAAGGCCGGGTGGCTTGTTGCAACCTTTAGAAATTCCGGTATGGAAATGGAATAGTATTTCTATGGACTTCGCCGTTGGACTACCCCGTACTCAGGGTGGTTATGATTCGATTTCGGTAATTGTGGATCGGTTAACGAAATCCGCGCATTTCTTAGCCGTGAAGACTACCTACAAGGCGAGTCATCTCGCAAGGTTGTTCATTTTGGAGATAGTGAGATTGCATGGTATTCCCACTAGTATCGTTTCGGATAGAGATCCAAAGTTTACTTCCAGATTTTGGAGAGCTTTTCAACAAGCTATGGGAACGAAGTTGTGTTAGAGTACGTCTAATCATCCGCAAACGGATGGTCAGACGGAACGGACAATACAAACCATGGAAGATATGTTGAGAGCTTGTGTACTTGAAAGTGGAGGAAATTGGATAGAACTTTTGCCGTTGATTGAGTTCTCTTATAATAACAGTTATCATGCAAGTATTGGTATGGCACCTTATGAGGCATTGTATGGAAGGAAGTGTAGGACACCGTTGTGTTGGGCAGAAGTTGGTGAAGATAGAATGTTGGGACCCGAGATTATTCACGAAACTACGGAGAAAATTAGGATGATTCGTGATAAGGTCAAACAAGCACAAGATCGTCAGAAGAGTTATGCGGATAACCGTAGAAGACCTTTAGAATTTAAAGAAGGCGATCACGTGTTTTTGAAAGTTACTCCGAGATTGCGGTTGAAAGGACCGTTTCGATCGCGGAAATTAAGTCCGAGATACGTGGGACCGTATCATATTTTGGAAAGAATTGGTGAAGTAGCTTACAGATTGGCCTTACCGCCTTCTCTGTCGGAGATGCATGACGATTTTCATGTGTCTCAGCTTCGAAAATTTGTCCCAGATCCTCTTCAGCCAATTTTACCAGATACAATTGAGATAGAAGCAGATTTAACGTTTGAGCCTCAATCGAGTCGTATCACAGGAAGAGAAACTAAGATGTTAAGGAATAAAGAGATTCCTCTTGTTAAGGTCCAGTGGGATGAGACGCATCCGGGCGATGCAACTTGGGAATTGGAATTGGAGATGCGGGAGGTCTATCCTCATCTTTTCAGGTAATTGTTTTAAATTCGTGGGAGAATTTCTATTTAAGGGGGGAGGATGTAATACCCCGTATTTTTAATTACTCTGGATAATATTAGTTGTGATCTACTGAGTTCCAGTGTACTCTGAGAAATTATCTGCAAAGATAATTAGAGTAACGGTTGAGCTCAGAGCAAATCTAATTAATATTATCTGACTCTGAGATTTTAATTGTTGGAGCTTTAGAGACTATTTGGACAATTAGTAGTGTTACTAATTGATGATTTTTTACTATATCATTTAATTTCCACCATTTTTCCACTTAGAAACAAATAAAGGAAAAGATAGAAGAAGTTGGAGAGAAAGGAAAGGAAATGAGAGGAAAAAGCTCAAGAACACAAAATCTTCAACCATCATCCATTCTTCATCAAATCATCTTCCAATCTTCATCATCATCATCTATTCAAGGTGGGTTCTAGATAGATACCTTAGTTGTAGAAATTCATGAGTTTTAGAGTTTGGTTGAAATTGTGAGAAAATGAGTAATTGTGCTAAAATCATGAATCTAACGGATGAAATGCAATATAAATGTTGTTTAATACTTGTTGTTATGATTATACTGTGATTTGATTGTTATGTTAAGGATTGGAGGTGTTTTGAATGGGAAAACTATTGATTTTTGATGAAGAACAACGCTGTTGGGAAGTTGGGTTTCTCAGGGTTCGCCTAGCGAACCTGGGGCGAGTCACAGCAAACAAAATTTCGAGGATTCGCCTAGCAAACCCGGCAGCGAAGGTTAGCGAAGGTTCGCCAACGACGTTCGCCTAGCGAACTTTATGCCTTTTCAGTGCTGGTTGGTTCTGCCTTGCTTCGCCAGGGAGTTCGCGAAGCGAACTTTAGGTCTATTTTATTCTGTTTGTTCATTCGCCTGGAGCTTCGCCTAGCGAATGCTCGCTGGGAGGTTCGCCTAGCGAACATGACAGATCCTCCCACTTGTTTCTTTCATAACTTTTGACTCGTTTATCCGATTTAAGAGTTCTTTATATCGATGTGAAGCTACGAAAATACTCTAGATAATGGAAGTGGAAAATACTGGTTTTGATGCCGATTATATAAATCGGGGGGAGCCGTGAATTAGTGTAACTTGGGGTACATTGAATTATGTGTTTCCATTATGTGATTGATGACTATTTGAATATGCTCTTATTGTTGAACATGTTTGAGTATGTATGCATGCTAAGTACGAAATAAGTAGAGTGAGGATTATTACCGTAAACAATGTCGGAAAGTGTGGAATGACATAATGACAACGATCGTGCGTGCGGTGCCGAGGCGTGTGTCAGATACTAATGTCATGGAATAAATAAACACTAGTATGGAACATATGTGTTAACCTTTGTGGTTGTGCTAAGGAGTTATGGCCTTGTGATCATCGAATACGATCACGTTTGTGAGTGTGATCACGTAATCGTAACCGGTTATCTTATGAGTGCATTTCATGGGTCTCGAGCTCCTCTGAAACATGTGCACAACTACTTGGCAGATTTGATTCCCGCGTTCAGTATGAATGACGCTCTGGGAGCGTATGCTTGTGACGGTTAATGGCCCGTGTGAAGTGACGGTTCATAACGGTTAATGGCCCGTAGAACCCGAATCCATTCGTATGTCAAGTAGGTTACCAGGATCCATGACTCGGGTCGACTTCTAGACGTAGAAGCGGACGGAAAAAGGGGATGCCTTGGTGTTGTTACCGATTAGTGATATATAGTGTGAGTTGATGAACTCATGACATGTTTCCATATAGTGTGTGTGTGTAGTCAAAGTCATCCCCCTTCCCTTTTGACTTGAGTTAGGTTTGTTAGAATCTTGTAGAGCCGAGAGGACTATAAGATAGCGAACTCACTGAGATTTGATGTATCTCACCCCACGTTGTTGTTTACATCACAGGTACTACAGGTTCGGCGAAGGGTAAGGACAAAGTGGTTTGACTTTTCCTTACGGATCGTAGCTTTTGAGATGACATGGCTTCCGCTATGGCGTTTTATTTTGAGATCCTTGTATTGATCTAATTCTTAGTGTATTTTGGGACATCTTGTTTATGTTATGTCGTAGACTTTAGAAATTTGTATTTAGGGCATTTAATGTATATAATGTGTTAACTAGGAACTTATGGTATTTCAGTACCAAATACTTGGATTCATGTATAATATATATGCTTTGATGTATGTTGTTATATATGGGTGTTACAACCGATATAGAAATCAACAACAGAACTCTAAACCCTTAAACCCATACCAGAATTCAATTAGAGAATGAAGGCAGAAGCATACCTGAATTTGCCATTGAAATCATTGAAGGTTCCGGGTATGTGATCTTCTGATTTGTAGAGTTCTTTGAATCTCCTCTGATGGGGATGAAGAGATAAAACCTGATAAACCTTATTTTGATCGTACTCTACAAATGGGGACCATAACCCATTTAAATAACCCTAGGGTTATTTCTTAGTTTTCAATATTTGAATTTGGTCCCTCATCAAATTAGATATTCACTTACGGTATCTACACAATAACATGATCTTTCATGACATTTATGCTTTTAGCCACAAACTTAATATTATATTTATTAGACCCCTTTAAGTCTTGGCTAATTAAAATAATGACACAAATACCTTAAATGTTACATCTGTGACCCAAAATTCTAACATTCTCCCCCTGAATGTATATGGGACATGCAACTTCAGTCTCCCTCTTTTTTATGCTTGGCAAGATTTCACTTGGAATTTAGTCGACTTTGAGTCAAAAGAAAACCACTTGTACTCCCTCTTAAACATTACAGACGAACAACACAACATAAAATGTATAAAACAATTATAGACTCACATTACAACTTCTCCCTCTTTGAAAACATCAAAAAGAGATAGTTCAAAATGAGTATACAAACCAAATAACCAACTACAAATGAATATTTCCAAAAAAACACATGAGCTAATAGCTAAGAAGAATATATAACGACAAAGATCGGATACAGAACCTAAATATAAACATGCTACATGCAACAAAATTCAATATAAACATGCAACAACATTCAATAACATACAATTAAATGATCAAAACTATCATGTAAGAAAGATTAAATAATGTATTAACAAGTATACAGATGTTCAAATGCACATAATTAGCAACACACATTTAAAACGACTTAAATGCAAAGGAGAACAATAAAAACATGCTGGAGAAGAATGAGTAAAATAATAAGGTAATAAGAAAACTAATGAACATATTCAAAACAAACATACACACGTCGATATAAAATCGGACATAAGAGTTATAGAGACATACTGATGTAGTATGCAAAATAATGATTTGCTACAAAATGTTAAAACAAGATTTGGTTCTGCCAGATATCTCTAACTTTTGATAATAACAAAGTAGTATTTGTGTGAGAACAATTTTGGTACTCTAACGTTTGTTTTCTGAAGAATTGAAAAACAGGATCTGACTCTGATAAAGAAAGCTCTGACTCTGATAGAGACCATGTGCAATGTCACTCTTATTTGACCAAAAGTCGCTTTTGCGCCAAAGAAGCAAGTCTGCTTTTGATCTACTCACTTTCAGAAAGATTCTAAGAAGACAATATGTTGCTGTTGCAATGTTCTCTTGGATTCTGCCTTCGAATATGACTCTGATAATTATTTTCTAAAGACTAAGTTCTGAAGACTCTGAAGACAAGGTTTTTCTGAACAACATTCTGAAGACTCTGAAGACTTCAGTTTCTGAAGACTAAGTACTGAAGTCTCTGAAGACAAGGTTCTGGTAAACAATGTTCTGAAGACTCTGAAGACTTAAGTTTCTGATAACCAAGGGTTCTGAAGACCGAGTGCTAAAGACTCTGAAGACAAGATTCTGGTGAACAAGTTCTGAAGACTCTAATAACTCAAGACTCTGAAGACCCAGTGATCAACTCTTCTACCCATGCTTCAATCATCTCTATTCAGAAGCCTCTGATGAACAGAAGAAGATGAAACATTTGCGAGGGAAAATAGTACATAGTACATATCAAACACGTTCTTTTCCACTACCATTCCACTACCCTGATTTGGTGGTACAAATGACAACTTTTGTGTACAATTTTCATCCCTGCATAACAACATTATTTCAAGTCGCCAACAATCTTAATGATATTCCTGATCTGTCCTCCAACGGATCTCTTTCTGGCTATATAAATACTTGATCACTTGAAGAAAATCAAAAGAGACACAAACGTGAACAGTAAAGCACCACAATACAAAGCAAGAAACATTGTTCATACTGTATAGATTTTCTTTAAGTTATTTGAGCTATTCATAGTGTTTATATCAGCTTGTGTAGAAGCAATTCATTGTAAACATTATATTCGTTCAAATAGTTGTTTGTATTCCTTAAGGGACCAGTTAGGTTAGAATCCTTAAGAAGAGGCGGTTAGTCATTGATTGTTAGTCGCCAGCAGTTGCTAGTGCAGTGTAATTAGTTGATTATAGTGGATTAAGTCCTTGTGTATAAGGAGAAATCACCTTGGCGGGTGGATTGGATTAACTTGATAGTTTTCAAGTGAACCAGGATATATTGTGTGTCTTTCTCTATGGTTAGTTTATTTGTGATCTTTGTTTGGGTTTCACAAAAAGCTTTCATTTTGAAAACCCAATTCAAACCCCCATTTCTTGTGTTTTCTCACACCTTCACAAAATAGTGTTAATGAAAGTAAAATATACATAGCAAATGAAATTAAATAGAATTCTCAAACTATTTAAAGCACGAGGAATCTAATATTCATAAATCCCTACAGATTTTTTGAAAAGGATATGGTGATAATGATTTTGAAAAAATATTAGCAAGCTGAATTTTAGTGTCAGCGTATTCAAAAACCACATCCCCTTTTTGAACATAATCTCTAAGAAAATGGTGTTGATCTCAATGTGTTTAGTTCGTGAATGGAGTATCGAATTCTTAGTGAGGATTATCGCACTGATACTATCACACTTAATAGGAATGCAACCAAGTTTTAAATCATAATCTAGCAATTGTTGCATTAGCCATAAGACTTGTGCACAACAACTACCAGCGACTATGTATTCATCCTCGATGGTAGAAAGAGCAACGTTATGCTGCTTCTTACTGAGCCAAGAAACTAAACAACTTCCGAATAAGTGGCAAGTACCACTAGTACTTTTCCTATACGACTTGCACCCCACAAAATTAAAATCCGAAAAACCTACTAAATTACTTGCGCTACCTTTAGGATACCAAAAACTGTGTTGGGAGGTTCTATTAAGATACCTCAAAATCATTTTTAAGATCTTGATGTGAGATTTCTTAGGCGACTGTCATACCCCAAATTTGTCCTACCTGTGTATGACTTTTCATCTGTATATCCATTTCCACCTTGTCCAATACTATTTCTAAAGTCCACATCCATAAACCATTTTGTTCCAAAGCCATTTTAATTCCAAATTTCACTATAATTATTTTTTTTCTTTTCAATTATCCAATTATCCACTTCATGTCCAAAATAAAGTCCAATCCTTTTTTTTTAAAGACCATAAACTTTTTTTTTCTAAATCCATAACTATCCATTTCCCTTTTCCATTTTTATATTCAATATCCATTGTTAAATCCATTTATCCTAATTCCATTTCAAATTCATCCAAAAAAAATATTCAATTCCATAATCAATTATCCATCACAAAATTCCAAAAATCTACAAAACCCAAAAGTCTTACAAAAAAAAAGCCCATTAACATTCTTTTTACAAATACCAAGAATCTCATGACACAAAGAAGGCCCATGATCTTTACATAGAGAAAATTAGTACAACAAATTGTGGCCCATTTCTATTTTTTTACTACAAACACAACGTACACAACCATTTCTTTTAAGCAAAACAACCTACGCCTACGCAACACACAAAACGTGCTACCAATTGTACTAAACGTACACCACAAAACCATATAACATGCCATGATCGCATAACCGCGCACAAAACTAATGTGAAGCCTTGACCATGATTTACGGATTCCATAACAAAACCAAACGCCAGCCACGAGTTTATCACCAACCTGCAATGCAAAAACAAAAAAAACCATCAACACACACTTTGCTAAAAAACCTGTACATACCTCATAGCCATGATTCAGAGGACAACAAATTCACCAACTTGTAAGTAACCCACACAACACTAAGTCACACAACAAGCCTTACCACTTTACAACAAATGCTACACCACTATTTCCACAAGACCTTCACGCCCACGATTTCTGACCTTTACCAGCAAACAAGGCCCCACAACTTTGGCCCTTCACATATAACCTGCGCCCTACAAGGAATGAAAAAAAAAACAGCAACTTTTCACATACGACAAACAAGCTGCAAAACTACCACCACTCCAATTTCCATACAAGCTGCCAAGCCGTCCATATCATACAAAACCATTCAGCGACATACTCATAAACCACAACTCCGAACGTCACAACCTTCACACAAAACCTACACGACCCCACCTTGCCAAACACAGCTCACGCTATTTGAAATCACAACATCCTGCAACAAGGACCCACACCAGTACATTTTCCAGCTATGAATCTCGTACAACATCAAAACGCACAAACCAGGATTCAAAACGGTAGCAGCAACCACGGTTCCTTCGATTCTTCCCATCCTACTCAACATTCTCGCCTATAAATACACCCTCAAATCATCTCATTAAAAAGGAGCCCTAGCCGCCCAAAATCGATCCCTCTTCATCCTCATTAGATCTTAAAACTTCCATTCTCAAACTCCCGTTTCTTTCTTCTTCAACTACTCAAACGAACCCCCATTAAACCTCACCAAACTTCATCTTCTTCTCCTTCCTCAACCGTAATCGCCAACGAATACCCAGAACAACTTCCAAAACCCAATCGCTCATAACCAACTCAAACCACACCCCCAAATCACAAACAACCACAACCCACTTCACAAATCCGACCCAGAAATCGAATCAGAAAAAAAAAGAAGAGATTGAAATCGAGAACGGAAATTTTAAACCGAACCTACCTGAGAACGTGAACCTAAAGCGAACAAGAAAGGTTGGGATTGGCTGTGCATTACTCATTGTTGTCCATGTTGTTTGCGCAATGATGAAACTTTGTTTCTGAGCATTTGTTTTCTTAAGTCATTTCTTGCCCTTTAACGATTAGGTGTAGTTGTGATATGTGGTTCTGTGTTTCGGTTTCTTAGTTTTTTTTCCTTTTCATATGCTGATGTTGTTGCTTTATGTTTTTCAAACCATGTTTCTTCAGTACTTTAACTTGGGCTAAGAAATCCTTGTGGCTACTCATACCGGGTTGTTGAGAATGAATGGGCCTCACGGCCCATGGTGATTTCTCTTTAGTGTTGCTTTGATTTTTTCAGCACACCCTTTGGTTTTTAAAACCGTTTCATGATGATTTCACCATTTTCTTTTTATCCATTTTGTTTTCATTTAAAAAACACACTCCTCCCTTTCATTTACTTGAATGCTTATTTGATTATTTTTTGAGTTTTAATCTTGAAATTTTTTTTTTAGTTGTCCAAATTCTAATTGTTAATCTTTATTTATTTTTTAATTGATTCCATTTTTTCATTTCGTTTTCTATTTCGATTTTAGTTCATTTTTTTAGGGCCAATGATATAATACACTTCATGATTTAATCAAATCGATTAAGTTTTGACTTATTTGAGGCCTACAATTTATTTATATTTATTTTCGATTATTTGTTCATAATGTTATTTGTTATTCATTTTTTGGGTCAATGAAAACTAAAATATCGATTGATTTATCAATTTCTCGATTAAAACTCGATAAAGGTGAGACCTTTATTTCCTTTTCCTATTTATTTCGATTTTATTTCATTTTTACTATTTTCATTCATTTTGGGTCAATGAAAACCAAATATCGATCGATTTATCGATTTCTCGATTAAATCTCGATAAAGGTGAGACCTTTATCCTTTATATTCACCTTTTCGATTTTATTTCATTTTTACTATTTTCATTCATTTTGGGTCAATGAAAACCAAATATCGATCGATTTATCGACTTCTCGATTAAATCTCGATAAAGGTGAGACCTTTACTCTTTGTATTCACCTTTTCGATTTTATTTCATTTTTATTTATTTTGGATCGATGAAAACCAAATATCGATCGATTTATCGATTTCTCGATTAAATCTCGATAAAGGTGAGACCTTTACTCTTTGTATTCACCTTTTCGATTTTATTTCATTTTTATTTATTTTGGGTCGATGAAAACCAAATATCAATCGATTTATCGATTTCTCGATTAAATCTCGATAAAGGTGAGACCTTTATTCTTTGTATTCATATTTTCGATTTAATTTCTTAATTGTCACTTTATATTCTTTTATTCACTTTTTGGTCCGTGAAAGTCAAAAAATCGTTGATTGTCGATTCCTCGATTAAATTCCGTTTAAGACGAGACCAACTTTTATTTTATGTCAATACTATCTCTTGTCCATTTTATCTTGATTATTATTGTTCATATTCATATTATTCATATTGTTTATATCCATATTCATATTTATCTAACCATTTTTCATTTGTTCACCTTTAATCAAAAAAACATTAACAAATATCGAAACCCTAAAACAATAATTTGATGGACTGTTGATTATGATCATCCACTTGCTCGACGCTTGCTCAAGGTTTAGCTTAGGACACCTCGCACACACACGGCTTTCTCTTGGGCTACCTTACAACGAGACCCTTTATTTCATGTTAACACTCGTATTTTACATGTACCCCTCTCCCATTCCGATGTACGCATTTATCATTGCTTTGATTGTGGTTTATTTACAAGGAGCACCCCTAGGGACTAGCATAGCCAAACCATTTTCAAACTAATTCTCGATTCGTCGTCGAGCCATTTTCAAACAAACCTCTTTTCAACCAAACTCTCGATTCGTCGTCGAGCCCATTTTCGAATCAACCTCTAACTAAATCCTTTTTCAAACCAAACTCTTTTCATAACAAATAAACCCTTGATCCAACGTCAAGCGGATTTTCATAATCAAACTTCAAAAACAACTAACAATTATCGTAACTCTTTAAGGTGAAAAATGGGGGTTCAAGTCTTTGATCTTCCTTCGATTGTTTAGGTGCGAGTTCTCTTACTCGTGTGTAAACAATTGGCGCCTCAATTATTTAAAATTAAATCGATTCTTTTCAAATCAACCAAGTGCATACAATAAACCCTTGATCCAACATCAAGCGGATTTTCACAATAAACCTCAAAACGATTAATAACAATTGAAACTCTTCAAGGTGAAAAATGGGGGTTCAAGTCTTTGATCTTCCTTCGATTGTTTAGGTGCGAGTTCTCTTACTCGTGTGTAAGCAATTGGAGCCTCTTTTAAAAATCAACCAACTCCCTTGTTTCGTGGGCTTACCACGAACTACGACTGCTCTGATTCTTTATTCTCGTCCGAGTAAAGATACGTAGGCACAAGATTGCGATGATCTTGGCGAGCACACTACCATCTTTTTCCGTCAAACCCCATAGTCAAACTACGATTGCTCTAATTTCTCATTCTCATCCGAATGAGCATACGTAGGCCCGAGGTCGCGATGATCTTGCCGAGCACCCTATCCTTAAACCACCCATTTCCCCTTAGTATCTTTTCCTTTTATCTTTACCTTTCCCGCATTTATTTTAGAGAAGAAAACAAACAAACTTAGCTAACGAGTATCGCGATTCGAATCAAGAGGTTCCCGTTGAGTACAACGGACGTGAGGGGGTGTGCGTACCTTCCCCTTACGTAACCGACTCCCGAACCTAGAATGTGGTTGCGACGACCATGTTTTTACCTTTCTCTTTAAAGGTTTTCTCGATATTTTCCTTTCCCTATTTTTGGGATGAATATAGTTCGGTGGCGACTCTGTCGAACCGTTTTCCGCCCCTTTCGCGCGAAGGGTCATGTCTTAGATGAATTTTCGAGGTGCGACAGTTGGCGACTCTGCTGGGGATGCATTTGCTCCATGCAAGAGAGAGTCGAGCCTATCTTGATTCGAATCGCTAGCTCTTTAGCTTTGTTATTTATTTTCTTCTCGTTTATTCGTTTGCTTATTTATTTGTGTTACCTTTGTAACATTGTTGGGTTGTTCTGATATTGGGAACCTTGTGAGATGGCTCTACACCCGAGTCGAGAAAAAACCCTAGGATTAGGATGGTGGTTGTGTAGTGTAGGCTTGCGTGGTCTCTTCCGCGTGAGTTGAAGCGAAAACCACCGCTTGGAGTAGATTCCCTTGGAGATATTATTGTTGTGGTGAATCTTTGCCATGGTGGTAATATCTTCGAGGTGGGTCGTTGATCCCAAGGACCATTAACCCAATTTACCCATGGAGGTTGGTAGTGTTAATTCTATGTGAGTTAATGCGAACGCCCCAATCAGATGAGATCCCTCGAACGTATTACTTCCCGACAGTAATATTTTCGACCTCGATCTAGTATTCTGAGAACCTTACTTACAACCCGTGTGTCGATGGTTGTGTAGTGGGCGCCTCCGAGGAATCTTTCTCGTGGGGAAGAAACGAAGACCTCACCTAGACGAGATTATTTCGAGAATATTATAGTCGGACAAATCTTTGTCTTGGTTATAATGTTTTCAAAATATATCCATAACTCTAGGCACCTACCCGTTTTAGAAACCTACCCGTGGGCCTTCTTCCTAGCTATAGTTCTTGACCCGTCATCTCCGGCCAACCTCAAAACTGTTTGAAGCTGTTTAATTCTGCGATCCTGGATCTTACATCTTGCATTGTATCTCATGTCATTGCATTGCATTGCATCTGCTGTGCATCTTGCATTGCATTTTCAACCTCAGTATCTCACTCCAACTTCCTTCCTTCTTCAGTAAATCAAGTTGATTCATCGACACCAGTACGCAACTCGAGCCAACATAAGAAGAACAATGGAGAAGATTCAGCAAGAGCAAGCTACCTTCAGAGAAGAAATGGACTCTATGAAGGGAAAGATTGATCAGATTCTTGAAGCCATCATGATGGCTAGAAGAGAAGAAGAACTGCGTGAAGCTGCTGCTGCCAACAACACTGTGCCTGTGCAAGGGTCACCCTCGAGGTTCTCAGCCCCTGTTCCCAACCCTATCAATTATGGGATACCAATGAACTTTACGCCTGCCGCTGAAGGAGCCATTTCTCAACCACCTCCAACATCTGGAGTCACTGTTGGTGCTATTCTGCAAGCCCAACCTGTTGTCACTCAGGTTCCTATTCCTCATGCCGAAGAAAATCTGGTGGATCAATATGATGAAGTACAGAACTACCATGCTGCTATCCCAATTTTCAATCCTACCTCTGCTCAGGATTCTGAAGCCATCAAGATGTGCCGTGATCTAGCTGAGAAACTCCGAGTCATGAAGGGGCGCAACTCAAAATCTCTGAACGCTCTGGAAATGTGCTTGGTGCCAGATGTTGTCATTCCTCCCAAGTTCAAAGTACAGGAATTCCCGAAGTACAAAGGCCTCAGTTTTCCCCACATGCATCTAAGGATGTACTGTCGCAAGATGGCCGCCCATGCCAAAGATGAAAAGCTGATAATCCATTGCTTCCAAGATAGTTTGTCTGGGGCATCTCTCGAATGGTATATGCAGTTGGAGCGTAGCAATGTGCGCACTTGGGATGATTTAGCCGATGCATTTGTCAAGAAATACAAGTACAACACTGACCTTGCTCCGAACCGTACCTTTAAGGAGTGCGCGCAACGATGGAGAGAGCTAGCCGCAAGGGTGCATCCATCTCTTGTTGATCATGAACTGATTGACATATTCATGGGTACTTTGCAAGGCCAATACTATGAGAAGTTGATTGGTAATGTTTCTGCCGGATTCTCTGATTTGGTGATTGTCGGTGAGAGAATCGAAGAGCGTCTGAAGAGCGGAAAGATCCAAGGAGGTTCTAGCAGCCAGTCTCAAGCCAAGAAACCTTTCAACAATGGATTCAAAAAGAAAGAGGGCGAAACAATTGTTGTCTATGCTCAGAAGGGGCAAGCTCCACAAGCTGCAGCTCCAATGCCTTATCAAATGCCATACTTCCAGTATCCATATGTTGCTGCTGCGCAATACGTTCCAATACCTTATCAGCCAACTGTTCAAGCTGTTCAAACTTCAACACCTCAGCAACAGATTCCTCAGCAACAATCATACAACCAGCAAGGGTATCAGTATCCTCCTCAACATCAACAACAGAGAGCTGCTCAATAACGTCAGCCTAATCAGCAGAGGACAAGGAAGTCAGATAGAGACTTTGATCGTCTACCGACATTATATGCTCAGATCTTTGCTCAATTGATGGAGAAGAGAGCCATTACTCCGAGGGACTTAGCTCCTCCAACTGTCATTCCCCCAGATTATGATGCTAATGCTCATTGCGAGTTTCATAAGGGTGCTCCAGGGCATACGATCCAGGACTGCAGAGCTTTCAAACACAAGGTTCAAGACATGATCGACTCAAAGTATCTCGCGTTCAATGGGAAGGCTCCAAACGTCATCAACAACCCTCTGCTGCCGCCAAACTAGTGCCAGCATCAAGTCAAGTCAGTCAAGTCAAGTCAAGTTCATTTCCCGAAGAAGGCAGTCATGTTGCCATCCCATCATTTGCATTTTTGTATTTTCGTCTTTGTTTGTTTAAGTACTGTATGCTTTGAACATTGTCGTTTGTATTTGGTTTTCTTAATGTAATGACTATGTATGTTTTGAATCAGTTATGTCGTATTCACTCATTTTTTCCATTTACTGCAAATCACCGACACATCTCTATCCATTTCACTCTCTTTATCAATTGTTGTTTAGCAATAATTGGAGGGAGGATGACGAAAACGAAATACCCATAATTGCAAAATGTATGCTTTCGGATAGAATTCCGTCGATGATGTACAGGCATTGTTTCAATTCCCCAAACACTGGAGAGACAAGGAGTTAATCCATAGTAAACCACTTTGAGCCTAGAGGTAGTAGTTTTCTTTGGATATTCAAACCCTTACACTCAACCTGGGGCAGGGTAGTGTTCAGTTAACCCAATTACGCACCCGAAATCACAAAGCAAAATCCTAAAGACATGACGGTTGTTCATCAAAGACCCATGACTTGGCAGTCACAATCCTCCAACAACAAAATCAAAAACACAAAAAATCAAAAGCCGCCTGCTAAGTCAAGCACCTCAAAAGAGACTTAGGCAAAAATCAAGGTTACCCTGATGGACTCGAAAAGCGAAATCAGTCCATGCAAAAGATAGGGATTAAAAGCAAAATCAAAAGAGGCCTTCAAATCCTCACCAAAAATAGAATAAGACTCAGTGACCACCAAATCAAAACCAAAGGGCCACTGACATCCATTCACAAACAAAATAAGGTGACTGACATATCGACCAAACCTTGAATTATCACTCTTACACCGTCAACCCTTTTGGAATACAAACCTGTGCAGAATTAACTGAACGTAGGACTGGAGATCATCGCGAAGAAGGGGTGGGTACAAATCATACTTTGAGCCTAATACCCTTTGTTTCATAACCATGAACCAGACCACGTTACAACCCTCGAAATACCTAATTGAGGCGGGGTTTATTCTGAAAGCATACTATTGCAAGGTTGCGTAAACTGACTCCCCATATTTGCTAATCTTCAGCATTGGTGTCATTCCCCTTGCTATATCTTTCACGCCATCAAAATCAGCACACGTTCGGGCTAACGGTCCGTTCGTCTCACTATCACGCCACTCCAATAAACGACACTTTTTCAAAACTTGCATAAGCATTGTATTAAGATTACCATTTGTGAATGTGTGATTTCAACTGCAAATCAGTGCTAGACATCAAGAAAATTCCAACAAGGAGCAACCAAAGAGGAACTTGAATTTTCAGTGGTGCCGACCCGAAGCAAGACCCCCTCAAAACCCATAGTCTGGGGCAAACTCCTTCAACAGCTCAATTAGGGGCAAGACATCTCAAAGCACATCAAATCTCAACCTCCAAAGATCAGTTACTTCAGAACTGGTTAATCAAGGGCAAACTATTACCATGTTCAGACCGGGGCAAGACTCATTGCAGCAAGCATATCATGTATGTACTTCCAAGCAGTTCATAGCAAGAGCATAATCTTCATGAGCTGATCACCATCAAGTCATCAAGTCATCTTGACCATCAAGCACAGAGTCGTGGTCCTCTCAGGAACAAATCAACAAGCGGTTAAACTCGAGGCTTTAAGAGCATCTTTGTCTGCTTCAATCACGACGTCTTCAAAGAACTAAGTGTCGAGGAAATCAAATCCCTCCCACCGCCCAAAAGTCCAATCCGCATTGGCAACTACCAAAAGTCCACCATGCTGGCACCCTCTCCAAGCATATCCAATCACCTGTCTGCAATCATACGCATCGCATTCAATATCATGTGCATCATATGCATACCAAAACCAATCATACTTCCCTAGCACTTGCATCTCCGCGCGTCAGCATTTGCATTGCACATCATTACAAAATCAAGCATTCATACGCATAGTCCAGATCCAGGATCAATCTCAAGATTTCAAGACGATCTTCATCCCAGCCAGGGGCATCATCTTCAGCAAATCCATGATTGTTCTTCACGAAGACTGCAAGACAATCTTCAGCCCAGCCAGGGACACCTTCTTCAAATCTGTGAGCGTTACTCATGAAGTTGGTTCAACCTTTTGTTGATCAAAACAAGACTATAAGCAATCTTCAGCTCAGGCAGGGGCATCTTCCTCAAGTTCATGGGCGTTCCTCATGAAGTTCTTCAACCTTTTGTTGATGAGGTCATCATCCTCATCCCAACCAATAAACATTCCTCCGAGTCAGTGGGCGTTCCTCATTGAATCTTTTCTTCAGGTTAAACTACGACTGCCCTGATTCTTTATTCTCGTCCGAGTAAAGATACGTAGGCACAAGATTGCGTAGAACTTGGCAGGTTACCTTCTCCATTTTCACTGTTTCTCTTTCCTTTTCATGGGCTCTCCTCATTGATTTCTTTACTTCAACCTTTTGTTGATGTCTCCAAATAAATCTCATCATATCCCCAGCAAACTTGACTTTTCGTCAATTGCCTTACTATCATCCTTTTGGTGATAGCCAAACCTAATCAACTCAACTTAACCTGCATCCTTTTGATGTTGGTCCTCGCAAATAAGAAGTTCCTATCATCCTTTTGGTGGTAGTAGCTTGTTTTAATCCATCATCCTTTTGGTGTCGCCGATCCATAAACCCTTGGTCTGTGTGTCATCCTTTTGGTGAGTGACAGCCTGTGTGTGTGCCTTATTATCCTTTTGGTAGTAGCAGGCTGTGTGGGTGTGCCCTATTATCCTTTTGGTAATACCAGGCTGTGTTGTGTGCCATACTATCCTTTTGGTAGTAGCAGACTGTGTTGTGTGCCCTACTATCCTTTTGGTAGTAGCAGGCTGTGTTGTGTGCCCTATTATCCTTTTGGTAATAGCAGGCTGTGTTGTGTGCCATACTATCCTTTTGGTAGTAGCAGGCTGTGTTGTGTGCCCTATTATCCTTTTGGTAATAGCAGGTTGACCTCATTTTCATCCTTTTGGTGGAAGGGTCTGTGTGTGTGTGCCCTATTATCTCGTCGATAATAGCAGGCGTCGACCTCATTTTCATCCTTTTGGTGGAAGGTTCTGTGTGTGTGTGTGCCCTATTATCTCGTCGGTAATAGCAGGCGTCGACCTCATTTTCATCCTTTTGGTGGAAGGGTCTGTGTGTGTGTGTGCCCTATTATCTCGTCGGTAATAGCAGGCGTTGACCTCTTTTTCATCCTTTTGGTGGAAGGGTCTGTGTGTGTGTGCCCCCTATTATCTCGTCGGTAATAGCAGGCGTTGACCTCATTTTCATCCTTTTGGTGGAAGGTTCTGTGTGTATGTGTGTGCTTACTATCATCCTCTTGGTGATAGGCCTGTCATCCTTTTGTTTTCAGATTCCTTGTATTTCAACTTCCTAATCCCTTTTCTTTCTTTCAGACAAATTTGTGGTCTTCTTAATATCTAATTGTCTTCTACCTCGAAAGAACGAACGACGTAGCAGTTCATCTAACTCGGTTTAAGCCAATTAGATAGGGGCATCTGTCATACCTCAAATTTGTCCTACCTGTGTATGACTTTTCATCTGTATATCCATTTCCACCTTGTCCAATACTATTTCTAAAGTCCACATCCATAAACCATTTTGTTCCAAAGCCATTTTAATTCCAAATTTCACTATAATTATTTTTGTTCTTTTCAATTATCCACTTCATGTCCAAAATAAAGTCCAATCCTTTTTTTTTAAAGACCATAAACTTTTTTTTCTAAATCCATAACTATCCATTTCCCTTTTCCATTTTTATATTCAATATCCATTGTTAAATCCATTTATCCTAATTCCATTTCAAATTCATCCAAAAAAAATATTCAATTCCATAATCAATTATCCATCACAAAATTCCAAAAATCTACAAAACCCAAAAGTCTTACAAAAAAAAAAAGCCCATTAACATTCTTTTTACAAATACCAAGAATCTCATGACACAAAGAAGGCCCATGATCTTTACATAGAGAAAATTAGTACAACAAATTGTGGCCCATTTCTATTTTTTTACTACAAACACAACGTACACAACCATTTCTTTTAAGCAAAACAACCTACGCCTACGCAACACACAAAACGTGCTACCAATTGTACTAAACGTACACCACAAAACCATATAACATGCCATGATCGCATAACCGCGCACAAAACTAATGTGAAGCCTTGACCATGATTTACGGATTTCATAACAAAACCAAACGCCAGCCACCAGTTCATCACCAACCTGCAATGCAAAAACAAAAAAAACCATCAACACACACTTTGCTAAAAAACCTGTACATACCTCATAGCCATGATTCAGAGGACAACAAATTCACCAACTCCCGTTTCTTTCTTCTTCAACTACTCAAACGAACCCCCATTAAACCTCACCCAACTTCATCTTCTTCTCCTTCCTCTACCGTAATCGCCAACGAATACCCAGAACAACTTCCAAAATCCAATCGCTCATAACCAACTCAAACCACACCCCCAAATCACAAACAACCACAACCCACTTCACAAATCCGACCCAGAAATCGAATCAGAAAAAAGAAGAAGAAGAGACTGAAATCGAGAACGGAAATTTTAAACCGAACCTACCTGAGAACGTGAACCGAAAGCGAACAAGAAAGGTTGGGATTGGCTGTGCGTTACTCATTGTTGTCCATGTTGTTTGCGCAATGATGAAACTTTGTTTCTGAGCATTTGTTTTCTTAAGTCATTTCTTGCCCTTTAACGATTAGGTGTAGTTGTGATATGTGGTTCTGTTTTTCGGTTTCTTAGTTTTTTTTCCTTTTCATATGCTGATGTTGTTGCTTTATGTTTTTCAAACCATGTTTCTTCAGTACTTTGACTTGGGCTAAGAAATCCTTGTGGCTACTCATACCGGGTTGTTGAGAATGAATGGGCCTCACGGCCAATGGTGATTTCTCTTTAGTGTTGCTTTGTTTTTTTTAGCACACCCTTTGGTTTTTAAAACCGTTTCATGATGATTTCACCATTTTCTTTTTATCCATTTTGTTTTCATTTAAAAAACACACTCCTCCCTTTCATTTACTTGAATGCTTATTTGATTTTTTTTTAGTTCTAATCTTGAAATTTTTTTTTAGTTGTCCAAATTCTAATTGTTAAGCTTTATTTATTTTTTAATTGATTCCATTTTTTCATTTTTCGTTTTCTATTTCGATTTTAGTTAATTTTTTTACGGCCAATGATATAATACACTTCATGATTTAATCAAATCGATTAAGTTTTAACTTATTTGAGGCCTTCAATTTATTTATATTTATTTTCGATTTTTTGCTCATAATGTTATTTTTTATTCATTTTTTGGGTCAATGAAAACTAAAATATCGATTGATTTATCGATTTCTTGATTAAATCTCGATAAAGGTGAGACCTTTATTTCCTTTTCCTATTTATTTCGATTTTATTTCATTTTTACTATTTTCATTCATTTTGGGTCAATGAAAACCAAATATCGATCGATTTCTCGATTTCTCGATTAAATCTCGAAAAAGGTGAGACCTTTACTCTTTGTATTCACCTTTTCGATTTTATTTCATTTTTATTTATTTTGGGTCGATGAAAACCAAATATCGATCGATTTATCGATTTCTCGATTAAATCTCGATAAAGGTGAGACCTTTACTCTTTGTATTCACCTTTTCGATTTTATTTCATTTTTATTTATTTTGGGTCGATGAAAACCAAATATCGATCGATCTATTGATTTCTCGATTAAATCTTGATAAAGGTGAGACCTTTATTCTTTGTATTCATATTTTCGATTTAATTTCTTAATTGTCACTTTATATTCTTTTATTCACTTTTTGGTCCGTGAAAGTCAAAAAATCGTTATTGTCGATTCCTCGATTAAATTCCGATTAAGACGAGACCAACTTTTATTTTATGTCAATACTATCTCTTGCCATTTTATCTTGATTATTATTGTTCATATTCATATTATTCATATTGTTTATATCCATATTCATATTTATCTAACCATTTTTCATTTGTTCACCTTTAATCAAAAAAACATTAACAAATATCGAAACCCTAAAACAATAATTTGATGGACTGTTGATTATGATCATCCACTTGCTCGACGCTTGCTCAAGGTTTAGTTTAGGACACCTCGCACACACACGACTTTCTCTTGGGCTACCTTACAACGAGACCCTTTATTTCATGTCAACACTCGTATTTTACATGTACCCCTCTCCCATTCCGATGTACGCATTTATCATTGCTTTGATTGTGGTTTGTTTACTAGGAGCACCCCTAGGGACTAGCATAGGCAACCCATTTTCAAACTAATTCTCGATTCGTCGTCGAGCCATTTTCAAACAAACCTCTTTTCAACCAAACTCTCGATTAGTCGTCGAGCCCATTTTTTAATCAACCTCTAACCAAATCCTTTTTCAAACCAAACTCTTTTCATAACAAATAAACCCTTGATCCAACGTCAAGCAGATTTTCATAATCAAACTTCAAAAACAACTAACAATTATCGTAACTCTTTAAGGTGAAAAATAGGGGTTCAAGTCTTTGATCTTCCTTCGATTGTTTAGGTGCGAGTTCTCTTACTCGTGTGTAAACAATTGGCGCCTCTATTATTTAAAATTAAATCGATTCTTTTCAAATCAACCAAGCGCATACAATAAACCCTTGATCCAACATCAAGCGGATTTTCACAATAAACCTCAAAACGATTAATAACAATTGAAACTCTTCAAGGTGAAAAATGGAGGTTCAAGTCTTTGATCTTCCTTTGATTGTTTAGGTGTGAGTTCTCTTACTCGTGTGTAAGCAATTGGTGCCTCTTTTAAAAATCAACCAACTCCCTTGTTTCGTGGGCGTACCACGAACTACGACTGCTCTGATTCTTTATTCTCGTCTGAGTAAAGATACGTAGGCACAAGATTGCGATGATCTTGGCGAGCACGCTACCATCTTTTTCCGTTAAACCCTGTAGTCGAACTACGATTGCTCTGATTTCTCATTCTCATTCGAATGAGCATACGTAGGCCCGAGGTCGCGATGATCTTGTCGAGCACCCTATCCTTAAACCACCCATTTCCCCTTAGTATCTTTTCCTTTTATCTTTACCTTTCCCGCATTTATTTTAGAGAAGAAAACAAACAAACTTAGCTAACGAGTATCGCGATTCGAATCAAGAGGTTCCCGTTGAGTACAACGGACGTGAGGGGGTGCGCGTACCTTCCCCTCACGTAACCGACTCCCGAACCCAGAATGTGGTTGCGACGACCATGTTTTTACCTTTCTCTTTAAAGGTTTTCTCGATATTTTCCTTTCCCTATTTTTGGGATGAATAAAGTTCGGTGGCGACTTTGTCGAACCGTTTTCCGCGCCTTTCGCGCGAAGGGTCGTGTCTTCGATGAATTTTCGAGGTGCGACAGCGACGCATGATATCTATAACACATGTGCCATATCTCAAAAAATACGATCCTTCGCGAAGTGCTTATTGCACAATCGCGGAAAATAGTTCGAACAGAGTCGCCACTGAACTTTATTTATCCCAATGAAGGAAAGGTAAAATATCGATAAAACCCTTAATAGAAAAAGAAGATAGTATTCGCAACCAAATTCGGGTTTGGGAGTCGATTACGCAAGGGGAAGGTATTAGCACGCCTCACGTCCCTTGTACTCAACAAGAACCTTTCATTTGGATTTGCAATTGAATGTTATCTTATGTTAATTGTTTTCTTCGAGTGGCAAAAGATTAAAGAGGAAAAAGAAAGGGGTCACAAAAAGTTTTTTATTAATGTGTCTGACGAGATTGCGGGTCTTGCTCCTACGTATCTCCGGGTGCGATGGAGAACTCAAGTCTCCGTAGTTATGGGTAGCAAATGTTTATGTTTTAGTCGATTTTAGAAAAATATTCTCAAGTTGCATTCGAATGGAAAACATTTCTGCCCAAAACATGGATAATTTAACATTTGCATCATTTTAAGAATGGATGACTTAATTTGGACCAACATAGATTTATGCCATCATCACATTCGAGCAGAAAAAGTTTGATATTCTCTTAGGGAAGCGTTATTTGCATCGTCACGGAATGGACAAAGCGTATTTCGTTTTTGAAAAGGTTTTGAATAATTGCGCGGCACAAAAAAAAAAAAAAGAGGAGTTTGAGGTGTTGAGTATGTTTTACGCTTGAAAGACAAGTATTTGTGACTTATAAGCAATTACCACTTGGGCCTAATACTTGGGACTATGACTAGACCTTTCATCCAGGTAGTCTTTTCTTTCAATTAGTTTGTGAAAAATGTTCAAATATTTACAAGTGTTTTGAATGAAAGACAAACACTTGAGCTTGCAAGCGATTACCACTTGGGCTTAGTGTTCGGGACTATGACTGGACCTTTCACCTAGGTATTCTTTTTATTTAGATGTATTGATAAAAGGAGACACATTTTTATTTTGGCGAAAGACGAGTTTTATGACTTACAAGTGATTACCACTTAGGCCTAATACTCGGGGCTATGAATGGACCTTACACCCAGGCAGCTTTTTTCTTTCATTATTTGAAATAGTCAAAGTATGAATTTGTCATATTGATTTTGATTATGAAATGAGCTTGATGTTGGGTCAAGCATTTGATTTGCGTAGACAGAGTGAATAGAGTTAAGAAAAGATTTGAAGTGTATCGGGTTATTGAGAAAGAGGTTTGAATTTGCATTAAATTGAAGCAGGTTGATTTGAGAAAAAGAAATCTACTTGGCGTGCTGGACGAAGGGTTTTACTTATTGAAAATGTCTATTTGATTATGACTTATTATTTCAATTATGAAAATGATCGAAGATGCAAAATTTGAGTCATGATACACAATTAATATGGAAAAGATGCATGGTTAACAAACAGACAAATTAACCAATTAAGATTTAATCAAATGAATTAATTAAGTTAATTAAGAATAATTATCAAAATTAACTAGAAAAAAAGTAATTCCATCAACATATCAAGTTAATTAAATTTAATTAACGAAACCAATTAATTAACAAAAATTAACCAATTAATTTTATTAACTAAAATAAAGTGGGTTTAAATGAATTTTGAAAAGAAAATAGAAACAGATTTGATATAAAATAGAAATATGCTCAAAGGCGGTTTGTGTGTAACGACAACATGAGTGGAATGTCGTACGCAAAGATCATAGCGCGACAAAGTATCATATAAATATATTGAAATTTCAATAGCATAACGACATAAAAATGCCGAATCAGCATATCAAAATTTGACTTATTACAACGCATCACAAGCAACAGAAATAATAGAAGCATATCCACAATTTATTTACAATGAAGATGAACCAAATGAAAATACTTAAAAAGGCAGCGACAATATTACGTTTAATACATCAAAAATTAATTCGGCAACATAACGGTATATTATTGATGCCAAAACCACCAATTAAATTCGATTTACACCAAAACTACATAAGATAGAACAACCACATCGCAACAATATTATCTCAAATACAACAGCAACATAACTCAAAATAAAAAAGCAACATTAATAACTCAATCCAAAAATCAAAACAGAATATTGGACACAATAACAAGCAGCACAATATTAAGGCAAACATGACACGAATTGTTACCGAAATGACAAAACATTATTGGTGTTGGTCAAAGGGAGATGTTGTTGTAAAGAGTCTCGGTGTATTTTGTTGCTGAATGTGATGTTGATGCAGCTTAATGGGTGACAAATCAGAGTTTTTGGTGTTCGTTGTTATTGAAATCGTTGCTGCTCAGATGAGGAGCTACTGGTTATGTTGTTGTTAACGTTTGCTGCTCTTGCAAAAAAAATCGAATTGAGTGGGAACTATTTAATGGTTGTTGCTGGAATTGTTGTGATAATGATGGAACTCGCTGGAGGTGGTCGGAAGTCATGAAATGATGTGCAGTAGCGGTGGTTTACGGTAACCTAGGTGTAGGTTGAAAAACAAATCGAGACGGTAATGGTTTCGGTTTGTGTTGTTGAGAATATATTGTGATGAATCAATGAAGGACGTTGTACAAAGATTGTAAGAAGTGATTTTTGGTGGTGTCTATATGAGAAGAAGATGAAAAATGGGTGGAGTGTTGGAGCTGTAAGGAGACAAAAATGATGGTTTCGGCGGTGGATGTATTTGGAAGAAGATGAAAAATGGGTGGAGTGTGTGGGATACAAGGTGAGCTTTGGCATGTATCAGTTCTCACTCCTCCCCCGAAATTCCGTGGATCTCCTTTTTTGTATTAAGAGAGAATCCCCATTTTTTCCAGCCTTCTTTGGTTTAAGAATCCCCCAAAAAAAGTTTATTCCAAGTGTTTACCATGAAAATTGGTAAATAACCGCTGATCTTCCAAATCTGACTTTGGTGACTCACAGGATCGATCAGATTAATCCTAGGACATGTGCTAACAACTGATTCAAAGTAAATTCTAAAGAACTAAACACTTCGACAACGTTCATGAAGAAAGGTTTGTCAAAAATATAATTTAAAAGACGTTTAGAAATGTTAAGTTAAAAGGCTGAAAATGTAAAGGAAAGGGTCGAAAGTGTACAGGAAAGGTCGAAAGTATGAAAGTAAGACAAAGTGCAGAAACATAACTTGCGTCAAATAAAAGATAAGTTCTTAATGAAAGATTGAAGTAAATTGCATTGAAAAGATAAATGGTGTTTACATCACGTACATTCTCCCAAGACTCTTTTCTCTACGCGCAGATACTTTGAGTAAATTTGGAGTAACTTGTACAAAGTGAACACAACACACCGAATCCTATTGCTAGAACCCCTATTTATAATACTAAAACTAACTGTTGTCAACTGCCTGAAACAATTAACCTATGACAAGTGTCGCGCTGCATGCTTCTGTCCCTTGGATGTGCGCCACTTGTCTTTTTCAGGAGTGAACAAGAGTAACTACTCCCTCCTTTATTTGAATTTGAATTTCTTAGCATCAGACATCATCAGTATTCTCGGTCGAAGGTGAGTTCCCCAACTCTTAGAAATATTTTCTAAGTCCCAAAAGTATCCTTTCCTTATGTGAGCACCTTCGACTTAAACCTATCATGAAGATCCAGTCGAAAGTTCCTTTAAACCTCTTCAAAAGTTTAACATTCCAATCAACACTTCCAACTTAATATGGGCGTCGAATTTATGAGCTAACAAATAGCCCCCAAAAATGTCCTTTTCGACAGTACTAAAGAAAAGGTCATTTTTTTATAGTGTCCTATTCGACGCCATCTTTCGACCCCACATGGGTGTTAACACAACTGACTAACCCACGTCTCAAGATACTGTTCAGTTTCTTTTCAATCACATTTATGATGCCATGTCCAATTATGAAAACATCTCCTCGGAAATCACATTAAATCCCAGACCATCATCACCTCTCCTAGGGTCTAGGAAATCGTGGGCATAGGTAGTAACTGCCACCGCCCCTACTTTTGCTCCTGGGAGGACACGTGTCCCACTAGCTTTTAGCCCATAATGATGATTAGTGACCTTTTAGTACTTTCAAACACTTTATAAATAGTTTCTTCAGAAACTATTTTCACTTTTCCAGCTCTAACGTACTCACTGAGCACTTTCTTCTCTTTCAAACACTCTCAACTCTTCACCTTCAGTAAACCCTTTTTCTTCAAGTTCTCAACAATGGCGTCTTCAAACACTACCACTCAAGATCCAAAGAAAAATCAGAAGGTCAAAGGACCAAAGAGCGTACCACTACTTCCTCCCTTTGCTACATTAAGTGGACCCAAAGTAGTGAAGAATCAGCAATTCATCCCTGAACCTCTCAAGGAAGAAAAACGGCATATCTACGAATCCCAGGTATTGATTCCTGTTACCGTTTCTGGCAAACCATTAGCTTTATGTGGTCCTTTATCTACTTTAGGTGTAGATTACATAGCCATTAGTGATTTCTTCCCTTCATATCGTAAAACTAAACCCTTAGGGCAAAAAGACAAGGCTAGGGTAACAACTGAGCCTCACGATAATGTAGCCATAACAAACATAGATTTAAAGTATTTGAATGATGGGTCTAGGTTGTTTAGGGCAACCCCATATTTCAAAGGTTCTGACCTCTACTTAAGCTGGTTAACCAAAGTAGAAAAAGTCAAAGCAGAAACTTGGAAGGAAATAGGGATTTATGACCTGATTATGATGTCAAAGACAGGTCCTGCTTACTGTCTGACTCTATTAGCTTCCTCTTTGTATTTTTGGGATAGCACCCATTATACATTCCATCTCCCTTGTGGGATGATGACACCCACCCTCTTCGACATAACTGCTATCACAGGGCTAAAACCACATGGACTAGTTTATGGCCCTGAGGTAGATGCTCAAGACACCATAGGGTTTTCAACCACCAAACATACTTACACTCACTTTATGAACCATTACCATGACAAACAAACTGACACAGTCAAAGATCAAGAGCACATAGCGTTTCTGGCTATGTAGCTTTCTCGTTGCGTATTTTGCACTAAATCTCTGCAAGTGGCCAGGAAATACCTAACTCTGGCCAACCAATTGCACCTTAATCGAGGCATTTTCCTGAGTGAAATGATATTGGCTAGTTTGTATGAGTCTTTAAGTGAAGGTTCTGGTCACCTGAAAGATCAAGAAAGCAACAGGAACCTCCTGCTATCAAGACCCTTCTGGCTGCTCCAGCTTTGGCTTAATGCCACATTTGAAAATAGTCTCCCTAACAAAGGGACTGTCGACGAGGAACCTATAGAAATCAAGGAGAGGTGAGTCGAATGGACTCGACAGGTGAAGATATCCCCTAGCGAAGAAGGGCAGACACTTAGGGCATTCTTCTCTGGCTTCGTCAAGATGTTTGCCAAGCGATATGAATTCACACCAAGAATAGCCCCATTTGCAGAAAGAAAGTATGGTCCTGAATGGTTCACTAGGGCCTTCCCTCCGGCATTCAAGAAGCATGAGGCAGAATCGAAGCTTGTCTGGGAGGGCTTTCTAATCCCTCGACTCATTGTTCATCAACTCAACCTTCTAAGGGGCCAAACAGCTTTGATGGCCTACCAACCGAATCTTGTCTCTCGACAATTTGGCCTGGTCCAAACTTTGCCCAAGTGTCAGTATGAGAAAAAGGTCCATGTGATCCTTCCCCACACTAGCTATGACTCCCTAGAGAGTTCGACTCACCTGGCTCGACATGCTCACAGATCACTCCTCACTCCTGTCCACTTCAAACCTTCTTACCTCTGCACTCAAGAGTTCTATGACTGGTGGTCGAAATTACAATGAAGAATTCCTTGATGTTTCTAGCTTCTCCCAGTTGATTGACCAAGCTTTTGTTGATGTGCAGGAGAAGATCAAGAAAGGTAAATCTACTCACATCAAAGAGATCCAAGCTTTCCAGAAGTACTTTGAAACTGTTTATCGACCAGATGACATTAGTCGAACCGTCCGTGACACCGCAGTTACACTGAAGGAATTTTTTTTAAAGAAAATGGAGAGTTTGAAAATCCCTTCATACGTTCCTCCTGAGAAACGCTATGCAGTGGTTTTCGAACTATTTCCTCCAAAGACTCCTCGACCGCCATCTGCTGATTTTGGAGTGGCTCTTGTCCCTCCATTTCTAGATTGGTTCATCTGTGGGGATTCTATAAAGATCCTTCGTCAGCAATCGAAAACCAAGGCCCAACGGGTGGTTCCGACTAAGCATACGCTAGACAGTTTCAAAGGACACCTTCATATCGGTATCGAAGAAGTTCGCATCGAATCCGAATACATGAAGGTTTGGATTCTTCGATTTTATGTTTTTCCACTTGAACTTTATCATTGCTGACTTGTGGTAACTTTGTTTGTTTTGCAGCTGTACCCAAGAAGAATACACCTCAGCACCTGGTAGAGGAAAAGGTTGAAGGCAGCAAGGTATACCACACACCTTTTCTCTTTGTCAACTAGTACTTCTCTTTTATAATGCATCTTATTGTTTCAGGTTTCCCGCAAACTACCTCCGACACCTCAAAGGAAGTCGAAGAGGGACACTTCCCAAATTGTCTTTGATTCAGAGGATGATAACCAATCTCCTCCTGAAGACTTAAAGACAAAGAAGAGGAAAAGACTAATCCAGGACACAGATTCTGCTGCTAGCCAATCTGAGCCTAAAGGGGCCAAAGCTTCCAAGAAGATAACCACTACTAGTGGTGTTGCCGAAGCCTCTCTTGGAACCGCCTCTAAATCAGCCTCAGATCAGGCTGAAAGCAATAATTCTAGCCCTGGTGCTGAAGGTGTCAAGGTAACTTATCATTTCATTTTCTAAAGTGCCCATTTATTTACCTTGTTTCCTTTTGTTCTGATTTGCTTCGATTTGATTCAGGCCGATGCAAGTGGCTCAAAGCCACCCGTGGATAATCCTCCTTCTCCAGCCACTATTTTGAACAGCCAAGGTGAGCCCACATACCATCCCACTTCTGATTTAGGCTCTGGAATGAGTTCACTAGGTGAAGTTAACAAACTCGGCTTTGAAACAGCTCCCCCTTCGCCTACAAAGACTGCTACTCAGCAGTCTCAAATAGATGGCTCCGACCACGAGGAAGACGATGGTCAGCAGAATCTTGAAACAGAAAATCCAGGGACCTTCGCCATGGATGCAGATACGACCTTAGTCGATGATGATGATGGCTCACTAGTGGACGAGACTGTTAGTGCTGGAAATGCTGAACCATAGGGGAGTGAAGAAATGGAGGAGGATGAAGAAGAGCAAGGGAAAGGTGAGGAGAAGAAGACTAACGAAGGAGCTGTTAATGAGTCAACCCCTGTCGACACCACCACTACTCCAGCAACTAATGCTGCTCCTGAAGTCAAGGCAACCTCAATTGTGTATGGGGGAGGCCTTTCCGAACAAGAACTTGATGCCCTGAAGGCAAACAACCCTCGACAGTACATAAAGATCCTTCTTGGCAGTTGAGGGAGTTCTTCTGACAATACTCCTAGTGCATCAACTGCTTCTGGAGATCCATCTTCGATCAAGCCTAAGGACAACATCCTCTTGAAGATCAAAGAGAAGATCTTTAAAGGTGACCTTTTCACACTCTTGCAGATGGACAATGTTACTCATCTCTCCCTAAAGAAACTCCTTGAACAGGTCGACATCCACGCTATTTATCCAGAATCTGCCAACATCATCCTAGAACATGGCACTATGATTGACCAGGTCAATGCTGATCTCAAGCGTCTGCCTCAAATTGAGAAGGCAATTTCCACCATGTGTGGAAGTGAGGCTGCTGCTTGGGCTGCTGCCACTGACTCTGAGAATATGGTAGCAGAACTGGAGGCAACCAAAGAAAAGAACAAGCAAGAGATTGCCTCTAATGATCAAAACATTACCACCTAGGAGCGAAAGATCAAAAAGCTTCGAGTCAAGATTTCAAAGGCAAAAAAGCGTAATGCTGCATTGTCTGCCTTTGATGATTCAGGCCTATCAAAAGAGCTGGAAGATGTCATAACTTTTGCTGAGGAAGCTCAACAACTGGAAAGAGAGGTCGTGCGCCTAAGATCTGACAAGGCTCTGTGTGAAAGGCGACTCGAACTCCAGAAGTCGAAGTACTTGAAGATGAAAGAGAATCTCCCTTTCTAGCTTGAATATCTTTGTAATTTTTTTTAAGCACATTGTTCCATAGCCCCTTGAGGCTTTTATGTAATGACTCTAAGCCATTTCGGCATTTCATGAATACCATTGTTGACTTCGCCTTTATTTTTTACGTCGAATTATTCTTTAGCAATTTTGATTTCTTGAAGTGTTGGTTTATATTTTTTCAAATACTTGCCATTTACTTTCAAAATTCTTTTATCCTCGTTTATTTCTTCGATTTCATAAGCCCCATTAGAAAATACTTGCGTAATTTAAAATGGGCCTTCCCAATTTGGGGACCACTTGCCCAAGGCTCTGACCTTTCGATCCATAGGCAGGATTACCTTCCAAACCAAATCTCCAGGTGAAAAGGTCTTGGTCTTAACCTTCTTATTGTAAGACTTCTCAACTCTTTTCTTTTGTCTCTTTAAAAGTTCTAAAGCTTTTAGTCTTTCCTTGTCTAAATCCACCAACTCATCTAACATCATATTCCAATAAGACTCAGAAGGGATTTCATGATGTCTTTGGATCCTCGTTGATTGAAGGTAAATTTCGACAGGTAACACTGGATAATGACCAAAAGTTAATCGAAATTGAGTAGTGTTTGTTGCTTCTTTGGGAGAGGTTCGACATGCCCAGAGGATCTGGTCCAATGTCTTATGCCAATTTCTAGGCTTCTTTCCCACATGTTTTTTAATCAAACCAATCACCACTTTATTAGCTGCTTCGACTTGACCATTAGCCTAAGCATAATAAGGTGTAGAGGTTAACAGCTTGAAACCCATTTCTCTAGCAAATTCCTGCATTTTTCGACCAGTAAAAACTGATCCTTGATTTGTTGTGATTGTTTCTGGGATTCCAAACCTGTAAATGATATATTTTTTAATGAATTCGATCACATCTTCTTGATCCACATTTGGTAAAGGTATTGCTTCGATCCACTTCGTGAAATAATCAATACCTACCAAAATGTATCTCTGGTTTTTGGATGATGCTGGTCGAATCTCTCCAATTAAGTCCAAAGCCCAACCTCTAAAAGGCCATGGTTTCACTATAGAATGCAGCTCACTTGCAGGGATATGATGTATGCCAGCATGAACTTGACATTCCTGGAAGCCCGTGGCGAATTCAATGCAATCCTTTAGCATAGTAGGCCAATACATGCCTTATCGAAACAAAAGCCATTTCATCTTATGACCTACTTGGTGTGCCCCACATGCCCCACTATGGACAGTCGAAAGGGCAAGATATGCCTCTGACTCACTTAGGCATTTAAGTAAGACTCCCTTAGGGGTCTTTTTAAATAACTCATTACCTAGAAGTACATAACTTAGAGCTTGATACCCGACTTTTCACTCTGTGGATGCTGTTGGGTTCTGTAAGTATTCGACTATAGGCTTCCTCCAGTCCTTGTCCATCAAGCTGTCTATTGCAAAAATCTCAAAATTTTCATCATCAGCGTATCCAAGCTTCGTCACTTCTAGATTTGATGGGCATAATCCAACAGACACGACTTTACCTCTAGCTTCGATTACCTCTTGTAAATTTTCCTTCGAAACCGTATACCCAGAAGCAATCTGAGCCAAGTCATTCGCCACTTGATTCTCTAGTCGAGGTATGTGTCGAATGCTTACCACTTCGAATTTCTTCAGTAGTCTGTTGGCTATTACAAAGTACATGATAAGATTTTCCTTAACACATTTGTACTCCTTTGTAATTTGTTTTATGACAAACTCTGAGTCTCCTATTATTTCGACTCGAGTTGCCCCAATTTCTAACAAAATTTCAAGTCCAGCTATTAAGGCTTCATACTCAGCCTCGTTATTGGAACACAGTCCTTCGACCTTGTACTTGAATTTTGTTGGAATTCTCTCAGGAGAAATAATCAGCACGCCTACGCCCGTTCCATCTTTATGGCTAGAACCATCGAAGTATAGCTTCCAAGGTTCCAGTTCGACGTAATTCAAAGCGCTTTCATTTATAGAGTGGTCGACTATAAAGTCTGCTACCACTTGTCCTTTAACTGCCTTTAAAGGCTTATATGTTAAAGAGTACTCAGTCAATGCTAGTGCCCATTTACCAATTCGACTATGCAAGATAGGTTTAGACAGCATATGTTTAATAACATCAAAATGAGACAAAACATACACATCAACTGGATTTATATATTGCTTTAATTTTGTACAAGAGAAATACAAGCATAAGCATAATTTTTCGATCATGTTATACCTAGTTTCTGCATCATTTAAAACTCTACTAAGGTAATAGTTGGCCCTTTCAACGCCATTCTCATCCTCTTGAGCCAACATGCTCCCTAAGGTTTTGTCTGACGCAGCTATGTACAATCTCATACTCTTCAGCCAACATGCTCCCTAAGGTTTTGTCTGACGCGACTATGTACAATTTTTGGTTATATCCAGAGTACCCATCTAGCATACTAAGATATTCATGACCTTCGGCGAAATCGACTAACATTTCTGCCACAGGCATAGAATACTCATCCTTTGGAGTTAAAGAATTTAGATCTCTAAAGTCTATACAAACTCTTAAAGAACCATTCTTTTTAATAATAGGTACAATGTTAGCTAACCATTCGACATACCTGGCAGTACGGATGAACTTGCATCGAAGCAGTCTTTCGACTTCCTCTTTTATCTTTGAGAGAATTTCTGGGGCAAACCGTCTTGGATTCTGTTTGACTGGCTTCTTCCCAGGCTTGATCGACAACTTATTGTCGCATCTGCGAAAATCAACCAGCGGAAATGAACAGAAGAGTCGCCACCGAACGTTATTTATCCTGATGCAGAGAAAGGAAACGATCGAACAAAACCTCAACAAAGGGAAAGGAATGATCCTCGTAACCATAGCCTGGATTCGGGAGTCGGTTACGCGAGAGAAAGGTATTAGCACCCCCTCGCGTCCATCGTACTCGATGGGATCCACGCTTGTTGTTATCGATCAAAGGGTGTAGGTTATTTGAAACTCAACTGCTAACTGGAAAACTGGAAATAAAAGGTGAAATGGAGAAACGGGGGAAAAATAAAAGAAGTGACTTGATAGGACATCGCCGTCCTTGGCCTACGTATTCCCTCGGGAGCGGGAAAATCAGAGTCAACGTAGTTCGGATTACGGTTTAATTAGGGGAAGGTTACTCGCCAAGACATCACCGTCTCGTGCCTACGTATCCTCAATCTAACCAGAAGGGGGAAATCAGAGCAGTCGTAGTTCGACCTAACAGGGCCGGTTGTCATTCGTGTCTGGTGAAAAAAGTCTCGATCGCACGCGGGCGAGAGAAAAGGGTTGATAAATAAGGTTGTGCTCACAGAGATCTCGCACAATCTCCTGCCTACGTATCTCCATTAACCAATGAAGAATCAGAGCGACGTAGTTCCCCTCACTAGGGATGACTTTGCTTTGTTTGTGTTTTTTAGCGGAAGACGCCAAGGTTTGCGTTCCGGCAGTTTAGGTGTCGCCGCTCATTGTACGAAGTCTTACGCATTTACCTGTTTGTGGTAGAACGGAAGTGACGCATCCTTTACGAATGGAGTGAGGGAGATGAGAAGAGAAGATGATTGTTTGCTTTTGTCTTTTATGAGAAAGTGTTTTGATTGTTTTGTTTGTGATATGCAAAGTGTTAAAGTCTATAACATAGTGAACACTTTGCGTAACGAGTCACACGCCTCGCGCGGCAAAGCATACTACGTACTTAAGGCTCATAGCATACAAAGTACATCTTTATTCATTAAGTGTTTTAGTTTTTCTTTGAGAGAAAAAAGATATGACTCAAGTTGTAAAAGTAAAATCTAAGGGGAAACTAATTGTAGTCCTAATGTTAGCATGCATGAATGGCCTTATGGTTGAGTTAAGAAAAGGAATCTACCTAATGGATAAGTAGGGATTGCATTACCTAATGCTCACCTTACCTTACCTTAATAAAAAATTAAGGTTAAGCTAAGATCCCAAAGGGGTGTGAAAGAGTTATTCAAACAAGCATTATATCACACAATCCACAAGTGAAAGAATAAGAGAAATCAAATGGAAAAAGATGAAAGAAGAGTCGAGTAATCATGTACTCAAGTACCTTACCTCATATGCCAAGCTAAGAAACCTTGATTAAAAGAATGTAAATCATAAGCATTTATTAACAATTGATTAGAAAAGTTAATCATACAACTCTTAAACTAAGACTAGTTAGTTTGCACTAGTGTTTAAGGTAACATACATAAGTAAACAAAGTAAAGTGAGTCCTAATAGTTAAGTATCTTATACAAGTCAGTAGCTATGTCTAAGTAACTCCTATTTATGTTAACATGTTAAAAGAAGTCAAACTATATCAAACTATGTCCTAAAACATCATACAAATGCAAGTTATGCACAAACTAGATGAAATGAGTGCTTAAGAGTTATAGAAATGGATGAAGCATGTGTATACATCAAAGTCGGAAGTGAATCAAGTCATTTAGATGTATATGAGGGCACGAATGAACTCATGGCATTCGCATTTGAGCATTCTCAAAAGATTAGAACAAACTATTCGAGTACATGCCACTTATAATGAAACTTGCACATGTTGAAAGATGATGCACACATGAAGATGAGATGAGCATGAAATGGAGTCAATTCAGTATGTATGTCATATTATAATTCCTAAACATTTCCTATAATCATCATACACAACTCAAGTTATCACATGTTAGAGGATGGAGACAAAGTATGCACAAAGCAAGTCCAATTGTATTCTCAAATGTTAGTGACTTTTGAAGCAAGTGAAAGTGAAACTCAAATGAATTATACACATGTTAGATAGGTCAAGGTCAGTACCTAATTACCTCTAATTGGTCATGTATAAACCCTACAAGAGTTAGAAGTAGATGGAGCATACAAAGGTTAGGCAGCTAGCAAACAGTGTTCAATTAGAAAGAAGTAAGTCAAGTTGCGTTTATGAAACATGGAAATCAAATATGAATCATTATGATTTATGAAAGTTAGGATCAGTATTAGAAGCCATGTAAGATGCATTGAGATGGAGATTAGATGCATTATGTTAAGGCATATTAGGCAAACACACAAATGATCACAAGTTTTAGCATTGATGCCACATTTAAAAGTCAAACAACATGTTCAATTCAAAAACATTACAAACCAATCAACATTTACCAATTAGGGACCTATAAATGTGATCCAAAGACTTATAATTGTGCCAAGATAAGTGGGTAAGGGTGCCTTAAAAATCCACTAAGAATTAACATTGCTACATCACAAAAACTCCTAAGAAAAAGGCCTAAACAATCCATCAATTGAAGTAGCATTAGGGAAACAAAAGAATGGAATTAAAAGTCCTAAAAGAAATATGGTAAACAAGTAAAGTTATCATGAAGTCAGTGGCTATACATAGCCAAAAGATAGGCTCAAAATTTGTCTTTTAACATGTTCAAACTAAGCCAAACAAGTCACTTATGGTCACCTAACATGCATTCACAAAATGGCACCAAAAACACAATAAAAAGTGGCCTAAAAATCCCCAAAAATTGGAAAAGGTCTATAAATGTACCCTAAAATCAAGTGTCAAATATCATGCAAAAATTCAGTTCATAACTCCTTGTAGAAAATCAATTATGAACCATGTGTCATACCCCAAATTTGTCCTACCCTCTCATTTTTTCTTATACTAAGCATATTGTGGTTTCATGGACATTTCTCAAGACCATCATATAACTTTTGGCCATAATCCTTTAAATTTTTGGCTATGAAGATTGAATTTGTACTTTTTGTAGTCAGAGGCTCTGGCAAGATTGTTGAACTCAAGTAGGAGTAAAAGAAAGTATGTGCCCTCCTTTTCATGGGTAATTATTTGAGTTTCCAAAGTAATTGGTTTCAAGAGGTCTTTGGTTTCAAGAGGTCTTGAAGTATATCCTTGAGTCTTGTTTGTTTCTTTGGGTCCAAGATCAATGGATTTTTGAGGAAGTTCATGGCATGGCCAATTGATGATCAACGCATGTGTTCAATTTGTGCATGGTAGGGATTATTTTCATCTTAAGGAACTCTTTGAGTTGCTAAGGGGAAGTCATGCTTAACTTGTTACAAATTGTTTTAAATTATGATTATTTATTTAAAGCCATGACCAATACACTTTCAAGTTACATTTCAAAATAGATTCTAAGGTTATTAAGGATGTGTGATCAATTAAGACATGAGATGTTAAATAGTTGAAACTCTTTTGTAAACCATGATGGAGAAGTATTTTGGCTAGCTTCAAGTTGGGTTCAACTTTAATTAAGGCTGGAAAAATTATGATTTATATGGTTCAAGTGGGGTCTTGTTTTCTCAAATGGTCGCCAAGATACATTTCGGCGAGAGGAACCATTGCGTTTAAGATATAAGTAATTATCACCCTCACACCATGACCAAACCAGGTGCGCATGGTCTTGTTTTCTCGAATGGTTAAATGATATGTAAAGTTATGTAAAAATGAAGACAAGATTTAGGCAAGAGTGTTACTCATGGTACGAATTGCAAGTTTGGTTCACATATGCTACAAAATAGTTAGAATGCAAGCCACATTCAAGTTCAAATCTGAAGAAGACAAGACATCAAAGTGCATAAACAAATTATTTGAATTAGAGAGGTTATGCTACAACAAACATCTTGAGGTGCATTCCAAGACTTAAACTTATACATGAAAATCCTACAAGGAGCATCTTTGGATTAAGTTTCAAAAGAATACAATATGCCAATGGTTCATGTTGAACAAAGTCACAAAAGTTCTAAAATTATTACAAAAAGAATGCAAATTGTACACAAATTCCAATCTACAATGCATTGATGATAATGAGGTTTCATTACAAGAGAGGAACATGTTGTCGCCAAGACCCTTCTTCATGTAGCATGTTTTATCAATTATTGAACTTATGCCAGATACTGTGGCAGTCCAAAGATCGTGACACTTTACGAAAGCCCATCCTCTCTCTTTTTCCTCCATCCTCATCCTGTTAAAATTAAAAAAGCAAATGGGTGGAAATCGAATTAAAAGGCAATTCCAAGGATCATTCAAACAAAGCAAGCATATGGAATGATTTCAAGTAGCAGCAGTTATCAAAATAGGCCAACAATGCCTAAATCTCCTAATGCCACATTCAACTACTGCAAATACAGAACAAAGAAGGATGTTGCACTGTTCCATAACAGCTAATACAGGGCTCACTTACAACTAAGTCATTTTAGTTGGATCGATAGAAAACAAACTGCTCCAAACCGTACGTCTTACTCAACCCCTATTGTTACAACCATGCCAAGACTTGAGAACCGTACCACTTGCACCACTCACCAACAAATGCCAATTCACAACCGTACCACACCTGTAAATGCTACAGACTGGTACCACCTGTATATAAGCCACACACCCCACACCAGACAAGCTCTGATCTAAAACCTATGCTCTACATGCCAGAAAAAACCACTGCTGACCAATAACATGGCCTGTAACCTGCAAAGGAAAATGATAGGTCATCACAATAAGACAAATGCAATGTACTCTAAAACTTAAAATACAAGTTTGTTTTGGTTTTATAAAGAGAGGGAGGAGTTCATTTGCGGGAGGAGGCTGGCAGCCACCGTATTCAAATACCAAAACCCCATATCAAGAATCCAAAAAAACCCAAACACCAGCAGAAATTAACCAAGAAAACTCTATCACAAAAAAAACACAGCATTAATAGTGAAAGAATGAGAGTTGGAATAACCTTTTTATTCTGACGAGCCATGTCTTAGTTACGACGTGAACAACATCCTTGTCGCCTCTTTGACTCAACATACAAACCCACATAACACTATAGCTTGAACCTTCATCATTTTACACCTTCAAGACTCGCAACCTTTATCATACGACCACATCTCCACACTTTTGTTCTGAAACCCAACCATCTGCAGCAATTTAAAAAAAAACAGTGCTCCATTCTTTGTTACTCATCACCACCTCCAATAGCCAAACCACCGCCCTCAACTGTAACAATAACCACTCACTTTTCGTTTCATCACTAACCCACCTCCAAAACTCTCCATTTTCCAAACTCAAGCAAACCTTCTCTTCAACCACCTTCTTTATCTCGTCGCAAACACACTACCATCTTCACCTTAAAATCCCAACAAATACAACAGGCAACGCATTCAAATAACAGTGAAAAAGTTTCAAAAATAAGGATTTCAGAAGAAAAGAAGAGAGCACCAAACACAAAAGAAGAAAGGGACGATGCAGGCCATAGAAGAGAAAAGTCGAAGGTGAGTCACCTGAAAAATCGCTTTCAACGGAAGCCTTCAAGAGGTAATCTTTTTTAGCACTGATTCTCTTCAAATACCGAGTTCCTTTGCTGAGAACCTTGTTGTTCGTTGCTCTTTGAATATTATGCTTGTTTGTCTTGTTTGATTTGGTAGTAAGGGTGCTGTGTTTAAGCTCCGATCTGGGCGATTGAGGGAGTTTTATGAAAATCCAGCGGCGGATTAGTGTTTAGAAGGAAAAGTTGAGGGGGTTAGTATAAATCATTTAGAGTTTAGTGGTAGTGTCGCCGGAGAAGACGGTGGTGGCCACCGCGCACCGCCGCTTCTCCGGCCGTGTTTAGGGTTCCGTTAAGTTTTTGGTTAAAGAGAGAGAGAGAGTGTTGGGAGGCAACATTGAGAGAAAGAGAGAATGAAGAGTCTGAATGAGACTCGTTCTTCTTTTCCTCATTTTATCCAGCATTGTGGACGATGCATGTGTTGGCCGGTGGAACGGTGACACTTGTCCCTCCCTTGACAAGTGTCACCGGAAGAAGCTTCCCCCTTTGGTCCTGCGCGTTGTCTTCTTTGATCTCTACAATGTACCATTGTTTCTAGCCCTTTGATCAAGAGTCAATTTGACTCCTCACCAGATCAATGCACCAGATTTCCCCGTCGATCAACGAGTTGACCAAGGGAGCACCATGGACTCCCCTCCCTGCGTGGGCTTACTGACATTGGGCCTGGGGGATACTTACTAACCACACCCCCTGTTTTACTAATGATTTCTGGCCCATTTACCTTTTTATTTATTTTCTTTTTGGTTTTTATAATATTTCCTTTTAATAACTATTTTCTTTTTTTAGAAAGATAATAAAATCTGTTTATTAATTAATTTTCCTTAATTTTATTAAAATCATTTATTTAATATTAACTAATTAATTTAATAATTAGTTTTATTAAACATTCAATTTTAATTTAATTAATCAAGTTGAATCATTTTTTCTAATTCTAAAAAATCTAAAAATCTTTTTCTTTAATCAAATTTCAATTAATTTTATTAAACCATTTTATTTAATATTAATTAACTTTAGTAGTTAGTTTTATTAAATATTTTGGTTTAATTTAATTAATCATTTGAGTTTTATTTTTTCATTCTAAAAAATATAAAAACAAATTAATTTAGATTTTCTCCTCCTTTAGATTAACCTTAGGAATTTAGGATATTAGTTATACTAACATGTTTGATTATATTTTCTCCCTCCACTTTGTTTAATTTGTGATCTTTGTATGGTGTTTATACTTTTCTCATATGGATGGTTATCATGCCTTGATTATATTTATGTCATTCATCTTATGCTTGTCCAAACAAAACTCTTTTCAAATTAATACCCTGACTTAATGTCAAGCCCTTTTCAAACACCTTGTAAGTCGGTTGTTCTCACGATCGCAATCAACCTCACATAGCCTCCTCTTGGGCTTTATACAACGATACTTGTTGCACATTTCACAATCTTGTTTGCATGCATATGTGTGAGTGGCTCACTTTAATTTTGGCTTGATTATTCTCACTTGAGTAATTGTATCCCTCTCCCATAAGATTAAAATCAACCATTTTTTTACAAAAATAAACAAGCTTGATCCAACGTCAAGCATTTTCCGAATCAAATTCAATTAATCACCAATTCATCCTCAAGCATTCACTTGATCCACATATCAAGTCCCTTACTTAATTTGTAAGTCGAGCGTTTTTGCCTCGCAATCGACCTTACCTTGAACCATTAGGACCTCCTTTCCATTAGTCCTTAACCCATTTCGCACGCAAATTCAAACCTCGATCAACATCGAGCATTTTTCAAATCAAATCAATACACTTAATCATATTTAAACATCATTTATTAAAATGTGAAAAGGTGGGGGGACAAGTCTTTGGTCTTTCTCCTCAATTGTTTGGGTGCGAGTTCTCTTACTCGTGTATGGACAATTGACGCCTCTAAAACACTTGTAACTCGACAACATTCAAACTTCTTTCCAAGCAATCATTAAAACATTTAATCCCTATCTAAACACATTTCTACAAAAGGTGAAGTGAGGGTGGTCGAGTCTTTGGCCCTTCTCCTCAATTGTTTGGGTGCGAGTTCTCTTACTCGTGTGTGAACAATTGTCACCTCTAAAACATCTAAAACTCCTTTTCTCGCCCCCGTGCGATCGAAACCCTAAAACACTTACAAATCAAATCCTCTTTTCTTAATAAAACTCTTTAACACACTTAATCATATATTTAAACAACTCCTTAAAAGGTGATGTGAGGGGGGCCAAGTCTTTGACCTTTCTCCTCAATTGTTTGGGTACGAGTTCTCTTACTTGTGTGTGGACAATTGGCACCTATAAAAAACACAAACCAAACAACCGTAGTCCCACGAACTACGAATGCTCTGACTTTCCCATTACACGAGGGAATACGTAGGCACAAGGGTTCTAATCCTTGTCGAGCACCCTAATAATAAAACCACCCCTTTTCCCTTTTAAAAAAAACCAATCCTTTAGAAGATAACAAACAAACCTAGCTAACATTCTCACGAATCGAATCAAGAGGTTCCCGGTTAGTACCACGGACGTAGAGGGTGCTAATACCTTCCCTCTTGCGTAACCGACTCCCGAACCTAGAATTTGGTTGCGATGACCATTTTTTTATCCCTTTAAAGGTTTTATCGATATTTTACTTTCCCTCTTTTGGGATAAATAAAGTTCGGTGCCGACTCTGTTTCGAACATTTTTTTCCGCGTCCATCGCGAGAATCGTATTTTTCGAGGTACGACACCATGTAGCGCAAAGTATTAGCATAGGAATACATCACAAAGAAAATTCAAGAAAAAATGCCAAACTAATTAAAAATGAAAATAAAAAATCATCAAAAATTATTTAACACCTTTATGAATCCACATGAATTTATTTAGGATTTTTAGGCCTTAGGATCTATTTTTAAAAATTTATTTTTGAATCATGTATGAAAAAGAAATTAAAATGCAAGACCTAGAACTAGGGGGTACAACATAGTAAAAATTCAGTTCGTTTCGACGCTGGGCCTACCACAGGGAGGTGCGAAAAGCATAAAGTGAAAAGCCCAATATGCGCGTGGGTATGATGGCCATAGTATGGGGATTAGTCAAAATTGTTGACTCAATGTGGTACGTTGGATTAAGTCAGTGCGCTATGATCAGATTTTCAAGTCAATCATGTGGCTGGGAATGAAAGTACAGGGTAACACACACCACACACCTCCAACACCATTCAATTATCAGAAACGAAAAAAGAAAAATAAAAAGCAAAATGAAAAAGATGGCTCATGAGGGGAAGGTGGTGTTTTTAATGTGTTGTCACGCTGCAACACGTTGGATTGAGAAAAGATGGACGACCAGGATTATAACATGGGGTGGCCTGAAAATAGCTTAGGGTTTGCAGGTTGTGGCCGAAGAAGACTTCGGTTATCTTCTCCGGTGGGAAGCCACCGTGCCTGCAACTGACATCACCCAGAAATCGCAACCAGATACACTATCTTGCGCAAAATTTCATGTTGGTTCCAAATATGCCATCCAAATTTCCATACAGTGAACATACGATGAGAATCGAAGAGAATAATTTAGCTCTAAAAATTCAAAACTCCACAGTTTGCCCTAATTGCTAACCACAAACATTGCCTCAGATAGGAGGACTTCAGATGCAACTATATGAGGTCCTAGATCATCTCCTACAGTCTAGCATGTTGCACCAAAGTTCATGAATGTTACCTGGTCAAAGATACAGTTCCAAGCTCCAAGAAACCCTAGAAAAACTTCAAGCAATTCTTGCTATCAACTCTTGAAGGCAAAATAAATGCCTTTGATCCCTTGAATCTTGAGAAAAGCTTCCAAAAATACCAAACAGAGGTGAGCTCGTATGTGTTTCAATGGCTACTCCAGATCAACATTGATGCATACAAAAGGGAAAATCGCGTGTGGAAATGATAAAGATGAAGAGAAACCTTGGAAGAACTTCCCAAAACCCTTGAATTGGAGCTATCAAGTTCAGAGAGAAAATGTGAGTTTTTTAATCTGATTTTTGTGGAAATGAAGCTTATACCCGTTTCTGTTAGGGTTGTTATCTTATATATGTGAGGTTAGATGATGGTTAAAGCTTAATCTTAGTCAGTTAGATGGTTAAGAGCATGGTTAATGAAATTTGATAAAAAGTGAGAATGAGGGTCTGACACGGGTTGGAGAGATTTTGTGTGTATGGGATGATGTACTATGTGTACATGATAATGGTGATGTGTGAATGGCATGAACTGGTATAACTCATACACAGCTTGTACGCTAAGTTTCTTTTTTTCTCTCTTTTATGCATATGAGTTAAGTGTGAAGTGTGTACATGATTTGTAATATTTTGCATGGGTTAATGAGGTAAAGGTGGTATATATGCGCATGACATATTGCAGCAAAGGATATTGATTTTGGACACAAGTTTGGTTTGAAATTGGAGAGGGATGGCATGGTTGGAACACTTTAGAAACATATTCATAAGGGTGATTTTGAGGTTATATATCTTGAGGAATATTGTATCAATTTGAGTGGTCTTGGTATCAAATGAAAGAGGGAATTTGACACAATAATTTTTGTGTTGGAGCCAAGTGGATTAAAGGCTCAGAACATGGTGGAAAATGTCATTGGAAATGGCATGACATAGGCTGACTTTGGTACTTGGCATGATTTTAAGAGTTTCTATGTTTCACAACTTTGAGATCATGATTTTGGATGATCATAACTCCATGGATATTGAACGAAATGATGTGATTTTTGTACCAAATTAAAGATCTCACTTGAAAATACAACTTTGATGTGAGACCCAAGTTGAATTTGAGCCTTAAACCTTAATAAAGATGGACTTGAAGTGTGCTATACACGAGCTGCCAAATGATCATGAATTTTCTAAGTTACTTGCCATGTTGAACAACTTGAACATCCTATCTTCAACACACCATAACTCCTTCAATAATAATCCAATGGAGATGAATTGCATATGGTTGGAAAGCTTGAGAAACACTCTACAACTTTCATTTTTAAGGATTTTTCAAAAGATGCTTGCAACATGATGAAAACTGAGCTTGAACCTGGCTGAAAAAAGGTGAGAACTTTCCCAAAATGGAAAGTCTCTAAAAACCCTACTTTCCTGAAATAGCAATTTTCACCTTTCTTGATTTTTCCATGATTCTTTTGACATTTCTTGATTAAATTTCACCCATTGGCCATGTTTGACATGAGGAACATGATTTTGATCTTAAAAAGTCAGGAGCTGACTTTTTCCTTGACCAATTGACTTTTTTTTTTCACTTTCTTGATTTTCAATCAATCATCCAATTAAAACCCTTATGAATGCAACTGTTGGCTCAAATTCCATTCATAGACACTTGTGAACATGTGGAATATCATATAATCAAGTCTTATCTAAAAATCAGAAATAAACTGACTTTTATGCAAAACCCCAATTTGGTCCCCAAAAGTCAGGAGAAAATGGTTGATCCTCAAAACCCAAATTCCTCTGACTATGATGTAGATTGCCTCAAACCAAGATGATTCATGTGATGAGATGATGTTAAAGGCCCAAGATCCATGCTCATGAGGGTGTCTCAAGCTCAGAATAGTCAAAACCCTAGTTGATGACCAAACATCATGAGAGTGTTCTCTCCACTCATTCTCTTGCCAAATTCAAATTCCTGATGAAATGATGGGCCACATGAGTTGTCTTGAAGATATGGCAAGCTTCTATGGACTTATGAATTAGTATCTCATTCTCCTTGCTTTGCATAACATATAAAGGGTGACACCCTTGATACCATGCCTTATGAAAGCTAATGGTGCATATGCAAATGTTTATGTTCTAGATGCAAATGAAATGTGAAGCACAAGCCATCTATTGGGAATAAATAAGAGGGAAAATTTTGAGGTGTTACAGCTGCCCCTATTCAATCAATTGTGGACCTGAATGGATGAAAGTAGCGGCTGTCAGAAATTCGAGGTGCATAGGGATTGAATATAAGAATAACCAGAAAATTTGCGCTCTGTGGTAAAAATGAAGAGATATATGACAAACAAAGCAGTGGTGAGAAAAGATATTTGTGGGAAAGAGTCCGGAGTCTACTGAAGTTGAAACCCAAAGGATACCTGTCGAGAATGGCTAAAGTTTGCCTGTCGGGAACAGCTAGAGTCTAAAACTTTTGGTATGCCTGTCGGGAAGGGCTGAAGTATGCCTGTCGGGAACAGCTAAGTTTAAAACTCAAAGGTCGCCTGTCGGGAATGGCTAAAGTTGAAAACCCATTGTATGCCTGTCGGGAACGGCAAAAGCGGGCCTGTCGGGAACGGCTAAGTTTAAAACTCAGAGGGTGCCTGTCGGGAACGGCTGAAGTTGAAAACCTATTGTATGCCTGTCGGGAACGGCAAAAACGGGCCTGTCGGGAACGGCTAGGTTTAAAACTCAAAGGGTGCCTGTCGGGAACGGCTGAAGTTGAAAACCTATTGTATGCCTGTCGGGAACGGCAAAAGCGGGCCTGTCGGGAACGACTAGGTTTAAAACTCAAAGGGCGCCTGTCGGGAATGGCTAAAGTTTAAAACCTATGGTATGCCTGGCGGGAACGGCAAAAGTATGCCTGTCGGGAACGACTAAGGTTTGCCTGTCGGGAACGGCTAAAGTTTAAAACCTATGGTATGCCTGTCGGGAACGGCAAAAGTATGCCTGTCGGGAACGGCTAGGTTTAAAACTCAAAGGGTGCCTGTCGGGAACGGCTAAAGTTTAGAACCTATGGTATGCCTTTCGGGAACGGCAAAAGTATGTCTGTCGGGAACGACTAGGTTTAAAACTCAAAGGGTGCCTGTCCGGAACGGATAAAGTTTAAAACCTATGGTATGCCTGTCGGGAACGGAAAAAGTATGCCTGTCGGGAACGGCTAGGTTTAAAACTTAAAGGGTGCCCGTCGGGAACTACTAAAGTTTAGAACCTATGGTATGCCTGTCGGGAACGGCAAAAGTATGCCTGTCGGGAACGGCTAAAGTGGGCCTGTCGGGAACGGCTAGGTTTAAAACTCAAAGGTCGCCTGTCGGGAACGGCTAAAGTTGAAACCTATTGTATGCCTGTCGGGAACGGCAATAGCGGGCCTGTCGGGAACAGCTAGGTTTAAAACTCAAAGGTCGCCTGTCGGGAACGACTGAAGTTGAAAACGTATCAGGAATGGTTCTTAAAATATACAGTTAAGATGTAAGATCAAAAGACCTACAAACCAAAAAATGGGACTCTGGTGAGGAGAAAAGAGGTGAAACCCTGGTACTGCTTTGAAATGTCTGCTGGGGAATGAACGAGGCATTCTTTCTGGTTTTTTCAGCTTGATCGAATAGAAACAATTTTGACCTCTCGCACGAGGTATCAAAACTGGCTTATGCTTCGCATGCATATGTTTGAATTTTTCCATGGCGTAATGCTCTATCTCAAATGGAAATGCTACGTGTTTTGAGGATGCAATGATTACTATATGCAAATGCAAGGAGGCCTCTCAGCAAAATAAATGCCGAGGACATGAAAGCAACTCCGCTGGGGATAACAATAGCAATTCTGCTGAGCAAATAACCACTTATCTGATCTTCTGACATTCTATGGAAAAGCATCAATTCAGCTGGGGAGGACATTGACATAATCTGGTCTTTGAACTACCAAGCTTGCTGAGGATTACTGTAAGGAATGATGACCTTGCTGGGGGCCTCATCTGAATCAAATCCGTTGGGGGAAGGACTATAACCATAGAACTTCGCTGGGGAAATGATGACCTTCTGGCCTGGCTGCTAGGGAGTTGAGATCAAATGAACCCTTGCTGAGGAAGGAATAACCTGCTGAGGAGATTGAGATCCAGCACCTCCTGCGGGGGATGATCGCTGAACGACCGGTGGGTCTGAACTGTCAATAACCATTGTACTTTGATTGCAGGCAACATCAATGATTTGATATGCTAGAGGAGGAGAACACTCTGACTTTCCACCATTTTCAAAACTACTTGGGAATATTCCATCACTTTACATTGCTGGGAGTGAGGAACTCTTACATACTGCTGGGGATGACAACCTCAAGGAAGAACTTTCCTGTTAAGGGACCCACTTCTGCATAGGGAGAGCCATGACCAAGGACTCTACTAGGGAAATCACTTCCTAATGTCTTGCTAGGGGAGACATTCTGATACTCTGTTGGGGAGAGGGACTCCATCGAATTCTGCTGGGGAAAAGAGATCAAAGACGTCTCATGCTGGGACTGACCTCCATTTCAAGCTTCTGAGTTGATCAACTGCCCATTGGTCGTCATGAGTGAACAATGATTCATTTAATTCTCCATTTGCCCCAGACTGCAAGGTCTATGAAAGAATTTCGCCTCGAGAGGATTTTACAGAAGACGTAGCATTCAAAATGCTCAAGTGTCTTCAAACTCTTTGAGAGGTGCTTATGACTAGTCATCTTTTGGAAAGGACAACTTCTCGCTCTTGAGGTGGTCTGCCCTAGTAGGAGCCTTGAAGTGACTTTGCCCCTGACTGGATGATCCTTGAGAGATTTTCCAAATCGACCTAATTGCCCCAGTTTGAACGCTTTTGGAGAGATTTATCGAATCTCGACGTGGTTGCCCCCAGTTTGGCTGAACTTAGAGATTCCTCGACGTGACTGCCCATTATTGATCACTCTCTGAAAAGACTTTCTCAACTTGACTGCCCCAGCTTGGCTACATTTCAAAGAGATTTCTCGGCGTGACTACCCCTGATTACACTGCTTTTGGTGAGATTTATCGAATCTCGACGTGATTGCCCCAGATTGGCTGAACCTCGAAAACATTTCTCGATGCGATTGCCCCAAATTGGTTGAACTTTAGAGAGATTCCTCGACGTGGCTGCTCCGGATTAGCTGGATCTTGGAATGGCTGGCCCATGTGGCGTGATCATTTGATGACTTGCCCCTGCTCAACGGAGTTTTCTGGCATTTGCATTTTATCTTAATCAATCTTTCCATTGTAGAAACTCTCCTGATATCAAGTACTTACTAGCGAGTAAAACTGACCGTTTTGAAAATTAAAATTTTAATGCAATGCATATGACAGTTTTGAAATCCAAGTCTATTCACTGGAAAAATGTCATGACATATAGTGAACGAATCACTTATCAAAATGTCACATCGATACCAACATGAATGGTAAGAAAAACCTTTTAGGAGTCAGAACTGACGCAATTTTAACCGAAGTATGCTTTCAAAACAACCCTGCTTCAATTAGGTCTTTTGAAGGTTATAACGTGGTCTGGTTTGCGGTTTAAGAAAGAAAGGATATAATTCTCAAAGTTTCGTTTATACCCACCCATTCTCCTTGATATCCTTCAGTCCTACGTTCAGTTTATTTGACACAAGTGCTCACCTTCCAAAAGGTTATTGCATGTCATCATCGATGGTCAAGGAGCCCACACTGCTTTCGGAGTGGTTGTCGTTCCTTTCGTCTTTGGTGCCTGTAGTCACACGACTTTGTTCTTTGTTCGAGGATTTTTCTTTTGTAATCCTTTTTGCTTTTTCTATTTGCTTCTTTTTTCGTTTGTTTCCCTGATTTTGCCTGGACTGAATTCTTTTGAATTCTTTTCGATTTTGGTGTCCAGCGGGATGTCCTAACTTTTGCCTAAGTTATTTGCTTTCAAGCTTTCGACTTAGCGGGCTTTCTTTTTCTTTTTCTTTTTTCTTTGAACAAATCGTGTGACACTAGCTTGTCTCGACTTTGTTGAAGGGATTGTGACTGCTTCACTCCTTGCGGTGAGGGATAACCATTGTGGTTTCATGTTCCTTGGCCTCCTGATGAGAAAAAAAGGTAATGGATCCTTAGATGCACACTCCTTTTGAAGTTTGAACGCTTGGTCAAATCAATTGACACCTACCCTGTCCCGGGTTAAGATTGAGGGTTTTTCATTTTCAGAAAGAACTCCTACTACTAGGCTCGACGGGGTTGACAAGGGATTATCTTCCTTATGTCTCCGGTGTTTAGGGAGTTGAAGCAATGCTTGTACATCATCAGCAGGGTTTTGTTCAAAAGCACACAATCGGAAGTTCTATGTCTTTGAATTTCATCATCCTCCCTCGGATCCTGCTTAAACAAGCACATGATATTGATAAAAAGTATGAGTGAACACGAATGGATTTAGTCAAAACATGCATATTCATTTCATTATCATTATCAATTAAAAACAGACAAGTTTTACAAATGATTTTACACTTTAACAGAAAAGAAACTACAAATGCACAGAAATGACATGATATAGCGATTGCCAGCTTCGAGGAACTGGGCTTTCCAAGCTTGATTTGCTACTGAGCTAGCCATCTTCAGAATTACTCGTCAAAGTCAATCTGATAATCACCTGCACAACTATTCTCGGTGCCTTCCTCCATAACCTGGACTGATGAACCCACTTGTTGATCTGAATACCCTAAGGCGTGAATGAGAACGCATTGGAGTCAAGAAATGTATGAACCTTGCTCTTGAGCACCTTACAGTCTTTAGTTGAATGCCCCTGTGCCCCAGCATGGTAAACACAACGGGCGTTGACATCAAAACCCGGTGGGTATGGAAAAGGCACTGGGTTCAATTCCTTGATCAGATCTGGAAGTATCTGACTGTACGACAATGAGGTCATTTTCTCCAAAACATCACCAAATGTTGCTTTAGACAATTATCCCCTTTGTACTTTTCAAACTTCGGAATTTTGAACTTTGGGAGGCAACACAAGGCCAGGTACCAAACACATGCTCGAAGTATTCAGATCAAGAGTATCACACCTCTCCAGAGCTTTAAGCTTCTTGCCTAATACACGGTATCTTTCCATAAACTCAACAGATTGTGGGTCCTTAGGCTTCATCTTTGGAACCACCCCTTGGAAATCTGGCACAGAAAAGGCAAAACTCTGATAGTCTGCAGCGTCAAGAGAAGATGGATGTCCACCTCGGACAATGGGACGTTCTTGCATAACAGGATCCTCAACAGGGATTCGCAGAGGCTGTGCTTGAGCAGCATTGTTCACCTGAGGTGGGATGACATTCCCAGCTCTCTGAATATTGGCCTCTCCCCTTGTCATGGCTACCATAGCTTCCATAAGTTGATCCAACTGACCTTTCATCAACTCAACATCGGCCCTAGTCACAAACTGGTTCTGTTCTCCTGAGTTCATGATTCTTCCAAAAGCCGATTCAAGTCTAATACGGAAGTCGGGAAATCAACTGCATGTCGTGGGCACAGGATGGATGAGCTCACTGTTCAGGCCTGGAGAAAGATGTACAAAATGATGCAAAAATGCAAATGCAAATGCAATAATGTGAATGCAACAGACATGGGATCAAACTTCCATATATCCTGAATAAGTGCACTGTGTTGATGACTAGATAAGTGCATAGGTATGCTCTAGAGAGAATACTGGAATACCAGGATATCCGCATAATCAGAATACCAGAAAACCAGGATGTTAGAATACCGGAATAATCAAAATACCGGAATAGTCAGAGTGCTGGAATAATCGGAATACCAGAATATCCGAATAATTATAATACCACAATACCAGGCTGATAAGTCCAAACTGATAAGAAAACCAGAATACCGGATAGGTTAAAGGTTACGGTTACCTGCAAACCTATAAACACCCGCCCATTCTCACATGTGGGTTCTAAAACGTGGGATCCTCAGTTTCGGATTTTCGATTTGAGAAGCAATAGTATATTCATCCCTCGGGGTACAATACTATCGCCAAACAAAAAGGTCGTCCACTGATTCCCCCAAAAATAAGGTAATCCTATGCAAGTTCCCAGTTTCGGGTCCTCGGCAGGATACATAATGGGTTTGCCATTTCTGGTCTGCCATTATCGCTCCCTGAAGGAGTGCCTACGCTGAGTCCTCGGTAAATGGTCACCAGGTATCGACAATCCTCTTCAGACTGCCTAGTCGCCTCATACGCATGTAATGACCAAACATCCTTGGAAAGATCTCATATGGTTTGTGAGCTTAGGCCAGCAACACGTGTCACACGCCACGCATACCAACAGAAGCCCACACTAAAAACTACGTACACTCGAGCCTGGGTACTAGGCTCACCACTCAAAACACCCTGCCCATCAAACAGAAAAGTCCAGTACAGAACAGTCCAGTATATGGCAATAATGAAATGCAATAAAGCAAATAAACATGCGAACACACAAGCGCTAGGATTGACTCGCATAGAGGATGGAACAACAAGAGGTCAATCTATCCCCAGCAGAGTCGCCAGCTGTCGCATCTGCAAAAATAACCGGTGGAAATGAACAGAAGAGTCGCCACCGAACGTTATTTATCCCGACACAGGGAAAGAAAATGATCGAAGAAAACCTCAATAAAGGGAAATGAATGGTCCTCGCAACCATAGACTGGATTTGGGAGTCGGTTACGCGAGAGGAAGGTATTAGCACCCCCTCGCGTCCATCGTACTCGATGGGATCCAGGCTTGTTGTTATTGATCAAAGGGTGTAGGTTATCTGAAACTCAACTGCTAACTAGAAAACTGGAAACAAAAGGTGAAATGGAGAAACGGGGGAAAAATAAAAGAAGTGACTCGATAGGACATCGCCGTCCTAGGCCTACGTATTCCCTCGGGAGCGGGAAAGTCAGAGTCAACGTAGTTCGGACTACGGTTTAATGGGGGAAAGGTTGCTCGCCAAGACATCGCCGTCTCGTGCCTACATATCCTCAATCTAACCAGAAGGAGGAAATCAGAGCAGTCGTAGTTCGACCTAACAGGGCCGGTTGTCGTTCGTGTCTGGTAAAAAAGTTTCGATCGCACGCGGGCGAGAGAAAAGGGTTGATAAATAAGGTTGTGCTCGCAGAGATCTCGCACGATCTCCTGCCTACGTATCTCCATTAACCAATGAAGAATCAGAGCGACGTAGTTCCCCTCACTAGGGATGACTTTACTTTGTTTGTGTTTTTTAGCGAAAGACGCCAAGGTTCGCGTTCCAGCAGTGTAGGTGTCGCTGTTCGTTGTACGGAGTCTTACGCATTTACCTGTTTGTGGTAGAACAGAAGTGACGCATCCTTTACGAATGGAGTGAGGGAGATGAGAAGAGAAGATGATTATTTTTTTTGTCTTTTATGAGAAAGTGTTTTGATTGTTTTGTTTGCGATATGCAAAGTGTTAAAGTCTATGACATAGTGAACACTTTGCGTAACGAGTCACATGCCTCGCGCGGCAAAGCATACTATGTACTTAAGGCTCATGGTACACAAAGCACATCTTTATTCATTAAGTGTTTTAGTTTTTCTTTGAGAGAAATAAGAGATGACTCAAGTTGTAAAAGTAAAATCTAAGGGGAAACTAATTGTAGTCCTAATGTTAGCATGCATTAATGGCCTTATGGTTGAGTTAAGAAAAGGAATCTACCTAATGGATAAGTAGGGATTGCATTACCTAATGCTCACCTTACCTTACCTTAATAAAAAATTAAGGTTAAGCTAAGATCCCAAAGGGGTGTGAAAGAGTTATTCAAACAAGCATTATATCACACAATCCACAAGTGAAAGAATAAGAGAAATCAAATGGAAAAAGATGAAAGAAGAGTTGAGTAATCATGTACTCAAGTACCTTAACTCATATGGCAATCTAAGAAACCTTGATTAAAATAATGTAAATCATAAGCATTGATTAACAATTGAATAGAAAATTTAATCATACAACTCTTAAACTAAGACTAGTTAGTTTGCACTAGTGTTTAAGGTAACATACATAAGTAAACAAAGTAAAGTGAGTCCTAATAGTTAAGTATCTTATACAAGTCAGTAGCTATGTCTAAGTAACTCCTATTTATTTTAACATGTTAAAAGAAGTCAAACTATATCAAACTATGTCCTAAAACATCATACAAATGCAAGTTATGCACAAACTAGATGAAATGAGTGCTTAAGAGTTATAGAAATTGATGAAGCATGTGTATACATCAAAGTCGGAAGTGAATCAAGTCATTTAGATGTATAAGATGGCACAAATGAACTCATGGCATTCATATTTGAGCATTCTCAAAAGATTAGAACAAACTATTCGAGTACATGCCACTTATAATGAAACTTGCGCATGTTGAAAGATGATGCACACATGAAGATGAGATGAGCATGAAATGGAGTCAATTCAGTATGTATGTCATATTATAATTCCTAAACATGTCCTATAATCATTATACACAACTCAAGTTATCACATGTTAGAGGATGGAGACAAAGTATGCATAAAGCAAGTCCAATTGTATTCTCAAATGTTAGTGACTTTTGAAGCAAGTGAAAGTGAAACTCAAATGAATCATACACATGTTAGATAGGTCAAAGTCAGTACATAATTACCTCTAATTGGTCATGTATAAAGCCTACAAGAGTTAGAAGTAGATGGAGCATACAAAGGTTAGGCAACTAGCAAACAATGTTCAATTAGAAAGAAGTAAGTCAAGTTGCATTTATGAAACATGGAAATCAAATATGAATCATTATGATTTATGCAAGTTAGGATCAGTATTAGAATCCATGTAAGATCCATTTGAGGTGGAGATTAGATGCATTATTATAAGGCATATTAGGCAAACACACAAATGATCACAAGTTTTAGCATTGATGCCACATTTAAAAGTCAAACAACATGTTCAATTCAAACACATTACAAACCAATCAACATTTACCAATTAGGGACCTATAAATGTGATCCAAAGACTTATAATTGTGCCAAGACAAGTGGGTAAGGATTCCTTAAAATTCCACTAAGAATTAACATTGCTACATCACAAAAACTCCAAAGAAAAAGGCCTAAACAATCCATCAATTGAATTAGCATTAGGTAAACAAAAGAATGGAATTAAAAGTCCTAAAAGAAATATGGTAAACAAGTAAAGTTATCATGAAGTCAGTAGCTATGCATAGCCAAAAGATAGGCTCAAAATTTGTCTTTTAACATGTTCAAACTAAGCCAAACAAGTCACTTATGGTCACCTAACATTCATTCACAAAAATGGCACCAAAAACACAATCAAAAGTGGCCTAGAAATCCCCAAAAATTGGAAAAGGTCTATCAATGTACCCTAAAATCAAGTGTCAAATATCATGCAAAAATTCAGTTCACAACTCTTGTAGAAAATTAATTATGAACCATGCAGCACAAAGTATTAGCATGGGAATACATCACAAAGAAAATTCAAGAAAAAATGACAAACTAATTAAAAATGAAAATAAAAAATCATCAAAAATTATTTAACACCTTTATGAATCCACATGAATTTATTTAGGATTTTTAGGCCTTTGGATATATTTTTAAAAATTTATTTTTGAATCATGTATGAAAAAGAAATTAAAATGCAAGACCTAGAACTATAGGGTGCAACATAGTAAAAAGTCAGTTCGTTTCCACGCTGGGCCTACCACAGGGAGGTGCGAAAAGCATAAAGTGCAAAGCCCGATAAGCGCGTGGGTCTGATGTCCATAGTATGGGGATTAGTCAAAATTGTTGACTCAATGTGGTACGTTGGATCAAGTCAGCGCGCTATGATCAGATTTTTAAGTCAATCATGTGGCTGGGAATGAAAGTACAAGGTAATGCACACCACACACCTCCAACACCATTCAATTATCAGAAACGAAAAAAGAAAAATAAAAAGCAAAATGAAAAAGATGGCTCGTGAGGGGAAGGTGGTGTTTTTAATGTGTTGTCACGCTGCAACAGGTTGGATTGAGAAAAGATGGATGGCCAGGATTATAACATGGGGTGGCCTGAAAATAGCTTAGGGTTTGCAGGTGGTGGCCGGAGAAGACTCTGGTTATCTTCTCCGGTGGGAAGCCACCGTGCCTGCAACTGACATCACCCAGAAATGGCAACCAGATACACTATCTTGCGCAAGATTTCATGCTGGTTCCAAATATGCCATCCAAATTTCCATACAGTGAACATACGATGAGAATCGAAGAGAATAATTTAGCTATAAAATTCAAAACTCCACAGTTTGCCCTAATTGCTAACCACAAACATTTCCTCAGATAGGAGGACTTCAGATGCAACTATATGAGGTCCTAGATCATCTCCTATAGTCTAGAATGATGCACCAAAGTTCATGAATGTTACCTGGTCAAAGATGCAGTTCCAAGCTCCAAGAAACCCTAGAAAAACTTCCTGCAATTCTTGCTATCAACTCTTGAAGGCAAAATAAATGCCTTTGATCCCTTGAATCTTGAGAAAAGCTTCCAAAAATACCAAACTGAGATGAGCTCGTATGTGTTTCAATGGCTACTCCAGATCAACATTGATGCATACAGAAGGGAAATTCGCATGTGGAGATGATAAAGATGAAGAGAAACCCTTGAAGAACTTCCCAAAACCCTTGAATTGGAGCTATCATGTTCAGAGAGAAAATGTGAGTTTTTTGTTCTGATTTTATGGAAATGAAGCTTATAACAGTTTCTGTTTGGGTTTTTATCTTATATATGTGAGGTTAGATGATGGTTAAAGCTTAATCTTAGTCAGTTAGATGGTTAAGAGCATGGTTAGTGAAATTTGATAAAAAGTGAGAATGAGGGTTTGACACGAGTTGTAGAGATTTTGTGTGTATGGGATGATGTACTATGTGTACATGATAATGGTGATGTGTGAATGGCATGAGCTGGTATAACTCATACACAGCTTGTATGCTAAGTTTCTTTTTCTCTCTCTTTTATGCATATGAGGTAAGTGTGAAGTGTGTACATGATTTGTAATATTTTACATAGGTTAATGAGGTAAAGGTGGTACATATGCGCATGACATATTGCAGTAAAGGATATTGATTTTGGACACAAGTTTCGTTTGAAATTGGAGAGGGATGGCATGGTTGGAACACTTTGGAAACATATTCATAAGGGTGATTTTGAGGTTATATATCTTGAGGAATATTGTATCAATTTGAGTGGTCTTGGTATCAAATGAAAGAGGGAATTTGACACAATAATTTTTGTGTTGGAGCCAAGTGGATTAAAGGCTCAGAACATGGTGGAAAATGTCATTGGAAATGGCATGACATAGGCTGACTTTGGTACTTGGCATGATTTTAAGAGTTTCTATGTTTCACAACTTTGAGATCATGATTTTGGATGATCATAATTCCATGGATATTGAACGAAATGATGTGATTTTTGTACCAAATTAAAGATCTCACTTGATACTACAACTTTGATGTGAAACCCAAGTTGAATTGGAGCCTTAAACCTTAAGAAAGATGGATTTGAAGTGTGCTATACATGAGCTGCCAAATGATCATGAATTTTCTAAGTTACTTGCCATGTTGAACAACTTGAACATCCTATCTTCAACACACCATAACTCCTTCAATAATAATCCAATGGAGATGAATTGCATATGGTTGGAAAGCTTGAGAAACACTCTACAACTTTCTTTTAAGAGGATTTTTCAAAAGATGTTTGCAACATGATGAAAACTGAGCTTGAACCTGGCTGAAAAAAGGTGAGAACTTTCCGAAAATGGAAAGTCTCTAAAAACCCTATTTTCCTGAAATAGCAATTTTCATCTTTCTTGATTTTTCCATGATTCTCTTGACATTTCTTGATTAAATTTCACCCATTGGCCATGTTTGACATGAGGAATATGATTTTGATCTTAAAAAGTCAGGAGTTGACTTTTTCCTTGACCAATTGACTTTTTTTTTTCACTTTCTTGATTTTTCAATCAATCATCCAATTGAAACCCTTGTGAATGCAACTGTTGGCTCAAATTCCATTCATAGACACTTTTTAACATATGGAATATCATATAATCAGGTTTTACCCAAAAATCAGAAATAATCTGACTTTTATGCAAAACCCCAATTTGGTCCCCAAAAGTCACGAGAAAATGGTTGATCCTCAAAACTCAAATTCCTCTGACTATGATGTAGATTGCCTCAAACCAAGATGATTCATGTGATTAGATGATGTTAAAGGCCCAAGATCCTTGCTCATGAGGGTGTCTCAAGCTCAGAATAGTCAAAACCCTAGTTGATGACCAAACATCATGAGAGTGTTCTCTCCACGCATTCTCTTGCCAAATTCAAATTCCTGATGACATGATGGGACATATGAGTTATCTTGAAGATATGGCAAGCTTCTATGGACTGATGAATTAGTATCTCATTCTCCTTGTTTTGCATAACATAGAGAGGGTGACACCCTTGATACCATGCCTTATGAAAGCTAATGGTGCATATGCAAATGTTTATGTTCTAGATGCAAATGAAATGTGGAGCACAAGCCATTTATTTGGAATAAATAAGAGGTAAAATTTTGAGGTGTTACACTTATGTTCGACCAACTCTCTACTCAAACCAGGTATCTCATCATAGTCCCAAGCGAAGCATTCTTTGAACTCCTGCAGCAACTGGGTGACTTCGACCTTAAGTTGTGGGTCAAGATTGGCACTGACATATGTTGGCCTTCTGGTTACCCCCTCTCCTAGGTCGATTTATTCTAATGGATCCTGCGCTAGCATCTTAATGTTGTTCGCCAGCGGATCCTTTTCAAACCCCAAAGGCTCATCATCATAGATGGCATCAAGCCTCTGGCCTTGTTCTACACCCTGAACCTTATCAGGTGGATCTAGGTCTAAGTCCTTACCAGGACCTTCTTGGTGGAATCCAGAATTGGCCTCGACGGCCATATATTCATTAGCAGCTTCCAAAGCCGCTTGTAGTTTGGTTTCAGCCACATAGGCCGAAATTCTTCTCAATGCTTCGAATTCAGTCATTGTCACTGAATTCACTTCCCCACCCTGGGGGCTCTACTGTAGGCTCGTCAAGGTATGTGAGCCTTTCTCTTGGCACCTCCTTATCCCAACGGAAACCATCGACGGGATGTAAGTACAATGAGCAAAATGTTTCATCATCTGGGACAAACTCAAAATCTGCTGGGCCACAAGGGGAAATATGAGCCAGGTGCTTGTTGAACTGTCTTCTGTCGACATAATTTATTGGTGCCTTAAAACACCCCTGATCAGCTTAAATATTCTTGACTATACCATCTGGCCTCCAAATGGTGATTTGTTGATGCATCGAGGATGGCACTACACCAATGCCATGTATCCACTCTCGTCCTAAGAGTAGATTGTAGTTGGCTTTTGTTTCCACTACCATGAAGACAGTAGGCCTAGTGATTGTCCCAACTATTAAGTCAACTTGTATCACACCCAGTGTAGAGCCAACTTTTCCTTCGTAAATTGAAAGAACCATATTGTGTGGCTTAGTATCAGTGTCATACTTTCCAATCTTGTTCAATAAGAAATGTGGCATCAGATTTACTGTTGCGCCACAGTCCACTAATATCTTGTTCACTGGTACATTCTCCACCTTTCCAGTGATGTAGAGAGGCTTTAGGAGACCCTTCATCGCCTCTGTGGGTCGTTCGAAGAAGGTGTTCTGCTATTCAACACACCCATTATTTATAATATAGTAGCACACAGGCTTGTGTGCTGCCATCTCTACTTCAGTGCAAGCATCCAAATCTTCGACCTCTGTAATTTGGTTGAACTCTCTAGGCATTAAAGACACCACATTGACTATGATGTCGAGAGAAGCATCAGATTTTGAGTCGAAGTTGTCTGTCATTTCCTCATCATCTTCGACAGTCTTTTCATGTTTGTCCTCTTGGAAGGAAAACAACTTTTGCCCCATGGGCACTTTTTCAACAATCTTAACCTAGTCCCCTCCGTTATTATCAGTAGGGACATTAGTACTGGACTCTCCTTGGTCCTTTGACTGAGCCTCCCTGAGAGCCTTCCTTCTACGTTGTTCTCTCCCCCATTGAGATCGCGACATCGGGTTCTTCCCTTTATAGTTTTCAGAGACATAAGCCAACCTATTAGAAGTCTGAAACTCCTTTCGATACTCTATTGAATAGCCTCTGTTCACATCAAACTTCTGCCATTTTTTCTGACCTTTTTCCTTTCCTTCGACAGGTTTCATCCAGCTTCCCACTGGCGCATTACTTGTTGGTTTGAAGGTGTTAGGTCTGGCCCCTGGGAACTGTGTTTTTCCTCCCACTTATTTTGAAGAGGACCTTCTAGGATCGAAACCCCTTTGACCATGAGATGTTTTCTGCTCCCTTATTTCCTTAGACTTCCTAATCCCCTCAAGATTGTGAGCAGCCTTTTGATCGAAGATTGCGCTGCATCTGGGGCATAGCATGACACCTGATCCCTTCTTTTGGCAGCGGTGAAGGAATTCAATGATAGTCTCTTCCTGTCTTGGATACGTCACTTTGTTGCGCTCTTCTTGGCAGCTTGCTTCATCAACCTCCATGGTTTTATATTGTGTAATCTCGACCATATTTATGTCCATGTCGATGTCAGCACTAAGATTCAGATTGCAGAAGTCTACATCAAGGCCTTCAGCAGCCTTGTCCATCTTGACGAAACTATCAAATGTTTCTTTGGTAACCAGCATCATGTTGGAATCTTTAGTGATCCCATCATCTAAGCCATCAGTAGCTTTCTCGAAGCCGTCAGCGGCCTCACTCATGAGTTTCTCCATGGTATTGATGTCAAGGCCTTCAGTAACCTTGGCTAAAATAGCATCATTGGCGAAATCTTCAATAATTTCCACCATATTGATTGAACAGTCGAAGTCATCAGCAACTTCAACCATATGTACTTCTGTTGGCTCAGCATAATGGGCATCCACTGTCTGCAATAGGTCAGAGTCAATTTTCATTTGACTTTTGCTCTTTTCTCCGAACTTCAACCTGCCCTCCTAGATAGCGTTTTGCACCAAATCCTTGAAAAGAAAACACTGAGAAGTTTTATGACCCAAAAAATTATGGTACTTACAAAATCCTCTCTTTTTTCTTTGTTCTAAAGGTGAAATTTTAGCGCCAGCGGGCACTATCATTTGTCCATCCTTAACAAACAAATCAAAAATTTCATCACACTTAGTGACGTCGAAAGTATATGTTGTCTTTGGGAATCTATCATTCTTTTCAGATTCGACAGGATTTTTTCCATTCGAAGGGGCTAACATTTTACAAGCATATGGAGGACCCTGCTTTAATTCAGCAACGTCTATCTCATTCTCGTCGAAATACAATGGTTCATCATATAAACCTTCGACATCCTCATTATACTCAACATAGCCTACTTTTTTACACTTATTAAATTTATCATTTTCGTCTTTTAGACGTTCTAACTGTCGAACCCTATCATCCAGTTGGGCCATATCCCTCAAGTATTGGGTATCCAACTTCTTTCTAATATAGTAATCAAGGCCACTAGCGACCATTTCGACCAATTCATGTTCTGACACTTGTGTAAAACACCTAGCCTTAAGTAATCGAAACCTATTCAGGTAATCATCTATTAACTCAGTAAACTTTCGTTTGATGCTAGCCAATTCTTTCAAACTGATTTTGGTTTGGCCCATATAGAATTGTTCATGGAATAAACATTCTAACTGGGTCCAATTACAGATTGAGTTAGGGGGTAAGGTTGTAAACCAAGTAAAAGCATTTTTGGTGAGAGAGCTTGGAAAATATTTTATCCTAAGACTTTCGTCATTCGCAATCTCTCCAGCTTCGATCATATACCGGGCTACATGTTCGATAATAGATTCAGTAGTGTCTCCTGAGAATTTGGTAAATTTTGGTACCTTCGTCCTAGGAGGTAATTCTGATTGGAGAATGTAATCTACTATCGGTGATGTATAGTTTGGCCTAGTAAAACCAAAATTCATTCCATTTCGAGCCATTATGCTTTCGACCATGGCTGTTAGGTTGTTATATGCTGCTACGTTGTTAAGTCGAACCTGTTACACAATGTGGTCAGCATCTTAGTTTCTATTTACTATAACTACCCCTGGTTCCCTCTCCACAGGAATTGGTACTTGGTTCCTAGGTGGTTCAACTCTAGGGGGTTCGACTGTCCCTTGGTTTTCTAGATCCGCCTTAGGTATATTCCCAGGGTTGTGCCATGGAATATTTTCCACAACAGTCGCCCCTCGTACAGGGGCTGGTACACCCATAAATTCTTCCATGCGTGCCAATTGCACTGCCAGTTGTTGGTTAGTTTGGGTAGTGTTTTGGATTAAGGGCTGGAAAATTTCCCCCATAGTTTGGGACAAGGTATGCACCATTTGTAGGTTACTCTCGTCCATTTGCTGCCTCAAACATGCTATGGAGGTATTTGTCAGACTAGGACCTTGGGTGGAATATCCCACACCTACACTTTGACTGTTTCGACCCACATTTATCCTAGATCCTGACCCTTGTAATGGCGAAGACATTACATTTTCTGAGAATACTGGGGGGCATTTTGGAGGCTTTTCTTACTGACGTTGGCATTCCATAAGGTGGATTCCTTGGTAAGGGTTGTGAAAATCCAGGAGGGGGAAAATGCCTAAATGTCGAAGTTCCTCCTGGTGGAGTTTGGGGGTTAGATCCTTGTGGCCCAATGTACTCCAAAATAGGTTGAGTGTAAGCCCTTATATATGTCGACCCTGAACCTGCCATTGGTGGCATTGGTTCAGACATAACAGGAGGCGGTATTGGCTCTCCTGTCGAAGGGACTGAGGGTGGCACTACCTCGTTCCTAGACACATTTTGAGGGTTAGTGTTACTAGGCTGAGTATTTGAATTACTTGATTGAGGTTTATAACCACTCCCTCGAGGGTTTGGATTGTTTGGCTGACTAGTGTTCGTCGCCATTTTCCTAGTGTATCTTCTCCTTGGTCTCTCTTCATTTGTAGTTGCTACTTTTCCACTTCTCAATAACATGCAACGAAGTTTTCTCAAAGAAAAGACTAATAAATGCAGATTTTCAAAAAACTTAGAAAAATCTTTATAGAATTTAGCACGGTCCCACTGGGCGTGCCAATTTGTTTACTGTGAAAATTGGTAAACAACCGCTGATCTTCCAAATCTGACTTTGGTGACTCACAGGATTGATCAGATTGATCCTAGGACATCTGCTAACAACTGATTCAAAGTAAATTTTAAAGAACTAAATACTTCGACAGTGTTCATGAAGAAAGGTTTGTCGAAAATATAATTTAAAAGACGTTTAGTAATGTTAAGTTAAAAGGCTGAAAATGTAAAGGAAAGGGTCAAAAGTGTACAGGAAAGGTCGAAAGTATGAAAGTAAGACAAAGTGCAGAAACATAACTTGCGTCAAATAAAAGATAAGTTCTTAATGAAAGATTGAAGTAAATTGCATTGGAAAGATAAATGGTGTTTACATCACGTACATTCTCCCAAGACCCTTTTCTCTACACGCAGATACTTTGAGTAAATTTGGAGTAACTTATACAAAGTGAACACAACACACCGAATCCTATTGCTAGAACCCCTATTTATAATACTAAAACTAACTGCTGTCAACTACCTGAAACAATTAACCTATGACAAGTGTCGCGCTGCATGTTTCTGTCCCTTGGATGTGTGCCACTTGTCTTTTTCAGGAGCGAACAAGAGTAACTACTCCCTCCTTTATTTGAATTTGAATTTCTTAGCGTCGGACATCATCAGTATTCTCGGTCGAAGGTGACTTCCCCAACTCTTAGAAATATTTTATAAGTCCCAAAAGTATCCTTTCCTTATGTGATCACCTTCGACTTAAACCTATCATGAAGATCCAGTCAAAAGCTTCTTTAAACCTCTTCAAAATTTTAACATTCCAATCAACACTTCCAACTTAATATGGGCGTCGAATTTATGAGCTAACACCAAGTTCCCTTCCTCTCCAAGTTTAAACGTGGCAGAGCATTATTGGTAGAGAAAAAATTGTCCTTCTCACGCCTTCCACCTCTTCTATTTCTTTTTCCGTTTTTTATTCTCTTTTATTTCTTAATTGTGATTGGTTGAAAGAAATGCACATGGATAGCAAATGTGGACTCTTGATCAATCTTGATTCGAAGTCCAGGATTAAATCAAAGAAACACACATTGTTAAACAATTAAAAAAAACCTAGAATGCCCCTTCTAGATGTTTTAAAAGATCTAAAATCAATTAAAACAACTAAAATCCACACCTTTCCTAAATAACCACATTAAAGTTAAAATGCAAAGATGGATAATTCTAATTATTTTTTCCAAGCAATTTGATAAAAAGATAAAAATAAAAGGGATTAAAACGAATAAGAAAATATGTACAAAAATGCTCGAAAAATTAAAATGAATGCACTAAAATGATCAACGCGAATGAAACTTCTCATAAATATACAGGTTTTGATCAAATTTTGAAATAAAAAATGATCGGTTAAAAGGCCTAGGCTGATCAAAATGTTATTGAAAAGTAGTCAAAAAATAAAATAAGCACGTCAAATTAAACGACGCAAACTGTAGATTAATAAAGTGACGTCTGCAAGCTCGGTTTTGAAAATTTTCGCCCGCTAAATTCACGTACGTTTGAGAATCAGTTTGACCGGTCTGTCTATAGATCCAAAAATTTATTATGGTCGACATTTTAGGCATTATGTTAGATGAAATGCATGTTGTGCTTATAGATGATGCAAAGTAAAGTAAAGTCAGATGAAGGTATTGATTAAATGATTCTAGGTCAAAATTGGGGTGTGACAGTTGCCCCTATTTAAGTATCTTCAACCAGAGAATATGAAGAAGGACATTCTTCACATGATCGCAGTGGGAGATAGTTAAATACTAAAAGACCCAAATTTTGTCCTTGGATGTAGATGAAATGGTATGATATGCTATGAATGCATGAAGGACTCTCTTTTTTAGTTTGGGATATGAAATGTGAAGCGGACTCTATGGGGATCGTCGATATGGCTTGCCAATGAGATCCACTAGGAAAGGACTTGCTGGGGAAAGACAAGATATACTCTGGAGATCATTCAGAATAATCAAGGAATATTCGGCAAAACTCTAAATAAAAGGGAAAAACCCTGAAAAGATAATAGGGACATCCAAAAAAGCATTGTATGCAACAGAAACCAACTAAAGATACATCAGAGACATTTAGAAAAGCATTTAACGTAACAACTCTGGAAAAGGCAACGAACACACCCAGAAAAGCATTGGACAGAAAAGAAACCATTATTAAAAATAAGTAGAGACATTCAGAAAAACATTGGATGTAACCCTAGGGAAAACGACAGAAACATTCTGAAAAGCAATGGAGACTTTACTGGGGGAAAGGAACCAATCCGAAGATACATGAGAAACATTCATAAAAGCATTGAATGTGATCACTCTGGAAAATATGACAGAAACATGCTGAAAAGCAATGGAGACTTTACTGGGGAAAATGAACCAATCTGAAGATACATCAGAAACATTTAGAAAAGAATTGAATGTGATAACTCTGAAAAATATGACAAAAACATCTAGAAAAGCATTGGATGGAAATGGAATCCACACTGAAGATACATTAGAGACACTCAGAAAAGCATTGAATCTGATAACTCCGAAAAATACATTAGACACATCCAGAAAAGCATTGGATGGAAAAAGATTCCAAACTCTAGGGAAACATCGGAGGCATCTAGAAAAGCGTTGGATGGAAAGGAAACCCATTCTGACAAGATATCAGAGACATCCAGAAAAGCATTGAATACGAAAGGATACCTAAACTCCGGAAATACGTCAGAGTCATAAAGTAAAGCATTGGATGAAAGGGAAACTAATTCAGAGGTTTTTGAGTAGATATCTAGAAAAGCATTGGATGGAAAGGAAAACAAACTCAGGGATATCTAGAAAAGCATTGGATGGACGAGATGTTATCCAAACTCAGAATTATATTGAAGACATCCAGAAAAGCATTGAATGTATAGAAAAAAGTTCTAGAAAAACACCAGAACATCAAACATATTTGAAAAAGCATCAGATAGGTGCAAAAAGGGTTCATGGAAAACATCAAAATAACAGACATATTCATAAAAGGATCGGACGAGTTCCATAAATGCATCAGAATGACAGCATATCTGGAAGAACATCGAATATGCAAAGACAAATTAAACCTGAACGGACAAATATCTACTTTTTATAAGTGCCAACGAAGTTGGACTTTGACCACAAGGTAAGATGTTGATGACAACACAACCTTGGAAAATGAAAATGAGCATGAAATACTCTTCGAGATATACATTATATTGAATCTTGCATGATATATGCAAGTGCATGCAATGTAAATGCTTATGAAAAATTTGTTAGACTCATTGTGAGATAAGGCTGGAACTCTAATTCCATAACACAGGGAACTTTGCCAGCTCTACATTTGGAAGATTTTTTGAACACACTTCTCTCACACTTGTCAATTGTATCAGGCAAATGATCCCTTTGGGAAGGATTGATGAGCTTTGTTTGGGGATGTCTTGAAGTAGACTTCCCCATATTGACCGATTCTTCAAATGACTACTTTATTGGGTGCTTTAAATGCTTGCCACAACATGAGTCTTAGAGAGATTTTCTCTTAGTTCACCAATTTTTGAGATGGTTTTCCTTGAGCGACAAATCTTGAACTGATTTTCTCCAAACACCTGGATCTTAACTGTGATATGCCCCTGATATGATCACTGATCAAATTTCTCAATAGTTTGAACTTCCTTGATGATGAGTGCTTAATTGTAAATAAAATTGTTCGTTCAAAAAATGGTAATTTTAATGTGATGCTCATGCAATTTTGAAATCAAAATCATTATTGGAATGATACTGTTAATATACAGCAAAAGGATCACTGATCAAAACGCAATATTGGTTTAAACATTAGAGTGAAAGATAAAGCAAAGGTATAATACCAAAACAAATGATTAGCAAATATCTTTGGAGCCAGTTTACGCAACCTTACTGTAGTATGCTTTCAAAATGACCTTGCTTCAGTTAGGTCTTTTGAGGGTTATAACATGGTCTGGTTCACGGTTTTCGAAACAAAAGATATAAGGCTCAAAATTTAATTTTAACCTAACTCATTCTCCATGATGATCTTCATTCCTACGTTCAATTAATTCAACCTATGCATTTAGGTTCCAAGAGATTTGGAATTAGACTGATGATGATGGCTCAAAAGCCAATAGGAGTTTTGAGATGGTAATCACTTCTCCCTTTTTGATAATCACAACATTCTATTTTTGCCCAAAATTTTGGTGACCCTTTTGATTTTTTTTATAATGGTCACCTCATCCACCCATTTGATTGATGATTTTGTTATCCCAAACTTTTGTCTGGGTTGCTTCTTTGAAGCTTTCAGTCCACCAGGATGCCCTAATTTTTGCCTAAGTCACCTTTTTAGGTTTTGACTTAGCGGGCTCCTTTTTTTATCTCGAAAGATAGTGATTGCCTTGCTTAATGGTTAATGAGAATAACCACTTGCATTTTTTCAATTTTCATGACTTCTTCGATGTGTGCGAAGGAAAGCTCGTGCTTGAAACTTTTATTGAAAGGTGTACAAAATGATCTCTTGAATTTGAATGTACATCTAAATTAATTGAGAACTACCCTGTCCCAGGTTAATATTATGAGTTCTTTCATACATAAAGAAACACCAACTTCTAGGCTCAAATGGGTTGACTATGGATTAACTTCCTTATTTCTCCAATGTTTGGGAATTGAAACAATGTTTGGATTAACTTGCTTATTTGAAAGCATACCATTAAGCAACTTGGGTATTTCGTTTTCATCATTCTCCCTCCGATCCTTGCTTAAGCAAAAGTTTGATAAAGACAAATGAATGGAGAAAATATTAATATATTTTGAAATTTTGAAAAAGGAAAGCAAAAATATGCGCAAATATGAAAACTCATGGATTGATTCAAAATTTGCAACGCTTATTTCATTAACATTAATATTAAAAAAACGAACAAGTTTGAAAGAAAATAACACATTACAAATAAGGAAATTGCAATTGGAAAGAAAATAAGGCCTGGTGACTAATCTGTAACGAGGATGAGCTTTCCTATCAGGCCCACTAGCTTTAGAAAGTGACATGTCATGCTCTGACCCAGTCTTCACTCACCCTGCTTTGGCAAAGGATTTTTTTCGAAGTTGGGACCAACATCCTTGAAATATATAATATTTCCTCTATTTAAGTCTTGTACTCTAGCCTTTAGTGCAAAACAATTTTCTAGATCATGACCTACGGCTCCCTCATGGAACTCACAGTGGGCGTTGAGCCTAAACCCAACTAGAGGAGGATTTGGATGAGGAAGTAGAGACTTAGTTGTAAACATACCTTATGGACCAAGTAAAGATATATCTGAGTATATGACATGGGAATACAATCAAATCGAGTCCTATTCCTGGCATTACGATTATGATTCTGGCCAACATTATGTTGTTGAGGAGCCTGTGCTGGTGGAGCATTAACCACGGGAGCAACTGCATCTACATATGGCTGACCATAGTATTGTTGCATGTGGAGAGGTCTCATTTCATTTGAAACAACATTCGTTTCATCCTCATTCTTCTTCCGAAAGTTCCCAAAGCACTTTCTTGTGCCACTAGAGGATTCAACAATGTTGGCAATTTTACCATTCTTGATACACTCCTCTAGTCTTTCTCCAATAGTTACCAGGTCAGGAAAACCAGATGATACACTGCTTATAATCTTTTCCCAAAAAAAGGTTGTAGAGTGTCCATGAACAAACCAGTCAGTTCTTTCTTTGCCAATTGTGGCTCTACTTAGGCAGCCAACCCTCACTAGTGTTGAGCGTATTCATTAAAAGACTCCTTATCCTTTTGAGACATATTTTGTAGATGACGATGATCTGGTTCCATGTTGTACTTATACTTCTTCAAGAAAGCATAGACCAAGTTTTGCCAGCTTCAGATGCAACTCTTTTCGAGTCCCATATACCATTTCATTGAAGCTCCACTCAAGCTGTCCTGGAAATAGTGAATGAGCAATTTATCATTATTATTATTATATGTATCCATCTTACGGTAGTATATCACCAAGTGGCTTTTCGGATAGGTGTGCCCCTTGTATTTTTCAAATTCTGGAGTTTTAAACTTGACAGGCATAACCAAGTCTGAAACTAAGAACATGTCCATTATAGCAGCACCAAATACATCGTTACCTTAGACAACTCTTAATATCTTCTCCAAAGTGTAGCATTGCTCTTTGACTTCGACAATATCTCAAGCTTTTCCTTGACTTTCAAATTGGGGACCAGCAAAATGGTACACAAAGTGAGGATCTTCATAAGCAACTTGAGAAACAGTATGCACGACAGGTTGAAATTCAGTGATTACTAGAGCTTGGAATACTGGAAGTACAGATGGGCCATCCCTTTGAGTATTTGTAAAAGGTGGAGAGTAATTTGTTGGTAATCCAAATTCTAGCCAAAAAGTATCTGGCCTCTGGGGAGGCATGGGGTCAACAACAAAACTATTGATTTTAGAGATGATAGTCCTCTGAGGTTGAGCATTCCTAGCAGTCAAGGCTTGTAGCATTTCCATGATCTTACTCGTATTTCCTTTCAACTCATCAATGTCTTCCCTAACTCTTTTATTGTGTTGCTCTTAACCAGCCATTCTATTTTTGACATTGGCCTTTGTTTCGTACTTGTGTTGAGGAATCAGCTTGACGGTAGCTCAAAAAATTTTAAGATGAGAACAAAATAAATGATTTTTTTGACAACTTAAATTCATGCATGAAGCCTTATGCAAATGAATGCAATGGTATGTAAATGGATGCAATGAGATTCCAGGTATTTTTCAGGTACAAGATCTCATAAGTCCGAGGTACATATGGAAGATAAATCTGATTGCTTGTCACAAAGGATTCTCATCAAGAATAATCTAAGGTTTACCCAGGTTCCCTGTGTCAAGGATTCATCAAGAATGTTTGCCGCTAACAGAAAATTACTTGTCGTACGTCAACTCCTTCAAGGGAATATACTCTGGGTGAGGTTTTCGTACCGACCCTTATGAGAAAAACATCTCAGGGACCCGTACTACGCGATCATCGTCCTAGTCGACCAGAGGTTCAATGTTCTACAAAGGTCCTTAGAGTCACAGATCCCAATGAAAACATTGAATCGTACGACAAATTACTTGCCAGTCAATAACATTCTTAAAAGAATCTACACTAAGTGGGGTTATTGTTCCGACCCTTACAAGAAAAACATCTCAGGGACCTGCACTATGCAACCATCGTCCTATCTTATTATCATACCCTGAACTTTGCCCCACCATTATTACTTCATCTGCATCTTTTTCTTATGACCATTTCATCTGGTCATAAGGCTATATCTCCATGCATAGATCAGGGTCCAAAGAAAGTATGTTGATTTAAATTGAGCCATACATTATGCATCATGGTAGGATTTTGGATCAAGGTTTATGGCATATTTGTTTGAGGTGCAGAGGTTGAGCCTTTATGGATTTTGATTGAGGATTTAGTCTCGTTTTTAATAACAATTTCATTTAGGCCTTGTTGCAAATTCACCTTTCCATACTCCTTGAGCCAAGGTCATCCTGTTTACTGTGAATTTTGGTAAACAACCTCTGGTCTATCAATTTTAAATAAAACTGACTAACTTGCAGGATCGACCACACAAATCCTAGGACATGTGCTAAATTTAAGGGAAAATGTAACTGACAGTGATAAATGCAAGAAATGTAAATTGAACTCCACGTTCGACAGTAAAAGGAAACTATATAAACTCCACGTTCGACTACTTGCAAATAAGGTAAAGGCTTGGAAATGTAAAGGGTTGTAAATAAATGATGCAGAATTTTAAAGGCGTCGAATGTAAAAGACAAAAAGGTAAATGACTTTGAAAAATAAAAGTGCAGGAAGATAAATAACCGTCGAAGGTAAACAACAAGAAATATAAAAGTGCTTGAACTCCACGTTCTTGAATGTAAAAGATGCAGAAAGAGTAAATGACTGTCGAAAGTAAAGGGCAAGAAAATAAGTGGCTTTGAATGTAAATGCAGTAATGTAAAAGCTTTTGAAAATAAAATGCAATGAACTCCACGTTCTTGAAAAATAAAGACTGAAATGTAAAGGTGCTGTCGAAAATAAGTGCAGAAAGTTTTAAATGAAAGTTTAAAACAAGACTTTAAGTAAATTTGACATGAAAAGTAAAATTCAGGAAAACGTAAAGACATGGAAATTAAATGCTTGAAGCTTAAACATGATGAAGATAAATTGCATTGATGAAAGAAAGTGGTGTTACATTACGTACATTCTCACGAACTCGTTTCTCTACACGCGGGTACTTTGAGTTTCTTTGAGTAACTTGTACACAAATATGAACACCCCTATTACATAGAAATAACTCTTATTTATAGTGCTAAGAAATAACTACTAAGTGGTGGTTATTGCTTCAAACGTGTCCCTTTGGCGCCTTCTCCTTGGCCTCAATTGTTCCCACTCTCATAACTGCTCCTATTTGAATTTCAAACAGTGGAAATTCCCTCCAGCCTTAGTATAACAACTGCAGCGCGCGTTTCCATATTCCCATGGTCGAAAACTTTCCCAACACTTAGCCATTTTGAGGCTTCTAAAAACCCTTATTCGACTCAGGCTTCACCAAAGCTGGGTCGAAGCCTTCTTTATGTTAAAAATAATTTTTTAACTTAAAATAGCTTTGATTCTTTCTAACTTCGAAAATGAGGGTTAAAAAATTGCCCCCCAAGGAATGTCCTTTCGCCAGAATTGGTAGGAAGGTCATTTCTTAATATAATAACCATTTCGACGCTTGTTTGCATGGCCTCAACTGAATATCCCACTAATTACTTAGTGGCTGAATTGTTCAGTTTCTCTAACCCATGCTTATGACGTCATACCATCATGACAAATCCTTAAACGTCTCTTCAGCCGTATTCATCATAACACTTTTCTTGAAAACAGAGGTTTGCAGTCTGAACATAACTGCTACCATTCATCACGTCTCCAGGAAAAGAACACGCGTCCCACTAACTCTTCAACTTCAACGGTAGATCCAAGGCTCTTGGGATTTTCAAACATCTATAAATACCCATTTCCACCATTTTGTGAACATTCCACACTTTCATATTCTCAAGCGAACATCTTCTTTTCTTCAGTTTCTCTTACGCAGAACCCAGAAAAACACCATCTTTTCGTCTTCTTCAACAATGGCGTCTTCCCAAACCAATCCTCAACCAAAGAAAACTCAAAGAGGCAAGGCTGCTCAATTTAAACAAGCCATTCCTCCATTCGCTAATATCCCAGGCACCCAAATAGTGGATAACCGCCGTTGCATGCCGGAACCTACCACTGTAGAGACACGAGCCATATATAAGTCTCAAGTAATGATTCCTATAGTTGTTTCTGACAAACCTTATGCATTGTCTGGTCCTCTAGCTGACGTTGACATTTCTAATGAGAGACTAAGTGAGTTTCTCCCCTCTTACAGGAAAACAAGGCCGTTAGGGCAAAAGAGTTTTCCTAAAATCAACGCTGCTGCTGAAACTTCTCCTGAAGAAATCCCCTTGCCCAAAATCAATGTTGGCTATCTCACTGATGGCACCAGGCTGGTGAGAGTTGTCAATCCCTTGAAGGAATTTGACCAATGGATGGCGAAGATGGAGAAGGTCAAAGCTGAACATTGGAAGAATATAGGGATTTATGACCTTCTTATGCTGTCGAAGACCAGCATACCATATTGTCTGAACATATTGGCAGCGTCCTTATACTTTTGGGACAGCACCGATTATACCTTCCATCTGCCATATGGAATGGTTACCCCAACTTTGTTCGATGTAGCTGCCATCACAGGGCTTCGCCCAGATGGCCTTACCTATAACCCTGATGTTGATGCTAAAGTCACCATCAATATTTCAGGCTCTAAACTTACATACACTCTCTTCATCAAACACCACTTTAAATAAGAAGATGACAAAGTGTCTGATGAAGAACATATTACTTTTCTCACAGTCTGGCTGTCGAGATATGTTTTCTGTACAAAATCTTTGCAGGTAGCTAAGAAGTACCTGCCCCTGGCGAATCAACTTCACAACAACAGAGGAACCTGCTTGAGTGAACTCATCCTGGCGAACCTTTATAAGTCTATCAACGAAGGGGCTTCTCGACTTAGAAATGTGGAGGCCCAAGGTCCTATGCACTTGAGTGGGCCTCTTTGGCTACTTCAATTGTGACTTAATGCTACATTTGAGGCTAGCCTCCCCAGAAAAGGCCTAATTGACGAAGCCTCTGCTGAAATCAGGGAAAGGAGTGTCGAAGGGACACGTCTGGCCAAACTCACTCCCAATGATGATGGTGAAACCCTTCAAAGGGCCTTTACCAATTATATTATGATGTTTACCAAACGCTATGAGTTCACTCCTAGCATGGCACCTTTTGCTCAGAGAAGATACGGCCCTGTGTGGTTTAAAAGGCCATTTCCAAATCCTCACCAAACTCTTGATCAAGAATCTGTTGTTATCTAGGAAGCCTTTTTGATTCCCAGATTCTTTATCCACAGGCTGAACTTAGGGAGAGGTTTATCAGCACTGATTGCCTATCAACCAAACCTTATCTCTCGACAGTTTGGGTTGGCCCAGAGCTTTCCTCAATGCTTGTATGAGAGAAAGGGCCAAGTAATTCTTCACACTTCCTGCTTCGACGAGGAAAATGTCTCCATTACACTCGACAGCCGGAATGAGAAAAGAAGAGTCCTCTCTCCTGTGTTTTTAGAGCCTTCTTTTCTATGCACTTCATCATTCCACCAATGGTGGTCGAAGCAATATAGTGAGCACTTTCTTGATGTGGCTACTTTTTCTTCGTTACTTGACCAAGCTTTTCTCAATGTGTAGGACAAGACGAAAAAGAGTAAGTTTACTCACATCCAAGAAATACAGGCTTTTCAAAACTACTTTGAAACTATCTATCGACCAGATGATCTTAGTCGAACCATTCACGAGGCTGCTGTCACTCTAAAGAGAAAATTTCTAGAAAAGCTGGATCAACTAAAAATTCCTCCAAACGTCCCTCGTGAGAAACGTTATGAGGTAGCTTTTAAACTTTTTCCTCCAAAGCTCCCTCGACTTCCTAATGCTGATTTTGGAGTGGCGCTTGCCCCTCCATTTCCAGATTGGTTTGTCTGTGGGGAGCATTTAAAACTTCTTCGACAGCAGTCTCAGCCAAAGGCCCAACGAGTGGTTTTGACTAAGCATATGCTAAACAGTTTTAAAGGACACCTTCATATAGGAATTCAGGACGTTCGTGTCGAATCTGAAATATATGAAGGTTCGATATCCTTAATCCACGGCTTTATAACTAACCACGTGATCATTAACTTGTAACAATTTTTACTGTCTTTCAGCTGTGCCTAGGAAAACTGCTTCAACTAGGGCTACTACCACACAAAGTGGCAAAGAACCAGAAAGCACACAGGTATATTTCACATCCCCTGCTTACGCTTTTACTATATGAATTTCTTTCTCATATTTGCATTGCCTCTTCAGACTGGTCGAAAACCTCCAACACCTTCCAAGAAAGGTAAAAAGGATACCCCAGCTGTTATTATATCTTCAGAGGCCTCAGATGAATCTCCTGAGGAGGTTCTTACAAAGAAAAGAAGAAAACCAATAAAGGCATCTGGACCTACTGGCCCACCTCCTTCGAAGGTGGCCCAAATACTCGAAAAGGCACCCACAACAAGTGGTGTCGAAAAAGAACCTTCCACGGTGGCCTCGAGAACACCTCTTGGTGACCATGGGAGTGATAACTCAAATCCTGCTGTTGTACAAGCTCAGGTATGTGCACCATTTTTTCATTATACCGACGTCTTTCGCCCAAGTTCTTTTAATCCCATTTTCTCCACTTGTGTTCTTCAAGCAAACATAATCAATAATCCTGATCCCCAACCAACTCCAAGCAACCTCGCCACCAACATAATTAACAATCCCACTCCTCAACCGACTACAGGAAGCTTCACCACCACGCTCCTCAACAACCAAGGTGAGCCAACTTATCACCCATCTTCTGATATTGGCTCTGGTTTGAGTGAGATTAATCAACCTAATCCACATGCTGCAGAACATACCACACCACCAGTTCAAACCACTACTCAAAACGCACAAGCTGATGGCGCCAATTCTGATGATGATGATGCCTCAAGTCCACCACCTTTCAATCTGGCTAACTTCATGGATAATGATCAATTGGTTGAAGAAGAAAGAAATAAACCTGAAGTTCAAACACACAACAACAATCCTGGTCAAGCTGCGCCTAAGGAGACAAATGAACCACATCCCACACCAGCTGATGACCAGGAGAATATTCGACCAACTGCTGAAGATCCTGACGAAGAGATGGTAGTCGAAGAAGAAAAAGATGAAGAAGGAGAAGAATCAGAAGAAGAGGAGGAAGAATAACAAACTGATCCTAATCCCCACCATACTCCTTCGCCTGTGGTCCAGTAAACCCTGGCTAACCTTCCACCTCCTGGAGACTCACTGACAGCACTCAAGTGGTCGAACCCACGTGAGTTTACCAAATTAATACTCGGGAAAAGGTATGGTTATTCTTCTTCTGTCTCTTCGACTCCAGCATCAGATGACTTCGCCAAACCAATCCTCCAAGCCATAAAGAAAAAATTCTTCAGGGGGGACATTCACAGAGTTTTGGCCTCAGACCCATCTGCAGCCGCTTATTTGAAGGATACCCTTGGAAAGCTTGAACTCACCACTCTCAATCCAGATGTTTCTGGTTTTCTGATAGAGTTAACTGCTGTGGTGAACCAAATAGCTGCAGAGATAAAGCTGCTTCCATCTATCAGGAATACCATAGAGGAAACATCTGGTCTTGAGAGTTCAGCTTGGTGTGGTGCAAAGAAGTCATATGAGAAGGTTGAAAGTATAGAGGCTGAACAAAAGAAAACACAAAATGAAATAGCCTCCAATCAGAAGAATATTGAAGCCTGGAGGCAGCAAATCACTGAGTTACAAGCTAAAATTGAGAATGCTGAAAAACGCAAGTGTGATTTGCAGAATTTCGACACCACTGAGATGGCTAGGGAAATGAAACATGCCATAGATCGTATTGAGGCAGCTCAAAAACTTGAGAAACAGCTTGCCACAGCCAAGCTTGATGAATCTTTGTGCAATGCTCGCCTCAAACATCACATAGAAACCTTTTCCCAGTTGGAGTCGAGGCTTCCCTTCTGATGCTTTCAAGACCTTTATTTGCTCAACCAATCATTTGTTTCTTGGCCTTTTCAGGCCTTTATGTAATGGCAGTTTTATGCCTTTGGCATTGATTAATCAATCGTTATTATTTTGCCATTAACTGCTTTCGACCCATATTATATTATGATGCATTTTATTTATTGCCTCACATCTAAGTCAAATTTGCAATTAAGGCATTCTATCTTTTTTTTGAAAAGTCAAACTTTTCAGCTTTAAACTCCAAGGCACAAGCCTCTAGCTTTAAAGCCACATTTATAGCATAGCCCTCAGGCATACTTCCAAGAATAACTCACGTGCTTCCACCGTTTGATTGGCCAATCCTATCAACACTTCGCCTCTATAAATTCTCTTCCATATGACCAAGTTTTGCATAGCAGCAAACATGAACAATTCATAGAAATCATCAACCAAGAAAATGGCTGGAAAGGCAAAGGCAATTGAGGAAACAAAAAAGATGGAGGCAACAAAGAAACCTGAAGCCTCTATTGGAGCAACCTCTCAAGCCAAGAAGAGAGAAACTAAAATGAAGATCTCTAAGAAAGGACGCTCCAACACCCAGGACCTTGATGATGAACCAGATGCAGATTATATAGATTTCCTCAAATCCATAGATTGGAGAGATTATGAATAACCTTTCCTTGAAATTCAGAAAAATTGTTGTGTTGATGCTTTGTATGCCATATTAGCCTGACTTGGCCTATTTTGGCTTTCTTTTTATTGAATAAAGCTTACGTTTTAATATGAATCTCTTGCAGCATAGGCTTATATTTTTTCAAATACTTGCCATTTACTTTCAAGATTCTTTTATCTTTGTCTAACTCTTCCACTTCATAAGCTCCATTAGAGAAAACTTGTATGACTTGGAATGGCCCTTCCCACTTAGGAGACCATTTGCCTAATGTTCTATCCTTTCGATCCATAGGGAAAGTCACTTTCCAAACTAAATCCCCACATGCAAAAGATTTAGACTTAACCTTTTTGTTGTAGGATTCTTCGACCCTTTTCTTTTGTCTTCTTAACAACTCCAAGGCTCTAAGCCTTTCTTCGTCCAAATCCACTAATTCATTCATCATCATCTCCCAATAATCCTCAGAGGGGATCTCATGATGTCTTTGAACTCTTATAGATTGTAAATAAATCTCAACAGGCAATACTGCATCATGACCAAAGGTAAGTCGAAATGGGATAGTATTAGTAGCCTCTTTAGGGGATGTTCGACATGCCCAAAGAACTTGGTCTAATGTCTTGTGTCACTTTCTAGGCCTCTTTCCCACGTGCTTCTTAATTAGTCCAATCACTACCTTATTGGCAGCTTCGACTTGCCCATTGGCCTGAGCATAATAAGGTGTAGAAGTCAATAACTTAAAACCTATTTCTTTGGCAAACTCCTGCATCTTTTGACCAGTAAACACTGATCCTTGATCCGTAGCGATTGTTTCAGGAATACCAAATCTATAAATAATGTGATTTTGAATGAATTCAATAACATCTTCTTGACCTATATTCGCCAGTGGTATTGCTTCAATCCACTTGGTGAAATAATCAATTCCCACCAAAATATATCTTTGGTTCTTTGAAGACGCTGGTCGAATCTCTCCCACTATATCCAAAGCCCATCCTCTGAAAGGCCATGGTTTCACTATGGAATGTAATTCACTTGCAGGGATATGTTGTATGCCAGCATGAATTTGACATTCTTGGCAACCCTTAGCAAATTCTATGCAATCTTTCAGCATAGTAGGCCAATACATGCCTTGTCGAAACAACAGCCATTTCATCTTCTGGCCAACTTGATGTGCTCCACATGCCCCACTATGTACTGTCGAAAGAGCCAAATATGCCTCTGCTTCACTAAGGCATTTCAATAAGACTCCCTCAGGGGTCTTTTTAAATAATTCATTACCCAAAAACACATAGCTTAAAGCTTGATACTTGATTTTTCGCTCTGTCGAAGCCGTTGGATTTTGCAAATATTCAACTATAGGCTTCCTCCAGTCTTCATCTGTCAAATTATCTATAGCAAAAATTTCAAAATTTTCGCCATCTATGCATCCAAGCTTAGTTGTTTCTAAGTCTGATGGGCACAATCCAACAGCCATCACTTTACCTCTTGCTTCAATTACTTCTTGAAGGTTTTCCTTCGACACCTTGTATCCAGAGGCAATTTGAGCCAAGTCATTAGCAACTTGATTCTCTATTCTAGGTATGTGTTGGATGGCCACTACCTCAAATTTCTTTAATAATCTATTGGCTATCACAAAGTACATAATGAGATTTTATTTAACACATTTATACTCCTTTGTGATTTGTTTTATAACCAATTCTGAGTCTCCCATTATTTCGACTCTAGTTGCCCCCAATTCTAACAAAATTTCAAGGCCAGCAATTAATGCTTCATATTCAGCCTCATTGTTAGAGCAAGGTCCTTCGACCTTATACTTAAATTTTGTTAGAATTTTTTCAGGAGAAATAATGTATATTCCCACTCCTGTTCCCTTTTTATGACTTGATCCATCAAAGTATAACTTCCAGGATTTTAATTCAACATAATTCAAATCATTTTCGTTTATGGAGTGGTCAACTATAAAGTCTGCAACTATTTGCCCTTTCACAGCTTTTAAAGGTTGATATGTGAGAGAAAATTTTGTTAATGCTAATGCCCATTTGCTGATTCGACTATGCAAAATAGGCTTAGATAACATATGTTTTACAACATCAAAGTGAGAAGAAACATACACATCAACTGGCTTTATATATTGCTTCAATTTAGTACAAGAGAAATACAAGCATAAACATAACTTTTCAATCATGCTATACCTAGTTTCTGCATCATTTAAAACTTGACTAAGGTAATAAATGGCTCTTTCGACTCCATTTTCATCCTCCTGAGCTAACATGCTTCCTAGAGTTTTATCTGATGCAGCTATATACAATCTCATACTCTTGTCTCTACAAGGTGGTGAAAGAATTGGAGGGTGGCTTAGGTACTCCTTGATCTTGTCGAAGGCTTCCTGCTGTAATTGCCCCCACTCAAAACCATCTTTGTTAAAACGAAGCAACGGCGAAAAGGCTTGTGTTTTGCCACTCAGGTTGGATATAAACCTTCTTAAGAAGTTGATCTTGCCCAGCAACGACTACAACTCCTTTTTAGTTGATGGTGCTTTCGCCTCCATTATGGCTTTGGTTTTATTCTGATTTATTTCGATCCCTTTCTTGTGGACCACAAAGCCTAGGAAATCCCCTGCCTGCACATAAAAAGCACATTTCAGAGGATTCATTTTAAGACCATATTTTCGCATCCTTTCAAAGGACTGTCGAAGATGGTCAATGTGACTCTTCCCAGAAATAGATTTTATCACAATATCATCAATGTAAATTTGCATGAATGTGTCTATAAAATCATGGAAGATTGAATTCATCGCCCTTTGATAAGTGGCACCAGCATTTTTGAGACCAAAAGGCATCACTACCCATTCATAGGTGCCTAAGGCTCCAGGGCATCTAAAAGTAGTTTTATGAACATCTTCCACAGCAATGAATATTTGGTTGTAGCCAGAATATCCATCCAGCATACTAAGATATTCATGTCTTACTGCAGAATCTATTAACATTTCTGCTACTGGCATTGAATATTCATCTTTAGGAGTTGCAGAGTTAAATCTCTAAAATCAATGCAAGCTCTCAAAGACCCATTCTTTTTAATAACAGGTACTATATTAGCCAACCATTCGACATACCTTGCCGTGCGAATGAATTTGCAATGAAGCAGTCTTTTGACTTTCTCTTTGATCTTTGAAAATATCTCTGGTGCAAACCGTCTTGGATTCTGCTTGACTGGTTTTTTCCCAGGTGTCATAGGTAACCTGTGTTCGACCAACTCCCTGCTCAACCCAGGCATCTCATCATAATCCCAGGCAAAGCAGTCCTTGAACTCTTTCAACAACTGAACCACTTCAACCTTCAACTGGGGATCAAGGTTGGCACTGATGTAGGTAGGCCTTTTGGTTATCCCCTCACTGAGGTCAACTTCTTCTAAAGGATCTTGTGCTAGCATTTTGATATTATTCGCCAACGGATCCTTCTCAAATCCCAAAGGCTCATCTTCATAGATGGCGTCGAGCCTCTGGCTTTGCTCTCCAGTTTCAACCTTATCTGGAGGTTTTGGGTCGAAGTCCTTACCAGGACCTTCTTGATAAAATTCAGAAATGGCTTCGCCAGCCATATAGTCATTGGCAGCTTCCAAAGCCGCTTGTAGTTTTGTTTCAGCCACATAGGCCGAAATTCTTTTTAAAGCTTCGAACTCAGTCATGATCACTGAATTCATTTCCCCACCCTGTGGGCTCTATTGGAGGTGAGACTAAGCATGGAAACCTTCCTTCTGGTACTTCCCTGTCCCATCTGAAACCTTCGACAGGGTGTAAATACAATGAATAAAACATTTCTTCATCAGGCGTAAAGTCAAAGTCGGCTGGAGGACATGGAGCAATGTTCGCCAAATGTTTCTCAAACTGTCTACTATCCACATGATTAATAGGCACCTTAAAGTACCCTTGATCAGCTTCAATATTTTCAACTATCCCATCTGGTCTCCAAATGGTGATTCTTTGATGCATAGATGAAGGTACAACTCCTATTCCATGAATCCACTCCCTACCCAAGAGTAGATTGTAGTTAGCTTTTGTCTCAACGACCATAAACACTGTTGGTCTGGTAATGGTTCCCACAGTAAGATCCACTTGAATCACTCCTAGATTGGAACCAACTTTTCCCTCATAGTTCGACAGAACCATGTTGTGGGGTTTGGTATCAGTCTCAAACTTCCCAATCTTGCTCAGCAAAAATCTTGGCATTAAATTAACAGTTGCACCACAATCCACCAAGATTTTGTTAACAGGAACATTTTCTACTTTGCCAGTAATGTAGAGAGGCTTCAGATGACCCTTCATTGCCTCTGTGGGGCGTTCAAAGAAAGCATTATGTTCTTCGATGCACCCATTGTTCATGATGTAATAACACACAGGCTTGTGTGCCAACATCTCTAATTCAGCAGTTTGATCCAAGTCTTCGACCTCTGAAACTTGACCAAATTCTTTTGGCATCACTGATACCACATTCACAAGAATATCTAGAGAAGCTGCTGACTCACTGTCGAAATTATCAGTCATATTCTCATCATCTTCAACTTTCTTCTCTGGCTGAACAGTGAACAGCTTTCGCCTTATGGGCATCTTCTCAATTGTCCCAGCTTGATTGTCAATATTGGTGCTTGACTCTCCTTGTACCTGAGCCTCCCTGATAGCCTTTCGCCTGCGTTGCTCTCTTCGCCATTGTGATCTAGACATGGGATTTTTACCTTTGTAATTTTGAGAAATGCATGCTGACTTGTTGGTGGTATGGTTATCTTTTCTATACTCAAATGAAGAACCTCTTTCCACATCAAATTTCTCCCATTTCTTCTTCTGTCCTCTTCCTTCGATAGGCTTGATCCAACTACCTATTGGCACATTCGCAGCTGGTTTGAATGTACCTGGCCTGACTCCTGGTACTTGGTTTTTAACCCTGTTGAAAGTCGTCTCTGGTCAAAACTTCTGGGACCTTTATTTACCTTCTGCCCCCAGCTTCCACCAGCTTTTTTGACACCTTCTAACTTGTGGGCAGCTTTCTCATCAAAAATGGCGTTGCACCTAGGACATAGCATTACTCCAGAACCTTTCTTCTGGAAATGGAGCAGAAAATCCACAATTGTCTCCTCTTGCTTAGGATAAGCTATCCTGTTGCGCTCTTCTTGTTCATCTGCCTTACTTACTTGTTCAGCTTTTTGATCTGTAATCTCGACCATATTGACATTAATTTTATCCTTTAAGCGCATCTTGGAGAAATGAGCTTCCAGACTTTCAGTGGTCTTCGCCAGACAACCACCACTTGCTGCTGCTCTTGCAGCTTTTTGGGAAGCCTTCTGCCAAGCAATCTTTTCAGCTTCGACCATTTCCTCAGCATTGACTCTCTCAACATCAGGAGATGTCTTGAAGAATTGTTCAATAGCCATACATATCCAGTTTTCCACCAAATAACCATCCATGTCTATCATCTCTCCTACCAATAGCATGTCATCTTCCAACTCTTTAACAACTTGGACTTTGGGGGCATTTCTGCCCATAGCCTCATTGGTGTTGATGCTATCTGAGCTAGAATCAGATTCTTCAACTAATTCGACCATGTTAATGCCTTCAGTGGCATTTATCTTCAATCCACTCACTGCCATATCCAAAACCTTGGCAGCATTATCTATTTCAACAAACTTATCAGTAGTTTCTTTGGTCACCAACATTAGACTGGTACCATCAACATTCAGGCCATTTGCAGCCTTACTAAAACCTTCAGTTATCACAGGATTGGTGGCGAAGTCCTCAGTAACCTCCACCATGTTGACTGACTGATCAGATCCTTCTGTGGCTTCGACCATTTGGACCTCGTGAGGCTCTGTGTAGTTAGCCTCTACAACTTGCAATGGGTCAGAGTCGATTTTCAGCTGGGCTTTGCCTTTGTCACCAAACTTCAGCCTTCCTTCTTGGATAGCATTTTGCACCAAATCCCTGAAAAGAAAACATTGAGAAGTTTTATGACCCAAAAAATTATGGTACTTACAAAAACCTCTTTTCTTTCTTTGTTCTAAAGGTGGCATCTTAGCACCAGCAGGTACTATCATTTGCCCATCTTTAACTAACAAATCAAAAATTTCGTCACATTTAGTAACGTCGAAAGTGTATGTTTTCTTGGGAAATTTGTCGTTAGATTCGACAGGATTTTTCCCATTTGAAGGGGCTAATAATTTGCAGGCATAAGGTGGACGTTGATTTAACTCAGTAACGTCAACCTCAGTTCCGTCGAAGTAAGATGTTTCATCATATGAATTCTCCACCTCTTCACTACATTCGACAAAGGCCACTTTTTTACCCCTGCTGAATTTAGCCTTTTCTTCTTTCCACCTTTCTAGTTGTCGAACCCTATCAGCCAACTAGGACATATCTCTAAGATATTGGGTATCCAATTTCTTCCTAATGGAATAATCAAGACCCCTAGTAGCCATTTCGACCAACTTATGTTCTGGCACTTGTGTAAAGCACCTGGCTTTAAGAAGTCGAAACCTATTCAGCTAATCATCAATTAGCTCAGTAACTTTGCGTTTGATGCTAGCCAATTCTTTCAAACTAATCTTAGTTTGCCCCATGTAGAACTGTTCATGAAACAAACGTTCTAGTTGGGTCCAATTGTATATGGAATTTGGAGGCAAAGTAGTAAACCATGTGAAGGCATTATTGGTAAGGGAACTTGGGAAGTATTTGATTCTGAGGCTTTTGTCAGCTGTAATTTCTCCTGCTACAATCAAATACCTAGCCACATGTTCGACGGTAGATTCAGTAGTATCTCCTGAAAACTTGCTGAACTTTGGAACCTTCGTCCTAGGGGGTAATTCTTCTTGGAGAATATAATCCACTATAGGCGAAGTATAATTTGGCCTTGTGAAGCTAAGATTCACACCATTTCTGGTCATTATCCTTTCAACCATGGCTGCAAGATTATTTTCTTCTGCTTGATTTTGATGTCGAACCTGTCTAAGTAATTGATCAGCATTTTGGTTCCTGTTCACCATCACTACTGGCTCTTCCTCTATCTGGATTGGCATCTGGTTTCTTGGTGGTTCGACTTTAAAATGATCAATCATCTCTTGATCTTCCAAGTTCACCTCAGGTATATGACGCGGATGACGTCTTGGGATATCTTCGACAACAGTTGCTCTTCGATCCACCGCTGGTACTCCAATGAAATCAGCCATGCGTGCCAATTGTGCAGCCAATTGTTGGTTATTTTGAGTCGTATTCTGAATCAAGGGTTGAAAAACTTCTCCCATTGTCTGAGACAATGTATGCACCATTTGCATGTTACTTTCATCCATCTACTGTCTCAAACAATTTATGGATGTATTTGTAAGACTAGGCGTCTGAACAGAGTAACCAACACCTATACTCTGGTTGTTTCGACCCCCTGATCCTGATCCTTGTAATGGCGAAGACACTACAATCTCTAAAAATACAGGTAGAGCATTCTGCAGATTTTGCATCATTGATGTAGGCATACCATAGGGTTGACTCCTTGACCCTGGATGTGGAAAACCTGGAGGAGGGACATGCCGGTACATTGAATTTCCTCCTGTGGGTGTTGGTGAATTAGGACTTTGTGGTCCTATGTATTCTAACACAAGTTGAGTATATGATTTCGTGCATGTTAATCCTGGTTCAGACACTACTAATGGAAATGACGTCTGTCCTCCTGTCGAAGACACTGGTGATGGTGTGCTTTGAGCCCCCATACTGCTACTTGACTGAGTGTTTGAAATACTCCCTTGAGGATCAACTTGTTGGTTGGCATTAGTTGCCATTCTCTTAGTGTATCTTCTTTTTGGTATTCCTTCATTTGTTGTGGCTAACTTCCCACTTCTCAATAACATACAACGAAAGTACTTCTTCACCAAGAAAGATAAGATTAACAAAAAGTATAAAACTTAGCACTGTGTCCCATTGGGCGTGCCAATTTGTTTACTGTGAATTTTGGTAAACAACCTTTGGTCTATCAATTTTAAATAAAACTGACTAACTTGCAGGATCGACCACACAAATCCTAGGACATGTGCTAAATTTAAGGGAAAATGTAACTGACAGTGATAAATGCAAGAAATGTAAATTGAACTCCACGTTCGACAGTAAAAGGAAACTACATGAACTCCACGTTCGACTACTTGCAAATAAGGTAAAGGCTTGGAAATGTAAAGGGTTGTAAATAAATGATGCATAATTTTAAAGGCGTCGAATGTAAAAGACAAAAAGGTAAATGAATTTGAAAAATAAAAGTGCAGGAAGATAAATAACCGTCGAAGGTAAACAACAAGAAATATAAAAGTTCTTGAACTCCACGTTCTTGAATGTAAAAGATGCAGAAAGAGTAAATGACTGCCGAAAGTAAAGGGCAAGAAAATAAGTGGCTTTGAATGTAAATGCAGTAATGTAAAAGCTTTTGAAAATAAAATGCAATGAACTCCAAGTTCTTGAAAAATAAAGATTGAAATGTAAAGGTGCTGTCGAAAATAAGTGCAGAAAGTTTTAAATGAAAGTTTAAAACAAGACTTTAAGTAAATTTGACATGAAAAGTAAAATTCAGGAAAACGTAAAGACATGGAAAGTAAATGCTTGAAGCTTAAACATGATGAAGATAAATTGCATTGATGAAAGAAAGTGGTGTTACATTACGTACATTCTCACGAACTCGTTTCTCTACACGCGGGTACGTTGAGTTTCTTTGAGTAACTTGTACACAAATATGAACACCCCTATTACATAGAAATAACTCCTATTTATAGTGCTAAGAAATAACTACTAAGTGGTGGTTATTGCTTCAAACGTGTCCCTTTGGCGCCTTCTCCTTGGCCTCAACTGTTCCCATGCTCATAACTGCTCCTATTTGAATTTCAAATAGTGGAAATTCCCTCAAGCCTTAGTATAACAACTGCAGTGTGCGTTTCCATATTCCCATGGTCGAAACCTTTCCCAACACTTAGCCATTTCGAGGCTTCCAAAAACCCCTATTCGACTCAGGCTTCACCAAAGCTGGGTCGAAGCCTTCTTTATGTTAAAAATAATTTTTAAACTTAAAATAGCTTTGATTCTTTCTAGCGTCGAAAATGAGGGTTAACACATCCATGCATCTCTCTTTTAATATTCATGCCACTAACCTTGCATTTAACTTTGCATACTTTCTTGTGAATCATTTAAGTCATTAGGAGTTATGACTTGTAATTAGGGTTTTTTGAGAAGTCGATTTGAAATCATATTTTGTTTTGCAAAATCATAAAAGAAGAGTTATAAGTCTACTTTCCAAAACCATCTTTCCTTCATATCCTTATGACATGCATTCAAAGATAATTCATCTCTAAGCCAAATAATCTTCATTCATGTTTCATTCATATTCATAAATCACTTTCATGCTCATTCACATTCATTTTTCATTTCATTCATCCCATTCACATTAGCTCTTATTCATATTCTAAATTTTCATATTAAATCCAAAGCATTCATTTCATGCATATTCTATGGTCTTCATTCATATTCAAATAGTTTCTCACATTCCATAATTTAATTCAAAATAATATCCAAACATTTTCGTTCATTCACATTCAAGCCAAACGACTTGTAAATATTTTCATACAAAAGTCATTTTGTCATATGAAGTGTTATGTTACAAGAAGAAATCAATGAAAATCCATCAAGCTCTATACTGAAATTTGGAGTATGTTTTGTACACCTTTTGAGCATAATACTAAGTTTTTTCAAGAGTTATGATTAATTGTAAGAAAGAAGAAAGGGTTAGAATCCTAGCTATGACTTAATCTCCAAGCTTCTAGGAACCATATTTTGCTGCAACTTCAAGCAAGCCCATCACTTTGAAGAAGTACCGTGATAAAAGCTTTGACACAATTCATGACAGTCTGGATAGAACTTTTGCCTGCATTTATATAGAAAACCATAACAAAAACATATGAAAGAGCTCCAAACACATGAAAACCGAAATTTTATCAAGCAGATCAAAGGAAAGTGAGAAGCTCCAAATGTTAACATTCAAAGTGCCAAAATGATTCACAACATCAGCATGTCCAAATTATAAGAAGAAGATGCAACAACTTCATATTTTTACAACAATGCAAGTCAAATGACGATTTCAGTGGGACCATGTTTTTGCAAACAGAGAAAAGTTTCAGGGTAAATATTTATGACAAGTTTTACAAACAGTGAAAATCAAAGATGGGACCACACACATTCTAGAGACTTTTTTACTGCTCTACTCCCTTCTGAAACTTTAAATACCATAATACCCCATTTTGAAAAAAAAATTCCAAGATACCCTATTACTTGAGGGTGCTCGCCATTTGGATCCACGAGCAGATGAAGAGAATTTCACTTAGTAGGTGCTCGCCACTTGAGATGGCGAGCACGTGAAGGCAATTTAAAAAGTGACCATGCATGTGTTCTTAATTTCAAATGGCGAGCACACACTATTAAAAAATTAAAAAATGCAAAAAAAAAATTGCCTTCACGTGCTCGCCATTTCAAGTGGCGAGCACCTACTAAGTGAAATTCTCTTCATCTGCTCGTGGATCCAAATGGCGAGCATCTTCAAATAATAGGGTATCCTGGAATTTTTTTTTTAAAGTGAGATATTATGGTATTAAAAGTTTCAGAAGGGGGTAGAGCAATAAAAAAGTCCATTCTAGAAGATTTTTCAATTTTCACTACAGACAAATCCCAAATTTGCCTCAGTACACACTCTCACCACCACTAATAAAAATCCCTTGAATCCAGGGATTTGAGGCAACTCCACTACTAACGACTTGATTTTAAAATCCCAGCTCATCCTTAAACGATTTTCTTTCCCACATGCTTGTGAGAATATTCGTCCTATTTCACACGTATCAATTCTTTCTCCCACTCCCCTATAAATAGACACTATTTTTCATTGAAAAAAAGAGAAGAAAAAACACCCTGATTACACTGTTACTCTGCTCAAAATTCCCTCAACAAACTTACTCAGAGCCCTCTCTTAAAACCTAATCAGAGTGTCACATTGAAACTCTGATAAAGGTTGAGCTACTACCTCCATCCCAGCAACAACACAAGACATACCAAAAAAAAAGAAGGAAGGAAGAAGGAGAAGAAGCTAAAGGACATTAAAAGTCTCAATTAATTTCTTGATTTGGTTGCTAATATCGATTTAATTTTTGTTTGGAGATCTAGGGTTTTTTATTTCTGATTTGTAATTTTGTTGTTTGTGGTTGTTTTTCTGTGGAAACTGACGCTAGATTTGGGATTAGGGAGGTTCCTTTAAGTAGGGTAGAAGGTGGGAACAAATTTGAAGTAACTCACGGCGGCGGCGCCGTGAATCTTCATCATGCCCGCCACAATTGATCTTGCTTTAACGAGTTTCCGACGTTCTCTTTTGTTGTTCATAAGTTGGGAGAGAGACCACATAAGTGAAAGAGAATGATTAAGCTTTTTTTGGCTTTAACTTTGTTTTAAGTTCACATGGCCATTTTCCAAGTGGAGAAATTTGGAGATACGTGTAGGCACTTGTCCGTTGCAGACTTTACTGTTCCACGACCATAATGGCAATGTTTTCTGGGGAATACATTTATTTTTTTATTAATGATAGTTTGGGGTTTTTGACTAGCTGTGAGTCATTCTTGACCCTCTTGCACGTGTGGCAGCAAAGGTGTGTTTTCTTTCTTATGCAGTATAGTGATGACTAGGTCACTTGGTTGGTTCTCAACCCTTTCGTTGACTCTTGGGCCAGACCTGGTTCAACTTTATTTGCTGAGACACCCACCCTAGCTGTTGGTGCGCCCCTGAGTGGGCTGGTGGCTTTCTTTTTGGTTTTCTAGCCCATTTTATTTCTTTCTCTTTACCTTGTTTCATTATTTTGTTTTTATTTTTGGTGTGTTTAGTTAATAAAATATATTTGGTATAAATTAATTTAGTTAATTAATTATTGTCAATATGATTGATTAATTTATTTATATTTTTTCAATGAATTATATCTTATTTTGTCATTTTTCTATATTACTCACCATAAATAATACTCATACCTCCATGCATTTATTTCCTCCTTGTGCTTATTACATCTTATTATCTTTGGTTCTCATTTGAATGGATGATTAGTTGTTTAGTTAGAATAAGTACCAACTTTAACTTGTAATTTAACTTTTCAAAAGTTCTAAAACCTTGGTCCAATGACAAGTGTTTCTTTTTCTCAAAACATGTCAAACTCCTTTTCAAAAAATAAAAATAATTCTCGATTCAATGTCGAGCCCATTTTAACACCTTTGTAAGTCAATCGCTTTTAGCATCCCCATCGACCTCACATAACTTACTCTGGGGCTTTCTTACAATGAATTTTGTTTTGCACACACTCATTAGCTTACTCTTGGGCTTTCTTACAATGAGCACCTTTTATTTATATACACTTGTTTTTTATATGGAATCTCGATCTTGTGAGTAGAAACTTTAATTTGTCTTTAAGATTTTCAAAAACGCCAAAACCTTAACCCAACACCAAGTAGGTCCTCCCTTCCAATCATTTTAAATCACTACTCCATTTCGAACCCAAATTCAAGCCTCGATCAATATCAAGTATTTTATCCAAATCAAATTAAGATACTTAAGCATATTTAAACATTATTTCACTAAAGATGAAAAGGGGGATGGTCTGGAGCCTTCGATTCCTCTCCTCAATTATTTGGGTACGAGTTGCCTTACTCGATTAGTCAAACAATTGTCATCTCTTAAAGAACTTTTAATACGATTCATCTGAAATCTCTTCCTAAATCGATTGAATTCAAATCATTTTCATAATTACTTAAACGAAAAGAAGTGGTCGAGAGCCTTCTATTCTCTTCTTGAATACTTGGATATGAGTAGCCTTACTTGGCCTTTCAAGTATTCTTCGTTTATCAAAACACTTGACCTATACTTAAATACTATTTCATTAAAGATGAAAAAGGGGATGGTCTGGAGCCTTCGATTCCTCTCCTCAATTGTTTGGGTACGAGTTGCCTTACTCGATTAGTCAAATAATTGCCATCTCTTAAAAAAATTTATAATCTGATTCACCTTAAAACCTTATTGTAATCAAATCAAACCAAAAACTATTTTCCTAATAACTTAGATGAAAAAGAAAGTGGTATAGAGTCTTCTATTCTCTTTCCCGAATACTTGGATACAAGTTGCCTTACTCGGCCATTCGAGTATTCATCATCCACTCAAAATACCCTAACTATATCAAACCCTTTCGTAATTAAGGATGAAAAGGGAGATGGTATGGAGCCTTCGATTGCTCTCCTCAATTATTTGGATACGAGTTACCTTACTCGACCATCCGAGTAATCGTCATTCAAACAAAACATTCAACATATTAATTCAACTTCTCGCCCCCGTTCGGTTAAATTTTTTTTCTTAAAAGAACATTGTTTAGTCCATTATAATGTGAATACAAACTAGTGCTTAAGCCTCCACCGAGAGTAGACAAGCCAATGTTTAGCTGTTAGAATGTGATCTAAACACTTGTTCCATAAAATAAACCATCAAAATGTTGTCCCCTGAACTACGAAGCTCTGATTTCCTTATTGCACTATGAGGATACGTAGGCACGAGATTGCAAGATCTTGGTGAGTACCCTAAGAAAGAACCTCCCTTTTCTCCAATAACAAGTAACCCTAGAATGGAACCCTTTTGCGATCCCTTTCTCTTCCCTTTCGCTTTATTAACTTAGAAGAAAATAATTAGCATAAGTTAACATTCAATCACAAATTAGACTAAGAGGTTCTCGTTGAGTACAACGGAAGTGAGGGGTGCTAATACCTTCCTCTTGCGTAATCGACTCCTGGACCTGAATTTGGTTGCGACAACCATTTTATTTTTAAAGGTTTTATCGATATTTTCCTATTCCTTCATTGGGATAAATAAAGTTCGGTGGCAACTCTGTTCGAACAATTTTTTTCCGCGACCATCGCGAAGGATCGTATTTTTCGAGGTATGACACCTGGTGACTTTGCTGGGGAAAAATGCTCCAGGAAAGAGAGAGTCAAGCACAACTTAGTTCAATTTGTGATGAATGCTTCTTTGCTTTGTTTGTTTATTTGTTTTGTATTATTTGTTTATTTGTTTGTTTTCTCTTATTTGTTTGATTATTTTTTGGTTATTTGTTTTCTATTATCTGTTTATTTGCTTGTATTTATTATTTATGCCATTATCATTTCTTATGACACTGTTGGGGCCCTTTGATTATTGGTACTTTGTGAGATAGATTCTCTATCCGAGTGTAAGAAAAACCATAGGATTAAGACCTTTCACCCAAGTAGCCATTTTCTTTTGTTATTTGAAATAGTCAAAGTATGAATTAGTCATATTGATTTTGATTATGAAAGGAGCTTGATGTTGGGTTAAGCGTTTGATTTGTGTAGGCGGACTGAATTGAGTTATGAAAAGATTTAAAGTGTATCGGGTTATTGAGAAAGAGGTTTGAATTTGCATTGAATTAAAGCGGGTTGATTTGAGAAAAAGAAATCCACTTGGTGTTGGACCAAGGGTTTTGCTTATTGAAAATGTCTATTTGATTATCACTTATTATTTCAATTATGAAAATGATCAAAGATGCAAGATTTGAGTCATGATACACAATTAATATGGAAAAGATGCATGATTAACAAACGTAAGAATTAACCAATTAAGATTTAATCAAATGAATTAATTAAGTTAATTAAGAATAATTATTAAGATTAACTGGAAAAAAAAAAGTAATTTCATCAAAATAATCAAGTTAATTAAATTTAATTAACGAAACCAATTAATTAACAAAAATTGACCAATTAATTTTATTAACTAAAATAATGTGGTTTTAAATGAATTTTGAAATGAAAATGGAAATAAATTTGAAATAAATTAGAAATATGCTCAAAATTGGTTTGTGAGTAACGACAACATGAGTGGAATGTCGTACGCAAAGATCATAACACGGTGAAATATCATATAAATATATCAAAATTTCAGCAACATAACGGCATAAAATTGTTGAACCCGCGGATCAAAATCCAACTTATCACAATGTAGCACAATCTACAGAAACAGTAGCAGCATATCCACAATTTATTTACAATGAAGATGAAACAAAACAGAATATTACACCCACCAAATGAAAATACTTAAAACAGGCAGCGACAATGTTATGTTTAATACATCGAAAGAGAAATCGGCAGCATAACAACATATTATTAATGTCGAAACCACCGATTAAATTCGATTTACACCAAAACTAAATAAGATAGAACAACCATATCACATCCATATTATCTCACATACAACAGCAACACAACTCAAAATGAAAAACAACATTAACAACTCAAACCAAAAATCTAAATAGAATATTGAACACAATAACAAGCATCACAATATCAAGGCAAACATGACTCAAATCGTTACCAAAATGACGAATCATTGTTGGCGTTGGTCAAAGTGAGATGCTGCTATAAAAAGAACTGGTGTTGTTTGTTGCTGAATATAGTGTTGATGTAGTACCCCGTAAATTATTTTATTCCAGAGAATATTAGTTGTGATCAACTGAGCCCCAGTATACTCTGATAAATTATCTGCAGAGATAAATAGGGTAACTGTTGGACTTAGAGTAAATCCAATTAATATTATCTGACTCTGAGATATTTAAATATTTGGACTTTAGAGACTTTTTGGACAATTAGTAGTGTTGGTAATTGATGATGTTTTCCCTCAGCGAACGGGTTTTCGAGGGTTCGCCTAGCGAACCCGCCAGCGAAGGTCAGCGAGTGTTCGCCAGGGACGTTCGCCTAGCGAACTTTGGGTGTTTTCAGTGTTGTTTGCTACTGCCTTGCTTCGCTAAGTTGTTCACGAAGCGAAGGGCGAGGCGAAGGTTCGCCAGATTGTTCGCGAAGCAAACTTTATGTCTGTTTTTATTCTGTTTGTGCATTCGCCGGGAGCTTCGCCTAGCGAAGTCTGGAGTGAAGGCTCGCTGGGACGTTCGCCTAGCGAACATGGCTGTATATGAAATTTTATTTCTTTCATAACTTTTGCATCGTTTATCCATTTTGCGTATTCTTGATATCGATGTGAAACTGTGAATAACCTCTATTTAATAGAAGGGAGAAATACTGGTGTTGATGCCCGATTAAGTAAATCGGAGGGAACCGTGAATTGTCGTAATATGCGATATGTGAACTATGTGTTATAATATGCGATTGATGGCTATATACCTATGCACTTCTTGTTGAACATGTTTGAATCTGTTTGCATGCTAAAATACGACATAGGTAGAGTGAGGATTATTACCGTGAAATAATGGTCGGAAAATGTTGAAATGACAAACAACGACGTTCGTGCAAAAGAGGCCGAGGCGTGCGTCTATTACATTATGGTTGTAAGTGAAATCATGAGATCGTAACCATTATTCTATTATGTGCCATTTCATGAGTAACGAGCTCCTCTGTAATGAATGCACAATTTCTTGGTAGGTTTGATTCCCAATGTTATAGTACGAATGGAGCCTACGGGTAAAGAGACTTGTGACGGTGTACGGGTCATGTGAAGTGACGGATCACGGGTACGGCCGATGATCCCGAATCCATCCCGTATGCCAAGAATTCTACGAGGGTCCATGACTCGTTCCTACTTCTAGACGTAGAAGAGGTCGAGAGAAAGGGGATGCCTTGACGGGTTATCGATAAGTGATACTTTTGAGTAACGGGCTCAATAACGTGTTTTCCATATAGGGTGAGATTGTGAATTGTGTGTGTACTCAAAGTCTTCCCCTTCCTTTTGACTTGAGTTAGGCTTATTAGAACCTTGTAAAGCCGAGAGGACTATAAGATAGCGAACTCACTGAGATTTGATGTATCTCACCCCACTGTTGTTGTTTACATCACAGGTTCTGCAGGTTCGGCGAAGGGTAAGGACAAGGTGGTTTGACTTTTCCTTACGGATCGTGGTTTTGTGATGGCATGGCTTCCGCTATGGCGTTTTATTTTGAGATCATTGTATTGATCTAGTTCTTAGTGCTTTTTGGACATCTTGTATATGTTGTGCCGTAGACTTTAGAACTTTGTATTTAGGGCTTTAATGTATACAATGTGTTAACTAGGAACTTGTACATATATATTTCAGTACCAAACGTATTATTCATGTATGGTATATGCTTTGTTGTATATATATATATATATGGACGTTACAGTTGGTATCAGAGCAGGTCGTATCCTCGACCTAGCCATGAAATAGTATAAGTGTTGCTTTCCATTTCATATGTGTTGTGTCATCATTGGTCTTACGTGTTATATTTATGGTATTGAGCCTGATCAACTTAATCCTATCTGTATGACATTTAGGAACATGGCTGACCGACGCAGAAACAACCGTGATAGACCGAGAACTACTCCAGCAGGGACAAATCCACCAGGGGACGAAGGGAATGCCCCTCTGTATCAATTCATGCAACAGATGCAGCAACAGCATAATCAGTTTATGCAACAAATGGTACAGCAAATGGCTGGTGGTGTGCATCCTCCAGTGGTTATGCCGGAAGCTACAGGGGGAACCTTTAGGGATTTCATTCGTATGAATCCTCTGGAGTTCCAGGGAGGATTAGATCCGGTAAAGGCGCATGAGTGGATATCCGGTATGGAGCGGATTTTCTTGATTATTCAGTGTAGTGAAGAGAATAAGGTTGTGTTCGCTTCTCACTTGTTAAAGGGTCCTGCCATGAGATGGTGGGAAAGCGCTTCAGCATTAATGACAATTCAAGAGGTACTGAAAGTGTGGGAGCAGTTTAAGATAACTTTTATGGAGAAGTATTTTCCAAGTTCCTTAAGGTCTCAAAAAGAATTCGAATTTGAGCAGCTGAGACAAGGTAACTTGACAGTGGCTTCTTATGCGGAAAAGTTCGAGGTTATGGATGCTTATTCTAGACAAGCCATGTATGCTCCTGATGAGAGGTGGAAGTTTGACCAGTTTCTGTTTGGGTTAAGGGCTGAAATTTCACATAGTGTGTCCCAGAGAGAATTTACTAGCTATGCGGAATTGTTACGACAGTGTTATGTGGCGGAGCACAACTTGAAGAAGGTACAAGCAGAAGGAGAATTAAGTAGGGTGAATAAAAGTGATCGTGGGCGATCGAATCAACAATTTAGAGCAAGGCAACAATCTTTCAAAGGGAAACAAGTTCAGAGTTCTAAGACAAGTGCACCTCCGGTGTGCCGTATTTGTGGAAGGATGCATTACGGTAGATGTCGCCTCGACGGAGTGGAGTGTCATAGGTGCCATAAAGTGGGACATTGGGCGAGAGATTGTCCTCAAAATAGAAATCAAATGCAAGAAAAGAATACCGGCCGAGTGTATACCTTGGATGCAAGGAAGACAAAGGGTGATAACTCCTTGATTGCGGGTATGTGTTTTGTGAATGGAAATCCTTGTTTTATTTTATTTGATTGTGGGGCAACGCATTCTTTTGTGTCCACGCGATGCGTGAAGCGACTTGGGTTACAAGCAGTTCCTTTGTCTCCACCCATGGTGGTTACTACTGCCATGGATGAAATTGTTGAAACACCATTGATGTGTGAAAATTGTGTATTGTCGGTGAATGAAAGAGTCTTCCAGATTGATCTTATTTGTTTGCCGCTTAAGAAAGTGGATGTTGTTCTGGGAATGGATTGGCTTTCAGCTAATTCGGTATTTATCGGGTGTGAAGAAAAACTAATCATTATTCCATCTACTGAAGCTACTCCGAAGGATGTGTTAACTACTATTTTAGAAGGTACGGTTGGAATGATTAATTTCTTGTTTGAGGAGGAAAAGTCTGTTCTTTTGATTCTTACTAAGGAGGAGAGTAGTAACCCTCAAGTTTCGAGTATTCTGGTAGTTTGCGACTTTCCTGAAGTTTTCCCCGAGGATATCACTTTTCTTCCTCCGGAGCGGGAAGTGGAATTCTCTATTGACCTGATACCGGGAACGGCTCCAATATCCATTTCTCCGTATCGGATGGCACCACTTGAATTAAGAGAATTAAAGGACCAATTGGAAGAGTTGTTGGCTAAGCATTTTGTCCGACCCAGTGTTTCACCCTGGGGAGCTCCAGTGTTGTTGGTAAAGAAAAAGGATAGTGGAATGCGGTTGTGTATTGATTACCGTCAGTTGAATAAGGTCACCATCAAGAACAAATACCCATTGTTAAGGATAGATGATCTGTTAGATCAATTGAAAGGAGCCTGCGTGTTCTCAAAGATTGATTTACGGTCGAGTTATCATCAGATTCGGGTGAAGAGTTCAGATGTACCAAAGATTGCGTTCAGAACCCGTTATGGTCATTATGAATTTTTGGTGATGCCTTTCGGTGTGACGAATGCTCCGGCAGTTTTCATGGATTATATGAATCGGATATTTCAACCTTACTTGGACCAATTTGTAGTGATTTTCATTGATGACATTCTTATCTATTCTCGTGACCCTCAAGAGCACGGAGAACACCTAAGAATCGTTTTATCCATTTTGCAAGAAAGACAACTCTTTGCCAAGCTAAGTAAGTGTGAATTTTGGATGTCGGAGGTGAATTTCCTTGGACATGTCATATCTCAAGGGGGTGTAGCGGTTGATCCATCAAAAGTTGAAGCAGTGATAAATTGGGAGAGATGGAAGAATGTGTCGGAAGTTAGAAGCTTTTTGGGACTAGCAGGTTATTATAGAAGGTTTATTAAAGGCTTTTCCCAACTGGCTTTACCGATGACGAGACTTACTCGGAAGGATTGTTATTATGAATGGGATTCGGCTTGTGAGCAAAGTTTTACGAGCTTGAAAGAGAGATTGACGACCGCTCCTGTTTTGGTTATTCCTGATCCTAGCAAGTTGTATGAGGTGTATTGTGATGCGTCGAAGATGGGATTAGGAGGGGTGTTAATGCAAGATGGACATGTAGTGGCTTATGCTTCACGACAGTTGAAAGTACATGAAGAGAATTATCCAACGCATGATTTAGAATTGGCGGCGGTTGTTTTTACCTTGAAAGTGTGGTGTCACTATTTGTATGGTGTACGTTTTGAGATGTTTAGTGACCACAAGAGCTTACAGTACCTCTTTGATCAGAAGGAGTTGAACATGCGTCAAAGGAGGTGGATGGAATATTTGAAAGATTATGACTTGGAACTAAGATACCACCCGGGTAAAGCGAATAAAGTGGCGGATGCATTGAGTAGGAAGGTGTTGCATAATGCCGAGTTGATGAAGCTAGAGTATACTTTATTGGAGAATTTTCGAGATCTAAATCTTCAATTTAATTGGACTCCAAATTGTGTGATTATGGGAAACTTGAATATCAATTCTACTCTTAGGGAAGAAATCCAACAAGAGCAAGGGTTAGATGAGAAGTTGCAAGGAGCGTTATTGCAACCGGGTTTTGTGCGAGATACCGACGGAGTTATTGTATTTAACCAAAGGATTTGTGTTCCAGATAACACGGAGTTAAAAAGGAGGATTTTAGATGAAGCGCATAAGGGTGCTTTTACTATACATTTGGGATCTTCGAAGATGTACCAAGACCTAAAGAGAGACTATTGGTGGTCTGGGATGAAAAAGGATATTGCGGTGTATGTGTCGGAATGTTTGGTGTGCCAACAAGTAAAGATCGAGCACCAAAAGCCAGGTGGCTTGTTGCAACCTTTAGAAATTCCGGTGTGGAAACGGGATAGTATTTCAATGGATTTCGCCGTGGGATTACCCCGTGCCCAAGGCGGTTATGATTCGATTTGGGTGATTGTGGATCGGTTGACGAAGTCTGCTCATTTCTTGGCCGTAAAGACTACTTATAAGGCGAGTCATCTCGCAAGGTTGTTCATTTCGGAGATAGTGAGGTTGCATGGTATTCCTACTAGTATTGTTTCGGATAGAGATCCGAAGTTTACTTCGAGATTTTGGAGAGCTTTTCAACAAGCTATGGGGACGAAGTTATGTATGAGCACGTCGAATCATCCGCAAACGGATGGTCAGACAGAACAGACAATACATACCATGGAGGATATGTTGAGAGCTTGTGTGTTGGGCAGAAGTGGGGGAAGATAGAATGTTGGGACCCGAGATCATTCACGAAACGACGGAGAAAATTAAGATGATCCGTGATAAGATCAAACAAGCCCAAGATTGTCAGAAGAGTTATGCGGATAACCGTAGAAGACCTTTAGAATTTGAAGAAGGCGATCACGTGTTTCTAAAAGTCACTCCGAGATTGCGGTTGAAAGGACCGTTTCGATCGCGGAAGTTAAGTCCAAGATACGTGGGACCGTATCAAATTTTGGAAAGAGTTGGTGAAGTAGCCTACAAATTAGCCTTACCGCCTTCTCTATCTGAGATGCACGACATTTTTCATGTGTCTCAACTTCAAAAATTTGTCCCAGATCCTCTTCAGTCAATTTTACCAGATACCATTGAGATAGAAGCAGATTTGACTTTTGAGCCTCAACCGAGTCGTATCATTGGAAGAGAAACTAAAGTGTTAAGGAATAAAGAGATTCCTCTCGTTAAGGTCCAGTGGGATGAGACGCATCCGGGTGATGCAATTTGGGAATTAGAATCGGAGATGCGGGAGGTCTACCCTCATCTCTTCAGGTAATTGTTTTAAATTCGTGGGCGAATTTCTATTTAAGGGGGGGGAGGATGTAATACCCCGTAAATTATTTTATTCCGGAGAATATTAGTTGTGATCAACTGAGCCCCAGTATACTCTGATAAATTATCTGCAGAGATAAATAGGGTAACTGTTGGACTTAGAGTAAATCCAATTAATATTATCTGACTCTGAGATATTTAAATATTTGGACTTTAGATACTTTTTGGACAATTAGTAGCGTTGGTAATTGATGATGTTTTACTATATCTTTTTCTTTTCCCTCATTTTCCTCTTTAGAAACAAAGAAAGGAAAAGATAGAAAGAAAAGGGAGAGAAAGGAAAGGAAAGAAGAGAAAAAGCTCAAGAACACCAAATCCTCAACCATCATCCAATCTTCATCGAATCAACTCATCTTCTTCATCATCATCCTCTGTATAAGGTGGGTTCTAGATAGATGCTCTAGATGTAGAATTTCATGTGTTTTAGAGTTAGGTTAGAATTGTGAGAAAATGATTAATTATGTTAAAATCATGAATTTAACGGATGAAATGTGAGATAATCGTTTTTAAATGCTTGCTGTTATGATTATACCATGTTATGTTGACTATAATGAGGTTTGGATGTGTTTTGGTTGGAAAATAATTGAATTTGGGTTGGAACACAGCGCTGTTGAGAAGTCCGATCTTCCAGGCTTCGCCTAGCGATCTTGGGACGAGTCTCAGCGAACAGATTTTTCGAGGGTTCGCCTAGCGAACCCGCCAGCGAAGGTCAGCGAGTGTTCGCCAGGGACATTCGCCTAGCGAACTTTGGGTGTTTTCAGTGCTGTTTGCTACTGCCTTGCTTCGCTAAGTTGTTCGCGAAGCGAAGGGCGAGGCGAAGGTTCGCCAGAGTGTTCGCGAAGCGAACTTTATGTCTGTTTTTATTCTGTTTGTGCATTCGCCGGGAGCTTCGCCTAGCGAAGGCTGGAGCGAAGGCTCGCTGGGACGTTCGCCTAGCGAACATGGCTGTATATGAAATTTTATTTCTTTCATAACTTTTGCATCGTTTATCCGTTTTGCGTATTCTTGATATCGATGTGAAACTGTGAATAACCTCTATTTAATAGAAGGGAGAAATACTGGTGTTGATGCCCGATTAAGTAAATCGGAGGGAACCGTGAATTATCGTAATATGCGATATGTGAACTATGTGTTCTAATATGCGATTGATGGCTATATACGTATGCACTTCTTGTTGAACATGTTTGAATCTGTTTGCATGCTAAAATACGACATAGGTAGAGTGAGGATTATTACCGTGAAATAATGGTCGAAAAATGTGGAAATGACAAACGACGACGCTCGTGCAAAAGAGGTCGAGGCGTGCGTCTATTACATTATGGTTGTAAGTGAAATCACGAGATCGTAACCATTATTCTATTATGTGCCATTTCATGAGTAACGAGCTCCTCTGTAATGAATGCATGATTTCTTGGTAGGTTTGATTCCCAATGTTATAGTACGAATGGAGCCTACGGGTAAAGAGAATTGTGACGGTGTACGAGCCGTGTGAAGTGACGGATCACGGGTACGACCGATGATCCCGAATCCACCCCGTATGCAAAGAAATCTACGAGGGTCCATGACTCGTTCCTACTTCTAGACATAGAAGAGGTCGGGAGAAAGGGGATGCCTTGACGGGTTATCGATAAGTGATACTTTTGAGTAACGGGCTCAATAACGTGTTTTCCATATAGGGTGAGATTGTGAATTGTGTGTGTACTCAAAGTCTTCCCCTTCCCTTTGACTTGAGTTAGGCTTATTAGAACCTTGTAAAGCCGAGAGGACTATAAGATAGCGAACTCACTGAGATTTGATGTGTCTCACCCCACTGTTGTTGTTTACATCACAGGTTCTGCAGGTTCGGCGAAGGGTAAGGACAAGGTGGTTTGACTTTTCCTTACGGATTGTGGTTTTGTGATGGCATGGCTTCCGCTATGGCGTTTTATTTTGAGATCATTGTATTGATCTAGTTCTTGGTGCTTTTTGGACATCTTGTATATGTTGTGCCATAGACTTTAGAACTTTGTATTTAGGGCATTAATGTATACAATGTGTTAACTAGGAACTTGTACATATATATTTCAGTACCAAACGTATTATTCATGTATGGTATATATATATATATATATATATATATATATATATATATATATATATATATATATATATATATATATATATATGGGCGTTACAGTTGATGCAGCTTAATGAGTGACAAATCAGAGTGTTTGGTGTTGGTTTTGAAATCGTTGTTGATCGAGTGAGGAGATGCTGGTCATGTTGTTGTGTTAACATTTGCTGCTCTTGCCAGAAAAAATTGAACCGAGTGGGAACTATTGAATGGTTGTTGCTGGAATTTTGTGATAGTGATGAAAGTCGCTGCAGGTGGTTTACAGTCACTTCGGTGTAGATGGAAAAACAAACTGAGATGGTAAGGGTTTCGATATATGTTTTTGAGAATATATTATGATGAATCAGTGAAGGAGGTTGTACAAATATTGTAAGTGGTGATTTTCAATGGTGTGGGTATGAGAATAAGATAAAAAAATAGGTGGAGTGTTGGAGCTTCTACTATACAGAAATGATGGTTCTGATGGTGGATGTATTTGGAAGAAGATGAAAAATGGGTGGAGTGTGTGGGATACAAGGTGAGCTTTGGTGAGTATCAGTCCCCCCCCGAATTATGTGGATCTCCTTTTCATATAAAGAGAGAATCCCCATTTTTCAAGCCTTCTTTAATTTATGAATCCCCAAAAAAACGTTTATGACAAGTTCCCTTCCTCTCCAAGTTTACACGTGGCAGAGCATTATTAGCAGAGAAAAAATGATCCTTCTCATGCCTTCCACCTCTTATATTTCTTTTTCCATTTTTTATTCTCTTTTATTTCATAATTGTGATTGGTTGAAAGAAATGCACGTGTATAGAAAATGTGGACTCTTGATCAATCTAGATTCGAAGGCCAGGATTAAATCAAAGAAACACACATTGTTAAACAATTAAAAAAAACATAGAATGTCCCTTCTAGATGTTTTAAAAGAACTAAAATCAATTAAATCAATTAAAGCAACTAAAACTCAAATCTTTCCTAAATAACCACATTAAAATAAAAATGCAAAGATGGATAATTCTAATTAATTTTTGTGAACAATTTGATAAAAATATAAAAATAAAAGAGATTAAAACGAATAAAAAGATGAGCGCAAAAATGCTCGAAAAATTAAAATGACTGCACTGAAATGATCAACGCGAAATAAACTTCTCGGGAACATACAGATTTTGATCAAATTTTGAAATAAAAACTGATCTGTTAAAAGGCTCAGGCTGATCAAAATGCGACCGAAAAAGTAGGTTAAAAATTAAAACGAGCACGTCAGGTTAAACTACGCAAACCGTAGATTAATAAAATTGACGTCTGCAAGCTCGATTTTGAAATTTTTCGCCCGCTAATTTCATGTACATTTTAGAATCAGTTCGACCGGTCTGTCTGTTGATCTGAAAATTTATTATGGTCAACATTTTAGGCATTATGTGATATGAAATGCATGTTATGCTATAGATTATGCAAAGTAAAGTAAAGTATAAAGAATGTATCAATTCAATATTTCGGGTCAAAATTGGGTGTGACAACATGCACATACTAAACATGATATTTGTCCTACTCTTCGTTAATTAGAGTAAGGATTTGAGAAAAATATAATCCACCTGCTTATAACTTTGATACATAACACAAAATGGAATAAATAATAACAGAAAATTTTTTCCAACAAAAGGAAAGTTCAATTAGGGAATAAAACGGAACGATCCATAATTGACTCGTTTTACAAAATAAGTTATTTCATAACATCAAAATATACGTACAAGTTATCCAATATATATATATATATATATATATATATATATATATATATATATATATATATATATATATATATATAAACATAAATAACAAAAGCGTTTCCCCCGACTCTCGTGTTACGTATCAGAGCAGACACCAAAGATCTAAGCAAAATGAAGATCTAACTCTTCCACTTGCCTCCACGCCTCTACAGCGACTAATCTGCACTATGCCATAAAAAGCATATTCCAGCAGAAGGGTGAGAAATAACAACTATATCAAGATTGCATAATCATATGTAAACATATAATTCACATATATCACTTAACTCACCCACACACCACATGCTAACACATATAGAATACCAAGATATCATAAATTCATATACACAAGTTATAATATATATATATATCTAAACATCCCAAGAAGCACAGACACAAGAAACAACAAAGGGGTGAGAACTACATTCAATAATTAACGGTGTAAAATACATGTTAAGGAGTATAAATCAAGCAATCACACATAATGTGTCCACATTCACGACACACTTGTCACTTTCAATTATAATCCAACAAAGACATAATAATGCAATGTGACTCAATGACACAATGCAATGCAAGTGGTACCACACAACATGGTTCATTCAATTGAACCCGATTCATAATAGAATCTGGATAAATCACATACACTCCACTGAGCAATGATTTATCTCCATACAACTCCACATTGGAGTCCGAACAAATCACATACACTCCCACTGAGCAATGATTTATCTCCATCACAACTCCACATTGGAGTTCGGACAATACTAGGCACCCATCATGGATTCCCACCTAGCTATCTCCACCAGACACATCATGAAATGCACGACACAAATGATGCACAAAAACATAAGTATAATAACAACTATACCTATTCACGATCCCCTTGATCACACGTGAGATACATACTCACAGTAATACACAATAGTATTACCACAACTGTTCAATCAATTCAACATAACACAAACATAACAAGAATTATGCACAAAACATATGTATAACAATCAGTTATACATTTACACGATCCTCCTGATCACACGTGAGATACATACTCACCGTAATACACAATAGTATTACCATACATGTCCAATTAATTCATCATAATACACACAATTAAGGAGGATACCTCACGAGGCCTTAATTAGTCAATTATCTAATTAATCCTTCCAAATTCCATTTTTAACCATTTTTACCACCATTCCTAAATTCATCAAGTTCTGACACCTATCCCAACCTCAGACCAAAACGAAACCGCATCTGACGCGAAATCGGGAAAGAAATCGCGAAATGGCAAAATTCTCCCCTCTCGCTGGTCATACGTGTATTGTCCACACCCATACGCGTATTGCCCAATTCTACCGTTTGCCATACGCGTATTGCCCAGAGGGTTACGCGTACGGGCAGAAGCTAATTCTCTTAAAAATTCCATCTTGATTCCATTTTAATTCCATTACGCATAGTACCTACTTCTTTACGCGTAATGCCTTACCCCTTACGCGTACCATTATGTGTTTCAACAGAGGGCCGTGTAAAAATGGGTTCCATTACGCGTAACGCCCTCGTACCGCCCTTGACATACGCGTATTACCTTGCCCATTACGCGTATGGGCATCGAACACCCAGAATTTTCCTATTTTCACACCAGTCCAAAGTCTGATCAATTCTAGCACCCAAATTTACAACCACATTCTATAGCAAGATTCAACATCATATATATATCCTAAAAGCTCCACATTTATATGGCTAGAGCATAACACACGACAAAATACCGACCGCACGCATTTTACGCGATAAGAAAATCCGACAGCACGACTATTTCTCAAAAACATGAATTAATTCAATCATATTTTATCCTCCAAACCATTTTTAGTAGAAAAAATATCTCATTAGTTTTCCAACACTTCGAACGGGGGTCAAAACGGACTTACGGATCAAAAGATATGGATTTTTGAAGTTTTTCCAAAAACCAGAAAAATGGGCTGCAACAGCCACGGGTTTTGAGCAATTTTACCTTAAAATCTCATATAAACATCACTATAATACAAATTAAATACATAGCAACCTATATCTATCATGTATCAACAATTAAGAACCTTAAAACATGATTTCCAACACAAAAGTTTTGGATCCAAATCTCAAAATCTCAACATATCAAATGTTGTAATTTTCCATCAAAATCAACCAAACATGTGAAAACATACAAGTAAGCATTTCCCACTAATTCATAACCTCACCCGACTATACTACGCGATTTATACCGAGTTTCAACCGTGAAAACAACGATTTCCACTCAATTTACCATTTCTATCAAATGTTAAAATCCTAACATTTTCAACCAAAATCAAACCAAACAAACACATACATAAACATATACAATCGAAATATAATCGAAACTTCTCACCCTTACCCGATTAATCGAAGATCAGGCTTTGATTTGATCGATTCCTCTTCTTCCCCTTCTTCTCTCTTTTCTTTCTCTTCTTTCTCTTTTCTCCTCTTTTTCTCTCTATTTCTCTCTCTTTCCCTTTTTATAGCCAAATATCTACTTTTATAAAAATATCTAACCCCTCAAAAGACTATTTTACCCCTTTGCTCAAATATCTCCCAAACGCTCTCAAAATGCGATAAAACATAAACAGCGATGCAAAATATATCAGGAATTAAAAGTTAATAAGAAAATATTATCAATTGCAATTATTTTATCTATTTGAGAAATTATCCAATTAACAGGTAAAACTCATTTAATTTACACAATTCACAAAATTTCACATAAATAAATTAAATAAATACAGTTAACCAAATTGGGGCGTTACAACTCTCTCCCACTTAGACATTTTCGTCCTCGAAAATATAACTGAGATGAACAACTTCTAGAAACGACTCTCGCATCCGACTAACCAACTAACATGCCAACACTAGGCACACCGCGAATAACACAAACTGACAAACCACCTTGCTAACAGCAACTACAACAACGATAAGGTGCAATGGTCATACAATGCACTTGACGACTAACTCACGACTCAAAGAATACCCAAGTTACGAACACCCATAGGTTCACTCTAGAACTAGAACACAACAAGATCGTTACCTACACCATAGGTAACATTCCCCTAATTCCCCACATAGGAATTAGCTACTCGTACTCGAACCATCACGATGGAAACGAGGCAACAACAAAAACAAGAACATAAAGTTCCACGACACAATATTATTACAACACTGCTACAATTCACCAATCGAACATATAACCAAAACATCCATCTACATAGTAGTCCATGAATAATATTTGAACCTTTCACCTAACACTTCCATTCTGAAACGTCCAATGGTCTCATCATTTCTATATGTTCCAATGTTCAACCTATTAACTCTTACAAGTCACACACGCATATACAAAATGTGTCACCTCACGCTTTCGATGCACACTCTGATTACTCGCAACAATCAAATCTACCAATTTCATATCCAACTTCTGACTCTCTCTAATATTCACCAGAAAAAATCATAGTTCATTTCTAATATACCCAACCTCACACTCTACTATGTTATCTTACACCCCAGACACAAGTCTCTGAACTGCTCAAATAATTCTAATCCTCTGACCATCAAAACAGACATGTATAAAAACTTTCGACTTAACTCATCAGGCACGACATTAACTTCACCAATAGGATAATTCCAGCTAAAGTCATAACTCATCAGGAAATCCAACTATCCTCGTTGTCTCATACTCTATTATTTCCAACCAAACAGGTACTCAATATTCTTGTGATTACTAAACACTTCGAACTCAAAACCATACAAATAATACCTCCAGATTCTCAACACAAAAGTAACCGCAGCCATCTTGAAATCATGAATCCTCAATTGTCGTAAAGCATAAGCCACGAATTTACCATCTTGCATCAACACACTGATTAAACTCATCATAGACGCAGCCCAATACCTCACAAACGGTTTATCAGGATCACGCAGAATAAAAACTGGAGCCGTAGACAAATTCTACTTTAGCCTCTCAAACTTTCCTCACAATGAACATCCAAAGCAAACGACTTACCCTTTGCAAGTCAACTGAAGTAACAAAAATGCTAACTTGGAAAAGCCTCCCATAACCTCCGGTAATAACCAACTAAAGTCCAAAAAGCTTCTAATCACCTTAACCGACTTCGGAGCCTCTCATTGTAGAACGACATCTACTTCCGATGGATCCATAACAATACCATCATCAGAAATAACATATCCAAGAAAACTAACCTTTTTCAACCAAAATTATCACTTGAATAATTTAACATAAAAATTCGTTTCTTTTCAACACCTGCAACTCGATTCTCAAACACCCTACATACTCTCCTTCTGATTTTATAATAGATCAGAATATCCCTAATGAACACCACTCCGAACTTATCCAATTAAATATGGAAGATACGATTCATATACTCTGCAAACATAACAAACATCTTGGTCTCGTCGCTTAAGAGTTTTTCTACTTACTTAGTAGATATAAACCTCAACTATTCACCTTCGTCCATTTTAAGTTCACTCTCTACTCTCTGAGGAGCAACCATCAATAATACCCGATCGTTCTTCCTCAGAGACATCCCGACTTGACCAACATACCAAAGCCTCTAATCCGCCTTATCTTCCAATATAAGAATCTTCATCGACTCATCAAAACAATCTGTAATCATTTTCTTAATTCCAAATAATTCATTGCACACACTATCAAAGTCGAAAAGACACGTCTATTCCATCTAACATAATTCTGTCTACTATCAACAAGATATTAAGGGTGATCAGTTCCTTAATTTGTCAATAGACAGCCGACAATCATGATGGGGCATAGACCATCTTTACCAGACCATAATAGCATTTCTTGCATCTTGTGCATAAAACTACCTAAGACACAAATCCTTAGTCGACATAAACCTCACCTCCGCATTCCCTCTGGAATCGGGAACAACCCTGTCAAAACAACACGTATAATCTCGCAAACAACGACACACTAAACCAACGCTCCACAACTGAAGCAACTTGGAGAAGCACCAGCTTCTCCCCCACTTATCTCATTCTCAATCCTGAAGACAAAGGATTAGAAAACCAGAAAGCACTGACAGTGTTTCACACACATATCACGTACTGAGGACCAAACAACATCGACAATATTCAACTGTCATGCCACTCCGACTCACAACTTGGCCGGACCGACCGACCTACTCTGATACCAATTGTAACACCCCAATTCCCATCTAGCGGATAAATAATACATAATTAAATCAGAGTGAATAAAATTTTTTTCGACAGAAATAGGGATGCCACATTTGAGAAAAACATAATCCACCTGCTTATAACTTTGATACATAACACAAAATGGAATAAATAATAACAGGAAACTTTTTCCAACAAAAGGAAAGTTCAATTAGGGAATAAAGCGGAACGATCCATAATTGACTCGTTTTACAAAATAAGTTGTTTCATAACATCAAAATATACGTACAAGTTATCCAATATATATATATATATATATATATATATATATATATATATATATATATATATATATATATATAAAACAAAAGCGTTTCCCCCGACTCCCATGTTACGTATCAGAGCAGACACCAAAGATCTAAGCAAAATGAAGATCTAACTCTTCCACTTGCCTCCACGCCTCTACAGCGGCTAATCTGCACTATGCCATAAAAAGCATATTCCAGCAGAAAGGTGAGAAATAACAACTATATCAAGCTTGCATAATCATATGTAAACATATAATTCACATATATCAATCAACTCACCCACACACCACATGCTAACACATATAGCATACCAAGATATCATAAATTCATATACACAAGTTATGATATATATCTGTACTTCCCAAGAAGCACAGACACAAGAAACAACAAAGGGGTGAGAACTACATTCAATAATTAACGGTGTAAAATACATGTTAAGGAGTAAAAATCAAGCAATCACACATAATGTGTCCACATTCACGACACACTTGTCACTTTCAATTATAATCCAACAAAGACATAATAATGCAATGTGACTCAATGACACAATGCAATGCAAGTGGTACCACACAACATGGTTCATTCAATTGAACCCGATTCATAATAGAATATGGATAAATCACATACACTCCACTGAGCAATGATTTATCTCCATACAACTCCACATTGGAGTCCGGACAAATCACATACACTCCCACTGAGCAATGATTTATCTCCATCACAACTCCACATTGGAGTCCAGACAATACTAGGCATCCATCATGGATTCCCACCTAGCTGTCTCCACCAGACACATCATGAAATGCATGACACAAATGATGCACAAAAACATAAGTATAATAACAACTATACCTCTTCACGATCCCATTGATCACACGTGAGATACATACCCACCGTAATACAGAATAGTATTACCACAACTGTTCAATCAATTCAACATAACACATACATAACAAGAATTATGCACAAAACACATGTATAACAATCAGTTATACATTTACACGATCCTCCTGATCACACGTGAGATACATACTCACCGTAATACACAATAGTATTACCATACCTGTCCAATCAATTCATCATAATACACACAATTAAGGAGGATACCTCACGAGGCCTTAATTAGTCAATTATCTAATTAATCCATCCAAATTCCATTTTTAACCATTTTTACTACCATTCCTAAATTCAATAAGTTCTGACACCTATCCCAACCTCTCAGACCAAAACGAAACTGCATCGGACGCGAAATCGGGAAAGAAATCGCAAAACGGCAAAATTCTCCCCTCTCGCTGGTCATACGCGTATTGCCCACACCCATACGCGTATTGCCCAATTCTACCGCTTGCCATACGTGTATTGCCCAGAGGGTTACGCGTACGGGCAGAAGCTGATTCTCTCAAAAATTCCATCTTGATTCCATTTTAATTCCATTACGCGTTGTACCTACTTCCTTACGCGTAATGCCTTGCCCCTTACGCGTACCATTACGTGTTTCAACAGAGGGCCATGTAAAAATGGGTTCCATTACGCGTAACTCCCTCGTACCGCCCTTGCCATAAGCGTATTACCTTGCCCATTACGCGTATGGGCAGCGAACACCCAGAATTTTTCTATTTCCACACCAGTCCAAATTCTGATCAATTCTAGCACCCAAATTTACAACCACATTCTATAGCAAGATTCAACATCATATAAATATCCTAAAAGCTCCATATTTATATGGCTATAGCATAACACACGACAAAATACCGAACGCACGCATTTTACACGATAAAAAAATCCGACAGCACGACTATTTCTCAAAAACACGAATTAATTAAATCATCTTTTACCCTCCAAACCATTTTTAGTAGAAAGAATATCTCATTAGCTTTCTAACACTTCGAACGGGGGTCAAAACGGACTTACGGATCAAAAGATGTGGATTTTTGAAGTTTTTCCAAAAACCAGAAAAATGTCCTGCAACAGCTACGGGTTTTGAGCAATTTTACCTTAAAATCTCATCTAAACATCACTATAATACAAATTAAATACATAGCAACCTATATCTATCATGTATCAACAATTAGGAACCTTAAAACATGATTTCCAACACAAGTTTTGGATCCGAATCTCAAAATCTCAACATATCAAATGTTGTAATTTTCCATCAAAATCAACCAAACATGTGAAAACATACAAGTAAGCATTTTCCACTAATTCTTAACCTCATCCGACTATACTACGCGATTTATACCGAGTTTTAACCGTGAAAACAACGATTTCCACTCAATTTACCATTTCTATCAAATGTTAAAATCCTAACATTTTCAACCAAAATCAAACCAAACAAACACATACATAAACATATACAATCGAAATATAATCGGAACTTCTCACCCTTACCCGATTAATCGAAGATCAAGCTTTGATTTGATCGATTCCTCTTCTTCCCCTTCTTCTCTCTTTTCTTTCTCTTCGTTCTCTTCTTTCTCTTTTCTCTTCCTTTTCTCTCTATTTCTCTCTTTTTCCCTTTTTATAACAAAATATCTACTTTTATAAAAATATCTAACCCCTCAAAAGACTATTTTACCCATTTGCTCAAATATCTCTCAAACGCTCTCAAAATGCGATAAAACATAAACAACGATGCAAAATATATCAGGAATTAAAAGTTAATTGTTGCGGCCGGCTAAAAATTTTCGAGTCGCCATCATATATTTTAAGGAAAATAATGATAAACCTAATATCTTAATCCTAAGGTAGAGATTCCTACAGTTCGGGAGTCGGTTAAGTGAAGGGAAGGTGTTAGGCACCCCTCACTTCCATTGTTCTCAATGGGATCCACCTTTGAATTTAGGGTATACTTGTTTGTCTAAGTTATAGGAAAACCTAAGTTTTTTATTAATTATACTCGCTAGGGTTGGTTTGCAACCCTGTGCCTACGTACCCTCAATTTGAAGGATCAAAGTAACTGTAGTTCACCTCCCCTATTCCTACCCCCTAATCCTATTCCTAATCCTAAAACCTAACCCTAAACCCCAATCCACTATTTATACTCTTGGATAAAGAGTTACATCCCTTAAATCTAGTGTTTATACTCCTAGATGAAGAGTTCTATCCCTTAAATCCCTAACCATTATTTTGACTCTCGGAGGAAGAGTTTTATCCCTTAATCCTTTTATTTATACTCTCGGATATCAAGAGTGATATCCCTAAATCCTTATCCCCTATCCCTTATTTAGGCTCTCGGACCAAGAGCTTTATCCCTTAATCCTTTTATTTATACTCTCGGATATCAATCGTTCTATCCCTTATCCCATCCTTTATTTAGGCTCTCGGACCAAGAGCTTTATCCCAAGTTAAAATCCCTTAAAGAAAAATTCCTTAAATATCCTTTAGAAAGCAAATTTCTAATCTTCACAGAAAAAAGAAATAAAAAGTTAAACATGTCATTATGATAAAAAAAAAATTTATATTCAGATTAATCCAAATAAAAGAATAATATCTAAATTCCAAATAATCCCTAAAAAATATTTATATCCCAAAAGTAAAGTTAAATAAAAATTCAGTTTATTTTTATCCCAACCCTACATTTTATAAAAAGTAAATTTCTTGAAATAAATCCTAAGTATAGATTTTATAAAAAATTAACCTAAATATATAAACCCTTCATAAAAAATATAAAAGAAAGTAATTATTTATTTTAATATTAAAATCCTTAAAATCCTATTTCCTAAACCTTACTTATTAAAAAAAACAAAACTCTAAGTGAAAATTAATTAACAAATTAAATTAAGTAATTAATTTAATTGTTAAAAAGAAACTAAAAATTAAAACCTATTTTAACAATTTAAATTAAGTAATTAATTTAATTGTTAAAAAAAACTAAAAAATTAAAACCTATTTTAACAATTTAAATTAAGTAATTAATTTAATTGTTAAAAAAACTAAAAAATTAAAACCTATTTTAACAACTTAAATTAAGTAATTAATTTAATTGTTAACAAAACTAAAAAATTAAAACCTATTGTAACAACTTAAATTAAGTAATTAATTTAATTGTTAAAAAAACTAAAATGATTTTTAATCCCTTAAACATCTCTTAGCATTTTTATTCCAAATTAAAAATTCCTAAGAAAAATGATTTGATTCCAATTATCTTTTTAAAGTAAATTATAATAAGAATTTCTAAATAAACAAACCAATTTTAAAACCCAAAATTATTAAAAATAAATTTATAACAAACATAAATAAACCCACATTAAAAAAAAATAAATAATTATTATAAATCCAAAATTATAAGAAATTTAAGTAAATTTTAATCGTATACAAAAAGCAAAATTAAATATATTCAAGTCAGATTAATCATATACACCAATACATGATTGATAAAGAACAAAACCCACAATAATTAAGTCAGAATCCAAATTGCAATCCAAACAATAATTCAAGTGTAATTATATACGATTGATAAACAACGGTTTAGAGATACCAACCTAAAACGCGGTGACCCATTTAAGCTGTTTCCCCCTCCCTTTTCCCTTCCCTTTGTGCCCTTTCCCCTTCTTTTCCCTTTGTGGCTTTTTCCCTTCTTTGCCTTTTCCTCTTGGTGGTGATTTCCTTGTATCCTTGTGTGAGATCTCTTTTCCTTTCCTTTTCCCTTTTGACTCGGAGGGATGTTGAAGGTTTAGGGTTGTTGAAGGTTTAGGGTTTTATTGTTGAGGGTTTAGGGTTTGATTGTTGTTGTTCTTAGATATGAAGAACAACAACTGTTGGATAGTTTTTTTTTTTGTAAATTCTGGATCCTCCCTCCCCTTTTAGTGTTGTTGTTCTTCAATGTGAAGAACAACAACCTTTTTTTATACTGATTATTGTGAATTTGTGGGTGAGTTAAAATGTGGAAAATAGAGTCTATTTATAGATGAAAAATTAGGCCAGACATTGAATAAAATTTTCAATTTAGGAAGGTTTTAATCTGACCTGATTTTCCTCTATTTCTTGGAGCCCAAGCAAATGAATCTGGATGGATTCATGGCTTGGTGAATTTAAATTAAAAAATATTAATATTTTAAATAAAAGAAATATCCTAATAATGATAAGTAGAAAAAAAGATTTGATTGATTTTTATTTTTATTTTTATGATTTTTGAGATTTTTCCCATAAAATATTGATTTTAATGAAAAAATCATATTTTTAAAATTGCATTAAATACAAATACGAATATTAAAAAATGATATTTTTGTGATTTTTTATTAAAAATAAAAATAGAAAAAAAAAAAGCTAGTAGTAAAGATAAAACAAATACAACATTAAAAATGAAAAAGGTGGGATTCGAACTCACAACCTCTCCGTCTTGTAACTCCCTATACTCCCCTTGCTACCAACTGTACCATTTTATTTATTCAAAATAAAACAACATTAGCGGGTATTTTAATAATAATTCAATGATAATATTAATATTAATAATAATATTAATATTAACATTAATCCTCTAATAACCCCACTATGACCCTAGTATAATTCGATTAAAAATTAATATGACCCTAATTAATCCCTATATATTAAAATAAAAATAATAGTAATCTAACCCTATTTAACTCATAATGCCATCATAATTTATTCTACCCTTGCTATTAAAATAAATAAACCCCTCAATACAAAAAACAAAAAAAGAATAGACGGGTGGTCAAAATTTGGGGTACGACAGATGCCCCTATTTAATCGTCTTCGAATCAGAAAGAGGATGTTGATGAGTCTTCCTCTTTTGTTGCGGAGACGATTAAATATAAGAAGGACCCTAATTTTGACCGCAGAGTCCGGTAGGTACTACGCTGATCATCCTAAGATCCCAAGTAATAAACCCTTGACGAAATACCCAATTGAACCCCTTGAAAAACTTTTTAGATAAAAAATCTCTGGCTAGAAATTTTGTAGAACCCCTGATAAATCCTTTGATGAAAAATCCAATAAACCCCCTTGAAATTTAAATAAAAATCCCTTGACAAATCCCCTAAAAAAAATCCCTTGGTGAAACCCCTTGAGTAACAATCCACATGAAATCCCTAATGGTGATTATGAACCCTATGCATGTATGCATGTTTGCGTATATGAGTGCATGTTAGATGCTAGAGCGTAGCGACATGACTGATGCATGACTTGGGTTGACGCCTCTTTTATGATATGCAATGCATGTGTTTGTATGTAAAAACTTTTCATAACTTCCTGACTCCCTGACCCTTGAAACTTTGATAATTATAGTAAGCCATGATACCCTTGATTCCTGTGACGTGTCATTAAAGAACCTCTCATGTTGGTTAGATTGTAACGTATATTCCTGTCAGTGTATAGACCCTATATCCCGCTTTGGAAGAATATGATCCCTTTGATGATTCCAAAAACCGAAGTAAAATCCATTTTCCCTTTTCAAAGCTTTTATTTATACCTGATATTTCAATGCATTATTTCACAATTAATCGATACCTTGTAATCAAGCAGACTAATTTAGGAGACGAAGAAATGTATTTGAAAAAAGCAAATTTATTGAGAATTGGCCCGAAAGTGGGCAATGATAAGTAAGGAGGGTAATTCTCATAAGGAGATATTACCGTAAATCCAGAAAAATGTAAAATGGCAATAAGAAAAAAAATTTATTTATGTCCCTATTAAATTTAACACCAGCTAATATCCCTAAGACTCCAAGATCACGACACCTTGCTTCGGAAGATGACAGCTGGAATGATCGCTCCCTTCTGAATTCCTGTTACGGGGTGACTTGAGTGTTTTCAGTCATATGCCTTTTGGATATCCCTAACTTTTGCCTGGACCGCTCTTTTTAGAGTCTTAGTCCACCGGGATGATATACTATTTTTTTGACAAAGCCGCCCTTTAGGGTTTTCGACCTGTCAGGTATCATTTTTATCCAAGTCCCTAATTTTTGCCTGGATCGCTCTTTCGAGTTTTCAATCCACCGGGACGCCCTAATTTTTGCCTAAGTCGCCCTTTAGAGTTTTCGGCTTAGCGGGCTTTTATCCTCTTTTTCTAGGCATAGTATTTTTTGACCGAATCGGAGTTCACTGGTCGTGGTAAACCCTCTCCATCCATGGTTGTTAATGTTAGTGCTCCGCCAGAGGAGGCACTTTTCATGACATGTGGCCCTTCATAGGGTGAGGTCCATTTGACGTGGTGGTCTTTATGGATGGGTAATATTTTTCTTAACCCCAAGTCTCCCTCTTCGCGTAGGCGAGAACAAATTTCTTTGTCAAATGCTCTCTTAATTCCCCGTGGATATAACTGCCCACAACCACATGTTTCCCTTATACGAGGTTTAGCTGATCGAGTTTAGTTTGCACCCATTCTACCTTATCCCGATTAGCTTCCTTTATGATCCTAAATTCCGATTGATAGCCCCTACAAATATATAAGTTTCCCTCGAGATCCAGGTCCAGGTCCTTCATAGGAGTCCGAAGTTTCATAATCCATAGGATTCTCAAATATTGTTAAGTACATTATGTATGGTCTCCTTGGGACTGGTGGCACTAATATAGGCTGCTTTTGCAAATATTCCTTGATCCAATCGAAATCCTTTTGACAATCTTCATTCCATTCAATGATTTGGTCCTTTTCTGATTAGTTTAAAGATTGGCTCATAAGTAGCTGCAAGGTGGGAGATATCTCCCCAAAAATCCATGAACTTCCTTTTTTATCCTTGGAGCTGGCATCCCTTGAACGACTTTCATTTTGTCCTTTATTCCCCTTTGACTGATCATGGACCCTAGTATTTTTCCATATTTGATTCCATGAGTACACCTTGTGGGCTTTAGTCGTAACTTGAATTTCCTTAACTGATCCAACAACTTTGCAAGTTAGTTATGTGATCTTCTTCCTTTTGTGACTTGGTAATCGTATCACCCATATCAACCTCTATCTCCTTATGCCCCATATTACCATAGTCCTTTGGTAAGTTACTCCTACGTTCTTTAACCCAACCGGCATGACCTTGTGACAAAAAGTCGAATTGCTTCTTGACTTCTTCCCTGATCTGGAGGGTCATATCTGATCTAGTCTTCCTCAGCTTTTGCTTAATTGGCGTGCATTCTAGTTTGAGTAGTGGTTTGTGCTCGACGGTGCTTGTATCAAGCCCTGGCATATCTTGGTATGACCATGCAAACACGTCAAAGTATACTTGCAATAGCTCGGTCAGTCTTTCCTTTATATCCTTATCCGGAGAAGCACGACTTTGACCTCTTTCCTATCTTCCTCAGTTCCCAGATTGATCACATCCACTGGTTCCTGATGAGGTTGTATTTCCTTGTCCTCTTGCCTCAACAGTCTGGCTAACTCTTCGGGAAGCTCACACTCGTCCTCATCACCCTCTTCCGCTTGGTTAATCGGTAATTCGGAGTCATTCAAGATTATAGCGGTGTCATTTTTACTAGGTCCATTTTTAAATTTGCATGAGGAAGATTTTTTTTTTTTTGGAATGAAGTGCTAGACATGAAAATATCGAAAGAAGGTATATTGCCATTTTGAATAAACAGAAAATGAAAGAAAAAGATCTTGATTGAAAACAAAATGCAATTTTATTGATAGAAATAAATCCAATGAAATAACAGGTGGCCCTACAAAGCTTTGTCCACTTGACTTGGGCATAACAAGGGACTTATTATTATTTTAAGGAAAAAGTAAATTACTTCGAAACAAAAATCGTCTCAGAAATCCCGATGGTTCTCCAATTGTTGAAATTAGGCATTCCTTTCTTCCTCTTCCATTGCAGCCATATGGTCCCCAATTCCAAATCCCACGCCATGGAAATTGCCTTCTAATCCTTCATTAGCCAGTTTGTAACCCAGCCCAAACAAGTCCTTCTCCTCAGGTGACTCCCATTGTTTTCCCCAGTTTGTTAGGTCTTCCTTATTAATAAGGAATTCATCCCCCATCACTTCCATGGTGTTGACTGTTGCCCCAATGTGCCCCAGTAATGCATTATCTCTCCGATTTGGATCTTCAGGGTCTACAACACTGACATCATTTCCCTTTGAGTTGTTTTCGGGGTACCCCTTATTATTATGTTGGTCGGAGGTTGACTGCCCAATCTTTCCTGTCTTTAAACCGTTCTCAATCCTCTCTCCAATGATAACCAAGTCAGTGAATCCCGTTGAGACTGCCCCAATCATCCTTTCATAGTATAGTCCTTGCAGAGTTCCCATGAATGTATCTACTAGCTCGCTTTCCCGCAATGGAGGTTGAACACGAGAGGCTAGCTCCCTCCATCTCTGGGCATACTCCTTAAAAGATTCGTTCCCTTTTTGAGACATGTTTTGTAATTGTATGCGATTAGGGGCCATGTCTACATTATATTGGTATTGCCTTATAAAGACACTTGCCAGATCCTCCCAGTTCTTGATGTGAGTTCTTTCCAGTTGTACATACCAGTCCAAGGATGCCCCACTAAGGCTGTCTTGGAAAACATGCATCATCAGCTTTTTATTTTTAGCATGCGCCCCCATCTTTCGAGAAAACATCCGGATGTGATTTTTAGGACAACTAACTCCTTTATACATCTCGAAGTTAGGTGTCTTGAACTTAGGAGGTATGACCACATCGGGCACCAGACACATTTCCAAGGCACCCACTCCAAGAACATTGAGTCCCTCCACGACCTTTAGCCTTTCCTCAAGTGCTTTGTACTTATCGTCAATCCCTCTCCTTTCCCTAACAGTGTTTCCTTTATTTTCAAGGGCCACTTGTCTCAGATTTTCACCCTCGTATGCGTAGTTCTCACGTGGAGTAGATCTGTAAGTAGTACGAGGTGCCCCATTGGAAATAGGTGGAGAGACGGTTCCCTCGAGAGGTTGGTCAACAGTTTTGTGCTTAGCAGTTTCAGTCTCCTCATGTTCCAGATCACGGACAAACCCTAGTAGGGGGTTATTGTCTTCAACATGGGAGGTAGGAGTATGAACCTTCCCTTGATGGCTTGACTTGGTTCTTCTGGCTATCAAACACTGGACGGCAAGTGTCAGTTGATCAATCTGGCTTTTCATTTCTTCCACGTTCTCCTTGACAGTATCCATTTCTCCTCTTAGAGTAACCATATCCTTCTCCATCTGATCCATAGCTTTCCTTTGGTACGCTCGAGTGCGAGGTCGGGAAGTCAGATTGTTATGCCTGAGACGAAGTTTAAAAAAAATGATTTTTTTTTTATTTTTCCTTATATTGAATGCATGTTGGTGATGTATGAATATGCATGATGTATGCTAAATAAATTTTTAAAATTTTTATTTGGGGGGAATTTCAAAATCCATTGTAGTCATAGATGACTATATCCAAAGGATGAAACCCATACACCTAGAATATCAAATCCAAATCCATTAGCCAATCCCAAATCCAAAATGCCTTATAACAATAATTCCTCGGGAACAACCCAAAACAATAATCCCAAGATGGAAGCTCCTGAACTTAAGAAGGCGTAAACTAAGTGGATGCCCCCAATGCCTTTTTCAAATGAGCTTTAAACTCCTCCAAGTATCCTTTCTTAAGCCCTTGCACTTCCCTATCCTCCTTGTATTGAGATGATGGATCTTCAAGGGGTACAACTGAGTTTTTTTTTTAAAGCTTGACCATTTTTCTTTTTATGTTTTTTTTTGTTGCTTTTTCTTTCCCTTTTTTTTTCACGCCCCTTGTAAGTTTTTTTTCCTTGTAAATCCAAGTATAGCGTAAGAGCTAGTTGAAAATCCTTGAAGGGGAAGTCACGTAGAGGAGGATTGTGCAAGAGTAGTTATGGCCTCTAGGGATGGCAATTTGGCCCATCCCCAGTGGGTACTCACAAAATTACCCACAACGGGTAGGGTAAAAACCCGCAAAAATGGGTACGGGTACGGGCTCGGGTAATTACCCACTTAAATAAGCGGGGATGGGTGCGGGGATGGGCACCTTAGTACCCAGCCCACCACATACCCGCACAATATATATTTATATATTTTAATTTATATTATTATATAAAAATAATTGTTTATAAAATTTATAAAAAAAAATTCAATTTTAAACTACTACATATTTAATATAAGTGATCATTTATTTCATAATTCAACAATACAAAATTTTAAAAACTTTTTAATATTTTTAAAAAGTTAAAATATTATGATATTTTATACTTGATATATTTATTTTTATTAGAAATGCGGGTAACGGGTACGGGTACGGGCACTTATATACCCATAGGGTACGGGGACGGGTGCCAATTTTGATACCCAAGCGGGTATGGGCTCGGGTACGGGGATTTTTTTCAACTGCGGGTATGGGGACGGGTACTATAGTACCCTACCCATACCCTGCCAATTGCCATCCCTAATGGCCTCTACCTTTCTAGGAGTCCCTAAGAGATCGAGGATCCTTCCATGCTTGTGTATAACCATCCCTTGGGAAGATTTGGCATTAAGTCTTAAAGGCCTTTGAGACTTTGTAAATCAGCACTTAGCATTCTGATGCGTAGGGTAACCCTTTTATTTGAATCAATCTTTCCCATATTCCTACAACACATCTTGAAATTCCCCACAAAAAAGCATATATGCAAAAAAAAATTTTAAATGCATGATGACATGGACACCTTGCTCTTTGGTTAAATGTTCTTTGGGTTAGGGTAAGGTGAAAATGCAAGCATGACCCTAACTAGGTAGGCTTCCTATAATAGGTTTAGATCTAAATCTTGTCTACCCCATCCCCTCACATGTAGGTTATAAAAATTTGGACAGCATAACGACCCCAACATGTTCAGACTATACCCTTGTTTTACCATGAGAAAGAGTAAGCCTTCTTACGGTAATCCTTCGAGATAAGTCTCATTTGGGGTAGGAGCCTAGTAACAACCCTTGAGGGTTGAATACATAGGGTCTCCATAGATTGGTGTGGGGTAGGTTAAAGATTCTCAGAGTCACGGTCCACATCCAAATCATTCCACTACGAGAGGGGCTAGCCCTTTCGTGAGGACGACTTTGGAAGGATCTACTCTGAGTGTGGCATCAATGCATTTTAGGGGACGATGTGTCCCCCGCAAAAACATTTCCGTTCCACTTTAGGTTCTAGGGTTATCCTCCAAGCTTTGGGTTTTAGCTTCACTCCTTGTTTTTATGTCCCAATCCCTTGCATGATAATACAAAAAACAAAATGTTAAATAAATAAATATATGAAATAAAAATAAATAAATAACAATAAAAAAAAAAAAAAAAACCAAAATAACATCCAAGAAAAACAAATCCCTAAATCCTAAGGCTATGATTAATTCTCGCTAGGAAGGAGTCCCCAGCAGAGTCGCCAGCTGTCGCGGCCGGCTAAAAATTTTTGAGTCGCCATCATATTTTTTAAGGAAAATAATGATAAACATAATATCTTAATCCTACGGTAGAGATTCCTACGGTTCGGGAGTCGGTTAAGTGAAGGGAAGGTGTTAGGCACCCCTCACTTCCATTGTACTCAATGGGATCCACCTTTGAATTTAGGGTATACTTGTTTGTCTAAGTTATAGGAAAACCTAAGTTTTCTATTAATTATACTCGCTAGGGTTGGTTTGCAACCCTATGCCTACGTACCCTCAATTTGAAGGATCAGAGTAACCGTAGTTCACCTCCCCTATTCCTACCCCCTAATCCTATTCCTAATCCTAAAACCTAACCCTAAACCCCAATCCACTATTTATACTCTTGGATAAAGAGTTCCATCCCTTAAATCTAGTGTTTATACTCCTAGATGAAGTGTTCTATCCCTTAAATCCCTTAAATCCCTATCCATTATTTAGACTCTCGGAGGAATAGTTTTATCCCTTAATCCTTTTATTTATACTCTCGGATATCAAGAGTGCTATCCCTAAATCCTTATCCCATATCCCTTATTTAGGCTCTCGGACCAAGAGCTTTATCCCTTAATCCTTTTATTTATACTCTCGGATATCAAGAGTTCTATCCCTTATCCCATCCTTTATTTAGGCTCTCGGACCAAGAGCTTTATCCCAAGTTAAAATCCCTTAAAGAAAAATTCCTTAAATATCCTTTAGAAAGCAAATTTCTAATCTTCACAGAAAAAATAAATAAAAAGTTAAACATGTCATTATGATAAAAAAAAACAAAATTTATATCCAGATTAATCCAAATAAAAGAATAATATCTAAATTCTAAATAATCCCTAAAAAAATATTTATATCCCAAAAGTAAAGTTAAATAAAAATTCAGTTTATTTTTATCCCAACCCTATATTTTATTAAAAGTAAATTCCTTGAAATAAATCCTAAGTATAGATTTTATAAAAAATTAACCTAAGTATATAAACCCTTCATAAAAAATATAAAAGAAAGTAATTATTTATTTTAATATTAAAATCCTTAAAATCCTATTTCCTAAACCTTACTTATTAAAAAAAAAAAAAAAACTCTAAGTTAAAATTAATTAACAAATAAAATTAAGTAATTAATTTAATTGTTAAAAAGAAACTAAAAATTAAAACCTATTTTAACAATTTAAATTAAGTAATTAATTTAATTGTTAAAAAAAACTAAAAAATTAAAACCTATTTTAACAATTTAAATTAAGTAATTAATTTAATTGTTAAAAAAACTAAAAAAATAAAACCTATTTTAACAACTTAAATTAAGTAATTAATTTAATTGTTAACAAAACTAAAAAATTAAAACCTATTTTAACAACTTAAATTAAGTAATTAATTTAATTGTTAAAAAAACTAAAATGATTTTTAATCCCTTAAACATCCCTTAGCATTTTTATTCCAAATTAAAAATTCCTAAGAAAAATGATTTGATTCCAATTATCTTTTTAAAGTAAATTATAATAATAATTTCCAAATAAACAAACCAATTTTAAAACCCAAAATTAGTAAAAATAAATTTATAACAAACATAAATAAACCCACATTAAAAAAAAAAAATTATTATAAATCCAAAATTATAAGAAACTTAAGTAAATTTTAATCGTATACAAAAAGCAAAATTAAATATATTCAAGTCAGATTAATCATATACACCAATACATGATTGATAAAGAACAAAACCCACAATAATTAAGTCAGAATCCAAACAATAATTCAAGTGTAATTATATACGATAGATAAACAACTGTTTAGAGATACCAACCTGAAATGTCGTGACCCATTTAAGCTGCTTCCCACTCCTTTTTCCCTTCCCTTTGTGCCCTTTCCCCTTCTTTTTTCTTTGTGGCTTTTTCCCTTCTTTGCCTTTTCCTCTTGGTGGTGATTTCCTTGTATCCTTGTGTGAGATCTCTTTTCCTTTCCTTTTCCCTGAGATCTCTTTTCCTTTCCTTTTTCCCTTTTGACTCAGAGGGATGTTGAAGGTTTAGGGTTGTTGAAGGTTTAGGGTTTTATTGTTGAGGGTTTAGGGTTTGATTGTTGTTGTTCTTAGATATGGAGAACAACAACTGTTGGATAGTTTTTTTTTTTTGTAAATTCTGGATCCTCCCTCCCCTTTTAGTGTTGTTGTTCTTCAATGTGAAGAACAACAACCTTTTTTTATACTGATTATTGTGAATTTGTGGGTGAGTTAAAATGTGGAAAATATAGTCTATTTATAGATGAAAAATTAGGTCAGACCTTGAATAAAATTTTCAGTTTAGGAAGGTTTTAATCTGACATGATTTTCCTCTATTTCTTGGAGCCCAAGCAAATGAATCTGGATGGATTCATGGCTTGGTGAATTTAAATTAAAAAAAAAAAATTTAAATAAAAGAAATATCCTAATAATGATAATGAGAAAAAAAAGATTTGATTGATTTTTATTTTTATTTTTATGATTTTTGAGATTTTTCCCATAAAATATTGATTTTAATGAAAAAATCATATTTTTAAAATTGCATTAAATAAAAATACGAAAATTAAAAAATAAATATTAAAAAATGATATTTTTGTGATTTTTTATTAAAAATAAAAATAGAAAAAAAAGCTAGTAGTAAAGATAAAACAAATACAACATTAAAAATGAAAAAGGTGGGATTCGAACTCACAACCTCTCCGTCTTGTAACTCCCTATACTCCCCTTGCTACCAACTATACCATTTTATTTATTCAAAATTAAACAACATTAGCGGGTATTTTAATAATAATTCAATGATAATATTAATATTAATAATAATATTAATATTAACATTAATCCTCTAATAACCCCACTATGACCCTAGTATAATTCGATTAAAAATTAATATGACCCTAATTAATCCCTACATATTAAAATAAAAATAATAGTAATCTAACCCTATTTAACTCATAACGCCATCATAATTTATTCTACCCCTGCTATTAAAATAAATAAACCCCTCAATACAAAAAACAAAAAAAAGAATAGACGGGTGGTCAAAATTTGGGGTACGACATTAATAAGAAAATATTATCAATTGCAATTATTTTATCTATCTGAGAAATTATCCAATTAACAGGTAAACTCATTTAATTTACACAATTCACAAAATTTCACAAAAATGAATTAAATAAATACGGTTAACCAAATCGGGGCGTTACAAAAGTTCCTTCTTCGACTTGCTTGATTTGTAATCCTAGGAAATACGTGAGCTCTCTCATAAGAGACATTTCAAATTCTCCCTGCATCAAACTTGCGAACTCTTAGCAAAGAGATTCGTTAGTAGAACCGAAAATAATATCATCTACATATATTTGAACTAAAAGAATATGTTTAGCTTTGCGTCTAATTTACAAAGTGATTACCACGATTGAATCCTTGTTTGAGTAAAATTCAACTCAATCGCTCATACCAAGATCTTGGAGCTTGTTTGAAAACATAGAGGGCTATTTTCAGACTAAAAACGTATTTAGGATTATTGTGGTCCTCAAACTAAAGAGGCTGAAAGACATATATCTCTTCATTTATATAGTCGTTAAGAAAAGAAGATTTAACATCCATTTGATAAAGCTTAAATTCAGGCAACAAGCGAATGCCAAAAGGAGTCTAATAGCTTCTAGACGAGGTATAGGAGCATAAGTTTCCTCGTAGTCTGTTCCTTCAGCTTGACTGTACCCTTTTCCACTAATCTTGCTTTATTTCTAGTAATTACACCATTTTCATCAATCTTGTTCCTAAATACCCATCTAATGCCAATGAGGGTTTTATCAACTAAATGCGGAACAAGGTCCGTAACGTTATTATGTTTAAATTGGGTATGGACTTCTTGCACAGAAAGTAACCATCCTTCGTCAAGTAAGGCATCAGATATCGATTTAGGTTCAATATGAGAAATGAACACATAGTAATTACAAAAATTATTGACCTGAGATCTAGTACTTACACCTCTTCTGATATCTCCTAGAATTTTATCTAATGGATGATCTTTTGCGATAGTTCAATCTTGGGGTAGCTAGTTCGAGGTCTCTTGTTTGTCATCCTCATGTATTCTTTCCTCATTTTCTTCATTAATGTTCTCATACTTTGATGAAGGAGGAGGATCCTCTTTGGGACTTTCGTCGTTGATCAAGTTCTCTGTTATCACACCTGAAATATCAAAACAAATACCTTTCCCCATCTTTTGGGGTGAAGACTCATCAAATAAAACATGAATAGATTATTCTACTAAAGCTTTTCTATGATTGTAAACTCTATAAGCTTTACTCGTAGATGAGTACCCTAAGAATATTCCTTCATCAGAATTAGCATCAAATTCACCAAGATTGTCCTTTCCATTATTTAGAATAAAACGTTTGCAATAAAAAACGTGAAAGTAAGAAATGTTTGGTTTCATACATTTAAGTAACACATAGGGTGTCTTCTCTAGGATAGGTTAAATGACCACCCTGTTTAAGACATGGCATGTGGTATTAATTGCATTCACCCAAAAGTACTTAGGTCAACTCATTTCACTTATCATAGTCCAAGCCAATTCTTATAAAACATGGTTTTAACGCTCAACAACACCATTTTTTTGTGGAGTTCTTGGACATGAAAAGTTATGGGCTATCCCATTTTCATTACAAAAGTTTTAAAATGATGGTTAAAAAATTCACCACTGTGATCACTACGGAGTGTGATAATTTTCAAACTAAAAACATTTTGGACAGCTTAGAAAAATTAACGAAAGCTTCAAAAGTTTCACCCTTATGGGTTAGAAATAATGTCCAAGTGAATATAGAGTAGACATAAATAATCACAAACCTGTAATAACTGCCCCCTAAACTTCTTATCCGCGAAGGGCCAAACAAGTCTAGGTGGAGAAACTCGAGTGGTTTTGATGTCAAAATAACATTTTTTCTTTTTAAACGTCACTCTCCTTTGCTTTACCATTTGGTAAGCATTATATAATTTGTATTTTTAAAATTTAATCTTAGGAAGACCAATCACTAGATTCTTGTAAGTTATTCTATTGATTAAGTCGAAATGCACGTGACTTAAATGTCTATGCCACAACCAAGAAGCTTCACCCTTGGCGACTAAGAACTTAGTTACATGCATTGAAGTATCATCTAGATCAAGCCTATAGAAATTATAAATCCTAGAACCCTTAACCACAAGGTCCTTACTTTTCTTATACTCAATTAAATAACTTAGAGTATCAAAACTGGTTGATGCTAAGTATGCTGTGTTTTTGCAAGACCAATCATGACAATGTTAAACACATTATCAAATACATTCTTCTCTATGTGCATCACATCAAGGTTGTGCCTTAACAATTTGTCCTTTTAGTATGAAAGATCCCAAAATATAATTTTTTTGGTCCAAATATGTTCATTTATAGGAAAGTAACCCAATAACAATAATAATATCACAATGCAAAATAAACTCAGCCAATACACTTTCATATCAAGCTAGAATACTAATACACTAAGATAACTTATCATTTTCCAGACTCTTCCTTGTTCCTTTTTACGAGACTCAACAAGTACTTATCAATGGGCAGATTTTCTTCACTGAAATAATACTCCACCTTCAAAATCAACATAAAAAGTTTACTAACTTATATGAACAATTAAGCCAATAACATAAAGCAAAGTTAATTATCTAACATAAGTAGAAAAAATGCCCAAACATAAATATCAAGATTGTGCTTTCATTAATACAGAACAATAAATAAAGAGTAATAACTAATAAGTAGTAGCGGTGCTCTGCTGTGTATATACTACAAATTAGTTTCTGTAGAGCTTTAAACATCACAATGCAAATTAGTTTTGATGAATTTGTTTGAATGTTTTAATCAGGATAAAACATCAAACACTTGGTGAGTTTTTTACTTGGTTTAATTGTAAAGTAGTTAGACAAATTAGCCATGTTGAACAGTTAGAAGATTTTAATAAAAAAATTGTAAAATCTGTAACACATGCAAGATAATTAATTAGCTATAAGCTTTCCATAAAATAAACATAACATGAAACTATTAAAAAGAAGAAATCCTATGGTTCCAAGCTTCTACCGGTTGCTACAATGGATGTCTTCAAAACTGATTTCTCCGATTGTTTTACGAAGAAACTTCTACTTGGTTGCTCCATTGGTTGTGGAATCGAGAGAGGGAAGACCCATCTACGAGGGAAATTGACAAGTCCAGCTTACTAATAATGAGAAATCAAATATGAAATTGACGAGTTCAGCTTACCAATAATGAGAAAGTCAAATGCAAGAAGGATGAAAGATGCAGGATGGTGGAGGATAAAGAACGGTTTGAGGGTTTTTCGGTAGATGATGAAGAATGATTTTAAGGAAGGTTTTTTTTTCTTTAAGGTTTGAGAGTTGAAGAATTAATTAGGGAATCAGTTTATTTTTGGTTTAAGTAATTTTATTATTTATTTAGTTTTCATTTATATATAATTTTTTGATTTGGTTTGTTTTACTTATTTTCTTTTTTTTATTTAGTTTTTATTTTATTAAGTTTTGATTAATATATAGTTTTTTATTTGAATTTTTTGTTATTTATTTATTTATTTAGTTTTATTTTATTTTATTTACTTAGTTTTTAGATTTCTATTTTGCTTTGATTTATATATAGTTTGCTGATTTGATTTATTTAGATTACTTTTTATTTATTTTAATATTTATTTGGTTTTGTTAATATTATATGTTTCAATTTATATAATGTTATAAATAATTAAAACAATAAAAAAAAAGCAAACTTATGGATGAGAATAATATAACAAACAAATATATAAATACACTATAGTATCAACCAACATCGCTATTATTATTAAAAAATCATTATTACTTTAAAAAAAGGGAGGAAAATGAAATTTGCGGAGGGAAAATGAAAATTTTTTTGCACCATCCTTATGGCGGTTCCAACCGACGCTACTATAAAAAAACAAACAAATATATAAATAAAGTATAACATCAAACACAACCACCACTATTATTAAAAAAAATTATAATTACTTAAAAAAAATTTAAAAAGGAGGAAAATAAAATTTATGGAGAGAAATGAAAATTTTGTCGCACCAACATTAATGTCTATTGGGATCACCGCTACAAAATAAATAAATCAACAATTATATTAGCATCGGCCAAAACCGTCACTAATATTTTAATATATGAATTTTAAAAAATAAAATAACTTAAATACATGAGTAACGTCTGTTAAAACCGACGTTATGATTGATAATTTAATTTAAAAAATTAGAACAAATGAATAAATCTATTAGCATCAGCTTCCAACAATATATACTCAACGCTAATAGCATCGGAGTCAAGGCTGAAATTAAAACATCTAAAAGTTTTATATAGAGTGATACGTTTTACTGTACAAACTAATTTTATAGAGATGAATTAGATTAAATAAAGTAATTTTCACGTATATTTTTGGATTCAACCTTAGAAAATAATTCGCAAATCAAAACAACTCATTTACCTAAAAAATGTGGCTTGTAAATAAGATAATATTTTGCCTATGTCATCAATAACTTTTACCTCTGTCATCATTATCTGATATCCTACATTAAATAGTATAATTCCATCAAAGAAAAACTTAGTCAAAGAAAGAAACTTTTTTAGAATAACTAGCTTATTCAAAAAAAATTCCAAAATATCTTTCATTTCAAACAAAATACCAAAATGGTCATGTTTTGACTACAAGAAGCATGGTGGCGCCATATGAGATGACGCCTCAGTCAAAATGCACATGTCATTCCATATGGCGCCTCAGTCAAAATTATTATGCCCTAATTTTTTTTCGTGCCAGAAGGGAGGCAGTTCATGTTCCTTTTTTTTTATTTTATTTTAATTTGGAAATTGATTAAATTAATGGTGCTACAATATTTCATGTGTCTATAAATGAGATTGTACCCTCATTTGTTACTCTACAACACTTCTCACCATTACCCTAATCTCTCCCCTTCCCAACACTTCTCACCATTACCCTAATCTCTCCCCTTCCCAACACTATGTCTGAGTGGTTAAATCGCCATCCATTGTCATCATCAGCACTGGAGGAACTGTTTCCAACATTTCCACTGATGAAAAGAAATGCCCTAGTTGCATTCTCAGCAACAAAGCCTTCGATGAAGATGATACTCTAGAACACGCAGACATTGGAACATTTGCATAGGGAACTTTATCGCTGAGTAGAAGGAGAATTTGAGGCAGGTGAAAAGATCAGGAAGATTGAGAGGCTGATTGAGCTGTCTAGTCCAAACGGAGTTACCCGAACTTGGAGAAAAGTGGAAAATGATGCTGGTGTCCTCATGATGATGTTAACACCAAAGAAAATTTGCTTGATGGTTGTAATATCCTAGATAAGTTGATTCGTTGAGTTGTTTTGTTTGGGTATGTTGTTGTTATTTTCTGATTCGGTATTAGGTTATGTCGTTGTTATTTGTTGATGTTTAACTATTAAGTTATGCTCTGTTATGTTATGTCGTTGTAATCACTTAGGTATGCTATCAATGAAATAAAATTTGTTGTTGTTATAAATAGACAAGTTTACAGTTAAAACTATGATGTTGTGCTAGAGCCCACATTTGGACACTTGGTACGATTGTGTCCCGGCTGGCGGCACAAACCACATAACCTCACCATTTTGTCTGCTGCATCCATCTCCGTTCAGATACGGGTGCTGTTAGGGCGACCCTTTTTATTTCTTTGCATCAAATCATTATGCCACACAATTTTGCCTTCGTATGGAGGCCAGTAGTCCTCCTTTGCTACCACTTGAAAGCTAGTGCCGTAGACATTACATAGAGTAATGACTTGGTGAAGAACAGAGAGATAGTTGGTTGGGTCAGCAGGGCCTTGGAACATATTGCTATAACATGGGAGCAAGGCATACGAAATGCCTGAAACTTTCCATAGTCACACCAACTCCTATCCAGTTCCACTCGGTAACATCCCCTAGGCCTTCCTTCATTGTGATCAATAGACTCTGCAACACTGAAGTGGCCTTTAGTACGGTCAAAGACCGTGAACACACGTGTGTTGGCCTTGACAGCTTCGTCCTTCATGAATGTCATTGAACTATTACTAAACAGCTGCCCAGATTGCAAGACCGAACCCCATTTTGTACGTCTGGTATCAAAGAGTGCACCAAGCCTAAAATATGTTGACCTCACCAAAGCGGTGATCGGTAGGTTTCGGATGCCCTTGAATACAGAGTTCATAGATTCAACGAGGTTTGTTGTCATGTGCCCCAATCGCTGCCCATTGTCGTATGCCCTTGTCCATTTCTCCCATTGAATATTATCAATCCATCTCAATGCATCTGCATTTGTCAGTCTGATCTCGTCACAGTAGTGTCTGAAGGTAGGCTCTGTTAGTGCATAGCCCGCGTTAGTAACCGTCTTCTTTAGCGCTTTGTCCTTAAACTCCCGCATGAAATTTTGATCGATGTGTCTAATGCAATACACATGGCTTGAGTGAGGATCCTGCCAACCGTTATCAAGATTGTTGTAAGCACTCTCGATTAAGGGGTGTCTATCGGAGATCAAACATAAGTTAAGTTGGGGAGCAACGTATTGTCGGAGATTTTTTTAGGAAAAAACTCCAACCTCCAGTAGTCTCCCCTTCAACTAGAGCGAAGGCGATAGAGAAAATGTTGTTGTTGCCATCCTGTGCCACGGCCATTAGTAGCGTGCCCTTATATTTTCCATACAACCATGTTCCATCAATTTGAATTATAGGTTTACAATACGCAAATCCTTTGATGCATGGTTCAAACGCCCAGAAGAGTCTGTGGAAAATGTCATTCACCATAGTGGAGATGCATCAAAGCGATCGGGTAAAACTGCAGTTCAGAATGCATCATGATATTCCGGTCGCTCCAACACGTTTGGGAGAGTGGCATCTACGTAGATTGGACACACAGTGGGCTGTGGGTCACTGGACGAACTTTGCAACAGAGATGTGTCAACATTGGGAGAATCGACACCAGCACATCTTATCCGACCCTATTGTGGAAGATGCTATACCAACTCAACAATATATGATTTGGTTTAGGTCTGTTACAACACCCCAACAATTCCTCTCTCAGCCGACGTATCTAATTGATCTGCGCCAACGTGCCTCTTCCTCACAGCCACATGCCCAGCCACATGCCCAGCCACATGCCCAGCCACATGCTCAACATCATACACCTTATTATACCCAACAACCAGGTATACCAACCGAATCAATCTTCCAAAGCCGCAACCCTATCATGTCACCAACTCAGTCACAACAAGAAGAGTCTTACCCCTACTGCCAACCCACCTACACTGACCCCACTAATGCCTATAGCTGTGACAACTCTTTCGAACCCACCCCAGCCCACCATAACCCCCCGCAAATGAACACACAATCGTCCTACAACCAACAAACACAATCATCATACAACCAACAAACCCACCCACTATTTGATTACCAAACCCCACATCAACCACTGGATTGGTACCAACACCCTTCAATGCAACATTTCGGCCAACCATACCATCTACAACCAACCCAACCCCCCTTACAAACTACGAAAACATGGGCATGCAACTGAATTACGGAAGCGCCGTTGGCGGCAACCCCCCGACTATTGGGGACAGATGCTTCAAAATTTGTCTGATACGCCGGGACCATCTCAACAGATGCCTCTTGTGCAGGTCAACATGCAAAGGCCAGAGACATCTCAACAAAATCGTGGTAGACCTAGACGTCGCGCAAGAGCCCCGACATATGAAACCGGTGGACGTTTAGATAGGCACAACCATTAAATTTTTGTTTACCATCCATTGTACTAATTTTTATTCTGAACATGGTTATATATTTTTGGCTACCCTTATTTTTTTTCATTAAATTTTTCAATTTCCAAATTAAGATAAAAAAAAAGTAAATGAACTGAGGCGCCATACCATATGGATTTACAACTAAGGCGCCATATGATTTGGCTTTTAGGGTTTATCCCTTAGCCTGAGGTATGGCGCCACCCTGTTAACTTTTTTTCAAACCACGTTATTTTTGTAATTTTTTTGAAATGTTAGTTTTTTTATTTTTTTTTAATAAATAAGTTATTCTAAAAAAAAATTCTCAAAGAAACCCCGACTAATAAGTTTATTTTATAAAAAATCAAGTACTATAATTCATACCAAAATTCAAGGATTCAACAAGTTGACCAATAAATTATATATTAAGTATTAAAAATGATGTTGGAATATGTTAGTAAATATTTGTTTTTGTTTTTATATAATAATATTATTGTGTGATGACATATTTTTATTTAATTATATTATTTATTTTTCAATTAAGAGTCTTTGAACTGTTTGTTTTGGTTTTTTTTAAAAGATTTTTATTGTGTAATATAATTTTGTGTAAAAAAATTTACAAAAGAAACTTTTCATAAAATCTTCAAATGAAAATTTGATTTGAATAGTTATTTTTTAAAATGTTATTTTAGATATTTCATCATTTTATTGAATTTTTTTTAATATTAAAATTTCTGAAACATCATTTAATTTTGAAGCTATTTCAAATAATTTTTCATAAAAACTATTTTTGAGATACAAGTTTTTGAAAAAATTATAATTTCGACTATGTTTTAATCTTCAATAATGTATATTTATATTATAGAATATTAAAGTTAATCTTTCAATTTAGAAAAAACAAATGTAAACAAATTTATAATATTTAAAAAAATAATTTTATAAAATCCATTTTTGAAAAGATAAAACAAACATGCCCTTTATTGATATAGTGAGAAATTAGAAATAACGGTAGTTAGATTTTTATTTTAGTAAATAATTAAATATTTTATTAATTAAAATAAGTTCAGTATTATGATACATTTTACAATAATAAAAATCTTAACTGCTAGGGTGATTGGAAATGTAGAATGGTTCCAAAAGTATTAAAATGCTATTGTGGTAGTTTTGGCTCCTAACATATTTGACCATGCTCCATTAAAAGTGGGGATGTCTCAACATTATCCCAAGAGGAGGTCTTTCTGTAAATTCCTCAATTGCATAACACAAGATTCATCTTTCTTGCAGGTGATATCCAAGGGAGTGTTATGTATAGGCTTTGGACCAAGCTTAAAAGGCTTTCATCCTATCCTGATTCCTCTTAACGGAAAATTCAGTGATATCCAAGGTTAGATTCAGCAAGCTAGGCAAAACCTCTTGAGGGCTAAAGATGGCCATATATTAGGTCAAGCAATGTACTGACCAAGTTATTCATCTTAATCAGCTTGAAGAAAATATCTTGATGCAAAAATCTAAAACCATTTGGCTTAAATTAGGAGATAGAAATAACTCCTATTTTCATGCTTTTGTTAAAGAGAGAATAAGCATCAGGGGATCTATGCTATGGCATCTTCGAAAGGAGAGCTGCTATGTAACCAAGTGGACATTGAAAAGGAAATCATAGAGTTCTACACTAGCCTGGTGGGAACAAATGCTACCGAGTTGAAAGAGTATTGATGTCCCAGCTATGAGAAGTGGTAAAAATCTATCTATTGATCTTGCCCCCAACTCATTAGGCCTATTGAGGAAAAGGAAATTTGGCCTGCTTTGTCTAGTATTGGGAATTCTAAGGCACCGGGGATGGATGGTTTCAACTCCTTTTTCTTCAAATCAACCGGGCCAGTTGTCAAGAATGATGTTATTGATGCAATATTAGAATTCTTTAACAACTGCAATATGTTCAAAACCTTTAATTGTTCCTTTGTTACTTTGATTCCTAATTCTCATGAAGCTACCACCAATAAAGACTTGAGACCCATCTCCTGCTGCAGTATTATTTACAAGATGATATCAAAAGTTCTCACAACCAGATTAGGAGGGGTTATTAGCTCGATCATAGATGATAACCAATACGCGTTTATTCGTGGTAGAGTTATTCATGATAATATCATGATGGCTCAAGAGTTGGTCAGAGGCTACAATAAAAGGAATGTTTCCCCTAGATGTATGGTTCAAATGGACATACAAAAGGTGTATGATACAGTTGAGTGGAAGTCCTTTAATCATATGGTAGAATTTGGTTTCCCTCAAAGATTTATCAGCTGGATTTTGGCTTGTGTGACAATTGTGTCCTATAGGTTCTCTATTAATGGTGCTCCTTCTAAAACCCTTAAAGCTAGAAGGGGTCTAAGACAAGGGGACCCATCTCCCCCTTCTCTTTGTTCTCATTATGGAATACCTCCATAGAATGCTGCAAGGTTTGGTCAAGAATCCGAATTTTAACTTCCATCCTAAATGCGGCCGTTTGAAAATTATTAAATTGTGTTTTGCTGATGATATTCTGTTGTTTGTGAGAGGTGACCATGAATCTATGAGGTTGATCATGGATAAAGTGAGTGAATTCTCTGCAGCCACTAGTTTGACCATTAGCATACCCAAGAGTAAAATCTACTTTGGAGGGGTTGATGAGGAGTCTAAGGACATTATCCAACAAACAACCGGTTTTGCTGTAGGAACCTTTCCCGTTATGTACCTATAAGTTCCCTTGGCTAGCAAAAAAGTAACTATAAATGATTGTCAACCATTGATCGATAGGATGCTGGTTCGGCTTAAGCATCGAAGTACCATACTTTTGTCATGTGCTGGCAGACTGCAGCTTGTGAAAAGCATCATCTTTTCGATTGCTAACTATTGGATGCAAATATTTCTTTGCCTAAAAAGATCATCTCCCACATTGATAGTATGCAGAAATTTCTTGTGGTCTGGTAAGGACTGTCCTACCAGTAAAGCTCCCAAGTCGTGGGATCACATTAGTGATCCAATTTCTGTAGGTGGCCTGAATCTGATTTATCTTAGAGAGTGGAACAACACAATCATTGGGAAGCTTCTTTAGAATGTTTTTGCTAAGAAGAACATGTTGTAGATTAACTAGATTCACATGTATTATTTGAAAAAAGAGGATGTTGCAACATATATTTCTAAAGTGCAATGCTCTTGGATTATTAAAGTTATGTTGAAACACAAAGATGTCATCATGAATTCTGCGGTTTGGAGTGCTTTTCAAGCGTCTGGTAGACATGAGACCAAAAAAGTATACCATCTGTTTAGAGGAACCAAGCCAAAAGTGAGTTGGAGGAATTTTTTCTACGGTAACCTTGCAAGGCCAAAAGCGGCCATAAATCAATATATCATAGATTCATTTATCCAAGCTCATAGTTTTGATTCCAAAGATTTTCAAATTGCATACATTTCTGGGCTTACCTTACACTGAATTAGACTATTTGATATATTTTAATATTTAGAAAAAAAATTAAACTTTCTAGTATATAAGTAGTCATGGCTTACGATTATTTATGCTTAATTAGATTTTATTAAAAGAAGTTAGACTATTTGATATATTTTTATATTTTTGAAATACAAAAATAAACTTTCTAGTATAAAAAGTAGTCATGGTCAATGATTATTTATGTTTAATTTGATTTTATTAAAAGAAGTTAGAAGATGACATAGGTTCCATATGAAATAAAATATAATAGCTTATGCTCCCTCTAAACTAAAAAATGATTAAATTTTTTTATAGTACTTTTAAAAGTCAAGCGTATTTGGTTCATATAAAATACTTTAGCTTATAATTCTCTTTTGCTTAAATTTAATTTTTTAATATAATATTGTTCGAAATAGAGTTCAACAATGTCTATGAATGTAGACAATTCAGACATTTTTACTGTAAATAGTAAAAATATATAAATAAATAAATCAAAGATAAAGGCCTAACCGGGTTTCAATATTCTAAATTATTATGATTTAACCAACTAAGAATTACATGTTTCAATATTGTTAAGTTTGAGGGAAAATGTTTTTTCTACTAGTAATGCTTTACACGAGCATACATCAAAAGCTGAGGAAAATGCAGAAAACACATTTGAAAGGTGGAACCTTACAATGTTATTATTATAACTTATTTATTAATAATGGTTACAATTTAAGGACAACAATTACAGTGACACGAGAAGTCGTCATGACATTCTCCAGTTGCAGACAAGGTTGTCAAATTCGCAAGTCTACTCAAACTCGTAAAGAGTCTATAGACTCGACTCACAAACTCGACTCGCAAATTCGTACGAATCTATGAAAAATTAAAACAACTTTCTAAAATCTATATGTGACACATACATAAAACACACATATATTTTTAAACTTGTAAATGTCTAATATATGATACAAATATATATATAATAGAACACTAGTTAACATCAAAATTTACATTTCATACTCCATAATAAATTTCTTAACAAAAAAACTTAATAATAAAACAAATAAAATAGCAAAGTATGTAGTTAAAGACTTAAAGTACAAATTATTCTTAATTGGCTACTACATAAAGCAAAAAAAAAAAAAAAATCATAAAACAAATATGCTAATAGTTTTAAACATCCAAAATTCTAGTGAAATCATCACCATCATCGTCATCGATATCTTGAGTATCATCATCAAAATATGCTCCAGATGAAACATCTTCATCATTAACCAATGTTGGATTGCTTGATGTTTCGCTTCCACCTAATTCAACACCACCACTTTGCACAACATAAGTAACAACAACATCAACTTCCACATCATTGTCAACAATAATATCATCTTTCTCAATGTTAACTTTGGTTTGCACATTTTCTTCATTACGATCTTCAGTTATCCATTCATCATCTTTCCGCAAGAGAATATACTAGGGAAACACCAACAGACAAAATAAACACACATCGCTGTTGAAAGAATGAAGAAACTTTGCAGAAACAAGAGAATAGGAGAGAGACTTACTAATTCCCATTCAAGCAAAAAAGTTTTTTTTTAATAAAATAAAATATTTTGGAGGAGTTTAGGCCTTTTTGGGTTTAAAAAAAAAAAACAAAATTCAAAAAAACTTATAGACTCGTAAACTCAACATAGACTCGCGAAGTCTATACGAGTTTGTGTGAGTCTACCCGAGTTTATAAAAAAAAATTCCATGTGCGAGTCTACTCGTTTTTACTTCATAGACTCGTAAACTCGTACGATTTTACAAGTCTACCCGCGAGTTTGACAACTATGGTTGCATGTATATTTTGCATTCCACCTTGCAAAATACTTTGCAGATTAAAACCTCCCATTTACGGCAAAAATGAGGCCTGTAGCGAAGGCAATCTTTTGCCTCTGTCATCACCATCTGATTTCCTGCATTAAATAGTACAATTCAATCAAACAAAAATTTAGTTATCAAAAACTAATAAATTTATTTGATAAAAAATCAAGTACCATAATTCATACCAAAATTCATGGAGACAACAAGGAAAAGAATGGAAAAACAAATGAGGGTTTTCATGTTTTTGATTTTGAGAAAACTGTTTAACTTTCAAAGATGAAAATGTACTTAGAAGTACGTGTATATATATTAGGATCCATGATATATTAGGTATCAAAGTTTCCGTAGATACCAATCTTGTCCTTCAATTTTTTAATCTAAAGGTTTATTTCTATTTATATAACTTTTAAGGGTTTAATGGTAGTGCACTGACAGTATAAACATCTAATAAAAACATAATGTTTTGCCATGTCATATAAATTTTTTAAACATTACAGTTTGACTTAGCGGGATTCATAGTCGTGATTGGTTGACAGTGTAAAATTTTTTTACACCATCAGTGCATCACCTATTTTCTCAACTTTTAATTTGTTATTTTTCATCATTATATTTTCTTTTCTTTTCTTAAATTGAATATAATTTATTTCCTAAAATCAGATTTTTTTAGGAAAAATTTATCTCTCTTTTTCTATAAAGTCTATGATTCTATCACCTATTTTTTCCCTATTACAATCATTCCCAAAACAAATATCATTTCTAAGATGCCATAACTCATAAAGAGTTTCAGGAAGGGCACACTTCAAAATCTTGCATTTAGGACTCTTCGACTTACTCATCATGTTAATCCACCCTATCTCCTCAGACCAGGGCCCAAGAGAATGTACAATTTGGAGCCAATCTAGAATATACTTCCACACTTTTTTCATGGTCCTGCAAGTGAAAAAAAGATGGTTGAGAGATTCTTTATCTTTACAAAAGCAACAGCTTTCCTCATTAATCAGACCAAATCTCCACAATCTATCCTTTGTAGCCAATCTCTGATGACAAGCCAACCATAAGATGAACTTTGCTCTAGGCCTGGCTGGGTTGTGATGGAATAGTTTTCTCCACTCTATGGTGATATTTCTGTCATTCAATGCAGAATACAGTTGCCTCGAGGAGAATTTATCATCATTAACACATTGGTACCAAATATTCAAACCACTCACAATAGGCCTCATCTTTAAGATAGCCTTCATAATTCAAGTTGAACTGTTCTTGATGCTCATTGTCATTACATCCGGGTCCTTAATGTAATAGGAGTGAATCCACTTTATCCATAGGCAATCAGACTTCCTGTTGATATTCCAAAGCAGCTTGGCTAGACAAGTTTGGTTCCAATGAGTAAGGTCTATGATGTTCAGACCCCCTTGCTTCTTGGGAGCACAAGTCTTTTTCCAGGAAATTGGAGCCTTCTTAGAGACTTTATCAGTACCTGTCCATAAGAAGGATCTGCACAGAGAATCAATCTTTTTCAAGACAGCTTTTGGCAAGGGCAAGCATTGGAGCCAGAAATTAGAGAGAGCAAACAGAACACTATTTATCAATTGAGTTCTGTCAGCCATAGAAAGGAGTTTGGAGCTCCAATGGTGGATTTTGCAGCATATTCTATCAATGAGGGGTAGGTAATGGCAGATGTTTAACTTCTTACTAGTCAGAGGGATGCCAAGATACCTAAAAGGTAGCTGGCCATCAGATATCTTAGTAAGACCCTGAATTTTGGATCTAACATCCTCCTCCACATTACCATAGTATGCCTTGCACTTAGCAGGATTTATCTTAAGACCTGTAGCTTGAGAAAAGGAATAAAAAATCTCCATTAGCATCTCCACAGACCTGAAATCACCTCTAGCAAATAATAACAAGTCATCAGCAAAGCTCAAGTTGATAATTCCCATCTTCTCACATTTAGTATGAAAGTTGAAGTCAGGCTTTCCTTTAAGTTTCTGCATCAGCCTATGCAAGTACTCCATAACTATTACAAAAAGCAAGGGGGATATGGGATCCCCTTGCCTTAGCCCCCTCTTAGCTTCCACTACTTCAGTAATGTTGTCATTCACCTGAAACCCATAAGTCTCAGTTGTAATAGTCAACATTACCCATCTAATAAATTGATGGGGAAAACTAAGTTCCTTCAAAATAGCTTCAAGAGCAGACCATTCAACAGAGTCATAAGCCTTTTGCAAGTCCATCTGTAGCATACACTTAGATGCCCCTTGCTTAGTGTTATACCCTCTGATTAACTCAAAAGCAAGCAGAATATGGTCATGAATTTTCTTCCCTGGAACAAAAGCAGCTTGACTGCTATGTATGATGCTATTCAAAACCAGACCTAGCCTTTTGGCCATAATTCTATATATCACTTTATAGAGAACAGTGCAACAGGAGATAGGTCTAAAATCCTTAACCATATTAGCTCCACTAGTCTTAGGAATCAAGGTAATCAAAGTACAGTTGATGGCTTTGTAAAGTCTCTCCTTACCAAAGAAGTCCTTAATGGCTCTAGTAAAGTCCTGCTTGATCCAATCCCAAGAGGTTTTGAAAATTTTAGCACTAAACCCATCAATGCCAGGGGCAGATAGGTCCTTTATACCCTTCATACTCTTGAAAAATCTCCTCATCAGTTATAGGGCTAGTCAGCAACTCACATTGCTCCCTTCCCAACTGAGGCCCCTCCCTCATAGCCCTAGTGTATATGCTAGCCATCTTATTCTGAGTTTTACCAATAAGGTTGCCATAGAATCTCAGAATCTCAGCCTCAATCTCCTCTTGACTTTGAGTAACATTCCCATTCTCATCTTTCAAATTGTTCAAATGGTTCTGATTTTGTCTAGTCTTCAAGGCAGCATATATGGAAGTGTCTGTTGTTACCATCACCAAGTTTAATCCACTCAATCTTGGCTTTTTGTTGCATTATACTCTCCTCCAAACTGCTCAGCCTCAGAACCTCCTTAGTATAATTGCTAACATTATCAATGCACTGAGGGTTCATTTTATTCTTCACCAAGTCCTCTTGAGCCTTGCCTAGCATATCTCTAGCTTCCTTAAGCTGCAGGCTGATGCCCTTAAGAGACCTGCTCAATCTTCTAATTTCAGGATGAAGTCTCTGCAATTTCTTCCACATGACAAACACTGGTTGTCCCACCATTGGCTGCACCTAGCTTCTTCTCACAGTTTCAGAGTAATCATCCTTGAGAGTGACTGCATTTTGGAACTTGAAGGGAGTTCTATGAGGTCTAGAAACAGTGGATCCTTGCAGGCAGAGAAGGGCATGGTCAGAGACACCTTGGTTCATGATGATGAGTTTAGTATCAATGTTTTGCTGCTGCCATTCAACATTACCTAACACCCTGTCAATCCTAGAGCATATCATGTTATCTCTTTGATTATTACACCAGGTATAATGATCACCATGGCTATCCTTTTCAAACAACCCAGCTTGTGTCATCGTGTCATTCAAGTCTTTAAATTCTTTTTCAACAACCATGTTACCTCTAACTCTGTCTTGCAAGAACATTGTTGAAGTCTCCCATGAGGCACCAAGGGCCAGTGATATTATTCTATAGTTTACCAATATCCCCCCACAATGCTTTCCTCTGCTCCAGAGTATTATAAGCATTGATAGCAGTTAACCATAAGGTTGCATTCTCCTTAAGATAAGTAACCTTGCAGTGTATAAATTGAGCATCTATAGTGTTGATTTCTATTTTGACTTTATTCTCATCCCATAACAGCCATTATTATTAATAATAATAATAATAATAATAATAATAATCTATTTTATTTTAAATTTTATTGAACGAAATATAATATTATACCATATTTTTATTTATATATAGTATAAATATGTTAGTAAAGTTATATATAAATTAACACTATACCCAATAATTTCTTTTAAGAAATTTTAATTTAAGTTTTTTTTTTTTAATATTGTTCGATACAAATAAGTTAAAATATTATTAAGTTAAATAATATTTTTTATTATCGTATAAGTATCTCAACAATTTGTATAAATACTTTTAAAAACTATATATAAATTGAGAAAAAGGATGGTGCACTGACAGTGTAAATTATTTTTACACTGTCAACCAATGACAAGCATGTATCCCGCCAAGTCATCCTGTAAATTTTAAATTACTTATATGATTTTGCACTTTAAAATATTTTGATTTGATGTATGTGTACTACTTTTTTACACTGACAGTGCACTACTATTAAACTCATATAAATTTTGAATTAGTTTTAAAAAATATTTTATCATTATTAAGATGTTTATTATTATTATTACTATTTATATTATTATTGTTATTATTATTTTAATTATTATTATTATTATTATTATTATTATTATTATTATTATTTTTATTATTATTATTATTATTATTATTATTATTATTAAAGTCAATAGTTCAGCAAAAGGGTAATTTATTTTCACAAATTTTTTAAAAAGAATTGTTTGATACTAATTTTAGTTAAAATATAGCATCTTAATATTATAAATATTATGATTAAATAGAAAGCATTTCTATTCATAATACGAATTACAATAATTAAAAAAACATAATTTTAATATTTATTATTTTTAATCATTATAATTTCTTTCATTTTTTTTGAATAAAAATAGATTTTTTTTCCTAACATGATTTTTTTTTTTAAATATCTCTCACTCTCTCCCTCTTATTTTTTTTTTTTTTAAATATTAAGAACTTTCAATTTATATAATTTTTACTCGTTTTATAATTATAAATTTATTTTTTAAAAAATTATTATAATTTTAATTTTAATGAGAAATTCTTACTACTTAATCATGTTATGTATGAACTTATAAAATTTCATAAAAATACATAACAATGCACTCATAATAATAATAATTATTATTATTATAATCTATTTTATTTTAAATTATTTTGAATAAAATTTAATATTATACCATATTTTTATTTATATTTTGTATAAATATCTTGGTAAAATTATATATAAATTAACACTATACCCAATAATTTCTTTTTAGAAATTTTAATTTAAGTTTTTTTTTTTAATATTGTTCGATACAAATAAGTTAAAATATTATTAAGTTAAATAATATTTTTTATTATCGTATAAGTATCTCAACAAGTTGTATAAATTCTTTTAAAAACTATATATAAATAATATAAAGAAGGCCCTCACAGAACCAGACCCAAGTGATGCTTACCCAAATACGAACAAACACCATAAGACTTGTGAAACAAGAACACTCACTTGGCTGAAGGAGAAGAGAACAACCCCTATAAATAGCTGACTAGTTACTTTGGAATTAACGAGCTTTGAATATGTCAAGGTTCTTGTTCAAAGAAACGCTATTTTAGGTACCAAAAACTCCATTCAAATTCAATGCCTACCTTCCAAAACAGTCTTGACTGCCTTTATTGTTTCTCAACTGAATCTTACCATAAATTAAGCCAATAGCATTTCATGCATAGGCAGAGACACGTGTTTCACCTTATCCTTGCACTGCCGACCAGAATAATTCCTTGTTTGGCTTAAAAGAAACATGTTCTGTACCATGTTCTGACATCTTATCAGACAATGTCTGCTTGCTCACAACATTATCAACCCAAGACTCCACAGAAAATTATACACTCACAAGCACATTTTCATTTCTGTTGGATTCTTAGACGACTTCTATCGATCAGCGCAACTCACATTCCCTTCTAGATTCCTTCAGAACAGCAGAGAAAAATAAATTCTCCCAGATACAACAATTCTGCTCTTCAGACTCATCCTGCATAAGCACTAGCTTCACGCAGCTAGGATAGCACACCAGCCTTAGGAACAACCAACCACACTTAGTAGTACATGTCCCCTCATGTTGTTTGACATCACTCTGCACAAACTTGCATAGCACGCAAGCTTCACAAAAATCTGCACCCTTGCAATAATAGACCATAGACAACAGCCTTAACTCCCCCTGACATAAACAACCAATGCTCCTTATGAAGGTGAACACTTGACACCAGATGATAACACAACGATATTGCCACATTCTCAACATTAAGAACTGCCACTTCTTGTATTTGTTGAGCATGATCTCACCATGTTTATTTCAGATACATGGTCTGCCAAGTCCAATATAAAAGCCCACTTGATTTGGAATTTCTCACATATTCCATAACAAATGTCTTTAGATTACTTGCAACACAAGATAAGGACCGCCACCACCTTTTACTTGTATTAGAAGAAACCTCCTTATCTTCAGCCATTCTGATCAGATCACACCACTGACAACAACCTTCTGTCCTTACATTCACAAGCACCTAATGAAGTCTTCATCATGAAAGTAGTCATGTATTGCCAGACCAAACTACTTAACATCAAGATCAGAATCTGTCCATTCTAATCCACATTATGTCAGAACTGCCACTTCAGACAATAATGCTGCTTCTTCCAACTCCACAAGCACAGTCCCAGACCTTCATCCACAACAAACACTGATGTTGTAACATTATGTAGGACATCAGCACACCTTCTGCATTTTATTCAGGTAATCACAACAGAGAGAAATAAACTCTCACACAATTTAGAAATCTGAATTACATCCACACATCAGATAACTACCAAGCTCCCAACAAGGTATTTGTTATCCAAGAAAGATTCACAAACAAACAGCAGATGATGCTCACTTCTTCATTCACACACTTATGATATAGTTAGCTGATAAGGCTACCTCAGGTTGTCATCAATCACAGCCACTCAGAAAAAGTAAATTCCTGAACCATAATATCCAGACTGCAGACTTGCATAATTCTCTAGACAAATATTTAGTCTCCCGTCAAAGTATTTACCCTTATGCATAACATCAATAATAGACAAATACTAAGTCTTCCGTCAAAGTATCTACTATTAGTCAGAATAAGATTACCTTCTCACATAAGGTATGACAATTTGTTTGACATCTTCTTCTGCACACGTCTGACAACTTCTGATTCTTCTTTTTAACTTGGATCAGTGGCTTGATCTTGGACTTCTTTCTGCGTAAAACAACCTTGGCTGAACAAGCAACAACCACCTGAATTGATGTTCCAACATCAATCTCAGTCACACATCTTCACAGAGTTTTTCTAAAGATATCATCTATAGTAAAGCTCTAGCAGGGGAACACATGAGGATCAACCATCAGTAGCTGATCAAGCTTCCAAACACATTCAGCAGCAGGAACATCTCAAGAATCTTCTCCTTAAATCACAGCATCTTGTCTGACTTTGAGATGTTGGATGTCATCAACATTCCACAACCAATCTACCTCTTCTAATCCTTCAGCCAAACTCATCCCAGACAATTTGGATGATAATCCAAGCACATAGTCACCAACCAACCCCACCGGTTGATTCAACTCCACAGTGCTTAACCCTTGAAAGTTCTCCACTACACCAGAACAAGAGTTCCATGCTCTCATAGACTTGATAAATGTCATCAAGTTTGAGTAAACAACCTCCATCCTGAATCAGAGAAACATCGTCCAGACAGCTTGAGAAAATAAATTCTTAATACAATGATGTCAAGACATATCTTCCAAAACATCAGGTACTCTCCCTCAGAATCTGCCAAGAGCACTTCAGAGAATCATACATTCTCCCCTTTAATAGCAGCACAGACTGTGATTAGATCATATCAAACCTTAAGCACACACATTCAATACTTATCTAGCTTCACAAGATCATTCAGATAATGCTTCCAAATAACAGAAAAATCATGACTTTTTGATCTTTGACCTTCATGTCCAAGAAGTCTTCTAGAGATAATACTTCTTGAATCTTAGGTTCTCCACTCCTGCAGCAAGGACCAGAAATAAACTGACCTCAGGAGTAAATAGCATGTTGATCACACATCTAAGATAAGTTCCAGGACCAGAAACTTCTTAGATATACCACCCAAATGCCTCCTCTTCTAGATCAGGAGTAGGTTCTAAACCCAAGTGATCAAACCACATTAGTTTAGCACCCAGAGCATCTGCTATGCCATTCCTTCAGACAACAGAATTCTGCACAATTCTGACGTGATGTTCTAACACAAGATAGGACATCATTCCAAGGAACACATCAAGAGATCAAATACTGGAGATTAGCCTTTTTAGGAATAGAAGCAAAAGTAAATTACTTCTCACTAACTTCAGATCTCTTCCTTACAACTTCACTTATCAATGCCTTTATGAGTGGACTTGAACAAAAATCTTCAAGTATCGTTGACAAAGTAAGTTGAAGCAGTCTTGCATATATTCCATCACCATAGGATATACATTTAGAGAAGAACAACCTTCTTAGTTACACCCTCAGGAGTTTTCAGATAGATACGCAGCGGATCAAAACACAAACTCCTCAAAACCTTCAGGTGTCATATATCAGCCCTTGCATCATAATCCAGGTGACACCACAATACCACAGATTTGAGAATAAATCAAACCTAACATAACCACAACACAACATCTTTTCAACCAAAACTCCAAGCCTTCAGCACATGCCACTGCCTGTCACGAACAATTCATCCTCCACTTCTAGGGACCATTCTCAAAACTATATGAACTTCTCCAAGTCCAAACAACTATTCAGTAGAAAGCTTCTACCTTGACCATGAACCAGAAAGTATCTTCCCTCGGATCTCATCTAGATACAGAATAGAATGACCTGCTCTGATACTAATTGAAATTCTGGTACATGTGCAGAATTCAGATGTCTTATAACATGTCATTCGACATCTGGTCTGACATGAACACACATGGCAAGGTATATAATAATAAGCACGCTACTGAAAAAATAAAAACAAAACACACAGAATTGTTAACCCAGTTCGGTTTAACACACCTACTCTGGGGGCTACCAAGCCAGGGATGAAGTCCACTATCAGCAGTATCAATTCAAATCTAAACTCCCCGTTTACAGCTTATCACTTAATCAATACCCAATGACCCTTCTACCTAGATCCTCTCTAGATATGAAAAACCCTTCTCACTCCCAATCATCGCAATGATGTCTAGCAGTCAACACTCCGCCACTGCATCAACGACTCTTTACCTAAACAACAATTCAACAAGGAAGACACCCTTCAAAGACACATCTTAGAGTTACTTAAAAGCTTCCTCCAAGAACAATACTCCTCTTACTTAACTGCTTCAAGGATCACACTAAAAAACTGTCCAACTCACATGTCGAGTGGTACAGGAACCAACCCTAATACTAGAACTTTTACATCTTTGGTTCAGTTTTAAAACTAGGTTACAAAGCATCTATATATAACCTATTCCCAACTGGATTTGGGCCTAAAAACACAGCAAATGAGCTGCTACAAGTCAGCAGAAACTTCTGCTACATAATAGGACATCAATTTATAACTTCCTAAAATATCTCCATATTTAGAAAGTGTATATTTTCCAATAATCTTCTTAATTACAGATTTGAATCTTCAGACCTTTTAATTCAGCGCCACATAGAATTTGCATATTACTCCCTGAATCTTCTGCATCTGTTAAGACATAACAGAATCTTTGATTCACTTCAGTTCTGGCGCGATGTCGAATGGTCCTGCATGGGACATCTTGATACGAGATGTTGTTCCAGATGTTAAAACTACTTCAGCTCAACATGTTCCAATGCACACTAGGACTTCTTGCTCAACCTGTTCTTCTTTAGCAAGATAAAATATCCTATTTAACATATTGCTGTTATTATTTGTTTTACAAAATTAATGCCAACCCTTAAAATTAAAGAACTAACATGATCGTACCTGGATCAGACAGTGATAGTGGCCAACGGCGTCTGGAACGACAGCTCCGGTGTTGGTGAGAGACGGCCCGGGGGGGTGTACCTGCAGGGTACTCCGACGCTCAAGTGAGAGAGTGCACAGAATATCAGCAAATACAGAAAGTGAGAATGGTAGGAAGAAAGTGTCTAACCTGACCCTCTCAAATGAGAGGGTATTTATAGAGAGCCCCCAGCGCGGGGCCAACGGTTACCTGCAATGGGCTGGATCAACTAGGCCCACTCCAAGTAACTGCTAGGGCTTACGTGTAGTAGTGAAGACCAGCACGTGGTCTTCGCCCTAGAGTAACTGCTCTTAGATTTCCGGAAGTAGGGCAGACCGAGTCTTTCAGAAGTGGGAGGTTACTTGGAACGTGTCCACGCGGGGTAGACCGTCAGGTGCTCCTCGCGGGGAGGAGCCTTCTGCGTCGAGGAGGTACACAGTCCGTAGGAAGGGTAGGGCCTCACGGGGAGAAGATATAATGTCGAGGAGGTATATCTCAGTGGGTTGCGATGCCCTCTTCTCCTTTTGCCAAGGTTCCCGACGACGACTAAGTAGTCGACGCTGCACTAGCGCCCGACGAATCCGTGGTGCGTGCGTGGCAGTCACGTGTCCGCAGAAGGACCTTATTGGGCCTCTCCAGGCAGCATGGGTTGGGCCTGCACGACTGTTGGGCAGCCTCGGCCCAGTCCAGAACAGGAGCCCCCCAAGTCGTTGCTCTGAGGTGTCAGAGTAATGACTTAAGGCTTACTGGTACGTCGGGGACACACCAGGAGAGGGACCGAGGAGGTCCTTCTCGTGGTCGACGTCCATACGGTCGCACATAAGTCGGGCATCAGACAGTTGCGTTTGGTTGTCACGCCGGGGAGACGAGGGGCCTCAGATTCAAAGCGGTGGGGAAAACTGGAACGACACGCGTGGGAAGATGCGCGGCTGCATACGTGCCACGTGTCGCCTGCCATTATTACCTAGGGGGCTAGGGCGGCTGGCTAGGGTAGTGTACTTGAGTGCCCTACGTCCCTCGAGTTCCGCGAGAACCGCTTATAAAAGCCCCCCTCGCTCATTTCCCACTTTTCTGTTTCTTTCTCAACAATCTCGCTCCTTCTCTCTCTACCTTCCACCATAGCCGTTCGCCGCCATCAACCGCCGTCAGCCGCCGAAACCCTAGACCACCGCTTATAAGGTACTTGCTCTAAAACTGACCTTTCTCTTGCATATCCCTTTAATTTCAACTAGTGTATAGCATTTCCTTGGTGAACTGATGATGTTCCCACGAGAAATGAGAGGATTCCTGGCGAATACGGCGGGAATCTTTAGTTGTTGAGAGAGGGGGTGCTAAGAATTTCACCTGCTCTTGTTGAATATTTCGGGGACTAGGGATGAACATGTCGGGGACCCGTTGAATGTCTCGGGGTCCTCAATAATTGCTTTTTCCATTAGCGTCACGGGAACACGGGGGCGGAATCTTCCGGGGAGGCGATGGGTTCCCCGGTGAACATGTCGATCCTCGGCCGGTTATGTCGGGGAACCGAGAGAGCCTTTCCCCTTCCTCGCCCGTTCGCTTGAACAGCGATGGAGGGGTGAATTTGATACGACCCATTGAAGTCACCGTTTCCTTCTGCTTTTCAGGTAAATGGACGATTTGGCTGCGAAAGTGGCCGTGGGATCATTCGAAGAAGACGACGACCAACCCGAATCTCCCATGGCTCACATGGCTTTTACGCAGGAGCGCCCGCTCGAGGAGTGGGTGTGCGGGGAAGCACTGGAGATGTCGTCTATCTTCGTCTACAAAGACGTGGACGACGCGTTCTGTACCGTCGAGCACCGGCTCATCGGGTCTGACAAATCCTGGAAGGTTTTCCTCCCAGAGGAGCACCATCGGATATGTTCGCCTTACCGGGGAATGCGCATCCCCTTATATGAATTTATGTTCGACAAGGCGGGGTGGAGGCTGCCCTTCACGAACTTACAAGAGGGAATCTTCGCCTGGTTGAAGTTGGCCCCCTCGCAAATTCATCCGAACTCCCTGGCCTTCATCCGGGCCTTCGAGTTCATCTGTAAGTATTTAAAAATCGTTCCGACACTGTCCCTCTTTTTTCGGATATCCATCTTCAGAGGTCGTCAGCCGGTGGACGACATGGATGGGTGTCCTTCAAGCAGAGCAAAGCTTTGTTCCATACATATTTAGATTCCATCCGGGACTTCAAGTTCTGCTACTATTTCATGAAGCCGGTCACCCTCGGGGCTGTATACTCGTTGTACCGCAAAGTCACTCGCGACGTCGACGGTCGCTCCGAAGAGGTCCTGGAGCTGAAGTTCCCTCTGTACTGGATGGAGGAACACTTCAAGAAGGGAGTCGACAAATACAAGGTGAAGCATAATCAGCTGGACGTCTATGAGCGGGAAGCTTACGATAAAATCGTCGCTTTCGTTGAAAGCTTTAATGAAGCTCAACACGAAACGCTGGACGGCCAGCCTATAACGGGAGCAGACGGGCAGGTGAAGAAACAACGTCGTCTGATCAATACCCGCGTTCTGCTTGAGACCTTCTCCGACGAAGAAGCAATCGAGTTGTTAGGTGGTGAAAACATCCACAATCTAAGCCTTCCTCGCATCTATATTCCTTGCCTTACTAATGTTTTCTTTCTTTTTGCAGGAAAGATGGCTGGAGCCGAGGAGAGACTCAAGAAATTGAAGGCGAAGTGGGCTCGGGAAGAGCAGGCCCGGGGAGAGGCATCTTGTTCAAAGGGTCAGGATGTTGCTACTTCTGGGGTCATGCCTGAGGGTGTTTCCTCGGCCGCTATGCCCGAAGGTTCTAGTCAGTCTCAGCCTGCTGCCCCTGTGTCGGGGATTTCAGATAGGCGGACACCTCCTGTTGGGAGCCAGTCTCCGGGTACTCAAGGGACGCCGAAACGACAACGGGTTTCGAGCGTGGAGGTCGTCGACCTGGGCCACAAAGACAGTCCCCCACCTCCTTCCAGCTTTGATCTCCCACCATGCCATCAAAAGCCTCGCTTCTTCTCCGAAGTCATCTATCCTCGTGTCCCTCCTTTTGAAGTCCAAGCTGTGCTGGGGGCTGCCGCGGAAGCGAGGAGGAAGACGATCTTCGAGGACCTGTCTGCGGTCATGCGGCTTTGCTCGACTGCCATTGTCCTGAATGATGAGACTCGCCCCGCTGCTGAGCTTTCTCAACTGCAAGAAAAGCTTGAGAAATTGGATGCTGAGATGCTCGACCTGCGCAAGGAGTTAAAAGAATGCAGGGACCTGAACAAAGAACAAAGCGAGCAGCAGCAGCGGGCTGAGACCAAGCTGAAGGAAGTCGAGGAAACGGAGAGAGGCTACCTTGCCCGAATCGCCGAGCTGGAGGCGGAGGAGAAGCGACTCAAGGAGAGGATCGCCGAGTTAGAGGATGTTGTGCGGCCGGCTGAAGGCGAAACCGAGGAGGATAGGCTCTTAACCACTCGAGCAGCGCTGGTGGCTCAACTCAGGAAACTCGAGCAGGATCTCCGGCTAGCCGAGGATGATGCTCTTGAAACTGCGGGCATAGGGTTCCGGAATGCGGTGGTGCAGCTTCGGGTCCTAAACCCCGACCTGGTGATCGATAGGGCAGATGCTGACTTCGAGGTGGTTGATGGCCGGATAGTGCCGCCCGGGCAAGGAGGAGACGCCAACGAGGGAGGTGGGCCGGACGCCACTGAGACTGCCGCGGAGTAGGGATATAGTTTGCTTGGCCTGCATGCCATTTTCTTTTTTCCCGGCTTATGGGCTTATTTGATGTACTATTAGCACAATGGTTATTTTTGCCTGGCTTGTGGGCTTGTATCTGTAACATTTCGTACTAAGGGTTTTGCCCGATTTTCATACTTCGTTATGCCTCTTTATTAATTCTGCTTGTGTGTGATATTTTATGCATTACTTATTTTTGTCTAAGTAGTTGAGATCACTGGCGCCTTGGGCGTTTGCTCGACTCTGATGATGCTCGACTGCGAAGAGAGCTTAGCCGAGTGGTCAGGTGTTGTACTCTAACCTTCGACGAGGCTAAGAAAGCGGTTGATGTCTTAGCTTCGTGGCGTGAACTTCCCATCGCGAGCTGGGTGTTCTGCCTATTTGGTACGTCGACGACGGAGCTCGGTTGAGGTCTCCTCGCCGGGCCAAAAACTCTTACGCACACACTTCGTGGTTTTTGGCTGTCGTGTGTCATATAGAGGTGTCGCACATGTACCGTTGCACGCCCCCGTGTTCGCGACGTTGTATTGTCCCGGGCAATGTCTAACTGTAGTATTGCTTAAGCTTCTCAGCATTCCATGGTCGAGCAAGTTGTTCACAGTGGAGGTTCTCAAGGTAATAAGCACCTGTCCCCGTCTTCGCGGTGACGCGGTATGGGCCCTCCCAGTTTGCGGCCATCTTTCCTTCGGGTGAATCTTTTTGATTTCTTCGTAGGACAAGACTGCCTACTTGGAAGTCTCGTTTGATAACTTTGTCATTATAACGCAGAGTTATTTTTTATTTTAAAGAGGCTTCTTGGAGGGAAGCGCCGGCCCTTATCTCTTCGACAAGGTCGAGTTCCTCTCGCAGGGCTTCGTTGTTTGTTTCTTCATCGAGGGGAGCTTCTGTCCTCCTCGAGGGTTCCCTGATCTCCACGGGGATAACAGCCTCGGTCCCGTAAGTTAGGCGAAACGGGGTCTCACCGGTCGTGGAGTGTGGGGTCGTTCGATACGCCCAGAGGACGCTGTGCAACTCCTCAACCCACCATTGTTTGGCCTCGCCGAGTCGTCGCTTCAATCCCCGGAGTATCACTCTGTTCGTGGCTTCGGCCTGCCCGTTGGTTTGAGGGTGCTCGACCGACGTGAAGTGCTGTTTTGTGCCCAGTTTGGCGACGAAGTCTTGGAAGTTCATGTCGGTGAACTGTGTCCCGTTGTCCGTGACAATGGCTTGGGGGACCCCGAATCGGGCGAGGATGTTTCTCTTGTAGAAACAAAGTATATTGAAAGCGGTGATTTTGGCCAGCGCCTCGGCCTCAATCCATTTCGTGAAGTAATCCACCCCGATGATGAGGTACTTGTTTTGGTACGACCCTATGACGAAAGGTCCGAGGATGTCCATTCCCCACCATGCAAATGGCCACGGGGACGACAATGACTTAAGCTCGTTTGGAGGAGCGAGGTGCATGTCCCCGTGTCTTTGGCAGCGGTCGCATTTCTTAACGTGCTCCTTTGCATCATGTTGCATAGTGGGCCAATAATACCCTGCTCGGAGTGCTTTTCGGGCTAGGGACGCTCCACCGAGGTGCTGGGCGTTGATCCCTTCGTGGATTTCTTGGAGGATCCCAGAAACTTTGCCTTCTTCGACACACCGGAGTAAGGGAATGGAGAACCCTCGACGATATAGCTTTCCTTCGACGACGGTGTATGCACATGCCCGCCTCTTGACTATCCCCGCTTCTTTAGGATCGTCGGGAAGTTTGTCCATCGTCAAGTATTCGTAAACGGGGGTCATCCAATAGTTTGCGTCCCTGATTGCGTTGACCTCTGTGGTCGGTGCAGTTTTGTTTATGCTCGGTTGGGTCAGTATCTCCTGGATAACGGATTTGTTCCCTCCTTTTTTCTTAGTGCTCGCAAGCTTGGAAAGCACGTCTGCGCGAGTGTTGTGCTTACGCGGGATGTGAGCCACTTCTGCGGAGACAAATTTCTTCAACTTTTCTTGCACCAAGGTTAGGTACTCGATGAGACTGTCGTTTTTGGCCTGGAATTCTCCCGCTGCGATGCCACGAGCTGGGAGTCTGTAAAGATTTTGACTTCTTTTGCACCGAGGTCTTCCGCAAGTCGAAGTCCCGCGAGGAAGGCCTCGTATTCGGCTTGGTTGTTCGATGTCTTGAAAGACAGTTCGAGGGAGACCTCTATCAGGATGCCCTGCTCATTTTCCAGGATAATGCCCGCTCCGCTTCCCTTTGCACTGGAGGCCCCGTCGACATAAATCGAACAGTATAGAATTGAAATTGTATATAGTTCATTTCAGTCACATTTTAGAGTATGGTTTTGGGGATTCTTGCTCCAACTCCATCAAACTTCAATTTTCAGTAGATTAGCTTAGAAAACAACTATGGAGCTTGCACACGGATGAACCGGGGTGGATTGATCGTCGACCGGCTCTGACAAACTGCGAGATGTTTGGTTCATTTCTCTTTTTCTTTGTGTTTTCTTCATTTGTTGGGTTGTGTATATGTATATGTTCTGAACTCATGTATATTTGTCGCCCATGGCGTTGTATAAAACTTGCTTTACAAATCTCTATTGGTGATTGTCTCTGATTTTTGCTTTATGCGCGAGGTTTGGGTTGCGTTAGGCATAACCCTCAAGAACTTCGATTAGGGATGATTGTCTGTTAGTTTCTGGACTCTAGAGATAGATTTAGGAGCTAACAATCTTCAATAGGCGTCGAATCTTAATGCCTCCGTGCCTTGAGCTAGCGTGCGAAAGTATCGGCGATGGTAACACGGTTGTTCTCTCAACTTTGCGTTAGACATAACCTGTGTTGTGAGCGATGCTGGGTGATATTGAGGAGTATTCTAGGTGGAGTATAACTGGTCGGTAAGTTTAAGTTTGTGAGGAGTCGATTATGTGCATGCCGGAAAAGTTTGTCTTGCTGAAGAATGAATTTGTTTTATGTTTTAATGTTTACTTTTCTGTTTTTATGTTTAAAACCATTTAAACCCCAAACTCATAAATGCGAGAGACTGTCGAACGACATTCTTTCCCTCGAACCGATCTCTGTGGACACGACATAAATCTCGGAGGTAATTCTTTCCGAAAATAAATATTTTTGCTTGCTTGCCGCTATTCTGCAACCAACAAAATGGCGCCGTTGCCGGGATCGGTTTTGATATTGAATCGCATTGCGATAGTTTCTTTGTTTTTGAGTTTTGTAGATATCGTATATTTTGTATATTTTCACTTGTCTATACTTATACTTGTATATTTTTGTTTCTTTTAACGTTTGTTCAAGTGTTTAGTTAGGACGTTTGCTTTTGGTTGCGCGGTGAGGCCTCACCATGGCATGAATGAAGGAAGTTTCTAGCTAAGCACCGTAAAGGCGTCGAGCTTACGACGTAAAACAAGCATGTTTTATAGTTTTTATTTTCGAATGTTTTTGGTTGTGGTTTGCTCACAGATTTTGATTGACTTATTTGAGGATGATTTTGTGATTTTCCAAGTTGGTTCGTTTCAACTTGCGGATGTTTGGTAATGATTTTGTTAAGTTTTGTACACGTCTGAGGTATGTATTTATCGCTTTCAATACTTTAGCTTATTCATGATACTTAGGCTTTTTACAAACTTTCATGTCATCCATTCTTTTGTATACTTGTTCTATTGTGAATCACTTTAGTTCCCAACCTTTTTGTGAGGTAGCCTTCTATTGTTCATATATGCACGGAGAACCAACATTCTTGTTCTACTGGATTTTATTATGTTGAATCTGTTGTTTGTGTTGTTTATATGAATGCATGAAAAGGATCAAGGAAATTGTTTCATTTTGAGCACAACCACCTTAGCCAAATAGTCAATTCACCTTGTGAGCGTGTGATCATTCGTAACCCCTTTGAGCTTTTTGACCAATGTTTCTATTTGAACTTAATGCTTGTCTATGAGTATTTAGTTCACTTATGTTTGAATGGATTTTGTTTTTTCTTAGACCTTAACTTTGTATTGTTGTATGGATTTTTTTTCTTGCCTTAGAAAGTAGGGAGTATTCACATGATGGTGCGGTTGAATTCAAGTTAGGAAGAGGATGATTGTGTGTACTCATTGGTTAGATTCTATGGGGATTGAAAAAGAAAAGAAAAAAGAGAAAAATTTGTGAAAGAGAAAAAGAAATAAAAAAGAAGAAAAAGAAAAATCCTTGAAAAAGGAAACAAAAAGAGTTTCAATAATTGTGCTAAATAAGTAGTGTGTGTTGTGTAACACTTGGGATTGTGGAAGAAGTTGGTTGAAATTGTGTGTGTGAATCTTTGTGAGTTTTCACTCCCTTAGGTTTAGGCAAGTTTTTATTTCAATTACCTTTAGAAATTGCCCCTTGTTTGTTTACCCGACCACGTTACAACCTTGAAGGTCCTTGTGATTCTTGCCTTTGTATGTTCAATATGAATTTGTGGATGTATGCATAATTTAGTCTTTTCTTTGCATGAGTGTTGTGTGAGTGTAAAGTACCTTATTGTGTGTTTTTCATCTACCGATGATTGTTTTTACTAGGTGTGATTCACTTTGGAACTTGTGTTGTTTTAGAATTTTTGGCATGATTTTTGTATTTTGCATTTGTTTCGTGACTATGTTATCGTTGTAGTTTAGTGGTAAGTATTTACTTTGTGTGTACCATTTTCATTTGAACCATACATTTGTTTTCCGTTTTTCAAAACCTGTTGATTCGTCTTTCTTTGGATATTGCTTGTGCATTTTCAAGTTTGTTTTATTCTTGTTTGTGGACAAACAATTAGGTAAGTTGGGGAGAGTTTGATAAGTGCAAATTGTAACTATTTTTGTATATATGTTTTGTTGCACTTATCGATAATTTTTGTTAAATATCGGTCGAATAAACCCCACTTTGTGTATAAATACGTTATTTAGGATATATTTGTGTTTTTGATTCATTTATGTAAAGATTAATGGTTTTCCATTCATTTTGTAGGTGATAAAACATTGTTGGAGCAATGTGCAAATAAAGGCTCCAAGATGTGTCATTAGAGGCAATAAAAAGGAGCTGAAGTAGTGCAGAGTTCAGCTTGTTCGCTTTGCGAAGGAGCCAGTGAACATTCGCTTTGCAAATGGCTAGCGAGTTCCCCAGCGAATGGTCCCAGAATGAGGCAGAGCCAAAAGGAACCAAAGTTTTCTTTGCAAACTGAGCAGCAAGCATTCGCTTTGCGAATGATTCGTTCGCACTGCGAACTCACGAAGAAAAGCTGAGGCGGTTTGGCAATCAGAGGCACTTTAAGTGCCATTTTTTTGAGCCATTCGCTTTGCGAATGAAGTGTTCATTGTGTGAACATTACAGAATTGAAATTGTATATAGTTCATTTCAGTCACCTTTTAGAGTATGGTTTTGGGGATTCTGCCCATGGAGCTTGTACACGGATGAACCGGGGTGGATTGATCATCAACCAGCTCTGACAAACCGCGAGATGTTTGGTTCATTTCTCTTTTTCTTTGTGTTTTCTTCATTTGTTGGGTTGTGTATATGTATATGTTCTGAACTCATGTATATTTGTCGCCCATGGCGTTGTATAAAACTTGCTTTACAAATCTCTATTGGTGATTGTCTTTGATTTTTGCTTTATGCATGGGGTTTGGGTTGCGTTAGACATAACCCTCACGAACTTCGATTAGGGATGATTGTCTGTTAGTTTCTGGACTCTAGAGATAGATTTAGGAGCTAACAATCTTCAATAGGCGTCGAATCTTAATGCCTCTGTGCCTTGAGCTAGCGTGCGAAAGTATCGGCGATGGTAACACGGTTGTTCTCTCAACTTTGCGTTAGACATAACCTGTGTTGTGAGCGATGCTGGGTGATATTGAGGAGTATTGTAGGTGGAGTATAACTGGTTGGTAAGTTTAAGTTTGTGAGGAGTCAATTATGTGCATGCCAGAAAAGTTTGTCTTGCTGAAGAATGAATTTGTTTTATGTTTTAATCTTTACTTTTCTGTTTTTATGTTTAAAACCATTTAAACCCAAACTCATAAACGCGAGAGACTGTCGAACGACATTCTTTCCCTCGAACCGATCTCTGTGGACACGACATAAATCCCGGAGGGAATTCTTTCCGAAAATAAATATTTTTGCTGCTTGCCCTATTCTGCATTCAACATACAATTCCATCAAAGAAAAACTTAGTCAAAGAAAGAATTTTTTTAGAATAACTAGCTTATTAAAAAAAATTCCAAAATATCATTCATTTCAAACAAAATACCAAAATGGCCATGTTTTGACTACAAGAAGCATGGTGGCGCCATATGAGATGGCGCCTCAGTCAAAATGCACATGTTATCCCATATGACGCCTCAGTCAAAATTCTTATGCCCTAATTTTTTTCGTGCCAGAAGGGAGGCAGTTCATGTTCCTTTTTTTTTAATTTTAATTTAATTTGGAAATTGATTAAATTAATGGTGCTACAGTGTTTCATGTGTCTATAAATGAGACGGCACCTTCATTTGTTACTCCACAACACTTCTCACTATTACCCTATTCTCTCCCCTTCCCAACACTTCTCACCATTACCCTAATCTCTCCCCTTCCCACACTATGTCTAAGTGGTTAAATCGCCATCCATTGTCGTCATCATCAGCACCAGAGGAACTGTTTCCAACATTTCCACTGATGAAAAGAAATGCCCTAGTTGTATTCTCAACAACAAAGCCTCCGATGAAGATGATACTCTGGAACACGTAGACATTGGAACATTTGCATAGGGAACTTTATCGTTGGCTAGAAGGAGAATTTGAGGCAGGTGAAAAGATCAGGAAGATTGAGAAGCTGGTTGAGCAGTCTAGTCCAAACGGAGTTACCCAAACTTGGAGAAAAGTGGAAAATGATGTTGGTGTCCTCATGATGATGTTAACACCAAAGAAAATTAGCTTGATGGTTGTAATATCCTAGATAAGCTGATTCGTTGAGTTGTTTTGTTTGGGTATGTTGTTGTTATTTTATGATTTGGTATTAGGTTATGTCGTTGTTATTTGTTGATGTTTAACTATTAAGTTATGCTCTATTATGTTATGTCGTTATAATCACTTAAGTATGCTATCAATGAAATAAAATTTGTTGTTGTTATAAATAGACAAGTTTACAGTTGAAACTATGATGTTGTGCTAGAGCCCAAATTGGGACACTTGGTACGATTGTGTCCCGACTGGCGGTACAAACCACATAACTTCACCATTTTGTCTGCTGTATCCATCTCCGTTCAAATACGGATGCTGTTAGGGCGACCTTTTTTATTTCTTTGCATCAAATCATTATGCCACACAATTTTGCCTTCGTATGGAGGCCAATAGTCCTCCTTTCCTACCACTTGAAAGCTAGTGTCGTAGACATTGCATAGAGTAATGACTTGGTGAAGAACAGAGAGATAGTTGGTTGGGTCAGCCGGGCCTTGGAACATGCTACTATAACATGGGAGTAAGGCATACGAAATGCCTGAAACTTTCCATAATCACACCAACTCCTATCCAATTCCACTCGGTAACATCCCCTTGGCCTCCCTTCATTGTGATCAATAGACTCTGCAACACTGAAATGACCTTTAGTACGGTCAAAGACCGTGAACACATGTGTGTTGGCATTGGCAGCTTCGTCCTTCATGAATGTCATTGAACTATTACTAAACAGCTTCTCAGATTGTAAAACCGAACCCCACTTTGTACGTCTGGTAATCGGTAGGTTTCAGATGCCCTTGAATACAGAGTTCATAGATTCAACGAGGTTTGTTGTCATGTGCCCCAATCGCTGCCCATTGTCGTATGCCCTTGTCAATTTCTCCCGTTGAATATTATCAATCCATCTCAATGCATCTGCGTTTGTCAGTCTGATCTCGTCACAGTAGTGTCTGAAGGTAGGCTCTGTTAGTGCATAGCCCGCGTTAGTAACCTTCTTCTTTAGCGCTTTGTCCTTGAACTCCCGCATGAAATTTTGTCCGATGTGTTTAATGCAATACACATGGCTTGATGGAGGATCCTGCCAACCGTTATCAAGATTGTTGTAAGCACTCTCGATTGCGGGGTGTCCATCGGATATCAAACATAAGTTAGGTTAGGGAGCAACGTATTGTCGGAGATTTTTTAGGAAAATACTCCAACCTCCAGCAGTCTCCCCTTCAACTAGAGCGAAGGCGATAGGGAAAATATTGTTGTTGCCATCCTGTGCCACGGCCATTAGTAGCGTGCCCTTATATTTTTAGTACAACCATGTTCCATCAATTTGAATTATAGGTTTATAGTACGCAAATCCTTTGATGCATGGTTCAAACGCCCAGAAGAGTCAGTGGAAAATGTCATTCACCACAGTGGAGATGCATCAAAGCGATCGGGTAAAACTGTAGTTTGGAATGCATCAGGATATTCCGGTCGCTCCAACATATTTGGGAGAGTGGCATCTACGTAGATTGGATACACATTGGGTTGTGGGTCACTGGACGAACTTTGCAACAGAGATGTGTCAACATTCGGAGAATCGACACCAGCACATCTTATCCGACCCTGTTGTGGAGGATGTTATACCAACTCAACAATATATGATTTGGTTTAGGTCTGTTACAACACCCCAACAATCCCTCTATCAGCCGACGTATCTAATTGATCCGCGCCAACGTGCCTCTTCCTCACAGCCACATGCCTAGCCACATGCCCAACATCATACACCTTATTATACCCAACAACCAGGTATACCAACCGAATCAATCTTCCAAAGCCGCAACCCTATCATGCCACCATCTCAGTCACAACAAGAAGAGCCTTACCCCTACCTCCAACCCCACTAATGCCTATAGCTGTGACAACTCTTTCGAACCCACCCCAACCCACCATAACCCCCCGCAAATGAACACACAATCGTCCTACAACCAACAAACACAATCATCATACAACCAACAAACCCACCCACTATTTGATTACCAAACCCCACATCAACCACTGGATTGGTATCAACACCCTTTAATGCAATATTTCAGCCAACCATACCATCTACAACCAACCCAACCCCCCTTACAAACTATGAAAACATGGGCATGCAACTGGATTACGGAAACGCCGTTGGCGGCAACCCCTCGGCTATTGGGGACAGATGCTTCAAAATTTGTCTGATACGCCGGGACCATCTCAACAGATGCCTCTTGTGCAGGTAAACACGCAAAGGCCAGAGACACCTCAACAAAATCGTGGTAGACCTAGACGTCGCGCAAGAGCCCCGACATGTGGAACCGGTGGACATTTAGATAGGCACGACCATTAAATTTTTGTTTACCATCAATTGTACTAATTTTTATTCTGAACATGGTTATATATTTTTGGCTACCCTTATTTTTTTTTCATTAAATTTTTCAATTTCCAAATTAAAATAAAAATTAAAAAAACAAAGTAAATGAACTGAGGCGCCATACCATATGGCGCCTCCCCTGTAAAACAAATTAAAAATTAGGGCATTGGATTTACAATTAAGGCGCCATATAGTTTGGCTTTTAGGGTTTTTCAAACCACGCCATTTTTGTAATTTTTTTGAAATGTTAATTTTTTTGGTATTTTTTTTAATAAATAAGTTATTTTAAAAATAAATTCTCAAAGAAACCCCGACTAATAAGTTTATTTTATAAAAAATCAAGTACTATAATTCATACCAAAATTCAAGGATTCAACAAGTTGACCAATAAATTATATAATAAGTATTAAAAATGAAGTTGGAATATATTAGTAAATATTTGTTTTTGTTTTTATATAATAATATTATTATGTGATGACGTATGTTTATTTAAGTATATTATTTATTTTTCAATTAAGAGTCTTTGAAGTGTTTGTTTTGGTTTTTTTAAAAGATTTTTATTGTGTAATATAATTGTGTAAAAAAATTTACAAAAGAAACTTTTCATAAAATCTTCAAATAAAAATTTGGTTTGAATAGTTATTTTTTAAAATGTTATTTTAGATATTTCATCATTTTATTGAATTTTTTTTAATATTAAAATTTTTGAAACATCATTTAATTTTGAAGCTATTTCAAATAATTGTTCATAAAAACTATTTTTGAGATACAAGTTTTTAAAAAAATTATAAGGGTTAATTATATGAAACCCCCCTGCCATTAGGGCGATATTTGATATTGCCCCCTTGAAGTTTTTTTTTTTGAACCACCCCTTATAAAACCAAAAACCATATTTTACCACACCCTTTTACTGGTGTTGGTGACTGGACTGTTGACTGGGCAAGGATTGAATATCAATTTCCACTTTCTCTCTCTTTTAAACAACCTCTCTCTCATAAATGCAGATACAGTTATGAAGTACAGAATTAGCAAATTCATCAGTTGGGAATAGTTGCAATATTGCTCTACCTTAGTTCAATCAAGCCTCATAAGGTGATTGTACTACGGAAAGATTTAACGAAAATATCAGTCAGCAAGCAAACCAACTGATCAAAAATTCAGACCAAACATGATACTTACAGAAAAAGAATGATATTCAAAATAATGACTTCCAAAAAAAAAACCTCCTCAACAGATCCATCAATCATTTCCTTTCCAGATTACATATCCAAATTCATCATCCAACCTTTCCATGGATTGAAATAATAAAACTGTTGGTCAATCCATGTCGGTCACACCCTTCCAAGATCCTAAACATAATGAAACCAATATTCATAGCAATATATAGACAAAAAGACACTCTTAATCCCTAAGAGTTAAGTAGAAGCCGGATGAGAAGGAGGAGGAGGAGATGGGGTTGTCAATGCCAGTAGATTCTTCTCCAACTCTTTCACAGAATCATGCCTCTATTGAATCTCATTGATGGTGTCAATAATTTGCCCCCTCCCTTGTTCTTGAATGGCTTTCTGAAGAAAGGTCTCACTCTCACCTGCATCAAAGTGAAACTCACATCAAATTTGATTGCAAACCTAACTAAAATTTAAAATCGCTACAAACATATGCCTTACACTAGCAAACTCACACTAAGGAGAATCGCTAGACACATCGTTTCCATAGGTGATATTGTCTTACCACGAAAGTGCTGAAGAGATAACTTCACGGAGACGGTTAAAAGTCTCCATAGAATCCCTAAGCTTCTTCTTCAACCCGTTGACCACAGAACTTCTCGTCCTGTCCGAAGACGAACCCGGTCCACACCCCGGCAAATTCCGGTTCGTAGCATTAGATCGTTCCAGAGCCTCCAATTTCAGCTTCACCATCTTCGCTTTCTTCAAAGCCAAAGAAACATCGTCGTCCATACGAGAACGCAACTCCTTCACTCCCTTAGCATCGTGAACCGTTTTGCTCTGTTCGTGACTCTTGTTTAGTTTTTGTGAAATTCCTTCGAGCTCTTTTAGATCTTCTTTTACGCCTTCTACATCGTCGAAGAATTTGTCGAGGTTTACTCTAGCTCCTGTTCCCGGACTTCCGCCGTCTACCATCTCGATGACGTGGTGGCGATCCGGCGTGGCTTCTTCGCTTGTGTTGAAGATGAATCTGGAATCGGTGATTCTCATTGAACAATTAATGGAAACGATGAAACGGCGAAGGGCGAGGTTTGAGTGTGGCAGGGAGAGAACAATTCATGGTGTGATCTGGAGAATGTGGCAGCGGAAGTGGTGGGGGAGAAAGTGAGGGATGGAGAGGATAATGAGGAAGAGAGAGAGAAAGTGGAAATTATATTCTATCCTTGCCAGTCATCACTTTGAATACCCTAATTGGACAGTCAACAGGCCCAGTCAGCAACACCAGTAAAAGGGTGTGGTAAAAGATGGTTTTTGGTTTTATAAGGGGTGGTTAAAAAAAAAACTTCAAGGGGGCAATATCAAATATCGCCCTAATGGCAGGGGGGTTTCATATAATTAACCCAAATTATAATTTCGACTATGTTTTGATCTTCAATAATGTATATTTATGTTATAGAATGTTAAAGTTAATCTTTCAATTTAGAAAAAACAAATGTAAAAAAATTTATAATATTTAAAAAAATAATTTTATAAAATCCACTTTTGAAAATTAAAAAAAAAAATCCATTTTTGAAAAGATAAAACAAACATGCCCTTTATTGATAGTGAGAAATAAAAAAATAACGGTAGTTAGATTTTTATTTTAATAACTAATTAAATATTTTATTAATTTAAATAAGTTCAGTATTATGATACATTTTACAATAATAAAAATCTTAACTGCTAGGGTGATTGGAAATGTAGAATGGTTCCAAAAGTATTAAAATGCTATTGTGGTAGTTTTGGCTCCTAACATATTTGACCATGCTCCATTAAAAGTGGGGATGTCTCAACATTATTCCTCAATTGCATAATACATGATTCATTTTTCTTGCAGGTGATATCCAAGGGAGTGCTATGTATAGGCTTTGGACCAAGCTTAAAAGGCTTTCATCCTATCCTGATTCCTCTTAACGGAAAATTCAGTGATATCCAAGGTTAGATTCAGCAAGCTAGGCAAAACCTCTTGAGGGCTCAAGATCATCTCCAACATCATTTATTTGATACACACAGGCCATATATTAGGTCAAGCAATGTACTGACCAAGTTATTCATCTTAATCAGCTTGAAGAAAATATCTTGATGCAAAAATCTAAAACCATTTGGCTTAAATTAGGAGATAGAAATAACTCCTATTTTCATGCTTCTGTTAAAGTGAAGAATAAGCATCAGGGGATCTATGCTATGGCATCTTTGAAAGGAGAGCTGCTATGTAACCAAGTGGACATTGAAAAGGAAATCATAGAGTTCTACACTAGCCTGGTGGGAACTAATGCTACCGAGTTGAAGAGTATTGATGTCACAGCTATGAGAAGTGGTAAAAATCTATCTATTGATCTTGCTCCCCAACTCATTAGGCCTATTGAGGAAAAGGAAATTTGGTCTGCTTTGTCTAGTATTGGGAATTCTAAGGCACCAGGGATGGATGGTTTCAACTCCCTTTTCTTCAAATCAACCTGGCCAATTGTCAAGAATGATGTTATTGATGCAATATTAGAATTCTTTAACACCCACAATATGTTCAAAGCCTTTAATTGATCCTTTGTTACTTTGATTCCTAAGTCTCATGAAGCTACCACCAATAAAGACTTGAGACCCATCTCCTGCTGCAATATTATTTACAAGATGATATCAAAAGTTCTCAAAACCAGATTAGGAGGGGTTATTAGCTCTATCATAGATGATAACCAATACGCGTTTATTCGTGGTAGAGCTATTCATGATAATATCATGATGGCTCAAGAGTTGGTCAGAGGCTACAATAGAAGGAATGTTTCCCCTAGATGTATGGTTCAAATAGACATACAAAAGGCGTATGATACAGTTGAGTGGAAGTCCCTTAATCACACTATGGTGGAATTTGGTTTCCCTCAAAGATTTATCAGCTGGATTTTGGCTTGTGTGACAATTGTGTCCTATAGGTTTAAGACAAGGGGACCCATCTCTCCCTTCTCTTTGTTCTCATTATGGAATACCTCCATAGAATGCTGCAAGGTTTGGTCAAGAATCCGAATTTTAACTTCCATCCTAAATGCGGCCGTTTGAAAATTATTAAATTGTGTTTTGCTGATGATATTCTGTTGTTTGTGAGAGGTGACCATGAATCTATGAGGTTGATCATGGATAAAGTGAGTGAATTCTCTGCAGCCACTAGTTTGACCATTAGCATACCCAAGAGTAAAATCTACTTTGGAGGGGTTGATGAGGAGTCTAAGGACATTATCCAACAAACAACCGGTTTTGCTGTAGGAACTTTTCCCGTTATGTACCTATAAGTTCCCTTGGCTAGCAAAAAAGTAACTATAAATGATTGTCAACCATTGATCGATAGGATGCTGGTTCGGCTTAAGCATCGAAGTACCATACTTTTGTCATGTGCTGGCAGACTGCAGCTTGTGAAAAGCATCATCTTTTCGATTGCTAACTATTGGATGCAAATATTTCTATTGCCTAAAAAGATCATCTCCCACATTGATAGTATGTGCAGGAATTTCTTGTGGTCTGGTAAGGACTGTCCTACCAGTAAAGCTCCCGAGTCGTGGGATCACATTAGTGATCCAATTTCTGTAGGTGGCCTGAATCTGATTTATCTTAGAGAGTGGAACAACACAATCATTGGGAAGCTTCTTTAGAATGCTTTTGCTAAGAAGAACATGTTGTGGATTAACTAGATTCACATGTATTATTTGAAAAAAGAGGATGTTGCAACATATATTTCTAAAGTGCAGGATTATTAAGTTATGTTGAAACACAAAGATGTCATCATGAATTCTGCGGTTTGGAGTGCTTTTCAAGCGTCTGGTAGATATGAGACCAAAAAAGTATACCATCTGTTTAGAGGAACCAAGCCAAAAGTGAGTTGGAGGAATTTTATCTACGGTAACCTTGCAAGGCCAAGAGCAGCCATAAATCAATATATCATAGATTCATTTATCCAAGCTCATAGTTTTGATTCCAAAGATTTTCAAATTGCATACATTTCTGGGCTTACCTTACACTGAATTAGACTATTTGATATATTTTTATATTTTTGAAATACAAAAATAAACTTTCTAGTATAAAAAGTAGTCATGGTCAATGATTATTTATGTTTAATTTGATTTTATTAAAAGAAGTTAGAAGATGACATAGGTTCCATATGAAATAAAATATAATAGCTTATGCTCCCTCTAAAATAAAAAATGATTAAATTTTTTTAAAGTACTTTTAGAAGTCAAGCGTATTTGGTTCATATAAAATACTTTAGTTTATAATTCTCTTTTGCTTAAATTTAATTTTTTAATATAATATTGTTCGAAATAGAGTTCATACAATGTCTATGAATGTAGACAATTCAAATTCAGACTTCCTGTTGATATTCCAAAGCAGCTTGGCTAGACAAGTTTGGTTCCAATGAGTAAGGTCTATGATGTTCAGACCCCCTTGCTTCTTGGGAGCACAAGTCTTTTTCCAGGAAATTGGAGCCTTCTTAGAGACTTTATCAGTACCTGTCCATAAGAAGGATCTGCACAGAGAATCAATCTTTTTCAAGACAGCTTTTGGCAAGGGCAAGCATTGGAGCCAGAAATTAGAGAGAGCAAACAGAACACTATTTATCAATTGAGTTCTGCCAGCCATAGAAAGGAGTTTGGAGCTCAAATGGTGGATTTTGCAGCATATTCTATCAATGAGGGGTAGGTAATGGCAGATGTTTAACTTCTTACTAGTCAGAGGGATGCCAAGATACCTAAAAGGTAGCTGGCCATCAGATATCTTAGTAAGACCCTGAATTTTGGATCTAACATCCTCCTCCATATTACCATAGTATGCCTTGCACTTAGCAGGATTTATCTTAAGACCTGTAGCTTGAGAAAAGGAATAAAAAATCTCCATTAGCATCTCCACAGACCTGAAATCACCTCTAGCAAATAATAACAAGTCATCAGCAAAGCTCAAGTTGATAATTCCCATCTTCTCACATTTAGTATGAAAGTTGAAGTCAGGCTTTCCTTTAAGTTTCTGCATCAGCCTATGCAAGTACTCCATAACTATTACAAAAAGCAAGGGGGATATGGGATCCCCTTGCCTTAGCCCCCTCTTAGCTTCCACTACTTCAGTAATGTTGTCATTCACCTGAAACCCATAAGTCTCAGTTGTAATAGTCAACATTACCCATCTAATAAATTGATGGGGAAAACTAAGTTCCTTCAAAATAGCTTCAAGAGCAGACCATTCAACAGAGTCATAAGCCTTTTGCAAGTCCATCTGTAGCATACACTTAGATGCCCCTTGCTTAGTGTTATACCCTCTGATTAACTCAAAAGCAAGCAGAATATGGTCATGAATTTTCTTCCCTGGAACAAAAGCAGCTTGACTGCTATGTATGATGCTATTCAAAACCAGACCTAGCCTTTTGGCCATAATTCTATATATCACTTTATAGAGAACAGTGCAACAGGAGATAGGTCTAAAATCCTTAACCATATTAGCTCCACTAGTCTTAGGAATCAAGGTAATCAAAGTACAGTTGATGGCTTTGTAAAGTCTCTCCTTACCAAAGAAGTCCTTAATGGCTCTAGTAAAGTCCTGCTTGATCCAATCCCAAGAGGTTTTGAAAATTTTAGCACTAAACCCATCAATGCCAGGGGCAGATAGGTCCTTTATACCCTTCATACTCTTGAAAAATCTCCTCATCAGTTATAGGGCTAGTCAGCAACTCACATTGCTCCCTTCCCAACTGAGGCCCCTCCCTCATAGCCCTAGTGTATATGCTAGCCAGCTTATTCTGAGTTTTACCAATAAGGTTGCCATAGAATCTCAGAATCTCAGCCTCAATCTCCTCTTGACTTTGAGTAACATTCCCATTCTCATCTTTCAAATTGTTCAAATGGTTCTGATTTTGTCTAGTCTTCAAGGCAGCATATATGGAAGTGTCTGTTGTTACCATCACCAAGTTTAATCCACTCAATCTTGGCTTTTTGTTGCATTATACTCTCCTCCAAACTGCTCAGCCTCAGAACCTCCTTAGTATAATTGCTAACATTATCAATGCACTGAGGGTTCATTTTATTCTTCACCAAGTCCTCTTGAGCCTTGCCTAGCATATCTCTAGCTTCCTTAAGCTGCAGGCTGATGCCCTTAAGAGACCTGCTCAATCTTCTAATTTCAGGATGAAGTCTCTGCAATTTCTTCCACATGACAAACACTGGTTGTCCCACCATTGGCTGCACCCAGCTTCTTCTCACAGTTTCAGAGTAATCATCCTTGAGAGTGACTGCATTTTGGAACTTGAAGGGAGTTCTATGAGGTCTAGAAACAGTGGATCCTTGCAGGCAGAGAAGGGCATGGTCAGAGACACCTTGGTTCATGATGATGAGTTTAGTATCAATGTTTTGCTGCTGCCATTCAACATTACCTAACACCCTGTCAATCCTAGAGCATATCATGTTATCTCTTTGATTACTACACCAGGTATAATGATCACCATGGCTATCCTTTTCAAACAACCCAGCTTGTGTCATCGTGTCATTCAAGTCTTTAAATTCTTTTTCAACAACCATGTTACCTCCAACTCTGTCTTGCAAGAACATTGTTGAAGTCGCCCATGAGGCACCAAGGGCCAGTGATATTATTCTATAGTTTACCAATATCCCCCCACAATGCTTTCCTCTGCTCTAGAGTATTATAAGCATTGATAGCAGTTAACCATAAGGTTGCATTCTCCTTAAGATAAGTAACCTTGCAGTGTATAAATTGAGCATCTATAGTGTTGATTTCTATTTTGACTTTATTCTCATCCCATAACAGCCATTATTAATAATAATAATAATAATAATAATAATAATAATAATAATAATAATCTATTTTATTTTAAATTTTATTGAACGAAATATAATATTATACCATATTTTTATTTATATATAGTATAAATATGTTAGTAAAGTTATATATAAATTAACACTATACCCAATAATTTCTTTTAAGAAATTTTAATTTAAGTTTTTTTTTTTAATATTGTTCGATACAAATAAGTTAAAATATTATTAAGTTAAATAATTTTATTATCGTATAAGTATCTCAACAATTTGTATAAATACTTTTAAAAACTATATATAAATTGAGAAAAGGGATGGTGCACTAACAGTGTAAATTATTTTTACACTGTCAACCAATGACAACCATGTATCCCGCCAAGTCATCCTGTAAATTTTAAATTACTTATATGATTTTGCACTTTAAAATATTTTGATTTGATGTATGTGTACTACTTTTTTACACTGACAGTGCACTACTATTAAACTCATATAAATTTTGAATTAGTTTTAAAAAATATTTTATCATTATTAAGATGTTTATTATTATTATTACTATTTATATTTTTATTGTTATTATTATTTTAATTATTATTATTATTATTATTATTATTATTATTATTATTATTATTTTTATTATTATTATTATTATTATTATTATTATTATTATTAAAGTCAATAGTTCAGAAAAAGGGTAATTTATTTTCACAAATTTTTTAAAAAGAATTGTTTGATACTAATTTTAGTTAAAATATAGCATCTTAATATTATAAATATTATGATTAAATAGAAAGCATTTCTATTCATAATACGAATTACAATAATTAAAAAAACATAATTTTAATATTTATTATTTTTAATCATTATAATTTCTTTCATTTTTTTTTTAATAAAAATAGATTTTTTTTCCTAACATGATTTTTTTTTTTAAATATCTCTCACTCTCTCCCTCTTATTTATTTTTTTTTTTAAATATTAAGAACTTTCAATTTATATAATTTTTACTCGTTTTATAATTATAAATTTATTTTTTAAAAAATTATTATAATTTTAATTTTAATGAGAAATTCTTACTACTTAATCATGTTATGTATGAACTTATAAAATTTCATAAAAATACATAACAATGCACTCATAATAATAATAATAATTATTATTATAATCTATTTTATTTTAAATTATTTTGAATAAAATTTAATATTATACCATATTTTTATTTATATTTTGTATAAATATCTTGGTAAAATTATATATAAATTAACACTATACCCAATAATTTCTTTTTAGAAATTTTAATTTAAGTTTTTTTTTTTAATATTGTTCGATACAAATAAGTTAAAATATTATTAAGTTAAATAATATTTTTTATTATCGTATAAGTATCTCGACAAGTTGTATAAATTCTTTTAAAAACTATATATAAATAATATAAAGAAGGCCCTCACAGAACCAGACCCAAGTGATGCTTACCCAAATACGAACAAACACCATAAGACTTGTGAAACAAGAACACTCACTTGGCTGAAGGAGAAGAGAACAACCCCTATAAATAGCTGACCAGTTACTTTGGAATTAACGAGCTTTGAATATGTCAAGGTTCTTGTTCAAAGAAACGCTATTTTAGGTACCAAAACTCCATTCAAATTCAATGCCTACCTTCCAAAACAGTCTTGACTGCCTTTATTGTTTCTCAACTGAATCTTACCATAAATTAAGCCAATAGCATTTCATGCATAGGCAGAGACACGTGTTTCACCTTATCCTTGCACTGCCGACCAGAATAATTCCTTGTTTGGCTTAAAAGAAACATGTTTTGTACCATGTTCTGACATCTTATCAGACAATGTCTGCTTGCTCACAACATTATCAACCCAAGACTCCACAGAAAATTATACACTCACAAGCACATTTTCATTTCTGTTGGATTCTTAGACGACTTCTATCGATCAGCGCAACTCACATTCCCTTCTAGATTCCTTCAGAACAGCAGAGAAAAATAAATTCTCCCAGATACAACAATTCTGCTCTTCAGACTCATCCTGCATAAGCACTAGCTTCACGCAGCTAGGATAGCACACCAGCCTTAGGAACACCCAACTACACTCAGTAGTACATGTCCCCTCATGTTGTTTGACATCACTCTGCACAAACTTGCATAGCACGCAAGCTTCACAAAAATCTGCACCCTTGCAATAATAGACCATAGACAACAGCCTTAACTCCCCCTGACATAAACAACCAATGCTCCTTATGAAGGTGAACACTTGACACCAGATGATAGCACAACGATATTGCCACATTCTCAATATTAAGAACTGCCACTTCTTGTATTTGTTGAGCATGATCTCACTATGTTTATTTCAGATACATGGTCTGCCAAGTCCAATATAAAAGCCCACTTGATTTGGAATTTCTCACATATTCCATAACAAATGTCTTTAGATTACTTGCAACACAAGATAAGGACTGCCACCACCTTTTACTTGTATTAGAAGAAACCTCCTTATCTTCAGCCATTCTGATCAGATCTCACCACTAACAACAACCTTCTGTCCTTACATTCACAAGCACCTAATGAAGTCTTCATCATGAAAGTAGTCATGTATTGCCAGACCAAACTACTTAACATCAAGATCAGAATCTGCCTATTCTAATCCACATTATGTCAGAACTGCCACTTCAGACAATAATGCTGCTTCTTCCAACTCTACAAGCACAGTCCCAGACCTTCATCCACAACAAACACTGATGTTGTAACATTATGTAGGACATCAGCACACCTTCTGCATTTTATTCAGGTAATCACAACAGAGAGAAATAAACTCTCACACAATTTAGAAATCTGAATTACATCCACACATCAGATAACTACCAAGCTCCCAACAAGGTATTTGTTATCCAAGAAAGATTCACAAACAAACAGCAGATGATGCTCACTTCTTCATTCACACACTTATGATATAGTTAGCTGATAAGGCTACCTCAGGTTGTCATCAATCACAGCCACTCAGAAAAAGTAAATTCCTGAACCATAATATCCAGACTGCAGACTTGCATAATTCTCTAGACAAATATTTAGTCTCCCGTCAAAGTATTTACCCTTATGCATAACATCAATAATAGACAAATACTAAGTCTCCCGTCAAAGTATCTACTATTAGTCAGAATAAGATTACCTTCTCAGATAAGGTATGACAATTTGTTTGACATCTTCTTCTGCACACGTCTAACAACTTCTGATTCTTCTTTTTAACTTGGATCAGTGGCTTGATCTTGGACTTCTTTCTGCGCAAAACAACCTTGGCTGAACAAGCAACAACCACCTGAATTGATGTTCCAACATCAATCTCAGTCACACATCTTCACAGAGTTTTTCTAAAGATATCATCTATAGTAAAGCTCTAGCAGGGGAACACATGAGGATCAACCATCAGTAGCTGATCAAGCTTCCAAACACATTCAGCAGCAGGAACATCTCAAGAATCTTCTCCTTAAATCACAGCATCTTGTCTGACTTTGAGATGTTGGATGTCATCAACATTCCACAACCAATCTGCCTCTTCTAATCCTTCAGCCAAACTCATCCCAGACAATTTGGATGATAATCCAAGCACATAGTCACCAACCAACCCCACCGGTTGATTCAACTCCACAGTGCTTAACCCTTGAAAGTTCTCCACTACACCAGAACAAGAGTTCCATGCTCTCATAGACTTGATAAATGTCATCAAGTTTGAGTAAACAACCTCCATCCTGAATCAGAGAAACATCGTCCAGACAGCTTGAGAAAATAAATTCTTAATACAATGATGTCAAGACATATCTTCCAAAACATCAGGTACTCTCCCTCAGAATCTGCCAAGAGCACTTCAGAGAATCATACATTCTCCCCTTTAATAGCAGCACAGACTGTGATTAGATCATATCAAACCTTAAGCACACACATTCAATACTTATCTAGCTTCACAAGATCATTCAGATAATGCTTCCAAATAACAGAAAAATCATGACTTTTTGATCTTTGACCTTCATGTCCAAGAAGTCTGCTAGAGATAATACTTCTTGAATCTTAGGTTCTCCACTCCTGCAGCAAGGACCAGAAATAAACTGACCTCAGGAGTAAATAGCATGTTGATCACACCTTGACCAACTCACACATCTAAGATAAGTTCCAGGACCAGAAACTTCTTAGATATACCACCCAGATGCCTCCTCTTCTAGATCAGGAGTAGGTTCTAAACCCAAGTGATCAAACCACATTAGTTTAGCACCCAGAGCATCTACTATGCCATTCCTTCAGACAACAGAATTCTGCACAATTCTGACGTGATGTTCTAACACAAGATAGAACATCATTCCAAGGAACACATCAAGAGATCAAATACTGGAGATTAGCCTTTTTAGGAATAGAAGCAAAAGTAAATTACTTCTCACTAACTTCAGATCTCTTCCTTACAACTTCACTTATCAATGCCTTTATGAGTGGACTTGAACAAAAAATTTCAAGTATCGTTGACAAAGTAAGTTGAAGCAGTCTTGCATATATTCCATCACCATAGGATATACATTTAGAGAAGAACAACCTTCTTAGTTACACCCTCAGGAGTTTTCAGATAGATACGCAGCGGATCAAAACACAAACTCCTCAAAACCTTCAGGTGTCATATATCAGCCCTTGCATCATAATCCAGGTGACACCACAATACCACAGATTTGAGAATAAATCAAACCTAACATAACCACAACACAACAGCTTTTCAACCAAAACTCCAAGCCTTCAGCACATGCCACTGCCTGTCACGAACAATTCATCCTCCACTTCTAGGGACCATTCTCAAAACTATATGAACTTCTCCAAGTCCAAACAACTATTCAGTAGAAAGCTTCTACCTTGACCATGAACCAGAAAGTATTTTCCCTCGGATCTCATCTAGATACAAAATAGAATGACCTGCTCTGATACTAATTGAAATTCTGGTACATGTGCAGAATTCAGATGTCTTATAACATGTCATTCGACATCTGGTCTGACATGAACACACATGGCAAGGTATATAATAATAAGCACGCTACTGAAAAAATAAAAACAAAACACACAGAATTGTTAACCCAGTTCGGTTTAACACACCTACTCTGGGGGCTACCAAGCCAGGGATGAAGTCCACTATCAGCAGTATCAATTCAAATCTAAACTCCCCGTTTACAGCTTATCACTTAATCAATACCCAATGACCCTTCTACCTAGATCCTCTCTAGATATGAAAAACCCTTCTCACTCCCAATCATCGCAATGATGTCTAGCAGTCAACACTCCGCCACTGCATCAACGACTCTTTACCTAAACAACAATTCAACAAGGAAGACACCCTTCAAAGACACATCTTAGAGTTACTTAAAAGCTTCCTCCAAGAACAATACTCCTCTTACTTAACTGCTTCAAGGATCACACTAAAAAACTGTCCAACTCACATGTCGAGTGGTACAGGAACCAACCCTAATACTAGAACTTTTACATCTTTGGTTCAGTTTTAAAACTAGGTTACAAAGCATCTATATATAACCTATTCCCAACTGGATTTGGGCCTAAAAACACAGCAAATGAGCTGCTACAAGTCAGCAGAAACTTCTGCTACATAATAGGACTTCAATTTATAACTTCCTAAAATATCTCCATATTTAGAAAGTGTATATTTTCCAATAATCTTCTTAATTACAGATTTGAATCTTCAGACCTTTTAATTCAGCGCCACATAGAATTTGCATATTACTCCCTGAATCTTCTGCATCTGTTAAGACATAACAGAATCTTTGATTCACGTCAGTTCTGGCGCGATGTCGAATGGTCCTGCATGGGACATCTTGATACGAGATGTTGTTCCAGATGTTGAAACTACTTCAGCTCAACATGTTCCAATGCACACTAGGACTTCTTGCTCAACCTGTTCTTCTTTAGCAAGATAAAATATCCTATTTAACATATTGCTGTTATTATTTGTTTTACAAAATTAATGCCAACCCTTAAAATTAAAGAACTAACATGATCGTACCTGGATCAGACAGTGATAGTGGCCAACGGCGTCTGGAACGACAGCTCCGGTGTTGGTGAGAGACGGCCCCGGGGGGGGGGGGGGGGGTGTACCTGCAGGGTACTCCGACGCTCAAGTGAGAGAGTGCACAGAATATCAGCAAATACAGAAAGTGAGAATGGTAGGAAGAAAATGTCTAACCTGACCCTCTCAAATGAGAGGGTATTTATAGAGAGCCCCCAGCGCGGGGCCAACGGTTACCTGCAATGGGCTGGATCAACTAGGCCCACTCCAAGTAACTGCTAGGGCTTACGTGTAGTAGTGAAGACCAGCACGTGGTCTTCGCCCTAGAGTAACTGCTCTTAGATTTCCGGAAGTAGGGCAGACCGAGTCTTTCAGAAGTGGGAGGTTACTTGGAACGTGTCCACGCGGGGTAGACCGTCAGGTGCTCCTCGCGGGGAGGAGCCTTCTGCGTCGAGGAGGTACACAGTCCGTAGGAAGGGTAGGGCCTCGCGGGGAGAAGATATAATGTCGAGGAGGCATATCTCAGTGGGTTGCGATGCCCTCTTCTCCTTTTGCCAAGGTTCCCGACGACGACTAAGTGGTCGACGCTGCACTAGCGCCCGACGAATCTGTGGTGCATGCGTGGCTGTCACGTGTCCGCAGAAGGACCTTATTGGGCCTCTCCAGGCAGCATGGGTTGGGCCTGCACGACTGTTGGGCAGCCTCGGCCCAGTCCAGAATAGGAGCCCCCCAAATCGTTGCTCTGAGGTGTCAGAGTAATGACTTAAGGCTTACTGGTACGTCGGGGACACACCAGGAGAGGGACCGAGGAGGTCCTTCTCGTGGTCGACGTCCATACGGTCGCACATAAGTCGGGCATCGGACAGTTGCGTTTGGTTGTCACGCCGGGGAGACGAGGGGCCTCAGATTTAAAGTGTTGGGGAAAACTGGAACGACACGCGTGGGAAGATGCGCGGCTGCATACGTGCCACGTGTCGCCTGCCATTATTACCTAGGGGGGCTAGGGCGGCTGGCTAGGGTAGTGCACTTGAGTGCCCTACGTCCCTCGAGTTCCGCGAGAACCGCTTATAAAAGCCCCCCTCGCTCATTTCCCACTTTTCCGTTTCTTTCTCAACAATCTCGCTCCTTCTCTCTCTACCTTCCACCGTAGCCGTTCGCCGCCATCAACCGCCGTCAGCCGCCGAAACCCTAGACCACCGCTTATAAGGTACTTGCTCTAAAACTGACCTTTCTCTTGCATTTCCCTTTAATTTCAACTAGTGTATAGCATTTCCTTGGTGAACTGATGATGTTCCCACGAGAAATGAGAGGATTCATGGCGAATACGGTGGGAATCTTTAGTTGTTGAGAGAGGGGGTGCTAAGAATTTCACCCGCTCTTGTTGAATATTTCGGGGACTAGGGATGAACATGTCGGGGACCCGTTGAATGTCTCGGGGTCCTCAATAATTGCTTTTTCCATTAGCGTCACGGGAACACGGGGGCGGAATCTTCCGGGGAGGCGATGAGTTCCCCGGTGAACATGTCGATCCTCGGCCGGTTATGTTGGGGAACCGAGAGAGCCTTTCCCCTTCCTCGCCCGTTCGCTTGAACAGCGGTGGAGGGGTGAATTTGATACGACCCATCGAAGTCACCGTTTCCTTCTGCTTTTCAGGTAAATGGACGATTTGGCTGCGAAAGTGGCCGTGGGATCATTCGAAGAAGACGACGACCAACCCGAATCTCCCATGGCTCACATGGCTTTTACGCAGGAGCGCCCGCTCGAGGAGTGAGTGTGCGGGGAAGCACTGGAGATGTCGTCTATCTTCGTCTACAAAGACGTGGACGACACGTTCTGTACCGTCGAGCACCGGCTCATCGGGTCTGACAAATCCTGGAAGGTTTTCCTCCCAGAGGAGCACCATCGGATATGTTCGCCTTACCGGGGAATGCGCATCCCCTTATATGAATTTATGTTCGACAAGGCGGGGTGGAGGCTGCCCTTCACGAACTTACAAGAGGGAATCTTCGCCTGGTTGAAGCTGGCCCCCTCGCAAATTCATCCGAACTCCCTGGCCTTCATCCGGGCCTTCGAGTTCATCTGTAAGTATTTAAAAATCGTTCCGACAGTGTCCCTCTTTTTTCGGATATCCATCTTCAGAGGTCGTCAGCCGGTGGACGACATGGATGGGTGTCCTTCAAGCAGAGCAAAGCTTTGTTCCATACATATTTAGATTCCATCCGGGACTTCAAGTTCCGCTACTATTTCGTGAAGCCGGTCACCCTCGGGGCTGTATACTCGTTGTACCGCAAAGTCACTCGCGACGTCGACGGTCGCTCCGAGGAGGTCCTGGAGCTGAAGTTCCCTCTGTACTGGACGGAGGAACACTTCAAGAAGGGAGTCGACAAATACAAGGTGAAGCATAATCAGCTGGACGTCTATGAGCGGGAAGCTTACGATAAAATCGTCGCTTTCGTTGAAAGCTTTAATGAAGCTCAACACGAAACGCTGGACGGCCAGCCTATAACGGGAGCAGACGGGCAGGTGAAGAAACAACGTCGTCTGATCAATACCCGCGTTCTGCTTGAGACCTTCTCCGACGAAGAAGCAATCGAGTTGTTAGGTGGTGAAAACATCCACAATCTAAGCCTTCCTCGCATCTGTATTCCTTGCCTTACTAATGTTTTCTTTCTTTTTGCAGGAAAGATGGCTGGAGCCGAGGAGAGACTCAAGAAATTGAAGGCGAAGAGGGCTCGGGAAGAGCAGGCCCGGGGAGAGGCATCTTGTTCAAAGGGTCAGGATGTTGCTACTTCTGGGGTCATGCCTGAGGGTGTTTCCTCGGCCGCTATGCCCGAAGGTTCTAGTCAGTCTCAGCCTGCTGCCCCTGTGTCGAGGATTTCAGATAGGCGGACACCTCCTGTTGGGAGCCAGTCTCCGGGTACTCAAGGGACGCCGAAACGACAACGGGTTTCGAGCGTGGAGGTCGTCGACCTGGGCCACAAAGACAGTCCCCCACCTCCTTCCAGCTTTGATCTCCCACCATGCCATCAAAAGCCTCGCTTCTTCTCCGAAGTCATCTATCCTCGTGTCCCTCCTTTTGAAGTCTAAGCTGTGCTGGGGGCTGCCGCGGAAGCGAGGAGGAAGACGATCTTCGAGGACCTGTCTGCGGTCATGCGGCTTTGCTCGACTGCCATTGTCCTGAATGATGAGACTCGCCCCGCTGCTGAGCTTTCTCAACTGCAAGAAAAGCTCGAGAAATTGGATGCTGAGATGCTCGACCTGCGCAAGGAGTTAAAAGAATGCAGGGACCTGAACAAAGAACAAAGCGAGCAGCAGCAGCGGGCTAAGACCAAGCTGAAGGAAGTCGAGGAAACGGAGAGAGGCTACCTTGCCCGAATCGCCGAGCTGGAGGCGGAGGAGAAGCGGCTCAAGGAGAGGATCGCCGAGTTAGAGGATGCTGTGCGGCCGGCTGAAGGCGAAACCGAGGAGGATAGGCTCTTAACCACTCGAGCAGCGCTGGTGGCTCAACTCAGGAAACTCGAGCAGGATCTCCGGCTAGCCGAGGATGATGCTCTTGAAACTGCGGGCATAGGGTTCCGGAATGCGGTGGTGCAGCTTTGGGTCCTAAACCCCGACCTGGTGATCGATAGGGCAGATGCTGACTTCGAGGTGGTTGATGGCCGGATAGTGCCGCCCGGGCAAGGAGGAGACGCCAACGAGGGAGGTGGGCCGGACGCCACTGAGACTGTCGCGGAGTAGGGATATAGTTTGCTTGGCCTGCATGCCATTTTGTTTTTGCCCAGCTTATGGGCTTATTTGATGTACTATTAGCACAATGGTTATTTTTGCCCGGCTTGTGGGCTTGTATCTGTAACATTTCGTACTAAGGGTTTTGCCCGATTTTCATACTTCGTTATGCCTCTTTATTAATTCTGCTTGTGTGTGATATTTTATGCATTACTTATTTTTGTCTAAGTAGTTGAGATCACTGGCGCCTTGGGCGTTTGCTCGACTCTGATGATGCTCGACTGCGAAGAGAGCTTAGCCGAGTGGTCAGGTGTTGTACTCTAACCTTCGACGAGGCTAAGAAAGCGGTTGATGTCTTAGCTTCGTGGCGTGAACTTCCCATCGCGAGCTGGGTGTTCTGCCTATTTGGTACGTCGACGACGGAGCTCGGTTGAGGTCTCCTCGCCGGGCCAAAAAGTCTTACGCACACACTTCGTGGTTTTTGGCTGTCGTGTGTCATATAGAGGTGTCGCACATGTACCGTTGCACGCCCCCGTGTTCGCGACGTTGTATTGTCCCGGGCAGTGTCTAACTGTAGTATTGCTTAAGCTTCTCAGCATTCCATGGTCGAGCAAGTTGTTCACAGTGGAGGTTCTCAAGGTAATAGGCACCCGTCCCCGTCTTCGCGGTGACGCGGTATGGGCCCTCCCAGTTTGCGGCCATCTTTCCTTCGGGTGAATCTTTTTTATTTCTTCGTAGGACAAGATTGCCTACTTGGAAGTCTCGTTTGATAACTTTGTCATTATAACGCAGAGTTATTTTTTATTTTAAAGAGGCTTCTTGGAGGGAAGCGCCGACCCTTATCTCTTCGACAAGGTCGAGTTCCTCTCGCAGGGCTTCGTTGTTTGTTTCTTCATCGAGGGGAGCTTCTGTCCTCCTCGAGGGTTCCCTGATCTCCACGGGGATAACAGCCTCGGTCCCGTAAGTTAGGCGAAACGGGGTCTCACCGGTCGTGGAGTGTGGGGTCGTTCGATACGCCCAGAGGACGCTGTGCAACTCCTCAACCCACCGTTGTTTGGCCTCGCCGAGTCGTCGCTTCAATCCCCGGAGTATCACTCTGTTCGTGGCTTCGGCCTGCCCGTTGGTTTGAGGGTGCTCGACCGACGTGAAGTGCTGTTTTGTGCCCAGTTTGGCGACGAAGTCTTGGAAGTTCATGTCGGTGAACTGTGTCCCGTTGTCCGTGACAATGGCTTGGGGGACCCCGAATCGGGCGAGGATGTTTCTCTTGTAGAAACGAAGTATATTGAAAGCGGTGATTTTGACCAGCGCCTCGGCCTCAATCCATTTCGTGAAGTAATCCACCCCGATGATGAGGTACTTGTTTTGGTACGACCCTATGACGAAAGGTCCGAGGATGTCCATTCCCCACCATGCAAATGGCCACGGGGACGACAATGACTTAAGCTCGTTTGGAGGAGCGAGGTGCATGTCCCCGTGTCTTTGGCAGCGGTCGCATTTCTTAACGTGCTCCTTTGCATCATGTTGCATAGTGGGCCAATAATACCCTGCTCGGAGTGCTTTTCGGGCTAGGGACGTTCCACCGAGGTGCTGGGCGTTGATCCCTTCGTGGATTTCTTGGAGGATCCCAGAAACTTTGCCTTCTTCGACACACCGGAGTAAGGGAATGGAGAACCCTCGACGATATAGCTTTCCTTCGACGACGGTGTATGCACATGCCCGCCTCTTGACTATCCCCGCTTCTTTAGGATCGTCGGGAAGTTTGCCCATCGTCAAGTATTCGTAAACGGGGGTCATCCAATAGTTTGCGTCCCCGATTGCGTTGACCTCTGTGGTCGGTGCAGTTTTGTTTATGCTCGGTTGGGTCAGTATCTCCTGGATAACGGATTTGTTCCCTCCTTTTTTCTTAGTGCTCGCAAGCTTGGAAAGCACGTCTGCGCGAGTGTTGTGCTTACGCGGGATGTGAGCCACTTCTGCGGAGACAAATTTCTTCAACTTTTCTTGCACCAAGGTTAGGTACTCGATGAGACTGTCGTTTTTGGCCTGGAATTCTCCCGCACCTGCGATTCCACGAGCTGGGAGTCTGTAAAGATTTTGACTTCTTTTGCACCGAGGTCTTCCGCAAGTCGATGTCCCGCGAGGAAGGCCTCGTATTCGGCTTGGTTGTTCGATGTCTTGAAAGACAGTTCGAGGGAGACCTCTATCAGGATGCCCTGCTCATTTTCCAGGATAATGCCCGCTCCGCTTCCCTTTGCACTGGAGGCCCCGTCGACATAAATCGAACAGTATAGAATTGAAATTGTATATAGTTCATTTCAGTCACTTTTTAGAGTATGGTTTTGGGGATTCTTGCTCCAACTCCATCAAACTTCAATTTTCAGTAGATTAGCTTAGAAAACAACTATGGAGCTTGCACACGGATGAACCGGGGTGGATTGATCGTCGACCGGCTCTGACAAACTGCGAGATGTTTGGTTCATTTCTCTTTTTCTTTGTGTTTTCTTCATTTGTTGGGTTGTATATATGTATATGTTCTGAACTCATGTATATTTGTCGCCCATGGCGTTGTATAAAACTTGCTTTACAAATCTCTATTGGTGATTATCTCTGATTTTTGCTTTATGCGCGAGGTTTGGATTGCGTTAGGCATAACCCTCACGAACTTCGATTAGGGATGATTGTCTGTTAGTTTCTGGACTCTAGAGATAGATTTAGGAGCTAACAATCTTCAATAGGCGTCGAATCTTAATGCCTCCGTGCCTTGAGCTAGCGTGCGAAAGTATCGGCGATGGTAACACGGTTGTTCTCTCAACTTTGCGTTAGACATAACCTGTGTTGTGAGCGATGCTGGGTGATATTGAGGAGTATTCTAGGTGGAGTATAACTGGACGGTAAGTTTAAGTTTGTGAGGAGTCGATTATGTGCATGCCGGAAAAGTTTATCTTGCTGAAGAATGAATTTGTTTTATGTTTTAATGTTTACTTTTCTGTTTTTATGTTTAAAACCATTTAAACCCCAAACTCATAAATGCGAGAGACTGTCGAACGACATTCTTTCCCTCGAACCGATCTCTGTGGACACGACATAAATCTCGGAGGTAATTCTTTCCGAAAATAAATATTTTTGCTTGTTTGCCGCTATTCTGCAACCAACAAAATGGCGCTGTTGCCGGGGATCGGTTTTGATATTGAATCGCATTGCGATAGTTTCTTTGTTTTTGAGTTTTGTAGATATCGTATATTTTGTATATTTTCACTTGTCTATACTTATACTTGTATATTTTTGTTTCTTTTAACGTTTGTTCAAGTGTTTAGTTAGGACGTTTGCTTTTGGTTGCGCGGTGAGGCCTCACCATGGCATGAATGAAGGAAGTTTCTAGCTAAGCACCGTAAAGGCGTCGAGCTTACGACGTAAAACAAGCATGTTTTATAGTTTTTATTTTCGAATGTTTTTGGTTGTGGTTTGCTCACAGATTTTGATTGACTTATTTGAGGATGATTTTGTGATTTTCCAAGTTGGTTCGTTTCAACTTGCGGATGTTTGGTAATGATTTTGTTAAGTTTTGTACACGTCTGAGGTATGTATTTATCGCTTTCAATACTTTAGCATATTCATGATACTTAGGCTTTTTACAAACTTTCATGTCATCCATTCTTTTGTATACTTGTTCTATTGTGAATCACTTTAGTTCCCAACCTTTTTGTGAGGTAGCCTTCTATTGTTCATATATGCACGGAGAACCAACATTCTTGTTCTACTGGATTTTATTATGTTGAATCTGTTGTTTGTGTTGTTTATATGAATGCATGAAAAGGATCAAGGAAATTGTTTCATTTTGAGCACAACCACCTTAGCCAAATAGTCAATTCACCTTGTGAGCGTGTGATCATTCGTAACCCCTTTGAGCTTTTTGACCAATGTTTCTATTTGAACTTAATGCTTGTCTATGAGTATTTAGTTCACTTATGTTTGAATGGATTTTGTTTTTTCTTGGACCTTAACTTTGTATTGTTGTATGGATTTTTTTTCTTGCCTTAGAAAGTAGGGAGTATTCACATGATGGTGCGGTTGAATTCAAGTTAGGAAGAGGATGATTGTGTGTACTCATTGGTTAGATTCTATGGGGATTGAAAAAGAAAAGAAAAAAGAGAAAAATTTGTGAAAGAGAAAAAGAAAGAAAAAAGAAGAAAAAGAAAAATCCTTGAAAAAGGAAACAAAAAGAGTTTCAATAATTGTGCTAAATAAGTAGTGTGTGTTATGTAGCACTTGGGATTGTGGAAGAAGTTGGTTGAAATTGTGTGTGTGAATCTTTGTGAGTTTTCACTCCCTTAGGTTTAGGCAAGTTTTTATTTCAATTACCTTTAGAAATTGCCCCTTGTTTGTTTACCCGACCACGTTACAACCTTGAAGGTCCTTGTGATTCTTGCCTTTGTATGTTCAATATGAATTTGTGGATGTATGCATAATTTAGTCTTTTCTTTGCATGAGTGTTGTGTGAGTGTAAAGTACCTTATTGTGTGTTTTTCATCTACCGATGATTGTTTTTACTAGGTGTGATTCACTTTGGAACTTGTGTTGTTTTAGAATTTTTGGCATGATTTTTGTATTTTGCATTTGTTTCGTGACTATGTTATCGTTGTAGTTTAGTGGTAAGTATTTACTTTGTGTGTACCGTTTTCATTTGAACCATACATTTGTTTTCCGTTTTTCAAAACCTGTTGATTCGTCTTTCTTTGGATATTGCTTGTGCATTTTCAAGTTTGTTTTATTCTTGTTTGTGGACAAACAATTAGGTAAGTTAGGGAGAGTTTGATAAGTGCAAATTGTAACTATTTTTGTATATATGTTTTGTTGCACTTATCGATACTTTTTGTTAAATATCGGTCGAATAAACCCCACTTTGTGTATAAATACGTTATTTAGGATATATTTGTGTTTTTGATTCATTTATGTAAAGATTAATGGTTTTCCATTCATTTTGTAGGTGATAAAACATTGTTGGAGCAATGTGCAAATAAAGGCTCCAAGATGTGTCATTAGAGGCAATAAAAGGGAGCTGAAGTAGTGCAGAGTTCAGCTTGTTCGCTTTGCGAAGGAGCCAGTGAACATTCGCTTTGCAAATGGCTAGCGAGTTCCCCAGCGAATGGTCCCAGAATGAGGCAGAGCCAAAAGGAACCAAAGTTTTCTTTGCAAACTGAGCAGCAAGCATTCGCTTTGCGAATGATTCGTTCGCACTGCGAACTCACGAAGAAAAGCTGAGGAGGTTTGGCAATCAGAGGCACTTTAAGTGCCATTTTTTTGAGCCATTCGCTTTGCGAATGAAGTGTTCATTGTGCGAACATTACAAAATTGAAATTGTATATAGTTCATTTCAGTCACTTTTTAGAGTATGGTTTTGGGGATTCTGCCCATGGAGCTTGCACACGGATGAACCGGGGTGGATTGATCATCAACCGGCTCTGACAAACCGCGAGATGTTTGGTTCATTTCTCTTTTTCTTTGTGTTTTCTTCATTTGTTGGGTTGTGTATATGTATATGTTCTGAACTCATGTATATTTGTCGCCCATGGCGTTGTATAAAACTTGCTTTACAAATCTCTATTGGTGATTGTCTTTGATTTTTGCTTTATGCATGGGGTTTGGGTTGCGTTAGACATAACCCTCACGAACTTCGATTAGGGATGATTGTCTGTTAGTTTCTGGACTCTAGAGATAGATTTAGGAGCTAACAATCTTCAATAGGCGTCGAATCTTAATGCCTCTGTGCCTTGAGCTAGCGTGCGAAAGTATCGGCGATGGTAACACGGTTGTTCTCTCAACTTTGCGTTAGACATAACCTGTGTTGTGAGCGATGCTGGGTGATATTGAGGAGTATTGTAGGTGGAGTATAACTGGTTGGTAAGTTTAAGTTTGTGAGGAGTCAATTATGTGCATGCCAGAAAAGTTTGTCTTGCTGAAGAATGAATTTGTTTTATGTTTTAATCTTTACTTTTCTGTTTTTATGTTTAAAACCATTTAAACCCAAACTCATAAACGCGAGAGACTGTCGAACGACATTCTTTCCCTCGAACCGATCTCTGTGGACACGACATAAATCCCAGAGGGAATTCTTTCCGAAAATAAATATTTTTGCTGCTTGCCCTATTCTGCATTCAACATACAATTCCATCAAAGAAAAACTTAGTCAAAGAAAGAATTTTTTTAGAATAACTAGCTTATTAAAAAAAATTCCAAAATATCATTCATTTCAAACAAAATACCAAAATGGCCATGTTTTGACTACAAGAAGCATGGTGGCGCCATATGAGATGGCGCCTCAGTCAAAATGCACATGTTATCCCATATGACGCCTCAGTCAAAATTCTTATGCCCTAATTTTTTTCGTGCCAGAAGGGAGGCAGTTCATGTTCCTTTTTTTTTAATTTTATTTTAATTTGGAAATTGATTAAATTAATGGTGCTACAGTGTTTCATGTGTCTATAAATGAGACGGCACCTTCATTTGTTACTCCACAACACTTCTCACTATTACCCTATTCTCTCCCCTTCCCAACACTTCTCACCATTACCCTAATCTCTCCCCTTCCCACACTATGTCTAAGTGGTTAAATCGCCATCCATTGTCGTCATCATCAGCACCAGAGGAACTGTTTCCAACATTTCCACTGATGAAAAGAAATGCCCTAGTTGTATTCTCAACAACAAAGCCTCCGATGAAGATGATACTCTGGAACACGTAGACATTGGAACATTTGCATAGGGAACTTTATCGTTGGCTAGAAGGAGAATTTGAGGCAGGTGAAAAGATCAGGAAGATTGAGAAGCTGGTTGAGCAGTCTAGTCCAAACGGAGTTACCCAAACTTGGAGAAAAGTGGAAAATGATGTTGGTGTCCTCATGATGATGTTAACACCAAAGAAAATTAGCTTGATGGTTGTAATATCCTAGATAAGCTGATTCGTTGAGTTGTTTTGTTTGGGTATGTTGTTGTTATTTTATGATTTGGTATTAGGTTATGTCGTTGTTATTTGTTGATGTTTAACTATTAAGTTATGCTCTATTATGTTATGTCGTTATAATCACTTAAGTATGCTATCAATGAAATAAAATTTGTTGTTGTTATAAATAGACAAGTTTACAGTTGAAACTATGATGTTGTGCTAGAGCCCAAATTGGGACACTTGGTACGATTGTGTCCCGACTGGCGGTACAAACCACATAACTTCACCATTTTGTCTGCTGTATCCATCTCCGTTCAAATACGGATGCTGTTAGGGCGACCTTTTTTATTTCTTTGCATCAAATCATTATGCCACACAATTTTGCCTTCGTATGGAGGCCAATAGTCCTCCTTTCCTACCACTTGAAAGCTAGTGTCGTAGACATTGCATAGAGTAATGACTTGGTGAAGAACAGAGAGATAGTTGGTTGGGTCAGCCGGGCCTTGGAACATGCTACTATAACATGGGAGTAAGGCATACGAAATGCCTGAAACTTTCCATAATCACACCAACTCCTATCCAATTCCACTCGGTAACATCCCCTTGGCCTCCCTTCATTGTGATCAATAGACTCTGCAACACTGAAATGACCTTTAGTACGGTCAAAGACCGTGAACACATGTGTGTTGGCATTGGCAGCTTCGTCCTTCATGAATGTCATTGAACTATTACTAAACAGCTTCTCAGATTGTAAAACCGAACCCCACTTTGTACGTCTGGTAATCGGTAGGTTTCAGATGCCCTTGAATACAGAGTTCATAGATTCAACGAGGTTTGTTGTCATGTGCCCCAATCGCTGGCCATTGTCGTATGCCCTTGTCCATTTCTCCCGTTGAATATTATCAATCCATCTCAATGCATCTGCGTTTGTCAGTCTGATCTCGTCACAATAGTGTCTGAAGGTAGGCTCTGTTAGTGCATAGCCCGCGTTAGTAACCTTCTTCTTTAGCGCTTTGTCCTTGAACTCCCGCATGAAATTTTGACCGATGTGTTTAATGCAATACACATGGCTTGATGGAGGATCCTGCCAACCGTTATCAAGATTGTTGTAAGCACTCTCGATTGCGGGGTGTCCATCGGATATCAAACATAAGTTAGGTTAGGGAGCAACGTATTGTCGGAGATTTTTTAGGAAAATACTCCAACCTCCAGCAGTCTCCCCTTCAACTAGAGCGAAGGCGATAGGGAAAATATTGTTGTTGCCATCCTGTGCCACGGCCATTAGTAGCGTGCCCTTATATTTTTAGTACAACCATGTTCCATCAATTTGAATTATAGGTTTATAGTACGCAAATCCTTTGATGCATGGTTCAAACGCCCAGAAGAGTCAATGGAAAATGTCATTCACCACAGTGGAGATGCATCAAAGCGATCGGGTAAAACTGTAGTTTGGAATGCATCAGGATATTCCGGTCGCTCCAACATATTTGGGAGAGTGACATCTACGTAGATTGGATACACATTGGGTTGTGGGTCACTGGACGAACTTTGCAACAGAGATGTGTCAACATTCGGAGAATCGACACCAGCACATCTTATCCGACCCTGTTGTGGAGGATGTTATACCAACTCAACAATATATGATTTGGTTTAGGTCTGTTACAACACCCCAACAATCCCTCTATCAGCCGACGTATCTAATTGATCCGCGCCAACGTGCCTCTTCCTCACAGCCACATGCCTAGCCACATGCCCAACATCATACACCTTATTATACCCAACAACCAGGTATACCAACCGAATCAATCTTCCAAAGCCGCAACCCTATCATGCCACCATCTCAGTCACAACAAGAAGAGCCTTACCCCTACCTCCAACCCCACTAATGCCTATAGCTGTGACAACTCTTTCGAACCCACCCCAACCCACCATAACCCCCCGCAAATGAACACACAATCGTCCTACAACCAACAAACACAATCATCATACAACCAACAAACCCACCCACTATTTGATTACCAAACCCCACATCAACCACTGGATTGGTATCAACACCCTTTAATGCAATATTTCAGCCAACCATACCATCTACAACCAACCCAACCCCCCTTACAAACTATGAAAACATGGGCATGCAACTGGATTACGGAAACGCCGTTGGCGGCAACCCCCCGGCTATTGGGGACAGATGCTTCAAAATTTGTCTGATACGCCGGGACCATCTCAACAGATGCCTCTTGTGCAGGTAAACACGCAAAGGCCAGAGACACCACAACAAAATCGTGGTAGACCTAGACGTCGCGCAAGAGCCCCGACATGTGGAACCGGTGGACATTTAGATAGGCACGACCATTAAATTTTTGTTTACCATCAATTGTACTAATTTTTATTCTGAACATGGTTATATATTTTTGGCTACCCTTATTTTTTTTCATTAAATTTTTCAATTTCCAAATTAAAATAAAAATTAAAAAAACAAAGTAAATGAACTGAGGCGCCATACCATATGGCGCCTCCCCTGTAAAACAAATTAAAAATTAGGGCATTGGATTTACAATTAAGGCGCCATATAGTTTGGCTTTTAGGGTTTTTCAAACCACGCCATTTTTGTAATTTTTTTGAAATGTTAATTTTTTTGGTATTTTTTTTAATAAATAAGTTATTTTAAAAATAAATTCTCAAAGAAACCCCGACTAATAAGTTTATTTTATAAAAAATCAAGTACTATAATTCATACCAAAATTCAAGGATTCAACAAGTTGACCAATAAATTATATAATAAGTATTAAAAATGAAGTTGGAATATATTAGTAAATATTTGTTTTTGTTTTTATATAATAATATTATTATGTGATGACGTATGTTTATTTAAGTATATTATTTATTTTTCAATTAAGAGTCTTTGAAGTGTTTGTTTTGGTTTTTTTAAAAGATTTTTATTGTGTAATATAATTGTGTAAAAAAATTTACAAAAGAAACTTTTCATAAAATCTTCAAATAAAAATTTGGTTTGAATAGTTATTTTTTAAAATGTTATTTTAGATATTTCATCATTTTATTGAATTTTTTTTAATATTAAAATTTTTGAAACATCATTTAATTTTGAAGCTATTTCAAATAATTTTTCATAAAAACTATTTTTGAGATACAAGTTTTTAAAAAAATTATAAGGGTTAATTATATGAAACCCCCCTGCCATTAGGGCGATATTTGATATTGCCCCCCTGAAGTTTTTTTTTTTGAACCACCCCTTATAAAACCAAAAACCATCTTTTACCACACCCTTTTACTGGTGTTGGTGACTGGACTGTTGACTGGGCAAGGATTGAATATCAATTTCCACTTTCTCTCTCTTTTAAACAACCTCTCTCTCATAAATGCAGATACAGTTATGAAGTACAGAATTAGCAAATTCATCAGTTGGGAATAGTTGCAATATTGCTCTACCTTAGTTCAATCAAGCCTCACAAATTGTAAAAACAAAGATAATTATTTAAGGTGATTGTACTACGGAAAGATTTAACGAAAATATCAGTCAGCAAGCAAACCAACTGATCAAAAATTCAGACCAAACATGATACTTACAGAAAAAGAATGATATTCAAAATAATGACTTCCAAAAAAAAAACCTCCTCAACAGATCCATCAATCATTTCCTTTACAGATTACATATCCAAATTCATCATCCAACCTTTCCATGGATTGAAATAATAAAACTGTTGGTCAATCCATGTCGGTCACACCCTTCCAAGATCCTAAACATAATGAAACCAATATTCATAGCAATATATAGACAGAAAGACACTCTTAATCCCTAAGAGTTAAGTAGAAGCCGGATGAGAAGGAGGAGGAGGAGATGGGGTTGTCAATGCCAGTAGATTCTTCTCCAACTCTTTCACAGAATCATGCCTCTCTTGAATCTCATTGATGGTGTCAATAATTTGCCCACTCCCTTGTTCTTGAATGGCTTTCTGAAGAGAGGTCTCACTCTCACCTGCATCAAAGTGAAACTCACATCAAATTTGATTGCAAACCTAACTAAAATTTAAAATCGCTACAAACATATGCCTCACACTAGCAAACTCACACTAAGGAGAATCGCTAGACACATCGTTTCCATAAGTGATATTGTCTTACCACGAAAGTGCTGAAGAGATAACTTCACGGAGACGGTTAAAAGTCTCCATAGAATCCCTAAGCTTCTTCTTCAACCCGTTGACCACAGAACTTCTCGTCCTGTCCGAAGACGAACCCGGTCCACACCCCGACAAATTCCGGTTCGTAGCATTAGATCGTTCCAGAGCCTCCAATTTCAGCTTCACCATCTTCGCTTTCTTCAAAGCCACAGAAACATCGTCGTCCATACGAGAACGCAACTCCTTCACTCCCTTAGCATCGTGAACCGTTTTGCTCTGTTCGTGACTCTTGTTTAGTTTTTGTGAAATTCCTTCGAGCTCTTTTAGATTTTCTTTTACGCCTTCTACATCGTCGAAAAATTTGTCGAGGTTTACTCTAGCTCCTGTTCCCGGACTTCCACCGTCTACCATCTCGATGACGTGGTGGCGATCCGGCGTGGCTTCTTCGCTTGTGTTGAAGATGAATCTGGAATCGGTGATTCTCATTGAACAATTAATGGAAACGATGAAACGGCGAAGGGCGAGGTTTGAGTGTGGAACGGAGAGAACAATTCATGGTGTGATCTGGAGAATGTGGCAGCGGAAGTGGTGGGGGAGAAAGTGAGGGATGGAGAGGATAATGAGGTAGAGAGAGAGAAAGTGGAAATTATATTCTATCCTTGTCAGTCATCACTTTGAATACCCTAATTGGACAGTCAACAGGCCCAGTCAGCAACACCAGTAAAAGGGTGTGGTAAAAGATGGTTTTTGGTTTTATAAGGGGTGATTAAAAAAAAAACTTCAAGGGGGCAATATCAAATATCGCCCTAATGGCAGGGGGGTTTCATATAATTAACCCAAATTATAATTTCGACTATGTTTTGATCTTCAATAATGTATATTTATGTTATAGAATGTTAAAGTTAATCTTTCAATTTAGAAAAAACAAATGTAAAAAAATTTATAATATTTAAAAAAATAATTTTATAAAATCCACTTTTGAAAATTAAAAAAAAAAATCCATTTTTGAAAAGATAAAACAAACATGCCCTTTATTGATAGTGAGAAATAAAAAAATAACGGTAGTTAGATTTTTATTTTAATAACTAATTAAATATTTTATTAATTAAAATAAGTTCAGTATTATGACACATTTTACAATAATAAAAATCTTAACTGCTAGGGTGATTGGAAATGTAGAATGGTTCCAAAAGTATTAAAATGCTATTGTGGTAGTTTTGGCTCCTAACATATTTGACCATGCTCCATTAAAAGTGGGGATGTCTCAACATTATTCCTCAATTGCATAATACATGATTCATTTTTCTTGCAGGTGATATCCAAGGGAGTGCTATGTATAGGCTTTGGACCAAGCTTAAAAGGCTTTCATCCTATCCTGATTCCTCTTAACGGAAAATTCAGTGATATCCAAGGTTAGATTCAGCAAGCTAGGAAAAACCTCTTGAGGGCTCAAGATCATCTCCAACATCATTTATTTGATACACACAGGCCATATATTAGGTCAAGCAATGTACTGACCAAGTTATTCATCTTAATCAGCTTGAAGAAAATATCTTGATGCAAAAATCTAAAACCATTTGGCTTAAATTAGGAGATAGAAATAACTCCTATTTTCATGCTTCTGTTAAAGTGAAGAATAAGCATCAGGGGATCTATGCTATGGCATCTTTGAAAGGAGAGCTGCTATGTAACCAAGTGGACATTGAAAAGGAAATCATAGAGTTCTACACTAGCCTGGTGGGAACTAATGCTACCGAGTTGAAGAGTATTGATGTCACAGCTATGAGAAGTGGTAAAAATCTATCTATTGATCTTGCTCCCCAACTCATTAGGCCTATTGAGGAAAAGGAAATTTGGTCTGCTTTGTCTAGTATTGGGAATTCTAAGGCACCAGGGATGGATGGTTTCAACTCCCTTTTCTTCAAATCAACCTGGCCAATTGTCAAGAATGATGTTATTGATGCAATATTAGAATTCTTTAACACCCACAATATGTTCAAAGCCTTTAATTGATCCTTTGTTACTTTGATTCCTAAGTCTCATGAAGCTACCACCAATAAAGACTTGAGACCCATCTCCTGCTGCAATATTATTTACAAGATGATATCAAAAGTTCTCAAAACCAGATTAGGAGGGGTTATTAGCTCTATCATAGATGATAACCAATACGCGTTTATTCGTGGTAGAGCTATTCATGATAATATCATGATGGCTCAAGAGTTGGTCAGAGGCTACAATAGAAGGAATGTTTCCCCTAGATGTATGGTTCAAATAGACATACAAAAGGCGTATGATACAGTTGAGTGGAAGTCCCTTAATCACACTATGGTGGAATTTGGTTTCCCTCAAAGATTTATCAGCTGGATTTTGGCTTGTGTGACAATTGTGTCCTATAGGTTTAAGACAAGGGGACCCATCTCTCCCTTCTCTTTGTTCTCATTATGGAATACCTCCATAGAATGCTGCAAGGTTTGGTCAAGAATCCGAATTTTAACTTCCATCCTAAATGCGGCCGTTTGAAAATTATTAAATTGTGTTTTGCTGATGATATTCTGTTGTTTGTGAGAGGTGACCATGAATCTATGAGGTTGATCATGGATAAAGTGAGTGAATTCTCTGCAGCCACTAGTTTGACCATTAGCATACCCAAGAGTAAAATCTACTTTGGAGGGGTTGATGAGGAGTCTAAGGACATTATCCAACAAACAACCGGTTTTGCTGTAGGAACCTTTCCCGTTATGTACCTATAAGTTCCCTTGGCTAGCAAAAAAGTAACTATAAATGATTGTCAACCATTGATCGATAGGATGCTGGTTCGGCTTAAGCATCGAAGTACCATACTTTTGTCATGTGCTGGCAGACTGCAGCTTGTGAAAAGCATCATCTTTTCGATTGCTAACTATTGGATGCAAATATTTCTATTGCCTAAAAAGATCATCTCCCACATTGATAGTATGTGCAGGAATTTCTTGTGGTCTGGTAAGGACTGTCCTACCAGTAAAGCTCCCGAGTCGTGGGATCACATTAGTGATCCAATTTCTGTAGGTGGCCTGAATCTGATTTATCTTAGAGAGTGGAACAACACAATCATTGGGAAGCTTCTTTAGAATGCTTTTGCTAAGAAGAACATGTTGTGGATTAACTAGATTCACATGTATTATTTGAAAAAAGAGGATGTTGCAACATATATTTCTAAAGTGCAGGATTATTAAGTTATGTTGAAACACAAAGATGTCATCATGAATTCTGCGGTTTGGAGTGCTTTTCAAGCGTCTGGTAGATATGAGACCAAAAAAGTATACCATCTGTTTAGAGGAACCAAGCCAAAAGTGAGTTGGAGGAATTTTTTCTACGGTAACCTTGCAAGGCCAAGAGCAGCCATAAATCAATATATCATAGATTCATTTATCCAAGCTCATAGTTTTGATTCCAAAGATTTTCAAATTGCATACATTTCTGGGCTTACCTTACACTGAATTAGACTATTTGATATATTTTTATATTTTTGAAATACAAAAATAAACTTTCTAGTATAAAAAGTAGTCATGGTCAATGATTATTTATGTTTAATTTGATTTTATTAAAAGAAGTTAGAAGATGACATAGGTTCCATATGAAATAAAATATAATAGCTTATGCTCCCTCTAAAATAAAAAATGATTAAATTTTTTTAAAGTACTTTTAGAAGTCAAGCATATTTGGTTCATATAAAATACTTTAGTTTATAATTCTCTTTTGCTTAAATTTAATTTTTTAATATAATATTGTTCGAAATAGAGTTCATACAATGTCTATGAATGTAGACAATTCAAATTCAGACTTCCTGTTGATATTCCAAAGCAGCTTGGCTAGACAAGTTTGGTTCCAATGAGTAAGGTCTATGATGTTCAGACCCCCTTGCTTCTTGGGAGCACAAGTCTTTTTCCAGGAAATTGGAGCCTTCTTAGAGACTTTATCAGTACCTGTCCATAAGAAGGATCTGCACAGAGAATCAATCTTTTTCAAGACAGCTTTTGGCAAGGGCAAGCATTGGAGCCAGAAATTAGAGAGAGCAAACAGAACACTATTTATCAATTGAGTTCTGCCAGCCATAGAAAGGAGTTTGGAGCTCAAATGGTGGATTTTGCAGCATATTCTATCAATGAGGGGTAGGTAATGGCAGATGTTTAACTTCTTACTAGTCAGAGGGATGCCAAGATACCTAAAAGGTAGCTGGCCATCAGATATCTTAGTAAGACCCTGAATTTTGGATTTAACATCCTCCTCCATATTACCATAGTATGCCTTGCACTTAGCAGGATTTATCTTAAGACCTGTAGCTTGAGAAAAGGAATAAAAAATCTCCATTAGCATCTCCACAGACCTGAAATCACCTCTAGCAAATAATAACAAGTCATCAGCAAAGCTCAAGTTGATAATTCCCATCTTCTCACATTTAGTATGAAAGTTGAAGTCAGGCTTTCCTTTAAGTTTCTGCATCAGCCTATGCAAGTACTCCATAACTATTACAAAAAGCAAGGGGGATATGGGATCCCCTTGCCTTAGCCCCCTCTTAGCTTCCACTACTTCAGTAATGTTGTCATTCACCTGAAACCCATAAGTCTCAGTTGTAATAGTCAACATTACCCATCTAATAAATTGATGGGGAAAACTAAGTTCCTTCAAAATAGCTTCAAGAGCAGACCATTCAACAGAGTCATAAGCCTTTTGCAAGTCCATCTGTAGCATACACTTAGATGCCCCTTGCTTAGTGTTATACCCTCTGATTAACTCAAAAGCAAGCAGAATATGGTCATGAATTTTCTTCCCTGGAACAAAAGCAGCTTGACTGCTATGTATGATGCTATTCAAAACCAGACCTAGCCTTTTGGCCATAATTCTATATATCACTTTATAGAGAACAGTGCAACAGGAGATAGGTCTAAAATCCTTAACCATATTAGCTCCACTAGTCTTAGGAATCAAGGTAATCAAAGTACAGTTGATGGCTTTGTAAAGTCTCTCCTTACCAAAGAAGTCCTTAATGGCTCTAGTAAAGTCCTGCTTGATCCAATCCCAAGAGGTATTGAAAATTTTAGCACTAAACCCATCAATGCCAGGGGAAGATAGGTCCTTTATACCCTTCATACTCTTGAAAAATCTCCTCATCAGTTATAGGGCTAGTCAGCAACTCACATTGCTCCCTTCCCAACTGAGGCCCCTCCCTCATAGCCCTAGTGTATATGCTAGCCAGCTTATTCTGAGTTTTACCAATAAGGTTGCCATAGAATCTCAGAATCTCAGCCTCAATCTCCTCTTGACTTTGAGTAACATTCCCATTCTCATCTTTCAAATTGTTCAAATGGTTCTGATTTTGTCTAGTCTTCAAGGCAGCATATATGGAAGTGTCTGTTGTTACCATCACCAAGTTTAATCCACTCAATCTTGGCTTTTTGTTGCATTATACTCTCCTCCAAACTGCTCAGCCTCAGAACCTCCTTAGTATAATTGCTAACATTATCAATGCACTGAGGGTTCATTTTATTCTTCACCAAGTCCTCTTGAGCCTTGCCTAGCATATCTCTAGCTTCCTTAAGCTGCAGGCTGATGCCCTTAAGAGACCTGCTCAATCTTCTAATTTCAGGATGAAGTCTCTGCAATTTCTTCCACATGACAAACACTGGTTGTCCCACCATTGGCTGCACCCAGCTTCTTCTCACAGTTTCAGAGTAATCATCCTTGAGAGTGACTGCATTTTGGAACTTGAAGGGAGTTCTATGAGGTCTAGAAACAGTGGATCCTTGCAGGCAGAGAAGGGCATGGTCAGAGACACCTTGGTTCATGATGATGAGTTTAGTATCAATGTTTTGCTGCTGCCATTCAACATTACCTAACACCCTGTCAATCCTAGAGCATATCATGTTATCTCTTTGATTACTACACCAGGTATAATGATCACCATGGCTATCCTTTTCAAACAACCCAGCTTGTGTCATCGTGTCATTCAAGTCTTTAAATTCTTTTTCAACAACCATGTTACCTCCAACTCTGTCTTGCAAGAACATTGTTGAAGTCGCCCATGAGGCACCAAGGGCCAGTGATATTATTCTATAGTTTACCAATATCCCCCCACAATGCTTTCCTCTGCTCTAGAGTATTATAAGCATTGATAGCAGTTAACCATAAGGTTGCATTCTCCTTAAGATAAGTAACCTTGCAGTGTATAAATTGAGCATCTATAGTGTTGATTTCTATTTTGACTTTATTCTCATCCCATAACAGCCATTATTAATAATAATAATAATAATAATAATAATAATAATAATAATAATCTATTTTATTTTAAATTTTATTGAACGAAATATAATATTATACCATATTTTTATTTATATATAGTATAAATATGTTAGTAAAGTTATATATAAATTAACACTATACCCAATAATTTCTTTTAAGAAATTTTAATTTAAGTTTTTTTTTTTAATATTGTTCGATACAAATAAGTTAAAATATTATTAAGTTAAATAATTTTATTATCGTATAAGTATCTCAACAATTTGTATAAATACTTTTAAAAACTATATATAAATTGAGAAAAGGGATGGTGCACTAACAGTGTAAATTATTTTTACACTGTCAACCAATGACAACCATGTATCCCGCCAAGTCATCCTGTACATTTTAAATTACTTATATGATTTTGCACTTTAAAATATTTTGATTTGATGTATGTGTACTACTTTTTTACACTGACAGTGCACTACTATTAAACTCATATAAATTTTGAATTAGTTTTAAAAATTTTTTTATCATTATTAAGATGTTTATTATTATTATTACTATTTATATTATTATTGTTATTATTATTTTAATTATTATTATTATTATTATTATTATTATTATTATTATTATTATTATTATTTTTATTATTATTATTATTATTATTATTATTATTATTATTATTAAAGTCAATAGTTCAGAAAAAGGGTAATTTATTTTCACAAATTTTTTAAAAAGAATTGTTTGATACTAATTTTAGTTAAAATATAGCATCTTAATATTATAAATATTATGATTAAATAGAAAGCATTTCTATTCATAATACGAATTACAATAATTAAAAAAACATAATTTTAATATTTATTATTTTTAATCATTATAATTTCTTTCTTTTTTTTTTTAATAAAAATAGATTTTTTTTCCTAACATGATTTTTTTTTTTAAATATCTCTCACTCTCTCCCTCTTATTTATTTTTTTTTTTAAATATTAAGAACTTTCAATTTATATAATTTTTACTCGTTTTATAATTATAAATTTATTTTTTAAAAAATTATTATAATTTTAATTTTAATGAGAAATTCTTACTACTTAATCATGTTATGTATGAACTTATAAAATTTCATAAAAATACATAACAATGCACTCATAATAATAATAATAATTATTATTATAATCTATTTTATTTTAAATTATTTTGAATAAAATTTAATATTATACCATATTTTTATTTATATTTTGTATAAATATCTTGGTAAAATTATATATAAATTAACACTATACCCAATAATTTCTTTTTAGAAATTTTAATTTAAGTTTTTTTTTTTAATATTGTTCGATACAAATAAGTTAAAATATTATTAAGTTAAATAATATTTTTTATTATCGTATAAGTATCTCGACAAGTTGTATAAATTCTTTTAAAAACTATATATAAATAATATAAAGAAGGCCCTCACAGAACCAGACCCAAGTGATGCTTACCCAAATACGAACAAACACCATAAGACTTGTGAAACAAGAACACTCACTTGGCTGAAGGAGAAGAGAACAACCCCTATAAATAGCTGACCAGTTACTTTGGAATTAACGAGCTTTGAATATGTCAAGGTTCTTGTTCAAAGAAACGCTATTTTAGGTACCAAAACTCCATTCAAATTCAATGCCTACCTTCCAAAACAGTCTTGACTGCCTTTATTGTTTCTCAACTGAATCTTACCATAAATTAAGCCAATAGCATTTCATGCATAGGCAGAGACACGTGTTTCACCTTATCCTTGCACTGCCGACCAGAATAATTCCTTGTTTGGCTTAAAAGAAACATGTTCTGTACCATGTTCTGACATCTTATCAGACAATGTCTGCTTGCTCACAACATTATCAACCCAAGACTCCACAGAAAATTATACACTCACAAGCACATTTTCATTTCTGTTGGATTCTTAGACGACTTCTATCGATCAGCGCAACTCACATTCCCTTCTAGATTCCTTCAGAACAGCAGAGAAAAATAAATTCTCCCAGATACAACAATTCTGCTCTTCAGACTCATCCTGCATAAGCACTAGCTTCACGCAGCTAGGATAGCACACCAGCCTTAGGAACACCCAACTACACTCAGTAGTACATGTCCCCTCATGTTGTTTGACATCACTCTGCACAAACTTGCATAGCACGCAAGCTTCACAAAAATCTGCACCCTTGCAATAATAGACCATAGACAACAGCCTTAACTCCCCCTGACATAAACAACCAATGCTCCTTATGAAGGTGAACACTTGACACCAGATGATAGCACAACGATATTACCACATTCTCAATATTAAGAACTGCCACTTCTTGTATTTGTTGAGCATGATCTCACCATGTTTATTTCAGATACATGGTCTGCCAAGTCCAATATAAAAGCCCACTTGATTTGGAATTTCTCACATATTCCATAACAAATGTCTTTAGATTACTTGCAACACAAGATAAGGACTGCCACCACCTTTTACTTGTATTAGAAGAAACCTCCTTATCTTCAGCCATTCTGATCAGATCACACCACTAACAACAACCTTCTGTCCTTACATTCACAAGCACCTAATGAAGTCTTCATCATGAAAGTAGTCATGTATTGCCAGACCAAACTACTTAACATCAAGATCAGAATCTGCCCATTCTAATCCACATTATGTCAGAACTGCCACTTCAGACAATAATGCTGCTTCTTCCAACTCTACAAGCACAGTCCCAGACCTTCATCCACAACAAACACTGATGTTGTAACATTATGTAGGACATCAGCACACCTTCTGCATTTTATTCAGGTAATCACAACAGAGAGAAATAAACTCTCACACAATTTAGAAATCTGAATTACATCCACACATCAGATAACTACCAAGCTCCCAACAAGGTATTTGTTATCCAAGAAAGATTCACAAACAAACAGCAGATGATGCTCACTTCTTCATTCACACACTTATGATATAGTTAGCTGATAAGGCTACCTCAGGTTGTCATCAATCACAGCCACTCAGAAAAAGTAAATTCCTGAACCATAATATCCAGACTGCAGACTTGCATAATTCTCTAGACAAATATTTAGTCTCCCGTCAAAGTATTTACCCTTATGCATAACATCAATAATAGACAAATACTAAGTCTCCCGTCAAAGTATCTACTATTAGTCAGAATAAGATTACCTTCTCACATAAGGTATGACAATTTGTTTGACATCTTCTTCTGCACACGTCTAACAACTTCTGATTCTTCTTTTTAACTTGGATCAGTGGCTTGATCTTGGACTTCTTTCTGCGCAAAACAACCTTGGCTGAACAAGCAACAACCACCTGAATTGATGTTCCAACATCAATCTCAGTCACACATCTTCACAGAGTTTTTCTAAAGATATCATCTATAGTAAAGCTCTAGCAGGGGAACACATGAGGATCAACCATCAGTAGCTGATCAAGCTTCCAAACACATTCAGCAGCAGGAACATCTCAAGAATCTTCTCCTTAAATCACAGCATCTTGTCTGACTTTGAGATGTTGGATGTCATCAACATTCCACAACCAATCTGCCTCTTCTAATCCTTCAGCCAAACTCATCCCAGACAATTTGGATGATAATCCAAGCACATAGTCACCAACCAACCCCACCGGTTGATTCAACTCCACAGTGCTTAACCCTTGAAAGTTCTCCACTACACCAGAACAAGAGTTCCATGCTCTCATAGACTTGATAAATGTCATCAAGTTTGAGTAAACAACCTCCATCCTGAATCAGAGAAACATCGTCCAGACAGCTTGAGAAAATAAATTCTTAATACAATGATGTCAAGACATATCTTCCAAAACATCAGGTACTCTCCCTCAGAATCTTCCAAGAGCACTTCAGAGAATCATACATTCTCCCCTTTAATAGCAGCACAGACTGTGATTAGATCATATCAAACCTTAAGCACACACATTCAATACTTATCTAGCTTCACAAGATCATTCAGATAATGCTTCCAAATAACAGAAAAATCATGACTTTTTGATCTTTGACCTTCATGTCCAAGAAGTCTGCTAGAGATAATACTTCTTGAATCTTAGGTTCTCTACTCCTGCAGCAAGGACCAGAAATAAACTGACCTCAGGAGTAAATAGCATGTTGATCACACCTTGACCAACTCACACATCTAAGATAAGTTCCAGGACCAGAAACTTCTTAGATATACCACCCAGATGCCTCCTCTTCTAGATCAGGAGTAGGTTCTAAACCCAAGTGATCAAACCACATTAGTTTAGCACCCAGAGCATCTACTATGCCATTCCTTCAGACAACAGAATTCTGCACAATTCTGACGTGATGTTCTAACACAAGATAGGACATCATTCCAAGGAACACATCAAGAGATCAAATACTGGAGATTAGCCTTTTTAGGAATAGAAGCAAAAGTAAATTACTTCTCACTAACTTCAGATCTCTTCCTTACAACTTCACTTATCAATGCCTTTATGAGTGGACTTGAACAAAAATTTTCAAGTATCGTTGACAAAGTAAGTTGAAGCAGTCTTGCATATATTCCATCACCATAGGATATACATTTAGAGAAGAACAACCTTCTTAGTTACACCCTCAGGAGTTTTCAGATAGATACGCAGCGGATCAAAACACAAACTCCTCAAAACCTTCAGGTGTCATATATCAGCCCTTGCATCATAATCCAGGTGACACCACAATACCACAGATTTGAGAATAAATCAAACCTAACATAACCACAACACAACAGCTTTTCAACCAAAACTCCAAGCCTTCAGCACATGCCACTGCCTGTCACGAACAATTCATCCTCCACTTCTAGGGACCATTCTCAAAACTATATGAACTTCTCCAAGTCCAAAAAACTATTCAGTAGAAAGCTTCTACCTTGACCATGAACCAGAAAGTATTTTCCCTCGGATCTCATCTAGATACAGAATAGAATGACCTGCTCTGATACTAATTGAAATTCTGGTACATGTGCAGAATTCAGATGTCTTATAACATGTCATTCGACATCTGGTCTGACATGAACACACATGGCAAGGTATATAATAATAAGCACGCTACTGAAAAAATAAAAACAAAACACACAGAATTGTTAACCCAGTTCGGTTTAACACACCTACTCTGGGGGCTACCAAGCCAGGGATGAAGTCCACTATCAGCAGTATCAATTCAAATCTAAACTCCCCGTTTACAGCTTATCACTTAATCAATACCCAATGACCCTTCTACCTAGATCCTCTCTAGATATGAAAAACCCTTCTCACTCCCAATCATCGCAATCATGTCTAGCAGTCAACACTCCGCCACTGCATCAACGACTCTTTACCTAAACAACAATTCAACAAGGAAGACACCCTTCAAAGACACATCTTAGAGTTACTTAAAAGCTTCCTCCAAGAACAATACTCCTCTTACTTAACTGCTTCAAGGATCACACTAAAAAACTGTCCAACTCACATGTCGAGTGGTACAGGAACCAACCCTAATACTAGAACTTTTACATCTTTGGTTCAGTTTTAAAACTAGGTTACAAAGCATCTATATATAACCTATTCCCAACTGGACTTGGGCCTAAAAACACAGCAAATGAGCTGCTACAAGTCAGCAGAAACTTCTGCTACATAATAGGACTTCAATTTATAACTTCCTAAAATATCTCCATATTTAGAAAGTGTATATTTTCCAATAATCTTCTTAATTACAGATTTGAATCTTCAGACCTTTTAATTCAGCGCCACATAGAATTTGCATATTACTCCCTGAATCTTCTGCATCTGTTAAGACATAACAGAATCTTTGATTCACTTCAGTTCTGGCGCGATGTCGAATGGTCCTGCATGGGACATCTTGATACGAGATGTTGTTCCAGATGTTGAAACTACTTCAGCTCAACATGTTCCAATGCACACTAGGACTTCTTGCTCAACCTGTTCTTCTTTAGCAAGATAAAATATCCTATTTAACATATTGCTGTTATTATTTGTTTTACAAAATTAATGCCAACCCTTAAAATTAAAGAACTAACATGATCGTACCTGGATCAGACAGTGATAGTGGCCAACGGCGTCTGGAACGACAGCTCCGGTGTTGGTGAGAGACGGCCCCGGGGGGGGGGGGGGGGTGTACCTGCAGGGTACTCCGACGCTCAAGTGAGAGAGTGCACAGAATATCAGCAAATACAGAAAGTGAGAATGGTAGGAAGAAAATGTCTAACCTGACCCTCTCAAATGAGAGGGTATTTATAGAGAGCCCCCAGCACGGGGCCAACGGTTACCTGCAATGGGCTGGATCAACTAGGCCCACTCCAAGTAACTGCTAGGGCTTACGTGTAGTAGTGAAGACCAGCACGTGGTCTTCGCCCTAGAGTAACTGCTCTTAGATTTCCGGAAGTAGGGCAGACCGAGTCTTTCAGAAGTGGGAGGTTACTTGGAACGTGTCCACGCGGGGTAGACCGTCAGGTGCTCCTCGCGGGGAGGAGCCTTCTGCGTCGAGGAGGTACACAGTCCGTAGGAAGGGTAGGGCCTCGCGGGGAGAAGATATAATGTCGAGGAGGCATATCTCAGTGGGTTGCGATGCCCTCTTCTCCTTTTGCCAAGGTTCCCGACGACGACTAAGTGGTCGATGCTGCACTAGCGCCCGACGAATCTGTGGTGCATACGTGGCTGTCACGTGTCCGCAGAAGGACCTTATTGGGCCTCTCCAGGCAGCATGGGTTGGGCCTGCACGACTGTTGGGCAGCCTCGGCCCAGTCCAGAACAGGAGCCCCCCAAGTCGTTGCTCTGAGGTGTCAGAGTAATGACTTAAGGCTTACTGGTACGTCGGGGACACACCAGGAGAGGGACCGAGGAGGTCCTTCTCGTGGTCGACGTCCATACGGTCGCACATAAGTCGGGCATCGGACAGTTGCGTTTGGTTGTCACGCCGGGGAGACGAGGGGCCTCAGATTTAAAGCGTTGGGGAAAACTGGAACGACACGCGTGGGAAGATGCGCGGCTGCATACGTGCCACGTGTCGCCTGCCATTATTACCTAGGGGGGCTAGGGCGGCTGGCTAGGGTAGTGCACTTGAGTGCCCTACGTCCCTCGAGTTCCGCGAGAACCGCTTATAAAAGCCCCCCTCGCTCATTTCCCACTTTTCCGTTTCTTTCTCAACAATCTCGCTCCTTCTCTCTCTACCTTCCACCGTAGCCGTTCGCCGCCATCAACCGCCGTCAGCCGCCGAAACCCTAGACCACCGCTTATAAGGTACTTGCTCTAAAACTGACCTTTCTCTTGCATTTCCCTTTAATTTCAACTAGTGTATAGCATTTCCTTGGTGAACTGATGATGTTCCCACGAGAAATGAGAGGATTCATGGCGAATACAGTGGGAATCTTTAGTTGTTGAGAGAGGGGGTGCTAAGAATTTCACCCGCTCTTGTTGAATATTTCGGGGACTAGGGATGAACATGTCGGGGACCCGTTGAATGTCTCGGGGTCCTCAATAATTGCTTTTTCCATTAGCGTCACGGGAACACGGGGGCGGAATCTTCCGGGGAGGCGATGAGTTCCCCGGTGAACATGTCGATCCTCGGCCGGTTATGTTGGGGAACCGAGAGAGCCTTTTCCCTTCCTCGCCCGTTCGCTTGAACAGCGGTGGAGGGGTGAATTTGATACGACCCATCGAAGTCACCGTTTCCTTCTGCTTTTCAGGTAAATGGACGATTTGGCTGCGAAAGTGGCTGTGGGATCATTCGAAGAAGACGACGACCAACCCGAATCTCCCATGGATCACATGGCTTTTACGCAGGAGCGCCCGCTCGAGGAGTGGGTGTGCGGGGAAGCACTGGAGATGTCGTCTATCTTCGTCTACAAAGACGTGGACGACACGTTCTGTACCGTCGAGCACCGGCTCATCGGGTCTGACAAATCCTGGAAGGTTTTCCTCCCAGAGGAGCACCATCGGATATGTTCGCCTTACCGGGGAATGCGCATCCCCTTATATGAATTTATGTTCGACAAGGCGGGGTGGAGGCTGCCCTTCACGAACTTACAAGAGGGAATCTTCGCCTGGTTGAAGCTGGCCCCCTCGCAAATTCATCCGAACTCCCTGGCCTTCATCCGGGCCTTCGAGTTCATCTGTAAGTATTTAAAAATCGTTCCGACAGTGTCCCTCTTTTTTCGGATATCCATCTTCAGAGGTCGTCAGCCGGTGGACGACATGGATGGGTGTCCTTCAAGCAGAGCAAAGCTTTGTTCCATACATATTTAGATTCCATCCGGGACTTCAAGTTCCGCTACTATTTCGTGAAGCCGGTCACCCTCGGGGCTGTATACTCGTTGTACCGCAAAGTCACTCGCGACGTCGACGGTCGCTTCGAGGAGGTCCTGGAGCTGAAGTTCCCTCTGTACTGGACGGAGGAACACTTCAAGAAGGGAGTCGACAAATACAAGGTGAAGCATAATCAGCTGGACGTCTATGAGCGGGAAGCTTACGATAAAATCGTCGCTTTCGTTGAATGCTTTAATGAAGCTCAACACGAAACGCTGGACGGCCAGCCTATAACGGGAGCAGACGGGCAGGTGAAGAAACAACGTCGTCTGATCAATACCCGCGTTCTGCTTGAGACCTTCTCCGACGAAGAAGCAATCGAGTTGTTAGGTGGTGAAAACATCCACAATCTAAGCCTTCCTCGCATCTGTATTCCTTGCCTTACTAATGTTTTCTTTCTTTTTGCAGGAAAGATGGCTGGAGCCGAGGAGAGACTCAAGAAATTGAAGGCGAAGAGGGCTCGGGAAGAGCAGGCCCGGGGAGAGGCATCTTGTTCAAAGGGTCAGGATGTTGCTACTTCTGGGGTCATGCCTGAGGGTGTTTCCTCGGCCGCTATGCCCGAAGGTTCTAGTCAGTCTCAGCCTGCTGCCCCTGTGTCGGGGATTTCAGATAGGCGGACACCTCCTGTTGGGAGCCAGTCTCCGGGTACTCAAGGGACGCCGAAACGACAACGGGTTTCGAGCGTGGAGGTCGTCGACCTGGGCCACAAAGACAGTCCCCCACCTCCTTCCAGCTTTGATCTCCCACCATGCCATCAAAAGCCTCGCTTCTTCTCCGAAGTCATCTATCCTCGTGTCCCTCCTTTTGAAGTCCAAGCTGTGCTGGGGGCTGCCGCGGAAGCGAGGAGGAAGACGATCTTCGAGGACCTGTCTGCTGTCATGCGGCTTTGCTCGACTGCCATTGTCCTGAATGATGAGACTCGCCCCGCTGCTGAGCTTTCTCAACTGCAAGAAAAGCTCGAGAAATTGGATGCTGAGATGCTCGACCTGCGCAAGGAGTTAAAAGAATGCAGGGACCTGAACAAAGAACAAAGCGAGCAGCAGCAGCGGGCTAAGACCAAGCTGAAGGAAGTCGAGGAAACGGAGAGAGGCTACCTTGCCCGAATCGCCGAGCAGGAGGCGGAGGAGAAGCGGCTCAAGGAGAGGATCGCCGAGTTAGAGGATGCTGTGCGGCCGGCTGAAGGCGAAACCGAGGAGGATAGGCTCTTAACCACTCGAGCAGCGCTGGTGGCTCAACTCAGGAAACTCGAGCAGGATCTCCGGCTAGCCGAGGATGATGCTCTTGAAACTGCGGGCATAGGGTTCCGGAATGCGGTGGTGCAGCTTCGGGTCCTAAACCCCGACCTGGTGATCGATAGGGCAGATGCTGACTTCGAGGTGGTTGCTGGCCGGATAGTGCCGCCCGGGCAAGGAGGAGACGCCAACGAGGGAGGTGGGCCGGACGCCACTGAGACTGCCGCGGAGTAGGGATATAGTTTGCTTGGCCTGCGTGCCATTTTGTTTTTGCCCGGCTTATGGGCTTATTTGATGTACTATTAGCACAATGGTTATTTTTGCCCGGCTTGTGGGCTTGTATCTGTAACATTTCGTACTAAGGGTTTTGCCCGATTTTCATACTTCGTTATGCCTCTTTATTAATTCTGCTTGTGTGTGATATTTTATGCATTACTTATTTTTGTCTAAGTAGTTGAGATCACTGGCGCCTTGGGCGTTTGCTCGACTCTGATGATGCTCGACTGCGAAGAGAGCTTAGCCGAGTGGTCAGGTGTTGTACTCTAACCTTCGACGAGGCTAAGAAAGCGGTTGATGTCTTAGCTTCGTGGCGTGAACTTCCCATCGCGAGCTGGGTGTTCTGCCTATTTGGTACGTCGACGACGGAGCTCGGTTGAGGTCTCCTCGCCGGGCCAAAAAGTCTTACGCACACACTTCGTGGTTTTTGGCTGTCGTGTGTCATATAGAGGTGTCGCACATGTACCGTTGCACGCCCCCGTGTTCGCGACGTTGTATTGTCCCGGGCAGTGTCTAACTGTAGTATTGCTTAAGCTTCTCAGCATTCCATGGTCGAGCAAGTTGTTCACAGTGGAGGTTCTCAAGGTAATAGGCACCCGTCCCCGTCTTCGCGGTGACGCGGTATGGGCCCTCCCAGTTTGCGGCCATCTTTCCTTCGGGTGAATCTTTTTTATTTCTTCGTAGGACAAGATTGCCTACTTGGAAGTCTCGTTTGATAACTTTGTCATTATAACGCAGAGTTATTTTTTATTTTAAAGAGGCTTCTTGGAGGGAAGCGCCGACCCTTATCTCTTCGACAAGGTCGAGTTCCTCTCGCAGGGCTTCGTTGTTTGTTTCTTCATCGAGGGGAGCTTCTGTCCTCCTCGAGGGTTCCCTGATCTCCACGGGGATAACAGCCTCGGTCCCGTAAGTTAGGCGAAACGGGGTCTCACCGGTCGTGGAGTGTGGGGTCGTTCGATACGCCCAGAGGACGCTGTGCAACTCCTCAACCCACCGTTGTTTGGCCTCGCCGAGTCGTCGCTTCAATCCCCGGAGTATCACTCTGTTCGTGGCTTCGGCCTGCCCGTTGGTTTGAGGGTGCTCGACCGACGTGAAGTGCTGTTTTGTGCCCAGTTTGGCGACGAAGTCTTGGAAGTTCATGTCGGTGAACTGTGTCCCGTTGTCCGTGACAATGGCTTGGGGGACCCCGAATCGGGCGAGGATGTTTCTCTTGTAGAAACGAAGTATATTGAAAGCGGTGATTTTGACCAGCGCCTCGGCCTCAATCCATTTCGTGAAGTAATCCACCCCGATGATGAGGTACTTGTTTTGGTACGACCCTATGACGAAAGGTCTGAGGATGTCCATTCCCCACCATGCAAATGGCCACGGGGACGACAATGACTTAAGCTCGTTTGGAGGAGCGAGGTGCATGTCCCCGTGTCTTTGGCAGCGGTCGCATTTCTTAACGTGCTCCTTTGCATCATGTTGCATAGTGGGCCAATAATACCCTGCTCGGAGTGCTTTTCGGGCTAGGGACGTTCCACCGAGGTGCTGGGCGTTGATCCCTTCGTGGATTTCTTGGAGGATCCCAGAAACTTTGCCTTCTTCGACACACCGGAGTAAGGGAATGGAGAACCCTCGACGATATAGCTTTCCTTCGACGACGGTGTATGCACATGCCCGCCTCTTGACTATCCCCGCTTCTTTAGGATCGTCGGGAAGTTTGCCCATCGTCAAGTATTCGTAAACGGGGGTCATCCAATAGTTTGCGTCCCCGATTGCGTTGACCTCTGTGGTCGGTGCAGTTTTGTTTATGCTCGGTTGGGTCAGTATCTCCTGGATAACGGATTTGTTCCCTCCTTTTTTCTTAGTGCTCGCAAGCTTGGAAAGCACGTCTGCGCGAGTGTTGTGCTTACGCGGGATGTGAGCCACTTCTGCGGAGACAAATTTCTTCAACTTTTCTTGCACCAAGGTTAGGTACTCGATGAGACTGTCGTTTTTGGCCTGGAATTCTCCCGCACCTGCGATTCCACGAGCTGGGAGTCTGTAAAGATTTTGACTTCTTTTGCACCGAGGTCTTCCGCAAGTCGATGTCCCGCGAGGAAGGCCTCGTATTCGGCTTGGTTGTTCGATGTCTTGAAAGACAGTTCGAGGGAGACCTCTATCAGGATGCCCTGCTCATTTTCCAGGATAATGCCCGCTCCGCTTCCCTTTGCACTGGAGGCCCCGTCGACATAAATCGAACAGTATAGAATTGAAATTGTATATAGTTCATTTCAGTCACTTTTTAGAGTATGGTTTTGGGGATTCTTGCTCCAACTCCATCAAACTTCAATTTTCAGTAGATTAGCTTAGAAAACAACTATGGAGCTTGCACACGGATGAACCGGGGTGGATTGATCGTCGACCGGCTCTGACAAACTGCGAGATGTTTGGTTCATTTCTCTTTTTCTTTGTGTTTTCTTCATTTGTTGGGTTGTGTATATGTATATGTTCTGAACTCATGTATATTTGTCGCCCATGGCGTTGTATAAAACTTGCTTTACAAATCTCTATTGGTGATTATCTCTGATTTTTGCTTTATGCGCGAGGTTTGGGTTGCGTTAGGCATAACCCTCACGAACTTCGATTAGGGATGATTGTCTGTTAGTTTCTGGACTCTAGAGATAGATTTAGGAGCTAACAATCTTCAATAGGCGTCGAATCTTAATGCCTCCGTGCCTTGAGCTAGCGTGCGAAAGTATCGGCGATGGTAACACGGTTGTTCTCTCAACTTTGCGTTAGACATAACCTGTGTTGTGAGCGATGCTGGGTGATATTGAGGAGTATTCTAGGTGGAGTATAACTGGACGGTAAGTTTAAGTTTGTGAGGAGTCGATTATGTGCATGCCGGAAAAGTTTATCTTGCTGAAGAATGAATTTGTTTTATGTTTTAATGTTTACTTTTCTGTTTTTATGTTTAAAACCATTTAAACCCCAAACTCATAAATGCGAGAGACTGTCGAACGACATTCTTTCCCTCGAACCGATCTCTGTGGACACGACATAAATCTCGGAGGTAATTCTTCCCGAAAATAAATATTTTTGCTTGTTTGCCGCTATTCTGCAACCAACAAAATGGCGCTGTTGCCGGGGATCGGTTTTGATATTGAATCGCATTGCGATAGTTTCTTTGTTTTTGAGTTTTGTAGATATCGTATATTTTGTATATTTTCACTTGTCTATACTTATACTTGTATATTTTTGTTTCTTTTAACGTTTGTTCAAGTGTTTAGTTAGGACGTTTGCTTTTGGTTGCGCGGTGAGGCCTCACCATGGCATGAATGAAGGAAGTTTCTAGCTAAGCACCGTAAAGGCGTCGAGCTTACGACGTAAAACAAGCATGTTTTATAGTTTTTATTTTCGAATGTTTTTGGTTGTGGTTTGCTCACAGATTTTGATTGACTTATTTGAGGATGATTTTGTGATTTTCCAAGTTGGTTCGTTTCAACTTGCGGATGTTTGGTAATGATTTTGTTAAGTTTTGTACACGTCTGAGGTATGTATTTATCGCTTTCAATACTTTAGCATATTCATGATACTTAGGCTTTTTACAAACTTTCATGTCATCCATTCTTTTGTATACTTGTTCTATTGTGAATCACTTTAGTTCCCAACCTTTTTGTGAGGTAGCCTTCTATTGTTCATATATGCACGGAGAACCAACATTCTTGTTCTACTGGATTTTATTATGTTGAATCTGTTGTTTGTGTTGTTTATATGAATGCATGAAAAGGATCAAGGAAATTGTTTCATTTTGAGCACAACCACCTTAGCCAAATAGTCAATTCACCTTGTGAGCGTGTGATCATTCGTAACCCCTTTGAGCTTTTTGACCAATGTTTCTATTTGAACTTAATGCTTGTCTATGAGTATTTAGTTCACTTATGTTTGAATGGATTTTGTTTTTTCTTGGACCTTAACTTTGTATTGTTGTATGGATTTTTTTTCTTGCCTTAGAAAGTAGGGAGTATTCACATGATGGTGCGGTTGAATTCAAGTTAGGAAGAGGATGATTGTGTGTACTCATTGGTTAGATTCTATGGGGATTGAAAAAGAAAAGAAAAAAGAGAAAAATTTGTGAAAGAGAAAAAGAAAGAAAAAAGAAGAAAAAGAAAAATCCTTGAAAAAGGAAACAAAAAGAGTTTCAATAATTGTGCTAAATAAGTAGTGTGTGTTGTGTAGCACTTGGGATTGTGGAAGAAGTTGGTTGAAATTGTGTGTGTGAATCTTTGTGAGTTTTCACTCCCTTAGGTTTAGGCAAGTTTTTATTTCAATTACCTTTAGAAATTGCCCCTTGTTTGTTTACCCGACCACGTTACAACCTTGAAGGTCCTTGTGATTCTTGCCTTTGTATGTTCAATATGAATTTGTGGATGTATGCATAATTTAGTCTTTTCTTTGCATGAGTGTTGTGTGAGTGTAAAGTACCTTATTGTGTGTTTTTCATCTACCGATGATTGTTTTTACTAGGTGTGATTCACTTTGGAACTTGTGTTGTTTTAGAATTTTTGGCATGATTTTTGTATTTTGCATTTGTTTCGTGACTATGTTATCGTTGTAGTTTAGTGGTAAGTATTTACTTTGTGTGTACCGTTTTCATTTGAACCATACATTTGTTTTCCGTTTTTCAAAACCTGTTGATTCGTCTTTCTTTGGATATTGCTTGTGCATTTTCAAGTTTGTTTTATTCTTGTTTGTGGACAAACAATTAGGTAAGTTAGGGAGAGTTTGATAAGTGCAAATTGTAACTATTTTTGTATATATGTTTTGTTGCACTTATCGATACTTTTTGTTAAATATCGGTCGAATAAACCCCACTTTGTGTATAAATACGTTATTTAGGATATATTTGTGTTTTTGATTCATTTATGTAAAGATTAATGGTTTTCCATTCATTTTGTAGGTGATAAAACATTGTTGGAGCAATGTGCAAATAAAGGCTCTAAGATGTGTCATTAGAGGCAATAAAAGGGAGCTGAAGTAGTGCAGAGTTCAGCTTGTTCGCTTTGCGAAGGAGCCAGTGAACATTCGCTTTGCAAATGGCTAGCGAGTTCCCCAGCGAATGGTCCCAGAATGAGGCAGAGCCAAAAGGAACCAAAGTTTTCTTTGCAAACTGAGCAGCAAGCATTCGCTTTGCGAATGATTCGTTCGCACTGCGAACTCACGAAGAAAAGCTGGGGCGGTTTGGCAATCAGAGGCACTTTAAGTGCCATTTTTTTGAGCCATTCGCTTTGCGAATGAAGTGTTCATTGTGCGAACATTACAAAATTGAAATTGTATATAGTTCATTTCAGTCACTTTTTAGAGTATGGTTTTGGGGATTCTGCCCATGGAGCTTGCACACGGATGAACCGGGGTGGATTGATCATCAACCGGCTCTGACAAACCGCGAGATGTTTGGTTCATTTCTCTTTTTCTTTGTGTTTTCTTCATTTGTTGGGTTGTGTATATGTATATGTTCTGAACTCATGTATATTTGTCGCCCATGGCGTTGTATAAAACTTGCTTTACAAATCTCTATTGGTGATTGTCTTTGATTTTTGCTTTATGCATGGGGTTTGGGTTGCGTTAGACATAACCCTCACGAACTTCGATTAGGGATGATTGTCTGTTAGTTTCTGGACTCTAGAGATAGATTTAGGAGCTAACAATCTTCAATAGGCGTCGAATCTTAATGCCTCTGTGCCTTGAGCTAGCGTGCGAAAGTATCGGCGATGGTAACACGGTTGTTCTCTCAACTTTGCGTTAGACATAACCTGTGTTGTGAGCGATGCTGGGTGATATTGAGGAGTATTGTAGGTGGAGTATAACTGGTTGGTAAGTTTAAGTTTGTGAGGAGTCAATTATGTGCATGCCAGAAAAGTTTGTCTTGCTGAAGAATGAATTTGTTTTATGTTTTAATCTTTACTTTTCTGTTTTTATGTTTAAAACCATTTAAACCCAAACTCATAAACGCGAGAGACTGTCGAACGACATTCTTTCCCTCGAACCGATCTCTGTGGACACGACATAAATCCCGGAGGGAATTCTTTCCGAAAATAAATATTTTTGCTGCTTGCCCTATTCTGCATTCAACATACAATTCCATCAAAGAAAAACTTAGTCAAAGAAAGAATTTTTTTAGAATAACTAGCTTATTAAAAAAAATTCCAAAATATCATTCATTTCAAACAAAATACCAAAATGGCCATGTTTTGACTACAAGAAGCATGGTGGCGCCATATGAGATGGCGCCTCAGTCAAAATGCACATGTTATCCCATATGACGCCTCAGTCAAAATTCTTATGCCCTAATTTTTTTCGTGCCAGAAGGGAGGCAGTTCATGTTCCTTTTTTTTTAATTTTATTTTAATTTGGAAATTGATTAAATTAATGGTGCTACAGTGTTTCATGTGTCTATAAATGAGACGGCACCTTCATTTGTTACTCCACAACACTTCTCACTATTACCCTATTCTCTCCCCTTCCCAACACTTCTCACCATTACCCTAATCTCTCCCCTTCCCACACTATGTCTAAGTGGTTAAATCGCCATCCATTGTCGTCATCATCAGCACCAGAGGAACTGTTTCCAACATTTCCACTGATGAAAAGAAATGCCCTAGTTGTATTCTCAACAACAAAGCCTCCGATGAAGATGATACTCTGGAACACGTAGACATTGGAACATTTGCATAGGGAACTTTATCATTGGCTAGAAGGAGAATTTGAGGCAGGTGAAAAGATCAGGAAGATTGAGAAGCTGGTTGAGCAGTCTAGTCCAAACGGAGTTACCCAAACTTGGAGAAAAGTGGAAAATGATGTTGGTGTCCTCATGATGATGTTAACACCAAAGAAAATTAGCTTGATGGTTGTAATATCCTAGATAAGCTGATTCGTTGAGTTGTTTTGTTTGGGTATGTTATTGTTATTTTATGATTTGGTATTAGGTTATGTCGTTGTTATTTGTTGATGTTTAACTATTAAGTTATGCTCTATTATGTTATGTCGTTATAATCACTTAAGTATGCTATCAATGAAATAAAATTTGTTGTTGTTATAAATAGACAAGTTTACAGTTGAAACTATGATGTTGTGCTAGAGCCCAAATTGGGACACTTGGTACGATTGTGTCCCGACTGGCGGTACAAACCACATAACTTCACCATTTTGTCTGCTGTATCCATCTCCGTTCAAATACGGATGCTGTTAGGGCGACCTTTTTTATTTCTTTGCATCAAATCATTATGCCACACAATTTTGCCTTCGTATGGAGGCCAATAGTCCTCCTTTCCTACCACTTGAAAGCTAGTGTCGTAGACATTGCATAGAGTAATGACTTGGTGAAGAACAGAGAGATAGTTGGTTGGGTCAGCCGGGCCTTGGAACATGCTACTATAACATGGGAGTAAGGCATACGAAATGCCTGAAACTTTCCATAATCACACCAACTCCTATCCAATTCCACTCGGTAACATCCCCTTGGCCTCCCTTCATTGTGATCAATAGACTCTGCAACACTGAAATGACCTTTAGTACGGTCAAAGACCGTGAACACATGTGTGTTGGCATTGGCAGCTTCGTCCTTCATGAATGTCATTGAACTATTACTAAACAGCTTCTCAGATTGTAAAACCGAACCCCACTTTGTACGTCTGGTAATCGGTAGGTTTCAGATGCCCTTGAATACAGAGTTCATAGATTCAACGAGGTTTGTTGTCATGTGCCCCAATCGCTGGCCATTGTCGTATGCCCTTGTCCATTTCTCCCGTTGAATATTATCAATCCATCTCAATGCATCTGCGTTTGTCAGTCTGATCTCGTCACAATAGTGTCTGAAGGTAGGCTCTGTTAGTGCATAGCCCGCGTTAGTAACCTTCTTCTTTAGCGCTTTGTCCTTGAACTCCCGCATGAAATTTTGACCGATGTGTTTAATGCAATACACATGGCTTGATGGAGGATCCTGCCAACCGTTATCAAGATTGTTGTAAGCACTCTCGATTGCGGGGTGTCCATCGGATATCAAACATAAGTTAGGTTAGGGAGCAACGTATTGTCGGAGATTTTTTAGGAAAATACTCCAACCTCCAGCAGTCTCCCCTTCAACTAGAGCGAAGGCGATAGGGAAAATATTGTTGTTGCCATCCTGTGCCACGGCCATTAGTAGCGTGCCCTTATATTTTTAGTACAACCATGTTCCATCAATTTGAATTATAGGTTTATAGTACGCAAATCCTTTGATGCATGGTTCAAACGCCCAGAAGAGTCAATGGAAAATGTCATTCACCACAGTGGAGATGCATCAAAGCGATCGGGTAAAACTGTAGTTTGGAATGCATCAGGATATTCCGGTCGCTCCAACATATTTGGGAGAGTGACATCTACGTAGATTGGATACACATTGGGTTGTGGGTCACTGGACGAACTTTGCAACAGAGATGTGTCAACATTCGGAGAATCGACACCAGCACATCTTATCCGACCCTGTTGTGGAGGATGTTATACCAACTCAACAATATATGATTTGGTTTAGGTCTGTTACAACACCCCAACAATCCCTCTATCAGCCGACGTATCTAATTGATCCGCGCCAACGTGCCTCTTCCTCACAGCCACATGCCTAGCCACATGCCCAACATCATACACCTTATTATACCCAACAACCAGGTATACCAACCGAATCAATCTTCCAAAGCCGCAACCCTATCATGCCACCATCTCAGTCACAACAAGAAGAGCCTTACCCCTACCTCCAACCCCACTAATGCCTATAGCTGTGACAACTCTTTCGAACCCACCCCAACCCACCATAACCCCCCGCAAATGAACACACAATCGTCCTACAACCAACAAACACAATCATCATACAACCAACAAACCCACCCACTATTTGATTACCAAACCCCACATCAACCACTGGATTGGTATCAACACCCTTTAATGCAATATTTCAGCCAACCATACCATCTACAACCAACCCAACCCCCCTTACAAACTATGAAAACATGGGCATGCAACTGGATTACGGAAACGCCGTTGGCGGCAACCCCCCGGCTATTGGGGACAGATGCTTCAAAATTTGTCTGATACGCCGGGACCATCTCAACAGATGCCTCTTGTGCAGGTAAACACGCAAAGGCCAGAGACACCACAACAAAATCGTGGTAGACCTAGACGTCGCGCAAGAGCCCCGACATGTGGAACCGGTGGACATTTAGATAGGCACGACCATTAAATTTTTGTTTACCATCAATTGTACTAATTTTTATTCTGAACATGGTTATATATTTTTGGCTACCCTTATTTTTTTTCATTAAATTTTTCAATTTCCAAATTAAAATAAAAATTAAAAAAACAAAGTAAATGAACTGAGGCGCCATACCATATGGCGCCTCCCCTGTAAAACAAATTAAAAATTAGGGCATTGGATTTACAATTAAGGCGCCATATAGTTTGGCTTTTAGGGTTTTTCAAACCACGCCATTTTTGTAATTTTTTTGAAATGTTAATTTTTTTGGTATTTTTTTTAATAAATAAGTTATTTTAAAAATAAATTCTCAAAGAAACCCCGACTAATAAGTTTATTTTATAAAAAATCAAGTACTATAATTCATACCAAAATTCAAGGATTCAACAAGTTGACCAATAAATTATATAATAAGTATTAAAAATGAAGTTGGAATATATTAGTAAATATTTGTTTTTGTTTTTATATAATAATATTATTATGTGATGACGTATGTTTATTTAAGTATATTATTTATTTTTCAATTAAGAGTCTTTGAAGTGTTTGTTTTGGTTTTTTTAAAAGTTTTTTATTGTGTAATATAATTGTGTAAAAAAATTTACAAAAGAAACTTTTCATAAAATCTTCAAATAAAAATTTGGTTTGAATAGTTATTTTTTAAAATGTTATTTTAGATATTTCATCATTTTATTGAATTTTTTTTAATATTAAAATTTTTGAAACATCATTTAATTTTGAAGCTATTTCAAATAATTTTTCATAAAAACTATTTTTGAGATACAAGTTTTTAAAAAAATTATAAGGGTTAATTATATGAAACCCCCCTGCCATTAGGGCGATATTTGATATTGCCCCCCTGAAGTTTTTTTTTTTGAACCACCCCTTATAAAACCAAAAACCATCTTTTACCACACCCTTTTACTGGTGTTGGTGACTGGACTGTTGACTGGGCAAGGATTGAATATCAATTTCCACTTTCTCTCTCTTTTAAACAACCTCTCTCTCATAAATGCAGATACAGTTATGAAGTACAGAATTAGCAAATTCATCAGTTGGGAATAGTTGCAATATTGCTCTACCTTAGTTCAATCAAGCCTCACAAATTGTAAAAACAAAGATAATTATTTAAGGTGATTGTACTACGGAAAGATTTAACGAAAATATCAGTCAGCAAGCAAACCAACTGATCAAAAATTCAGACCAAACATGATACTTACAGAAAAAGAATGATATTCAAAATAATGACTTCCAAAAAAAAAACCTCCTCAACAGATCCATCAATCATTTCCTTTACAGATTACATATCCAAATTCATCATCCAACCTTTCCATGGATTGAAATAATAAAACTGTTGGTCAATCCATGTCGGTCACACCCTTCCAAGATCCTAAACATAATGAAACCAATATTCATAGCAATATATAGACAGAAAGACACTCTTAATCCCTAAGAGTTAAGTAGAAGCCGGATGAGAAGGAGGAGGAGGAGATGGGGTTGTCAATGCCAGTAGATTCTTCTCCAACTCTTTCACAGAATCATGCCTCTCTTGAATCTCATTGATGGTGTCAATAATTTGCCCACTCCCTTGTTCTTGAATGGCTTTCTGAAGAGAGGTCTCACTCTCACCTGCATCAAAGTGAAACTCACATCAAATTTGATTGCAAACCTAACTAAAATTTAAAATCGCTACAAACATATGCCTCACACTAGCAAACTCACACTAAGGAGAATCGCTAGACACATCGTTTCCATAAGTGATATTGTCTTACCACGAAAGTGCTGAAGAGATAACTTCACGGAGACGGTTAAAAGTCTCCATAGAATCCCTAAGCTTCTTCTTCAACCCGTTGACCACAGAACTTCTCGTCCTGTCCGAAGACGAACCCGGTCCACACCCCGACAAATTCCGGTTCGTAGCATTAGATCGTTCCAGAGCCTCCAATTTCAGCTTCACCATCTTCGCTTTCTTCAAAGCCACAGAAACATCGTCGTCCATACGAGAACGCAACTCCTTCACTCCCTTAGCATCGTGAACCGTTTTGCTCTGTTCGTGACTCTTGTTTAGTTTTTGTGAAATTCCTTCGAGCTCTTTTAGATCTTCTTTTACGCCTTCTACATCGTCGAAAAATTTGTCGAGGTTTACTCTAGCTCCTGTTCCCGGACTTCCGCCGTCTACCATCTCGATGACGTGGTGGCGATCCGGCGTGGCTTCTTCGCTTGTGTTGAAGATGAATCTGGAATCGGTGATTCTCATTGAACAATTAATGGAAACGATGAAACGGCGAAGGGCGAGGTTTGAGTGTGGAACGGAGAGAACAATTCATGGTGTGATCTGGAGAATGTGGCAGCGGAAGTGGTGGGGGAGAAAGTGAGGGATGGAGAGGATAATGAGGAAGAGAGAGAGAAAGTGGAAATTATATTCTATCCTTGTCAGTCATCACTTTGAATACCCTAATTGGACAGTCAACAGGCCCAGTCAGCAACACCAGTAAAAGGGTGTGGTAAAAGATGGTTTTTGGTTTTATAAGGGGTGATTAAAAAAAAAACTTCAAGGGGGCAATATCAAATATCGCCCTAATGGCAGGGGGGTTTCATATAATTAACCCAAATTATAATTTCGACTATGTTTTGATCTTCAATAATGTATATTTATGTTATAGAATGTTAAAGTTAATCTTTCAATTTAGAAAAAACAAATGTAAAAAAATTTATAATATTTAAAAAAATAATTTTATAAAATCCACTTTTGAAAATTAAAAAAAAAAATCCATTTTTGAAAAGATAAAACAAACATGCCCTTTATTGATAGTGAGAAATAAAAAAATAACGGTAGTTAGATTTTTATTTTAATAACTAATTAAATATTTTATTAATTAAAATAAGTTCAGTATTATGACACATTTTACAATAATAAAAATCTTAACTGCTAGGGTGATTGGAAATGTAGAATGGTTCCAAAAGTATTAAAATGCTATTGTGGTAGTTTTGGCTCCTAACATATTTGACCATGCTCCATTAAAAGTGGGGATGTCTCAACATTATTCCTCAATTGCATAATACATGATTCATTTTTCTTGCAGGTGATATCCAAGGGAGTGCTATGTATAGGCTTTGGACCAAGCTTAAAAGGCTTTCATCCTATCCTGATTCCTCTTAACGGAAAATTCAGTGATATCCAAGGTTAGATTCAGCAAGCTAGGCAAAACCTCTTGAGGGCTCAAGATCATCTCCAACATCATTTATTTGATACACACAGGCCATATATTAGGTCAAGCAATGTACTGACCAAGTTATTCATCTTAATCAGCTTGAAGAAAATATCTTGATGCAAAAATCTAAAACCATTTGGCTTAAATTAGGAGATAGAAATAACTCCTATTTTCATGCTTCTGTTAAAGTGAAGAATAAGCATCAGGGGATCTATGTTATGGCATCTTTGAAAGGAGAGCTGCTATGTAACCAAGTGGACATTGAAAAGGAAATCATAGAGTTCTACACTAGCCTGGTGGGAACTAATGCTACCGAGTTGAAGAGTATTGATGTCACAGCTATGAGAAGTGGTAAAAATCTATCTATTGATCTTGCTCCCCAACTCATTAGGCCTATTGAGGAAAAGGAAATTTGGTCTGCTTTGTCTAGTATTGGGAATTCTAAGGCACCAGGGATGGATGGTTTCAACTCCCTTTTCTTCAAATCAACCTGGCCAATTGTCAAGAATGATGTTATTGATGCAATATTAGAATTCTTTAACACCCACAATATGTTCAAAGCCTTTAATTGATCCTTTGTTACTTTGATTCCTAAGTCTCATGAAGCTACCACCAATAAAGACTTGAGACCCATCTCCTGCTGCAATATTATTTACAAGATGATATCAAAAGTTCTCAAAACCAGATTAGGAGGGGTTATTAGCTCTATCATAGATGATAACCAATACGCGTTTATTCGTGGTAGAGCTATTCATGATAATATCATGATGGCTCAAGAGTTGGTCAGAGGCTACAATAGAAGGAATGTTTCCCCTAGATGTATGGTTCAAATAGACATACAAAAGGCGTATGATACAGTTGAGTGGAAGTCCCTTAATCACACTATGGTGGAATTTGGTTTCCCTCAAAGATTTATCAGCTGGATTTTGGCTTGTGTGACAATTGTGTCCTATAGGTTTAAGACAAGGGGACCCATCTCTCCCTTCTCTTTGTTCTCATTATGGAATACCTCCATAGAATGCTGCAAGGTTTGGTCAAGAATCCGAATTTTAACTTCCATCCTAAATGCGGCCGTTTGAAAATTATTAAATTGTGTTTTGCTGATGATATTCTGTTGTTTGTGAGAGGTGACCATGAATCTATGAGGTTGATCATGGATAAAGTGAGTGAATTCTCTGCAGCCACTAGTTTGACCATTAGCATACCCAAGAGTAAAATCTACTTTGGAGGGGTTGATGAGGAGTCTAAGGACATTATCCAACAAACAACCGGTTTTGCTGTAGGAACCTTTCCCGTTATGTACCTATAAGTTCCCTTGGCTAGCAAAAAAGTAACTATAAATGATTGTCAACCATTGATCGATAGGATGCTGGTTCGGCTTAAGCATCGAAGTACCATACTTTTGTCATGTGCTGGCAGACTGCAGCTTGTGAAAAGCATCATCTTTTCGATTGCTAACTATTGGATGCAAATATTTCTATTGCCTAAAAAGATCATCTCCCACATTGATAGTATGTGCAGGAATTTCTTGTGGTCTGGTAAGGACTGTCCTACCAGTAAAGCTCCCGAGTCGTGGGATCACATTAGTGATCCAATTTCTGTAGGTGGCCTGAATCTGATTTATCTTAGAGAGTGGAACAACACAATCATTGGGAAGCTTCTTTAGAATGCTTTTGCTAAGAAGAACATGTTGTGGATTAACTAGATTCACATGTATTATTTGAAAAAAGAGGATGTTGCAACATATATTTCTAAAGTGCAGGATTATTAAGTTATGTTGAAACACAAAGATGTCATCATGAATTCTGCGGTTTGGAGTGCTTTTCAAGCGTCTGGTAGATATGAGACCAAAAAAGTATACCATCTGTTTAGAGGAACCAAGCCAAAAGTGAGTTGGAGGAATTTTTTCTACCGTAACCTTGCAAGGCCAAGAGCAGCCATAAATCAATATATCATAGATTCATTTATCCAAGCTCATAGTTTTGATTCCAAAGATTTTCAAATTGCATACATTTCTGGGCTTACCTTACACTGAATTAGACTATTTGATATATTTTAATATTTAGAAAAAAAATTAAACTTTCTAGTATATAAGTAGTCATGGCTTACGATTATTTATGCTTAATTAGATTTTATTAAAAGAAGTTAGACTATTTGATATATTTTTATATTTTTGAAATACAAAAATAAACTTTCTAGTATAAAAAGTAGTCATGGTCAATGATTATTTATGTTTAATTTGATTTTATTAAAAGAAGTTAGAAGATGACATAGGTTCCATATGAAATAAAATATAATAGCTTATGCTCCCTCTAAACTAAAAAATGATTAAATTTTTTTAAAGTACTTTTAAAAGTCAAGCGTATTTGGTTCATATAAAATACTTTAGCTTATAATTCTCTTTTGCTTAAATTTAATTTTTTAATATAATATTGTTCGAAATAGAGTTCAACAATGTCTATGAATGTAGACAATTCAGACATTTTTACTGTAAATAGTAAAAATATATAAATAAATAAATCAAAGATAAAGGCCTAACCGGGTTTCAATATTCTAAATTATTATGATTTAACCAACTAAGAATTACATGTTTCAATATTGTTAAGTTTGAGGGAAAATGTTTTTTCTACTAGTAATGCTTTACACGAGCATACATCAAAAGCTGAGGAAAATGCAGAAAACACATTTGAAAGGTGGAACCTTACAATGTTATTATTATAACTTATTTATTAATAATGGTTACAATTTAAGGACAACAATTACAGTGACACGAGAAGTCGTCATGACATTCTCCAATTGCAGACAAGGTTGTCAAATTCGCAAGTCTACTCAAACTCGTAAAGAGTCTATAGACTCGACTCACAAACTCGACTCGCAAATTCGTACGAATCTATGAAAAATTAAAACAACTTTCTAAAATCTATATGTGACACATACATAAAACACACATATATTTTTAAACTTGTAAATGTCTCATATATGATACAAATATATATATAATAGAACACTAGTTAACAACAAAATTTACATTTCATACTCCATAATAAATTTCTTAACAAAAAAACTTAATAATAAAACAAATAAAATAGCAAAGTATGTAGTTAAAGACTTAAAGTACAAATTATTCTTAATTGGCTACTACATAAAGCAAAAAAAAAAAAAAATCATAAAACAAATATGCTAATAGTTTTAAACTTCCAAAATTCTAGTGAAATCATCACCATCATCGTCATCGATATCTTGAGTATCATCATCAAAATATGCTCCAGATGAAACATCTTCATCATTAACCAATGTTGGATTGCTTGATGTTTCGCTTCCACCTAATTCAACACCACCACTTTGCACAACATAAGTAACAACAACATCAACTTCCACATCATTGTCAACAATAATATCATCTTTCTCAATGTTAACTTTGGTTTGCACATTTTCTTCATTACGATCTTCAGTTATCCATTCATCATCTTTCCGCAAGAGAATATACTAGGGAAACACCAAGAGACAAAATAAACACACATCGCTGTTGAAAGAATGAAGAAACTTTGCAGAAACAAGAGAATAGGAGAGAGACTTACTAATTCCCATTCAAGCAAAAAAGTTTTTTTTTAATAAAATAAAATATTTTGGAGGAGTTTAGGCCTTTTTGGGTTTAAAAAAAAAAAACAAAATTCAAAAAAACTTATAGACTCGTAAACTCAACATAGACTCGCGAAGTCTATACGAGTTTGTGTGAGTCTACCCGAGTTTATAAAAAAAAATTCCATGTGCGAGTCTACTCGTTTTTGCTTCATAGACTCGTAAACTCGTACGATTTTACAAGTCTACCCGCGAGTTTGACAACTATGGTTGCATGTATATTTTGCATTCCACCTTGCAAAATACTTTGCAGATTAAAACCTCCCATTTACGGCAAAAATGAGGCCTGTAGCGAAGGCAATCTTTTGCCTCTGTCATCACCATCTGATTTCCTGCATTAAATAGTACAATTCAATCAAACAAAAATTTAGTTATCAAAAACTAATAAATTTATTTGATAAAAAATCAAGTACCATAATTCATACCAAAATTCATGGAGACAACAAGGAAAAGAATGGAAAAACAAATGAGGGTTTTCATGTTTTTGATTTTGAGAAAACTGTTTAACTTTCAAAGATGAAAATGTACTTAGAAGTACGTGTATATATATTAGGATCCATGATATATTAGGTATCAAAGTTTCCGTAGATACCAATCTTGTCCTTCAATTTTTTAATCTAAAGGTTTATTTCTATTTATATAACTTTTAAGGGTTTAATGGTAGTGCACTGACAGTATAAACATCTAATAAAAACATAATGTTTTGCCATGTCATATAAATTTTTTAAACATTACAGTTTGACTTAGCGGGATTCATAGTCGTGATTGGTTGACAGTGTAAAATTTTTTTACACCATCAGTGCATCACCTATTTTCTCAACTTTTAATTTGTTATTTTTCATCATTATATTTTCTTTTCTTTTCTTAAATTGAATATAATTTATTTCCTAAAATCAGATTTTTTTAGGAAAAATTTATCTCTCTTTTTCTATAAAGTCTATGATTCTATCACCTATTTTTTCCCTATTACAATCATTCCCAAAACAAATATCATTTCTAAGATGCCATAACTCATAAAGAGTTTCAGGAAGGGCACACTTCAAAATCCTGCATTTAGGACTCTTCGACTTACTCATCATGTTAATCCACCCTATCTCCTCAGACCAGGGCCCAAGAGAATGTACAATTTGGAGCCAATCTAGAATATACTTCCACACTTTTTTCATGGTCCTGCAAGTGAAAAAAAGATGGTTGAGAGATTCTTTATCTTTACAAAAGCAACAGCTTTCCTCATTAATCAGACCAAATCTCCACAATCTATCCTTTGTAGCCAATCTCTGATGACAAGCCAACCATAAGATGAACTTTGCTCTAGGCCTGGCTGGGTTGTGATGGAATAGTTTTCTCCACTCTATGGTGATATTTCTGTCATTCAATGCAGAATACAGTTTCCTCGAGGAGAATTTATCATCATTAACACATTGGTACCAAATATTCAAACCACTCACAATAGGCCTCATCTTTAAGATAGCCTTCATAATTCAAGTTGAACTGTTCTTGATGCTCATTGTCATTACATCCGGGTCCTTAATGTAATAGGAGTGAATCCACTTTATCCATAGGCAATCAGACTTCCTGTTGATATTCCAAAGCAGCTTGGCTAGACAAGTTTGGTTCCAATGAGTAAGGTCTATGATGTTCAGACCCCCTTGCTTCTTGGGAGCACAAGTCTTTTTCCAGGAAATTGGAGCCTTCTTAGAGACTTTATCAGTACCTGTCCATAAGAAGGATCTGCACAGAGAATCAATCTTTTTCAAGACAGCTTTTGGCAAGGGCAAGCATTGGAGCCAGAAATTAGAGAGAGCAAACAGAACACTATTTATCAATTGAGTTCTGTCAGCCATAGAAAGGAGTTTGGAGCTCCAATGGTGGATTTTGCAGCATATTCTATCAATGAGGGGTAGGTAATGGCAGATGTTTAACTTCTTACTAGTCAGAGGGATGCCAAGATACCTAAAAGGTAGCTGGCCATCAGATATCTTAGTAAGACCCTGAATTTTGGATCTAACATCCTCCTCCACATTACCATAGTATGCCTTGCACTTAGCAGGATTTATCTTAAGACCTGTAGCTTGAGAAAAGGAATAAAAAATCTCCATTAGCATCTCCACAGACCTGAAATCACCTCTAGCAAATAATAACAAGTCATCAGCAAAGCTCAAGTTGATAATTCCCATCTTCTCACATTTAGTATGAAAGTTGAAGTCAGGCTTTCCTTTAAGTTTTTGCATCAGCCTATGCAAGTACTCCATAACTATTACAAAAAGCAAGGGGGATATGGGATCCCCTTGCCTTAGCCCCCTCTTAGCTTCCACTACTTCAGTAATGTTGTCATTCACCTGAAACTCATAAGTCTCAGTTGTAATAGTCAACATTACCCATCTAATAAATTGATGGGGAAAACTAAGTTCCTTCAAAATAGCTTCAAGAGCAGACCATTCAACAGAGTCATAAGCCTTTTGCAAGTCCATCTGTAGCATACACTTAGATGCCCCTTGCTTAGTGTTATACCCTCTGATTAACTCAAAAGCAAGCAGAATATGGTCATGAATTTTCTTCCCTGGAACAAAAGCAGCTTGACTGCTATGTATGATGCTATTCAAAACCAGACCTAGCCTTTTGGCCATAATTCTATATATCACTTTATAGAGAACAGTGCAACAGGAGATAGGTCTAAAATCCTTAACCATATTAGCTCCACTAGTCTTAGGAATCAAGGTAATCAAAGTACAGTTGATGGCTTTGTAAAGTCTCTCCTTACCAAAGAAGTCCTTAATGGCTCTAGTAAAGTCCTGCTTGATCCAATCCCAAGAGGTTTTGAAAATTTTAGCACTAAACCCATCAATGCCAGGGGCAGATAGGTCCTTTATACCCTTCATACTCTTGAAAAATCTCCTCATCAGTTATAGGGCTAGTCAGCAACTCACATTGCTCCCTTCCCAACTGAGGCCCCTCCCTCATAGCCCTAGTGTATATGCTAGCCATCTTATTCTGAGTTTTACCAATAAGGTTGCCATAGAATCTCAGAATCTCAGCCTCAATCTCCTCTTGACTTTGAGTAACATTCCCATTCTCATCTTTCAAATTGTTCAAATGGTTCTGATTTTGTCTAGTCTTCAAGGCAGCATATATGGAAGTGTCTGTTGTTACCATCACCAAGTTTAATCCACTCAATCTTGGCTTTTTGTTGCATTATACTCTCCTCCAAACTGCTCAGCCTCAGAACCTCCTTAGTATAATTGCTAACATTATCAATGCACTGAGGGTTCATTTTATTCTTCACCAAGTCCTCTTGAGCCTTGCCTAGCATATCTCTAGCTTCCTTAAGCTGCAGGCTGATGCCCTTAAGAGACCTGCTCAATCTTCTAATTTCAGGATGAAGTCTCTGCAATTTCTTCCACATGACAAACACTGGTTGTCCCACCATTGGCTGCACCTAGCTTCTTCTCACAGTTTCAGAGTAATCATCCTTGAGAGTGACTGCATTTTGGAACTTGAAGGGAGTTCTATGAGGTCTAGAAACAGTGGATCCTTGCAGGCAGAGAAGGGCATGGTCAGAGACACCTTGGTTCATGATGATGAGTTTAGTATCAATGTTTTGCTGCTGCCATTCAACATTACCTAACACCCTGTCAATCCTAGAGCATATCATGTTATCTCTTTGATTATTACACCAGGTATAATGATCACCATGGCTATCCTTTTCAAACAACCCAGCTTGTGTCATCGTGTCATTCAAGTCTTTAAATTCTTTTTCAACAACCATGTTACCTCTAACTCTGTCTTGCAAGAACATTGTTGAAGTCTCCCATGAGGCACCAAGGGCCAGTGATATTATTCTATAGTTTACCAATATCCCCCCACAATGCTTTCCTCTGCTCCAGAGTATTATAAGCATTGATAGCAGTTAACCATAAGGTTGCATTCTCCTTAAGATAAGTAACCTTGCAGTGTATAAATTGAGCATCTATAGTGTTGATTTCTATTTTGACTTTATTCTCATCCCATAACAGCCATTATTATTAATAATAATAATAATAATAATAATAATAATCTATTTTATTTTAAATTTTATTGAACGAAATATAATATTATACCATATTTTTATTTATATATAGTATAAATATGTTAGTAAAGTTATATATAAATTAACACTATACCCAATAATTTCTTTTAAGAAATTTTAATTTAAGTTTTTTTTTTTTAATATTGTTCGATACAAATAAGTTAAAATATTATTAAGTTAAATAATATTTTTTATTATCGTATAAGTATCTCAACAATTTGTATAAATACTTTTAAAAACTATATATAAATTGAGAAAAAGGATGGTGCACTGACAGTGTAAATTATTTTTACACTGTCAACCAATGACAAGCATGTATCCCGCCAAGTCATCCTGTAAATTTTAAATTACTTATATGATTTTGCACTTTAAAATATTTTGATTTGATGTATGTGTACTACTTTTTTACACTGACAGTGCACTACTATTAAACTCATATAAATTTTGAATTAGTTTTAAAAAATATTTTATCATTATTAAGATGTTTATTATTATTATTACTATTTATATTATTATTGTTATTATTATTTTAATTATTATTATTATTATTATTATTATTATTATTATTATTATTTTTATTATTATTATTATTATTATTATTATTATTATTAAAGTCAATAGTTCAGCAAAAGGGTAATTTATTTTCACAAATTTTTTAAAAAGAATTGTTTGATACTAATTTTAGTTAAAATATAGCATCTTAATATTATAAATATTATGATTAAATAGAAAGCATTTCTATTCATAATACGAATTACAATAATTAAAAAAACATAATTTTAATATTTATTATTTTTAATCATTATAATTTCTTTCATTTTTTTTGAATAAAAATAGATTTTTTTTCCTAACATGATTTTTTTTTTTAAATATCTCTCACTCTCTCCCTCTTATTTTTTTTTTTTTTAAATATTAAGAACTTTCAATTTATATAATTTTTACTCGTTTTATAATTATAAATTTATTTTTTAAAAAATTATTATAATTTTAATTTTAATGAGAAATTCTTACTACTTAATCATGTTATGTATGAACTTATAAAATTTCATAAAAATACATAACAATGCACTCATAATAATAATAATTATTATTATTATAATCTATTTTATTTTAAATTATTTTGAATAAAATTTAATATTATACCATATTTTTATTTATATTTTGTATAAATATCTTGGTAAAATTATATATAAATTAACACTATACCCAATAATTTCTTTTTAGAAATTTTAATTTAAGTTTTTTTTTTTAATATTGTTCGATACAAATAAGTTAAAATATTATTAAGTTAAATAATATTTTTTATTATCGTATAAGTATCTCAACAAGTTGTATAAATTCTTTTAAAAACTATATATAAATAATATAAAGAAGGCCCTCACAGAACCAGACCCAAGTGATGCTTACCCAAATACGAACAAACACCATAAGACTTGTGAAACAAGAACACTCACTTGGCTGAAGGAGAAGAGAACAACCCCTATAAATAGCTGACTAGTTACTTTGGAATTAACGAGCTTTGAATATGTCAAGGTTCTTGTTCAAAGAAACGCTATTTTAGGTACCAAAAACTCCATTCAAATTCAATGCCTACCTTCCAAAACAGTCTTGACTGCCTTTATTGTTTCTCAACTGAATCTTACCATAAATTAAGCCAATAGCATTTCATGCATAGGCAGAGACACGTGTTTCACCTTATCCTTGCACTGCCGACCAGAATAATTCCTTGTTTGGCTTAAAAGAAACATGTTCTGTACCATGTTCTGACATCTTATCAGACAATGTCTGCTTGCTCACAACATTATCAACCCAAGACTCCACAGAAAATTATACACTCACAAGCACATTTTCATTTCTGTTGGATTCTTAGACGACTTCTATCGATCAGCGCAACTCACATTCCCTTCTAGATTCCTTCAGAACAGCAGAGAAAAATAAATTCTCCCAGATACAACAATTCTGCTCTTCAGACTCATCCTGCATAAGCACTAGCTTCACGCAGCTAGGATAGCACACCAGCCTTAGGAACAACCAACCACACTTAGTAGTACATGTCCCCTCATGTTGTTTGACATCACTCTGCACAAACTTGCATAGCACGCAAGCTTCACAAAAATCTGCACCCTTGCAATAATAGACCATAGACAACAGCCTTAACTCCCCCTGACATAAACAACCAATGCTCCTTATGAAGGTGAACACTTGACACCAGATGATAACACAACGATATTGCCACATTCTCAACATTAAGAACTGCCACTTCTTGTATTTGTTGAGCATGATCTCACCATGTTTATTTCAGATACATGGTCTGCCAAGTCCAATATAAAAGCCCACTTGATTTGGAATTTCTCACATATTCCATAACAAATGTCTTTAGATTACTTGCAACACAAGATAAGGACCGCCACCACCTTTTACTTGTATTAGAAGAAACCTCCTTATCTTCAGCCATTCTGATCAGATCACACCACTGACAACAACCTTCTGTCCTTACATTCACAAGCACCTAATGAAGTCTTCATCATGAAAGTAGTCATGTATTGCCAGACCAAACTACTTAACATCAAGATCAGAATCTGTCCATTCTAATCCACATTATGTCAGAACTGCCACTTCAGACAATAATGCTGCTTCTTCCAACTCCACAAGCACAGTCCCAGACCTTCATCCACAACAAACACTGATGTTGTAACATTATGTAGGACATCAGCACACCTTCTGCATTTTATTCAGGTAATCACAACAGAGAGAAATAAACTCTCACACAAGTTAGAAATCTGAATTACATCCACACATCAGATAACTACCAAGCTCCCAACAAGGTATTTGTTATCCAAGAAAGATTCACAAACAAACAGCAGATGATGCTCACTTCTTCATTCACACACTTATGATATAGTTAGCTGATAAGGCTACCTCAGGTTGTCATCAATCACAGCCACTCAGAGAAAGTAAATTCCTGAACCATAATATCCAGACTGCAGACTTGCATAATTCTCTAGACAAATATTTAGTCTCCCGTCAAAGTATTTACCCTTATGCATAACATCAATAATAGACAAATACTAAGTCTTCCGTCAAAGTATCTACTATTAGTCAGAATAAGATTACCTTCTCACATAAGGTATGACAATTTGTTTGACATCTTCTTCTGCACACGTCTGACAACTTCTGATTCTTCTTTTTAACTTGGATCAGTGGCTTGATCTTGGACTTCTTTCTGCGTAAAACAACCTTGGCTGAACAAGCAACAACCACCTGAATTGATGTTCCAACATCAATCTCAGTCACACATCTTCACAGAGTTTTTCTAAAGATATCATCTATAGTAAAGCTCTAGCAGGGGAACACATGAGGATCAACCATCAGTAGCTGATCAAGCTTCCAAACACATTCAGCAGCAGGAACATCTCAAGAATCTTCTCCTTAAATCACAGCATCTTGTCTGACTTTGAGATGTTGGATGTCATCAACATTCCACAACCAATCTACCTCTTCTAATCCTTCAGCCAAACTCATCCCAGACAATTTGGATGATAATCCAAGCACATAGTCACCAACCAACCCCACCGGTTGATTCAACTCCACAGTGCTTAACCCTTGAAAGTTCTCCACTACACCAGAACAAGAGTTCCATGCTCTCATAGACTTGATAAATGTCATCAAGTTTGAGTAAACAACCTCCATCCTGAATCAGAGAAACATCGTCCAGACAGCTTGAGAAAATAAATTCTTAATACAATGATGTCAAGACATATCTTCCAAAACATCAGGTACTCTCCCTCAGAATCTGCCAAGAGCACTTCAGAGAATCATACATCCTCCCCTTTAATAGCAGCACAGACTGTGATTAGATCATATCAAACCTTAAGCACACACATTCAATACTTATCTAGCTTCACAAGATCATTCAGATAATGCTTCCAAATAACAGAAAAATCATGACTTTTTGATCTTTGACCTTCATGTCCAAGAAGTCTTCTAGAGATAATACTTCTTGAATCTTAGGTTCTCCACTCCTGCAGCAAGGACCAGAAATAAACTGACCTCAGGAGTAAATAGCATGTTGATCACACATCTAAGATAAGTTCCAGGACCAGAAACTTCTTAGATATACCACCCAAATGCCTCCTCTTCTAGATCAGGAGTAGGTTCTAAACCCAAGTGATCAAACCACATTAGTTTAGCACCCAGAGCATCTGCTATGCCATTCCTTCAGACAACAGAATTCTGCACAATTCTGACGTGATGTTCTAACACAAGATAGGACATCATTCCAAGGAACACATCAAGAGATCAAATACTGGAGATTAGCCTTTTTAGGAATAGAAGCAAAAGTAAATTACTTCTCACTAACTTCAGATCTCTTCCTTACAACTTCACTTATCAATGCCTTTATGAGTGGACTTGAACAAAAATCTTCAAGTATCGTTGACAAAGTAAGTTGAAGCAGTCTTGCATATATTCCATCACCATAGGATATACATTTAGAGAAGAACAACCTTCTTAGTTACACCCTCAGGAGTTTTCAGATAGATACGCAGCGGATCAAAACACAAACTCCTCAAAACCTTCAGGTGTCATATATCAGCCCTTGCATCATAATCCAGGTGACACCACAATACCACAGATTTGAGAATAAATCAAACCTAACATAACCACAACACAACATCTTTTCAACCAAAACTCCAAGCCTTCAGCACATGCCACTGCCTGTCACGAACAATTCATCCTCCACTTCTAGGGACCATTCTCAAAACTATATGAACTTCTCCAAGTCCAAACAACTATTCAGTAGAAAGCTTCTACCTTGACCATGAACCAGAAAGTATCTTCCCTCGGATCTCATCTAGATACAGAATAGAATGACCTGCTCTGATACTAATTGAAATTCTGGTACATGTGCAGAATTCAGATGTCTTATAACATGTCATTCGACATCTGGTCTGACATGAACACACATGGCAAGGTATATAATAATAAGCACGCTACTGAAAAAATAAAAACAAAACACACAGAATTGTTAACCCAGTTCGGTTTAACACACCTACTCTGGGGGCTACCAAGCCAGGGATGAAGTCCACTATCAGCAGTATCAATTCAAATCTAAACTCCCCGTTTACAGCTTATCACTTAATCAATACCCAATGACCCTTCTACCTAGATCCTCTCTAGATATGAAAAACCCTTCTCACTCCCAATCATCGCAATGATGTCTAGCAGTCAACACTCCGCCACTGCATCAACGACTCTTTACCTAAACAACAATTCAACAAGGAAGACACCCTTCAAAGACACATCTTAGAGTTACTTAAAAGCTTCCTCCAAGAACAATACTCCTCTTACTTAACTGCTTCAAGGATCACACTAAAAAACTGTCCAACTCACATGTCGAGTGGTACAGGAACCAACCCTAATACTAGAACTTTTACATCTTTGGTTCAGTTTTAAAACTAGGTTACAAAGCATCTATATATAACCTATTCCCAACTGGATTTGGGCCTAAAAACACAGCAAATGAGCTGCTACAAGTCAGCAGAAACTTCTGCTACATAATAGGACATCAATTTATAACTTCCTAAAATATCTCCATATTTAGAAAGTGTATATTTTCCAATAATCTTCTTAATTACAGATTTGAATCTTCAGACCTTTTAATTCAGCGCCACATAGAATTTGCATATTACTCCCTGAATCTTCTGCATCTGTTAAGACATAACAGAATCTTTGATTCACTTCAGTTCTGGCGCGATGTCGAATGGTCCTGCATGGGACATCTTGATACGAGATGTTGTTCCAGATGTTAAAACTACTTCAGCTCAACATGTTCCAATGCACACTAGGACTTCTTGCTCAACCTGTTCTTCTTTAGCAAGATAAAATATCCTATTTAACATATTGCTGTTATTATTTGTTTTACAAAATTAATGCCAACCCTTAAAATTAAAGAACTAACATGATCGTACCTGGATCAGACAGTGATAGTGGCCAACGGCGTCTGGAACGACAGCTCCGGTGTTGGTGAGAGACGGCCCGGGGGGGTGTACCTGCAGGGTACTCCGACGCTCAAGTGAGAGAGTGCACAGAATATCAGCAAATACAGAAAGTGAGAATGGTAGGAAGAAAGTGTCTAACCTGACCCTCTCAAATGAGAGGGTATTTATAGAGAGCCCCCAGCGCGGGGCCAACGGTTACCTGCAATGGGCTGGATCAACTAGGCCCACTCCAAGTAACTGCTAGGGCTTACGTGTAGTAGTGAAGACCAACACGTGGTCTTCGCCCTAGAGTAACTGCTCTTAGATTTCCGGAAGTAGGGCAGACCGAGTCTTTCAGAAGTGGGAGGTTACTTGGAACGTGTCCACGCGGGGTAGACCGTCAGGTGCTCCTCGCGGGGAGGAGCCTTCTGCGTCGAGGAGGTACACAGTCCGTAGGAAGGGTAGGGCCTCGCGGGGAGAAGATATAATGTCGAGGAGGTATATCTCAGTGGGTTGCGATGCCCTCTTCTCCTTTTGCCAAGGTTCCCGACGACGACTAAGTAGTCGACGCTGCACTAGCGCCCGACGAATCCGTGGTGCGTGCGTGGCAGTCACGTGTCCGCAGAAGGACCTTATTGGGCCTCTCCAGGCAGCATGGGTTGGGCCTGCACGACTGTTGGGCAGCCTCGGCCCAGTCCAGAACAGGAGCCCCCCAAGTCGTTGCTCTGAGGTGTCAGAGTAATGACTTAAGGCTTACTGGTACGTCGGGGACACACCAGGAGAGGGACCGAGGAGGTCCTTCTCGTGGTCGACGTCCATACGGTCGCACATAAGTCGGGCATCAGACAGTTGCGTTTGGTTGTCACGCCGGGGAGACGAGGGGCCTCAGATTCAAAGCGGTGGGGAAAACTGGAACGACACGCGTGGGAAGATGCGCGGCTGCATACGTGCCACGTGTCGCCTGCCATTATTACCTAGGGGGCTAGGGCGGCTGGCTAGGGTAGTGTACTTGAGTGCCCTACGTCCCTCGAGTTCCGCGAGAACCGCTTATAAAAGCCCCCCTCGCTCATTTCCCACTTTTCTGTTTCTTTCTCAACAATCTCGCTCCTTCTCTCTCTACCTTCCACCGTAGCCGTTCGCCGCCATCAACCGCCGTCAGCCGCCGAAACCCTAGACCACCGCTTATAAGGTACTTGCTCTAAAACTGACCTTTCTCTTGCATATCCCTTTAATTTCAACTAGTGTATAGCATTTCCTTGGTGAACTGATGATGTTCCCACGAGAAATGAGAGGATTCCTGGCGAATACGGCGGGAATCTTTAGTTGTTGAGAGAGGGGGTGCTAAGAATTTCACCTGCTCTTGTTGAATATTTCGGGGACTAGGGATGAACATGTCGGGGACCCGTTGAATGTCTCGGGGTCCTCAATAATTGATTTTTCCATTAGCGTCACGGGAACACGGGGGCGGAATCTTCCGGGGAGGCGATGGGTTCCCCAGTGAACATGTCGATCCTCGGCCGGTTATGTCGGGGAACCGAGAGAGCCTTTCCCCTTCCTCGCCCGTTCGCTTGAACAGCGATGGAGGGGTGAATTTGATACGACCCATTGAAGTCACCGTTTCCTTCTGCTTTTCAGGTAAATGGACGATTTGGCTGCGAATGTGGCCGTGGGATCATTCGAAGAAGACGACGACCAACCCGAATCTCCCATGGCTCACATGGCTTTTACGCAGGAGCGCCCGCTCGAGGAGTGGGTGTGCGGGGAAGCACTGGAGATGTCGTCTATCTTCGTCTACAAAGACGTGGACGACGCGTTCTGTACCGTCGAGCACCGGCTCATCGGGTCTGACAAATCCTGGAAGGTTTTCCTCCCAGAGGAGCACCATCGGATATGTTCGCCTTATCGGGGAATGCGCATCCCCTTATATGAATTTATGTTCGACAAGGCGGGGTGGAGGCTGCCCTTCACGAACTTACAAGAGGGAATCTTCGCCTGGTTGAAGTTGGCCCCCTCGCAAATTCATCCGAACTCCCTGGCCTTCATCCGGGCCTTCGAGTTCATCTGTAAGTATTTAAAAATCGTTCCGACACTGTCCCTCTTTTTTCGGATATCCATCTTCAGAGGTCGTCAGCCGGTGGACGACATGGATGGGTGTCCTTCAAGCAGAGCAAAGCTTTGTTCCATACATATTTAGATTCCATCCGGGACTTCAAGTTCTGCTACTATTTCATGAAGCCGGTCACCCTCGGGGCTGTATACTCGTTGTACCGCAAAGTCACTCGCGACGTCGACGGTCGCTCCGAAGAGGTCCTGGAGCTGAAGTTCCCTCTGTACTGGATGGAGGAACACTTCAAGAAGGGAGTCGACAAATACAAGGTGAAGCATAATCAGCTGGACGTCTATGAGCGGGAAGCTTACGATAAAATCGTCGCTTTCGTTGAAAGCTTTAATGAAGCTCAACACGAAACGCTGGACGGCCAGCCTATAACGGGAGCAGACGGGCAGGTGAAGAAACAACGTCGTCTGATCAATACCCGCGTTCTGCTTGAGACCTTCTCCGACGAAGAAGCAATCGAGTTGTTAGGTGGTGAAAACATCCACAATCTAAGCCTTCCTCGCATCTATATTCCTTGCCTTACTAATGTTTTCTTTCTTTTTGCAGGAAAGATGGCTGGAGCCGAGGAGAGACTCAAGAAATTGAAGGCGAAGTGGGCTCGGGAAGAGCAGGCCCGGGGAGAGGCATCTTGTTCAAAGGGTCAGGATGTTGCTACTTCTGGGGTCATGCCTGAGGGTGTTTCCTCGGCCGCTATGCCCGAAGGTTCTAGTCAGTCTCAGCCTGCTGCCCCTGTGTCGGGGATTTCAGATAGGCGGACACCTCCTGTTGGGAGCCAGTCTCCGGGTACTCAAGGGACGCCGAAACGACAACGGGTTTCGAGCGTGGAGGTCGTCGACCTGGGCCACAAAGACAGTCCCCCACCTCCTTCCAGCTTTGATCTCCCACCATGCCATCAAAAGCCTCGCTTCTTCTCCGAAGTCATCTATCCTCGTGTCCCTCCTTTTGAAGTCCAAGCTGTGCTGGGGGCTGCCGCGGAAGCGAGGAGGAAGACGATCTTCGAGGACCTGTCTGCGGTCATGCGGCTTTGCTCGACTGCCATTGTCCTGAATGATGAGACTCGCCCCGCTGCTGAGCTTTCTCAACTGCAAGAAAAGCTTGAGAAATTGGATGCTGAGATGCTCGACCTGCGCAAGGAGTTAAAAGAATGCAGGGACCTGAACAAAGAACAAAGCGAGCAGCAGCAGCGGGCTGAGACCAAGCTGAAGGAAGTCGAGGAAACGGAGAGAGGCTACCTTGCCCGAATCGCCGAGCTGGAGGCGGAGGAGAAGCGGCTCAAGGAGAGGATCGCCGAGTTAGAGGATGTTGTGCGGCCGGCTGAAGGCGAAACCGAGGAGGATAGGCTCTTAACCACTCGAGCAGCGCTGGTGGCTCAACTCAGGAAACTCGAGCAGGATCTCCGGCTAGCCGAGGATGATGCTCTTGAAACTGCGGGCATAGGGTTCCGGAATGCGGTGGTGCAGCTTCGGGTCCTAAACCCCGACCTGGTGATCGATAGGGCAGATGCTGACTTCGAGGTGGTTGATGGCCGGATAGTGCCGCCCGGGCAAGGAGGAGACGCCAACGAGGGAGGTGGGCCGGACGCCACTGAGACTGCCGCGGAGTAGGGATATAGTTTGCTTGGCCTGCGTGCCATTTTCTTTTTGCCCGGCTTATGGGCTTATTTGATGTACTATTAGCACAATGGTTATTTTTGCCTGGCTTGTGGGCTTGTATCTGTAACATTTCGTACTAAGGGTTTTGCCCGATTTTCATACTTCGTTATGCCTCTTTATTAATTCTGCTTGTGTGTGATATTTTATGCATTACTTATTTTTGTCTAAGTAGTTGAGATCACTGGCGCCTTGGGCGTTTGCTCGACTCTGATGATGCTCGACTGCGAAGAGAGCTTAGCCGAGTGGTCAGGTGTTGTACTCTAACCTTCGACGAGGCTAAGAAAGCGGTTGATGTCTTAGCTTCGTGGCGTGAACTTCCCATCGCGAGCTGGGTGTTCTGCCTATTTGGTACGTCGACGACGGAGCTCGGTTGAGGTCTCCTCGCCGGGCCAAAAAGTCTTACGCACACACTTCGTGGTTTTTGGCTGTCGTGTGTCATATAGAGGTGTCGCACATGTACCGTTGCACGCCCCCGTGTTCGCGACGTTGTATTGTCCCGGGCAGTGTCTAACTGTAGTATTGCTTAAGCTTCTCAGCATTCCATGGTCGAGCAAGTTGTTCACAGTGGAGGTTCTCAAGGTAATAAGCACCTGTCCCCGTCTTCGCGGTGACGCGGTATGGGCCCTCCCAGTTTGCGGCCATCTTTCCTTCGGGTGAATCTTTTTGATTTCTTCGTAGGACAAGACTGCCTACTTGGAAGTCTCGTTTGATAACTTTGTCATTATAACGCAGAGTTATTTTTTATTTTAAAGAGGCTTCTTGGAGGGAAGCGCCGGCCCTTATCTCTTCGACAAGGTCGAGTTCCTCTCGCAGGGCTTCGTTGTTTGTTTCTTCATCGAGGGGAGCTTCTGTCCTCCTCGAGGGTTCCCTGATCTCCACGGGGATAACAGCCTCGGTCCCGTAAGTTAGGCGAAACGGGGTCTCACCGGTCGTGGAGTGTGGGGTCGTTCGATACGCCCAGAGGACGCTGTGCAACTCCTCAACCCACCATTGTTTGGCCTCGCCGAGTCGTCGCTTCAATCCCCGGAGTATCACTCTGTTCGTGGCTTCGGCCTGCCCGTTGGTTTGAGGGTGCTCGACCGACGTGAAGTGCTGTTTTGTGCCCAGTTTGGCGACGAAGTCTTGGAAGTTCATGTCGGTGAACTGTGTCCCGTTGTCCGTGACAATGGCTTGGGGGACCCCGAATCGGGCGAGGATGTTTCTCTTGTAGAAACAAAGTATATTGAAAGCGGTGATTTTGGCCAGCGCCTCGGCCTCAATCCATTTCGTGAAGTAATCCACCCCGATGATGAGGTACTTGTTTTGGTACGACCCTATGACGAAAGGTCCGAGGATGTCCATTCCCCACCATGCAAATGGCCACGGGGACGACAATGACTTAAGCTCGTTTGGAGGAGCGAGGTGCATGTCCCCGTGTCTTTGGCAGCGGTCGCATTTCTTAACGTGCTCCTTTGCATCATGTTGCATAGTGGGCCAATAATACCCTGCTCGGAGTGCTTTTCGGGCTAGGGACGTTCCACCGAGGTGCTGGGCGTTGATCCCTTCGTGGATTTCTTGGAGGATCCCAGAAACTTTGCCTTCTTCGACACACCGGAGTAAGGGAATGGAGAACCCTCGACGATATAGCTTTCCTTCGACGACGGTGTATGCACATGCCCGCCTCTTGACTATCCCCGCTTCTTTAGGATCGTCAGGAAGTTTGCCCATCGTCAAGTATTCGTAAACGGGGGTCATCCAATAGTTTGCGTCCCTGATTGCGTTGACCTCTGTGGTCGGTGCAGTTTTGTTTATGCTCGGTTGGGTCAGTATCTCCTGGATAACGGATTTGTTCCCTCCTTTTTTCTTAGTGCTCGCAAGCTTGGAAAGCACGTCTGCGCGAGTGTTGTGCTTACGCGGGATGTGAGCCACTTCTGCGGAGACAAATTTCTTCAACTTTTCTTGCACCAAGGTTAGGTACTCGATGAGACTGTCGTTTTTGGCCTGGAATTCTCCCGCTGCGATGCCACGAGCTGGGAGTCTGTAAAGATTTTGACTTCTTTTGCACCGAGGTCTTCCGCAAGTCGAAGTCCCGCGAGGAAGGCCTCGTATTCGGCTTGGTTGTTCAATGTCTTGAAAGACAGTTCGAGGGAGACCTCTATCAGGATGCCCTGCTCATTTTCCAGGATAATGCCCGCTCCGCTTCCCTTTGCACTGGAGGCCCCGTCGACATAAATCGAACAGTATAGAATTGAAATTGTATATAGTTCATTTCAGTCACATTTTAGAGTATGGTTTTGGGGATTCTTGCTCCAACTCCATCAAACTTCAATTTTCAGTAGATTAGCTTAGAAAACAACTATGGAGCTTGCACACGGATGAACCGGGGTGGATTGATCGTCGACCGGCTCTGACAAACTGCGAGATGTTTGGTTCATTTCTCTTTTTCTTTGTGTTTTCTTCATTTGTTGGGTTGTGTATATGTATATGTTCTGAACTCATGTATATTTGTCGCCCATGGCGTTGTATAAAACTTGCTTTACAAATCTCTATTGGTGATTGTCTCTGATTTTTGCTTTATGCGCGAGGTTTGGGTTGCGTTAGGCATAACCCTCAAGAACTTCGATTAGGGATGATTGTCTGTTAGTTTCTGGACTCTAGAGATAGATTTAGGAGCTAACAATCTTCAATAGTCGTCGAATCTTAATGCCTCCGTGCCTTGAGCTAGCGTGCGAAAGTATCGGCGATGGTAACACGGTTGTTCTCTCAACTTTGCGTTAGACATAACCTGTGTTGTGAGCGATGCTGGGTGATATTGAGGAGTATTCTAGGTGGAGTATAACTGGTCGGTAAGTTTAAGTTTGTGAGGAGTCGATTATGTGCATGCCGGAAAAGTTTGTCTTGCTGAAGAATGAATTTGTTTTATGTTTTAATGTTTACTTTTCTGTTTTTATGTTTAAAACCATTTAAACCCCAAACTCATAAATGCGAGAGACTGTCGAACGACATTCTTTCCCTCGAACCGATCTCTGTGGACACGACATAAATCTCGGAGGTAATTCTTTCCGAAAATAAATATTTTTGCTTGCTTGCCGCTATTCTGCAACCAACAAAATGGCGCCGTTGCCGGGGATCGGTTTTGATATTGAATCGCATTGCGATAGTTTCTTTGTTTTTGAGTTTTGTAGATATCGTATATTTTGTATATTTTCACTTGTCTATACTTATACTTGTATATTTTTGTTTCTTTTAACGTTTGTTCAAGTGTTTAGTTAGGACGTTTGCTTTTGGTTGCGCGGTGAGGCCTCACCATGGCATGAATGAAGGAAGTTTCTAGCTAAGCACCGTAAAGGCGTCGAGCTTACGACGTAAAACAAGCATGTTTTATAGTTTTTATTTTCGAATGTTTTTGGTTGTGGTTTGCTCACAGATTTTGATTGACTTATTTGAGGATGATTTTGTGATTTTCCAAGTTGGTTCGTTTCAACTTGCGGATGTTTGGTAATGATTTTGTTAAGTTTTGTACACGTCTGAGGTATGTATTTATCGCTTTCAATACTTTAGCATATTCATGATACTTAGGCTTTTTACAAACTTTCATGTCATCCATTCTTTTGTATACTTGTTCTATTGTGAATCACTTTAGTTCCCAACCTTTTTGTGAGGTAGCCTTCTATTGTTCATATATGCACGGAGAACCAACATTCTTGTTCTACTGGATTTTATTATGTTGAATCTGTTGTTTGTGTTGTTTATATGAATGCATGAAAAGGATCAAGGAAATTGTTTCATTTTGAGCACAACCACCTTAGCCAAATAGTCAATTCACCTTGTGAGCGTGTGATCATTCGTAACCCCTTTGAGCTTTTTGACCAATGTTTCTATTTGAACTTAATGCTTGTCTATGAGTATTTAGTTCACTTATGTTTGAATGGATTTTGTTTTTTCTTAGACCTTAACTTTGTATTGTTGTATGGATTTTTTTTCTTGCCTTAGAAAGTAGGGAGTATTCACATGATGGTGCGGTTGAATTCAAGTTAGGAAGAGGATGATTGTGTGTACTCATTGGTTAGATTCTATGGGGATTGAAAAAGAAAAGAAAAAAGAGAAAAATTTGTGAAAGAGAAAAAGAAATAAAAAAGAAGAAAAAGAAAAATCCTTGAAAAAGGAAACAAAAAGAGTTTCAATAATTGTGCTAAATAAGTAGTGTGTGTTGTGTAACACTTGGGATTGTGGAAGAAGTTGGTTGAAATTGTGTGTGTGAATCTTTGTGAGTTTTCACTCCCTTAGGTTTAGGCAAGTTTTTATTTCAATTACCTTTAGAAATTGCCCCTTGTTTGTTTACCCGACCACGTTACAACCTTGAAGGTCCTTGTGATTCTTGCCTTTGTATGTTCAATATGAATTTGTGGATGTATGCATAATTTAGTCTTTTCTTTGCATGAGTGTTGTGTGAGTGTAAAGTACCTTATTGTGTGTTTTTCATCTACCGATGATTGTTTTTACTAGGTGTGATTCACTTTGGAACTTGTGTTGTTTTAGAATTTTTGGCATGATTTTTGTATTTTGCATTTGTTTCGTGACTATGTTATCGTTGTAGTTTAGTGGTAAGTATTTACTTTGTGTGTACCATTTTCATTTGAACCATACATTTGTTTTCCGTTTTTCAAAACCTGTTGATTCGTCTTTCTTTGGATATTGCTTGTGCATTTTCAAGTTTGTTTTATTCTTGTTTGTGGACAAACAATTAGGTAAGTTGGGGAGAGTTTGATAAGTGCAAATTGTAACTATTTTTGTATATATGTTTTGTTGCACTTATCGATACTTTTTGTTAAATATCGGTCGAATAAACCCCACTTTGTGTATAAATACGTTATTTAGGATATATTTGTGTTTTTGATTCATTTATGTAAAGATTAATGGTTTTCCATTCATTTTGTAGGTGATAAAACATTGTTGGAGCAATGTGCAAATAAAGGCTCCAAGATGTGTCATTAGAGGCAATAAAAAGGAGCTGAAGTAGTGCAGAGTTCAGCTTGTTCGCTTTGCGAAGGAGCCAGTGAACATTCGCTTTGCAAATGGCTAGCGAGTTCCCCAGCGAATGGTCCCAGAATGAGGCAGAGCCAAAAGGAACCAAAGTTTTCTTTGCAAACTAAGCAGCAAGCATTCGCTTTGCGAATGATTCGTTCGCACTGCGAACTCACGAAGAAAAGCTGAGGCGGTTTGGCAATCAGAGGCACTTTAAGTGCCATTTTTTTGAGCCATTCGCTTTGCGAATGAAGTGTTCATTGTGTGAACATTACAGAATTGAAATTGTATATAGTTCATTTCAGTCACCTTTTAGAGTATGGTTTTGGGGATTCTGCCCATGGAGCTTGCACACGGATGAACCGGGGTGGATTGATCATCAACCAGCTCTGACAAACCGCGAGATGTTTGGTTCATTTCTCTTTTTCTTTGTGTTTTCTTCATTTGTTGGGTTGTGTATATGTATATGTTCTGAACTCATGTATATTTGTCGCCCATGGCGTTGTATAAAACTTGCTTTACAAATCTCTATTGGTGATTGTCTTTGATTTTTGCTTTATGCATGGGGTTTGGGTTGCGTTAGACATAACCCTCACGAACTTCGATTAGGGATGATTGTCTGTTAGTTTCTGGACTCTAGAGATAGATTTAGGAGCTAACAATCTTCAATAGGCGTCGAATCTTAATGCCTCAGTGCCTTGAGCTAGCGTGCGAAAGTATCGGCGATGGTAACACGGTTGTTCTCTCAACTTTGCGTTAGACATAACCTGTGTTGTGAGCGATGCTGGGTGATATTGAGGAGTATTGTAGGTGGAGTATAACTGGTTGGTAAGTTTAAGTTTGTGAGGAGTCAATTATGTGCATGCCAGAAAAGTTTGTCTTGCTGAAGAATGAATTTGTTTTATGTTTTAATCTTTACTTTTCTGTTTTTATGTTTAAAACCATTTAAACCCAAACTCATAAACGCGAGAGACTGTCGAACGACATTCTTTCCCTCGAACCGATCTCTGTGGACACGACATAAATCCCGGAGGGAATTCTTTCCGAAAATAAATATTTTTGCTGCTTGCCCTATTCTGCATTCAACATACAATTCCATCAAAGAAAAACTTAGTCAAAGAAAGAATTTTTTTAGAATAACTAGCTTATTAAAAAAAATTCCAAAATATCATTCATTTCAAACAAAATACCAAAATGGCCATGTTTTGACTACAAGAAGCATGGTGGCGCCATATGAGATGGCGCCTCAGTCAAAATGCACATGTTATCCCATATGACGCCTCAGTCAAAATTCTTATGCCCTAATTTTTTTCGTGCCAGAAGGGAGGCAGTTCATGTTCCTTTTTTTTTAATTTTAATTTAATTTGGAAATTGATTAAATTAATGGTGCTACAGTGTTTCATGTGTCTATAAATGAGACGACACCTTCATTTGTTACTCCACAACACTTCTCACTATTACCCTATTCTCTCCCCTTCCCAACACTTCTCACCATTACCCTAATCTCTCCCCTTCCCACACTATGTCTAAGTGGTTAAATCGCCATCCATTGTCGTCATCATCAGCACCAGAGGAACTGTTTCCAACATTTCCACTGATGAAAAGAAATGCCCTAGTTGTATTCTCAACAACAAAGCCTCCGATGAAGATGATACTCTGGAACACGTAGACATTGGAACATTTGCATAGGGAACTTTATCGTTGGCTAGAAGGAGAATTTGAGGCAGGTGAAAAGATCAGGAAGATTGAGAAGCTGGTTGAGCAGTCTAGTCCAAACGGAGTTACCCAAACTTGGAGAAAAGTGGAAAATGATGTTGGTGTCCTCATGATGATGTTAACACCAAAGAAAATTAGCTTGATGGTTGTAATATCCTAGATAAGCTGATTCGTTGAGTTGTTTTGTTTGGGTATGTTGTTGTTATTTTATGATTTGGTATTAGGTTATGTCGTTGTTATTTGTTGATGTTTAACTATTAAGTTATGCTCTATTATGTTATGTCGTTATAATCACTTAAGTATGCTATCAATGAAATAAAATTTGTTGTTGTTATAAATAGACAAGTTTACAGTTGAAACTATGATGTTGTGCTAGAGCCCAAATTGGGACACTTGGTACGATTGTGTCCCGACTGGCGGTACAAACCACATAACTTCACCATTTTGTCTGCTGTATCCATCTCCGTTCAAATACGGATGCTGTTAGGGCGACCTTTTTTATTTCTTTGCATCAAATCATTATGCCACACAATTTTGCCTTCGTATGGAGGCCAATAGTCCTCCTTTCCTACCACTTGAAAGCTAGTGTCGTAGACATTGCATAGAGTAATGACTTGGTGAAGAACAGAGAGATAGTTGGTTGGGTCAGCCGGGCCTTGGAACATGCTACTATAACATGGGAGTAAGGCATACGAAATGCCTGAAACTTTCCATAATCACACCAACTCCTATCCAATTCCACTCGGTAACATCCCCTTGGCCTCCCTTCATTGTGATCAATAGACTCTGCAACACTGAAATGACCTTTAGTACGGTCAAAGACCGTGAACACATGTGTGTTGGCATTGGCAGCTTCGTCCTTCATGAATGTCATTGAACTATTACTAAACAGCTTCTCAGATTGTAAAACCGAACCCCACTTTGTACGTCTGGTAATCGGTAGGTTTCAGATGCCCTTGAATACAGAGTTCATAGATTCAACGAGGTTTGTTGTCATGTGCCCCAATCGCTGCCCATTGTCGTATGCCCTTGTCCATTTCTCCCGTTGAATATTATCAATCCATCTCAATGCATCTGCGTTTGTCAGTCTGATCTCGTCACAGTAGTGTCTGAAGGTAGGCTCTGTTAGTGCATAGCCCGCGTTAGTAACCTTCTTCTTTAGCGCTTTGTCCTTGAACTCCCGCATGAAATTTTGTCCGATGTGTTTAATGCAATACACATGGCTTGATGGAGGATCCTGCCAACCGTTATCAAGATTGTTGTAAGCACTCTCGATTGCGGGGTGTCCATCGGATATCAAACATAAGTTAGGTTAGGGAGCAACGTATTGTCGGAGATTTTTTAGGAAAATACTCCAACCTCCAGCAGTCTCCCCTTCAACTAGAGCGAAGGCGATAGGGAAAATATTGTTGTTGCCATCCTGTGCCACGGCCATTAGTAGCGTGCCCTTATATTTTTAGTACAACCATGTTCCATCAATTTGAATTATAGGTTTATAGTACGCAAATCCTTTGATGCATGGTTCAAACGCCCAGAAGAGTCAGTGGAAAATGTCATTCACCACAGTGGAGATGCATCAAAGCGATCGGGTAAAACTGTAGTTTGGAATGCATCAGGATATTCCGGTCGCTCCAACATATTTGGGAGAGTGGCATCTACGTAGATTGGATACACATTGGGTTGTGGGTCACTGGACGAACTTTGCAACAGAGATGTGTCAACATTCGGAGAATCGACACCAGCACATCTTATCCGACCCTGTTGTGGAGGATGTTATACCAACTCAACAATATATGATTTGGTTTAGGTCTGTTACAACACCCCAACAATCCCTCTATCAGCCGACGTATCTAATTGATCCGCGCCAACGTGCCTCTTCCTCACAGCCACATGCCTAGCCACATGCCCAACATCATACACCTTATTATACCCAACAACCAGGTATACCAACCGAATCAATCTTCCAAAGCCGCAACCCTATCATGCCACCATCTCAGTCACAACAAGAAGAGCCTTACCCCTACCTCCAACCCCACTAATGCCTATAGCTGTGACAACTCTTTCGAACCCACCCCAACCCACCATAACCCCCCGCAAATGAACACACAATCGTCCTACAACCAACAAACACAATCATCATACAACCAACAAACCCACCCACTATTTGATTACCAAACCCCACATCAACCACTGGATTGGTATCAACACCCTTTAATGCAATATTTCAGCCAACCATACCATCTACAACCAACCCAACCCCCCTTACAAACTATGAAAACATGGGCATGCAACTGGATTACGGAAACGCCGTTGGCGGCAACCCCTCGGCTATTGGGGACAGATGCTTCAAAATTTGTCTGATACGCTGGGACCATCTCAACAGATGCCTCTTGTGCAGGTAAACACGCAAAGGCCAGAGACACCTCAACAAAATCGTGGTAGACCTAGACGTCGCGCAAGAGCCCCGACATGTGGAACCGGTGGACATTTAGATAGGCACGACCATTAAATTTTTGTTTACCATCAATTGTACTAATTTTTATTCTGAACATGGTTATATATTTTTGGCTACCCTTATTTTTTTTCATTAAATTTTTCAATTTCCAAATTAAAATTAAAATTAAAAAAACAAAGTAAATGAACTGAGGCGCCATACCATATGGCGCCTCCCCTGTAAAACAAATTAAAAATTAGGGCATTGGATTTACAATTAAGGCGCCATATAGTTTGGCTTTTAGGGTTTTTCAAACCACGCCATTTTTGTAATTTTTTTGAAATGTTAATTTTTTTGGTATTTTTTTTAATAAATAAGTTATTTTAAAAATAAATTCTCAAAGAAACCCCGACTAATAAGTTTATTTTATAAAAAATCAAGTACTATAATTCATACCAAAATTCAAGGATTCAACAAGTTGACCAATAAATTATATAATAAGTATTAAAAATGAAGTTGGAATATATTAGTAAATATTTGTTTTTGTTTTTATATAATAATATTATTATGTGATGACGTATGTTTATTTAAGTATATTATTTATTTTTCAATTAAGAGTCTTTGAAGTGTTTGTTTTGGTTTTTTTAAAAGATTTTTATTGTGTAATATAATTGTGTAAAAAAATTTACAAAAGAAACTTTTCATAAAATCTTCAAATAAAAATTTGGTTTGAATAGTTATTTTTTAAAATGTTATTTTAGATATTTCATCATTTTATTGAATTTTTTTTAATATTAAAATTTTTGAAACATCATTTAATTTTGAAGCTATTTCAAATAATTTTTCATAAAAACTATTTTTGAGATACAAGTTTTTAAAAAAATTATAAGGGTTAATTATATGAAACCCCCCTGCCATTAGGGCGATATTTGATATTGCCCCCTTGAAGTTTTTTTTTTTTGAACCACCCCTTATAAAACCAAAAACCATATTTTACCACACCCTTTTACTGGTGTTGGTGACTGGACTGTTGACTGGGCAAGGATTGAATATCAATTTCCACTTTCTCTCTCTTTTAAACAACCTCTCTCTCATAAATGCAGATACAGTTATGAAGTACAGAATTAGCAAATTCATCAGTTGGGAATAGTTGCAATATTGCTCTACCTTAGTTCAATCAAGCCTCATAAGGTGATTGTACTACGGAAAGATTTAACGAAAATATCAGTCAGCAAGCAAACCAACTGATAAAAAATTCAGACCAAACATGATACTTACAGAAAAAGAATGATATTCAAAATAATGACTTCCAAAAAAAAAACCTCCTCAACAGATCCATCAATCATTTCCTTTCCAGATTACATATCCAAATTCATCATCCAACCTTTCCATGGATTGAAATAATAAAACTGTTGGTCAATCCATGTCGGTCACACCCTTCCAAGATCCTAAACATAATGAAACCAATATTCATAGCAATATATAGACAAAAAGACACTCTTAATCCCTAAGAGTTAAGTAGAAGCCGGATGAGAAGGAGGAGGAGGAGATGGGGTTGTCAATGCCAGTAGATTCTTCTCCAACTCTTTCACAGAATCATGCCTCTATTGAATCTCATTGATGGTGTCAATAATTTGCCCCCTCCCTTGTTCTTGAATGGCTTTCTGAAGAAAGGTCTCACTCTCACCTGCATCAAAGTGAAACTCACATCAAATTTGATTGCAAACCTAACTAAAATTTAAAATCGCTACAAACATATGCCTCACACTAGCAAACTCACACTAAGGAGAATCGCTAGACACATCGTTTCCATAGGTGATATTGTCTTACCACGAAAGTGCTGAAGAGATAACTTCACGGAGACGGTTAAAAGTCTCCATAGAATCCCTAAGCTTCTTCTTCAACCCGTTGACCACAGAACTTCTCGTCCTGTCCGAAGACGAACCCGGTCCACACCCCGGCAAATTCCGGTTCGTAGCATTAGATCGTTCCAGAGCCTCCAATTTCAGCTTCACCATCTTCGCTTTCTTCAAAGCCAAAGAAACATCGTCGTCCATACGAGAACGCAACTCCTTCACTCCCTTAGCATCGTGAACCGTTTTGCTCTGTTCGTGACTCTTGTTTAGTTTTTGTGAAATTCCTTCGAGCTCTTTTAGATCTTCTTTTACGCCTTCTACATCGTCGAAGAATTTGTCGAGGTTTACTCTAGCTCCTGTTCCCGGACTTCCGCCGTCTACCATCTCGATGACGTGGTGGCGATCCGGCGTGGCTTCTTCGCTTGTGTTGAAGATGAATCTGGAATCGGTGATTCTCATTGAACAATTAATGGAAACGATGAAACGGCGAAGGGCGAGGTTTGAGTGTGGCAGGGAGAGAACAATTCATGGTGTGATCTGGAGAATGTGGCAGCGGAAGTGGTGGGGGAGAAAGTGAGGGATGGAGAGGATAATGAGGAAGAGAGAGAGAAAGTGGAAATTATATTCTATCCTTGCCAGTCATCACTTTGAATACCCTAATTGGACAGTCAACAGGCCCAGTCAGCAACACCAGTAAAAGGGTGTGGTAAAAGATGGTTTTTGGTTTTATAAGGGGTGGTTAAAAAAAAAACTTCAAGGGGGCAATATCAAATATCGCCCTAATGGCAGGGGGGTTTCATATAATTAACCCAAATTATAATTTCGACTATGTTTTGATCTTCAATAATGTATATTTATGTTATAGAATGTTAAAGTTAATCTTTCAATTTAGAAAAAACAAATGTAAAAAAATTTATAATATTTAAAAAAATAATTTTATAAAATCCACTTTTGAAAATTAAAAAAAAAAATCCATTTTTGAAAAGATAAAACAAACATGCCCTTTATTGATAGTGAGAAATAAAAAAATAACGGTAGTTAGATTTTTATTTTAATAACTAATTAAATATTTTATTAATTTAAATAAGTTCAGTATTATGATACATTTTACAATAATAAAAATCTTAACTGCTAGGGTGATTGGAAATGTAGAATGGTTCCAAAAGTATTAAAATGCTATTGTGGTAGTTTTGGCTCCTAACATATTTGACCATGCTCCATTAAAAGTGGGGATGTCTCAACATTATTCCTCAATTGCATAATACATGATTCATTTTTCTTGCAGGTGATATCCAAGGGAGTGCTATGTATAGGCTTTGGACCAAGCTTAAAAGGCTTTCATCCTATCCTGATTCCTCTTAACGGAAAATTCAGTGATATCCAAGGTTAGATTCAGCAAGCTAGGCAAAACCTCTTGAGGGCTCAAGATCATCTCCAACATCATTTATTTGATACACACAGGCCATATATTAGGTCAAGCAATGTACTGACCAAGTTATTCATCTTAATCAGCTTGAAGAAAATATCTTGATGCAAAAATCTAAAACCATTTGGCTTAAATTAGGAGATAGAAATAACTCCTATTTTCATGCTTCTGTTAAAGTGAAGAATAAGCATCAGGGGATCTATGCTATGGCATCTTTGAAAGGAGAGCTGCTATGTAACCAAGTGGACATTGAAAAGGAAATCATAGAGTTCTACACTAGCCTGGTGGGAACTAATGCTACCGAGTTGAAGAGTATTGATGTCACAGCTATGAGAAGTGGTAAAAATCTATCTATTGATCTTGCTCCCCAACTCATTAGGCCTATTGAGGAAAAGGAAATTTGGTCTGCTTTGTCTAGTATTGGGAATTCTAAGGCACCAGGGATGGATGGTTTCAACTCCCTTTTCTTCAAATCAACCTGGCCAATTGTCAAGAATGATGTTATTGATGCAATATTAGAATTCTTTAACACCCACAATATGTTCAAAGCCTTTAATTGATCCTTTGTTACTTTGATTCCTAAGTCTCATGAAGCTACCACCAATAAAGACTTGAGACCCATCTCCTGCTGCAATATTATTTACAAGATGATATCAAAAGTTCTCAAAACCAGATTAGGAGGGGTTATTAGCTCTATCATAGATGATAACCAATACGCGTTTATTCGTGGTAGAGCTATTCATGATAATATCATGATGGCTCAAGAGTTGGTCAGAGGCTACAATAGAAGGAATGTTTCCCCTAGATGTATGGTTCAAATAGACATACAAAAGGCGTATGATACAGTTGAGTGGAAGTCCCTTAATCACACTATGGTGGAATTTGGTTTCCCTCAAAGATTTATCAGCTGGATTTTGGCTTGTGTGACAATTGTGTCCTATAGGTTTAAGACAAGGGGACCCATCTCTCCCTTCTCTTTGTTCTCATTATGGAATACCTCCATAGAATGCTGCAAGGTTTGGTCAAGAATCCGAATTTTAACTTCCATCCTAAATGCGGCCGTTTGAAAATTATTAAATTGTGTTTTGCTGATGATATTCTGTTGTTTGTGAGAGGTGACCATGAATCTATGAGGTTGATCATGGATAAAGTGAGTGAATTCTCTGCAGCCACTAGTTTGACCATTAGCATACCCAAGAGTAAAATCTACTTTGGAGGGGTTGATGAGGAGTCTAAGGACATTATCCAACAAACAACCGGTTTTGCTGTAGGAACCTGTCCCGTTATGTACCTATAAGTTCCCTTGGCTAGCAAAAAAGTAACTATAAATGATTGTCAACCATTGATCGATAGGATGCTGGTTCGGCTTAAGCATCGAAGTACCATACTTTTGTCATGTGCTGGCAGACTGCAGCTTGTGAAAAGCATCATCTTTTCGATTGCTAACTATTGGATGCAAATATTTCTATTGCCTAAAAAGATCATCTCCCACATTGATAGTATGTGCAGGAATTTCTTGTGGTCTGGTAAGGACTGTCCTACCAGTAAAGCTCCCGAGTCGTGGGATCACATTAGTGATCCAATTTCTGTAGGTGGCCTGAATCTGATTTATCTTAGAGAGTGGAACAACACAATCATTGGGAAGCTTCTTTAGAATGCTTTTGCTAAGAAGAACATGTTGTGGATTAACTAGATTCACATGTATTATTTGAAAAAAGAGGATGTTGCAACATATATTTCTAAAGTGCAGGATTATTAAGTTATGTTGAAACACAAAGATGTCATCATGAATTCTGCGGTTTGGAGTGCTTTTCAAGCGTCTGGTAGATATGAGACCAAAAAAGTATACCATCTGTTTAGAGGAACCAAGCCAAAAGTGAGTTGGAGGAATTTTTTCTACGGTAACCTTGCAAGGCCAAGAGCAGCCATAAATCAATATATCATAGATTCATTTATCCAAGCTCATAGTTTTGATTCCAAAGATTTTCAAATTGCATACATTTCTGGGCTTACCTTACACTGAATTAGACTATTTGATATATTTTTATATTTTTGAAATACAAAAATAAACTTTCTAGTATAAAAAGTAGTCATGGTCAATGATTATTTATGTTTAATTTGATTTTATTAAAAGAAGTTAGAAGATGACATAGGTTCCATATGAAATAAAATATAATAGCTTATGCTCCCTCTAAAATAAAAAATGATTAAATTTTTTTAAAGTACTTTTAGAAGTCAAGCGTATTTGGTTCATATAAAATACTTTAGTTTATAATTCTCTTTTGCTTAAATTTAATTTTTTAATATAATATTGTTCGAAATAGAGTTCATACAATGTCTATGAATGTAGACAATTCAAATTCAGACTTCCTGTTGATATTCCAAAGCAGCTTGGCTAGACAAGTTTGGTTCCAATGAGTAAGGTCTATGATGTTCAGACCCCCTTGCTTCTTGGGAGCACAAGTCTTTTTCCAGGAAATTGGAGCCTTCTTAGAGACTTTATCAGTACCTGTCCATAAGAAGGATCTGCACAGAGAATCAATCTTTTTCAAGACAGCTTTTGGCAAGGGCAAGCATTGGAGCCAGAAATTAGAGAGAGCAAACAGAACACTATTTATCAATTGAGTTCTGCCAGCCATAGAAAGGAGTTTGGAGCTCAAATGGTGGATTTTGCAGCATATTCTATCAATGAGGGGTAGGTAATGGCAGATGTTTAACTTCTTACTAGTCAGAGGGATGCCAAGATACCTAAAAGGTAGCTGGCCATCAGATATCTTAGTAAGACCCTGAATTTTGGATCTAACATCCTCCTCCATATTACCATAGTATGCCTTGCACTTAGCAGGATTTATCTTAAGACCTGTAGCTTGAGAAAAGGAATAAAAAATCTCCATTAGCATCTCCACAGACCTGAAATCACCTCTAGCAAATAATAACAAGTCATCAGCAAAGCTCAAGTTGATAATTCCCATCTTCTCACATTTAGTATGAAAGTTGAAGTCAGGCTTTCCTTTAAGTTTCTGCATCAGCCTATGCAAGTACTCCATAACTATTACAAAAAGCAAGGGGGATATGGGATCCCCTTGCCTTAGCCCCCTCTTAGCTTCCACTACTTCAGTAATGTTGTCATTCACCTGAAACCCATAAGTCTCAGTTGTAATAGTCAACATTACCCATCTAATAAATTGATGGGGAAAACTAAGTTCCTTCAAAATAGCTTCAAGAGCAGACCATTCAACAGAGTCATAAGCCTTTTGCAAGTCCATCTGTAGCATACACTTAGATGCCCCTTGCTTAGTGTTATACCCTCTGATTAACTCAAAAGCAAGCAGAATATGGTCATGAATTTTCTTCCCTGGAACAAAAGCAGCTTGACTGCTATGTATGATGCTATTCAAAACCAGACCTAGCCTTTTGGCCATAATTCTATATATCACTTTATAGAGAACAGTGCAACAGGAGATAGGTCTAAAATCCTTAACCATATTAGCTCCACTAGTCTTAGGAATCAAGGTAATCAAAGTACAGTTGATGGCTTTGTAAAGTCTCTCCTTACAAAAGAAGTCCTTAATGGCTCTAGTAAAGTCCTGCTTGATCCAATCCCAAGAGGTTTTGAAAATTTTAGCACTAAACCCATCAATGCCAGGGGCAGATAGGTCCTTTATACCCTTCATACTCTTGAAAAATCTCCTCATCAGTTATAGGGCTAGTCAGCAACTCACATTGCTCCCTTCCCAACTGAGGCCCCTCCCTCATAGCCCTAGTGTATATGCTAGCCAGCTTATTCTGAGTTTTACCAATAAGGTTGCCATAGAATCTCAGAATCTCAGCCTCAATCTCCTCTTGACTTTGAGTAACATTCCCATTCTCATCTTTCAAATTGTTCAAATGGTTCTGATTTTGTCTAGTCTTCAAGGCAGCATATATGGAAGTGTCTGTTGTTACCATCACCAAGTTTAATCCACTCAATCTTGGCTTTTTGTTGCATTATACTCTCCTCCAAACTGCTCAGCCTCAGAACCTCCTTAGTATAATTGCTAACATTATCAATGCACTGAGGGTTCATTTTATTCTTCACCAAGTCCTCTTGAGCCTTGCCTAGCATATCTCTAGCTTCCTTAAGCTGCAGGCTGATGCCCTTAAGAGACCTGCTCAATCTTCTAATTTCAGGATGAAGTCTCTGCAATTTCTTCCACATGACAAACACTGGTTGTCCCACCATTGGCTGCACCCAGCTTCTTCTCACAGTTTCAGAGTAATCATCCTTGAGAGTGACTGCATTTTGGAACTTGAAGGGAGTTCTATGAGGTCTAGAAACAGTGGATCCTTGCAGGCAGAGAAGGGCATGGTCAGAGACACCTTGGTTCATGATGATGAGTTTAGTATCAATGTTTTGCTGCTGCCATTCAACATTACCTAACACCCTGTCAATCCTAGAGCATATCATGTTATCTCTTTGATTACTACACCAGGTATAATGATCACCATGGCTATCCTTTTCAAACAACCCAGCTTGTGTCATCGTGTCATTCAAGTCTTTAAATTCTTTTTCAACAACCATGTTACCTCCAACTCTGTCTTGCAAGAACATTGTTGAAGTCGCCCATGAGGCACCAAGGGCCAGTGATATTATTCTATAGTTTACCAATATCCCCCCACAATGCTTTCCTCTGCTCTAGAGTATTATAAGCATTGATAGCAGTTAACCATAAGGTTGCATTCTCCTTAAGATAAGTAACCTTGCAGTGTATAAATTGAGCATCTATAGTGTTGATTTCTATTTTGACTTTATTCTCATCCCATAACAGCCATTAGTAATAATAATAATAATAATAATAATAATAATAATAATAATCTATTTTATTTTAAATTTTATTGAACGAAATATAATATTATACCATATTTTTATTTATATATAGTATAAATATGTTAGTAAAGTTATATATAAATTAACACTATACCCAATAATTTCTTTTAAGAAATTTTAATTTAAGTTTTTTTTTTTAATATTGTTCGATACAAATAAGTTAAAATATTATTAAGTTAAATAATTTTATTATCGTATAAGTATCTCAACAATTTGTATAAATACTTTTAAAAACTATATATAAATTGAGAAAAGGGATGGTGCACTAACAGTGTAAATTATTTTTACACTGTCAACCAATGACAACCATGTATCCCGCCAAGTCATCCTGTAAATTTTAAATTACTTATATGATTTTGCACTTTAAAATATTTTGATTTGATGTATGTGTACTACTTTTTTACACTGACAGTGCACTACTATTAAACTCATATAAATTTTGAATTAGTTTTAAAAAATATTTTATCATTATTAAGATGTTTATTATTATTATTACTATTTATATTATTATTGTTATTATTATTTTAATTATTATTATTATTATTATTATTATTATTATTATTATTATTTTTATTATTATTATTATTATTATTATTATTATTATTATTATTAAAGTCAATAGTTCAGAAAAAGGGTAATTTATTTTCACAAATTTTTTAAAAAGAATTGTTTGATACTAATTTTAGTTAAAATATAGCATCTTAATATTATAAATATTATGATTAAATAGAAAGCATTTCTATTCATAATACGAATTACAATAATTAAAAAAACATAATTTTAATATTTATTATTTTTAATCATTATAATTTCTTTCATTTTTTTTTTAATAAAAATAGATTTTTTTTCCTAACATGATTTTTTTTTTTAAATATCTCTCACTCTCTCCCTCTTATTTATTTATTTTTTTAAATATTAAGAACTTTCAATTTATATAATTTTTACTCGTTTTATAATTATAAATTTATTTTTTAAAAAATTATTATAATTTTAATTTTAATGAGAAATTCTTACTACTTAATCATGTTATGTATGAACTTATAAAATTTCATAAAAATACATAACAATGCACTCATAATAATAATAATTATTATTATTATAATCTATTTTATTTTAAATTATTTTGAATAAAATTTAATATTATACCATATTTTTATTTATATTTTGTATAAATATCTTGGTAAAATTATATATAAATTAACACTATACCCAATAATTTCTTTTTAGAAATTTTAATTTAAGTTTTTTTTTTTAATATTGTTCGATACAAATAAGTTAAAATATTATTAAGTTAAATAATATTTTTTATTATCGTATAAGTATCTCGACAAGTTGTATAAATTCTTTTAAAAACTATATATAAATAATATAAAGAAGGCCCTCACAGAACCAGACCCAAGTGATGCTTACCCAAATACGAACAAACACCATAAGACTTGTGAAACAAGAACACTCACTTGGCTGAAGGAGAAGAGAACAACCCCTATAAATAGCTGACCAGTTACTTTGGAATTAACGAGCTTTGAATATGTCAAGGTTCTTGTTCAAAGAAACGCTATTTTAGGTACCAAAACTCCATTCAAATTCAATGCCTACCTTCCAAAACAGTCTTGACTGCCTTTATTGTTTCTCAACTGAATCTTACCATAAATTAAGCCAATAGCATTTCATGCATAGGCAGAGACACGTGTTTCACCTTATCCTTGCACTGCCGACCAGAATAATTCCTTGTTTGGCTTAAAAGAAACATGTTCTGTACCATGTTCTGACATCTTATCAGACAATGTCTGCTTGCTCACAACATTATCAACCCAAGACTCCACAGAAAATTATACACTCACAAGCACATTTTCATTTCTGTTGGATTCTTAGACGACTTCTATCGATCAGCGCAACTCACATTCCCTTCTAGATTCCTTCAGAACAGCAGAGAAAAATAAATTCTCCCAGATACAACAATTCTGCTCTTCAGACTCATCCTGCATAAGCACTAGCTTCACGCAGCTAGGATAGCACACCAGCCTTAGGAACACCCAACTACACTCAGTAGTACATGTCCCCTCATGTTGTTTGACATCACTCTGCACAAACTTGCATAGCACGCAAGCTTCACAAAAATCTGCACCCTTGCAATAATAGACCATAGACAACAGCCTTAACTCCCCCTGACATAAACAACCAATGCTCCTTATGAAGGTGAACACTTGACACCAGATGATAGCACAACGATATTGCCACATTCTCAATATTAAGAACTGCCACTTCTTGTATTTGTTGAGCATGATCTCACCATGTTTATTTCAGATACATGGTCTGCCAAGTCCAATATAAAAGCCCACTTGATTTGGAATTTCTCACATATTCCATAACAAATGTCTTTAGATTACTTGCAACACAAGATAAGGACTGCCACCACCTTTTACTTGTATTAGAAGAAACCTCCTTATCTTCAGCCATTCTGATCAGATCTCACCACTAACAACAACCTTCTGTCCTTACATTCACAAGCACCTAATAAAGTCTTCATCATGAAAGTAGTCATGTATTGCCAGACCAAACTACTTAACATCAAGATCAGAATCTGCCCATTCTAATCCACATTATGTCAGAACTGCCACTTCAGACAATAATGCTGCTTCTTCCAACTCTACAAGCACAGTCCCAGACCTTCATCCACAACAAACACTGATGTTGTAACATTATGTAGGACATCAGCACACCTTCTGCATTTTATTCAGGTAATCACAACAGAGAGAAATAAACTCTCACACAATTTAGAAATCTGAATTACATCCACACATCAGATAACTACCAAGCTCCCAACAAGGTATTTGTTATCCAAGAAAGATTCACAAACAAACAGCAGATGATGCTCACTTCTTCATTCACACACTTATGATATAGTTAGCTGATAAGGCTACCTCAGGTTGTCATCAATCACAGCCACTCAGAAAAAGTAAATTCCTGAACCATAATATCCAGACTGCAGACTTGCATAATTCTCTAGACAAATATTTAGTCTCCCGTCAAAGTATTTACCCTTATGCATAACATCAATAATAGACAAATACTAAGTCTCCCGTCAAAGTATCTACTATTAGTCAGAATAAGATTACCTTCTCACATAAGGTATGACAATTTGTTTGACATCTTCTTCTGCACACGTCTAACAACTTCTGATTCTTCTTTTTAACTTGGATCAGTGGCTTGATCTTGGACTTCTTTCTGCGCAAAACAACCTTGGCTGAACAAGCAACAACCACCTGAATTGATGTTCCAACATCAATCTCAGTCACACATCTTCACAGAGTTTTTCTAAAGATATCATCTATAGTAAAGCTCTAGCAGGGGAACACATGAGGATCAACCATCAGTAGCTGATCAAGCTTCCAAACACATTCAGCAGCAGGAACATCTCAAGAATCTTCTCCTTAAATCACAGCATCTTGTCTGACTTTGAGATGTTGGATGTCATCAACATTCCACAACCAATCTGCCTCTTCTAATCCTTCAGCCAAACTCATCCCAGACAATTTGGATGATAATCCAAGCACATAGTCACCAACCAACCCCACCGGTTGATTCAACTCCACAGTGCTTAACCCTTGAAAGTTCTCCACTACACCAGAACAAGAGTTCCATGCTCTCATAGACTTGATAAATGTCATCAAGTTTGAGTAAACAACCTCCATCCTGAATCAGAGAAACATCGTCCAGACAGCTTGAGAAAATAAATTCTTAATACAATGATGTCAAGACATATCTTCCAAAACATCAGGTACTCTCCCTCAGAATCTGCCAAGAGCACTTCAGAGAATCATACATTCTCCCCTTTAATAGCAGCACAGACTGTGATTAGATCATATCAAACCTTAAGCACACACATTCAATACTTATCTAGCTTCACAAGATCATTCAGATAATGCTTCCAAATAACAGAAAAATCATGACTTTTTGATCTTTGACCTTCATGTCCAAGAAGTCTGCTAGAGATAATACTTCTTGAATCTTAGGTTCTCCACTCCTGCAGCAAGGACCAGAAATAAACTGACCTCAGGAGTAAATAGCATGTTGATCACACCTTGACCAACTCACACATCTAAGATAAGTTCCAGGACCAGAAACTTCTTAGATATACCACCCAGATGCCTCCTCTTCTAGATCAGGAGTAGGTTCTAAACCCAAGTGATCAAACCACATTAGTTTAGCACCCAGAGCATCTACTATGCCATTCCTTCAGACAACAGAATTCTGCACAATTCTGACGTGATGTTCTAACACAAGATAGGACATCATTCCAAGGAACACATCAAGAGATCAAATACTGGAGATTAGCCTTTTTAGGAATAGAAGCAAAAGTAAATTACTTCTCACTAACTTCAGATCTCTTCCTTACAACTTCACTTATCAATGCCTTTATGAGTGGACTTGAACAAAAATTTTCAAGTATCGTTGACAAAGTAAGTTGAAGCAGTCTTGCATATATTCCATCACCATAGGATATACATTTAGAGAAGAACAACCTTCTTAGTTACACCCTCAGGAGTTTTCAGATAGATACGCAGCGGATCAAAACACAAACTCCTCAAAACCTTCAGGTGTCATATATCAGCCCTTGCATCATAATCCAGGTGACACCACAATACCACAGATTTGAGAATAAATCAAACCTAACATAACCACAACACAACAGCTTTTCAACCAAAACTCCAAGCCTTCAGCACATGCCACTGCCTGTCACGAACAATTCATCCTCCACTTCTAGGGACCATTCTCAAAACTATATGAACTTCTCCAAGTCCAAACAACTATTCAGTAGAAAGCTTCTACCTTGACCATGAACCAGAAAGTATTTTCCCTCGGATCTCATCTAGATACAGAATAGAATGACCTGCTCTGATACTAATTGAAATTCTGGTACATGTGCAGAATTCAGATGTCTTATAACATGTCATTCGACATCTGGTCTGACATGAACACACATGGCAAGGTATATAATAATAAGCACGCTACTGAAAAAATAAAAACAAAACACACAAAATTGTTAACCCAGTTCGGTTTAACACACCTACTCTGGGGGCTACCAAGCCAGGGATGAAGTCCACTATCAGCAGTATCAATTCAAATCTAAACTCCCCGTTTACAGCTTATCACTTAATCAATACCCAATGACCCTTCTACCTAGATCCTCTCTAGATATGAAAAACCCTTCTCACTCCCAATCATCGCAATGATGTCTAGCAGTCAACACTCCGCCACTGCATCAACGACTCTTTACCTAAACAACAATTCAACAAGGAAGACACCCTTCAAAGACACATCTTAGAGTTACTTAAAAGCTTCCTCCAAGAACAATACTCCTCTTACTTAACTGCTTCAAGGATCACACTAAAAAACTGTCTAACTCACATGTCGAGTGGTACAGGAACCAACCCTAATACTAGAACTTTTACATCTTTGGTTCAGTTTTAAAACTAGGTTACAAAGCATCTATATATAACCTATTCCCAACTGGATTTGGGCCTAAAAACACAGCAAATGAGCTGCTACAAGTCAGCAGAAACTTCTGCTACATAATAGGACTTCAATTTATAACTTCCTAAAATATCTCCATATTTAGAAAGTGTATATTTTCCAATAATCTTCTTAATTACAGATTTGAATCTTCAGACCTTTTAATTCAGCGCCACATAGAATTTGCATATTACTCCCTGAATCTTCTGCATCTGTTAAGACATAACAGAATCTTTGATTCACTTCAGTTCTGGCGCGATGTCGAATGGTCCTGCATGGGACATCTTGATACGAGATGTTGTTCCAGATGTTGAAACTACTTCAGCTCAACATGTTCCAATGCACACTAGGACTTCTTGCTCAACCTGTTCTTCTTTAGCAAGATAAAATATCCTATTTAACATATTGCTGTTATTATTTGTTTTACAAAATTAATGCCAACCCTTAAAATTAAAGAACTAACATGATCGTACCTGGATCAGACAGTGATAGTGGCCAACGGCGTCTGGAACGACAGCTCCGGTGTTGGTGAGAGACGGCCCCGGGGGGGGGGGGGGGTGTACCTGCAGGGTACTCCGACGCTCAAGTGAGAGAGTGCACAGAATATCAGCAAATACAGAAAGTGAGAATGGTAGGAAGAAAATGTCTAACCTGACCCTCTCAAATGAGAGGGTATTTATAGAGAGCCCCCAGCGCGGGGCCAACGGTTACCTGCAATGGGCTGGATCAACTAGGCCCACTCCAAGTAACTGCTAGGGCTTACGTGTAGTAGTGAAGACCAGCACGTGGTCTTCGCCCTAGAGTAACTGCTCTTAGATTTCCGGAAGTAGGGCAGACCGAGTCTTTCAGAAGTGGGAGGTTACTTGGAACGTGTCCACGCGGGGTAGACCGTCAGGTGCTCCTCGCGGGGAGGAGCCTTCTGCGTCGAGGAGGTACACAGTCCGTAGGAAGGGTAGGGCCTCGCGGGGAGAAGATATAATTCGAGGAGGCATATCTCAGTGGGTTGCGATGCCCTCTTCTCCTTTTGCCAAGGTTCCCGACGACGACTAAGTGGTCGACGCTGCACTAGCGCCCGACGAATCTGTGGTGCATGCGTGGCTGTCACGTGTCCGCAGAAGGACCTTATTGGGCCTCTCCAGGCAGCATGGGTTGGGCCTGCACGACTGTTGGGCAGCCTCGGCCCAGTCCAGAACAGGAGCCCCCCAAATCGTTGCTCTGAGGTGTCAGAGTAATGACTTAAGGCTTACTGGTACGTCGGGGACACACCAGGAGAGGGACCGAGGAGGTCCTTCTCGTGGTCGACGTCCATACGGTCGCACATAAGTCGGGCATCGGACAGTTGCGTTTGGTTGTCACGCCGGGGAGACGAGGGGCCTCATATTTAAAGTGTTGGGGAAAACTGGAACGACACGCGTGGGAAGATGCGCGGCTGCATACGTGCCACGTGTCGCCTGCCATTATTACCTAGGGGGGCTAGGGCGGCTGGCTAGGGTAGTGCACTTGAGTGCCCTACGTCCCTCGAGTTCCGCGAGAACCGCTTATAAAAGCCCCCCTCGCTCATTTCCCACTTTTCCGTTTCTTTCTCAACAATCTCGCTCCTTCTCTCTCTACCTTCCACCGTAGCCGTTCGCCGCCATCAACCGCCGTCAGCCGCCGAAACCCTAGACCACCGCTTATAAGGTACTTGCTCTAAAACTGACCTTTCTCTTGCATTTCCCTTTAATTTCAACTAGTGTATAGCATTTCCTTGGTGAACTGATGATGTTCCCACGAGAAATGAGAGGATTCATGGCGAATACGGTGGGAATCTTTAGTTGTTGAGAGAGGGGGTGCTAAGAATTTCACCCGCTCTTGTTGAATATTTCGGGGACTAGGGATGAACATGTCGGGGACCCGTTGAATGTCTCGGGGTCCTCAATAATTGCTTTTTCCATTAGCGTCACGGGAACACGGGGGCGGAATCTTCCGGGGAGGCGATGAGTTCCCCGGTGAACATGTCGATCCTCGGCCGGTTATGTTGGGGAACCGAGAGAGCCTTTCCCCTTCCTCGCCCGTTCGCTTGAACAGCGGTGGAGGGGTGAATTTGATACGACCCATCGAAGTCACCGTTTCCTTCTGCTTTTCAGGTAAATGGACGATTTGGCTGCGAAAGTGGCCGTGGGATCATTCGAAGAAGACGACGACCAACCCGAATCTCCCATGGCTCACATGGCTTTTACGCAGGAGCGCCCGCTCGAGGAGTGAGTGTGCGGGGAAGCACTGGAGATGTCGTCTATCTTCGTCTACAAAGACGTGGACGACACGTTCTGTACCGTCGAGCACCGGCTCATCGGGTCTGACAAATCCTGGAAGGTTTTCCTCCCAGAGGAGCACCATCGGATATGTTCGCCTTACCGGGGAATGCGCATCCCCTTATATGAATTTATGTTCGACAAGGCGGGGTGGAGGCTGCCCTTCACGAACTTACAAGAGGGAATCTTCGCCTGGTTGAAGCTGGCCCCCTCGCAAATTCATCCGAACTCCCTGGCCTTCATCCGGACCTTCGAGTTCATCTGTAAGTATTTAAAAATCGTTCCGACAGTGTCCCTCTTTTTTCGGATATCCATCTTCAGAGGTCGTCAGCCGGTGGACGACATGGATGGGTGTCCTTCAAGCAGAGCAAAGCTTTGTTCCATACATATTTAGATTCCATCCGGGACTTCAAGTTCCGCTACTATTTCGTGAAGCCGGTCACCCTCGGGGCTGTATACTCGTTGTACCGCAAAGTCACTCGCGACGTCGACGGTCGCTCCGAGGAGGTCCTGGAGCTGAAGTTCCCTCTGTACTGGACGGAGGAACACTTCAAGAAGGGAGTCGACAAATACAAGGTGAAGCATAATCAGCTGGACGTCTATGAGCGGGAAGCTTACGATAAAATCGTCGCTTTCGTTGAAAGCTTTAATGAAGCTCAACACGAAACGCTGGACGGCCAGCCTATAACGGGAGCAGACGGGCAGGTGAAGAAACAACGTCGTCTGATCAATACCGGCGTTCTGCTTGAGACCTTCTCCGACGAAGAAGCAATCGAGTTGTTAGGTGGTGAAAACATCCACAATCTAAGCCTTCCTCGCATCTGTATTCCTTGCCTTACTAATGTTTTCTTTCTTTTTGCAGGAAAGATGGCTGGAGCCGAGGAGAGACTCAAGAAATTGAAGGCGAAGAGGGCTCGGGAAGAGCAGGCCCGGGGAGAGGCATCTTGTTCAAAGGGTCAGGATGTTGCTACTTCTGGGGTCATGCCTGAGGGTGTTTCCTCGGCCGCTATGCCCGAAGGTTCTAGTCAGTCTCAGCCTGCTGCCCCTGTGTCGGGGATTTCAGATAGGCGGACACCTCCTGTTGGGAGCCAGTCTCCGGGTACTCAAGGGACGCCGAAACGACAACGGGTTTCGAGCGTGGAGGTCGTCGACCTGGGCCACAAAGACAGTCCCCCACCTCCTTCCAGCTTTGATCTCCCACCATGCCATCAAAAGCCTCGCTTCTTCTCCGAAGTCATCTATCCTCGTGTCCCTCCTTTTGAAGTCTAAGCTGTGCTGGGGGCTGCCGCGGAAGCGAGGAGGAAGACGATCTTCGAGGACCTGTCTGCGGTCATGCGGCTTTGCTCGACTGCCATTGTCCTGAATGATGAGACTCGCCCCGCTGCTGAGCTTTCTCAACTGCAAGAAAAGCTCGAGAAATTGGATGCTGAGATGCTCGACCTGCGCAAGGAGTTAAAAGAATGCAGGGACCTGAACAAAGAACAAAGCGAGCAGCAGCAGCGGGCTAAGACCAAGCTGAAGGAAGTCGAGGAAACGGAGAGAGGCTACCTTGCCCGAATCGCCGAGCTGGAGGCGGAGGAGAAGCGGCTCAAGGAGAGGATCGCCGAGTTAGAGGATGCTGTGCGGCCGGCTGAAGGCGAAACCGAGGAGGATAGGCTCTTAACCACTCGAGCAGCGCTGGTGGCTCAACTCAGGAAACTCGAGCAGGATCTCCGGCTAGCCGAGGATGATGCTCTTGAAACTGCGGGCATAGAGTTCCGGAATGCGGTGGTGCAGCTTCGGGTCCTAAACCCCGACCTGGTGATCGATAGGGCAGATGCTGACTTCGAGGTGGTTGATGGCCGGATAGTGCCGCCCGGGCAAGGAGGAGACGCCAACGAGGGAGGTGGGCCGGACGCCACTGAGACTGTCGCGGAGTAGGGATATAGTTTGCTTGGCCTGCATGCCATTTTGTTTTTGCCCGGCTTATAGGCTTATTTGATGTACTATTAGCACAATGGTTATTTTTGCCCGGCTTGTGGGCTTGTATCTGTAACATTTCGTACTAAGGGTTTTGCCCGATTTTCATACTTCGTTATGCCTCTTTATTAATTCTGCTTGTGTGTGATATTTTATGCATTACTTATTTTTGTCTAAGTAGTTGAGATCACTGGCGCCTTGGGCGTTTGCTCGACTCTGATGATGCTCGACTGCGAAGAGAGCTTAGCCGAGTGGTCAGGTGTTGTACTCTAACCTTCGACGAGGCTAAGAAAGCGGTTGATGTCTTAGCTTCGTGGCGTGAACTTCCCATCGCGAGCTGGGTGTTCTGCCTATTTGGTACGTCGACGATGGAGCTCGGTTGAGGTCTCCTCGCCGGGCCAAAAAGTCTTACGCACACACTTCGTGGTTTTTGGCTGTCGTGTGTCATATAGAGGTGTCGCACATGTACCGTTGCACGCCCCCGTGTTCGCGACGTTGTATTGTCCCGGGCAGTGTCTAACTGTAGTATTGCTTAAGCTTCTCAGCATTCCATGGTCGAGCAAGTTGTTCACAGTGGAGGTTCTCAAGGTAATAGGCACCCGTCCCCGTCTTCGCGGTGACGCGGTATGGGCCCTCCCAGTTTGCGGCCATCTTTCCTTCGGGTGAATCTTTTTTATTTCTTCGTAGGACAAGATTGCCTACTTGGAAGTCTCGTTTGATAACTTTGTCATTATAACGCAGAGTTATTTTTTATTTTAAAGAGGCTTCTTGGAGGGAAGCGCCGACCCTTATCTCTTCGACAAGGTCGAGTTCCTCTCGCAGGGCTTCGTTGTTTGTTTCTTCATCGAGGGGAGCTTCTGTCCTCCTCGAGGGTTCCCTGATATCCACGGGGATAACAGCCTCGGTCCCGTAAGTTAGGCGAAACGGGGTCTCACCGGTCGTGGAGTGTGGGGTCGTTCGATACGCCCAGAGGACGCTGTGCAACTCCTCAACCCACCGTTGTTTGGCCTCGCCGAGTCGTCGCTTCAATCCCCGGAGTATCACTCTGTTCGTGGCTTTGGCCTGCCCGTTGGTTTGAGGGTGCTCGACCGACGTGAAGTGCTGTTTTGTGCCCAGTTTGGCGACGAAGTCTTGGAAGTTCATGTCGGTGAACTGTGTCCCGTTGTCCGTGACAATGGCTTGGGGGACCCCGAATCGGGCGAGGATGTTTCTCTTGTAGAAACGAAGTATATTGAAAGCGGTGATTTTGACCAGCGCCTCGGCCTCAATCCATTTCGTGAAGTAATCCACCCCGATGATGAGGTACTTGTTTTGGTACGACCCTATGACGAAAGGTCCAAGGATGTCCATTCCCCACCATGCAAATGGCCACGGGGACGACAATGACTTAAGCTCGTTTGGAGGAGCGAGGTGCATGTCCCCGTGTCTTTGGCAGCGGTCGCATTTCTTAACGTGCTCCTTTGCATCATGTTGCATAGTGGGCCAATAATACCCTGCTCGGAGTGCTTTTCGGGCTAGGGACGTTCCACCGAGGTGCTGGGCGTTGATCCCTTCGTGGATTTCTTGGAGGATCCCAGAAACTTTGCCTTCTTCGACACACCGGAGTAAGGGAATGGAGAACCCTCGACGATATAGCTTTCCTTCGACGACGGTGTATGCACATGCCCGCCTCTTGACTATCCCCGCTTCTTTAGGATCGTCGGGAAGTTTGCCCATCGTCAAGTATTCGTAAACGGGGGTCATCCAATAGTTTGCGTCCCCGATTGCGTTGACCTCTGTGGTCGGTGCAGTTTTGTTTATGCTCGGTTGGGTCAGTATCTCCTGGATAACGGATTTGTTCCCTCCTTTTTTCTTAGTGCTCGCAAGCTTGGAAAGCACGTCTGCGCGAGTGTTGTGCTTACGCGGGATGTGAGCCACTTCTGCGGAGACAAATTTCTTCAACTTTTCTTGCACCAAGGTTAGGTACTCGATGAGACTGTCGTTTTTGGCCTGGAATTCTCCCGCACCTGCGATTCCACGAGCTGGGAGTCTGTAAAGATTTTGACTTCTTTTGCACCGAGGTCTTCCGCAAGTCGATGTCCCGCGAGGAAGGCCTCGTATTCGGCTTGGTTGTTCGATGTCTTGAAAGACAGTTCGAGGGAGACCTCTATCAGGATGCCCTGCTCATTTTCCAGGATAATGCCCGCTCCGCTTCCCTTTGCACTGGAGGCCCCGTCGACATAAATCGAACAGTATAGAATTGAAATTGTATATAGTTCATTTCAGTCACTTTTTAGAGTATGGTTTTGGGGATTCTTGCTCCAACTCCATCAAACTTCAATTTTCAGTAGATTAGCTTAGAAAACAACTATGGAGCTTGCACACGGATGAACCGGGGTGGATTGATCGTCGACCGGCTCTGACAAACTGCGAGATGTTTGGTTCATTTCTCTTTTTCTTTGTGTTTTCTTCATTTGTTGGGTTGTATATATGTATATGTTCTGAACTCATGTATATTTGTCGCCCATGGCGTTGTATAAAACTTGCTTTACAAATCTCTATTGGTGATTATCTCTGATTTTTGCTTTATGCGCGAGGTTTGGATTGCGTTAGGCATAACCCTCACGAACTTCGATTAGGGATGATTGTCTGTTAGTTTCTGGACTCTAGAGATAGATTTAGGAGCTAACAATCTTCAATAGGCGTCGAATCTTAATGCCTCCGTGCCTTGAGCTAGCGTGCGAAAGTATCGGCGATGGTAACACGGTTGTTCTCTCAACTTTGCGTTAGACATAACCTGTGTTGTGAGCGATGCTGGGTGATATTGAGGAGTATTCTAGGTGGAGTATAACTGGACGGTAAGTTTAAGTTTGTGAGGAGTCGATTATGTGCATGCCGGAAAAGTTTATCTTGCTGAAGAATGAATTTGTTTTATGTTTTAATGTTTACTTTTCTGTTTTTATGTTTAAAACCATTTAAACCCCAAACTCATAAATGCGAGAGACTGTCGAACGACATTCTTTCCCTCGAACCGATCTCTGTGGACACGACATAAATCTCGGAGGTAATTCTTTCCGAAAATAAATATTTTTGCTTGTTTGCCGCTATTCTGCAACCAACAAAATGGCGCTGTTGCCGGGGATCGGTTTTGATATTGAATCGCATTGCGATAGTTTCTTTGTTTTTGAGTTTTGTAGATATCGTATATTTTGTATATTTTCACTTGTCTATACTTATACTTGTATATTTTTGTTTCTTTTAACGTTTGTTCAAGTGTTTAGTTAGGACGTTTGCTTTTGGTTGCGCGGTGAGGCCTCACCATGGCATGAATGAAGGAAGTTTCTAGCTAAGCACCGTAAAGGCGTCGAGCTTACGACGTAAAACAAGCATGTTTTATAGTTTTTATTTTCGAATGTTTTTGGTTGTGGTTTGCTCACAGATTTTGATTGACTTATTTGAGGATGATTTTGTGATTTTCCAAGTTGGTTCGTTTCAACTTGCGGATGTTTGGTAATGATTTTGTTAAGTTTTGTACACGTCTGAGGTATGTATTTATCGCTTTCAATACTTTAGCATATTCATGATACTTAGGCTTTTTACAAACTTTCATGTCATCCATTCTTTTGTATACTTGTTCTATTGTGAATCACTTTAGTTCCCAACCTTTTTGTGAGGTAGCCTTCTATTGTTCATATATGCACGGAGAACCAACATTCTTGTTCTACTGGATTTTATTATGTTGAATCTGTTGTTTGTGTTGTTTATATGAATGCATGAAAAGGATCAAGGAAATTGTTTCATTTTGAGCACAACCACCTTAGCCAAATAGTCAATTCACCTTGTGAGCGTGTGATCATTCGTAACCCCTTTGAGCTTTTTGACCAATGTTTCTATTTGAACTTAATGCTTGTCTATGAGTATTTAGTTCACTTATGTTTGAATGGATTTTGTTTTTTCTTGGACCTTAACTTTGTATTGTTGTATGGATTTTTTTTCTTGCCTTAGAAAGTAGGGAGTATTCACATGATGGTGCGGTTGAATTCAAGTTAGGAAGAGGATGATTGTGTGTACTCATTGGTTAGATTCTATGGGGATTGAAAAAGAAAAGAAAAAAGAGAAAAATTTGTGAAAGAGAAAAAGAAAGAAAAAAGAAGAAAAAGAAAAATCCTTGAAAAAGGAAACAAAAAGAGTTTCAATAATTGTGCTAAATAAGTAGTGTGTGTTATGTAGCACTTGGGATTGTGGAAGAAGTTGGTTGAAATTGTGTGTGTGAATCTTTGTGAGTTTTCACTCCCTTAGGTTTAGGCAAGTTTTTATTTCAATTACCTTTAGAAATTGCCCCTTGTTTGTTTACCCGACCACGTTACAACCTTGAAGGTCCTTGTGATTCTTGCCTTTGTATGTTCAATATGAATTTGTGGATGTATGCATAATTTAGTCTTTTCTTTGCATGAGTGTTGTGTGAGTGTAAAGTACCTTATTGTGTGTTTTTCATCTACCGATGATTGTTTTTACTAGGTGTGATTCACTTTGGAACTTGTGTTGTTTTAGAATTTTTGGCATGATTTTTGTATTTTGCATTTGTTTCGTGACTATGTTATCGTTGTAGTTTAGTGGTAAGTATTTACTTTGTGTGTACCGTTTTCATTTGAACCATACATTTGTTTTCCGTTTTTCAAAACCTGTTGATTCGTCTTTCTTTGGATATTGCTTGTGCATTTTCAAGTTTGTTTTATTCTTGTTTGTGGACAAACAATTAGGTAAGTTAGGGAGAGTTTGATAAGTGCAAATTGTAACTATTTTTGTATATATGTTTTGTTGCACTTATCGATACTTTTTGTTAAATATCGGTCGAATAAACCCCACTTTGTGTATAAATACGTTATTTAGGATATATTTGTGTTTTTGATTCATTTATGTAAAGATTAATGGTTTTCCATTCATTTTGTAGGTGATAAAACATTGTTGGAGCAATGTGCAAATAAAGGCTCCAAGATGTGTCATTAGAGGCAATAAAAGGGAGCTGAAGTAGTGCAGAGTTCAGCTTGTTCGCTTTGCGAAGGAGCCAGTGAACATTCGCTTTGCAAATGGCTAGCGAGTTCCCCAGCGAATGGTCCCAGAATGAGGCAGAGCCAAAAGGAACCAAAGTTTTCTTTGCAAACTGAGCAGCAAGCATTCGCTTTGCGAATGATTCGTTCGCACTGCGAACTCACGAAGAAAAGCTGAGGCGGTTTGGCAATCAGAGGCACTTTAAGTGCCATTTTTTTGAGCCATTCGCTTTGCGAATGAAGTGTTCATTGTGCGAACATTACAAAATTGAAATTGTATATAGTTTATTTCAGTCACTTTTTAGAGTATGGTTTTGGGGATTCTGCCCATGGAGCTTGCACACGGATGAACCGGGGTGGATTGATCATCAACCGGCTCTGACAAACCGCGAGATGTTTGGTTCATTTCTCTTTTTCTTTGTGTTTTCTTCATTTGTTGGGTTGTGTATATGTATATGTTCTGAACTCATGTATATTTGTCGCCCATGGCGTTGTATAAAACTTGCTTTACAAATCTCTATTGGTGATTGTCTTTGATTTTTGCTTTATGCATGGGGTTTGGGTTGCGTTAGACATAACCCTCACGAACTTCGATTAGGGATGATTGTCTGTTAGTTTCTGGACTCTAGAGATAGATTTAGGAGCTAACAATCTTCAATAGGCATCGAATCTTAATGCCTCTGTGCCTTGAGCTAGCGTGCGAAAGTATCGGCGATGGTAACACGGTTGTTCTCTCAACTTTGCGTTAGACATAACCTGTGTTGTGAGCGATGCTGGGTGATATTGAGGAGTATTGTAGGTGGAGTATAACTGGTTGGTAAGTTTAAGTTTGTGAGGAGTCAATTATGTGCATGCCAGAAAAGTTTGTCTTGCTGAAGAATGAATTTGTTTTATGTTTTAATCTTTACTTTTCTGTTTTTATGTTTAAAACCATTTAAACCCAAACTCATAAACGCGAGAGACTGTCGAACGACATTCTTTCCCTCGAACCGATCTCTGTGGACACGACATAAATCCCGGAGGGAATTCTTTCCGAAAATAAATATTTTTGCTGCTTGCCCTATTCTGCATTCAACATACAATTCCATCAAAGAAAAACTTAGTCAAAGAAAGAATTTTTTTAGAATAACTAGCTTATTAAAAAAAATTCCAAAATATCATTCATTTCAAACAAAATACCAAAATGGCCATGTTTTGACTACAAGAAGCATGGTGGCGCCATATGAGATGGCGCCTCAGTCAAAATGCACATGTTATCCCATATGACGCCTCAGTCAAAATTCTTATGCCCTAATTTTTTTCGTGCCAGAAGGGAGGCAGTTCATGTTCCTTTTTTTTTAATTTTATTTTAATTTGGAAATTGATTAAATTAATGGTGCTACAGTGTTTCATGTGTCTATAAATGAGACGGCACCTTCATTTGTTACTCCACAACACTTCTCACTATTACCCTATTCTCTCCCCTTCCCAACACTTCTCACCATTACCCTAATCTCTCCCCTTCCCACACTATGTCTAAGTGGTTAAATCGCCATCCATTGTCGTCATCATCAGCACCAGAGGAACTGTTTCCAACATTTCCACTGATGAAAAGAAATGCCCTAGTTGTATTCTCAACAACAAAGCCTCCGATGAAGATGATACTCTGGAACACGTAGACATTGGAACATTTGCATAGGGAACTTTATCATTGGCTAGAAGGAGAATTTGAGGCAGGTGAAAAGATCAGGAAGATTGAGAAGCTGGTTGAGCAGTCTAGTCCAAACGGAGTTACCCAAACTTGGAGAAAAGTGGAAAATGATGTTGGTGTCCTCATGATGATGTTAACACCAAAGAAAATTAGCTTGATGGTTGTAATATCCTAGATAAGCTGATTCGTTGAGTTGTTTTGTTTGGGTATGTTGTTGTTATTTTATGATTTGGTATTAGGTTATGTCGTTGTTATTTGTTGATGTTTAACTATTAAGTTATGCTCTATTATGTTATGTCGTTATAATCACTTAAGTATGCTATCAATGAAATAAAATTTGTTGTTGTTATAAATAGACAAGTTTACAGTTGAAACTATGATGTTGTGCTAGAGCCCAAATTGGGACACTTGGTACGATTGTGTCCCGACTGGCGGTACAAACCACATAACTTCACCATTTTGTCTGCTGTATCCATCTCCGTTCAAATACGGATGCTGTTAGGGCGACCTTTTTTATTTCTTTGCATCAAATCATTATGCCACACAATTTTGCCTTCGTATGGAGGCCAATAGTCCTCCTTTCCTACCACTTGAAAGCTAGTGTCGTAGACATTGCATAGAGTAATGACTTGGTGAAGAACAGAGAGATAGTTGGTTGGGTCAGCCGGGCCTTGGAACATGCTACTATAACATGGGAGTAAGGCATACGAAATGCCTGAAACTTTCCATAATCACACCAACTCCTATCCAATTCCACTCGGTAACATCCCCTTGGCCTCCCTTCATTGTGATCAATAGACTCTGCAACACTGAAATGACCTTTAGTACGGTCAAAGACCGTGAACACATGTGTGTTGGCATTGGCAGCTTCGTCCTTCATGAATGTCATTGAACTATTACTAAACAGCTTCTCAGATTGTAAAACCGAACCCCACTTTGTACGTCTGGTAATCGGTAGGTTTCAGATGCCCTTGAATACAGAGTTCATAGATTCAACGAGGTTTGTTGTCATGTGCCCCAATCGCTGGCCATTGTCGTATGCCCTTGTCCATTTCTCCCGTTGAATATTATCAATCCATCTCAATGCATCTGCGTTTGTCAGTCTGATCTCGTCACAATAGTGTCTGAAGGTAGGCTCTGTTAGTGCATAGCCCGCGTTAGTAACCTTCTTCTTTAGCGCTTTGTCCTTGAACTCCCGCATGAAATTTTGACCGATGTGTTTAATGCAATACACATGGCTTGATGGAGGATCCTGCCAACCGTTATCAAGATTGTTGTAAGCACTCTCGATTGCGGGGTGTCCATCGGATATCAAACATAAGTTAGGTTAGGGAGCAACGTATTGTCGGAGATTTTTTAGGAAAATACTCCAACCTCCAGCAGTCTCCCCTTCAACTAGAGCGAAGGCGATAGGGAAAATATTGTTGTTGCCATCCTGTGCCACGGCCATTAGTAGCGTGCCCTTATATTTTTAGTACAACCATGTTCCATCAATTTGAATTATAGGTTTATAGTACGCAAATCCTTTGATGCATGGTTCAAACGCCCAGAAGAGTCAATGGAAAATGTCATTCACCACAGTGGAGATGCATCAAAGCGATCGGGTAAAACTGTAGTTTGGAATGCATCAGGATATTCCGGTCGCTCCAACATATTTGGGAGAGTGACATCTACGTAGATTGGATACACATTGGGTTGTGGGTCACTGGACGAACTTTGCAACAGAGATGTGTCAACATTCGGAGAATCGACACCAGCACATCTTATCCGACCCTGTTGTGGAGGATGTTATACCAACTCAACAATATATGATTTGGTTTAGGTCTGTTACAACACCCCAACAATCCCTCTATCAGCCGACGTATCTAATTGATCCGCGCCAACGTGCCTCTTCCTCACAGCCACATGCCTAGCCACATGCCCAACATCATACACCTTATTATACCCAACAACCAGGTATACCAACCGAATCAATCTTCCAAAGCCGCAACCCTATCATGCCACCATCTCAGTCACAACAAGAAGAGCCTTACCCCTACCTCCAACCCCACTAATGCCTATAGCTGTGACAACTCTTTCGAACCCACCCCAACCCACCATAACCCCCCGCAAATGAACACACAATCGTCCTACAACCAACAAACACAATCATCATACAACCAACAAACCCACCCACTATTTGATTACCAAACCCCACATCAACCACTGGATTGGTATCAACACCCTTTAATGCAATATTTCAGCCAACCATACCATCTACAACCAACCCAACCCCCCTTACAAACTATGAAAACATGGGCATGCAACTGGATTACGGAAACGCCGTTGGCGGCAACCCCCCGGCTATTGGGGACAGATGCTTCAAAATTTGTCTGATACGCCGGGACCATCTCAACAGATGCCTCTTGTGCAGGTAAACACGCAAAGGCCAGAGACACCACAACAAAATCGTGGTAGACCTAGACGTCGCGCAAGAGCCCCGACATGTGGAACCGGTGGACATTTAGATAGGCACGACCATTAAATTTTTGTTTACCATCAATTGTACTAATTTTTATTCTGAACATGGTTATATATTTTTGGCTACCCTTATTTTTTTTCATTAAATTTTTCAATTTCCAAATTAAAATAAAAATTAAAAAAACAAAGTAAATGAACTGAGGCGCCATACCATATGGCGCCTCCCCTGTAAAACAAATTAAAAATTAGGGCATTGGATTTACAATTAAGGCGCCATATAGTTTGGCTTTTAGGGTTTTTCAAACCACGCCATTTTTGTAATTTTTTTGAAATGTTAATTTTTTTGGTATTTTTTTTAATAAATAAGTTATTTTAAAAATAAATTCTCAAAGAAACCCCGACTAATAAGTTTATTTTATAAAAAATCAAGTACTATAATTCATACCAAAATTCAAGGATTCAACAAGTTGACCAATAAATTATATAATAAGTATTAAAAATGAAGTTGGAATATATTAGTAAATATTTGTTTTTGTTTTTATATAATAATATTATTATGTGATGACGTATGTTTATTTAAGTATATTATTTATTTTTCAATTAAGAGTCTTTGAAGTGTTTGTTTTGGTTTTTTTAAAAGATTTTTATTGTGTAATATAATTGTGTAAAAAAATTTACAAAAGAAACTTTTCATAAAATCTTCAAATAAAAATTTGGTTTGAATAGTTATTTTTTAAAATGTTATTTTAGATATTTCATCATTTTATTGAATTTTTTTTAATATTAAAATTTTTGAAACATCATTTAATTTTGAAGCTATTTCAAATAATTTTTCATAAAAACTATTTTTGAGATACAAGTTTTTAAAAAAATTATAAGGGTTAATTATATGAAACCCCCCTGCCATTAGGGCGATATTTGATATTGCCCCCCTGAAGTTTTTTTTTTTGAACCACCCCTTATAAAACCAAAAACCATCTTTTACCACACCCTTTTACTGGTGTTGGTGACTGGACTGTTGACTGGGCAAGGATTGAATATCAATTTCCACTTTCTCTCTCTTTTAAACAACCTCTCTCTCATAAATGCAGATACAGTTATGAAGTACAGAATTAGCAAATTCATCAGTTGGGAATAGTTGCAATATTGCTCTACCTTAGTTCAATCAAGCCTCACAAATTGTAAAAACAAAGATAATTATTTAAGGTGATTGTACTACGGAAAGATTTAACGAAAATATCAGTCAGCAAGCAAACCAACTGATCAAAAATTCAGACCAAACATGATACTTACAGAAAAAGAATGATATTCAAAATAATGACTTCCAAAAAAAAAACCTCCTCAACAGATCCATCAATCATTTCCTTTACAGATTACATATCCAAATTCATCATCCAACCTTTCCATGGATTGAAATAATAAAACTGTTGGTCAATCCATGTCGGTCACACCCTTCCAAGATCCTAAACATAATGAAACCAATATTCATAGCAATATATAGACCGAAAGACACTCTTAATCCCTAAGAGTTAAGTAGAAGCCGGATGAGAAGGAGGAGGAGGAGATGGGGTTGTCAATGCCAGTAGATTCTTCTCCAACTCTTTCACAGAATCATGCCTCTCTTGAATCTCATTGATGGTGTCAATAATTTGCCCACTCCCTTGTTCTTGAATGGCTTTCTGAAGAGAGGTCTCACTCTCACCTGCATCAAAGTGAAACTCACATCAAATTTGATTGCAAACCTAACTAAAATTTAAAATCGCTACAAACATATGCCTCACACTAGCAAACTCACACTAAGGAGAATCGCTAGACACATCGTTTCCATAAGTGATATTGTCTTACCACGAAAGTGCTGAAGAGATAACTTCACGGAGACGGTTAAAAGTCTCCATAGAATCCCTAAGCTTCTTCTTCAACCCGTTGACCACAGAACTTCTCGTCCTGTCCGAAGACGAACCCGGTCCACACCCCGACAAATTCCGGTTCGTAGCATTAGATCGTTCCAGAGCCTCCAATTTCAGCTTCACCATCTTCGCTTTCTTCAAAGCCACAGAAACATCGTCGTCCATACGAGAACGCAACTCCTTCACTCCCTTAGCATCGTGAACCGTTTTGCTCTGTTCGTGACTCTTGTTTAGTTTTTGTGAAATTCCTTCGAGCTCTTTTAGATCTTCTTTTACGCCTTCTACATCGTCGAAAAATTTGTCGAGGTTTACTCTAGCTCCTGTTCCCGGACTTCCGCCGTCTACCATCTCGATGACGTGGTGGCGATCCGGCGTGGCTTCTTCGCTTGTGTTGAAGATGAATCTGGAATCGGTGATTCTCATTGAACAATTAATGGAAACGATGAAACGGCGAAGGGCGAGGTTTGAGTGTGGAACGGAGAGAACAATTCATGGTGTGATCTGGAGAATGTGGCAGCGGAAGTGGTGGGGGAGAAAGTGAGGGATGGAGAGGATAATGAGGAAGAGAGAGAGAAAGTGGAAATTATATTCTATCCTTGTCAGTCATCACTTTGAATACCCTAATTGGACAGTCAACAGGCCCAGTCAGCAACACCAGTAAAAGGGTGTGGTAAAAGATGGTTTTTGGTTTTATAAGGGGTGATTAAAAAAAAAACTTCAAGGGGGCAATATCAAATATCGCCCTAATGGCAGGGGGGTTTCATATAATTAACCCAAATTATAATTTCGACTATGTTTTGATCTTCAATAATGTATATTTATGTTATAGAATGTTAAAGTTAATCTTTCAATTTAGAAAAAACAAATGTAAAAAAATTTATAATATTTAAAAAAATAATTTTATAAAATCCACTTTTGAAAATTAAAAAAAAAAATCCATTTTTGAAAAGATAAAACAAACATGCCCTTTATTGATAGTGAGAAATAAAAAAATAACGGTAGTTAGATTTTTATTTTAATAACTAATTAAATATTTTATTAATTAAAATAAGTTCAGTATTATGACACATTTTACAATAATAAAAATCTTAACTGCTAGGGTGATTGGAAATGTAGAATGGTTCCAAAAGTATTAAAATGCTATTGTGGTAGTTTTGGCTCCTAACATATTTGACCATGCTCCATTAAAAGTGGGGATGTCTCAACATTATTCCTCAATTGCATAATACATGATTCATTTTTCTTGCAGGTGATATCCAAGGGAGTGCTATGTATAGGCTTTGGACCAAGCTTAAAAGGCTTTCATCCTATCCTGATTCCTCTTAACGGAAAATTCAGTGATATCCAAGGTTAGATTCAGCAAGCTAGGCAAAACCTCTTGAGGGCTCAAGATCATCTCCAACATCATTTATTTGATACACACAGGCCATATATTAGGTCAAGCAATGTACTGACCAAGTTATTCATCTTAATCAGCTTGAAGAAAATATCTTGATGCAAAAATCTAAAACCATTTGGCTTAAATTAGGAGATAGAAATAACTCCTATTTTCATGCTTCTGTTAAAGTGAAGAATAAGCATCAGGGGATCTATGCTATGGCATCTTTGAAAGGAGAGCTGCTATGTAACCAAGTGGACATTGAAAAGGAAATCATAGAGTTCTACACTAGCCTGGTGGGAACTAATGCTACCGAGTTGAAGAGTATTGATGTCACAGCTATGAGAAGTGGTAAAAATCTATCTATTGATCTTGCTCCCCAACTCATTAGGCCTATTGAGGAAAAGGAAATTTGGTCTGCTTTGTCTAGTATTGGGAATTCTAAGGCACCAGGGATGGATGGTTTCAACTCCCTTTTCTTCAAATCAACCTGGCCAATTGTCAAGAATGATGTTATTGATGCAATATTAGAATTCTTTAACACCCACAATATGTTCAAAGCCTTTAATTGATCCTTTGTTACTTTGATTCCTAAGTCTCATGAAGCTACCACCAATAAAGACTTGAGACCCATCTCCTGCTGCAATATTATTTACAAGATGATATCAAAAGTTCTCAAAACCAGATTAGGAGGGGTTATTAGCTCTATCATAGATGATAACCAATACGCGTTTATTCGTGGTAGAGCTATTCATGATAATATCATGATGGCTCAAGAGTTGGTCAGAGGCTACAATAGAAGGAATGTTTCCCCTAGATGTATGGTTCAAATAGACATACAAAAGGCGTATGATACAGTTGAGTGGAAGTCCCTTAATCACACTATGGTGGAATTTGGTTTCCCTCAAAGATTTATCAGCTGGATTTTGGCTTGTGTGACAATTGTGTCCTATAGGTTTAAGACAAGGGGACCCATCTCTCCCTTCTCTTTGTTCTCATTATGGAATACCTCCACAGAATGCTGCAAGGTTTGGTCAAGAATCCGAATTTTAACTTCCATCCTAAATGCGGCCGTTTGAAAATTATTAAATTGTGTTTTGCTGATGATATTCTGTTGTTTGTGAGAGGTGACCATGAATCTATGAGGTTGATCATGGATAAAGTGAGTGAATTCTCTGCAGCCACTAGTTTGACCATTAGCATACCCAAGAGTAAAATCTACTTTGGAGGGGTTGATGAGGAGTCTAAGGACATTATCCAACAAACAACCGGTTTTGCTGTAGGAACCTTTCCCGTTATGTACCTATAAGTTCCCTTGGCTAGCAAAAAAGTAACTATAAATGATTGTCAACCATTGATCGATAGGATGCTGGTTCGGCTTAAGCATCGAAGTACCATACTTTTGTCATGTGCTGGCAGACTGCAGCTTGTGAAAAGCATCATCTTTTCGATTGCTAACTATTGGATGCAAATATTTCTATTGCCTAAAAAGATCATCTCCCACATTGATAGTATGTGCAGGAATTTCCTGTGGTCTGGTAAGGACTGTCCTACCAGTAAAGCTCCCGAGTCGTGGGATCACATTAGTGATCCAATTTCTGTAGGTGGCCTGAATCTGATTTATCTTAGAGAGTGGAACAACACAATCATTGGGAAGCTTCTTTAGAATGCTTTTGCTAAGAAGAACATGTTGTGGATTAACTAGATTCACATGTATTATTTGAAAAAAGAGGATGTTGCAACATATATTTCTAAAGTGCAGGATTATTAAGTTATGTTGAAACACAAAGATGTCATCATGAATTCTGCGGTTTGGAGTGCTTTTCAAGCGTCTGGTAGATATGAGACCAAAAAAGTATACCATCTGTTTAGAGGAACCAAGCCAAAAGTGAGTTGGAGGAATTTTTTCTACGGTAACCTTGCAAGGCCAAGAGCAGCCATAAATCAATATATCATAGATTCATTTATCCAAGCTCATAGTTTTGATTCCAAAGATTTTCAAATTGCATACATTTCTGGGCTTACCTTACACTGAATTAGACTATTTGATATATTTTTATATTTTTGAAATACAAAAATAAACTTTCTAGTATAAAAAGTAGTCATGGTCAATGATTATTTATGTTTAATTTGATTTTATTAAAAGAAGTTAGAAGATGACATAGGTTCCATATGAAATAAAATATAATAGCTTATGCTCCCTCTAAAAAAAAAAATGATTAAATTTTTTTAAAGTACTTTTAGAAGTCAAGCGTATTTGGTTCATATAAAATACTTTAGTTTATAATTCTCTTTTGCTTAAATTTAATTTTTTAATATAATATTGTTCGAAATAGAGTTCATACAATGTCTATGAATGTAGACAATTCAAATTCAGACTTCCTGTTGATATTCCAAAGCAGCTTGGCTAGACAAGTTTGGTTCCAATGAGTAAGGTCTATGATGTTCAGACCCCCTTGCTTCTTGGGAGCACAAGTCTTTTTCCAGGAAATTGGAGCCTTCTTAGAGACTTTATCAGTACCTGTCCATAAGAAGGATCTGCACAGAGAATCAATCTTTTTCAAGACAGCTTTTGGCAAGGGCAAGCATTGGAGCCAGAAATTAGAGAGAGCAAACAGAACACTATTTATCAATTGAGTTCTGCCAGCCATAGAAAGGAGTTTGGAGCTCAAATGGTGGATTTTGCAGCATATTCTATCAATGAGGGGTAGGTAATGGCAGATGTTTAACTTCTTACTAGTCAGAGGGATGCCAAGATACCTAAAAGGTAGCTGGCCATCAGATATCTTAGTAAGACCCTGAATTTTGGATTTAACATCCTCCTCCATATTACCATAGTATGCCTTGCACTTAGCAGGATTTATCTTAAGACCTGTAGCTTGAGAAAAGGAATAAAAAATCTCCATTAGCATCTCCACAGACCTGAAATCACCTCTAGCAAATAATAACAAGTCATCAGCAAAGCTCAAGTTGATAATTCCCATCTTCTCACATTTAGTATGAAAGTTGAAGTCAGGCTTTCCTTTAAGTTTCTGCATCAGCCTATGCAAGTACTCCATAACTATTACAAAAAGCAAGGGGGATATGGGATCCCCTTGCCTTAGCCCCCTCTTAGCTTCCACTACTTCAGTAATGTTGTCATTCACCTGAAACCCATAAGTCTCAGTTGTAATAGTCAACATTACCCATCTAATAAATTGATGGGGAAAACTAAGTTCCTTCAAAATAGCTTCAAGAGCAGACCATTCAACAGAGTCATAAGCCTTTTGCAAGTCCATCTGTAGCATACACTTAGATGCCCCTTGCTTAGTGTTATACCCTCTGATTAACTCAAAAGCAAGCAGAATATGGTCATGAATTTTCTTCCCTGGAACAAAAGCAGCTTGACTGCTATGTATGATGCTATTCAAAACCAGACCTAGCCTTTTGGCCATAATTCTATATATCACTTTATAGAGAACAGTGCAACAGGAGATAGGTCTAAAATCCTTAACCATATTAGCTCCACTAGTCTTAGGAATCAAGGTAATCAAAGTACAGTTGATGGCTTTGTAAAGTCTCTCCTTACCAAAGAAGTCCTTAATGGCTCTAGTAAAGTCCTGCTTGATCCAATCCCAAGAGGTTTTGAAAATTTTAGCACTAAACCCATCAATGCCAGGGGCAGATAGGTCCTTTATACCCTTCATACTCTTGAAAAATCTCCTCATCAGTTATAGGGCTAGTCAGCAACTCACATTGCTCCCTTCCCAACTGAGGCCCCTCCCTCATAGCCCTAGTGTATATGCTAGCCAGCTTATTCTGAGTTTTACCAATAAGGTTGCCATAGAATCTCAGAATCTCAGCCTCAATCTCCTCTTGACTTTGAGTAACATTCCCATTCTCATCTTTCAAATTGTTCAAATGGTTCTGATTTTGTCTAGTCTTCAAGGCAGCATATATGGAAGTGTCTGTTGTTACCATCACCAAGTTTAATCCACTCAATCTTGGCTTTTTGTTGCATTATACTCTCCTCCAAACTGCTCAGCCTCAGAACCTCCTTAGTATAATTGCTAACATTATCAATGCACTGAGGGTTCATTTTATTCTTCACCAAGTCCTCTTGAGCCTTGCCTAGCATATCTCTAGCTTCCTTAAGCTGCAGGCTGATGCCCTTAAGAGACCTGCTCAATCTTCTAATTTCAGGATGAAGTCTCTGCAATTTCTTCCACATGACAAACACTGGTTGTCCCACCATTGGCTGCACCCAGCTTCTTCTCACAGTTTCAGAGTAATCATCCTTGAGAGTGACTGCATTTTGGAACTTGAAGGGAGTTCTATGAGGTCTAGAAACAGTGGATCCTTGCAGGCAGAGAAGGGCATGGTCAGAGACACCTTGGTTCATGATGATGAGTTTAGTATCAATGTTTTGCTGCTGCCATTCAACATTACCTAACACCCTGTCAATCCTAGAGCATATCATGTTATCTCTTTGATTACTACACCAGGTATAATGATCACCATGGCTATCCTTTTCAAACAACCCAGCTTGTGTCATCGTGTCATTCAAGTCTTTAAATTCTTTTTCAACAACCATGTTACCTCCAACTCTGTCTTGCAAGAACATTGTTGAAGTCGCCCATGAGGCACCAAGGGCCAGTGATATTATTCTATAGTTTACCAATATCCCCCCACAATGCTTTCCTCTGCTCTAGAGTATTATAAGCATTGATAGCAGTTAACCATAAGGTTGCATTCTCCTTAAGATAAGTAACCTTGCAGTGTATAAATTGAGCATCTATAGTGTTGATTTCTATTTTGACTTTATTCTCATCCCATAACAGCCATTATTAATAATAATAATAATAATAATAATAATAATAATAATAATAATAATAATCTATTTTATTTTAAATTTTATTGAACGAAATATAATATTATACCATATTTTTATTTATATATAGTATAAATATGTTAGTAAAGTTATATATAAATTAACACTATACCCAATAATTTCTTTTAAGAAATTTTAATTTAAGTTTTTTTTTTAATATTGTTCGATACAAATAAGTTAAAATATTATTAAGTTAAATAATTTTATTATCGTATAAGTATCTCAACAATTTGTATAAATACTTTTAAAAACTATATATAAATTGAGAAAAGGGATGGTGCACTAACAGTGTAAATTATTTTTACACTGTCAACCAATGACAACCATGTATCCCGCCAAGTCATCCTGTAAATTTTAAATTACTTATATGATTTTGCACTTTAAAATATTTTGATTTGATGTATGTGTACTACTTTTTTACACTGACAGTGCACTACTATTAAACTCATATAAATTTTGAATTAGTTTTAAAAAATATTTTATCATTATTAAGATGTTTATTATTATTATTACTATTTATATTATTATTGTTATTATTATTTTAATTATTATTATTATTATTATTATTATTATTATTATTATTATTATTTTTTTTTTTATTATTATTATTATTATTATTATTATTATTATTATTAAAGTCAATAGTTCAGAAAAAGGGTAATTTATTTTCACAAATTTTTTAAAAAGAATTGTTTGATACTAATTTTAGTTAAAATATAGCATCTTAATATTATAAATATTATGATTAAATAGAAAGCATTTCTATTCATAATACGAATTACAATAATTAAAAAAACATAATTTTAATATTTATTATTTTTAATCATTATAATTTCTTTCATTTTTTTTTTAATAAAAATAGATTTTTTTTCCTAACATGATTTTTTTTTTTAAATATCTCTCACTCTCTCCCTCTTATTTATTTATTTTTTTAAATATTAAGAACTTTCAATTTATATAATTTTTACTCGTTTTATAATTATAAATTTATTTTTTAAAAAATTATTATAATTTTAATTTTAATGAGAAATTCTTACTACTTAATCATGTTATGTATGAACTTATAAAATTTCATAAAAATACATAACAATGCACTCATAATAATAATAATTATTATTATTATAATCTATTTTATTTTAAATTATTTTGAATAAAATTTAATATTATACCATATTTTTATTTATATTTTGTATAAATATCTTGGTAAAATTATATATAAATTAACACTATACCCAATAATTTCTTTTTAGAAATTTTAATTTAAGTTTTTTTTTTTAATATTGTTCGATACAAATAAGTTAAAATATTATTAAGTTAAATAATATTTTTTATTATCGTATAAGTATCTCGACAAGTTGTATAAATTCTTTTAAAAACTATATATAAATAATATAAAGAAGGCCCTCACAGAACCAGACCCAAGTGATGCTTACCCAAATACGAACAAACACCATAAGACTTGTGAAACAAGAACACTCACTTGGCTGAAGGAGAAGAGAACAACCCCTATAAATAGCTGACCAGTTACTTTGGAATTAACGAGCTTTGAATATGTCAAGGTTCTTGTTCAAAGAAACGCTATTTTAGGTACCAAAACTCCATTCAAATTCAATGCCTACCTTCCAAAACAGTCTTGACTGCCTTTATTGTTTCTCAACTGAATCTTACCATAAATTAAGCCAATAGCATTTCATGCATAGGCAGAGACACGTGTTTCACCTTATCCTTGCACTGCCGACCAGAATAATTCCTTGTTTGGCTTAAAAGAAACATGTTCTGTACCATGTTCTGACATCTTATCAGACAATGTCTGCTTGCTCACAACATTATCAACCCAAGACTCCACAGAAAATTATACACTCACAAGCACATTTTCATTTCTGTTGGATTCTTAGACGACTTCTATCGATCAGCGCAACTCACATTCCCTTCTAGATTCCTTCAGAACAGCAGAGAAAAATAAATTCTCCCAGATACAACAATTCTGCTCTTCAGACTCATCCTGCATAAGCACTAGCTTCACGCAGCTAGGATAGCACACCAGCCTTAGGAACACCCAACTACACTCAGTAGTACATGTCCCCTCATGTTGTTTGACATCACTCTGCACAAACTTGCATAGCACGCAAGCTTCACAAAAATCTGCACCCTTGCAATAATAGACCATAGACAACAGCCTTAACTCCCCCTGACATAAACAACCAATGCTCCTTATGAAGGTGAACACTTGACACCAGATGATAGCACAACGATATTGCCACATTCTCAATATTAAGAACTGCCACTTCTTGTATTTGTTGAGCATGATCTCACCATGTTTATTTCAGATACATGGTCTGCCAAGTCCAATATAAAAGCCCACTTGATTTGGAATTTCTCACATATTCCATAACAAATGTCTTTAGATTACTTGCAACACAAGATAAGGACTGCCACCACCTTTTACTTGTATTAGAAGAAACCTCCTTATCTTCAGCCATTCTGATCAGATCACACCACTAACAACAACCTTCTGTCCTTACATTCACAAGCACCTAATGAAGTCTTCATCATGAAAGTAGTCATGTATTGCCAGACCAAACTACTTAACATCAAGATCAGAATCTGCCCATTCTAATCCACATTATGTCAGAACTGCCACTTCAGACAATAATGCTGCTTCTTCCAACTCTACAAGCACAGTCCCAGACCTTCATCCACAACAAACACTGATGTTGTAACATTATGTAGGACATCAGCACACCTTCTGCATTTTATTCAGGTAATCACAACAGAGAGAAATAAACTCTCACACAATTTAGAAATCTGAATTACATCCACACATCAGATAACTACCAAGCTCCCAACAAGGTATTTGTTATCCAAGAAAGATTCACAAACAAACAGCAGATGATGCTCACTTCTTCATTCACACACTTATGATATAGTTAGCTGATAAGGCTACCTCAGGTTGTCATCAATCACAGCCACTCAGAAAAAGTAAATTCCTGAACCATAATATCCAGACTGCAGACTTGCATAATTCTCTAGACAAATATTTAGTCTCCCGTCAAAGTATTTACCCTTATGCATAACATCAATAATAGACAAATACTAAGTCTCCCGTCAAAGTATCTACTATTAGTCAGAATAAGATTACCTTCTCACATAAGGTATGACAATTTGTTTGACATCTTCTTCTGCACACGTCTAACAACTTCTGATTCTTCTTTTTAACTTGGATCAGTGGCTTGATCTTGGACTTCTTTCTGCGCAAAACAACCTTGGCTGAACAAGCAACAACCACCTGAATTGATGTTCCAACATCAATCTCAGTCACACATCTTCACAGAGTTTTTCTAAAGATATCATCTATAGTAAAGCTCTAGCAGGGGAACACATGAGGATCAACCATCAGTAGCTGATCAAGCTTCCAAACACATTCAGCAGCAGGAACATCTCAAGAATCTTCTCCTTAAATCACAGCATCTTGTCTGACTTTGAGATGTTGGATGTCATCAACATTCCACAACCAATCTGCCTCTTCTAATCCTTCAGCCAAACTCATCCCAGACAATTTGGATGATAATCCAAGCACATAGTCACCAACCAACCCCACCGGTTGATTCAACTCCACAGTGCTTAACCCTTGAAAGTTCTCCACTATACCAGAACAAGAGTTCCATGCTCTCATAGACTTGATAAATGTCATCAAGTTTGAGTAAACAACCTCCATCCTGAATCAGAGAAACATCGTCCAGACAGCTTGAGAAAATAAATTCTTAATACAATGATGTCAAGACATATCTTCCAAAACATCAGGTACTCTCCCTCAGAATCTGCCAAGAGCACTTCAGAGAATCATACATTCTCCCCTTTAATAGCAGCACAGACTGTGATTAGATCATATCAAACCTTAAGCACACACATTCAATACTTATCTAGCTTCACAAGATCATTCAGATAATGCTTCCAAATAACAGAAAAATCATGACTTTTTGATCTTTGACCTTCATGTCCAAGAAGTCTGCTAGAGATAATACTTCTTGAATCTTAGGTTCTCCACTCCTGCAGCAAGGACCAGAAATAAACTGACCTCAGGAGTAAATAGCATGTTGATCACACCTTGACCAACTCACACATCTAAGATAAGTTCCAGGACCAGAAACTTCTTAGATATACCACCCAGATGCCTCCTCTTCTAGATCAGGAGTAGGTTCTAAACCCAAGTGATCAAACCACATTAGTTTAGCACCCAGAGCATCTACTATGCCATTCCTTCAGACAACAGAATTCTGCACAATTCTGACGTGATGTTCTAACACAAGATAGGACATCATTCCAAGGAACACATCAAGAGATCAAATACTGGAGATTAGCCTTTTTAGGAATAGAAGCAAAAGTAAATTACTTCTCACTAACTTCAGATCTCTTCCTTACAACTTCACTTATCAATGCCTTTATGAGTGGACTTGAACAAAAATTTTCAAGTATCGTTGACAAAGTAAGTTGAAGCAGTCTTGCATATATTCCATCACCATAGGATATACATTTAGAGAAGAACAACCTTCTTAGTTACACCCTCAGGAGTTTTCAGATAGATACGCAGCGGATCAAAACACAAACTCCTCAAAACCTTCAGGTGTCATATATCAGCCCTTGCATCATAATCCAGGTGACACCACAATACCACAGATTTGAGAATAAATCAAACCTAACATAACCACAACACAACAGCTTTTCAACCAAAACTCCAAGCCTTCAGCACATGCCACTGCCTGTCACGAACAATTCATCCTCCACTTCTAGGGACCATTCTCAAAACTATATGAACTTCTCCAAGTCCAAACAACTATTCAGTAGAAAGCTTCTACCTTGACCATGAACCAGAAAGTATTTTCCCTCGGATCTCATCTAGATACAGAATAGAATGACCTGCTCTGATACTAATTGAAATTCTGGTACATGTGCAGAATTCAGATGTCTTATAACATGTCATTCGACATCTGGTCTGACATGAACACACATGGCAAGGTATATAATAATAAGCACGCTACTGAAAAAATAAAAACAAAACACACAGAATTGTTAACCCAGTTCGGTTTAACACACCTACTCTGGGGGCTACCAAGCCAGGGATGAAGTCCACTATCAGCAGTATCAATTCAAATCTAAACTCCCCGTTTACAGCTTATCACTTAATCAATACCCAATGACCCTTCTACCTAGATCCTCTCTAGATATGAAAAACCCTTCTCACTCCCAATCATCGCAATGATGTCTAGCAGTCAACACTCCGCCACTGCATCAACGACTCTTTACCTAAACAACAATTCAACAAGGAAGACACCCTTCAAAGACACATCTTAGAGTTACTTAAAAGCTTCCTCCAAGAACAATACTCCTCTTACTTAACTGCTTCAAGGATCACACTAAAAAACTGTCCAACTCACATGTCGAGTGGTACAGGAACCAACCCTAATACTAGAACTTTTACATCTTTGGTTCAGTTTTAAAACTAGGTTACAAAGCATCTATATATAACCTATTCCCAACTGGATTTGGGCCTAAAAACACAGCAAATGAGCTGCTACAAGTCAGCAGAAACTTCTGCTACATAATAGGACTTCAATTTATAACTTCCTAAAATATCTCCATATTTAGAAAGTGTATATTTTCCAATAATCTTCTTAATTACAGATTTGAATCTTCAGACCTTTTAATTCAGCGCCACATAGAATTTGCATATTACTCCCTGAATCTTCTGCATCTGTTAAGACATAACAGAATCTTTGATTCACTTCAGTTCTGGCGCGATGTCGAATGGTCCTGCATGGGACATCTTGATACGAGATGTTGTTCCAGATGTTGAAACTACTTCAGCTCAACATGTTCCAATGCACACTAGGACTTCTTGCTCAACCTGTTCTTCTTTAGCAAGATAAAATATCCTATTTAACATATTGCTGTTATTATTTGTTTTACAAAATTAATGCCAACCCTTAAAATTAAAGAACTAACATGATCGTACCTGGATCAGACAGTGATAGTGGCCAACGGCGTCTGGAACGACAGCTCCGGTGTTGGTGAGAGACGGCCCCGGGGGGGGGGGGGGTGTACCTGCAGGGTACCCCGACGCTCAAGTGAGAGAGTGCACAGAATATCAGCAAATACAGAAAGTGAGAATGGTAGGAAGAAAATGTCTAACCTGACCCTCTCAAATGAGAGGGTATTTATAGAGAGCCCCCAGCGCGGGGCCAACGGTTACCTGCAATGGGCTGGATCAACTAGGCCCACTCCAAGTAACTGCTAGGGCTTACGTGTAGTAGTGAAGACCAGCACGTGGTCTTCGCCCTAGAGTAACTGCTCTTAGATTTCCGGAAGTAGGGCAGACCGAGTCTTTCAGAAGTGGGAGGTTACTTGGAACGTGTCCACGCGGGGTAGACCGTCAGGTGCTCCTCGCGGGGAGGAGCCTTCTGCGTCGAGGAGGTACACAGTCCGTAGGAAGGGTAGGGCCTCGCGGGGAGAAGATATAATGTCGAGGAGGCATATCTCAGTGGGTTGCGATGCCCTCTTCTCCTTTTGCCAAGGTTCCCGACGACGACTAAGTGGTCGATGCTGCACTAGCGCCCGACGAATCTGTGGTGCATGCGTGGCTGTCACGTGTCCGCAGAAGGACCTTATTGGGCCTCTCCAGGCAGCATGGGTTGGGCCTGCACGACTGTTGGGCAGCCTCGGCCCAGTCCAGAACAGGAGCCCCCCAAGTCGTTGCTCTGAGGTGTCAGAGTAATGACTTAAGGCTTACTGGTACGTCGGGGACACACCAGGAGAGGGACCGAGGAGGTCCTTCTCGTGGTCGACGTCCATACGGTCGCACATAAGTCGGGCATCGGACAGTTGCGTTTGGTTGTCACGCCGGGGAGACGAGGGGCCTCAGATTTAAAGTGTTGGGAAAAACTGGAACGACACGCGTGGGAAGATGCGCGGCTGCATACGTGCCACGTGTCGCCTGCCATTATTACCTAGGGGGCTAGGGCGGCTGGCTAGGGTAGTGCACTTGAGTGCCCTACGTCCCTCGAGTTCCGCGAGAACCGCTTATAAAAGCCCCCCTCGCTCATTTCCCACTTTTCCGTTTCTTTCTCAACAATCTCGCTCCTTCTCTCTCTACCTTCCACCGTAGCCGTTCGCCGCCATCAACCGCCGTCAGCCGCCGAAACCCTAGACCACCGCTTATAAGGTACTTGCTCTAAAACTGACCTTTCTCTTGCATTTCCCTTTAATTTCAACTAGTGTATAGCATTTCCTTGGTGAACTAATGATGTTCCCACGAGAAATGAGAGGATTCATGGCGAATACGGTGGGAATCTTTAGTTGTTGAGAGAGGGGGTGCTAAGAATTTCACCCGCTCTTGTTGAATATTTCGGGGACTAGGGATGAACATGTCGGGGACCCGTTGAATGTCTCGGGGTCCTCAATAATTGCTTTTTCCATTAGCGTCACGGGAACACGGGGGCGGAATCTTCCGGGGAGGCGATGAGTTCCCCGGTGAACATGTCGATCCTCGGCCGGTTATGTTGGGGAACCGAGAGAGCCTTTCCCCTTCCTCGCCCGTTCGCTTGAACAGCGGTGGAGGGGTGAATTTGATATGACCCATCGAAGTCACCGTTTCCTTCTGCTTTTCAGGTAAATGGACGATTTGGCTGCGAAAGTGGCTGTGGGATCATTCGAAGAAGACGACGACCAACCCGAATCTCCCATGGCTCACATGGCTTTTACGCAGGAGCGCCCGCTCGAGGAGTGGGTGTGCGGGGAAGCACTGGAGATGTCGTCTATCTTCGTCTACAAAGACGTGGACGACACGTTCTGTACCGTCGAGCACCGGCTCATCGGGTCTGACAAATCCTGGAAGGTTTTCCTCCCAGAGGAGCACCATCGGATATGTTCGCCTTACCGGGGAATGCGCATCCCCTTATATGAATTTATGTTCGACAAGGCGGGGTGGAGGCTGCCCTTCACGAACTTACAAGAGGGAATCTTCGCCTGGTTGAAGCTGGCCCCCTCGCAAATTCATCCGAACTCCCTGGCCTTCATCCGGGCCTTCGAGTTCATCTGTAAGTATTTAAAAATCGTTCCGACAGTGTCCCTCTTTTTTCGGATATCCATCTTCAGAGGTCGTCAGCCGGTGGACGACATGGATGGGTGTCCTTCAAGCAGAGCAAAGCTTTGTTCCATACATATTTAGATTCCATCCGGGACTTCAAGTTCCGCTACTATTTCGTGAAGCCGGTCACCCTCGGGGCTGTATACTCGTTGTACCGCAAAGTCACTCGCGACGTCGACGGTCGCTCCGAGGAGGTCCTGGAGCTGAAGTTCCCTCTGTACTGGACGGAGGAACACTTCAAGAAGGGAGTCGACAAATACAAGGTGAAGCATAATCAGCTGGACGTCTATGAGCGGGAAGCTTACGATAAAATCGTCGCTTTCGTTGAATGCTTTAATGAAGCTCAACACGAAACGCTGGACGGCCAGCCTATAACGGGAGCAGACGGGCAGGTGAAGAAACAACGTCGTCTGATCAATACCCGCGTTCTGCTTGAGACCTTCTCCGACGAAGAAGCAATCGAGTTGTTAGGTGGTGAAAACATCCACAATCTAAGCCTTCCTCGCATCTGTATTCCTTGCCTTACTAATGTTTTCTTTCTTTTTGCAGGAAAGATGGCTGGAGCCGAGGAGAGACTCAAGAAATTGAAGGCGAAGAGGGCTCGGGAAGAGCAGGCCCGGGGAGAGGCATCTTGTTCAAAGGGTCAGGATGTTGCTACTTCTGGGGTCATGCCTGAGGGTGTTTCCTCGGCCGCTATGCCCGAAGGTTCTAGTCAGTCTCAGCCTGCTGCCCCTGTGTCGGGGATTTCAGATAGGCGGACACCTCCTGTTGGGAGCCAGTCTCCGGGTACTCAAGGGACGCCGAAACGACAACGGGTTTCGAGCATGGAGGTCGTCGACCTGGGCCACAAAGACAGTCCCCCACCTCCTTCCAGCTTTGATCTCCCACCATGCCATCAAAAGCCTCGCTTCTTCTCCGAAGTCATCTATCCTCGTGTCCCTCCTTTTGAAGTCCAAGCTGTGCTGGGGGCTGCCGCGGAAGCGAGGAGGAAGACGATCTTCGAGGACCTGTCTGCTGTCATGCGGCTTTGCTCGACTGCCATTGTCCTGAATGATGAGACTCGCCCCGCTGCTGAGCTTTCTCAACTGCAAGAAAAGCTCGAGAAATTGGATGCTGAGATGCTCGACCTGCGCAAGGAGTTAAAAGAATGCAGGGACCTGAACAAAGAACAAAGCGAGCAGCAGCAGCGGGCTAAGACCAAGCTGAAGGAAGTCGAGGAAATGGAGAGAGGCTACCTTGCCCGAATCGCCGAGCTGGAGGCGGAGGAGAAGCGGCTCAAGGAGAGGATCGCCGAGTTAGAGGATGCTGTGCGGCCGGCTGAGGGCGAAACCGAGGAGGATAGGCTCTTAACCACTCGAGCAGCGCTGGTGGCTCAACTCAGGAAACTCGAGCAGGATCTCCGGCTAGCCGAGGATGATGCTCTTGAAACTGCGGGCATAGGGTTCCGGAATGCGGTGGTGCAGCTTCGGGTCCTAAACCCCGACCTGGTGATCGATAGGGCAGATGCTGACTTCGAGGTGGTTGCTGGCCGGATAGTGCCGCCCGGGCAAGGAGGAGACGCCAACGAGGGAGGTGGGCCGGACGCCACTGAGACTGCCGCGGAGTAGGGATATAGTTTGCTTGGCCTGCGTGCCATTTTGTTTTTGCCCGGCTTATGGGCTTATTTGATGTACTATTAGCACAATGGTTATTTTTGCCCGGCTTGTGGGCTTGTATCTGTAACATTTCGTACTAAGGGTTTTGCCCGATTTTCATACTTCGTTATGCCTCTTTATTAATTCTGCTTGTGTGTGATATTTTATGCATTACTTATTTTTGTCTAAGTAGTTGAGATCACTGGCGCCTTGGGCGTTTGCTCGACTCTGATGATGCTCGACTGCGAAGAGAGCTTAGCCGAGTGGTCAGGTGTTGTACTCTAACCTTCGACGAGGCTAAGAAAGCGGTTGATGTCTTAGCTTCGTGGCGTGAACTTCCCATCGCGAGCTGGGTGTTCTGCCTATTTGGTACGTCGACGACGGAGCTCGGTTGAGGTCTCCTCGCCGGGCCAAAAAGTCTTACGCACACACTTCGTGGTTTTTGGCTGTCGTGTGTCATATAGAGGTGTCGCACATGTACCGTTGCACGCCCCCGTGTTCGCGACGTTGTATTGTCCCGGGCAGTGTCTAACTGTAGTATTGCTTAAGCTTCTCAGCATTCCATGGTCGAGCAAGTTGTTCACAGTGGAGGTTCTCAAGGTAATAGGCACCCGTCCCCGTCTTCGCGGTGACGCGGTATGGGCCCTCCCAGTTTGCGGCCATCTTTCCTTCGGGTGAATCTTTTTTATTTCTTCGTAGGACAAGATTGCCTACTTGGAAGTCTCGTTTGATAACTTTGTCATTATAACGCAGAGTTATTTTTTATTTTAAAGAGGCTTCTTGGAGGGAAGCGCCGACCCTTATCTCTTCGACAAGGTCGAGTTCCTCTCGCAGGGCTTCGTTGTTTGTTTCTTCATCGAGGGGAGCTTCTGTCCTCCTCGAGGGTTCCCTGATCTCCACGGGGATAACAGCCTCGGTCCCGTAAGTTAGGCGAAACGGGGTCTCACCGGTCGTGGAGTGTGGGGTCGTTCGATACGCCCAGAGGACGTTGTGCAACTCCTCAACCCACCGTTGTTTGGCCTCGCCGAGTCGTCGCTTCAATCCCCGGAGTATCACTCTGTTCGTGGCTTCGGCCTGCCCGTTGGTTTGAGGGTGCTCGACCGACGTGAAGTGCTGTTTTGTGCCCAGTTTGGCGACGAAGTCTTGGAAGTTCATGTCGGTGAACTGTGTCCCGTTGTCCGTGACAATGGCTTGGGGGACCCCGAATCGGGCGAGGATGTTTCTCTTGTAGAAACGAAGTATATTGAAAGCGGTGATTTTGACCAGCGCCTCGGCCTCAATCCATTTCGTGAAGTAATCCACCCCGATGATGAGGTACTTGTTTTGGTACGACCCTATGACGAAAGGTCCGAGGATGTCCATTCCCCACCATGCAAATGGCCACGGGGACGACAATGACTTAAGCTCGTTTGGAGGAGCGAGGTGCATGTCCCCGTGTCTTTGGCAGCGGTCGCATTTCTTAACGTGCTCCTTTGCATCATGTTGCATAGTGGGCCAATAATACCCTGCTCGGAGTGCTTTTCGGGCTAGGGACGTTCCACCGAGGTGCTGGGCGTTGATCCCTTCGTGGATTTCTTGGAGGATCCCAGAAACTTTGCCTTCTTCGACACACCGGAGTAAGGGAATGGAGAACCCTCGACGATATAGCTTTCCTTCGACGACGGTGTATGCACATGCCCGCCTCTTGACTATCCCCGCTTCTTTAGGATCGTCGGGAAGTTTGCCCATCGTCAAGTATTCGTAAACGGGGGTCATCCAATAGTTTGCGTCCCCGATTGCGTTGACCTCTGTGGTCGGTGCAGTTTTGTTTATGCTCGGTTGGGTCAGTATCTCCTGGATAACGGATTTGTTCCCTCCTTTTTTCTTAGTGCTCGCAAGCTTGGAAAGCACGTCTGCGCGAGTGTTGTGCTTACGCGGGATGTGAGCCACTTCTGCGGAGACAAATTTCTTCAACTTTTCTTGCACCAAGGTTAGGTACTCGATGAGACTGTCGTTTTTGGCCTGGAATTCTCCCGCACCTGCGATTCCACGAGCTGGGAGTTTGTAAAGATTTTGACTTCTTTTGCACCGAGGTCTTCCGCAAGTCGATGTCCCGCGAGGAAGGCCTCGTATTCGGCTTGGTTGTTCGATGTCTTGAAAGACAGTTCGAGGGAGACCTCTATCAGGATGCCCTGCTCATTTTCCAGGATAATGCCCGCTCTGCTTCCCTTTGCACTGGAGGCCCCGTCGACATAAATCGAACAGTATAGAATTGAAATTGTATATAGTTCATTTCAGTCACTTTTTAGAGTATGGTTTTGGGGATTCTTGCTCCAACTCCATCAAACTTCAATTTTCAGTAGATTAGCTTAGAAAACAACTATGGAGCTTGCACACGGATGAACCGGGGTGGATTGATCGTCGACCGGCTCTGACAAACTGCGAGATGTTTGGTTCATTTCTCTTTTTCTTTGTGTTTTCTTCATTTGTTGGGTTGTGTATATGTATATGTTCTGAACTCATGTATATTTGTCGCCCATGGCGTTGTATAAAACTTGCTTTACAAATCTCTATTGGTGATTATCTCTGATTTTTGCTTTATGCGCGAGGTTTGGGTTGCGTTAGGCATAACCCTCACGAACTTCGATTAGGGATGATTGTCTGTTAGTTTCTGGACTCTAGAGATAGATTTAGGAGCTAACAATCTTCAATAGGCGTCGAATCTTAATGCCTCCGTGCCTTGAGCTAGCGTGCGAAAGTATCGGCGATGGTAACACGGTTGTTCTCTCAACTTTGCGTTAGACATAACCTGTGTTGTGAGCGATGCTGGGTGATATTGAGGAGTATTCTAGGTGGAGTATAACTGGACGGTAAGTTTAAGTTTGTGAGGAGTTGATTATGTGCATGCCGGAAAAGTTTATCTTGCTGAAGAATGAATTTGTTTTATGTTTTAATGTTTACTTTTCTGTTTTTATGTTTAAAACCATTTAAACCCCAAACTCATAAATGCGAGAGACTGTCGAACGACATTCTTTCCCTCGAACCGATCTCTGTGGACACGACATAAATCTCGGAGGTAATTCTTCCCGAAAATAAATATTTTTGCTTGTTTGCCGCTATTCTGCAACCAACAAAATGGCGCTGTTGCCGGGGATCGGTTTTGATATTGAATCGCATTGCGATAGTTTCTTTGTTTTTGAGTTTTGTAGATATCGTATATTTTGTATATTTTCACTTGTCTATACTTATACTTGTATATTTTTGTTTCTTTTAACGTTTGTTCAAGTGTTTAGTTAGGACGTTTGCTTTTGGTTGCGCGGTGAGGCCTCACCATGGCATGAATGAAGGAAGTTTCTAGCTAAGCACCGTAAAGGCGTCGAGCTTACGACGTAAAACAAGCATGTTTTATAGTTTTTATTTTCGAATGTTTTTGGTTGTGGTTTGCTCACAGATTTTGATTGACTTATTTGAGGATGATTTTGTGATTTTCCAAGTTGGTTCGTTTCAACTTGCGGATGTTTGGTAATGATTTTGTTAAGTTTTGTACACGTCTGAGGTATGTATTTATCGCTTTCAATACTTTAGCATATTCATGATACTTAGGCTTTTTACAAACTTTCATGTCATCCATTCTTTTGTATACTTGTTCTATTGTGAATCACTTTAGTTCCCAACCTTTTTGTGAGGTAGCCTTCTATTGTTCATATATGCACGGAGAACCAACATTCTTGTTCTACTGGATTTTATTATGTTGAATCTGTTGTTTGTGTTGTTTATATGAATGCATGAAAAGGATCAAGGAAATTGTTTCATTTTGAGCACAACCACCTTAGCCAAATAGTCAATTCACCTTGTGAGCGTGTGATCATTCGTAACCCCTTTGAGCTTTTTGACCAATGTTTCTATTTGAACTTAATGCTTGTCTATGAGTATTTAGTTCACTTATGTTTGAATGGATTTTGTTTTTTCTTGGACCTTAACTTTGTATTGTTGTATGGATTTTTTTTCTTGCCTTAGAAAGTAGGGAGTATTCACATGATGGTGCGGTTGAATTCAAGTTAGGAAGAGGATGATTGTGTGTACTCATTGGTTAGATTCTATGGGGATTGAAAAAGAAAAGAAAAAAGAGAAAAATTTGTGAAAGAGAAAAAGAAAGAAAAAAGAAGAAAAAGAAAAATCCTTGAAAAAGGAAACAAAAAGAGTTTCAATAATTGTGCTAAATAAGTAGTGTGTGTTGTGTAGCACTTGGGATTGTGGAAGAAGTTGGTTGAAATTGTGTGTGTGAATCTTTGTGAGTTTTCACTCCCTTAGGTTTAGGCAAGTTTTTATTTCAATTACCTTTAGAAATTGCCCCTTGTTTGTTTACCCGACCACGTTACAACCTTGAAGGTCCTTGTGATTCTTGCCTTTGTATGTTCAATATGAATTTGTGGATGTATGCATAATTTAGTCTTTTCTTTGCATGAGTGTTGTGTGAGTGTAAAGTACCTTATTGTGTGTTTTTCATCTACCGATGATTGTTTTTACTAGGTGTGATTCACTTTGGAACTTGTGTTGTTTTAGAATTTTTGGCATGATTTTTGTATTTTGCATTTGTTTCGTGACTATGTTATCGTTGTAGTTTAGTGGTAAGTATTTACTTTGTGTGTACCGTTTTCATTTGAACCATACATTTGTTTTCCGTTTTTCAAAACCTGTTGATTCGTCTTTCTTTGGATATTGCTTGTGCATTTTCAAGTTTGTTTTATTCTTGTTTGTGGACAAACAATTAGGTAAGTTAGGGAGAGTTTGATAAGTGCAAATTGTAACTATTTTTGTATATATGTTTTGTTGCACTTATCGATACTTTTTGTTAAATATCGGTCGAATAAACCCCACTTTGTGTATAAATACGTTATTTAGGATATATTTGTGTTTTTGATTCATTTATGTAAAGATTAATGGTTTTCCATTCATTTTGTAGGTGATAAAACATTGTTGGAGCAATGTGCAAATAAAGGCTCCAAGATGTGTCATTAGAGGCAATAAAAGGGAGCTGAAGTAGTGCAGAGTTCAGCTTGTTCGCTTTGCGAAGGAGCCAGTGAACATTCGCTTTGCAAATGGCTAGCGAGTTCCCCAGCGAATGGTCCCAGAATGAGGCAGAGCCAAAAGGAACCAAAGTTTTCTTTGCAAACTGAGCAGCAAGCATTCGCTTTGCGAATGATTCGTTCGCACTGCGAACTCACGAAGAAAAGCTGAGGCGGTTTGGCAATCAGAGGCACTTTAAGTGCCATTTTTTTGAGCCATTCGCTTTGCGAATGAAGTGTTCATTGTGCGAACATTACAAAATTGAAATTGTATATAGTTCATTTCAGTCACTTTTTAGAGTATGGTTTTGGGGATTCTGCCCATGGAGCTTGCACACGGATGAACCGGGGTGGATTGATCATCAACCGGCTCTGACAAACCGCGAGATGTTTGGTTCATTTCTCTTTTTCTTTGTGTTTTCTTCATTTGTTGGGTTGTGTATATGTATATGTTCTGAACTCATGTATATTTGTCGCCCATGGCGTTGTATAAAACTTGCTTTACAAATCTCTATTGGTGATTGTCTTTGATTTTTGCTTTATGCATGGGGTTTGGGTTGCGTTAGACATAACCCTCACGAACTTCGATTAGGGATGATTGTCTGTTAGTTTCTGGACTCTAGAGATAGATTTAGGAGCTAACAATCTTCAATAGGCGTCGAATCTTAATGCCTCTGTGCCTTGAGCTAGCGTGCGAAAGTATCGGCGATGGTAACACGGTTGTTCTCTCAACTTTGCGTTAGACATAACCTGTGTTGTGAGCGATGCTGGGTGATATTGAGGAGTATTGTAGGTGGAGTATAACTGGTTGGTAAGTTTAAGTTTGTGAGGAGTCAATTATGTGCATGCCAGAAAAGTTTGTCTTGCTGAAGAATGAATTTGTTTTATGTTTTAATCTTTACTTTTCTGTTTTTATGTTTAAAACCATTTAAACCCAAACTCATAAACGCGAGAGACTGTCGAACGACATTCTTTCCCTCGAACCGATCTCTGTGGACACGACATAAATCCCGGAGGGAATTCTTTCCGAAAATAAATATTTTTGCTGCTTGCCCTATTCTGCATTCAACATACAATTCCATCAAAGAAAAACTTAGTCAAAGAAAGAATTTTTTTAGAATAACTAGCTTATTAAAAAAAATTCCAAAATATCATTCATTTCAAACAAAATACCAAAATGGCCATGTTTTGACTACAAGAAGCATGGTGGCGCCATATGAGATGGCGCCTCAGTCAAAATGCACATGTTATCCCATATGACGCCTCAGTCAAAATTCTTATGCCCTAATTTTTTTCGTGCCAGAAGGGAGGCAGTTCATGTTCCTTTTTTTTTAATTTTATTTTAATTTGGAAATTGATTAAATTAATGGTGCTACAGTGTTTCATGTGTCTATAAATGAGACGGCACCTTCATTTGTTACTCCACAACACTTCTCACTATTACCCTATTCTCTCCCCTTCCCAACACTTCTCACCATTACCCTAATCTCTCCCCTTCCCACACTATGTCTAAGTGGTTAAATCGCCATCCATTGTCGTCATCATCAGCACCAGAGGAACTGTTTCCAACATTTCCACTGATGAAAAGAAATGCCCTAGTTGTATTCTCAACAACAAAGCCTCCGATGAAGATGATACTCTGGAACACGTAGACATTGGAACATTTGCATAGGGAACTTTATCATTGGCTAGAAGGAGAATTTGAGGCAGGTGAAAAGATCAGGAAGATTGAGAAGCTGGTTGAGCAGTCTAGTCCAAACGGAGTTACCCAAACTTGGAGAAAAGTGGAAAATGATGTTGGTGTCCTCATGATGATGTTAACACCAAAGAAAATTAGCTTGATGGTTGTAATATCCTAGATAAGCTGATTCGTTGAGTTGTTTTGTTTGGGTATGTTATTGTTATTTTATGATTTGGTATTAGGTTATGTCGTTGTTATTTGTTGATGTTTAACTATTAAGTTATGCTCTATTATGTTATGTCGTTATAATCACTTAAGTATGCTATCAATGAAATAAAATTTGTTGTTGTTATAAATAGACAAGTTTACAGTTGAAACTATGATGTTGTGCTAGAGCCCAAATTGGGACACTTGGTACGATTGTGTCCCGACTGGCGGTACAAACCACATAACTTCACCATTTTGTCTGCTGTATCCATCTCCGTTCAAATACGGATGCTGTTAGGGCGACCTTTTTTATTTCTTTGCATCAAATCATTATGCCACACAATTTTGCCTTCGTATGGAGGCCAATAGTCCTCCTTTCCTACCACTTGAAAGCTAGTGTCGTAGACATTGCATAGAGTAATGACTTGGTGAAGAACAGAGAGATAGTTGGTTGGGTCAGCCGGGCCTTGGAACATGCTACTATAACATGGGAGTAAGGCATACGAAATGCCTGAAACTTTCCATAATCACACCAACTCCTATCCAATTCCACTCGGTAACATCCCCTTGGCCTCCCTTCATTGTGATCAATAGACTCTGCAACACTGAAATGACCTTTAGTACGGTCAAAGACCGTGAACACATGTGTGTTGGCATTGGCAGCTTCGTCCTTCATGAATGTCATTGAACTATTACTAAACAGCTTCTCAGATTGTAAAACCGAACCCCACTTTGTACGTCTGGTAATCGGTAGGTTTCAGATGCCCTTGAATACAGAGTTCATAGATTCAACGAGGTTTGTTGTCATGTGCCCCAATCGCTGGCCATTGTCGTATGCCCTTGTCCATTTCTCCCGTTGAATATTATCAATCCATCTCAATGCATCTGCGTTTGTCAGTCTGATCTCGTCACAATAGTGTCTGAAGGTAGGCTCTGTTAGTGCATAGCCCGCGTTAGTAACCTTCTTCTTTAGCGCTTTGTCCTTGAACTCCCGCATGAAATTTTGACCGATGTGTTTAATGCAATACACATGGCTTGATGGAGGATCCTGCCAACCGTTATCAAGATTGTTGTAAGCACTCTCGATTGCGGGGTGTCCATCGGATATCAAACATAAGTTAGGTTAGGGAGCAACGTATTGTCGGAGATTTTTTAGGAAAATACTCCAACCTCCAGCAGTCTCCCCTTCAACTAGAGCGAAGGCGATAGGGAAAATATTGTTGTTGCCATCCTGTGCCACGGCCATTAGTAGCGTGCCCTTATATTTTTAGTACAACCATGTTCCATCAATTTGAATTATAGGTTTATAGTACGCAAATCCTTTGATGCATGGTTCAAACGCCCAGAAGAGTCAATGGAAAATGTCATTCACCACAGTGGAGATGCATCAAAGCGATCGGGTAAAACTGTAGTTTGGAATGCATCAGGATATTCCGGTCGCTCCAACATATTTGGGAGAGTGACATCTACGTAGATTGGATACACATTGGGTTGTGGGTCACTGGACGAACTTTGCAACAGAGATGTGTCAACATTCGGAGAATCGACACCAGCACATCTTATCCGACCCTGTTGTGGAGGATGTTATACCAACTCAACAATATATGATTTGGTTTAGGTCTGTTACAACACCCCAACAATCCCTCTATCAGCCGACGTATCTAATTGATCCGCGCCAACGTGCCTCTTCCTCACAGCCACATGCCTAGCCACATGCCCAACATCATACACCTTATTATACCCAACAACCAGGTATACCAACCGAATCAATCTTCCAAAGCCGCAACCCTATCATGCCACCATCTCAGTCACAACAAGAAGAGCCTTACCCCTACCTCCAACCCCACTAATGCCTATAGCTGTGACAACTCTTTCGAACCCACCCCAACCCACCATAACCCCCCGCAAATGAACACACAATCGTCCTACAACCAACAAACACAATCATCATACAACCAACAAACCCACCCACTATTTGATTACCAAACCCCACATCAACCACTGGATTGGTATCAACACCCTTTAATGCAATATTTCAGCCAACCATACCATCTACAACCAACCCAACCCCCCTTACAAACTATGAAAACATGGGCATGCAACTGGATTACGGAAACGCCGTTGGCGGCAACCCCCCGGCTATTGGGGACAGATGCTTCAAAATTTGTCTGATACGCCGGGACCATCTCAACAGATGCCTCTTGTGCAGGTAAACACGCAAAGGCCAGAGACACCACAACAAAATCGTGGTAGACCTAGACGTCGCGCAAGAGCCCCGACATGTGGAACCGGTGGACATTTAGATAGGCACGACCATTAAATTTTTGTTTACCATCAATTGTACTAATTTTTATTCTGAACATGGTTATATATTTTTGGCTACCCTTATTTTTTTTCATTAAATTTTTCAATTTCCAAATTAAAATAAAAATTAAAAAAACAAAGTAAATGAACTGAGGCGCCATACCATATGGCGCCTCCCCTGTAAAACAAATTAAAAATTAGGGCATTGGATTTACAATTAAGGCGCCATATAGTTTGGCTTTTAGGGTTTTTCAAACCACGCCATTTTTGTAATTTTTTTGAAATGTTAATTTTTTTGGTATTTTTTTTAATAAATAAGTTATTTTAAAAATAAATTCTCAAAGAAACCCCGACTAATAAGTTTATTTTATAAAAAATCAAGTACTATAATTCATACCAAAATTCAAGGATTCAACAAGTTGACCAATAAATTATATAATAAGTATTAAAAATGAAGTTGGAATATATTAGTAAATATTTGTTTTTGTTTTTATATAATAATATTATTATGTGATGACGTATGTTTATTTAAGTATATTATTTATTTTTCAATTAAGAGTCTTTGAAGTGTTTGTTTTGGTTTTTTTAAAAGATTTTTATTGTGTAATATAATTGTGTAAAAAAATTTACAAAAGAAACTTTTCATAAAATCTTCAAATAAAAATTTGGTTTGAATAGTTATTTTTTAAAATGTTATTTTAGATATTTCATCATTTTATTGAATTTTTTTTAATATTAAAATTTTTGAAACATCATTTAATTTTGAAGCTATTTCAAATAATTTTTCATAAAAACTATTTTTGAGATACAAGTTTTTAAAAAAATTATAAGGGTTAATTATATGAAACCCCCCTGCCATTAGGGCGATATTTGATATTGCCCCCCTGAAGTTTTTTTTTTTGAACCACCCCTTATAAAACCAAAAACCATCTTTTACCACACCCTTTTACTGGTGTTGGTGACTGGACTGTTGACTGGGCAAGGATTGAATATCAATTTCCACTTTCTCTCTCTTTTAAACAACCTCTCTCTCATAAATGCAGATACAGTTATGAAGTACAGAATTAGCAAATTCATCAGTTGGGAATAGTTGCAATATTGCTCTACCTTAGTTCAATCAAGCCTCACAAATTGTAAAAACAAAGATAATTATTTAAGGTGATTGTACTACGGAAAGATTTAACGAAAATATCAGTCAGCAAGCAAACCAACTGATCAAAAATTCAGACCAAACATGATACTTACAGAAAAAGAATGATATTCAAAATAATGACTTCCAAAAAAAAAACCTCCTCAACAGATCCATCAATCATTTCCTTTACAGATTACATATCCAAATTCATCATCCAACCTTTCCATGGATTGAAATAATAAAACTGTTGGTCAATCCATGTCGGTCACACCCTTCCAAGATCCTAAACATAATGAAACCAATATTCATAGCAATATATAGACAGAAAGACACTCTTAATCCCTAAGAGTTAAGTAGAAGCCGGATGAGAAGGAGGAGGAGGAGATGGGGTTGTCAATGCCAGTAGATTCTTCTCCAACTCTTTCACAGAATCATGCCTCTCTTGAATCTCATTGATGGTGTCAATAATTTGCCCACTCCCTTGTTCTTGAATGGCTTTCTGAAGAGAGGTCTCACTCTCACCTGCATCAAAGTGAAACTCACATCAAATTTGATTGCAAACCTAACTAAAATTTAAAATCGCTACAAACATATGCCTCACACTAGCAAACTCACACTAAGGAGAATCGCTAGACACATCGTTTCCATAAGTGATATTGTCTTACCACGAAAGTGCTGAAGAGATAACTTCACGGAGACGGTTAAAAGTCTCCATAGAATCCCTAAGCTTCTTCTTCAACCCGTTGACCACAGAACTTCTCGTCCTGTCCGAAGACGAACCCGGTCCACACCCCGACAAATTCCGGTTCGTAGCATTAGATCGTTCCAGAGCCTCCAATTTCAGCTTCACCATCTTCGCTTTCTTCAAAGCCACAGAAACATCGTCGTCCATACGAGAACGCAACTCCTTCACTCCCTTAGCATCGTGAACCGTTTTGCTCTGTTCGTGACTCTTGTTTAGTTTTTGTGAAATTCCTTCGAGCTCTTTTAGATCTTCTTTTACGCCTTCTACATCGTCGAAAAATTTGTCGAGGTTTACTCTAGCTCCTGTTCCCGGACTTCCGCCGTCTACCATCTCGATGACGTGGTGGCGATCCGGCGTGGCTTCTTCGCTTGTGTTGAAGATGAATCTGGAATCGGTGATTCTCATTGAACAATTAATGGAAACGATGAAACGGCGAAGGGCGAGGTTTGAGTGTGGAACGGAGAGAACAATTCATGGTGTGATCTGGAGAATGTGGCAGCGGAAGTGGTGGGGGAGAAAGTGAGGGATGGAGAGGATAATGAGGAAGAGAGAGAGAAAGTGGAAATTATATTCTATCCTTGTCAGTCATCACTTTGAATACCCTAATTGGACAGTCAACAGGCCCAGTCAGCAACACCAGTAAAAGGGTGTGGTAAAAGATGGTTTTTGGTTTTATAAGGGGTGATTAAAAAAAAAACTTCAAGGGGGCAATATCAAATATCGCCCTAATGGCAGGGGGGTTTCATATAATTAACCCAAATTATAATTTCGACTATGTTTTGATCTTCAATAATGTATATTTATGTTATAGAATGTTAAAGTTAATCTTTCAATTTAGAAAAAACAAATGTAAAAAAATTTATAATATTTAAAAAAATAATTTTATAAAATCCACTTTTGAAAATTAAAAAAAAAAATCCATTTTTGAAAAGATAAAACAAACATGCCCTTTATTGATAGTGAGAAATAAAAAAATAACGGTAGTTAGATTTTTATTTTAATAACTAATTAAATATTTTATTAATTAAAATAAGTTCAGTATTATGACACATTTTACAATAATAAAAATCTTAACTGCTAGGGTGATTGGAAATGTAGAATGGTTCCAAAAGTATTAAAATGCTATTGTGGTAGTTTTGGCTCCTAACATATTTGACCATGCTCCATTAAAAGTGGGGATGTCTCAACATTATTCCTCAATTGCATAATACATGATTCATTTTTCTTGCAGGTGATATCCAAGGGAGTGCTATGTATAGGCTTTGGACCAAGCTTAAAAGGCTTTCATCCTATCCTGATTCCTCTTAACGGAAAATTCAGTGATATCCAAGGTTAGATTCAGCAAGCTAGGCAAAACCTCTTGAGGGCTCAAGATCATCTCCAACATCATTTATTTGATACACACAGGCCATATATTAGGTCAAGCAATGTACTGACCAAGTTATTCATCTTAATCAGCTTGAAGAAAATATCTTGATGCAAAAATCTAAAACCATTTGGCTTAAATTAGGAGATAGAAATAACTCCTATTTTCATGCTTCTGTTAAAGTGAAGAATAAGCATCAGGGGATCTATGCTATGGCATCTTTGAAAGGAGAGCTGCTATGTAACCAAGTGGACATTGAAAAGGAAATCATAGAGTTCTACACTAGCCTGGTGGGAACTAATGCTACCGAGTTGAAGAGTATTGATGTCACAGCTATGAGAAGTGGTAAAAATCTATCTATTGATCTTGCTCCCCAACTCATTAGGCCTATTGAGGAAAAGGAAATTTGGTCTGCTTTGTCTAGTATTGGGAATTCTAAGGCACCAGGGATGGATGGTTTCAACTCCCTTTTCTTCAAATCAACCTGGCCAATTGTCAAGAATGATGTTATTGATGCAATATTAGAATTCTTTAACACCCACAATATGTTCAAAGCCTTTAATTGATCCTTTGTTACTTTGATTCCTAAGTCTCATGAAGCTACCACCAATAAAGACTTGAGACCCATCTCCTGCTGCAATATTATTTACAAGATGATATCAAAAGTTCTCAAAACCAGATTAGGAGGGGTTATTAGCTCTATCATAGATGATAACCAATACGCGTTTATTCGTGGTAGAGCTATTCATGATAATATCATGATGGCTCAAGAGTTGGTCAGAGGCTACAATAGAAGGAATGTTTCCCCTAGATGTATGGTTCAAATAGACATACAAAAGGCGTATGATACAGTTGAGTGGAAGTCCCTTAATCACACTATGGTGGAATTTGGTTTCCCTCAAAGATTTATCAGCTGGATTTTGGCTTGTGTGACAATTGTGTCCTATAGGTTTAAGACAAGGGGACCCATCTCTCCCTTCTCTTTGTTCTCATTATGGAATACCTCCATAGAATGCTGCAAGGTTTGGTCAAGAATCCGAATTTTAACTTCCATCCTAAATGCGGCCGTTTGAAAATTATTAAATTGTGTTTTGCTGATGATATTCTGTTGTTTGTGAGAGGTGACCATGAATCTATGAGGTTGATCATGGATAAAGTGAGTGAATTCTCTGCAGCCACTAGTTTGACCATTAGCATACCCAAGAGTAAAATCTACTTTGGAGGGGTTGATGAGGAGTCTAAGGACATTATCCAACAAACAACCGGTTTTGCTGTAGGAACCTTTCCCGTTATGTACCTATAAGTTCCCTTGGCTAGCAAAAAAGTAACTATAAATGATTGTCAACCATTGATCGATAGGATGCTGGTTCGGCTTAAGCATCGAAGTACCATACTTTTGTCATGTGCTGGCAGACTGCAGCTTGTGAAAAGCATCATCTTTTCGATTGCTAACTATTGGATGCAAATATTTCTATTGCCTAAAAAGATCATCTCCCACATTGATAGTATGTGCAGGAATTTCTTGTGGTCTGGTAAGGACTGTCCTACCAGTAAAGCTCCCGAGTCGTGGGATCACATTAGTGATCCAATTTCTGTAGGTGGCCTGAATCTGATTTATCTTAGAGAGTGGAACAACACAATCATTGGGAAGCTTCTTTAGAATGCTTTTGCTAAGAAGAACATGTTGTGGATTAACTAGATTCACATGTATTATTTGAAAAAAGAGGATGTTGCAACATATATTTCTAAAGTGCAGGATTATTAAGTTATGTTGAAACACAAAGATGTCATCATGAATTCTGCGGTTTGGAGTGCTTTTCAAGCGTCTGGTAGATATGAGACCAAAAAAGTATACCATCTGTTTAGAGGAACCAAGCCAAAAGTGAGTTGGAGGAATTTTTTCTACGGTAACCTTGCAAGGCCAAGAGCAGCCATAAATCAATATATCATAGATTCATTTATCCAAGCTCATAGTTTTGATTCCAAAGATTTTCAAATTGCATACATTTCTGGGCTTACCTTACACTGAATTAGACTATTTGATATATTTTAATATTTAGAAAAAAAATTAAACTTTCTAGTATATAAGTAGTCATGGCTTACGATTATTTATGCTTAATTAGATTTTATTAAAAGAAGTTAGACTATTTGATATATTTTTATATTTTTGAAATACAAAAATAAACTTTCTAGTATAAAAAGTAGTCATGGTCAATGATTATTTATGTTTAATTTGATTTTATTAAAAGAAGTTAGAAGATGACATAGGTTCCATATGAAATAAAATATAATAGCTTATGCTCCCTCTAAACTAAAAAATGATTAAATTTTTTTAAAGTACTTTTAAAAGTCAAGCGTATTTGGTTCATATAAAATACTTTAGCTTATAATTCTCTTTTGCTTAAATTTAATTTTTTAATATAATATTGTTCGAAATAGAGTTCAACAATGTCTATGAATGTAGACAATTCAGACATTTTTACTGTAAATAGTAAAAATATATAAATAAATAAATCAAAGATAAAGGCCTAACCGGGTTTCAATATTCTAAATTATTATGATTTAACCAACTAAGAATTACATGTTTCAATATTGTTAAGTTTGAGGGAAAATGTTTTTTCTACTAGTAATGCTTTACACGAGCATACATCAAAAGCTGAGGAAAATGCAGAAAACACATTTGAAAGGTGGAACCTTACAATGTTATTATTATAACTTATTTATTAATAATGGTTACAATTTAAGGACAACAATTACAATGACACGAGAAGTCGTCATGACATTCTCCAATTGCAGACAAGGTTGTCAAATTCGCAAGTCTACTCAAACTCGTAAAGAGTCTATAGACTCGACTCACAAACTCGACTCGCAAATTCGTACGAATCTATGAAAAATTAAAACAACTTTCTAAAATCTATATGTGACACATACATAAAACACACATATATTTTTAAACTTGTAAATGTCTCATATATGATACAAATATATATATAATAGAACACTAGTTAACAACAAAATTTACATTTCATACTCCATAATAAATTTCTTAACAAAAAAACTTAATAATAAAACAAATAAAATAGCAAAGTATGTAGTTAAAGACTTAAAGTACAAATTATTCTTAATTGGCTACTACATAAAGCAAAAAAAAAAAAAAATCATAAAACAAATATGCTAATAGTTTTAAACTTCCAAAATTCTAGTGAAATCATCACCATCATCGTCATCGATATCTTGAGTATCATCATCAAAATATGCTCCAGATGAAACATCTTCATCATTAACCAATGTTGGATTGCTTGATGTTTCGCTTCCACCTAATTCAACACCACCACCACTACCACCACTTTGCACAACATAAGTAACAACAACATCAACTTCCACATCATTGTCAACAATAATATCATCTTTCTCAATGTTAACTTTGGTTTGCACATTTTCTTCATTACGATCTTCAGTTATCCATTCATCATCTTTCCGCAAGAGAATATACTAGGGAAACACCAAGAGACAAAATAAACACACATCGCTGTTGAAAGAATGAAGAAACTTTGCAGAAACAAGAGAATAGGAGAGAGACTTACTAATTCCCATTCAAGCAAAAAAGTTTTTTTTTAATAAAATAAAATATTTTGGAGGAGTTTAGGCCTTTTTGGGTTTAAAAAAAAAAACAAAATTCAAAAAAACTTATAGATTCGTAAACTCAACATAGACTCGCGAAGTCTATACGAGTTTGTGTGAGTCTACCCGAGTTTATAAAAAAAAATTCCATGTGCGAGTCTACTCGTTTTTGCTTCATAGACTCGTAAACTCGTACGATTTTACAAGTCTACCCACGAGTTTGACAACTATGGTTGCATGTATATTTTGCATTCCACCTTGCAAAATACTTTGCAGATTAAAACCTCCCATTTACGGCAAAAATGAGGCCTGTAGCGAAGGCAATCTTTTGCCTCTGTCATCACCATCTGATTTCCTGCATTAAATAGTACAATTCAATCAAACAAAAATTTAGTTATCAAAAACTAATAAATTTATTTGATAAAAAATCAAGTACCATAATTCATACCAAAATTCATGGAGACAACAAGGAAAAGAATGGAAAAACAAATGAGGGTTTTCATGTTTTTGATTTTGAGAAAATTGTTTAACTTTCAAAGATGAAAATGTACTTAGAAGTACGTGTATATATATTAGGATCCATGATATATTAGGTATCAAAGTTTCCGTAGATACCAATCTTGTCCTTCAATTTTTTAATCTAAAGGTTTATTTCTATTTATATAACTTTTAAGGGTTTAATGGTAGTGCACTGACAGTATAAACATCTAATAAAAACATAATGTTTTGCCATGTCATATAAATTTTTTAAAAATTACAGTTTGACTTAGCGGGATTCATAGTCGTGATTGGTTGACAGTGTAAAATTTTTTTACACCATCAGTGCATCACCTATTTTCTCAACTTTTAATTTGTTATTTTTCATCATTATATTTTCTTTTCTTTTCTTAAATTGAATATAATTTATTTCCTAAAATCAGATTTTTTTAGGAAAATTTTATCTCTCTTTTTCTATAAAGTCTATGATTCTATCACCTATTTTTTCCCTATTACAATCATTCCCAAAACAAATATCATTTCTAAGATGCCATAACTCATAAAGAGTTTCAGCAAGGGCACACTTCAAAATCCTGCATTTAGGACTCTTCGACTTACTCATCATGTTAATCCACCCTATCTCCTCAGACCAGGGCCCAAGAGAATGTACAATTTGGAGCCAATCTAGAATATACTTCCACACTTTTTTCATGGTCCTGCAAGTGAAAAAAAGATGGTTGAGAGATTCTTTATCTTTACAAAAGCAGCAGCTTTCCTCATTAATCAGACCAAATCTCCACAATCTATCCTTTGTAGCCAATCTCTGATGACAAGCCAACCATAAGATGAACTTTGCTCTAGGCCTGGCTGGGTTGTGATGGAATAGTTTTCTCCACTCTATGGTGATATTTCTGTCATTCAATGCAGAATACAGTTGCCTCGAGGAGAATTTATCATCATTAACACATTGGTACCAAATATTCAAACCACTCACAATAGGCCTCATCTTTAAGATAGCCTTCATAATTCAAGTTGAACTGTTCTTGATGCTCATTGTCATTACATCCGGGTCCTTAATGTAATAGGAGTGAATCCACTTTATCCATAGGCAATCAGACTTCCTGTTGATATTCCAAAGCAGCTTGGCTAGACAAGTTTGGTTCCAATGAGTAAGGTCTATGATGTTCAGACCCCCTTGCTTCTTGGGAGCACAAGTCTTTTTCTAGGAAATTGGAGCCTTCTTAGAGACTTTATCAGTACCTGTCCATAAGAAGGATCTGCACAGAGAATCAATCTTTTTCAAGACAGCTTTTGGCAAGGGCAAGCATTGGAGCCAGAAATTAGAGAGAGCAAACAGAACACTATTTATCAATTGAGTTCTGCCAGCCATAGAAAGGAGTTTGGAGCTCAAATGGTGGATTTTGCAGTATATTCTATCAATGAGGGGTAGGTAATGGCAGATGTTTAACTTCTTACTAGTCAGAGGGATGCCAAGATACCTAAAAGGTAGCTGGCCATCAGATATCTTAGTAAGACCCTGAATTTTGGATCTAACATCCTCCTCCACATTACCATAGTATGCCTAGCACTTAGCAGGATTTATCTTAAGACCTGTAGCTTGAGAAAAGGAATAAAAAATCTCCATTAGCATCTCCACAGACCTGAAATCACCTCTAGCAAATAATAACAAGTCATCAGCAAAGCTCAAGTTGATAATTCCCATCTTCTCACATTTAGTATGAAAGTTGAAGTCAGGCTTTCCTTTAAGTTTCTGCATCAGCCTATGCAAGTACTCCATAACTATTACAAAAAGCACGGGGGATATGGGATCCCCTTGCCTTAGCCCCCTCTTAGCTTCCACTACTTCAGTAATGTTGTCATTCACCTGAAACCCATAAGTCTCAGTTGTAATAGTCAACATTACCCATCTAATAAATTGATGGGGAAAACTAAGTTCCTTCAAAATAGCTTCAAGAGCAGACCATTCAACAGAGTCATAAGCCTTTTGCAAGTCCATCTGTAGCATACACTTAGATGCCCCTTGCTTAGTGTTATACCCTCTGATTAACTCAAAAGCAAGCAGAATATGGTCATGAATTTTATTCCCTGGAACAAAAGCAGCTTGACTGCTATGTATGATGCTATTCAAAACCAGACCTAGCCTTTTGGCCATAATTCTATATATCACTTTATAGAGAACAGTGCAACAGGAGATAGGTCTAAAATCCTTAACCATATTAGCTCCACTAGTCTTAGGAATCAAGGTAATCAAAGTACAGTTGATGGCTTTGTAAAGTCTCTCCTTACCAAAGAAGTCCTTAATGGCTCTAGTAAAGTCCTGCTTGATCCAATCCCAAGAGGTTTTGAAAATTTTAGCACTAAACCCATCAATGCCAGGGGCAGATAGGTCCTTTATACCCTTCATACTCTTGAAAAATCTCCTCATCAGTTATAGGGCTAGTCAGAAACTCACATTGCTCCCTTCCCAACTGAGGCCCCTCCCTCATAGCCCTAGTGTATATGCTAGCCAGCTTATTCTGAGTTTTACCAATAAGGTTGCCATAGAATCTCAGAATCTCAGCCTCAATCTCCTCTTGACTTTGAGTAACATTCCCATTCTCATCTTTCAAATTGTTCAAATGGTTCTGATTTTGTCTAGTCTTCAAGGCAGCATATATGGAAGTGTCTGTTGTTACCATCACCAAGTTTAATCCACTCAATCTTGGCTTTTTGTTGCATTATACTCTCCTCCAAACTGCTCAGCCTCAGAACCTCCTTAGTATAATTGCTAACATTATCAATGCACTGAGGGTTCATTTTATTCTTCACCAAGTCCTCTTGAGCCTTGCCTAGCATATCTCTAGCTTCCTTAAGCTGCAGGCTGATGCCCTTAAGAGACCTGCTCAATCTTCTAATTTCAGGATGAAGTCTCTGCAATTTCTTCCACATGACAAACACTGGTTGTCCCACCATTGGTTGCACCCAGCTTCTTCTCACAGTTTCAGAGTAATCATCCTTGAGAGTGACTGCATTTTGGAACTTGAAGGGAGTTCTATGAGGTCTAGAAACAGTGGATCCTTGCAGGCAGAGAAGGGCATGGTCAGAGACACCTTGGTTCATGATGATGAGTTTAGTATCAATGTTTTGCTGCTGCCATTCAACATTACCTAACACCCTGTCAATCCTAGAGCATATCATGTTATCTCTTTGATTATTACACCAGGTATAATGATCACCATGGCTATCCTTTTCAAACAACCCAGCTTGTGTCATCGTGTCATTCAAGTCTTTAAATTCTTTTTCAACAACCATGTTACCTCCAACTCTGTCTTGCAAGAACATTGTTGAAGTCTCCCATGAGGCACCAAGGGCCAGTGATATTATTCTATAGTTTACCAATATCCCCCCACAATGCTTTCCTCTGCTCCAGAGTATTATAAGCATTGATAGCAGTTAACCATAAGGTTGCATTCTCCTTAAGATAAGTAACCTTGCAGTGTATAAATTGAGCATCTATAGTGTTAATTTCTATTTTGACTTTATTCTCATCCCATAACAGCCATTATTAATAATAATAATAATAATAATAATAATAATCTATTTTATTTTAAATTTTATTGAACGAAATATAATATTATACCATATTTTTATTTATATATAGTATAAATATGTTAGTAAAGTTATATATAAATTAACACTATACCCAATAATTTCTTTTAAGAAATTTTAATTTAAGTTTTTTTTTTTAATATTGTTCGATACAAATAAGTTAAAATATTATTAAGTTAAATAATATTTTTTATTATCGTATAAGTATCTCAACAATTTGTATAAATACTTTTAAAAACTATATATAAATTGAGAAAAGGGATGGTGCACTGACAGTGTAAATTATTTTTACACTGTCAACCAATGACAACCATGTATCCCGCCAAGTCATCCTGTAAATTTTAAATTACTTATATGATTTTGCACTTTAAAATATTTTGATTTGATGTATGTGTACTACTTTTTTACACTGACAGTGCACTACTATTAAACTCATATAAATTTTGAATTAGTTTTAAAAAATATTTTATCATTATTAAGATGTTTATTATTATTATTACTATTTATATTATTATTGTTATTATTATTATTATTATTATTATTATTATTATTATTATTATTATTATTATTATTATTTTTATTATTATTATTATTATTATTATTATTATTATTATTATTATTATTAAAGTCAATAGTTCAGCAAAAGGGTAATTTATTTTCACAAATTTTTTAAAAAGAATTGTTTGATACTAATTTTAGTTAAAATATAGCATCTTAATATTATAAATATTATGATTAAATAGAAAGCATTTCTATTCATAATACGAATTACAATAATTAAAAAAACATAATTTTAATATTTATTATTTTTAATCATTATAATTTCTTTCATTTTTTTTTTGAATAAAAATAGATTTTTTTTCCTAACATGATTTTTTTTTTTAAATATCTCTCACTCTCTCCCTCTTATTTATTTTTTATTTTTTAAATATTAAGAACTTTCAATTTATATAATTTTTACTCGTTTTATAATTATAAATTTATTTTTTTAAAAATTATTATAATTTTAATTTTAATGAGAAATTCTTACTACTTAATCATGTTATGTATGAACTTATAAAATTTCATAAAAATACATAACAATGCACTCATAATAATAATAATAATTATTATTATTATAATCTATTTTATTTTAAATTATTTTGAATAAAATTTAATATTATACCATATTTTTATTTATATTTTGTATAAATATCTTGGTAAAATTATATATAAATTAACACTATACCCAATAATTTCTTTTTAGAAATTTTAATTTAAGTTTTTTTTTTAATATTGTTCGATTCAAATAAGTTAAAATATTATTAAGTTAAATAATATTTTTTATTATCGTATAAGTATCTCAACAAGTTGTATAAATTCTTTTAAAAACTATATATAAATAATATAAAGAAGGCCCTCACAGAACCAGACCCAAGTGATGCTTACCCAAATACGAACAAACACCATAAGACTTGTGAAACAAGAACACTCACTTGGCTGAAGGAGAAGAGAACAACCCCTATAAATAGCTGACCAGTTACTTTGGAATTAACGAGCTTTGAATATGTCAAGGTTCTTGTTCAAAGAAACGCTATTTTAGGTACCAAAAACTCCATTCAAATTCAATGCCTACCTTCCAAAACAGTCTTGACTGCCTTTATTGTTTCTCAACTGAATCTTACCATAAATTAAGCCAATAGCATTTCATGCATAGGCAGAGACACGTGTTTCACCTTATCCTTGCACTGCCGACCAGAATAATTCCTTGTTTAGCTTAAAAGAAACATGTTCTGTACCATGTTCTGACATCTTATCAGACAATGTCTGCTTGCTCACAACATTATCAACCCAAGACTCCACAGAAAATTATACACTCACAAGCACATTTTCATTTCTGTTGGATTCTTAGACGACTTCTATCAATCAGCGCAACTCACATTCCCTTCTAGATTCCTTCAGAACAGCAGAGAAAAATAAATTCTCCCAGATACAACAATTCTGCTCTTCAGACTCATCCTGCATAAGCACTAGCTTCACGCAGCTAGGATAGCACACCAACCTTAGGAACACCCAACTACACTCAGTAGTACATGTCCCCTCATGTTGTTTGACATCACTCTGCACAAACTTGCATAGCACGCAAGCTTCACAAAAATCTGCACCCTTGCAATAATAGACCATAGACAACAGCCTTAACTCCCCCTGACATAAACAACCAATGCTCCTTATGAAGGTGAACACTTGACACCAGATGATAGCACAACGATATTGCCACATTCTCAACATTAAGAACTGCCACTTCTTGTATTTGTTGAGCATGATCTCACCATGTTTATTTCAGATACATGGTCTGCCAAGTCCAATATAAAAGCCCACTTGATTTGGAATTTCTCACATATTCCATAACAAATGTCTTTAGATTACTTGCAACACAAGATAAGGACTGCCACCACCTTTTACTTGTATTAGAAGAAACCTCCTTATCTTCAGCCATTCTGATCAGATCACACCACTGACAACAACCTTCTGTCCTTACATTCACAAGCACCTAATGAAGTCTTCATCATGAAAGTAGTCATGTATTGCCAGACCAAACTACTTAACATCAAGATCAGAATCTGCCCATTCTAATCCACATTATGTCAGAACTGCCACTTCAGACAATAATGCTGCTTCTTCCAACTCTACAAGCACAGTCCCAGACCTTCATCCACAACAAACACTGATGTTGTAACATTATGTAGGACATCAGCACACCTTCTGCATTTTATTCAGGTAATCACAACAGAGAGAAATAAACTCTCACACAATTTAGAAATCTGAATTACATCCACACATCAGATAACTACCAAGCTCCCAACAAGGTATTTGTTATCCAAGAAAGATTCACAAACAAACAGCAGATGATGCTCACTTCTTCATTCACACACTTATGATATAGTTAGCTGATAAGGCTACCTCAGGTTGTCATCAATCACAGCCACTCAGAAAAAGTAAATTCCTGAACCATAATATCCAGACTGCAGACTTGCATAATTCTCTAGACAAATATTTAGTCTCCCGTCAAAGTATTTACCCTTATGCATAACATCAATAATAGACAAATACTAAGTCTCCCGTCAAAGTATCTACTATTAGTCAGAATAAGATTACCTTCTCACATAAGGTATGACAATTTGTTTGACATCTTCTTCTGCACACGTCTGACAACTTCTGATTCTTCTTTTTAACTTGGATCAGTGGCTTGATCTTGGACTTCTTTCTGCGCAAAACAACCTTGGTTGAACAAGCAACAACCACCTGAATTGATGTTCCAACATCAATCTCAGTCACACATCTTCACAGAGTTTTTCTAAAGATATCATCTATAGTAAAGCTCTAGCAGGGGAACACATGAGGATCAACCATCAGTAGCTGATCAAGCTTCCAAACATATTCAGCAGCAGGAACATCTCAAGAATCTTCTCCTTAAATCACAGCATCTTGTCTGACTTTGAGATGTTGGATGTCATCAACATTCCACAACCAATCTGCCTCTTCTAATCCTTCAGCCAAACTCATCCCAGACAATTTGGATGATAATCCAAGCACATAGTCACCAACCAACCCCACCGGTTGATTCAACTCCACAGTGCTTAACCCTTGAAAGTTCTCCACTACACCAGAACAAGAGTTCCATGCTCTCATAGACTTGATAAATGTCATCAAGTTTGAGTAAACAACCTCCATCCTGAATCAGAGAAACATCGTCCAGACAGCTTGAGAAAATAAATTCTTAATACAATGATGTCAAGACATATCTTCCAAAACATCAGGTACTCTCCCTCAGAATCTGCCAAGAGCACTTCAGAGAATCATACATTCTCCCCTTTAATAGCAACACAGACTGTGATTAGATCATATCAAACCTTAAGCACACACATTCAATACTTATCTAGCTTCACAAGATCATTCAGATAATGCTTCCAAATAACAGAAAAATCATGACTTTTTGATCTTTGACCTTCATGTCCAAGAAGTCTGCTAGAGATAATACTTCTTGAATCTTAGGTTCTCCACTCCTGCAGCAAGGACCAGAAATAAACTGACCTCAGGAGTAAATAGCATGTTGATCACACCTTGACCAACTCACACATCTAAGATAAGTTCCAGGACCAGAAACTTCTTAGATATACCACCCAGATGCCTCCTCTTCTAGATCAGGAGTAGGTTCTAAACCCAAGTGATCAAACCACATTAGTTTAGCACCCAGAGCATCTGCTATGCCATTCCTTCAGACAACAGAATTCTGCACAATTCTGACGTGATGTTCTAACACAAGATAGGACATCATTCCAAGGAACACATCAAGAGATCAAATACTGGAGATTAGCCTTTTTAGGAATAGAAGCAAAAGTAAATTACTTCTCACTAACTTCAGATCTCTTCCTTACAACTTCACTTATCAATGCCTTTATGAGTGGACTTGAACAAAAATCTTCAAGTATCGTTGACAAAGTAAGTTGAAGCAGTCTTGCATATATTCCATCACCATAGGATATACATTTAGAGAAGAACAACCTTCTTAGTTACACCCTCAGGAGTTTTCAGATAGATACGCAGCGGATCAAAACACAAACTCCTCAAAACCTTCAGGTGTCATATATCAGCCCTTGCATCATAATCCAGGTGACACCACAATACCACAGATTTGAGAATAAATCAAACCTAACATAACCACAACACAACATCTTTTCAACCAAAACTCCAAGCCTTCAGCACATGCCACTGCCTGTCACGAACAATTCATCCTCCACTTCTAGGGACCATTCTCAAAACTATATGAACTTCTCCAAGTCCAAACAACTATTCAGTAGAAAGCTTCTACCTTGACCATGAACCAGAAAGTATCTTCCCTCGGATCTCATCTAGATACAGAATAGAATGACCTGCTCTGATACTAATTGAAATTCTGGTACATGTGCAGAATTCAGATGTCTTATAACATGTCATTCGACATCTGGTCTGACATGAACACACATGGCAAGGTATATAATAATAAGCACGCTACTGAAAAAATAAAAACAAAACACACAGAATTGTTAACCCAGTTCGGTTTAACACACCTACTCTGGGGGCTACCAAGCCAGGGATGAAGTCCACTATCAGCAGTATCAATTCAAATCTAAACTCCCCGTTTACAGCTTATCACTTAATCAATACCCAATGACCCTTCTACCTAGATCCTCTCTAGATATGAAAAACCCTTCTCACTCTCAATCATCGCAATGATGTCTAGCAGTCAACACTCCGCCACTGCATCAACGACTCTTTACCTAAACAACAATTCAACAAGGAAGACACCCTTCAAAGACACATCTTAGAGTTACTTAAAAGCTTCCTCCAAGAAAAATACTCCTCTTACTTAACTGCTTCAAGGATCACACTAAAAAACTGTCCAACTCACATGTCGAGTGGTACAGGAACCAACCCTAATACTAGAACTTTTACATCTTTGGTTCAGTTTTAAAACTAGGTTACAAAGCATCTATATATAACCTATTCCCAACTGGATTTGGGCCTAAAAACACAGCAAATGAGCTGCTACAAGTCAGCAGAAACTTCTACTACATAATAGGACTTCAATTTATAACTTCCTAAAATATCTCCATATTTAGAAAGTGTATATTTTCCAATAATCTTCTTAATTACAGATTTGAATCTTCAGACCTTTTAATTCAGCGCCACATAGAATTTGCATATTACTCCCTGAATCTTCTGCATCTGTTAAGACATAACAGAATCTTTGATTCACTTCAGTTCTGGCGCGATGTCGAATGGTCCTGCATGGGACATCTTGATACGAGATGTTGTTCCAGATGTTGAAACTACTTCAGCTCAACATGTTCCAATGCACACTAGGACTTCTTGCTCAACCTGTTCTTCTTTAGCAAGATAAAATATCCTATTTAACATATTGCTGTTATTATTTGTTTTACAAAATTAATGCCAACCCTTAAAATTAAAGAACTAACATGATCGTACCTGGATCAGACAATGATAGTGGCCAATGGCGTCTGGAACGACAGCTCCGGTGTTGGTGAGAGACGGCCCGGGGGGGGGGGGGGTGTACCTGCAGGGTACTCCGACGCTCAAGTGAGAGAGTGCACAGAATATCAGCAAATACAGAAAGTGAGAATGGTAGGAAGAAAGTGTCTAACCTGACCCTCTCAAATGAGAGGGTATTTATAGAGAACCCCCAGCGCGGGGCCAACGGTTACCTGCAATGGGCTGGATCAACTAGGCCCACTCCAAGTAACTGCTAGGGCTTACGTGTAGTAGTGAAGACCAGCACGTGGTCTTCGCCCTAGAGTAACTGCTCTTAGATTTCCGGAAGTAGGGCAGACCGAGTCTTTCAGAAGTGGGAGGTTACTTGGAACGTGTCCACGCGGGGTAGACCGTCAGGTGCTCCTCGCGGGGAGGAGCCTTCTGCGTCGAGGAGGTACACAGTCCGTAGGAAGGGTAGGGCCTCGCGGGGAGAAGATATAATGTCTAGGAGGCATATCTCAGTGGGTTGCGATGCCCTATTCTCCTTTTGCCAAGGTTCCCGACGACGACTAAGTGGTCGACGCTGCACTAGCGCCCGACGAATCTGTGGTGCGTGCGTGGCAGTCACGTGTCCGCAGAAGGACCTTATTGGGCCTCTCCAGGCAGCATGGGTTGGGCCTGCACGACTGTTGGGCAGCCTCGGCCCAGTCCAGAACAGGAGCCCCCCAAGTCGTTGCTCTGAGGTGTCAGAGTAATGACTTAAGGCTTACTGGTACGTCGGGGACACACCAGGAGAGGGACCGAGGAGGTCCTTCTCGTGGTCGACGTCCATACGGTCGCACATAAGTCGGGCATCGGACAGTTGCGTTTGGTTGTCACGCCGGGGAGACGAGGGGCCTCAGATTTAAAGCGTTGGGGAAAACTGGAACGACACGCGTGGGAAGATGCGCGGCTGCATACGTGCCACGTGTCGCCTGCCATTATTACCTAGGGGGGCTAGGGCGGCTGGCTAGGGTAATGCACTTGAGTGCCCTACGTCCCTCGAGTTCCGCGAGAACCGCTTATAAAAGCCCCCCTCGCTCATTTCCCACTTTTCCGTTTCTTTCTCAACAATCTCGCTCATTCTCTCTCTACCTTCCACCGTAGCCGTTCGCCGCCATCAACCGCCGTCAGCCGCCGAAACCCTAGACCACTGCTTATAAGGTACTTGCTCTAAAACTGACCTTTCTCTTGCATTTCCCTTTAATTTCAACTAGTGTATAGCATTTCCTTGGTGAACTGATGATGTTCCCACGAGAAATGAGAGGATTCATGGCGAATACGGCGGGAATCTTTAGTTGTTGAGAGAGGGGGTGCTAAGAATTTCACCCGCTCTTGTTGAATATTTCGGGGACTAGGGATGAACATGTCGGGGACCCGTTGAATGTCTCGGGGTCCTCAATAATTGCTTTTTCCATTAGCGTCACGGGAACACGGGGGCGGAATCTTCCGGGGAGGCGATGAGTTCCCCGGTGAACATGTCGATCCTCGGCCGGTTATGTTGGGGAACCGAGAGAGCCTTTCCCCTTCCTCGCCCGTTCGCTTGAACAGCGGTGGAGGGGTGAATTTGATACGACCCATCGAAGTCACCGTTTCCTTCTGCTTTTCAGGTAAATGGACGATTTGGCTGCGAAAGTGGCCGTGGGATCATTCGAAGAAGACGACGACCAACCCGAATCTCCCATGGCTCACATGGCTTTTACGCAGGAGCGCCCGCTCGAGGAGTGGGTGTGCGGGGAAGCACTGGAGATGTCGTCTATCTTCGTCTACAAAGACGTGGACGACGCGTTCTGTACCGTCGAGCACCGGCTCATCGGGTCTGACAAATCCTGGAAGGTTTTCCTCCCAGAGGAGCACCATCGGATATGTTCGCCTTACCGGGGAATGCGCATCCCCTTATATGAATTTATGTTCGACAAGGCGGGGTGGAGGCTGCCCTTCACGAACTTACAAGAGGGAATCTTCGCCTGGTTGAAGCTGGCCCCCTCGCAAATTCATCCGAACTCCCTGGCCTTCATCCGGGCCTTCGAGTTCATCTGTAAGTATTTAAAAATCGTTCCGACAGTGTCCCTCTTTTTTCGGATATCCATCTTCAGAGGTCGTCAGCCGGTGGACGACATGGATGGGTGTCCTTCAAGCAGAGCAAAGCTTTGTTCCATACATATTTAGATTCCATCCGGGACTTCAAGTTCCGCTACTATTTCGTGAAGTCGGTCACCCTCGGGGCTGTATACTCGTTGTACCGCAAAGTCACTCGCGACGTCGACGGTCGCTCCGAGGAGGTCCTGGAGCTGAAGTTCCCTCTGTACTGGACGAAGGAACACTTCAAGAAGGGAGTCGACAAATACAAGGTGAAGCATAATCAGCTGGATGTCTATGAGCGGGAAGCTTACGATAAAATCGTCGCTTTCGTTGAAAGCTTTAATGAAGCTCAACACGAAACGCTGGACGGCCAGCCTATAACGGGAGCAGACGGGCAGGTGAAGAAACAACGTCGTCTGATCAATACCCGCGTTCTGCTTGAGACCTTCTCCGACGAAGAAGCAATCGAGTTGTTAGGTGGTGAAAACATCCACAATCTAAGCCTTCCTCGCATCTGTATTCCTTGCCTTACTAATGTTTTCTTTCTTTTTGCAAGAAAGATGGCTGGAGCCGAGGAGAGACTCAAGAAATTGAAGGCGAAGAGGGCTCGGGAAGAGCAGGCCCGGGGATAGGCATCTTGTTCAAAGGGTCAGGATGTTGCTACTTCTGGGGTCATGCCTGAGGGTGTTTCCTCGGCCGTTATGCCCGAAGGTTCTAGTCAGTCTCAGCCTGCTGCCCCTGTGTCGGGGATTTCAGATAGGCAGACACCTCCTGTTGGGAGCCAGTCTCCAGGTACTCAAGGGACGCCGAAACGACAACGGGTTTCGAGCGTGGAGGTCGTCGACCTGGGCCATAAAGACAGTCCCCCACCTCCTTCCAGCTTTGATCTCCCACCATGCCATCAAAAGCCTCGCTTCTTCTCCGAAGTCATCTATCCTCGTGTCACTCCTTTTGAAGTCCAAGCTGTGCTAGGGGCTGCCGCGAAAGCGAGGAGGAAGACGATCTTCGAGGACCTGTCTACGGTCATGCGGCTTTGCTCGACTGCCATTGTCCTGAATGATGAGACTCGCCCCGCTGCTGAGCTTTCTCAACTGCAAGAAAAGCTCGAGAAATTGGATGCTGAGATGCTCGACCTGCGCAAGGAGTTAAAAGAATGCAGGGACCTGAACAAAGAACAAAGCGAGCAGCAGCAGCGGGCTGAGACCAAGCTGAAGGAAGTCGAGGAAACGGAGAGAGGCTACCTTGCCCGAATCGCCGAGCTGGAGGCGAAGGAGAAGCGGCTCAAGGAGAGGATCGCCGAGTTAGAGGATGCTGTGCGGCCGGCTGAAGGCGAAACCGAGGAGGATAGGCTCTTAACCACTCGAGCAGCGCTGGTGGCTCAACTCAGGAAACTCGAGCAGGATCTCCGGCTAGCCGAGGATGATGCTCTTGAAACTGCGGGCATAGGGTTCCGGAATGCGGTGGTGCAGCTTCGGGTCCTAAACCCCGACCTGGTGATCGATAGGGCAGATGCTGACTTCGAGGTGGTTGATGGCCGGATAGTGCCGCCCGGGCAAGGAGGAGACGCCAACGAGGGAGGTGGGTCGGACGCCACTGAGACTGCCGCGGAGTAGGGATAAAGTTTGCTTGGCCTGCGTGCCATTTTGTTTTTGCCCGGCTTATGGGCTTATTTGATGTACTATTAGCACAATGGTTATTTTTGCCCGGCTTGTGGGCTTGTATCTGTAACATTTCGTACTAAGGGTTTTGCCCGATTTTCATACTTCGTTATGCCTCTTTATTAATTCTGCTTGTGTGTGATATTTTATGCATTACTTATTTTTGTCTAAGTAGTTGAGATCACTGGCGCCTTGGGCGTTTGCTCGACTCTGATGATGCTCGACTGCGAAGAGAGCTTAGCCGAGTGGTCAGGTGTTGTACTCTAACCTTCGACGAGGCTAAGAAAGCGGTTGATGTCTTAGCTTCGTGGCGTGAACTTCCCATCGCGAGCTGGGTGTTCTGCCTATTTGGTACGTCGACGACGGAGCTCGGTTGAGGTCTCCTCGCCGGGCCAAAAAGTCTTACGCACACACTTCGTGGTTTTTGGCTGTCGTGTGTCATATAGAGGTGTCGCACATGTACCGTTGCACGCCCCCGTGTTCGCGACGTTGTATTATCCCGGGCAGTGTCTAACTGTAGTATTGCTTAAGCTTCTCAGCATTCCATGGTCGAGCAAGTTGTTCACAGTGGAGGTTCTCAAGGTAATAGGCACCCGTCCCCGTCTTCGCGGTGACGCGGTATGGGCCCTCCCAGTTTGCGGCCATCTTTCCTTCGGGTGAATCTTTTTGATTTCTTCGTAGGACAAGACTGCCTACTTGGAAGTCTCGTTTGATAACTTTGTCATTATAACGCAGAGTTATTTTTTATTTTAAAGAGGCTTCTTGGAGGGAAGCGCCGACCCTTATCTCTTCGACAAGGTCGAGTTCCTCTCGCAGGGCTTCGTTGTTTATTTCTTCATCGAGGGGAGCTTCTGTCCTCCTCGAGGGTTCCCTGATCTCCACGGGGATAACACCCTCGGTCCCGTAAGTTAGGCGAAACGGGGTCTCACCGGTCGTGGAGTGTGTTGTCGTTCGATACGCCCAGAGGACGCTGTGCAACTCCTCAACCCACCGTTGTTTGGCCTCGCCGAGTCGTCGCTTCAATCCCCGGAGTATCACTCTGTTTGTGGCTTCGACCTGCCCGTTGGTTTGAGGGTGCTCGACCGACGTGAAGTGCTGTTTTGTGCCCAGTTTGGCGACGAAGTCTTGGAAGTTCATGTCGGTGAACTGTGTCCCGTTGTCCGTGACAATGGCTTGGGGGACCCCGAATCGGGTGAGGATGTTTCTCTTGTAGAAACGAAGTATATTGAAAGCGGTGATTTTGGCCAGCGCCTCGGTCTCAATCCATTTCGTGAAGTAATCCACCCCGATGATGAGGTACTTGTTTTGGTACGACCCTATGACGAAAGGTCCGAGGATGTCCATTCCCCACCATGCAAATGGCCACGGGGACGACAATGACTTAAGCTCGTTTGGAGGAGCGAGGTGCATGTCCCCGTGTCTTTGGCAGCGGTCGCATTTCTTAACGTGCTCCTTTGCATCATGTTGCATAGTGGGCCAATAATACCCTGCTCGGAGTGCTTTTCGGGCTAGGGACGTTCCACCGAGGTGCTGGGCGTTGATCCCTTCGTGGATTTCTTGGAGGATCCCAGAAACTTTGCCTTCTTTGACACACCGGAGTAAGGGAATGGAGAACCCTCGACGATATAGCTTTCCTTCGACGACGGTGTATGCACATGCCCGCCTCTTGACTATCCCCGCTTCTTTAGGATCGTCGGGAAGTTTGCCCATCGTCAAGTATTCGTAAACGGGGGTCATCCAATAGTTTGCGTCCCCGATTGCGTTGACCTCTGTGGTCGGTGCAGTTTTGTTTATGCTCGGTTGGGTCAGTATCTCCTGGATAACGGATTTGTTCCCTCCTTTTTTCTTAGTGCTCGCAAGCTTGGAAATCACGTCTGCGCGAGTGTTGTGCTTACGCGGGATGTGAGCCACTTCTGCGGAGACAAATTTCTTCAACTTTTCTTGCACCAAGGTTAGGTACTCGATGAGACTGTCGTTTTTGGCCTGGAATTCTCCCGTACCTGCGATGCCACGAGCTGGGAGTCTGTAAAGATTTTGACTTCTTTTGCACCGAGGTCTTCCGCAAGTCGAAGTCCCGCGAGGAAGGCCTCGTATTTGGCTTGGTTGTTCGATGTCTTGAAAGACAGTTCGAGGGAGACCTCTATCAGGATGCCCTGCTCATTTTCCAGGATAATGCCCGCTCCGCTTCCCTTTGCACTGGAGGCCCCGTCGACATAAATCGAACAGTATAGAATTGAAATTGTATATAGTTCATTTCAGTCACTTTTTAGAGTATGGTTTTGGGGATTCTTGCTCCAACTCCATCAAACTTCAATTTTCAGTAGATTAGCTTAGAAAACAACTATGGAGCTTGCACACGGATGAACCGGGGTGGATTGATCGTCGACCGGCTCTGACAAACTGCGAGATGTTTGGTTCATTTCTCTTTTTCTTTGTGTTTTCTTCATTTGTTGGGTTGTGTATATGTATATGTTCTGAACTCATGTATATTTGTCGCCCATGGCGTTGTATAAAACTTGCTTTACAAATCTCTATTGGTGATTGTCTCTGATTTTTGCTTTATGCGCGAGGTTTGGGTTGCGTTAGGCATAACCCTCACGAACTTCGATTAGGGATGATTGTCTGTTAGTTTCTGGACTCTAGAGATAGATTTAGGAGCTAACAATCTTCAATAGGCGTCGAATCTTAATGCCTCCGTGCCTTGAGCTAGCGTGCAAAAGTATCGGCGATGGTAACACGGTTGTTCTCTCAACTTTGCGTTAGACATAACCTGTGTTGTGAGCGATGCTGGGTGATATTGAGGAGTATTCTAGGTGGAGTATAACTGGTCGGTAAGTTTAAGTTTGTGAGGAGTCGATTATGTGCATGCCGGAAAAGTTTGTCTTGCTGAAGAATGAATTTGTTTTATGTTTTAATGTTTACTTTTCTGTTTTTATGTTTAAAACCATTTAAACCCCAAACTCATAAATGCGAGAGACTGTCGAACGACATTCTTTCCCTCGAACCGATCTCTGTGGACACGACATAAATCTCGGAGGTAATTCTTTCCGAAAATAAATATTTTTGCTTGCTTGCCGCTATTCTGCAACCAACAAAATGGCGCCGTTGCCGGGGATCGGTTTTGATATTGAATCGCATTGCGATAGTTTCTTTGTTTTTGAGTTTTGTAGATATCGTATATTTTGTATATTTTCACTTGTCTATACTTATACTTGTATATTTTTGTTTCTTTTAACGTTTGTTCAAGTGTTTAGTTAGGACGTTTGCTTTTGGTTGCGCGGTGAGGCCTCACCATGGCATGAATGAAGGAAGTTTCTAGCTAAGCACCGTAAAGGCGTCGAGCTTACGACGTAAAACAAGCATGTTTTATAGTTTTTATTTTCGAATGTTTTTGGTTGTGGTTTGCTCACAGATTTTGATTGACTTATTTGAGGATGATTTTGTGATTTTCCAAGTTGGTTCGTTTCAACTTGCGGATGTTTGGTAATGATTTTGTTAAGTTTTGTACACGTCTGAGGTATGTATTTATCGCTTTCAATACTTTAGCATATTCATGATACTTAGGCTTTTTACAAACTTTCATGTCATCCATTCTTTTGTATACTTGTTCTATTGTGAATCACTTTAGTTCCCAACCTTTTTGTGAGGTAGCCTTCTATTGTTCATATATGCACGGAGAACCAACATTCTTGTTCTACTGGATTTTATTATGTTGAATCTGTTGTTTGTGTTGTTTATATGAATGCATGAAAAGGATCAAGGAAATTGTTTCATTTTGAGCACAACCACCTTAGCCAAATAGTCAATTCACCTTGTGAGCGTGTGATCATTCGTAACCCCTTTGAGCTTTTTGACCAATGTTTCTATTTGAACTTAATGCTTGTCTATGACTATTTAGTTCACTTATGTTTGAATGGATTTTGTTTTTTCTTGGACCTTAACTTTGTATTGTTGTATGGATTTTTTTTCTTGCCTTAGAAAGTAGGGAGTATTCACATGATGGTGCGGTTGAATTCAAGTTAGGAAGAGGATGATTGTGTGTACTCATTGGTTAGATTCTATGGGGATTGAAAAAGAAAAGAAAAAAGAGAAAAATTTGTGAAAGAGAAAAAGAAAGAAAAAAGAAGAAAAAGAAAAATCCTTGAAAAAGGAAACAAAAAGAGTTTCAATAATTGTGCTAAATAAGTAGTGTGTGTTGTGTAGCACTTGGGATTGTGGAAGAAGTTGGTTGAAATTGTGTGTGTGAATCTTTGTGAGTTTTCAGTTCCTTAGGTTTAGGCAAGTTTTTATTTCAATTACCTTTAGAAATTGCCCCTTTTTTGTTTACCCGACCACGTTACAACCTTGAAGGTCCTTGTGATTCTTGCCTTTGTATGTTCAATATGAATTTGTGGATGTATGCATAATTTAGTCTTTTCTTTGCATGAGTGTTGTGTGAGTGTAAAGTACCTTATTGTGTGTTTTTCATCTACCGATGATTGTTTTTACTAGGTGTGATTCACTTTGGAACTTGTGTTGTTTTAGAATTTTTGGCATGATTTTTGTATTTTGCATTTGTTTCGTGACTATGTTATCGTTGTAGTTTAGTGGTAAGTATTTACTTTGTGTGTACCGTTTTCATTTGAACCATACATTTGTTTTCCGTTTTTCAAAACCTGTTGATTCGTCTTTCTTTGGATATTGCTTGTGCATTTTCAAGTTTGTTTTATTCTTGTTTGTGGACAAACAATTAGGTAAGTTGGGGAGAGTTTGATAAGTGCAAATTGTAACTATTTTTGTATATATGTTTTGTTGCACTTATCGATACTTTTTGTTAAATATCGGTCGAATAAACCCCACTTTGTGTATAAATACGTTATTTAGGATATATTTGTGTTTTTGATTCATTTATGTAAAGATTAATGGTTTTCCATTCATTTTGTAGGTGATAAAACATTGTTGGAGCAATGTGCAAATAAAGGCTCCAAGATGTGTCATTAGAGGCAATAAAAGGGAGCTGAAGTAGTGCAGAGTTCAGCTTGTTCGCTTTGCGAAGGAGCCAGTGAACATTCGCTTTGCAAATGGCTAGCGAGTTCCCCAGCGAATGGTCCCAGAATGAGGCAGAGCCAAAAGGAACCAAAGTTTTCTTTGCAAACTGAGCAGCAAGCATTCGCTTTGCGAATGATTCGTTCGCACTGCGAACTCACGAAGAAAAGCTGAGGCGGTTTGGCAATCAGAGGCACTTTAAGTGCCATTTTTTTGAGCCATTCGCTTTGCGAATGAAGTGTTCATTGTGCGAACATTACAGAATTGAAATTGTATATAGTTCATTTCAGTCACTTTTTAGAGTATGGTTTTGGGGATTCTGCCCATGGAGCTTGCACACGGATGAACCGGGGTGGATTGATCATCAACCGGCTCTGACAAACCGCGAGATGTTTGGTTCATTTCTCTTTTTCTTTGTGTTTTCTTCATTTGTTGGGTTGTGTATATGTATATGTTCTGAACTCATGTATATTTGTCGCCCATGGCGTTGTATAAAACTTGCTTTACAAATCTCCATTGGTGATTGTCTTTGATTTTTGCTTTATGCATGGGGTTTGGGTTGCGTTAGACATAACCCTCACGAACTTCGATTAGGGATGATTGTCTGTTAGTTTCTGGACTCTAGAGATAGATTTAGGAGCTAACAATCTTCAATAGGCGTCGAATCTTAATGCCTCTGTGCCTTGAGCTAGCGTGCGAAAGTATCGGCGATGGTAACACGGTTGTTCTCTCAACTTTGCGTTAGACATAACCTGTGTTGTGAGCGATGCTGGGTGATATTGAGGAGTATTGTAGGTGGAGTATAACTGGTTGGTAAGTTTAAGTTTGTGAGGAGTCAATTATGTGCATGCCAGAAAAGTTTGTCTTGCTGAAGAATGAATTTGTTTTATGTTTTAATCTTTACTTTTCTGTTTTTATGTTTAAAACCATTTAAACCCAAACTCATAAACGCGAGAGACTGTCGAACGACATTCTTTCCCTCGAACCGATCTCTGTGGACACGACATAAATCCCGGAGGGAATTCTTTCCGAAAATAAATATTTTTGCTGCTTGCCCTATTCTGCATTCAACATACAATTCCATCAAAGAAAAACTTAGTCAAAGAAAGAATTTTTTTAGAATAACTAGCTTATTAAAAAAAATTCCAAAATATCATTCATTTCAAACAAAATACCAAAATGGCCATGTTTTGACTACAAGAAGCATGGTGGCGCCATATGAGATGGCGCCTCAGTCAAAATGCACATGTTATCCCATATGACGCCTCAGTCAAAATTCTTATGCCCTAATTTTTTTCGTGCCAGAAGGGAGGCAGTTCATGTTCCTTTTTTTTTAATTTTATTTTAATTTGGAAATTGATTAAATTAATGGTGCTACAGTGTTTCATGTGTCTATAAATGAGACGGCACCGTCATTTGTTACTCCACAACACTTCTCACTATTACCCTATTCTCTCCCCTTCCCAACACTTCTCACCATTACCCTAATCTCTCCCCTTCCCACACTATGTCTAAGTGGTTAAATCGCCGTCCATTGTCGTCATCATCAGCACCAGAGGAACTGTTTCCAACATTTCCACTGATGAAAAGAAATGCCCTAGTTGTATTCTCAACAACAAAGCCTCCGATGAAGATGATACTCTGGAACACGTAGACATTGGAACATTTGCATAGGGAACTTTATCGTTGGCTAGAAGGAGAATTTGAGGCAGGTGAAAAGATCAGGAAGATTGAGAAGCTGGTTGAGCAGTCTAGTCCAAACGGAGTTACCCAAACTTGGAGAAAAGTGGAAAATGATGTTGGTGTCCTCATGATGATGGTAACACCAAAGAAAATTAGCTTGATGGTTGTAATATCCTAGATAAGCTGATTCGTTGAGTTGTTTTGTTTGGGTATGTTGTTGTTATTTTATGATTTGGTATTAGGTTATGTCGTTGTTATTTGTTGATGTTTAACTATTAAGTTATGCTCTATTATGTTATGTCGTTATAATCACTTAAGTATGCTATCAATGAAATAAAATTTGTTGTTGTTATAAATAGACAAGTTTACAGTTGAAACTATGATGTTGTGCTAGAGCCCAAATTGGGACACTTGGTACGATTGTGTCCCGACTGGCGGTACAAACCACATAACTTCACCATTTTGTCTGCTGTATCCATCTCCGTTCAAATACGGATGCTGTTAGGGCGACCTTTTTTATTTCTTTGCATCAAATCATTATGCCACACAATTTTGCCTTCGTATGGAGGCCAATAGTCCTCCTTTGCTACCACTTGAAAGCTAGTGCCGTAGACATTGCATAGAGTAATGACTTGGTGAAGAACAGAGAGATAGTTGGTTGGGTCAGCCGGGCCTTGGAACATGCTACTATAACATGGGAGTAAGGCATACGAAATGCCTGAAACTTTCCATAATCACACCAACTCCTATCCAATTCCACTCGGTAACATCCCCTTGGCCTCCCTTCATTGTGATCAATAGACTCTGCAACACTGAAATGACCTTTAGTACGGTCAAAGACCATGAACACATGTGTGTTGGCATTGGCAGCTTCGTCCTTCATGAATGTCATTGAACTATTACTAAACAGCTTCTCAGATTGTAAAACCAAACCCCACTTTGTACGTCTGGTAATCGGTAGGTTTCAGATGCCCTTGAATACAGAGTTCATAGATTCAACGAGGTTTGTTGTCATGTGCCCCAATCGCTGCCCATTGTCGTATGCCCTTGTCCATTTCTCCCATTGAATATTATCAATCCATCTCAATGCATCTGCGTTTGTCAGTCTGATCTCGTCACAGTAGTGTCTGAAGGTAGGCTCTGTTAGTGCATAGCCCGCGTTAGTAACCTTCTTCTTTAGCGCTTTGTCCTTGAACTCCCGCATGAAATTTTGACCGATGTGTTTAATGCAATACACATGGCTTGATGGAGGATCCTGCCAACCGTTATCAAGATTGTTGTAAGCACTCTCGATTGCGGGGTGTCCATCGGATATCAAACATAAGTTAGGTTAGGGAGCAACGTATTGTCGGAGATTTTTTAGGAAAATACTCCAACCTCCAGCAGTCTCCCCTTCAACTAGAGCGAAGGCGATAGGGAAAATATTGTTGTTGCCATCCTGTGCCACGACCATTAGTAGCGTGCCCTTATATTTTTAGTACAACCATGTTCCATCAATTTGAATTATAGGTTTATAGTACGCAAATCCTTTGATGCATGGTTCAAACGCCCAGAAGAGTCAGTGGAAAATGTCATTCACCACAGTGGAGATGCATCAAAGCGATCGGGTAAAACTGTAGTTTGGAATGCATCAGGATATTCCGGTCGCTCCAACATATTTGGGAGAGTGGCATCTACGTAGATTGGATACACATTGGGTTGTGGGTCACTGGACGAACTTTGCAACAGAGATGTGTCAACATTCGGAGAATCGACACCAGCACATCTTATCCGACCCTGTTGTGGAGGATGTTATACCAACTCAACAATATATGATTTGGTTTAGGTCTGTTACAACACCCCAACAATCCCTCTATCAGCCGACGTATCTAATTGATCCGCGCCAACGTGCCTCTTCCTCACAGCCACATGCCTAGCCACATGCCCAACATCATACACCTTATTATACCCAACAACCAGGTATACCAACCGAATCAATCTTCCAAAGCCGCAACCCTATCATGCCACCATCTCAGTCACAACAAGAAGAGCCTTACCCCTACCTCCAACCCCACTAATGCCTATAGCTGTGACAACTCTTTCGAACCCACCCCAACCCACCATAACCCCCCGTAAATGAACACACAATCGTCCTACAACCAACAAACACAATCATCATACAACCAACAAACCCACCCACTATTTGATTACCAAACCCCACATCAACCACTGGATTGGTATCAACACCCTTTAATGCAATATTTCAGCTAACCATACCATCTACAACCAACCCAACCCCCCTTACAAACTATGAAAACATGGGCATGCAACTGGATTACGGAAACGCCGTTGGCGGCAACCCCCCGGCTATTGGGGACAGATGCTTCAAAATTTGTCTGATACGCCGGGACCATCTCAACAGATGCCTCTTGTGCAGGTAAACACGCAAAGGCCAGAGACACCTCAACAAAATCGTGGTAGACCTAGACGTCTCGCAAGAGCCCCGACATGTGGAACCGGTGGACATTTAGATAGGCACGACCATTAAATTTTTGTTTACCATCAATTGTACTAATTTTTATTCTGAACATGGTTATATATTTTTGGCTACCCTTATTTTTTTTTCATTAAATTTTTCAATTTCCAAATTAAAATAAAAATTAAAAAAACAAAGTAAATGAACTGAGGCGCCATACCATATGGCGCCTCCCCTGTAAAACAAATTAAAAATTAGGGCATTGGATTTACAATTAAGGCGCCATATAGTTTGGCTTTTAGGGTTTTTCAAACCACGCCATTTTTGTAATTTTTTTGAAATGTTAATTTTTAGGGTTTTTTTTTAATAAATAAGTTATTTTAAAAATAAATTCTCAAAGAAACCCCGACTAATAAGTTTATTTTATAAAAAATCAAGTACTATAATTCATACCAAAATTCAAGGATTCAACAAGTTGACCAATAAATTATATAATAAGTATTAAAAATGAAGTTGGAATATATTAGTAAATATTTGTTTTTGTTTTTATATAATAATATTATTATGTGATGACGTATGTTTATTTAAGTATATTATTTATTTTTCAATTAAGAGTCTTTGAAGTGTTTGTTTTGGTTTTTTTAAAAGATTTTTATTGTGTAATATAATTGTGTAAAAAAATTTACAAAAGAAACTTTTCATAAAATCTTCAAATAAAAATTTGGTTTGAATAGTTATTTTTTAAAATGTTATTTTAGATATTTCATCATTTTATTGAATTTTTTTTAATATTAAAATTTTTGATCATCATTTAATTTTGAAGCTATTTCAAATAATTTTTCATAAAAACTATTTTTGAGATACAAGTTTTTAAAAAAATTATAAGGGTTAATTATATGAAACCCCCTGCCATTAGGGCGATATTTGATATTGCCCCCCTGAAGTTTTTTTTTTGAACCACCCCTTATAAAACCAAAAACCATCTTTTACCACACCCTTTTACTGGTGTTGGTGACTGGACTGTTGACTGGGCAAGGATTGAATATCAATTTCCACTTTCTCTCTCTTTTAAACAACCTCTCTCTCATAAATGCAGATACAGTTATGAAGTACAGAATTAGCAAATTCATCAGTTGGGAATAGTTGCAATATTGCTCTACCTTAGTTCAATCAAGCCTCACAAATTGTAAAAACAAAGATAATTATTTAAGGTGATTGTACTACGGAAAGATTTAACGAAAATATCAGTCAGCAAGCAAACCAACTGATCAAAAATTCAGACCAAACATGATACTTACAGAAAAAGAATGATATTCAAAATAATGACTTCAAAAAAAAAACCTCCTCAACAGATCCATCAATCATTTCCTTTCCAGATTACATATCCAAATTCATCATCCAACCTTTCCATGGATTGAAATAATAAAACTGTTGGTCAATCCATGTCGGTCACACCCTTCCAAGATCCTAAACATAATGAAACCAATATTCATAGCAATATATAGACAGAAAGACACTCTTAATCCCTAAGAGTTAAGTAGAAGCCGGATGAGAAGGAGGATGAGGAGATGGGGTTGTCAATGCCAGTAGATTCTTCTCCAACTCTTTCACAGAATCATGCCTCTCTTGAATCTCATTGATGGTGTCAATAATTTGCCCCCTCCCTTGTTCTTGAATGGCTTTCTGAAGAAAGGTCTCACTCTCACCTGCATCAAAGTGAAACTCACATCAAATTTGATTGCAAACCTAACTAAAATTTAAAATCGCTACAAACATATGCCTCACACTAGCAAACTCACACTAAGGAGAATCGCTAGACACATCGTTTCCATAGGTGATATTGTCTTACCACGAAAGTGCTGAAGAGATAACTTCACGGAGACGGTTAAAAGTCTCCATAGAATCCCTAAGCTTCTTCTTCAACCCGTTGACCACAGAACTTCTCGTCCTGTCCGAAGACGAACCCGGTCCACACCCCGGCAAATTCCGGTTCGTAGCATTAGATCGTTCCAGAGCCTCCAATTTCAGCTTCACCATCTTCGCTTTCTTCAAAGCCACAGAAACATCGTCGTCCATACGAGAACGCAACTCCTTCACTCCCTTAGCATCGTGAACCGTTTTGCTCTGTTCGTGACTCTTGTTTAGTTTTTGTGAAATTCCTTCGAGCTCTTTTAGATCTTCTTTTACGCCTTCTACATCGTCGAAGAATTTGTCGAGGTTTACTCTAGCTCCTGTTCCCGGACTTCCGCCGTCTACCATCTCGATGACGTGGTGGCGATCCGGCGTGGCTTCTTCGCTTGTGTTGAAGATGAATCTGGAATCGGTGATTCTCATTGAACAATTAATGGAAACGATGAAACGGCGAAGGGCGAGGTTTGAGTGTGGAAGGGAGAGAACAATTCATGGTGTGATCTGGAGAATGTGGCAGCGGAAGTGGTGGGGGAGAAAGTGAGGGATGGAGAGGATAATGCGGAAGAGAGAGAGAGAAAGTGGAAATTATATTCTATCCTTGCCAGTCATCACTTTGAATACCCTAATTGGACAGTCAACAGGCCCAGTCAGCAACACCAGTAAAAGGGTGTGGTAAAAGATGGTTTTTGGTTTTATAAGGGGTGGTTAAAAAAAAAACTTCAAGGGGGCAATATCAAATATCGCCCTAATGGCAGGGGGGTTTCATATAATTAACCCAAATTATAATTTCGACTATGTTTTGATCTTCAATAATGTATATTTATGTTATAGAATGTTAAAGTTAATCTTTCAATTTAGAAAAAACAAATGTAAAAAAATTTATAATATTTAAAAAAATAATTTTATAAAATCCACTTTTGAAAATTAAAAAAAAAAATCCATTTTTGAAAAGATAAAACAAACATGCCCTTTATTGATAGTGAGAAATAAAAAAATAACGGTAGTTAGATTTTTATTTTAATAACTAATTAAATATTTTATTAATTTAAATAAGTTCAGTATTATGATACATTTTACAATAATAAAAATCTTAACTGCTAGGGTGATTGGAAATGTAGAATGGTTCCAAAAGTATTAAAATGCTATTGTGGTAGTTTTGGCTCCTAACATATTTGACCATGCTCCATTAAAAGTGGGGATGTCTCAACATTATTCCTCAATTGCATAATACATGATTCATTTTTCTTGCAGGTGATATCCAAGGGAGTGCTATGTATAGGCTTTGGACCAAGCTTAAAAGGCTTTCATCCTATCCTGATTCCTCTTAACGGAAAATTCAGTGATATCCAAGGTTAGATTCAGCAAGCTAGGCAAAACCTCTTGAGGGCTCAAGATCATCTCCAACATCATTTATTTGATACACACAGGCCATATATTAGGTCAAGCAATGTACTGACCAAGTTATTCATCTTAATCAGCTTGAAGAAAATATCTTGATGCAAAAATCTAAAACCATTTGGCTTAAATTAGGAGATAGAAATAACTCCTATTTTCATGCTTCTGTTAAAGTGAAGAATAAGCATCAGGGGATCTATGCTATGGCATCTTTGAAAGGAGAGCTGCTATGTAACCAAGTGGACATTGAAAAGGAAATCATAGAGTTCTACACTAGCCTGGTGGGAACTAATGCTACCGAGTTGAAGAGTATTGATGTCACAGCTATGAGAAGTGGTAAAAATCTATCTATTGATCTTGCTCCCCAACTCATTAGGCCTATTGAGGAAAAGGAAATTTGGTCTGCTTTGTCTAGTATTGGGAATTCTAAGGCACCAGGGATGGATGGTTTCAACTCCCTTTTCTTCAAATCAACCTGGCCAATTGTCAAGAATGATGTTATTGATGCAATATTAGAATTCTTTAACACCCACAATATGTTCAAAGCCTTTAATTGATCCTTTGTTACTTTGATTCCTAAGTCTCATGAAGCTACCACCAATAAAGACTTGAGACCCATCTCCTGCTGCAATATTATTTACAAGATGATATCAAAAGTTCTCAAAACCAGATTAGGAGGGGTTATTAGCTCTATCATAGATGATAACCAATACGCGTTTATTCGTGGTAGAGCTATTCATGATAATATCATGATGGCTCAAGAGTTGGTCAGAGGCTACAATAGAAGGAATGTTTCCCCTAGATGTATGGTTCAAATAGACATACAAAAGGCGTATGATACAGTTGAGTGGAAGTCCCTTAATCACACTATGGTGGAATTTGGTTTCCCTCAAAGATTTATCAGCTGGATTTTGGCTTGTGTGACAATTGTGTCCTATAGGTTTAAGACAAGGGGACCCATCTCTCCCTTCTCTTTGTTCTCATTATGGAATACCTCCATAGAATGCTGCAAGGTTTGGTCAAGAATCCGAATTTTAACTTCCATCCTAAATGCGGCCGTTTGAAAATTATTAAATTGTGTTTTGCTGATGATATTCTGTTGTTTGTGAGAGGTGACCATGAATCTATGAGGTTGATCATGGATAAAGTGAGTGAATTCTCTGCAGCCACTAGTTTGACCATTAGCATACCCAAGAGTAAAATCTACTTTGGAGGGGTTGATGAGGAGTCTAAGGACATTATCCAACAAACAACCGGTTTTGCTGTAGGAACCTTTCCCGTTATGTACCTATAAGTTCCCTTGGCTAGCAAAAAAGTAACTATAAATGATTGTCAACCATTGATCGATAGGATGCTGGTTCGGCTTAAGCATCGAAGTACCATACTTTTGTCATGTGCTGGCAGACTGCAGCTTGTGAAAAGCATCATCTTTTCGATTGCTAACTATTGGATGCAAATATTTCTATTGCCTAAAAAGATCATCTCCCACATTGATAGTATGTGCAGGAATTTCTTGTGGTCTGGTAAGGACTGTCCTACCAGTAAAGCTCCCGAGTCGTGGGATCACATTAGTGATCCAATTTCTGTAGGTGGCCTGAATCTGATTTATCTTAGAGAGTGGAACAACACAATCATTGGGAAGCTTCTTTAGAATGCTTTTGCTAAGAAGAACATGTTGTGGATTAACTAGATTCACATGTATTATTTGAAAAAAGAGGATGTTGCAACATATATTTCTAAAGTGCAGGATTATTAAGTTATGTTGAAACACAAAGATGTCATCATGAATTCTGCGGTTTGGAGTGCTTTTCAAGCGTCTGGTAGATATGAGCCCAAAAAAGTATACCATCTGTTTAGAGGAACCAAGCCAAAAGTGAGTTGGAGGAATTTTTTCTACGGTAACCTTGCAAGGCCAAGAGCAGCCATAAATCAATATATCATAGATTCATTTATCCAAGCTCATAGTTTTGATTCCAAAGATTTTCAAATTGCATACATTTCTGGGCTTACCTTACACTGAATTAGACTATTTGATATATTTTAATATTTAGAAAAAAAATTAAACTTTCTAGTATATAAGTAGTCATGGCTTACGATTATTTATGCTTAATTAGATTTTATTAAAAGAAGTTAGACTATTTGATATATTTTTATATTTTTGAAATACAAAAATAAACTTTCTAGTATAAAAAGTAGTCATGGTCAATGATTATTTATGTTTAATTTGATTTTATTAAAAGAAGTTAGAAGATGACATAGGTTCCATATGAAATAAAATATAATAGCTTATGCTCCCTCTAAAATAAAAAATGATTAAATTTTTTTAAAGTACTTTTAGAAGTCAAGCGTATTTGGTTCATATAAAATACTTTAGTTTATAATTCTCTTTTGCTTAAATTTAATTTTTTAATATAATATTGTTCGAAATAGAGTTCATACAATGTCTATGAATGTAGACAATTCAAATTCAGACATTTTTACTGTAAATAGTAAAAATATATAAATAAATAAAAATGAGGATAAATAATGAAATGTATTTCATCATGTTCCGCTCCATGTCATTCTCTTTTTTCCAATCCATACAGTGGAATATAACATTATTCTATTTCATTCCGCTTCATTCCGTCGCGTTCCGTCAATCCAATCATAGCCTAAAGCCATATGTAAAAATTGTGTTTTTAAAATGATAATATGACATATTCTAAATTATTATGATTAAACCAACTAAGAATTACATGTTTCAATATTGTTAACTTTGAGGGAAAATGTTTTTTCTACTAGTAATGCTTTACACGAGCATAAATCAAAGGCTGAGGAAAATGCAGAAAACACATTTGAAAGGTGGAACCTTACAATGTTATTATTATAACTTATTTATTAATAATGGTTACAATTTAAGGACAACAATTACAGTGACACGAGAAGTCGTCATGACATTTTCCAGTTGCATGTATATTTTTGCATTCCACCTTGCAAAATACTTTGCAGATTAAAACCTCCCATTTACGGCAAAAATGAGGCCTGTAGCGAAGGCAATCTTTTGCCTCTGTCATCACCATCTGATTTCCTGCATTAAATAGTACAATTCAATCAAACAAAAATTTAGTTATCAAAAACTAATAAATTTATTTGATAAAAAATCAAGTACCGTAATTCATACCAAAATTCATGGAGACAACAAGGAAAAGAATGGAAAAACAAATGAGGGTTTTCATGTTTTTGATTTTGAGAAAACTGTTTAACTTTCAAAGATGAAAATGTACTTAGAAGTACATGTATATATATTAGGATCCATGATATATTAGGTATCAAAGTTTCCGTAGATACCAATCTTGTCCTTCAATTTTTTAATCTAAAGGTTTATTTCTATTTATATAACTTTTAATTTGTTATTTTTCATCATTATATTTTCTTTTCTTTTCTTAAATTGAATATAATTTATTTCCTAAAATCAGATTTTTTTAGGAAAAATTAATCTCTCTTTTTCTCTCCCTTTCATTCTATTTCTCCGATATCAAGAACTTCAGTTTATATTTTTTTTACTAGTTTTATAATTATAAATTTATTTTGCAAAAAAAAATTTGTGTAATATAATTTTGTAGGAAATTTATTTTTATTTGATCATGGTATGTATAATAATGACGAAAGACTAAAAACAAAAAATAAATAAATAAATAAATAATAAAAGGCTAATTGATTTTCCAAAAGATAACCTTCAACAATTCTTTTATGAAAATTTCATAAAATTCCCATCAATTAATTTATAATAATAATAATAATAATAATAATAATAATAATAATAATAATAATAATAATAATAATAATATGAATAATAATAATAATAATAATAATAAATATTTTCTATTTTACTTTTGATTGAATAAAATATAATATCGACCATTTTATTATACATTTGGAACATAAATAAATATTTTAACTAACTCATATAAATTTAGACATCGGGCGTAACTCTAAAAGTTTTATACCAGATTTCAACCGTAATAAAATGAGTCAAACTATTATATAAAATTAAATAAAATAATTAAATAAATATATGATATTTCTTTTTCTTAAAAAATTATCTCGTTTTTAAAAATAATAATAATAATATTTGATTACTTTGTATTAGTAACAATGCACTTTTAATAATGGAGGAGAGAAAAAAACAAAAATCACACATAATCTCCACCTTTTTTTTTTAAATTTAATAATTCAGATTCATTCTCATGTTCTCACATGAAAATGACATTCTCATAGGATATATATATATATATATATATATATATATATATATATATATATATATGAGTTAGAATGCGATGATAGCATATATAAAAATTTAATTTAACACCAAATTTTATTCCTTAACTTTTTTTATAAAAAATTAAAGGTCTGTGGTTATTCATTTAATAATAATATTTATTATTTTTAATCATTATAATTTCTTTCATTTTTTGAAAAAATATTAAAAAAAAATTCAATGATTTTTTTAAATATCTCTCACACTCTCCATCTTATTCTAATTTTTTTTAAAATATTAAGAACTTTCAATTTATATTATTTTTACTCGTTTTATAATTATAATTATTTTTTTAAATTACTATAATTTTAATTTTAAAGAGAAATTCTTACTACTTAATCATGTTATGTATGAACTTATAAAAATTCCATAAAAATACACAACAATGCACTTATAATAATATTAATGGTAATAATAATAATAATAATAATAATAATAATAATAATAATAATAATAATAATAATAATAATAATAATAATAATAATAATAATAATAATAATAATAATAATAATAATAATAATAATAATAATCTATTTTATTGAACAAAACATAATATTATACCATATTTTTATTTATATATAGTATAAATATGTTAGTAAAGTTATATATAAATTAACACTATACCCAATCATTTCTTTTAAGAAATTTTAATTTAAGTTTTTTTTAATATTGTTCGATACAAATAAGTTAAAATATTATTAAGTTAAATAATATTTTTTATTATCGTATCAGTATCTCAACAAGTTGTATAAATACTTTTAAAAACTATATATAAATTGAGAAAAGGGATGGTGCACTGACGGTGTAAATTATTTTTACACTGTCAACTAATGACAACCATGTATTCCGCCAAGTCATCCTGTAAATTTTAAATTATTTATATGATTTTGCACTTTAAAATATTTTGATTGGATGTATGTGTACTACTTTTTTACACTGACAGTGCACTACCATTAAACTCATATAAATTTTGAATTAGTTTTAAAAAATATTTTATCATTATTAAGATGTTTATTATTATTATTACTATTTATATTATTATTATGAGGAAGAGTTTCATCTTCGTTGCAAAAACAACACTTAGAATCTTCCAATAAACCAAATTTACACATTATATCCTTAGTTGCCAACCTACCATTGCAAGCTAGCCATAGAGTTACCATTGCACGAGGCCTAGCCGGGTTATCGTGCCAATTTTTCCTCTAATTCACTTTAGCCACATTCTGACTGATAATGTTATAGCACTCTCTAGTGTTCACTTTTCTTTGCTGCAGTAAAGAGTACCACTCCTGATTATCTCTAATTTTCTCTCTTTGTTTGAAAACAGCTTTACAAATCCAAGACCAATTAGTTTTCACCACCACTGTCAAGATATCAGCCCCTTTCATATAGTAAGTATGGATCCATTTGATCCATAAACCATCTCTTTTCCCACTTAAGTCCAAAGTAATTTAATAAGGCTAGCACATTTCCAATCCTCAAAATTCACTATGTTAAGGCTACCCTGATTCTTTTTGTTACACACATTGTTCCAAGAGATAGGAGATTTTCTAGAAACAATGTCTTTTTCTGTCCAAATAAAAGATCTGCTAATAGCTTCAACCTTTCTAATGACTTTCCTGGGCAGAGGAATAACATGGAGCCAGAAGTTTAAAACAACAAAAACAGTGCTTTTAACCAACATTATTCTACCTGCCATACTTAGAAGGTGAGAACTCCAATGATGAATTATTCCCACTATTTTCTCAACCAATATGTTACAGTCAGAAACAAACAGTTTTTTACTAGATAGAGGTATACCCAAATACCTGAAAGGAATCTTACCTTCAGTAAAACCTGTAGCTGCCAGGATTCTCTCCTTCTCCACATTTCCAAAGTAGATGTTACATTTGGTAGGATTGATGACAAGGCCAGTTAGAATCAGAGAAATCAAAGACGGTTATTATTATTATTATTATTATTATTATTATTATTATTATTATTATTATTATTATTATTAAAGTCAATAGTTCAGCAAAAGGGTAATTTATTTTCACAAATTTTTTAAAAAGAATTGTTTAATATTAATTTTAGTTAAAATATAGCATCTTAATATTATAAATATTATGATTAAATAGAAAGCATTTTTATTCATAATACGAATTACAATATTTAAAAAAACATAATCTTAATATTTATTATTTTTAATCATTATAATTTCTTTCATTTTTTTTGAATAAAAATATAATTTTTTTCCTAATATGATTTTTTTTAATATCTCTCACTCTCTCCCTCTTATTCTATTTTTTAAAATATTAAGAACTTTCAATTTATATTATTTTTACTCATTTTATAATTATAAATTTAATTTTTTAAAAAATTATTATAATTATAATTTTAATGAGAAATTATTACTACTAAATCATGTTATGTATGAACTTATAAAATTTCACAAAAATACAAAACAATGCACTCATAATCATAATAATAATAATAATAATAATAATAATAATAATAATAATAATAATAATAATAATAATAATAATAATAATAATAATAATAATAATAATAATAATAATAATAATAATAATCTATTTTATTTTAATTTTTTTTGAATAAAATATAATATTATACCATATTTTTATTTATATATTGTATAAATATCTTGGTAAAGGTATATATAAATTAACACTATACCCAATCATTTCTTTTAAGAAATTTTAATTTAAGTTTTTATTAATATTGTTTGATACAAATAAGTTAAAATATTATTAAAATAAATAATATTTTTTATTATCGTATAAGTATCTCAACAAGTTGTATAAATACTTTTAAAAACTATATATAAATTTTGAATTAGTTTAAAAAATATTTTATCATTATGAAGATGATTATTTTTATTATTAGGCAAAATAATTTTTTTCGTCCCTTAACTTTACCCCAAGGTCCAGTTTGGTCCCTTAACTTTAAAAAGTGGCAAGTTCGTCCCTAAACTTTTAAAATGGTGTCAAAGTAGTCCTTGCCATTAGTTGGCTCAAACATCTGTTTATTTTTTGTTACGTGGCAGCTGACATGGATTTAAAACATCATGTTCTTCTTTCTTAGCATCTCCTTCTCACCACCGTAACTCCCTCTGTCAACCAGTTTTCTTTCTTCTCCACTTCGTCACTTTCCTTACAACCTCCATAAACCTACTGCTCTCTATATTCGTACACACTCCCTGCACCCTTTCCAACATCTAACACCACCGATCCGAACCTCCTTCCGTCACTCTCCGCTTGCACCCTTCGTGGGCCACGTGAACACAACCTCCACCTACCCTTCAAACAACCAAACTCGACTACAGTAAAAGTCTCTGCTCCATCGATCAACTACACGCCTCCATTCATCCTTTTCATACCCTCAACGCAGCCCTTCCTTGTTACACAAACACCACAATAAAACCTCTCTTTCCAGCGAGCTTTCTTCCGTCTGGAACAACAACACCACTACAAGAATCCTCGTCCCTCCACGTATTAACCATCGTTCATCACCGCCATCACCAGAAATACGTTCTTCGATTGCATGTTTGTTCAATCTTCCACTCCCATTTTTCCCTTGCGTTTATATTTAGTTCTTTTTGGCTTTTGTTTCATGTTGTGTTTTCTTTTTTATGTTCTGTTTGTGGAAGAAAGAAGGCTTCATGACTTTTTTCATACATTTTGAGAAGTCAAACAAACTCTTGTTAATTTCTTCTTGTTTTATTACTTTTTTTATATAAAAAAATTTAGAAACAAGAGAGATGAGGAAGCAATCACGGGAAAGAGAGAGACATGTTGTTCATTTTTTTTTCCTCTACATGTGTGACACATGTCGGGATGTGGTTGGGAGATTTGTTTTAAGTTGAAAAAATCAACTCAACTATGTTCATTTGTTTTGAAAACGTCTGAGTTTCATTTGGTTTCACAGATACAACACCTGCAAGGGAGAGTTACACTGTTGGGAAGTGAGTGGAAAAGGAAAGGCATGGGTGGATGAAGTTGTTGCTTTCATGCATTGCTTCCTACTATGAGGGAGGTGGTTTTGTGTTTAATAAATAATGAGCAGGGAGAGAAATGTTGTATTAGCATGGATGAGGGAGAACAAACATTAAAGGCGAGTTGTGGTGGTTTAATGGAGAATCATGGAGGCATGAAGGTAGTATTGAAAATGACGGTAAATATGAGTTTGGAAGAGGGTTGTATTGAAGGAAAAGAAAAATGAATGTAGCAAGTCTTTTTCTGGTTACTGTTACACATAAAGTCCACCTGGAAATACGTGGCATCTGTTTTTAACCTTTGACTAACAGAACCAGACGGAAGGATAAACGTGACACAGTTTTTAAAAATTAAGGGACGAACTTGTCACTTTTTAAAGTTAAGGGATCAAACGGGACCCTGGGGCAAAGTTAAAGAACGAAAAATGTTATTTTGCCTTAATATTATTACTATTATTATTATTATTATTATTATTATTATTATTATTATTATTATTATTATTATTATTATTATTATTATTATTATCATTATTATTATTATTATTGTAATTATTAATATTATTATTATTATTATTATTATTATTATTATTATTAAAGTTAATAGTTCAGTAAAAGGGTAATTTATTTTCACAAATTTTTTTAAAAGGAATTGTTTAATATTAATTTTAGTTAAAATATAGCATCTTAATATTATAAATATTATGATTAAATAGAAAGAATTTCTATTCATAATGCAAATTACAATAATTAAAAAAAACATAATCTTAACATTTTAAATTTAGTGAAATTCTAATTTAAACTATAACTTTTAATATCGAGAATGGAAATAATGAAAGAGAGTGTTTTAAAAAATATTTCATTAGAAAATAAATTGAATCTAATATTAAAATGGAATTAAATTATATTGATTAAATAGAACAAATTCTTATTTAATTGAATCAAACATAGGTCTTTGCATTAACAAAAATTAAGGGACAAAATTTAGTATCAAAATTTGGTGTGAATGAATCTTGTAATATATATATATATATATATATATATATATATATATATATTCTTTTGACATCAGGTGTAAATCTAAATGATTTAGACCAAATTTTAATTGTTAATAAGAAAAAAAATCAAAGAATAATTTAAATTATCTAACTTTTTGGAAAAAAAAATAACCATATTTATTTTTTATTTTTTTATTTCATTTATTTAAATATGTGGGATAATTGCTAGTCAAAATACATTTAATAAGGATATTCGTTTTTTTACTAAAGGATATTCGTAATACTATAATATGTTGACCAAAAATTGTATATCTCATAGATTCGAATTCATTATAAATATTAATATATTTATTTTTGTATTCTTGCAAAAGTTAAATTATAGCCATGTTTATATGTAAAGTTAAAATGATTATATAAATGAAAGTGTTGTTAGAATATATTAATAAATAGGGCAAATAACCTTTTTCGTCCCTTAACTTTACTCCAGGGTCCAAGTTGGTCCCTTAACTTTAAAAAGTGGCGATTTAGTCCTTCAACATTTTAAAACGTGCCACGTTTATCCTTCTGTTAGCTTCCGTTAGTCCCTTTTTGATAATGTTGTCCACGTGGGAGATATGGCTGTGACGTGGAAGTGTTGAATGTTTTAATTAATCTTCAGAAAATGAAAAGTCCATTCAATCTCTTTCTAAGTGGTGTAGCACTCTGCTAGGGCATTGTTGAATGCGGAATAGGGCAAGCAAGCAAAAATATTTATTTTCGGAAGAATTCCCTCCGGGATTTATATCGTGTCCACAGAGATCGGTTCGAGGGAAAGAATGTCATTCGACAATCTCTCGCGTTTATGAGTTTGGATTAAAATAGTTTCAAACAAGAAAACAGAAAAGTAAATATTAAAACAAAAAGAAATCATTCTTCAGAGTTATACTCCACCTACAATACTCATCAATATCACCCAACATCGCTTACAACACAGGTTATGTCTAACGCAAAGTTGAGAAAACAACCGTGTTACTCTCTTCGTCACTCTCGCGAGCGAAGCCTCGAAACACGGAAGACATTTAGCTTTGACGCCTATTGAAGATTGTTAGCCCTAAATCTATCTCTAGAATCCAGAAACTAACAGACAATCATCCCTAATCGAAGTTTGCGACGGTTATCTCTAACGCACCCCAAACCCCGCGCATAAAGCAAAAATTAAAGACAATCACCAATAAAGATTTGTAAAGGCAAGTTTTATACAATGCCATGGGCGACAAATATACATGAGTTCATAGCAAATACATATGCACAACCCAACAAGAAAGAATACACAAAGAGGAAGAGAAATGAACCAAACACTTCACGGATTGTCGGAGCCGATCGATGAGAAATCCACCTCGGATCATCCACATGCAAGCTTCCATGTTGTTTTCTAAGCTAATCTACTAAAAAAATGAAGTTTGATGGAGTTGGAGCAAGAATCCCCAAAACCATAACATAAAAAATGATGAAAAATGGCTAAAATAGTCAATTCTGACTTTCCAGGTTCGCCTAGCGAGTCCCCGTTCGCTAGGCGAACGTAAACCGCCTTTCTGTTGAGTTTTTTCACGATTCTGGAACTTTTCGTTCGCCCCGGTTCGCTTAGCGAACAAGCTAGCGAGTGTTCGCTACGGGGGCTCGCCTAGCGAGTATGACAGAAAACCAGAATTTGTTTTCTTCATAACTCTTGAACCGTAACTCCGATTGACGCACGGTTTGAAGCGTTGGAAAGCTTATTCAATTCTCTTTATGAATATGGAAATATCCCATTGCTGGAACACCTACAAAAATAAATGAAAATCGATTAAACTCAATGATATTTACACGATAACGCACTATACACCGAAAACGTAAAGTAAACGTATTTACGAACAAAGTGGGGTTTATTTGCACGATATTTACCACAAAGCATTGATAAGTGCAACAAAACATATATACAAAAATGGGTACAATTTGCACTTATCAGGCATGCGAATTGGAGAAGACGAAGTGCAAAACGAACGATTTCTCACCAGACGAGACGGTTCCAGACGAAAAGGAGTGAAGATCTTCATCTGTCATTGATCAAACGGTTAGTTAATTCCTCTTTCATATTTGTTAGGGTTAAAAGTTACGAAAATTAGGGTTCGTATTCAGTTCTAGTCTTCTTGTAGATTTGATAGGGTAAACCCTAATTTTGTAGATATTTTGGTCTGGTTAGGTATCATGGATGAAATTATTGAACTCAAAATTCATCATAGTGGGGAATTTACTGATGAGGGTCTGACTGTATATGCGAATGGTGTAGTTGATGATTTGAGGGTAGATGTAGACAGATGGAGTTATTTTGAGCTAGTGGGTGTGTTAAAAGATTTGGGTTATAGGGAGTTTGAAACAATCTACTACAATGATCCACAGTTTGGTATGAATGCACTAATTAATTACCAGGGTGCATTAGAAATAGCAGACCTGTATAGGGTTCACAAACGTGTTGATATTTACATTCAACACACGTTGTCTCAACCTGACTACTGTGACAAAGTTGATGTGGATGACATAGTTGGTGAGGGCCCTGAAGAAATTGTGGATGAGGTGGAGGAGTTACTTAGTAAGCTGGTTGATGAAGTTGTTCATGGTGAAAATACCACCCCTGTTCAGGTTAATGTAGAAGAACAAGTTATTGTAGAGGAACAAGATAATGGTGATGAACAATTTAATGGTGATGAACAAGTTAATGCAGAGGAACAAGGTATGAATGTTGAGGAACATGTGACTGGTGAGAAACAAGTGAATGTTGAGGAACAAGTGACTGTTGAGAAAGAAGTGAATGTTGAGAAAGAAGTGGAAGTTGGAGTTGATGATGGTTTAAGTACTGATGATAGTGAATATAAGGACTACAAGTATGATAGTGCACAAGATGTGGCTTTTGATGATGAGTCTGATGGGTTTGATGAGGTTGAGCAGGATGAAGTTGAATCCCTAATTCATGATGAAATTGAAGGTAGTAGCAAAGTTCATAAACACAAAGGGAAGGCTGGTGAAGATAAAGGCAGTGACAATGATACTGATGACATGGAGAGTGGTTGTGATAGTGATGAAAGTATTGGACTTCCAAGAAAAAAACATCCTATTTTTAGACAACCAAAAGACATGGCTGATTACAAGTGGGATGTGGGAGTCTATTTTAGTTCAAAGGGTGACTTTAAGGAGGCAATAACTACTTATGTTGTGCAGAATGGTAGAAATCTTAGGTTTGTAAAGAATGACAAAGTTAGGGTAAGGGCTAAATGCAAAGATGGTTGTAATTGGGAGGCATACTGTAGCAAGCTGCCCAATGAAGACACTTGGCAACTTAGGAAAGTGGTTGATGAGCATAGTTGCAGTAGGGAATATAATGTGAAACTGATGAGTACCAAATGGTTGAGTAAAAGAATCCAAAATAGCTTGAAAAACAATCCAAAGTTGAAGATAAGGGATATCAAAGAAAAGGTCCAAAAAAAAATGGAATGTTGGGGTGAACAAAACAAAGGCAATAAGAGCAAGGTTTGTTGCAAGGGATTTTGTTGATGGATCATTCTTGGGAGACTACACAAGGGTGTATGACCACTGTCATGAATTGTTAAGAGCCAATCCTGGATCAACTGTGAAGCTCAATGTAGATCCTGTACCAGAAGGTGTTGAGGATCATAGACCATGCTTTAGAAGGCTATATGTATACTATGCTACATGTAAAGAAAGCTTTAAGCTGTGCAGGCATGTAATAGGTTTAGATGGATGTTTTCTCAAGGGGTTGTGTGGAGGCCAGATTCTGGCTGCTATAGGGAGGGATCCTAATGATCAGATGTTTCCCATAGCATATGCAGTTGTGGAGGGTGAAAACAAGGACAGCTGGACTTGATTCTTAGAGCTCCTAATTGATGACCTTGGAGGCAAAGAGCAATGCATGACTTACACCTTCATATCAGACCAACAAAAGGCAAGTTTTTTATTATCATTTTCCTTAGCTTTTTCTTATATTTTTCCTTATGTTTTTCCTATTGCAGGGGCTGTTACCCACTATGGAAGAGCTATTGCCTAGGGTGGAGCACAGGTTTTGTGTTAGGCATCTGTACAACAACTTTAGGAAGAGGTTTCCTGCCAAATCAACTTACCCACAAGCATGGGAAAGAGAGATGAAGGGAATGAGGGCTATAAATGAGGAAGCTTTTAAGCATATGATTAAGACCCCACCAAGGTTTTGGAGTAGGTCATACTTCAGGACTGAAAACAAATGTGATGTTGTTCTCAACAACATGTCTGAATCATTCAATAGTGTGATTCTTGAGGCAAGGGCCAAACCTTTAATCACTATGCTTGAAGACATAAGAATCTACATGATGGAGAGATGGGCTATCAACAGAATGAGGTTTGGTACTTTGGATGAGAATGACATATTGCCTAATATTAGAAAGAAAGTTGATATCACAAGCACCTACACCAACAATTGGCTTGTAAGGTATGTCAGTTCAGTACACTAGTATTTGTTGAATTAACAATTGCACGCAATTGAATCATTTGTTCTGTTTTCTTTGGTTATTTAGGATGTCTGATGAGCATATGTTTGAAGTAAGGCACTTGGAGAATCAGGCTGATAAGTATGTTGTGAACCTGAAAGACCATGTGTGTTCCTGCAGAAGATGGGAACTTACAGGACTCCCATGTGTGCATGCATTGTCTGCTATGAAGAGTAGGAATTTCAGGATAGAAAGTTACATCCCTGAATACTATAGAGTTTCAAAATACAATGCAGTTTATAAACATGTCATCTACCCTGTTAATGGGTCTAACTTGTGGGTTAAGACACCATATCCTGATGTGCAACCACCCAAGTTTAAGAAGATGCCTGGTAGGCCCAAAAAGAGGAGACATTTAGAACAAGGAGAGATTGATGGATCTGATAACAAGATGAGAAGAACTGGTTTCTCGGTGAAGTGCAGCAGGTGTAAGAAATCAGGGCACTACAAGTCCACTTGTAAGGACACAACAAGTCAGGCTGCACAACAGAGTACTCAACACTCTGCCCAAGAATCTACTCAAACTGTTACTCAGCCTGCTGTGCAACCCAGTCAAGCATCTCAAACTGTGCAACCCAGTCAAGCATCTCAAACTGCCCAAGAATCTACTGCTCAGAAGACTCGTGGTCCTGCAAAGGGGAAGACTCAGAAGCTACCAGTGAAAAAAGTTCCAAGGCCATTTATTCCACCAGGCCCTACAACCAGGCTGTCTGCATCAAAGAATGTTGTTGGTCCAGTCACTAGAAGATCTACTCCCACCAAGAGAACATCTGCAAAGAAGAATCCCTAGACATATTTAGGATTAGGTGTTTTAGTCACTATGGTTTTGTGGTTTTTGTTATGAAGTGAACCTGTTTTTTGTTTGCACTTTTAAGGTTGTGCTGTAATGAACAAGAATGTTATTTTGGTTCTGAACATGTTATGAACCTATTTTTAGTTATGTTTCTGGTCTGTTATGTAATCAACAAGAATGCTGTTATGGTTCTTAACCTTTTATGAACCAGTTTGTAATTATGTTTCTGTTATAAACCTGTTTTGAATCTGTTATAGGTCAATCTGATATAAGTCCCAATTATAGGGCAATAACAGTCAGAATATTACAGCTCCAAATTATAGGTCATGTACCATATACTTATAGGTCATGTCCAAATATTATAGGTCATGTCCAAATATTACAAATGATACAATATAACAGCAAATCTTTTTCATTAATAAAACATTCAAAAACAACATTCAACCTTACAAACAACATTCAAACCAGAAAACATTTAAATGGGGACAAAACATACTTTCACATACACAACATAAGTGACCTAATTCAACCTAAATAACATTACAACAATAACAATTAGAAACAACAAATTCCATATTTTTTTCCACTTCAACATCATCTTCATTTCAGCATCAATATTCATCAGCTTTTTCCCAAGTTCTTCAATGTCTTTTTTTGCCTCATCTAATCCCTTTACAGCCACCCCAATCCTATGCATTAAAAGCTCTTCTTTCTCATCAAATGCATCTTCATGGTACCAACCAAAGTAATTGCATCCATCTTGCTTAAAATTGGGACAACCCCAAAATAACTTTCCCATGTTCTTCACTGTTTTTGCCCTTTGCAGAATAGCCATGTCTCCACAATAGCAAGAGGGCTTCCTCCAACGATTTCCACTGACTGTTGAATCCCCATTTTCTGCATTTCTCTTACTCAAAGAAGAAGAAGAACTACCCGATTTCATTTTCCCTAAACCCTAGCTTTTGCTTTGGAAAAAAATTGTAAGGATGGAAGATGATTTGAGTTTTCCCTAACAAGGAAGAAGAATGGGCGTCTGCAGAATGCACAACCAAGGAAGAAGACGATAAACAAATTCCAAGTCACCTGCCACGTAAGTAAATATAAACAGACGTTTGGTCAAACTAACGGCAGGACTGACTTGGCACTTTTTAAAAAGTTAAAGGACGAAATCGCCACTTTTTAAAGTTAAGGGACCATTTTGGACCCTGGTGTAAAGTTAAAGGATGAAAAAGATTATTTTGCCTAATAAATATTAGTTTTTGTTTTTCTATTCTAATATTATTACGTGATGAGATATCTTTATTTAATTATATTCATTATTTTTCAGTTAAGAGTTTTAATTGATTAGTATAAAAATTAAATAATATAGTGAATTAGATTTTACATTAAATTTTCTAAGTGGTTCTCGGAAATTCGTCCTTGGTCTCCTAATGATGTAGACCAAGAGAGACTTACTTGGATCAAAATTTTTGGTCTCCCTTGCCATGTTTGGAGTGAAAACTTTTTCAAATTCTTAGCTGCTACTACTGGGGAGTTTATTAAGATGGATGAGGAGACAAGGAAACATACGAGGCTGGATGTGGCTAGAATCCTAGTTAGGACAAAATTTGCTATGTGTCTTAACGAGGTAGTTAACATTGACGTGAATGACATGGTTTACAGAATAAAGATAGTGGAGGATTCTTTTGGACCGTATACTTGGGATCAAGGCAGGGCGAAAGATTCTTGTTTTGGCGAAGACAGCTCAGAAGTTGTGTTTTCTGAGTCGGACCAGGATGGTGAAGGGGAGTCTTGGGATAGTTCTTCTAGGGTTCTTAGCTCTCAGTTCAAAGTTCTAGAGACTATATCTCCTGTATCAAATTCAGGTGAGATAAGGAGCTCTTCTAAAGACCACAATTTGGAAGTAAGCAATGTTGAAGGAGTGTTACCTAGGAAGGTGGGTTCAGAGGGCAATAGTTGGTGTAGGGAAGTGGAAAGTGGAGCTGAAACCCAACTTGAGAATCAAATATTATCTCTGAATAGAAATGTGCCAAATTTGCAGGGTGGAGCAAGAGAGGGTGGAATCAGTGATTACTGTCATACAAGTGCTGCTAGCCAGGTTCATGAGACTTGTTCTCCCCTGAAATCAAAAAATGATGCCAATACGGTGATGTCTTCGATGGCAGGGGATGATATTAGATCTTTAGGTGGTGACATGCCTAATGAAGCTGAGGTATCTTCTCACCCAAACGTGTTGAGTGGTGGTAATGACTATAAGGATGATGCATCTAGAAAGAGGCCTTCTTTGAGGAAGAAGAAGATACTAGTAGATGATATTTACAAGAGACTAAAAATTCCTTTCAAACCTTCATACTATGCTACTCTCCGGGCTGATGTTTCTACATCTAGATCTAGAACTGTTTTGGAGCAACAGAGACAAACTGTCTTATCAGAGGAAAAGCAGGCTTGTGATCCTATCATTAAGGGTGCTGGATCGAGTGATATCTCTTTGAATGACTCTGGTTTCTTCCATAATAATTCAAGGATTAAAAAGAAACTAGAATCCCTTCCTTCGAGAGTTTGGGAGGCTATCAAGAGTCTTGGAATTGAATCTGTGGAGGACGATGAGGTTTTTGAGAATATCCTGAGAAATCTTGAAGTTGCTGACAGAAACTTGAAGAGAGGGAAGAAGGAGGAAGCTATTGGTTATATATGCATATAGTAACATATAACATTAGAGGGTGTGGGGGTGTTTTAAAGCGCAGGAAAATTAGAGATACGATAAATAAGGTTGGTGCTGAAATTTGTTTTGTACAGGAAACTAAAAGAACAACGATGAATGATGAGTTGGTGGTTAGTTTATGGGGTGACAGTCTGTGCCAATGGTCTGCAGCTGGTTTTAATGGCCTTTCAGGGGGTATGATAACTATATGGAAAGTTGGGGCAGTGGATCCTATATGCAGCTACAGAGGCAAGGGATATTTAGGTTTGCAAGCATATTGGAGAGGTACGAGATGCTACTTCTTTAACATATACTCCCCATGTAACATTGTGGAGAAAAGGGTGCTGTGGTCCAACCTCATTAATCTTAAAAACAGCTTGGAACCTGGAGAGTGGATTCTCGGTGGTGACTTTAACTCAATTAAATGTCCTTCTGAACAAATAGGATACTTCTGTTTCAATAGAAGATATATGGAAGAGTTTTTAGAGTTCATAAATATGATTGGTTGTGTGGATTTACCTCTGAGTGGCAACAAGTATTCTTGGTTTAAAGCGAAAGACAAGGTGTGTAGCCGTCTCGACAGATTCATTGTCACTCCTGGAGTTTTTAATGAATGGAACATGGTGAGCCAAAAAATTGGAGACAGAGATGTTTCGGATCATAGGCCGGTGTCGATTTCTGTGAGAAATACGAATTGGGGGCCCAAACCGTTCAAGGTTATGTCATGTTGGTTTGAACATAAAGGTTTTTTGGATTTTGTTAAAAAGGAATGGGATGAGTACAAGGTATCAGGGAAGGCTTCTTTCATTTTGGCCAAAAAGATGTAGAACCTTAGAGTGAAACTTCGTTGGTGGAATATTAACGTATTCGGTTGGGTAGACACCAAAATAAAGTCAGATACATGTACTATTAATGAGATAGAAGAACTTATTATGTCAAAAAGAGGAGATATATCTGCAGAAATTATGGAGAATAGGAATTGTGCAGAAGATGACTTATGGAGATCTTTGAGAATTAAAGAAAGCATCCTAAAGCAACAATCCAGACTTAGATGGAGTGTTGATGGCGACGTTAACTCTAAGTTTTTTCATGCAACACTGAGAAACCGTATCAACTTGAACACTATAAATTCTGTTAGAGTGAATGGCATAGTTGTGGAGGAGGTGCACGGGGTCAAGCAGGCTACCAAAGAACATTTTGCTAAGAAGTTTTCCAGAAGTTCCAGACCGTATCCGTATGTGGGTGGTGCAGGGTTAAAGAGCCTTTCTAAAGTGGACAATGATGAGCTAGAGTCTGAGGTGGGGATAGAAGAAATAAGAAGAGCTGTTTTTGAATGCGCTAACGACCGTAGTCCAGGTCCTGATGGTTTCAGCTTCGAATTTATCAAGAAGTGTTGGAGTATTGTTGGGTATGATTTTACGAATTACATTTTGGAATTTTTCAAGGGAGACAAATTACACAAGGTGTTTGCTTCCTCCTTTATGGTACTTATTCCTAAAACAGAGAATCCTAAAAACTTGGTGGAATATAGGCCCATATCACTTGGTAGCTCGGTTTATAAAGTTGTGTTGAAGATTCTTGCAGCTAGATTGAAAAAGAAAATAGGATCTCTTATATCAAACTCTCAGTCGGCGTTCATTGAAGGAAGAAATCTGCTTGACGGAGTACTCGTGCTAAATGAGACCATAGACTATGCGAAACGTGCAAAGAATGATCTTATGCTTTTAAAGGTCGATTTCGCTAAAGCATATGATTGTGTTGATTGGAAGTACTTACGAGATGTTATGGAAATTATGGGGTTTGGTAATGTATGGCTGGGTTGGATGGATACGGGTGTGTTTAATAGTTTCTCCTCTGTTTTGGTCAATGGCTCTCCAACGGTGGATTTTCCTATCTCAAGGGATCTTAAGCAAGGTGACCCCCTTGCTCCCTTCCTTTTTACTATTGCAGCAGAAGGACTTTCAGTACTGATGAGAAGAGCTGTGGAAAATGAATCATTCTCAGGTTTCAAGTTCAACTCGCAGGTGTCGTTCCATTTATTGCAATACGCATATGATTCCGTTATTCTAGGAGACGGCTCGTGGAAAAAAATCCTGGCAGTTAAAACTATCCTTAAAGGATTTCACCTCATATCGGGTTTGGAAATAAACTTCAATAAGAGTTCTTTGTATGGCGTTGGAGTGGACGAACTGTTTTTATCGGCTGCGGGAAATTACCTATCCTATAAATTTTTCAATTCTTACTATTCTTTCAAATTTTTAGGAATCTATATTGGAGGAAACCACACCTTAGTATCATTTTGGAAGCCGTTGATTGACAAGGTTCGCTCCAGACTGAACTCTTGGAAAAGTCGGTTTTTATCCATGGGTGGTCGAGTAACATTGATCAATTCGGTCCTCGCTAATCTACCGATTCACTTCATGTCTTTCTATAAGCTACCTGCTAAAGTTATTCGTATCTTGATTTCAATACAAAAGTCTTTCCTGTGGAATGGTACAGTGTCTAAAAAGGGAGTGGCGTGGGTGTCTTGGGCTACGGTGTGCAATAAGAAAGAAAACGGCGGTTTAGAGGTGAAGGATCTAAAATTGTTCAACTCTGCGTTAATGTTTAGGTGGACTTGGAGAATGCTGGGACATAAGAACACTTTGTGGAAGGATTTAATTGATACAAGGTACCGTAATTACCAAAGTGATCTTCATACCGGTGAATGTTCGAAACAACTTGTAGCTCTCTCTTTATGGTGGAGAGATCTCGTACAACTGTCTTTACTTGAAGGGAGGAAAGTAACAGATCTTATTTCATACAACTTGGGTTGTGGTGAATTTGTTCTGTTTTGGAGATCTTGCTGGGCTGGAAATACGGCTTTACTGGATTTATTCCCAGAATTATGGATTAATGCTATGAATAAGGAGAGTAATGTGGCTGAAAATGGTTATTGGGATGGAGGTAAGTGGTACTGGGATGCTAATTTATTTCATTCTAATCTGCCTGTAGCAGCCTTGACACAGAGGGACGACTTGTTTTCTTTGTTGGAACAATTTGAACCAAGCGCAGGTGTAGAACATTCAGTCAAATGGTCACTAAATGATCACAATAATTTTTCTGTGTCGTCTTTTTACGAGTTTATGCAGGTAATTAGTTCTCCCTCGGACAGGATATTTGGTGAGGAGTTGCGAGCTGCTTTCAAACTTATTTGGACAGCACAGATCCCATTCAAGGTGAAAGTTTCCGGATGGCGGATGCTACATAAGAGACTTCCAACTCGAGGTAATCTTGCCCGTAGAGGAATTATTACCAACAGACACGAAAAATCTTGCCCCTTTTGTTTCTTAGTGGAGGAAAGTGTGGAGCATGTTTTATTCCTATGTCACAAGACAAGACTGATATGGCAATTCGCTTGTAAATGGCTGGGAATTCCGGAGATTATAGTGGGAGGTATGCTGAACCACTTAACTTGTTGGGTATCTGGGTGTGTTAGAATTAATGGTTTAGTTAGTAGTGTTGTTGGTATGTGGCTCGTAATCTGTTGGATCAATTGGTCATCTAGAAACAATATTTTATTTAGAGACGAGATTTGGGATTATGACACGATTTTGAATCGTATTCTTGTATATTCTTGGTGGTGGTTAGGAAAGAGCCACAATAGTGCTCTCAATTGTAACTATTACACTTGGGTAAATTACCCTAGTGATTTTTTGTAGGCCTTGATTATTAGAGAGGCGTTTTGATGTATACGGGTTGGGATACCCCTATTGTATCCCCTATTAATATATTTTAGCTTATTAAAAAAAAAATATTAATTATGTATTTTATTATTGATTCTTTTATTCATTACATTTATATTAAAAATTAACCATTATTATTTAGACTAGAAATTTTTTATTATATTTTATAAAAGTCGTTGAATATTTTATTTATTTATTTATTACATATATTTTTTTTTATATTACATATTATTCATTAGTTATGATTTTCTAAATATTATTCAATTAAGTAATAAAAAATAGAATATCCACATGAGTAAGTAAAAAAAGGTACACACTTTTCTTTTATATATCTTTTTTTATATGAAATTACTTACTCTGATGTTGGAAAAAATGCTAATCTTAACGGTTCATTTTCGCGTTCAACCGCTATAGAGACTTGCACCACCACATTAGGAATCCCCCACCTCAATTTACTCACAATTATGATTTTGACACGTAACAACTGTGTCATCTATGGGAATCACTTTTGAGTCCCACGAATTTTCACGTTAGTTCCCATCTAATGAGAGTCAAGATCTCCGAAGTGGTATACTTCAATGGAAAAGGTAACCTTTGATTTTGACTGTGATAATTTTGTTAGACAACCTGAATAACACCATTGCTGATTTTTTTGGTCGATTGGATTAGAGAAGCATTACTAGGCTCTCCCTGATCCATGACACATATCGAGGAACGAGGAAATGAGATACTGATGTTAGGTTTTCGTAACCACGAGAATTTATATGGAATCATTAACGCTACGTTATTGTTAGTCATAACTGCCATCATAGCAAATCGTGTTGTTTCAGGCCTTCTAATTAATGGTAAAAGTGCATGAAACCTAATGTACATTGATATATTCAGGAAATTAAGTCTGGAAGAACAAGATTTGAAGTCGTGTGAAGACAAGAACCATTTGGGATTCAAGGTTCCACCACTCGTTTGTACAAAGACATAGATTTAACAGTTTCACTCAAAGAAGGAAATGACAGGAGGAATACAAGGGTACATGTTTTGGTAATTCCTTGTGAAAGCATTTTCAACAGCATCCTTGGAAGGCCTTTCCTAGCATCATTGGATGCAGTAACCTCCCCAGTTCATCTAAAGATAAAATACCATAATAATATTGGCAAATTGGTCATTGTTATCGCCGACATGCACTGAGTGATTCGTATGCATGAAGGAATACTCCAAAGACTCAGTTCTACCTTTGCATCATCAGAAAAGGTTTCGGGAGAAGTAAATTTAGCTAACCTTGACGCCCAAAAATGCGAGGTTATTCAAGACGTTGAACCCACTTCAATCGTTGGGGCCCAAGGCAAAGATTTTAAGGTTGATTCCCAATATAAAATTTGAAGTTATCCAACTCAAAGAGAATCCTTCATGACCAGTAATGATAGGTGTCAGCTTCCCAGCCAATGCAAGGGAAAAGATTGACAAATGCATGAAGGAAAACAATAATCTTTTCACCATCTCATACCACGAGGTGCCCGACATAGATCTGAGTGTAGCTTGTCACAAATTGAACATCGATCTTAAGGCGAAGTATGAATCCCAGCGAAGGAGGCATAAATATGTCTTAGGTAAGATATATTAAGTGGATTTCTAATGTCATGTTAGTGACAAAAAGCTTCTGGAGAGTGGAGGATATTTGTCGACTACACATATCTCAATCGAGCATGTCCTAAAGATTATAATCCACTATTAAACATAGACAAATCGGTGGATAATTCGAATGGGTATAAACTTTTGTCATTCATGGATTCCAACTCCAACTACAAACAAATACCTATGTATGAGTTGGTTAGAGGGAATACGACCTTCATGACCAAACAAGCTAACTACCAATATAATGTAATGCCTATTAGGATGAAAAATGTGAAATCAACATAGTAGAGGATATCTTCCAATAAGAGATAGGAGAGACATTAGATGTTTACATGGACGATATGATTGTGAAGTCTAGTGACAAGGACATGTGTGACCAATATCTCTGTTGAGTATTCCTAAGGGTCCGGAAGTACAATAAGATGACTAACTTGAAGAAACGCACCATTGGGGTTAGAGATGGCAATTTTATAGGGGTTTACCTGATAGAAAGAGGGATATAAGCTAGCCTATATAAGTGTGAGGCACTCATAAAGATGAATCCCCCGTCTATAAAGAAAGAGGCGATGAATCTCAACGAGATGTTAAAGGCCTTTAACCAGTTCATCTTGAAGTCATCCCAACACGATATGCCATTATACATATTGTCGAATAAGGAAACATGATTTAAGTGGACATATTCTTCTGTTATATAGTATTTCTTTATCCATCTCGTCGGTTCTTACTTGGCCAATCTTCGGGGAAGTTTAATATATCTACCTGACCATGCCTGAAGAAGTTGTTAGCATCGTCTTAATCAAGAGAGTTGGAGTCTCATTAGAGTCCAATTTACTTCATCTCCAAAGCTTTGATTGAGCTAGAAACATGCTACTAGAAGATCGAGAAGGTGGCCTTAACATTGGTGAACGTGTCTAGAAAACTGTAGAGTTATTTATCGGCTCGCTCTATAATTGCTCGGATTGACTAACCCCTAAAACAGATATTTCATCGCCCAAGTTGCTGTTGAAGATGGTGCTGCAGCAGAGTTTTGTGAAAAGTGAAGTCTTTATGTATTGAAGTTGTTGCTGCTGCTTGAAGTTTAAAATTATTGAAGTTTATTCCGCTACTGAAGTCTCTGAAGGTGCAGAGATTGTTTTAGCCAAAATTAGCCAAAGGGGGAGATTGTTAGTTTCTTGGATTAGCTGGAATTTTGGTAAAACAAAGGTTGTTCAATGTTTGATGTCACATGGGTGATGTCACAACATTAAAGTCTTAACACTGGGCTGTGTTAAGTGTTTAAGTTACTGATTTGGATGTCTGATGTCACAAGCGATGTTGTGACATTAGATCTGCAGAATTAATAACATCAGGTTTGTGATGTTGTTAGGGTTTGCGTGTTAGCTAGAATTGTGGAGAGCAGGATGTCTCATTGGATGCGAATATCTTGGGATAGATATTTTCTGTTGCATAGAGATTTGATGCAGATTTGTAGGAGATTTAAAAGGTTGAAGATTTGAAAAGATTTTAGGAGAAAATCTGTTTTGAATATTCAGTTTTAAATAACAAATCAGGTCAGATATTGTAGCAGGTCCAAGTCCAATTCAAAGAGCTATATAAAGCACACCAGTACTGAAGAAAAAGTAACGAAGAAAGTGAGCTAAAGACTGAGAGTCGTTTTGTGTCTTCGTGTATGTTTTGTAAACCATTCTAGTGTGAATTGGTAATGTTGTTTTGAGTTGTTCTTGATCAAAGCTGTGAAGCAGAATCAAGCAGTGTGATTCAAAGTGTGTGATCTTTGAATTGTTTTAGGGATTGAGTAGTGTTCTCATATCTAAGTGGTTTCTTAGGTAGAAAGTCACTAGTAGGAATTAAGATTAGGAGATTGTCAACTGGGTTGTTGAGTCTGTAATTTAATTCTACAAGTAGTGAATTTCATCCCTGGCTTGGTAGCCCCCAGACGTAGGTAGTTAGACCGAACTGGGTGAACAATTTGGTGTGTTATTCTGCTGTTTAATTTGTCCATTGTACAGAGTGTGTTGTTGTGACACCGCACTTAACATCACACATCTGATACCAAAATTTCAATTGGTATCAAAGCAGGCATCCTGTCTGTCTCTGGGTGAGATCTAGGGAAGGTACTTTCTGGTGTAAAGATGGACAAAGAAGTTGGAGGATTTGTCAACAGACCCCCTATTTTGGATGGCTCGAATTATGATTATTGGAAGCCAAGGATGATCACCTTTTTGAAATCCTTGGACAGCAGGGCTTGGAAGGCCATTATTAAATAGTGGAAAGCACCTGTTGTGTTTGAAAAAGATGATGCTGGGAAAGATAAAGAGGGCACCTCAAAGCCGAAGCTTGAAGAAGAATGGACCAAGGAAGAAGATGAGCTTGCCCTTGGTAATTCCAAAGCTCTAAATGAAATTTTCAATGGAGTGGATAAGAATAAATTCAGGTTGATCAATACCTGTGAAGTGGCTAAGGAAGCGTGGGATATTTTGAAGGCTACTCGTGAAGGTACATCTAGAGTTAAGATGTCAAGACTTCAGCTTCTAACATCGAAGTTTGAAAGTCTGAAGATGAAGGAAGATGAGACTATCCATGACTTCCACATGAGTATTCTTGAGCTATCCAATGCATCCAGTGCTCTTGGTGAAAAGATGTCAGAAGAAAAGCTTGTGAGGAAGATCCTTAGGTCTCTTTCTAAGAAGTACAAGATGAAGGTAACTGCTATTGAAGAAGCGCAAGACATCCGCAAAATGAGGGTTGATGAGCTTATTGGATCTCTTCAAACATTTGAGCTAGGATTAAGTGAAGAAGAACCTGAGAAGAAGTCCAAGAGTATAGCTTTAGTTTCCAGTTCTGAAGAAGCCAAGAAAGAGAAAGCAGATGACTCTCAGGAGGAGTTGTCTCAGGCTATTGCTTTGCTGGGTAAACAGTTCAACAAATTTATGAAGAGGATAAATAGAAGTTATAATCCCAGTGTCAAGAACATTACCTCTGACATCAACAGATCAGGAGAACAAAGGAAGAAGTCTAAAGATGAAGAAAAATCCAGTAATGACAAAGGGGTACAATGCTTTGAGTGTGAAGGGTATGGACATGTCAAGAAGGAATGTCCCACTTTTCTAAAGAAGTAGAAAGGGTTATCAGCTTCTTGGTCTGACAGTGAGAGTGAATCTGAAGAAAATTCAGCTAAACTTGCTAGAGCTATGGTTGGGGTTTATGAGTCAGATGATGAGTCATGTGATGATGAGGTCCCTTACGATGAACTTGCTATCACTTACAAAGATCTTTTCGTGAGAAGTGAGCAAGTGTGCCTTGAAGAAGAAGAGCTGAAGAAAAACATAGTACAGTTGAAAGCAGAAAAGACTGAACTTGAAGCTGAAGTCAGTATGCTCAACTATAAGCTGGACTCTATGACCAAAACTATCAGAATCTTGAACAATGGTACTAATGTGTTAGACAACATTCTCAGTATTGGGAAGATGGCTGGAGACAAATGTGGTTTGGGATTCACCAGTGATACACGTTCTATCACCCCAAAACCAGTTATGTTAAAACAGATGTTAAAACATCATGACAGAACTCCATCTAAGAAGAAATACAGACGCTGGAGATGTCACCATTGTGGATGTTTTGGACACATTAAGGCTTTCTTGTTATAAGCTACATGGGTATCCACAGAAGGCTCATCAGGCTGTTTGTAACACCCCAATTCCCATCGCGAATAAATAAAACATAAATAAAATCAGAGTAACTAAAAATTTATTTTTCCGACAGAAACAAGGATGTCACATTTAAATAAACAAAACATCATCCCTGCTCATAAATTTGATACATAACACATAATAGAGAAAATCATTAACGGGAAACTTTTTTCCATCTAAAGGGAAAGGTCAATTATGGAATAAAGCGGAAAGATCCATAACTGACTTATTTTACAAAATAAACCATTTTAGAACATCAACTATATATACAAAGGTGCTACAAAATACATTCAACAAATGTATACATATATACATATAATCGTTCCCCGACTCCCGTGCTACGTATCAGAGCAGACACCAAGACCGACAACAGAACGGAGGACTAATCTTCACAAAAAGACCTCCAGCAACTCTAATCTGCAATGCCACATAGAGCATTATAAAACAACAGAAGGATGGGAAATAACAACTAAATCAAGATTGCATAATAATATGCAAACACATATAATCCACGTACATAGTTATTCTCACCACAAGCAGCACATACTAATACATATATCATGCCACATATACATAACATATATCAATTATCCCACATAATCACATACTCACACATAAGACACACCAAAGTCACAACATATGGAAACACACCACCACATCACATAGCACATTCCTACACATAAGACATTATCCACAACCAATGCATTTATCACATATGCACATCAATTCACCAATTCAAACATAAATCTCAACACATACTCAATTAATTCATAATTTCCACACATAATGCATCCATTCACAATTCTCACACATAATCAATCCATTCATGATTTATGCAAATGCACAGAGACCGACACAACGACTCTATGCAATGCATATGCGGTACCAACTCCAATATTTCTCATCACTAGTTCACTCAGAAACTCTGCTGGAACCATCGCTTGTTACTAGAAGTAACACCCCGTCGGGCCAACGATGTTCACCCGTCGCTTGCAGTCCTCTTTGTATAAGGCTCACGACGTTTATGGATCGCTTGCAGTCCTCTTTGTATAAGGCTCACGATCCGATCGCTTGTAGTCCTCTTTGTATAAGGCTCACGATCGTCTATAATCATCGTTTTCATTCATCTTATTTTTAAGGCTCACGATCCAATCTGATCGCTTTCAGTTCTCTTATTTTTAAGGCTCACGATGTTATAGCAGATTCCCTCAGGAATCAATCCGTCGCTCATACCCCACATGGGCACACGATCCCACAAAATGCATATCATGATGCTTGACACACAAGAAGTCATGACAATCAAATGCATCTTCACACATATATGAAACCATAATCATGCATATATTTCAATTCATCAATTCCATACATTCACAATTCAACCATATGAATTAATCAACATCATCACACTCATGCATTGCAAATCAATTCAAATAATGCATTTCAAACCATAAAGGCCACCACACAACATACATTGAATTTCACATAAACAACGCATTTCACCACAAACCACAAACCACAACAATAATGCCATCATAATTACTTCCACAAGGGATTCACACCACAAAGGCTACCCACAACACATCATAACAACATACATTGATATTCAATCAAACAATGTATTTTACCACACAACAACATCATTAATCACGCATCGAAGTCTAATCCAAAACAATGCACATATTTGCCATAAAGCCACAAACCATCATCACAACATTCCATCATGTATATTCACATCATATAACGGCACACAAGCTACACGTTACATATCAAAAGCATATAGCATGATAACACATCAATCGCACACATTGTACGCGATAAAAACCCGACAACCCGACTATTTTTACAAAAACACGAAGTAATTAAATCATATTTTACCATACACACCATTTTTAATAGAAAGAACTTTTCATTAGCTTTCCAACGCTTCGAACGGGGACCAAAACGGACTTACGGTTCAAAAGTTATGAAGAACACAAAATCGGACATTTTGGAAAACCTGCGATCATGCGTCGACGCATGAGGCTGGGGGTCAGCGCATGATCCTGGAAATTTCGCCCGGGTTAGCGCATAAACCTGGGGGTTAGCGCATAATTCTGGGGGTTAGTGCATGAATGCGCAGATTTTGCTAAAAATTCCGTTTTCGATCGTTAAATGACTTCCGGACCTCCGATTTCGATTCCGTAAAAAGCTGCGATCTCATAATTCAACATACTACAATATTTTCACCATTAAAAAGCCATCCAACACATTTTCCATTTTTATCCAATGAATCAACTTCCGAACTCGATCCACACCACACGAAAACACACAAACAACCATTCCCGATTAATTCCTATCCTTACCCGACTATACTACACAACTTATTCCAAATTCTAACCGTGAAAACATCGATTTCTACTCATATTGATCATTTTCAACCTAAATGAAAACTTGAAGAAAATAATCAAAACAATCCAAGAAAACATACACATATATACATACACAAGCAAGATATAATTGAAACTTCTCACCCTTACCCGATTAATCGCGATTGAAACGGAGTTATCTTTGATTTTCCTCTTTTTCTCCTCTTCTTTCTTCCCTTCTCTTTTATTTCTCTTCTTCTCTTCTCTTTCTCTTTTTCTTTTTCCTTACTATTTTTCTCTCTTTTCTTTCTTTTTATGAAAATATCTACCCCCAAAAAGATCAAAATACCCCTCAGCTTAAATATCTCTCAAACGCTCTCAAAATGCGATACAACATAAACATCGATGAAATATAATATATTGTCAAATAAAAGTCAAGAATAAAATAATATAAAAACGAAAATAATTAAATCGACTCGATTAAATAAATCGGACAAAACGGGGCGTTACAATTCTCCCCCACTTAGAAATTTTCGTCCTCGAAAATATACTGAGACAAACAACTCCGGACACGACTCTCGCATCCGACCAACAAACTAACATGCCAACAAAAGTACACCACGAATAAAACAAACTGACAAACCACCTTGCTAACAGCAACCACAACAACGACACGACACATATAATAACTACAACGACAAGATGCAAAACCCACACAATGCACTTGACGACCAACTCACGACTCAAAGAATACACAAGTTACGAACACACAGGTTCACTCTTGAACCAGAACACAACAAGATCGTTACCCTCACCAAAGGTAACACTCCCCTAATTCCCCACAAAGGAATTAGCCACTCGCACTCGACCCATCACCATGGAAACGAGGCAACAACACAAACAAGAACATAAAGTTCCACGACACAACATCGTTTCAACAACCTCGACCAAACCAGGATACCAAACATCCTTGTCACCCAACAATATTACAACAATGCTACGATTCACCAACCGAACATACAACCCAAACATCCATCTACATATTCCCAATGTTCAACCTATGAACTCTTACCAGTCCCATACGCATATACGAAATGTGCCACATCACGCTTTCGATGCGCACTCTTATTACTCGTAGCCATCAAAACTACCAATTTCACGTCCAAAGTCTAACTCTTTCTCATATTCACCAAAAATCACTGTTCACTTTTAATATACCCAACCTCACACTCTACTGTGTTATCTCACACACTAGACACAAGTCTCAGAACTGCTCAAATAATTCTAATTCTCGGACCATCAAAACAAACATACATAGAAACTTTCGACTTAACTCATCAGGCACAACCTCAGCTTTTTCTGAAGGATAATCCAAGCCGACTTCATAACTCGCCACGAATTCTAACCGTCCTCGTTGTCTCATACTATATTCCTTCAAACCAAACAAGTACTCCATATCCTTGTGATTACTAAACACTTCGAATCTAGAATCATAAAGATAATACCTCCAAATATTCCAACACAATACAACCGCGACCAAATCCAATCCCAAAATAGTATAGATCCTTTTATAAATCCTCAATTGTCGTAAAGCATAAGAAATGACTTTACCCTCTTGCATTAACACACTGGCTAAACTCATCAAGGACGCATCTCAAAACCTCACAAACGGTTGAACAGGATCACACAGAATCAAAACTGGAGCCGTAGACAACTTCTACATCATTTCTTTGAAACTTTCCTCACAATGAACATCCAAAACAAACGACTTACCCTTTGCGCGTCAACTGAGATAACAGAAGTACGAACTTAGCAAAGTCTTCCATAACCTGCAGTAACAACCAACTAAGCCCAAAAGTTTCTAATCTTCTTAACCAACTTCGGAGTCTCTCAATGTAGAACGGCATCTACTTCCGAGGGATCCATAATCATACTCTCATCTAAAATAACGTATCCAAGAAAACTAACCTTTCCAACCAAGATTCTCACTTGAATAACTTAGCATAAAACTTCGTCTCTTTTCAACACTTGTAATTCAAATCTCAAACACTCTACCTGTTCTTCCTCTGGGTTTATAACAGATCTGAATGTTCTCAATCAAAGCCCTTACGAACTTATCCAAATAAATATGGAAGATACGATTCCCCTACTCCACAAACATTACAGATGCATTACTAACACCAAACAATATCACTGAGCATTGTAATGCCCAACCAAACCAACCCTCATCCCAACTTGTCCCGACTTACATACAAGCTTAATCGAGTAAATAACATCCTATCCCAACGATAACAACCATAACCAGTCACCTTAAATCTATCAAAGCCTCAACTCACACAATTCACTATCCTTATCAAACATTCTAAACAATTGCAATTTCAATCAAACTCAACCAAACCATTCCAATCATCTATTCCCGAAAGTGGACACTTAATATCAATCGTTACCTTACTCCACTGTTAGTAATCCATACACAAGTCCTTTTCTTAACCGTCCAAATTCCATAAATCCCAACATGTAGCAACAACCATCCCAAAGGACTCTCAAATATTACATCCACCCTAAGGTTTTCTCGAAATTTCCATTAATGCTCTAAAACTCCAAAGACTCCAAACCTCACCAGAACTCCAAGTTTTACTTTCCATAGTCTCAATACCTTCATGCACATCATGCTTGTTATTCCCTTCAATCATCAATTCCTTGTATTACTATCAATACTGGAGCTCTCTAAGACAGCACACTTGGTCTCACAAATCCCTTTTTCCAGTAAATCTTCCAACCGCTCTTTCAATCTGAGTTTCACTTCCTAAAAAGTTCTTCTACTTACTTAGCAGATCCAAACCTCAAATCCTTACCTTCGTCCAATTTGAGTTCACACTTTTCTCTCTGAAAACAACCATTAACGATGCCCAATCATTCTCTCTCAAAACTTCCCAACTGGACCAACATACCATAACCTCTATTCCGCATCTTCTTCCGACATTAGAACCTTCATCGACTCATCGAAACAATCCGTAACCATTTTCTCAATTCCAACAATTCATTGCATACACTATCAAAGCCGGAAAGACACTCCTATTCCATCCAACATAATTTCCGTCTGCTATCAACAAGAGATTAAGGGTGATCAGTTCCTCAATTTGTCAATAGACAGCCGTCAATCATGATGGGGCATAAACTGTCTTTACCAAACTATAATAGCATTCCTTGCATCCTGCACAAAACTACCTAAGGCACAAATCCTTAGTCAACATAAACCTTACCTCCGCATTCCCTCCGGAACCGGGAACAACACTGTCCAAACAACACTTACACTCTTGCAACCAACGGCACACTGAGCCAATGCTCCACACCTGAAGCAACTTGGAGAAGTACAAGCTTCTCCCCCACTTATCTCATTCTCAATCCTGAAGACAAAAAATTAGAAAACCAGAAAGCATTGACAGTGTTTCACACACATATCACGTACTAAGGAACAAACAACAACGATAGTATTCAACTGTCACACCAACTGACTCAACAACTTGGCCGGACGGACCGACCTGCTCTGATACCACTAATGTAACACGCCAGTTCCCATCGCGAATAAATAATACATAAATAAAATCAGAGTAACTAAAAATTTATTTTTCCGACAGAAACAAGGATGTCACATTTAAATAAACAAAACATCATCCCTGCTCATAAATTTGATACATAACACATAATAGAGAAAATCATTAACGGGAAACTTTTTTCTATCTAAAGGGAAAGGTCAATTATGGAATAAAGCGGAAAGATCCATAACCGACTTGTTTTACAAAATAAACCATTTTAGAACATTAACTATATATACAAAGGTGCTACAAAATACATTCAACAAATGTATACATATATACATATAATCGTTCCCCGACTCCCGTGCTACGTATCAGAGTAGACACCAAGACCGACAACAGAACGGAGGACTAATCTTCACAAAAAGACCTCCATCAACTCTAATCTGCAATGCCTCATAGAGCATTATAAAACAGCAGAAGGGTGATAAATAGTAACTAAATCAAGATTGCATAATAATATGCAAACACATATAATCCACGTACATAGTTATTCTCACCACAAGCAGCACATACTAATACATATATCATGCCACATATACATAACATATATCAATTATCCCACATAATCACATATTTACACATAAGACACACCAAAGTCACAACATATGGAAACACACCACCACATCACATAGCACATGCCTACACATAAGACATATTATCCACAACCAATGCATTTATCACATATGCACATCAATTCACCAATTCAAACATAAATCTCAACACATACTTAATTAATTCACAATTTCCACACATAATGCATCCATTCACAATTCTCACACATAATCAATCCATTCATGATTTATGCAAATGCACAGAGACCGACACAACGACTCTATGCAATGCATATGCGGTACCGACTCTAATATTTCTCATCACTAGTTCACTCAGGAACTCTGCTGGAACCATCGCTTGTTACTAGAAGTAACACCCCGTCGGGCCAACGATGTTCACCCGTCACTTGCAGTCCTCTTTGTATAAGGCTCACGACGTTTATGGATCACTTGCAGTCCTCTTTGTATAAGGCTCACGATCCGATTGCTTGCAGTCCTCTTTGTATAAGGCTCACGATCGTCTATAATCATCGTTTTCAGTCCTCTTATTTTTAAGTCTCACGATCCAATCAGTTCGCTTTCAGTCCTCTTATTTTTAAGGCTCACGATGTTATAGCAGATTCCCTCAGGAATCAATCCGTCGCTCACACCCCACATGGGCACACGACGTTTATGGATCGCTCACACCCCACATGGGCACACGACCCCACAAGATGCATATCATGATGAATGACACACAAGAACTCATGACAATCAAATGCATCTTCACACATATATGCAACCATAATCATGCATATATTTCAACTCATCAATTCCATACATTCACAATTCAACCATATGAATTAATCAACATCATCACACTCATGCATTGCAAATCAATTCAAACAATGCATTTCAAACCATAAAGGCCACCACACAACATACATTGAATTGCACATAAACAATGCATTTCACCACAAACCAAAAACCACAACAATCATGCCATCACAATTACTTCCACAAGGGATTCACACCACAGAGGCTGCCCACAACACATCATAACAACATACATTGATATTCAATCAAACAATGTATTTTACCACACAACAACATCATTAATCAAGCATCGAAGTCTAATCCAAAACAATGCACATATTTGCCATAAAGCCATAAACCATCATCACAACATTCCATCATGTATATTCACATCATATAACGGCACACAAGCTACACGTTACATATCAAAAGCATATAGCATGATAACACATCAATCGCCCACATTGTACGCGAAAAAAACCCGACAACCCGACTATTTTTCCAAAAACACGAAGTAATTAAATCATATTTTACCCTCCAAACCGTGTTTAATAGAAATAAATTTTCATTAGCTTTCCAACGCTTCGAACGGGGACCAAAAGAGACTTACGGTTCAAAAGTTATGAAGAAAACAAAATCGGACATTTTGGAAAACCTGCGATCATGCGTCGACGCATGGGGCTGGGGGTCAGCGCATGATCCTGGAAATTTCGCCCGGGTTAGTGCATAAACCTGGGGGTTAGCGCATAATTCTGGGGGTTAGCACATGAATGCGCAGATTTTGCTAAAAATTCAGTTTTCGATCGTTAAATGACTTCCGGACCTCCGATTTCGATTCCGTAAAAAGCTGCGATCTCAGAATTCAACATACTACAATATTTTCACCATTAAAAAGCCATCCAACACATTTTCCATTTTTGAAATATTTTGAAACATAATTTTATCCAATGAATCAACTTCTGAACTCGATCCACACCACACGAAAACACACAACAACCATTCCCGATTAATTCCTATCCTTACCCGACTATACTACACAACTTATTCCAAATTCTAACCGTGAAAACATCGATTTTTACTCATATTGATCATTTTCAACCTAAATGAAAACTTGAAGAAAATAATCAAAACAATCCAAGAAAACATACACATATATACATACACAAGCAAGATATAATTGAAACTTCTCACCCTTACCCGATTAATCGCGATTGAAACGAAGTTATCTTTGATTTTCCTCTTTTTCTCCTCTTCTTTCTTCCCTTCTCTTTTCTTTCTCTTCTTCTCTTCTCTTTCTCTTTTTCTTTTTCCTAACTATTTTTCTCTCTTTTCTTTCTTTTTATGAAAATATCTACCCCCAAAAAGACCAAAATACCCCTCAGCTCAAATATCTCCCAAACGCTCTCAAAATGCGATACAACATAAACATCGATGAAAAATAATATATTGTCAAATAAAAGTCAAGAATAAAATAATATAAAAACGAAAATAATTAAATCGACTCGATTAAATAAATCGAACAAAACGGGGCGTTACACTATTCCCAAACAGAACTGTTATAAAGGAAGGCAGGTTTCCAAGCCTAAGAAGCAATGGGTCCCTAAAGTTAAGGTTACCAGCTTGATAGCTCACACTTCCTTAAGGGTTTCTACCAAAGAAGACTAGTACTTTGACAGTGGGTGTTCAAGGCACATGACTGGAGTAAAGAATCTGTTGGTAGATGTGAAGCTCCATTTTTCAGGCTATGTTACATTTGGTGATGGGGTTAAAGGAGAGATCAAGGGGAGTGGTAAACTGAACTGTGCTGGTGCTCCCAAACTGGAGGATGTTCTTCTTGTTAAGGGACTGACAACTAATTTGAGTAGCTTTAGTCAACTTTGTGATCAAGGATTCAAAATAGACTTTACAAAGTCTGAATGCATTGTCAAAGATGATAAAGGAGAAGTTATTATGAAGGGAGCCAGGTCTAAGGACAATTGTTATCTTTGGGTGCCTTAAAACTCAAATTCTTCCACCTATGCAGGTGGAAAGTCTGGATGCATTGGAACTACTTCATATGGACTTGATGGGACCTATGCAGGTGGAAAGTCTGGGTGGAAAGAAATATGCATATGTAGTTGTGGATGACTATTCAAGATACACCTGGGTGAACTTCATCAAAGACAAATCAGAGGTGTTTGATGTTTTTAAAGAGCTTTGTCAAAGACTCCAAAGAGAAAAGGAGAGTAAGGTTATCAGGATAAGAAGTGATCATGGAAGAGAGTTTGAGAATAGCAAGTTTGAAGAATTTTGCTCTGCTGAAGGTATAAGTCATGAGTTTTCATCTCCTATTACTCCTCAGCAAAATGGAGTAGTTGAGAGGAAGAACATAACTATCCAAGAGTCTGCTAGAGCGATGATCCACGCCAAGAAACTTCCTTATCATTTTTGGGCTGAAGCCATGAATATTGCCTGCTACATTCACAACAGGGTTACCCTGAGAAGAGGCACTTCATCCACTCTGTATGAACTATGGAAGGGAAGAAAACCTAATGTTAAATACTTTCATGTTTTTGGAAGTAGATGTTATATACTGGCTGATAGAGAACAAAGAAGAAAATTGGATTCCAAAAGTGATGAAGGAATATTTTTGGGATACTGTACAAACAGCAGAGCATATAGAGTTTTCAACTCTAGAACCAAGGTGTGATGGAGTCAATCAATGTGGTAATTGATGACAGTGACAAGCAGGAAGATGATGATGTCCCAGATGTTGTTGAGACATCAGTTGGTGAAGTTGCACCAGAAGCTGAAGACAGAAGCCAAACTCCTAGTGTTGCTGCTGATCCTGAAGCTGAGCAACCTCAAAAGGATCCCTCCATCAGAGTGCAGAAGGACCACCCAAAAGAGCTCATTATAGGTGATCCAAACTCTGGAGTGAGGACTAGGTCAAGAGATGTCATAGCAAGTTCATGCTTTGTCTCCAAAATTGAGCCAAAGAATGTCAAGGAAGCATTGACTGATGAGTTTTGGATAAATGCAATGCATGAAGAGCTGGAGCAATTCAAGAGGAGTGAAGTATGGGAGCTTGTACCTAGGCCTGATGGAGTAAATGTGATTGACACCAAGTGGGTTTACAAAAATAAATCTGATGAACAAGGAGTGGTCACCAGAAACAAGGCTAGATTAGTTGCTCAGTGATACACTCAGGTTGAAGGAATTGATTATGATGAAACCTTTGCTCCTGTGGCTAGATTAGAGTCTCTCAGATTGCTCTTAGGGGTGGCTTGTAATTTCAAATTCAAGCTTTTTCAGATGGATGTTAAAAGTGACTTCTTGAATGGTTACTTAAATGAAGAGGTGTATGTTGATCAACCAAAAGGATTTATTGATCCAACATTTCCTGGCCATGTGTACAAACTAAGGAAAGCTCTATATGGTTTGAAGCAAGCACCAAGAGCTTGGTACGAAAGACTTACTGAATTCCTGGTTATGAATGGCTACAGAAAAGGAGGGATTGACAAGACTTTGTTTGTTAAAGAGCAAGAAGGAAAACTGATGATAGCTCAAATCTATGTTGATGACATAGTATTTGGTGGGATGTCAGATGCAATGGTGAAACATTTTGTGGAACAAATGCAGTCTGAATTTGAAATTAGTCTTGTTGGTGAGCTGAACTATTTTCTTGGTCTACAAGTTACACAAATGGAGGACTCCATATTCATATCTCAGAGCAAGTATGCAAAGAACATAGTGAAGAAGTTTGGTCTAGAGAATGCTAAACACAAGAGGACTCCTGCCCCTACTCATCTAAAATTGTCCAAGGATGAGCATGGTGTCAGTGTGGATCAAAGTTTATATAGAAGCATGATTGGGAGTCTATTGTATCTCACAGCTAGTAGACCTGACATTGCTTTTGCTGTTGGAGTTTGTGCTAGATATTAATCTGAACCTAAGGCCAGTCACTTGAATCAAGTGAAAAGGATCTTGAAATATGTTAATGACACCAGTGACTATGGGATGCTGTATAGTCATGGATCTGGGACTGAGTTAAGGGGATATTGCGATGCTGACTGGGCTGGGAGTGCAAATGATAGGAAAAGCACTTCAGGAGGTTGTTTCTTCTTGGGGAATAATCTGATATCATGGTTTAGCAAGAAGCCGAACTGTGTGTCTCTCTCTACTGCTGAGGCTGAGTACATAGCAGCAGGAAGTAGTTGTTCTCAACTTGTTTGGATGAAGCAAATGCTGACTGAATACAATGTCAAGCAAGATGTCATGACATTGTACTGTGATAATTTGAGTGCAATCAATATTTCTAAGAATCCTATTCAGCATAGCAGGACTAAGCACATTGATATAAGGCATCATTTTATAAGAGATTTGGTTGAAGACAAAGTTGTTGTCTTAGAACATGTAGCTACAGATAAGCAATTAGCAGATATTTTCACTAAAGCCTTAGATGCAAACCAATTTGAAAGTTTAAGAAGTAAATTGGGAATTTGCATTTATGAAGATTAAATGTGATGGAGAGTGTATTGTGCAGTTGTGTACTTTATTGAAAATTGATTCAACTACTGAAGGCATACAAGATTGGAGTGCATAAAAAGTTACAAACAAAGAGTCTACAGGTTGTCAAATTATGGCTAAAAAGGGGGAGAAGTAGCCAAGTGAGCCAAGAGTATCAAAGAGTACATATGTCAGATGCTGCTAAAGTGATGTGATGCAGAAGTGCAGAAATTAAGGGGGAGTAAGTGCTGATCTGTTGAACAGCTGCTATGCTGGTTCATGATTGAGGGGGAGCACCATTTTGGTTGTTGCAAAGTTGCTGTTGAAGATGGTGCTGCAGCAGAGTTTTGTGAAAAGTGAAGTCTTTATGTATTGAAGTTGTTGCTGCTGCTTGAAGTTTAAAATTATTGAAGTTTATTCCGCTGCTGAAGTCTCTGAAGGTGCAGAGATTGTTTTAGCCAAAATTAGCCAAAGGGGGAGATTGTTAGTTTCTTGGATTGGCTGGAATTTTGGGAAAACAAAGGTTGTTCAATGTTTGATGTCACATGGGTGATGTCACAACATTGAAGTCTTAACACTGGGCTGTGTTAAGTGTTTAAGTTACTGATTTGGATGTCTGATGTCACAAGCGATGTTGTGACATTAGATCTGCAGAATTAATAACATCAGGTTTGTGATGTTGTTAGGGTTTGCGTGTTAGCTAGAATTGTGGAGAGCAGGATGTCTCATTGGATGTGAATATCTTGGGATAGATATTTTCTGTTGCATAGAGATTTGATGCAGATTTGTAGGAGATTTAAAAGGTTGAAGATTTGAAAATATTTTAGGAGAAAATCTATTTTGAATATTCAATTTTAAATAACAAATCAGGTCAGATATTGTAGCAGGTCCAAGTCCAATTCAAAGAGCTATATAAAGCACACCAGTACTGAAGAAAAAGTAACGAAGAAAGTGAGCTAAAGACTGAGAGTCGTTTTGTGTCTTCGTGTATGTTTTGTAAACCATTCTAGTGTGAATTGCTAATGTTATTTTGAGTTGTTCTTGATCAAAGTTGTGAAGCAGAATCAAGCAGTGTGATTCAAAGTGTGTGATCTTTGAATTGTTTTAGGGATTGAGTAGTGTTCTCATATCTAAGTGGTTTCTTAGGTAGAAAGTCACTAGTAGGAATTAAGATTAGGAGATTGTCAACTGGGTTGTTGAGTCTGTAATTTAATTCTACAAGTAGTGAATTTCATCCCTGGCTTGGTAGCCCCCAGACGTAGGTAGTTAGACCGAACTGGGTGAACAATTTGGTGTGTTATTCTGCTGTTTAATTTGTCCATTGTGCAGAGTGTGTTGTTGTGACATCGCACTTAACATCACACTTCTGATACCAGAATTTCTTTCATCTTCTCGTGATCCTGAAATCCTATAGCTAATTGGTATTTGATTTTCACTTTGATTTTAAATATTATATGGAAGATGTGCTCTGGTGATTGATCTACACAAAATGTCAGCGCATTGTGGATCTCATTGATGACCTCTATCGGAAGTGGAAAAGAATCAAAAGGTTTGACAAACATCTCTGATGTGATGTATGGGATAATTATCTCCATCTCATGGTTCTAGTAGAGATCTGACATGGATCAAGGATGATCTGTTTGTGAAATTTTTTAGAATTATGAGTAACTTCATACAGACGGCGCCACTGTTCTATTATGGAACCAAAATTGATCTGTTGGTGAGGGATCCTGAACTGGTGGCATTGATCTCTAACGTGGTGGCGCGGGGTGGACCTAAGTGTAGTGAAAAATTGGAGATAAAAAGTCTACCTTCAATATCATGTGTGATGACTTTTATATATTGGGTCATTTTCATTAGACTTTTATTGGGTTGGGCCTTGCCTGGCCTATAATAGTTCCCCCTAAGCTTGACGGGCGAAGTTATAATAAAAAAAAGTCTTTTATTATTAATAAATAATTTGATACATGTACCAAGTTCTAATAAAACTATTAACCTCTAGGACTTACACCTATATATATATATATATATATATATATATTGCATTCTAGAATCAGAAATGGAGTGATATGCGGAAGCTCCAGCAGAGGGCTTCCGATGCGGCAGAGAAGGGGTGTACCTTCAAGTTTAGCACTCTGACGCTCAAGTTAGTATGTGAAGGAGGAGAGAGTAGTCAAATTGTGTTTGAGACTTGTTATTTGATTTGGCGCCATTCCTTACATATAGGGAAGAGAAATAACGACCTCGCCATCTTTCATGCGTGAAATGTGGAGGTCTGTTGGATGTGCAAAAGGTGCAGATTTCATATAGCAAGGTATAGGATAATATCACGATAAGGAGAATATTTTGGAAACATAGTCGTGTAGCCGACCAAAGTATTTTGTTATGGGATTGGCTGTCTTTAAGGTGATCGGTCCAAGATGAATATGGTCGGCCTAGAACAGTTTCCCTGAAGACTTACCAGGCCCTTGAATATGGGGGATTCTTTAGAGGCTGCAGTCGGCCTTTCGAGGATTTGTCTTGCTGTTCTAAAATTGAAATGTTTAAGTCCGTCATAGGAGTAGTAGGGGACAAACCATTTAATGCTTTCTTGTCACTGAGTTATTTTTGCTTCTCTTTTCCAACACGTCACCCTAGACATGCAGGTTAGGGGACTGTTACCCTACCTAGGGTACTTAAGTATCCTTTACCCTCATTTGGACTTATGGGACAACATATTTATTACAAAAGTTAGAAATTGTTCTCCAGTTTTCGCTTTTCACTGTTGCTACTTATCCACCCACTCTCATCGTATTAATCGGTTCTATTTTATGAAGTTATATCTTTGCTTACATAATCGAATTGATGGCAGCGACACTAACATAAGATTACTCTTGGGTCAAACTGGATTATTTGGCTTACAAACCTGAAATTTTGTCTAATCCTTTGGAAATAGGGGTTTCCTTTGATTGGGGTATTTTTCCAAATCGACTGAGAAAAGGATATGCCACAAATTTGAAGGGTGTTTTATCCCCATTTACTCTTGTGTTTTCTAGAATTTAGATGTTCGAATTTTACTAACCTCTTTCGAGAAGGAGGTTTTGGATCATCTATGCATTCCTCCTTCGTAACTTCATCCATGTGTTTGGGGTTTTGTTCGAGTGTTCCAATATTGGTATGAATACTAGGGAAGAATGGGCTCAAATTTCCGATATATTTTTTTAAAATCTTTTTGAAATAAATCTTTCCCCAAAGGATGCCCTTGGTCACGACTCACGAGCTTGTTTCTCTCTGCCGTGTTAAGAACCAGACCTTTAAGGTCTACATCGACAACTGGAAGTATTTCAAGAATAATTATTTACTGGCTAAGCCTACTTCTCCTCTTTCCCATGAGGAATTATGTGTTGTGTCTCCCACTTGTGCCAGGCGAGTTGAATGCATGGACATGAAGCGACGATTTTGGTCCTTATGACGCTCTCAATGATGTTGACAAGGATATGAAAGCGATTTTGCTCTCGTTTTTTTTATGATTTCCATGTATGGAAGTGGCAAAATATGTTCCCCGGAATGACTAAAATAAGCGTTTGGTAATCATTTTGGTTCTATTTTATTTGTAGATACATGGACTTATTCAGTTCTAATCCGTTCATATTTCTTTCCTTTTTTAAATCAGTACAAGAAATGTCATGTTGGTGAAACCGACATTAGACTAGAGCCTGAGATTCCTTAGCTTGTTCTGACTTTTTCAGATGTTTGGTCCAAGAAGAAGATTGGCAAGACCAGTTCGGCTGACCCCGGCCAAGATTGGGTAAAGAGACTGAGACGAGTGAAAGCTGCTTATGTAGTTTATCTTGTTAAAGGGGTAGGAATGTTTACTTATGCTTGCCTTCCATGTTGGCTGGTCCTTTCTTCACTCAATGAGGGATATGAATAATCTTGTGTTCGCTGGAGATTACACCTTCATCAGTCAAATTTCTCCTTTCGACCGGTACAACCTGATAAAGGAGACATTTGCTTATGTGATGAGGACAATGCCATTCCTTAATCAGTTTGTTGTTAGCCTTGAAGAATTTTTGGCTTCTTTTGTTTAAACTCGGGAGGCTGAATCATTGAGGACTCGTTATAACCTTGTTGGGGCGTCCCTCCTTTTTGAAGGTCTTTATGGATCTATGACTAAGTTAGCCAAGCAGATGAAAGATTTCAAAGACCAGCTTAGGAAGATAGAGGATGGTGTCTGCCATAGTGAGCTCGAGGCGGATATCACATATATTATTATCCAGGGTACTGCAGAAGAGTTGAGTGAATGAGAAGAAAGCTCAGTGAAAGGAAGAGAAATTCTTTGGGGTCAACATGTTGTGTTAGATGCTCAGTTACAGGAATTTTTGAATGATGATTCTCTAAAAAAGATGCCTTTCAGAGTGTCTTGTGGCAGTTAAAGTTTCTTGCCCTAGAGCTTCATGAATTTTGCACCTCCTTCCATATTTTTAAATTTTTTTTATGTATTATGTTCTCAAGTACTTGCACACATAACTTTACATGTGGTTTTGTTTGCTCTAATAAGAATTTCATATACCTTATTGTATTTAATGTTTTCATTGTTTACGCTTTGGCAATGGGGACCATGTTTAGTAAGATGCAGTTATGCCTTTATACAGCGCTCCGCGTCACATAGGATCATTCCCTAGCCAAAGATAAAGGATTCCCATCCCTTCCCCTGAGGTATAACTCATATCAAGGTGGACATCTCTGGGCTCCACCACTAATGTCCCTTGGATTGGCTGATCTGAATGAGGGGTGCACCAGCTACCCAGAAATGTGTGTAATATTTGACTATGGGGAATTGATTATTGTAGCCAAACATGCAAAGTGTTTCCTATAGAACCCCTGGGGAGATTTTTTGTTGTAGTCAGATGTACAAAGCTTCTTTAACAGCTCCCCTGAACTCTTTGAGTGTGCTCGGCACGACAAGGGGATTTATTGTTCTAGCGGACATGTAAATCGTCTTCGACAACACCCTTGGTCATCTAAAGTCAGTGCATCAATCCTCCTCCTATACTCCACAATGTCTCTCGGGTGTGCATGCTTGGGCTTCCATCTCTTGGCCAGTGTGGAGCCAAGAGTGGTAGGAAGAACCCTCCGGTCACAAATGGAGGGGAATTTCTTGTATATTCAACACTTTACAAGAACATAGGCAAATAAATAAGAATCAAGAAATACCATAAATAAGAACCAAATAAATGAGTAACAAAAAAATTCATACATGAAATGGACTCATATAACCGGCAAGCTGCCTAGTCTCAAAGACACACACCTCTCCAAGTGTAACATTTAACACAGTTAGTGCAACACACCCCCATGCCCAGCTGACACGGGGAAGGCTACTAAAAATCCACATATACTTCACATAAAAATATACATGAGACTTATCCACTAAGATAGTACATCCTACAAGATGCACCATGTATACCCTAGCGGGAACCTTATACATAGATTAACACACGAGCTCGCCATACCTATTCCGGGGCCAAGATAAGCGAAAGTGAGCACCCCTGTTAGTCCTAAACCCTTATATCACATGCTCCTCAGTAACTCCCAAGTCATATACAACAGTAATGTGTGCTACCTGTTTGCTAATGAGATGAGAGGTGAATAAACTATTTTCAAATGGAAGATGGAACATAGTGGAGACATCATCCAAGGTAATGGTCATCTCACCAAATGGAAGATGGAAAGAAGATGTCTCTCTATGCCATCGCTCAACAAAATCTATCATCAAACATCGTCAACAAAGAGTTCACCGGTGAAATGAGACCCCACTCCTTGACAATCGCCCTGACCTCCCGTGGCATTGGGACATCCAAGAACTTATTCAACTTCACATTGTGGGTGAGCACCTTCAACAAAATTCGGTCTTATAAAAAATAAAGTAAAAAACATCCGTTATTGAGCCCTCTAGTAAAAAGCATCAACGAAATTCAGTCAACAGAATATATACATACCTCTCCCTACCATAATTTGAATGCCACATGATAGGCATATCCAATGAGCACAGAATAGTCAATGGGCCCTCCAAGAAATCTTTCATTTGTGTGTATAGACAACTCTGTCGAATCTGTAGCAGTGACTTCTGTCTCAATTAGAGGAGTAGCCTACATACCACTCGTAGTTTGTGCCTTACTAGACGTCTGCGTAGTAACATCTATAGTAGTCAGAGCCTCCATCTCAAAAGGATGTGGCTTCTTTAACTCCTCAATAATCTGCATGTCATCCCCAAGTACTACCTAGAAATCCTGAGCAATAGGCTCATCTAATGGATCTAAGGTTCATCCAGCACCAAGTCTTGATCCTTTACGTCGGGTACTGTGGGGTGCATGAAACTGCTTGGCTGCCATCCGCCTCTTGTGAGAATCGGTCGGGGCTACTCTCCCTGCCCAGGTATGCGATTTGTCGTCATCATCCCTACATGCACGAGCCCTCGCTGTAACGGCTTCAGCTCAATCGCGCTGCCTAGAAGCAATCATGCTTTCTGATCCTCACTAGAAAAAAAATTATACAAATTTAAACTACCGAATCTTTTAAATATCTCGAAAACTTCATGCTTTTCCTGAATGTTTTGAAATTTTCTGTACAAGCTCTTCACTACCAATTTTTTTAAAATATCCAATAAAAACCATGCATTTTTACTGGATTTTTAAAAAATTCCGAAAAAACATATGCATTTTTACCGCATTTTTTCGAAATTTCCAGTAGAAAGTATGCATTTTTACTGAATATTTTAAAATATCCGGTAAAAATGCGTGAAAAACATGATTTTCTACTGGATATTTCTAAAAATATGGTAAAAATGCGGTAAAAATCTTGTATAAACTTAAAAGTTTGATAAAAATTGATACTTACTTCTCATAAATTCGGTTGTTTTACTGAAAAATTAGGTATTCACGAAAGGTTTTCAAAATATTTGAAATCTTACAATGGAATTATGAAATATATTTTTTTATATTTTACAGAGTTAATATGGTAAATGCATATGATATGGGGGGTGCCAGGTCAAACTGGGAGGTGGTAGGATAAATCCTCCTCAAACAACCCTGCTTATCATTGGGTTGGGTTGGTTTGAGTTTGATGTGAAAAAAATGAATTTTTTTATTCAACTTAAACTTGAACATTTTACCTCGTACGCCTACCATTATGCCTCTATACTACATTTTTTTTAAAATATTTCAATTCAACCCTTTTCATTTATTAAATATTTTATTTATTTAATATTTACCATTTCATACCCCTACCAAAGTGTACAGATAACTTTGTCCAACGTTTTTCGGTATGTGATTATTCTTCCGTGGAAAACTTGTAATCAAAATTTTCTGTATGTAATATTTCTTCACCAGATAACTTGGAATCAAGTTTTCCGGTATGTAATTTTTATTCACCTGATAACTTACAACCAAGTTTTTCGGTACGTAATTTTTCTTCATCGAATAACTTGCAATCAAGTTTTCCGATAGATATCTTTTCTTCATTGAATAAATTACATATCAGAAAATTTGATTGCAAGTTATTCGATGAAGAAAAATTACATACCAGAAAACTTAATAGCAAGTTATCTGATTGAAAAAAAAATACCGGGAAACTTGATTCCAATTTATCCACTGAAGAAAATTACATACTCCAGAATATTTTGGACAAAGTTATTCTGAGTTCACTAGAGTACTGAATGACTTTGTCCAAAGTATTATGGACAAAAATGAATGTTTCAGAGAGGCTCTTCATTTTTTCGTTAAATTCTAAATAAGACATTAATGTAACGGAAAAATGAAGAACCTCACTTAAACATTCTTTTTACACTTGTTCTGGACTGGTCCGAGTCTGCCCCACAATCGAGCAGGCCCAACCCACACGTCCTGGCAGGGCCCAACAAAGGCCCTTAGCATGACCAACATCGAGCATATGCCTCACCTCAACAGTGTCGGGCACACACCACACCTCGGCGGTGTTCGGGCACACACGGCATAAAGCATCGTGTAGAGGCGCTAAGCCTCTCCGGGCTCACTCCTCCTCGACACTCAGGTGCTCCCCCCTCGAGGAGCCATCTCCTTCTGCGTATGAGAATCCTCCCCGCGAGGACACGTCTCTCCCCGACACGCAAGACTCCTCCCCGCGAGGACACGTTCTCATGTAACCACCCACTCCCGATGGAATCGGTCTGCCCTAATTCCGGAGATCTAGGAACGGTTACCCCAGGGCGAAGACCACGTGCTGGTCTTCACTACGCCATGTAATCCCTGACAGTTACTTAGATTGGGCTTAGCAATCCAGCCCAGTGCAAGTAACCGTTGGCCCTGCGCTGGGGGCTCTCTATAAATACCCTCTCATTTGAGAGGGTCAGGTTACGCAATCTTATACACTCTAACCTTCTTCTTCTGTACTTGCCTTTCTCTGACGTTATCTTACTTGAGCGTCGGAGTACCTTGCAGGTACACCCCCCCGGCGTCTATCAACCTCACCGTAGCTGAAGTTCATACAACATTGCTGGCCACTGAACAACTGTCTGATCCAGGTACGATTAGTGGTGCCGTCCGTGGGAACCCTTGCTTCCCCGTTTTTCCCCCGATAAACCAAAGCAATCCTCTCGTTTATCACCAGCATGGCTAACAACCCATCTGCTACCAAAGCTCTGGACACCGTCCTCGCGTAACTCGAGAACGAAAACCACCATGAGGACGCTACCGCCCTCAACGTCGAAGAAGGTGACGTCAGGGACGGGCAGACCGCCTCCCCAGACTCCCAAGACACGGCTTACGACGCCGCCCGCCAGGACGACCAGCAAGCCGTCTTTCATCCAGTTACTCATCCGCCCAATGCAGATTCAAGCACCGCGACTCTATTTGCCTTGGTCAATCAGACCAACCAGCTGATCGTACACCAGAATCTCAGAATTGAAGCACTAGAGCGAGGGCGGAAACGACGATCTTCCCCGCGAAGACATCGTCGTCCATCTTCACCTCGCCGTTCTCCTTCCCCACGAAGGACCCCATCCGAAGAATCTCGAACCCTCTCGCTGGTGCGCGAGGGCCGTCGTCCACGCCTTGAACGCCCCTAGCCGGCGATCTCCCAGAAGCGCCATCGTTTCCCGCCTCGGAAGGAACCTAGACCCTCCACTACCAAGAAGTCCAAAACCACCGAGGAGAGGCCAAGAAACCGTTCGAGGAATTCCCCTCCACGTCATCACCGATCCCCTTCGAGGTCCCCGACCGGAAGCGACGAAGACGACCAGAGGACCCCTCTATCATGGGAGATCATGAACGCCCCAATCCCCGCGGGCATAGAGAAACCCCCGCCGCTGGGAACCTACGACGGCCTGGCCGACCCCGATGATCACGTCGAAAGTTTTGAAGCCATGCTCGACTTCAGGAACGTCAGGGGAGCCATTAAGTGCAGGCTTTTCCCCACCACCTTACGGAAGGGCACCATGACATAGTACAAGGGTTTGGCACCCGGGTCGATCACATCTTGGAAGCAACTAAGACAACGCTTCACCAAACACTTTACTGCGTCTCGTCGACACCCGAAGACGGAGGCTGCCCTTGAGAGCATCTTCCAGGGGAAGAACGAATCTCTCTGGAACTACATTGAGAGATTCAACAGAGAAGCTGTCGAGGTTCATACGACCGATGACATGAAGAAGTATTTAATCATCCATGGACTACGTTTTGGATCTGATTTTGCCAAGTCCGTGGGCCTCTGCAGACCCCACCGTCTGGAGGACCTCCTCCAACGAGCTCAGTCGTACATCGAGCTCAAGGAGTCGGAGGCAGCGCAGATCGCCCTTGAGTCAAGACGCAAGGAGGGTCCCCGCGGCCACAAAGAAGAAGACTCTCCTCCCCGGCGAGGAGGAGAAAGAAAGAAGGAAAATCGCCCTGGGATCCTCGTGAACCGCGTGGACCAGCTGTTCGGTTCACAGAATACACCCCGCTCAACGCTCCCCGCGCGCGAATCCTCTCCGAGTGCCAGAACTCGGAATTTCTGAAAGGAGGCGTCCGTTTTCCGAAGCCGACTACCCCCAAATCAAACACGGACAAGTCCAAGTACTGCAGGTTCCACCAGAGCCATGGACATGTCACAGAAGACTGCATCTATCTCAAAGATACAATTGAGATCCTGATTAAAGAAGGGCACTTGAAGAAGTACGCCCAGAGAATGATACTCCTCGTCCCAGTTCCCGGGAAGCCCAAAACGTCGAGGAGACAACGCCGCCTCCCGACGAGAGTCGGCTTCAAGTCGCCCTCAGCGTCACTCGACCCGAAGACTTCTTTGTCCTCGAAGGCATTGAGGGCCAAGAAGCAATTCGCAACATGTGGGCGAACTTCCCCCACGAGGACCCCGTCGCTGCCCGGAGCACATGGGAAGGCTTCCCCAAGACAATGGTCATCTCCGGGGGAGGCTACGAGAAGTTGTCCGTCGGGTCGATCAAGCGGAAATTTGACGAGTTGGAGTCCGCAACATCAGTGAAGACCACCACTCTCGAGAAGGTGCAAGGGAAATCGAACCCTATCACCTTCTACCTCGAAAAGCTCTCCGGCGGAGCACCCAACGCCACTATCCCCCTCCTAGTCAAGGCACAATTGGCAAATTTTGACGTTCGAAGGATCCTTGTCGACCAGGGCAGTTCGGTCGACATCATGTACGCTCATCTGTTCGGGACTCTCCAGCACGACGAGAGACATCTGACCCCATACGTCGGTTCAGATCTGCATGGGTTCAACGGCACCACCACCAGACCATGGGGCTACGTTGAGCTGATGGTCACCTTCGGGGCCGAAGACACTGCCGACAAGTGAAGACCCGCTTCCTGGTGGTCGAATGTCCATCCCTCTATAACTGCATCCTCGGGAGGACCACCTTGGCCTAACTCACAGCGGTGCCATCAACGGTCCACCTCAAGATGAAGTACTACACGACCCGGGGACATAGACGCGGCCAGGAGGTGCTTCGATGCTGCGATCAAAGGCATGAGTTCCATCGGCAACAAGCCCAAGACCGGAGCAAAGCCATCCACAAACACCGTACAGAGACCTCTCCCGCCCGTCAACGCGGTCGACCTCGACAGCAGGTTCCCCGGCGAACCCGATGAAGACGGGGCAGAAGACCTCGACCTCCAAGAAGAAAACAACGGGCGGCCTCTCCACCCAACGCGTCCCATCCCAGACGGAGACTTTGAGCTCGTGGCACTCGGGGACGATCCAGACAGTAACGTGAAGATTGGCACCGGGATCCCCGAACTGGCGAAGGAGCAGCTGAAGGCATGTCTCCGGGAGAACGCTGACATGCTCGCATGGAGCGCCTCTGAGATGCCTGGTCTTGATCACGAGGTGGCTTGTCATCAGCTCGCGGTAGATCCGGCCACTAGGGTCATAGCTCAACGTAGGCGTAAACAATCTCCCGAAAAAGTGGAGGCTGCTAGAAAAGTTGTAAAAGACCTCCTAGAGGCAAATTTTATTTCAGAGGCTAGGTACACAACCTGTCTATCCAACGTTGTACTCGTCTAAAAGAATAATGGAAAATGGAGGATATGTGTTGACTATACTGATCTTAACCGGGCTTGCCCGAAAGACTGCTATCCTTTACCTAACATCGACCAGCTGGTCGACAATTCTGCAAGTTACAAACTATTTTTCTTCATGGACGCCTAGTCAGGATACAACCAAATTCCCATGGATAAGGCCGACAAACAGCACACGGCTTTCATGACCGAGTCGGGAAATTACTACTACAACGTAATGCCATTCGGCCTGAAGAACGCCGATGCGACCTACAAACGGATGATGAACAAGGTTTTCCGGGCTGAAATCGGCGACATGCTTGAGGTCTATATGGACGACATGATCGTCAAATTCATGGAAGAAGTCGACCATGCCGCGCACCTCAAGAAGGTGTTTGACACAGCGAGGAGATGCCGCATGAGGTTCAACCCCGGCAAATGCACCTTCGGCGTCCGGGTAGGTAAGTTCCTCGGCTTCTACCTCACAGAGCGAGGAATCGAAGCCAACCCCGACAAATGTAGGGCTTTCTCCGAGATCCCTACTCCGGACTCAAAGAAGTCGATACATTCATTGAACGGGATACTTACCGCCCTCTCCCGCTTCGTCGCCAAGTCTGCGCAATACGCACTCCCATTTTTCAAACTTCTTCGACAAAAAGCAACGTTTGAATGGAGCGAGGAAGGCGAGCAGGCGCTCCTCCACCTAAAACAAGTCCTATTGCAACCCTCGGTCCTCTCATGGCCCGAGAGCGGGGAGACACTTTTCTTGTATCTCGCAATCACGAGTGAAGCGGTCAGCGCGGTCCTCATTCGGGAAACCCCGGACGGGCAGAAACCGATTTACTTCACGAGCAAAGCCCTCCAAGGCCCTGAGCTCAGGTATCAGCAGATAGAGAAAGTCGCCCTTGCCCTCGTCGCCGCGGCCAGGAGGCTACGCCATTACTTCCTAGCCCGCACTGTCATCGTAAGGACCAAACAACCCATAAGGAAACTCTTTGGACGACCAGATATGGCGGGGAGGATGCTCAGATGGTCGTTCAAACTTGCCGAGTTTGACATCCAATACGAGGGAAGGAAGGCCCTGAAGGCTCAGGTATTGGCCGACTTTGTGGCAAAGATGAGCATCCTAGAGCCTTCGACCAACAGATCCAAAAAATGGACGATCTATGTCGACAGAGCATCTAGCCCGAAGGGAAGCGGGGCGGGCATCATCCTCGAAAATGAGGAAGGCATCCTGATCGAGGTATCCCTCAAACTATCCTTCCTAACGTTGAACAACCAGGCAGAGTACAAGGCTTTCCTCGCCGGGCTTCGGCTGGCCGAGGACCTCGGCTCCAAGGAGGTCAAAATCTTCACCGACTCCCAGCTCGTGGCCTCGCAAGTCCAAGGAGAGTACCAGGTCAAGAACGACAACCTCATCGAATACTTGACCCTGGTGAAAGAAAAGATGAAAAAATTCACCTCCACGGAAGTAACCCACATCCCTCGCGAGCACAATGCCCGAGCAGATGTCCTGTCAAAATTGGCAAGCACAAAGAAGAAGGGCAAAAACAAATTCGTCATACAAGAAGTGCTTTCCCACCCGAGCATTGACAAACCTGTTCCAGCGACGGACTTCAACGCCATTGGAGACGACAATTGCTGGATGACCCCGGTGTACTAGTACCTCACGACGGGCAGACTGCCTGAAGATCCCAAGGAAGCAGGGATGGTAAAGCGGTGGGCGTGCTCATACACGGTAGTCAAAGACAAGCTATACCGGCGAGGGTTTGCCATTCCCCTCCTCAGATGCGTCGAGGAGAACAGGGTCCCCGACATCATCCAGGAAATCCACGAGGGAATCAATGCACAGCACCTCGGCGGACGATCGTTAGCCCGTAAGGCACTTCGAGCAGGGTATTACTGGCCAACCATGCAACAGAACGCCAAGGAACACGTTAAGAAGTGCAATAGATGCTAGCGACATGGGGACATGCACCTCGCTCCTCCTAGCGAGCTCAAAAAGATGTCCTCCCCGTGGCCGTTTGTGTGGTGGGGAATGGACATCCTTGGACCTTTCGTCATAGGATCATATCAAAACAAGTACCTCATTGTCGGAGTAGACTACTTTACGAAGTGGATCGAGGTGGAAGCATTGGCCAAAATCACAGCCTTCAACATACTGCGTTTTTACAAAAGAAACATCCTCGCCCGATTCGGCGTGCCTCAAGCCATTGTCACTGACAACGGAACACAGTTCACCGACAAGAACTTCCAAGACTTCGTCACCAAACTAGGCACGAAGCAGCACTTCACGTCGGTCGAGCACCCTCAAACGAACGGGCAGGCTGAAGCGGCGAACATGGTAATCCTCCGAGGATTGAAACATCGATTAGGCGACGCCAAACAACGGTGGGTCGAGGAGCTGCACAGTGTCCTTTGGGCCTACCGAACAACCCCGCATCCCATAACCGGGGAGACCTCTTTTCGTCTAACCTACGGAACGGAAGCGGTGATTCCCGTAGAGATCAGGGAACCCTTGAGGAGGACAGAAGCTCCTGTCGACGGAGACGCGAACAACGAAGCCTTGAGGGAAGAGCTCGATTTCGTCGAGGAGACGCGTTCGGGCGCTTCTCTCCGGGAAGCTTCACTTAAACAGAAAATAACTTTACGTTATAACGACAAAGTTATCAAACGTGATTTTCAAGTAGGCACCCTCGTCCTACAAAGGAACCAGAAAGATTCGCAAGAAGGCAAACTCGTCGCGAACTGGGAGGCCCCGTACCGTGTCCGCGCGAAAACGGAGACAGGAGCCTACTTCCTCAAAAATCTGCACGGGGAGGAACTTGCTCGACCATGGAATGCTGAGAAGCTCAAACAGCACCACAGTTAAGCACTACCCGCGACACACTAGCATCGCGATTACGGGGACGCACTAGGGTACAAGCGCGACACCCCTATACGAAACACGATGGTCAAGGGTTGCGTTGTGTGTGCGCAAGCACTTTGATCCAACGAGGACACCTCGACCGAGCTCCTGCGTCGTCGTACCAATTAGGCAGAACACCCATCTCGCGATGGGAAGTTCACGCCGCGAAGCTAAGACCTCGACCGAGCTCTTAGCCTCATTGAAGGTCGGGATACACCCCCGGCCACTCGACCAGTTCTCCGCGCAGTCGAGGATTATCGAAGTCGAGCAAGCCCCAAAATCTCTATTACTTAGACAAAAATAAACAAAGTATAGCAAATGCAATAACATCACACACAATTGAAAACATACAAACAGCACACGAGCAGATAAACAAAAATGCATTGATCGGGCAGAAGCCCAGCGTACAAACATTACAAACAGGTATCAAAAAGCCCCTGGCACGCAGGCCGGGCATAGGCATCGAAAAATAAAATGGCTCGCAGGCCAAACCGAACGAGAAAGGAAAAACCCTACTCGGCGACGGTCCCCTCGGGCTGTTCACGTTCGACAACCTCGTCCTCCTGCATCGGTTGCACGATCTGACCGTCGACCACCTCGTAGTCGGGGTCAGTCCCTTCGATTATGAGGTCGGGGTTGAGAACCTAAAGCTGCTGCACGGAGTTTCTGAAACCTATGTCAGCCGCCACGAGGTTATCTTGCTCGGCTTCCCTTAGCTTCGCTATCAGCGTTGCCCGCGAAGTCAACAACCTGTCTTCTTCGGTTTCCTCATCAGTCGGGCGGACAGCCTCCTCCAGCTTGGGGTTCCTCGCCAAGAGACGACCCCTCTCCTCTTCAATCTCGGCGTCCCTCGCCAAGAGACGTTTCCGCTCCTCCTCAGCATTTTTCACTCCTCCAACTTCCCTTGAAGCTCGACCTGGGCTTGGTTCTGGCTTTTGCAGTCAGCCAGCTCCTTGCCCACCTTCTCCATTTCGGCTGAGATGGACCTGAAACTCTCTCGCAGCTTGTTCACCTCGTCTTCGGAGCACGCCTCGTCGTTCAAAACCAGGACAGCCGCGCAAACCCGCATCACCGCGGACACATCCTCCACCAGCGCCTTTCTCCGAAAAACCTTGTCGACGCCTAAGATGGCCCGAGCTTCGGGGGGACCCATGCATAGGGAATTATTCCCCATGAAGAAGTCCGGTGCGGCCTTTACCTCCCTTCTTCGAAAGGCGGCCAGCCTTCAACTTTTTGAAGCGTTCCTCAGCAGTCGACATCTTACCGGCAAAAAGAAAATAAACATGTCAGTAAGTCAGATATCAGGACGCGAAGAAAAAAGTAAGTCGAAGAGGATGTCACCACCTAGCAGCTTGAGAGCATCCTCATCGGAGAACGTCTCTAGGAGGGCCCTCGTATTGATCAAAAGGCGTTTCGTCAACACCTGCCCGTCGTCTCCCCGGACGAATTCCCCGTCCATCGTCACGAGCTTGGCTTTATTAAAACCATTAACGAAAGCGACTATCCTCTCGTAGGACAGGAGATCCCCCTCGTCAAGATGGCCAGGACTAACTTTGTAGCTGTCTGTCCCCTTTTTGAAGTGTTCTTCCGTCCAGAATAAGGGGAATCTCGGCTCGAGGACTTCCTCCGTCTGCCCGTCCACCTCGCGGGAAACACGGCGATACACTAAATTCACAGCTTCAAGCATGACTGGCCTCGAGATGTAATACGGTATTTAAAGTCGTGAACAAAATCCAGGTAGGTGTGGAAGAGACTGCTCATTTGTTTAAAAGACACCCAGCCATGTCTGCCGACGGAGGCCTGTCGCTGGAAGTGGAAGATGCGAAAGAAAAGAGGCATGGTTGCCCCGATTCTAAGATATTTACAGACGAGCTCGAAGGCTCGGATAAAAGCGAGGGGTTGGGGTGAAGTGTAACACCCCACTTTCCCATATATGAAAAATACACATAATTCTATGAAATAGTCAGAGTTTTGCACCAACAATAAAGTAGGATGCCACATTTGTAAAACCAACATCAAAACTACTTCTATTAAATGAAATAAACAGCGGAAATAATTTATTTATTCATTTCACGGCCACATGCCAACAACTTAGAAAATCCCACATAAAATCGCGGTTCACCATAAATTCATCGAAAACAAGATACGTAACAAAATGAAAGAATAACAAATAACGAATGATTTAAAAATCCCCAAAGTATCTCGTGTTACGTATCAGAGCGACTCCTACGACTCGAACAAGCAACACGCCCTCCAGCAACCTAAGTACCTGGATTATCTGTACTTCCGAAGAAGCACAGACACAACAACAACAAAGGGGTGAGAAATCACATTCAACATTAAACGGTGAACAAATACATGATAAGAGTAGTATTTACGCACAATCTTACAATTCACCACCAACTGGTCCACAAATCATCACCATACAATAACACATATCAATAATGATGCAATGCGACTCAACATAGACACAATTCATGTGGTACCAATATCACGGTTCATTCAATCGAACCCGGATAGATCACATACACCCTACTAGGCAATGATCTATCCCTGCCATTCTCCATATCGGAGTACGGATGAATCACATACACTCCTCCTGAGCAATGATTCATCCCACCAACACCATGAAATGCATGACACAATTATGCATATAAAACACATGTACAATATCATACAGATACACGTTCACGATTCTCCTGATCACACCTGAATCACACGTCAACAAACAACATCATACAATTACCTCACAAAATATCAACCAACGGTTAATTAATTAATTAATTCCCTAAAATTATTAAGCTAATTATTTTCATCACCAATCCTACATTTCTCAAGGTCTGACATCTATCCCCAACCTCTCAAACCAAAAGAAACAACTTCGGATGCGAAAACGGGAAAGAATCGCGAAACGGTAAAATTCTGCACACTCGCTGGCCATACGCGTATTGCCCCGTGCCATACGCGTATTGCCAGCTCGCTCGTCCAACCCATACACGTAATACCTCTCTCCATACGCGTATTGCCTCACATTGCCCAAGTCCTTACGCGTAATGCCTTATGCTGTACGCGTACGGACATAGACGTTTTCCCACTGAATTTCCCAAATTCCAACCCATTACGCGTACGACCCTCCTATTACGCATAATGCCTAGACTTTCATACGCGTATTGCTGCGTATTATCCCTCCCATACCTGTATTACCTTACCTGGTACGCGTATGGCCAGATCTATTACGAAAAATCCAATTCTCCACACCAGTTCGTGTTCTGCTACGGGATCCTCCCCTTTTCACTCCAATTCAGTCCTAAATTTGTTTCTACACTAGTTTTAGGTCCTCTACTCCATCTAATTTCTTTTACCTATCAATAGTATAACAAATTCAGGTCTTAGATCTAATTATCTGTCATATTCACCTGCACAAAACCAGTCCAGCAACATGATGCATTCTTACAACAGTGGCAACAACAGAAAATCATGCTAACACGAATCAATTCATGCACAATTTCATCATCACATCAGACATATACACGAATCAATAACACAGAATTTTGCATACGAATTCCTACGGGGTTAATGACTCCCCACTACCCTATCATGAACATATCACCAATATTAAACCCGTTCCTCCCCCCTTACCTCGAATTCTTGATTAATTTAATGCGAAAATCTGATGGAGATCTTAGCCCTAGCACACTCTTGTTCTTCCTCTCCTTAGTTTTTCTCTTTCTATCTCTAAAATTCTGATTATGCTAAACCCTTACCAATTTTCACTAATTAATCTCTAATTACCAAACTGCCCTCATTAATCTCATTATCCCATTATCTACTTAATTATATCCGATTTTATTTTACTAAATAATAATAATAACCATACTAATAATAATAATAATAATAATATGGAATAATACTATTAATAATAATAATAATAAACTTCATATTGCTATTAAAGGACACACCCCCTAAACAAGGCCAAATAATTAAAATAAAACCAGACGATTAAATAATTAAAAATGGGGTGTTACAACTCTCCCCCACTTAAATTATTTTCGTCCTCGAAAATGTACCTGATGGAAACAGTTCCGGATACGACTCCCGCATCCTGTTCTCCAATTCCAAGGTCACACTTCCGCCAGCAGCTCCTCCCCAAGCTACCCTCACCAGAGGTATCTCCTTTCCTCTGAGTTGCTTCATCTTGCGATCCTCGATCCTTAAAGGCATCGTCTCCACAGTAAGATTCTCTCTGATTTGTCCTTCATCCCTCTGAATAACATGAGACGGGTCTGAAACATACTTTTGAAGTTGCGACACATGGAACACATCATGCAAGTTCGAAAGCTCAGGTGGAAACCCCACCCTGTAAGTAACTACACCGACCCTCTACAAGATTTGATATGGTCCAATAAACTTAGGATCCAACTTCTTCGACTTTAATGCACGTCCCACACCGGTCACTGGGTTAACTCTCAGGAATACGTGATCACCCTCATTGAATTCCAACTCCTTCCTCCGATTATCATGATAACTTTTCTGTCTACTCTGAGACGTCTTCATCTTCTCACGGATCATTTGAATTGTCTCCGTAGTCTGTTGCACAATCTCTGGTCCCAGTACCACATTCTCACCTGTTTCATACCAACACAGAGGCGTCATACACCTCCTACCATACAAAGCTTTGAAAGGTGCCATTCCTATGCTCGAATGGTGACTATTATTATACGTGAACTCGATCAATGGCAAATGAGTATCCCACGCACCTCCTTTTTCCAACATACAGGCTCTCAGCAAATCCTTCAACGACTGAATATTCCTCTCTGACTGACCATCGGTCTGTGGATGATAAGCCGAGCTCAACTTTAATTTAGAACCCAAGGCTTCCTGCAGGCTCTTCCAAAATTCTAAAGTAAACCTCGGATCTCTATCTGACACTATGCTCGATGGAACACCATGTAACTTCACAATTATCTTGATATAAATCTCCGTCAGCTTCGGCAACGAGAAACTGATGTTAATTGGAATAAAATGAGCGGATTTCGTAAGTCGATCCACCACTACCCAAATAGCATCAAAGCCCCTCGTCGTATTTGGCAAACCAGTAACAAAATCCATCGCAATACTGTCCCATTTCCATTCAGTAATCTCTAACGGTTGCATTAATCCCGACGGCTTCTGGTGCTCCACTTTTGACTTCTGACAGGTCAAACAAGCATAAACAAACTGAGCTATGTCCCTCTTCATATCGGACCACCAAAACAACTTCTTCAAATCATGGTACATCTTTGTGGCTCCCGGATGAATACTCAAGCTACTCCGATGACTTTCCTCTAAGATTGCCTTTTTCAATTCCACATTATTCTGCCCCGGAACCTCAACAAACCAACATTATCCACTTTAAAGTCACTATCAGGATTACCTCCTCCTGTAGGCATCAAGTCCACTAATTTCACATCCAGTTTCTGATTTTCCTTAATTACATCCAAAAATTCATTATTCACTTTCAGCATACCCAACCTGATACTTCCCGGTGTAGTTTCACAAACCATACTCAAATCTCTGAACTGTTCAATCAATTCCATTTCTTTCACCATTAACGCAGACATGTGGATTGTCTTCCGACTCAGAGCATCTGCCACAACATTAGCTTTTCCCGGATGGTAACTCAAATTGAAGTCATAATCTTTCAATAACTCTAACCATCTTCTCTGCCTCATATTCAACTCCTTCTGATCGAATAAATACTTCAGACTCTTGTGATCACTGAATACTTCAAATCCCGATCCATACAAATAATGCCTCCATATTTTTAACACGAATACCACTGCATCTAATTCAAGATCATGAGTAGGATAGTTCCTCTCATGCACCCTCAATTGCCGTGAAGCATAAGCCACTACCTTGCCAAATTCAAGATCACGGCGATACACCAAATTCACAGCTTCAAGCGTGACTGGCCTCACGATGTAATACGGTATTTAAAGTCGTGAACAGAATCTAGGTAGGTGTGGAAGAGACTGCTCGTTTGTTTAAAAGACACCCAGCCATGTCTGCCGACGGAGGCCTGTCGCTGGAAGTGGAAGATGCGAAAGAAAAGAGGCATGGTTGCCCTGATTCTAAGATATTTACAGACGAGCTCGAAGGCTCGGATAAAAGCGAGGGGTTGGGGTGAAGTGTAACACCCCACTTTCCCATATATGAAAAATACACATAATTCTATGAAATAGTCAGAGTTTTGCACCAACAATAAAGTAGGATGCCACATTTGTAAAACCAACATCAAAACTACTTTTATTAAATGAAATAAACAGCGGAAATAATTTATTTATTCATTTCACGGCCACATGCCAACAACTTAGAAAATCCCACATAAAATCGCGGTTCACCATAAATTCATCGAAAACAAGATACGTAACAAAATGAAAGAATAACAAATAACGAATGATTTAAAAATCCCCAAAGTATCTCGTGTTACGTATCAGAGCGACTCCTACGACTCGAACAAGCAACACGCCCTCCAGCAACCTAAGTACCTGGATTATCTGTACTTCCGAAGAAGCACAGACACAACAACAACAAAGGGGTGAGAAATCACATTCAACATTAAACGGTGAACAAATACATGATAAGAGTAGTATTTACGCACAATCTTACAATTCACGACCAACTGGTCCACAAATCATCACCATACAATAACACATATCAATAATGATGCAATGCGACTCAACATAGACACAATTCATGTGGTACCAATATCACGGTTCATTCAATCGAACCCGGATAGATCACATACACCCTACTAGGCAATGATCTATCCCCACCATTCTCCATATCGGAGTACGGATGAATCACATACACTCCTCCTGAGCAATGATTCATCCCACCAACACCATGAAATGCATGACACAATTATGCATATAAAACACATGTGCAATATCATACAGATACACGTTCACGATTCTCCTGATCACACCTGAATCACACGTCAACAAACAACATCATACAATTACCTCACAAAATATCAACCAACGGTTAATTAATTAATTAATTCCCTAAAATTATTAAGCTAATTATTTTCATCACCAATCCTACATTTCTCAAGGTCTGACATCTATCCCTAACCTCTCAAACCAAAAGAAACAACTTCGGATGCGAAAACGGGAAAGAAATCGCGAAACGGTAAAATTCTGCACACTCGCTGGCCATACGCGTATTGCCCCATGCCATACGCGTATTGCCAGCTCGCTCGTCCAACCCATACACGTAATACCTCTCTCCATACGCGTATTGCCTCACATTGCCCAAGTCCTTACGCGTAATGCCTTATGCCGTACGCGTACGGACAGAGACGTTTTCCCACTGAATTTCCCAAATTCCAACCCATTACGCGTACGACCCTCCTATTACGCATAATGCCTAGCCTTTCATACGCGTATTGCTGCGTATTATCCCTCCCATACGTGTATTACCTTACCTGGTACGCGTATGGCCAGATCTATTACGAAAAATCCAATTCTCCACACCAGTTCGTGTTCTGCTACGAGATCCTGCCCTTTTCACTCTAATTCAGTCCTAAATTTGTTTCTACACTAGTTTTAGGTCCTCTACTCCATCTAATTTCTTTTACCTATCAATAGTATAACAAATTCAGGTCTTAGATCTAATTATCTGTCATATTCACCTGCACAAAACCAGTCCAGCAACATGATGCATTCTTACAACAGTGGCAACAACAGAAAATCATGCTAACACGAATCAATTCATGCACAATTTCATCATCACATCAGACATATACACAAATCAATAACACAGAATTTTGCATACGAATTCCTACGGGGTTAATGACTCCCCACTACCCTATCATGAACATATCACCAATATTAAACCCGTTCCTCCCCCCTTACCTCGAATTCTTGATTAATTTTCTGCGAAAATCTGATGGAGATCTTAGCCCTAGCACACTCTTGTTCTTCCTCTCCTTAGTTTTTCTCTTTCTATCTCTAAAATTCTGATTATGCTAAACCCTTACCAATTTTCACTAATTAATCTCTAATTACCAAACTGCCCTCATTAATCTCATTATCCCATTATCTACTTAATTATATCCGATTTTATTTTACTAAATAATAATAATAACCATACTAATAATAATAATAATAATAATAATATGGAATAATACTATTAATAATAATAATAATAAACTTCATATTGCTATTAAAGGACACACCCCCTAAACAAGGCCAAATAATTAAAATAAAACCAGACGATTAAATAATTAAAAATGGGGTGTTACAACTCTCCCCCACTTAAATTATTTTCGTCCTCGAAAATGTACCTGATGGAAACAGTTCCGGATACGACTCCCGCATCCTGCTCTCCGGTCACTGGGTTAACTCTCAGGAATACGTGATCACCCTCACTGAATTCCAACTCCTTCCTCCGATTATCATGATAACTTTTCTGTCTACTCTGAGACGCCTTCATCTTCTCACGTATCATTTGAATTGTCTCCGTAGTCTGTTGCACAATCTCTGGTCCCAGTACCACATTCTCACCTGTTCATACCAACACAGAGGCGTCATACACCTCCTACCATACAAAGCTTCGAAAGGTGCCATTCCTATGCTCGAATGGTGACTATTATTATACGTGAACTCGATCAATCCCACGCACCACCTTTTTCCAACATACAGGCTCTCAGCAAATCCTTCAACGACTGAATATTCCTCTCTGACTGACCATCGGTCTGTGGATGATAAGCCGAGCTTAACTTTAATTTAGAACCCAAGGCTTCCTGCAGGCTCTTCCAAAATTCTAAAGTAAACCTCGGATCTCTATCCGACACTATGCTCGATGGAACACCATGTAACTTCACAATTATCCTGATATAAATCTCCGCCAGCTTCGGCAACGAGAAACTGATGTTAATTGGAATAAAATGAGCGGATTTCGTAAGTCGATCCACCACTACCCAAATAGCATCAAAGCCCCTCGCCGTATTTGGCCAGTAACAAAATCCATCGCAATACTGTCCCATTTCCATTCAGTAATCTCTAACGGTTGCATTAATCCCGACGGCTTCTGGTGCTCCACTTTTGACTTCTGACAGGTCAAACAAGCATAAACAAACTGAGCTATGTCCCTCTTCATATCGGACCACCAAAACAACTTCTTCAAATCATGGTACATCTTTGTGGCTCCCGGATGAATACTCAAGCTACTCCGATGACTTTCCTCTAAGATTACCTTTTTCAATTCCACATTATTCTGCCCCGGAACCTCAACAAACCAACATTATCCACTTTAAAGTCACTATCAGGATTACCTCCTCCTGTAGGCATCAAGTCCACTAATTTCACATCCAGTTTCTGATTTTCCTTAATTACATCCAAAAATTCATTATTCACTTTCAGCATACCCAACCTGATACTTCCCGGTGTAGTTTCACAAACCATACTCAAATCTCTGAACTGTTCAATCAATTCCATTTCTTTCACCATTAACGCAGACATGTGGATTGTCTTCCGACTCAGAGCATCTGCCACAACATTAGCTTTTCCCGGATGGTAACTCAAATTGAAGTCATAATCTTTCAATAACTCTAACCATCTTCTCTGCCTCATATTCAACTCCTTCTGATCGAATAAATACTTCAGACTCTTGTGATCACTGAATACTTCAAATCCCGATCCATACAAATAATGCCTCCATATTTTTAACACGAATACCACTGCAGCTAATTCAAGATCATGAGTAGGATAGTTCCTCTCATGCACCCTCAATTGCCGTGAAGCATAAGCCACTACCTTGCCATCTTGCATTAACACACCGCCTAATCCCATCTTATACGCATCACAATACACTACGAAAGAATCGTTTGGACTTGGTAAAATTAACACTGGTGTTGTAGTCAATTTCTTCTTCAGTTCCTCAAAACCTTCCTCACAGGCAGCATCCCAGACAAAAGCTTGATTCTTCCTGGTTAACTGAGTCAATGGCAACACCAATTTAGAAAACCCTTCAATGAATCTTCTATAGTAACCTGCCAAACCCAAAAAGCTTCTAATATCCGTTGCTGTCTTCGGAGCTTCCCATTGAAGTATTGTACTTACTTTAGATGGATCTACCGCTATACCATCACCAGAAATCACATGACCCAAGAAACTCACAGTCTTCAACCAGAATTCACACTTCGAGAACTTTGCAAACAATTTATTATCTTTCAACACCTGCAATGCAATCCTCAAGTGACCTGCATGCTCTTCGTCAGAATTAGAATAAATCAGTATATCATCAATGAATACCACAATAAACTGATCCAGATAGGAATGGAAAATACAATTCATATATTCCATAAATACACCCGGTGCATTAGACACTCCGAAAGGCATCACTGCATATTCGTAATGTTTGTAGCGAGTTCTGAAAGCAGTCTTCTGAATATCACCTTCTTTTACTCTAATCTGATGGTAACCCGACCTCAGATCAATTTTGCTGAACACACGAGCTCCTACCAGTTGATCCATTAAGTCATCAATCCTCGGAAGTGGATACTTATTCTTAATGGTCACTTTATTCGACTGACGATAATCAATGCACAGACGCACACTACCATCCTTCTTTTTCACCAACAACACTGGAGCTCCCCACGGCGACACACTTGGTCTAATAAACTTCTTATCGAGCAATTCTCCGACCTGAGATTTCAACTCTGCCAATTCTGATGCAGACATCCTGTACGGTGCCATAGAGATAGGTCTGGTACCCGGTACAAGATCAATAGTAAATTTAACTTCCCTTGTCGGAGGCAATTCTGTGATGTCATCTGGAAACACTTCAGGAAATTCATTAACCACTGGTAATTCATTAACTGAAGTCTTGCTTTCAACAGATAGCGTGGCTAACACCGCAAACAGCTTCGCTTCATCCTCCAACAACACCCTTAACTCCCTGCTAGATAGCGAATCCGCTAATGCTTCCTCTTCCGGAGTAAGAAACAATAACGTCTTCCTGAAGCAGTCAATATAAACCCGGTTGAACTCCAACCAGTTCATCCCCAAAATAACATCAAGATTACCGAGTGGCAAACAAATCAAGTCCACTTTGAAATCTCTACCAAACATGGTCAGAGGACACTTCAAACACACCAAAGAAGTAACCACGGAACCAATAGATGGAGTCTCAATTGTCATCCTTTGCTCTAGAGTAGACGGCACAATCCCTAATCTCTTCACACAATCAACAGAAATAAACGAGTGCGTTGCACCCGTGTCAATAATAGCAATCAAAGGAATATCATTAATAAAGCAAGTACCTTTGACGGAACGCTCCTCATCAGTGGATTGGGCTCCCACCAAGGTAAATACTTTTCCACCAGTTTGGGACGCCTGAGACTTCTTTGGCTTCTCACAGTGAGTGCTGATGTGACCCTTCTCTCCACAATTATAACAAGTAGGCATAGTGGCTCTGAAATCTGCTATAACATGACCAGGCTTCCCACATTTGAAACACTTCTTCACCTCATTTGGATAGTTGTTAGCACGGTGACCCGCACCACCACATCTGAAGCATTTGAGGGTATCAGCACCTGCTCCTTTCTCCTTTGGTTTCTTCCCCCCGTCAGTTTTCTGTTTCCCCTTATCAGCTGGAGCATTGTAAGAAGTACCTCCGAATCTCTGCTTACCTTTCTTCTCATTCACAGCCTTGTAATGAGCAATTCTGGCTCTGTTGTCATTGTCATAAATTCTGCTTCTGCTTACCAGCTCTGGATAGTTTCTTATCTTCTAACAAGCAATACCCAATTTGATCTCGGGACGCAGCCCGTTCTCAAACTTCAAACACTTCGAAGTCATAGCTTCTTCAGTATTGTAATGAGCACAATACTGAACCAGCTCCTCAAACTTAGCGGCATACTCAGCAACTGTCTTATCACCCTGTTTCAGCTCCCAAAATTCAACCTCTTTTGCACTACGAATGTCTTCTGGAAAATACTTTTCCATAAAACTCAGCTTGAAACACAGCCCAAGTAATCTCAGTGCCTAAAGCTTCCAATCTCTGGCGACTGTTGTCCCACCATGCCTCAGCCTCCCCTTCCAGCATATGAGTACCAAACCGTACCTTCTGAGCATCACTGCACTCCATGGTCCTGAAGATCTTCTCCACAACCTTCAGCCACTTCTGTGCACCCTCTGGATCCAAGATACCTCCCTCATAAGTAGGCAGCTTGTTGCTCTGGAACTATTCTAAGTCACGGAACTGAGCACCTCCAGCCTGATTGGCGTTCTCTACAGCTTGTGCCATGGCTTGCATAGCAGCAACAAGAGCAGCATCATTCCTTCCTGCCATACTGGACAACAATCACCACAAGGTCAGAACACACAAACAACTCCTATGCTAAGGACAGACTCAACTACTACATCTGGCCGGACGGACCGACCTGCTCTGATACCAATTATAACACCCCACTTCCCATATATGAAAAATACACATAATTCTATGAAATAATCAGAGTTTTGCACCAACAATAAAGTAGGATGCCACATTTGTAAAACCAACATCAAAACTACTTTTATTAAATGAAATAAACAGCGGCAATAATTTATTTATTCATTTCACGGCCATACGCCAACAACTTAGAAAATCCCACATAAAATCGTGGTTCACCATAAATTCATCGAAAACTAGATACGTAACAAAATGAAAGAATAACAAATAACGAATGATTTAAAATCCCCAAAGTATCCCGTGTTACGTATCAGAGCGACTCCTACGACTCGAACAAGCAACACGCCCTTCAGCAACCTAAGTACCTGGATTATCTGTACTTCCGAAGAAGCACAAACACAACAACAACAAAGGGGTGAGAAATCACATTCAACATTAAACGGTGAACAAATACATGATAAGAGTAGTATTTCCACACAATCTTACAATTCACGAACCACTGGTCCACAAATCATCACCATACAATAACACATATCAATAATGATGCAATGCGACTCAACATAGACACAATGCATGTGGTACCAATATCACGGTTCATTCAATCGAACCCGGATAGATCACATACACCCCTACTTGGCAATGATCTATCCCCACCATTCTCCATATCAGAGTACGGATGAATCGCATACACTCCTCCTGAGCAATGATTCATCCCACCAACACCATAAAATGCATGACACAATTATGCATATAAAACACATGTACAATATCATACAGATACACGTTCACGATCCTCCTGATCACACCTGAATCACACGTCAACAACCAACATCATACAATTACCTCACAAAATATCAACCAACGGTTAATTAATTAATTAATTCCCTAAAATTATTAAGCTAATTATTTTCATCACCAATCCTACATTTCTCAAGGTCTGACATCTATCCCCAACCTCTCAAACCAAAAGAAACAACTTCGGATGCGAAAATGGGAAAGAAATCGCGAAACGGTAAAATTTTGCACACTCGCTGACCATACGCGTATTGCTCCGTGCCATACGCGTATTGCCAGCTCGCTCGCCCAACCCATACGCGTAATACCTCTCTCCATACGCGTATTGCCTCACATTGCCCAAGTCCTTACGCGTAATGCCTTATGCCGTACGCGTACGGACAGAGTCATTTTCCCACTGAATTTCCCAAATTCCAACCCATTACGCGTACGGTCCTCCTATTACGCGTAATTCCTAGCCTTTCATACGCGTATTGTTGCATATTAGCCCTCCCATACGCGTATTACCTTACCTGGTACGCGTATGGCCAGATCTATTACGAAAAATCGAATTCTCCACACCAGTTCGTGTTCTGCTACGGGATCCTCCCCTTTTCACTCCAATTCAGTCCTAAATTTGTTTCTACACTAGTTTTAGGTCCTCTACTCCATCTAATTTCTTTTACCTATCAATAGTATAACAAATTCAGGTCTTAGATCTAATTATCTGTCAAATTCACCTGCACAAAACCAGTCCAGCAACATGATGCAATCTTACAACAGTGGCAACAACAAAAAATCATTCTAACACGAATCAATTCATGCACAATTTCATCATCACATCAGACATATACACAAATCAATAACACATAATTTTGCATACGAATTCCTACGGGGTTAAGGACTCCCCACTACCCTATCATGAACATATCACCAATATTAAACCTGTTTCTCCCCCCTTACCTCGAATTCTTGATTAATTTTCTGCGAAAATCTGATGGAGATCTTAGCCCTAGCACGCTCTTGTTCTTCCTCTCCTTAGCTTTTCTCTTTCTATCTCTAAAATTCTGATTATGCTAAACCCTTACCAATTTTCACTAATTAATCTCTAATTACCAAACTGCCCTCATTAATCCCATTATCCCATTATCTACTTAATTATATCAGATTTTATTTTACTAAATAATAATAATAACCATACTAATAATAATAATATGGAATAATAATAATAATAATAATAATAATAATAATAATAATAAACTTCATATTGCTATTAAAGGACACACCCCCTAAACAAGGCCAAACAATTAAAATAAAACCAGACGATTAAATAATTAAAAATGGGGTGTTACATGAAGCTACGAAGGCGCCAAGCGCAACCAGACGAACACTGCTTGTTGGAAGTCCGTGAAGGGCAAATGCCACCCCGCCTCGTCGAACATGAACTCGTAAAGAGGGAACCTCATCCCTCGGTAGGTCGAGCATATGCGATGGTGTGCCTGGGGACGGAACACCCTCCACGACTTCGACGAACCCACCAGCCGGTGCTCGGCAGTACAAAAAATATCGTCCTCATCCCCGTCGACGAACTGGGAAGCCATATTTAGCGTTTCGTCGCTAACCCACTCCGCAAGGGGACGTTCCTCGACACTAGTGATTGGCGCCATTGGAGAGTCGGGTTGGTCGTCGACGTCCAACGATCCCACGGCCACAGAAATGGACAAAGCTTCCATATACCTGAAAAGTAGAAGGAAACGGTGAATTCGATGATCCATATCAAATTCACCCCTCCACCGCTGTTTAAGTGAAAGGGCGAAGAGGGAGCGTCGAGATCTCGAGACGGTCGCGCTCGTCCACGTCCCCGCGACAACCGACGAGCGACCCCGTGACCATCCTCGGGTCAACGGTATGCCGCTTGGGGAGGATTCCTTCACACAAGGGATATTGGCAAGGACCCCGAGGGTTTTATATCGTGTCCTCGGGACATTCTTCGTGTCCCCGGTAAACTCGTCCCCTCTCCCCGCGATATGCAACAAAAACTATGAAATCCCGCCGTTTTCGCCGGAGATTTCGTGATTTCCATGAGAACTTCATCAGTTCACCATGAAACCACCCTACAAATGCGAACGAAAGGAGAGAAAAAAGAGAGAAACTTACTTGAAAAATGCTTCCGGTAGGGTTCCGGCATGGCAGTTGGTGGCGGCGTACGGTGACGAAGTAGAGAAGGAAGAGAGAGAGGGAGTCTGGGCAAAGGGGGAGCAAAAGTGCAAATGAGACGAGATGGCCCCTATTTATAAGGGCCTCACGGGACTCGAGGATTTCTTAGGCAATCGATTACGCTACCCTAGCGTAGCCGCCCTAGGGAATGATGAGGTGTGACACGTGGCACACGCTTTCCCACGCGCGTCTTTTCATTCCCCAACACGCGTCTTTCCATTTGCCTCGCTTCAGACTTCTCATATCCCCGCGACGTCGCTCATCCGCGGCCAGTCCAGCCCGAGCAGATCGATTTATTTCTCCCCGTTTGACCAACCGCTCCTCGTCTAGAATCCCTTCCTCGACTAGATAAGTCCTCGACATAGTCGGCCCTTAAGTCATTACTCCGACGCCTCAGAGCAACGACTTAGGGGGCTCCTGTTCTGGACTGGGCCGGGTCTGCCCCACAATCAAGCAGACCCAACCCACACGTCCTGGAAGGGCCCAACAAAGGCCCTTAGCACGACCAACGTCGAGCACATGCCTCACCTCAACAGTGTCGGGCACACACCACACCTCGGCTGTGTTCGGGCACACACAACATAGAGCATCATGAATAGGCGCTAAGCCTCTCCGGGCTCGCTCCTCCTTGACACTCAGGTGCTCCCCCCTCGAGGAGCCATCTCCTTCTGCGTATGAGAATCCTCCCCGCGAGAACATGTCTCTCCCCGACACGCAAGACTCCTCCCCGCGAGGACACGTTCTCATGTAACCACCCACTCCCGATGGAATCGGTCTGCCCTAATTCTGGAGATATAGGAACGGTTACCCCGGGGCGAAGACCACGTGCTGGTCTTCACTACGCCACGTAAGCCCTGTCAGTTACTTGGATTGGGCTTGGCAATCCAGCCAAGTGCAAGTAACCGTTGGCCCCGCGCTGGGGGCTCTCTATAAATACCCTTTCATTTGAGAGGGTCAGGTTACGCAATCTCATACACTCTAACCTTCTTCTTTACTTGCCTTTCTCTGACCGTTATCTTACTTGAGCGTCAGAGTACCTTGCAGGTACACCCCCCCGCCGTCTATCAACCTCACCGGAGCTGAAGTCCATACGACGTTGCTGGCCACTGAACAACTGTCTGATCCAGGTACGATAAACACCTATTGCTAAATTCTCAGGTACAATTATGTATAGAATTTTGGTAGAATATTCCTGAGGTTTTGAGTGGTTTCGCCTTCACGTCAATAGTGAGCATTTTATTAAATTGGTTTCGCCTTTCCATTTTATTTGTTTATTTGTTTAATTGGTTTTCTTTGAATCTAACATTCATTGCACGGTAGTATTACTAATTGAATTATATATTAAATTATATATTAAATTAATTGAATTATATTCAAAACTATATATTAAATTATATATAACTAACTGGATTAATTATTTACACGACAATATGTATTGTATATCTCTAAAGTTTTATTAATTTTAATTATATTGTCTTGGAAATTTTATTAAATAAATATTAGTTTATATATATTTGTGATACATTTGTTTTGTCAAATATTTTGAAATATTATGTAATATTCCTTATAATATTGAGATTGATACAGTTGAAGATAAAATTTATTGAGAATGCTATATTGTTTAAATTCAGGATTGGTTCATAATTTTTTACAAGAGAAATTTGAATCCTACGTAAGAAATTCTATAAATATTGTGTGTGATTACCACCAAAGTATGATCACTCATTTTAATTTATAAAAGTCTCTTTGTAGTTTGAGGAATAATTTTAAGTTATTACTATGATTGTCTTCCCAAAGGTGGACAATTGTATGTAGAGATTATGGTTGATTAAAGATATAGTTGTTGGAGATGCTTCGGTCTAAGGGATTTATTTACCCAAAGAAGATAAATTTCTAAACTCAATGTATGCTCACTGAGTAGCTTATTCTTGAAATTTATAGATGAAGTTATTTGAGGTGTTTTAATTTAGAGAATTTATCTACCAAAAGGAGATAGATTTTCGAACCTAATGTATGCTTATTGAGTAACTCATCTGGGGTTCTGACCTTGCTTGTGATTTAGGTTTGCGCATTCCACCCAAAGGGGATTGTGTGATAATGTCGGCCTCTTCGTGGTAGCTTATTTTCATTAAAGTTATATCTTGCCTTTATTATTTGTTCTAATGCATTCCTGTTTTGTCTCAACAATGACCTTCTCTATAAACAACTGTTCTGCTTCTATTGAGATCCTGAATGAGTCTAATTTTAATAAATGGAAGAAAGACTTAGAGTTTTTATTAGGGATTGATGATCTTGACATGGAATTACGTGAAACCATACTTGTGATCAATGACCAGAGTACACCCGAGGAGAAAGAAAAATTAGCTAAGTGAGAGAGAAGTGACTGACTTAGCTTGTGTTCTATTAAGAGGATCATTTCCGAACATTTGATAAGTGAATTTCTTGAGAAAGAGAATGCTAAAGAATATCTTACTGCTATTGGAGAGAGGTTTCAGGTATCTGACAATGTTGAATCTGGATATTTAATGAAACAGCTCACAGAAACCATCCTTGAATGTTGAGAGCTTCATTGCTAAAAAGTCTAAAATTAGAGAAAAATCCTCCTTGTTGTGGCACAAGCGTTTAGGTCATATCTCTACAAAAATAGTTGAAAGGTTAATTAGAGATGATATTTTACCTTCCTTAGATTTCAATGATTTAGGGACCTGTGTAGATTTCATTAGAAGAAAATTTACTAAGACCAATAAGAAAGGTTCAACTAGAAGTCCAGACCTTTTGGAAATTATTCATACAGATATTAGCGGTCCCCTTTCTCCCACTATTTGTGGTAATAAATCTTTTATCACTTTCATTGATGATTTTCCCGGTATGGTTATCTCTACTTGATTAAGGAAAAACCAGAAGCACTTGAAAAGTTTAAAATATTTAATACTGAGGTTGAAAAGCAATTAGGAAAGGTGATAAAGGTGGTGCGTTCTGATCATGGTGAAGAGTATTATAGTAGATATGATTCTACGGGGCAACGCATGAGGCCTTTTGAAAAATACTTGCAAGATTGTAGAATTGTTCCATAATACACCATGCCTGGTACTCCTGAATAAAAGGGTGTATCCGAAAGGCGAAACCGCACTCTTAAGAATATGATGAGAAGCATGATGAGTAGGTGTAATTTACCAGAATTTTTATGGGGTGACGCTTTGAAAACATCCCTCTATATACTAAATATAACTCCTAGTAAATTAGTTCCAAAAACATCTTTTGAGCTTTGGACAGGTAGAAAACCCAGTTTGAACCATCTCTGTGTTTGGGGTTGCCTCGCAGAGGTTTAAATATACAATCCTTTTGAGATAAAGCTTGTCCCAAAAACAAGTCAATTATTTTGCATTGGATATCCCGGTCGAGCTAAAGGATACAAATTCTCTTGTCTTGGTAGAGGTAGTAAAATTGTGGAGTTCATGCATGCAAAATTCCTTGAGCTTGATGTTGCTGAGCCTCTCAATGCATCTGATAATATTGATTCTGTCATGCCAGATGTTGTTACATTGTCACTGCCTAATTTTGATAATGCTAGATCATCCACTGCTCATGGAGGTTTTGCTCCAAATGAGAATATGGTCGAACATCCAGTTGAAGAAGTGGTTGAACCACCTGTTGAAAATGTAGTTGATCCTCCTATTATAGCTGAGGATGCACAAGCTGATGAGCCAGTTAAGCAAATTCATGTTAGAAGGTTAGTAAGACAAAAACGACCTGTTATCCCTGATGATTTTATAGTTTATCTTAGTGAGTATGGTTATGACGTTGATATTGTTATTGATCCTAAAAATTATCTAGAAGCTATTACTTGTTCTCAATCTAGCATGTGGACAGATGCAAAGCATGATGAAATGAAATCCATGGTAAATAATGATGTTTGCGAACAAGTGGAGTTACCAAAAAACTGTAAGGAAATTGGCTGCAAGTGGATATTCAAAACAAAGAAGGACTCAAAAGGTAAAATTGAGAGGTTTAAGACAAGAATTGTGGCTAAAGGTTTCACACAAAAGGAGGGGATTGATTTTAATGAAACTTGTTCTCCTGTTTCCACTATAGACTCTTTTAGAATCGTTATGGCCCTTGTATCACATTTTGACTTGGAGTTGCATCAGATGAATGTTAAGATTGCTTTTCTGAATAATGATCTTAATGAGGAGGTGTACATGCAGCAGCCTGAGGGTTTTGTGACAAGTGGCAAAGAGCATTTGGTTTGTAAATTAAGAAAATCTATTTATGGTTTGAAACAGGTTTCCAGACAGTGGTACTTGAAATTTGATGAGGTGGTGACTTCATTGGGTTTTAAAGAAAATAAAGTTGATCAGTACATCTACCTTAAGGTCAATGGGAGTGAATTCATCTTTCTAGTGCTATATGATGATGATATTTTACTTTCCAGTATTGATCTTAGTCTACTTCATGAGACCAAACTTATGCTTACCAAGTTCTTTAATATGAAAGATCTTGGTGAAGCATCCTTTATGTTGAGAATTGAAATACACAATGATAGATCACATGGTGTACTTAGCTTGTCACAAAGGGCTTATATTGATAGAGTCCTAGAGAGGTTCAATATGTAGAACTGTAATCCAAGAGATGTTCCAATTACTAAAGGAGACAAATTCAGTAAAGATCAATGTTCTAAAAATGAGATTGAGCTGGCAGAGATGAAGGGAAAACCCTTTGACAATGCATTGGGAAGCCTAATGTATGCTTAAGTATGTACTAGGCCTGGCATTGCTTTCATAGTTGGCGTCTTGGGACGATACCAGTCTAATCCTAGGAATGATCATTGGATTACTGCTAAGAAAGTGATGAGATATTTGCAGAAAACTAAAGAGTATATGCTTATTTTTAGGAGAGTTGACAACTTGGAAATAGTTAGGTATACTGACTCTGATCTTGCTGTGTGTGTTGGTGATAGGGAATCTACTTATGGTTACATTTTTATGTTGGTTGGAGGTGCGGTATCATGGAAGCGTAAAAAGAAAACTCTTGTCGCCTCTTCTACTATGCAGACAGAGTTTGTTGCTTGTTATGTTGCTGCCACTCATGTTGTTTGGTTGAGAAATTTAGTGACCGAACTTCATATTGTTGATTCCATTACAAAGCCATTAAAGCTTTACTGTGATAACAGTGCAACTGTGTTCTAATATAAGAATAATAAAACTTTTAGCGGTTCTAAGCATTTGGAAATAAAGTATTTGATAGTTAGAGATCTTGTAAAGAAAAACAAAATTGTTGTTAAGTACATTGGTACTGATTTTATGCTAGTTGATCCCCTAACTAAGGGACTTAGGCCCATTGTGTTCAAAAACCATGTTGAGAGCATGGATATTGTGAGTTCTTTTGATGTACTTGTTTCCTGGGAGTTTGTTCTTTATGTCATTTTCTTATCACGATGTATTTTATTTTGAACACTTTAAGTGTTGGATTGTCAAGTACTTTCTATTTTAAGCAATTGATATTACAATGAATATTGTTAATATTATTTGTCATTGTTTATTTATATGTCAATTGTTAAAATGGGGACTCAATGTCATTGGGACCACAATTCCTATGGTCAACACTAGTTTGGAGTTCGAGGTATGGTTATAATTTTGAGCTCGGCATCTTCGGAACCACTATACCGTTGGTCGATGCCATATTGGAGCTGAGGTATGATTTAAGCTCAGCGTTGTTTGGACCACTATGCCTGTGGTCGACGCCATATTAGAGCTGAGGCAGTATGGTTTGTAAAACCATGCAATTTCTTTGGCTTTAATTCATTTTAGGTAAATTATTAAGGACTGACAAAAAAAATAACAGTTAGTTGTTGAATCACATTAGCATGCTATTTTCTTGCTACACTCCACATTGATGACTAGTTGACGAAGTCCGTAGTATTTATAACCACGAAAGGTTTTATGTCAATGAATGATATAATAATCGTTGTGATTCAATACTACTTGACTTTTGTTGGATGGAGTCATATGCAGATATTGCACCTGGAATCATGCATTTCCTTAAAATGCGGCCACATTTTAAGGAATTAGTCATTAACCCGAGAGTCATTTTCAAAATGTATTTTAAAAATAAAAATCACACAATTGATTTTGACCAAGTGGGAGAATGTTAGATTTATCTAACTTTTTATGAGCTACAATCAATTGTTGTTTAATTTGTGAAAAACAGGTTAATCGTGACTTTGATGGGGGTGCGTATATAAGCTCTTTTATTGGTTAAGTAATCTATTTTAATTAAAGACTGAGTATCTAAAACATGATTGGTGTGGACAAAAGTGTGGGATTTAACCCTGGGCCCATAATGGGTAGGGACTAAGGTTATATATATATATATATATATATATATATATATATATATATATATATATATTATGGCTAAGTCCTCTCTGTAATCACAACAAGAATCCAAAATATAACTGACGGCTCCACAACTTTTCCCCCATAGAGAGTTGTGAATGAGAGTGTGAGATACAGAGGAAGATTTGGTCATTCATCTTTTCGAGATTCCGAATCATGACTTCAACAAGTAAGTATTGATGTTCTAATTTCATATAATCGATCACTCATTAAATACTTTTGCTTACATACCTTTCCAAAAATTTAATATGTTGGTAACGACCTATCAATGATATTTTTAAAGTGTTCTCTCTTAAACCTATTATGATATTATGATATGTTTTTAACCCAAAATATTTTTCATATTTCAAAGTAAATTTGATTTGTGTGGTACTTGTTATGGAGTACTTCCATGTTTTTTAGGACCTTGATGAATCATATGATCTATACTTATTTAGAATGACTTTAAGACCGTAAATAACACAAAAGAGATTCAAAATGATAGTAATTAGTTTTGCCTAATCAGGATTTGCTTTGGAAAAGAGGAACATGTCATCCACAAAGAAAATATGTGATATCCTCGGGCCATATTCTAATATCATAACGAGTGTCTATCTTCCATGTATGACATCTTAATGAATAGTTTCTCCAAGTTTTTCATGTAAAAGCACAAAGATATATAGTGTGATTTTAACTTGATCAAGGCCATTGGTCCCTATTTTTGGGGCGAGATATTCGCTCCCAAAGAATAGGTAACTGTCAGAAACTAGTCGTTGGGACGGGCAAAGGTGCACGAAACTAGTCGTTGTCGCGGGTAAGGGCGTGGTCGCGGGCACAAGAGTCGTGACTGTTTCTGGATGGTGAAACCGTGCGTGACAGACATAAATGTGAGGAGGGGCATCTGACCCTGGAGGTCAACTGGCCAGCCTTGCTCAGCAGAGGGGCAGGGGAGAGAAAACTTCCTCTTGCCCTTAACTGACAGGACTTAGGTTATTGGGCCGTTCTGAAAGCAGAAGTGGATTGGGTCATGCCTAGCCATTGGGCCAGTCCAGAATAAAAGTCAATATAGAATATTGTAGAAGTATGTCTTAAAACCTTAAGTGGTGAAAAAAAGCAAATCATATTTCGAGACTATCAAAATCAAAGTTGTTGAAAGTCGATTATCAATATAAGGTTGACGAAGAACATCATATCAGCGATATGTAGGGACGGGTGGCGGCCGTAATCGCAGGTGGTGCACGACGGAGCTGCGAGAGTGAGCGGTCCTCGGGCATCGAGTCTAATTTAAGGAATTTATGGGCTTCAGGTATGGGCTTTTTTATTTTTGAATCTGGATCCAAATTATGTTTCGTGTCTATTATGGATATGTTGGATTTCATCACTTTTAAATATGTATCTACTTCACTCTTTCTAAAAATAAAGAAGACAATGAGATGATAATATCATGGAAAATTTTGAGAGGCAATAGTAGAAATTTCTATGACTGTGTTCTTAAAATTTGAGAAATATTTAGAGGTATCTAAAGGGCTTATGAAACACTTCAAAATATTTTGGCCTCATGTGGTTCATATTTGAAAAGTTGGAAAGTTGGAGAGATTGAAAAATACTTGGTTAAAAAATATGGTACTCCCTCCGTCTCATAAAAAGTGTCTCATTTGCACTTTTTCTTTGTCTTAAAATAATTGTTTATTTACATTACCAATACAACATTTATTATTATTTTTCTACTACTATACTCCTATTTACTAGCTTTCACTTTATTTAACTACTCTATTAACAACATTTAATAAGAGTACTATATTACATTATATTAGTTTTTTCATTAAAACAAATACATCTAATTATTTTCTTATGAACCGTGCATTGTCCAAATAGGACACTTTTTATGAGATGGATGGAGTATGTTATTGGGAACTTTAGATACTATTTTCTTGTAACTCTTTTACAATCTCTTGTAACAATTCTTAGAAGTGTATAATAAATTAGAGAGTTACTCTCTCTTTCAAAGTAGATCGATTTGATCGAACTGTTTAAACAAGTTTCTTTGATCGATTTGAAACCATTTATTTTAGTTGTCATTGTTTTTTTTATCTCATATATCTTTACTCTTGACAAATTTAATATTAAAATTAAATTCAAGAGAATTCAATATTTTTAAATTTATCAACAAATTCACTATTATTATTAAAGTTTTTACAATAAAAAAGATAATGATTTAATGTATCTAGTTCATCTAATGACATGTTCAATTCTACTTAGTATTATCAACCATTAAAACTTTTTTGTCATAATCGATAAACGTCATGACAAATGCCTTCTTGAATTTAGCACCACTAAACGTGTTTCTCTAATCAAAGCTACCATGCAAATTCGTCCATGTCATACAAAGTCTATTTGTTTTATTTTAAAAAATTAGATTTTTTTAGTACTTTAAATTTTTTTAATGAAAATAATTATATATTGAGAACATTCGCATAAATTAATTGTTGACTCCAAGGAAGAATCTTCTTATTACAGTGCGTCTATTAGTTATAGAGAATTTGTTTTGAAAGGAATGGTGGAGATATCATCTATGAAACCATTTAGCATTTAGAGAGAAGAACGATGCATAATGAACAAAATCAAAACTGAAAATTATTTTTTTCTTTTATTGGAAAAGTAATCAAAATTATCAAAGGGTTTAATTTATACAATGATAGAAATAATTTGAAATTTTTTTCATGGATTATTTGCATAAATAAAAAACTGTGGTTCATCATTGGGAATGCTGTAATTAATAACCATTATTAATTATTGTTAATAATAACAATCATTAATGATTATTACTTTTTCCGTTTTAAAATGATCGGGGATATTGTTATAAAATAGTATTATATTTTTATTAAATTAGTCTTATTAACGTTGAAAATAGTGTACAAAATAATAATTATATGACATAATTGAAAAAATAACAATTTTTTTTAGAAGCAAAAGAAAGATTATATTACTAATAAGGCATAAGTAATGCCAGTTACATATCAATGATTATAGAATCCGATAAAACTACAACACCAACCCACGACAAAGGATAAAAGCTACAAAACTAGCCTCCCATTGCACCAGACTAACAACCAAGCCAGAGGAACAACCTAAAGTGATATAATAATAACATCATGCCACTAATAAAACATACAAATCCTGCATATCAAGCACATGAGGTTAGAAAACATCCTCCCAAGCAAGATGACACGATAGGCTTGGCAGCACTGATAGCTATAACAACAAACAAGACAAAAATAACTCCTCTACTGATATCTCTCCCCACACCTCAAGGACTACGTCAATTACACAAGGAACTGCAAGAAAGAGAACCACAACCCCAGCAATTGGCCAAGCCCGCACTAAAATTGAAAAAATGCCCACACATGAAACTGCAAGGACTGATCAATCCACACCAGCGCACAACCAAAATACAATTAAATAACAATTATTACTACATTAAAAATAAGAACAATAGTTATTTTAAAACAATTTTTTTTCTTCTTAAAACGACATTCGTTTTGAAACGGAGAGAGTAGATTGTTCTAAATTAATAAAAAATTGTAAAGAAGTGAGTAAATGAACTTTTAATTTATGAAAAATAGTTTCATATAAAAGTTTTACTCACTTTAATAATAGTTAAAAATAATTATATTCATTAACTCAATAAATAAATTAAAAAACATTAAGGATTTTTTTTATTCGCAAACCACTAACAATTAGACAAGACAAAACAATATAATAAAATATAAAAACCAAACTATGAGAGAGAGAGAGAGAGAGAGAGAGAGAGAGAGAGAGAGAGAGAGTTATTTAAAAAAAATGCAGATATATAGCTCAACAAGAGAAAAGTTTACAAACTAACTTTCAACTACTCTGATTAACTATAATAACTATGATTAATTAAAAAACTAACTAGTTAACTTATAACCGATAATAATGCATTTATAAATGAGAAAAGAAAGGGCATCCAAATAACATGACTCTACTTTCGTTAAAATTTTCTTAAAGCACATGCAAAATACTTTTGCATGCTAAAGGACATGTTTGCTAAATTCTCTCAGTGTTTTTTTCAATTAAATAAATAACCGTTCAAATATATTATACTAAAACTGCAATAGAAAGAGTGCATGTTATCCTCCACTCACTGACGCATTAATATTTTGCCATCAAAAACAAAACTTTCCCTTTACCTATAGAATGTGCTCAACTAAGAAAACTAACCCTAGAATATTCTCTTCGTGTTTTCATTATATAAACTATTGAAGATGAGTATATAGCTATTAGCTAGTGATACATTAGACTTTATACTATCTTTAGACAACATCACATAAGTTAGTGAAAGTGTAAGTAAAAGCAATCGTATTCTTCAATAATATGTCATGTTACTTGGTGTGTGTGAGTAAAATATAATGTTAGTAGCGGAAATAATTACAACAATTTACATATTATGTATGTTTTAACAACAAAAAGGGAGAGTAATATATTGAAACATAAGCACAACAATCATTCAACCTGTTACAAGAGAAATAATACGAACACGTGTGAGTCACATAGAGCTATTACCTATGCAAAGTCTAGGGACACACCATTTATGAAAAGACAGTGTTTCTTACCTTTATGTACAAACTACTTCCTAGACCATACCTTGTGACATGTTATGTGCTTGTTTACATTCCCTTCCTCGAAGGGTTATCATGTCGGCTTCAAATACAAGTAAAACTTAATTTATAATATATAATGCTCCTGCTTGTTTTTATTAGAGGCTACAATCTCTAGTTATAAGCACTTTTTTAAAAAGAATTATCGAAAATAAATATAAGTATAATTTAAATTATATATATTGTTCTGGCCGGCCTTCGGCATTTGAGAGACCAATTATAAAAAGGTTCAATCAGAAGACATGTACTCTTCATCGTTGATAGTTCAATGGTCTTTCAGCAAGAGATTTGTCTTGAATCTTTACTTTTAAATGATTAAATATCGTCAGATTCAATCGAATGATCATTTGCTGATCTATGTGGAACTTGTCTAATACACGAAATAATACTATAAAACACTTGTGCTACCGCACTCATATCCAAGAAGAAAAGAAAGAAGACTCTTACATCATCCACCATCACTATCAACCTTGATGTACGAGAAGATGAAGTCCTACAAGATGACGAATTTAGCCCATCAACATAGACCTAAGAAAAAGGCCGAAGATATATCTCAAATGGAAACTGTGAAGTTGTACAACTTGATGAGAATCCAACAAGATCAGTCTATGTGGGAGTTGATTTGTCGACCACGGTAAAGGAATGACTCGCCTAAAGTCCAATGTCGATCCTTTCGTAGTCTCTCCGGCCGAAATGCCTGATATAAACCATAGGGTAACATGTCACCTATTCAATAACAACCCTTTTATCTGGTATGTGGCATAGAAAAGAAAACTAAAATCCCTAAAAAATGTCGAAGCAGCCATGAATATTGTTCTGGGCCTACTCGACGTCAATTTTTTTTTTTTGAATTCAGATATATCAAATGCATATCTAATGTCGTTCTAGTTAAAAATGCGTATGGAAAACGGAGAATATGTGTTGACTACACTGACCTCAACCAAGCCTTCCCAAAAGACTCATATCCACTCCCAAACTTCGCTTAAATGGTAGAGAATTCAGTCTACTACAAACTATCATCATTCATGGGTGCATATTACGCCTAAATATCATTTCGAGACAAATGGAGACAAAACCCCCTTTATGACGAAGCAGGCCAACTTTCAATACAACTTCATTCCTTTTGTCTTGAAGAATGTAGGAGCCACATACCATATGATGATGAACAAAATCTTTGAAGAAGAAATAGGGAAAAAGATATAGGTCTACATAGATGATATGATCGTAAAATCTAGCAAAGAAAAGCAACACGATAGACACCTGGCTAGTGTGTTCCATCAGTTCTAACAACACAACATGAGGCTCAATTTAGAGAAATGCACATTCAGAGTTAGAGTCGGAAAATTCATGGGCTTCTATCTGACGGGGAGGGTCATAGAGGTCAATCTGGACAAATGTGAAACACTCATCAAGATGGAAGCGTCAACCAAGAAGAAAGGGGGTAATGAAGCTAAATGGGATGCTCACGACCTTCAATAGATTCATTTTGAATTTAGCTCATCACGTACTACCATTTTACAAGTTACTGAAAAAAGAAACATGTTTTGATTGGACCCTAGAATGCGAATAGGAATTTGTGTTGCTGAAAATGACTCTATTTACCCCTCTAGTTCTATCCAGACTTGTGATTGTTGAAATTTCGTTCCTCTACTTGGTTGTCTCCAGCGAAGCAATCAAAGTCTTCCTCATCCGAGAAACAGACCCTAATTAGGGCCACCTATATCTCATATCTAAAGCATTCATACCAAAAACATGTTACTAGAAGATAAGAATGAAACATTGGCATTGGCTCTTCCTCCAAAAAGATACGACATTACTTCCTAACACACACCATCATTGTCTAGGCATATCTACCTTTTAAACAAGTTCTTCATAGGTCGGATTTGGTATGAGGGATGGCCAAATGGTCTATTAAGATGTTTGAATTCAAAGTCTTCTTCGAGCTTAGGAAAGCGCTAAAGGCTTAATTTTTAATAGACTTAATAGTAGAAATGAACCTAGCAGTGTTCGAATCAGTAAGTACCTAGGTTGTTCACTGACAGGTCATCCAATAGTAGAGAAAGTAGTTACAGTCTCATATTAGAGAATGAAGTCGACTTAGTAATCAAGGTATCCTTGTGTTTCGAGTTACCCACTACCAACAACCAAGTTGAGTAAAAAATCAAAGGGAATCACAGACCAAAGATCCACTACTGCAGCAGTATGTCAACTTGACAATGGAAAAATAAAAAATTTCAAATCACTTGAAATCATGGACGTCCCCAAGGAGAATAACACTAGAGTGAATGTCTTATATAAGCTCGTGAGAACTAGAACCTTGGGTATAAACCACTCTTTTATATAAGAAACTCCAAGAACTAAAACCCACGAGGTGGCAATGGTGATTGTAAAAGGCACCTTACATTCCTCTTGGATATTACTAATCATGGTGTATATTGAACATGGTATGTTGCAGGCCAATATGACCAAATTCAGTCATGTAAAGAGAATTGACAATTCACATTTTGTGTTAGGATGAGTCTTATACAGAAGAGGATTATCAACCACATGTTAAAATGCCTTGAATAAGAAGGTGTGTTACCTTGCCGAGGTGCGCAAGGGAATATATTAACAACACCTCGGAACCATGGCTATCCATGGTCCAAGATGCCAAAGATTATGTAAGGAAGTGTGAACAATGTCAAAAACACATAGATGTCCATAATGACCCCTCGTTCGAGTTAAACATGTTGATATAACCCTGGCCTTTAACGCTGCGGGACATAGAAATTCTTTTCCCATTTTCCTCTAGCCCGGGTCAATTGAAGTTCCTTATTACGGCGACCAAATATTTTACAAAGTAGACATAAGTAGATGCCATAGAAAAAATTATTGTAGCTAACATACTGAAGTTCTTCAAGAGGAGTATTTTGGTGAGAAATGGGATCCCTCAATATGTCATTAGCAATAAAAAAACATAATTTACAAATAGTCATTTAAAGAAATAGTTTAAAGTTCTAAAGGTCGAGCATCTTTTCACATCGGTAGAACACCCTCGAACAAATGGGCAAGCAGAGGCGGCGAAGTGGATTTTGTTAAAGGGATTGAAAAGGAGACTCGAAGGAGCCAAGGAAATATGGGAAGATGAACTCCCACATGTTCCATAGGAATACATGATCACACCTGATTCTGCAACAAGCAAAACCTTATTCCAACTTACTTAAGGGACTAAAGTCACCATCCCATTTGAAGTGGGAGAACTTAGTTGGAGGACTACACACCCTTTTCCCAAATAAGATAATGTGCAATCCATCAAACAAGATTTGCACCTCCTAGAATAAAAAAAGAGCCTTCACCTCCCTCATGAGCGCCTTCCTAAAGAAGGCAACCGACACCAAGTACAATAAGTGGTTCAGACCTTAGAACTTCCAGTCAGATGATCTAGTGTTGAGACGAGTCAATGTTAGGGAAAGAATATTGGAGATGTTAAACTCACAGTCAACTAGAAGGATCGTAGAGGATCGAGGCTAGCACAAAAAATAGAGCTTACACAATGGATACCTTTTCCATAGAACCAATCTAAACGATATGGAGTGTGATCAAACTCAAGTGGTATTTTAACTAAGTCTCCTCTAATGTTGTACAAATTCAAGTCATAAAAGAAAAGGTTCAGTAATGCAACATCTTTGAATTGTATAATGCAATAACCTTAGTTGAGTTGTATGATTGTCTTTCCCATTGTAGAACAGTACATAAGGTCAACATGGAAAAACTTAAAAACAAAAGAAATAGAGCGAAATTCGACACATCCCCCCTCTTGGTAGCTGGCCACTCAGAGCATAGGCGGTGAAGCCTTTGATATGCCGACCTCAAACCAAGTTTCACTTGAGAGAAGGGAACGAAAACCGATCCTTGGTCGGGCACGGTCCATAGAGACATCAAAGCAAAGTTTGGATCTAAATCCTGCCAACATAGGCCCAAGTTTAGGCCGACCACACCGAAGTAATGATAAAATAAAATCATTCAAGATTGTGTGATGAAATAAAATCATTCGAGATTATATGATGAAATAAAATCATTCGAGATTATATGATGAAATAAAATCATTTCAGAGTATATGATTAAATAAAATCATTCAGTATGATATGATGAAATAAAACATTCAAGAAACGAATTGAAATCATGTAAAGACACATAGAAGCAATAATTGTCTAAATAGAGTTACAAAATATCCATGAGAAAATATTATTACAAATTCTAAGGACTAGAATCAAACAAATATTATCATTTATTACAGTAATAATCAATCCTCGGAAGCAAACAACTTCCCATCCACAACTTCTTTCTCGGCATCCATTTGATCTCGGGGAAATTCACACTAGGGAACAATAGTTCCACCTGACTCAGGAAATTTAGAAGGACGCATGCATAATGAGGGAAATGAGGTCAATATGTCCCCAACAACGGCGAAAGAAAATTGATCAGAAAAATAGCATGTGTACCATTTTGCCTCTGTAGTAATAAGGGAGAAAATCCAAAATGTCGATCTCAAGGACTGCTTGAGGATATAAAGTTCTTAATTAAAATAAACTAAACAAAAGCTTGGGGGTTTTGGAATATTGGGTGAAATTATAAAGCAACTGCACATAAAATAAAGAAAGTAATTGAATGGTTTAAACAATATATGAGTAAATTATGCTAGAGATGGTGTGTGATATGACTTAGTAACAACTCTGAATTAACACTACAACAACTTATTTTACTAATTGATTACCGGTTCTTTAGAATGTTTACTCCTAAGTCCTTAGTGAGAAACCCTTTAATCATCCACCCTAACTCCTATGTCCATAGAGAATTACATATGAAATTAAGCAATCAATTATCAAGAATATTTCGGTTTCTATAGGGTATCCCTAGTCCTAGGTGATATCTATTATAGAATAATCCAAAGCAAAGGATTAACAACGGAGGTTCAGCCTAATCATTAATCAAAAATCAAACCCTGTTTGTCCAACAGGGCAAGCATTTAGAATAGCTAAAGATCAAATCAATTATGAAAAATAAGAGATTGTTATTGCAATACTAATATCAGAGTCATTACAGATTCAAATCAGGGACACCCCCTAGCATTGGGAGATTTAGCTACGCATGTTGTTCAAAGAAAATACAAAGTAAAAACTATACATTACAAGAATTTGGATAAACTCGGATCGTCAATTGCTTCCGCTCATGAGAATCCTTCGTCTTCCGAAAACCTTGTGCTCTCCAATCTTTGATCGTAAAATTCTTCTCCTATCCCAAAGTCCTTTTCTTTCTTGTAAAAACTCCTCTAAATAGTCAAAACACAATATCCTTGGTTGGAAATGTCTAGAATGCCCTTGCAAGTCAAGTTCATAGTGAAAACTAAAAAATCAGGGAACATCAGCGCCTTGGCCAACACGGCCCGTGTCAGCTAACACGGGTGGCCGTGTTGGCCCCCTGGATCCACAAAAATAACTTCCCTACTCTAGACATGCTGACACAGGCCGTGTCAGCTGACGCATGTCGTGTCAGCTAACACGGGAGGCCGTGTCAGTCCCCTGGATGCGCACTTTCTTCTTCTTTTTCTTGACAAGGCGCATCCTCCTGACACGGCCCGTGTCAGGTGACACGAGTGGTCGTGTCAGGCTTCCTGTAACTCCAAAATTTAAATTTCGGAATCCCGAATTTTCATTTTCTTTCGCCTAGTCTTTTAGGTCTTATTACCTGAACCTGGAAACACTCAAAACCAACAAACCAAAGCGTAAAATGTAGAATAATTGAAATAACCTTAAAATACTGAAATGCGAAAATAACTTTGCGAAAAGTGAAATTAACTTGAAAAGCAGTAAAAAGACGAAAGAAAGTATTACTGATTACATGGATTAATGCCTAACAAGTTATGAAAACATAGTAAAAATGGTGACCGATCACAACCCCAAACTTAGCTCATTGCTTGTCCTCAAGTAATGCTTGAGACAGCAGATAGGTCACCCCCAAAGTATTCACAAACGAATTACCACAATACAGCTGATATCTTTCGCAACTCACTTTCACATTCCATCAAAGTTTCCTGCTTCCCCGATTCGAACATTCCGCTACACTTTCACTTCAAAGCACCTCTTTACCTGTCAGCTTTTTGACACTCTCACCAAAATCTCTCCAGGTTAAAGTGTTTGCACTCAAATGTCAAAGTATGCAATATCAACTCATAAGCTTGAATACAATCTATTTTTATCTCACACACACACCACACACACTTTTTGAGGTCTTTTCGGGTTGTAACGGGACTTAGGGTCAAGGTGGGATAAATAAGAAAAATGAGAAAACAAGGGGTTTTGGGCTCAGAATCAGTGTTGTCATTCTTGTCACTGTGTTATTTTGCACTGTTCATAATCAGGGGTATCAGACACCTTTCTAGCTGGATTTTTAGTTCCTACTCAAGTATTTCTCTTGAGCTTATCTTTTTCATTTTCAAACTAAATCTCTCCTCTAGGTAAGTGCCTTACTTTTTTTCTCATATTTTTTTCTTCTTTTTTTTTCCGATCACAAATCTCTTTTTCTTTTTCTCTTTTTTCTGTTTGTTTTTTCATTTGCACATACCTAGTTATCATAGGTGTCCCAACCCCAAACTTAGAATTTTTCATAGATCAAATACTAACAACACCTATCTGAGCAGGGTAGGAAAGTGTTTAAGCTTATGGTTTAATGATGTGGTAATAAAACAAACAAAGGGTAAATGGCTCGAGTGGGGTTAACAATGAATAACATAAAAGGGATGGCTAGAAAGGCTCAAGGTTAAAAGAAAATAAGTGCCTCAGTGTGTATAAGTGTGCAGTGAAATTCCAACAGAAAATACGCAAACTTGAAGCGATAGAGACATACCTGAATAAACTCTCATGATGACTATGTGTTTTGCTTTTTATGTCTCACCATTTTGGTATAGATTAACAGGTTCCAAAGTACCTCTAGTGTGATGCAGCTTCCTATCCGTCTCGGGTGCACATTACTCCAATATCAGTTCAGTGTCAGAAAGTCGCATCCGATCATCTTCTTCAGTAGTATCAACTTTTGGGGGCTTTCTAGAGAGCACGCAGGGGTCGCATCTTTTCATCTACTGATAACAAGTCTCATCACTCATCCGGCAAAAAACACCACAAATTTGTAATACATGAAACACAAAACACACCAACATCAAAGTAAAAGTAAACAGTAAAGAAGGGAAATAACAGAAACAAATAACAATACTAAAAGCAATAAAAACCCTCAAACACTTAAACTATACATTGGCCCCAATGCATTAGAACAAAAGCGAGAAGGGTTACTCACAGAGATCCTTACTGAAGAGGCGGAAGGTAATGCAGCATCAACTGCTGCTTCATAGTTTGCACCTGTGAGGTCATGTTTATTACCTGCAGACGAAACAAAACAAATAACAAAAAGAAAATGCTCAGTCTGTAAAAGCGTGGGTAGCCTCCCACGTAGCGCTTCGTTTAACGTCGCATGGCTCAACGGTTCACTCCCCATTTTATGGGGGGTATTTCAGCTTCCACACTTTACTGCTTGATCTTTTTACAACAAAACACTGGTCTGGTCTAGAGATAAAAGCTACTTTGTGTCTCAAGTCACCTCCAACTTCCATATTCTTACCTTTCCTTTTCTTGACTTCTTGAATGAATCTTCGAGTTGCCATGCTTAGTGAAGCTGATGACGATGACACCCTCTGAGAGTATATGCTTGAGACTTTTTCTGGTTGAGGTTTTGGGATTTGGTTTCCCCCATACGTTCTGATCATGCCAATAGGGGCGCGATTACCTTTTCTTCCCATTTGTTCTTAATTTCAAACACTTTCAATGTTATTTCTTCATCAAATGATCTTAAAGTCAGAGTTCCTTTTTCCCCATCGACGTTGCATCAACTTGAGAGCAAGAATGGTCTACCAAGAATGATAGGAGTTTCTTCATCTTCTGGAATGTCCATGATCTCAAAATCAATTGGAAAGCTAAATTTATCAATCATCACCATTACATCTTGTGCTAGCCCATATGACCGCTTAACCGTGTGGTCGAAAAATTTTAAATCTGTCCTTGTATCTCTCACCTTTCCAATACCCGGCTTTTTAAAAATAGATAATGGCATGAGACTCACACTAGCACCTGAATCAATTAGGAACTTCTTGAAATTTTTGTTCTTTATAGTGCATGGGATGGCTACAGATCCAGGATCTATCCGCTTGATGGAGATTCTCCTACCTTGTGATACTTCACTACACTGCTCAATTAAAATTTTCTGCTCCTCTCCCATTGGTCTCTTTTTCACGATTACCTCTTTCATGGATTTTTTGTACAATGGCATTTGCTCGAGTGCTTCAAAGAAAGGCATATTGATCTCTAAATTTTTGAACATTGTGATAAATTTCTCAAAGTCTTTCTCCTTTGGATCCTTCTTCGTCACTCTTGTAGGGTAAGGTAGCTTGATTTTGGGTTTAACCTCCTCTTTCTTTTTCTCTTGAGTTGGCTTTACAGGTGGTATAACTTCTTCTGGTTTTCTCTTATTTTCTCGCACTTCCAGATCCACCTCTATACAATGATAATCATTTATTGCCCTTTCTCCTTCTTCAACTTTCTGACTTCTTGTTGTGACAACATTAACATTCTCATGATTTTTTGGATTTTGTACTGTCGCGCTCGGGAAGGTTCCTTAAGTTTTCATGGAGAGTTGTTGTGCTATTTTTCCCATTTGAACCTCAAGATTTTTTATAGAAGCTGCAGTGTTCCTTTTATTATTTCGGGTCTCTTCTTGGAATTAAATATTGTGAGTTACCATCTTTTCAATAGCTATCTCCCATTTTGCTTTCTGAGGAGCCTGTTGTTGATGTTGGTGTTGAGGTTGATTATGATATTTCCAGGAGAAGTTAGGATGATTCTTCCACCTGGATTATAAGTCTGAGAATAGGGATTATTTTGCTTCAGAAACTTTATCTCTTCAATTTGTTGTGCAGTCCCAACGCAATGTGCAGTAAAGTGTGGTCCACTACAATTCTCACAATTAAGCGCTTGGACCGGTTGAACTTGTGCCACTGTTTGAGTACCTACATTCAGAGCCTTGAGTCTTCTTTCAACTTCAGTAGCAATCTGATCTTCCATCTTTACCACTTGATTAGCAAGTTTCAAGTCAATCACCTCATCGGGTTTAATCACACTACGATCGTACAGTTCCAAATGCTTATTTGCAGCTATGGCTTCTATAATCTTTTTAATACCAGTGCCTGTTGTAAAATTTGATGAGCCATCGGCAGCTGTATCAATGAGTTGTTTGGTCTTTATCCTTAAACCATTCACAAACATCTGCATCTGTTCAGTTGAATCTATGTTGTGAGTCGGGCAAGCTACCAATAACCTCTTGAAACTTTTGTAAGCATCTCCAAGTGACTCTCCTTCCTTCTGTTTAAAATACACAATGTCATATCATTTGCGAATATAAATAGAAGCAGGAAAATACTTGTTCAGAAATGTTGTTTCCATTTCTTCCCAAGTAGTGATACTTCCTGCAAATAGGGAGTAAAACCACTCTTCTGCATCTTCCACCAAGGTGAATGGAAACATTCTCAACTTCTTTCCCTCTTCAGAGTGCCCCTCGATCTTCAAAGTGGTGCTTGAAGATGGCTGGTTTCTACCTGAGTGAATCGCACACTCAAAGATACAACAGAGTCGCCACCGAACTTTATTTAGTCCCAAAGGACAGGGAAAATATCGATAAAACCCGAGGGGAAGAGAAACGGGAACGGGGGGGTCGGTTATGCGAAAGGAAGGTACTAGCACCTAACGCATCCGTCGTACTCGACGGGAACCATTTCGCTTGCTTCTAGGCTTGGATGGGTCATCTATCTAAAGGCTTCTAGTTAAAGAAAGGAGAGAGAGAATAAAGGGGAAAAAGAAAGAAAGGAAAGAAAGTGCTCGCGGAGGAACGAAGTCCTCGTGCCTACGTACCCTCATAGTGCAATGAGGAAGTCAGAGCGCCGTATTTCTTGGAACCAGGGGACGAAGAAGGAAGAAAAGGAGAAGGAACGAAAAGGTGGAAGTGTGCTTGTCGAGATCAATGCGATCTCATGCCTACGTATCATACATTCAGAAGAATGCAGAATCAGAGGTTCCATAGTTCGGGGAACTGAACGGAAAACAAAACAAGAAAGAAACAAGGAGACGAAAGAAGTGGTGTCAAAACCAAGAGAAAGAATGAAAGAAAAAACTCTACTGGTAAAGACCCCACAGTGAGAGCGTTTGCACAAAAGAATAGGAAAAGAATGTTGTCAAAACCAAGAATGAAAGAAACTCCGCTGGGGATAGCAAAGAGAATTGGTGTCGAAACCAAGAAAGTAAGAGCAAGGGGAATAGGAAGGACTCCTCTGGGGATCCAAAAAAAGGGATGGTATCATAACCAAGAGAAAAAGGAGAATCAGTATATTAACTGGCTGGCAGTGGTTAACCGAAGAAAAGAGAATAGAACCCTGGCGGGGAAAAGAAGTTGGTGTCAACAGACGGACTGTGATTAACCAAGATAGAGAGTGCTGAACTGAGAGAATGTGTTTGACTCTGAAGGGGCCTCGATATATTAACTGACTGGCAGTGGTTAACCGGGGAAGAAAAGACTGCAACTCTGTAGGGGTAGAGAAGCATTGGTTTTAGAAGAGAAAACTGCGATTAACCAGAAAAGCGGGTGTAGGGCCGAATAAAGATCATAACCCAAAGGAAGGGTATAGGATCGAGCAAAGGTCGTGACCCAAAGGGGTTCGGTAAACTGACTGAACAAACAGTACTCAACCGAAGAAAGGATATTTGAACCAAAGAAAGGTTACTAACCCTAGGGTGCAAGTATTCGAACCAAGAGGAGGTTGCCAACTGCGGGGGATTCGGTGTTTACAGACGGACTGTGACCAACCGAAGAGAAAAGCGAGTGATTAACCAAAAGAAGGTGATTAACTTGAAAGGGTTCAGTATTTTAACAGACGGACTGTAGTTAACTGAAGAAAAAGGTGATTAACCAAGAAGAGGTGATTAACCCAAGAGGTGCTCAGTGATTAACAGACGGACTGTGATTAACTGAAGAGATGGGTGATTAACCAAGAAGAGGTGATTAACCCAAGAGGAGCTTAGTATTAACAGACGGACTGTGATTAACTGAGTAAAAGAGCAAAATCGGTGTTTTAACTGACCGGCAGTGATTAACCAAACAAAGGAGAAGAACTAAGAATAGATTGCGAACTCCTGGGGAAAAATGGTCATGACAGGAAAACTGTGTTGGACCAAAGAAAGAGAATCGAGACTCTTCAAGGGAATCAAAAAGCAATGATTGATTACAAGAAGAAAGGAGTAATGGAACAAAGAGAGATTGCTAGCGCAAGAATAATGATCTTAACCAAGAAGGATGGTGATAGATCAAGAGAGAGATTGAGAGAGATAGGAGCGATCAAGGATCGAAAGAGATCGCAAAGAGAGAAGAGTGATCAAGGATCAACTCGACTGGGGAAGGAAAACACATTACCGTCTGGAGATAGAGATGACTAAGCCAAGCACAGGGTCATTCGTCCCCTACCTGAAGTAGTCAGAATGAGAGTAGGAATTCTCCCTTCTCATCCCTTCCCTAACACACACAGGGTGTAATGCGGAAGTTGAACCGGACGGCCCAACAGCTCCAAGTTGTACAGTGCTCCTGCGTAGAGAAACGGACAGCATAATGGCGTCAATTTGTACAGTGCTCCGATGCAAGGCGCAGTGCAAAACTCCAACTCCACGGGGGGAAAGGGAGAGAAAGCTCTAAAGGAGGCCTAAAGAGAGGAAAAGGGAAGATCGATTAATCGAAACAAAGTTTCGATCAATTAATCAAGGGATAAACATGCTAACAACTTTCCAAAGAGGATGAAAAGTCATTAAAGCAAAAAGGAGTGAATTATTGATTATACAAGATTAAGTTTATTCATGAAGAATAAACTTAATGCAAATCTGAAATGGAAGGTTCCAAACAGTGCCAAATGATCATCAAAGTGCCACCCCCAATCATGTATCATGTGAACAAAGATAATGCAAGAATTACTATGTTCATACAATGCTAAGAACATGAAACAAATGAATAATAAAAAATGTGCATCGAAAGTTCATGAACATGCTTCAACCAGAAGTGAAATGACATTAAAAACATCCATAAAATCAAGCATGACAATCAATGGAAGTTAAAATGAAGAAAGCATGGCAAACACACTTGAAAATGCAAGAAAATGGCCTTCTGGTTCAGTGTTAATCGATTAACACAATTGCACTGCAATGTGTTAATCGATTAACACGTGAAAAAGTGCAAAAAAACACTGGTTAATCGATTAACACAATTGCACTGCAATGTGTTAATCAATTAACAATGTACAGGGAGCAGAAAATCAGTTTTGGAAAAGTGCTTTTGGCCAACTTTTTGATTGTGCAATCACTCCAATGCTAGGGCAAACAATTATGCATGAAAAATCAAGTTTAGAAACAGTAAATGATCAACAATAGAATCAATTAAATAATTAAGATCATGGATCAAGCAAAAGTATAATCAATTCACATGCAAGAATATCAAAATTACATCGCAAACGATACGAAAACGACCGAAATGATAAAATGAATGAAATCCACCAACCTACAAGGCTGAGATGTGCCTTGGTAAATCTTGCAATGTGATCTTGGTGCAGAAGATTAAAGGAAACCAGAGGATCTTTGAATTGTAGACGAAACGCATCGAAACCGATCAAAAACGCAAAAATGCACCGGAACCGAACTTGCACCAAAATAAATGGTGTAAAACCCTTGGATTGAAGTAGAATGAGATGTAATTCCAGAAACCCAACCAAAGAATGCCAAATGATGAAGGTTAAGCTCAAGAATTAATCACTTTCAATGTGAAAAGTGATTATCCTTCAAGAATAAGAGCTTTTGGCGAGGTTTGATGGAGAAGAATTGAGATAAAGATGAAGAATGAGTAGAGAAATTAGAGAAAGAGTGAGAGAATTGAGAGTGTAATGTGAGAAGTTTGGTGAAAAATGGTAGAAAATGGTTGAGGAGTTGAAAAGTGAGTGAATGTGTGTTTATATAGGCTTTAGGTTTGGAGCATGAGATGGTTTGGAATTTGGTTTGGAATTAGCTTTGGGTTTGGAGCTAGGTTAGGAGTTAGTTGGACTTGACTCACTGAGTCAAGGCGGTTAACTCGGTTAGTTAGAACCAACTCGGTAACCATCCCAAGGTGAATTCCCACATCCAAAGATCCACATTACTTGGAGAACAAGGAACATGGTGCACTTGATTTGAAGTGAAGTATCATAGCAAATGCACTTGGAATGAATTGAGTAGCTTGGAAATATTTAGAGGTGTCTAGAATATTCCATATGCTGCTAGAATCCAAGACCAAAATGTGTGCAAAGGTGCTGTCATGAAAAAGCAGCAAATTGTGCCTATTTTGCCTGTGTTAATCGATTAACACAATTGCACTGCAAATGGTTAATCGATTAACCAAGCCAAAACATGCCCAATTTGCCTAAAAAATGGTGTTGTGGTCCCGGCTTCGGTTTTCCACCTCTTGTATTGATGAAAAGACATGGAAACCTTCATTTTGTGCTTGTTTTGATGATGTGGTGACCTTGTGAGGATATGATTAATCGGGCTTGGAAAACCTGTATATCCTACAACCAGAAACACACGGAGAAAAGAACGCGAATGCTTATGCTTATGCGAATGCTTATGCTTATGCAAAAGGCAAAAGAGGGAGGTCAATTTCGGGTTACGACAGTGCTCATCGTAAGAAACCTTTGCAAATGTTTATTTGCATCTTCATTAATCTTTCCTGTGAAAGGTCTCTTTTCCAGCGGTCGGATCGTTGTTGGGTGCAATTGAAAATTTGCAACATTAACTAGTTAATTCACTATAGTCAGCCGTCCTGCCGGAGTATTTGATGCTCCATAGTCCCCAAGAAGTCTTTCTTGAGGTTCAGCCATTATTGTTTCTCTGTCGGAATGGTTGGAAACTTCCTCCTCTCTTTCGTGTTCCGAAGCTGAATTTTCTACTTCTGAAGCTGCCAGTTTTGCTTGTTTAGCTTTTCTAAGCCTCGTGTGTAACGATCGCTGCGGTTCTGCGTTAAAAGGAAATTCAGCTGAGGTCTTTCCTCGCATACACAGATTAGACAGAGATTATTAAAGAAAAATAATTATAAAAATAAATATGCAGAAAATAAAATTTTAGTCGCAGAGCGACAAAATTTCAATTGAACTAAATCAACAAAAACTCTATATTTTGGCAGTCCCCGGCAACGGGGCCAAAAACTTGATCGGAAAAATAGCAAGTGTACTATTTTGCCTATGTAGTAATAAGGGAGAAAATCTCAAATGTCGATTTCAATGACTGCTTAAGGATATAGAGTTCTTAATTCAATTCAACTAAACAAAAGCTTGGGGATTTTGGATTGTTGTGTTAAATTATAAAGCAATTGCACATAAAATAAAGAAAGTAATTGAATGATTTAGAAAACATATGAGAAAACTATGCTAGAGATGGTGTGTGATCTAACTCAGTAACAACTTTGAATAAATACTGTAACAACTTATTTTAACTAATTGATTACCTGTTCTTTAGAATGTTTACTCCTAAGTCCTTAATGAGAAAACCTTTAATCATCCACCCTAACTCCTATGTCCATAGAGGATTACAGATGAAATTAAGCAATCAATTATCAAGAATATTCCGGTTTCTATAGGGTATCCCTAGTCCTAGGTGATATCTACTATAGAATAATCCAAAGCAAAGCATTAACAACGGCGGTCCAGCCTAATCATTAATCGAAAATCAAACCCAGTTTGTCTGAAAGGGCAAGCATTAAGAATAGCTAGAGATCAAATCAATTATGAAAAACAAGAGACTATTATTGCAATACTAATATCAGAGTCATTACAGATTCAAATCAGGGACACCCCCTAGCATTGAGGGGTCTAGCTATGCATGTTGTTGAAAGAAAATACAAAGTAAAATCTAGACATTACAAGAATTTGGATAAACTCGGATCGTCAATTGCTTCCGCTCATGAGAATCCTTCGTCTTCTGAAAACCTTGTTCTCTCCAATCTTTGATCGTAAAATTCTTCTCCAGTCCAAAAGTCCCTTTCTTTCTCGTAAAAACTCCTCTAAATAGTCAAAGCACAATATCCTTGGTTGGAAATGTCCAGAATGCCCTTGCAGGTCAAGTTCACAGTGAAAACTCAAAAATCAGGGAACATCAGCGCCTTGGCCAACATGACCCGTGTCATCTGACATGGGTGACCGTGTTGGCCCCCTAGATCCATAAAAACAACTTCCCTGCTCCAGACATGCTGACACGGGCGACCGTGTCAGCCCCCTGGATGCGCACTTTCTTCTTCTTTTTCTTGACAAGGCTCCTTCTCCTGACACAGCTCGTGTCAGGTGACACGGGTGGCCGTGTCAGGCCTCCTGTAACTCCAAAATTTAAATTTTAGAATCCTGGATTTTCTTTTTCTTTCGCCGAGTCTTTTGGGTCTTATTACCTGAACTTGGAAACACTCAAAACCAACAAACCAAAGCGTAAAATGCAGAATAATTGTAATAAAATTAAAATACTGAAATGCAAAAATAACTTTGCGAAAAGTAAAATTAACTTGAAAAATAGTAAAAAGACGAAAGAAAGTATTACCGATTACATGGATTAATGCCTAACAAGTGATGGAAACATAGTAAAAATGGTGACCGATCAAAGGACGCATGCATAATGAGGAATATGAGGTTAATATGTTCTTCTAGTTCCTTATGCAACTCCGCCAAATTATTTTCTTAAGTTTTTGCCTCTTGGACACGGTCATCATTCTCCTTCTTTAGAGCAACTTTCGCATCTGTCATCTTGGTCGAGGAAGAAGCAATGGTCTCCTAAGAATTATACAAATATTTATCAACCTTATCTAGAGATACCTCTGCCTAAGACAAAGAAGATAGAACGTTTGCAAGAGTTTTGTCCCTTTCTTCCAGAAACCCTTCCAAGAGAGAGACCTTGGTGGCAAGATCGAAAGGGAAATGTGCTCCTCAACATCCTTTTAAAAAATGGAAAGTTGCTTCAGAAGTTTGTTTTACTCTATGAGGACAGAGTCATATTACTTTTTCAAGAGCTATTTCTCTGTCCTCATAATGCTCGGAGCCAAGGCCTCCACCGACCGACGGCCCCAATTGTCATCAAGGTGGCACCTGTAACACCGTAATCCCCGACTTGACATTTAATAAGATAGTTTAAATAAAATTCTACAATTAGAGTGTCACGTATGCTTCAACATAGCATAAAAACATCAACACAACATAGTCATTTAAAAATAAGTAGCGAAAATCATCAAGTTTAACATATAAGTCTTAACAAAAAAACTCCAACATAAGTAAGGCATAACACAAATAAAGAATGAACAACCCATCCCTAGTACTACGTATCAGAGTGACTCCTCTAAGACCTAATGATAAAAGCTAAAGAGGCATATACACCATCATTTAACTCAAATACCTACTCTTGTACCTGATTATCTATACTCTAGAGGAACACAGACACCACAACAACAAAAAGCGGTGAGAATACATCTTACAAATGTTAATGGTGAAAATTAACAGCATGATGGTAACGAAAGAACAAAAAATATAATATTCTCACAAAAACACAATCACAATCCAATTTATAATGCAAATGCTAATGTATCTTCTCCTTCATCAATATGTATGTGGTACCAGGTTTTTGGGGTGAGAGGTTTGTTACTTATTACCCATGTTTCTGGTTCCTCTTTGAAACGTGTCCCTCTCTGGACATGAGACCATCATGGTTCCTCCCAGAATCTGACCTCACTGGATCGAAGACCTACCTATCTCCAAAATATATGCATGCATGATCATGTATAACAAATAGGCATGTAGCTCAAACAATCATAAAAAATTCATCATAAAAAATCACGTCAAAAATCATCTCAAAATCATCATCAAAATATGGTTTCACTCTTGAACTAAAAGGTTGCCAATAATCATGCCTCACTGTAATCCCACCGGATTACTAATCTTAAAAATATAATTTATTTAAATAATTATATTACATCTCAAATTAAGTAAAGATATGTTATTATTCAACAACTCTAAAATCAACCAAGATTCTAAAAAATATCTCAACAAGTTATTATATCATTTATAACTTAACAAAGTTCTCAAAGAAGTCAAAATCAGCTCAACAACGACTCTTAACTCTCAAAAATAAATCTAGAGTACCCAAAAGTACTCTAAAGTGCTCAAAATTATCCTACTGACAACTTTCATTGGAGATAACTCTGTTGGACTTTAAGGGGTTGCAGGTTGCCTCAAAAGCACTCAGAAATATGTAATTCACATAACACTCTAAACACATCAAACTAACTCATTGATCACATTAGAGTTAACTCAACCATTTCAAACTCAACTCTAAACATGTCAGTAGTTCAAAATACAACGCTAACTCACTACTCTAAACATATCTGAACTCAAATCCAACACACATGTTAACAATTCTAAACTCATAGCAAATTAACTCCTTTAATTTAATCAACGATATAACGTACTACTAACTCAATTTTAAGTTACTTATAATTATGTTTAATTCCTTAAATTGCTAAAGGGTTTCCCAAAACTCTAGACTTAACTCTAAAATTGTCTCACTTCAAAATAGAACCAAATATTATATACTTAAGATAAAATTATGAAACTCTCCAGTTTGAAAATAATTTAAATCCTCATTCAAACTCACTTATCTGAACCTCAAGCAGAGTTACGAAACTCCCGTTCTATTAATTTCAGTTCAGCCCTATCTTGATAATTCCTGCACAAACTCTTTAACAGAATACCTGGCTCAAAATAGCACGAAAAATTATATAATCATGATACAATTATGAAATTCTCTAGTTTGAAAGATAATTAAACCCTCTTTCTAAATCTGACTACGCCTCTGGTATAAAAACCATCAAACTGCTACTGTTTTAGCGCTCCTAGACTCAATTTCCCCACTTCAAAATAAATATTATTGTATTATTTTTATAACACAACTGACGACATCTCAAACAGACTTGCAAAACTCAAGTTATGCATGAAATAAGACGATCAATCCCTTTTTATGCCTATCTGCGATTTTTTGCGCTTTTCTATTTTTGATTTTCAATAAAAATTCCAGTTTCTAATTTTTGACTTTTTGGAAAATTAAAGATAATTCATAAATCGTACAGTTTCACATAAACTAAGATTTACAAAAATCGGGAAAATCACAGAAGCACATCAAACTCCTATCACAACTCACATCAACACATCTCATAACAACATATTACAACAATATATGTCAATCAACAACAAATGATATTACAGTGACCATAGGGAATTTTTCTAAAATCTCATTTGGTCACCACAGTAACACATAAATAAGAAAAACATTTTTTATCGATGCCAATAGGGTTTTCCCTAAACCGTATTTGGCCAAACACAGTAACAACAATTTCATTCAATCGATGCCAATGAGATTTTGCCTAAACCCCATTTGACCAAACATTTTACAAGATTAAGGAAATTGAAGAAATTATTAACACTCATGGTGCTGGTGGGAGGGTAAGGAACCCCACCATCATGGCCGCCTAATAGTCACCCATAGATAAATCAATTCCCCCTTACGTAAAAACTGAAGCTTTCTAGTCAAATCTCACGCTCCTAGGATCGCTTCCCAACTCTACGTATTCCAAATTTTCAGATTGGCCGCTTCTTAATTTTCTAATTTTTTCATGTAACCTAAGTTCTATCTATCACTTTTTTAGAATTTATACTAAACTAAAATATCTCAATTGTGCTTCACACCCCTCTCACTCACACTCTCCTCTAATTCTGAATTTCTAACATGAAATCTCAACTTTTATTTTTATTCTAAAAAAAAAATATTTTTACAATTAAATGTCACACTTTTATTTTATTTAAATATAAATTGCACTTAAATAAATATTTAACAAAAATCCATAATAATATGAATTATTTAACAAATTTTTAGCCCTACACTTTTTCTTTTTAAGCAAGAAATTATATTTAAAAAGTTGTAAAATCTAATGGTGATTGTTGAAGAAAAGAGAGCTTGAAGAAGCATGATGCAAAGAATGCAAAGAATTTTATTGTTCACAAAATCTAAGTTACATTAAGTGAAGCACTCACTTATACACATCTCATGAGCTAATACAATAATCTAACTTTAAGTGTAAAAACAGTTAAAGTGGTTACAATTATAATTGCTTAGCTGGCAAGTAATTGGAACTAGCTTGATCATGCATTTTCTTCTCTATCTTTTACATCCCCCCTCAAGCTAGAAAAGATATCTATCATCCCAAGCTTGGACTCTAGAGCACTGGTCTTGGGTGGATAGGCTTTGTCATAATATATGCTACTTGCTTTTTTGATGGCACTGAAAGCAAGTGAATGATTCCTGGCTGTACTTTATCTCGAACTAAATGGCAATAAATCTCTATGTGTTTGGTCCTTTCATGAAACACAGGGTTTGCAGCTATGTGTATGTGTAATGCATACTTGTTATCACAATAGATAATGATAGGTGTTGTATGTATATATATATATATATATATATATATATATATATATATATATATATATATATGTATAAAATTGAAATGATTTAATTATTAACTTTATATGTAAAGAGTTATTGAAATATAGGTACGAATGTTAAGTTTGACACTTGGGACATGAGCCGTTTAAGTTTTTTTAAACTTTGTGTTGGTTAGTTATGATTCAACTGTGATAAAATAAATAGGGGTCCTCTTTAATTATGATTTAACCATCATAGATCTATTATGATATCATATTTACTCACAAATTTACCTTAATAAATTTGAGGCCATGTACTATAACTCATCTTGCACATCCTTAAAAATGGCTCTTACTTGATATATATTATTCATTTTGAATTTTCTAAAAAAAAATTCATTAAAAACCTAACTCACGTGTGCAACTTACATATGGAGATTATACCTCTCTCACATATCCAAAGTTACTAGCAAGATATAAGGTGAAGACAAAAGCAAAAACATAGACATCAATCATAAAAACGTTAATGATTACAATCCTTAACCACAAAATGTCAGAATCTTATAAAAAAAACCTTGAACTAAAGAGGAATATACACAATTATTTATTTGGAAAATTACATTTGTGGCCTCTCATGAAGTATGTTAAAATGACAACAATGCATATAGTCATAAACTCTAGAACCTTCCAAAGAGACGCCAGAACCACTAATAAATTCTAGAACCAAGTCATAAACTCTCAATCCTACTAGTACGCAACATAATGTGGACCAAAGTTTCGTACAATCGTAAGAAAGGGAGGCAGTGGGATGATGAAGGAAGAGGCAAAGGAAAGTTTACAAAGGATTTAACGACATTTTTCATCACGGAATTCCCGAACAGAATGAAAGCTAGAGATTTGTACAAGGTGTTCGCGGATTATGGAGATGTTGACGAAGTGTTCATCCCTCAAAAGTGTGACAAAAGGGGAAGAAGATACGGTTTTGTTAGGTTTTTTGGGGTAGATGATTCTAGGAGAATGAGTATCAAATTGGACAACATTTTCGTAGATGGGAAGAATATCTTTGCAATTGTTTCGAGATTCACTAAGAATATTAATGAAGGTTAGGAGAGGGAAGGGTTTACTAGAGGATTCAAACAGATGAAGGATGAGTATAGAGAGAGTAAGGGCGAAGATAATCATCCTTTTTATAGGAAAGAAGACCATAAGAGTAACCATCCTCCTTGCTCTTTTGCTGAAGCTGTGAGAGGAGGATCTAAGGAAGCTACTGGAGAGTTGATATTTAAAGTCAAAGATAAAGATTTGGAGAGGTTTAACAAAGCCTATGTGGGAAGGGTGGCCTCATCAGGTATGACATTCAACATTCAGAGGTGCTTTCAATCCGAAGGATATTTTGGTATCAAGGTAACACCGCTGGGTGCTAACCTCTGCCTGTTGGAGGAGAGTGAATCTGGTGAAATAGAAGAGTTACTTAGTAGCGCCAAAAGTTGGTTGGATCAGTGGTTCGTGGAGGTCAGGAGATGTAAGTTGGGCGATGTGGATCTGGAGAGACTTACATGGGTTAAGTTATTTGGAACTCCTTGCCATGCATGGTCTGTGAGTTTTTTTCGAGTTCTTAACGTCCAGAGTGGAAAATTATGTAAGTTGCGAAGAAGATTCATTGAACTTCTCAAGGATGGATGTAGCTAGCGTAATGATAAGGACGACGTGCTGGATGACGATAGACGAGATCTTTAAGGTCAACATTAATGGCATTGTCTATCGTGTTAGAATGGTGGAAGTAACGAAAGGCCTCTGCTACAATCACTCTGCCAAAATGGAGATTGTTTCTTCTTATTCGGATTCTGAAAATTCGAACGATTCGTATGTTAAGGAAGGGGTCCGATGGTGGAGTTCAGGTGAAGATGTCGCCGGAGTAGGGGAAGACGAGGAGTGCAATATTCGAGGATCTGATGGGAGAAGACCTAAGTTTAAGGTAGCCTGCTCAAAGGGTTCATTTGTCTCTTCTGGGACTTTGTTAGGTGTGACAGAAAAAGGTCACTGTGGGCTTATCTCTGAGCTTGAAGGAACTTGTAATAGGTTTCAGAAAGGAGGTTATCATGAGGGTGTTCAGACGTGGAGCAAAAAGTTTACATATGCATTTAATGAGGTTGATATAGTAGGAGAGTCAAAGGACAAAAGGTATAACATCTCTCCTTCTCTTGCTGTTACAAGGGGGATTTCGTTTGATGGGCAGGTTAAGGCCCATTTGCTTTCTAAGGCCCAGGAGTCTTTTTTGGGCAAAGGTGAATCAGGGTTTTCCAAGGCCCAATTGAAGGATAGGGAGTCTTCTCTTCCTGATACTTTCTCTTCTAATTTGGGGGAAGGAGTGTTATGTGGGTTAGCGTCTGTCATTCCTAAAGAGAAGATAGTTCATAAGATTAACAATAATGGGCTCATTTTATCTGATGAGGTCTCAGAAGATCCTATAGAAGTATCAATGGATATGCCTTTGAAATGTGGGAATGTTTAAGATTTGGGAGAGGTTGAAGCAAGGGTCGAAAGTCATCAGGTTCCAAGATGTCATTCGGTTACAGACTCAGAGGTCATGAAGGGGAATAAGAGATTTTGGGAGGAGTTAGAAAGTAGAGTTTCGAACAAGGTGAAGGAGATAGTTGTATCCCTAGGAGTAAGAGAGAATAAGGATGGTTTCGACATGGAGAAGGAAATTTTAGATCTAGAAAAGAGAGATGAAGAATGAAAGGGAAATAGGGTGGCCAAATCCATAACTTCCCAATGAATGTGCTATTTTTGAATATGAGAGGGTGTGGGAGTTTGGTGAAAAGAAAGAGGGTTGCCAGACTGATCCAATCAAAAGGTGTGGACATTTGCTTCATTCGAGAGACCAAGAAGGAGAAGATTGACTTCCTGTTGGCCTCCTCTCTTTGGGGCAACAATGAGGTTGAATGGTCAGATTCAGGTTCTACTGGTTCTGCTGGAGGTTTGGTTATTTTGTGGAAAAAGGGTTCTTTGAACCTGGTGTGTAGTTTCAGAGGAGATGGATATGTAGGCCTTAATGCGTTATGGAAAGGGAGAGAGCTATTCTTTGTAGACGTTTACTCGTCTTGTAACCTTAAAGGCAAAAGAAGCTTGTGGTCTAGGCCGATTGAGGTTAAAAGGAGTTTTGAGAGAGGAGACTGGGTGATTGGAGGGGATTTTAACTCAGTTGAATACAAAAAGGAAAGGAAGGGTATTGACATTAATGGAGGAAGCAAAGAAATGGAGGAATTCAAGAGCTTTATATTCGAGTTGGATTGTATAGATGTCCCGTGTGAAAGAGGCAATTTCACTTGGTTTAACAAATCAGGGAATTCGATGAGTATATTGGATAGATTTATGCTAATAGAGAATCTGATAGAGGACTGGAAGATTAGAGGTTAATCGATAGAGTTTAGAGAAGTGTCTGACCACTGCCTGGTGTGGTTGACGACTAATGTTCATGACTGGGGACCTATACCTTTTCGCTTTAATAACAGCTGGCCGAAGCATCCTGATTTTCTATCTTTTGTTAAGTTGGTTTGGGAGGCTGAGGAGGTCAAGGGGGGGGGGTGATTTTGTGCTCAAGGCTAAATTGGTTAGTTTGAAAGCCAAGCTCAAAAAGTGGAGTCGAGATGTGTTTAGGTGGGTTGATGTCAAAGTTGAAGACACCATAAATGACCTTAATGATTTAGATGAAGAAGTCAGCATGTTAGGATTCAAAAACTTTGAAGAAATGGCAAGTAAAAGGTCCAAAGTAGAAGAAGAGGTTTGGAGAGCCTTGAATATGAAGGAAGACTTGTTGAGACTTAAAGCAAGAGACCTCTGGTTGAAAGAGGGGGAATGTAATTCAAAATTTTTTCACTTAGCAGTAAGAAGGAGAAGAATAAGGAACAACGTTTGGTATGTTAACACAGATAAAGGAAAAATTGAAGATGTCAATGGAGTCAAGTTTGAAGTTAGAAAATTCTTTGAGGGGAATTTCAGGGAATCTTGTATTAACCGTCCTACGTTTGAAGGACTGGGGTTAAAAAAAATTCTGATGAAGTCAAAAGAGGTTTCGAAGCTACTTTCTCTAAAGAAGAGATCAAGGAAGCGGTTTGGGATTGCAATGGAGGAAAGAGCCCAGGCCCGAATGGTTTCACTTTTGCGTTTTTTCAAGGGTGCTGGGAAATTGTTAAAGAAGACGTTTTCAGGTTCGTTCCAGATTTTTATGATAAACCTGTCTTGACTAAGGCTGCCACAACCTCTTTTATTGCTCTAGTAGCAAAAGTCAAAAATCCTCAATCCCTGATGGAATATAGGCCTATATGTCTAGTGAGTTGCTATCAAAAAATTCTGTCCAAATTACTTGCTGGTAGATTAAAGAAGGTGGTTGGTTTCCTTGTATCAGCTGAGCAAACAACTTTCATCCCTGATAGGTGCATTTTTTACGGAGTTTTAGTTACTAATGAGGTGTTTGACTTTGCTAAAAGGAGTAGTAAGAGTTGTATGATGGTTAAGATTGATTTTGAGAGAGCCTACGATTGTATGTCGTGGACTTTTCTTAAAAGTCTGCTTATTAAGATGAATTTTGGGTTGAGATGGCTGTCTTGGATTGAGTCGTTAGTCTGTAGAGGCTTTATGTCAGTTATTGTGAATGGCAGTGTATATCAGGATTTTGTCGTGGGAAATGGCTTGCGTCAAGGGGACCCTTTGTCCCCTTTTCTTTTTATTTTAATCATGGAAGTCCTAACTCAATTGGTTAAGAAGGCTGAGAATGAAGGGCTATTCGAAGGATTTAGGATTAACTCTGAGCTTCAGGTTAGCATTTGTCAATTCACTGATGATACATTGTTATTAGGAGAGGTCAATTGGAGTAAGCTTTGGAGTGTCAAGGCTATTTTGCAAGGATTTGAAATGTTAACTAGTCTTAAAGTGAACTTCTTCAAGAGTAGACTTGGTGGTGTTAATATAAGCCCAGAGTTTTTGAATTCTGCATCAAATTTTTTGTACTGTGACATTCTAAATCTTCCTTGCTCTTTCCTTGGTGTGGTCATAGGAGAAAGCCCTAGGAGGAAGCATCTTTGGAATGGTTTAATCGATAGAGTTAGGAATAGACTTACTGATTGGAAAGGGAGAAATTTGTCTATTGGAGGGAGGCTTGTCCTACTTAACTCTGTTATTAATTCCTTGCCTTTGTCCTTGTTTTATTTTTACAAGGTTCCTTTAGGAGTTATTAAAACTCTTCAAAAGATTCAGAGCAGGTTCTTGTAGAATGGAGATGAAGAGAGGAGGAGAATTAGTTGGGTGGATTGGTCATCAATCTGTCAACCCAAAGACAAGGGAGGACTGGGGGTTAAGGATTTATCTAGTTTAAATATGGCACTTCTCATGAAGTGGAAGTGGAGGATGTTGAAAGAAGAGGACAGTGTGTGGAAGGCTTTGTTGAAAAGCAGATATGGTACTGATATTAATGTTATTCTTAACAGTTGTGTCGAGAGGGAAGGGAAGAGGTTAGATTCAATATGGTGGAGAGATATGTTAGGAGTTGTTGTAGATCAAGTTTCTAAGAGGAAGGTCTTTGCGGAGAACGTGAGGTGCAAGTTGGGAGATGGGGAGGGAATATCGTTTTGGCATAGCAGTTGGGCCTTGGATGTTGCTCTTAAGGAAGAATTTCTAAATCTCTTTCTTTTAGCGAAGAACTCCAATAGTTCAGTGGCAGATCATGGAGAATGAAAAGAGGAGAAATGGAGTTGGGTGATGCAATTTAGTTCTTTTCCTCCGAGTTCAGTAATGGAGAGGGAAAGAGAGGACTTAATGGAGCTGTTGGAGACTTCCTGTCCAATTATGGGGAAGGCAGATGAGTATTTGTGGAGGCCTTGTCACAATTCTTATTCTTCTTTGCAAGAGGATTTCACGGTAAGATCCTGTTATCAGAGCATTTCTCTTGATAGAGTTGTGAGAAGTATTGACGAGGAAGGGTTTGTCTCAAGAAAATATGGCACACGAAGATTCCTTCGAAAGTTCAGATTTTTCTTTGGAGAATGGTGAGAAATAGGCTTCCAACTATAGACCAACTGATTAAGAGGCACATTATCATTCCAATAGGAGATTATGGTTGTAGGTTGTGCAGCCATCAAGAGGAATCTATTAAGCATGTGTTTTTGGAGTGTCCTTTGGCTAGAGCAGTATGACAAGGAGTTGAGAAATGGTTGGGGAAAGACAGTAATATATATGAAAATTGTTTAGATTCTATGTTGGGTTTCAAAGACTACTTCAAGAAGAACACTGGTAACAACCGTGGTTTAATCATTTGGTCTGTGACGTTGTGGTTCATTTGGTGCAGTCGTAACAGTGTTGTTTTTAATGACAAGACTATGTCAGTTCTGGATCTCTTGAATTCTATAAAATTATTTAGTTGGAAGTGGTTTTATGTAGCTTACCCTCAGGGTAGTTTTTCTTTTTATGATTGGTATACTGTTCCAATGGTCTATTTGCATTCTTGATTGGGTTTTTGTTTGTGCAGCTTGTTTTATTGATATCATTGCCTTATGAAAAAAATGACAATAATGCCTATCTAGTTTAAAAATACGCATTAGCATCATTATGTTTACATATCCAAACATAAGTTTTTAGTGATAGACAAAAATCTACAGATAAATGTCATTTATACATATGACTTTTGATTGTCATTAAAAACAACTAAGGATGTTAATATCATTTCAATATATTTTAAGTGAAATTAATGCAGATTTTCAAACTAGAGCGAATGTCGGCTCCATTTTAATAGACATAGACCATATATGAGGTAAGTTTAATTTCCTCTTCCTTATTTTACATACTTTTCTTTTCATACATACATTAAATATTTATAAGTATCTCTCTCATCCATATATATATATATATATATATATATATATATATATATATATATATATATATATATATTTTGTTTCCATAACATTTTTTTAAATATAAAATCAAATCAATTTAATTATGATCAATTAAAATTTTAAGGTAAGTAGATTAAGTTTAAAAAATTCAAACTATTTTAAAATTTTACAATAGTTGGTCCTATAGTAGCGTATGATAAATTATTTAAAATTCATCTTATAATGTATTGTGTGAATTATTCGAATGGGTGGTGTTGTACCCTAAATTTTTACCCTTAGATGTCATCCAGCTTTTGTGCATCTCAGGAGCATCTCTGCATTTGTTTGAGCTAACCCATATCTTGTAGTTTGTTTCTTTGTGTTCAAATTAGGTTTATATATCACCGTGAAGCTCCACAAGTTGTCTGGAAGCTGGTCAAGTCAACAAAAGATCTCCAGTGCAAGGACTTTGGAATTAGAGTTTTACTCTGAAGAAATCACTGAGAATTTGGCTCTATCAAGTCAAGATTTGTGTGGTTCACTTACCACTTAGGGTCCTCTATATCCAAGAGACATCATTCATTAAGAATACAAGATCTATTGGTCCTCAACAAGAGAAGTTTGAGCCTCAGCCTCACTGCGCCTCCAAATTAGGGTTTCTGTGACACTTACCAGTCAATGGCTTTGATCTTCATCAAGATAGACTCTCAAACCCTAATTCTTGATTCTATCATTTTATCAACATCCTCAAGAGTCTCCTAAGACCTTTAGGTGAGAAAGAAGAAGCAAGTTTACAAGATTTGACCTCATTGCATTTACAGTCAAAATTAGGGTTTGACTGAAACCCTAATCCTTTGGAATTTTGGTTCAAATGAAGTGTTAATGGTTCTAATCATCATATAATGTCTCATGAAGTGTACAAAGCATCCATATCAAGTTTCATGAGGTTTCTTGCAAGAGAAGTAGGGTTTTGACCAGGAAAGGTGTCATTTGTGAGATTTTTCCCCTAATAGCATAATTTGAAATGACCATAACTCCTAAACCACACACCCAATTGGAGTGACTCAAAGCTCATTGGAAAGCTCCTTTCAAGATCTTCAATTTGTTCCATATGACTTTTTGTCCAAAAATGCTTGGTTTTTGAGTTATGAAGCTTGCAAGATATTTTGACCAACACTTAGAATTTTTTTAGCACTTTTCATCACTCTTTTTCTCAACTTTAACCCCATTTTTCACCCATTTCCATTTGGATTCAAGACTTGGGCCCCAAATGAAAGTTGTAGAGCATGATGAAAGCTTTCCAACCATATGTGGAACATCTCAATGGGATAAGCCATTCTCAAGTTATGGACTGTCAAAGATGGGTACTTCAAGTTGTCAAATTTCTTTAACTTAGAAATTTTCTAAGTTCATTTTGGCAGCTTGGTGGACACGTTTTGTAGGCCATTTTTCTACCAATTCAAGGCATCATTTCAACTACCTTTCAACTCCAACATTGTAGTATTATGCAAGGGCTTTCCATAGCACCCAAGAGCATGAAATTTGGATCACAAAATCAAGAGATATCATGCATGGAATATGAGTTTGTATGATCTGAGATGTTAAAGTTATACATGTTCATATGTTGCTTCTATATTACTTTGAAATGATATCATGAACACCAACTTTGAATCCATGTTAGAATGTGTGACATTAGGGATTGTTTTTGACTTTGATCGTATGAACACCAAATATGTTTTTACAATGTATGATGATAGCATACTGCTAGGGTTTGTCTTTTATAGTTGAAGTTTAGAAATGGGGTGTTTTTCTATTACATGTGTGAATAACTTGAAAGCATGCCAATCTGTTTGATGTTATCTCTAAAACTGTTTAAGCTTTAGATATTGTTTGAATGTTCATTCTGGTGTGGCTTGTTCATAGTACATGTCTTTATCAAGTTGTCACGGTTCATGTTGGTTGTGAATGGAAACATAGTTTGTTTTTGCTAAGTTATCATTTTGAATGATGGATGCTCTTGTTTTCTGCTCATAATATCTTGCTCATATACAAGTCCAGTTAAATATTATATTGATTATGTTGATGAACTCTTACTCTTAATGGCATGATGAAATGAAGTTGGTTTATGTGTTGTTTCCTGAAACTGCCGTTCTTGATAGTTTGATATTGGTGGCTCTTGATAGTTTGATTGTTTAAGGGTACTCATATTATTGTATGATGCTAGAATGTATTGAATGGAAGTTTGTTCTTATGCTGCCATGTATATATATATATATGTGTGTCTTTCATGCCTCTGCCATGTCCAAGTAATACTTTGAGACTGTTTGAATGGATAGCTTAATGTATGCATGACTGTAATCTTACTTAGCTACCAGATGCTATTTTCAAATTGTTTGAGCTTTAAAGATTTGTTCATGCTATCGTGTAACAGAGTGCAAGAGTGTTGGTTAGTTATATTACATGTTGATTGATAATTTTGAAACAAATATGTTAATTAAAATCTGAAGCAGAATGTGGTTTATCACTTTTTAATTAACTGAATTTTTATTTTGAACACTGGTTTCCATTGGTTTTGTGCTCATGATTTGAATACTATCTCGTTTAGATTAGGGCTCAGTCTTATTCTACATGTAGAGTGCTTCAGATTGGTATTTTTATTTCATGTTGTTTGGTTGAAATTTGTATGATTTATGATGGATTGAAGTTGAGCATTTGTTTTGATGTTCTAAGATTGCAATACGATAACAGTTTTGTTTCTGCATGTTTTCATCTGCCATGCGTGATTGTGATTGGCTGGCTTTGGGTTTTGTCCGTTAGCAACTTAATAGCACAATGACCAATTGATACCATGTATACTACTTGTTCAATATGTGCGCGTGTTTTCCATTTTAATATTTTCATGGTTTGTTTTGATTTATGTATTAATTGAAGCGTTTACTTACCGGATGTACACGCCGTCCCAACGGTTTAACTTGCCTTGCCATTGCCCTTTCACTCTCATGACCTGGGTTCGATCCTGCGGATCAACCCTTTTGGTCATTTTCTCATTTCGCCTGTTTTTTTCTTTTTCCTTCGTCTGGGCCCAATTGCTACTGCCACCCCCTTTCGCCTGGCCCAATTTCAACCCCTTTACTTTTTTAACTAAACCAATTTACCTGATACACCCCCCCCCCCCCTGCGTTTTTTTTTTCTATTTTAACATTTTATTTCAAATCTTTTTTGTAAGACTCTTTTATTTTATTTATTTTTATTTAAAAATTTTTCCTTTATTTTAAAGAAAACTCTAAACTTTTTATTTTATATTTTATATTTTATTTAATAATATTTTTGAATATTTGTTTTGAGATTGGTTTATTAATGTGAATTTTATCTTATTTTTATTTGATAATTGTTAAACTTTGTTTATAATCTTAAGTGATATCTTATATGATCTTAATCTATATTTTGTCATATGATTATTGAATCAATTGATTTAACCTTGAATATTATACTTGATTAAATTCATGTCTAAACTATGCATTGACTTTGTGACTATTTGTGTGATATTCTTCTCAATATTCACCTTGTTTGTTTGACATTTATCTCATACCTAATCATCATCTATCATGAACATATTGCCATCCTTATGCTTATGTTGCTTCCATTATGTTATCTTATATCAATGTTTTATCTTTTATGCCTTTTATTCTTGGTATCTTAACTGTTATTTATCCCACTATTCCAAAGGAAGGTGAATTAGTGTTGACTCTTAAAGTCATAGCCCCCACCTTAACCTAAGTAACCTCTTAGGAGAGAGCTTTATTTCTTGGCCTCATCAGAGCCATAGAAATTACAACTAGCTTTAGGAGAGAGTTCTTAAACTCTTAGTGATATTCATCATAATGATCTATCACTTTCCCCTACTAACTAAAACTTCAACATAGGTCCATCTCAACTAGACTTAGAGAGTTCTTGAACTCTACAATGAGCTTGTACTCATTTCCCCTCTGAATATTGACCATAGTCAATAATTCAGTAGAAGTAGAACTACACATACTCTGATTTTATTCCCGAGGATACGTAGGCGCAAAGTGCGTTGCTTTGTCGAGTATACTTAGATACTAACCCCTAGGGTTTCAACCTTTAGCATAGAACCTTCAGCAAACATAAGATAACATTAGAACAAGAGGTTACTGTAGAGTACTATAGATACTTAGGGTGATAATACCTTCCCTTAGTATAACCAACCCCCGAACCTTAGATCTCTTCCCCCTTTAGGTTTTTCTAATTATCTTGAACCTTTCCTTTGGATAAATCAAAGTCGGTTGTAAAAGAAATATGATGCAAATTAATTAATAATTTGTTATCCGATTTTCACCGCAACAGAAATGGCGACTTCACTGGGGAACGTTAGACCTATTGCTGGTCCTTTCCTAAGAGGGTTAAGCCAATCTTGTTTTATGTTATTCATGTTTGCTTATTTACTTGTATATGCTTATGTATGTCATATTTGCTTATATATCTGTATATCTGTTCTTGCTTGTCATTTTTCTGTTGAATGTGGGTTGATATGATATCTATGAGTGAGATAAATCCTATACCCGGATTTAGAGTGCACTTATGATAGGACGATGGTATATTCAAGGGGACTTTGAAGGAGTCGATTCCTGAAAAAGTTAACTTGAGATTCTATCACTCAGCTTAGGCCTTCTTGAGAGTTTAGTCATGCTGAACGATCATTTTCGTGAAAGCGTGCTACTCTCAATGTATGTGCCATTGAGGTTGAGAACCGTAGTTACCAAACCCCACTTAATCCTTTTAGGATGTAGTGCAGAGACCATGATGGAGTCTATTTCTGAATTGGTTGTCACGCGATACTACACTCAGACGAGATTCTCTTGAGAATTTTGTTGATTACCAAGTCATCTGGGAAGTCGACAAAATCTGAAAGATGGATCGTAGACTCTGGGAACCCATTAGAACCTTGTTTGGCAGGTAAAAACCATAGTATATACCAATGGGAGGGTGAACCTTGGCTCCACACTTCTTAACCCAAACCTTTATGTGTTTGTATTTGTTTGTGTTTGTTGCATCCATATAGCATAAGCATAAGCATATCAGTTTCATGGAACTCAGACTTCTTTTTTAATGTCACTGAGATATCATGGATGAATTAAGAAGGAAAACAGTGAAATACACTTTCAAGAACCCTAAGTTGGATGACCTAAGGAGATTGGAAGATTTGCTAACAGACCCCGAAGGATTCAAAGACAGATATGGGAATTTGTGGATATTGTTGACGAAAAGTGTTGATGAAGGACTCCTTTCAACTTTGCTTTAGTTCTATGATCCAAAGTATCATTGTTTCACCTTTCCCGACTATCAGCTCTTGCCTACACTTTAAGAATATTCTCAGATAGTTGGTTTACCCGTCAAGGATGATTCTCCATTTCCCATCTTCAAAAACAATTTAATCTCCAAGGGAGGAATTTTTGGATTGACTGCTAAGTTCCTGTTTGAAAAAGCCCGTTACTTTGCTAAACATTCCAACAAGGTCGCCTTTGAAGTTGTTTTTGCTCTACTCATCTATGAACTCTTTTTGTTCCCGAACTTTGACAACTTCATGGATTTAAATGCAATCAAAATTTTCCTAAAGCAGAATCCTGTACCTACCTTACTTGCTGAAGCCTACCACTCAGTCCATACGAGAAATGCCCATGGTAATGGACAGATCACTTGCTGCATTCCTGTGATATATAGATGGTTTGTTTCACACTTACCAAAGAAAGGTGCATTTTGGGATCCTAAGAAGGGATGGTGGTCTAAGAAGATTATGGCCCTTTCTCATGTAGACATTGACTGGTACAATCGAGTGTACGACAAAATCTCAATAACAGACAGTTGTGGCCCGTATAACAACGTGCCCCTTCTTGGCATCAAAGGTGGAATCAGTTACAACCCGGTGTTGGCACGTCGTCAATTAGGATACCCTATGAAGGATAAACCTCTAAGCATCCATGTAGAGGGAATTTATTTTGAGGAGTATGATAAGAATGAAGAACAAAGGGATTTAATCTTAAAAGCCTGGGATAGCAAGTGTAAAAGAGAAAGTAGCTTCTTGGGGAAACCCAATTGTGTTTCTTTGGAACCATATCTTCAGTGGGTCCGCAAGAGAGCCATTGAATTGAAGATGCCATACAAGAGGGAGGAACCAATTCCCATGAAAGAAGAACCTATTTTGTATTTCATGTCAAAGGAAGAGGAGTTAGAGATATCATTGAGACAGACCCAGCGGTCCGAGGAAGCATGGAAGCTCAAGTATCAGGTGATTGTTGAGGAGAATTTTGAACTTCGAAAACAGCTGCGCGCCAAGGAGGAAGAACTGACCTCTTACAAGAAAAGGAAGATCCAAGAAGGCCCAAGTTCTCCTATTGTTCAGCCTACAGCTTGGAAGACGATCGTCGATAACCTTGTCGCAGAAAGAGATCAGATGGAGGAAGAAATCAGAAGACTCAAGCTACGACTCTTGGGAGAATCTCCTTAGGACTTTCTAGCTTTTATTTAGCTTTATGTTTAGGGTTTTTTGAAAGTGTATCAACTATTGTAATTCACTTTTTATTTAATGAAAATGAGGTCTTTTGATATCTCTCGATGTTTTGCGAACGTCTGAATTCCATGAAACTTTGCATTGCATTTTGCATTCCTGCTAAGCTATCAAGTTACTAATCTTGTTTTGCAGATTTTGTAGAAATGGATGCTGCAGGGAAAAAAATTTGGCCTTATTTCTTCGAATTATCGTAGGTGGAGCATCTGTTGTGGTTAGGAGAGATGATTGAAGACCAGTCGGCCTTCGCTGACAGATATGGGTGTGTCATACCACTGATGAAGACACCAATAACTGTAGGGCCTCTTGAAGTTTTGGTCCAGCTGTATCATCCGGCATACCGCTGTTTCTTGTTCCCTGAATTCCAGTTGGTGCCAACCCTGGAAGAGTTCTCAGCCATGATAGGAATTCCAGTCAGAGAAGCTCCTGTTTTCTCTGGAATCGAAGAAGCACCTTCTGCCAGAGACATCGCCAGAGTAACCAGAATCAGACTATCTGATATCCAAGCCAACCTGACTAACAAGGGAGGAAAGCTTGGGTTGCCAGCCCAGTTCTTGGTGGAAAAAGCTCTATACTTCAAAAATAGGGGAAGTGAGCTTTGTTTGAATCAACTATAGCACTGATGATATATGGTTTGTTTCTGTTCCCGAATGCTAAGGACTTCGTGGACACCCAGGCCATTCAGCTTTTTGCAGTTAACAATCCAGTTCCAACACTGCTAGCTGATGTTTACCATTCCATACAGACCAGATACACAAGAGGCTGTGGGCCAATTGTTTGCTGCGTAGCCCTCTTTTACAAGTGGTTCGTTTCTTATCTGCCGAAGACTCCAACTTTCTGGGAGGTCGAAGACTATAAGATTTGGTCTAGAAAACTGATGGAACTGAAGCATACCGACATTGAATGGTATGATTCAACCGACGAGGGAATCACCATAATCCACAGCTGTGGGGATTGCCCCAATGTGCCTCTCATGGGAAGAAACGGTTGTATCAATTACAATCCTGTCCTTGCACGCCGTCAGCTAGGTCATTTAGAGGAAGGAATTCCAAATGACGAAGAGATGCAGATGATGTTCTATGATGAAAGGGGAGGTTTTGAAATGAAGATGCGTTTGAGGCGCGCTTGGAGCCAGATTAACAGACAATTATGGAAAGATGAATGCCCAGTCACAGAAGCTCATTTGCAATGGTCTCGTGATATAGCCCGTGTAATGATGAAGCCACGTCCTCACCATGAATCCCCTACCAAGACAAAGCAGAAGATGATGGAGGAATTAGGAGAATTGGCTCTTGCAAAGGAGGAGACAAAGGAGCGCATCATCAAAATAATAAGAGTAATCAATGGAGGAGAGGGATCATCAACCGGCATATTCAATTTCTAGTGTTATTGTTGACATTTATGTTACCATTGTACCTTTCCATTTTGATGTATTTCTACTTATGTACTTGGAGTATGAGAATACCCTGCTCCGGATGTAATGTTCGCCAGACCCTTGAATGAAGAAGTTTGTTTTATCAAGAATCTATTATCTATATTATTTGCAAAATTTATTTGGTTTCTTGATAGTTTAGATTGCATTTGCATGTGCATCCTCATTTTTGCATCTTCGCATGTGCATGTGCATTTTTCTGCGTCTCATCGTCGTTTTGTCTTCTCCAGAACCGTCACCCTGATTTCTCTACATCGTTACAACATTCGGGCACAGGTGTGAAGAAGAAGAATGTCTGAGAATTGCGAGAATTTGGATCAGGTTAACGACGAGCTCAGTGAATTGAGAGTGGGAATGGGGCAGATCATGGAAGCTTTAAGTGTTATACGAGCAAGGATGGATACGCAGGCCACTGTAGTCTCAGAGGTCGTTGCTACAACTATAGAGCTTCCAGTTGTACCTGTTGTGAACCCTACTCTAGGGATGCCATTTGAGTTTATACGAGCCACGGCTCCTCAGTCTACGCAACAAGCAGTGCCGTTGTTTGGTGAGAATCAGCAAGTTATTCCCACTTATGCTCCGCCTGTGGTGCAGACCCAGTTCCAACCTGTTTTTCAGAACCCACATCATCTTGATTATGACAATATGTCTGTGGAAGAGGATGATCGTAATGAGAAGTTGAGAGCAAGTGTGGAAGTTATGCAGAGGAAATTGAAAGCTATGGAGGGCAGTAATGTCTTCGGTACTGACCTCAAGGACATGTGTTTGGTTACAGATCTGGTAATTCCACCGAAGTTCAAGCTTCCAGGTTTTAAATTGTATTCCGGTGCTATGTGCCCCAAAGCGCATTTGGTCATGTACCTCCGGAGAATGGCTGCATATATAGACAATGATAAGCTAATGATACACTGTTTCCAAGATAGCCTGAAAGGTGCTGCTGCAAAATGGTATCTAGGATTGGATCAGTCTCAGATCAAGTGTTTTCAAGACGTAATGGATGCCTTTGTGAAACATTATAAGTATAATTTGGACTTAGCTCCGTAGACAGTTGCTGACTATGACTCAAAAGAACACCGAGTCATTCAAAGAGTATGCTCAAAGGTGGAGAGAGACTGCATCACAGGTTGAACCACCGTTGACTGAGAAAGAATTAGCTGATTGGTTCATGGACACCGTAAAACCTGAATTTTATGAGCAGATGATCAGTAATATTGGTGCCAACTTTTTCGATATTATTGCCATTGGTGTGAAAGTAGAAGCAGGTTTGAAGAGTGGAAAAGTAGCCAGTTCCCCTAATAGTTCCACTGGTAACAGTACCAAGAAATCTCCGGGTAATTTTCATAAGAAGAAAGAAGGTGAGACTAATGTTGTTATGTCAAAGAGTCAAAGTCCTAGATGGAAACGATCTCTCTTTCAACAACAACCAGGTCCCAGTTTTCCTCAACAACCAATTTACCCTACGCAGTTCGCACAACAACCATATGTGGCGTTTGTTACACCCACTTTTAATCATCAGGTAATGTAACAAGTTCCTGTCCCTCAGCCACCGAATCAGCAGCAGTGGCCGAAAAATCAAAATCAGAATTACCAGCAGCCGGGGCGGCCAGCGCCACAGCAAAATACCCCTCAAAGAAGACAAGCGGTAACACCAAATTTTCCACCCATACCGATGACATATACAGCATTGTATCCTTCTTTGGTGGAGCAAGGATTAATTGTCACTAGGCCATTGGGGCCACCATCTGAAAAGTCTATGCAGTTCTTCAACCCCAATGCAACCTGTGTTTTCCATCAATGAGGGGTAGGTCATGATTTAGAAGGATGCTTGGCATTAAAGAATCTAGTGAAAAGTTTGATAGAGAAAAACATTCTGTCTTTTGCTAATAGCCAGCCAAATGTGAAGAGCAACCCCTTGCCAACACATGGGTCAACTAATGCTATCGAAGACCAGAATGATGAAGTGTTGGTCTCAGATGCAACAAAGATTAAAACTCCTTTGAGAATGTTTCATGCCAAGCTATTCAGCGCCGGTTTGGTCAAAGTTTGCCATGGAGGTTGTGAAGAGTGTGATGGTAGTAGTGAAGGGTGTCAGTTGGTTCAAGATGATATTCAGCAATTGATTAATGAAGGTTTCTTACAGGTTTTCAGAAAAGAAAGCAAAGTAGCAGTAATTGAACCAGTGTTCAATTTGCCAAAGCAAGTGCCAGTATTTAATGAAGAATACATATCAGTAGTCCCTGTGTTCAACAATCAAAGAGCAAGTACCGTGAGTCCAGTGTTTAAACAATCAGTTCCAAGATTCAACAAACCTGAAGATGTTTCTCCTGTTAATCATGTCAGGCGAAATAACTTCCCAAGACCAGTCCCATTCAGATTCAGAGGAACCAAAGCGGTATCGTGGATCTACGAAGACATTACAGGTGGAGAGAGGAAGGAGGAAATGATCCCAAGGAAAGAGGTGGGGGTCGTTATAGAAGAACCAGTCCCAAGGAAAGAGGTGGGGGCTGATGAGAAGAATGTGTCTAGTATAGTAGGAACGGGAAGAATGATGAGGAGCGGAAGGATTTGTACTCCTGTGAGCAAAGAAGCGTCCGCTAAAGAAAGTGGTATTCATGTACCCGTCAATGACAAAGGTAAAGAAGTGATCTCCAAAGAAGATGACGAAGAATTTCTCAGAATAATAAAAATAAGTGACTACAGGGTCGTGGATCAGCTCCACCAAACTCCGTCAAAGATTTCCATTTTATCTCTGTTGATTAATTCACCAGTCCACCGATCAGCACTGCAGAAAGTTTTGGCTCAGGCTCATGTAGCTCAGGATATTACCGCTAGACAATTTGATCATGTTATCGCTAACATTACTACATGCAATACGCTCAGCTTAAGTGATGAAGAACTGACCCAATCAGGTCAGAAACACAATCTTGCTCTGCACATATCAATGAAGTGTCAGGAGGACACATTGGCCAGAGTTCTTGTAGACACATGATCCTCCCTGAATGTTTTACCGAAGAGGGCCCTCGATAAGCTGGCATATAAAGGAGGGATCATAAGACCCATATCGTTAATTGTTAAAGCCTTTGATGGTTCGCGAAGATCGGTGATGGGAGAAGTTGAGCTACCGATTTTGATTGGACCTCAGGAATTCAATGTTCAGTTTCAAGTTCTGGACATTAACCCTGCCTATAGCTGTTTGCTCGGAAGACCCAGGATCCACGAAGCCGGTGCTGTAACTTCTACCTTACATCAGAAGATGAAGTTCGTGGCGGATGAAAAGTTAGTTATCATACATGGTGAAGAGGACTTAATGGTCAGTAACCTTTCCTCGTTTTGTTACATTGAAGTGGACGAAGATACTTTGGAAACTTTGTTCCAGGCTCTTGAAATAGCTAATGCAGTTATGATCGACAATGAGAAGCCAGTGGTACCAGAATATCCATTTTTGACTTCGTATAAGAGTATTCAGTCTGCCCTTCGAGAAGGCGTGCCCGCAGGTTGGGGTGAAGTCATTGAGATTGAGAAGAGGATTCGACACCAAGGGTTGGATTACAGACCAACTCCAGAAAATGAGGCTACTTCAGGTACAAGAGGAAGAGGAAGGAAGATAAAGACCGTGCAGGAGACATTTGTCAGAGATGGACATCAAGTCCATGCAATCATTGGAAGTGCTGAAGAAGAGGAAGATATTGATCATTTGGTTTTTCTCCAAGAAGGCGCATTAGGCAATTGGGAGTCTGTTGAGATCCTAACTTTGTACCCAAAACCAGAGTAACTTGTTTTGATTTGTTGTTTTCATTTCCCTAGCCTTGCCCAAAGCTAGTGGATTATTTTGTACGGGCCTCCGTTTTTAATATCTTAATCAATGAAATGACATTTTGCTAAAATTCTTGTTGTCTTTACTTGATTGCATTCCGTTTCTAAAAATGCAATCTTTTTAAAACAAAACATCTTCATCTTGCGTGTTCTTGAATTGTTGTGCATTTTAATAATATAAGTCATTCTATTATGCAGAATGAATCATAAACCCATTGTATTCAATGACCCCGCTATTACCATTGACTTCGACTCCCCTGTCTATCAAGCTGAGGAGGAAGAAGATTATGAGGTACCCAAAGATCTAGCAGATATGTGTGATTACCAGTATACGGATCTCCAGCCTCATGAAGAGCATGTGGATGTCATCAATCTTGGCACTGAGGAAGAGAAGAAAGAGGTTAAGATTGGGGCATCCCTGAAGCCAGAAATTAGACAGCGGTTGATTTCACTTCTTGAAGAGTATGTGGACGTGTTCGCTTGGTCCTACCAAGATATGCCTGGTTTAGATACAGACATCGTGGTTCACAAGTTACCGCTCAAGCCTGAGTGCCCGCCAGTTAAACAAAATCTTTGCAGAAGTCATCCTGACATGGCCCTCAAAATACGAGATGAAGTTAAGAGACAGTTGGATGCCGGATTTTTAGCAGTTTCCAAATACCCATAGTGGGTAGCTAATATTGTTCCAGTTATGAAGAAGAATGGAAAGGTACGAATGTGCGTGGATTATAGGGACCTTAACAAAGCTAGTCCCAAGGATGATTTTCCTCTACCACATATTGGCATGCTGGTAGACAACACGGCTCGTTTCGTAATGTTCTCATTTATGGATGGTTTTTCAGGCTACAATCAGATTAGAATGGATCCAGCCGATATGGACAAGACTACTTTCATCACCCCGTGGGGTACTTATTGTTACAAGGTTATGCCTTTTGGATTGAAGAATGCTGGGGCAACTTACCAGAGAGCTATGGTAACCCTGTTCCATGATATAATCCACAAAGAGATTGAAGTGTATGTGGACGACATGATAGCCAAATCACAGAGTGAGGAGGAACACGTAGACCACTTGTTAAAATTGTTTAAGAGGCTTCGAAAGTATCAGTTGAGGTTAAACCCTGCAAAGTGTACCTTTGGAGTCAGGTCAGGGAAGTGATTGGGTTTCATTGTTAGCCAGAAGGGCATTGAAGTTGATCCAGATAAAGTGCGAGCTATTCAAGAAATGCCAGCTCCGCAAACCGAGTCCCAAGTCAAAGGATTTTTGGGCCGTTTGAATTACATCTCCAGGTTCATCTCCAACATGACTCCGATATGTGCACCAATTTTCAAATTACTCCGTAAGGATCATCCAGTAAAATGGAATACAGACTGTCAGCAGGCTTTTGAAAAGCTCAAAAGTTATCTCCAAGAACCTCCTATTCTGGTTCCTCCGGTTCCTGGAAGACCTCTTTTTATGTATTTGACTGTTTTGGAAGAATCTATGGGCTGTGTTTTGGGACAGCATGACGAGGCTAGCCGAAAAGAACATGCAATTTATTATCTGAGTAAGAAGTTTGCAGACAGTGAAAGCCGTTACTCACTACTTGAAAAGACTTGTTGTGCTCTGGCTTGGGCCGCCAAACGCCTAAGACAGTACCTGATTTGTCATACCACCTTGTTGATTTCCAAGATGGATCCGATAAAGTACATTTTTGAGAAACCTTCTCAAACAGGTAGACTTGCCCGCTGGCACATGTTATTATCTAAATATGACATTCAGTATGTCACTCAAAAGGCCATTAAAGGAAGCGTTCTTTCAGAATATCTTGCCGATTAACCAGTTGAAGACTATGAACCACTCAAATTTGATTTCCCTGACGAGGATATTATGGCAATGAAAGATTGTGAAGAGTCAAGTTCTGAAGAAGATCCCAGGGCTGAGTATAGGTGGAAGATGATGTTCGACGGTTCGTCCAATTACAAGGGGCATGGAGTAGGTGTTGTTATAATTAATCCTGAAGGTGGCTATACCCCTTTTACAACTAGATTGGATTTTGGGTGTACGAATAACATTGCTGAGTATGAAGCATGCATTCTGGGTCTGGAAGCTGCAATCGATCTTGGAATCTGCTTTCTTGAGGTTATGGGTGATTCTGCTCTGGTCATTTATCAAATCAGAGGCGAATGGGAGACAAAAGATAAGAAGCTTATCCCTTATCAGGCATACGCTTTGGAGTTAATTAAGTGTTTTGATGAGATAACTTTTCGCCATGTACCACGTACTGAGAATCATGTGGCTGATGCTTTAGCAACACTGGCTTTGATGTGGCAAGTTAGATTTATCAACGAAGATCCAGTAATCAGTATTGGAAGGAGGACTGAGCCTGCCTACTGCCAGGCCATTGAAGAAGAATCAGACGGCAAACCTTGGTTCCATGACATTTTAAACTTCCTAGAGAATCAAGAATATCCAGCCAACGCCTCCGCTCTTGATAAAAAGACTCTACGGAGATTGTCAGCCAAGTTCTTCATCAGCAATGGTGTACTGTACAAAAGGAATCATGATATGTTTTTGTTAAGATGTGTCGATAAGAGAGAAGCAGACTTGTTGATCCATGATATTCATGAAGGAGCTTTTGGCACTCACGCCAATGGGCATGCCATGGTTAGGAAGATTTTTAGGGCTGGATACTATTGGTTGACTATGGAGACTGATTGCATCCAGAACGCTAGAAAATGCCATAAGTGTCAGATTTATGCAGACAAAATGCATGTTCCTCCTACTCTGTTGAATGTGTTATCATCGCCCTGGCCGTTCTCTATGTGAGGCATCGACATGATTGGGGCAATCGAGCCTAAGGCATCTAATGGGCATAGCTTCATTTTGGTGGCTATAGATTACTTTACCAAGTGGGTGGAAGCCGCCTCTTATGCGAACGTGACTAAGCAAGTAGTTGCTCGCTTCATTAAGAACAACATCATTTGTCGTTATGGGATTCCGAGCAGAATCATAACTGACAACGGAACCAATTTGAATAACAAAACCATGAAGGAGTTGTGTGATAACTTCAAGATTGAGCACCATAACTCTTCACTGTATCGTCCGAAGATGAACGGAGCGGTCGAAGCTGCAAATAAGAACATCAAGAAAATTCTTCAGAAGATGGTCAAAACATACAAGGATTGGCATGAGATGTTGCCGTATGAACTACATGGATATAGAACGTCAGTCAGAACATCAACAGGGGCAACCCCCTTTTCGTTGGTATATGGAATGGATGTTGTCCTCCCTATAGAAGTTGAGATACCTTCTCTGAGGATACTGATGGAAACGAAGCTTGAGGAAGCCGAATGGGTTCAAGAAAGATACGATCAGCTGAATCTAATTAATGAGAAGCGTCTGACAGCCATGTGTCATGGTCAGTTATACCAGAAGAAGATGAAGAGAGCATTTGATAAAAAGGTCCGCACTCAGGAATTCCGAGTAGGCGAATTGGTACTTAAGAAGATTATGCCATCGCAAAGAGACGCTCGTGGAAAGTGGGCACCCATTTATGAAGGTTCATTCGTAGTCAAGACAGTGTTTTCAAGAGGGTCACTGTTTCTTACAACTATGGACGGTGAACAGCTTACACACCCTGTGAATGCTGATTCGGTGTGGAAGTATTATGCTTAAGACAAGGACACCTCACCAGTATCCAGGGATCCCCAGAGAAGCTCAAGTTTTGCTACAACTAGAGTCCTTAGTCATTAGGGTTATTGGTCATTTGAATACAATGTAATCTTTGCCAAATTGCCATTTTGTTGCATTTGTAATATTTCATGGGACTCTGCTATTTGGCAAGTCACCATTTTTCAATGAATATCAGTTATTGAACCATCTTCTTATTTAATACGCTATCATCTTTATTTTGCAAAACTCTGTCATTTTCACTTGATTTTTGAAAACGGAAATATTGTAATTTCTAAGAAAACTCAAAGATAAACTAAGTTTTACTCTGGAATTAAGTTGTTTTATGGAATCAAGTTGGTACAGGAAGAGTTAGTAGTACTGTATTTTTGGACTTGGATCTGCCATCTCTAGTAAAGAAGATTGCCCCGGTTATCCTTGATGTTTGGGTTTCAGGGTGTTGGCTTGTGTTATCCTTTCTTCCTTCCGGTTTTGCGTCATTCGCATCGTTTCTAGCATATAGCTAAGCATATGCATCATACCCTAGCATCTTCGCATCTTTGTGCTCTGCTTTGCTTGTGGTCTTTTGTTGTGCCCGTCTTTATTTCCCCAGTGAAGTAAAGACATTCCCAGTTTGCTTTGTGTCGTGCTTGTTCGGTCTTAACCTTTGCGCGCCAGATTTGAATCTTTAAACCTTTTGCTGTTCCCCAAGAAGTTTAACATTAAAAAAAAAACTTGTTCTTGTTTGAATCGTGTCAAACTTGAACTTGGACTTTGTTTGAATCGTGTCAAGCATTGTCCTGCGTGTTCTTGTTTGAATCGTGTCAAACTTGAACTTGGACCTTGTTTGAATCGTGTCAAGCATTATCTTATGTGTTCTCGTTTGAATCGTGTCAAACTTGAACTTGGACTCTGTTTGAATCATGTCAAGCATTGTCTTATGTGTTCTCGTTTGAATCGTGTCAAACTTGAACTTGGACTCTGTTTGAATCGTGTCAAGCATTGTCTTATGTGTTCTCGTTTGAATCGTGTCAAACTTGAACTTGGACTCTGTTTGAATCGTGTCAAGCATTGTCTTATGTGTTCTCGTTTGAATCGTGTCAAACTTGAACTTGGACTTTATTTGAATCGTGTCAAGCATTGTCCCGCGTGTTCTTGTTTGAATCGTGTCAAACTTGAACTTGGACTCTGTTTGAATCGTGTCAAGCATTGTCTTGTGTGTTCTCGTTTGAATCGTGTCAAACTTGAACTTGGACTCTGTTTGAATCGTGTCAAGCATTGTCTTGTGTGTTCTTGTTTGAATCGTGTGGGACTCGAACCGGGACTTTGTTTGAATCGTGTCAAGCACTGTCTTTTTGTTTTAAAACCGTTCTTGTTCGAATCGTGTCAGACTCGAACCGGGACTTTGTTTGAATCATGTCAAGCACTGACTTTTTGTTTTAAAACCGTTCTTGTTCGAATCGTGTCGGACATTGAACCCTTACCTTGGATTTTCTGAAAATTGCTTTAAGCTAAGCTTCTTGGAACAAATTTCTTCAACCTTATAAGACTCCTATCTGGTGCGCAGGGTTCGTCTTTGTCTTCCTGGCTTTTCTTGAAGATCCCATTTTGAACTCTTCAGTTTAGGAATCCCCAGGAAATCTTTGCTTGGTTGTCTGTCTTTTTAGGCTGATCCCTAGTGATCAGGTTTTCTTTCTGGTTTCATGCCCAGGAAGACTGTGGGTTTTGTTTTGTCCCCAGTTGTCTATCTCCCCAGATCTTTCCCCAGTGGAGATTGTCTTTTGGTTTTTCCCCGGTGTTTCTTTGGAGTCTCCCCAGTGAGTCTCTTTCGTTGGTTAGCCTGTATCCCCAGTGAGTTGTTCTTGTGGGTACTAGCTTTCGTCTTTCCCCGGCGAAGCTTATCTTGTGTGTTTGATTCCTGTTTGTCCCTGGTGTCTGGTCTGTCTGCATCTTTTGCATTCCTGGCATCATATCATCATTTTTTTAGAAGTTCATGGCATGTCAGCATTTGCATGTCTGTCGCTTGTCCTTAGCATTTGCATTCCATCTAAGGGCAAAATTTTTGGTTTGCTATATTTAAATAACTTTCACCTTGATGCCCCTGGAATCTTCGTTCCTTGTGCCATCTGGTGGAGCTATTTAAATAGGGGCAACTGTTGTACCCTAAATTTTTACCCTTAGATGTCATCCAGCTTTTGTGCATCTCAGCATTTGTTTGAGCTAACCCATATCTTGTAGTTTGTTTCTTTGTGTTCAAATTAGGTTTATATATCACCATGAAGCTCAACAAGTTGTCTGGAAGCTGGTCAAGTCAACAAAAGATCTCCAGTGCAAGGACTTTGGAATTAGGGTTTTACTCTGAAGAAATCACAGGGAATTTGGCTCTATCAAGTCAAGATTTGTGTGGTTCACTTACCACTTAAAGTCCTCTACATCCAAGAGACATCATTCAATAAGAATACAAGATCTATTGGTCCTCAACAAGAGAAGTTTGAGCCTCAACCTCACTGTGCCTCCAAATTAGGGTTTCTGTGACACTTACCAGTCAATGGCTTTGATCTTCATCAAGATAGACTCCTAAACCCTAATTCTTGATTCTATTGGTTTATCAACATCCTCAAGAATCTCCTAAGACCTTTAGGTGAGAAAGAAGAAGCAAGTTTACAAGATTTGACCACAGTGCATTTACAGTCAAAATTAGTGTTTGACTGAAACCCTAATCCTTTGGAATTTTGGTTCAAATGAAGTGTTAATGGTTCTAATCATCATATAATGTCTCATGAAGTGTACAAAGCATCCATATCAAGTTTCACGAGGTTTCTTGCAAGAGAAGTAGGGTTTTAACCAGGAAAGGTGTCATTTGTGAGATTTTTCCCCTAATAGCATAATTTGAAATGACCATAACTCCTAAACTACACACCCAATTGGAGTGACTCAAAGCTCATTGGAAAGCTCCTTTCAAGATCTTCAATTTGTTCCGTATGACTTTTTGTCCAAAAATGCTTGGTTTTTGAGTTATGAAGCTTGCAAGATATTTTGACCAACACTTAGAATTTTTTTCAGCACTTTTCATCACTCTTTTTCTCAACTTTAACCCCATTTTTCACCCATTTCCATTTGGATTCAAGACTTGGGCCCCAAATGAAAGTTGTAGAGCATGATGAGAGCTTTCCAACCATATGTGGAACATCTCAATGGGATAAGTCATTCTCAAGTTATGGACTGTCAAAGATGGGTACTTCAAGTTGTCAAATTTCTTTAACTTAGAAATTTTCTAAGTTCATTTTGGCAGCTTGGTGGACACGTTTTGTAGGCCATTTTTCTTCCAATTCAAGGCATCATTTCAACTACCTTTCAACACCAACATTGTAGTATTATGCAAGGGCTTTCCATAGCACCCAAGAACATGAAATTTGGATCACAAAATCAAGAGATATCATGCATGGAATATGGCTACTCGAACTGATTATTGCACCAAGTTACACTTCAGTTTTGGATTTGAATTTTTATCCTCTCTCTCCAAGTACATGTCCTCAGACCTAGCACATCAGTTCCCAACTTCACTTTACCACCAAACCCCTAAAGCACGCTGCCAAGTACTTTTTCTTTTGTACTTTCATGTTAACACTTGCAAGAAAACATAACCTTCCTTCGTGTATATCCTTAAACCATCAGTATACAATCCAAAGCATGCTACGCTTTCTGACCTAAAAAGCAAAAGAAGGATATCACCTGGCTCTATGAGATTGGTTCAGAACAGCCCAGCTTCATATCTCCATGCTTGATCTTTTTCTCTTATGTAAAGTCATTGTACCGTGTATCACCAAGGCTATGGACCATCTTGTTTCCCTATAAAAGGAACCATTCTCCCATTCATTTCTCACCAACAAACAACACAAAAACCACTCTAAAACTTGTTCTCTGGAGAAGCTCACGAGTTAGCTAGGAAAGGAGAGGATATCTTGCTACTTGCTTGGGAACGAGGTAAGTCCCTCAAACTCATTTAGCATGCTTATCATACCATGTTAAATACATTCTATCTGCATATTAGATCATCTCTTTTTTCTGTTTTTTATGTTTAAATGCTTATGGTATGCACCTTGTATTCACCTATGTTGAGTTTGTTTTAAGAAGTTTTATACCTATCCATGGCTGCCCTAATGATTAAACATTATTATCATGTGTGAGTCTGGTGTTGGAATGTATGCTGGCTTGTTTGGTTATTTATGAGTTTGTATGATCTGAGATGTTAAAGTTATACATGTTCATATGTTGCTTCTATATTACTTTGAAATGATATCATGAACACCAACTTTGAATCCATGTTAGAATGTGTGACATTAGGGATTGTTTTTTACTTTGATTGTATGAACACCAAATATGTTTTTACAATGTATGATGATAGCATACTGCTAGGGTTTGTCTTTTATAGTTGAAGTTTAGAAATGGGGTGTTTTTCTATTACATGTGTGAATAACTTGAAAGCATGCCAATCTGTTTGATGCTATCTCTAAAACTGTTTAAGCTTTAGATATTGTTTGAATGTTCATTCTGGTGTGGCTTGTTCATAGTACATGTCTTTATCAAGTTGTCACGGTTCATGTTGGTTGTGAATGGAAACATAGTTTGTTTTTGCTAAGTTATCATTTTGAATGATGTATGCTCTTGTTTTCTGCTCATAATATCTTGCTCATATACAAGTCCAGTTAAATACTATATTGATTATGTTGATGAACTCTTACTCTTAATGGCATGATGAAATGATGTTGGTTTATGTGTTGTTTCTTGAAACTATCGTTCTTGATAGTTTGATATTGGTGGCTCTTGATAGTTTGATTGTTTAAGGGTACTCATATTATTGTATGATGCTAGAATGTATTGAATGGAAGTTTGTTCTTATGCTGCCATGTCTATATATGTGTCTTTCATGCCTCTGCCATGTCCAAGTAATACTTTGAGACTGTTTGAATGGATAGCTTAATGTATGCATGACTGTAATCTTACTTAGCTACCAGATGCTATTTTCAAATTGTTTGAGCTTTAAAGATTTGTTCATGTTATCGTGTAACAGAGTGCAAGAGTGTTGGTTAGTTATATTACATGTTGATTGATAATTTTGAAACAAGTATGTTAATTAAAATCTGAAGCAGAATGTGGTTTATCACTTTTTAATTAACTGAATTTTTATTTTGAACACTGGTTTCCATTGGTTTTGTGCTCATGATTTGAATACTATCTCGTTTAGATTAGGGCTCAGTCTTATTCTACATGTAGAGTGCTTCAGATTGGTATTTTTATTTCATGTTGTTTGGTTGAAATTTGTATGATTTATGATGGATTGAAGTTGAGCATTTGTTTTGATGTTCTAAGATTGCAATACGATAACAGTTTTGTTTCTGCATGTTTTCATCTGCCATGCGTGATTGTGATTGGCTGGCTTTGGGTTTTGTCCGTTAGCAACTTAATAGCACCATGACCAATTGATACCATGTATACTACTTGTTCAGTATGTGCGCGTGTTTTCCATTTTAATATTTTCATGGTTTGTTTTGATTTATGTATTAATTGAAGCGTTTACTTACCAGATGTACACGCCGACCCAACGGTTTAACTTGCCTTGCCATTGCCCTTTCACTCTCATGACCTGGGTTTGATCCTGCGGATCAACCCTTTCGGTCATTTTCTCATTTCGCCTATTTTTTTTCTTTTTCCTTCGTCTGGGCCCAATTGCTACTGCCACCCCCCTTTCGCCTGGCCCAATTTCAACCCCTTTACTTTTTTAACTAAACCAATTTACCTGATACACCCCCCCCCCCCTGCGTTTTTGTTTTCTATTTTAACATTTTATTTCAAATCTTTTTTGTAAGACTCTTTTATTTTATTTATTTTTATTTAAAAACTTTTCCTTTATTTTAAAGAAAACTCTAAACTTTTTATTTTATATTTTATATTTTATTTAATAATATTTTTGAATATTTGTTTTGAGATTGGTTTATTAATGTGAATTTTATCTTATTTTTATTTGATAATTGTTAAACTTTGTTTATAATCTTAAGTGATATCTTATATGATCTTAATCTATATTTTGTCATATGATTATTGAATCAATTGATTTAACCTTGAATATTATACTTGATTAAATTCATGTCTAAACTATGCATTGACTTTGTGACTATTTGTGTGATATTCTTCTCAATATTCACCTTGTTTGTTTGACATTTATCTCATACCTAATCATCATCTATCATGAACATATTGCCATCCTTATGCTTATGTTGCTTCCATTATGTTATCTTATATCAATGTTTTATCTTTTATGCCTTTTATTCTTGGTATCTTAACTGTTATTTATCCCACTATTCCAAAGGAAGGTGAATTAGTGTTGACTCTTAAAGTCATAGCCCCCACCTTAACCTAAGTAACCTCTTAGGAGAGAACTTTATTTCTTGGCCTCATCAGAGCCATAGAAATCACAACTAGCTTTAGGAGAGAGTTCTTAAACTCTTAGTGATATTCATCATAATGATCTATCACTTTCCCCTACTAACTAAAACTTCAACATAGGTCCATCTCAACTAGACTTAGAGAGTTCTTGAACTCTACAATGAGCTTGTACTCATTTCCCCTCTGAATATTGACCATAGTCAATAATTCAGTAGAAGTAGAACTACGCATACTCTGATTCTATTCCCGAGGATACGTAGACGCAAAGTGCGATGCTTTGTCGAGTATACTTAGATACTAACCCCTAGGGTTTCAACCTTTAGCATAGAACCTTCAGCAAACATAAGATAACATTAGAACAAGAGGTTCCTGTAGAGTACTACAGATACTTAGGGTGCTAATACCTTCCCTTAGTATAACCAACCCCCGAACCTTAGATCTCTTCCCCCTTTAGGTCTTTCTAACGATCTTGAACCTTTCCTTTGGATAAATCAAAGTCGGTTGTAAAAGAAATATGATGCAAATTAATTAATAATTTGTTATCCGATTTTCACCGCAACAGGTGGGTATTGAAAATATGTCTCACAATTAGGCCTCATGTCTCTTTTTACACTTCGGTTATATATTATGAGAAAAGTTGTCTAAGAAACTGCATTATATCATAAGATTAGTTGATATTTAGTGTCAATGAAACATAAAAAATATAAGGCAGAATATTCTTTTTTTCTGTCCCTTATCTTTAATTTGGAGTTCATTTTGTTCCCTTAACTCTTAAAGATACCAATTCGGTCTCTTATTTCTTCAAATTGTGGCACGTTCGTCCTTACTATCTATTTCCTACAGACGGAGTCAATTTCGACATGTGTGGCATCTCAATTGGCATCTTGTCATCACCATCGTCGTTTTCACTGATTTTCTTTTCACGTATGAACCCTTAATCAAATTAGGGCATAAAATTCCATATATGTCATCACGATAGGCCAAAACCTATAACACTTTTATTAAATTGAATATAGGAATAAGTTTTGGGTGTTGTTCTTCCATTATGAAAGGGATGAGATATGGGGTTTCTGATTCGAATGTGTATTCAAGTTCGAATATGTAATAGAGATCCAGTTGTCGTTGTGGAGACATTGTCGTTCTTTAGAAGAGAATAATAGATAGCAACTATGGAAAGAAATTATGGGGATTTCACACATTAGGGTAAGCATTATTGATCCTTCACCGTTCTCAAATTTTTTGGAGAAAATAGGTTCGTTTCTAACATTGTTGTGTGGTTTGTTATTATATACAAGGCTTTACTCACATTGAATGTAAATTCTTTTATTGGTTCTATGAAAAAGTGGAAGATGAGAAGGATCATTATATGATGAAGTGAAAAATGGAGGTTGGAAATTTTAACAAAAGAAAATGAGGATCGACTGCACGGTCTTGAAAAATAAAGTGTCACAATTAAGGCACAAAAGCATGAACTTTTAGAACTTGAAGTGCATGTGAAGAACACTATGAAGTGAAAGAAATTTTGGAAGATTTTGCTTTTTGTTGTTTTGAATGTTTTAATATTCATGATGTTTTAATGTTACCAAGTACCAGTTGAATGAAACCTTGGGTGTAATGTAAGATAATGCCATTTAAATGCAAATGTAAGATTACTCTATATCAGTTGAATGCAATTTTGTATCAGTTGAATGCAATGTTAATTGCAGGTTTACTTATACCAGTTGAATGCAAATGTAATGATACTCTATAAACCAACTGAATGCAATGTTACTCTATAATCAGAATTTGTATCACTTAAACCAGTCCACTTAATCATAATCACTTAAACCACATTCATTGACAACATTTTATCCAAAAAACATAATTTGCAATAGTATCAATATTTGCAACATAATTTGTATCAGTATTTTATCACTTAAACCACATTCATAAACATTTATTAACATTGACATTTTGTCTTCCATTGACATTAAACATTCATAAACCATTGTTTGTACCAATTACATGGAAATGACAAAAAAACATACAACAATACCCTTTGTTGTAGAACTAATAAACCTGCATAACTAAACTAAATGGTCTTATTTCTTGGAGTACTCCTCTTTGTCACCAGTTTGTTTGCACCTATTTCACTTAACAATCAATCCAACTCTTCTCTTCTAACGATCAAATCCATCAATTTCACCTTGCTCAAGATTTCTTTTCTTATTTGGTCTTACTGATATTTTTCTATACATTGGTTATTGTACGTCTGAGAAGTCTATCCTATCCCACAAATTTGACCCATTGACGGGAGAAATGTCATGGTTGTATATTACATGACATCTTGACTACTTGCATATTTCAGGGATGTATCCGTCTACTTTAAGGTTCCTTATTTTCATTGATTCAATTGCATAAACGCATGACAAGGTTGTGTGATTCCATTTTCTACATGAGCATATAGATTCCTTCAAGTTAACTGAAAACTTATCTTCTGAGTTTTCAATGTGGTTGACCTCAAACAAGTGTTCAACTGACATCCTACAACATGTTACATTGAATCAAATTACATGACCAAATGTGTTAAAAGTAACATATGAGGAACAAATAATGAACCCTTATAATTCTCATATTGGTGTATGTGTTGGATCTCTCAAGCTTCCTTTTAACGTTGGTTAAAATGTCCCTTCCACTTAAGTTAATAAGAGAAACACATTTTGTTTCTATCCTAACCTGGGTGGAGTCTTCATCATATGTTTATAAGACTCTTCATTCACCAATCACATTCCCTTCATTTCTCTTTCTTGTGGGTAAGTTGACTTTGTTACCTTCAAAATGATTTCCTTCAACATCTTTCCAAGATACTTCTTCCTAAAGTTGTTATACAAGTGTGGCACAGAAAACCTTTGCTCAACACCAAGTAGAATCTCACCAATAGCAAGTAATAGACCTTGCAATACAACATAAATAAAAGACATAAAGTGAGTACAACATAAATACACCATAGTTAACTTTTTTTGTCAGGTATGAAAGTGTATGAATGAAACTGATTCCTACCTCCGAGATCATCAATCGAAAGTTCCAAAAACCATGTCCAGTTATCCTTTGTTCCACCTTGAACAACACCAAAAGCTATTGGTAGCATCTAATCATTAGGATATCTCTCTATGACTGCCAATTTTTGTCCTCCGTAAAGACCCTTTGAAAAACACCCATCAAAATTAATCACATGTCTACAGAGATTGAAACTCTCCTTACATGCTACATAATATATGTATAATTTTCTGAAATTAGACCTTCTAACAACAACTTTTTCTTGTACGACTTGGACATTTAACTTAATAATTAACCCATGATTTGTTCTTATAATTTCATGACAATAGTCATAAAGTCTATTGTAATGCTCTAGGAATGAATCATTTACCATGTATCTAGTGGCAAATCATGCCCTAATTTCCTTTGTCTTGTTTACCCCTACATTCCATTTCCTTTACGCATTTTCCTTTATATCCTTAATATTCATCTTAGGTTTATTTTTAAGGAATTATGAATCCTTTTACTCAACAATTTTGTTCTCTTCATCTTGACATTATAATCTCTACTACAATTGTGAATGTCAAATACTTTCCTAAGTTGCCAAGATTCCTCCTTTGATAACTTGGCATTATTGGCTTCCCACTCACAACCTTCTTTACATTTAGGTTCCTACTAGATTGGACAATATAAATTGTCATTGCTTCCTTAAAATCGCACTTGGTATTAAAATATGTTCCTAACTTCCATTTATAATTTGCCACGTCTTTCTGCAACTTAAAAACATGATACTTTTTCCTATTTGTTACACTATTCTTATCACTTTCACAACCACTTTCCAATTCCCCACTATCATTTTCACTCCCATTAACTTCCCCCTCGTGTTTCTATTTTTCGCTAATACCCTCTTGAGCACGGTCATAGTCAAAAAGGTTATCCATTTCCTCTTCCATAAAATCATCATTATAATCAAGGTCATCAAGTGCAGTATCCAATACATTATCATAATTAAAACTCACATTATCATTATCATCCTTACTTACATAACCAATTATGCCACTCTTATTCATCACACCAACATTACCCTTATCATTGTCCTCCCCTTCCTGCACCTCACCATTTTTCCCTTCATCATCTTGCACCTTATCATGTTTTCCCTCACCATCTTGTACCTTACCATCTTGAACATCACCACTTTTTACCTCATAAACCTCCTTAACTACTTCTTCATAAAGATTAGAAAGCAAATCTTTTTCCTCAAGATTTACAATGTCTTAGGATTTAATTCTTCTTCCTCAAGAGGACCATATCATAAAACTCGGGTTGAGACAGTAGATGTTGTATATAAACATCAACACTTAAATGCACCTTGCAAAGATTTGCAATATCTAGTGCACCTTGTCATCAACCAAAACGTGCAACCCAAACGTTGGGTCTTTGTATCATATAATATCTATTTCCCTATATCCTGGTTCCATAACTATACCTACCAACTCAAAATAACTCCAATTATCAACATCAATTTTTAATTCTGAAATTGTTCTGTCATATACAGTTAGTTCATTATCCACAAATGACTCACATTGACGACTAAACAAATGAAATTATTCTTCTATTTTTACCTATGTCCAACAACATTAAAATTACAAAGGGGTTGAAATTACTAAAATCTAAAACAAATATACGGAAAACCCCTAGAACCTAAAATAGAAAACAGATGAACGCAAAACCGCTAAAATTTATAACAAAAAACTGATGAATGCAAAAAAACCGTAAAACCTAAAATAAATATATGCAAAAACCCTAAAACCTAAATTAGAAAAAGGCTTGAAATTACTAACTAACCTTCGTGAAATTTGTAACTTCAAATGCATCTACGGTATTTTATTTTTCATAAATCATGTTTCTCACCTTCAATTTCATCTACATACTCATGTTCTCCACCGTCTTTATCGTCTTCTCCATGAGTGCTCGTGTCTTTGGGTTTTCTGAATGGAAAATCGCAAATGGTATAACACGATTAGTTCTATCAACGCCCTTTATTCATATATATTTTTAAATTTAATTTCCACATCAACACCATGTGAATAATACATGGTTATTAGATTTAACTTTGAATAATAAAACTAACAGAAAGGACAATCGTGACACAGTTTAAAGAAATAGATGATTAAATTAATATTTTTTAAAGTTAAGGATCAAAATAAACTCCAGATAAAAAATGAAGGACAGAAAAGAAGTATTTAGAGGAAACATATTAAAGTTGTGGCTCATAGCAAATTTCTTTTTAATGATGGTTCATAGAGGGAGGAAAGACATTTATATCTACATTATTCTAATTAATGAAGTAATTTATTATGTTGTTTGCATTCCTATTAAGTAATATGTTGGGTCAAATAGCATATCCATCCAAGTCATACATCGGATAGTAAAAAACAAATAGAATTTGAGTATTAATATAAATAGAGAAAGTTAGTTTTAGTTTTTCAACAAAACAACAAATGTAATCTTTTGGGTGTTTTGCAGATTTGGGTAGTTGTGTGTTTTGAGAGGGTTTTCTATTTTTCCGTTCAAAAATAGTTTGTTGAGAGGGTTTTCTATTTTTCTGTTCAAAAATAGTTTGTTGAGAGGGTATGCAATTTTTCCGTCCAAAAATTTACAAGTTGAATTATGATTCTATGAGTTTTTTTTTTGGAATTTTAACTTCTTTTTCTTTTTGTGGGTATGTTTCCGCGTGCGTAGAAATTTGTTTTTTTGGTTATTTTTCTTACAACTGGTATCAGAGCTAAGGTTCCGATCAACGGAGGAAGGAAGAGTAACAATTATTTTGATCAAGGGAGGAAGAAGACAAAAAGATTGAAGAGTAATAATTTTATAAATATGTATAATCATTATAATTATAATGATCGCTTTGAAGATGAAGTTGATGACAAAGTGAAGATATGTGAGACTTTGGATGAATGGAGGATTTGTTGGGTCAAATAGCATATTCATCCAAGTCTCACATCAGATAGTAGAAAAAAATAGAATTTGAGTATTAATATAAATAGAGATTGTTAGTTTTAGTTTTTCAACAAAACAATGTAGTATTTTGGGTGTTTTGGGGATTGGGTAGTTGTGTGTTTTGAGAGGGTTTTCTATTTTTCCGTTCAAAAATAGTTTGTTGAGAAGGTTTGCAATTTTTCCGTCCAAAAATTGCATTTGAGAGAGGATTTGCAATTTTTCCATCCAAAAATTGCAATTGAGTGAGGGTTTACAATTTTTCCGTTCAAAAATTGTAATTGATAGAGTTTGCAATTTTCTCCTTAAAAATTGCAATTGTCTGAGAAAGTTTGTAATTTTGTCCTTATATAATTACAAGGTGAATTATGATTTTATGATTTTTTTTTTTTAATTTTATCTTCTTTTTCTTTTTGTGGGTATACTTCCGCGTACATAAATTTTTTTTTTTTTTTTTTAATTTTCCCTACAATATCTTTGCTTATAAAAAAAACATTCTTTCATCTAACAAAATGATAATATAAAAAAACATTCTACATCTAACAAAATGATAATATAAATGATCCATTCCAAACCATGACATGCATGAACACTTTCTGGATTTTAAATTATGCGTAATATTCCATGATTGAAGCCTTTAAATAAACTAAAGACGACAATTTTCAGTAGACATGATATCAACACTTCACAGTATGCCATAGGTAGGAACTAACTAAAATATAAGAAACTATTTCAACAGTTTAATTAAATTATCATCAGAAACTTGTAATTAATTTTGTCTTTATTCTACATATTATGCCTACAACTAACTTTTGTTTTCAAAAGTCAAATTTCATATATTGTGCCTATATATTTATAGCCACAAACACTATATAATAATAGCAATTTGGCTCTCATAAGAGTATGAGTTTCCACGTAATAATTATTGATTAGTCCACTTTTACCACGATAATTTTTTTAATATTCGTAGATGCAAATTTCATGGCTTTTTCACCTTTCATGTTTACGTGTCCAAAATGACTTCGGCGCATAACTGTTTAGACCAGTAACTTTCTAATCTAATTTTTTTGCATGTGGTTTTCAAACATTGATCCTTCGTCATTAAGCTAAAGCCAGTCTTTTTCTCATCGTGTAGGACCCCATTATTTTACTATAATTATAATAGAATTAAATAATTTAAAAAGTTCTTCATATACCTGATCCTAACTTTCCCCCACCACCATATGCTACATTACAATAAAGTTAATTAATCATAAACATTTTGGGATTTTGGTATTATAAAGTTTAAATGGCTACATATTTTATCATTTTTATTTTTTATTATAAGTCGTTTTAAAAAAAAAATTTATCATAATATAAATATAAGTTATTTTATAATATCAATAAATTATTAATATTATTTTTTCTATTATACTCTTAAATATTTATTATTTTCTCTCTTTTCAATTATGTAAATTTTTCTTTCTAATACCATTAATAAAAGACAATTTTATAAAATCTTTCATAATATAATACAATTATTATACTTCATAATACGTGTGAAAGTAAAAAATGATTTATAATAAAATATTGAAAAAGTATAATTTAATTTTACGTATTTTTATTGTATTAATATATATATATATATATATATATATATATATATATATATATATATATATAAAGGTGAACATAAACTACTCTATTTTTTATCATAAAATCAAAGTTTTAAAAATTATATTTATCTAGTAAGAGACACAATATTATTATACACAAGTATTTGAATCGCGTAAAAGATTTACTTTCTCCCTCGACACTATAAAATAAAAAATATTAAAGACAAATTAATTTTTGAAATATATATATATATATATATATATATATATATATATATATATATATATATATATAATAATAAAAATACGTAAAATTAAATTACCCCTCTTTGTTTGCTGAGTGCTGGCTTGCTTTCTACGCTTCTCTTTTCCTATATAAGGGAAGCTCTTGTATCATATTTTCACAAGTTGAAATACAATAAAATGTGTGCTTTCAGTCTAAACATGTTCTAAACATTTCTCTTCTTTCTGAAAGCTTAAATTCTTATGTTCTATCCATAGGTACTCTATAGAGATGAAAATATGCTCTACACTTGCCTCTTTGAGGATCTTGTGTAACAGAAATATATATTATGTTTTTTACCACTTTACTTATATCGACTTTAAAAATTGTTTGTACGCATCTACCAATTAAAAAATTTAATCAAGTTTACATATGTAGATTTTCTTCCTATTCATCCGTACACTAGAATATTTATTGATATTAACTTCGATCTCTCATCTTATAAATTGCTAAAAAAATTTCATATATTTATCTTTCTTAAGATACTCTAGTCTTCTAAAATTGATCAAATATATCATCCCTGACAAGATCAGATATATATTTGAAGCCTCCAACTCCAACAATCTATAAAATACTAAAGAGATTTATCTTTAATTTTGCATGAACTTGAAAAGTTAGTAATTAGTGTACAGCTTTTGTTTTTCCTTAAAAGAAAAACATCCACCCTACGTACATATGACACCCCACTTTTACTTTTCTATTTTTTATCTTTGAAAAAAAGGACCATAAAGCTTTTCCATTATCTTTTGTTACATTTACCACTTTGCCCCTATTTTTCATTCTTTAAATACCCATCTCCTTCACTTCAATTCCTCCCTTTTCCCTTCCTTCCCTTTCAATTCATTACTTTGAAAAAAAACAGCAATTTCTTTCTCTCCTTGTAGCAATGTCATTCCAAGAAGAGAAATTTCCGGTCCGGTTCACATGTAATCCGGTTCACGAAACCATGTTCACACAAAGCGAAATAGAGGAGTTATTTTCCCTAATTAACCAACCGGTTGACCCATCCAGTCCAGGTTCCGGTTCACAGGGATCAAACCGGGCGGTTTACTCAACCCGCGAGAGAAAAATAAGGAGAATGCAATCGAACCGGGAGTCAGCTAGGCGGTCTCGTTGGAGAAAGAAGCAGCACGTAGAGAATCTCAATAATGACGTGAACCGGTTGAGAATCGAAAACCGGGAACTAAAAACCCGGCTCGGTTTAGCCATGCAATACAATCTCATTTTATCTGCTGAGAATGAACGGCTAAGATCAGAATCAATGTCACTCGTAGCAACACTTTTGGATCTATATCGAACTTTAGAGACAATAATTTCACAATAGAATAAAAATAGCTACAAAAATAGACACTATGTGCACATTATCATCACATGCATATTAATGAGTACGTTAATTTTAGCTATAAGCAAGAAATGAAATATCAACTATGGAAAGTAATGCTAGCTAGAAGCTATATAGTTTTATTTTAAGCTACATTTTTTTTTTTGAAATTTTTTCTTCTTTTTTATTAGAAGAGAAAATTATTTAGAACATGAGCATGTGGTGGTTTCGGGGAACCCCACGTTGTTGGAAAAAGAACAGAGATTTAGGGGGTGTCTATTTTTTATTTATTTTTGTTGTCACTTTTGTCTTTTGGTAGCTTTTGTAAAATACATGTTTTTTTTAGTGGAGTGATGAGCATTTTCTAATTTGGAATCTTGATGGAATATGTAGTTTGTGGTAGTCATGTAATTTAATGTTAATACGCTAAGTATCGACCAAGATAAAAATGCCATAATGTTTCTTCTTTTTGTGTTTTATAATTTGGATTTTGGATGATGGTCAACAATATTGAATTGACAAAGACTCGATGATGTGGACATAGTTATGGTATTAATTTGGTTCATGTTATATGACTAAATTTCAAAGAAAATAAAATACAACTAAGCACTAAAAAAAAGAAGTGGTTAAGAAAGTAAAAGAGATGTGAGGCCAATATTTTGTTTATGAGGTCATATATAGGAGAAGGCCCACTTACATGTGAACAACTATGTTAATCATAGCATTGCTTTAACATTTTTTATTTAAAAGGGTTAAATTCATATTTTGATTTTAATTGAAATAAAATTTTGGCCCAACACTTTTTCTTTTTAAGCGAGAAATTATATTTAAAAAGTTGTAAAATCTAATGGTGAATCACTATTATTGAAGAAAAGAGAGCTTGAAGAAGCATGATGCAAAGAATGCAAAGAATTTTATTACTCACAAAATCTAAGTTACATTAAGTGAAACATTCACTTATATACATTGTTTGAATACAAATAGAGTTAGGGTTTTGTTATCGGTCCACAAGGATTGTTCGGTGATATCGCAGCCGTTCTATAATCGTAACGTTTCAAACTTTAAAGTAACAGGGTGTTTTAGGTTGGTTTCGTAGCGTTCGCATTCAAATGTAATTAAAAGCGGTAAAGAGATTGTTTTTAACGGTTTATAAAACATGTCAAGATTAGGGTTCGACAAACCACTTTGCACATATATAATCGATAAGCTAATGAACTCGGTTAAATGATAAATACAATCACATATCCTCCCAATATGTTTATCTCTAACACATATTGTGAGTTTTGCCATTTTGATCCTTTGTTGATTTCTCACACAAATTATCAAAATGACAACATTAAAGTTCAATATTTGGTGAACATCAACACACATTACTATCTCTAGCCAATGTACATTGATGGATGAAAAACCTAGGTAAAGAGTAGGAACACATTTCTCAATCATGAACCAACACAAAGAATAAACCATATAAACAAAGTTTTTCATCATACATTCATCATCCAAGAGTTCACAAGAAAGAATCAATCCATATACATACAAAGGAAAGGTTTACCTACATCTAACCTTGACACAAAAGAGAAATTAGCTACACATATTCATGGTAGCTTGATCAACAAGAAACAGGAGAAGAGAATCGAGCATCCACGACGATTTCTCGACAAAATGATGCTTTCAATCTTCCAAAAATGAAGTGCTACAGTGCATAAGGTATTTTGATCTAAAAATGTACAAAGGATCCCCCCAAATTTTGAACAAAACAACTTAAAAAGGGGCTGAGATTTGCGGAGCGCGCTGCTGCCCGCTGAGCGGGCTCCACTTACAAAATAAACCGCCACAGAGCCCGTTGAGCGGGCTAAGGACCCCGCTGAGCGGGCTATATTCTGCAACAACTTCTACCAGCGCGCTTGGAGCGCGTTGAGCGGGCTTCAAGCCTGCTCCAAAAATAATTATTTTCCAAAACTGCTTTTGTGGGGCCTTCAAAGCTCCATTCTTCACACTTTCATGCAAAAATCTGCAATAAAATCACAAAAGTTAAATACATAAGTCAAATAACGAAATTAGATAGAAAACGGTTATAAAACGGAAACAATGGGAAAAGGCTTAGATTTACAAATAAAGCTCACAAAAAGGTGCTAAAAACTAATCTAAATATTAATACTTTTTAGCACCTAACAACTCTCCCCAACTTGTAAATGAACAATTTTCCTCAAACGAAGCTAAAATAGAATAGAAGCAAGCGGAAAACCGGAAGCAAACACCAACAAAAATTAATGGTTCAAACCAAATTAACACGCACGCAAGTACCGCTCGGCCTTACAAAGAATGAAAACATGTAAATGAACTAACTCCTAAACATAAATATCAAGCACAAATCATAAGCAAACAAATGTTCAAATTGGAATCACCTAATTAATTCAAATGAGCCTAGCTCAATATATATAAGGGACAAAACACACTCATTAGCAAAAGTGTCAGCATCCAGAACAATTCATGCATTCATCAAACCAATTCAACAAGAAAACCAAGGAAACAAAGATCTCTTAAGGGCTTCTAAAGGTTGTAACTTGGCACGGTTTAACAAGAAAGGGATATTTGTAAAAGGCCAAAGAAACAAAGTGGTTAACAAAAATTTTCAACAATGAACAACATGCCAATAACCCACTTAGACAAACCTCACAACAATTCAATTTCATCCTTTCTTTTCTTTTCTATTCTTTTCTTATGGTGCACTCTTTCATTATATTTAGAATGCCATTTTCATTTTCTTTTCAAGCAACTCCCTTTGGAGTGTAAAGCACAGCACAAAATAGTGTTTCATGTTTCTTTCTTTTTCACAAGAGGCACCGATTCCCCTTTCTTTTTTCTTTTTCACAACCTACAACCACTCTCCCCAACTTTAAACCATACCATATTTAATGTGCAATGTTGTTCAAAAGTATGTTCAAACAAAGGGTTAAGTGTATATATAAAAAAACTAGAATGAATCACATTGATTTTCTTTTTAGCATCAACAACCCACTATTGAGTGTATTCCTTTGATCATTCGACGGGTTGATGCAATATTCATTCCAATTTCAAGGCTCAACATGGCTAGCAAGTGCACACACCTCTCACAAGGTAAAATTAAAGTTTATTTGGATTGGTTGTTTTTCTCATAATCAAAAATTGCCTAGATCATTTCAATGTTTCCAAGGTTTGCAAATGAATACAAGACTAAACATGAATCATACGAGCTAAACAACAATTACAAAATCTCTCAATATTTATGAACAATGGAGGGACTCACATTTGTGGTTGTGTCCTAATTGATTCCAAAATGAACAAAAATGCAAAATGAAGAAAAGCTTGAAAATTATGTAAAGCACAAAGTTCATAAACATACTAACATTCTACAAAGCACAAAACAGAGTACCTTTGTGTGCACCAACTGAGAATTTTATCATCACCATCAATGAATGGTGAAGTGTATCACTTATTGTTCAAAGAAACAAACTTGCTTCATCCACCAATTACCTTAAAAATAAAGGGCAAACAACAAAAATTTCTGTACAAACAAACCATATAAGCATAAAACAACATCCACCCGGATGCTAAATTCATTAATCAACCAAAAATTTTAACACATATTCAAACTCACATCCGCCCGGATGGAGAATACAAAATTCCTACACAAGGTAGTCAATACAAAATCCAAACATAATAATTATACCAAAATAAAAATAAAAATAAAAAAAACAAAATATAATAAAGGACTAATCAAACACAACATCAGTCAAAACTAGAGCTAGGCGCTCCATGATCCGCTCCATCATCACCGTCATCGTCATCAAGGTCTCCTTCGCCTTCGCCTGCCCCCTCCTGAAAACCAGGCCTGCCCTCAGGCCAACGAGCATAAGCAATGAGGTCTTCGCGAGACCTCAACCGGTGGTCCACATGTGGCTCCCGAATCTGCAGCTGCAATTGCATCATATAATCATGCATAAATAATAAAGCCCGTCGATGAGCCTCGTGCATGGCCCAATTAGCCTCAGCACTTGGATCAAAAGCGTGCCCTCGTCCGCGCCCGCGCCCGCGAGCCGGAGCAGCAGCAGCTACAGGGACAACCTGCTCCAAATCAATCACCCCCATATAATGACGGGTGACATAACTATCATCCACAACCTGGAGCTTCACAGTCCCATTAGTAGGTAATGCAACTTGCGCCTCATGGCATAAAGCCATAATCAACCCTGGATAAATAAGGGCACAAGCTACACGATCTCCAAGTGGTGTACCACTGGTGGCAGTTCGCTTCATCTCATTAGAAATAATCCGTGCAAAATCCACGGTGTGGCCCTCTGTGCACAAATGAAAAATCAGAGCCGCGGTCTCCATGGTAATAGAGGAGGTGTGGCTTCTTGGTCGAAGGTTATATAGAACAACAGACATGATAAGCTGTGCGATAGTATCCAACACCCTCCTAGCAAACTTTAGGGGCGCTCCATTAGCGCTTAAAGTGTAAGTACTCCCGGCTCTGCACAAAGCATCCCTAAGTTGGTCGGCATTCCAATTCCGCCGAGCCAACGTCCTTCCAAAGTCACACAAGTCATCTGGACCCAGCTGAAGTGGGTTTCCAAGGTAGGTATTGATGGACTCCCTTGAGAAATCGATTTCTTTCCCCCGAACCCAAGTTTTGAAAGTGAACGTATCACCAACGGAGGGTAACACATTAGCATAAAACTCCCTCACAATTTCTATGTGGTACTCAGGAAAGGGAGAACCGATCTTATCCAACGCACCACCTTGGACAAAATGGGCCATGTTTCTATGGGGACCATCTGGATCAATCACAATTAACCTGTCCGGCCAAATCGCTCTCTTTTCAAGTTGCACGTATCGTTGTTGTTGCTCGAGACCAACAAAACGCGTCGTATCGAATTGGCCAGCAGGAGCTCGTCTGTTAGGATTTGACGTAGAACCAACGACTCATTGTTTCTTTCTTCCCGATATCTGAAAAACAAATAAAAAACAACGAATACAAAAAACAGTACCACACGTTAGCGAAAACAGCAAGCTAACATTCCTATTTTATAAAAAATACATAAAACAATCACAGCACAGCAGAACAGAATTAGGAAAAAGGGGGGAATTTTCTGCAAATCTCAGAGCGCGCTGAGCACGCAGGAGCGCGCTGAGCGAGCTCTGCGAAATGTAGAAAAAACCCCCTCTGCAACAGATGGTTCCAAAAGATAAACACTACCCTCACTTCCACTACATAGCCATTGTTACAGAGAAATGCACAAAATGAATTCACAAAAATAAAAAACAAATTAAACTTTTCACAAAACCTAATTCTAAAATTTCAACCCTAAATTCTAAAATTTTAACTTCTAACTAACATGCAATCATACTAAATATCATTTATACTGAAATTAGTCATAACAGAGACAAAGGGAAGAAGTAGAACAAGATGCTTCAATATTTAACACAATGACCCAAAAATGGGTTTCCAAATGAAAATGAAAATTTGAAAAACAAAGACTCACAGCGTTGGAAGTGATGATGCTTAGCAGAAAAATGAAGAAAGATGTTGTAGGGAACTTGAAAATCCAAAGAGGTTTTTGAAAAACTTGAAGAAGGAAGGAGAGTTTTGAGAGAAAAATGAAGAAATGAGGCAAGGATCTTTAACCCTAGCAACATATACATCATTCTGGGCCGGGTACAACTTTGTGGGCCCAGAAAAATAAAATATTGTTTTTCAAAATTTTGCAGCCCGGGCTCAGCGGGCTATGACCGCGCTCAGCGGGCTGCTTACTGCCTGGAAGGGGTCCAAAATTTCAAGAGCGCGCTGAACGGGCATTGAAATTCTCAGAATCCTCCCAGCTTGAAAATTTCATCTAACAGCAGTCCAAAACAACACTCTAAGCAGCATACAACATCAACTTTACAGAAAACACCATCTAAACAGCAAATGGACTATAAATGCGATAAATACTTACAGTGTTGGGGTGCCTCCCAACAAGCGCTTGTTTAACGTCGGATATGCTCGACGGCTCAAGATGCTCACTTAAGAACATCAAGAAGAACAGAACAACACTCGCGATCGAAATTCCCTCCTAGGAAAATTTTTAGACGTTGACTGTTTACGGTCCAACAGTCTTTCTTCTCTAAGTCCTCAATCACGACTGCTCCAAAACTCTTTACTTCTTTGACACGGAATGGTCCTGACCACTTCGACTTTAATTTTCCCGAAAAAAGTTTAAACCGGGAATTGAACAAGAGAACCAGCTGGCCAGCTACAAATTCCTTATGCTTAATCTTCTTATCATGGTATCCTTTCACCTTCTCTTTGTACAACCAACTTGAATGGTATGCGGCATTCCGCATTTCTTCCAACTCAAGCAATTACATTTTTCTATTGTAACCGGCCAAGTTCTTATCAAAATTTAACATTTTCAAAGCCCACAAAGCGTTATGCTCCATTTCAACCGGTAGATGGCAAGTTTTACCATAAACCAATTGAAATGGAGTTAGACCGATTGGAGCTTTATAAGCGGTGCGATACGCCCATAAAGCTTCGTCCAACTTTTGCGACCAATCCTTCCGAGAACTTGACACAGTTTTTTCTAAGATTCTTTTCACCTCACGATTAGAAACCTCGGCTTGACCATCCGACTGTGGGTGGTAAGGGGTCGCCACCTTATGCGATACACCATAGTGTTTTAAAACATTTTCAAGAGGTGTATTACAAAAGTGTGACCCGCCATCACTAATGAGCACCCGAGGAGTGCCAAAACGGGAAAATATGTGTTTCTTTAAAAATTTAGTCACCGTTTGACCATTCGCCTTAGGTGAGGCAATCGCCTAAACCCATTTCGATACGTAGTCCACCGCTACCAACATGTACACGTTCCCAAAAGATTGTGGGAATGAACCAACGAAATCGATACCCCAACAATCAAAATTTTCAACCTCTTGTATGTTTTGGAGGGGCATTTCATCACGTTTTCCATTTCCACCCATTCTTTGGCACATGTCACAACTTTTCGCATGGAGATGTGCGTCTTTAAAAAGAGAAGGCCAATAAAAGCCCGATTGAAGGACTTTAGTGGCCGTCCTCGCACCATTAAAATGGCCTCCATACGGCGAGTTGTGGCAATGCCAAAGAATGCTTTGAGCCTCATCGCTCATGACACACCTTCTTAAAAGGTTGTCACTTCCTAATTTAAACAAATACGGGTCGTCCCACACGTAGTAATTAGCATCCGAAAGGAACTTCCTTTTTTGGTTCCAAGTTAGGTCTTCGGGCACCCAACCAGTAGCCTTATGGTTAGCAAAATCTGCAAACCAAGGCCTAACTTGGACTTTAAAAAGTTTTACATCAGGAAATTTCTCTTGGATTTCCTTTTCAGCTATGGTGACCTCAACATTGACAAGGCGAGACAAGTGATCCGCCACCAAATTTTCCGAACCCTTTTTATCTTTTATTTCTAAATCAAACTCTTGTAATAAAAGGATCCATCGGATGAGCCTTTGCTTCGAATCCGGTTTGGTTAGCAAATACTTGATCGCCGAATGGTCGGTGTAAACAACAACTTTTGACCCGATGAGGTAGGATCTAAATTTCTCAAGCGCATACACAATAGCAAGTAATTCCTTTTCAGTAGTGGCATAATTAACTTGTGCCTCATTTAAAACTTTACTTGCATAGTGTATGGCATGGAAACTTTTTTCCTTCCTTTGACCAAGTACCGCTCCAACGACATAATCACTCGCATCGCACATAAGTTCAAAATTCAAAGTCCAATTTGGAGCGATTATTATTGGAGCGGTAACTAACTTTTCTTTTAAAATTTCGAAAGTATGAAGACATTCATCGTTAAAAAGAAATACCTGTTCCTTGTTTAGCAAGTTGCTCAATGGTCTAGCCACCTTTGCAAAGTCTTTGATAAAACGCCTATAAAATCCGGCATGCCCAATGTAACACCCCATTTCTACCCGGAGGAAATTCATAAATCCGAGTTTCAAAATTTACATTCAAAAAGGGTGCCACATTTTCAGCTTAACATAACGACACCTATCGCATTCAATCAAAGATACATAACACTCAAACATCAGGTGGCAAAATGGCAACTTTATTTATTCTGTAAAATAAAACATCTTCATTACTGCACAACGAATTCATAAGTGCGACTTTAAAATATTTCAACTCGTGTTTGACATCAAAACAACATGAAATAATGTATCCTCAACGGAAACAACTTAAAATTCAGCAACATGATGAAAATCCAACAACTAAACAAAAACATGTGTTAACCCCCGAGTGCTACGTATCAGAGCGACATCACCGACTCAACTAATGAAGATAAACGACCTTCATCTCTGCTAACCTGCACGTTACCAACATAGGGGTAACATTCAAACAGAAGGGTGAGATATCAACCAATATAAACAAGTATATAATAAACAGTATATTAGATTGGAATCATACAAATTTCACCACTTTATAACCGCAACTATAAGACAACTGACAAACATCTTAGATCAACACAACTTAATAACAACAACAACTTAATAACAAAAACAACTTAATAATATACAACTTCAATCTATCACAACATAACAACAACCACAACTTTAACATACGACTCGAGATGCGACTCAACTATGCACATGCATGTGGTACCAATGGAGCAGAACTCCCAACTTAAAAACTGCCAGGTTATCGAGGCATCAAGGCATAAGCCTTCAACTTAATATTTTGCCAAACCAGGCCAACGTGGTGAGCATTAGCTCCAACTTAAAAATTGTTAATCCAGGCCAACTTAATAATGCTATGCGATGCATGCGGCAACAACCACAACATCAACTTATTCAACAATAACACAACAACCACACAACCGCAACTTAACAACAAATTCAACTTTGGCCATCAGCCTACAACTTAATAGCAACAAAAAATCAACGTTGGCCATCGGCCTACAACTTAACAGCAACAATAAATCAACGTTGGCCATCGGCCTACAACTTAGTATCAATATCTCAACAACGACATAAAGACTACATTCCAACAGTAACTCAACCATAACAACGCAACAACCACAATTCGACAACATCTTAACAACAATACAACACATCAACAACAACTTATCAACAACGACATGTTAACAATAATAATCCCACATCAACGAAATATACAATTTATCAACAACGAAATGTTAACAACAATAATTCAACTTCAACAAGAATATACAACTTATCAACGACGACATGTTAACAACAATAATTCAACTTCAACAAAATATACGACAACGATCCGTAATTGTTTTGGACAATTCTACTAACACCGGTTAATTAACTATCGGCTACAAATACTAATATTTTCTACTCTGTACCAACCATCTTATACCACAAACGCCTCTTGAATTTATTCGGACCAGAATTCCAAAACCAGTTAATTAATCTTCTGCTAAAGTCACTAATATTTCTGTTACTACTACTATTACAATAATTTCCCACCTTCTGTCGTGAATTTTCTTCTCAGTTCAGTTTCTGTCAAAATCATACTGTTTGCTGCTATTTGTTTCATTTTCTGTCGAAACTACTACTGCTACTTGTTTTAATCTCTGTCAAAAACTTGAGAATGATTTTTCCTGCTCATTTTCATTTTACTGTTCTGATTTCCAACTCGACTTTCCACTACCAGACACATTAAGAAAATCCTGCTACACATCTTTTTTTTTTCTGCTAATTTATACCATAGCTTATAGTGAAATTCCTATTAAGATAATACTAAAATACTAATTCATAAAAAAACCACTCTCACAAGAATTAAGGTGGCTTGCGCCACCAAAACTCCCTTTCCAACAGAGGTGGCTTGCGCCACCCTCTTTATCATGGAGCAGGTGGCTTGCGCCACCCCTAACTATGTGGCTTGCGCCACCCTCTTTGATTCTCCAGGTGGCTTGCGCCACCATAATGTCTACACAGGGGTGGCTTGCGCTACCCCCCCCCCCCTCCCCCCTTTTTTTTTAAAAGAACAAATTAGCGGATTCAGAGAACTTTTAATTCATTTTTCTTCCTCGCCCAATTTTTGCAGCATCGTTTTATACTCACAGTCCAAACCAACACCACACATTTCAGAAATATAACAGATACAACGACTTCAACATGTAACAAGGTTCAACAATAATTTCATTGACACAATCAACTTTCTTATAAATTCCAACAGCAATATAGCGAACACACCAACACAGATACAACAAGAATAACAACTTATTCAATTAAAATCTGCAGCAAGAACCTGCAATTAATCCATGGCACAAATTTATACAACCCAACCCCACATACGGTCTATCATATACCCGGTTATAGAGATTGAACCCCACCCTTACCTTGGATTGGAGACCGCTCTAACCCACCGGTTGAATCCTTGTTCACCATAGCTTCAAACATGTGCTCTGCAACTTCTCCTCGTACGACATCTTTGTTCCCTTTTTCCCGTTTTCCTTCGTAACTGCCTATCTCTTTCTCCACACTAACCCTTATTTCTTTTCTCTGGTACTGCTATGTACGGTAACTTCCTTCTTCCATTTTACAAAACCCTTAATTCACTAATTCATAATAATAATAATAATAATAATAATAATAATAATAATGGTATTATTTAATCTATTTGGGCTTCCCTTCAAACACCTCCAAATTGCTATTTATCACACAACAACCAAATCCAATTTAATTAAATAATAGTTCATTATAATAATATTATTTCTAATATTATTTTCTCCGATTAAACCGACTAATTACTCGACTATCCACCGAACAACTCAAACAACATAATACTCCAATTTCTCCTCTTAGAATAGTACCGACAAATTTCCAACTTCGACAATTTCAAATAATTAAATCCTTAATTAATTTAATTAACTAATTAATTAAATTCGGGGCGTTACAACTCTCCCCCACTTAGGATATTTTCTTCCTCGAAAATCTATCTGACACAACCATCCTCAACTTCAATTACGTTATCTCAGCTAACAAATCAACTTCCCTGCCCTAAAGAGGCAACCCCACACCCAACACCAAACAACAATACATCACAACAACGACAACAGCAACACGAAACAAGGCTCACGCAACGCACCCAACAACTAACTCAAGACACAATGAATAACCAGTTCACTACAACCAGAACACAACACAAACGTTACTATCGCCGAAGGCAGCACTCCCCTAATTTTCATCATAGGAATTAGCTACTCGCACTCGAACCATCACCTTAGGTAACGAGGCAACAACAAGGATAAGAGCACAAAATCCCAAAGCACAACATCAACATAATCAAACTACCGACATCGTGGTTACCCACATAAGAACCAACTGTGTTATGCCACGCTTTCGTTGCGCACTCTGATTACTCGCAACCATCTAATCTACCAAGTTTACATCAACTTCCGACCGTCAAAACAGACATAAGAAAAACTTCCGACTTAATTCTCCGGAATTCCGACCAACAGGTATTCTACACTTTGATTACCGACCACTTCGAACTTAGATCCATAAATAATACCTCAGAATATCCCACACAACTACAACTGCGGCTAATCCCAAATCTCGAATAGGATAGATACTTTCAAGAATTCCCAATTATCGTCAACATAAGCTACAACTTCACCACCTCGTATTAACACATCATCAAAATTCATCTCAACGCATAACAACATTACCACAACATAAGGATATATGTGTCCAATTAATCTCAACAAGAAAAATCATCTTCCAAATAGTCCTTAACACCCAATAGTCATAGATTTAGCCTCAATAACCTACACTTAACATGGCATATTAACCAAACCAATCACACAAACTAATTTATCAAGTCCTACTCATACTAGCACAATTCTTCAAAATCCCTCATCCGAATTAACACAACCACTCAACTTCATCTTTACAAATCATAATTCACACCTTGCTAACTCAGTATATAGCTTCACTTCTTTCAATACTTGCAACTCAACTCTCAAATACTCTACGCGCTCTTCTTCTGATTTTATAAAACATCAGAATATCCCCAACGAATACCAGTTCTAACTTATCCAAACAAGTATGGAAAATACCATTCATATTTCCATATATACACTTTAAGGCATACCGGCCACTACCCTTCTCGATCCGACATCCTCGGTCAAATCATAGTCTTACATTACCATTTACTTCCTACTTGGTTTATCTCTACGATTCTTCAAGTCTCATGTCAGTCGAATTCTTGATCCACCACAAACCAAAACCCAAGTTATCCAGAACACAACTGTGAGTTTCCAAACTACTCACTGATCAACTCGCAACCTCATACTAACATCCTCAAGTCCGCCTCATTTCCCTATATAGGAATCCGCATCGACAACTCAAACAATTCATAAGCACATGGCTCAACCCCAAATAATTCACTGTGCATACTATTCTAGTTGACAAGACACGTCTACTCCATCCACATGATTCCGTCGACTATCAACAAGAGATTAAGGGTGATCAGTTCCTCAATTTGTCAATAGGTAGCCGGCAACCATAATGGTGGCATAAATCATCATTACCCAACTACAATAACGTCCTTTACCTTGTGCTCAAGATTAACTAAGCATACTGCTCTACCATTTCTCTAAGGCTCATAACCGTTTTTCTAATTTCCTTATTTCCAAGAACGCACAAAATCCAACACATATATTCTTATACACACTTGTTGCACAACCTGATTATCGAATATCCTTCTGATACATCAAGTACAATCCAAATCGGCCCACTTCAATCGAAACATTTACCCAAGTCCAAAACTTTTGACAACCCTAACCAATCCTTCGTCTTTCTTTTTAATCTCACAACTTCGATGATCCGCATAGTTTCACACTTGATCATCATTCCAATCACAATCTCAACAATACCATCTCATCATCTGGTTGGTGATATGACTTCCAAAAATTTTCGACTCATGTCGACACATCTCGCCAACAACACCCAATCCACTTTACTATTTAACCTTCCTCGAAGATTTCTATACTTTAATCATTCTCAACTATCATACGCCGCACTTCTATGTGCTTCTCCGGTATTCTTCTTCTTATTACAAAACATTTCATACTTGACTTCATCTTACTATTTCCAGCAAGAATTGTCTAACTTCAAACACGGTTATCTTATTTAATACAGACCTTCCAGACACAAAATTATATTCCAAAATGAAGGGAATTTCGTAAGCTTTCCGAAAAGTCCAGAATCGTTTTCATCGGAGTTACGAGTAGATTCCAACAACTCCAACGACTTCAACAACCTTTTTCAATCACTTACCAATAATCCCACAGCAAGGTCTACAGCAATCCGTCACTTAATCAGTGATCCAACATCGACATCTTACGCAAGGCTACTTAAACAACAACTTCACAGTTCACCAACAACGCTGGATATAGCAACTTTCTAAATTCCATCTTATAACAATCATCCTTTTTCCAAGACACTCTAACTTGTTAAACAACCAAAATCTTAAATCCATGTTACCTTCGAATTCGGAAAACAACAAAGCTTCAACAACACTTGCACTGTCGCCATCAGTAGCATACAGAACAGACATCTTACAGCTGAAGCATATCCGAGAAGCACAGCTTCTCCCCCACTTAGATTCAAACCAACTCCTGCAAACAATCGACTAGGAAACAAACAAGTACCGACAATGTTTCACACACTTGTCGCGTACAGAGGAATAAACAACATTAGACAACATTGGCCGGACAGACCGACCTACTCTGATACCACTAATGTAACACCCCATTTCTACCCGGCGGAAATTCATAAATCAGAGTTTCAAAATTCAGATTCAAAAAGGGTGCCACATTTTCAGCTTAACATAACGACACCTATCGCATTCAATCAAAGATACATAACACTCAAACATCAGGTGGCAAAATGGCAACTTTATTTATTCTGTAAAATAAAACATCTTCATTACTGCACAACGAATTCATAAGTGCGACTTTAAAATATTTCAACTCGTGTTTGACATCAAAACAACATGAAATAATGTATCCTCAACGGAAACAACTTAAAATTCAGCAACATGATGAAAATCCAACAACTAAACGAAAACATGCGTTAACCCCCGAGTGCTACGTATCAGAGCGACATCACCGACTCAACTAATGAAGATAAACGACCTTCATCTCTGCTAACCTGCACGTTACCAACATAGGGGTAACATTCAAACAGAAGGGTGAGATATCAACCAATATAAACAAGTATATAATAAACAGTATATTAGATTGGAATCATACAAATTTCACCACTTTATAACCGCAACTATAAGACAACTGACAAACATCTTAGATCTACACAGCTTAATAACAACAACAACTTAATAAGAACAACAACTTAATAATATACAACTTCAATCTATCACAACATAACAACAACCATAACTTTAACATACGACTCGAGATGCGACTCAACTATGCACATGCATGTGGTACCAATGGAGCAAAACTCCCAACTTAAAAACTACCAGGTTATCGAGGCATCAAGGCATAAGCCTTCAACTTAATATTTTACCAAACCAGGCCAACGTGGTGAGCATTAGCTCCAACTTAAAAATTGCCAATCCAGGCCAACTTAATAATGCTATGCGATGCATGCGACAACAACCACAACATCAACTTATTCAACAATAACACAACAACCACACAACCGTAACTTAACAACAAATTCAACTTTGGCCATCGGCCTACAACTTAATAGCAACAACAAATCAACGTTGGCCATCGGCCTACAACTTAACAGCAACAACAAATCAACGTTGGCCATCGGCCTACAACTTAGTATCAATATCTCAACAATGACATAAAGACTACATTCCAACAGTAACTCAACCATAACAACGCAACAACCACAATTCGACAACATCTTAACAACAATACAACACATCAACAACAACTTATCAACAACGACATGTTAACAATAATAATCCCACATCAACGAAATATACAATTTATCAACAACGAAATGTTAACAACAATAATTCAACTTCAACAAGAATATATAACTTATCAACGATGACATGTTAACAACAATAATTTAACTTCAACAAAATATACGACAACGATCCGTAATTGTTTTGGGCAATTCTACTAACACCGGTTAATTAACTATCGGCTACAAATACTAATATTTTCTACTCTGTACCAACCATCTTGTACCACAATCGCCTCTTGAATTTATTCGGACCAGAATTCCAAAACCAGTTAATTAATCTTCTGCTAAAGTCACTAATATTTCTGTTACTACTACTATTACAATAATTTCCCACCTTCTGTCGTGAATTTTCTTCTCAGTTCAGTTTCTGTCAAAATCATACTGTTTGCTGCTATTTGTTTCATTTTCTATCGAAACTACTACTGCTACTTGTTTTAATCTCTGTCAAAAACTTGAGAATGATTTTTCCTGCTCATTTTCATTTTACTGTTCTGATTTCCAACTCGACTTTCCACTACCAGACACATTCAGAAAATCCTGCTACACGTCTTTTTTTTTCTCCTAATTTATACCATAGCTTATAGTGAAATTCCTATTAAGATAATACTAAAATACTAATTCATAAAAAAACCACTCTCACAAGAATTAAGGTGGCTTGCGCCACCAAAACGACATGTTAACAATAATAATCCCACATCAACGAAATATACAATTTATCAACAACGAAATGTTAACAACAATAATTCAACTTCAACAAGAATATATAACTTATCAACGATGACATGTTAACAACAATAATTTAACTTCAACAAAATATACGACAACGATCCGTAATTGTTTTGGGCAATTCTACTAACACCGGTTAATTAACTATCGGCTACAAATACTAATATTTTCTACTCTGTACCAACCATCTTGTACCACAATCGCCTCTTGAATTTATTCGGACCAGAATTCCAAAACCAGTTAATTAATCTTCTGCTAAAGTCACTAATATTTCTGTTACTACTACTATTACAATAATTTCCCACCTTCTGTCGTGAATTTTCTTCTCAGTTCAGTTTCTGTCAAAATCATACTGTTTGCTGCTATTTGTTTCATTTTCTATCGAAACTACTACTGCTACTTGTTTTAATCTCTGTCAAAAACTTGAGAATGATTTTTCCTGCTCATTTTCATTTTACTGTTCTGATTTCCAACTCGACTTTCCACTACCAGACACATTCAGAAAATCCTGCTACACGTCTTTTTTTTTCTCCTAATTTATACCATAGCTTATAGTGAAATTCCTATTAAGATAATACTAAAATACTAATTCATAAAAAAACCACTCTCACAAGAATTAAGGTGGCTTGCGCCACCAAAACGACATGTTAACAATAATAATCCCACATCAACGAAATATACAATTTATCAACAACGAAATGTTAACAACAATAATTCAACTTCAACAAGAATATATAACTTATCAACGACGACATGTTAACAACAATAATTTAACTTCAACAAAATATACGACAGCGATCCGTAATTGTTTTGGGCAATTCTACTAACACCGGTTAATTAACTATCGGCTACAAATACTAATATTTTCTACTCTGTACCAACCATCTTGTACCACAATCGCCTCTTGAATTTATTCGGACCAGAATTCCAAAACCAGTTAATTAATCTTCTGCTAAAGTCACTAATATTTCTGTTACTACTACTATTACAATAATTTCCCACCTTCTGTCGTGAATTTTCTTCTCAGTTCAGTTTCTGTCAAAATCATACTGTTTGCTGCTATTTGTTTCATTTTCTATCGAAACTACTACTGCTACTTGTTTTAATCTCTGTCAAAAACTTGAGAATGATTTTTCCTGCTCATTTTCATTTTACTGTTCTGATTTCCAACTCGACTTTCCACTACCAGACACATTAAGAAAATCCTGCTACACGTCTTTTTTTTTCTCCTAATTTATACCATAGCTTATAGTGAAATTCCTATTAAGATAATACTAAAATACTAATTCATAAAAAAACCACTCTCACAAGAATTAAGGTGGCTTGCGCCACCAAAACTCCCTTTCCAACAGAGGTGGCTTGCGCCACCCTCTTTATCATGGAGCAGGTGGCTTGCTCCACCCCTAACTATGTGGCTTGCGCCACCCTCTTTGATTCTCCAGGTGGCTTGCGCCACCATAATGTCTGCACAGGGGTGGCTTGCGCCACCCACCCTCTTTTTTTTTTTTTTTAAAAGAACAAATTAGCGGATTCAGAGAACTTTTAATTCATTTTTCTTCCTCGCCCAATTTTTGCAGCATCGTTTTATACTCACAGTCCAAACCAACACCACACATTTCAGAAATATAACAGATACAACGACTTCAACATGTAACAAGGTTCAACAATAATTTCATTGACACAATCAACTTTCTTATAAATTCCAACAGCAATACAACGAACACACCAACACATATACAACAAGAATAACAACTTATTCAATTAAAATCTGCAGCAAGAACCCGCAATTAATCCATGAGACAAATTTATACAACCCAACCCCACATACGGTCTATCATATACCCGGTTATAGAGATTGAACCCCACCCTTACCTTGGATTGGAGACCGCTCTAACCCACCGGTTGAATCCTTGTTCACCATAGCTTCAAACATGTGCTCTGCAACTTCTCCTCGTACGACATCTTTGTTCCCTTTTTCCCGTTTTCCTTCGTAACTGCCTATCTCTTTCTCCACACTAACCCTTATTTCTTTTCTCTGGTACTGCTATGTACGGTAACTTCCTTCTTCCATTTTACAAAACCCTTAATTCACTAATTCATAATAATAATAATAATGGTATTATTTAATCTATTTGGGCTTCCCTTCAAACACCTCCAAATTGCTATTTATCACACAACAACCAAATCCAATTTAATTAAATAATAGTTCATTATAATAATATTATTTCTAATATTATTTTCTCTGATTAAACCGACTAATTACTCGACTATCCACCGAACAACTCAAACAACATAATACTCCAATTTCTCCTCTTAGAATAGTACCGACAAATTTTCAACTTCGACAATTTTAAATAATTAAATCCTTAATTAATTTAATTAACTAAATAATTAAATTCGGGGCGTTACACCCAAGGAAACTTCGGATCCCTTTTACGTTGGTAGGAGGAGGCAACTTCTCTATCACTTCAACTTTCGCCTGATCTACCTCAAGGCCCTTGGAAGAAACTTTGTGGCCGAGCACAATTCCCTCCGTCACCATAAAGTTACACTTCTCCCAATTTAGCACTAGATTTGTCTTTACACACCTCTCTAAAACGGTTTCCAAATTTGTCAAGCATAAATCAAATGAGCCTCCAAAAACCGAAAAGTCATCCATGAACACTTCCATCGTCTTTTCTATAAGGTCGGAGAAGATAGCTTGAACACACCTTTGGAAAGTTGCCGACGCATTACATAAACCCAAAGGCATCTTCCGATACGCAAAAATGCCAAAGGGACAAGTAAAGTCTGTCTTCTCATGATCCGCCGGGTCAACCGCAATTTGGTTATACCCCGAATATTCGTCCAAGAAACAATAGAATTGCTGCCCGGATAACCTCTCTAACATTTGGTCCATGAATGGAAGGGGAAAATGATCTTTTCTAGAGTCGGTATTCAACCTTCTATAATTAATGCACATTCTCCACCCCGTCACAATCTTGGTTGGTATCAACTCATTCTTATCGTTTCGGATAACGGTAATGCCACCCTTTTTAGGAACAACATGCACGGGGCTTACCCATGGACTATCAAAGATCGGGTAGATCATTCCCGCATCCAAAAGCTTCACAACTTCTTTCATCACCACCTCTTTCATAGTTGGGTTCAAGCGGCGTTGTGGTTGAGCAACCGCCTTGAAATCTTCTTCCATAAGAATCTTGTGCATACAATAAGATGGACTAATTCCCTTAAGATCGGAAAGAACCCAACCTATTGCATCTTGGTATTTCTTCAAAACTTGGATTAAACGGTCTTCCTCGTTTTTGGACAAAATGTTGCTAATGATAACCGGCTTGTTACCATCGTCATCAAGAAACGCATATTTTACATTCGAAGGTAAGATCTTCAATTCAAGTGGTGATTTCTCATCTTTCACATCCTTCTTTAACTCTTCCATTTCTACTTCCCACGGTTGCAACTCTTTGATAGATTCAAGCTCTTTTAAACATTCTTCAAGAGCTCTTTCTCCTTGTTCTTGCCTTTGTCTAGCCAGTTGTCTCCTCTGTGTAGTTCTGCTATTGAGTCTACGAGCGGTTCTTTCAATCTCAGGATCGAATAGAAGTTGATCCGCCGGTAGTTGCCCTCGCATAAACAAAGTCTGCACACTAAACAAAACAAATCAACAAGCACAAGAAAAATTTGTAACAAGCCTAAAACTTCACAACTATTGTAATGCTTCCAATATCAATTAACAATCCCCGGCAACGGCGCCAATTTGTTTGAATACAAATAGAGTTAGGGTTTTGTTATCGGTCCACAGGGATTGTTCGGTGATATCGCAGCCGTTCTATAATCGTAATGTTTCAAACTTTAAAGTAACAGGGTGTTTTAGGTTGGTTTCGTAGCGTTCGCATTCAAATGTAATTAAAAGCGGTAAAGACATTGTTTTTAACGGTTTATAAAAGCATGTCAAGATTAGGGTTCGACAAACCACTTTGCTCATATATAATCGATAAGCTAATGAACTCGGTTAAATGATAAATACAATCACATATCCTCCCAATATGTTTATCTCTAACACATATTGTGAGTTTTGCCATTTTGATCCTTTGTTGATTTCTCACACAAACTATCAAAATGACAACATTAAAGTTCAATATTTGGTGAACATCAACACACATTACTATCTCTAGCCAATGTACATTGATGGATGAAAAACCTAGGTAAAGAGTAGGAACACATTTCTCAATCATGAACCAACACAAAGAATAAACCATATAAACAAAGTTTTTCATCATACATTCATCATCCAAGAGTTCACAAGATAGAATCAATCCATATACATACAAAGGAAAGGTTTACCTACATCTAACCTTGACACAAAAGAGAAATTAGCTACACATATTCATGGTAGCTTGATCAACAAGAAACGGGAGAAGAGAATCGAGCATCCACGACGATTTCTCGACAAAATGATGCTTTCAATCTTCCAAAAATGAAGTGCTACAGTGCATAAGGTATTTTGATCTAAAAATGTACAAAGGATCCCCCCAAATTCTGAACAAAACAACTTAAAAAGGGGCTGAGATTCGCGGAGCGCGCTGAGCACGCAGCTGGCCGCTGAGCGGGCTCCACTTACAAAATAAACCGCCACAGAGCGCGCTGAGCGGGCTAGGGACCCCGCTGAGCGGGCTACATTCTGCAACAACTTCTACCAGCGCGCTTGGAGCGCGCTGAGCGGGCTTCAAGCCTGCTCCAAAAATAATTATTTTCCAAAACTGCTTTTGTGGGGCCTTCAAAGCTCCATTCTTCACACTTTCATGCAAAAATCTGCAATAAAATCACAAAATTTAAATAGATAAGTCAAATAACGAAATTAGCTAGAAAACGGTTATAAAACGGAAACAATGGGAAAAGGCTTAGATTTACAAATAAAGCTCACAAAAAGGTGCTAAAAACTAATCTAAATATTAACACTTTTTAGCACCTAACATACATCTCATGAGCTAATACAATAATCTAACTTGAAGTGTAAAAGCAGTTAAAATAGTTACAATTATAATTGCTTAGCTGGCAAGTAATTGGAACTAGCTTGATCATGCATTTTCTTCTCTATCTTTTACATCCCACCTCAAGCTAGAAAAGATATCTATCATCCCAAGCTTGGACTCTAGAGCACTGAATGGTCCTGGGTGGATAGGCTTTGTCATAATATATGCTACTTTCTCTTTTGATGGCACTAAAAGCAAGTGAATGATTTCTGATTATACTTTATCTCGAACTACATGACAATAAGTTTCTATGTGTTTGGTCCTTTCATGAAACACAGGGTTTACAGCTATGTGTATGTGTAATGCAGACTTGTTATCACAATAGATAATGATGGGTGTTGTATGTAATATGTGAAAGTCTTGAGCCATTATCCTTTACATTTAGTGTGAGATAAGGCTCTATATTCAGCCCCTAAAGATGATCTGGATACCACTGTTTACTTCTTACTCTTCCAACTGATCAATGAATGGCCAAGAAAGAAACAGAAACATATATTTGATCTTCTTGTATCAGGGCAAGCACCCTAATCTGAATATGAGAATCCCTTGAGTTTGAGAGGTGAATTGCAACTATAGAATAGACCTTGTCCAGGACTTTGTTTGAGGTACTTGAGCACATGTAAACATGCCAACATATGTTCAGTGGTTAGTGTGTCCAGAAATTGACTTAACTTGCTGACAGTGTAAGAAATGTCTGGCCTGGTATGAGTTAGAAATAGTAGTCTTCCAATGAGTCTTATATAGGCTGCAGGATTAGATACAACTTCACCAGAAGATTTATGTAACTGTAATTGGGGTTTCATAGGTGTGTTACATGTTTTTGCTCCAAGTGAACCTGCATCTATGATCAGATCTAAAGTATACTTTCTTTGACAAAGAGAGATACCAGCTTGTGTTCTTGCTACTTCAAATCCCAAAAAATATTTTTGAACACCTAAGTCCTTAATGCTGAACTTAGCATCCAGTAATGTCTTGATGTGTTTGATTTCATCAACATCAGTCCCCCCTAAAACAAGATCATCAACATACACAAGAATAACTATGAAACCTGCTGATCTTTGTTTTGTGAATAAGGAATAATCAGATTTGGACTTAGTGTAACCAGATGAAATAAGGGTGTCTGTGAGTTTGGTGTTCCACTATCTATTTGCTTGTTTCAAACCATATAGGAACCTTTAAATTTTGCAAACAAGATTGGGGGCTGGTAAGAGAAGACCGATTGGGGGTTCCATGTAAACCTATTCATTGAGGTCTCCATGAAGGAATGCAGGGTTGACATCAAGCTGGTAAATGGGCCATTTTTTTGCAGCTGCAATTGCCAATAATACTCTAATGGTGGTCATCTTCACAACAAGACTAAAAGTTTCCATCTAATCAATGCGTTCTATTTGAGTGAACCCCTTTGCCACTAGTCTAGATTTGCATCTCTCAATTATTCCATTAGCATGAAGTCTGAGTTTAAACACCTATTTACATCCTATGGCATGTCTATTAGAAGGTAATGGAACCAAAATCCAAGTATTATTCTTTACCAGAGCATCTAACTCATCATTGACAACAAATTTCCAATTTTCATCACATATAGAAGTCTCATAACATGTGGGTTCAGCAATGTTGGACAGATTAAGAAGAAATTTATTGTGTGCAGAAGAAAGATTTTGATAAGATAAAGAGGAGGAGATTGGATACTTACAAGTAGAAGATGATGAAGGTGTAACTGACTTGAATTGAGGAGTTATATTGCTCATCAAGTAACAATGGTAGTCTTGATGGTGTTTAGGTGGGTGAGTATTTCTGATGGATTTTCTAATTGGGATTGATTTTATTGGATAGTTAGAGTTGACATTTGGTGGGTTGGGTATGATGTTGGTTGGCTCATGTTGTGTGTCATGAATGCCATGTTCAGATTTTGTGGTTGATGTTTCAAGATTGAGATTAGTGGAATTTGTTGAGGATTGAGGTAAGGATGAAGCATGTGAAACATCATTGTCATTTGTATCAGTATCAGATTTGATACTTGCTTGACAGCCAAGGAAGATGTCATCATAGGAATACGAGTGTGATTTGGATGTCGATTTTGATCACTAGTACGATGAACATTTTTATAGGGGAAACATGTTCAAAGAATACAACATCCCTAGAGATGAATATTTATCTAGATTTTAAATCAAATAGGATAAAGCCTTTAACATCAGTTTTGAAGCCTAAGTGTATACATTTCGTTGATCTTGAGTCAAGTTTCTTTCTTTGGGAAGGAAGTGTGGTGGTAAAACATAAAGAACAAAAAACTTTAAGGTTGGTAATGTTAGAAAATTCATTGTGTAAAACTTGAAATGGTGACTTGTGTGCTAAGTAAGGTATGGGGAGTCTATTTATGATGTGTACAGAGTGACTTATAGAATGTGCCCAAAAAACTTTTGGCAAATTAGATTGAAAAAACAAAGCTCTAATGATGACAAGGAGATGTTGATGTTTTCTCTCAACAATGCCATTTTGTTGAGGTGTTTCAACACAAGAATTTTGATGTAAGATTCCAAAATCATGATAAAAATTAAGAAGTTTAAATTCATTTCCATTGTCACTTCTGATACATTTAACTCTGATGTTGAATTGGGTATGGACCATATTTACAAAACTTTTAACTAACATGGAGGTCTCAGATTTCATCAAATATATCCAAGTGTATCTACTCTTGTCATCCATAACAGTTAAAAAATGTTTGAGTCCACACACATAGAGGGAATGGAGAATGGACCCCAAATGTCCATATGAACCAAATCAAAACAATTGGATGACACACTTGAACTGAGAGGGAAAGGCAACATCTTTTGTTTGGCATAAAAACAAGTATTACAAGGTAAAAATGATTTTGAAACTTTAACAAAAAGAAATAGTTCATTAATATCAGTCAGTTTTTCAAAAGAAGTGTGGCCAAATCTCATGTGCCACAAATTACAAATAACATTCCTATCACACTTGTCTAGAGGATGTATGAATTTATATGGTATCAGGAGTAAATCTGGTATCCATCATTAGCTTCCACAAATTTCTTTAACTCATAACTCTCATCTTTTTCTTTGAAAGATCATTCTTCTTCATTCAATCTTATTGTTTTACATCAAAATTCTTTCATCCATGGATGTAGAAAGCTCATCCAGCAGCATCAATGGCGCTCCTCATGTTCGTAACCAGGCTCTGATATCATGTTAAGAAATGTGGTTGAGCCTAACTCCACCCTACATAACTGGTTGGTAGGGTGAGGATTGTCCCCACTTATAAACACATGTTCAGACTATATATTATCCGATATGGGACTCTTAACACACATCCTCACGCTCAGGACTAGACAACTGGAGCATGGAAATAAATGGTGGGCGACTCTATATCAAAAATCATAGTAGATGACCCACCAGATCTTAAACTAGGCTCTGATGCCATGTAAAATCTAATGGTGAATCACCATTGTTGAAGAAAAAAGAACTTGAAGAAGCATGATGCAAAGAATGCAAAGAATTTTATTGCTCACAAAATCGGAATTACATTAAGTGAAACACTCACTTATATACATGTCATGAGCTAATACAATGATCTAACTAAAAGTGTATAAATAGTTAAAGTAGTTACAACTATAATTGCTTAGCTGGCAAGTAATTGGTATTAGCTTGATCATGCATTTTGTTCTCTATCTTTTACAATAGTACTAGAGTACTCTTATCCGATTACAAAACAACACCAAAGAAAAATTCAAAAAAGAAAAAATTTCAAACCAACAAAAACTTAAGTTAAACAAGAAATATTATACTTACAAAACGCATAAAAATTACAGTTAGAATCGGAAATATCTCTTATAAAAAATCGCTCTCAACTCTTTAACTTAATAGCCATCCACTTCTAAATGAATGATATTTGTCTTATAATTTTACAATTTTAATGATTTTTTTCCCACAATCCACACTGTAAAAAAAAAGGTTACTATAGAGTGGCGGGTAAATAGAAAAGAAAATTCATTTGATGATGTTGTATTGTTGATTTGTATTGCTTAATAATGTTGATGACACTTAAAATTAGTTTATTTAGTTGTTATTAATTTATAAAGTTAGTTAAGTTAGATAGAGTAGTTTTGACTACAACTTTCCTACTCTTAATATCTCTATGTAACTTGTTTCCTCATTCGTATTTAATATAATTGATATTCTTAATATGATATTTTTTTCAAAATAATCATCTTTTCCAACTAAATTTTAAACTAATTATTTTTCTCAATTATATACTAAACTACTCATATTTTAAATTAAAAAAGAATTTGCAGCAAAGAGCATGCGCTAGATTAATTGGCGCTTATGTATGGACGTTATATGCATGCTTCAGTTATATTGGGGCATATGTACATTTTCTATATGCATGTGCCAATGCGTATTCATTCTTTATTTTATTTGCTATATGCATGTGCCAATTTGTCTGATGCTTAAGTATAATTTTGAGAGCATGTGACAATTGGTCTGGTGTATGCTTTTTGTTGCGATTTTTTTGTTTGAAACATAGATAGTTTGGTATATAGTTGGAGAAGATGGTTATTTTAAATTTTAAGTTGGGAAATATGGTTATTTAAAAAAATAGCTAATATGGCATCAAATCTCTCTCTCTCTCTCTTTAAGGTTTTGTTGAGAGTTTGGAGGGAAGGGAAAGGGAAGACTTTCCGAAACGATTTTAAAAAATAAATAAATAAAGAAAAATATTTGACAATTTTTGAAAGAATGATTTTATATAAAATTATAAAAGTGTGTTTATCATTACTATATTTTTAATTTCCAGAATATTATAACAACATCAAATATATTTAGAAAATTTATGTAAACCCTACAAAATCCTTCTTCAGTACAAATTTTGAGTTTCTTTAAATTAAGGGGATTTTGGTGTTATGAATAAAAACAAACCCTCCAAAATTCTCTCAACCAAAATCCTTCCATTCCTTCCACATAATCCTTCCATTTCCACACAATCTTTCCCTTTTTTGAATGTCTTCCCCTCCCTTTTCTTCTAAACTCCCAAACAAACAATAAGAGTCTCTATTTTAATCCTTGATATTTTATTACACATAATGTGACTTGTTTTTTTTCTCTAGTTTCCAATTTATTTAGAGTAGAACCTTGATAAAAAATTATTGAATTAAAAATAGTTGTAGAAAATTTCTTTCAAAATGTCAAATTTCTTTATAATTTACACAAAATTGAAACCCTAGAATTGCTATAAATTGATTTTAAAAAAAAAGGCCTTACATATGGCATGGAAATTTCCTTTAGAATCCTTTACATGGTATGGAGATGGAGGGGAATAGGACATAAAACTCAATGTAACTTTTATGATTGGTATAAAAGCCCTGAAGATTTTTTATAGAGGTGCTTTTGCTTCAATCATGTTTTTGTAATTGGGTGACTTGTTCTAGAAACTTTGTATAGGAGGACTATTGTATTGATTTTTGAATCTATTTAATCCAGTTGGAATATATCTGATTATTAAAAAAAAGGACAAAAAAAATAACATTGGTATTTTTATACTAGTTCAGCTATATTTTCCTCGCTAATGGAATAATCTAGTCTCATCACCATATATGGTGGATTCTCTTCATTTTAATTTCACACCACACCAATATTAAGACAATCTTAAGTGGTGGAATTCGGAGGTTTTTGGGAGGTTTGATTTGAACGTGGAGGAGGAGGTAAAAGATATCAATATAGGCGATGTTAGGGCGGAAGAGGAGGATGTGGAGTTGAATCCGGAAATCATCCTTAGAAGGAAGGAATCTAAGAGTAAATTTTGGATGAATTTGAGAATTAAAGAGAATATGCTTCTTCAAAAGTCGAACTTGAGGTGGCTTAAGGAGGGAGATTCTAATAGTGGCTTTTTTCACAAGGTGATGAAGAAAAGACGGAGACATAATCATATTGGACCCATTGTTTCTTCTAATGGTATGGTGGAGACGGTTTCGGAGGTTAAGGAGGAGGTTTGGAGTCATTTTTCTAAAAAGTTCGAGGAACCGTTTAGGGTGAGGCCGTTGCTTGAAGGGATCCCCTTTAAGAGATTGGGTGAGGAAGAAAATTTGTTTCTTGAAAGGTCATTTCAAGAGGAGGAGGTTAAAGAAGCGGTTTGGGGTTGCGAAGGATCTAAAAGTCCGGGTCCGGATGATTTTTCTTTTCTTTTCATAAGAAGGTGTTGGAACTTTATTAAAGATGATTTTATCCGGTTTTGCAATTATTTTCATGATGGCAATCATCTCTCGAAGGCGGTCACTTCTTTCCTTTCTTTGATCCCAAAGTCTCCAAATCCGGTTACGTTGGATGATTATAGACCCATTTGTTTAGTTGGTTGTATGTACAAGGTGGTTACTAAAATTCTAGCGGGAAGGTTGAAACGGGTTTTGAACTTACTTGTTTCTCCGTGCCAAAGTGCGTTTGTTCTGGGGAGACAATTACTTGATGGCGTTTTGGTGGCTAATGAATTAGTGGATTATGCTAAGAAGAAGGAAAGGAATTGTCTTCTTTTCAAAGTGGACTTTGAAAAGGCGTATGACAAGGTTAATAGGAACTTTTTGAGGTACTTGTTGGCTAGAAGGGGTTTCGGTCCATTGTGGAGGAAATGGATGGAATTGTTGATCTTTCAAAGTAAGATGTCGGTCTTAGTGAATGGTAGCCCTACGAATGAGTTCAATGTTGAAAAGGGTTTGAGGCAAGGTGATCCCCTATCACCTTTTCTTTTTGTTTTGGTGGCGGAAGGATTAACGGGGTTAGTGAGAAAGTCTTATGAGAATGGCGAATATAGTGGATTTAATTTGGAAGGAAAGTGTACGGTGGATATCCTTCAATTTGCGGATGACACCTTGTTGGTGGGAGAAGGGTCTTGGAAACATGTGAGGGCGATTAAGACGGTTTTGAGAGCTTTTGAACTTGTTTCCGGTCTTGGTATTAATTATCATAAAAGTAAGTTGATCGGCATCAACTCTAACCCCCATTTTTTAGAGGCGGCTTGCTATGTTCTTTCTTGCAAAAGGGATGATAGTAAGTTCATTTTCCTTGGTATTCCCATTGGTTTCAATCCTAGGAAGCTTTCGACTTGGAACCCCATTTTGTTGAAGATGAAAAACCGGTTGGCGGGATAGAAAAATCGCTTTCTTAATCTTGGTGGTAAGATCACTCTTCTTAAGTCCATTCTTTGCTCTTTAACAATTTTCACCATGTCTTTCTACAAAATGCCAAAGAAAATTGTTAAAGAGTTTACCAAGATTCAAAGTAATTTTTTATGGGGTGGGTTGGAGGAGAAGAGGAGGATTCATTGGGTAAGTTGGAAGGATGTTTGCTTACCTTATGAAAAAGGAGGGTTAGGGATTAAAAACTTGGAGGAATTTAATTTAGCTCTTCTTCATAAATAGAGGTGGAGGATTCTTCAAAATCCTAATGTTTTATGGCACAAGGTTTTGAAGGCTCGGTACGGAGATATTTCATCCAAGGTGTTTTGCGGTGATTGTCCTTTAAAGGATTCTTCTTTTTGGTGGAAGGATTTGTATTTGATAAGAAAATGTCAATTAAGGATCCTTTCACCAAGTGTAGTACTTTCAAGGTTGGAAAAGGTTTCACCACTCCATTTTGGGAAGCTAAATGGATGGAGAATAAGATTTTGAAGGAGATATTTCCGAATTTATATAATGCCTCTTATTTGAATAAAGTGTCTATTACAGGAATGAGGGGTGGAGTGGTGGGGCGTGGATTTGGGGAGATTTTGGCATTCCAACGGAGATTCATAACGAAGTTTCAATTCAAAGGGAGGTTGCTTCTTTGAAGTCTTTGCTTGGTAACCACGTTTTAATGGAGGAAGAGATTGATGACATCCTTTGGGATCTTGATCCCGGAGCCAAATTCTCGGTTAGTTCTTGTTATTATTTTTTGGCTAATTTCTGTATTCCTTACGGTCCTTCTAATAGGTGTGACACGGCTTTTTGTTTGATATGGAATTTGTCGGTTCCTTTTAAAATCAAGGCTTTTGGTTGGAGACTTTTTTTTAATAGACTTCCAACCAAAGATTTATTGGCTCTTAGAGGTGTGAATTTTTCGTTGGATTCTTTAAAGTGTTCTTTTTGTGGGATAGAGTTAGAAAATAGGAATCATTCCTTTTTTTTTCTTGTTTGGTGGTTAAAAAGATTTTGAAGGAGGTAGCCATTTGGATTGGTAAATCGGATGAGATGGAGGAAGAGTGTTTATCGAGTTTTATGGATACTCGTTTTGCCGTGTAAAAAAGGTTAAAGAGGGCAATTTGGATTTGGTTTGGCTAGCTACTACTTGGAGCATTTGGTTAGGAAGGAATGTAATTTGCTTTAGGTCGGAGGTTTGGAATTTAAACAATACATTGTGGGGTATAAAATATTTAGTTTGGAAGTGGTCTTTTTGCGGTGAAATTACACACTCCAATTTCACTTTTTACGAGTTTAGTAAAGAGCCTTTACTTTTTCTCTCGTAACTCAATTGGTTTGTAATTTCATCTTTTGTCAGGTTTTTTCCCGTTTCCGTTGTAAACAGGTTGGAGAACCTTTAGTTCTCCCGTTATTGAATTCTTGTTTAAAAAAAAAAATTCACACCAATTGCTTGAAGTACTGTTTACAAGATTACTACAATTTAACGAGCCTATGAAACTAAGATAGTGTCTAGTCTTCAATGCTTTCTACCAAATTTTGCAAATTCACTCCCAATTTCTAAAATCCATGAAAATTGAACTTCAAAACATCACCTTCTAGAATATTCAAGGAGAAGTAAACAAATTATTTTTGGCTCAAATCTCACCAAGTTATAGCTAGAAGTTGAGAAAAACATCTTATGAAATTTACTATTTTCGCTTGTTCATCAATCTATCATGTTGAACTTCTATAAACTATTGAGCATTCACATGTATGTACAATATCTCTCACATTTAGGCTCTGTTTGGTAAACCTAACTTATAGCTGATAGCTGGTAGTTGTTAACTGATAGTTGATAGTGTATAGTTTATAACTGATGACTGGTAGCTGATAAATTAATTTGAATGTTTGATAAATTAACTGTTACACTAGCTGATAATTACAAAATGACTTAAAAAAACATTTTTAATTAAGAAATTGATGATTTCATTATCTTATTATATTATATTATTAAATTAATTTTTATTCGATAAAAATAAATGTATTAATAATAACATGCAAAACAATTTTAATATATATGAAAAATTGAAGATATCATCAAAATATATAAATTTTTATATAAGTTTTATGTGTTTTGCTATTTAGTATGAACCATATTGACAACGAAATCCTAATAAATATAATTTTTGGTCTGATTAACTCATTCTTTCGTAAAATATAGTTTTTTTTCCTAATTTTATAATGAAATTTAATAAAATACGTGAAACAATAACATTGTAATTTTGAATTTAGTTATATTAATCTAAAATAATAACAAAAATAAGTTTATTGTCTAATATTTTACAATAAAACTGCAATAATATTATGAATTTTCTATACGTTTGTTGATTTCATTGATTCTCCTCCAATGTTTCACTAATTTGAGAATTATCAACACTATTTCTAAATTAATTATATAATTTATATTTAATAAATAAAAATAATGTCTAATAAAGTAGAGAAAAATAGTAAAAATCTTCTATAACATTCTTCAAAATCTCCATAAATTCAATCTTTTAAATATTATATATATATATATATATATATATATATATATATATATATATATATATATATATATATATATATATAATAATAATAATAATAATAATAATAACGGTATAATTGAAATAAAAAATCATAAGTTAAAAGCTAAAAGCTCAAAAGCTACTTCAAATAGCCTTTAAAAAAAAAACTAAAAACTAGTTAAAAAGCTATAAACTAAAAGCTTACAAACAGTTATCAAACATAACTTTTTAATTAAAATGAGTTGAAAAATTAAAAGTTATAAACGAAAAGCTTTTTTTATAGTTTTACCAAATAAACTCTTGGACAATTTTAGTTACCTTCGGTAGAGAGATAATATTATTCAACTAGAAAAACTCATCCAAAAAAACAAAAAAAGATAATGAATAGATAAATAAACGAAACTATATAATGGAGTTGAGTGTTGCACTCAATCAACTTTCAAACAGCTAAAAACATTTATTGAAATTCCATAAGATATAAAAATTACAAATAAAAATAACTATAAACATAAATTTGATTCATTGTGGTCCAAAAACGATCTTCATTAGTTTACCTCTTAATCAATATTTATCAACATTATAAGATCGATGCTTCATCACCAAGTTAGGATGAATACTTTATATTTAAATCAACAATAAGTCTCTATTTAATTGTAATGGTCATGTCTTTTCCAAATTTATTCTTTGGCACAATAAGATAATGTATTTTAATCCAAGATGGGATTACCTGATTTGGCTTTAAGATTCAATTATGCGTTCTCTAAAACTAAATACATTGAGATAAAACATTATTTTAAAAGAGATTAATTATGTTCAAAAGGGTATTATTAATTTAAAATTTATTAATACAAACCATCAACAGGTTGATATCTTTACAAAATTCCTTACTGAAGACATTTTTTTTTTCATTATGAAGAATTTAAAAATGGAAATCTGTCATGAGTAAAAATACAAGTCTCAATGTGTGTTGCCTCTAGAGAGTCAAAATGAGAATCTGAGAAACATGACTCTAAACCAGTTAACCCTCTGAAGTGAGAAGATTCTCTAGGTCAGAAGGTCCTAAGTTAGAATCCCTCTAGGAATTTCTGTCTTCTGGATTCTAACGAATTCTTATGTTGACATGTGTCTAACGAATTCTTACAACAATAAAACGTTTGAATAACTCTTGAGAACTTTTTTTGGGTACAACAAAATCTATGTTCTGACGCACTATTTGTCATTAATTGTTTTGCTTTTTCAACTATAGTAATGATGTCTTCTGACAAGCGTGGAAAGTAACGTGCTTTGCTATAGAAGTTATTGCTGAGGTTTTTGTTTTGTTTTGAGGTGTCAATTGAGTTTCCTTTCATTTCAACTCTCATTCTCGTCTCTCTTTCTCTTTTCACATTGGATTTTGATGTTTTCTCATTATTTTACATTGGATTTTATTTGTGTAAAATCTGTTTATTTTGTGATGAACTTTATGGTAATGGAATTTGTGATGATTTTGTGTAGTTGCATATGAGATGGTGGAATCGTTTATTGGGTTATTTTTTCGTGTGTTCTCTTGATGCAATGGTCCCCTTTTTATATAGGCCAATGATGATTGTTAGGGTTTTATTTTTGGAAACTATTGATGTTGTTTTGGAATTGTTTTGGGAGGTAATAATGTCTGATATTTGCTTGATCTGGAAATCTTGAAAACGTTGATTGCTGCCTTGAAGTTACGATCCCTATGTTGAATATTTGATTCTTTCCTGATGCCCTATTTTTGGAAATAAAAAAAAATCCTTTTGAATAGTATCCTTTCTGGTTTAAGAGTGAAATCTGTAATCACTGTGATGCTATTGATAATTGTCATCCTTTTTTCCAAAAATGATGAAACACTCTGATTTAGGGAATATCTGAGGCCTATTTCCCTTTGAACCTTTCCTTCGTTTGATATGCCGGATTGTGACAAATGCTATTTCTAATTTTGTTTCAACATGTTTGTGAACTGTTTGGGACAGTAATCAAGCTGACTTTGGTGAATTGTGAATTGGTGATTTTCGTTCGTTGGTTTGTCAAAACTACATTACTCGCTGAGGCTTCTTTTATGTTTGGCAATTTAACTAAATGTTTTGCTTCAAAGTTTGTTACTGCCATTTTTAGTATCTTGGATAACTCTTGATAATATCGTTGATTGCCTTTCGTATTGTGTACCAAAGCTAATTTTGGTAGCTTACTCAATTCTTTTCAGATGCATTATTCGTACTTGGAAGTACTTGGCTGTGACAATTTTCTAAGGGAGATCCTCCATGTAGATAGTTCGAAATGGCGTCAAAGCGCGGTAAATGATTGGTCTTTATGCACTGCTTGTCATTTCTGCTTATCCGTTCTAATCACGCTTTGATGACTAATCTTGACAGCTCAAGATGTGCTTTTGAATGTTAATTTCATGTGCTGGTGGCAATCTGCTATCATTAGAATTATCAACTGGTGGTAATATTTGTGCTTGCGTGATCCAAGTATGGGTCGGGCCAAGAGTGGTAGAGTGTGGAGGACGGTTGAGGTTCTGATTTCCATCTCGAGTGCTTCCAGCCGGTTGTCTGCAGCAGGTATGACCAAAGGGTTTTTCTTCCTTTATCTCATTCAAATGGTGTGTGTTTTGTCATAGCCTTGTCTTTATCCTTTTTGAATTAAGAAAGTACTTAGTAATAGGATTTCCCATTGTTTTTGTTGAACTCCTTTCAACTTTATCCTAACGGTTGTCTCCCTCTCCTTATTGCATGATATTCAAGGTGTTGTCCAAGCATGGTCGTGGAGGTTGTCGCTTCTTTAGCATATGATCGTCGAGGAGCTTCCGCGATTTGAATAAGGTATCATCACTAAGAGAATCAAAATAGTTTAGGACCAACCTTTCCTCCAACTCTGACTACATTTCTGCTTCTTTATCATTCGTAATTCTTTTGACAGGTTCTGGAACATGGTAAGATGTTTGAAAAAAAAATGCGGCACAGTATATGATCACAAGCCGATAGCAACCTTCAATTCTCAAGTTGAGGAGAGGAAAGTACCTAACATGTTCTATTTCGTAAAAGCAGAAACTCACAAGAGGAAACTGATCACCACCGTGGTTTCTGGCATGACCGCTCTTCGTCTTCACATGTTATGCGAGTTCCGGGGACAAATGCATGTAGATGAAGATCAAATGGGTTGTGAAATGATGCAAGTTGACAACATGTTCTGCATAACTCATTACAAATCATAAGAGTGATATCCATTGAAAGGTTTAATGTTCAATAATTATTTTTATGGTGATATTCTCTTATAGGTTGTTTGTAGACATTGATTTGAAATTGATTGTATATATTGTTCAATAATTGTTTTTATGGTGATATTCTCTTATAGGTTGTTTGACTTGGAAAATAATTCCTCTCTCATTGACTTTATCTTTTGAACAGACACAGGTTGTTTCAGCAAAGTTTATCATGAAGACAGATGATGATGCATTTATTCGTAACATTATGATTCGTAACAATGTGTAATTGATCTATTATCTATTCTTGATTTTACTTTTTAATCAATTTCATGTTTTCGTTGCTGCAGGTTTGTACGTGATTTTTGTATGTCGCATATTGTGAAAGTTTTACATTTTGTATCGTTGTAGCTCGCAGTGTGGTGTATTGGCTTTTCGTGTGTTGTACGTTTGAAGGTGTGGTATTTTATTTGGCGTGACCTGCTGAATGTGCGTAAAGATGGTGCTTGAAGGCTGTGTATGTGTGTTGCTGACTGAAGTGTTGTGGAGTATTGGTTTGAATGAGTGGTAGCATGGATACAAGGCCTGGCTCGGTTTTTGTTGATGGCGTTGGTGTAAGGCTTATGTATGCGTAGAGGTTTGGTTAAGGCTTGTGCTGAAGTTTTGGCTGGAGTTGAAGCTTGGAAAATTGGTTTGGTGTGGCTATGGATTTCGAATGTAGTTGAAGTGTATTTTCGTTGGCGCATTGAAAGTGGTTGGAGGTAGTAGTTTTGGCATCATGCACGTGTAGTTTAGTAGCAGGCTGGAGTGTATAGGTTTTGTTAAAATTTCAAGTTGGCTCGGCAAGTTGTTTCGTATTGGAGCTTGGCTTTGTGTACAACTCTTGTGTTGTTTTTATTTTGGCTTATGAAGTGTGTTTTGGCATTTAGTATTGTGATAGTTTTTTACTTTTTGCTTGTGTTATAATAGTTTGGATCATTGCTATCTATTCCATATATGTATGGATCTGTGGTGAGTTTGTTTTATTTTTGAATGATGTTGATTTTCATCTCTTCATGTTTCAAACTCATCTCTTCATCCTGACGGCCGTAGCACTGCCTCAGCTGCTCTAAATCATGAAGTAAGTGATCCCTGTGGACTAACTTTACATCTGAGAATTTAGATGCAACACATTTCACATCTGTTTTCCATATGCAGTTTTTTACCACTGAGCCTTATGCTTGTGAACCATCGAGTTTGCCAAAGTATCCTCCTAGCAAAGAATTGGATGTAAAAATGAGAGATGAAGAAGCTAGAAGGTTGTTTTATTCTTTTTCGTATTTAACTTCTTGACTGACTCTGTTCAGTTGCTTACATGTTTTTCATTTCAATCCCAGGCAAAAAGCTTAATGTTCAGGTATCTAAAGTTCCATAATGTTTATGGCTTGACCTTAATGTTTATGGCTTGACGCCTCCTTAAAGTAGTACTTGTAACTTTCTCCCATACTGCAGCGAACAAACTCTCGAGGGCTGAAATGGACTGGTATGGAATTCTTCAGACATTGCTGCAGTGAGGTTCAGATCCTTGCAGTTTGTGAGGTTCACAGTGCAGCAGATCCTTGCAATTTCTGAGGTTCACAGTGCTGCAGTGAACAAACTCTCGAGGGCTGAAATGGACTGGTATGAAATTCTTCAGACAGAACATATCACAGTGCTACATCTACGCATTAGAAATAGAAAATTTGATACAATACTCTCAGTTACAGAACATATCACATCCTATTTTTCTGCATTTTATTTTACGATGACACTACTTAGGCAGAGTTTGCATTAATACAGTTCGTATGGGACTCTCTTTTCTGTAACATCATGCTTTCAATCTTAGGTGTAGAACTCCCTTCACTTAGACTTCTATCTTTATTTTGGAAGAAAAATATGCCATTTATTCTGTTTATCTTTCTTATTGTTATCTTTCTATTAGTGGGTGGCAGGATTACAATGACACGGGTTCTGACTCTGATTTCGATGACTTTGGCCCTATGAATTTCACCAGAACTGACATCGGTTTCTCCATACAGTTTCCTTGAGCTTGATGAATTTCAGGTACACCATATTCTTGGAATCATTGTTTCCATTTGTGTTGTTTTAACATTCAAGAGTTATAGTTTTAGATTAGATTGATCAGTTGTCATTAATGTTATATATTTTTTTTAGATTGTATATGTGATTGTTGAGGATTCTCCAACTTATAGCCAGCAAGGGTTGCTCTAAGTTCAGGATCCGAGGAAATAGCTGCTATAAATACAATCATGAGCGTGATGGGAATCAATGTGGGTACTTAACGTCCCGAGCCATGTAGTGAGAGGTTTGCAATCTCACTCACACCAAGTTCACAGTTCTGCTTTATTTTTTCAATCACCTGATTTTTTTAAATTTTGATGTCAGGTACAAATTTTATTAAGTGCATGTTTGTTTTGGCTTGAAGTTGTTTTTGCCGGACATTTCATAGGTTTTGTGGATAGCAGCAACTAGCAGCGTTGCATTTTGAGGGCATGTTTGGGGGTTGCTTGAAGTGGCTGCAAGTATGTGGTAAGAGGTTACAACAAGTTTGTTGTGGACAAGTTTGGTTTGGCAAGCTGTTGACATCATGAGAGTCTTGAGCTAAAACTGCCAATACTGCTCTTGAAGGTATCATTTTCATGCTTTTCTTTTTTTTTTTCATTCCAGTCTCAAAAAAAAAACCTTCCCATTGCTGCTATCATACATTTGAGATTTTTCTATTATTTGAACCAAAGTTTCATGTATTTTCCTCATTATTGCTCTTGGTGACAACGCATTGTAATGTTCTTCACTTTTGGATGTTGTCATTACTGCCATACCCTGTTTTGTGAATTGTTTGGAATTCCTTGAATTGTGCACTGATTAAATTTTTTTGTGTTTTCCATGTGCTGTTGTAACTTACTGATTTCAATTATTTCTTGCATGTGTACACCATGCTTGGTGTGAGGGAGACAAGAAGACTCACAAGTGGTATGGCATTGGTGGCTTGAAGAAGACTTGATGAGGGAGCTTGACCTGAGCACAAATGAATCACGAACAGCTGCTAGACTTGAGGCCTACTTGTATGCTGCCATTGAAGGTTCGTATTGTTGTTCATTTTTTATGTTTTTGTGCTGGGAATTATTTAGGTTTGATTGAGAATTTCTGTGATATGGTTTGAAATGATTTGTCTTTAGTGAATGGTGAATTTGAACAATAACTTGAAATTGAAACTTGATTGTAATTGATTGAAACTTGATCTTGAAGTTTTGAAAGGAAATGAAACATGATTCTTGAATTGCATGATTTGAAAATGTTTGAAACTTGGTTTTGATTTATGCTTGAAGGGGTTTGAATTTGGTTTATGAATTGAATGTGTTTTGGATTATGAATTTGGTTTATATGGTTTGGATTGGACTTGGATGGGTTTTATGTTTGAAATGATTGAATTTGGTGTTTGAAATGTTTTGGCTTTTATGAGTTGTAGGCTTGAATGGTGAATTTGATTCAAATTTGGTTTGAAACAAATGTGTGAGGCTTGGTTGAACTATTGCAATTTGAAATGAATAGAGATTGATTAGAGAGGAAATGCAAATTTGATGATTTGTTTGTGTTTGAAAATGCAGGTTACAGTGGCTGTGTGTAAGAGCTTTGAGAGAGCTCATGCATGAAGAGCTGCCACCTTATTTCCGTAGGTAGAAAACAAAGAGATGGATTTAGATAGTCTTTGTATCGTTTGAGGAATTTTGAAGCTTTAATGAGAATGATAGGCCTGACAATGAGAATGGAGACGTTCTTGGAGAAACATGAGTAAATTGGAGCAGTAACAAGAAGTTTGGACATGAAGGCTTGAGATTTTGGAAGGAAAAAAGGCTTGAGAAGTTTGCACTTTGTATTACATTATCCATATTTATGATAGCATTGTATTACTATCTCTTTCATCTCTATAAAAAAAATATAGGATCATGGTCTTTCTTCATCTCACGAGTCATTTCTTTTTCTTTTTGCATAATTACATCTGTATATAAATAAATTTATATTGTATCAAATAAATTTTATATTTCACGGGTCACTATCACCATAATACATATTTTATTTTAATCAATAATTACCTTAATTTGAAAGGTAAAATCCTTATTTTCAAATATTAAATATTTTTTTATCTCACGAGTTCCTTTTTTTCTTTTTCTATTTTAATACAATTGAATTTATATAATCATTGTTTGTTTTAAAATTAATATCTAATTTCATATTTAGATATGTATATAAATACATTTTATATCATACCAAATTTATATATACATTTAAATATATTTTATACCGTATCCCGCACGGGTATCTTACTAGTTCAAATAATAAATATTTGATTAGTGGGTCAGGGTTTTTTTGGGTTTGGATTCGATTTTATCAAAAACCCAATTTTTCTAATGGGTTTTATAGTTTTTAAACCCATATCCACCCAATTACCCGACCCAACCCACTTTTTGAATTTTTTGGTGGGTTTGACTGGATTTTGTAGGTTGACCCAACCCATGTACACTCATACTCTAATAGTTTTTAGGTGTGCAGAATCTGAAAAAGCCAGATCTTGAATAGATCAGAATCTGAACAAGTCGGATCTTAAATAAAGTAGAATCTGAACAAATCAGATCTTGAATAGAATAGACTCTGAACAAGCCAGACACTGATCAAAGCTGAGCAAAACAAACTCTGGACTCTAGACAAAGAGAGACTATGGACACTAGACAAAGAGAGATTATGGACTCTAAACAAAGATAGTCCAAAGAGGGAGGAGAATTGATGTAACACTCGAGGTCGAAGAGGGCGGAGAGTGGACGCTGAATTCACATCGAAATGAGAGGGATATTAAGGATGTGCATGGATGAGACTGCATGGTTGAAAGAATACTTATAAGGATTAATTGGTACTACCTATAAGGATTAATTTGGATGGGTGACCTTTTGGGAAGTTTCTTAGAAAGCACGTGAGTGAGGACAAAGCATGCTGAAAAGACCCGTATTGGTTTATGGTGTCATTCGTTAATCCTGAAAGCAGTATGAGACGTTATAAATGGTATCAGAGCCAGACCTCTCCCAGTACGACATGGTTCAAAGGTGAACCAAGCGGAAGTTGGGGGCATGTAACATCTGAGTCTGAAGAGGGTGGAAAGTGGATGTAACACTTGAGGTCGAAGAGGGTGCAGAGTGGTCGCCGAATTCACATCAAAATGAGAGGGATCCTAAGGTTGTGTAAGGATGAAATTGCATGGTTAAAGGAAGGTTTATAAGGATTGATTGGTACTACCTATACCAATAAGATACATTTTCTTTTCGGTAGCCTAACAAATAAGAATTTCATATTTAAGGAGGTTCGACTTGGAGTATTATTTGGATGGGTGACCTTCTGGGAAGTTTCTTGGAAAACATGTGAGTGAGCATAAAGCATGGTGAAAAGACCCATGTTGGATTGTGGGGTCATACGTTAATCCTGAAAGCAGTCTAGGACATTATAATTACCTTTGGTAACATGCTCATGTAACCCAGTTGTTTCCATTATCTTTTCCAGGTCATGGAATTCAGCTTCTAGAACTGGATTCCCTCCACTTCTATCATTGATGTTAAGAATATTATTGAAGTCACGAATGCTCATCCAAGGGCCCTGTATGGTGTTTTCTACTTATTTCATATCATACCAATGTTTGCTCCTATTTGAAAGATGCTTATTGTTGGTTGCGGAATAGGGCAAGCAAGCAAAAATATTTATTTTCGGAAGAATTCCCTCCGGGATTTATGTCGTGTCCACAGAGATCGGTTCGAGGGAAAGAATGCCGTTCGACAATCTCTCGCGTTAATCAGTTTGGGTTTAAAATAGTTTAAAGCATGAAAACGAAAAAGTAAACATTAAAACATAAAACAAATTCATTCTTCAGAGAGAAAAACTCGTCCGACAATGCATACAAATCACTCATCGCAAACTTAAACTTACCGACCAGTTATACTCCACCTACAATACTCCTCAATATCACCCAGCATTGCTCACAACAAAGGTTATGTCTAACACAAAGTTGAGAAAACAACCGTGTTACTCTCTTCGTCACTCTCGCGAGCGAAGCCTCGAAACACGGAAGGCATTAAGCTTCGACGCCTATTGAAGATTGTTAGCCCTAAATCTATCTCTAGAATCCAGAAACTAACAGACAATCATCCCTAATCGAAGTTTGCGACGGTTATCTCTAACGCACCCCAAACCCCGCGCATAAAGAAAAAATCAGAGACAATCACCAATAAAGATTTGTAAAGCAAGTTTTATACAACGCCATGGGCGACAAATATACATGAGATCGTAGTCAATACATATACAAAACCCAACATAGAAGAAAAACACAAAGAAGAAAAGAAATGAACCAAACACTTCACGGATTGTCGGAGCCGATCAATGAGAAATCCACCTCGGATCATCCACATGCAAGCTTCCATGTTGTTTTCTAAGCTAATCTACTGAAAAAATGAAGTTTGATGGAGTTGGAGCAAGAATTCCCAAAACCATAACCTAAAAAATGCTGAAAAATGAAGTTTATAGGTGGAAGTTACTGCCCTGGTTCGCACTGCGAACATAAACCGCCTTTTGGGCTGCAAAATTGTGTTTTTCAAGCATTCAGGCACTATTCATTCGCCCCCGGGTTCGCAGTGCGAACTCGCCAGCGAGTGCTCGCCACGGGCATTCGCAGTGCGAACATGACAGCAAGCCCGAACTTGTTTTGATCATAACTCTTGAACCGTAAATCCGATTGACGCACGGTTTGAAGCGTTGGAAAGCTTATTAAATGCTCTTTATGAATATGGAAAAATCCCATTGCTAGAACACCTGTAAAAATAAATTAAAATCAATTACTCTCAATGACATTTACACGATACGCAATATACACACGAAAATGTAAAGTAAACGTAATTACGAACAAAGCAGGGTTTATTCAACCAATTTTAATACAAAGTAATGATAAGTGAAACAAAACTTATATACAAAAATAGGTACATATTGCACTTATCACTTATGCACATATATGATAGTAAGGAAGAACTTCTTGCCATCGTGAGTTTTAACTTCATAATGAATGAATTGGTTAGAACTAGTTATCATCTTGAATTCCATGCTATCTTCATTCTACATAAACCAGATTCTACCTTATGGACGGTGGTTATAATTATCCATCCACTCCCAATTATTCCTAATCATGTTTCTATTCTTTTGAGATTTATTCCATTTCACTCTAGTTTTTAATAAAGCAGCACATGTTATTTGTAAGTTCTTGAGATGAGCTCCTATCTCTATCTGCCTTGCTTGTATATTTAGGCCATGTACATTCCATGAAAGAATTATGTAACTTTGGTGTATGAGGTTGTTGGACTATCTCTAAATCCAAGCACCTCAAATCCATTTTTGCATCCTATTATAGATTCATCTCTATTTACTGGTATGTTTCCTTCAATCATTGTTCCTTTTCCTTTTGTCTTGTAGTATGATTTCACCATTGTCCATTTTAGGTTCTTTTTCTGTGGGTCTTCGTTTCCTCTTGTATCCTTGTTTCTACCTTTTCCTTCTCTTTCTCAGGTTGCTTAACTATCCACCTTTGTTGTTTCTTATGTGGACCTTTTTGTTTACACTCATGGCCAACCTTATTGCAAGCTTTACAATATGGAGGTTTGCATTCATATTCAACCTGCTACTGAACTAAGTTCCCTTTTGGGTCTCTAATGTTGATGTATAAATTTAATTATGTTGTGACATGCACTTGAATTAGGGCTCTAGCATAAGACACTCTCAATTTCTTCGTTGTGCATTCATCTGTCATCAATTATTTACCAATTGTGTTGGCTATTTTCCCTATGCTCCTTTCACCCGATAATACAAGTGGCAGCTGGGGAAAGGTCACCCAGATTGGGAGAACTCTTAGAAGATCATCTTTGATTTTAAACTCTGGAGTCCACTCGTGAAGGAACATGGGTTTTCTGTAGATAATATAAGTTCCACGCATCAGAATTTAGTCCATATCTCATTTTGATCTGAATCTTAAATTAAAGTATCCCTTTTCATTATAAAATAATTTTAAATTCTGGCACACATATACCGGATGTCAAGACAGATGTCACAACTTCTGGGATCAATACAGTTTGATCACACAAGTAAATATGCAGAAACTTAAATGGCAGAAAGATAAATAACACCAGTAATTGTTAACCCAGTTCAGTGCAACGTCACCTACATCTGGGGGCTACCAAGACAGGAAGGAAATCCACTATGATAGTATTAGTTCAAAGCTAAACTCCCTTGTTTACAACTTATCACTAACTCACTACCTTGTGCAACTTCTACCTAGAAACCCTCTAGATATGAGATCTCCCTCTCACTTTCTAACAATCACAATATACCTCAAGAAACCAAAAAGGAGAAGAACTCTCTTCCAATTACAATACTTAATCTTGCTTAAAAGCTTCAACTAAGAATAATACACTCTTGCTTAAAAGCTTTAGAGTGGACAATTAACAATGAACAATCAGTCAACTCAATGCATCAAACCTGATACAAGAGTGACATACAAATAACATGCACTAAACCCTAAAGACCTACCAAAACACGACTAATCCTTATGCTTCAAGCTTCACGTAATATCTATTATTCAATAGGGATGGGTCTTCTCTTTAAATAGCCTTCTGTCCACTTGGGCTTGGGCTCTTGAGGCGCAAAACCACCAGGAATCAGCATTAAATCATAAGCATAATCTCCTGCACAATAATAGGAACAAAATACAAAGTTTCCTAAAAAAGGCTCAAGGATCTTTTTTACAAAAACTATCACAATCTGTCAAAACAAAAGTTCCCACAATATCCTTCCTTGGATAACACAAACGTGGGAATTAAAAAACACTCAAAAGTCACACTAAAAATACCAATATAATCATGCCCTAACTTTTTGGTATAACATGTCCTGGCACATGTCACAATATCATGCTGAACATGATGTTTGACTGTCATGGCAGAACATCTTGCTAACAACATGTTTTACCAAAATGTTGCCAATCCAAAAACCACAGAGCTTACAATCTCCCCATTTGGCAAATTTTGGTTAAAATAACCTTAACACACATCAAAGGCATACACAACAAAATCAAAATAGAAACAAAGACAGCAAGAACCACAAACCCAACACACAATGCTGCCAATACAATTGAGCACACCTGACAGCACAATGTCAAGACATCTAGTCTGACATCACATATCAAACAGAGCAACACAGGCTACATGAGAACATGTAAGCTTTGTACAAACTACAACTTTGCAGCTACAGATCAGACAGGTACAAAGCTCCCTCTGTCATACATAACTCGTACTCCCCCTGAAGGGGAAAACCAAAATCACAAGAAAAATATAGATGAACTCTTGCAAGTTCATACAATAGAACCAAACTTCAAAAATACCAAACACAACATCACTCTTCCTGAATATCACAACCTACTGCAGAGAAAATAGATTCTCCCAGACACAGCATATGGTTCCACATTAGTAGCATCAGCAAGCATGAAAAACTATCATGCACACTCCCCCTAAAAAGTTGCATACAGCCAGCAACAATAGATAAAAATACTCTTCCTAACAAGTAGCCTAAACATGAGATGAAGTCATGACATCTGATCCAACATCATAAACAACAAACATACTAACACTTTACTCCTCCTTTTTAGCCAAAAATTGACAAAAAGAAAACAAAGTAAATGTAAACAAGCATAAATGGAATCACACATATGGAAGCAAACACAAATAATGCATAAAGCATAAACACTGATGAAAACATACAGTAACAGATGGAAGCACACAAATAATGCATAAAACATAAACACTGATGGAAGCACACAATATCTAATAAAACAAACATCCAAACAGCACAAGGTGCAATACAGTAGCAAAAACAAAACAAAAATAGTGCACATTCCCCAAACAGTACATCAGTAAAACAGACAACAACTACAACTATCTCTAATCTTTATAACTCTCATCTCCACTGCTATTATCTTGACCATCACTATTTCCCTCCTCTTTCTCTGCATAAACCAAGTTGTCATCAACATCTTCCTCAGATAGAGTTGTAATGAGTCCTTCAAGTTTTATTTTTCTTGCAGTGCAGCTCTTTATAGTTGCTCTCAATTCCTTGCATGTTGCCTTTAACTTAGGCAATACACATGTTCTGGACGTTGCAATAGCAGCTCTCTTGTCAGATGTCATGACAATGTCTGGGACATGTGTCCCTTCAAACAATTTGTAGTGTAAGGACAATGACACTTCTCTTTTGCATGCTGCATCAGCATTTGTCAGAATACCAGGATGTTGGCCTAAGATAATTCCATAAATCAGATAAGGAAAGGCAATTGGAAGTTTGACAGCAGAGGTGCCTGCACGCTTCATCGTTTTATCAAACACATAAGAACCAAAATCAAATGGTGTTTTTGTACCAATGATATAGATAAATCTACCCAATCCACTAGCAATGGTAGAGGTGTGATTTGTAGGCACCCAATTTGCAGCTCCAATTTTGTGTAGTACAACATATTTGACACGTAGATTTCCTACAGACAACTTGCCTTTTCTAAGCCAGCTCTTCACTTGATTGGTTGTGATTTCCCTACAGACCATATTATCACTGATTCCACTTCAGCTTGTTCTTCCTCACTTCTTCCTATGAATCTGTTGATGATTTCTAGAGAGAACTCAATGCACCTACGCCTCACATATATTATTTTGTATTCATTACTTCTCTTGTCGTCACAGTCAGTAGGAATGTTTATTATAAATTCATTCACCAGAATCTCATAGCACTTCCCCATCCCAGCTACACTTCTCATCAATCATGCATGTTCAATGAGACTCATTACTTCCTTGAGCTCAAGAGCATATTTTCCAAGTTCTCTTTCAAGTGTTATCCTCCACTGATAGACAAACCTCCATTTTTTAACACTCTCCACAAAGTGAAAATAAATGTTATCAATGGCCACTTCAGGAACATTTGCAGGTACCTTCTTTCAGGCAACAACCTTTCTGCTAGAAGACACAATGTCTGGGACATCTGATTCAACATGCATCTCAACCTCATAGTCACTTGAAGGAGCTTTCTTCCTTTTCAGAGATTTCTTCTTTGGGACAGGAGACACCACCTTGCTCTAAATTTTCTTAGGTCCTACACTAGGTTTTCTCTTAGATTGCCTATGTTGTTTACTTGTTGTCACATCAATCTCTCCTTTTCCTCTTTTTTATTTTCTTAGTAATACTTGTTGCCAATGTCTCATCATCTGAACTCAGATTAACAGTTTCAGGTGTCTTTGGTTCAGATTTATTTTCCTTGTCAGATAGTCTTTCCTTATCATCAACCATCATTATTTCTTTTCGAGTCCCACTTTGCTCTTTGGTAACCATCGCTTCATAAACATGTTGCTCAGGTACATTAAAGGACACATTTTTTGTAGCAATCTCACCTTGATGATGACTCGCAGGGTTGCTTTCATGTTGATCAGTTTTAGTCAAGACAGTAGAACCACTTTGTTTAGTCTCGCATCGAGCTTGTTTCAGAACACTAGCCACAAACTTATGGAGCTTTCTATCAGTGTCTATCTTTTTATCCTCACTTATGTTAGGGTTTCCATGTTCAGTCTGGGCCAAAGATGTCTCAACATCTGGCTCAACATTGGATCCAGGGTCAACAGTCACAGATTTGGAAACATTCTTTTCACTGACTTCTTGAGCAATAATACTCAATTCCAATTTATCCAGGTCAACTTTGTTCTTGAGCTCTTCAGCACTAGCAGCCTCAATAATATACATACTGGCTTCAGAAATGGTGAGTTTAGTTTCAGCCTCATTAGTGGTTATCTTAGGGTTAGACTCTGGAGGGACCTAATTAGTAGGGAGAGGATCAAGGTACAAACTCTTCATAGATAGAGGTTTCTTTGTACCAGAGACTGTTGATTTTCTAGAGCTACGGAGTTTTTTACCACTTTTTGAAAGATAAAAGTCTTTACTAACCTTAGAGGTCTTAGCCTTCTTGCTTCTAGAGGATTTGACACCTTCTTTAGGGGAGGCTTGAGGATGAAAAACAGAGAGGGGAACAACATTAGTAATGACATCTGGTGAGAAGGCCTCAGTTGTTGAAGGTGAAACCCTAGATTTTGTTATGGTTTCCATATTCTTTTCTTCAGAACTCTTGCTTGGGGTTAAGAAGGAAATGTTTGACATCATGGAATCAGATTGCACGTCGAGGAAATGGGAGATGAACAAATTCTTTAGGCAAGAGAGATGAATAGTGGAGTAGTTGTAAAGAGATTTTACGTAATTTTGAAAAGTATGACAAGGAAGTAATGATCTACAATGAAAATCGTGTCGTATTAATTGGAGAGATAAAAAAAACTTTTTCATGCGCACAAGCTAATAATTTCCTTAATTCATCTTAAAACCAAATTTCTAGTTTGACCCTGAATTTTTTGGTTTGCTTGAGATGTCCGAGCACCAGGTTAGACATCATGTTTTCCCTTTCAGTTCTCAGTCTAAGAGTATCTCTATAGTCCTCTTTAGACATACTTTCTTGTTTGAGAATGCAACAATCATCCTTGGATATAGCCTCATTCTCTTCATTTGTATCATCGCAAAATGTGTCAGAATTGGTGAGACAAGGCTTATTGTCAACCAGATAGTTTTTAACACCCGTCATATGTCTAGGCCACCCATTATCAACATACTAGTTTTCTTGAGAAGTCTTTTGGAGATACATGAGCTAATAGACTAAGAACTATGCCCACATCACCAACCTCCTTTTTTCCTTTAATCTTACACGATTATCTCTAGTTTTAAAACAGTGTTTAGGGTATCCATACAATTTGTAGAAAAAGGTTTTATTTGACCATATCTTCCACAGTAATGACATTTCCATGGCTGAAGCTTCCCTCTGGTGTGAGTTTTCTGAGGTCTGGCAGAATGATGTAACATTTGGTCAAGGATTACTAACTCATCCTTCTCTTTAGAAGCACTAGTTTTTCTTTGATTTTCTACAGTCTGGTAGTTAAACCCTATATTAGTGAAAACCTTACCCTCTTTTACAACTTGAAGAGTTTCATTCAATATACCAGATCCATTGTTCAACATTCTGAATTTTGGCAGACTTTCTACCTTATAAGTCAACAGGTTCACCTTATTTTGAAGATTAGATATGGTATCCAAAAGACTCTCTTTTTCTTCCTGAATATGCGCTATAAATTCCTTCTGCTTTTCTCCTAACTTGTACACTTCTTCACTTCTTACACAAAGTTCTGTATATGAGGTAGCTAGTTCTTCATAGGTGATTTCTTTATTAGACAAGTCTTTATTTGAGCTGCATCTACTAGAGAGAGCAATAACATTTTTGCCAATTCTGTCATTACTATCTTCAGACCCATCAATCCAGGGTGTAGGGTTTTCTTTCTTCTGGTTTTTGGTAAATGTTGGACATTCAGATTTAATGTGACCAAGACCCTCACAGTTATGACAATGGATAACTCTGTTTGGATTTTTTTTCTGTTCTGTTTCAATTTTTTTCAAGACCAATATTGATGTCAGATGAAATGTCATTGACTTCTGTTTCAATTTTCTTATCCATATTTTCCAAAATCTTATTGAATTTCTTTCCAAGTAACACAATGGATTTAAAAATTTCTTCATTACTGGTTTTGGAAGTTAGAGCTATATTCTTGTTCTTTTGGGCATATCTGTTACTCATAGCTAATTCAAAAGTTTGAAGAGACCCAATGAGTTCATCCACCCTTAGTTTGCTTATGTCTTATGCTTCTTCAACTGTTGTGACCTTCATGTCAAATCTCTTGGGAAAAGACCTAAGGATCTTTCTTTCCAGCTTTGCTTATGATATTTTCTATCCTAGAGCACTAAAGGAATTAGCTATTTCAAGAACATTTATGTGAAAGTCATGAATACTTTCATCTTCACTCATGTTTAAGTTTTCAAATTTTGTGGTGAGCAGCTGGAGTCTAGACATCTTTACCTTGGATGTGCCTTCATGAGTTATCTTGAGAATTTTCCAAGCATCCTTGGCCACAATACAAGTGTTGATCAATCTAAACATATTTTTGTCAACTCTATTAAATAAGGCATTCAAGGATTTGGAGTTTCCAAGAGCAGCCTCATCTTCTTCCTTGGTCCAGTCCTCTCCTGGCTTTAAGGTCTCCTTCCCATCTTTATCTTTAACCACATGCTGCTCCTAACCCTTGATGATAGCCTTCCAAGTTTTGCTATCCATAGATTTTAAGAAAGCCACCATACGTACCTTCTAGCAGTCTTAGTTAGTGCCATCTAAGATAGGTGGTCTATTCACATTCCCTCCTCCTTCCTTGTCCATAGTACCAGAAAAAAAACTTGGAGCTCACCCAAAAACAGAACAGGGTGACCTGTTTTGATGCCAATTGAAATTCTGGCACGCAGATACCAGATGTCGAGACAGATGTCACAACTTCTTGGATCAAGACAGTTTGATCACACAAGTAAATATGCAGAAACTTAAATGTCAGAAAGATAAATAACATCAGTAATTGTTAACCCAGTTCGGTGCAAAATCACCTACATCTGGGGGCTACCAAGCCAGGAAGGAAATCCACTATGATAGTATTAGTTCAAAGCTAAACTCTCTCATTTAGAGCTTATCGCCTAATCACTACCTTGCACAACTTCTACCTAGAAACCCTCTAGATATGAGATCCCCCTCTCACTTTCTAACAGTCACAATCCCAGTAATAATACCTCAAGAAACCAAAAAGGAGAAGAATAATCTTTCAAGTATAATACTTAGTTTTGCTTAAAAGCTTCAACAAAGAATAATACACTTTTGCTTAAAAGCTTTATAGTGGACAATTAACAATGAACAATTAGTCAACTCAATGCATCAAACCTGATACAAGAGTGACACACAAACAACACGCTCTAAACCCTAAAGATCTTCCAAAAAATGACTAATCATTATGCTTCAAGCTTCACGTAATGTCTACTATTCAATAGGGTTAGGTCTTCTCTTTAGATAGCCTTTTGTCCACTTGGGCTTGGGCTCTTGAGGCGCAAAACCACCAGGAATCATCTTTAAATCATAAGCATAATCTCCTGCACAAAAATAGGAACAAAATACAAAGTTTCATAAAAGGGCTCAAAGATCCTTTTTATGAAAACTAACACAATCTGTCTAAACAGAAGTTCCCACAATATCCCTCCTTGGATAACGCAAACGTGTCAATTAAAACACACTCAAAAGTCACACTAAAAATACCAAAACAGTCATGTCCTAACTTTCTGATATAACATGTCCTGGCACATGTCATAATATCATGCTGAACATGATGTCTGAATGTCATGGCAGAACATTTGGCTTAACATCTTGCTAACATCATGTTTTACCAAAATGTTGTAAATCCAAAAACCACAGAGCTTACATAACTCAACCATGGAGGAAAAGTTCTAGACATTTACCGTGAATTTCTTGATTGTGTTCATTGATAGTTCTTCTTCCATTGCATACATAATCAAAGCATTTTCCCATTATTTTATTTCAGTTGCATTGTCTTGCTTCTCAATAAAAACTTCAATTCCCTCATTCACAATACTAGGTGTTGTTATATATTATATTTCTATTCCATTTGATGGTAGGCGATTACCTCTGATGAGGTCCACCCAAGGCATGAAATTCGTCTCTTCAACATTAGTATTGGTATCTTCTGTTTTATCTTCCATAATTGGTTCCAAAGTCACCCTAGAGTTTGTTATACCCACTTGTGGTGTGTTCACAACTGATCCTTTCCCTTTTGGTTCCTACTCTTTTTTCTCTAGATTACTACTAGATCCTGTCAAACAATTTTTTGGGTTATCCAAGCGAGTTGTAGATGCTGGTGATAGTACTTTAACCATCATCAGTGATGTCGTTTCCCCTGCTTCTTCGGTCGTCCCCGTCCTCGCCCCAGTCTACCTAAAATTCGTTGAAACCCTAACCCTAGATCTGTGAAATCCCTTATGTGAATGGTCCCTAATCCTAAGATTAGTTTTTTAAACAATCTCAGGTGGGTTAATAGTTAGTGAAAGTTAGGTTTCCTAGTTGTTTTTCGTCTGCCAGTTTTCTCTTGCACCGCGTTAGAAATCGCTTTCTTGTCACCAGAAATCGCCAAACATACAACATATTTGAATCTATCTATGTGTCATTAGTGATTATATTTTAAAGTTTAAACAACATTTAATTGATAAATTTCATTTCATGCACTTATCTTCTTTATCTACTTTATTTTATGCATTTTTAGGCTAGTAGTTAAACTTCTCACAACCATACTTAATACTCTTTAAAGTAGTTAGGGAATCCAGAGTTAAGGATAGAGTTCCTTCCTCAATATAATCATTTCAAGAAAAAATGAATCATTGTAGGGAGTTATTATTAAAATAAAATAAAATAGAAAACATAAAATTTAGTATATATGCTTGTGCCTTTTCTTGAGGATACCCATTACGCTCTAGTCAAGCTTGATTTCATGCTTTTTGTATAACTTAATTGGTCATGTTGATCAAGGCAATCATTTTCATAACTTGAGATTGTATTTAGCAGTTTATTTTGTAACCAATACTTTGTGTGGTACATTGCTATAAGGACTCATGGTGTGATTTTTCTATCATCAATAAAAAAAATTTAGCTATTGTCATACCCTAATTTTTGACTCTAAGATCCCACGACTTTTTGCATTATCTGCATAGCATATCATGTCCTTCATCTTGCATAATACCCAATTTATCAGCTGAAACAAACTTGGTGGATTCACAGACAAATCGGTTTAAACTTGTTTCAAAATTTGACCAAACGCTGTATTTTTTCCAAAATGTTTATTTCACGCTGATCATTTTGGTGCATTCATTTTATTTCCGAGTATTTTGGTGCCAGACCTTTTAGTCATTTTTTTTACTATTTTATTTTTATTTTTAATCATTTAATTTATTTTAGATATTTAGTTTAAATTTATTTAATTAATTTTATTTTTTTATTTGTTTATTAATATATTTCTTTTTATATAAAAAACCACAAAGACATCGTATTTAATTTATTTTATTTTTGTCTACTAATAAAAAATACAAAAAACTTTTATTTTAGTACTCTTGTCTTTTTTTTCTTATTTATGAAAACACAAAAACATTTTGTCTTAATTCATGTAGTATCCTTGTCCACAATGTTTTGGAAAAATATTTATTTTGTCTGGCTATCATACCACTATATATACATGTGCTAACACTAATCATAGGGGACCGAAAGAAAGGAAAGAAAAGGGGGGGAGAAGGTGAAAGAAACGGCGGAGTCGCGTGAGGAGGAAGCAAGGTTTCACGACCTTCTTATCTGAGTCTTTTTTTATTTTTCATTGTTTTATGTTTTTTTCTATTTATTTATGGATTTAATTGAAATGCACTGACGGTGTAAAAGGATTTTACACTGTCAGTTAATTATAACCGTTGGATGTAAAGAGAAGTTTGACTTTTAATTTAATAATCTGTAAAGTAACCCAAACGGATGATGGTGATGTATTGACAGTGTAAAACTTTTTACACTGTCAGTGCATAGTAATTAATCTCTTTATTTATTTTTTATGTACAATCTGATTTTTCTGCTTTACTGTTATTTCATGTTATTGGGCTTAGCCTGTTCAAAGTCCACTAATTTTATTTTTGTACCTCTAGATCACTATGTACTCTACCTCATTCTATTTTTCCATTTTTATTTATTTATTTATTTGTTTGTTTTTTTATGTGTTAATTAGCTTAATTAATATTTATGTCATTAATTAGTATTTGAATTTTTTTCTTTTTTCTAGTTAGTTGTTCTTTAGACCTAACTATTTTTAGTAGGACTTAATGGTATTTTTGTTTAGATTAATTAATTAAGATAAAAAAAAAAACAAAAAAAAACTCAAAAATATTTTCTTGTTTAATATTGTGGATTAATCCCAACTATTGATTTATGTTTAAAATGTAAATGTTTAAGATTTAATTTTTATCATCTCGATTTTCAACTTTCATTAACTCCTTTGGCTTTTAACTTGGTAGTTCGTAACTTAGATTCCTTTACCTCGATCTTACGTTTTCGATTTCTATTTTGATTATGCCTTACTCATAATGACATTCTATTCATAATTGTTACCATTCTTTGCTCTGCCTTTTAGCTCCCTATTGTTACAAGTTACTTGTCCCAATTCCAAAGGAAAGGTTTTCCTCTGTTGACTCCATGTCATATTTAGGTTAATTTCCTCATCCTTTATCCTAGCCTTAGGATCGGAGTCGCCGCACTCCATGTAAGTGTTCTACCATGAACACTTACCTCCCTTTCAACTTAACCTTAATTTTGGAGTCTCCGCACTCCATGTAAGTGTCTTGCCATAGATGCTTACCTTCCCTTTGGAACATTGACCATAGTCAAGAGTTCCTCACCCTCATTGAGGGGAACTACGAATGCTCTGATTCCATTCCCGTCAGGATACGTAGGTACGAGATACGATGACTTGGCGAGCATACTTAGTAAACTAACCCCTAGGTCTTTTCCTTAGCACTAACCTTAGCAAGCAAACAATAAAATAACAAAATAAAATAAGAGGTTCCTGTAGAGTACTACAGATACTTAGGATGCTAACATCTTCCCTAGGTATAACCAACCCCGAACCTTAGATCTCTAGCTTTGTTCTTACATAGCGCAATTAGGGTTTTCGACCTTTACCCTTTTCCTTTGGATAAATCAAAGTTCGGTGGTGAATTTAAAGATTTGTGATTCAAGTTAATTAATAGCTTGATATCCGATTCTCACCGTGACAGCTATTAACTTATTTAGTTTTTTATAAATAAATAAATAAACATTTAATAACAATTGTTTAAGAAAGGGGTGTTAAAAGTGCAATCTTTTGTAGCACTTATACAAAATATCATTATAATAACTATATATGATATCAAATTAAGGATTTGTTATTATAAGGCACAATAGTAGAGACTTTAATAACATTTTTTTAGTGTTATTAAAAGTGAAAATAAAAGTTACAAAAACTTATATTTGAGTAAGACATTTTTTTAATTCTAGAAAACCAAGCACGCGGTAAAGAAAATAAAACTCATGAACTAATTAAGATCTTCTAAGGAATTTTCTTTCAACAAAGTGTGATGATGGTTCTCATTGAAGGATGTGTAGAAAGATTTAACACTAAAACCTCAAAATCTATCGGGTATCGAAATTTATCTTATAAGGGGTCCCATGTATTGGGGAAGCGTCGAACAAAAGAGTTAGAAGGTGATGTAGTTATTTTCCATCAAAGTGATCTTCTTCGGTAGCCCATGTTATATGCCATTTTTAGGATTCACATATAAAATCTCCCAAGTTTGTAAGATAGTTTTTTTCATTACCTGCAAAAGAAAAAAGATCAAGAAAAAAGATCCTTCAATGTTGCCCCATGTAACGCCCTGTATAATATTTATCTAAAATAATACCATACAAGTATTTTATTTGGTACTGACACCATCATAAGTGCCTATTGTCATAGTTCACATACTTGTCCATTTCTAAAACATAAATACAACATATGGCACAAGTCATGGAAACTATCCAAAATAATAAAAATCTAAGAATGAGGTATAATATTACTGTTTGTACAAGAATGATACACAGTGAAAATAATAAAACTAAGTTTCTCTTGAAACATCCAAGCATAGCTCCACTTGTAAACGCAAACCTACAATTACCTCCTGAAAATAATCAACAATAGTGGGATGAGATACATCAAATCTCAGTGAGTTCCCTATCTTATGGATTCTCTCGGGTTTACAAGGTTCTAGCCAATCCTAACTCAAGTCAAGGGGAAGGGAAATGATTTTGAGTACACAAATTTACACTATCTCACACTATATGGAAACACGCAATTGAGCCCGTTACTCAAAATATTCACTTATCGATAACCTTGTCAAGGCATCCCTTCTCTCCCGGCCTCTTCTACATCTAGAAGTAGGAACGAATCATGGACCCTCGTGGATTTCTTGGCATAAGAAATGGATTCAGAAATAAGGGACACATTATCACCTTAAATCGTCACTTCACACGGCCAGTGCACCGTCACAAGTCTCTTTACCATATAGGCTTCATTCGTACTATAACATTGGGAATCAAACCTTCCAAGAAATCGTGCATTCATTACAGAGGAGCTCGTTACTCATGAAATGGCACATAATAGGATAATGGTTACGATCTCGTGATTCACATACAACCATAATTGTATTCAATAATTCTAGGCCACATTAGCCTTTAGGCCTCTTTTGCCTTTAACAATTAAACATAAAATTACACGTGTTCCATACTAGTGTTTCACTCATTTCTATACCATTCGGTAATGAACACACGCCTCGGCCTCTTCTGCACGAGCATTGTCATTTAGTCATACATCAATTTCCTAGCTCATTACTAGGTTCCACTATCTTAAACTATGCCATTTGTTTTGGGGTAAAGTTTCCTCACTCTTTCTAATTCATATTTTAAACATGCATATTCTTTCAATCAGGTTTAACATTAATATTAGGCAAAGCATATTACAATTGCACATTTTGAATTACATATAATAATTCCATCACAAGTTATACAAAAGCATATTACAATTGTATAATAGAATCACATAAAACATCACTTTCGGGTTCCCTCCGATTCATTTAATCGGGTACAAAATCAATAATTTTCAATTTTATAGCATAGGATATTTCTATAGCTTTCCAACGACTATTACCATGCCTCGATCGGAGTTACGATCCAAAGGATATGGATTTTTAAACACTTTCACAAATTCCATTTTTAAACATTTATACATTTTAGCAACCATTTACATTTCTATATTATCTTATCAATCCATGGCATATAACCATGTTTCTACCTCACTATCACATAGAGCATAAAATTAGCTTTCCAACGCTTCGAACAGGGACCAAAATGGACTTACGGTTCAAAAGATACGCCCGTTTTAAATTTCATTTTTCTGTCAATAGCAGTGGTAACCGGTTACTCATCACAGGGTAACCGGTTACTTGATCAAAAATAGCCCAGAAACGTCATTTTTCAAAGGGTAACCGGTTGCGTCCCATAGGGTAACCGGTTACTGCGTAACAGAACCCAAAAAATCACATTTTTCTTCATTCTAAACCATTCTAACTCATACCTAAACATATTGGGACATCAAAACAATTATGATAGGTTCAAACCACACATATATTTATCATACTACATAATTTATAGCTCATTTTATCCGTTAGATTTCATCGATTTGCAAAATAAGCATTTTCTCACAAAACCTAACTTAAGCTAAAATCATCTCTAACTCTAGAACTTAAAGCTTCTATCTAGAACCCACCTGATAATCGAAGAGGAGGTTGAAGAAGATGATGAATCTAGAAGATGATCCATAAGCTTTTCTTCTTCTTCCATGGTTTCTTCTTCTTCTTCTCCCTTTTTCCTTTCTTTCTCTTTTCTTAACAAATATATATATATATATATATATATATATATATATATATATATATATATATATATATATATATATATATATATATATATATATATAATCCAACAGGGTAAAATATCTCCAATTGATATTTTATCATCTCAACCTAATTTGATCAATTATTAGAGTTACCTTAAAATCCTTTCTCAAGTTAAAATAATTGATCTGTCTCTTTCATCAATAATTGATCTCTTCAGAGTTCACCCGTTGCTCTATTGATCCCAAATGTCCATACTTAAAACACTTAGAGAATTGCACTATTCCAATTGATCAGAGATAGAGCACATAGACACTCATCTGATATCATCTGATATCCAATTGACCATTTAGATAATACGGGGTATTACACTCTCCCCCCATTAAATTGAAATTCGCCCCCGAATTTCCTCTATTCGACAATAACCACAACTTGTATCATTGTCTTAGATTCACACTTATCTTTACCTCCGTTAAAATTTCTGACATAATCCTATTCCAACTTGACTTCGCAAATCAAAACCCTTGTTTTGACAATTTATCAACTCCACATCCTTAGTCGTACTCTTATTCCAATATCGAGTTAACTTCTAAATTTGCTTTTTCCATAACTCATCTGTTGTTCCTTACAAAACACTTAGTCGCATCTTTCTTTGGAAAGAATACACCATTCTACATTCCTCTACTGAGTCACAAACAAAACCGTAACACCTATCTTGGTTTAGGACAACAACCACTCATCACACCTTCGCAATGTAATTCAGTGGTTTCTTAACTTCATGCAATCATCGACGATTTATACTTTCATAAATCTTTGAACGTCCAAAACCACTTCATAATTAGTCAAACGACTTCTTTACCAGTTCCATCTAGTTTGATGCTATACATCGTACTCATCAACTCCGGTATTTCATTTCTTTCGTGTCATACCAAAAGGTAACACACTTAAAACACGACTTCCTTATTTCCATACTTCCAATTAATAATCCTTCTAAATTCTTATTATTCTGACATAACTCATTCATCTGTCACCTTCCAGTGCGCAATCCAATTTTTTAACAGTGGAACACCACGAATTTGTAAGCACTACCAAGTAGCTAACAGTCGGCGGAGAAACACACTTGTCCACTGGGGTCCTTACTAACCAACGGTACAAGAAACTTACTGACATCCTAGGGTAAGACAATCTCCTCGCCAACACACAACATTCTAACATCTTTCCAACACTCTCCAGACGATAGAGGCACAGGAGTTACCCTGCTACTACTATAACATATACAACCCGAAATCTACTCTAACTCGAAATAATACATCCAAAATAGCTTAACAACTTTCGTTTCTAGTTACCCCATTCCATATCAATTCTTCTTACAGGTTTTTCGACATACTCAAGATTCCTTGTTGATTCTAGATCTCAATCAATCACATGTAACACCGTCATGGAACTTCAATCCTATGCGAGTAACCACTTATCAAAACTTAAACCATCCGAAGCACAATTGTGAGTTTCCATACTACACACCAAATCGCCTACTACACTCCGCACGCATATACATCTTCGAAGTCCATATCACGCTTCTCAAGTTACATGCTTAACTTTGGAACATCCAATTCTCACTCTTACTTGGAAGGATAACCTTCAACTTCCACTTTGGATGAAGTACAACTGCACACATCTGGTACTACTCTCACAGTCTAAATCTGATGCTATGAACTCATGGAAGTTAATGACTACTAAACTCTGACTAACCACTCGTACCTTACTAACACCATAATTTCACACCGAAATATTCCTTGCAAGATCAATACTTCAGAAATATTCTTTAACTTCATCCTTAAGGTTCTCAACAGTAATGATAACGATGCGCCTAAGAATCTCACACTCAACACAATTCACAAGATTAATTCTCCAAAAGTTAAACTCCATCGTCTTCTAAACAAATGACCAATTACGCAACGCCTTTCAGAAGGTTCGATTTCAAAACACAAATCCTCTTTCATTCACTTAAATGCTCGTTTTCCATTCCCACAACACTCTCCAATCGGAGCAACATAAGGAAACAAAACACAGACGATGGTTCCCTAAGGGATTTCACAATTTACACACATGTTAATCGATTACCCGCCTGAGGTCAATCGGTTAATTTCTCAAAGTTCAGCGCAAAATACCATCCTTGCACGTGTTAATCGGTTAACCACATAGCTTTAATTGGTTAACACTGCTGCAGAAGCTGAAAATAAACAATTTCCTTTAATTCAAAGTCATCCCTACTCAAAACCATCAATCCGTCTTGCTCTAACCCACAATATAATTCTCAACTCGCGGCTCTTTAACTTGTATAACATTTACTAACCCTGATCCACTCAAGGTAAAACCGAACAAAGTCAAAACATACAGATGACACTGTAGCGAGCGATTTTGGACATGGTTCTTAAGCACTGTCGCTCTGGGGTTACTACAGGTCGATTCATTTTTATCCTATTGAGCTGACTCAGGAAGGGAAATAGATGTCTCCAATTAACCCTGCTTGCATACTGAGTTTAAACAGCGGTCTTTTAGGTTACGGATGCTATATGGTAATTGGGCCTTTTTATTCTTACTTTGTTTAGAACGAAACACCGGGAATGTTCATGGGGAGTTTTGTTAGGATGCTAGGACTGGTGCTTTTCATTTGATATGTGAAGGTACGGGATTTGGGGCTTTGGATTAGTGTGCTCGCTAAGATTTTTCTTTCAATCTTATGCCTACGTATTCCCGTTTACCGAAATAGGGAAATCAGAGCGATCGTAGTTCCTCCTATTCTATGGGAGGAAATGGTGTTTTGGTGTCTTGTTCAAAGCAAAGGCGACGATGTTTGGGAGGTTAGACAAGTTAAAGATCATGTCATTTCTTGATTGATCCTTTGTCTAAGAACTCTGAGAGGGCTTGAAACCCTAAATTTGATTGTAGTGGATGCTCACCCATCTTTGGGGAGAATGATGAGGTATGATGGTTTCTCCATATTGTGATGATGATTTTCACAATGATGGGAAATCTTAGTGGTCAAAATTTGGGGTATGACAGATGCCCCTATTTAATCTTCTTGGACCCGAAGGTGTGAATGGCGAAGGTATTCGGGCATTAGGGGTGCAAGAGGATTAAATATCGGAATACCCGAAATTTTGATGGTGGTTAAGAATGGCAGCTTGCGCATCCTTCTTCTTTTGTTAAGCAATGATGCTTAGAAAAGGTAAAAACTTCCCCTCGATCCTGGTTTCCTACCAAGGAACTGGTCTTAGTTTCTGAAATAAACTTCCCCTCGATCCTGGTTTCCTACCAAGGATCTGGTCTCAGTTTCTGAAATAAACTTCCCCCCGATCCTGGTTTCCCACCAAGGAACTGGTCTTAGTTTGTGATGTAAACGTCCCCTCGATCCTGGTTTCCTACCAAGGAATTGGTCTCAGTTTCTTTTGTCAATAAACTTTCTTGATAAGGGACGCTATTCGTAGCGATTTTCCTCAAACTTCTCGCCGAATTTTCCTGGAGAGATGCCATTTGATAGAAAAAGTTTTGATGTCAGAGTTGCTGGGGAACCCAGTCGTCTGAGTTGTAGAGGTGTACAAACTTCTCTGTTTGGAGACGCCATTTGCCGACTCTACTGGGGAAAATGAGTCTCTTGAGAGACTGCTTTCGTGCTTGGGGATATTACATCATACTTTTCTCGGGATCTTCCCGGAGAAATGCCATATGATGTGATCCAATTTTGAGGTGCTGATGACCTTTTCATCAGCGGTTTTTTTTTGGAGAAAAACTGCTATATTGTCGAATCTCTGTATAAGAGGTTTCCTCTAGGGATTTTCCTTAATCCGGGAAAGTGAAAATATCATCTTCTATGGCGAAGAGTGACATCGGTTGAAGGTTCTTTGGTCTTTCAGAGGTTCAAGTTATCAAAGTGGTCAAGGGCCAATTCTGATCCAGAAATAAACTGGAGGAGATATATTGTTCAGACGCAACCTTTTCTGATGAGGAAAGAACTTGACAACTCGATTGAGAAGACTGCCACCACTACGGGACAAGACCGACGGGAGTGATAGTGATGCAATATGAATGTGAATGCAAATCAATAATGCATGATGTATGTATGTATATGCTGACAAAACTGACGCACCATACAAACTAATAGATGAACATGATTGGATACTCGGCCATTGCGGGGCGACGAAGTACCGCTGGTTCAAGATAGCAATTCGGCCTTGCTTAGGAGAAACGGTCCCTGTTAGGAGCGACGCTGGTCGGGCTTAGGAGATGGGAACTCGGCTGAAGAGGTCAGATGGAGCATTCGCATCTAACATAGTTGATCCTTTATTCAGGCATACTGGTTTAGAAGGAGTACTTTGATTCTGCACTTTGAGGCTCGAACACCTTTGGGAGAAGCCATCGATATTCTTTCGATGTTCAACAGTCAAAAGAATTTGCCATCTTTATTAAAAGCAGAAAAAATTTTACAAGTAAATTCATTTTTTGTTTTATTTCAAGAATCGTTGATCATGTTAAAACGTTGTTCTGTAAAGCTAAAACAAAAAAGAATTGCAAACAAAAGCACAAGGGCTCAAATTTTATTGATAGGATGGAGATCAGCCAAACGCGTGATTCCATAGAGTATTTACAAAGTTTAGAAAATGGTAATTTACAGGGAAAAGGGCTACGTTGAAACATAACGACCACTATCCTTCTACCAACTTTGAATTCTAGGCATCCTGAGCTTCTGTCGAAGATGACCTTGACTGGAGCTTTCCTGACGGATGATGTAACTGCTGCCGAGGGACTCGCCCCTTTGTCGAAATTATTTACTTGCCATTATCCCTAATTTTTGCCTGGATTGTACTTTGAGATTTCCAATCCATCGGGATGATTTTTGATCATGTCTCTAATTTTTTCCTGGAACGCCCTTTTGGGTTTTCAATCCACCGAGATGTTTTTTTTAGGCAAAGTATTTCTTGACTACATCAACATTTGTGGGGTAGGCAAATTCCCCTCCGTCCATAGTTTCAAGTCTCAAGGCACCGCCTGAGAAAGCTTTCTTGACCACGTAGGGGCCATCATAATTCGGAGTCCATTTGCCCCAAGAATCAGTGAGAAATGATTGTATCTTCTTGAGCACAAGGTCTCCTTTCCTGAAGACGCGAGGTCGAACCTTTTTGTTGAGCGTCATCTTCATTTTTTGTTAATACAACTGACCATGGCATAGAGCCGTTATTCGCTTTTCTTCGATCAGATTTAGTTCATCGTGTCGACTTTGACACCATTCTACTTCTGTTAACTTAGCTTCCATCAATACCCGGATTGATGGGATCTCTACTTCTATGGGAAGCACTGCTTCCATGCCATATACTAGAGAGAAAGGGGTTGCCCCCGTTGAAGTGCGGACAGATGTACGATAACTGTGAAGAGCAAAGGGTAGCATCTCATGCCAATCTTTGTATGTTACAACCATCTTTTGAACAATCTTCTTGATGTTCTTGTTAGCCGCTTCTACCGCTTCTTTGGTCGGTAGGGAGATGAGTTATGGTGTTCGATCTTGAACTCTGCGCACAACTCTTTCATCATCTTATTGTTCAAGTTAGATCCATTATCAATAATGATCTAGCTCGAAACACCATAACGACAGATGATATTGTTTTTGATAAATCAGACGACCACTTGTTAGGTTACATTAGCGTATGACGCTGCTTCGACCCACTTAGTGAAGTAGTCAATGGCTACCAGGATGAACCGATGTCCGCTTGTAGCTTTGGGCTCAATCAAGCCAATCATGTCGATTCCCCATATGGAAAAAGGCTATGGGGAAGAAAGAACTTTGAGATGCGTTGGCGATATATGAATTTTGTCGGAGTATATCTGACACTTGTGACACTTCCTCATGTACTTGTAGCAGTCGGATTCCATTGTCAACCAATAGTACCTCGCTCTTAGAATTTTTCTCGCCATTGTATGTTCGTTGGCATGAGTGTCAAAGGACCCTTCATGAATTTATTTTATCAGCACGTCTGCTTCTGGTCTGTCTACACATCGGAGCAAGACCATGTCAAAATTTCTCTTATAGAGTGTATCACCGCTCCGGAAGAAACTGACTGCCAGTCTTCTCTACGTTATGCCCTGGTCCTCCTTGATGGTAAGGGCAAGTCTGATCCACCTTAAACCAAAAAGGCGGATTTTCCGGTACTGTAAGAGGGGACTTAGTCTGGACATGCCCCTTAGCCAGTAGTAACGGAAATAGTTATGCGTACAATACGGGTATAGGATCAAATCCTGGTGGCCGCGTTGTACGGTTGTTATTGAATTGAGGACGAGCCTGCTGAAGAGGCTGTTGAGTCCTTTGCTGATTAGGTTGGCTCTGCGCAACCTGAGGTTGATACGTAGAAATAGATGCAGGATTGATAGCAGGAGTCACAGCCACCACTGGCTGATAACGTCGCCTTTGCTTTCCTCAAGAGGTGGACAAATTTGAGCGGCAATTTCACGCCATCTCTGAACGTATTCCTTAAAGGTTTCCTTGTCCTTTTGTGACATTGATCTGAGTTGATCTCTGTCGGGTGCCATGTCCAGATTGTATTTATATTGTTGGACGAAGGCAGTGCCAAGATCTTTGAAAGTGATAATCGTAGCATGGTTTAAACCCATGTACCATTTTAGTGCGGCACCGGTTAAACTATCCTGAAAGTAGTGAACCAGTAAATCCTGATTCTCTGTCTGAGCTGACATTCGCCGAGCGTACATCACCAAGTGACTCTGAGGACAAGAGTTACCCTTGTACTTTTCAAAGTCGGGCACCTGGAATTTGTGTGGGGCTTTCACATTAGGGACCAAACAGAGGTCCGCGGCGTCCTTTCCAAATAAATCCTGACCGCGAAGGGCCTGCAGTTCTTTCTGCATTCCCAGAAACTGTTCCTGGAACTCATTCATTCTTTCGAATGTTGTCATTTCCACCATAAGGTATCTGTGGAATCTGTCCTTCCGGGACAGTGTGTACCACGGGCGGTGGTATAGTCATTATGGCTGAGACTCTCGGTGCCTCCCGAAGTTTGTAACCTTCAGGAGTTGCTGTCATGCCTCTGGCATCTTCGCTTTCCCGAAGTTTGTAACCTTCAGGCCCAGCGGTTCTTGCTGCGGTTCCCTGATCCTCATTGATCGGCAGAACATATCCTTCCGGGATATAGTTAAGTGGCATGCCCCAGGGACGATCTTTTGGCATTTTGTACCTAGGATCGGACTTCTCCCCTATGGGCGTTGAGGTGATCTCTGAGATCACAGTTCTTTGTAGCTGAGCTTCTGCCATGGCTTGCATGTCGTTATGAAGCTTTCTCATATCCTCTCTCAGAGTGTCGATCTCTTCTCTCAACTCTATGTTCTCTTCCTCGAGATCATCCATCTTTTTCTGACGATTGGCCCGAGTATTGTACGAATGAGACAATTTGACTCTAGAACCGAGACACAAACGTGAGATTCGTAGGTAAGAAGAATACGTGACGTGAGAATGATGAATGCAATGATTATATTAATTATTTTTTTTGTTTAATCAAAATAAACTTCGACAATTAGATTGCAAATATCAAACAGTGGGGAAACCCCGTTTTATTGAATTCAAAGGATTGCGAAAATAGAAATACAGTAGATTACAAGGTGCGGAAACAGAAACCTAAGCTAAGGGGTCCCGAGTCCTCTCTGGGGAGAAACCGGGTGCTGATTCTGGTACTTTCCTTTTCTTGGACCAAGGCTCTTGGGCCGTTGTCGGGTTGTCATTCCTTTGCCAAGTGAAAGGAATGAGCAAATTCCTTTGGTCATCCTGATTATCCACAACATGCTGCTCTAAAATCTCGATCAGAGTATCCTTATCTTTCAGCAGTCGATGTATTTTGGTACACTCCACATTGAGAATGCGGTACTTGTTCTTCCAAGACCTCCTCTCCTGTTGAACTTTGTTGAGCGTAACCTGAAGTTTTTCCGTTTCAGTCATGAAGTACATGACAGATTCCCTCGGCGGAAGAACTCCGTGACGAGGATAAGGCATCTTTAGCTTGAGAGCTCTAGTTTGTACCCAGTGGAGATAAGGCTCCACCGAGACACAGTCTGGTTTTCCTAGAGACTCTCGTCCTTTCTTATGAACATGTTTCTAAGCGTGCACTATTTCCGTCTTTAGTGCCCTGTCATTTTCTCCTTCCTTGAAGAAAAGGCCCTCCAGATGAGCATTACGCGGGACATGCCTCATCGGGTATCCAAATTGACGACGAACCAATACTGGATGGTAGTTGATTCCTCCCTTAGTTCCTATGAGGGGTACGTTGGGGAAGTTTCCACAACGGTCAATGATCCTGATCCCGTCATAAATCCTATTGCACCAATCTATATCAGAGTTGGTAAGAGACATGATTTTCTGCGACCAACGCAATGCACTCTTATGATCCCAAAATGCAGCAGACTTGGGTAAATGGGAGATAAACCATTTGTATAGCAGGGGTACACAGCATGTGATCATCCCTCCGCTGCACAAATTTCCTAACTGTACAGAATGATACGTGTCCGCGAGCAAAGTTGGCACAAGGTTTCCAATGAGAAAAACCTTAATGGCGTTGATATCGACGAAACTTATTAATGTTGGGAAACAGAAATAACCCGTAAGTGAGTAAGACAAAGATGCTTTCAAAAGCAGTCATGTTCCCTATACTAGCAAAGTACAGAGCCTTCTTTGTCAGGAACTGGGCTGCCAAACCTGGGAGCTCACCCTTGGTGGTCATGTGAGTCTTGATTTCTGACTCATCTAAATAGATTGCTCTTGCAATGGTCTGATCCTTTGGAATTTCTTCCAGTCCAGAAAATGGAGCTCGATCAGTAATGTGTAGATCGGTTAGGTGAGAATACTCCTCCAGTGTTGGTGCGAGCTGGTAATCCGAGAATGTGAAACAGTGATAGACCGGATCGTAAAACTGAATGAGTGCCTCCATGATTCCTTCAATCACATGGACTCTTAACAGAGGTAGCAGACCTCCGTACTTGGCTCTGAAAGCTTCAGGGTTAGTGATCATCCTCGCTAATCCTCTCAAATCTTCTAGTTTTGGAACCCTGGAGGTATACTTATGAGTTCTCCTTCTACCGAAATCCATGAGCGCAATCTTTTTCTCTAACATTTGCAATCATTGTCTTAGTTTAATTTGAAAAAGAGAGACTAGAAGATAATTTTTTCTTTGATGTAATGTTTTTTAGATGAATGCATGAATGCAGCACACAAAAACATAGAAAAACATGGGGTCAAAGGGTCGGTGTCATGAAGTCAAGGCTCTACCCCCCCCCCCCCCCCCCCCCGAGGTTTATACTAGTGATTTTTGTACCTGTCTCTCAAAATCATCAGTTCTTGTCGAGAAAACACTAGCGGGCTGGGAACCGTGCTAGGTGATGTTTTTCGAAGAACCATAAGAAGAGGGTAGTATCGCGTGACAACCATTTCTAATAGTTTCCTCACTACTAAAAGAGGTTTTTCCTATGTGTATACTCAATCTTTCCACGTGCGACATCACACGCATTCCCATTAGCAGAAAAATAAACACAAATATCAATTAGGAAAAGAAGTATATACATTTATCCTAAAGTCCTAGACTTTAAAGAGCTATGAATCCTATGTTCCTGACAAAAATGGCTCCCGGGCGGAGTCGCCATTCTGTGGCACCTTCCCAACGTTAAAGGTTTTGACCTAAGATCCTAGTGAAGTCAAAAAAAGTCCTATCCCAGTGAAATCCCCCAAAAAGAAAGAAAAGAAAGTGCCCCACGGTGGGCGCCACTTTTCTGTAGCGAGCGATTTTGGACGTGCTTCTTAAGCACTTTCGCTCTGGGGTTACTACAGGTCGATTCATTTTTTATCCTATTGAGCTGACTAAGGAAGGGAAATAGATGTCTCCAATTAACCCTGCTTGCATACTGAGTTTAAACAGCGGTCTGTTGGGTTACGGATGATATATGGTAATGGGGCCTTTTTCTTCTTACTTTGTTTAGAACGAAACACCGGGAATGTTCATGGGGAGTTTTGTTAGGATGCTAGGACTGATGATTTTCATTTGATATGTGAAGGTACGGGATTTGGGGCTTTGGATTAGTGTGCTCACTAAGATTTTTCTTTCAATCTTATGCCTACGTATTCCCGTTTACCGAAACAGGGAAATTAGAGCGATCGTAGTTCCTCTTATTCTATGGGAGGAAATGGTGTTTTGGTGTCTTGTTCAAAGCCCAAGACGTGAAGCTGAAAAGGTGTTGTATTTAGAGAGAATTTGTCGTCTCTAAAGGGAGTCTGTTTGTCACAACTGTTGGGTGACGGACTATAAAGGAGGATTACTTTAACCGGGATATGTGAATCCTTTATAGGGGGTTTTAACCTGAAGGAGAAGACTTTAACTCAGTGTAGAGCAATGTTATCTTTCCTTAGGAATTTCTCATGCTAAAAGAGGGACAGTGGCGTGGATATGTAAATAATCCAGATGCTTGCCGCTTACAGCGATTAGATGAAAGAAGTTGTTGATGTTTGTATCCTGTGAACGAGGCACAATTTTGATGCTAAAAGGTTTATTGACTCAACCGGGGTTTTTCTTATACAAAACCCAAGAGGAGGCTATTGACCCAACAAGAGGATGCTTTTGTGTCTCGTACGAAGCCCGAGAGGGAGGCTAAAAGGTGTTGACTCAACAAGAGAGTGCTTTTAGATGTGTCTTGTACGAAGCCCAAGACGGAGGCTAAAGGTTGACTCAATAAGAGAGTCTTTTATACTCAACAAGAGAGTGTTTTGTATCTCGTACGAAGCCCGAGATAGAGGCTGAAAGAGAGATTGACTCAACAAGAGAGTGCTTTTTGTATCTCGTACGAAGCCCGAGGTGGAGGCTAAAAGGATTATTGACTCAACAAGAGAGTCTTTTTGTATCTCGTACGAAGCCTGAGATAGAGGCTAAAATGAGTGCTATTTCAGTTGAGTGACAGGTCCAGTAGGTTGGTTAAAAGAGAAAATCAGTTCTTATAAAGAGACTGATTAAAGATTAGGCTATGCTTTGGGATTGATCAGAGGATCAGGGTTACTTCCTGTTCTTTAAGGAAATGGGGAATCCAGAGGGTATTGGAGACTGTCCGAGACTACTGGTGTTTTTCCCTACTTGAGAATGCCTTCGAGACTCAAGGAGATTAGACTGTCCAAGTCTAGAGTTTTATCTTTTGTACTATGCTTAAGAAAGATCAAGAGACAGTACGTTCGCGGTAGAAAGATCTAGACTCTTTGAAAGACCGTTCTATTAAGATGACTGATTTCTGTTCCTATACCTTTAAGAGGTCGTCGGGACAATTTGTACGAAGCCCAAGAGGAGGCTGGAAACTTTTAAGAAGCTGAGGGATAATTTGTACGAAGCCCAAGAGGAGGCTTTCTTCCCGAAGGAAGAATCCTTATACGAAGCCTAAGAGGAGGCCGTGAATACTTCTAAGAAGCCGTAGGGTCCTTATACAACGCCCAAGAGGAGGCGGGGATGCTTTTAGGAAGCCTGTGGGTCCCCAAACCCCGAGAAATTCAAGACTGGCTATTCACAGAGAATAGATCAAGCCAGGAAAGTCCGAGAATTTGGAAGAAGCTCAAGAGATGCCATTCACGGAGAAAAGATCGTCTCTGGGGAGTAGAGTTTCTTTGACGATTTCTAAGGGTGACAGTCTGAGAAAGAGTTCACTGAGAATGTTGCCTTTCACGTCTCCATATTGTTTAACCCCAAGAGAAGGGAAAACTGTATCTGGTAATCCTATGGGGATCTAGTTTTGACTGTATTTAAGAGTGACTGTTGTACCCTAAATTTTTACCCTTAGATGTCATCCAGCTTTTGCGCATCTTAGGAGCATCTCTGCATTTGTTTGAGCTAACCCATATCTTGTAGTTTGTTTATTTGCGTTCAAATTAGGTCTACCTATCATCGTGAGGCTCCACAAGTTGTTTGAAGCAAGTCAAATCGACAACAGATCTCCAATACCAGAGCTTTGGAATTAGGGTTCTATCCTGAAGGGATCATTAAGTTTTGGCTCTATCAAATCAAGATTTGTATGGATCACTTACCATATAATGCCATCTACATCCAAGAGATATCATTTAACAAAAATCCAAGGCCCATGTTACAAAAAAAAAACCTTATGTTAATTATAAAAAATCGTTACCAAAATATATTGCAAACTATATGGATTTTAATTTCATTGCCAAAAACCAATGAGGAGCAAGCATTACTTTGTTTGACTTTTCAACCTCATTTGCCAACCAATGGAAAAGTGACACGTGGCGTACAAGAAACCAAAACAATCCAAATTGTTCCTTCTTCCCCGTTCTTGTTCGCGGATTGCAAGGGAGAGGAGGGAAATTCAAACTAGTGATCCAATTCATCAAATCCATCATCAATCCTTAGCGCGCCATTATTTCAATTTCAAATTCTCCGAATCACTTGCCCGTTGAGCTTCGACGGTTTGATTCATCCAAAGGGCTCAGAGGATCGTTCGTTTCTGCACGCTGCCTGCTCTCACCTCAATCGAGACCTAAATTGAAGCACCAAAACAGCCTATACGCGTTTCACTTGGCTCAAGAGGAAATTCAGGCTATTGCTAGGCGTGTAGTAGCTTCATTGATTGCCCTCTCTCCAAAATAAACTCATTTTGTCTGCTGAACTTTCAATGCGGTTGACGAACTCGCTGCCTATAAAAGGAGCCTCCAACTTCATCAAGGGGGGGATTTTTTTTAAAAAAATAGAAAAAGCAACAAAGAAACCCTCTAGAAAACCCAATTCTTGGAGTATCCAAAGCTAGCTGAAAGGAAAGGATCGCTTGCCATTTGCTTAGGAACCAGGTAAGTTCCCCAAACCTTCATCTGTCATGCTCATATCATGTATGCTTTGAATTGTTAGATTGTGTCAGTTACTTCTGATGCTATTGCCATTTGCCTTATGCACATGAACATGTATGATGCCTTGCGAAATCTTATTATTTGATCTCTGTTAGTTTTGAACTGTTATTGTTACTTTGAGCCCAGATGCATGCCAAAAACTTGGACCTCTTAAGATGCATTTGAAAATTGGACAGTTCAATATGTTTACATTGACTATGATATTTCGGTTGATGAGTTCATACGACTTGTATTTGTGGATTTTGCTCCATAATTCATTTTTGATAAAATTGTTAAAACCTGGTATATGCATTGTCAAGCTCACCACCATGGTAAGTGTGTGTTTATTCTAGCAAGTAAGTGCCTATGTTGTGGAGGTAATCTAAGCTTTCATGATTTCTTCATGCTTAAGAAATTTGTCAATTCTGAACTTTGCATTTGCTGTCACTATTTGTCATTTTGTCTAAACATGATTATGTTGAACATGCTAGAGATATTGTCTTGATTTTTGGTTGTCTTTTACATCTTAACTGAGTAGTTGCCAGGACATATGATTTGATTGACATGTTAACACTTAGTAGACAAACTAAACTGAATAGTGATCCTTTAGGAATTGTGACACAATGACGTAATGGTTTTTGCTGTTAAGACAAGTTCTACCCTAAGAATCATTAGTGTGCCCCTGTTGCTAATTTTACATTGATCATTTGGGCTGATGTGTAGTGTATTGCTTGTAGTCATGTTACTTTCCATTCAAATGAAAAGTTTGTTTTGGTATGCCATTTGAATCATATGTGTCACTTGTTTGTTTATCTTAACTGATGCTTAATGAATGAGTTTAGACTTATAACATGTAGGTTTTAGTATGTGACCCATATCTGTTAAAACCTGTTTTCATGTTTACTTGCCAAGATGTGAAAGTTGATCATTTGTTTCCTTATATGCTACTAGTGTAACTGAACCACCATCCGTGCCAATACTTACAAGGTTCTTACATGTAAATCCTGCTTTGTTTTTAGCATATCACCTTATGTGTCCCTATATGTGCAAATCCTAGCCAATGTGCAACATCGTGTTTTAGTGTGGGTAGTTACTTATGTTTTAAACTGTTGACCTGTCAAGTATCATGTATGTATACAACCTGTCCTACCATGCTGTATGTTGTTGTATGGTTTAATGATATCCTTTGAATGAAGTTGACTGCTATGTGACATGTCCTGTTCTGCTTTGAGTCCAAGTATATGATCTATAAGACCCCTTTAACCATCATGAGGCCTATTTGTGTGCTTGTCATTGTAAACATAATTGACCCTCCTTATATTGACATGATGAGTGTAGTTTCTCGCGTATGCTTGTATAACATTCATGCCTAAATGTTATTAGGATTAGATGCCATTTTGTATGAACAATTGTGTTTATCCTTGTTTCATAACAGTGTTGTATTTCGAAATTGCTATGAGCCCATGTGTGATCTTAATCTAGTTTTGATGCATGAACCACACTATGCCTGCTTCCATTAAGATTAAAGTCATTTTTCCTTGACATTGTGTGACACCATGTTTGATTGGCATGCCCATAATCTAGCCTGCTTCAAGATATGTGAACTTCTGTCTTATTTCGCATTGATTGCATATGCTTGCATTGTTCATAATCACAACAGTCCTTCTTTGATCTTGTCATTTGACTGGTTTGACATTGTTGGCTGCATACTTAATGTTATGAATTCATTACCTTATGATGTGTATAAATTCGTCTCAAGTAACATGTTGTTTGTCTGCATACTGAATGTCTGCTATGGTTGATGTTTACTTTGATGTCGTCATCCTGTCAACACTCATGTTCACATGTTTGAATTGCTACTGTATGTCAAAGCATGCCTCCAAAACTGATTGCGTTATGCCTCAATTGATCTTATGTTTTCTTGCATTTCAAAGCTTACAACCTTGCCTATCATGTGGTTTTGTTCCTAAATTGGCTCTGTTACATTTCCCTAACATGTTTAGTCGTGAAAGTGTTCTGATGTCTGTAAATAATTCACTAAGCTGTTACAGATTCCTTAGTCTTCATAGGTTTGATTCATTGTATGCAAATCATGTCCTGGTCTGGTTCTCATCAGAGTGTGTTGAATGTGTTGTATGCTTGCTGCTATGATCATGTATGATTCTCTGCCAACTTGCCTTTGTTTTGCACTGTCTGCTGGTTTATTTTGCGATTCATGCTACTTAACATTTAACTTATGGAAATGCTGAAACATCATGATTTTCATAGATTGTGTTTCAATTCAGTTTGCATCTCATCACAGTTGCTGGAGTCTTAGCGAAATTAGAGGGATTAGAAATTGAGTCTTGATGTTGTTGTTTGGATTGTATGAGAAATGTTTCCAAAATCTGCTGCATGTGGTTTGGTTGTGTTCAATATTTGGTGGTTGGTATGTTTATCACTTTTACGTGGACAGTTAGTGCACTTATAGGTTGAATTTGTTTGTTGTTCAACATGTATGAAACTCCATGACTGTAAGTGTCATCACATGTTTTTTGATTCCATCTGGTTTGGATTTGTTTGCTGAGAAATGACCTGGTTTTAGTAGCATTGTCGTGAATGGTTGATGTTGGTTTGGTGTTGTAATTTGGAAAATGCACGCATATGAGGTTTAGATGGTTATTGAGTCATATAATGTTTGGATGAACACGCCGTCCCAACGGTCACACACATGCACATAACTACCTTGCCTACCCTTAGGACTGGGGTTCGAATCCCCCTCGCCCCAGTCCTTTTATTTTTTTTCTTTTCTGAATTTCGCTTGCTTTAGAATACGTGTGTGTGTATCCATCCTTTGTCAAGCTCGCGCGTCTGGCTCCGTTGGTTATGGTTTTAGGCTGTATGGGAAAGGTCTTGGGTTCAATCCCTTAAAATGCAACTTCTTCTTTTAATCACTTGATTGGTTTAGTTATTATTTTTTTTTTTTTAAGTTTCTACTTCATATTCAAAATACCATAACTTGTTTAATTTTTATCCTTTTTCTTCCCTTCCTTTTGCTATGTTCTTCTTGTTGAATATTTTTTTAATATAAGAGAAAATGACAAAAATATGTATTTTGAGGCCATTATTCGTGATAGTATTAGAGATGCTTATTAGAATGTTTATTGTACTTCCTTATGCACCTTGCCATGTTATCTTTGCTTGTCATGCTTGATCGTACATAATATGTGTCTCTAGTTTGGAATTGACATAATTGTTTGTTTTATCATGTATTTTGTTCTCTTTATCTTTGTGAGTATCCTACATGTTTGTCTTCCTAAAGATTGAAGCATGTTGTTTACCATCCTTTATTATCATTCTACATGTTTGTCTTCCTAAAAATTGAAGCATGTTGATTGTCATCCTTAATATCTTCCTATATGTTTGTCTTCATAAAGATTTAAACATATTGTTATCATTTTAAACATTCTTATAATCATATTCATCTTATCCATATCTCATCATGAAACATATTGCCATCCTCATGCTTATGTTGTTTCCATTATATTATCTCATATCAATGTTGTAACTTATATTATGCCTTACCTTGACATTTTATAATGTATGTGTTTATCATATCTTACTTCTATCTGTATGTTTATTTACTACTGTCCAAACCTTTTCAAAACAATATCAAAAATCCTCGATCCAACGTCGAGCCCATTTTCTACCCATGTAAGTCGATCACCTTTGGGTATCGCATTCAACCTTTTGGTCACAAGACACAAGTCTAGCATCACCTTGCTAGCACCATCGCCTAAACAACGTAATTTAATCGCATTAATATCCAAAGGAAAATCCCATGCATGATGACCATGTTATTGTGCATGGTGCATATCATTTGCATTCATAATTGTTACCTTAAAGATAAGTAATGACCCCCATCTTAACCTAAGTAGCCTCTTAGGAAGGAACTTTGTTTCTTGGCCTCATTAGAGTCATAGAAATCACAATTAGCTTTAGGAAGAATTCTTCAACTCTTAGTGATATTCATCATAATGAATTTATCACTTCCCCCACTGACTAAACTTCAATATAGGTCCATTACAACTAGATCTAGAGAGTTCTTAAACTCTACAATGAGATTGTACTCATTTCCCCTCTGAATATTGGCCATGGTCAATAGATCAGTAGAAGTAGAACTACGCATACTCTGATTCTATTCCCGAGGATACGTAGGCGTAAAGTGCGATGCTTTATCGAGTATACTTAGATACTAACCCCTGGGGTTTTCCAACCTTTAGCAAACAGATAACAAATAACATAATTGAATCAAGAGGTTCCTGTAGAGTACTACAGATATCTAGGATGCTAACACCTTCCCTAGGTATAACCAACCCCCGAACTTAGAATCTTAGTGCATCTGCATTGCATTGTGGGAATTCGGTTTTTTCTCCCTTCCTTTGGATAAATCAAAGACCGGTGGTGACATTAAAAATACGATACAAGTTAATTAATAATTTGTTATCCAATTTTCACCGCGACAGTGACCAACAGGGCTTAGTGCTAGACGTAGTTGCCGGGGAAACTCTAAATATTTATACTAGTACTACACAGTTGATATGGGTTTATGAAAGAAGACTTACAGTGAAACAGTCCCACAATACAGTTATATGTATATGAAAGCGGATAAAGAAAACATATAAACACTTACTCGATTGTAGAGCTTCCATGTTGTTTGGTTAGATGTTCAATAAAGAGAGATTGAAAACAATAGTATATTCAAAATTTAAAGGAGAAAGTATTTTGAAAAGATGTTGGGGCTTACAGCTCAAGGAGAGGCCCAAGGTTTATCAGTGATCGCACTGTCGTTTTGTACAGAGGGACTTATACAAGTGACTGAGGCCCAAGAAAGGTTTTCTGTACAAGGGGATGGGCCTTACAGCTCAAGGAGAGGCCCAGGGTCATTTGTTTGAAAATGGCGATCGCGTCGAGATTTTCGAAAACGCGGTGGGTCTTATACAATGCATTGAGGCACAAAATGGTTTGGTTTTCAAAGGGGGTTGGGTCTTACACTTTAATAGAGGCCCAAAAGATTTTGAATGGGTCTTATAGCTCGAGGAGAGGCCCAGGGTTTGTTTTTCAACGGACGATGATCGCGTTGAACTTTTTGAAATACAACGGGACTTATACAATAAGTGAGGCCCAAAAATAGGTTTGTATTTACAAAGGATTGGGTCTTGCACTCTATTAGAGGCCCAAAAGTATTTGAAATTGTTTGATAAGGGTGAAAATCAAAGAAACCCTAATTTCTTATTCTTTAAAAGTAAATATTTAAAGAAAATCAAATAAAATACCAAATAAGTTTGAATAAACCATTTGTGATTTTTGTTTAAGGTTTGAAAAATGAGGGATTAATCACAAGATGAATTAAAACTCACTTGGTTTCGATTTTCAAAGTAAATATTCACTTTTAAAATGTCTAAAAACATTAAAAAGGAATTTATTCACAAAAATACTAATTATATTAAATAAATAATATAAACTTAAGTTTTTTGTGGAATAAAATATTTCAACATTTTTGTGATTTTTTGCAAAAAGAACCAATCAAAAATAATTAAAATTGAAGGAGTTATTAATTTTCCAATTAATTAATAAAACATGAAAATATTGGAAAAAAAAAAGCAAAAATGTGAGAAAACACAAAATGGCATGGGTGGGGTTTGAACGCACGACCTCAAGGTTATAGGGTGCGCGCCTTACCACTGGGGTGGTGACACATCCATTGCTTGAAGTGAAACCACAAATATACAAGGCATGCCTTGTTTTCTAGGCCTGGTCAAGGCAAGGCAAGGCAAGTTTTGCCAAGAAACGGGAAGGTCCATAACTTTCTCATTTCTCAATGGTTGGGGACAAAATATATATGCATCTGGCCTAGAATTTCACAAGGAATCCAATGGTGGTGGTATTTTTTTCAAATCATACTCCCTCCTCAAAACCCGATAGTGGTTTTGAAAAAGGCCTATAATTGCATTTTCTATGCTACACTTTGATACAGGCATGAATTACATGATGAATTAGTCCAAGCACAACATATATAACATGTATGAGGTGTGTATGATCAGTGGACTTCAAAGCAATGCATATTTTGAAAAGTTTAAGTCATGATGCTTACCTCTTTTTGAGCTTTTGGAGTTTTCTGTGCAATCTGCCAAACTTTCTTGTTCCAGAAATAGTTTGATGCTTTGGACACTCTCAAATGATCCCTTAGAAGCTTTGAGGATGGTTGGAATTAGCTGGAACCTGCAAAAACACAAACTGGCCCTTTCTTGCAAAAGGGGTTAAAATGACCAAAATATCAACTCTCTTAAATGGTGTTCCAAATGGAGGGAACCATTTGGGACAGTTCAAGGATGATATTTGGAGTGTGTTTGAGGTTTTATCTAGTTTGGAAAGTGACTGAATCAAGACATGGCTTGAAAAATGCACAAAAGGCCTATTTTGAGGTTTTGAGAGGTGGCTTTGTGATTTTGGTGTTACAGATCACTTTTGATAGTTTGGATCACCTACATATGATGTTTATAAGGTGTTAGGATCATGAGTTGTGATGGAAATGCTCTCTAACTCAAAAACTCAGAATTACCTTGCTAAAGAAGGCATTTTGGCCTAAAGAGAGGGATTTTGAGGAAATCATCTGTTTGATGGCTTTGGTGTACTCAAACTGAGCACAAATGAGCTCTATTTATAGTAGAGAAAGTTTTTTTTGGATCAATAGTGAATGGCAACTACAGCAGAGGTTTGGCCAATGGTTGCACTTTGGAATCCAAGTCTCCTCTAGCCATTGACTAGAGGTTAGGGCACAGGGTTGTGGTTCCCTTGGTCTTGGATAAGTCTTGACTGAATTCAGTTGCAAATGGCTCAGTCCATGCCACCTTGGTGTATGCATTGAATGCTCTAATCCAAAATTGGAGTCTTGTCCCTCTTTTAGGCAATTCTAGGTTTGACATGCTACTTCTTGTTCCATGGACTTTGGAGGCTTGGCTCAGTGTTTGTCCCATTTAAATTTGATCCTCAGATGTGTCCAAAGTGATGACAAGGCTTGGAATTATCTGATTTTGCCAAATCGAGCAAAAATGCAAAATTCTGCCTAGCCTTGGCAGTTTTCAGTAAGGCATATTGCCATTGTCATATCTCATGACTCAAGTGGAATTTGGTGATGTTCTTGGCCATTTTGGAAAGCCCTCATATGATAAAACAATTGTTTGATCATATTTGGTTTTGATACCTTTTTTATCCAAGTGAAAAATGCCCCTACATTTGGAAAAAAGTGAAGGCAGATTCTGACTTAGTGAAAATTTCACTAAGTGTTGGAAAAAAGTGACATTTTCACTTTTTGTGATTTTGATCATTCCATAACTCAAACTCCATGAGGAATTTGGAGGGAGGTCAGTTTTAAGCTTTTATAGAGAGTAATGAGATCTACAAATCAAGCTTTGGATGGGGATAATGGCTTTGTGGTTTAGGAGTTATGATCCTCCAAAGTTGGTACCCTTGCCACTTTGTTCATAACTTAGAAAATTTTCTAAGTTTTTATGGTTACCCCTTTTACAAGTTATCCCACTTTTCTTGATTTTTCTTGATGAATGATGCTTCCAATCACACATTAACATCATTTTAGGGTTAAAAACCCATAATTGTGAAAAATCTCAAAAAGTCAAAGTTTGACTTTTGTGCACGTTGACTTTTTGTCAGATGAATTCCAAACTGTGCGATCCTTTATGAAATCAAGTCCTTGACCTAAATCAAACTTGATGGACATGTTCCATGGGTGTTATAGGGTATATTGAATCATGTCCTAGGGTTTGGGAGCATGTCCTGGTCAAAAGTCAAAGCTACAGTTGACTTTTTCCTCAAAACCCTAATTGTGGTACTGATGAAATTGAGACTTGCTGCTCAAGCTTCCTGGATCAATCCATTGTTAAAAATGGATCAATGTGGTATGTTGGAGACACTCAAATCCTCTCTTGAGGTCTTGGCTCATGATTTGTCTCAAAAGTCAACTTAGGGTGATTTAGGTCAAGAAACCCTAATCCCTGATTTTTGATGTATGCATCCCCTGAGGTCAAATTGACTTGATGCTTGGGCCCATGATGTTCCATGGAGTATTTTAGGATATGCTTTAAAGCATTGGCTCATGCCCAGAGGAAAATTTCCATCTGGAGGCCTTGGTCGACCAAACCCTAATTTGGTGACACTGGCGATCTTAAGGCTTGATCCACCTGGAAGGGAGCAGCCTTGTGCTTAATCCTTAAAGTGGGAGTCCTCTTGATCCATTGTAGATGTTTGGGAGGTTAGAAAATTTGAAGATCATGTCATTTCTTGATTGATCATTTGTCTAAGAACTCTGAGAGGGCTTGAAACCCTAAATTTGATTGTAGTGGATGCTCACCCATCTTTGGGGAGACTGATGAGGTATGATGGTTCCTCCATATTGTGATGATGATTTTCACAATGATGGGAAATCTTAGTGGTCAAAATTTAGGGTATGACAGACACACTCCAACCAAGTGACAAGGTAGAATTCCAAATTCTGACACGGTCACACAACAAAACTTCAATGGGATAGTTCATTTCTGCTCAAACAACTACACTTGCGTGAAGTCAAAATGACGACATTCTAAGGTTTGAGCCACAACTCATACTTGATTCATCCATAATAAAACTCAACACGCAACCCTTATACGACACCACAAAAGCGATGGACATAACATGTCGAGCATACAACCTTATTCCCTCTCTTGAATTTCTTGGTGAGAAACAAGACAACAACGTTCTTAGTCCAACAAAAGGTAGATTCCAAATAATCTAATCATTCACAAATACAGAAGTTTCTCTATACTTGAAAATAAATCGGGGCAATGCATCCTCTTGAAGAACCTTTCCATCACTTCGTACACATTAATCGGGATTACTTACCCTTCACTATCCATTACACATCCCACTTACACCAAATTACTTAATGAAAGACTCGCAACCGACAATTCTCGTCAACGATTTACCAAACCCTTCCGGTATAAATTGTTCCATGATTTACACTTCCTTAATTATAGGTTCATCAAAACCTTAATAACTCTATTGCACACTCGTCCAAGATGTATTCCGTTAATATCGTTTCCGTACTACATTAACTTCACCCTCCATTGTAATCCTCTTAGGTCCAAATACAAAACCATCTTACTAAGATTTCCTTGAATCCAAGGTACTTACTCTGTTTCTTAATACAGCTTACTCCGGTCCGTATCACTTCACTTTCTGTTACTAAATGAAGTTCATTTTTTCCAACACAATACATTATACTGTTCCTTGGGTAACTTAACAAATTCCAATTTCCAAATTGGTCTCTTACTGAAAACAGAAAACCTGAAGTATTATCCTGAACTTAATCCCCCTTCATAACTGAAGATACACAATTTATCTCTTACTCTTCGTCCGACACACACTTATTTCACTTGAAGCATGTAAACACATCCTTGTGTTCCTTCACACACTTCTCTACTACTTTAGGTTCCCATAAACTTCAAACGTCCTTAACTCTCACTTTTAACCAATTGGAAGATATTGTTTTGAACACATTCCCTAGGGTACTCTCGTCCATTTAAGATACCATTGCGACCTTAGAATAAAACACCAATAATTATCTCACTTCTGAACCTTACATCACATGTTCCACAAAACAACTTTTCTTCTTCACGGAATGAGATTACTTGAAATCCTTATCCGTACTAGTGGCCAATCCATCTCTACTAGTGATTTTACATATTCCTCAATACCTTAACCAATCATCTGATAGAGATCCCTAACTTTCAGACTCCATCAATTCCAAAGGATTGCTTGAACAACACACCACCCTTCAACTCCATGCTAACCAAAGCACAACTTCTACTAAAATCTCAACTGAGCTGAACAAAACTCATCACTACTAACTCTTGGCTTGAGCCTACTCTCACAGCACAAGTTCCGCCAACACTTCGGAGTCTTCGTGGTCGCTCAACCATGATTCTACCTATCACATACATAACATTAGGTTGATCAGGCCCAACACTACATAGTATGATATTAAGTTTCATGCTGGCAAGACACACTTAAGAGGTAGAAATAGATTTACTTATGATGTTTCAAGGCTAGGTCGAGGACACGACCTGCTCTGATACCAATTGTAACCCCCTGTAGAATATTTATCTAGAATAATACCATACAAGTGTTTTATTTGGTACTGACACCATCATAAGTTCCTATTGGCATAGTTCACATACTTGTCCATTTCTAAAACATAAATACAACATATGGCACAAGTCATGGAAACTATCCAAAATAATAAAAATCTAAGAATGAGGTACAATATTCCTCTTTGTACAAGAATGATACACAGCAGAAATAATAAAACTAAGTTTCTCTTGAAATATCCAAGCATAGCTTCACTTGTAAAAGCAAACCTGCAATTACCTCCTGAAAATAATCAACAATAGTGGGGTGAGATACATCAAATCTCAGTGAGTTCCCTATCTTATGGATTCTCTCGGGTTTACAAGGTTCTAGTCAATCCTAACTCAAGTCAAGGGGAAGGGAAATGATTTTGAGTACACAAATTTACACTATCTCACACTATATGGAAACACGCAATTGAGCCCGTTACTCAAAATATTCACTTATCGATAACCTTGTCAAGGCATCCCCTCTCTCCCGACCTCTTCTACGTCTAGAAGTAGGAACGAGTCATGGACCCTCGTGGATTTCTTGGCATACGAAATTGATTCGGAAATAAGGGACACATTATCACCTTAAACCGTCACTTCACACGGCCCGTACACCGTCACAAGTCTCTTTACCATATAGGCTTCATTAGTACTATAACATTGGGAATCAAACCTACCAAGAAATCGTGCATTCATTACAGAGGAGCTCGTTACTCATGAAATGGAACATAATAGGATAATGGTTACGATCTCGTGATTCACATACAACCATAATTGTATTCAACATTTCTAGGCCACATTAGCCTTTAGGCCTCTTTTGCCTTTAACAATTAAGCATAAAATTACACGTGTTCCATACTAGTGTTTCACTCATTTCTATACCATTCGGTAATGGACACGCGCCTCGACCTCTTCTGCACGAGCATTGTCATTTAGTCATACATCAATTTCCTAGCTCATTACTACGTTCCACTATCTTAAACTATGCCATTTGTTTTGGGGTAAAGTTTCCTCACTCTTCCTAATTCATATTTTAAACATGCATATTCTTTTAATCAGGTTTAACATTAATATCATGCAAAGCATATTACAATTGCACATTTTGAATTACATATAATAATTCCATCACAAGTTATACAAAAGAATATTACAATTGTATAATAGAATCACACAAAACATCAATTTCGGGTTCCCTCTGATTCATTTAATCAGGTATGAAAGCAATACTTTTCAATTTCATAGCATAGGATATTTCCATAGCTTTCCAACGACTATTACCATGCCTCGATCGGAGTTACGATCCAAAGGATATGGATTTTTAAACACTTTCACAAATTCCATTTTTAAACATTTATACATTTTAGCAACCATTTACATTTCTATATTATCTTATCAATCCATGGCATATAACCATGTTTCTACCTCACTATCATATAGAGCATAAAATTAGCTTTCCAACGCTTCGAACAGGGACCAAAATGGACTTACGGTTCAAAAGCTACGCCCGTTTTAAATTTCATTTTTCTGTCAATAGCAGTGGTAACCGGTTACTCACCACAAGGTAACCGGTTACTTGATCAAAAACAGACCAGAAACGTCATTTTTCAAAGGGTAACCGGTTACGTCCCATAGGGTAACCGGTTACTGCGTAACAGAACCCAAAAAATTACATTTTTCTTCATTCTAAACCATTCTAACTCATACCTAAACATATTGGGACATCAAAACAATTATGATAGGTTCAAACCACACATATATTGATCATACTACACAATTTATAGCTCATTTTATCTGTTAGATTTCTTCGATTTGCAAAATAAGCATTTTCTCACAAAACCTAACTTAAGCTAAAATCATCTCTAACTCTAGAACTTAAAGCTTCTATCTAGAACCCACCTGATAATCGAAGAGGAGGTTGAAGAAGATGATGAATCTAGAAGATGATCCATAAGCTTTTCTTCTTCTTCCATGGTTTCTTCTTCTTCTCCCTTTTTCCTTTCTTTCTATTTTCTTAACAAATATATATATAATCCAACAGGGTAAAATATCTCCAATTGATATTTTATCATCTCAACCCAATTTGATCAATTATTAGAGTTACCTTAAAATCCTTTCTCAATTTAAAATAATTGATCTGTCTCTTTCATCAATAATTGATCTCTTCAGAGTTCACTCGTTGCTCTATTGATCCCAAATGTCCATACTTAAAACACTTAGAGAATTCCACTATTCCAATTGATCAGAGATAGAGCACATAGACACTCATCTGATATCCAATTGAGCATTTAGATAATACGGGGTATTACATCCCACATAACCATATATCCTTCCAAAATAGAATTTGGTATTTGTTGCCCAATTTGGCTCGGATATTGCTGCTAAATTGATTCATATCAACATGCTTCTCTTTTCCTACTTTCATGATATGTCACCACCAAAGGGTTGTTTATTAGTGAAACATGTAACATTAACTCGTAGTGCATCAGATGATTGGTTGCCATTTCTAAATGATAGAAGGTTGAACCATTGTGCATTCACATCATGTAAAAAATGCCACTTCCACTTCCCTAGTAAAGCCATATTGAAATAAGCTCAATTTTTTTTACCCCAAGTCCACCTTTTAATTTAGGAAGGCAAACATTATCCCACTTCACCCAACACACTTTCTTACCCTCTAAACCTCCACACCATAAGAAATTTATTTGAATTTGGATTGGATTATTGATGATCTTTGTAGGGGTCTTGACAAAGGAAAAGAAATAGATAGGTAAAATATTGAGCAGCAAATTTATGAATGTAATTCTTCCCCCGGTTGAGAGGTGTAGACCTTTCTAAGATGAGAGTCTATTTTTAACATTATCCACTATTGGATCCCAAGTAACACATCTTCTCGGGTTAGCACCAACCAAAATTTTCATGAACATAAACGGAGCCTTTTATACACATCAAGACATAAATTTTAATGTTTCCCTAAAAAAGAATCGTCTAAATTGAAACCAATCAATTTACTTTTGAAGAAATTTACCTTCAAACCATATATCAATTCAAAGATTCTTAAGATTGTTTTAAGGCATCACGGATTTTGCCAAGACCCTTTAGCTAGAAAGATTGTGCCATCCCCAAACTGTTTGATTATATACTATATTGTTTGATGAACTTTGTAGTCGTTGAATCTCCCTAAATTTGATGCCCTATTAATAAGTGTTGCCAGGCCTTCTGCAACAATGAGGAAGATAAAGGGTGCTAGAGCACTACAAGAAAACATATGTTTTTTAGGGGTTAAACCCCTCACAATGCCAAAAACTACCTCACAGTGTCAAATTTTACGAGGGACCATACCACCTCGCTAAACACATTATCACAACTTTTTTTCTGGAGGATTAACCCCTCACAAAGTTGTTGGGGTATAAACCCTCGCAAAAAGTTATAGTTTAGAAGACTAGATGACAATCATGCAGGACTTAACAATATCGCAGTTAGAAGACTAGTAAGACTTTCTATGATGGGTTAAACCCCTAGCAAAGTTGCATGATAATTTAAATTTTATGGGGGTAACCCCTCGCAACATTTAAAATATTATTATAAAAAAATTATTATAATTATATTAGTATAAAATTAAAATATTTTTTTTTTAATTTTTATAATAATATAATTATAATAAACAAACATTATAATAAATAAATATAGTTTTAAAATTCACTAATATAAAATTTAAAAATAAATATTTCATAATTAAAATTAATAGTGCAAATTTATAATAAATATATAAAATTCAAAACAAATATCATATGTTTAATCATATGAGCCATCCACGACCTATATTTTCATGCATTCAAATAGAAAATTAATTTAAAACATTGTAATTAATTAATTGTGTATGCGTAGTAGAGAGTTGATATGGAAGAAGACAAATAAATGAGAGAAATTGATGAGGAGTTGATATGGAAGAAGACCAAAATTAAAAAATGAGGAGTTAATATGGAAGAAAAGCAAAATGAACAAAGTTGCAGAAGCGTTGCATCGAGGAAGAAGAATGAGAAAATGAACAAAACTTGTGTGAGTTGAGAATGATGAAGAAAGAGAAATGGTATTAAATCGTGAAATATGTGTTTCTTTTTGCATGGGGTCACCTCTCGCAAGCTGCAACGGTAAAAAGTTTCTTAATGCACTCTCTCGTAAATGTTCTACCTCGCCTGCTACACCGAATAACTCTCTGACTGTCTTGAGAAGACGCATTGCGCATTGCGTGGGGTCACCCCTCGCAAGCTCAACAATCAACTTTTGCTTGAGGTTACCCCTCGTAAAATTTATCCCAACCCTAACACCCACTAACCATTAATTGAAAGTTGGTAAAATGTGTTTCCTTTTGCATGGGGTGCCCCTCGCTGACGCAAACCTAAAAATTTGCTTAGGGCTACCCCTTGAAAACCTTCTTTCATTAAGCGCCAACTTCTCTTTGATTTCCTTTCTCAAGTTGTAAGGGGTAGCCCCTCGTACACTTGTTTTTTTTTGTTCTTTTGCGAGGGGTAATTCCTCGTAATTATTTTTTTTTTCCTTCATTGCGAGGGTTTAGTGGCATATATTTTGTGAGATAGTTAAACCCATGCAAATTGCCTTGACTACAACACATATTTCGTGTAGTGGAGGATCCCCTTGACAAAGTCGATTTCCCATTCTAAAATCTTCGGTTGGACTTCCATTGACAAAAACAGTTATAAAACTATTACAAATGTATTCTTTCATCCAAACTATTTTAGTGTTTTGAAATCTCATATTTCTCTTTATATTCATAAAGAAATTTCAATTAACGAGATCATATTCTTTTCAAAGTCAATTTTCAATAATAGACATTTATCTTTTTTTTCTTTTCGTTAAATCTAAAATCTCAGTTTACAACTACCACCATGTCCAAATATTCCTATCCAAAAGAAAGACAAATTGACAATGGAAGATAACATTTGATAGAACATTCTTTCATTTAAATGTCAACAGATTCTAAAAGATCTTGTAAAAACCCTCAATAAAACAAATTGGACGATAATCTCCAAACTCTTTAAAGATAAACTATGTATAGCTACTTTTGGTAACTTTCCTTGCAACATAGAATTTAGATACAAAGTTCACTGTGTCTTTTCTTTTTTTTATAAGATCCCACCGAAATATGAAACATATACTTAGAAAATGAGGAATTAAAATAAGCCACTTCTATAATGAGGAATTAAAATCAAATTTTATGAACCTGTATCAAATAAAAGTAAAATGTGCCCAATTAACATTAATTATAAACTAGTTTTAATTTTAGTAAACTCTAGAAAATAAAATTTATAGAAAATAAAATTAGTTGTGTAAATCAAAGAGGCATATATCAATCATTGTCTGTATAAATAAAGATGCACGTGCAGAAATTGGACGTGTGGCTGCTTTTCACCCAAATGTAAAGAATGATTTGAATTTCAGATTTGTAGTCCCCATGAAATCCACTTTCAAACTGTTGCTAGTGCATGAATACTTTATTCATTATTCCATGAAAATTAATAACTCCTTTTATTTATTTATTTTATTATTTCAGATCACTTATTAAAATCTTTAAAGGGACTGTTCCAATAACTCTTCAAGTTGAATAACAAGGTGCCACCTATTTTCTGGACAAGGTTTGGGTGACTTTAGCACCGGGTGACTTTGGTGACTATGTCTCTATCTGTTTTTTAAGGTTGGATAAATTTGAATCGACGGATTGAAACCAATCGATTCGTTATCATTTTTGTGTAAATAGATCGGGTCGGATTGGGTGTCAGGTTGATTCGATTGTTTAATTTGAATATTATAGGGTTGTTTCGGTCGGGTTCAGATATTAATTTTGGATCCAACGAAAATCGAAATCGACCGAACTTAATTAATATATTTTTATTTATTTTTATTATTATATGAATGACTCACTATAAAAATGAAATTCATAATGTTGTAGGATACTATCATTTTTATAAATTGATGATTGCATTGTATATTCTCAAAAATACAAAATATGTAATATAAAATTTTGTATATTATTTAGTTTATCGGTTAAAGTATGATAATGATCAAAATTAATGTCAAATAATATTAAAAATATTATTCCGTAATAATAATTTTTATTAAAAAATAGTTTTATTCTAAAAATTTAATATTTTTTATACAAAAATTAAAAAAAAAATCATTTTTATAAATTTTTCTAATAAATATTAAACCGACTAAACTGATCCGACTTAACCGCCAAACCGATTTAACCGAATCCAATGAAAATCGAAATTTTATCGGTCGAAAGTGGACTATAAAAATGAAATTATGATTTACGTCAAATTTAAATTTTAGGCCCGAAACCGACCGTAACCCACCGATTATCCACCCTACTCTTTCTAAACCAGATATCATCTCTCATCAAAATAATTTGTTTTAATCTTTCATACACCTTCCAATTACACTAAAGTCACCAAAATTACAAAACGTAAAGTCACTCAATCCATTCCCCTATTTTCTCTAGAATCTGCAAGTTCTAAGAACTTACCATAATTCTTTTTTTTGCAAGAGCTGTCATCTTTTGACTCAAAAACAAGATTAGACTAATTGATATATAACAACACTAAACTTTAATTTAAAAGAAAAAGGATAATCAATAGTAACAGATGTTGATTTGATATTAATCTTTCGTTTTTTTTCTTTCTAACATTAAATAAGACAAGACAATACTATTTTACTACTTTTACTGTCGGTTAGGATGTCTCATATTTCTCATTTTATCTGTACATGATGAGATTGAGTTTGGTAGACAAATTATCATGCACCAATCATGTTCCTTTCTAAAATCCTATGAATCTGTCGACTAGGTTATTGTGCTTACGTAGTTTGTTGTGAGGGACATTGATTCAATGTTAGCAAATCATGTTTTTGAGGAGAGACTTAAAATTTTAATTGTGTGTAGACATTTGGATAAAGATGGTAAAAGTTTGGATTTTTTATAGGCTTATTGTATGTAGACATTTGGATAAAGATGGTAAAAGTTTGGATTTTTTATAGGCTTATATGTCGGCTTGAAACTGTGATTCTCTATTTTCTTTTTCTGTGTGTGGTATTACTGTTTTTTGTCATTAGACTTTTTAAAGAAAAATTAGAGCTAGTTGAATATTGTTAAAGGAAGTTGCTATAATTGCAGAAAAGTATGTATAGATCATGTGATAGTTTTTTTTTTAATAATAATTTCATTAATAAAGTCTAAAGTGTAGACCAAATTACAATCAATCTACAATTATGCAGGAAAATTAGAGAGTTGAGAAACAAACCAAACCAACCAGTAATGATTTGAAATTCCACCCTCTCTTAACCTACTTCTATGACTAATGCATATACATTTCAAAGGGCGTTTTATACCATTCATATAAAGAACTTGTTGAAAACTTCTTTGCTTCCCTCTTTCTCCATCTCCAAGAACATAATACAATATCATGAAAAATGGTACTTGGTGCTGTCACAAGATCATTAAATATAACTTGGTTCCTTGTTCTCCAAAAGCACCAACAAGTCACTAACCAGAAGTAGCTGAGTAACTTTCCCCTGCCAAGTTGATTACACCACATTTGCGTGTCCTCCATACAATTATTTCCTCTATGAATATTGATTCCTAGCTAGCCATGAACTAACCTCCCTCCAAACCAGCCTGCTTTTAACACAGGTTAAAAACAAGTGAGTTGCATCTTCCAGGACTTGAAAACATGTGATAGTTACTGGTACGACTTCTTCATATGTATTGCAAACATCTAGGAATGATAGTTACTGCTCTAATATACGTATATATGATATATTTGATATGAATACAATATATAAAAACTTTAGGAGTGTTATTTTACACTAAAAGTATATACTACACCGTATGCATTGTTTATTAATACAGTAAACAGTGTCGTACACAGTAAATATTGTAGAACAATGTGTGAACAATACATGAATAATATATATGTGCGTAAACATTACTGTGAACAATGTCAGCGCACAGTATATAAATAATGACATTTTAAGAGTAAACAAAGTTGATTAATGAAATATAAAAAAATTAATTAATGATATGATGAAATTGGTTAATAAACGCTTATATATTAAAAATAGTTTTTAATAATAAAACTAAAGTTGGTTAATGGAAACTAAAAAATTAGTTAGTAAATTTATGAAATTGGTTAATAAACGTCCAGATATTAAAAATAATTTTGAACACTCATCAAAGTTGATTAATACAATGTAAAAGATTGGTTAATGAAGTTATAAAAGTTGATTAATCACACAATTTTATATTGATACTCCTTAATAAAAAGTAATAATTAAAAAAAATAATTAAAAAAATTATATTATTATAATATTTCACTTCTCACCGTATTGATGAACAGTGAAATATGATGTATGTATAGGAACTAGTGTAAGAATATCATTCATCTGAAAATTTATATGCTATCACTTTTTGAAGTTTAACAAGTCATTAATGTAAAAAATTGATTGAATAATTCAAAGTTCAGATATACAAGATTTTAATGCAATATTTCAAACGATTTCAAGCAATAAAAAATATACTCCCTCCATTTCAAAATGATTGTTGTTTAAAGTTTTTTCACACAGATTAAGAAATGCAATGATATTGTCATAAGATATTGTACTTTTACTAAATAAATCTTATTAATGTGTTGGAAATAGTGTACAGAGTAGGGATGGCAATGGGCAGGGTATGGGTAGGGTACTATAGTATTCGTCCCCATATCCGCAGTTGAAAAAAATCCCCGTACCCGAGCTCATACCCGCTTGGGTATCAAAATTGTCACCCGTCCCCGTATCCTATGGGTATATAAGTGCCCGTACCCGTACCCGTTACCCGCATTTCTAATAAAAATAAATATATCAAGTATAAAATATCATAATATTTTAAGTTTTTAAAAATATTAAAAAGTTTTAAAAAAATTTTATTGTTGAATTATGAAATAAATGATCACGTATATTAAATATGTAATAATTTAAAATTGATGTTTTTTTAAAATTTTATAAATATTTATTTTTATATAATAATATAAATTAAAATATATAAATATATATTGTGCGGGTATGGGGCGGGTTGGGTACTAAGGTGCCCATCCCCGCACCCATCTCCGCTTATTTAAGTGGGTAATTACCCGAGCCCGTACCCGTACCCATTTTTGCGGGTTTTTATCCTACCCGTTGTGGGTAATTTTCTGGGTACCCACTGGGGATGGGCCAAATTGTCATCCCTAGTACAGAGTAATAATTATATATGACACAATTAAAAAAATAACAATTATCACTACTACGTAAAACTCATTTAACAACGGTTGAAAAATACATGTAATAACGCAAATCAAGGCGTTGTTATGTAGAGTGTTGTGGTAAATGCGCTACTTATAATCACGGCTCTGGGACTGTTGTTGTATTCTGAAAAGCGCGCATTATATCACAACGGTTATTCAATTTCCAGCATACGAATAACTGCAGTGCACTTTTGTAGTGGTGAAAGACTTGATATATGAGTTGCATCAACCTCAAGCCGAAAATACTCATCATGTTAACCAAAAGCTTCAATAATACAAAGGAATACATGTTTATGCATTCGATATCTTCGTCGAAATTGCTCATCTATGTACACTGGTGCTTCTGAAAATAATCATTAAATAAAAGCTCATGTCCTTCATCACGGTTCCTCTCTATATTCCTTCTTAGGCGTCTAGGCCTACTAGAACACACAACTTCTTCTTGCGCTTCACTTTTAAAGTAAAGTCTCATAAGTTCTTCATCCATGTCATCATTCATATAATCCATAAACATTTTTGCAATGTGAGAAAGATTGGAAGGATTCATGTGAAAAGAATTCTAATATTGAATTAAAAGGAAGATAAGTTGGAAAAGAGTGTGAAGTTTATTACTCATATTAAAAGTATTAATAGCGCTACGAATAACGGCTAGTTTGAATAATATTGAGTTTTGTAAATTCGGGATAGAAGAATAATTGCCACCATTTATAAAATTGAGACATTTGAATTTATTATTGATATCTAAATATTACCGTTACATTTTTAATATTATTTTCCTTTTGATTTTAATTTTTATTCAAAAATTTCCACCTATCACATGAAACCATGGTGCTGTGCAGAGCACCTCCATCACACATTTGCATCTCCTTGTACAATGCATGTTCTGGAAATTCTAACACAATAACATTGAAACTTGTGTGGAACCCACTTATGTGGGTGCTCTAAGAATCTTTTTGACATAATCCGAGGTGATATATTTTTTTTTTTCATTTCAAAATTATAATATATTACTTATAATTATAAATACTATAACATATTAACATAATTAATGATATTAAAATCTAAATTTATCACAAGTTAAATAAGTTATTTTGTATTATTTTTATTTATATTAATTTTAAATAATTTATCATCTTATTTGTAGTTTTTTAAATAAATTAATTCGTTTACCTATGATTATTATTACAATTTATTTTTAATAAAAAGAGAAACTTTATTATAATTATTTAAAATGATTGTTAATTTACGTTCAAAATAGTATTTAATATTTAAAAAATTAACTTCATTGTACTTATACCATTAATTGAATTTTTATATCAAAGAAAAATAATTTAAAATAATTTTTAATTTAAGATATAATATTTTTTAAGAGAATAATAACAATTTTTTAGTTTAAAAATCATAAATTTTCAATTAAAATAAATTTGAAAAAAAAAACGTGAAAATGTATGTCACCGAACAAAATATAAAAATGTGTGTCACTTATCACTAATTTTAACTTATATAATTCAAAATATTATTACATTAATGCATAGCATTAATGAATTCAAAATATTATTAATATATAGTTTTGATTAAAATAATAATTATAATATTTTGTATAATATATACAAGGACGCTATATAGAAAGTGAGCTATAATTAACATGTTTATATTATAATTTATATCATTAATTGAAATTTATATCATTAAAATAATGTTTGCACAATTAAATACTAAAGAAATTATATATTTTTTGTGTAATAATTTCACAAATATATGTTATTGATATATATAAATGTGTGTAACATATCAGTACTCGTGAGTTGGTATAACTACTTTACTAATTTTGGATTAATACAAAAATTTCATGTGATTTATATCTTTGGAGCACTCAACCCAGGAGAGACTTAAATGTTGATATTCTTTAACGATGGTTTTTGTTTTTTTTTTTCCTTGTGGTCATAAAAGTATTTTGCAAATCGGTGTTCTATTCATTGTTTGTTGAACTTTTTATATTTTTCTATTTTTAACATTTCTTGTATTTCACAATTTGAACCATAATTCACTCTTCACAAAAACTCACTCACTCACAAGAAAAACCAACATTACATCTAAATATATATTCAAACACACGTCACTAAATGTAACTCTACCTAAATATACGTGATATATTAAACTCATGTTTGTCATTATCTACCTCTAGGGTACCTTATTCTAAGTTCACAAGTTCCAAAATTATATAAATAAAAAATTGATCATGATATTCACGTAGGAAACTTATGAAAAATTACATTCTTGTAGTACATGTAACATGTTTTTTTTGTCTTCTTACAATACATTAATCTACAAGCTTTGTATGTCATGAAACACATCATGATCCTATCTATAATATAAGAACCTTAAAGAAAGTATTTGAATATATTACAACCATGAAATACACCAAAAACAAATATCCTATAACCTATGATGAAATATACTATGAAGGGAATGTTAAAGTTCCTTTCTCTTGGGAATACAAGCCTGGTTTTCCCAAAGTTAATCATCAGAATTTTGATATAAATCATGATACTAAATTAGTGCATCACCCTCCTCCATGTACATTATCTAAAAAATTTCCTCATAAAAATGAAGAAAAACAGGTTCCTATTAATCTATGTGCAGGTCAAAGAACTCTACTAAGAGTTAGTTTTTTCAAAATGGAGAGTAGAAGTAAAAAGGATGAAGACCCTTTTGTTGAAGCTTACAAGAAATGTACCAAGAGTCCTTTTATTGTTGAAGCTTACAAGAAATGTACCAAAAGTAATTTTCTTGTTCAAGGAAAAAATAGGGATCAAAAGAATAATTGGTTTAGCTTAAGAAAGTATATGCATTTTCTTTCTTGCAAGTACTCTGATGATGTTATTAATCATAGAGTTGTGTATGTCTAGAAGATGATAGATTTAGATTTCACACATTAAATGTGTGACATATTAATCATGATAATTTGATATTAAATCAAATATGCAGATTATTTAAATATAATTTGATGGATATGTTATGTGAATTGATCAATCTCAAATTCATAAATGAGATTACTTAATATATTTAACTGTTTGTTTTTTTTAATACAAGGGATTCGGATCCGAGAATGTAAATGGTTTTTTTTTGTTGGAAATAGATCAAAATAGTATATTAAAATAGCAAAGATAGCAAGATTTACTTCAAATTCTTGAAATGATCAAAATCCAAAACACTTTTAAAAAAACTACTAAAGCTTACTAAAGATCACACCCAAACTAAATAAAAAGGATATAAAAACTCTATTGTATATGATTTAGGCAACCAAAATATTTTAAGGGAACTGGACTAGCAAATGATTCAGGACATTTATTTAATGAAAAAATGTAAAATAATTTTTAAAACATTTTAAGAAATTTTTGTTTCATTTTATTTGATTTGGTTTTAAGGGAAAAATACAAGATGTTGAAGGTGTTTTTAAAGGATAATATTCTCCGAATGAAGACTTTAGACAATCTATCCGTAAATGAGACTATTGAAGTTTAAGAGAGTGAAAGACGTTTGAATAAATTGTGTGTTTAAAATGCACTACGGAGAGTGTATTATATATATATAAGGTGATACCAGGGTTACTTTATTTTACCTTGCCAACAATGTCCTTAGAGTGTCATTTAGTATAAAAGAGTTTAAAATAATTAAATCAAAAGAAATTCAAATCATTTTAAATAATCAAAATAAACGCATAGACAAATCTATTTAATTATTTCGAACATGTTGACAAAAAATAAAAATAAACGGATTCAAATTGAATAAAAATCGAGCGTAAAAATGCTCAAAAAATTAAAATAAATGCACTAAATTGATCAGCGTGAAATAAACTTTTCGGTTGATCAATTTTTGAAATAAAAATTGACCGGTTAAAATGGCTAGACTGATCGAAATGTGATCGAAAAAGTAGTCAAAAAATTAAAACGAGCACGCCAAGTTAAATTGCGTGAACCTTAGATTAATAAAATTGATGTCTACAAGTTCGACTTTGAAATTTTTTGCCCACTAATTTTACGTACATTTGAAAATCAATTCGACTGGTATGTCCGTATACCTGAAAATTTATTATGGTCAATATTTTGGACATTATGCCAGATGGAATGCATGTTATTCTTTAGATTAGGCCTATTTAGATAAACTTGCCCTAAATTAGTGTGAGACGTGTCTATGGAGCTACCACACAAATATGGGTAAAGGATCTAAAATGAGACCTAATCGCTTTTCTCATTAGATTTTATAAACGTGTTAGTTTTTAATTTTATGCAACTTCGTACATTCTTTCACAAACTAATCAATTTGCTACGCATGCCCCTACCCCTTCCTTCTTTCATGTTACTTTTATTTTCCCTAAACGCAAGTATGATTCCCTTAGTCATGTTGAAATTATAACAATCGCTGCATAGACGGTAAAAATTTATTTACTTAGTTTGATTTTTATGGACACAAATTATATACTGCATTAAAACATTCACGCTCAATAGTTATCAAATATCACTCTTGTAAATGTGCAACAACATAATTTCAGATAGTTGAGTGAATGATTGAAATGAGAAGTCTGATTATCTGACTTATATGGCTAAAAATATGGTTAATACATGAAAATAGTTTTACCCAATTTGATGTCACTTTTTAGGACACTCGCGCTTAATGGATTTTGTTATATGCCAATATTGGAAAATAAGGGGGGCCAATATTCTAAAGTACCATTTCTTACTCTAAAAAGAGACTTAATTTACAATAAGTAATATACACTATTTAACAACTTATATTCATGCAATATGATCGGAAGTGATCAGACTGGATTGTCGTGGCCTTCGTGTAGGGCAGGTGATGATGCTTGTAGAAGAGAAAAGGGGGTTGTTCCTACAAGGTACTCTGATGCCAAAGTAAGTAATTGGACAAAAGAGAGAAAGCAAGTACAAAAGCAAGATTTCAAGTATTGAATAGAGATCAACCTGCCCCTCTCACATGAGAGGATATTTATAGAAGTAACCCCCAGCGCGGGGCCAAGGTCTTCCATGTGGCTGAAATGTCTGGTCGACCAATGGGAGACTGCCAGGTGGAGGGTCAGGCGCGTGACCCTTTGACCTTGTCCAACTGTTTCCGTGAGATCCGGGGAAGCAGTTAGTCGCGTGAATTGCCAAGCGAGTGAGGGGGACATGCCCAACGACTAGTTTCTGCCCAACGGCTAGTTCCTCTGCCCAACGGCTAGTTTCTGCCCAACGGCTAATTTCTGGCTATTAGGCCTGACCAAGAGCAGGACTGGATTGGGCCTTGCCCTACCATGGGCCAAGCGTCTGCTCAGTCCAGAACAAGAGCCCCCCAAGTCTTTGCTCTGAGGAAGAGTGATGACTTGAGATAGTTTCGTGGACTATTGCCCTCGAATGACAATCTTCGGGGATATGCCCCTCATCTATTCCAACGTTGAGGTGGTCGACATTGGTTCTCAACCAGTTCGACCAGCCTTTCATACGCGAGGACATGCTCGCGGAAATGGCGTTTTTAGGTCGATCAAGTTTAGGAATTGTGCCTGCCGAAGTGGCGTTTTTATGTCGAGGAGCCTTGGTGAGGACGCGTGTTGCACGCATTGTCGAGGAAGATGTGCTCGCGGGGTAGCAGGAGACTTGGTGAATGATACTTCTAGCTTTGGCAATGCTAAACGAAGACTCTCTTCTGACACGTGGTAGAGCAATCAATTTTTGTCAGGCCTAGAGACGCATAAAATATGATGGCCTTTGCGCTTCCTAAGCGAGGAAGTGCTTATAAAAGGGGGGAGAGAAGATTCATTTGACACTTAAATCAAATTCTTATCCCCAAACTTCTACGCTCTGCAACTTGTGTTCTCGCCGGAGCTTCTTCGCCGCCGTCGACCTTCAACGCTTAGTTTGTGATCTTCATCTTCTACCTTCGATTTAGCAAATAAGTTCTTCATCCCTTTCTGCAAATTCCCTGGTGTTCTTCCTTTCTGGAAAATTGCATGAACTTTCTGACGACACATGAATTTTCCGATTGAATGTTCATGCGTTCTTCGTTGAACACATGAATTTCTGGAAAATTCATGAAGAACATTGATCGCGACTTCGTGTAATGGTCGGATTACTGCTGCAAGTATACAGCTTATCGCGTAGTCTTAAAAAGGTTGTCGAACCCACAGGGACTAATAATCAACCTAGAGTGATCGATTACTGCGGTGTAAAGCTAAGGCTAGATTTGGCGGTAAAAGAAATTTGGTTATTAACGGGATTTGAAAAACAATAATAAAGATGAGACCGGATAATCAATTGTAACAGATATTGATTTGATATTAATCTTTCGTTTTTTTTCTTTCTAACATTAGATAAGACAAGACAATACTATTTTACTACTTTTACTGTCGGTTAAGATGTCTCATATTTCTCATTTTATCTGTACATGATGAGTTTGAGTTTGGTAGACAAATTATCATGCACCAATCATGTTCCTTTCTAAATCTTTATTCTGATTTAACTTAATCTAAAACAGTTATTTTAATTTCATAAATGACATCTCAACAGTCATAGTTTTTTTGAAGCTAACTAACATCTTGTCAATCTAGCTAGCAAAAAATCCTATGAATCTGTCGACAAGGTTATTGTGCTTACGTTGTTTGTTGTGAGGGACATTGATTTAATGTTAGCAAATCATGTTTTTGAGGAGAGACTTAAAATTTTAATTGTGTGTAGACATTTGGATAAAGATGGTAAAAGTTTGGATTTTTATATGCTTATATGTCGGCTTGAAACTGTGATTCTCTGTTTTCTTTTTCTGTGTGTGGTATTACTGTTTTTTGTCATTAGACTTTTTAAAGAAAAATTAGAGCTAGTTGAATATTGTTAAAGGAAGTTGCTATAATTGCAGAAAAGTATGTATAGATCATGTGATAGTTTTTTTTTTAATAATAATTTCATTAATAAAGTCTAAAGTGTAGACCAAATTACAATCAATCTACAATTATGCAGGAAAATTAGAGAGTTGAGAAACAAACCAAACCAACCAGTAATGATTTGAAATTCCACCCCCTCTTAACCTAGTTCTATGACTAATGCATATACATTTCAAGGGGCATTTTATACCATTCATATAAAGAACCTGTTGAAAACTTCTTTGCTTCCCTCTTTCTCCATCTCTAAGAACATAATACAATATCATGAAAAATGGTACTTGGTGCTGCCACAAGATCATTAAATATAACTTGGTTCCTTGTTCTCCAAAAGCACCAACAAGTCACTAACCAGAAGTAGCTGAGTAACTTTTCCCTGCCAAGTTTATTACACCACATTTGCGTGTCCTCCATACAATTATTTCCTCTATAAATATTGATTCCTAGCTAGCCATGAACTAACCTCCCTCCAAACCAGCCTGCTTTTAACACAGGTTAAAAACAAGTGAGTTGCATCTTCCAGGACTTGAAAACATGTGATAGTTACTGGTACGACTTCTTCAAATGTATTGCAAACATCTAGGAATGATAGTTACTGCTCTAATATACGTATATAGGATATATTTGATATGAATACAATATATAAAAACTTTAGGAATGTTATTTTACACTAAAAGTATATACTACACCGTATACATTGTTTATTAATACAGTAAACAGTGTCGTACACAGTAAATATTGTAGAACAATGTGTGAACAATACATGAATAATATATATGTGCATAAACATTACTGTGAACAATGTCAGCGCACAGTTTATAAATAATGACATTTTAAGAGTAAACAAAGTTGATTAATGAAATATAAAAAAATTAATTAATGATATGATGAAATTGGTTAATAAACGCTTATATATTAAAAATAGTTTTTAATAATAAAACTAAAGTTGGTTAATGGAAACTAAAAAATTAGTTAGTAAATTTATGAAATTGGTTAATAAACGTCCAGATATTAAAAATAATTTTGAACACTCATCAAAGTTGATTAATACAATGTAAAAGATTGGTTAATGAAGTTATAAAAGTTGATTAATCACACAATTTTATATTGATACTCCTTAATAAAAAGTAATAATTAAAAAAAATAATTAAAAAAATTATATTTTTATAATATTTCACTTCTCACCGTATTGATGATCAGTGAAATATGATGTATGTGTAGGAACTGAGTGTAAGAATATCATTCATCTGAAAATTTATATGCTATCACTTTTTGAAGTTTAACAAGTCATTAATGTAAAAAATTGATTGAATAATTCAAAGTTCAGATATACAAGATTTTAATGCAATATTTCAAACGATTTCAAGCAATAAAAAATATACTCCCTCCATTTCAAAATGATTGTTGTTTAAGGTTTTTTCACATAGATTAAGAAATACAATGATATTGTCATAAGATATTGTACTTTTACTAAATAAATCTTATTAATGTGTTGAAAATAGTGTACAGAGTAGGGATGGCAATGGGCAGGGTATGGGTAGGGTACTATAGTACCCGTCCCCATACCCGCAGTTGAAAAAAATCCCCGTACCCGAGCTCATACCCACTTGGGTATCAAAATTGCCACCCGTCCCCGTACCCTATGGGTATATAAGTGCCCGTACCCGTACCCGTTATCCGCATTTCTAATAAAAATAAATATATCAAGTATAAAATATCATAATATTTTAAGTTTTTTAAAATATTAAAAAGTTTTTAAAAAATTTTATTGTTGAATTATGAAATAAATGATCACGTATATTAAATATGTAATAATTTAAAATTGATGTTTTTTTAAAATTTTATAAATATTTATTTTTATATAATCACGGCTCTGGGACTGTTGTTGTATTCTGAAAAGCGCGCATTATATCACAACGGTTATTCTTAATAACCATTGTGATACATAGGGTACTGGGTTCGAAACCCAGCAAGAACTTACACTACTACAAAACACGCATTCAACGACGCCATGGTCACCACGGTTTTTCCCTACACCGTGGTGACATATCTTAATTAAGGCGCTACCATATTTATTTTGTTTTTTGATTAAAAGTTATTTGTATATAACAGCGGTTACAGAACAAACCATTGTGATATACTCGAACTTTCGTCGGTTCGAACCTCAGCGCCATAAAATATTTTAGTCCTTTAACGTTAAGGCCACCTTTTATTTTTTATTTATTTTAAAATTCACAAATAAAAGGGTTATCACTACGGTTCTTCTGATTAACCGTAATGATATATTTATAATAAATAAATACCTATCTATACAGTTTTTATTTATTTTAAAATTCATAGATAAAAGGGTTATCACTACGGTTCTTCTGGTTAACCGTAGTGATATATTTATAATAAATAAATACCTATCTATACGGTTGGTATTGTTAACCGTTGTGAAATAGTTTACCCATATATAAGCGAAATAACTTTCACTTTTATTTATTGACAGTAGCGTCGTTGTCTTCAAAGTGAAACCCTAGAACCCATTTTTTTCTTCGTTTTCACCATTAGTCGTGAATCTTGTGCTTCATACATTAAGGTATTCTTCTTCTTCCATCTATTGTTAGATATTTCTCATTATCTCGTTTGTTGCATGTTGTTTTTGTTGATTGTTCTCATTTTTTCAGATTCGTTTTCACTACCTTAACAAAGACCATACTTTGGAAACTTCATAATGTTTGTGTAGCTATGGAAAAAGTATAAGAAGCGTGAAGCTATGATGGAAACTTCATCCACCTTATACTTTTTTTTTCATAGCTTCACGAATAAGATGTTAGTAAATGAAGAAACAACAGTGTAAGCAAACTTCACCTAGTTTTAGAAACAATGAAAAGAAATATAAGAAGTATGAAGCTTTTGTGTAAGCTTCTTCCTCCTTGTATTTCTTTTTCATTGCCTCCCAAACTACTTGAACATCATAATTGATTCCTGTTCCGCGATTAGTTTCATTAAAAGGTGCGTTATTCATGTTCCTCTCTTTACTCTTCACTGGATTATGGTTTTAGGGTTTGTTTTCAATTGAGGATGCTCATTTTTTAAGTTTGATGTGTTTCCTTACAAGTTAAGGGGATGATACAGTGTGATGATGCTGGTGGTAACAAGCGTATTATATGAGTTTATAATATCTGGATCTGGTATAGAATATTGTTTGAGTTTATTATATTCTATTTAGATTGTTTGTTTCACTAACCCTCACTTAAAGTTTGCTGGTGGTAGCAAGCGTATTATATGAGTTTATAATATCTGGATCTGGTATAGAATGTGGTTTGAGTTTATTATATTCTATGTAGATTGTTTGTTTCACTAACCCTCGCTTAAAATACATTCATTTAATTTGACATAGATACTTATAATCTGCAAATTAAGTTGTATTTGAAAACCAACTTATATGAATCAATGCTTTCGAATTGCATCTCTCTCATCGTTCATCTCACGATGTTTAATATATATATATATATATATATATATATATATATATATATATATATATATATATATATATATATATATATTATGGTATAATGATCTGGCTCCTTAGATGCATCATCATCTTCCATTATAGTTAAATTTCATTAACAACAAATTATTAGTTAATCTGCCTCTCCATCAACACTTATAATCGTAAAATTTCCGATTATAAAAATTATGATGATAAGTGATGATAATGAGGCAGATTATCCAATGTCTTGTTCTTATGGAAATTTAACTATAATCGAAGATAGCGATATATCAAAGGAGTCAGATCAATAAACCACAATATATATGTAAACCAGCATGAAATGCATGATGAGACGAATGCAATCAGAAAACATTGGTTTGTTTAAGTTGGTTTTCAAGAACAGTTTAATTTGCAGATTATAGACTTCTTCATCAAATTGATTCCATGTATATTTCTTTAGTGAGGTGCTTGGAAAACAAGCAATCTACATTTAATATAATAAACTCAGGGTACTTACAACAACGGTTATCTATTGTAACCAAGATCATAGGTAATTTATGTTTTACATAATTCACTGCTGATGGGTTTCGAACCCAGTACCTAAGTGTATGTATCACAACGGTTTATTATCATAACTGTTGTGATATATGACGCGCGTCCTGCCTTTGAATAACAGTTTCCATACCTTTGTAGAAACAGCGAACTTACAACGATAATCTACATAACAACGCCTTCGCCCGCGTCATTATATGTCATTCCCAACCGTTGTTAAATGGGTTTTTCGTAGTAGTGTTAATTACATTAAATGACGGTTGTTGTAGACAACCGTCGTGGAAAGTACTCTTAGTTTATTATATACAAATGTATATTGCTTGGTTTACCATACATCTATTTAAAGATATACAATCATTCAAATTGGCAAAGAAATATATAATTTGAAAATTAAAATATTCTTGAAAACCAACTTAAACACGCCAATTTTTTTCGAATTGCATCCGTCTCATTTAGCACATTTTATGTTCTTTAACACATAATATACGAGTCAATGGTCTGATTCCCTCTACTCATCGATATCTTTTATTATAGTTTACCTCATCATTGTCACTTATCAATGCGATTGTAAATTATATCGATGAATTGAAGCAAACAGACCATTAAACCATATATTATGTGTTAAGGAACATAAAATGTGCTGAATGAAACGGATGCGATTCTGAAAACATTGATTGACATAGGTTGGTTTTCAAATACATCTTAATTTTCAGAATATAAGTTTCTATGTCAATATAAATGATTGCATTTTCATTAAAAGGTAAGTGAAACAAACAATATACATAGTATATAATAAACTAAACTTCTCAACCTGCATAAGAATTTAAAGAATAAAACATTGCTAAGTCACAAGAAGCCCATATCTTGTGACTTAGCAATGTTTTGTTCTTGTTTTAAGAACATTTGTCAACAACAACAACATACAACAAAACAACATGCAACACAATAAAAAAAACATACATTATTTAAGCAACAAACCCCAAGTGGGACTGTAAAAAACCAACATACATTGAGTCAATAACGCACCTCTTATTGAAAATAATCGTGGAACTGTAGCAAATCAAGATATATATCATGTTCATCCAGTTTTTGATGCCATGAAGAAGAAATATAAGGTGGATGAAGTTTATACAACAACTTCATACTTCTTATATTTTTCTTCATTGCTTCAAAAACCATATGAAATTTCACCATAGTATACGCTTGCTACCACCATCATCACCATGCATCTACAAGGAAACATAATAAAAATCAAACTTAACCCTAAAACATCATTAATATCATGTTTTCCACAGTATCCTAAAACTAAAACCTAAAACAATAATGTTAGAAAGAAGAGAGCAGGAGAAAATACCATCTTCGCCGCCGTAGGAGTTTGCGCCGGACGTTGCTCCCGTCAGATTTTGGTTAAGATTCATGAGAGGAGAGGGTTGCGTTGGAGTTTTCTTTAGAGAGAAATGGCAGATATAAAATTTTCATTCAAGTTCATATATTCAAGGTTAATTAATGAGTTTACTACATATGTAAATATTTTTAATAAGAATAAGACAACAAAATGCAAGTTTCATATATAAATTAGCAAACTCCAACAAAATACAAGTTTATATTTAAAATAACAAAATTAAAATCTTAAATATTGAAGATAACATAGAAATTTTAACTTTTAAATACCAAATCTAAATGCCTTAACTGACATAAAATTACTCCAACCAAACGGTGATTCGTCCTCATCAAATCATTTAAAATTTTAGTTTTTTAATAATTCACATAAGTGACACAAGCATATAACAACAGTTGTTTAAACTAATCGTTGTAAAATAATATACATTTTATTTTTTATTTAAAGGACTTAAGTGATCCACGCTTAATGTACTCTAAAAAAAGGAAAAAAATAATGTTGCTGAGAATCGAAGCTCGTCAAACATCATTTATTACCACGGTTTTAAAGAGAATCGTCATTAAATCACTGTTCTTATATCCAGCTACTGACTGGCGCGAAAATTTAATTTATTACAACGGAGTATATTTCTTTCGTTGTGAACCTGCCGTTGATGTTTACGCGTTTTGTAATAGTGTATTATTACACTGAAGTGGGAACGACAGTCATTTTGAAATAAAAATTTTCCTCTAAAACGACAATCATTTTGAAACGGAGGGGGTACTAGAAAATAATATTGAAAAAATTGTTTATTCACTTCGATGAAATTTATCTCGATGAAATTTATCAATGTTTGGAGGAGAGAGTAATTTTCTAATTCACTATATTTTGAAAAATATTACAAGTGAATACAATATGAGTTATAAATAATTAATCTTTACAATTTTCAAACAAATTAACTTTATTTTTTACAAAACTATTTTCAATTTCTTCAATTTTCAATATAAAAATCACATAAATCCAAAATGCTTAAAGCATTTCTCAAATTTCTTTAATAACCTCAAAAAGTTGTCAAACCACAATAATTGTTATCTTATAAATTTTTACCATTTACTTCTCACTAAAATTACTATCATATGTATCACATGTTAATAATAAATGAGAGAGAATTAAATTTATAACTACACAAACTCTTTAACGGGTCTTTTACATCATCCTCGGATGCTAACCACTTTGTTCATCACCTTAGGACAGGTGAAAGGAAACATTTCAATTTCTTGGAGATTCATGTATTTAATGTTCTATACTTCTAAATGTCTTTTGGGAAGTATCATAATTACGACTCTTCGGAACCGAAACTCGTGAGTACTTCGTGTGAATGATTTGACACGTTTGGTGGATTTTTTTTTGCATGCTAGATTATAATCTATGAAGAGTCAATGCTACTTTCTTTGAGTCATTCCTCAGTTTAGCAACTACCTTCTTTTCTGGCGTTTTACTTTATTTGATTTGAAAAGCTAGTGCATTATGGGCAAGAAATCACAAAAAAGTACTCACAAGTCTCAGAAATATAATCCATCTTTTTGGGTGGATTCTGATGGGTCATCATGAGGGGGATGCATTCATATTGGGTCAAACACTCACCTAAAGGTCAAAGACTCACCCAAACAAGTGAGAGAGACACCACATATTCACCCAAAACCTTAAGGTGATAGGTGTATGGGTTCTCTTACTTATAAAGTGTTCAATCTCCACTTTTCTAAACAATGTGGGACTTAGAACTCACACTTGTTTCTCCATACAACTCACACTTATTTCCCAATAATCACCCCCTCAAGTGTGAGTCCATTCACTATGCTCCCCCTCAAGCGGAAGCTCTTTCAACCACATGCTTGTACCGCCGTTGAAAGACACCCTTACTCGTCATGGGAACTTAAACAGAACACGTCGCCTGACCATCAGGTCAGGAAGACTTTCGACACAAGGAGCCGGTCCCTTACTCGAACCGGGGTCTGATACCACTGATGGATCATCATGAGGGGGAAGCATTCACACTGGTTCAAACACTTACCTAAAGGTCAAAGACTCACCCAAGCAAGTGAGAGAGAGAGACTACATATTCACCCAAAACCTTAAGGTGATAGGTGTATGGGTCCTCTCACTTATAAAGTGCTCAACCTCCACTTTTCTAAGCAATGTGGGACTTAGAACTCACACTTGTTTCTCCACATAACTCACACTTGTTTCCCAACCGATTCAGTTTACTCTTCCACTTTTTCTGCATTTTCGAATGTAGGTGGTCTTGATGACGCCTTTACAAAAGTTGACCCACATTTCTATTGGGGAGTCTTGATTCCCTTAGAGGATGACATAATATGCGACAAGTATGGCAGTTGCGTCATTCCTTTCTATGAATGTACATTCTCCATCATGGGCTTTCGTCTTCCCTTCATCACTTTTGAGATAAGGGTACTAAAGTACTTCGTCATGGCTCATTCAGAACTTCATCTTTCAAGATGGGCATGCATGAAGGTATACCAATATTAGTGTGAATATTTGAATGGAGAGCCTTATCTGACCCTTTTCTTTCATCTCTTCAAATGACATTATGGATGGACAACCGAGACGAGCACTATTACAAAACACCCAAACAACAACGCCAGGTTTACAACGGCATCCTATACAATGTTGTAATAGTGCGTACTGGATATGTGCGCATTGTTTTAAGTCTTATTAAAATGCCTTTGATGACAGGTAAAATTCCAACTGTGGTAATAGTGCATACTGGATGCGCGCGCATTATTTTAATTAGAAATTTCAAGGGTATAATAACGGTTGTTGTGAACACTATGGTGATACAATCAAGCTTTCATGGGTTCGAACCTCATCGCCCTCAAATAGTTTATTCCTTTGACGTAAATGCGCCCTTTTTAAATTTTATTTATATTTAACTAAAAACTAATAAGGATATCACTACGGTTATTTCTTAAAACTGTTGTTACAAACTGAAGCTTCATTTTATGTATTTTAAACACCAAGTATATATCCATTTATCCACTAAAAAAAGAAACAAGACGAAACAACCCTAACACCAACGTCGTCACCATCGTCGGTAAGAACACAACAACAACAAGAAAGTGTTCTACTTTAAGTTGTTGCAATGTCTCATTTGAAGACAAACTCATCCAAAGGTATTTCTATGTCTTCTTCCGCTGTAAAATCTCGATCTGGAAATTTTTGTGGTTGTGATGGTTGTATGGTTTTGTACCAATGCAAAAAGGGACAAAATAAAGGAAGGATTTTTTGGAGATGTCCATTTTGGAGGAGCGATGAAACATGTAATTTGTTCATATGGGATGAAGACGTGGAAGAAAGAGGTGGAAATGAAGATGAGAGCATTATGAAGTTAGAGTTGGAAGTTGTGGGCTATTTGAAGGTTATGTATGAGGATTTAAAGAAGAAGAACAAGAATTTGAAGAACAAACTGAAATCAGAGAGATTTTATGGAAATCTCAAGATGTTATGTTTTCTTGTCTCCTTTATGTTTAATGTTTACTTTGTTATGAAATGTAATAGTTGAATTAGGGTTTGAATTACATTGTTGATGTTTAAACTGCAGATGGATTGTGAATAACATTGTTGATGTTTGAATTACATTATGAAGACAGGAATGCAACTAATAAAAGACGGTTTCTTACGAGTAAGTTCAATGTAAATTTTAATTTTTAATTAGTTATTTGTTTGTTAGTATATTAGTTGATAGATATTGTAGTTCTAGTTTAAACTGTTAAGCAAAAAAAATTAAAATTTCATTAGATAAATTAAGTTTCATTACATAAACTTTTCATTACATAAACTTAATCATCAAATCTAAATGCTCTGGATGAGAGGAAGTTTGACCAACCATAGTCAGCCTCATCATTATCATCGGAATCGACAACAACCATTTGCCTTCTCAACATTCTTCGCCTTCTTCTCTTTCTTCTACTTGCCCTCAGAGCGCTCATTCTTTCCGCAGCAGCCCCATCTACAGCAGCAACTTATTGATTCTGAGGAAGGTTTTGAACGACAACCCCTTCTACAACAATATATTGATTCTGAGGAAGGTTTTGAACTACATCCCCCTCTACAGCAACAACTTCATTCTCAAATTTTTTGGTAGCTTGAGCAGTAGAACTCATTTTGATTCTTTTGGATTAAGTTGTTTTTATGTTTTGGCCTTTACGCTTTTATATTATTTCTTCTGATTCTTCATTTTCTCTTGGAAGTTGAAGAAGTTTCTGCCAACCTCGAGCTGTTGAATTAATGATTATATCTCTTTGTGTTTTGAAATTTCATTTTTCATCCTTTGATATTCTTTCGTAATTAATGGTTTTGATATATGTTCACAAATGGTGTATTGCTGATTCTGGTATGATACGTTTGTATTTTATTCATACACAATATCACAATGGTTATTACTCTTAACCGTTGTTATATGGCGCGCACTTTCGAATTTATTACAACGGTCTCAGGACCGTCATTGTAAGTATCATATATATAACAACACTCTACATAACAACGCATATGTCTGCGTCATTATATATCTTTCCCAACCATTATTAAAAGGGTTTTCCGTAGTAGTGGAGGGGCAAGGCATTGATCTATCTGGAATCGACTATTCACAACTTTGCACCTCTTCTGGAGCTTTAGCCTTTTGAGGATTAGTTCTTTTTGGTAACCATATCAACCCCGAAGTTCATGCATCAGTTTGAAATGTTAGCGGCGGAGTAGAGGGCAGATATGTTGATGTGTTCCCCAAGTATTGGACTGAAGGTCAATTTCTGTCGGGAAATCGTCTTTAGGTTTATAAGGAATGTGATCTCTTTGATGAGGCTCAATACCATAAGACCTTGTTGATGAAGTTTCTCAGGAATTTGGGATATTTAGGAGGAGCTACTCTCGTAGAGGAGGTCGAAAAGAAACGCTTGAAGAATCTTTTTGACGCCCAACTATTGATAAGGGCCCATTCCCGAGAAGAGAGAAAGACCATCTTTGGTAATCCCTGGAACTTCTGGGCTCTTTTGTTTATTCTGCTTGTTGCTGATGTATTTTCTTTCCCTATAATTGTATGCAAGTTATATGGATGATGAGGTGTAGCTTCGGCTTATAAGGCGGAGAATACAGTCGGTTGGGAGCAAAGCAATTTCGAAAACCATGACAACTTTATCAAATATATTGGGTTTGAATGTCTACCAATTGTTGATGGGATCTATCTCTCATTTTATCGGAAGTCGTCGACCATCTCCTTTGGCCAATGACTACTCTTACTTGGCTGATTTGTTCGAGCATGCTTTGGAGAAAGAACTGGTTATTCTGACTCGATATATCTGACGTGCTTCTACTATTTTAACCCTCAATGGATCCGCTCATTGAGAGGTTTTTGACTAGATATACAATTATTTTAATTTCATATACAAAATCTCAACATTCATAGTTTTTTTTTTAAAAGCAAACTAACATCTTATCAATCTAGCTAGCAAAAAATCCAATGAATTTGTCGACTAGTTGTCTGTGTTTACGTTGTTTGTTGTGAAGGACATTGATTCAATGTTAGGAAACCCTATTTTTTAGAAGAGACTTGAAATTTTAATTGTGACAACATTTGGATAAAGATGGTAAAAAGTTTGAATACTTTTCCTGCATGTGGTATTACTGTTTTTTGTCATTAGACTCTTTAAGAAAAATTAGAGTTAATGGAATATTGTTAAAGAAAGTTGCAACAACTTATAATTGCAGAAAACTATTGTTCTGGACTGGACCAATGGCTAAACATGGCCCAATCCACCTCTGCTCCCGGAACTGCCCAATTGCCTAAGTCCAATCCACAAGGGGTAAAAGTTACCTTTCTGCCCCTCAAACCGGGCAGGGACTGCATCGCTCCTCCCCAGTAATGATGCCCGTTACGCACGGCTCCTTCTCTCCCCGAACAGCTAAGGGCATGTGCTCGAAACCATGCCTATGCCCGACATAATGGCTAGTTTTGGGCACCCTGCCTGACATAACTGCTAGTTTTGGGCAGTTACCTATTCTTCGGGAAAACGGTTATTTTGCCCCAAAAATAGGACTGTTGGCCACGCGCTTGGGGGCACTATATAAAACCTCTCGCTTGAGAGGGTCAGGTATCAAATATTAACCCTACGAACTAATACTTTGTACTTGCCCCTTTTCTCTGACCCTTTCTTACTTGAGCGTCGGAGTGCCTTGCAGGTACACCTCCCTCCTCTCCATACGCCCAGCATCTCAGACGTACTTGGTGGCCCACTTCGACAGGATCTGATCCAGCCTTCACGATCAGTGGCGCCGTCTGTGGGAAACATTGTTCTCCCCATCTTTCTTTCCCCAGAAACCGAAGATCAAAGCAAATTTCCAAGATCATCATCATGGCCACGCAAGATCACGCCAAAGGTGCTCTCCAAAATGATGTACTCCCCGTCAACAAGACTGACGTTGACGGCCCGTCATTTCTTCTCGGAGATGCCCGTTTTCTGAGGGATGGGGCCACAGCTTCTCCTTCCCTCACTCCCGCTGATCGCAACAATGACCAGCCTTCGCTGGACATCCAGCCCGTTCCTGTCCCACCCAACGCCGACCCGGCCGTGGTGGCCCTCCTAGAGGCAATCAACAGAACCAACACCCTGATCCTGCAGCAGAACGAAAGGATTAGGGAGTTAGAAGAATCCACCCGTCCAAGATCCCCTCCCCCGAGGAGGAACCAACGACGATCAAGGAGCCCGCAGCCCCGGCGAGATACTGACCAAAGGCTGCGCCAAGAACCTACCTCTCGCGTCGTCCGGAAGAGTGACCAAGTTTCCCCGCATAACCAGCACTCTCCCGGTCGCAAGAGGACATGAAAGGACGAACAGTCACCCCCGGTCAGGTCTATAGGTCGGGCCCGATCACCTTCTCCCCGAAGGAACCACTCACCTTCTCCCCGAAGGAACCGCTCACCTTCTCCTCGAAGGAACTGTCGCCGTGAGCGTACCCTTCGGTCCCCGTCGTTCACCAGTTCCAGCAGCGATGATGAGTCTCGCGGCCCATTCTCCCAGGAAATCTTGGCAACCCATCTCCCTAAGGGCCTGGAGAAGCCCCCGTCACTGGGCACGTACGGCGGTATGACGGACCCCGATGAACACATCGAGAATATCGATGCACTTCTAAACTACCGCGGCATCCGGGCGCCATCAAGTGTCGGTTATTTCCGACCACGCTCCGAAAAGGTGCGATGACGTGGTACAAGCAGTTGCCCGAAGAATCCATTACCTCATGGAGACAACTGGGCAGAATGTTCTCACAAAATTTCACAGTTTTTCGCCGTCACCCCAAGACTGAGGCCTCCCTTGGGGCCATAATCCAAGGAAAGGACGAACCTCTCTGTGCGTACATTGAGAGGTTCAACAAAGAAGCAGTATAGGTCTCTACAACGGACGAGATGAAAACGTTTCTGCTCGAGCAAGGACTCCGCTCGGGCTCAGATTTTTCTAAGGCTGTCAGCCTCACACTTCTGAGGAACCTAGATGCCCTCCTCCTCAAAGCCTAGTCGCACATTCAGTACGAAGAGAAGGTTGCGGCCAGCAACGTCCGGGCGTCACGCCATCAGGAGAATGCTCGGGCCTCCAGAGGCGAAGAAGCCTCGACATCTCGTTGAGGCGAAAGGAAGCACGAAGACCGTCCACGGGACTCCCGCGACAGCAAGGGACCCTCTAGGCGATTCCACGACTACACCCCCCTGACCGTCTCCAGGGAGAAGATACTTTCCGAATGTGCGAATTCAGAATTCAAGCAAGCAGGGGTCCGCTTCCCCAAACAACTACCGGCCAAACCCAACACCGACAAGTCGAAGTACTGCTGTTTCCATAAGAGTCACGACCCCACTACCGAAGACTGCATCCATTTGAAGGATGCTATCGAGATATTGATCAGGGACGGCCACCTGAAATAGTTCACTAAGAAGAAGGACGCTCCTCGGCAAGACGCCCATGAGTCCAAGAAAATAGAGGAAGAAGTACCTTCCTAGGAAGAAGCCAGCATCCAGGTCGCCATGGGCGTGTCGCGACCAGAAGACTTCTACGTCCCGGACGGGCTCAGCGCCCCTGCCTACTTCGCGGCCCACAGCCCGTGGGAGACATTCCCCTCCACCATGGTCATCTTGGGCGGGGGCTTCAATAAAGTCACGGTGGGCTCTGTGAAACGAAAATTCGAGCATCTAATCAACACAAGCTCTAACAAGGTGACCACGCTCAATCAAGCCCAGAAGGGCTCTACCCCCATCTCCTTCTACCGGGAAGAGCTCCTCGGGGGGTCTCTAAACTCGACCATACCTTTGCTCATCAGAGCCCGAATGGCAAACTTCGACGTTCGCAGAATCCTCGTCGACCAGGGCAACTCGGTCGACATTATGTACTCTCAGCTGTTTTCAACACTTCAGCTGGACGAATCACACCTTACCCCCTACATGGGGTCTGATTTGCAGGGATTCAACGGATCAGTGACCAAACCGTGGGGATACGTTGAACTGATCGTAACCTTTGGATCAGCTGAGATGGCCAGATCCTTCAAAGTACAATTTTTGGTAATCGACTGCCCGTCGATGTACCAATGCATATTCGGAAGACCAACTCTGGCCGAGTTGGTAGCGGTGCCTTCAACAGTCCACCTCAAGATGAAGTACTACACTTCAAAAGGAATGGTCGCCACCCTCCACGGCGACATCGAAGTTGCACGACGGTGTTTCGAAGCAGTCACAAAAGGGCTCAACGCCATTGTGTCCAAGCCAAAGGCATCAAGCAAGCCAGTATTGGCCATCAGCTCTGAGGAAGCCAAGCCCCTGCCTCAGGTCGACTCCATTGACCTCGAAAGCCGCTTCCTCAAAGAAGACCAACAGGGGGACCAAGCAGCTTCAGCCAGCTCGTCTACCTCGTCCAGCAGCAACTCTCATCCGATGCGCCCAATCCTGGATGGCAACTTCGAGCTCGTTTTGTTCGGCGACGACCCTCAGCGGGGAGTGAAGATCGGAGCAGACCTTCTCAACATCGCGAGGAAGCAACTCAAAGTATGCCTCCGTGAGAACGCCGACCTCTTCGCCTGGAGCGCCACCGAGATGCCCGGCTTGGACCCGTCTGTCGCCTACCATCAACTCATAATTGACCCGGCCGTCAAAGCAGTAGCACAACGTAGGAGAAAGCAGTCTCTGGAGAAAACGGAGGTTGCAGAAAAAGCTTTAAAGGACCTCCTCGAGGCCAAATTTATCTCGGAGGCCAAGTACACCACTTAGTTGTCCAACATTGTACTTGTGAAAAAATCTAATGGCAAATGGCGAATGTGCATTGACTACACCGATCTTAATAAGGCATGCCCGAAGGATGCCTACCCCCTCCTCAATATTGATAAACTTGTTGATAATTCTGCCAATTTTAAACTTTTATCATTCATGGACGCCTATTCAGGCTATAATCAAATTCCAATGGCAATGGCCGACAAAAAGTACACGACCTTCATGACCGAATCGGGCAACTATTACTACAACGTAATGCCCTTCGGCCTGAAGAACACCGGAGCAACCTATCAAAGAATGATGAACAAGGTTTTCTGAGGAGAAATAGGCGACATGCTCGAAGTCTATATGGACGACATGATCGTAAAATCCCACGAGGAAACCGATCACACAGCCCATTTGAGAAAGGTCTTCGAACAGGCCAGAAAATACAAAATGCGTTTTAACCCGGAGAAGTGCACGTTCGGTGTCCGAGCAGGAAAATTCCTCGGCTTCTATTTAACAGAACGGGGAATCGAAGCCAATCCCGATAAGTGTCGGGCATTTTCCGAGTTTCCAACACCTAAGTCAAAAAAATCCATCCAATCCCTCAACGGGATGCTCGCATCACTATCTCGCTTCGTGGCCAAATCTGCCCAGCACGCCTTACCGTTCTTCAAGCTCCTCCGCAAGGAGGCAGCGTTCGAATGGACCGAGGAATGCGACAAGGCTCTTCTCCATCTAAAACGGGCGCTCTCAGAGCCACCAGTCATCTCTCGCCCAGACAATGGTGAAACGTTGTACCTGTACCTCGCCGTAGCAACCGAAGCAGTAAGCGTCGTTCTCATCCGCGAGACACCTGACGGGCAGAAGCCCATATATTTCACGAGCAAGGCACTGCAAAGACCAGAGTTGAGGCACCAACAGATAGAGAAAGTGGCTCTGGCCCTCATCAACGCAGCCACAAGATTGAGACACTACTTCCTAACCCACACGGTCGTGGTTCGGACAGACTAACCCATAAAGTAGCTACTGGGACGGCCTGACATGGTTGGTCGAATGCTCAAATGGTCACTTGAACTATCCGAATTTGACATCCAGTATGAAGGCAGGAAAGCCCTCAAGGCCCAGGCTCTGGCCGACTTCGTTGCAGAAATGACGTTCGCAGACTCCCCCCCAAGCGAAGCGCGTAAATGGACCATTTTCGTGGACGGTGCCTCCAGCTCGGAAGGAAGCGGTGCGGGCATCATACTGGAAAGCAACGAAGGAATCATCGTCGAAGTGTCACTCACCCTGTCCTTCCCCACCTCTAACAACCAGGCTGAGTATGAAGCCTTCCTAGCTGGATTACGTATAGCCGAGGACCTGGGCGCAGAAGAAATCGTCATTTGCACAGATTTACAACTCGTGGCCCTACAGGTCTGAGGAGAATATCAAGCCAAAAACAACAACCTGACCAAATACTTAGCCCTGGTTAAAAGGGAAATGGCGAAGTTCTCGACGGTAGAAGTGAAACATGTTCCCCACGAACACAATGTCCGAGCAGATGTTTTGTCCAAACTGGCAAATACAAAGAAGAAAGGCAGAAATAAGTCTGTTATACAAGAGGTTCTACCTCGACCCAGCATCGAGAAGGCTTCCCTGAACCTCGACGTACACGTAATCGGCGACAACAATTATTGGATGACCCCCGTTTACAACTACCTCGCAAAGGACGAACTCTCGTCCGACCCCCAAGGAGGCCTGTGTGGTTAGGCGAAGAGCCTGCTCTTATGTCCTGGTCGAAGATAAACTCTACCGGCGAGGATTTTCTATTCCACTGTTCAAATGCTTCGAGGAAGAAATGGTCGCCCACATATTGCGTGAAATCCACGAAGGAATCAACGCCCAACATCTTGGTGGAAGGTCCCTTGCCCGAAAGGCCCTCCGAGCAGGATATTATTGGCTGACCATGCAGCACGACGCTAAAGAACACGTGAAGAAATGCGATAAATGCCAACGGCACGGGGATATGCACCTGGCTCCGCCTAACGAGCTCAAGGGTATGTCCTTCCCATGGCCATTTGCCTGGTGGGGCCTAGACATCCTAGGACCCTTCGTGGTAGGATCAAATCAGAATAAATACCTAATAGTGGGCGTAGACTACTTCACAAAATGGATAGAAGTGGAGGCTCTGGCCAAAATAACTGCCCTCAATATACTACGCTTCTACAAACGAAACATCCTCGCACGTTTTGGCATCCCCCAAGCGATAGTAACGGACAATGGGACACAATTCACGGACAGGAAGTTCTAGGACGTCGTCGCCCAACTGGGCACGAAGCAACACTTCGCGTCCGTCGAGCACCCTCAAACAAACAGGTAGGCTGAAGTAGCTAATCGGGTCATCCTTCGAGGCCTCAAATGAAGGTTGGACGAAACAAAGAAGGCTTGGGTCGAGGAGCTACACAGTGTCTTATGGGCATACCGCACAACTCCACACTCTACAACCGGGGAAACACCTTTTCGTCTAGCGTACGGGACCGAGGTTGTAATCCCTGTCGAAGTTCACGTACCCTCCAGGCGGACAGAGTCGCCCTTAGACGAGGAGATGAACGACAAATCATTAAGAGAAGAACTCGACCTCGTCGTGGAAATCCGAACTGGGACAGCCCTCCGCGAAGCCTCATTAAAACAAAAAATTACCATCAGGCACAACGCCAAGGTGATACGATGAGAGTTCGACGTGGGAAGCCTTGTTCTAAAGAGAAACCACAAAGACTCTCGCGAAGGCAAACTAGCCGCCAACTGGGAAGGACCCTATCATGTCCGAGCAAAAACGGAGAATGGGGCCTATTACCTAGAACATCTCAATGGGGAAGAACTTGCTCGACCATGGAACACCGAAAAGCTAAAACAATACTATAGCTGAGGCCCTAATTCTTGATTCGACCCGTCATGACGACGAGCGTCAGCTACCGACCACTATGCACGCCTAGGTACAAGCGTCGCATACCAATAAAGCAGAGCCCCGCTCAGTAACGAGCCGAGTATCTGCTCGACAACGGTCCTCAATCGAGCATCGCCGTCGTCAAAGTACCATGACTGGCAAAACCCCAGCTCGCGATGGGACATTCACGCCGCGATCTCAGGCCTCAAACGCGACCTGAGCTCCGCACCCCCGCCAGGACATTCCCCGGTCGTTCGACCAGTACCCCTCACTATCGAACACATATACAATGAGCAATCCCCTGAAACTTCACATAAGTCAAATATTCCCTATCACGAGCAGGCATACATTCACAACGAGCAGGAGTACAACACTTAGCAAAAAATAAAAGCAAGTAAAACCATATGAACAGCAAAACCGACCACCAGGACCGGACACATAAATTAAGTATGATAAATGGCCACTAGGACCATGATTGTACTGGATTACATAAACCGGGGGCCATGCCCCCAAAATAGGTTACAACAAATACACGGCACACAGGTCGGATAAATTACAACAACAAAAAGGGAATCCCTCACTCATCCATCTGGTCGGCAGGTTCGGGCTGAGGCTCCTGGTTCTCCGCGGGCTGATCATCGGCATGCTCTTCAAGAAGGGAGTCAGGCATAGCAATTCGGCCATCTTCAACATGCGCCAGATAATGAGTACCCTCAGTGGAAAAGTCAAGTCCGGGGTTCACCACCCGTAGTTGAGACACGGTATTCTTGAAGGATTCGTCAGCAATGACGATATTATCATCCTCGGCCGCCAACATACGGGCAACTAGCTCAGACCTTGTCTTCAGTTCCTTTACATCCTCGGGTTCATCTTCGCCCGGAGCATTGACCGCCCTCAGCTGCTGGACCAGCTCCTCAGTCGCCTTCTTCTCCACAGCCAGCGTAGAATTCTCCTTCTTCAGCCTGGCCACCTCCTCGTCAACCTTCTTTCGGGCATCCTCAACACTCTTCACCTCTTCCGTGAGAGATGCCACGGTAGCCCGTGCAGCCCTGAGTTCAGACTCAGTTACAGAATCCCCTTCAGCATATATGGACGCCATTTCTAGAACTCTGACCAGTGCAGAGGCATCTTGGGCCACCAACGCCCTCTTGCTCAGGCGGTCCATGCTTTTCAGCCGAAGAGATTCTGCCCGCGGCACGACCAAGGAGTTCCCCTCAAAGAATCTTCTATCAAGTATGCAGGGAGGAAGCTCGAACTTCCCTTTCTCTGGGGCCCGGCTGAGATCCACGGCGTCGTTGGCCCTTGCCCGCTTGGTTCGTGAGGTCAAAGGCAATGAAGATCCCCGTGGAGCAGGAGTGGGAGAATAGGTCCCCGCAGTAGACTGGGCAGGAGTGGGAGCGTGCGCATTGGCAAATTGAGACTTCGGAGGAGCCGTTCCGGGCTTGTTCCTCGCAAGAGCATTCTTCACTATCCTCTCATGAGCCTGAGGCATTTCACTTGCACAAACAGAGTACGAGCATGTTAGATACGAGAAAAGAAAATAGTTCGAGCAAATTAAAATAACTAAGACTACCGAGCAGCTTCTGGACTTCCGCAGGAGTCTTACACTCCAGGAGTGTCTTGGTATTAATAAATCGGTATTCAACCCTTTGGCTACCATCCTCCTCGAAGATTGGTTCACCCTTCTTCGTCCAGCATTCAGCGAGCAGGAATGAGTTAACGTACTTCACCAGCGTCTCGTGCGCAACGACATCCTGCCCGTCTAACTAGTTCGGCTAAAGAACGTAATCACCAGGCTTCTTGGTGAAATGGCCAGGTGCCCAGTGGATGGGGAACTTGTATACCCTCTCCCCGGTAAACTTCCCAGCCTCGTCACGCAGCTCATTTCCCTCCTCGTCAACCTCGATCTCCCAGAGATAACTGATATCCTGGACAGCTTCCGATACGGGCTCGATGATGTAGTACCTCTCCTTGAACGTCCATATTGACTCAGAAAAATGCTTGAATAGCTTGCGAGGCTGTTTCAGCGAAACTCAACCATACTTCCTCCCTGACAGTTGCCGTTGAAGATGAAAGACAATGAAAAATAAAGGGAGAGTAGCCCCTATTCCCAGATACTCGCACGTCAGCTCGAACGCTCGGATGAAGGCCAGCGAGTTTAGGTGCAGCTGTGTAGGGGCCAACTTCAAGTGCACAAACACTGACTGCTGAAAATCAGTGAACGGTAATCTCAATCCCATCTCTTTAAAGGTATATTCATACATAGTAAAGCAATCCCCGAAATCTCTGCAGACCCGATCATCCTCGGAGGGAAAGTGAACCTTCCACTCCCCCTCTGGCCCGACTTCCGTAAAAACATCCCCTAAGTACGTCGCAAAGGTGGACCCGTGCTCGGCTGGTTCAGCCACCTCCCACTCCTCCGTGAAATCCTCGACGGCATCCTCTTCTATATCCTCCATTTCCTCCTCCTCCCCGACCTCGCTGGGGATACTTGAAGTCGTCGAACTACTGCTGTCCGAAGAACTTGCTTCTTCCTCGGACGAGTCCAAGATAATTTCTCCATCTGGCCCTGTCGCCATATCGATCACCTAAAAAGCAGAGAAAAAAGTGAATTCGACGATAGATCAAATCCACCCTTCCACCGCTAGTCAAGTGAAAGGGCGCGCAAAGGGCTGAGGACGACGTCCCCAACCTAAGCCCTAACATCGAACAAAAACTCTAAGAGTCTCCCACGAGGAGATGCCCGAAGCAAGCCGATTCCGTACGAGGAACTTCCTCGAGCCACTTCCCAGTTTCTGTTTGAAGCTCCGCCGGAAACTGCAAAGCTTCACCGGAAACTAGGAAGGCTCGCCAAACACTTCATCGCTGCTTCTGAATCTAGACGATCACAGCGGTTACGGATGCATCATCATCGCAATGACGCCGGAAACCTCCTGATTCACCAGAATATCCTAAAAACTAGCGGCCTCATCGGCGGCGGAAAATGGCATGACCACCATCCACCACCAACAATCACCAGAAATTAATCTATTTCATCTTCTACACCTGAACCTAACCGCATGCAAGACTACAAACAACAGTCAAATGGGTAAAAGAACAAAAAAACAACGAACTTACTTGATTAAGAAGATGAAAAACGGTTGCCCGAAATTTGGTGCGGTGGTCGGAGTAGCAAACGGCAGTGACGGGCAAGAGCTCTGAAGAAGACGAATGGAAGCAAGAGCGAAAAGTTCAAAATGAAACGGACTTTCCCCTTTTATACAGAGAGGCACGTGCAGTGGCATGCGCTCGTAGGTCATGATGGCTATTAACTAGCCATCATTGCCTAGTAACTGCTACACGGAGCTCTAGGCACATGTGGCGCCCTAACGTTTCCAATTCTGACTAACCGTCAGTCTCCCCGTTCGACTGGCAACGCAGTCACGGTCATGAATGCCACGGACACCAGGGGTCACGGGAACCATGAGGCAACCTTCCCCATCACCAAACGACGACTTCATGCTAGCTCCCCGGAACAACGAGCTGTCCTTAAGTCATCACTCACATGCTCGGGAGCAACGACTTGGGGGGCTCCTGATCTGGACTAGACCAATGGCTAAACATGGCCTAATCCACCTCTGCTCCTGGAACGGCCTAATTGCCTAAGTCCAATCCACAAGGGGGCAAAAGTTACCTTTCTGCCCCTCAAACCGGGCAGGGACTGCATCGCTCCTCCCCGGTAATGCTGCTCGTTACGCACGGCTCCTTCGCTCCCCGAACAGCTACGGGCATATGCCCGAAACCATGCCTATGCCCGACATAACAGCTAGTTTTGGGCATCCTGCCCGACATAACGGCTAGTTTTGGGCAGTTACCTATTCTTCGGGAAAACGGTTATTTCGCCCCGAAAATAGGACCGTTGGCCACGCGCTTGGGGGCACTATATAAACCCTCTCTCTTGAGAGGGTAAGGTATCAAATATTCACCCTACGAACTAATACTTTGTACTTGCCCCTTTTCTCTGACCCTTTCTTACTTGAGCGTCGGAGTGCCTTGTAGGTACGCCCCTCCTCCTCTCCATACGCCCAGCATCTCAGAAGTACTTGGTGGCCCACTTCGACAGGATCTGATCCAGCCTTCACGATCAACTGTGTATAGATATTGTGATAGTTACTGGTACAACGTATTTCAAACATCTAAAATATGTATATATGATATTTAATATCAAATGTATTTATTTAATCCAGTCGATTTCTCATTTGTTTGTTACTTGCAACATAGTTAGTATTGTGTGGTATATGATATTAAGATATTTGGGTGATAAATAGTCTTTTTTAGGAAACCTGCACTACTATAAATAATAATTTTCATGCCAACTTTCACTTTAATCAATTAAAAATCGAGGTCAAATGCCCTGGAACGCATCATTTTAATTTTTTTAATTAAATCTAATCCCTCGTTTTTTATGTAAACCGGCAAAAACTCTAGTTCAGGGTTTGAGCTTCGATTCTCAGTTCCTACAGTTTTGTGTTTTATTTAGAACCAAATTGACACTCTTATTTTATTAAATTTTTAATTACAATATAAATCACGATTCCCTCAGTTATTAAACCAATCGACATGAAATATTTCTTATTATTTTCATTAACTAAAATAGAACAGAACTCAGCTTTTACCTCGGTTGTTTTACCTTAGTTTTGGTAGCAACCGAGTTATAAACTCCAAACAATATTATATTCCAACATCATAATGTTAACTCTCATTCACTTTTTGCGCCCTAGCGAATGAACGAAATACCATTCTTCATCTTTTCCACCTAACGAACGAAAAACCATTCTTCATCTTCTCCACCTAACAAACTGAAACACCATTCTTCATCTTCTCCAAGTCGAATAAAGTAAACAAAGGAGGAAGGAAGCTCGAATAAGAAAATTCAAACTTCAAACCAACACATTTCTCTGAATCTCTCACCATGTTTCCGGTATGTAATATTTTCTCCATGATTGTACCAATAACGTTGTTGTTGTTGTTGTTGTTGTTGAGACTTAGAGTATAATGTTGTGTGGTTTTTCAAGTATTTATAGTTTTTGCTGTTTAATTTTATTGTTGTTTTATTGAGATGGAATGTTCATTGTTGTTGGTTGTGTATGATTTTTATTTTATTTTCTAAAGTTGTATGTCATTATGGATTGTTTGATGAAAGTCAATAAATTAAGTAAAGAGTATGAGAATGGAGAAATTTAATTTCTTGAATTCGCAGAAAAAAAACATTTCCGACAATAATGAGATTTTATATTGTCCTTGTAAAAAATGTTGAAATATGTAAAAACATCATATATATATATATATATATATATATATATATATATATATATATATATATATATATATATATATATATATATATATATATATATAGCGTTTGTAGTTTTTTGCTCTTCTCTTGGTGGTCTTTGATCTGTTGTTGGTGCTACAGTTGGTTTGAGATTTAGCTTGCTCCTTTTTGGGTTTGAGCTTTTAGGGGATTGGTTTGTCTTGTTCTGACCTTGTAGTGGCTTGTTTGTTTTTTACCCTATAATTTTTTCATTTGTTTTTAACCTCTACTATTAATATTATTTTTCTTTTCAAAAAAAATTATATGTTATCACTTGAAGTTTAATCGACGATTAATGTGTAAAACTGATTGAATGATTCAAAGTTCAGTTACACCAAAATTTTGATGCACGAGACAAATAACAATGACAATAACTCAAATGATTTCAAGCAACAAAAAATATTATAAGCGGGAATGTAGAGAAAATTATTTATATAGTTTTATTAAATCAATCTACATCTAGGATAGAGAGCAGTTATCTGATTCACTATACTTCAACAGTTGTTACATTAGACTAAATATGAGTTATAAAAAAATAATATTTGGAGTTCAAAAACTAAACTTTATTTTCCACTCGAGTGTTTCTCAATCTCTTCAAATCTCAACATAATAATCACACAAACCCAATGTGTTTAAAGTGTTTTCCAAATTCCTTTTATGACCTCAAAAGGTTGTTAAACCCCAAGAATATAATCTTAGGAATTTATATCCTTTGCTTCTAACTAGAATTTTTACCTTATGCATCACATGTTAACAACAAATCAGAGAGAACTAAATTTCTAATTGGAAAAACCTTAACATTCCTAAAATATGATATATTAAAGAATGGTTTCGCTAACAAGCCCAAGACCCTCCTAGACTACCGTTGCCAGGCCGCACCGTCGAGCCGCCATACTGCTGCAGTCTTCCCGCCACCGCTGCATCGCCTTCTATATGACCGTTGATGTGCCACCTTCTCTACGGCCATCAACTCCACCACAGCACCGCCATCTCACCGAAAAAAATTGGCAGTACTGAAAACATTTCTCTCTCTCTCTCTCTCTTCTTAGTTGAGGTTTTGAGGAATATTACAAGAATTCTCCATCATGGCTTTAAATCAATGGTGATGTCAATTTAACCACCAACCACCTTGTTTCTCTCTCCAAATCTTGAATCATTCTTCAACAAATTTGATCAATTCCAAGTAAATCTTGAACCTTGATCTTGGCAATGATTTGGTGAAAATATTTGCTGGATTATTTTAAGGAACTCTTTAAACTTGAATCCCCTTTGACTCTGCCATGCCTTTTATAAAGTGTAAATGAGTGTCATTGTGTTTTGTCCTCTCATGATAAAATTGATAATTGGCTAAGTGAATGATATTTTGACTATCACAATTTATCTTTGCACACTTTTTCAGTAATCCCTAATTCCTAAATCATGCCTTTCATTCACATGTTTTTCTTGGACCCTTATATAAGGGAAATATATTTGTCGAAGAAGTATTTAATGTGACCATTGATTGTTGATTAGCCTTCCAACGTATAGTTGTCTCTTATAACATGAATACAAAACCTGATAGAGATTTTTTATTGTCCACGTTACCAACATAGTCTGAATCTACAAAAATCTCAAATGTGTCTTCTTATTGAGTTGAGTTTGTGTACTTTAGACCAACCTTTAGAGAACCAATCAAATACCTTAGCACCCCCTTCAAAGTTTTTGAATGAACTTGGTCAGAATTTTCCATAAATTGACTTACTATGTTGACTGCATATGCTAAGTCTAATGTACTACAAACCATACCATACATGATACTTTAAACCCCACTTTCATAAGGAGTATTATTCATTATCTTCTTCTTTTCCTTGGTTTTAGAACATTGCTAGTTGAAAGCTTCATGTGACGACCCAAATGAGTGTTGACAGTGTTAGATTCTTGCATTCTAAACCACTCCACCACTTTCTTCAAGTAACTAGATTGAGATCACAATAATTCACTTTTGTTGTGGTTTCTCCTGATATCCATCAACATGATTATTTTTGCTTCACAAATATATTTCATCTCAAATTCACCATTCAAGATATTATCAACATACATAATGAGGTAGGTAATAACTTTCTCATTTCTCTTCAATATGTATACACAATTGTCATAACTACTTCTTACAAATCCATGTTTAATAAGAAATTCATCAAACGGATGAAACCACTGTCTTGGGCTTTGTTTCAACCTATACAAATATTTATTTAACAAACATACCATAACTTTATCTTCTACAAAACCATTAATTTGCTCCATAAAGATTGTATCTTCAAGGTATTCATGTAAGAAAGTTGTTTTTACGTCCATCTATATTAGCTCAAGATTCTTTTGATTTACAAATACCATAAATACCCTTATAAAATCAATCCCCTCCACCTAAGTAAAACTCTTCGCTACAAGTCTTATCTTAAACCTTGGTTCTTCAATTTCTGGAATAACTTCCTTCTTCTTTAAGATCCAATTACATCCAACCACTCTTTGTTTCTTAGATAGTCTTACAAACTCTCAAGAACGGTTCTTCATCAATGAATTCATCTCATCATTTACTTCCAACAACCATCTTTGTTTTTCTTTGCTTTTGACAACTTATCTGAAGGTATTTGGTTCAAAGTCTTAAAGTCATTCACTCACATTCAAAGTATAACAAATAAGATTAGCATAATTGTACCTTTGAGGTGGTACAATCTCCTTCCTAACTATATTACGAACAACTGATAATTAGGAGACATTGTATGTTGCCCCTTCAATGCTACTAGAAATAGGAACATCAATTACCTCATTGTCTCTAGTCTCGCTATGAACCTCCACCTTAAAATGAGTCTCTTTCACCATAGTTTATTCTTTTTTAACCTCCAAATCTTTGCACTTTATTCCCATACAAGTCTCATCAAAAGTAACATCTTTACTAATGATAAATTTTGATCCTACAAGATCCATCTTCCATAGTTTATAACCCTTCACCCCTTCACAATAATAATATAAGGACACATTTCACAGCCCTAACATCAAGTTTGTCTTTTTTTATATGAGAAAACTTCAAAGCTCCAAAATTCTTTACATTTTAAGTAGTCTATCAGTTTCCCACTCCAAAATTGTATAAGTGTCTTGAAATTTATTCTTTTGGATAGAAATTTGTTAATCAAGTAAGTTTTCGTAGCTACAACATCACCCAAAAACGCTTTGATAACCAAACTCCCAAAAACATGCACTTCACTCTCTCCAAAATGTTTATATTCATGTGTTTTAGTAAACTATTTTTTATAGATGTGCCAACAAGAGTTCTATGCCTCTTGATACCTTGTTTCATGTCAAACTCATTAAATTGATCTTAGACAAAATCATATCATTGTTTGTTCTCTATACATTTAGTTTAGTTTCCAATTGATTTACTATAAGAGTGTACAATTCATTAAACCTTTCAAAAGTATCACTTTTACTTTTCAAAATATAGACTCATACTCTTCTAGAAAAATTATCCATAATAGAGAAAAAATACAATTCACCCCATGAGCACTGCAAGAAAATTAGTCTATAGCCACGTGAAGTTGTGACGTGATTATCACGTGGCAAAAAAAAGTTGGTTGCGGCGTGATAATCACGTCGCTACATTATTTTATAATAAAATAAAAAATGTAACGTTAGCACATGGAATGTCAGAATTTAAAATTTAAAAATATTATTTGCGGCGTGAAAACCACGCCGCAACAAATAAAATAATTTTTTAAAAACAAAAACCTGTAGCGTGCAGATGTTGGGAATGTTGAAAATTTTAAATTTTTTTTTTGCGACGTGTATATCACGTCACAACTTTTTTAGAGAGAAAATTAAAATTTTAATTCTGACTGAATTAATGCAGGCTTTTCAAGGTAGTGGGTATATAATTTATGACCGTTGGTTGGTTGCGACGTGATTATCACGTGGCAAAGTTGCGACGTGATTATCACGTGGCAAAGTTGCGACGTGATTTTCACGTCGCTAATGGGCTTATAAAATTAATTGCTTTCATTTCCTCTCCCTCAGACCCTCAGACCCATTATTTCAACTCTTTTTCCTCTCCATTTTTCCTCTTCTTTGCAGACCCATTTGCCATCTGCTTCCTCTCTTCTTCTTCAAGCACTTCCATATTTTTTGAAGGTATTGAATATTTCTTCAAGCACTTCCATCTGCTTCCTCTCTTCTTCTTCCTCTCTTGTAATTTGTTTTATCATATTTTTTGGTTATTATTAATTTTTTTTTTTTATGATATTGAATAGAAGAAGATTGAGGATTCAAGATTCAAGAAGATTGAAGATTCAAGAGTGAAAAAAAGGTTGGACTAGAAGATTGAAGGAGATTGAAGAAGAGGTATTTTTTGCAATTTATTTTTTATATTTGAAGTATTTTCGGAATTTTGGTTATTTTAGGTTAATAGTATATATGTTAGAAACAAATTTTGTTATAATTTATTTTGGTTATTTTCAGAATTTATTTGTTATAATTTATAAACAATTTATTTAGGTTAATAGTATATATGTTATTTTCAAATTTTATTTGTTATAATTTTTAAACAATTTTTTATTCTGTTAGAAACAAATTATATATTTTGTTAGAAATTTATTCTGTTAGAAATTTATAAAACAGAATTATTTTATATATTTATATATATAAAAAACGAAAATATAAACATATTATATATAAATTCTGTTTTAACATATATAAATTCTGTTTTAACATATTATATATAAATTATATATAAATTCTGTTTGCCAAAAAATTATATATAAATTCTATTTTAACATATTATATATAATTTTTTTCTGAAATTTTTATTAAGTTATAAATGTTATAAAAACAGAATAATATATAATATATAATAACATTTAATAAAAACAGAATTATTTTATATATTTATATATATAAAAAACGAAAATATATTTAATATGTTTATATTTTAGGTTAAAAGAATATTATGAAAAGTTATATATTTAAAAAAAGTTAATTATAAAAAAAGAAAATATATTTAATATATTTAATATGTTATAAAAAATATTGTATTTTATGTAGTGATTAAAAACATATATACATATATAAAAATGTTTTATAAAAAACAATTTTATTGTTAATATATTTTTTATATACATTTATAAAAAATTGTTTCAGTAAAAACATATACATAAAAAACTTTTTTATAAACAAAAAACATTATATAAAAACTGCTTTATAATTATTATATATTATATTGTTTTATGAAGTATAGTAAAAAAACTATTTTATGTAAAAACATATATATAAAAAACTGTTTTATAATTATTATTATTATAGTGTTTTATAAAAACTGTTTTATGTAGTATTGTTAAAATGTATTAAATAGAATGTTAATAAAAACGGTTTTATAATAAAAAAGTATTATATATATTTTTTTTTCTGAAATTTTTATTAAGTTATAAATGTTATAAAAACAGAATAATATATAATATATAATAACATTTAATAAAAACAGAATTATTTTATATATTTATATATATAAAAAACGAAAATATATTTAATATGTTTATATTTTAGGTTAAAAGAATATTATGAAAAGTTATATATTTAAAAAAAGTTAATTATAAAAAAAGAAAATATATTTAATATATTTAATATGTTATAAAAAATATTGTATTTTATGTAGTGATTAAAAACATATATACATATATAAAAATGTTTTATAAAAAACAATTTTATTGTTAATATATCTTTTATATACATTTATAAAAAATTGTTTGTGTAAAAACATACATAATAAACTTTTTTATAAACAAAAAACATTATATAAAAACTGTTTTATAATTATTATATATTATATTGTTGTATGAAGTATAGCAAAAAAACTATTTTATGTAAAAACATATATATAAAAAACTGTTTTATAATTATTATTATTATAGTGTTTTATAAAAACTGTTTTATGTAGTATTGTTAAAAAGTATTAAATAGAATGTTAATAAAAACGGTTTTATAATAAAAAAGTATTATATAGTATGTTAAAAAATATTATATATAAAAACATTATAGTATGTTATAAAACATTATAGTATATTATATAAAACATTAATATAGTATGTTAAAATGTTAAATAGTATATATATAGTATATTTTTAGTAGTAAGAACAAGAACAATATGTTTAGGACTATTATTAAGTTGATTAATTTAATATTTCTAATTAAAAAGGTATTGATTATATAAATTTGCAGTAAATGGAATATTATCGGTATTATCGTAGTTGGATGTACGATAGACTATATCCAGGAAGGCACGCACTTAAACCCAATTTTATAGAAGGAGTTAATGGTTTTATCACGTGGACGTTTGCTCAGGAATGTTGTCGAAGCGAAGGAGGAGTTAGGTGTCCTTGTCTTAAATGTGGATGTAGATATATAATTAGTGACCCAGAGGAAATAACACGTCATTTGCATAGAAGAGGTTTCATTGAAAATTATTGGGTTTGGACGTATAATGGTTAAACACTGCCGAGTAACATACCAGAGACTAGCAACACGCATGCTTCAAGTAGTCGACCGCCTATGGAACCGCCTATGGAATTTGAGGAAAACTTTAATCTGGTCAGTGACATGGTTGAGGATGATTTTGGTGTTAACGTGACCCATGATCAACCAGAAGATTTTGACGGGGAAGAGTTGCCGAATGAGGAAGCGCAGAGATTTTCTCAGTTGTTGAATGAGATGAATACTCCGTTGTTTGAGGGGTCGTCAGACTCAAAGCTATCAATGTGTGTGAGATTATTGGCCGCCAAGTCAAATTGGAATGTTCCTGATCAGTGTTTGGAGCACTTCGCAAAAATGATGTTGGACTCAACTGCAACGAAAGGCAACTTGCCTGCGAGTTTCTATGATGCAAAGAAGTTGGTGTCAAAGTTGGGTTTAAGAGTAAGAAAGATTGATTGTTGCATTAATGGTTGCATGTTGTTTTATGACAATGAGTTTGGTACTCAAGATGGATCGTTGGAGGAATGTAAGTTTTATCAGAGTCCAAGATATAAAGTTCGCACTAGAGCCATTAACAGTAAGCAAAAGCGTGTAGCAGTAAAGTCCATGTTTTATCTTCCGATAATACCAAGGTTAAAAAGAATGTTTTCTTCAATGCACAGTGCAAGTCAAATGACATGGCATCATACAAACAAAACAAGCCCAGGCACTATGCGACACCCATCTGATGGCCATGCATGGAAGCACTTTGATGAGGTACATCCTGATTTTGCCGCGGAACCTAGGAATGTCAGGCTTGGATTATGCTCTGATGGTTTTGCTCCATATGTCCAAGCGTTTGGAAGTGCGTATTCTTGTTGGCCAGTCATTGTAACCCCTTACAATCTCCCTCCTGAGATGTGCATGACAAAACCATACATGTTTTTTACGTGTGTCATTCCAGGACCGTCGAGTCCAAAAGCTGGAATTGATGTGTACTTACAACCTTTAATTGATGATTTGAAGAGGTTGTGGATTAATGGAGAATGGACTTATGATATATCCCGTAAACAAAACTTTTTAATGCGAGTTGCCTTGATGTGGACCATTAACGACTTTCCAGCATATGGCATGTTGTCTGGTTGGGGTACGCATGGCAGAATGGGTTGTCCGCATTGCATGGAATGCACCAAGGCATTTACATTGGATAAAGGGGGGAAAAGCTCGTGGTTTGACTGTCACCGCAGATTCTTACCATCAAATCATCCCTTTAGAAAAAATAAGACAAATTTCAAAAGAGACGAACGGGTAACAGATCTGCCTCCGCCTCGATTGTCACCAGTTGCTATATGGAACCAAGTTTGTGAACTTCCAAAGTTTACAGATACTGGCAAAGCCTGTAGAATTGAAGGATATGGGGTCACACATAATTGGACAACAAGAAGTATATTTTGGGACCTCCCGTATTGGAAAGATAATTTGTTGCGCCATAATCTTGATGTTATGCATATTGAGAAGAAATTTTTTGATAATGTATTTAACACAGTGATGGATGTTAAAGATAGAACAAAAGATAATGTGAAGGCTAGACAAGACATGGAAATTTGGTGTAATCGGAAAGAGTTGAAATTAAAGCCTCAACCAAATGGAAAATTATTTAAACCCAAGGCTTGTTTCAGTCTGACCCCCCAAGAATCACGTGGCAACTGATAAGTTGTGGCGTTAAAATCACGTGGCTATATTTTTTTTATTATTTAATTTTGTTTGATTTAATTTAATTTAATTTAACTTATATTAACTTGATTTTTTTAATTGTATTTGTAGAAGGATTATCAGGTCTTGATGGCAGAATTTCTGACCCATAATCCCCAGTATACTCCTCCTCCAAGACAACCGGTTCATCCAGATGTGGATTTCTATATTTGGAGTCAAGCTATTGGGGGAAAGGGGGATAACGGGTGCTTTTTTGGTGGTGGAAATTTGGCGGGCACCTTGAAGAGTGGGGATAGAACTCTGTATCAAAGAGCTATGGACGGTGAAGGAGGGTCACGTCAAACAAATTTGACACCGCAGCAGTTAGAAACGGTAAGACAATTGGCTAGACGCGAGTCAGAGGAACGTGAGGCGGCATTGAAGGCCCAAATGGAGGCGACAACGAAGGCCCAAACGGAAGCAATGGAGGCAATGGCGAAGAGGCAGGCTGATATGGAGGAGCAAATGTGGCAATTTATGCAAGTATATGGTGGAAATCGCAACGATGGTGGTCAATCGAGGAATAATAACAACCAAAATGATGTTGACTTTACCGACTATTCTGACCCGAATGATCCAATTATTTAGTTTTATTTTTATTTTCTTTTTACTTTTTAATTTGTGTACTAATGAATTTATAATTATATTTTATATTTAGAAATATTAAATTTAAATTTTAGTTTATTAATTTTATTATATTAAGTTTATTAGTTTATATATTTAAAAATATTTAGTTTTATTTTTATAAATTTGATTTATAATATTGAATTTAGTAATATAAATTATAATATTTAATTAAATAAAACAGAAATTATATAAAACAGAAAATTATATTTAAATAATATAATTTTTTTAAAACAGAAAATTATATTTAAATAAAATAGAAATTATATTTAATAATAATCAGAAATTATTTAAATACAACAGAAAATAAATTATAAAAAAAAATACATCATTTGCGACGTGATTTACATGTCACAAATTAGTGACGTGAAAACCATGTCGCAAAACAAAACGTACAAATAAAAAAAAAACATTTTACCACGTGATTTTCATGTCACTATTTTGTGACGTGGAAATCACGTCGCAAATAACTTTCTGCATTTTCTGACCCACCTCTGCACATCTGCTCTGACTCTTTCTGAAAGAATTTCTATCAACTTTTTTGCGACGTGATTATCACATGACAACTTTGTGACATGTTTATCACATCGCAACAGGGTTGCCACGCGCTCTCCTGCGACGTAGAAGCTCACGTCGCAAAAAACGAATAGTGACGTGTTTTCATGGTTTGTGACGTGGAAAACACGTCGCAAAAGACAACATATTTTGTAGTGGAGTTTAAACCTTTTTCGGGCCCATAGATCAGAGTGAGCATACTCAAAAGGGATATTAAATTTATGCACACCACTCCCAAACTTCACCATGTGGTGTTTGCTTAGAATATCATTATCACAAAATTTTAGTTTATTTAATATATCACTTACTAATAAACATTGTTTAGAAAATTCAACTAAGTCTCTTTTACCTACAAGTCACGACTAAGATGTATCTAGAAGGTCTTGACTAGCTACTAAATAGAAGAAAAAAAATTAGATTTATGATTATAAACTAAAATTGAAATACAATACTATTTATACACTAATATATATTATGTTTAATTATATTTTTGGTCCAATCGTTTTACTCCATTCCCATAACTAATTTCCATATTTTAAAATTCAAACAGTTTTGATCTTCTTATCAAATTTGTCATGAAAAATAACGATGTGTTACTAATATTTCGTTATCTTTAAAAATCAATATTTTTTTGCCATCTTCTCATATTTTTTGCACTAATAATTGATGACATGTCTATTTTAGTGAAATATAAATCTTTTTATCTTTAAAATTTCACAAATATTTCTATTTGATTATTTATCATGTTTTACAAATGATGTGTCATTTAAAATTACATATATCATCAATCTTAAATGTAAAATATGAGAAAATACTGAAATTATTTGAATTTAAAATAGGGGATTAGTATTTGTCAGTTAGTTAAAAAAAATAAGAGGGAGGATATGTAATTAAGTCTAAATATTAAAATGGAGTATAATCTCATTGATTCATTAACTCTTTAATCCATTGAAACATAAGTCAAACTATTTATCCATTTAAGTATGTTTAAAAGAAATATACTTTAGTTAAGCTACTAGATAAAATCAATACTTTCAATAATGTTTTAACCACCAATTTTGAAAATTTTGAATAAAACAGATTTATTTGAGTCTTGCAAAGTCTAAAATAATTCGGTATACTCCCGATTTTCTTAGTCATCACTTTAATCCGTGATTAGTTGATATATATATATATATATATATATATTAAATTTTATAATTCTATTACATATATTCTTAGCATTAAAAAAAGTGTCATCTTTACCTTAACAAATAATAATAATAATAATAATAATAATAATAATAATAATACTTTGCACCTACTGAATTGGAGTCATACATATGTCATTGCATTGAGACACTATGTGAATGTTTTGTGAAAGCAAAACCTTTAATTAAAGTGGGTTCAAAGAAAACTAGGCAAGTAAAGGTTAAGTCATTGTCGATATATCCTTTAGGTCAAATATTAATCCAAAACCAATCAGCTTATTAAACACACCATGATTCATCAATCAACCTTTTTAGTCCCACCTAATGTTTGGTCAAATAATCTCACCTAAGAGTAATTCAATGATTCCAATTTTAATATATATATATATATATATATATGCAAACTAAAAAAGAAGAAAAAATCTCACCTATGATGTAATTCAATGATTCCAATTAAAAAAAATATGCAAACTAAAAAAGAAGAAAAAAAGTATACCAGAAGATTACATTCAACATTTCTTAACGCATTTTATATGTTTCTTGTACATGATATGAATTTTTAAAAAATGTCTTACGTTTTCGGAGATATATCTTCGGACGCATCTCTTAGACACTCAACAAATATCATTCTGAATAGTGCCATATAAGTTGAATTATTTTTATTCTGGAGATGCATCTCCGGAACATTTTAAGAAATAACATAATAAGTTGCCAATTCAGTAGAAATTTCGGAGTTACATCTCCGAAAATATGGGGCAAGATTTTAAAATTTTCTATCACCTTTGCAATTTAGATATTTTTAGAGATGTATCTCCGGAATAATCTGATAAAAGTAACAATTGGATGATCACACATCCATTGTTGCCATTATTGTTTTTCAACCAAACCCTTCACACAAAAATCATCCATCCTCAATCCACTTTTTCACTCCAAATCTCCATTCTTTTGGTCCATCACATCATAGAGAGCAAAAGAAGATAGAATTTCAGGTAAAGATCTTTCATTTTCCTCTGCATTACTCACATTAATTGTACTTTTTTCTGAAAAATGTTGAGTTGTGTCCGAAAATGTATCTCTGGAACGAGTATGAACTTGTCTGGAGATGCATCTCCGGAAGTTTTGTGTTTATTTTCCAAGTCTGTCTTCAGTAGTAGCTTTTATGTATTGTTATGGTTTTAATTATTTTCATTATATATGGTTCACCCCGATGTTTTCCCAAAACAAGTTGTTTCTCTGAATGTCCAAGGTGTTGTTGTGAAGGCGGTAGATGTTGGAAATCAATTTAAAAACAAGCAAGAGTTTGAATCTCGTGATCAAATACTTCAATGGATTCATATGGAGGCCTCTAAACTTGGGTTTGATGTGGTTATCGGAAGGTCCGATAATGGTTCGGATAGAAGATGCACTTTGTGACAATGACATGCGAAATAAGCGGGAAATATAGAACTCCTCTATGAAATTTTAAAAGAGACGCACTGGTTCTAGAAACTATGAGTGTCCATTTAAGGTGTGTGATGTTGGCAAACAAAAACTGGAGATTTAATGTGATATGTGGTTTGCATAACCATGATTTATGTAAAAAATTAGTTGGTCATCCTAGTGTGTGTCAGTTCATGCTGGAAGAGAAGGAATGTGTTGCTGACATGACCTTGAATCTTGTTCAACCGAAAAATATACTTGCAACATTGAAACAGAAATGACCCAAAAATATATCAAATATCAAGCAAGTGTATATTATTCGGTACCTACATCGAATGGTAATTCGACTACACGGTCTTCTTCATATTTTGAACACGTTGATAAAGTTTTTCCTGACTCACCAACTCCAAAATCTCAAAAAAAGTGTTGTCAAAGGAGCTCGCATTAGCAAACCACCTCTGATGCCTCCTCCACCAAAGATTTCATTCATCAACGAGATGCCGGTTTTTATGCACAAATATATCGAGCGGATCGTCAATGTTGTGTGGGACGGTAATTGTGGTTATTGAGCCATTTTTTAGCTTTATTTGGTAAAGGAGAAGATAGTCATACACTTGTCTGCCATCAACTTATCCAAGAGTTGAAGACGCATAAAGAATCATACACACGGTTGTACGAAAAGAAATAAAAAATTGATGAAGTTTATGAGTCTCTTGTTCCTTGCCTTAGCGGTCTGGCACCGGAGGCAAAATGGATGCGCTTCCTTGAAATGGGTCACCTAATAGCATGTATGTATGATAGAGTGTGTGTTGACCTGACACGTTACGGTTTTTCGGAAACCTTTTTCCCACTACGCATTGCCCCACCTCAAAATCCAAATGATTGTATCATGTGTATTGGATGACTTTCAAAATCAAGTCATTTTGTTCAAGTTTACTTGAAATCGGGATGCCCTATACCACTTATATCACCGGAGTGGACGACTCATTCAACCATAAAAGTCTATACTTTGTCGAATCATTTTATGGAAAGGATGCAAGAATTCGAGAAATTGAACAACATTGAAAAAGAATCAAATGCACAAAAGTCTAAGGGGTGCCACCTATAGATTTAGCTGGTGACATATGTTTCGATTCATTTTAATTTCTTGTTTAACCGGACACATAATTGTATGTAATTGTATCTCAATATAAATGAAGTGTAATATATTTACCTTTTGTTCATATTATGTCTTAATGTATTTTTTATCTTCCCCATATTAACATTTGTTCTTTTGTAAATGAAAAAATAGGTTATGTTTTAGGGTTCTGTTTTTGAACTAGTTCAAGAGAAGTTTTGGAGATGCTTCTCCGGAATAAAATAATAGGATGCGGTTTCAGAGATATATCTCTAGAATCAGGTTGTTAGTTATTGAGTGGTTCATATTGATCAGTGGCTTCTATAAATTAAGGTGCTCTAATGTTATATTTCACACAAACTGAAAATGCTTAAATGTCACAAATAAACATCAATTGGTATATCGCAAAGGTTTCCTTCTCCAACTATACACCTGGGCCAACGTTTAAACTCACTGATTTCACCTCCCTAAAGATATGAAAGACGAAATCCACCATCTCCTACCTTAAGGAGACAGTCGAAAGATTGTGAAACTCGAGTACCGTTCACCGTCGTTTGACAACGGAGGGAAGATTGAGTTCAGCAAATTTGAACTCAAGGCGCAAGCAGATGTAAGGGCTATGTGGAATACGTATTTCCATTTCGAAACAAAAGTTCCGCTCGAGTTGGAAGCGACGATTTCGAGATCTGTCAAAGATATTGCGAAGATGTTGAAGCGTCCAATGGGATATTGAATTGTAATGTTGCATTTTATGTTGAAATCATCATTGTAATGCTTATTTTTTGTTATGAATGTTAATTTCATTTTTAGAAAATTACTTGGTTTTGACTCAGCTACTGATTTGTCTGTGTTACAAAAATATAACTATAGAAATATTTTGGAGATGCATCTCCGGAACAAAGTAAACAAAAAAACATAACTCGAAATGACCTTTGTTGGGTGTCAGGTGGCATGCGTTCGAAAATACATCTTTAAAAATATAAGGTATTTTTAAAAATTTACATGATGCATTAGAAACATATAGGCTGAATTAAAAAATTGTCATTTTCTAGCTAAATATATAAACATTTTGAGTCCAAATAAAGCCCATCAAATGTAAGATTTAACATGCCCATGAAAGTCACTCATGAGTAGAAATAGAGCAATTAATCTAGAACCCCATTTGTACCTCTCACTCCTAAAAAATTTTCAAAATAAAAAATGCTCTTTAATTTTCGCCATTCAATTTTTTTACTACTTATCATAAAAAATAGTGTTTATATCTCTTAAAAAAACAAAATATGTGGATCGGATCATAAACAAAATGTGTAGAAGAATACAAAATTAGAGGAATCATATTTTAGAAAATCCCTGCACTTATCAACCACTCTCGGAAAGCCAGTGTTATCACACATTTTTTAAAATTTTAACTATGTGAAAACTTTAAAAATGCAAAAGTAACGCACATTTCTTATGTGTCAAAAGTGCGGAATATATTAAAAATTCATTTTTCAAATTAAGTTATAGAAGAAGATGAAATTAAGTTTTTTAAAATTTTTGTGACTTCATCAAGGTGTTTACTATTGAAGATGTACGTTTGAGATTGGTATATTTTAATTTTTAATTAATAAAACGGTCGTTTAAAGGTTGATTAATTAATTGCTTATGACATTTTTTGAATCATGAAGTATTATTATGGGCATTGACTATTGTACGACAAGAAGAAATTATTATAGTTATTATTTGGTCTCATATCGCTAACGAGCAAAGAGACAGAAAAGATAAGATAATATTTGACTGTGAAAGATACATTAAGGTTCAGAGTGGTATTTATGGTCATGATTTAGCAAAGACATTTATCAAAATGGTTGAATGATTGAAATTGAGACAATTTGTCATGTGTCACACAAATATATAAAGAGAGGGTTAGATATTGATCATCATTACCAAATTCGTAGACAGAAATGCAACAATGATTTAATTTAATTTAAAATTAAAAGTATGTGTATTGGACAAGAATTTAAGAGGATTTTAATCTTGTCAGCAATTACTTTGGACACATTCCGATTTTGTGAGACATTTGAATGTGTTTAATTTGAGGCTTTTTTTCTTGATAACACATAAAATAAATAGGTATTGACTTCTACTACTTGAAAAGATTGATGGTGTAACGCCAATGGAGCTAACATTTTCGATAGGGTTTGTTTATTTGAAAGGTGAACTCCAATCTAATGTCATATGGGCACTAAACATGGTTAGGAAGTTGCTCACATCAGAGAAGTTGATTATTAAAGTTATTGTGACAGATCAAGATGTTGCCTTAATGAATACAATTGAAGTTGTTTTGCCCAACATCAATTAACTTTTTATGTCAATTTCATATAGATAAAAGTGTTTGAGCGAAATGCAAATAATGCGTTTTTATGAATAAGCAAGAATCAATGATGAATTTGTGAAGGAAGATTGTGTTTTATAATCGTGTGGATGAGTACGAGTGACACTTGAAACATTTTGAATTAGTTTGTACTAATATTATACCTTTTGTAGATTTTGTTAAGGAGACATGTTTTCCTCCACAAAGAAAGATTTGTTGGTGCATGTACCAACCAAGTGAATCATTTAGGGAATACAACAACAAACATGTATATTATTATTTTATTTTTTTGAAAATTTATAATTTTATCATGTAAATAAAAGTGTTAGTTTTAAAATATTTTTTTTACTTAAATTTTATAGATTTGAGTCGGCTTATTGAAGATTAAAAAACATGCAACAAAATAGTAAAGGATTTCTCTATAAAAGCTTAGATGGTTTGAACAATATGTTGAAGTTTGAAATTGAATAATATCAAATGATCATTTCATAAAATCATCATCAGCATACTACATCGACATAATACTCCTATTTGTGAAAGAGTGCATATTTTTGTGTTAAGAAGATGCGTACAACATATTTCCAAAGAGTTTGAGAGAGTGAAGAAAATATGTGTTGATAAGGTAGCATGTGGCTTCTATATTAAAACACCTCATGGATTACTTTGTGCTTGTAAACTTGCAACTCTTCAAATAGAGATTACTCCTGCTCCATTGAATATCATTCTTTTTTTTTGGAGAAAATTAAATGTGGATGAACATGAATTTCATGATGTAGAAACAAAAACACAACTTGACTTAAGTGAGAAATATGCAAAATTGGTGAGAACTCTAAATTTCTTAGATATTGTTGGCTAGAGGGTGGTGAAGACAAAAGTACGTGAAATTATATTTTATTATAAAACTTGTATGTTTCTACTAGATATGGCAACAAAGTCAAAACTCGTGGGTACTCGCTCAAGTCTGCCTCGTATTTGATAGGAAAAAGTCACTTTGACAAAGTTCAAGTTTGGGTATGGTTTTTCTTCGATTTTAAAATATATGGATAAGACAGGTAATGGAGACACTAGTATTCATCTTGAACTCGTCTTCAAACCTCTGACTTGCTGATAATTTGAAATAATTTTGATAATTTAGAATATTAATAATTTTTTTAATACATTGATATTTTGTTTTGTACTTTATCATTAAAAATATTGAAATGTATGATTGGAATTTTTCAGGATTATTTCAATTTATTATTTCTAATATATGTTAAAAAAATCTATATTTGTAACGCCTCCATATCGATTAAATAAGCCTTTAATTGATAAGTGATTGTGTGTAATTACAAAAATTTATATTTGGCTTGTCTAATCCATTAGTAACTAGGGTTAATAGATTAAAACATAAAAAAAGCTCATGGATCATTTTCTTTTTTAGTCAAATCTTCTCCTATAAATAGAGGGCTTCTCCTTATTCCATTTTACACAAGTTTTCAAAACTAAAACTATACTATATCATTTTGTACTCTCTTCTTATCTATTTTCTTATTCTTCACTAAAGTTATCTTAGTGTCAAGAGAGTGGAAAATACTTGTGTGAGTTTGGTTGTACTAGTGTGGTGTTGCATTAATCTTATTCAAGGGTGTCATTCTCTTTACTTTCTGTCATTTAATTTCTCTCTGTTGTGAATTAGGATGACTTAAAACAAAGTATAATAGGTTTCTTTATGATCAGAAAACACACAAAGGTTAGGGTTAACAAGAAAAACAACAAGGATTTGTTATAACTGTTATTCTTTATTTTTTCTTTGAATCAGATTACAAGTACTCGAGAATAACAAATAATCCTCTCACCCTAATTAGGATTTGCCACTCGTAAGATGAGAGACTAGTATGATATTTATAATAAACCTAACATACTAAACTAATGAGTTTTTTTAACAATTACCCATTATAAGCTAACTTAGGGTACAAGCTAACTTAAACAATTGGATCCTTACCACAAGACCCAATTCGACAACTACATACTAAAACACAATTCGACTACAACATGTAGGTCTTCGACAGCAACATGTGAGCAGACTTCGACGACATGCTAAACTGGAGTTCGATCCAATATCTCACAAATCTCCACCTTGGATCTAACTCTAACATCAAGAAACAGACTATTTTTCTTCATGCAGCTTTATCAACTGCATACAGTGGAAAAACTTACAACTGGGCAACGTCTTGGTGATCATATCAGCAGCATTATGATCTGTCGAAACCTTCAACACTTGGAATTCTTCACGCTCGATTACCCCTCTGATGAAATGCAACCTTACATTGATGTGCTTGGTTCGCTCATGATAGGATGAATTCTTTGACAGGAGTATTACACTTTGACTATCACATTTAACAATGATACCTCGACCTTGAAGTTTCAGCTCTTTTGCAAAACCTTCAAGCCACAATGCTTCCTTCACAACTTCAGTTAGGGCGATATATTCCGCTTCAGTGGTTAATAAGGCAACAACTTTCTGAAGTGTTGCTTTCCAACTGATCGTTGAGCCAAACATAGTGAACACATATCCAGAAATAGATTTTCTGGAATCCATACAACCTGCATAATCAGAGTCGACATATCCTTTGATTTTTGCTTTACTATCTTCACCTAAGGTTCCACCATAAATTAAGACTCTGTTCAGAGACCCATTTATGTACCTTAGAATCCACTTCAATGCTTTCCAGTGAGCCTTTCCAGGATTCTCCATATACCTGCTTACAAGACTTACTGCATATGATATGTCAGGTCTAGTACAGACCATAACATACATCAAAGAACCCACTATATTAGCATATGGAATGTTATTCATATAAGCTCTTTTGACATCAATACTGGGACACTGATCTATACTCATCTTGAATTGAGGGTTTGTTGGAGTCACAAAAGGCTTTGAATTCGACATACCATATTTTTCGAGAATTTTCTGTAGGTATGCCTTTTGAGATAAGCATAATTTTGACTGCTTTCTATCTCTTCAGATGTCAATCCCAAGAGTTCTGGATATAGCTCCCAAATCCTTTATTTCGAACTCCTTATTGAGTCCAGCCTTCACCCTCATTACATCTTCAACATTGTTGCTTGCTATTAGATATCATCCACATAAAGCAACAAAATAAAAAATGAATTACCAGGTCAAAATCAGAAGTAAACACAGTGGTCGAACTGACTTCTAATGAAACTTATGCTTGCCATGAACTTGTCGAATCTCTTATTCCACTGTCGAGGAGATTACTTCAGTCCATATAAAGATCTCTTCAGCTTGCACACATAATCTTCCTTCCCCCTTTCGACATACCCTTCAGGTTGCCTCATCATGATTATTTCATCTAGATCACCATAACATTCATTTGTTCTAGTTCAAGGTCGAATTGTGCCACCGTGGCAAGCAACATTCGAATGGACTTGTGCTTCACAATAGGAGAGAACACATCATTGAAGTCGACACCTTCTTTCTGAGTGAAATCCCTAGCGACCAATCTTGCCCTGTATCTCTTCGACGCCACTCCTTCGATTCCTTCCTTGACTTTGAAAATCCATTTACAGCTTACTAACTTGGCTCCAGCAGGTTTCTTGATCAGTTCCCAGACGTTGTTATCATGAAGAGATTTCATCTCATCATTCATGGCCTTCAGCCATTTAATCTTCTTTCGACTCCTCATAACTTCCTTATAGTCTCTAGGTTCTTCGTCGAGAACATCACTTGCAGAGATTATGGCATAAATTATAAGATCTGCATACCCAAGTCTCTGAAGTGGTTTGATGACTCTCATCGATCTGTCTCTTGCTAGCAAGTAGTCATTATCAGTCTCCTCATCTTCGACAACAGCTTCTGCTTCTTCTTCAACTTCATTTGGGATATGCAATTCAGCATTAACATGATCCACCTTAACAGGAATCTCTCCTTGTTCCAGCTCTTCGTCAGTATGATCAGTTTTCTTGAAGGCCATCTCAGCTTCATTGAAAACTACATCTCGACTAGTGATACACCTCCTGTGACTTGGCTCTAGACACCATAGTCTATAAGCTTTGACTCCTTCAAGGTATCCCATGAACATGGATTTTAGAGCTCTAGGTTCGACATTGTCTTGCCTAATGTGAGCATAGGCCATGCAGCCAAATACTCTCAGTCTGTCGATACTATGTGGATGTCCCGACCAAACTTCTTCATGTGTCTTCATATCTAACGCAGTCGAAGGACATCTGTTTATCAGAAATGTTACTGTCAAAACAGCCTCAACCCAAAACACCTTCTTTTTTAATCCAGCACTAGTCAACATGCATCTAACTCTTTTCAAAATAGTTCTATTAAACCTTTATGCCAAACCATTTTGCTGTGGAGTGTGTTGCGGTGAGAATCGGATATCAAGCTATTGTATTAACTTATATCACAAATCTTTGAAGTTCACCACCGAGCTTTGATTTATCCAAAAGAAAGGGTAAAGATCGAAGAAAATCCTAAGTGCGCTATGTAACAACAAAGCTAAGAGAATCTAAAGTTCGGGGGTTGGTCATACCTAGGGAAGGTGTTAGCATCATAAGTATATGTAGTACTCTACAGGAACCTCTTGTTAGTATTTGTGTTATGTTATTGTCTGCGGAAGATTTCTTGTCTTGTAGCAGTTTGGACTGTATCAGGCTGTAGCAGGTTTTGCAGAGGTCAAATTAGTGCAGCATTGTGATGCTTAGGTCTGTGGTTGATGCAGTTTTTGAGCGTTACAATTGTGTTGTATGAAGTAGCGTGATTATGTACAGTTGTGTAGGCAAAGGGTGTGTCGTGTACGAATGCGTGTTTGGGATGTTTTGTTGCGTAGGTTTACATTGTGAAGTCCTTGTCTTGTAAGTGTTGTATAGGTAGCAAAGTCTGTAGGCTGATGTAGCATGTTGTTTTGGTGTAGCAGGTTTACATTGGTGCTTGTTGTTTTCATTGTTTTGGTTTGTGCAGTGTGTATGTCAAGGTGGATTGGTTATTTTCATTTTATTTTATATTTTTGGTCATGATGTTTTGTAAATGGGTCAGTTGGCATGTGGAGTTTATACTAACAATTTTTTGAATTTTATGGATAATTTTTTTTTTTAATGATTTATGGTATCTAAATGAATAATGAAAAAATAAATCAAATGGAAGTCGAATTAGAATTCATGGATTTTTATGGATGTGCATGAGAATTTGGATAAAATGGATATTTAGGGAAATAGATTTTAAAAGTGGATAATAGAAAAAAATGGTTTTAATGGGTATTGCTCATTGAAAGAAAAAATGGATAATTAATTGAAATGGTTTAAAGTGGTTTGATGGAATTAATTTGGACTAAAAATGGATAAAAAGGTACGCGAATAAATGACTGAAATAGGTAATTGGAATGGAAAACGGTTTAGAAATGGGAAAATGATTTTATTGGATAGCTGAATGAAATTGAAATTGGTTACGGGAACGAGTATAGGTAATGGTAGTGCGCCTCCACGACACTTAAAACCTTGACAGCAGCACTTGGAAGCCACTAATCCTGAACCACGCGATCAGTACTTGCACGCAACTCGACTACTTTGACCTTTGATGGCTCTGTACCTTCAACAAACACCTTGTATTAACACGAAACCATGGTTTAATGATCTTCAGATATGAAAAATGAAACCATTTCCTCTTTCTTGACCAAGACAAAGTCACATCCAAATGACCTGAAACATTACTGCACATATACTTGACCTGCTAGCCTCAGGTGAAACTCAACATGAACAACACTTGTCGATCATAAACACAAAGGGTGAAAACCCCTAATTTTCATGCCTTGAGTGCACACCGATGAAATAATGACTTGATGAGAACCAAAACCCTAGTTCAGAATCTTTTCCACAACTTGATAACCTGATACTGAAACAAACCACTTATCTAACCATGATTAGGTTAAACTTTCACTGAATCTCAAGCCACGCCGCACACACCCTTGACCTGGTAACCTTTTCCTAATCCTTGATTCAGTCTTATAAGACCTGTGTTACCATATTATCTAAATGCTCAATTGGATATCAGATGAGATCAGATGAGTATCTATGTGCTCTACCTTTAGTAAATTGGATTAATGGAATCCTCTAATTAGTACTTTAAGTATTATCAATTGGGATTATTAGAGCAACTGATGAACTCTAAAGAGATCAAATTATTTTATTAAAGAGATAGATCAATAATTATTAGTTCAAGGAAGAACTTTTATGATAACTCTAATAATTGATCAATTGGTGTTAGACGATAAAATATCAATTTGAGATATTTTACTCTATTGGGCTATATTATATAATATTGGTATTATATATATATATATATATATATATATATATATATATATATATATATATATATATATATATATATATATATTTGTTAAAAGAGAAAAGAAAAAGATAGAAAGAAGAAGAAAGTTGGTAAGAATAAGAGAAGAGAAAAGGAAGAGAAGAGAAGAGAAGAGGGAAAGAGGAAAAGCTTGGGAAAAAGCTTGGATCATTGTTCATCATCTTCATCAACCTCCTCTTCGATCATCAAGTTGGGTTCTAGTTAGAACTTAAGTTTAGAAATATTGGAGATGATAGAGTTAGGTTAGAAATGTTGGATTGTGAATAATAACATGAAATCGATGTTTCTAACGGATAAAACGTGAAATAAACCGCGTAATATAATCGATAATACTTGTTGTTATGATTGAAACATGTTTTGGTTGATAGAGTATGAGTTGGAAGTGTTTTGGGTGAAGAAATGAGAGTTTTTGGCCCCAAATGACCTATATTGACGCTGCTGGGAATTTCTGAGTTCGCAGGTTCGGATAGCGAATCCAAGGTGAAGGGAAGGCGAAAGTTCGCCTAGAAGTTCGCTTTGCGAACTTTATGCCCTTTTTGGTTTTGTTTTGTTCGCCCCGGGTTCATCTAGCGAACATGAAAGCGAACGTGACTGATTTCCCATTTTGTTTCCTTCATAACTTTTGATCCGTAACTCGGATTGAGGCATGGTCGGAAGCGTTGGAAAGCTATTTCAATTATCTTTATGATTGTGAAGTAGAAACATATGTTTATACCATGGATTAATAAGATAAAGATGGAAATGTAATGAATGTGAATGGTATGGGTCCTTATTTCTACCATAATTCATGAATCGGGAGCCCGATTGATATGGGACTTGAAGCCTTGGAATGAGAATCCAATGTGCTATTAAATGGTGATCTGAGACCATGATTTAACCAAGGATGCTTGGTAGAGGATATTAGTGGCTTGTATGCCTTAAAATGTTTGTGAACTACTATGTGGATTATGTTTAACATGTTATACTATCATGTGTGTTTTATGGTTGATATTGTTATATGCAAATTATGTTATACCATGTCTAAATAATCATTGTTAAGTATGAATGAGAAAATATGCATGTTTAAAATATGAATTAGGAAGAGTGAGGAAACTTTATCCCAAAACAAAATGGCATAGTTTAAGATAGTGGAACCTAGTAATGAGCTAGGAAATTGATGAATAACTTAATGACAATGCTCGTGCAGAAGAGGCTGAGGCGTGTGTCCATTACCGAATGGTATAGAAAAAGTGAAACACTAGTATGGAACATGTGTGTAAACCATTGTGGTTTTGTGAAAAGGCAAAAGAGGCCTTAAGGTGAATGTGGCCTTGTGATTGTCGAATACAATCACGTTCGTGTGTGTGTGTGATCACTTAATCGTAACCGTTTCACTTGAGTTACAGTTTCATGAGTCTCGAGCTCCTCTGAAACGTATGCATGATTACTTGGCAGGTTTGATTCCCGTGTGTAGTACGAATAGAGCCTACGGGTAAAGAGACTTGTGACGGTGTACGGGTCGTGTGAAGTGACGAATTAAGGTGATAACATGTCCCTTAATTCCGAATCCATTTTGTATGCCAAGTAACTATAAGGATCCATGACTCGGGTCGAATTCTAGACGTAGAAGTGGACGGGAAAAGGGGATGCCTTGGTAAGGTTATCGATTAGTGATATTTTGAGTTAACAGACTCATGACATGTTTCCATATAGTGTGAGATTGAGAACTCAAGGTCATTTCCCTTCCCATTGACTTGAGTTAGGATTTGGCTAGAACCCTGTAAAGCTGAGAGAAACCATAAGATAGGGAACTCACTGAGATTTAATATCTCACCCCATTGTTGTTGTTATTTTTCAGGCGTCGTTTGCAGGTTTGATTTACAAGTGGAGTTATGCTTGGATGTTTTAAGAGAAGCTTAGTTGAGCTTATTCCGCTGTGTATTATTTTTTGTACAATGAAGGATATTGTATATTGATCTTAGTTTTTATTGTTTTGGCTAATTTCCATATCTTGCACCATAAGTTGTATTATGTTTTAGAAATGGTCAGGTATGTGAATTACGCCATTAGGCACTTATGATGGTGTCAGTACCAAATAAAATGCTTGCATAGTATTATTCTAGGTATATATAATACAAGGAATTACAACTGAGCATCGAAGAACTTGTGATGAAGCCATATTGCACTGGATTATTGAGGAAGGGAAATCTCATAAGAGCGTGAGAACTTAATTGGTGAATGACCTATCCAAAACCTTGATTAATCAACCCTTGAAGCCTCTTTAAGCAAACCCTAACTCCACAAATGAACAGAACAAAATAAAACAAAGGCTGACAACTGGGTTAGCTGTGCAAGAATGATTGACCTAAAATGATATGAAAAAGATCAAAGAATCTAAGGGTAAAATTTGGTGTATGACAGTTGCCCCTATTTAAATATCTTTACCGGATGACATGAGCAATGATAATCCTCATGAAATCATGGTGAAAGGTACTTAAATACAGAAAACCAAAAAAATTTCCCTTAGATGCAATGACATGTTATGCTATGGACAAAAGAAAACTATGCAATGCTGACATGCAATGAACTCTAGCATGATGAAAATGATGGAATGATAAATGCAAAATGCAAACAAAAATGAAAGCAAATAGGGATAGAGTCAACACAATGGGTAACAACTCACTGGGGATGACCAAACGTTGGGGAACAGAAACAATCTGGGGAAGTCTAAAGTGATTGAGGAATAAGTCTGAGCATGACCATGTGACACTTTAGAAGGAATGGATCCTCACTGGAGGTTGAACCAAGAGATGGTCTGTACTGATAATATCCAGAGTAGTTGATCAACAAGTTCAAGCATGACTGGCTAACACTCCGAAAAGTATAGACAGAACACAATCCTCAAAGCTTTAGGATTGGACCAAAGCAAGATAAAAGTAACATCCTTAAAGCCTTGGGATGAAACAAAGACACAATCTTCAAAGCTTTAGGAATGGAGAAAAGTGAAGACAATACCCTCAAAGCCTTAGGATCAAGCCAAACAAAAACAAGACAAAAGCTAACATCCTCAAAGCCTTAGGATGAAGCAAAGACAAAACATCCTCATTGGAAGTTGAACCGAAAGATGGTCTCCAATGGAGGTATCTAGAACGATTGATCATTAAGTTCAAGCATGGCCGAGTGACACTCTAGAAAGAAAGATTCTCACTGGAGGTTGAACCGGAAAAACAGTCTCCATTGGGAAAAGAAAATAAACAATACATCTAAAGTGATGGATCAACAGGTTCAAGAAAATTCGGTTGACACTTTTGAAGAAAAGATCCTCACTGGAGGTAGAACCGGAAAGATAGTCTCCACTGAGGCATATCCAGAGTAGTTGATCAACAGGTTCAAGAAATGACCAGGTGACACTCTGAAAAAAAGACAGGACATAGTCCTCAAAGCCTTAGGATTGGATCAAAGAAAAGGTAAAAGTAACATCCTCATTGGAAGTAGAACCAAAAGATGGGCTCCAATGGTGGTATCTAGAATGATAGATCATCAGGTTCAAGTATGATCGGATGACATTCTGGAAAGAAAAGATCCTCACTGGAGGTAGAACCGAAAAGACGGCCTCCAATGGAGGAAAGAAAATAAACAAAACATCTAAAGTGATAGATTAACAAGTTCAAGTATGATCGGTTAACACTTTAGAAGGAAAGATCTTCACTGGAGGTAGAACCGGAAAGACGGTCTCCACTGGGGAATATCCAGAGCAGTTGATCAACAAGTTCAAGCAATGACTGGCTGACACTCTAGGACAAAAGACAGGACACAACCCTCAAAGCCTTAGGATTGGACCAAAACAAAACATCCTCATTGGAGGTAGAACCAAAAGATGGTCTCTAATTAAGGTATCTAGAATGATTGATCATCAAGTTCAAGCATGACCGAATGACACTCTAGAAATAAAAGATCATCACTAGAGGTAAAACCGGAAAGACGATCTCCAATGGGAAATAGATAAGCATATCCACTTCATTGGGGAGTAACAGAGTCACAAGACATCACCGGGGTAAAAAGGTGTCCAGAAAAATTACTGGGAAACTCATATTTATTTGATTTGAGATTTCACTGAAACCAAAATTATTTTGGATCTTAAACTCGGGGGGAAGGGAGGCTTGCAAACCTCACTCTGCAGATTTAAGCTAAAGAAATAATTTTGAAAGTATTAAACTCAGAGGAAGCTTACAAACATATCTCTGAAGTTTTATAAATATGGTTATCCAAAATACATGGATAGTTATCCGATTTGAGGTTTCATTGAACCAAAATTATTTTGAATCTTAAACTCTGTGGGAGCTTGAAAACTTCACTCTGCAAATTTGAGTTGAAGAAATAATTTTGAAAGCATAAAATTTAAGGGGAACTTATAAACCTAACTATGAAATTTTAAAAACATGATTATCCAAGTAAAACTTGTTCATCAAAATACAATTATTTTTCATCATCAAAAATGAGGAGATTGTAAGAATAAGTTTGGTTCTATATCTATATACCTTTATGTTTTGATAATAACAAAGTGTAGAGAATAATTTTGTACTCTGACTATGTTTTTTAAGTGTGCAGAAACTCAAAGGTCAGAATATAATATAAATGAAAAGAGCAAATGTTAATTGAAGCAGATTCTGATCAAGTAATGCTAAGTATGAAGTCAACTCTGATAATTGAAGACTCTTAAGAAGTCAACTATGATTTTCAACTCAGAAGACAACAAATTCTAAAGGAAAACAAACTTCAAATTAAAGCAAAATTCTAAAGCTAGGTCTCAACAACACCAACTATAAAAGGCAGACTCTAAAGAAAGCTACCATGGAAGAAGTCAATCTAAACGCAAACAAAGTCTGAAGAAAGCTTAAAGTAGATTGAAGAAAGATTAAACACACTCTGAACAAAAGGAAGAATACAAAGATATGTTTGAAGTAAATCAAGCTTCAAGATTATAAAGTCAACATTTCTGAACAGAAGTCATCCAGACAATCTCTGATATAAATTCTAACTACATGTTTGTGTTAGTCTCAGAACTTAGTACTTCAATGGATCTGAAGTCCCACGAAGTTTTGAAGATAGCTTCTGAATTCCACTCAAGCTTCATCAAATTATATTAGAAGCCTCTGACTAGAAGTTGGTAAGCAAAGGAAATGTTCTCTAACAGCTAACATATATGATCTAAACAAACTATTAAATGCTTCTTCATTTCTTGTTCACATTCACTATAAATTGTGGTACTTTCAAGCCTCGCTCTGAATAGACTTTGTAGTCTACATCATCTAGGCTCTGGACTCTAATCAAGCTTCACTTCATCTTTTATATGAAGCCTTTGAATATGACGAGTAGTATACTCAAGGAAAGTACAACCAAAAAGATAATTTCTTATGAAGACAAATTCTGATCTCTACTCAATCTTCAATCCAATTTTATAAGAAGCCTCTGACTAGAAGATTTGAATTAAAGGTCAATATTGTTTGATGTGACAGAAGTACAAAAAGCAAATCTACTTTAAAATTAAAAAATCTTCTCGTGTCCCATCATAAACAACTCTCAACTGCAAAGTGTCAATCTATTGCTGCATATGAAATGACCTCCATACAACGAATACTTTAATGATAATAACTTCGCTTACCAACTTATAGTTAGAGGCTTCTAATATAATTTGATGAAGCTTGAGTAGAATTCAGAAGTTGTCTTCAGAACTTGGTGAGACTTCAGATCCCTTTGAGTATTGAGTTTTGAGACTAACACAAACTTGTAGGCAGAACATATATTAGAGATTGTTTGAATGGTTTTTGTTTAGAAACGTTGACATGATAATATTGAAGCTTGACTTGATTTAAACACGTCTTTGTATTCTTCCTTTTGTCCATAGTGTGTTTAATCTTTCTTCAATCTACTTTCAGCTATCTTTAGACTTTGTCTGCATTTAGATTGACTTTTTCCATGGTAGCTTTCTTCAAAGTCTGGCTTTTATAGTTGATGTCCTTCAGACCTTGCTTCAAACATTTTATTTGATTTGAAGTTTGATTTCCTTTACACTTTGTTGTATTATGAGTTGACAATCATAGTTAACTTCTTCAGAGTCTTCAACTATCAAAGTTGACTTCAGACTTAGCATTACTTAATCAGAATGTGTTTCAATCAGTAATTGCATTTTTTAATTAGATTATGTTTTAACCTTTGAGTTTCTGCACACTTAACAAACATAGTCAGAGTGCCAAATTGTTCTCTACACTTTGTTATCATCAAAACATAAAGGTATGTAGATGTAGAACCAAACTTGTTTTTATAAGGGGTTAATTTCATCTGTGGTAAGCCCAAGCCTATGGTTTCTTGGCTCAAGGTAAAAACTCGGAAACAACAGATCATTTTTATTCCATTGCGAAGAATCAGCTACATGGTGAATGTTTCCATCACATTTTCTTTCATTTGCATGTCTTATAATATTCTTTGCGTTATTCGCATTAGCAAAAATTATTTTGATCCTTGAAATTATTAGCAAGTGCCATAACACTTAGCAGGAGGACGCTTCTTGCTAACATTGTCATTGTCATCGCCATTGTTTTCCTCCACCTTATAGCGCGACTCACCACATTCTGGACATTGAATTAAATTTTTAGACTCTTTCTTGTATAATATGCAATCATTAGGGCATGCATGTATTTTAATATACTCCAAACCCATTGGACACGATATCTTATTGGCCCCATAACAACAATCTAAAAAATTTATATCTTCTGGTAGCATTTGTTTCAACAAATCAAGCAATTCCATGAAACTTTTGTCCGACCATCCACTTTTTTCCTTCAGATTAAAAAATTTTAGCAGTACAGACAATCGTGTAAAACTTGTGCACCCTTATATAAAGGTGCATCCTTATCACTACATAAAGTATCATAAATATGGGCTTTCATAAAAGATCATTCTCCAATATCACGGATCATATCTTCTATTCAATCATACATATCTTTATCAACTTCATGCATCTGTGATGCCATAATTTTGATTTCTATCCACTTCTCCATGACACGTCCATGTTGTATAATTTTGACATATTCCGTCATAACATCGGTGATGCAATATTTCTTGCTTTGAACATTTTTTTTATGTTTCCACAATTAACAGAAGGACAATAAAAATACCATCATTGCCGAGAAGATTATGTTCCACAAATTCATTGAATTCAAGAATTCTTTTCTCATACACGAGACCTAATCTATCAACTTTCATCCAACTACGATCCATAACAATATAAAATTTATATCAAAAGACTAATGTGAATGGCACACTAATGCTACACACACAACATACTAATATGGTTATATGCTATTAATATATCCATCATAACAATATAGCATTTAACAACACCAAACCCTAAAGCATATTCATAACCACATATATAATTCATGACATCAATCAACAACCCAACAATTTCATTTGGAACACCAAAACCTAAAGCATATTCATAACCACATTTCTTTCTTCATTTGCAATAGAGTTTATTTTTATACACATGACACATCACATAACCTTATAACAACAAAAACATCACAAATCTGAATAAAACCAAAACACAAAGTAATCAGAGAGAGAGAGAGAGAGAGGAGAGAGAGAGAGAGAGAGAGAGAGAGAGAGATGAATAATGAACACAGAAAGGTAACGTACCGTACTTCGAAGAGGAGGAAGAGACTAAGAAATTATTTTTTTCCAAGAAATGAATGAAGATTGTGAAGATTGGACATTCCAAGAAATGAATGAAGATGGTAAAGATGAAGATTTCGCTATCACTATCGTCTGGTTCACTAGGGCATATATTTTGAAGGAAATAATGAACCTGTTATGTTTTAATTTTGCATGAAAGAATTTCACCACGGTTGGAAATACCAAATGTAGTAAAATATGGCACATATAACCACTATTGATAAAAACAATCGTAGTTTATTGTTTTTTAATTTTTATTTAACAATATAAATTAAGGGACACACACTTTTTAAAATAGAAAAAAATGGAAAAATATTGATGCTGGAATTCAAATCATATAACCCTTAATCTATCGCCATGATTCTTATTATGAACAGTGATAAAAATTCTTTTAATAAAAAAACGAGGCGCATAAAAATTAGATATTACTATAGTTGACAAAATGGTTGTAGTAATTAATATGGGTGTTACCATATACATATTTTGTAGTAGTGACTATCATACATTAATTAGATAACACCCCCACTAGAGACATGAGATATGCATCGTGAACTATCTTAACAACATATGTATACATCTTAACCATAATAAGAGTACTAAGCGGTTTTGATATTGTGTCAGAAGTGAAGTAACAACTACTCCTCCACATATCTCATGCTCATCGCCTACCTGCATGTCAAAGTAGCACTCATGAATGTCATCACAAACATCGTGAAACTACTCGTACACCTACTCAGACACATAGTTGTATGCCTTATGATGTTAGATTACTCATGAACATCATCATGTGCCTCAAGAAATTGTGCAGGTTAATCAGTCGCATCATCATGTGTCTCATGAAGTTGCTTATCTAAAACTTCCATTTGAGCATGTCTAGTTGATCTGCCACGTGCACCTCTATGACCTTGAACTTGTGGTCCATCGATAGCTTCAACCTTCATATAAAGAGATGTGGTGGGTATAAGTATATCTTTCGTGATAACAATCTCATTACCCTAATAAACAACGATTAGATCATCTTCAACTCTGAATGTGTCATTTTGGTTCTCACTATTTTTTTTTTAATAATTGACTAAGCAAAATCAAGGAAAAGAGGACAAAATAAATGAAGCATACGAAATTTCTGCATATTTAGCTCAAATGTACACTAAAATTTTATCATATCTATTATGGGTGGACAAATTTAAACCGCCCAATTGACCGACCCATTGTTTGTTTTATGCAAACGGATCTGGTCAGGTGTCGGGTTGATCTAGTTGCTTAGTGTAGAGTTGCTTCGGTCGGGCTTAGATAATTATTTTGGACTCGTCAGAAACTGAACCTAACTAACATTTATTTTATTTATTTTTATTACTACATGACTGACATAATATAAAAATGAGGTTCATAATGTTGTCAGCTTATTATTGTTTTTATAACGACATTGTGTATTCATAAGAATATAAAGATATGCAATATAAAATTTTGAGTGTTATTTAGTCTGTGGTTTAAAGTATGATAATAATTAACTTAATATAAAATGATAATGTTAAAATTAAAAAATGAATGTTTGTGAATTTTATAAAAAATGATTCAATTTTATGGGTTAAGGCCAATACATATTAAACCGATCCAACCAATTTAACCAAATCCTCCAAAAATTAAAAGTTTATCGATTGAAATTCAGTCTTTAGAATGAAAACGTAGTTTGCGTTAGATTTAAGTTTTGGATATGATATCAACCAAAACCGATGGATTGTCCAACCTAACTATCGGTACATTATTTTTACATATTTAGATAAAATAAGTAAATAAATAAATAAAATTGTTGTGAATTGTGTAATACCCCAAAATTTGCTCTCCTTTTTTTGGCATCATAGCATGGCATTATCATTTATCATATCATATCCATCTCATTAACATTACATTGCATTTAACATAGAAAAATGAAGCATGGCATCCTTCTTACCATCAGGGCATGTGGTCAGGTGGAAGGTGGACAATCAAGGAATCATTCAAAGCACAAAAAGGTCAATCAAGTTGGCTCTAGGCAAGCCAAGAGGTCTCTCATGTCTCATACTATCTCAATTGATCTTCCAAAACCTCAAGGAAGTGAGATTCAATGGGAGATTGAAGCACTACATCTTTCACTATGCAAGAGATTCAAAAACTGAAGGAAAACCCTCAAAAGAGATAGCTCATTGATCCAAAATCATCCTCAAATGGTATATCTCATCATCCTTTAAGAGGATACACAACATACTCTGAGGAATTTGAAATTGGAGACTGCACTTTTCCCTCCTAACCAGAGGGGGTCAAAATTAGGGTTTCTAATAAAATCAGGATATCTCTGTTTTTCTGGACAAAGCTTGTTGTCATGGTATTCTACATGTTCTTAAGTGTATGTGTATGGAAAATTGCCTCTCAATTGGTTTTGGAAGTGTTTCAATTGGAAGAAAGATAAAAAATCAAGGAATTTGGGGCCAAGTCAAATAATCAGAGGAAAAAGTCAACCCTTGACTTTTTAAGGCCAAATTCATGAAATTCATGTTACATATGTCCAATGTACAAAATTTGATCAAGAAACTCCAAAGGAATCATGAAAAAATCAAGATGTGGAAAGTTACCATTTTTGGATGAAGAAGGGTTACTAAAAATAGCAAGTTTTGGCCTTTTTGCATCAGAGTTTGAACCAAGGCCATTCAAATTTGGAGCACCAAATGAAAAATCCACTCTGCCTCAATGAAAGATCTTGTTTTAAGCTTCACATCCATATGTGGAACATCTCCATTGGATAAAAATTGAGTGAGATATGATGGATCAAAGTTGGAGGAAAGTAGGCCCAAAACCATGTCATGACCAAGTTTGGCCAGGTCTGCGCGCAGTCATTTTCTCAAACAGTTGGTGGACAAGATGTATGGATCAATTACTCATAGTTAGAGGCTTCAAATGAAAAATCTTGCAACATCAAAGTTGTTCCCCTATGTGAGATCTTCAAGATTGATGTTCATGATTTTTTCATATGATCAAAGGATAAGGAATTATGATAGCTCAAAGATTGGTCAATACAACTGAAAACCCATGCTATGCATGCCTTGCCAACCAACCTCATTTCCTCGCCCATGCACCAGTTGGTGTTTCTTCTGTTGCAAGCCACATTTGATCATGTTCCAAACTTCCATTCAACATAATTTCAACATCAATATTGTTCCTCAATGTATCATCTTTCTAATGCCACCAATATTGTGTTGTTTCATTCATTGACAAGTGAGAAATTCACCCTCAAACACCTACTGTTACAATGATGATTTGCTGAATAATTTTGGTTCAAGCACGCATCAAGTACATGATAGAAGTGTGTATGTTTGTTTCCCCATTAAGACCAACACATGCCTGCACTCTTTACACACTTACTCGTGCCATACATGGGAATAGAAAGAACAAACTTGCTTAGCAAGTTTCTGTCACAATAACCTCACCACCTCAGCTTCACTCTCATCCTCACCATAGCTGCTATGAGCTCACCATCACCATAGTTAATCTCACCAACTCGTGCCACTAACCTCCTCACTCATTCTGTTAACTCAGAACTCAGTTAACTAGCTCAGTTAACTTGAGTTCTAACTGTCAACCATATGAGTTAATTCTTAACCAGCCACATAAATAGAAATCTCACACACATTTGAGAGGGGGATTCATTTTCACGATTTTCACCAATCATCCTCACTTTTTCTCTCTGAACTTTCTCTCTGAGTTCTCTCTTATTGCACGATTCCTTCTTCATCTAATCATCTTCACTAGCAAGTATTCATTATTGTTCAAGAACAAGCTGAAACAAGGTGAATTCCTCAAGAGATATCTCATTTCAGATTTGATTTCTTCTCCACTCTCAAGCATATACGAGCATTTATTTTGCTCAAGCAAGTTCAAGAGTTCAAGTTCTCCCCTCTGGTTTTCTGAAGATCCAAGAATCTCCACGTTTCAGGTTCTTATTTCTCCAATTATTTTGCATTTTAGTCACTGATTATAGCTTGTTTGGTGTTGATAATAGCTTACTAGAAGCAATGTGACATTTCTGGCTAGTTGATAGACCTCTTAGAGGTATAGATCCAATGTTAGGGCAAATGTGTTTCTGTTCGATTCTCTCGTTTCATGAACTTTTTGTGCGTTTTATCACTGAATTCGTGCTCTACGTAAGCTCAGCTTCATTTTGGTATAATAGTTGGGCATTTCTGGGACATGTGAAGTTGCAGACGGTGGCGTGTGACCGGAGAAGGTGACCGGAGGTCCCTCTCCGGCCGGTGGTTTTTAGTTAGGGTTTTGGTTGCAGTTTAAATCATGGCCGTTGGATGTGTGTGATCGTGTGGTCCAAAAGTTGACAGCACATTAAAATTCACGTGCAAATCATGTGCACCATTTCTGAATTTACTTAAACATTGTGTGATGCAGTACATGGTAATTTGTGTGTGACCTCATGCGCGTGTGTTGGATCCGTGTACTTTGACTTTTGTTTGACTATGACCTAATCTGATGGCTTGGATTGCTTTGACTATGTTGACTGAAGAACACGCTAGTTATGGCGTTTTGCGTGCTAATTGGACTTAACCAGATTGATAATTACACCCCCATGTATTGAAGCCCAATGATTTTTGAACTGTCCAATTGCTATGTTCATACCCCCCTGCATTTTGCATTTATTCTTCATTTTTATTTCTTTCTCCACGTTTGACTTCTAATTTTTAAAAAATACTAAAACATATTGGAAAATTCTACAAAAATTCATGTGTATTCTTAAAACATTTAGGAAATTTTCTATGATTTTATTTTCTGATTTTATGACCATTTTGCCCCTGTTCCATTATTTCTTTTGAATTTCCATTTGTATGCATACTTAATGTGACATATGATTTTGTGCATTTTTGTTCTTGATCATAAAAAATGATTTTGATGCCTTTCTTTTTGCATTGTGGTCACAATATGTTGAGGTATGTTTGAGATTTATGAGATGATTTTTAAGTCTTTTTTGGATGACTTTTGATGTGTTGCTTTGAGCATGAATGCATGAAGCTTCCATGAGACTTTGACCTAATTGTTGAGTGACTTTGGTTCTGATTCATTGCTTGTGGACTTGATATGTTAATGACATGTGTTTAAGGTGTTTGATTGGTGAAAGTCATAATTTTTGAAGCATGTTTGCTATTTGTTTGAAGCATGAAGTTTAACTTGTTCATTTTGTGAATGCATGCCTCATGTTTGGTTTGCTTGATCATGAAGGCACTTGTGCCATGAGTTGTGGTTTTGTTTGAGGATGTATAGCATGTTAATTGACTTCTGATTGTGACATTTGGGTTTCATCTTTGCATGTTTGATGTTTATCTTGCACCTTAAGTCACTTGTTTCACAAGTATGAACCACATTCACATCACTTCACCTTTTCTTCTTTGCTTCTTGTTGGATTGAGATTTTGTTTGCATGATTTGGTATGCTCATTTAGGATAACATTAGGTTGTGTAAATATGAGTTACATTCTGACTTGGAAGCATGTATAGCATTCAATCTCATTTTACTTTGTTTGTCAACTTGTTTGAATTTGATTTGTTCATTATATTTTCTTACTTTACTTGTAAGTGATTGTGCTAACCATGTAGGGGCTTTGGTAAGTTTCAATTGAGTGTGGATAAGGAATCCACATTCAACTTCTATCCTTTCTCTTTTACAATTCCATTTTGTGTTTTGTTAAGCACTTATGTGCTTTTCTTTAATAACTCATCACTTTCCCTTTGTGAATTACAATTCATCTTCTACTTTAGAAGTGAATTGTTTAATTCTTTCCTTCTTTAGACTTTAGGTTGAAACCTCACAAACCTTTAGGATCACTCCCTTTAATCTTCAATTAGGATTGAGTCTTAGTCCATATAGATTTTACCTTTACCTTCTCTTGAGTCTTTCATCTTCTCATCTCAAAGAAAATTCAAAACATATAATAAAGGTAGGCATTTATTGCATTTAGGCCTTTCATATAAAGAAAAGATTATAAGGGGTTTTCTCTTGTAATCTTAGAATGTGTAGCATATAGCCCATCTTGGGTCAATGTGTTAAACATTTGATCTTGTATGAGGGACTTAAATGCAATACTTGTTGAAGGTGCAAATAATAAAAAACACTTCTTCATTTCTTAATCAACAAAAACACTTAATAAACACAAGTATGCTAGTGTGTTTGAACCTTGACAATTGGAGCTAAGTGTGGAGGTCTTCTTCACTCTTAGTGTGCTTTCTTACCCATTCCATCTTGGAATGTGAGAATGTACACATTCCGATGACTAAGATTTGGATACACTGTCGTATGCAAACAAATCCAAAACACTTCCTTTTAAAAGACAAGAAACAAACAATAACGTCTTTCCTTCGGGAATTCTTTTCTCACCTCATTCACTCTTAGCGTACGAACGCGCTTCTACTCGTTCTCTTGCAAGATGGTAACGCACTCGGACCAGCGAGCCTGCAACACCTGAGCTAGGACGTAAGCCGTTCTCTAAAAAACACAGACAATCCATCCCTAGTAAGGGGAACTACGTCGCTCTGATTCTCATGTTCCCGATGAGATACGTAGGCAGTGGGGTAGGGCCCATGCGAGCACTTCTTTTATTTTCCCTACATTTGTTTCTCGTTCCTTTTCCAGTTCTCTTTTCGTTCCTTCTCCAGTATTCTTTTCTATCACCCTTTGATCGAGACAAGCAAGCGTGGATCCCATCGGGTACGATGGACGCGTGGGGGTGCTAATACCTTCCTCACGCGTAACCGACTCCCTTACCCACTTCTCTTGGTCGCAAGACCATGCTCTTTCCTTCTCTTCAGGTTTATGCGGTGTTTCCTTTCCCTCTCTTGGGATAAATACACATTGCTGGCGACTCTGTTTCGGTGCCACTTTCGCGTTTGTACTAGGATGAAAATCCCGGGAGCGACAGCTGGCGACTCTGCTGGGGAATATTTTTTGACCTATTGCTGGTCCATCCCTAAGCGAGTCAATCCTAGCGCTTGTCTGTGTTTCTTGCATTGGGTGTTTACTGTTGTGCTATATTTACCATTTTATTGTATGGTTATTTACTGCTTTACTGTACATTACTGTATTTACTGCTTTTTAGCACTACATATCATATTATTACTGTTGTGTTGGACTGTGCTATTTTCTGTTTGGCGGGATGGGATTTCTGAGAGATAAGCCCATTACACAGGCTTGAGTATACACTTAGAATTAGAGTGGAGAGTAGTGGGACCTACGTGCCGTTTGGAGTGCGTTGGGTGTTCACGAAATTCACAGCTAGACGAGGCTATCTTGGGACACGTCGTGGCATGCGCATCTTGCGTATACCAGGATGTAGATCTAGAGAGCTGTCGACTCTAGTGACCGATCATGAGGACCTTAGTGGAAATATCCCTCTTTAGTGGTGACAATGGCAGACCACATTCTGTGGCAAACCCATTCGCACCCGAGGGCCCACTTTGGAACTTGCATAGGATGACCTTTATTTTCTAAGGGGAGTCAGTGGACGACCTCTTTGATTGGCATAGCATTGTATCCTACGGGCTGAATGTGCTATTGCTTCTCAAACCTCCGAAGCTGACAAGCCTTATTTTCTAAGAACCACATGTGAGCATGGGCGGGATGTTTACAGGTTTGCAGGAAACCCAGCCTCCTACCTACCTTACTCGTGATTCTATGATGATTTCAGACATTGTATCCTATGACAGTGATTTAAGTGTTCATCTCAGATATTGCCAGACTCAGTACAGAGACACAGTGCACACAGTTCAATACAGACACCGACACTTGATTACCTGATCACATGCCCTTTTGCATTGCATTATCATATCATAATAGTTATGTTTGTCATTTTCAGGTGCATAATACATTTCTGATTCCAATCCATGGGTTCAACAGAGATCGTCGCCGAGAGAAAGAACAATGTGTCTTACAAGTTTCCAGATCCTGTTTTGGATTCATTGCTCAAAGTTATAGATATGGCTGGTCCGGGTATTCTTGATAGGTTTCAGAAGAGCTACGGGAATTTGGTTGGGATGGTCCGTACAATCACCAAGTATGAACATGATGCTTTACACACTCTGCTGCAGTTCTACGAGCCTTCGTTGAGATGTTTTCTTTTTCCAGATTACATTTTGATGCCAACACTGGAAGAAATCTCATTTATTTTGGGAATTCCGATCACGTCGGCAATACCATTCTTCTCTGGTAGTTCTCCCAGCGTAAAAGAAATTGCTGCTGCTTTACAAATGGATCAGGCAGTGATAAAGAGTGGTGTGAGCAGTAAAAATGGAGTTAGCGGATTTCCTTTAGAATTTCTGTCTGGACAGGCCCAAGAGGCTGCAAGTGCTAAAAACTGGACGGTTTACAATTCCATTCTGGCTCTCTGCATATATGGCCTAGTTTTCTTTCCCAATCAGCAAGACTTTGTGGATATGCAAGCGACAAGAGTTTTCGTTCTTAAAAATCCAATCCCTACTTTGTTAGGAGATTTTTATCATTCCGTGCACTATAAGAATGAGAAAAGGAGGGGAGGATCTGTTAGTTGTTGTACTCCACTGCTGAGTCATTGGTTTTTCAAACATTTGCCTCAGACAGGTGCCTTTGTGGAAACCAAAGATGTGGCGAAATGGTCTAAACGATTGATGAGTTTAACTGCTGATAACATTGTATGGTTTGATCACCGGTTGTTGAGAATAGAGCTTGTCACAAGATGCGGAAATTTTCCAAATGTGCCTTTGATTGGCAGAAAAGGAGGGATTAATTATAATCCAGTTTTGGCCATCCGACAGTTTGGGTATGCTTCCAGATATCCTCCTACAGAGCAAGATGTGGAAGAATCTTTATTCTTTACAGGAACTAAAGATGCGAAGGTGGTAGAAGTAGTGAATGCTTGGAAAGATAAGCACAAAATTGGAAAAGCAGTTTTTGGAAAAGGAGATTGTAGATCTTATCCTGAATATGACAGGTGGATTGAAACGAAAGTAAAGGAATTGCTTTTACCCTTTTCAAGGGGACCTCTTTTATGTGCAGTACAGCCAGAACAACCCACTATGGTGGCTATTGAAGAATGTGAGAAGTGGAAGAAAATGGTCAGAGAGTTGCAGATAGAGAATTCTGGAATGAGCAGATGTCTTCAGAAAGCTCTAGCTGACAACAAAGAGTTGGAAAAGAGAGCCTTGAAAGCGGAAAAAACCTTGGCTGACAAAGAGGAAGATTTTGATGACCGAGCTCGGTACTTTCGGAAACTTACTTTGGGAGCAGATGACGCTAGTCAGGCTCACAGGTTTACAAAACAGGCTTTAGCTCGAAGCAAGGATTCATTAGCTCAACTTCGTCAAGCTTGGGATGAAGTCAGAACTGAAAATGCCGAGTTAAAGGATCAGTTGAAGACTAAAGACGAGGAGCTTAAAAAGGCACATGAGCAGAGGAGAAAGTATCGGGAAAGTCTCGATAAAAGTCAAGAACAGTTAGAAGAAGCTAGAAGCCAGTTGAAGAATACCAAGAAAGAGCTTGAAGAAGTCATGATAGAAAGGGAGATACTCAAGACGCAAGCCGGCATAAAGAGACACAAAGGAGTGTGTGATGACGAAGCTCTGATGCTGCATATGGGTTCTTTAACTGAAGCTCTTGAGAAAAGGGATGTCTTGATCAAAGAGATGATTGAAAAGCCGAATCACCAGCGTACCCGTATACTTTTTGAGGAGATCAAATACTCAAGTGATAAGCTGAAGGGTGTGGAATTGTCAGACTGATGTTCTTTTCCCTGTATTTTGTTGTTAATGGCTACCATCAGGCTTGTTGATGGATCCATTTTTTTCCTTGTATTGCATTTGCGGTTGAACCTTTCTTAAATGTACTTGAATATTTTGTTGAATGAGTATGAGCAGTTTTATTCAGGATTATTTCTTATCAGATAGCCGCACACAAGCACATGACCATGACACGTCTCTTTATATCACAATTTCTGGTCTTCAGATTTCTGTGGTTGGATTGGAATCAGGGTATAAAGTACCTCGGAAATGACAAACATGGCATTGCATGGCATTGCATATCATTTTGCATTTTTTGTTACTTGCTTTTCAGGTACTCGTTGCAGGGTCTCTAACCTTTATTTGGTTTCAGGCAGTATAGCGGAGAGTCATATTCACCGATATTCGACGCGAAGGAATCAAGTAAGAATCATGGATCAAGTGCAAAGTGATTTGGCGGAAATGAGGGCGCGTATGGACCAGTTCATGACCCTCATGACTGGCATGGCGCAAAATCAGGAGAGACTGAGGCTTCTGGTAGAGCGTCCCGACAATGGGCCCGAAGGTGATCATCATGACAATTCACAGGGACATGGCATTCCTCCTCCCGGTGGCAACCCTCCTCCTGGTGGTAACAATCGGGGTAATGGAAATGGTAGGCATGCTGGTGTTACTCTTGAGGATACTCTGGAAGACCAATTTACTCTGCTGGATGCTGATGTGGGTAATCAAGGGGATCGAAGGTATGATGAGTTAGCAGAGAAGATCAGGGCCATAGAATGCAAGAACTCTATGGGTATTGATGTTACCAGCTTGGGGATGGTCTCAGGAGTCAGAATTCCCCCTAAATTCAAGCCTCCCACTTTCGATAAGTATCACGGCAATGCGTGTCCCCAAACGCATCTTCAAGCTTACTTTGGGAAGATTTCAGCCCATACGGATGACGAGAAGCTATGGATGCACTATTTTCAGGACAGTCTGGCGGGGGCGTCCTTGACCTGGTACATGAAGTTGAGTAGAGCTGCTGTGAAGAATTGGAAAGATCTGGCAGAAGCGTTCCTGAAGCAATACCAATATAATATTGACATGGCGCCCAACCGCACCCAATTGCAGGGATTGTCACAAAATGCCAAGGAGAGTTTTAAAGAATATGCACAGAGGTGGAGGGAAATGGCTGCCCAGGTCCAACCTCCCTTGTCAGACAGAGAAATGGCAGATATGTTCATGGGCACCTTGCAAGGGGCCTATCTGGATAGATTAGCTGCTTGTCCGTCGACTGGATTTGCTGATATTGTGATTGCGGGAGAAAGAATAGAAAGTCTGTTAAAGCTTGGAAAGATCCAGGATGTGAGTGGGGCTGGCTCTTCGGGGACGAAGAAACCGTTTGCTAGTAACCAGAAAAGACGAGAAGGTGATACGAATGCTGTGTTTAGAGGACGAGGCAGAGGGCGTTCTCGAGCTTATTATCAGGTAGATGCTGTAACAATCCCCACACCGTCTGTTCAGAAACAACAACCCCAACAACAAGTTCAACAGCAACAACCTTTTTTCCAGCAAAGGTCTAGACAGAGGGATCGTAAGATGGATCCTCTCCCTATGACTTATGCCGCGCTATTGCCCAGGCTACTCGAGTTAAAGTTGGTAGAACTCCGTACTATGAAAGCTCCGGTTGCTGGAAACCTGCCACCTAACTTCGATGCTAATGCTCGTTGTGAGTTCCACTCAGGTGCTCAGGGGCACTCCATTGAAAAATGCTGGGCTTTCCATCATAAAGTACAAGATTTGATTGATGCTAAAGCCATCAATTTTTCTCCCGCTCCTAATATTACTCAGCATCCCATGCCTGATCATAGTGCAGCAAATGTGTACGCTATTGAAGATGGGAGGAGATTGAATCTGGTGACAGATATCCATCAAGTGAAAACTTCTTTGTTGGTGGTAAAAGATCGTTTATTGAAGGGACAGGTGTTCCCGGGCTGTAATCAAGATTGCTCTGAGTGCATGAATCAGGAGAACGGCTGTGATAAGTTGAAGATGGGTTTACAGAATCTGATCGATGAAGGATGTCTACAGTTCGACAGAGTCGTGAAAGACACTGATGAGATATCAACCGTGACCATCTATTACACTCCCGCTGAGATTCAAATGCCGGTCAATGCAGTTCCCGTGGCGAGTGTTGCGCCAGAAGGGCCCAGTCCTGTCACTATCACGGTGCCAGGGCCAATTCCGTTCACATCTACGAAAGCTATCCCATGGCACTATGGGGCAGATGTATATTACGAAGGCAAAAAACAGGAAGTTGAGTCGTCAGTCAGCCCAAATATTGATAATGTAGGGGGTGTAGGGGGCTTTACAAGGAGTGGAAGGTTGTTCGCTCCCCAAACCTTGAGAAGTGATAAAGAGGCAGAAGCTGCAGCAAAGGCTAAGGGTAAACAGGTGGTTGAAAGTGCGCCTACACCTGAAGCAGAGACAAAGATTACTTTTGATAAGGAAATGGAAGAATTTATGAAGATAATCAAGAAAAGCGATTATAAGATTGTGGACCAACTGAATCAGACCCCTTCAAAGATTTCAATCCTGTCACTATTGATGTGCTCTGATGCGCACCGGCAGGCGTTGTTGAAAGTGTTGAAGAGTGCGTACGTGCCGCAAGAAATTACTGTTAATCAGCTCGAGGGCGTAATCTCCAATGTTAATGTCAGCCATGGCTTGGGCTTTACAAGTAGAGATTTGACTGTTGAAGGAAGAAACCATAATAAGGCTTTGCATATCACGATGGAGTGTAAGGGCGCAGTGTTATCTCATGTACTGGTAGACACTGGTTCATCACTCAATGTCTTGCCCAAGAAGGCATTAATGAAGCTGGAAGTTGACGGTTTGATCTTAAGGCCTAGTGAATTGGTGGTCAGAGCATTCGATGGGACCAGACGATCTGTGTTTGGTGAGGTGGAATTGCCCGTACAAATTGGACCACAGGTATTCAAATCCACGTTCCATGTAATGGACATACAACCTGCATATAGCTGCCTATTGGGACGCCCTTGGATTCACGGAGCCGGGGCTGTTACTTCTACTCTACATCAAAAGCTGAAGTATGAGTTTGAAGGGCAGGTTGTGACAGTGTGTGGGGAAGAAGACATCTTTGTGAGTCACTTGTCCACGTTCAAGTACATTGAAATGGATGGGGAAATTCATGAGATGCTGTGCCAATCATTCGAAGCAGTCAATATTGACGATGCGCCTGAGTCTTCTTCTGTACCAGTTGGGGCTGGTACCTCCATTTCATCTTACAAACAAGCTGTCGAAGTCGTCAGGGCAGGCAGCGCCCAAGGTTGGGGCAGGTTGATAGAGACCCCAATGAAGGAAGACAAATTTGGTATTGGTTATCATCCCTCTACAACTTCAGATGCGGGGAGCAGGGGACCCATTACTTTCAATAGTGGGGGAATTATCTACATGGACCAGTCTTGTGCAGCCACGGAGGATAGTGTTGACAGTGATTGTGACCTGGACAACTGGGTACGCCCTCATGCTTCGGGACAACAAGTGCAAAACTGGTTCGTTGAAGAAGTCATCCGGGTTACTCTTCAGACAGAGTAATTTTTCTTTGTTTTTTCTAACCATAATGCATGACAAAATCTTGCGCTCTGCCCAAGGCGTATAGATTCATTTGTAGGGCCACCATGGTTGCATTTGCAATGTTTAATCATTAATAAAGGACGTTTTGCAATCAAATTTTGTTCTCTGTCTTTCAGTTTTTATTTTTGCACAAAAAAATATAAAATGGCAATGTTTCATTTTCTTTTGTTTTGCTTAAAAATAAATTCTAAAATAAGGCATAAACCCGTTCATGCAGACTTGATCCTCCGGATACCACTGATAACGATTTTGATATGGCCATGTATGACTTTGACAATCCGATTTATCAAGCCGAAGAAGGGGATGGGAAAGATTGTGAACTTTCTGAAGAACTGGCCAGATTGTTGAAACAAGAGGAAAGGGTCATCCAGCCTCATCAGGAGACTGTAGAAATCATCAATATTGGTACCAAGGACGCCAAGAAAGAGATCAGGATTGGTGCCAGCTTGCAAGCAGATGTGAAGCAAACTTTGACGGAAATGTTGCGCGAGTATGTTGACATCTTCGCCTGGTCGTATCAAGACATGCCGGGGTTGGATACGGATATTGTCGTGCACAGGCTACCATTGAGAGAAGAATGTCCGCCAGTCAAGCAGAAACTTCGTCGGACTCACCCCGACATGGCTTTAAAGATTAAGGAGGAAGTCCAGAAGCAGTGGGATGCTGGTTTTCTTGCTGTGACAAAGTATCCTCCATGGGTAGCCAACATCGTGCCAGTACCGAAGAAAGATGGAAAAGTGAGAATGTGTGTGGATTATCGAGATCTTAATAAAGCTAGCCCGAAAGATGATTTTCCACTACCTCATATTGATGTGCTGGTCGATAATACAGCTCAATTTTCAGTGTTCTCATTTATGGACGGGTTCTCCGGGTACAACCAGATCAAGATGGCACCTGAAGACATGGAGAAGACCACGTTCATTACTCCGTGGGGTACATATTGTTATAAAGTAATGCCTTTTGGGTTGAAAAACGCAGGGGCAACGTACCAGCGGGCGATGGTGACATTGTTTCATGACTTGATTCATAAGGAGATCGAATGTTATGTAGATGATATGATTGCCAAGTCGAGAACAGAAGAGGAACATCTGGTTAACCTGAAAAAGTTGTTTGAAAGGTTGAGAAAGTTCCGTCTGAGATTAAACCCAAACAAGTGCACGTTTGGGGTACGTTCTGGAAAGTTACTGGGTTTCATTGTGAGCGAAAAAGGAATCGAGGTTGATCCTGCCAAGGTGAAAGCAATACAAGAAATGCCTGAACCGAGAACAGAAAAAGAGGTTCGTGGTTTCTTGGGTAGATTGAACTACATTGCAAGGTTCATATCTCACCTAACAGCCACGTGTGAGCCAATATTTAAATTGTTAAGGAAAGATCAAACGGTTAGGTGGAATGACGATTGCCAATTGGCATTCGATAAGATAAAAGAATACTTGCAGGAACCTCCGATTTTAATGCCTCCAGTTGAAGGGAGACCGCTGATAATGTATCTGACAGTGCTTGAAGGTTCCATGGGTTGTGTTCTCGGTCAACATGACGAGACAGGTAGGAAGGAGCATGCTATTTACTACCTGAGCAAAAAGTTCAATGATTGTGAGTCCCGATACTCAATGCTTGAAAAGACATGCTGTGCGCTTGCATGGGCCGCTAAGCGATTGAGGCAATATATGGTTAGGCACACGACCTTGTTGATTTCAAAAATGGATCCTATCAAGTATATTTTCGAGAAACCAGCATTGACAGGCAGAGTTGCACGGTGGCAAATGGTCTTGACAGAGTATGACATTCAGTACACTTCACAAAAAGCCATCAAAGGAAGTATCTTGTCTGACTATCTTGCGCAACAGCCGATTGATGATTACCAACCCATGAAATTTGACTTCCCTGATGAGGACATCATGTTTCTCAAAGCTAAAGACTGCGAGGAACCACTTCCGGAGGAGGGGCCAGACCCTGAATCCAAATGGAGTTTGATGTTTGATGGGGCTGTCAATATGAATGGGTGCGGAGTTAGAGCAGTTCTTATCACGCCGGAAGGTGTTCATATGTCGTTCACTGCCCGAATAACTTTCGGATGCACCAACAATGAAGCAGAGTACGAAGCTTGTATAATGGGGATCGAGGAGGCGATTAATCTACGGATTAAGACCCTTGATATATTTGGTGATTCAGCTTTGGTAATCAATCAAGTGAAAGGGAATTGGTACACGCACCAAGCAAATCTAGTGCCGTATAGAGATTATACAAGGAGATTGCTGACGTTTTTCACAACAGTGAAACTGTACCACATTCCTCGAGATGAGAATAGGTTCGCTGATGCCTTGGCCACTTTGTCTTCCATGATCAAAGTGCAAGGATGGAACCATGTACCTAAGATTGAGGTATCCCGCCTTGACAGACCAGCATTTGTGTTTGCGGTCGATGCAGCGTCTGATGACAAGCCATGGTTCTATGACATTAAGTGTTTCTTAAAAAGTCAAGAGTACCCGCCCGGGGCATCGTCCAAAGATAGGAAGACGTTGAGAAGGTTAGCTGGTAGTTTCTTCTTGAACAAAGATGGCGTGTTGTATAAAAGAAATTTTGACACGGTCCTGCTTAGATGTGTAGATAGACATGAAGCAGACTTGTTGATGATTGAAGTGCACGAAGGCTCTTTCGGTACCCATGCCGGAGGGCAGGCAATGGCTAAAAAGTTGTTAAGGTCGGGATATTATTGGTTGACTATGGAGTCAGATTGTTGCAAATATGCCCGCAAATGCCATAAATGCCAGATCTATGCAGACAAGGTGCATGTGCCTCCAAATCCGTTGAGTATCATGTCGTCGCCTTGGCCGTTTGCCATGTGGGGCATTGATATGATCGGGAAGATTGAGCCTACAGCTTCCAATGGTCATCGTTTCATCTTGGTGGCAATTGATTACTTCACCAAATGGGTTGAAGCCGCATCCTATGCCAATGTTACAAAACAAGTGGTCGCTCGTTTCTTAAAACGGGATATCATTTGCCGATATGGAGTTCCCGAAAGAATCATTACTGATAACGGTTCTAATTTGAACAATAAGATGATGGCTGAGTTATGCCGGGACTTCAAAATCGAACATCACAATTCTTCTCCGTACCGCCCAAAGATGAATGGCGCGGTCGAAGCGGCCAACAAAAATATCAAGAAGATTGTACAGAAGATGGTTGTCACGTACAAAGATTGGCATGAGATGTTACCATTTGCTTTGCATGGGTATCGAACGTCAGTACGCACGTCCACTGGGGCAACCCCATTCTCACTTGTATATGGTATGGAGGCAGTGCTACCAGTTGAAGTAGAGATTCCGTCCCTCAGAGTTATGATGGATGTTAAGCTAGATGAAGCTGAATGGGTACGAGCCAGATTTGATCAGCTGAGCCTTATTGAGGAAAAGCGATTGGCGGCTGTATGTCAGGGGCAACTATATCAGCGCAGAATGAAACAGGCATTTGACCAAAAGGTGCGTCCTCGGGTTTATAAAGTCGGAGATGTGGTGCTCAAAAGGATCCTTCCTCCCAATACAGATCACAGGGGCAAATGGACTCCTAATTATGAAGGTCCATTCGTGGTTAAAAAGGTCTTTTCGGGCGGAGCTTTATTGCTTACAACCATGGATGGCGAAGACTTTTCATCCCCTGTCAACTCGGACGTAGTCAAAAAATACTTCGCATGAATAGACCCGCTGGATAATAAGAATAAAAAAAATCCAGGCAAAAAAGGGCATCCCGGCGAACCAAAAACAGAATAAGGTTCGGGCAAAAATTAGGGATATAATTGAAAAAGATTTGTACACCCGGTAAGTTGAAAACCCGAAAGGGCAACTTAGGCAAAAAAGGGTATCCTGGTGGATCGAAAACCTGAAAGGGCGGTCCACACAAAAGAGGGATTTAAGCGAATGACTACGGTTTGAGTTATCTGTACCCCATTACCGTTTGAACAACTGACGTTCTGAAGGATAGGAATCGGTCTGATCATTCCTCAGAAGGCAAGGTCGGGGAGTTTTGAAGACATACTGGTCATAACAGAATGGAAACTCAGTGGAATTCCGTTTTCACATTGCCATTAGGATAGTTTCTTTTCTCAATTTTCAGCGATCACCTCTTTCCAGGGATTGCTTCCAGATGTAATTGCCTATTCTGGGCTCTCAGTCAATAAATTGAATTTCAATAAAAAGCTTTCTATTTTTGCTTTATTGCTTTGTTTGCAAAAACGTCCTAATTTTTTATAAAACATTGCATTTGAAAACATGGCAGCCTTGCAATAACATGCGCAGAAAAAACATTTGAAATTACTTCGAATGTTGAATACTCCCGGATGGGGGATTCTAGCCATGCAATATTCGGGGCATGTGGGCATATTCTTTTGTTGCAGGTAGCAGGTGCAGATGATTTTAAGCACAAGACCAGCAATAAATCACCCCACGCAAAAAACTGGGGCAATTATGGGTAAGGAGATCGGCGTTCATCGTTCGGTCGACGATTGTTCATAACGGGTCGATATCAGTGAATTAAGTTCAACTGGGTACCGTTGCATCTTATTAAGTCGATTCTCTTATTCAGTCCTTCCAACAGCTACAAGCTTTTCTATGTCGATAACGGTCACAGGTTCCCCAAAAGAGTGGTCTCGTCGACACCGAAACTGATGGTCATTATCCCCAGCGAAGTCACAAGAGTTTGAAGAGGCTAGATCTTCTGTAAAATCCTCTTATGACATCCTCTTCGGGGACGAATTGTTGTGTTGTCCAAGCATGGGGCATGATTGTTTCCCCAGCATGAAGTGTTGGTCACCCCCAGTAGAGTTTGAGGACAGTTGGTCTTCTGTAAAATCCTCTCGAAAGGCATTCCCCAACATGAGACGTTTTAAAGCAGTTTTCTCCAACAGAGTTTGTTATAAACCCGTCATCCCTAACGGAATTGTCTAAAGGGAAGCTCGCCTAACATGGGGCATTGTAGTACTTATCCTAAGCTCGACAGTCACATTCTTCAGCAGACTACTGTGGATTTGCTTTGGGTTTCCCCAACAGATCTCTAAGGACTCTTTATAGCAAGTTGCAGTGGAATGTTCTAACCAGGATTTGCATATCCCTGGCAGAGTAGCCCTGATACCCAGCAAGATCGTATCTCTGGTCATGGTATCCCCACAGAGGTCAGCATCGAATCTTGTCAGCAACTTCCAGCTGAGTTGTTGTTCTCTCCGCAGAGGTTTATCAGATCGACAGAATCTATTCCTCAACAAGGATGGTACAGCCTTTCCCCAGCCGGGTCAGAAGGTTGATAATCCCTATAAAGGATCTTGGGTTGAATAAATCCCCAAGCAGAGTTTTAATGGCTCATTTCCCCAGCAGGACGTCATTTAAAAATTCTCATCCCCAGCGGAATCGCTGTGACCAGAATTCGTTCCCCCAAACAGATGGAATAATTCCTGGCAGAGTCGTCATTCCCTCATATCTTAAAGTCCAATTTATTTTTGGCAAGCTTGACAATTCGAAGCAGACGGATTGTTCATCCATTCGCCAGCAGAGATATTATCCTTTTAGGAGTCTCCGAGATTAAATCATTGATTGTGGTTCCTCAGCAGAGTCGACAGAGATGTCTGGCGCAGAGGCAGAGAGTAATTCGATTTTAAAATTCTAAAAGTCCAACAGTGGATTGGCAAAAGTCCGTCTTCGGGTGGCAAAAGTCCAACAGTGGATTGGCGAAAGGTCCATCTAAGGGTGGCAAATTCTAAAAGTCCAACAGTGGATTGGCAAAAGGTCCATCTCCGGGTGGCATGAGTCCAACAGTGGATTGGCAAAAGTCCATCTTCGGGTGGCAAAGCAGCTAAAAGTCCAACAGTGGATTGGCAAAAGTCCGCCTTCGGGTGGCAAAAGTCCAACAGTGGATTGGCAAAAGTCCGTCTTCGGGTGGCAAAAGTCCAACAGTGGTTTGGCAAAAGTCCATCTTCGGGTGGCACGAAGCTGCAAAGTCCACCAGTAGTGTGGCAGGCTAGTAGTCGTCTGGAATTGCATAAAAGACATTATCAAAGTCCACCAGTAGTGTGGCAGGCCAGTAGTCGTCTGGAGTTGCATAAAAGACATTATTAAAGTCCACCAGTAGTGTGGCAAGCCAGTAGTCGTCTGGCGTCGTTCAAAAAGACATTATTAAAGTCCACCAGTAGTGTGGCAGGCCAGTAGTCGTCTGGAATTGCATAAAAGACATTATCAAAGTCCACCAGTAGTGTGGCAGGCCAGTAGTCGTCTGGAGTTGCATAAAAGACATTATCAAAGTCCACCAGTAGTGTGGCAAGCCAGTAGTCGTCTGGCGTCGTTCAAAAAGACATTTCCAAAGTACACCAGTAGTGTGGCAGGCCAGTAGTCGTCTGGAATTGCATAAAAGACATTTCCAAAGTCCACCAGTAGCGTGGCAAGCCAGTAGTCGTCTGGCATCGTTCAAAAGACAGATCTCTCCGACGTTTCATCGAGGACTCAATCCAGCAGTCTCGTTGGGTTTATATCCCTTTTTCTTCTTCACCCAGAGCAAATTTTTGGTTATATTTGGTATTCAATCACTATATACCTTGAAGGACCGAAAGCAATCGCTTTCAGGCATTCAGGTCTACAGCGCTTGAATAGGGGCAGCTGTAATACCCCAAAATTTGCTCTCCTTTTTTTGGCATCATAGCATGGCATTATCATTTATCATATCATATCCATCTCATTAACATTACATTGCATTTAACATAGAAAAATGAAGCATGGCATCCTTCTTACCATCAGGGCATGTGGTCAGGTGGAAGGTGGACAATCAAGGAATCATTCAAAGCACAAAAAGGTCAATCAAGTTGGCTCTAGGCAAGCCAAGAGGTCTCTCATGTCTCATACTATCTCAATTGATCTTCCAAAACCTCAAGGAAGTGAGATTCAATGGGAGATTGAAGCACTACATCTTTCACTATGCAAGAGATTCAAAAACTGAAGGAAAACCCTCAAAAGAGATAGCTCATTGATCCAAAATCATCCTCAAATGGTATATCTCATCATCCTTTAAGAGGATACACAACATACTCTGAGGAATTTGAAATTGGAGACTGCACTTTTCCCTCCTAACCAGAGGGGGTCAAAATTAGGGTTTCTAATAAAATCAGGATATCTCTGTTTTTCTGGACAAAGCTTGTTGTCATGGTATTCTACATGTTCTTAAGTGTATGTGTATGGAAAATTGCCTCTCAATTGGTTTTGGAAGTGTTTCAATTGGAAGAAAGATAAAAAATCAAGGAATTTGGGGCCAAGTCAAATAATCAGAGGAAAAAGTCAACCCTTGACTTTTTAAGGCCAAATTCATGAAATTCATGTTACATATGTCCAATGTACAAAATTTGATCAAGAAACTCCAAAGGAATCATGAAAAAATCAAGATGTGGAAAGTTACCATTTTTGGATGAAGAAGGGTTACTAAAAATAGCAAGTTTTGGCCTTTTTGCATCAGAGTTTGAACCAAGGCCATTCAAATTTGGAGCACCAAATGAAAAATCCACTCTGCCTCAATGAAAGATCTTGTTTTAAGCTTCACATCCATATGTGGAACATCTCCATTGGATAAAAATTGAGTGAGATATGATGGATCAAAGTTGGAGGAAAGTAGGCCCAAAACCATGTCATGACCAAGTTTGGCCAGGTCTGCGCGCAGTCATTTTCTCAAACAGTTGGTGGACAAGATGTATGGATCAATTACTCATAGTTAGAGGCTTCAAATGAAAAATCTTGCAACATCAAAGTTGTTCCCCTATGTGAGATCTTCAAGATTGATGTTCATGATTTTTTCATATGATCAAAGGATAAGGAATTATGATAGCTCAAAGATTGGTCAATACAACTGAAAACCCATGCTATGCATGCCTTGCCAACCAACCTCATTTCCTCGCCCATGCACCAGTTGGTGTTTCTTCTGTTGCAAGCCACATTTGATCATGTTCCAAACTTCCATTCAACATAATTTCAACATCAATATTGTTCCTCAATGTATCATCTTTCTAATGCCACCAATATTGTGTTGTTTCATTCATTGACAAGTGAGAAATTCACCCTCAAACACCTACTGTTACAATGATGATTTGCTGAATAATTTTGGTTCAAGCACGCATCAAGTACATGATAGAAGTGTGTATGTTTGTTTCCCCATTAAGACCAACACATGCCTGCACTCTTTACACACTTACTCGTGCCATACATGGGAATAGAAAGAACAAACTTGCTTAGCAAGTTTCTGTCACAATAACCTCACCACCTCAGCTTCACTCTCATCCTCACCATAGCTGCTATGAGCTCACCATCACCATAGTTAATCTCACCAACTCGTGCCACTAACCTCCTCACTCATTCTGTTAACTCAGAACTCAGTTAACTAGCTCAGTTAACTTGAGTTCTAACTGTCAACCATATGAGTTAATTCTTAACCAGCCACATAAATAGAAATCTCACACACATTTGAGAGGGGGATTCATTTTCACGATTTTCACCAATCATCCTCACTTTTTCTCTCTGAACTTTCTCTCTGAGTTCTCTCTTATTGCACGATTCCTTCTTCATCTAATCATCTTCACTAGCAAGTATTCATTATTGTTCAAGAACAAGCTGAAACAAGGTGAATTCCTCAAGAGATATCTCATTTCAGATTTGATTTCTTCTCCACTCTCAAGCATATACGAGCATTTATTTTGCTCAAGCAAGTTCAAGAGTTCAAGTTCTCCCCTCTGGTTTTCTGAAGATCCAAGAATCTCCACGTTTCAGGTTCTTATTTCTCCAATTATTTTGCATTTTAGTCACTGATTATAGCTTGTTTGGTGTTGATAATAGCTTACTAGAAGCAATGTGACATTTCTGGCTAGTTGATAGACCTCTTAGAGGTATAGATCCAATGTTAGGGCAAATGTGTTTCTGTTCGATTCTCTCGTTTCATGAACTTTTTGTGCGTTTTATCACTGAATTCGTGCTCTACGTAAGCTCAGCTTCATTTTGGTATAATAGTTGGGCATTTCTGGGACATGTGAAGTTGCAGACGGTGGCGTGTGACCGGAGAAGGTGACCGGAGGTCCCTCTCCGGCCGGTGGTTTTTAGTTAGGGTTTTGGTTGCAGTTTAAATCATGGCCGTTGGATGTGTGTGATCGTGTGGTCCAAAAGTTGACAGCACATTAAAATTCACGTGCAAATCATGTGCACCATTTCTGAATTTACTTAAACATTGTGTGATGCAGTACATGGTAATTTGTGTGTGACCTCATGCGCGTGTGTTGGATCCGTGTACTTTGACTTTTGTTTGACTATGACCTAATCTGATGGCTTGGATTGCTTTGACTATGTTGACTGAAGAACACGCTAGTTATGGCGTTTTGCGTGCTAATTGGACTTAACCAGATTGATAATTACACCCCCATGTATTGAAGCCCAATGATTTTTGAACTGTCCAATTGCTATGTTCATACCCCCCTGCATTTTGCATTTATTCTTCATTTTTATTTCTTTCTCCACGTTTGACTTCTAATTTTTAAAAAATACTAAAACATATTGGAAAATTCTACAAAAATTCATGTGTATTCTTAAAACATTTAGGAAATTTTCTATGATTTTATTTTCTGATTTTATGACCATTTTGCCCCTGTTCCATTATTTCTTTTGAATTTCCATTTGTATGCATACTTAATGTGACATATGATTTTGTGCATTTTTGTTCTTGATCATAAAAAATGATTTTGATGCCTTTCTTTTTGCATTGTGGTCACAATATGTTGAGGTATGTTTGAGATTTATGAGATGATTTTTAAGTCTTTTTTGGATGACTTTTGATGTGTTGCTTTGAGCATGAATGCATGAAGCTTCCATGAGACTTTGACCTAATTGTTGAGTGACTTTGGTTCTGATTCATTGCTTGTGGACTTGATATGTTAATGACATGTGTTTAAGGTGTTTGATTGGTGAAAGTCATAATTTTTGAAGCATGTTTGCTATTTGTTTGAAGCATGAAGTTTAACTTGTTCATTTTGTGAATGCATGCCTCATGTTTGGTTTGCTTGATCATGAAGGCACTTGTGCCATGAGTTGTGGTTTTGTTTGAGGATGTATAGCATGTTAATTGACTTCTGATTGTGACATTTGGGTTTCATCTTTGCATGTTTGATGTTTATCTTGCACCTTAAGTCACTTGTTTCACAAGTATGAACCACATTCACATCACTTCACCTTTTCTTCTTTGCTTCTTGTTGGATTGAGATTTTGTTTGCATGATTTGGTATGCTCATTTAGGATAACATTAGGTTGTGTAAATATGAGTTACATTCTGACTTGGAAGCATGTATAGCATTCAATCTCATTTTACTTTGTTTGTCAACTTGTTTGAATTTGATTTGTTCATTATATTTTCTTACTTTACTTGTAAGTGATTGTGCTAACCATGTAGGGGCTTTGGTAAGTTTCAATTGAGTGTGGATAAGGAATCCACATTCAACTTCTATCCTTTCTCTTTTACAATTCCATTTTGTGTTTTGTTAAGCACTTATGTGCTTTTCTTTAATAACTCATCACTTTCCCTTTGTGAATTACAATTCATCTTCTACTTTAGAAGTGAATTGTTTAATTCTTTCCTTCTTTAGACTTTAGGTTGAAACCTCACAAACCTTTAGGATCACTCCCTTTAATCTTCAATTAGGATTGAGTCTTAGTCCATATAGATTTTACCTTTACCTTCTCTTGAGTCTTTCATCTTCTCATCTCAAAGAAAATTCAAAACATATAATAAAGGTAGGCATTTATTGCATTTAGGCCTTTCATATAAAGAAAAGATTATAAGGGGTTTTCTCTTGTAATCTTAGAATGTGTAGCATATAGCCCATCTTGGGTCAATGTGTTAAACATTTGATCTTGTATGATGGACTTAAATGCAATACTTGTTGAAGGTGCAAATAATAAAAAACACTTCTTCATTTCTTAATCAACAAAAACACTTAATAAACACAAGTATGCTAGTGTGTTTGAACCTTGACAATTGGAGCTAAGTGTGGAGGTCTTCTTCACTCTTAGTGTGCTTTCTTACCCATTCCATCTTGGAATGTGAGAATGTACACATTCCGATGACTAAGATTTGGATACACTGTCGTATGCAAACAAATCCAAAACACTTCCTTTTAAAAGACAAGAAACAAACAATAACGTCTTTCCTTCGGGAATTCTTTTCTCACCTCATTCACTCTTAGCGTACGAACGCGCTTCTACTCGTTCTCTTGCAAGATGGTAACGCACTCGGACCAGCGAGCCTGCAACACCTGAGCTAGGACGTAAGCCGTTCTCTAAAAAACACAGACAATCCATCCCTAGTAAGGGGAACTACGTCGCTCTGATTCTCATGTTCCCGATGAGATACGTAGGCAGTGGGGTAGGGCCCATGCGAGCACTTCTTTTATTTTCCCTACATTTGTTTCTCGTTCCTTTTCCAGTTCTCTTTTCGTTCCTTCTCCAGTATTCTTTTCTATCACCCTTTGATCGAGACAAGCAAGCGTGGATCCCATCGGGTACGATGGACGCGTGGGGGTGCTAATACCTTCCTCACGCGTAACCGACTCCCTTACCCACTTCTCTTGGTCGCAAGACCATGCTCTTTCCTTCTCTTCAGGTTTATGCGGTGTTTCCTTTCCCTCTCTTGGGATAAATACACATTGCTGGCGACTCTGTTTCGGTGCCACTTTCGCGTTTGTACTAGGATGAAAATCCCGGGAGCGACAAATTGATGTCGTCAATAACAAATCAAAATATGAGAAAAAGATTGAGTTTCTTGAACAAACACAAGAAACCCTATTAGGTTTTACAAAAGGGAGAGAAGAAGGAAGAAGAAGAATAAAAAATTGGTTAAAACTGTTTTACTATTCACTTTCTCAATAAGGGTTCAAAGATTACAAGTGAATATCAATAATTAACCTCTCTCACCCTAACTAGAATTTGCACCACACACCAAAGATGAGAGACTAGCATGCTATTTATAGAAAAACTAACATACTAACCTAATGGGCTTTTACACAAAGGCCCATTACACAAGCTAACTTAAACAATTTGGCTTATAACCAAGGCCCAATTCGACATGCAAACATTCCTAGCATACTTCGACTACAGCATTTGAACAGACTTCGACGACATTGTAAGATTCTTTCGAATTTTCGAACTAAGAAGTTACCCTTCTATCATACTAGATTTCGATCCAATATCTCACAAATCTCCACCTTGGAACAAACTCTAGAACATCAAGGGAAGGAACTAGCTTTCTTCATGCAGCTTTATCAACTGCATACAGTGGAAGAACTTGCTACTCAGCAATGTCTTCTCCTTCTCCGATAGGGCAGCATCCATCTTCTCTGATCCTTTCAACACTTCTAGCAAACCCTATTGAATAAGAAGGGCATGCATCTTCAAGCGCCACAAACTAAAATCATTCACACTGGTGAATTTCTCAATTTCATACTTTGTTGACGACATCTTCTCCTCCACGCTCACCGCACCATTTTGTTGTGAAACGATGTCGTCAATAACAGAACAAATTATGAGATAAAGATTTAAGTTTATCCACAAACACAAGAAACCTTATTAGGTTTTACAAAAGGAGAAAAAAAGGAAGAAGAATAATAGAGAATTGGTTAAAACTGTTTTACTATTCACTTTCTCAATAAGGGTTCAAAGATTACAAGTGAATACCAGCAATTAACCTCTCTCACCCTAATTAGGATTTGCACCACACACCAAAGGTGAGAGACTAACATGTTATTTATAAGAAAAATAACATACTAACCTAATGGGCTTTTACACACAGGCTTATTCCACAAGGTAACTTAGGGAATAAGCTAACTTAAACAATTAGGCTTACAACCAAGACCCAATTTGACATGTTAACATTCCTAGCATACTTCGACTACAGCATATGAACAAACTTCGATGACATGCTAAAATTCATTCGAATTGTCAACCAAGAAGCTACCTTTCGATCATACTAGAGTTCAATCCAATATCTCACAAATCTCCACCTTAGAACAAACTCTAAAAGGGAACAAACTAGCTTTCTTCATGCAGCTTTATCAACTGCATACAGTGGAAGAACTTTCTACTTGTGGGTGCGGTAAAGCGGCAAGCAACAAAAGTTTTTGAAAGTATTTATCCGGGAAATTATCGTGTCCACAGAGATTAGTGTTATTGAACTGTCGTTTGACAATTTAAATGTTATTGAGTTTGGGTTTAAAATGAATTTAAATTAAATACGGGAAATAAAACTTATGAACAGGAAAAGAATTCATTGTTTAGAGAGTAGAGAACTCTCGGGTTTGAATTTCATCTACCCTATCAAATACTTAAACTTACTACCCATTTGTACGCAACCTAAATCACTCGTCAACATTATCACGTATCTCTCACACAGAGGTTATCTCTAACACAGAGTGAGACAAAAGACCGTATTACTTGCGTCGACGATCTCTTAGCGCAACACAAACAACACATAAGCATTAAGTTCCGATACCCAAGTGAATATTAAGCCTAAATCTATCTCTAGAATATAGAACCTAATAGATGTTCATCCTAAATCTGAATTCAACCCGTCCATGTCTGCAACAACTCAAACCCAAATAAAGAAAGCAATCATCAACATTAATTTGTAAAATGAGTTTTATACAACACCATGAGCAATAAATATGCATATAATCAAGGTAAACTTACATGCTAACTCACAACAAATGGAAACTACAAAGGGAAGAGAGAAGAGGAATCAAAATCTCTCGCGGTGTCAATCACGATCCAAGAATCATCCATGCCCAATCGTCAAGTTGCAATCTCCATTGATGCTTTTCTAAGCTCTAAACTATCAAAAATGAAGGTTTGGTGAATTGGGAACAAATACCCCAAAACATAACCTAAAAAATGTGTTTTTACCTCCTTTAAATGTGTTTCTGCCTAGACTAATTCGCCCGGCGAAGTAACGGTTTGTCCGGTGAGCAAAGGCAGCATTTTCTATTGCTTATGGAACTTCTGGCTCACGTCTGGCTAGCCCGGCGATCTCGGGGCGAGAACTGACAGTAACAGAAAAATTCAGCATCTTGTTTTCTTCATAACTTTCAAACCGTAACTTCGTTTAAGGTCCAGTCGAAAGCGTCAAAAAGCTTATTCAATGCTCTATCTAACAAGGACTAAATATCAATGCTTGAATACCTACAAAAATGAGATAAAAATAATTAAATTCAATGATATTTACACGAAAATACTAGTATACACTAAATATACACTTTTACAAATAAAGTGGGGTTTTATTCAAAGAATTCAATACAAATGAATCGATAAGTGCCGCAAAACTACTACTAAAAACATGGAATTTTGGCACTTCTCACTACTCGGCAATGCTTCTCCTTCTCCGATAGGACAACATCCATCTTCTCCGATCCTTTCAACGCTTCCAGCAAACCCTATTAAACAAGAAGGGCTTGCATCTTCAAGCGCCACAAACCGAAATCATTCACACCGATGAATTTCTCAATCTCATACTTTATTAAAGACATCCTCTCCTCCGCGCTCACCGCACCAGTTTGTTGTGAAACAATGTCGTCAATAACAGAACAAAGTTATGAGATAAAGATTTGAGTTTCTCCACAAACACAAGAAACCTTATTAGGTTTTACAAAAGGAGAGAAGAAGGAAGAAGAAGAATAGAGAATTGGCTAAAACTGTTTTACTATTCACTTTCTCAATAAGGGTTCAAAGATTACAAGTGAATACCAACAATTGACCTCTCTCACCCTAATTAGGATTTGCACCACGCACCAAAGGTGAGAGACTATCATGTTATTTATAGGAAAACTAACATACTAACCTTATGGGCTTTTACACACAGGCACATTGCACAAGCTAACTTAAACAATTGGGCTTACAACCAAGGCTTCATTCGATATGATAACACTCCTAGCATACTTCGACTACAACATGTGAATAGACGTCGATGACATGCTAAAATTCTTTCGAATTGTCGAACCAAGAAACTACCCTTTGATCATACATTCATACTAGAGATCGGTCCAAAATCTCACAAATCTCCAACTTGGAACAAACTAGCATTCTTCATGCAGCTTTATCAATTGCATACAGTGGAAGAACTTGCTACTCGGCAATGTTTTCTCCTTCTCCGATAGGGAAATATCCATCTTCTCCGATCCTTTCAACGCTTCTAGCAAACCCTATTGAACAATAAGGGCTTGCATCTTCAGGTGCCACAAACCAAAATCATTCACACCAGTGAATTTCTCAATCTCATACTTTGTTGGCGACATCTTCTCCTCCACACTCACCGCATCAGTTTGTTGTGAAACAATGTCATCAATAACAGAACAAAGTTATGAGATAAAGATTTGAGTTTCTCCACAAACACAAGAAACCCTTATTAGGTTTTACAAAAGGAGAGAAGAAGTAAGAAGAAGAATAAAGAATTAGTTAAAACTGTTTTACTATTCACTTTCTCAATAAGGGTTCAAAGATTACAAGTGAATACCAACATTTAACCTCTCTCACCCTAATTAGAATTTGCACCACACACCAAAGATGAGAGAGTATCATGCTATTTATAGGAAAATTAACATATTAACCTAATGTGCTTTTACACACAGACCCATTACACAAGCTAATTTAGGGAACAAGCTAACTTAAACAATTAGGCTTACAACCAAGGCCCAATTCGACATGCTAACACTCCTAGCATACTTCGACTACAACATGTGAACAGACTTCGACGACAGGTTAAGATTCTTTCGAATTGTCAAACCAAGAAGCTACCCTTCGATCATACTAAAGTTCGATCTAATATCTCACAAAAACCTCTTTCCTGCATACTTAGCTCACATAAATGAGAAAAGAATTACATCCTAATCTATATATTTTTACAGCATGTTTTCATAAAAATATAGAAAAGTGTTTTCGTAAATTTAAAATATTTAAATACACTAAAAAAATTATCAAAACAAATTATTTTTCACTGACGTCCAAACGGACACTCTCATGTCTGTTTGTCCGTATTTTTAATGGATCTGTGTCAAAAATATAAACAAATATGTTTTATTAATTTTGATTTTAATTTAAATTATTTGTGTAATAACCTTGATGAATACACTTTATAAATAAGGGAAAAAATATTGTATAAATTGTGAAAAATTATGTTAATAAGTTATAATTATTTCAATTTTTTATTTAAAATATTGATAAATTATTTATTTATGAGGTAACTATGATAAAAAAAATTAAGAAATTATTTGAGAGATAATTTTAGAAGAAAAATAGGCCACCTTAAATTCTTCTATTAAGAGATATATGATTTGAATGACAATGTGAATTTTTTTTTTGAAAAATCTACTCTATTTTTTTTTAATTGTCACTTTCTTGATATTTTTTTATTTCTTTTTAAATGTTATTTGTAAAGTTTAAGATAGTATTAATTGCATTTTTGTCAAAATTACTCTTAAATATTTATTAAAAAAAAATTAAAATGAATTTAATAAATAATTAAAGATATTATAAATAAAAGAAGAATTATTGTTTAAAAAATAATAATACTAATTCATTATATTGATATATGTAAAAAGGTTTAAAAAATGACTTTTTTTTTTTGAATAATAACAAATTTATATTACCAAAAAACAGTTCTTTACAAACGCCGATCAATTGATCCAGGCCAAAAGGACAAAACAAACTAGAGGGGAATCCTACCACACAAAATGTACCCGTTTACAAAATTCAGTCATCTTCTTATTCTTTTCCACCCTGCGGAATACCATTTCTCTGATCTCACTGCCCCTCAGTTCATGTCGAACCTCGGGTTGGAAAACTTTTTTATTGCGAATAGACCAAATAATATAGATAGTCTCTGCCAATACAGTTTTAAGCATTCTAGCTTTCGTACCTTTACCTCTTGCTATTGCACTTATCCACTTCAGCTCATCATCCCATCCCGCAGGCTCTCTAATAATTGCTATGGATCTCAGTTGGGTTTTCCACACTGGTTTAGTGTCCGGGCATTCAAATAATAAGTGTTGGATGGTTTTCGGTTCCATGCAGAAGACACATTTGCCGTCAGTTGCGATGCCCCAACGTTGCAGTCTGTCTTTGGTCATTAGTCGTTTGTGACACGCCATCCAAAGAGTAAAGACCTCCATTCTTGATATTATTCAAAAAAAACTGTAGAGACCTCCATTCTACCTTAGGTTTTTCCTCTTTCAGCTCATGATACATGGTGACAACTTTGTATTTTCCATTCGAAACAAAATTGTGCCAGCACCGTGTAGTCGTAAGAGCCTCTCTATGCTTGAAAACAGCTCGTATCACCCACGAAGCATTAGCGCCAGGGTTGAAATTATGCACATCATGTTGTTTCAGATAATAGTGGTGGATCCATTTAATCCAAAGTACCTCCTTCTTGGTCCAGATTTTCCACAGGATTTTCCCCAACGTGGCTTTATTCCAATCTTCGAGCGAGACCATATTCATCCCTCCTACTGCAACCTGATCACAGACTCGTTCCCACGAAATGGGGGCCTTCTTACTTTTTACATGCTTACTTGTCCACAAAAACGTTCTACACAATGTTTCAATATTTTTGAGTACCTTTTTGGGCAGTGGAAAGATCTGCAGCCAGTAGTTGCTAATAGACAGAACCACACTTCTAATGAGTTGTAGTCGCCCTGCGTAAGATAGTAAATGGGTACTCCAATGTGTAATTCTTTTCATCATCTTCTCAATAAGGGGTTGGCAAGCCTGAGTTGTGAGTTTTTTGCTATTCAATGGAACCCCAAGGTACTTGACCGAAAGTGTACCTGTTACTAAACCAGTTTGCTGACAGAAGGAATGCATCAATTTATCTGAAACACCTGTAGCAAAGATCTTGCTTTTTGAATGGCTCACGTACAGGCCTGTCGCCTCAGAGAAGCCTTGGATCTTGTCCATGAGTAATCTCAAAGATATGTTATCTCCTCTGACAAATAGTAGGATATCATCTGCAAAAAACAAATTAATTATTCTCAGTTTTTCACACTTAGGGTGATAATTAAAGTTTGGTTCAAGGTGTAACGACTGCAGGGTCCTGTTAAGGTATTCCATAATGAGTACAAATAGCAAGGGGGATATGGGATCCCCTTGCCTCAATCCTCGTTTTGCCTTGAGTAGCTTCGTTGGGGCACCATTTACTGAGAATTTGTAAGAAACCGAGCAGACACAGGCCATAATCCATTGAGTAAAAACCATTGGAAATCCTAATTCATTCATTATGTGATTCAGTGTTTGCCAGTCTACGGTGTCATACGCCTTTTGAATGTCTAATTGTAGCATACACCTGGGAGACATATATTTCCTACCGTACCCTTTCACCAGTTCTTGTGCCAGCAATACATTATCTTGAATGTTTCTACCTGGTACAAAGGCTGATTGTGATTCATCAACTACCTTACCAATAACTCTAGCTAGTCTTGTGGTCAGAATCTTAGATATCACCTTGTAAATTGTGCTGCAGCAAGCAATAGGTCTCAAATCTCTTATTGTTTTTGCATTTGGACCCTTGGGGATAAGAGTTACTAGTGTACAATTCACTGCAGGGTACATCATACAACTCTTAAAGAAATCCTGAACAGCTGCCTTCATGTCATATTTCACAATGTCCCAAACCATTTTGAAAAAGTAGGCATTATAGCCATCTATTCCAGGGGCTTTGTTGTTTCCAATGCTAGTTAGGGCAGCCCAGATTTCACTCTCCTTGATGTCTTGTATAAGCTCTTGTGCATCCTCTCTAGGCAGTACCTTCCCTTCCCTGATAGTGTTGATGTCGATACCTCTCATGTCACGAGTTTTGGTGCCAACCAAGTTGCCATAAAAGTCAAGAATCTCTGCCTCTAATTCTTCAGGGCTATTAAGGTTCTTACCATTCAGACTTTGCAATGTGGTGAGGTTGTTCTGTTTATTTCTCTCTCTCAGCAAAGCATGAAAGTAGGCAGTGTTGTGGTCTCCAAGTTGAATCCAATCAGCCTTTGACCTTTGTTTCATAATTTCCTCCTCCATTTGATTCAGGTTGATAAGCTGGGTTGTTTTCTCTTTAATCTGCAAAATTGTCTGATCATTGGGGTTATCTGCTGTCAGGTTTGCTTGAGCCATATGAAGTTCCTCCCTGACTGCACTGATCTGTTCATGGATCTGTGTGTATCTTCTGGTTAGGGTCTTCAATTTAGGTTGGAGCCTCTTCAGTTTCTCCCAAAGAATGACCATAGGTGTACATGATATATCCTCTTTCCAAGTCTCTTCTACCAGTCTCAAGAAATCCTTGTCCTTGGTCACACAATTCAGAAACTTGAACATAGATTTTCTTCTAGGCTGCTGCATCTGGTAACTAATTTTTACAGGGGTGTGGTCAGAAATATTGGGAGGAAGATTTTCCACTATAGCTGTAGGGAATGCTTGGTACCAAAGGGTATTTCCAATAGCTCGGTCTATTCTAGATTGGATGAACCCAGTAGCATGTTTGTTGTTCCATGTAAAGTGAGGTCCAATTGTATCTGCTTTAAATAGTCCAGTTGTTTGCATCATATCCACTAAATCCTTGTATTCTGCTTCAGTTATTTCTCGCCCTCCTATCCTGTCTTGGGTAGTTCTCACATTATTGAAATCCCCAATAATCAACCATGGATCATTGATGCTGGCACCAATATCCTCGATAGTCTTCCACAGTCTCTTCCTTTGATCAAGCTGGTTTGCTGCATACATCACTGTCAAGAGATACCTGTAGTTATTCCTTGTATCAGTAATCTCCATGTGTATGAATTGGTCCTGTGAGTGAAGGATATTGACAAGAACCTGAGTAGGTTTCCAAAGCACCCAAATCCTGCCATTGTTGTGTTTGTCATAGTTATCAATAAAGTTCCAATGACTTCCAAACTTTTTCCTAATTCTATCTGCATTATGTTTCTTAACCCTTGTTTCTAACAGAGCACACACAGGCACATTAAATGTTGAGAGATAGGAGCGGATCTCTCTGTGCCTCGCCTCTTTGTTAATGCCCCTGACATTCCAGCTAACTAACATGGATCCCCCAAAGCATCCCCATTAGGACAGGTTCCAATCCTAAGAGGAGTAAATGGGTTAACATACCTTGTACTCGAGTTCTGTGGATGTTGTTCCAAGTGCTTCTTCCCTTTATCAACCTTCTGTGGCGTAATCCATCCCTCCCCATTTTCAGTACTTTGTAGCTCTTGATGGATATTCTTAGCAGTGTGATTGGTAGGTTGGTCCTCAGTTGTCCCCTGATTCCCCCCATCTGGATTCTTGTCTTGTTGCTTATGCTCTTTAACCACTGGTTTCCACATCTTCTTTTCCTTGTTCCCCTTGGGCCTCTCCTCACAGTCAATGTCCAACCTTGAGGCATTTATGGCAATACGCAGGTTTCCATTCATATTGAATTGGCTGTTCAATCATTCTTCCTTTAGGGTCTCGGATCTTCACATATTGCTTCAATTGTTGCGTAATATCCACTTCTACCAAGACTCTCGCATACGAAACTCTCCATTTCTTCGTCGTGCATTCATCCGTGGTAATTGGTTTGCCTATAGCACTTGTGATTTTTGAGATACTTTTGTCACCCCACATATGCAGAGGCAGGTTTGGCAACGTTACCCACAATGGTAGAACCCTCAACAAATCCTCTTTCAATTCAAAATCTGGACACCATTCCTTAATAAACATTGGCTTCCCACGAATGAAATATGGACCCTTAGTCATGACTTCTTGTCGTTCCTCTTCAGTTTTGAACCTGGCAATAAAATAACCCTCTTCGTTGTAATAGATTTGTGGCATCGATACAAAACCCCATGAGTTCTCCATGAACCTCTTGACTGCATTCATTGAAAGGTCATCCCCCAGGGCAAATAGAATCAAAGCACTCTTCCAATATGCTAATTCATCTTCAACATCTGCATCTTTAATAGTAATCTCAATTTCTCCATTTACAATCGTAGGAGCAATAAAGTCAACCGTCATACCTCTGTTAAGCGTCTGGTTGCCTTTTAGCACCTCCACCTAAGGTTTTGGCATCGTACTCTCCTTCGGTTGGTTATCCCCATTATTATCGTTCTCTCCTTCAGTCATCGGCTCCTGATTATTCTCCCCCAGTGTTTCATGTTTTCCCGATGATGAACTCTCCAGCTGCGTTTGAACTTGACCTGACTCTCCCTGCGTTTGAACTTGACCTGATTCTCCCTTAGGTTCTTCAATTCCTTCATCCATAGTTGCTTGTGTGACGATTGTTATAACAGATCCCTTCCGGTTCGCCGCCACCAGAGATCTTGGCCGGCCGACGCCCCTCTTTGCCATGAGTGGAAACCCTAGCAGAGAAGAAATATAAAAAATGAATCGAGGATATATTGATATGTATAAAAAGGTATAAAAAAAATGACATTTAAAAATGGAGGAAGTACTACGATCTAGATGTGGGATCCGAGATGTAAACAAATATCCGTTTGACCGAGGGCATTTCCGTCAATAAAAACATTAAATTCAAATTCCGCAAAGAAAAAGGAACCAGCAAATCCCGCTCCCAACTGCAAGAACAGAAAAGCAAATGGAGAAGATCTGCGTCGCCGTTCGAGTTCGTCCTCTGGTTTCCGATCATTCCGTCAATGGAAGCTTCTGGAAAGTCGAAGATAACCGCATCTCTCTTCACAGAGTTCACGGAACTCCATTCTCCGGCTCTTCATATGCTTTCGGTACACACAATTCAATTCAATTATCATTATCAATTTCATGCTCTTAGAATTTTTTACAACTTCAAATTTTGAATTTTCTCAGATCATATATTCGATGAATCTAGCACGAATTCGAGTGTGTATGAGCTTCTCACTAAGGATATCATTCTCGCTGCGCTCAATGGCTTCAACGGTATCCAAATTCAAACTATTATACTGTATTTTGGTTCAATTTCTTAAACTAGTATTTGAACATTTAATCTTAGCTTAACTCAAGTTGTTAGTAGCTAAACAGTGCTGAATGCAAACTAATTAAGCTCATGAAAAATTCAATTCGGTAAGCATAGTTTTGGCGTGAAATGATGGAGTTGGATTCTAATTGAAGTCTAGGGCTTTCTAACGGCTGTTCTTAATTTTGAATTGATCTTAATTTTTTTAGGGGAAGGGATCCAGTCAATTATTGAGATTGCTTAAAATTAATTTATTGAATTAATGCTTTTAATGTTTAAGGGAACCAGATCAAGTTTTAATTTTTTAAATTAAACAGAAGAAAGCTATTTTATCTTGTTTTAAGGTGTGACAACCGTTACTTTGTGTTAGATTTGGGTATAAATATGAATTTAATGAAGTTATGACGATAGTTATATGATATGGTTAGGGACTGCATTTGCTTATGGACAGACAAGTAGTGGGAAGACTTTCACGATGAATGGTTGTGAAACTGATCCGGGAGTGATTCCTCGGGCAGTTAAAGATGTATTTGCAACAATAGAGACGGTAGGGGAAGTTCTTTTGATTTTAACCTTGATGACGAGTCGATATGTTGTTATTGCTATGCTTACGCCTTGTTTGCTTGTTTTTTCAGATGTCTGAACGGGAGTTTTTAATTCGGGTTTCCTATATGGAGATTTATAATGAAGAGATTAATGACCTTCTTGTTGTTGAAAATCAGAAATTGCAAATTCATGAGAGTTTGGAGGTTGGTTACTTGCCACTTAATGTTGGTGTATGGAATATATATGTAATAATATGTAACGAAAATGTACTGATTTTATTTATTTATTTTCTAGCGAGGAGTATTTGTTGCAGGACTCAGAGAGGAAGTTGTCAATAATGCTGAACAAGTCCTAAATCTCATTAAAGCCGGGGAAGGTTTGTAGTTCTAGTGTTCTACCGCTTGATTTTTTTTCTTTTATTAATTAGAAGTTAGATAATTCTTTGATTTTGCAGAGAATAGGCACTTTGGTGAGACAAATATGAATGTTAGGAGTAGCAGGTCACATACCATATTTAGAATGGTATTTCCTCTTTTTTTTTTTAAATTTCATAATACATTTCTTTTTACATAATTTTTTTTTTTATCCAAATAGTACTAACCAAATATCTTTCAATCAAATATGAAGGTGATTGAAAGCAAGGGGAAGGATTTCAATTCTTCTGATGATTCTTCAAATGACATTGTTCGAGTTTCAGTCTTGGTTTGTACATTTGCTTCCATATTACTTTTATATAAGAATTTCTTACAAAGTTGCATGCTTATATAGTTGAGTTTGTGGAATTAGAATTTAGTAGATCTTGCCGGATCTGAAAGGATCGCAAAGACCGGAGCTGATGGAGTACGTTTGAAAGAAGGAAAATATATTAACAAGAGCTTGATGATTCTAGGAAATGTGATTAATAAACTAAGTGAAGGCTCAAAACAAAAGTATACATTTTTTGGCTCTGCTTTGTGTACTTTATTCTAATTTTATAGCTTTTAAGTTAATAATGTTGGATATATTGTATTTAATTGTAGGGGGCATATCCCATATCGTGATAGTAAGTTAACACGAATACTCCAACCTGCTCTTGGTGGAAATGCCAAAACTTCCATTATTTGTACCGTAGCACCAGAAGAGGTAGAGGCTGTGCTTGCTTGTTGTGTATCTCTTTTTCTTCTTGTTTGATGATTAGTATATGATTTCACAACTTCAATATTTTTAATATGAATTAGATTCACATCGAAGAAACAAAGGGAACTCTTCAGTTTGCTAGTAGAGCCAGTCGCATAACCAATTGTGTTCAAGTGAATGAGGTATGTATTTATTACTCTATTTAATATTTATTGTCCGTTTATGTTTCACATTGTTTAATATTTTCCCATTTGACTATGATATAAAGGTTACTTTATTTAGTTTTGTGGCCGCTTGTGTTGTCACTCATATTTCTAGAATTGTGAAATGTTTGCACTTTACAATTACTGCCATTTTCCACTATGCAGATCTTACTGAGCATGCATATTAGATTTCAAGATGATAGTTATTTTTTTTATTTTGAAATTTGCCAAAAGTTGAAATTTATAGCAATTTATTGGCAAGACTTGGCTTGTACTAGTCGCAGAATTATGCATGTCTGTAGTGTTGGGTTGTCTAACATCAGTTGATTTACTTGAATAATCATTGTATATAACTAAACTATCTATTGAAGAAGAAAATAGGAGACGAATTAGGACAATCATATTAGGAAGCTAACTCAGACCAAGGAAATGGAATTAGCCTGAAATTTTCTCTACATTTTACTTGTTTTTGTCGGGAAATGTTTGTCCCTATTTGCATGATGTTACTTATGTTCTTATTTGTAAAACGAATTTCTTAATGGATGGAATTGTACAGATTCTGACAGATGCAGCATTGTTAAAGCGGCAGCAGTTGGAGATTGAAGAGCTTCGTAAGAAACTTGAGGTAATTGTCTTTTAATGATAATTTTTGTTTACACCTCGTGTCTGAAAATCTTATATTGATATTTTCTGATTAGGGATCCCATGCTGGGGTGCTCGAGCAAGAGGTTCTTAAACTCAGGAACGATTTGCTCAAGGCAGGTTTTACTTTTCAAGTTTATGTGCACTATGCAGAGTTACAATTAAATCATGCTAAAGCATTAATTGAAATCTCTTTTACATTGTTGTGTTAATTATGTATTCATATTCCACTATTTAGTATCAAATGGAGCGTGGGAAGCTTGAAATGGAATTGGAAGAAGAGAGGAAATCGCGTAATCAATGGATGAAAAATGAAAGTTCCAATACTACGTCGTTCTCAATCTCAAACTGTGGAACGGATGACAACCAGGTACATCTCATAAGAAATGAACTAATAAGTCCATATGAAGCTAAATGCTAAATACTTTCTAATTTTCCATGCACAACTTTGTCATTTGTGTAGTCTATTTAGATCCTTATGTTACTTTGTATATATGCATGAACATATTTGTTCCTCTGGACAATTCATAGTTTTCCTTTTTATGTTGCTTTTCTTTCCCACTCTTTTCTTATGACATTTTTGCTCCATTTTGTTGTTCCGAAAATTCTCATGTACTGTTAGGCGCCTAGATATTCGAGGAGACAAGGATTTATGGAAGAGTACAGTGACATTAACAGTGCGTCTCAAGGAGATATATTTAAGTCTCCCTGTTTAAAGACATCAAGTGCTTTTGTTGTCAAGCGGTCAAGGAATTCAACATTGCCAGATAGTAGTCCGCCATATAGTAGTCCTCTTCCAGATGCTTTCAGCAATGTGGCTGATGAAGATATGTGGTTGAAAATGAACAATGGTTATGTTGCGGACCTTGATTCTCTTCAATTGACTCCCCCTCGAAATTATCAATCATTCCCACCAAGTGATACAACTCCTGTAAGTTCATACCTGTTATCTCTATTTTTTAAATGGAATTTTCATTTTTATGTCTTTGTTTAATTGCTAAGTACTTCTAATAGCACTGTGTTACGAATGAGTTGCTTTTGTCATACCATATTAATCTTTCCTTTTTTATGCGTATGTATGCTGCTTTTTTATAGTTTTTTCCTTTGCCGGATGTTTGTCAGGGTTGTAAAAATCAAATTGAAAAGTATGAACGAGAGGTTCAAGATTTGAGAAGACAACTAGAGCTTGCAAATGAAAAGATAACTGAACTGGAGGTTGGTGTGCAATATAGTATCATTCATACTTTGGTGAAAATGAAATTTGACACGTCTGATATTTTAGTAGTAGTAAGCCAGAAGATCACTAAACAAAGTTGTTTAACTTGATGTGTGTGGCCTCTTCCATAATATTGTCGATTTGGTTTGTCAATATTTTGAGTCCATTTTGTACTGCTACTATAGAGATATACAGCCGAACTTCCATAATAATATAGTATACTATCTTGAGCTTGTGTCAGAACTCAATAGATTTCAATCTTTCTCCCATTTCCTCTATGTACTACAAGTTTTTACCTTTTTAGTTCTCTTTTTATTTTTTAAAGTGTTCTCTGTATTGTGCTGTGTTGATGCGTATTAATCCAGAGAAAGCATCCAGAGGAAGAACCAACAAACAAGCAATTAATAGGCGAGAGCCTAGACAATCAACAAGAAACACAACTTATTCAAGAATTGCCTCTGAGGCTATCGGAATCAGTGGAAAACTACAAAGCTAACTTTGAGGAGGTTTTATCAGTAATGCAGGTTGAATGAGTGCACCATATCAGTTTTATTTGCCATGATAATTCCAAGAAACAGTAAATTAACTTTTTCCTGTTATTCTAAACAGAGATTTGCATTAGATGGAAAAATCTCAGCCGGAAAGATGCTTTCAACCATGAGTGAAATTGGTGCACAACTATTTTCATCTTTGGAAGGTCACTTTACAATGTATAGAAATGGTGAAAGTTCTTCCACTGGAAACAATATTTCAATCCAAGAACAACAAAAAGAGATTCATGAGAGGATGAATAACATAATTGCATCACTGGAGTTATCAGAAAGCCCAACAACCGGAAATGAAGAGAGAACTCCTTTGTGCAGCTGCAAACACAAGGTAGTTGTCTCGCCTCAAATATCAAGATATCAATCATCAATCATGGTTTTATTATGTGTCTTGTTTTTAGGAATGTCTTTCAAAACTCTGTTGCCATTAATGCCACTTAGTAACTAAAGCCTTGACTAGCATTTGTTCAAAGCTGAAATTGAACAAATAACTAAAAAAAATTATATATATAGTAGCTTTTCGTGTGATTATATCCCTTTACAAAATCGTCAAAATCAGTATTCACTCTATTTGTATTTATCGAATATGTGTGTCACATCAGGATTGCAATTTGTAAGAAATGAAATGTGTTGTACTAGATCTCTCATGATTAAATCATATTATGGCTGATTTATTTATAGATATCATTATTTTTGTTCTAAAAATCTTTCAAATGAAGTGAGTGATATTCAGCTTTACTTGAAAAAATAGTTAGGAGAGGTTCTGAATTATCCTAAACTAAATTTTTGTGACAAAAGGGCTCTGGTTTAAGAGGAGAAACAGAAACTGCATACTCAAAGGATGCTTTAAATGAAAGCTTGGAAAAGGAGTTACTACTTTTGAAGAACGAAAGAGACTCCTTGCTACAGAAGTTATCTGAATCGTCTGATAAATTTGCGATAGTTTCAAACCAAAAGGAAAATGCTTTGAAAGATTTAAGTACTGAAGTTCAGAGAAGGAAAAATCTAGAAGGAGAGGTTAAGCAATTTACTGCAGCTTTTGTCCATCGTCAGGAATCACTTATTTCATTGCGTAGTGATCTTAAGACCAAAATTGCGAAATGGAGAGCCGAAACACCATCTTTTGGGTGTCACTACTAGATAAGTTGTAAACCATGAACATCTTAATGTGTTGCATTGCTCATGTATTATTATTATTATACTACTATTTAGTTACATACCATTATTCTACATTGATTGAATTTTAGCCTCATTTGTTATAGAAACAATTGTCATTTGGAAATGGAAGACATGTTAGTGTTTGTGTGAGAGAAAAAGAAAGAAATTTGGGAACATGTTACAAGCCTATGATGTGTGCTTGTTGGTGTTGCTGCTGAATGGTCCGTATGGGTTGGAAACACCAACAATCACAAATGAAAATATTTATACTTTCTTTGAATTTTATTTTACTTTTCAAGGAGGCAAGTTGTGGGTTTTTTAGTGTATATACCAAGTACCATATTCAGGTAAATGCAGCATAGACTATATATATTCAACTCAAGAACCATGATGGAGATAAATATTTCTGAAAGTTTTTAAATTATTCAGAAATTCTCATATTAGATTATTCAACTAAGAAAATTGTATAGTCAGGTCCATAAACTAATACTTCTTCCAATCCCTATTCTAAAAGATATACATATTTTTAGGGGATTAAGAAATACAGTTAAGTGTAATTGGTTTTCTAAGTTTCATGTATAACATAAGACAAGCTTATTAAATTGTCCTTGTTTATCAACCATCTTTATTAAATATTTTTGAATTAAATAAATGGTATATAGTAGAAATCATAACATTAAATAAGTCAAAAATAATTACTTTTGTTTTATAATAATGACTAATTTTTGGAAGATTTATAAGCCTTCTTCAAAATATACTCTTAAGGAGAAAAGTTTTTTCTAGTGGGGGATTTAAATGGATATATAGGGAGAGTAATAAGATATTTTGAGAGCCTGCATGGGACATGGTCTAGGGGAGGTGAATGTTGAGGGTAAATTCATCTTGTAGTGTTCGTTGGCTTTGAATCGTACTATAGCAAATATTTAGTTTAGAAAAAGAGATGAGCATTTTATCGCATATAAAAGTTGGGTGATATGTTCTCAAATAAATTTCTTTCTTATTAGGAAGTCAGATAGGAAGATTTGCTTGGACTAAAAAGTTATTTCGGGAGAGAGTTTGACAGCTCAACATAGAGTATTGGTTATGGATGTAAGAATCAATGAGAGAGTAAAGAGAATAAGTCACATAGGAGTGCCACGGATCAAGCGGTGGCAATTGAAGGGTGAAAAAACAAGAAAGTTTTTAACACAAGATTTTGGACGGACGGTCTGGACAATCACTAGGAAGTGCAAATGATGTGTTGAATAAGATTACCAAGAGATTAGAAAAGTGACTAAAGAGTCGTTGGGAAAGAAGGCCTAGAATGTGACCAAGAAGGCAGTTAGTGAAGTAAAAACTCAAGCTTTTGATGGATTATACCAATTTTTAGGAACCAATGAAAGTGAAAAATCTATATATATGCTTGCTAAGAAAAGAGATAAAAAGACAAGAGATTCGGATCAATTAAACGTGTTAAAGATAAAAAAGACAAAGTCTTGGTTCAGGAAAAAGATATAAAGCATAGGTGGAAGACATATTTCTACAATTTATTTTAATGAAGGATATGATATCTCACCAAACTGTAGTAGACTTGATAGTAGAGAAGATGATCAAAATTATAATTGCTAATGTTGGATTCAGAAACAAGATGTAAAGGAAGCCTTGAAAAGGATGAGTAATAGTAAGGCGGTTGGGGCAGACAATATACCTATTGAAGTGTGAAAAAATCATGGAGATAAAGGTATTGAGTGACTCACCAAACTATTTAATGAAACTATGAGGTGAAAGCAAATTTCAAATGAATTGAGAAGAGGTACTTTAGTTCCAATCTACAACAATAAAGGGGGATATACAAAATTGTGCAAATTATAGAGGATTAAACTTATAGTTATACTGTGAAGTTATGTGAAAGATTAATTGAACGGAGACTAAGAAAAGAGACTCAATTCACCGAGAATCAATTTGTTTTAATGCTTGGAAGATCCACCATGGAAACGATCTATCTACTACAATGTGTGATAGGGGTAGTATTAATGGACCAACAAGACTTTCACTTAATTTTATTTGACTTGGAAAAGGCTTATGATAGAGCTCCTAGAGAGATGTTGTGGAAATCCCTAAAGAAGAAAGGGTTAGGATTGCATAATTGTCACATAATTGTTAGCCCTGCTATCAAAATATCACTGAGAGTCTTAACCATTGTAGAGTGGCGCTAAGAAGGCAAGATGCCTTCCTTGTTTCTCAACATCAATATTTGAGTAACTGGTTCATGTGTATGACATCAAAACGATGAAAACATTTTACAATAGTGTGGCCAGTTTTAGTGCATAACTGGTAGACAAATTCACACAAACAACCTTGTCATAAGCTTCTTTCATGCTTTTACAACTTGGACCTCTCTAATTTATACTAGGATCAAATTTGTTTTCTTTTAAATCAATTTTGTTAGAAACATTATTGTGGCATTTAAATTGAGACTCTTGAAACTGTTGAGTTGGTTGAGTATGCTTTCAAAAGCGAGTAGTTAAACCTAAAGGTCTACCAAGATGAGGTTAATCTAATAAAAAATTGACAACAAATGAATTTTAGTTTGTCTCCAATCCATTAAATGTATGAATTACAAAGTCGACATTCGAAATTAGTGATCCTACCATCTTGATTTTGTCGGCAAGATCTTTCATTTTCAGTAGGAACCAATGAAAGTGAAAAATCTATATATATGCTTGCTAAGAAAAGAGATAAAAAGACAAGAGATTCGGATCAATTAAACGTGTTAAAGATAAAAAAGACAAAGTCTTGGTTCAGGAAAAAGATATAAAGCATAGGTGGAAGACATATTTCTACAATTTATTTTAATGAAGGATATGATATCTCACCAAACTGTAGTAGACTTGATAGTAGAGAAGATGATCAAAATTATAATTGCTAATGTTGGATTCAGAAACAAGATGTAAAGGAAGCCTTGAAAAGGATGAGTAATAGTAAGGCGGTTGGGGCAGACAATATACCTATTGAAGTGTGAAAAAATCATGGAGATAAAGGTATTGAGTGACTCACCAAACTATTTAATGAAACTATGAGGTGAAAGCAAATTTCAAATGAATTGAGAAGAGGTACTTTAGTTCCAATCTACAACAATAAAGGGGGATATACAAAATTGTGCAAATTATAGAGGATTAAACTTATAGTTATACTGTGAAGTTATGTGAAAGATTAATTGAACGGAGACTAAGAAAAAGAGACTCAATTCACCGAGAATCAATTTGTTTTAATGCTTGGAAGATCCACCATGGAAACGATCTATCTACTACAATGTGTGATAGGGGTAGTATTAATGGACCAACAAGACTTTCACTTAATTTTATTTGACTTGGAAAAGGCTTATGATAGAGCTCCTAGAGAGATGTTGTGGAAATCCCTAAAGAAGAAAGGGTTAGGATTGCATAATTGTCACATAATTGTTAGCCCTGCTATCAAAATATCACTGAGAGTCTTAACCATTGTAGAGTGGCGCTAAGAAGGCAAGATGCCTTCCTTGTTTCTCAACATCAATATTTGAGTAACTGGTTCATGTGTATGACATCAAAACGATGAAAACATTTTACAATAGTGTGGCCAGTTTTAGTGCATAACTGGTAGACAAATTCACACAAACAACCTTGTCATAAGCTTCTTTCATGCTTTTACAACTTGGACCTCTCTAATTTATACTAGGATCAAATTTGTTTTCTTTTAAATCAATTTTGTCAGAAACATTATTGTGGCATTTAAATTGAGACTCCTGAAACTGTTGAGTTAGTTGAGTATGCTTTCAAAAGCAAGTAGTTAAACCTAAGGGTCTACCAAGATGAGGTTAATCTAATAAAAAAATTGACAACAAATGAATTTCAGTTTGTCTCCAATCCATTAAATGTATGAATTACAAAGTCGACATTCGAAATTAGTGATCCTACCATCTTGATTTTGTCGGCAAGATCTTTCATTTTCAGCAGGAACCTCCCCCCCCCCCCCCCCCTCCCGTATCTTTCTCTTTTTTTTCACTGTTGTGGTCTTTTGATCTATGTGATATATGATTCATGATATTGTATCTCATCCCTCATTCCAAAATTTCTTAGATGTCTCATAGTGCAACTGTTGTGTTACAATTCATGTTGTCATTGAGTTGATTAGCAAATCTAGAATTTTTTGGTCATGAGCGAGATAAAAGAGATGAGATAAAGGAAAAAAGTAAATGAAATATGTTAGAACAAAAAACGGTTTAGAGAATAACTGCCTTTATTTGAAGAGTTTTGATAATAATAATAATAACATAATTCATAATAATTAATACTTTAATATGTTTTGTTTGTGTAACATATTTGTAATCATCTATTTGAAATAAAGACATGAGCGTATACAAAATAAATGAACATCTATACCCAAAATAAAAGAAATGATCATCAATATCCAGATGAATAATGATCATTGGCCTCCAGAAGAAAGGGAATGGCCATATATACTAGAACGCGAGAAATGATCAAATGCACTAGAGTCAATAGAATTGGTTGAAATGATCATGTTTACTAAGGCATAAGAAATGTTCATTTACACCCAAGGGAAAGATCATTTGCTTTTCATTCAACAAGGTTGACCATTTGTTATAGGTTAATGTGACCATATATACTTTAGGTAAATAACGATCATCTATACTCAATGCAAAAAATATCCTTTGCCTTAATGAATAAATGATCACATGCACTTCATTTACAAAGATCTGATGTGTTATGTCACCCTCCGAGAATGTTCTCAACAGTCGCGTCATGAAAGTTGTGTCAGTACAATGAATAAAAAGATAAGGATCAATACAAGGAATCAATGGATAAGGATTTTGTACATATAGTACAACTCCAACGTCTCTTTTCCCAACAACCAAATGTTCGGCAAGGACTATACACACAACAATGTTGGATCTTCAGTCTTATATAAAGTAGAATCTCAAATTTAGAAAAACACACACATACATACTAACATTGAGTTATACTATTTTTGTGTCACTTTTACTTTGTAATCATTGCAAAAAAAAGTATTTTTAGAAGAGAACAAACACTTAAGAAAAACTATTTATTCATTATTATTTCTTACAAAATTTAATAACTTATAATCAAGTTGTATTTGGTTTACCACCCAGTAAGATTTGTTGTAAACAAATCACTTTATAAATTTTCCAAATCCCTCTTGTGTGAGGCAAGAAAGTCCTTAAAGTTTTAAGGAAGTGAAAGAAAGTCTTTCAGCGTGAGGCAAGTAAATATAAGATTAGGTAGTTGTTGTGGAAAAACGATATCTTTAAGCAAAGTATAAAACGGTTTCTTGATGATCAAGAACCAAACAAGGGTTAACGGAAAACCAAGAAAGAAAACACAAGAAGAAGAAGAAAACAACAAGGATTGGGCAAATATAAATTCTGTTTACTATTCACTTTCTCATTAAAGTCACAAATGATTACAAGTGAATATCACAATTTGCCACACTCAACAAACTGAGTGTACTAGCCTATTTATAGACTAACTAGGTAACTTGCAGCCCAAAAAACCTAAACAATTGGATCCTTAACACAAGGCCCAATTCGACAGAATAACATTTTCGACACTACATACATACTAGAACAGACTTCGACTATAGTATGTAACAATAAGGCATCAGCATGTGAACAAGCTTCGACTGCATGCTTGCCTCTTGTAGAAATACACATGAAAGCTTCTCCTTCGACACAGCATGAGTTCGACCCAAATCTCACAAATCTCCACCTTGGATCTAACTCAGCAACAATAGAATCAACTAGCTTTCATCATGCAGCTTTATCAACTGCATACAGTGGAAGAACTTGCAACTTGGCAACGTTTTGGTGATCATATCAGCAGCATTATTTGCAGTCGAAACCTTCAGCACCTGGAAATCACCACGCTTGATTATCTCTCTAACGAAGTGCAGCCTCACATCAATGTGCTTAGTTCGCTCATGATAGGTTGAATTCTTCGACAGGTGTATTGCACTTTGACTATCACATTTAACAGTGATACTTCGACCTTGAAGTTTCAGCTCCTTTGCAAAACCTTCAAGCCACAATGCTTCTTTCACAGCTTCAGTGAGAGCAATATATTCAACTTCAGCGGTTGATAAGGCAACAACCTTCTGAAGCGTCGCTTTCCAACTGATTGTTGTGCCAAACATTGTGAAAACATATCCAGAAATAGACTTTCTGGAATCCATACAACCTGCATAATCAGAGTCAACAAATCCTTCGATTTTGACTATGCTATCACCATCACAGGCTCCACCATAAATCAAGACTTTTTTCAGAGACCCATTTATGTACCTGAGAATCCACTTTACAGCTTGCCAGTGTGCCTTTCCAGGATTGGCCATATACCTGCTCACAAGGCTCACCCCATATGCTATGTCTGGCCTCGTACATACCATAGCATACATCAAAGAACCCACTACACTAGCATATGGAATGCTACTCATATAGATTCTTTCAGCTTCAGTACTCGGACTTTGAGTAGTACTAAGCTTAAACTGAGGATTTGTAGGTGTCACAACAGGCTTTGAATTCGACATACCAAACTTGTCGAGAAGCTTCCTTAGGTATGTCTCTTGAGATAAGCACAACTTCGACTGTTTTCTATCTCTCCGGATGTCAATCCCAAAAATCCTGGCTGCAGCTCCCAGATCCTTCATTTCGAACTCCTTACTGAGTTCAGCCTTCACCTTCGTTACATCCTCAACACTGTTGCTAGCTATGAGGATATCATCCACATACAGCAGCAACATAACAAGTGAGTTTCTAGGTCAAAATCTAAAGTAAACACAGTGATCGAACTGACTTCTAGTGAAACCAATGTGTTCCATGAACTTGTCGAATCTCCTGTTCCACTGTCGAGGAGATTGTTTCAGGCCATACAAAGACCTATTTAGCTTACACACATGATCTTCTTTACCCTTTTCTGCATACCCTTCAGGTTGACGTATCGGGATCGTTTCATCTAGATCACCATACAGAAATGTTGTCTTCACATCCATTTGCTCAAGTTCCAAGTCGAACTTTGCCACCATGGCCAGCAACATTCGAATGGATCTATGCTTTATAATAGATGAGAACACATCATTGAAGTCGACTCCTTCTTTCTGAGTGAACCCCCTAGCAACCAGCCTCGCCTTAAAGCGCTTCGACATCACTCCTTCGATTCCTTCCTTGACCTTGAAAATCCACTTACAACTGACTAACCTGGCTCCTACAGGTTTCTCAATCATCTCCCAAGTGTTATTATCATGAAGAGATTTCATCTCGTTATTCATGGCTTTTCGCCATTCAGTCTTGTTTTGACTCCTTATAGCTTCCTTGTAATCTCTAGGTTCTTCATCAAGTACCTCACTTGCAAAGATTAAAGCAAACGCTATAAGATCTGCATAACCAAGTCTCTGAGGTGACTTGATGACTCTTCTCGACCTATCTCTTGCCAGTAGGTAGTCATTGACAGTTTCCTCAGCCTCTTCAGCATCTTGCTCTTCGACTTCATCAGGGCTATGCATTTCAGCATCACTATGCTCCACCTCAACAGGCATCTCTACATGTTCCAGCTCTTCTTCAGAGATTTCTGCACTTCGACCAGCATCACCAGTTTTCTTGAAAACCATTTCGACCTCATTGAAAACTACATCACGACTTGTGATACATCTTCTGTGACCTGGTTCTAGGCACCACAGCCTATAACCCTTGACTCCCTCAGGATATCCAAGGAACATGCATCTCAGAGCTCTAGGTTAGACCTTGTCTTGCCTAATGTGAGCATAGGCTAAACAGCCAAATACTCTCAGTTTGTCGAGATCTGGTGGATGATTCGACCAAACTTTTTCCGGTGTCTTCATTCCCAGCGCAGTCGAGGGACATCTATTTATCAGATAGGCTGCTGTCGAAACAACCTCTGCCCAAAACACCTTCTTCAATCCAGCACTAACCAACATGCATCTAACCCTTTCAAGGATTGTTCGATTGAATCTCTCAGCCAAGCCATTTTGTTGAGGAGTACCTGCTACAGTCTTATGCCTTGCAATCCCAGACTCAACACAGTAACTGTCGAACGCTTCGTTGTAGAATTCAAGGCCATTATCGGTTCTCAACCTCTTAACCTTTCTGCTAGTTTGAGTTTCGACCAGAACCTTCCAACTTTTGAAATTCTCAAAAGTTTCATCCTTCATCTTCTGAATGAATACCCATAACTTTCTGGAATAGTCATCAACAATGGATAGAAAGTACCTTGCACCTGAGTGTGAAGGATTCCTTGCAGGCCCCCAAAGATCAACATGAATGTAATCAAGGGATCCATGTGTTCTTTGCTTGCCTTTGTTGAACTTCGCCCTACAGGATTTACCAAATACACAAGATTCACAAAACTCCAGCTTCTCAACTTTGTCACCACCTAGCAGGTTCTGCTTCCCCAATTCGACCAGGCCTCTTTCGCTGACATGGCCCAATCTCATGTGCCATAAATCTGTCTTCGACACAGGTTTCGTGGATACAACATTTGTCGGACCACTTACAACCTCAGCCTCAAGGGTATACAAGCCTTGGTTTTTCACGCCTCTCAAGACTTCCTTCGACCCTTTCATGACTTTCAGGATACCTTGCTCTCCTTTGAAGACATATCCTTTCTTGTCGAATTCACCAAGAGAAATTAAATTTCTCTTAAGTTCAAGTACATACCTAACCCCAGTCAATAGCTTTATTGACTCATCATGGAGCTTGAATCTAACAGATCCAATACCTGCAATCTTACAAGCTTTACTGTTCCCTAGCAGCACTGATCCACCATCTTGATCACATAATTCTTCAAACACATTCTTGTTTGGAGTCATATGCCAAGTACATCCAGAATCCATAATCCACTTTTCGCAAGAGTCGCTGCTCAACACCACAAGGACATCAGATGATTCATAACCATCTTGCACAATAGATGCATTCCCATTGTCCTTACCTCCATGATTATTCAGGCGCTTAGGGTACACCTTTCTTGTGTGACCCTCCTTCTTACAGTGATAACATTTGATACCAGACATATCACCACCATAAGACTTCTGCTGAACCTTTCCTTTCTTCTTGTCAAACCTACCATCTTTCTTCGACGATCTTCCTTTCATGGACAACCCTTCGCCAAGTGATGAAGGTTTCTGCTCCTTTCTTTCGTTCAAGTCCTTCGAATACAAGGCTGCTTGAACTTCTTCAAAGGTCAGGGACTCTCTTCCATACAAGAGAGTTTCTTTGAAGTGAGCATGCGATCTGGGCAAAACACACAACAGCAACAATGCTTGATCTTCGTCATCGATCTTCACATCAATATTTTCAAGATCAAGAATCAGCTTGTTGAATATATCCAACTGCTCAGCCAAAGCTTTGTCTTCACTCATCTTGAATGAATACAAAGCTTGCTTCAGGTACAAACGATTTACCAACGATTTGGTCATGTACAAGCTTTCAAGCTTCACCCATAATCCTGACACCGTCGTCTCTTTTGATACCTCCATAGAACCTTATCACCAAGGCTCAACAATATCGCGCTGTGTGCTTTCTCGATCATTGCCATCTTTTCTCTTTCCGTCAACGCAGCATCCATGGCTGTCATTCCCTTCAACGCTTCCAAACATCCCTGCTGCACCAGTAGGGCTTTCATCTTCAAGCGCCACAGACCGAAATCGTTCACTCCAGTGAACTTTTCAATCTCATACTTTGTTGAAGACATCTTCTCCACGCTCACCGCACCAATTTGTTGTGGAAAAACGATATCTTTAAGCAAAGTATAAAACGGTTTCTTGATGATCAAGAACCAAATAAGGGTTAACGGAAAACCAAGAAAGAAAACACAAGAAGAAGAAGAAAACAACAAGGATTGGGCAAATATAAATTCTGTTTACTATTCACTTTCTCATTAAAGTCACAAATGATTACAAGTGAATGTCACAATTTGCCACACTCAACAAACTGAGTGTACTAGCCTATTTATAGACTAACTAGGTAACTTGCAGCCCAAGAAACCTAAACAATGGGATCCTTAACACAAGGCCCAATTCGATAGAATAACATTTTCGACACTACATACATGCTAGAATAGACTTCGATTATAGTATGTAACAATAAGGCATCAGCATGTGAACAAGCTTCGACTGCATGCTTGCCTCCTGTCGAAATACACATGAAAGCTTCTCCTTCGACACAGCATAAGTTCGACCCAAATCTCAGAGTAGTTTTAGTAGTTGTCTGTAATCAAGTGTAGATATAGTGAAAATCGTTCAAGTGTGAGGGGACTGGTGTAGCCTTTTTTTAACGGGGTGAACCAAAATTATTTTTTTGTGTGATCCTCTATCCCTATTCTTTTTTTCTAATATTCTTTATGCTTGAGACTATCAAAAAATTTAGGCAAAAAGACACTTTTAGTCCTTTAAGTTATTTTATGTTACCACTTAGGTCCTTTAAGATTTTTTTTGTAACAGTCGGATTCTTAACGTTTTAAAAAGTTTACATAGTTAACCTTTTTTGAAATTTCCGTTAAAAAAAATATATGTGGCATTGACGGAGCTTAGGTGGCAGTTAAGTTAAATGATGTGGCATTTTATTTTATTTTTTAATTCCACGTGGATTTTATTTTTAATTTTTTTTTTTTTTAATTTTTTTTAATTTTTTTTAAATTTCTTTTAAATTTTTTTTTTTTTTTTTTTATTTATTTATACACCAGTTAAGACTGGAAGGATCTGATTGTTACATTTTAAAAACATATGGGACTTGAGTGTTACTACTTAAATAATGTTAATATTTTAAAAATGTTAATATTTTAAAAATTCACTACTTAAATATAGAGTATATTATAACAAGAAAAGTCTAAGATTTTTTAATTTTAATTTTTTAATTTTAAGATTTTGTAATCTTTAAGATTCAAGAAAGTAATTGACATCGAGGTAACAAGAAGCCAACCAGATTGTAAATACATAACACAACAAGCATAATGAAGATGTTCGAAATAAAATGATTTGCGAATTACCGACGTCACATATTTTAACAATGTGGTTGCAGATAGAAAGTAATCTTACAGTAGTAGCTGCATAATGCTTGCAAGTGAACATCAATCTCTAACATGGCATCAATTTAACATGTGCTAATCCAATATCAGAACCCAAAAGAACGATCAATAATATGAAATCGAGATTTTAATTGCAACCCAAATTGATTTTGTAAACAACACAATCTCAAACAGAATTTCGAAATCGAAATGTTACCGACAACTATCATTGATGCAGAGGTTGAGTTGTGACCAAATGGTTGATGTTAAGTTGTTGTTGTTCCTGAAATTGAATCCACAAAACTCCCCCTGTGTATACAGATGCTTCAAGTTATTACTGCGTAACTAGAACAGATTCCCTTCTTGAATCAAAATCACAAACCGAATTAATGGTGTTGTTGTGATATTGTTGCAGCTCCAGCAATGAACACGGTGATATCGCGACAAGTCGAGGGAATCCCAGCTACTATTGTGCTGTTGAGATGCTGCGGATGCAGATACTGTTGGGTTTACCGTTAAAGCTAGAGAATACTCCTTTGATCAACTTAGAACCATAACCACTGCATTAGAAGTTTCATTATGGAAGGACATGATTTGTAACACTCACGTCCCATATATTTTTAAAATGTAACAATTAGGTCCTTTCAGTCTTAACTGGCGTACAAATAAATAAATAAATAATTTAAAAAAAAATTAAAAAAATTTTAAAAAAATTAAAAAAAATTAAAATCCACGTGGAATTAAAAAATAAATAAATAATAAACTAAAATGACACATCATCACTGTTAACTGCCACCTAAGCTCAATTTTTGCCACATATGCATTTTTGTAACGGAATTTAAAAAAAAGGGTAACGGTGCAAACGATTTTAAACTTAAAGGATCTAAACGTTACAAAAAAAACTTAAAGGACCTAAGTGGTAGCATTAAATAACTTAAAGGATCCCTGGTGCCTTTTTGCCAAAAATTTAAATCCAACACAAGTCAAGCCCCTTTCTTGTGTTCTTCTCACTTGAGAGAGAGAGAGAGGAGAGAGAGAGAGAGAGAGAGAGAGAGAGAGAGAGAGAGAGAGGAGAGAGAGGAGAGAGAGAGAGAGAGAGAGAGAGAGAGAGAGAGAGAGAGAGAGAGAGAGAGAGAGAGAGAGAGAGAGAGAGAGAGAGAGAGAGAGAGAGAGAGAGAGAGAGAGAGAGAGAGAGAGAGAGAGAGAGGGGTATCAAAAGCAAGTATTTTTCTATATCTTATCCATACAGACTAATGCAATTAAATAGTCATTCAACAACTAATATGAGTTTAAGTAAAAAAAATTATTAGTTAATTTTGCATTAAATAAGAGACTATAAAACGATAAATGATAACGAATTTAATAGTGATATAAAAATATTGGAATTAGACTTCATTAACCTTTTTTTATTGTATCGTCATGCATACGAACGTTATTCATATGTTGAATAATATCATAAGATAAATCATATTACTTAAGGAGCTCTCAACCAATTTTACAATATGATAGCATTAAATATTGAAATCAATGTGAATGTTAAACCTAGACCTAAAAAACTATTTCTAAATAACATTTCAAATCCACAAATCAATTTATAATGCCAAAATATAACAAACACTGAAAATGAGGATAAATATCAATATGAATGGATAATTATAACATATATAATGCAATGACAAAAAGTAATGATTGAGAATTTGATTAATTACATCTAATCCCAATAAGGTATAGTTTATCCAGTCATTGTCATGATAGATTTACACAAGTGAAATATATGGCGATGAAATAGCATCAAAATGAATCCCTCAAATAGTCTTGTGTATACATCTCAAAATTGCTCCAAAAATCTCTCTAACAATCTATTAGTGTGTGTCTCTCAAAGTTTCTGTGAAATAAAACTCTGAATGATCCAAATTTATAAGATGATGTTTATTTATAGTAAGAAACATAAGTGATCATTCCTAATTGAAGGTTTTCTTGATTAGCGAGTTGATATTTCTTTAGAGAGTAATGTTTAAACATCCTTGAATTCACTACTAATTAGATGTTTCTTTGATGAATAAATTTGTTATGTTTTTCAAAGTTGAGTTCCTAACTTTCATTCGCTAATCAAATCACCTTTCGAATTTCCCTAATTTTTCAAGCTTTATTCCTAACTTTCATTCTCTAATCGAACCACCACTATATTAGCATATTTACCTTGATTTTTTTATTCATTGGATCATTTCTCATTGTGATTTGTTTACTTTGATTTAAGTAGTGATCCAAATTTATAAGATGATGCCTATTTATAATAAGAAACATAAGTGAAAATTCCTAATTGAAGGTTTTCTTGATTAGTGGATTGATCTTTCTTTAGCAAGTAATGTTTGAGCCTCCTTGAATTCACTACTCAGATGCTTCTTCGATGAACGAATTTGCCCTATTTTCCAAAGTTGAGTACCTGACTTCCATCCACTAATCAAATCACCTATCAAATTTCCCTAAATTTTAAAGCTTTATTCCTAACTTTCATTCTCTAATCAAACCACCACTAGTTTAGCCTATTTACCCTGGTTTTTAAATTCCTTGGATCATTTCTCATTGTGATTTATTACTTTATGAATGTTCACTCACATTTACCTAATAATGAGGAGACAATTCAGATCAAATCAGCTTCATCTTTTTAGGACATCACTAATATGCATAAGAATAGAGAGAAATGTGGATATTTTCTATTCATGTAAGATAATGAGTGCATATATACATATATTGTATTGTAGTAAACTAAGAACTTATCAATTCTCTCCAACTTAGAACTTTGTTTTCTCAAAAACCAAAGTTCTTAAAAAATAATTCATAACATAATTTAAAATATCTGCAGCACACAATTGAACAATCTAGGTTTGTAAAACATCAAGCATGGTTTCAAATTACACCCTCCGTTCCTTTTTAAGTGTCACTTTCTTGGTAATTTTTTGTTGCTTTTTAATTGTCACTTATAAAATTCAAGGAAGCATTAATTGCACTATTGTCAAAATTACCCCTAGGTATTTATTACAGAGAGAGAAAAAATGAAATGAATGTAATAAAAAATTAAGGGTATTACCGGTAAAAGGAGAATTATTATTTGAAAAGTAATAATAATGATTAGCTTTTTAGTATGTGTAAAAAAATTAAAAAATGACACTTAAAAAGAGAAATGGAGGTAGTATAATCATTTTTAAACTTGTATGATTTATGTCAAAATCAAGGTTCAAGACAATATCACGATATTAGTGAATTAAAGCATGCCTATAAAAGAGTTGTTAAATCAAAGAGTGATATTTCATATCTTTTAATCAAAAGGAAAATACACATAATCATAATTCTCACAAAGTGTATCCCTCAAGCGGGGTAAGTGTTTCACTCAATCCATGTATTGTATTTATAACAAATCATTTTTTACTTTCATTTAAGATATATCACAAACATTCAATTAATCATGGATCTCTAAGATCTTTCTTTTGATTTTAACATAACTTGTCTTTAAACAATCATTATTTTTTTATATGCAAAAATCCTAAGATTAAGAGAGCATTGGTTCTAAAGGTAAAATTTCAATACAAACTATTTTTTATGCCGCATATTCACCTTCTTCCGTGGTAGTATGTTATTTCTCTTTTGAAAAAAAATTTATTCTTTTTTTTTTTTTTGCATTTGAATTGTCAAGAGAAACTTTTTTCTTTTTTATCACAAATATATACTTTCATCATTTTTTTATCACCAATTTCCATTCTCTTGAAAAAAATTCAAATTACAAGTTTTCTTTTTAAGTCTCCTCAATTGAATAACAAACTTTATTATTAGAATGGATATCCTACACATAATAGAACACACATTGTTTTTCCTTTAAGTTTCGTGTTATTTTTCAAAGAAATAAAATTTCATGTTTAGTTCTAGGGACTTAAACAAAGGATCACTCACTCACAAGTCAACTTTTTAATCAAATGGATTCTCTTAAATAAAAATAATTTTCTTGATCATTTCTATGAATCAAACATGTTCAAAAATTAAGCAAAAATAAAGCAAAATTTAATCAAAATTAACACAATTAATATAACACCAACGTTTGATATATGTAAACACTGAAGTTAAGCAAAATTTATGAAGTTAAGTGTGTTGGAATTAGCTCAAAACCTATGGGAATTCCGACCCTATCTTGATAAACAAGAAGGGTTCTTAGCGCAGCAATACCAAAGAAAAGAAGAAAATAGAGAAAGAAAGGAAATTAGGATTCTAAGAGAATTTTGAGAAGAAGGTTGTTACCCACAAACTATGGGATTTTTCTCTTTCTATTCACTTGCAACTGTAAATCGTGAATTACAATGTGTTGTGATTATACAAAAATAAGGGTTACTCCCTATTTATAGATTTAGGTTTACTTGTTCTTCAAGCCAAAGCCCAAAACTATAAAAGCCCAAAATACCTATTTTGGAACTATATAAAATAAAATCTAAATCAAATCTGTGTGAAACAACTGTTTTGACACACCCTTGCTTCGAAACTTCGACACAAGGAATTACAATTTAACACACCACCTAATTCATTGTGTCTAAGCTGTCTACATTCATCATGGCTCTTAGTCTTCTGAAAAATTCGACCTGCACTCCCTTCGTCATGATATCTGCAGTCTGATTCTCAGTTCTGCAGTGTTCCAAGTTCATCTTCCCTTCTGCTACCTGCTCTCGAAGATAATGGAACCTCATTTCGATGTGCTTGCTTCGACCATGTGCTATTGGATTCTTTGCCAAGTTGATAGCTGACATGCTGTCGATCTTCATGGTAATTGCTCCATGACTCTTCCCTGTAATTTCTTCGACCAAGTTCACCATCCAGGTTGCTTGACATGCACAAAGAGAAGCAGCTATATATTCTGCTTCGCATGATGACAATGCCACTACTGGCTCCTTTCTCGAACTCTAAGCAACTGGTGCACCACCTAACATAAACACATATCCAGCTGTGGATTTTCTATCCTCAACATTACTACACCAGGTAGAGTCGGTGTATCCCACTAGCTTGCATTCTTTCCCTTCATCAGCTGCAGGAAACAAAATTCCGTAGTCGAGAGTCCCTTTCAGATACCTCAGTATCCTCTTCGTTGCTGCTAGGTGTGATACATTTGGCTTCTGCATGAATCTAGCTACCATACCCACACTGTATGCTTAGTCAGGCCTTGTATGACAAAGGTGTCTCAGTGACCCAATAAGTCTTCTGTATTGGGTTGGATCGACATCATCTTCATCTGAGTCCTTCGACAGTTGCAGTCTGGTCTCAGCTGGAGTCGAAGTTGGGTTGCAATCTTGCATCTCAAATCTCTTGAGTATTTCACCTGCATATCTTCTTTGGTGCATCATCAAACCTCTACTAGTCTTGTAGAATTCGATGCCAAAGAAATATGAGAGATTTCCCAAGTCTGACATTTCAAACTCCTCGCTTAGGTCAAGTTTGAAATCTCCGATCTCCTTTTTGCAACTCCCTGTTATCAACAGGTCATCGACATAGAGGCATATTATAAGCAATTCATTTTTGCTTCTCCTTACATACACTCCATGCTCAGTCGAACACTTCACAAATTCCTTCTCCCTTAAGAAGTTGTCGATTTTCTTATTCCAAGCTCTTGGAGCTTGCTTAAGTCCATACATGGCTTTATGCAGCCTGTACACCTTTCCTTCTTCACCTTGTTTCACATACCCAACTGGTTGTGCGACATAAACTTCTTCATCTAAGGGGTCATTAAGTAATGCGCACTTTACGTCCATCTGACATGTGTGCCAATTATTCATATTTGCTAGACCAATAACCAACCTAATTATTTCGATCCTATCAACAGGTGCGAACACTTCATCGAAGTCGATTCCTTCCTTCTGAAGAAATCATTTTGCCACAAGTCTCGCCTTGTGTCGAGTTACTTCTCCTCTAGGATTCACCTTCACCTTGTAAACCCACTTTACATCAATTGCCTTCTTGCCTTTAGGCAATTCAACAAGTGACCAGGTGTTGTTAACTTCGACGGACTCTAACTCCTCATTCATTGCTTTCACCCACTTCGAATCTTTCAATGCCTCAGCTGCATTGACTGGTTCGACATCAGCGTAGAAAGCATAATGTACCAACCCACCTTCTTCATCAACCATGTCATCTGATGTAATTACACATTCTTGCAACCTTGCAGGCATGTGTCTTGTTCGTCGAGGTCTGCTTGGACCTGCTTCATCTGTGACTGGTTCCTGTCGAACTTCTCTTTCGACTTCAGTGGCTGGTTCTTCACAAGAGATTCTCACTGAATCCTTCTTGACATTCTCAGTCCAATCCCATTCTTTAAGCTCGTCTATGATCACGTCCCTGCTGATCACTACCTGCTTATTCACTGGGTCGAACAACTTGTAACCTCCATTCGAATGATATCCTATCAAGATCATCTGATTCAACTTATCATCAAGCTTTCTTCTTAACTGATCTGGCACATGTCTATGTGCTATAGATCCAAACACCTTTAAGTAACTGAGGCTAGGCTTGACACCAGACCAACATTCTTCTGGTGTGATTCCTTCAAGCTTCTTCGTCGGACATCTGTTCAAAATATATGTTACTGTCGAAACCGCTTCTCCTCATAATTCTTTGGGTAGATGTTTTCCATTCAACATACTTCTCACCATGTTCATGATGGTTCTGTTTTTTCGTTCTGCAACTCCATTTTACTGTGGAGTGTAGGGTGGCACCACCTCATGTACAATCCCTTCCTTTTCACATAATGCATCGAACTCTTTCGAAACATACTCTCTACCACCATCAGTACTCAGAATTTTTTACTTTCGACCACTCTGTCTTTCGACTATGGATTTGAATCTGGAAAATACCTCGATCACATCACTTTTCTTCTTGATGAGGTAAGTCCACAACTTTCGACTGTAATCATCTATGAACATGAAAAAGTATCTGTTGCCACCAATCGAATCCACCTGGATTGGACCACATACATCAGAGTATATGACTTCCAGAATTGCCTTCGACTTCCTTCCTGCATCCTTGCTGAAGCTATTCTTGTGTTGTTTCAACTGAACACACTCTTCACAGACTTCACTTGGAATGTCGATTTCTAGTCATCCTGAAACCATATTTCTTCTCTTTAGCTCTCTGATGTCATTGAAGTTGAGATGGCCTAGTCAAAAATTCCATAACCATTCATCTCTGTTGGCTGCACTTGCTAGGCACTTGTGCTCCATCACCTTGAATTCAATCTTGAAGGTCCTATTCTAAGACATTGGATCCTTCAAGATCAACCTACCACATGCGTCGAGGACTCTCATCATCTTGTCTTCGACAACTACCTTGTAGTTCTTTTTGACCAACTGCCCTATACTGAGCAAATTACTCTTCATGTCTGGTATGTACAACACATGGGGAATTATCGACCTCTTACCATCTTTCATCATAATCAGAACATCACCAACACCTTCAACTGCTAGATTATTGTCATTTACAAACTTCACCGTGTTCTTTGACGAGGGCTTCATGTTGACAAACCAATCTTTCCTTCCAGTCATGTGTGATGAGCATCCTGAGTCCAAGTACCACTGATCTTGGAATCTTTCTTCATCTCTTGTTGTGACCATCAGCAACGTCTCTTCTTCTTCATGTTTTGCCATCTTTGCATCAGTTTCTTGATTTTTCTTCTTTTCTGGACAGTCATTAAAATAGTGGCCATACTTCTGACAATTGAAACATTGAATGTGACTCTTATCAGATTTTCGACCACCACCTATTCCTCTACCTGCAGCACCACCTCTTTGGTTGCCTTGGTTCCAGGGTTTTCTCTGATTCGACCAGTTTCCTCCTCTACCTTTGTTGCCATTCCAGTTTCCTTTGCCTTTTCTTTCCTTTTCTGACTGCGCCTGCAAAGCCATATCACTTTTCAACTTTCCTGCAGCTCTTTCAGCCATCCTTTGTTCATGAGACTCAAGCGTCCCTTGAAACTCTTCCTTCATCAATACTGACAAGTCTTTCGACTCTTCTATGGCTACTACCACGGGTTGAACTTTGGAGCCAATGACCTCAAGATCTTTGCAACAATTGATCTTGATGTCAACACCTCTCCACATACCTTGATTTGATTGACCAGCTTTGTAACTCTGGTGAAGAAATTTGTTATACTTCCGTTATCTTCCATCTGAAGTAACTCATAGGTTCTCTTGTGAGTTTGTAACCTCACCTCTTTCACCTTCTCTGCGCCTCCAAACGACTTTTCAAGAATCTCCCACGCTTTCTTCGCTGACTCTACATCACTAACCTTTTCAAAGTTATCTGGATCAACACACTGATGGATTATAAAGAGAGCTTTATAATCTTTCTTCTTCAACTCTTTGTGTGCAGCCTTTTCTTGATCCGTCGCATTCTCTGCAAGCGGTGTTACTCCTTCCTTCACAAGATCCCAAAGATCTTGATAACAGAAAACCACCTTGATCTACTTGCACCAATTCTCATAATTGTCTTTCTTGAGAATCGGAAGACTCGCCGGAAATTGCCCGTTCGGATAGTTCATCGCCATCACGATTTTCCTTCCTTGAATCGCAACCGGAGCTCTAGATACCAGACGTTGGAATTAACCCAAAACCTATGGGAATTCTGACCCTATCTTGATAAACAAGAAGGGTTCTTAACGCAACAATACCAAAGAAAAGAAGAAAATAGAGAAAGAAAGGATATTAGGATTCTAAGAGAATTTGGAGAAGAAAGTTGTTACCCACAAACTGTGGGATTTTTCTCTTTCTATTCACTTGCAACTGCAAACCGTGAATTACAATGTGTTGTGATTATACAAAAATAAGGGTTACTCCCTATTTATAGATTTAGGTTTACTTGTTCTCCAAGCCAAAGCCCAAAACTATAAAAGCCCAAAATACCTATTTTGGAACTATATCAAATCAAATCTAAATCAAATATGTGTGAAACAATTGTTTCGACACACCCTTGCTTCGACACTTCGACACAAGGAATTACAATTTAACAAACCGAAATCTGACTTATTTAAAGGAACTAGTTTATGATCATGCTTTTATTAAAGGATAATAATAAGATTGACCTTAACACAAGGCATTTGACAAATAAATTTTAACTTGGACAATTTTCAATTTATGCACTAGACAAGACAAATCATACCAATGGGTGTTTCCACACCACTGTGAAAAGTCATAACTACCCATATAATTCAGAGAATCATCTCTGAACGCACCCTTTTTTACACACTCATCGGTGCAAATTGGTGGGTCACCCTTATTTTGCCAAAATTTAGTTTGTAGATGAATCTCTGCATCTGCATTAGGATGGTTCTGGAGATGCATCTTCGTAACAATCCTTAATTTAAAACTCAATGAATTTTACGGATATACATCTCCGAAATATGCTATGTTAGGTCAAACCATAAACAATTGCAGAATGTTGGAAAAACAACACAAATTAACATTCAAATACTTAACATTACATAGATAATCGTTAACATAAATTTAAAATTACATTTCATTACAAACGTGTGGTTCAGAACATTGAAACATCTTTAGGATATCTTCGGTCGAGCTTGCAATAGTCGCATCTACATCAAACGAACCTTTTGATGAGTAACGCTAAAATGTACTCCACATAACCTTTAAATCTTTATCTGCCTTCACTTCAAGCTTGGTGAACCATATCTTTCCTTCATCGTCAATCGAGGGTGAATGACACTTGATTTTGACAGCTCTTTAATTTTATAAATATTGCAAAAAAGTATTTAGTTTGGATTTCAGGTCTATTAGACAAATAGGTTTATTGGACCTGGGTATTATTAGGTTGGGCCTGCTTCATTAGTTTAGGTTGATTTGTACATATTGGTTGGACCTTTCCCTTCTTACAGACGAGAAATAATATTCAGTTTGAATTCATCTTCTTCCTTTTTAGTCATCAATGGAAGATAACACACATATGCATTCTGTTGTAATATGGTATCAGTAGAATACATTTTTTTCTGCATCACACTTCCGCATATACCCCTTAATCACCATTTCCATTCGTTTCTTGCACCTTTTTTTGCATCCTTCATTCTTTCTCTTGACCTTTTCCCCTTTCGATCATGGTCTCCGATGATGGTTCCCCTGAAAAATCTCCTATAAAGAACGACGTTCCCAAGAATGATACGGCGGATCCCGTTCTCAACCCCAGAAGCCCCTTTTATCTTCATCCTGGTGAAAACCCTGGTGCCACCATTGTTGCACCACCTCTGGATGATAACAATTACCATAATTTGAGCAAATCAATGCATCGTGCATTAACCTCCAAGAACAAGATTGCTTTCATTAACGGTACTTTACCAAAACCCCCATTTTCTGACTCCAATTACGAACTCTGGGAGCGCGCCGATAGCATGGTGCTATCGTGGATTAACCATACTCTTTCTCCTCACATTGCTCAGAGCACTATTTGTTTAGACTCAGCTTACGATCTATGGGAAGATCTTCGTGAACGGTTCACAAAAGGTAATCATTTCAGATTCTCAGATCTATTACGCGAATTACACTCTATTCAACAAGGGGATCGATTGTTATCCACCTATTTCAATGACCTCAAGATCATATGGGATTAATTGGAAGATTTAAGACCCACCTCTTCTTGTTCATGTCCCACACCTCGTACATGTGATCTGTCTAAAGCAGTACGTAGTTATAAGCACCTTGAGTATGTCACTTGCTTCTTGAAAGGGTTGAATGATAATTACAATAATATTCGCACCCAAATTCTGCTTCTTGATCCTCTCCCTAGCCTAAGTCGTGTATATTCACTTGTTGTTCAACAACAAATCAATCCTGCAACAACAGCTACAACTACATCACCCTCGACCATTATATATGCTAACAACAACAACACAAGGGCCAAGGGCAAAACCAACTCCAAAACACTATGTTATGCACCAGTTGCAGGAAAACCAATCACACAGTCAAAAATTACTACTTCAAGCATGGGTTCCCTCCTGGATACAGAAACAAGACCAACAAAAATGCTTCAGGTGCCAAGCCATCTCAGTTTCCTGACAAAGAAGGTGTTCTCTCCAAAGAATATTACCAACACTTGCTCCTGCTTCTATAAAATCCAGAAAAGACCATCAACAAGCCAAGCAGGATAAGGTTGAACCTTCTGACAATGCTTTGATTTCAGGTATTGTAAAATCAGGTAATATCCTTCTTGATCATTCTACTTGGATTCTTGATTCTGGTGCCTCACATCATGTATGCCCTTACATTCATTGTTTCTTTGATATTCGTGTCATTCATCCTATACCTATACACTTACCTAATGGCACATGCATTCATGCTCATATTTCTGGCAAGATTAAATTTGGCACTAATTTTCATCTAGAACATGTGTTTTACATACCTGAGTTTAGGTTTAATCTCATATACATATCTAAACTGTGCACTACATCTTCCTATAGCATTTCCTTCTTACACAATTCTTGTCATATACAGGATGTGTCTACCATGCAGATGATTGGGCATGTGACTCAGCTTCATAATTTTTACATCCTTCACAAGCACTCTATACAAGCTGACATACATAATCCTACCTGTAATTCTGTTAGCACTAGGAATTCTTACAGTCTTAACAAAAATGTCACCAATAATATTGCCTTGTGGCATCATAGACCATGTCACCCCTCCAATGAAGTGTTGCATCGTATGTCTCAACAATTTTCTGATATTACTTACAGCAAGATTTCACCTTGTAATACTTTCTATTTGGCTAAACAATGTAAACTTTCATTTCCTTTAAGTACATCTATTACTTCCAATTGCTTTAATTTGGTCCACATGGACATATGGGGCCCCATTTATGTCTCTTCCTTGGATGGTTTTCATTATTTTTTAACTATCGTGGATGATTATACTAGATATACCTGGACTATTCTAATGCACAATAAATCTGACACTAGGAATCACATTAAAAATTTTGTGTCATATGCTCAAACTCAATTTAATTGTAAAATTAAAACCATTAGGAGTGATAATGGTAGTGAGTTTCTAATGTCTTCCTATTATGCTTCTCTTGGAATTATTCATCAAAGGAGTTGGGTTGAAACCCCTCAACAAAACTCTATTGTTGAAAGAAAACATAGGCATCTCTTAAATGTTACTAGGTCCCTCTTATTTCAATCTCATTTTCCTAAATTTTTTTGGTCATGCTCCCTTTGCCATGCCACTTACTTGATTAATAGATTAGTTAGTCATACCATTCATAACAATACCCCTTATTAACTTCTCTTTAAAACACCTCATACCTTCAATAATCATAGGATATTTGGCTGCCTTGTCTATGCATCTACCTTAACTAGACATAGAGATAAATTAGATCCGCGTGCTACTCAGTGTATTTTCTTAAGCTTTCCCACTGGTATGAAAGGTTTCCTTTTGTTTGATCTTACCACAAGGACTGTGTTTACATCTAGACATTATGTCTTTCATGAAACTACTTTCCCTTACACTTCCCCTCAACAGACACATTCTACATCTCCTAATATTCTAGATACTGAATTTTCCACCATTCCCTTCCTTTTTGATATGCTTCCCTTGAGCCATCTACTCAAGAACAAACTCTTTCTATCTCTCAGCATACTCCACATACTCCAACAGCTCATAATAACTCTCCCATTCAAACTTCTCCCCAATCTCCTACTAACACTTCCAATGATTCTGATATTTCACCTATGTCTGTCCCTAGAACCTCTACCAGAGCTAAATTTGCTCCAGCTTAGTTGAAAGATTTTGTGTGTAATATTGCTTATAATAATACTTGTCATGATATTTCTAAATATGTTTCCTACCATGCTAAGTCTCCTGCACACTTTACTTTTATATCTGTTATCACTGCTTCATGTGATCCTACATCCTATAAACAAGCCAGCCTTTCACATCATTGGATCCAAGCCATGACTGATGAGATCAAGGCACTCACCAAGAACAACACATGGCAGTTCACCACTTTACCTGCAGGTAAGAAAGCCATAGGCTGTAAATGGATATACAAATCCAAATTTCATTCAGATGGTTCCTTAGAAAGGCATAAAGCAAGGTTAGTTGCTCAGGGTTTCAATCAAATACAAGGTATTGATTGTTTTGAAACTTATTCTCCTATAGTTAAACTCACCACAGTAAGACTTATACTTGCCATTGCATCTTCTCTAAATATGCATCTTCATCAATTGGATGTTCATAATGCTTTTTTACATGGTGACTTAGATGAAGAAGTGTACATGACCCTTCCAAAAGGCATTACACCATCTTACCCTAACCAAGTTTGCAAATTACTCAAATCCATTTATGGTTTAAAACAGTCAAGTCGATAGTGGTTTGAAAAATTGTCTAAAGTTTTATTGGCTAATCACTTTACTCAATGTTCTTCTGACCATTCTCTTTTCATACATCAACATAACTTACAATTAACTTTTATTCTCATATACGTTGATGACATTCTTCTTGCAGGAAACAATCTAGATGTCATTAACGCAACCAAGAAATTACTGCATAGCCATTTCAATATCAAGGACCTGGGCACACTCAAATACTTTTTAGGTCTTGAAGTCACTAGAAATAAATCTGGCATCAACATCAATCAACGCAAATACACTCTGGATCTCCTCTCCAACACAGGCCTGCTTGGTTGCAAACTAGCTTCCACACCTATGGCTCGTGATACCAGATTGACAACTACTAATGGCACTCCTATGTTGGATCCTACAAAATACCGCAGACTTGTTGGCCAACGTATCTACCTTCTGAATACAAGACCTGATATCTCATATTCCGTTCGAAAACGTAGCCAACACATGAGTCAGCCTACAGATGTTCATTACAATCCTGCTCTACGTGTGCTTCGATATCTCAAATCATCACCTGCGCAAGGTCTCTTCTTCCCCAGTTATTCCAACTTACAACTCAAGGCTTTCTCTAATTCGGATTGGGCGACCTGCCCCGAAACACATAAATCCATAACCGATTTCTGCATTTATCTAGGCGACTTATTGATATCCTGGAAATCTAAAAAACAACCTACCGTCTCTCGTAGCTCAACTGAGGCAGAGTATCGCTTCATGGCATCAACGGTTTGTGAACTACAATGGCTTACAAATGTCCTAACTGAACTCAAAGTCCCTTTCAAAACTCCTGCATTGCTATATTGTGATAACCCATCAGCTATACATATTGCCAACAACTCTTCATTCCACGAAAGAACCAAACACATAGACATCGACTGCCACCTTGTTCGTGAAAAACTTCAGCAACAGCTATTCCACTTACTCCCAGTCACCACTTCTCAGCAATTAGCAGACATTTTTACCAAACCATTAGATGTATCTATATTTCTGTCAAACATTAGTAAGCTTGGTCTACATTGTATATGTCCTCTAGCGTATGGGGGGTATTAGACAAATAGGTTTATTAGGCATGGGTATTATTAGGTTGGGTCTGCTTCATTAGTTTAGGTTGACCTGTATATATTGGTTGGACCTTTCCCTTCTTGCAGGCGGGAAATAATATTCAGTTTGAATTCATCTTCTTCTTTTTCAGTCATCAATGGAAAATAACACACATATATGCATTCTGTTGTAATAAGATCAACGAGAGGTATTTGCTCGAAGACCCTAAATTGAAGTGAGAGGTTTTGCGCCATTGAAATAAATAAATGAAAGATGGGGGTGTGTATTCATTCTTGCGTGTTGTGTTTTTGTAAATAAAGTGGGATGAGAGACCCCTAATTTATACAAGTTTTAGATCAATTTGAACCTTAGAAACATTACCATGTCATCATGGCATATTTCAGATATACATATTTGGACACACTCTATTTTTTACAAAATAAGGGTTTTTACGGTATGCACATCCGTAAAATTCCATGTTTAGTTATTTTTACAATTAAAATGAGTGTGTTAAGAGATGCATATTCAGAATCACCCTGAGCGTCTTCATATAGAACAAGTGTACATGCAGGAAAATGTTGAACTGAAAAAGCTTCTAAAAATTAACCCCAAATTATATAACATTAATGTAGAATATACATTACGTGTCTCTTAAATTGTATCGAGATTACATCATTGACAGCATTACATACAAAAAAATATTACATTGTTGGATAAAAACTTAAATGTATCAAAACATGTATCACCATATAAATCTATACCTATTGATGGTTCCTTCTTTGACACTTCCTTATTTGATTCTTTTTCAATTTCGTTCAACTTGGTGAACTCTTTCATCCTTTCTAAAAAATGATTCGGCCAAGTTTCATCCTCTTTTGTGAAATGTGTCATCCACTCTGGTGATTTCTTTGGTATAGGACACCTCGATTTCAAATAAACTTAGACAAAATGTTTTTGAAAGCCGCCCAATACATATGATGCGTCCGAATATATTTTGAGGTGGCCTACTTCAAAGTGAAAAAATGTTTCTGAGGAACCAATTCTTGTCAGATTGATACATATTATATCATAGCATTTGCTATAAGATGTCTCATTTTAGAGAAGTGTGCCCATTTTTCAAATAGTATTGGACCGTAACACGAGGAACAAGAGCGTTGAGAATTGCAATGTAATTTTTTCCAATATATTGATGTGTACGATTCCCTATGCATCGTCAACTCTTGTATAAGCTGATGGAGAACAAATTGGTGGTCCTCATCTCCTTTACCGAGCAAACCTGAAACAATTCAAAAACCACAGTTGTCGTCACCTTTAACATCTACAATCCGCTTAATGTAATTGTGCATAAATTGCAGTATCTCTTCAATATGGATGATTTTGGGTGATGGTAAGGGGGATGGTTTGCTATTGCGAGAACCTTTGCAAATATTATTGTTTTAGATTTAGGAGTTGAAGAATATGAGTCAACATGTTCAAAGTAAGAAGGATATTGTCTCGTAGAATTGTCACTCTCGGTCTGTTTGACCTTTTTAAGGGAACCTTTCGTTTTAACTGGTTCTGAAGGTGGTTTCAAATTTGTTTTAACCGTCTTACACATTTCCAAAGTCTGTGTAACATTGTCCTGTTTTCATATTTCAAAAATGCAAAACTCATTGAAAAAGTCTTCTCCGTCGAAGTAACACCAACAATTTCCAAAAGTGAATGCCTATACTTGTTGGTCTTATATGTTGAATCAATTATGAGCACAGTAGGAAATGTGGTGAACAACTTGATAGAATCGGAATGAGTCCAAAATATATCTCCAACATTGACTTTATTCTTACAAACTTTGTATCTAGAAACATAGTGGTCATTATCCAAAATCTTTAATAGTTGTTGCATTTTAGATATTGAACCTATTACCTCCTTGTTGTTCCAAACCCGCACATTGGATACTTGCTTAATATTAGAAACATTTTGAGGTATTTTCCGTTTCAAAGTTGCAAGTATGTTTTTCGGCACAACCGTGTTTAATGTCATGTTCGAAACAAGCTTGTGACATACAATGGGATGACTGACTAGCTTGTGACATAAGGCATGATTCTATATATTTAGGTTCCAGAAATACATTTCTGAAAAATTTTCAGAGATGTATTTCCGGAATAAACTTATTAATAAAATTGAGGTGTGACACAAAAACGAATGGAATGTGTGTATCGGAGTACTTCCGAAGAAGCATCTTTGAAAACTGAGGGCATTTTTGAATTTTTGTGTGGTGCCTAAGAAACATATAGGGTACATTAAGAAATTCTCTTAAAATTGGGCTGAAATATGGAACATGCCCAAGTATTTTCAATAACCGAAAAAATTAATTCTTGTTAACCAATCCGATTCAAATCGAACCTGAGTTAACTAAGTTAAAATTGGTCAAGAATTGGGCCCTAGTATTTACCCGACGGGTAGCTCGGTTTAGGGATTTGGACCTGAATCCGAACCAATATCCAGCCCTAGAATGTAACATGGGATGTGATAACTGTTCCACTAACATTAACTTCATATGTACAATTTTATGACATCCTTAAAGTTGTTGCTTCCTCAACCCCCAATACTTCTAGTTATGAGAATTGTGTTTGGAAAATAGATGAAAATAAAAATATATTGTATTGATTAAATTGGAATTAAATAAAAATTAAAAACTTGGTAGGGGTCACTGTATCAGCCCCAAAAACTCCCTTAGCTCAGCCCCAAAATCTCTCCCTTAACTCAGCCCCCTAGCTATGGTACTTGTACTTGGAACCAAATTAATGATATGATATTAATATGTTTTTTCTACAACAAATGTAACATAAATAACCTTACAAGAAAATGTGCAAGCTTTGATATTTTGATTCATGACACCTCTTGAAGTGTTGTCAAATGTCGATGAACTATACAAAGAAAAGTGACAATAATTATAGGTTATGGTAGAGACATAAAGGTCTAAGATTAGAGTTAGATAATTAGGCAGATAATACAAAATTAGTAGATGTATCTATCTTTAAAGTTGCTTTGTCTTTTGTCTAGGTGCCACTTTTAATCAAACAAGTTCACTCCTCATTTTTATATTTTTTCGTAATAAATAGCTAAACCCATTTCACACGTAATTGAAATTAAAGCAATGATAGGAACACTTTTTTTACATTTAGTATTCTAACTCTAACATATTAATATTATTATTGAAAACATAAAAGGTCACATGGGATGTTGATAAACAAAAATAGAATTAAACATTCACTAATTAATAAATATGTTATACAAAATTACAAGGTTATTGAATTTAATTTTGATTGCATGATTATTGAAGTAAAAATCTTAATGAAGCAATGAAAAATGTGAAAGTAGATAGGAAAGATAGAGAGGTATGTGTTGGGTCCATAATATTTATTGAAGAAGAGAGTTCAAATAAAATTCAACAACCAAACTGTACAATTGTACAATTGGCTGACAACCAAATCTAAACTAACTCACAAGTCGCACATGAACAAATTATTTTTCAAATAAATATACCTAATTTGGTGTTTCAACTTATATGGTTACATCAATTTAGTTCCTATCATGTTGCTATTATAAAATAATCTTTCAAATTTTGCTATGCATCATATAAATATATATATATTTCAATTTAACCATCTAAACTTATTTGGTAAACTGCCACAATCATAAACAATAGAAAAAACTTACTTTGTCTTCATAAAAGAAGTTACTTTGAGATGTTAATTTTTTATTTTAGGATGGGAGTTATTATCAATATTTAAATTTTATAGTTTTTTTTAAATAGTCTAGTGACAGGAATACACTTTTTTTTTAAAGATGAATAAGTGGGATTTCGCGGGTTTGAATCTGCATTCTTACAATTGATGTCTTTGCACAACTATCAACTGAACTGACTTAACGGAACTAAATTTTATAATTTTTTATCAAAGAAACTATATAGGCGAGCTCATATATAGGGTACACGACACAGTTTTAAATTTTCTTAATATAGAGTTTTGTCTCAACAGTTGCGCGTAGACGACACCGATTTTCTCTTTAAAAAAACTATCAAAACATCTTTTATGGTGCTTTCAAATGTGTTGTCCTATATCTATCATATTTTATTTTAAATTCCCAACCCTTCAACATAGTTTCCTCAATTCAAATGGCTTCACCCCAAAAAAGACTAGGAGAATTTCTAAATGAGCAACAAGAACCTTTCATGCTAGAGCTACACCTTCTAGAAAAAGGGTACTCAAAAGGTTGGAGCAGCTTTAATGAAGATTCACTCAAAAAGAGAAAGAGAAATGTTTTATTACCATTTTCCAAATTTCTAGCATCTGTAGTTAACAAGCTAGCTTCTCATAGCCAATGTAATACTCTAGAAACTTCTAGGGACAATGGTCAAAGAAAAAAACATGCAAGTTGCACTGTTCAAATTTCATCAGCTAGTAGCAACTCTACTATGTTGAATTCATGCTCAAATTTTGATGAAGAAGGAACTTCCATATCATCAGATAAAGATCAGCATTTGTGTAAGCATTTGTCTATTAGCTTTTTATTATAGTTATTTAAGGTTGTTATTAACATAGATCCATCGTGGTTTTATGATTGAACATGGAATCATTAGTGTTTTGTTATGAAACAGTGAATGAGGATGTTGAGGAAATGCCTAAGAAAATCACAAAGGATTCAGATTCAGTATTATCAGATGCTATATTGAATATACTTGGTGTCTCAATGAAGAAAGAAGATTGCACTAACAAGTTGCATGAGTATATTCCTAAGCCTCATGTTTCCCAAGTATTAAAATCCAAAAGGGTATCACACAAGATAAAGAAGCTTCTATTTGATTGTGTTGAAGATATTACAATAACACTTCCAACAAAAGAAGCTTCTATCAGAAAGCAAGTTTGCAGACAATCAATGGGGCCTGTAGAGTTTGAGAAGCTCACTTGTCAAGGAACAAGAGAATGGAGACAGTTTAGTGAAGATGGTTTAATGGCATTATTGAATGTTGATTACTTGGAATGGAGCAAGTTTGAAGAACAAGTTAAGGACATTAGCTTTGAGATTAGTGATGCAATTTTGGATGTTATGAACAATGAAATTGTATTAGAAATTATTGGAACTTTAGCACCTTAATTTCAAATTTTATCATTGAGTTCTTTAACTTTATTTTATTCAGTATTCATGTAAATACTTATGCACATAAATCAGAGGAAGCATAATGAGGATTTCATCATGCCCACCAACTTAGCAGCAGAGCTTATCAGCACAGTTCCATTATGATTCACAAGCTTCATCTCGGGCAACAATACATCCAGAACATTCATTGGGCTGCTCCTAATCAAGGATGGATTATAGTCAGCACTGATGGTACAGTCAAGGGGCAAGGAGAAGCTGGGTGTGGAGGAGTTATGAGGGATTCTAATGGTTCTCAGTGTGGATCAGGGGGATAGCATGATTATTTACCAAGCAATCATTAGAATGATCAATCCGGGAAGGCTACTTTACAGGAAATCAGGAACGTGTTGAATCAAGATTAGATCATGTTAATAGAGAGGCAAATAGATGCGCTGATGGACAAGCCAAAATAAGCCTAAATTATAGGAGTCTAAGTCTATGAAGATTGCCTTAACTATAGGAGCCTTTATCGTGTTTTTAATGTTGATCGTATTGGATAATCAATTGCTCGTGTTGTTTTAGGTCTTACTTTGTCATTTGAGCTTTCAAGCTCTCACGTGTAGGGAAAAAAATTATAATATTCTAAAAATTTAGTTGTAGAATCAAATTTATTGACAATTTAATATTGTGCAGATTATTATTTGAAATTCAACATCTTATAAAAAAATTGTAAAATTTGAAAGAAATTTTGACATCTGTATCAAAATTAATTTAATAATTTTTCATATAAATCAAGGTTGATTAATTTATATATAATTCAAGGTTAAGTTAATAATTTTTTATATTTGTTTAAATTTTTTATTTTTATTTTTTAATTTTGGTATTCAGTTTTAGGACCTGCTAATCCAAAAGGATCAATCTCACTGTCCATTAGCATTTAAATTTAGAGCAAAGCTCCGTAAGCTTCAAACTTGAGACCTTGAGAAGAGCACACTCTCAAGACCCAAACATTCACCACTAGGTCAATCTTGAAGATTTTATTTTTTTATTACTTAGTAAAAATGAATATTTCTCCTACAAAATAGTAAAAAAAAAAAAAAAAAACAATCTTTTCTACTAACTATTTGTTCCACTTATTTTAATCTGTTTCTTTTCCTTTTTTTAATATTTTTTAAACCTAATATTTTAATCTTTTTAATGTATGTATGTATGTGTGTATGTGTGTGTGTGTGTATGTGTGTGTGTATGTGTGTATGTGTGTATGTATGTGTGTGTGTATGTATGTCTGCATGTGTGTATGTGTGTATGTGTGTATGTATGTGTGTATGTGTGTATGTGTGTATGTGTTATGTATGTATGTGTGTATGTGTGTATGTGTTATGTATGTATGTATGTGTGTATGTGTGTATGTGTGTATGTATGTATGTGTGTAT